>OZ034821.1:7990250-10832750 GCA_964030455.1 Linum trigynum
ATACAGTACTTAAAAACTTATTTCCCAAAATACAGCAGTTTGAACATCACCGCTGCAAACCAAGACAGTGATGGCAATCACAGTTTTTGACCAAAATGGTGATAGCATCATCGCTTTGGACCAAAACAGTGATGCGATCACCGTTTTGGACAAAAGCGATGATGCGATCACTATTTTGGACAAAAGCGATGATGCTATCACCGTTTTTGACCAAAACGGTGATTGCATCACTGTTTTGGTTCAAAGCGATGATAGCATCATCGCTTTCGTTTTGGTTAAAAGCGGTGATAGTCGACCTTATCATCGCTGTTGACAAAAGCGATCATATCATCGCCATGGACCAAAACGGTGATAATTGACACGTTTTAGAGCCCTGGTAGGTGGAAATTAGGTCACAGCTACCAAGCAATCACCGCTGAGGACAATGGCGGTGAACACATCACTGTTTTTGTCCAAAGCGGTGATTGCTAAATAATTTTTCTATAAATACTGACCTCCACTTCCCCTATTGCTACCTTACAGAAAATTAGTGTTTTATTAGTCGTTTTCTCAGCTGGTTTGGAGTTGGTTTACTGCTCAAGAAACTCGTTGGAATTCGGTATGTTATAATTATGTAATGTTTACATGTTGATGTGTTAGTAATTTATATGTCTGTATTTAGTGAATTGCGGTTATTGAAAAATATGTTATGATATATTTAGATTAATTATGATATGATAGATGTTAGTTAATTAGTTATGAATTTAGATGAATTTGTTTAGTTTTCTCATGATAGATCGGGAGTCGGTATGTTATAATTATGTATTGTTTACATGTTGATGTGTTAGTAATTATATGTCTGTATTTAGTGAATTGCGGTTATTGGAAAATATATTATGATATATTTAGATTAATTATGATATGATAGATGTTAGTTAATTAGTTATGAATTTAGATGAATTTGTTTAGCTTTCTCATGATAGATCGGGCTTCGGTATGTTATAATTATGTATTGTTTACATGTTGATGTGTTAGTAATTATATGTCTGTATTTAGTGAATTACGGTTATTGGAAAAAATGTTATGATATAAATAGATTAATTATGATATGGTAGATGTTAATTAGTTAGTTATGAAGTTATATGAATTTGCTTAGTTTTCTCGTGATAGATCAATTACATGCGTTTGTTTATGGGTTTGGATGATATTATTTTTGTATCCCTAATGTACTAATTATATACTATACTTAATTATTATAAATTGCAGACATGGTTAAATTTAAGAAGTTTCGGCTTATTATTCGGTGGAATGGTCGGGTGACAAACTCGAACATTGGCATCGACTATGAAAATGGCGAATCCACTATGCTAAAAATTGAGTCGAGATTCTCGTGGCAAGAACTCCATGACATTTGTGCAGAAAGGACTTGTACGGGCGGGCATAGGAGAGTTGGTCAAATTGCCTATCGCTATCCAAACATGAGTGCTGGCGGAGTCATGTACGAAAAAGTTGTCATAAATGATGATGACTCGGTGAACATGATGATACAGTTCCTATCTGACAACGGGTTGCGGCTTGTAGAGGTGTATGTTCCGACCGAGCCGGTCGGTGAAACTCATTCTCACCAGTATTCTTGTGATGATGGTTTTGCAGGAGGGTATGGCTGGGGTGGTAGTTCAAGTAACTACGGAGGAGGTACTTCTGCAGGAGGGTATGGCTGGGGTGGTACTTCAAGCAACTACGGAGGAGGTAGTTATGAAGGAGGTGTTGGGTGGGAAGAATACCCGCAACATGCTGAGACTGCCGTCAATATCGTTCAGCCCAACGGTGATCAATGGCCTGCTTGGGGTCCAGAGTGGGCTGACATTGAGAACAACCTTCGATCTGGGCGTTCTTCGCATGACCAACAAGACGATGTTGGTTATGCTGGTAACGATGACCATCCTGAGTCGAGCTATCCATTCGCCCCTAGTGACGATGAAAGTGAGGAAGATTTGAGATCAATCAGTGAGGAGGAAGATACGGACGATATCGATGACAGAGAGGTGGCGTTCCGTCAGGCACCAACGCCTTACTACACAGAAGTTCCTGATCAATTTTTATATGGTCAGAACGATGCCCCTGACTATCGGCCCATGCCTGTGTATAATCCGACTGCTCCTTTGAAGTGGGTATGGCGTTCACTTCGAAAGCCGATGTGCAAGATGCTTTTAGCAAAGAAGCCATGCGGCGTAACTTCGAATGGAAGGTAAAATATTCTGACACCAAGCCACGGGACCTATATTAACCTCCATTTGGATGTGGTCAACAAGCCACGGGACCGTTACTTGCCCCGCATTCAGTGGTGGATGCCCAACCCCGTCGACGGGCGTGGTGGTCGGCATGTTGAACCCCAAACGCTCTTGAATCAACGGCCCCCAACCATCTTCCGGTTTTTTCGAGCTGTCGATGATGGCATCTCCGGTGATCGGGAGCCCGGTGAGGATGGCAACATCTTTGAGGGTGATCGTCATTTCACCCTCGGGAAAGTGGAAGGTATGCAGCTCGGGGCACCATCGCTCTGCCATTGCCGTCAGCAGATCGTTGTCAATATCAAGCCTCGTAAAGTGCCTCAGCATGTGCAATCCCGTCCTCTCTATATAGGGCTGCAGTCGATCATGCCAACGGGGCAATCGACATGTCCCTCGATGAGCGATGGGAATAAGTGATTCCTACAAAACAAAAAACACAGTATTATCAGTCAATAGAAAGCAAAATAAAAATTTCAAAACTATTGAAATAAATTTAGTGTGTCTACCGGATTATTGTTCCAAATTGAACGGGAGCGATGTTGATCTTGCCCGGTTAAATACCTTCGATCCCTTGGGCCAGGATCGATATACAATCGAGGGTCGTATATCTCAGCACCCATCTATAATAAAATATAAAATCAAATCAATTTAAATTTTAGCACCCATGTAAAAAAATCACAAAAGAATAAAATTAATTTACGTACTCTCAAAGCCTCTTCGCCCATTTTTTGCCGAAAAGCTAGCGAGAGTATCGACAAAACAAAAACTCTAGTAATTCTTTATGATGCGGAAGATCGGACTTAGCCGCAACCACAGAGCATACTTAGAACGAAACTAGAGTAAAGTAAAGGAGGGAGAAAGAAGTATAAGATTTTGGTGTGGTTTGGAATGAGGGGGGGGGTATTTATAGGGGAAAGGGGCGCTGGAAATCTCACCAGGAACCAATCACCGCGTCGGATGAAGGCAGTGAAGTCACCGCCTTAAATGAACGCGGTAAAGGCGTGGATTGCTGACGTGGCGCGGCGTGAGGCGTCGGATCGTGGAGAAAAACCACAATCCGCGCCTCACTGCATCTAACGGCAGCGGTGAAGGCGCGGGTGGGGTGGATCGCTGACGTGGAAAGCGGGGCTATCACCGCTTTAGTCATTAGCGGTGAAGTGTCCGCGCGCGTCCACGTCAGCGATCCGCGCCACTTCACCGCTTTTTATTTCAACGGTGAAGATCTCTTCATCGCGTCAAAAATCAACGGTCATTCATTCACCGTCATTAACCAAGGCGATGATGGCATCACTGTTGTTCTCCACAGCGATGATTGCATCACCGTTTTTGACAAAAACGGTGATAGCATCATCGCTTTGAACCAAAACAGTGATGCTATCACCGTTTTGGTCAAAAACGGTGATTGCCTTCATTGTCTTGGTTTGCAGCGGTGATAACCAAACTGGCTTTGAACCAAAACAGTGATGCTATCACCGTTTTGGTCAAAAACGGTGATTGCCTTCATTGTCTTGGTTTGCAGCGGTGATAACCAAACTGGCTTTGAACCAAAACAGTGATGCTATCACCGTTTTGGTCAAAAACGGTGATTGCCTTCATTGTCTTGGTTTGCAGCGGTGATAACCAAACTGCTGTATTTTGGGAAATATTTTCATAAGTACTGTATTTTGGAATTTTTTTTTAATAATTAGAGTATTTTGGGATTTTTTCCGCCTTCATCTCTACGATTTTTTTAGTCCAACATGATCAGGTGTCCAAGACCAAGTAAAATGTATTAATAATAGCCTTTCTATAGTATATACGATACATTAGGAAAACGAATTAAGACGTAAAACAGAATTGGATAAATACAGTTCCAAGATAACACCCATTAACCCTTTTAGTTTACGTATTAACCAAAAATCACACCTACTTTCAAAGCAACTGTCATACTTATTCAAAGCGAAACAAATGTAGCAGAAAACTATTCGAATAACCAAGAACTGGGTTTAGACAAATGCATAATCACAATTCTTCTTTTAATTAAGACTGCAAAGTAGTTGAAGGGACTTGGAATGGAGCGTACAAAAAAATGGACCACGGAGCTCTCTAACCTTGATCTGACTTTAGAATAGATCTGGACTCTTGCAAAAAAAGAGGGAAGAGAACTTATCATTAGCGAAATGCTTTAGTTCTTATTTGACTCCCCAATCGTTGCAGTCCGTATTAGCAGTTTGAGACTGGTACTAAAACAGAATATGGAAGATTCGCTGAAGAGGAGAAATATGGACTCTTGCAAAACTTTAATCTCAAATGACGATCAAGCCGGCAGTAGATACAATGAAGACGGATAGCAAACTTCCATTTTGACAGCTCCATCTTGCACTTAATATAAGTAATGTTTTACCAAATACATAGTAAATGCAAGCTGCAACAATCCTTCCATGGAATATCAGTTGATGCTAATCCTTATTGATTCTCATTAGCATAGAATCGATATGGGACATGCACATGATCATAAGAACACCTTTCTATGTCTCGTTTGCAACTGACCTGGATCCAACTTGAGCATTTTAACAGCCCCAACGATTTCCTTGGACATATCCACGTACAGCTCTTGCTTGATTCCTGGGGCCAAGTGTTTGGAGGATGATTATGCACATCAGCTATTCAGTCAGTAGAAATTACATCAGAACCAACCTAAGGATTACTGGGAGGTGACGACTTCATAGCACATGGACCAAAGGTACCAACTTAATAAAAATGATGAGAAAGACTCTGCAGGTATAGCTTATTATGGTGATTATGGCATGCAAAGTAATCAAATATCCAGAACCTAAATCTGTATTAAGGTTGGGAGCCTGTGATAGAATATAGAACACATCTCAAAGAAGGTATAGGAAAAGTATTCATATAAATAAACAAATTTAATTGAAAAATAATCAATAATATGATCTATCAAGCTCATGCTGATGGTTGAATGAGGGATCTCTAAACATAAAAAGAAAAAGAAGGCACTAATACATGAATCTAAGCCAACTAAAATATGAAATCATAATATTCAACAGCAGTCTAAGCTTAAAGAGTTTAGTTCTGAAATTACTTAGAGTGGTCATGTCAAGAACTCTAAACTGCTCCACTGAGCGCATTCACTTCCTCAACTGCTCTCGTTGGATACCCTGCCTTTACTGATGGATTCTTCCCATAATGTTCACTCCCTTCTCTCCATGAAGCTCTATAATCTGTTGCTAACAGAACGAAGGAATCAAAATGTGTTCTCATTCTCAGAAGATATATATATATATATATATATATATATATATATATATATATATATATATATATATAGAAGTACAATAAAGAGATGGTTTAGAAAGAAAGCTAATATATTTCCATCTCTCTGCTCGTTCCAATTAACATCTGACTGTTGGAGCATACCAATAACAATTGGATTGCTTTGGACTGATTTTATCTTAAATCGATAGAGTTGGGTTGTTAGTCGTAGGAATTCAACAACGGCAGAAATACAATTAGACAGTAGGAAGTGTTGAGAATGGCAATTGGGAATTGTGGTAGGCGTACCGGAGATGGGGATGCGAACCCAATGCACCCTCTTCTCTTATAGGAAGGAAGCTTTTTCCTTGGATGGCAGAATCAGCTATCTCTCCTCTATTGATCTCCGAAACGCTCCGTTGCCGCTGTCGCCCATCCTCATATAGTGGTTCTCTCCAGATCGATCTTGGGAGTGGGTGATCTTCATCTGAATCATGCACATATAACAACAACTGAAGGGTTGGGTAAACTGACATGGGGAGTAGCCAGTAGGTGAAGAAGCCCGGTTGGTATCGAGAGGCTAGAGCGAAATCGAATTCATTCTCCAACTCGGACAACTGCCAATGGATCTGTGAGTAAAAACTACTTGGGTAATCGCCACTCATACGACGTAGGGAAGACACAGGAGAAGGAAAGAAAACAACCCAACGCGGGGAAAAAGGGAGAAACACAGAACGGAACAGGGGAAATTACAGATGGTAATCGGGGAGAAAGTAGGGGATCTTGCGTCGGGGAAAGAGGGTGTACAGGGGGCTTACCGTGGATATGCCCACTCCCAACAGGACCCCTTAAGCAAAATAGGCCCTTTATATATTCTAATAATTTATGTTAATGGTTAGCTATAACTATATGTTTATTGTTATGTTTTTATTCGTTATATAAATTGCGAATTGATGCATTAACTGAAGATTTCCTCACTTAATGATAATGTAATGTTATATTGGTTATTCTCGTTAACCAATTAACCAATCAATAAAACTTTCGTTTGGTTGTTGTATTAGTTTGGACGGTTTGGTTATTATGATATTTTATTCCATAGTTAATAAATTTTAGACTTATTTAGTTTGGTAGTTACCACAGTAACCATTTGAAGACACCTAGTTCTAGCAAAGATGTAAAATTTGCTTATATAGTTGCGTCGGTTTGTCAAATCATATAATTTTTTATATAGGAATCTGCACAAGTCATCATTTGATGTTGATCAGAGTATGATAGATCATAATATTGTTATGTTTATTTTTTCCCCCAAAGAATAGTATTATGTTGATTTAACATATGAGATGTGAAAAATGATTATCATCAAATGAATTTTAAAAAATATATAAATATATTAGAATACAATCTACTTACAATATATTCATACTCAAAATAATATAATATTTCAAACAAAATAACAATGCTCATATTTAAATATACTTAACATCAACGTTTATAATTGAATCGAACAAATAACCATCAAGAAAGATCATAGCCAACTAATTATCCTTTGTCAATCTACTCAACGAAACCAAATTACACTAAAATTTTGGTACATGAAGCAGACGATCTAAACAAAAAATAGATTGAAGAACAATCAATCGCGCATAGTGCACTGAAATAGCGTCATTGGGGATCCGAACTAGTTTGTTATTCACATGAATTTCTTTGCTAGACAACAACGACGGCACATCCATAATAATGTGCTCATTGCAACCAAAATCAAGTAATCACTAAAAATAATAAGAAACAGTACATGTCATGTGAGCTGTCGAATCACAATCATCAGTTGCATTATCAGATAGACCAATAAATTGTTTGCGCTAACTTAACTGACCAACCGCGAAGCCTGATACAGGACCATGATCAGAATCAACTTGGGATGCCTTTGGTTCGCGATTGGATCCTTCTCTCGGCGCATCGCTGGAGTTGTGAGGTCGACACCTCTATCTATCTCCAGTTTGTCGATCACCTTTCCTATCTCGCGGAGGATATCCAATCAATTCGAAGCATGTTTCTTTGTGGTGCCCAATCTTAATGGTAGTGAGTACAGTGGCGGACCCAGAAATTTTTCATAGGGGTGTCCTCTTTTAAAAAATAAATTAAATAAAAATAAAATCATAAATATGAAAATAACTTACTCGTACAGGTTAAAAAAGTCCATGATGCGTTTTCATATTCGAAAATAATTGTAGAATACACTTGGTGTTTATAGTGTTAAAAAAATTCTCTATATACCCTACTAGACAATCATTCAGGAACTTATCGCATATTCGATTTGTAAACTTATTCGATTTGTACAATCATAAAATCAATACAAATTAAGGGTAGATTGAAATTAGTTTAATTGTTAGGGTTTTAAAATAATTAGAGATATGGAATGACTTTTTACTATTACACATTGTTCAAAATCGAACAACAAATGAGTTGTAGCTCAACGGAAATTAAGTTTATTAATAATAATAGTGTTCTAGATTTGAATTACCCAACCTACCATTTATATTTTTATACACAAATGATAGTAGGATAATCATTTTTTCAAATTTTAGGGGTGTCCCTCACTATCAATTATATTTTTTTGTCTAGACGTAAATTACCACCGAAAGTTGGATAATCATTTTCCCGAAATTTAGAGGTGTCCGGGACACCCTTGAAACCCCCTGGGTCCGCGACTGAGTGAGTACAACAAGGTCTCTCTCATTGCTCCCTCGTTCCACAAGCACGATGATCTGATTCTCCTTGTCCCGCGAACATCTCAATGTTAAACAAAAGCTACAGTTGGGAGCAAATTTTGTACAGGGATTGGATTGGGAATTCTAGTCGGTGATGGTGAGAAACCATTGCCCCAGCTCTTGCTAGTTGATTAGCAGAGTCGGCGGTGGGCCATGGTCATGGTAGTCACAGCCAGCTCCCTCTTCTTTGCTACTTCTTTCATTATCCTATTGCTTGGGGAAAAACTAAAAATAAAAGTTTTAATCATGTTATAAGTTCTTTAATTCGCACCTCATTTAGGCTTAATTATACATGTATTATTCTTCATATCTTGATTGTTTGACTTGGTGATCATCGTTTCTTGACTTATTTTACACTAGGTTGTGATTTTTTTTTATCATATTTCAGATCCTAGTATGTGGGAGAAGCATAAGAATGATTTTCGGGGCATTTGGAGGTTAAAACAAATAAAAAAGTTGACGGTTGTTCAAAGGCCACGAGTTTAGTGTAATTATCCCGGCTTTAGGGAGTGAGATTTGCACCCAAACCATGAGATTTATACATTCTAGTAGCAAAAAGGCATCTGATAGTCTTGTGCAAAGCTGACGGCGTGGAGGCCGTGAAGTATGCACTACTTCGGGTATAAATATTCTGCAACGGATTTTGAGAGGGGAGAGCTTGGGGTTTTGACCCAAAACACCAAATTGGCAATTTCTAGAGAGAAATAGTGATCTTGGAGCAAGATTGGAGGCTTGCATCACCAGTGGAGCTTGAAGATCATCCCTAGCCATGAAGATTGAATTCACACTCTTCCCATAGGCTTTGTTGAGCTCTAGTTCCAGATTTTGGATTTGATTGATGATCTTATGATAACCCTATGATTGTGATTCTCTATTATCTATTGATTTGAGTATTTATTATGGGTCTTTTAATCTAGGAGAGAGAATATCTCCCTAGGTTGAATAGATACTACCAAATCATCATTGTGGGTCTATGAACAAGTGTTATGAGGTCTGTAATGTCGTCTTGGGGTTTTTTTTTTCAATCATGGGAGTTGGTTGTGAACACCTCAATTTTCTAGGCCGCTTGTATGGTATGCCTCTCCGGGTAGTGCAATTTAACAAGGTAGGATAACTCAAGTAGGGAGTCCAATCCATCTAAGGAAGTAATCAATCTAAGGAAGTAATCAACATCAACCAAATGAAGGAATTAGGGGGAATTCTGTCTATGTGAGCTCCCACCTTGTAATAAGCTAGAGTAGTGGTTAGAGTAGGTAAGTTTCTTAGTCACTATTCTTGTTTGGCTAGATAACCAACTGAAGTTGAAGTAACAATACATCTAGAGACTCTAGGGTTCGCTAATTTTATTACTTTACTTTAACTATATGACTCGCCAATACCGTCACACTAGAAAGTGGCCAATTGTAACCACAAACTAATGTGTAGTATAGCGGGTTTAGCTTTATTGTCAACCCGGGTCCTAGATACGATGACTACGTGAAGTTCTTGTTATTTAGATGTTTAAGTACAGTGAAGTTGTAACTAAACTAAGCAAACACAAAGTAGTAAGGTGTGATTCAAGTTCGAGAGAGGTCACCCAGATAATATGGTTCTCCCTACAGTGCAGTTAAGTCGAGTTGTAATTCACCAGTCCAAATTTAATGATAGTTATTATACTACGGAAGGTTCTTAATCAGTCTGAAGTCTTGACTAAAGCTCTCCAGACCCTCCCAGTCTGAATACCCGGCGGGCGACTAACCTCCATCTGAGTAAATGAACTGAGGCCCTAACGTGCAAAAACTCCTCTACTGGAGTAAATCCAGTACAGAGCAGTGAATTGACTTCTCGACTAAAGTAGTCAATTCACCACCTTCAATCAAGGGTGCTCTATCAACCTAGGCATATATTCTCTTTCTAGGTCAAAGCAGAAACTACAAGAATGTGATCAGGATTCATGCAATTTAGAAATCATGCCTCAATTGAATATAACCAATATCAAAATATCATGTACTTGGGTTCATACAACCAAACCTAACATACAACTCTATGGTTCTTTATACCTAGGTGAGAGATAGAGTTTACTCCATAGAGAGAGAAGAGAAATCAGCTTTAGATGCAAAATCATCATATGGGGGATGAAATTCAGCTTTTGGTTGTCAATCAGTGCTTCTCCAGGCTTCAATCGAGCTCCAATGGTGTCAAAGCTCAATCTAGATCACCTTGGAGGTTGGGTTCGTCACTTTTTCACTCTAAAGCTCTATTTTCAGCTCCAAAATTCTGATCCCTTCTCAGAGACTCGAAATTAAGTGAAAACCTAGCTCTGCCCAATCACACGGCCAAACCACACGGTCGTGTGAAATCCTAGTCTGCCCGTGTGAATCCCGAAACGTGGCGTTGCATTTAGTCATTGAAGACTCGAAGAAAGAACGTTACACTACTCAAAAGGGCTTACTAGTAGGGATGGCAATGGGTCAGGTTGGGTCGGGTTTTGCCAAACCCAAACCCATGGGGTTTTCCGTGAAAAAACCGGGGGTAAAACCCATTGGGTTTAAAAAGCTCACACCCAACCCAATCCGCTGGGTATCCACGGTTCATGGGTACTCATGGGTTTTTGTCGTAACAAATTTACCATAACAAGTTCCTATCAAAATAAAAGTCAAATATCAATCTCTAAATACAAATTATCCACATATAAAACACCATTCTAAAAAATTCAAGTAAATCACAAATTAACCATACAAATTGTTCAACACCAATCTAGAAAACTCAAGAAAATTGAAGCAAATCACAAATTCTCCATAAACAACATGATTAATTGAAACTTCTTCCTCCTTGTCAATTAAGCTTCTTCACTCTCCACTCGATAATATCAACTTCATACACAATTAGAAAGAAAAAATTAGACATGTCTCCACAAACATAAAGAAGATCAGTTGTTTAGAATATTAAATATACCGAAAAAATTAATTATATGAGTGTGGGCGGGTACCCATGGGGCGGGTTTACCTAAACCCAAACTCCACCCAAAACCAGTGAATAGTGAACCGGTTTAAACCCGAACACGGGTTTTACCCGCGTTGACCGGATTGGGTCGGGTAGGGTGCCCGTGGGTACAGGTTTTGTTGCCATCCCTACTGACTAGGGGCATGACACGCCAGGACAGTTAATTTGGTCGTGCGTTAATCCTATGCCTCTATCATCCTAATTAGTGGCAACATGAATGATACACATAATGGAAGAGGGATCTATCGCACAAGAAAGAAAAGAGTAGGCTCAAATCTCACATGGCTACCTATATGCTCTATCTCTCATTTTGATTCCATGAACTAGATGAATGAATAATTGCAGAGATGGGTGATCAATCCAAGTCACAGTTGGTAAGCAAACAATTGAAAAACTAAACCCCTAGGTAACTCTACTACACGTCTCAGTCATCATTATAGGTTGCCTTAGCCGCAAGCAAGTTATCACGCATCAATGCTAATAGCCAATCAATTCATCACAAAATAACCACAATGCCAATATGATCATGAAAACATCAGTATTTGGAGCCCTCAAATCTCGAGATTTGGATAGTGGACTAGGCTCCAAGCACATAAACACATTCCCGATAAGCACAAAACACCCCCACACACTTAAGCACTACTTTTCCCTCAATAGAGCAGAGGGAATAGAGGAAGGGAAATGATATTATCGAGAAAAAAGACGATAATAGGCACGGACTGGAGCGAGGACCAGTCATCAGAAATATGAGACTGGAAGAGGGACTAGTCGTTGCAAGAGAATCTCATAAACAACCACTAGAGCATTGTTTGTTAGGTATAGTTTTCATCCCAGATGGCACACAAACAAAAAGGAAAATAAAACATAACATAGAAACGACTCAGTTTGGCTACGCAACACATGGAGCAAACAAAACACAAAAGAACACACAGAAGGAAAATGTAGGGAAAGTAAGCTTCTTCTCCCCTTTTATCATGCAAGCACTGTTAGGATCATTAATGTATTCAAATTAAACAGTAGCTTGGAAATGAGAGGGGAGCTTTGTGTTCTAGGCGCAGTGGGTAAGATGTGGTTACTTAATGTCGGAGAGACTCCCAAGTTTGGAGGCTCTGTTTATTAAACCTAAGGCATAAATTTAGAACAACCGAGATCCAATGATATGTTCACATAGCTTTTGGTTATTGACATAAAAAAAGCAGATGAAGAGATGTCATTAGTGCTTCTTACTTTCCTTAATATAGAATCAAGATCAAGGAAAGCAACTCGGATGGTTTTTTTTACCATAATTCATGAACTCGGTTATCATGGGGAACATATATGTAATATTAATGAATAATTTTCTTGAGGAATTATTGCATCCAGCTTGGCAGCCCTAGCGTATACAATAATTTCTCAATTTTCTTTCTTTCTGGTGATAGTAATACAAGATATTTCAAGTCCCTAGAAATTCATTTATGATAATTGAACCTTGTCAAATTATTTCTTTTTAAGAACAAAAAAATTTGTGCCAAAACAACATATGCCAATTAGGATCATCAAATATTGTATAGAAAAGAAATGTTCGAAATCACTTTTCTGTTGTTTCATTCTACGAAATTTTTAAGAAAAAGAGTTCGACGAGCAGGGTTGAATCTTTTGTCGAGTTTTGGTTTATAAGAAAGTACCTATTTTGGATCAAATGGTGCGTTGATAACCCACAACGGAAGGTATTCTCCCCAATAGAGTGGATACTTAGGATCCGACTTGGACGAAACTGAAGATGTTGTCAATAGACTGTGCCATCTTTTTATTTCCATGTGCACTTCAATAATTTTGATTTGACAGACTTTCTTCTTTGACTAAATGTTGACAGAATTTCCTCATAATGAGCAACAATGGAGTCAAAATCAATCTTCGTTGTTGTCCAATTTCATCTCAACTGTTTCATCCAAATATCAATTCGGATGGATCTTAATGTCCAAGTGTGGACTGAAATGTTACCCGGCTCAGGGATGAAATTAGGTCCCTCTCAACAAGGCAACTTCAAGCTCAGGCAACACAGTTGTAGCGAGAGATATAGAAGCTGGGTCCAATATCAAGTGGCAGCCAAACTGTAGCAAGGAAGACGAGTTGCTTTCATTTATACAACACTTACCAAGACAATGAAAATTTGACTTTTCAGTCCACCACATATCATTAGAATTGCACAAAACACAACACACAAGAGTGTGTACCAACCACACACAATTTTCCTGAAATCGTCCAAAAAATTACAGTTAATTTGTTTCTTTTTTTTTATCTTTTTAGCTACAAAGGTTTGGTATGCACACACCAGCTTCTGAATTCTGTTGTTCCTTCCAAATCTTGCCAGTAACCCTCAGCTTTAGTTCCTTCCTATCCCCGCCAGAGAAGAAGAGAGCCATGTTTCTTTGAATAATTAGACCATCATGGCTATCCCTCACCTTCTTGTGACTATCTCTTACGCTTCGTGGAGTGCCCTCCCATATGAGCTTCCTCCCATTTGCTCCAACCTCGAGGCTATAGCTGTAATTACGAGCCTCAGACTCATCGCCCATGAAACGCAGGAAAGCCATATAAACTGGAGCCATCCCTAGCTGAAAGGCTTCGAAATGAAGACAAAAATATTGGCCAAAGCAATGGAATACCTGCATTAAAGATGCATGATATGAGTTGCCCCAAAATCTATAGCATGCTTATATAGTTGGATGATAGATCATGCGCAAATGAGGACTACACAGGCAAGGAGAGCTACACAATAAGGAACTGTTAAATGCTAGCACAACTGTCCATCCTGGAATTTACCACTAACATGTCCTTTGGTGCGAGTGCATCTAGGAGAGTGATACCGTTAGCATGCAATTGAACAAATATAATATTGTCTGTTGACACCTTTGCTGAAATAACGTGCATTCTAAATTACAGCAATTTGAAATGAATCAAAATGATGCAATCTCAAATTCTTGGGATTGCTAACACAAATTCCTGTGTAATGCATTTCAACCAAACAATGGTTTTGAAAATACACCTCACTTCGTACTAACCAAAATGAATAGAACCCAATTAAACAAAATTAACATAAAAGTACAAATATACCAAACCAAATAGACCCTAAAGTTGACAGCTTCATTTTTATTCTTAAGCCATTAGCTCTCAACTTGCATATACAACATAAGTTTGTAGACTTCCAAGCAAAAACTTACTGTTAGAGTAGGCTATGCATTTAGCTCAAGAAATTCTCCATGCCAAGACCCGGAGTACATTCGAAATCAAAACAATTTTTTGAGCAAGATCAAGGTAATCTGTTGATCCATTACTAATGTCTTCCTGCCAAAATTTTGGCGGATTGAGTGGAAAGGCTGAGGGTTGCTTCTAGATGTCACATTTCATTGTCAGAAGAACACTTTTAACAATTCAGCCTCAGAGACACATACAATTCTTTGATTCGGACATAATGACATATTATCTTTTGAGTTCAGTTAATAGTTACCGTCAACATCCAAGTGGCATTCTCAACTTCACGAGGGTTAGCCTTCACGTAGCGATGGTTGAATGTGCAACCCGTGTGCATGTCTACCTTGTGATCATCTCTTAAATGAGAAACAAGGGCAGGAATATCACCAACAACTGAGCATTCAGATCCAGCATATGGACAATTGTAAGGTCTAAAGTTGCAAACTGTCTCATGCTTGAGTTTACTGTAGTAAGGAAATATCTCTGGGCACCCCAAATTGTAAAACTTGCAAGGAAATTCAAGAGATTCTGCCACCTTCTCAAGTGCTAAACACCTAATATCTCCAAGCTCCTGTCTACAAGTCGGGCAACGGTTATGTACCCTGGTTTTGCAAGTCGAACAGAGCGTGTGTCCATTGCTACACTGCAAAGAAGCAACATAGTTAAGAAACTAAATCGTAACACAATGAATGTCAAGTTTTTGGCAAATTGTGGTACTGTCAAACTTATAGAAAAATACAGAAGGGAGATACCAACACATGAAAAACATAATTATAAAGACAGTATGATGTTGGAGTTAAGCTAATTTAAATGACACATGCATTAGGAAATAGTAAAGAAGTGGATGACAACCAGATAGAGAAACAGGATCACCCCGGCAATTGAAACAACAAATTTCACTATAGACTTCAAGTAGAGAGAAAATTATACTCCAATGTACTGGGAAAACAAAATTTAAGCATCAATATGATCTTGGACCAATATTAGAAGTTAAGAACCATCATGTTTTGTGTAAAACCAACATTAAGAAGAGTTCTACTTGAAAGGAACTGTAAATTTCCAGGAACATGATATAAAGATTAAAACATATATCCACTAGTTTTGGAGAAGATACTAGAGCTCGAAACGTGAGGAGTGAAGGTTCCAAGCTTTGGACTTACCTCCTATTAAGTTGGAATTAATATCCAAATACCAATTATTATACAATCAATAAATACAAATTAACTATCCCCTTATCTTTATCCAGCTCTCGAATATCTCTTTCTAGAAAGAAGGATGATGGAGGAACTAGTTAAAGAGTATATATGTTTTACTCTGTCTAAGATCACATGATCATACTACTCATTCCTTCAAAGGAATAGTGCAAATACGGACAAATCCAAATGCAAAGCCAATTCCTCTCGCATCCACTCACAAAGCATCATACGATGAATGAACAATGGCCAACCAAACCATTGAGCCAAGTCTAAACATGAGAACGCATAATGATGCAAATCAGAATAGAGAATCGTTAAAGCCCAATTACGCAAACCTAATCTCAAATGCGCAAGAAGCCCATCTAATTCCACACAATCAAAAGGCGAATTCTAAAAGGAGGAATGAGGGCGGACGCAGTTTTGGGGGAACCTGATGAATGGGCGGGTACATGGAATTCGTACAGACGGGGCATTCTAGCAACTCATGAACGCTGTTGGCGGGAGCAATGGCAGGGGGGCCGGGGATACCTGTGCCGCGGGCGTTGTTGTTGGCAGCCGCATTGTGGGGCTTGGCGGAAGAGAAGTGATGGTGGTGATGGTCATGAGGGATCTCATCCTCATCCAAACCATCGTAGGAAGAGACGCACTCAATGCTATCCAACTCCATCGCCATCGTCATCGTCATCAATTGGAGATCCAATAGCGAGAAACCCCAAAACCTGCTCCCCACCCTATGATTTCTGGGTTATCTCATGCACACACCTAGAAACGAAAGCTCGCAAAAATGAGGGTTTCTTTAGCAATTTCTCCGTCTCTCCTCTCCCTCTTTTCCTTCCTCCCCTTAGACTCGCTTAGAGAATCTTTCCGCCTCTTGCTTATCAGGTCAGGGGAACTGGGGAAGAAAAGAAAAGGGGAGAGAAACAGTTTACACCGGGGAACCCAACCAAACCAAACGCCTCCTCTTTATTTCTCTCTCTCTCCTCTTCTCTTCCACCCCAAAGCAAAAGAGAAGAAAAGATGGGGTTCTCTTCTTCGTGTCTTCCTCCGCCTGCCTAATTAATTTTCATTTTTTTTCTTAATTTCTCATTTCTGCTTTAGAGAATTAATTGGCTTTCTTTTTCCTCTATTGTTTTTCCTGCTTTCTCTCCCTCCCAGGTTTTTCTTTCCCGAGGAGAGAGAACCTGAGATGACCGGTCCTGAATTATCGAAATTATCAATTCTACTACGGCTCTATAAACTAACTTATAAGTTGACCGAAATGTTCATAATTGATTATTTATATTTCTATGTTAGGTTTAAGACTATCAATCTGTCTAATTTTATTAACAATCCTTCGATCAAAATGATACATAAAGAAAAAAATATATAAGTCGAACATTCGGAGAAATACTACAGTCATTTAAGAATATGAAATATAAAAATGTATCATTGATCCCATTTTTATAGTGATAATTAAGCCCTCGCTAAAATGCTATTGGTTAGTTGATTGTCAAGAAAGATAGAGTATAAAATCTCACTCGATTTCCCACACGACCTATAGATAGTTTGAAACTAAATCAACGTCACAATCCTAGATAGATAGGAAAAATATGCTACTAATAAAAAATGAGATTTATTGATTCAAGTCAACTATATACTAACAACTCAGCTAAGATGAGACCATCAAAACTAAAGAGCAAACGAAAAATTAGGGTTACCTTCAATATACTAAAAGACTCGATCAAAGTAATAAGGCACAAAATTAGACACTCCTTATTTGTTAGTTCTAGTAGGTTGAATAAAGAATCGACCTACTTCAGTAAATCAATCAATGATTCATCGTTTTAAGATAGAAACATGTGATATCTGCAAAAACCATAAACCTAAATGTCCAATAACCACCACTCTCCGTCATACAACCAAATTTTTATCCACTCTATCTTCAATCTCAAGAGGCATATATTTCAACCAAAAATTCAATTTCTAATCCTACTTGTGCAACTCCATTTATACAACTCCATTGTATTCGTCATGGATTGATATCAGAGTTGAAATCTTCTGCTTGCCCAATTAAAAAACCCAACAATAAAAGTAGTGCCAAGAGATATCATAAAATTTATTTTCAAATGCGGCCTTGTACTGAGAAGTGAAAGGTGCGCATAATATTGCTCGATGTATGAAATTTTGGACGAAGTTAGAAAGAGATAAGAACAAAGATAAAAAAAAAGCACAAAATTTATATTTGAATTGAAAAATACATATGATAAAATTAGTGGGCTTGCGAATCATAATGAAAAAGTTCTTAGATTTTCAAAGTTTAACTTCTTATATGTTTTGTATTCAAAAAGATAAAATAAATTTGTTTAGTGCAATTGGTTGTGATTGTTGTCTTTGTGTGAAGAGACTCAGGTTCAAATCTTGATATTAATATTTTTATATGAAATAAATAATTATTTGTAAAGACCAAATTGTCCTTCCTACTTTCACTCTCATTGTAGGAAATATGAATAGAAGAAAAGTACACAAAAGTCTACCATATAGCAGTGGACCCTAGCCCGTTGGACGGGAGAGTTTAAGCTTGAAATATGGTAATGAATATGATAAATGTTCTCAAAGGTATGTAATATGGTTTTGTACCTAATTATGCAAGTAACATCTTCAAAAATGGTCCAATGATATATATAATATATATATATATGGGGAGTTCTACGGTACCCTGGGTGAAATCCAGGGTACCGTATACCTTGAGTAAGAAAACGTTATTAAGAACTTGAATTGACTGATCTTTCGGACATGATACTACACTCTAACCCTTAAAGATCAAAATCTAGGTCTTAATTCTCTAAATCTTATACCACAAGATCAATTTAATTAGAAACAATAATCGACGGTTATGATTCGTCCAAATATAGGCAAAAAAAATCAATTCACCATCTTAGGATTTATAGTTTATGATTTAGATCATTAGGACCTAAGGTTCACTCATTAAGGGTTAGGACATAGTATCATGCCCAAAAATCCTGCTAATTCGAGGTCTAGATAGCGTTTTCATACTCAAGGTATGCGGTACCCCGGATTTCACCCGGGGTACAGTAGAAGCCACCATATATATAATATGCTTACAATATAATTAGGAGAAATATGGTATAAGAAATAAATATACTTATTCAATAAATAAATAAATAAAATTAATTGTATTTCATAACTTAAGTATACTTGTAGTATTTTAGAGTTGCTTCTCATTATGCATGTATAATCAACTTTTAGTATGAAATACAATGATTGGTCTCCAATAGAGTGCAATATGTTTTTGAATTGTTTTTCCCAATAGAGACAATCATTAAGTTATTCCCATTTACCTTGAATGGAGTGGCAAAGAAGTGGTTGAATAATCAACCACATCACCCAATCACCCCATGGGATGATCTATGCAACAAGTTCTTTGCAAGGTACATTCTACCTTCTAAAACGGCTTTGATGAGAAGTGAAATCACTATGTTCCGTCAAGAGGAGGATGAACCATTGTTTAAAGTATGGGAAAGATTTACATCTCTCGTACTCAAGTGTCCTCACCATGGCATAGCCGATTGGAAACAAGTTGAAAGCTTCTATAGTGGGTTAACAAAGGAATCACAGAGCCTCGTTGATGTGGCTACTGGAGGTGCCATTCTGAACAAAGAAGTCGGAGAACTTCAACAATTAATCGAAGAAATGACCCTTAATAGCTACGATTGGGGTGACGGAAGAAGAGGTAAGAGCATATCAAAAGGAAGTTTATTGAAGATTGAAGAACCATCATCTCTATTGGCCCATATTCAAGAACTTCCCAAGAAAATCGATCAAGTTGCATCATCAATGAAGGGCAATGGGAAGCAACTTATGAAGTGTGATTGATACGGTGAGTCAAGTCATAATATGAAAGAATGCAATCCTATGATTAAAGCTTATATATAATTCGAGCAAGCCAACTTTGTTGGAGGTCAATCTCGAAGTAACAACCCTTATAGCTCGACGTATAATCCGGGATGGAGGAATCACCCAAACTTTCTTTGGTCTTCTCCAACGGATAGGAAACTTTCGGGGTTTCAATCTCAAGCTCCAATGCAAACTTCTTACCAAAGGCCGAGTCAACTAATATAACAAGGAGCGTTCAAGAACAAAGCTGACCCTCCGATGGTCGACTTGCTAAACTTGAAGATTTGGTGGGCCAATTTGTCACACATTCCAATAAGAAGTTTGAAGCTTTTTACAAGTTCATAAAGAAGACCTCAACCAAATTCTCGAGTTTGGAAGTGGGTCAAAGGAATCAACAAGCTTCACTTCAAAATCTTGAATCTCAACTAAGTTCTTTGACTCAAACTATCTCATTGAGACCTCAAGGAACTCTAGCGGGCAATACCGAGCATAACCCGAAAGAAGGATGCCATGGGGTAACTCTGAGGAGTGGCCGACCATTGAAGGAGATTCCTATTTCAACTCGAAGGATCCCGATAAGAGAAGTTCACCAAGAAGTTGTTCAAGAAGAAGAAGTAACTGGGGAGGATGTACAACCTTCCATCGAAGTCAATGTCGAAGATGAGGGAAAATCTAAGAAGACTCATGAAACCGAGCCAACATCAAAAGCTCCTTATCTTAGATGGTTATTTGAAAGCGATCTTTATCATGAATGCGCTCCATGGAAGGACACATTGAAGCACTTAAAGATAACCGTTCCTTTCCTAGACATTGTATTGAAGATCCCTAAGTATACAAAGTTTTTGAAGGAAATTTTGTCGGGAAAGAGGAGAATGGAGGTGGTAGCTATGTTATCCGTTAGTGAAGTTGCTTCGACATCCATTGGGTATGGAGGATTCCCTCCCAAGCTAAGAGATCCAAGAATCTTCACTATTCCATGCACGTTTGGAGATAAAAACATTTTGGAACCCGTTAGCCGACTTGGGGTCTAGCATCAACATCATGCCTACACAGATATACAATGATTTGAACCTTGGACCTCTCACTCCTACTCCAATGCGGATTGAGTTGGCCAATAGGTCCGTTGTCAAGCCAAGAGGAGTCATAGAAAATATCTTGGTAATGTGTGATCATTTTGTCTATCCGGCGGACTTCGTGGTTCTAGACACGGAGGGGTATGATGCATCAATTATTCTAGGCCGACCATTTGTAGCTACTGCACAAACTATAATTGATGTAACTGGAAGCAAGATCACATTAAGGTTTGGTGAAGAGAAGATAAGCTATAAGATGACTCGAATCCCAAATTTCCACAAGTATTACAAATGGGACGATATCAAGATGGATTGTGAGTCGGTTACACCTCCTACCACATCACCTTCAAGACCCGAGATTGAATGGTCCAATATGGTCACCCATGTTTACCCCCATGATGCTCAAGTTGAAGGAGGGAGTGATTCTTGCAAAAATAGGAAGAAACCGGGCAAAGAGAAATCTCCTTGAAAATTTCAAACCCAAGAGTTATTCAAGGTTTCTCATCTCTTTGGTGATCATGGAATAAATCTGCGAAGGTTTATCTTTGAAGAGAGACATCCTAAGAAAGGAAACAAACTTGTTAAGGGCGATTTAGCTCCTATTCTGGAAAATGAAGAGTTCGGGGAATGCTACAATCCATTCACAGATAATGACATCTCTATCAAGGAGCCTCACCCTCACCATCTTGCAAATCAATTCTCAAATGGATCCTTTCTATCTCAAGCACCAAACGAGGCATCCAAGAGACTCCATGGTCTTCACCTTGAACTTCACCATAAGTATGACTTTTACGATGGATCATCGGTGAAGAATGGAGGACTCTCCATTTGATCTCAAGGAGTCAAATCCGGAAAAATGACTTTTAAAGACGAGCTTGTTGGGAGGCAAACCAACACTTCGATTTGCGTATCTTTTTCCTTTCCTTTCATTTCCTTTTTAATTAAATAGTAGCTTAGTTAGTACATTAGAGATGCATTGAAATTGATTGATAAGACTTAGCCTTTCTTTTGGATGCTTGATTGAATGTTTAGATGAATAATTGAAATAAGAGATGTGGAGAAAATGAGTTGTCCTGAACAGGGCAAAGATCACGGTTGACAGGGCAAAGATCGCGGCCGCGATCTTAGGTGTCCAGCCCGCAATTTTGCCCGTCCTTATTTAAGCATTGGCATCCTTTTTAGATCTGTCATCCACTTTTTCACCATTCTCTAGATCTATATGCCATTACTCTCTAACTCTCTTGACTTTTTGAACCCACCTTCTTTAATCTTATCTTCCAACAACTTTTGAGAAGGATTTTCTATTTAATTGTCTTATCTTGCCCAACATGTGTGGATTGCTTAGTGTCTTTAATGCCCATTTTCTACTTGGAATGACATCTTAATGGCATGAGATTGTTCTTCTTTTCTTTAATAAACCCTCTATGTCACTTTCGATGACTTGTTGGGTTGTGCTCATGCATTTGTGTCATTTTCAACTACCACCCACCAAGTGTTTATGAAAAGTCCCCAACCACAGAGTTCATTATTTGCATCACTTTAGATTAAACATCAATTTCATTGCATGGGGTGTTGGTCATTGATTTTTTGTACATCAATTTGGGGATACCCTTCTTACTATTTTAGAGATATTTCTCTATCCAATTTCCCTCTTTTGCCAAATTCTTAGTCACATTCAAGTGTGTGGGAAATTTAGCAATGTTGTTAGAACCGAACCGGAGTATGACCCGGTAATGCGAACGCCTCGCACTTTAGCGGTCCAACCGGCATTAGACCGTTTAAAAACTGTTAGAGAATCGGTATCTAATAAATGTTATCAGTATAAATAGTGGACATTTCTTAATCAGAACTCATCTCTTTCCTTCGAAATTGTGAAATGGAAATAAGGATTCAATT
Organism: Linum trigynum; assembly: GCA_964030455.1. Classification (NCBI taxonomy): domain Eukaryota; kingdom Viridiplantae; phylum Streptophyta; class Magnoliopsida; order Malpighiales; family Linaceae; genus Linum; species Linum trigynum. The sequence continues at coordinate 8,012,810 of OZ034821.1, forward strand.
TGAGAGGCTGACGTTTTTGGTTTATTTAAATTTTCAATTTTCTACAATTTTTTAATTAAATTTAGTGGCTGAATGGCGAGCGGCTCGATCGGCTCGAACGGTTAACCTCCTCGGCTGCTCGCCAACCGCTACATAAAACTGGAGCGGCTTTTAGACTGTTCCGAGCCGGTTTTGTGGTCGGGTGGCGGTTTTACCGAACGGGCCGAGCGGCTCGCTCAGCTTTAATAACACTGAAATTTAGAGATTTCATGATACCTTATTGCAGTCGACCCGATTAATGTTTAATGTTTAATGTTGGATTGATGATTTATGCATATGTGTACCACTTGTTTTGAAGGATAATATACATTACTAAAGGCATGACTCATGGTGAGAGCTCTTCCTCTCGAACATCTCGTCCTCGCTAAGGTCAAAAGAAGAAAATATGGAAGTCCAAGTCAAAGGAAGTGGTTGTAGAAGAAACTCATCCACCATCACAACTTGAATATCAATCAAGGGTAGTTCCTCAATATGAAGAAGGCAGCGTAGAGCATATCACTCACTACTTTTAGAGCATGTTCCCGAACAATTCAAGAGAAAACTTCTGTGGCTTCAAGGGCTAACCTTAGGCGAAATTACTTGTCTCGGTTGGAATCTTTTCACCCAACTTGGAATTGAAGATGCAATCCGCCCTAAAGTACAGAAATTGGAATGACTCAAGTTTCTCTCTATTCAAGAACATATATATCGGGTGCTTGTTGTTGATTTTATTAGTACACTCACTATTCGAGACATGAGGGGGGCCGCCGACCTTGAGGATAACATTCAGTTTCAACTCGGAGGAGAGTGCCATCACATGTCCATCCGGGAGTTCACTAGAACAATGGAAATCTACCCGGTGGGTTTCATTGATCACCTAATGATTTCGCCACCTTGACAAGGGAATCCGACTTCCCTTGTTTCAAAGGCCTTCTATGATTCTGAAGTCAAGAAACCCAAGAGCCGACAATGTGACGTGAGACTATCAAAAGCCAGTGAGGTGCAACCGGAGTGGCGACTCATCCACCAAGTGATTGCTAGGTCAGTGGGAGGAAAGAATCGGAGCAAGGGCAATCTCACAGCTCGAGACATCACCCTATTTCATAGTATGCGCCTCCCACAATCTCTCCATCTCGGCCTATCAATCTTATCTATTTTCAAGCGTTACGAGATGGATCACCGACTTGTCGCACTCACGAAGGAGTGTTTGTCACCCGACTTGCCAAATATTTCCAAGTCAATTTTGGAGCTTTGCAATTTCGATTGGATAGAAGGACCATTCTGATTTCCTTTGATGTCTTGAAGTCAAAACTTAAGGTGCTACACATGAGCAATGATGACATTTGGGGTGTGCGCGGATTCCCATTTCCAAACCACCAATACATTAGAAATGGGAGGAACCGTATTTCGTCTTCTGGAAGCTACCAGGGAAAGGGACTGAAGAGGATTGAGAACCGCGGAAGACCAAGAGGAGAGCGTGCACGAAGGAGGAGAGGTGTCTATTCCCACTTTTCAACCGGTTCACCTACCGAGCAACAATGCAAGAGATTATAGATTTGAGGCTATGATAGCGGCTATACTTCACAACTAACGAAGGGAGAAGGAAGCACGACTTAACATTATGGCGTGCATCCACACGATCATGGAGAAGATGAACATTCCGATCGAAGATGTACCGACCACATTCAATCGCTCCTCACCTTCTGCACTTTCCCAAGATGAAGAAGAAAGACACTCCGAGGAGGAATGAGTTCTAGGCATCAAGTGCCTACGTTCAACCTTTTCCTTTCCTTTCCTTTTCTTTTCTTTTCTTTATTTATATTAAAACAATGTTTAATTATCTCTTTATTTTCATTTTACCTTTCGGTTAAATATTCTATCGCTAGTAGTAGTAGTACTTATTATATATATTTATCGTACCTATAACTCCTATTCGTCTTCCCACCTATCTTTAGCGCTTTATCATTGTGAAAACCATCAGGAAGACAAAGATTACACTTGTGAACCTTCACCAACCCACAACCCGACCTATGGTAACATTCATGATCTTTTCTTGGCGAACTCCCACATTGAGGACAATGTCTTGCTCAAGTGTGTGTGTGGGGGGTGGGGGGGGGGATATTTGTGCATGTTTGAATGTTTATCATGATGGGTGCAACCGTTTATTGCTAGTATCCTCCCTTGTTCGTGAATGTAAGACGTTGATGAATGCTTATGGGATTGTATGCTAGTGATCATGCCTTTGTTGTGGTGATGAATGGTGAAGTATTAACGTTTTTGGAACCTTAAATGAACACCCAAAAAATTTCAAATTTGAGGGTTCCAAAACACCTTTTCCTTGCAATTACCTACTCGATGTGCTTTGATTTGAATAGATAGATTGATGTGTTGTGCATCTTAGGTGATAGTTGCATGGTTTGAGTATCGGTACGTGAGGGATTTTACTACTTTCCTCCTCTAGTGTGAGTGGATAGTGTTTGCTATCTTAGGAAGACATTGTGTGCGGGATTCTCTCCTTTTATATGAACTAGGAACTTTTTCAATTTGTGCTTAAAAATAGACAAGAGGCTCCCACGTGAGTGGCAACCAGGCAAAGAATTGAGATAAAGCGTCAAAGGATTATTCTCTTGGCTCGTAGTGCCCATCGAGGATGTGTTTAGGGTTCGGATAGCTTTATTGCATCCCGATCATCTCTTACTACCTACCATCCCCCAAACACCTCTCCTCTTCACAGAATCATATGACAAGGACCAAAGGTACCTTTTAGCCATTCACGAGACCTCATAGCTATCGTTTGTACCCAACATGTGTGGCAACCAAGTGTGGAGTGCAGGCTGGGACGTGGTGCTCGGGCTAAGATGAATCCGACCATCAATTTCCCAACATGTTACCTTGAAATTGAAGGCTATGATTCATCCACTCTAGGTCATGAGGGAGAGATGCTATTATGCAATGAAAGAAATTGCAAGACTTCGGTGCAAAGACATCGGATCAGGAGCTGTCATTCTGAATACCTCCTTCCCCTATCTCTTCGACGCATCTGCTGGTACCTGCACACCAGCCTCATTTGATTGCCTGTTGTGCGGCCGTCAAGTCTCAAACCTCTCCTGCTGCTTCATACCATTGTCTTTACCTATCTCCACCCCTTTAATATGATGTTAGAACGCACCATTCCCACCCTTCCCCTTACCCTTCGAATACTGACCGCGGGATGCATTATTGCCACCACCAGAACCAACCAAATTCACCCGTTTTCCCTGGCCATGTCCCTACTTCATCTGAGTATCACGCTCCATATTCCCCTGTGCTGGTAAAGCAAGCACTACAGGTTTAACCTGGCTATCCCCAGCTACCTCCACACTATCTCGACCCCACTTCTGCTTCCTGCTCCCTGCAGCAGCCCCCACCTATATTAGGGTTCACCCAAACTGACGAATGGGTCAACTGGCGAAGAGGGAGAGGCACAACAGCTGCCTCGTCCACACAGTACCCAATGATCTCTGTGCTAAGTTCTGGGCCATAGTGTTCGATTCCCACAGGATCCGGGAACGAATAGTTCGGAGCCATATGTCCCAATCTTCCACAATGATAACACAGAAGTGGGAGGAACTCATACACAAGGGTAACTCAGAACTCACCAACCATAGGGTTACTCGCATACACCTGTGATCGCAAAGGTTGGGTGACATCCAACAACACTTTCGTCTTGATGAAGTGCCCCGAGATTCCTTGTATTGCAAATGCTCCAGCCTCCAGCATCTTCCCAAATTTCGTCCCAGCCACACGTTTACCAAAAGCCACCGTGCTGCAGTGGTTGGGAATCCCCCACATCTGGACCCAAAACGGAACGAGAATGAACGAGTCCACCACCTGTTTCGTTATCTGAATCCAAGGTTTCAATTGCAGGACACATTCCTTCACTGTCCATGGTGTGCGTTGGAGCACCCAGTCCCTATCAACTTCGTCAGCAAAGAAGAATTGAAAAAGACCCCTTTTCCGCTGCAAGAACCTTGACTTCCACCGCACATGACCACGCTCCATTCACCGCCTTACTGTTAACGGCTAAACTAGCCCGGGGGAGGGGGGGGGGGGTTCTCCATAAACAATCTTCACAAGAGGCTCGTCTTTTCCCATTGAACCCCGGTAGCCACATCTTCCATTGTAAACTCCACAATTTGATCCATGTCTAAAGCCTGGATCCCAGCTGCTACTTCATCAATCTTCACCCCCTCCGTCCTGGTCACAACTTCTTCATCCCCCCCCCCCCCTTCACTTGCTCAGCCTGGGTCGTTGGAGATGTCTCATCCATCGCCTCCATAGCAATGGGACCTTCCTTCTGGATGACAGCCTCGACAGTTGAGGTAGCCATCTCCTTTGTTTCGCCAGCGTTCATCATTGCTTTCAACCTCCGTAGTCTCTGGATAAACTAGTAACCCCCCCCCCCCCCAAAAGGCCGATTAGGACCAGTTCGTTACCAACTCGTTCGCCCAATGATTTGATGTTAAATAATTCAGAGGGATAATATTATATAAAAAGAAGTTGGGCAGACCCTATGACCAGCCCGACCCGACCCAACCTGACAGGGCCATACAGGACCAAATGAGAATAGGACCGAATATTTGAGCATACAAAACTGGATTTTTTTGGGTAGTGGCAGGGTCAAGCCTGGGTTTCACCCAGTTTCACCCCTAGTTGCAACTTGCTTCTTTTATTTGCTCCACAGCCATTGCCACTCCTCCTCGTCTTGTGTGTTGCCATTGAGTCATTGACGATAAGCCTCTTTGTTATCATCAGTGTCCTCGAAGCCAGAGGTCTTCGAATTGAAGAGAAAAAAAGACCTGATCCTCTTTCACTAGGAGGGAAGGAAGGAACAAACATTGATTGCCAACTTCCTTCTCTAACAATATCCGCAGAATGAATACAAATATGTCTGCAGTGCCGAGCAGAGGTTTCACCTGTGCTCCTACTATCTAAACTCATCTATACAGAACCCAAGAAACAGGCTCAAGAGCTCACTCACACACTCAGGACTCGTACTCCTTTCTTCTACTCCCTATCTCTTAGGACACAAAGGCTTTGCTTGTATACAAAAACATAAAGGTTATAACAAAAATGGAACAGGCCAATCTCTTCCAATCGCTCTTCTCCATTCCAGTGGCACAGCGTTGAGTCATTTCCAGATCCGACACAAAGTGGGATGAGATGGAGGATGACATGGAAAAACTGCCGCTTCCCTGGCATTTGCATTTCACACGATCGGGATTGGAAGTACATTCTCCAGATGGTTAGGATGATGCATTTGTTTCTGGACAGCCTTAACCGCTGCTACTCTAGCTGCATTGGCTGCCCTGTTAGCTGCTGTTACGCCTCTATTCACCCTCTCGTCCACCTTCCCCACATCGTAAGCCCTCTCTGCAGCCCGCCTTGCTTCCTGGCCATGCGAGACACCGAATACAAGTGAGAATGGTCCATCGGACATGAAATCATCAATAACTCCGCCGCGACTAGCAACTTCCAACAAACGCACTAATAAAGTGAAAAGTTATTCACTGGTACCTGTACTGCGTTGAGTACTTTAGAATGATAAACAGCAACAGGCGAGGCAGGAGGAGTTGTATTCTGAGTACTTGGAACATCAAGTATTCCATTCTGCCAATGACCTGATTGTGTCTCCCCATTCCTGAATGTATACATTCCAAGCCCTTGTCTTCTACCCTCATGCCAAGCTCCTTCATATCTATGCCCATTTGCAAAACGGTACACCCCAAATCCATGCATCTTGTCCGCAAAATATTCCCCAGAATACGTATCACCGTTTCTATTAGAAACATTCAACACCATCGGATTATGGCAAACAGGACAATAAGAAGCTCTATATATGAATTTATAACACAATCATCAAATTAGCCAAAGGTAGACAACAGCAAAAAACAAAGATCCCTGGTGCACTTTTTAAATGCTAGAATGAATTCTTAGTACGCAAGCATTGCTTTATTTGCTGTGTAGCGACGCACAGGAAATCGAAGTGAAATGTAAATTCTGGTAAGATTCAAAATCTCTAACCAATGGGGAGGGAGATACTAGTCTGCTATTATATAGATGATAGCTAAAGGATGTGCCTCGGACTTGAGAATTAATTGGCTGGATAACCAAACCCCAAGGAGATCAAACAACATCCCTATATGTTCCCTGAAGATATCGGACAAGAATTAATTCCCTGAGGCGACCAAACTCCAGAGAGCACCCAAAAACCAAAAAAACATGGGCAAGAATCAATAACTTTCCAAGGGCCTTGCACCTGTTGTTCTCCACCTACCATTTCCTCCCACTATCAAATGATAATGCCGTCCATCCATCAACTTAGAGACGAGAGGAAGGGGGGGAAACCCTGCTAAGCTATATAGCTTTCCTAGCCCCATGTATAAGGTAAACGTCAAAGACAGGGGTAGTGCTTCCGTCCAACGGAAAAAGAGCTTTATTCTTGACCATCCAACTTCAACTATCCGCATCAATGCAAGTAAGCAGAAGAAGACCCTTAAGACACCTACAAGTTTGCACAATTATCAGAACAGAATCCTCACAGCAATCACATCAAAGCAACAACATCCCAGAGGCCCTGAAAGCTGAAACAAATGCCCTACTTGCAGAATCCAATAAATGATCACCTAGAGAAGTGCAATCAAGAACAAGAGAACAGTAGAGGACTAATGCAGTTATCGTTTCCAGTTAACATGAAGAAGAAGGGGGAAAAAGGAATTGAGAGAGATTGCACAGTACCTGAAATGGTAGTGACCAAGACCATGCTTGACACCCCACTTGAATTCTCCGACATACCTACTACCATCTTCACAAGTATGAACTCCACAGCCGTGGCTTTGGCCATTAGACCATTCCCCAGCGTAGACATCTCCAGTATAGAATCTATAAACTCCAAACCCATGACGAAGACCTTGCCTGTATTGGCCTCTGTAGCGGCTTCCTCTGGCCCAGGTTTCCACTCCATAGCCATCATATTTGCCATCAACCCAATCCCCCTCGTACCTCCCGCTCATGTAATAATAGTACACTCCACTCCCGGAGCACTTACCTTTGTGGAATTCGCCCTCGTAGACGTCCCCGTTGCTGTAAACCTGAACCCAACAACCAGAATTACCTCTTTTTTCCGATCTGGGTCTGGAACCAATCGACCAGAACACAGGCAACGGTGGCTTGGAGGTAGCAGCGAGCTTGATGGGAAAGGAGCGGGCAAGGAACAGCCGGATTGAAGGGAGCCGAGGGAGGGCGAGATTGAGGGAGAACAAGAGAACAGACGAGAAGGCAAAAGCAGAGAAGAAGTCGAGGAAAAAAGAGTGGCTGGGATGGGAAACGAGGAAGTAGAAGAAGGGGAGAGAGAGGAGAAGGATTAGACGGAGATGGACCCGGATACGCCGGAAGTGGCGGAAGCGGCGGAGAAACCGAAGGGCGGTGGATTTTGCAGCGATGGAGAGGGTCAATAGCGGGTGATGGTGGTGGTGAGGAGAGGAGGATGGAGAGAAATGGTAGATGGTGGGTGATTTGGAAAGGGAGGAAGAGCGGCGAGGCAGAGGCGGTGGAGGAGGGGGTGGAGCAGCGAGGGCGTGGTGATGTTGGTGGGTCAAAAGGGTCCGCTTGTAGGGGGTAGATGCAGAAGAAGCCGATGAAGGGGAGGGGGCAATTGGGTCATTAGGGGTCTCGTCGGGGAAATCGACGAGAATCCGAGGAGGAAGGAAAGGCAGGGCGCCGGCGGTGGTGGAGGAATCATAGTTGAGGGGGCGGTGGTGGTCAGTGGTGGCGGAAGAGGGATGGGGCGGTGGGGGGAAGAGAAGGGGAGGGGTAGGGTTGAAATCGGAAGAGACGCCGCTGCTTTCTTTTCCGATTTGGACTTCTGATTTCTTCTGATGCATTACATAAAGAAGAAAGGGGAATGAATGTTTGTGGGGCTTGAAGGGAAATCTCCGCTTTTTCTAAGTTCTCAACAACCCCAACTGCGGATTGATGAATTAATTGATTGATTCATGGCGTTCCCTTCTTCCCCGCTTTGATCTCCTCTGAAATTGCAATCGTGGATTATCAATTCCCTTTCTCCAGAGCAGCTCCAAAACGGTGGGGGATTTTGAATCTGAAGCAGGAACTGGAACTGGGGGAACTGGTACTCGAAATGGGTAGCTTGCTGTTGCTGCTTGAAGAAATTGGGCTGGCCAAGGAAGAAGAACTGGGAAGGAAGGGAGTGAATTTTGCGGGACGAAGAAGACAGAAAGGAATGAAGAGGGAGGGAAGAAGGGGGCGATGGCCGATGAGTGCGGGGAGCCATCTGGTCTTCTGTCCCGTGGTTGGTTTGTCAACGAACCAAACCAATTAACAACAACGCGATTAATTAATAGTGTAATATTTATTTTTTATCCAAACTTTTTTTTTAATTTTTTTATATTATCTAAATTTATCGAACTACTAAAAATTAGTCAAGTGTTAACTTCTCGTTAGTAAATTTGTTAGTAATATTGACTTAGCAACATGATATTGATTTGTAAGAGACTCATGAAGATCAACATTCCAAAATTTTAGTATTAATTTTTAACTAAGAAATGAGTTACAAAATTATTAACGATAACGTAAAAATGGCTAATATTTTGATACATTATGAAAGATTTGGATAATTAATAGAAATTTAATAGGTTTGGATAATATAAAAGAATCTGAAAAAGATTTGGATAAAAAATAGACATTACCCTTATTAATATTTGGGTAAATTCCAAGTTTCGTCACAAGGTTTACTAAAAAGTGTCATGTTTAGTCATTGCAAAACAATTAATATTAATTTTGATCATTCAAATTACTAAAATAGTTCACTTTTAGTTACTGTTCTGTTCGTTAGTCTTCATCCAACTCTGTTAATGGAGTCTGTTATGTGCTAACATGACTAACAGAATCGTCGTTTTGAGCATGGAAATGGTGAAACCTGCCATGCCATGTAACTAAACCCGCCATGTCATATTCCCGACCCATTAACCCAATCCCACCCATGAACCAAACCCCTATTCTCCATCTCTACCATCGCCTCCCCACTTCTCCCTCTCTCGTTTCACATCGCCGGCAAACCTGCCGCTTCATTTCACATCGCTGGGCAAACCTGCCAGAACCCAACATGCAAATCCAAGCGAAAACCCCCTTCAGCTTCTTCCGCCCAAATTTGTATGAGCTTCGACTTTTTGGCAACAAACTTACCAAAGATTTGCCTCAAAATATGGGGCAAAACTCACCATTGAGATGGTTGGACCTGTATAATAATCAAGGTTCAAGAAAGCGCTAGGCGTAAGGCAGGCGTTGGTCTCCTGACTAGCGCCTAGCTTGATTAAGCGTCGCCTAGGCGTTCGGAGAAAATTTGAAAAAAATCTCATAATTTTTAGTATTCTAGAGTAACTTCATATGATCACAACAAGCAAGTAGTGCCCATTTGTCCATAAAGTTCATAGAAAGTAGAAACACTAAACAGTAAGCATATAAAAACAAGATCTTTCCTCATCATCCAAATATATCCGTCCAGCCACCACTTCATCTTCATCATCTTCAAAGGCAATCTCCTCACCATCTTCTTCTTCCTCCTCCTCTTCGGACTCAAATTCTTCATCATGGAGCTCTCTCACTCTTGCACTCCTGCGAAGCTCAAGTTGTTCACTAGTCATTGCATCTGTAACTCCACTCAAGGGTGGACCATCTGCTTCCTCATCCTCATCCATGAACACATACATAGCATATCATCTCCTCCCTCAAACAGGAAACCTTGTGCTTCAGTTGCATCAGTACTTAGGAGAATATCAATGTTCTTCTTCTCTTTTATCCTCTTCTTCTTGGCCATCAACCTCGAGTTGAACTGTATGTACACTAATTGATTGAGACGATCTGTTGAAAGTCTATTCCTTCTCTTGGTATGTATCTACAAGTAAAACATTGCAATGCATGAGGAATTTAGAATATGAAATATGAATATGCTCTATGGACTATAGATAGAGAATTAAATACTTACCGACTCAAAGGTACTCCAGTTTCTCTCACAGCCAGAAGAATTTGAGGTCAATGAAAGGATCCTCATAGCCATCTTCTGTAAGTTTGGTGTATCAACTCCATACATTCTCCACCAAGCCACTAGGCAAAACGTTGTACTAAATTAGAGTTATGAATAACTAGAAAAATAAATCACAGGTATGAAGTAGTAGTGTACTAACCAGGATTGTAATCAAAGTTCTGACAAGTCCTTGCAAGCTTCTTCCCGAATGCGCCTTCTTTCTTTTGAAATTTCTGAAATTCATAGTTCACAACCTGATCTTGCTTGTCATCATCACCACTATAAAATGTCTCAACACAATCCATGAATGATGTAGTAATGTTTCCATCATCAAAGATAGACTCATCAGCATAGCTATAATGTGGATTCAACATATATGCAGTGCAATGCAATGGAGCATCAAGTCTTCCTTTCATCTTCTTGTCAACAATGGTCATGACTTCTTTGTAGCAAATTTCCACATTGCTAAATGCCTCTTTGATCTCCCTCTTTGCCTTCACAATTTCTCCATATACAAAACCCATGGATGGTTTGACATCTCCATCAACCAAACGAAGAACTCTTACCAATGGCTCAAAAACCATCAAGCAAAGGTGAACACCTTTCCAAAAAGTGTTATTTAGCACTGTTGATGTTGCATCTTTGCCCTTCTTTGTGTGCACATCTTTCAAGCTCTCCCACTTTGTATCCACTACCATCTTCCTCAGTGCATCCTTCTTATCCATTAAGCTTTGCAATGTGAGATATTGAGAAGCAAAACGGGTTACTCCCGGCCTTATGATTTCTCTCTTCTTGGTGAAGAACCTCATACATTCCAATGTACGATGATGCCCATAAATGAAGATAGTAAAACTCTTAGCTTGATCAATTACCTTCTTGAACTTTGGCAAGTTGCCAATTCCTTGAAGCATCAAGTTGATTGTGTGAGTTGCACAAAAGCTCCAAAAAATATTTGGCCTTTTCTCCAACAAGAGTTTCTTTGCTCCCATATTATTGGAAGCATTGTCGGTCACAACCTGCACCACATGTTCAGCACCTAACTCCTCGATTGTTTTGTCCACTAGGTTGAAGATGACCTCACTTGTGTGTGACACATTTGATGTGTCCTTTGACTTAATGAAGCTTGTTCCCTCAGCACAATGTGTGACTAGGTTCATTATGCTTCTTCTCTTCATATCTGTCCATGCATCAGTCATAATAGAACAACCATTCCTCATCTTCTCATCATCACGATCCTTGAGCAAACTTAATGTTCTTGCATATTCTGATTTCAGCATAGGCTCTCTAAGATCATACTAAGTAGGAGGTATAAATCCAGGGCCAAACTGACCAATAGCCTCACACATTTGCTTGAACTCATCATTATCTATTGCATTGAATGGTACAGCTGCAAAAATGAACACACAAGTTTATCCCACAATCATAAAAAGGAAGATACACTAAATAGAAATTAAAGCATATTGCTTACCATGTGTATACACCCATCTTGCAACATATTGTTGCACTTGAAGTGTTCTCTCTTCCCAAAGTGCTTTGTTTAATTTTTGTTGATGAAGTGCTGCAGATGAAGACAACTTAGGATCAATAGTACGTGCCCACTTATCCATAGGCCCTAACTTATGAGGTTCTGAGCTACCAACACAAGTCATTTCTTCATCTTGTTGTCCAGAGGAAACAATCACATCATCTTTTAATTGTCGTTCACGGGCAGCCTTATCTTTTCTTTTTTGCATTTTTATCCATAGCTTTCAAGCATGCTTCTTTAGCTTCTTGTGTGGCCTTGGTGCATTTAAGCACAGTACTTGCATTTTGAGCAATGTGTTGCTTGAAACGAAAGATTCCTCCAATACTTTCATGGCCACAAAAATTGCACCGCACCTTATCCTTGTTGTTAGGATCCACCAATCTCCCATATTCCCAACCTACATCACCATATTTCCTATTAAAAACATTGTTATTCTCTTTATTTGTCACTGTTGTCGTTGAAGCATTAGCATCATCCATGTCGAATCTAGTATAGATAAACCTGTTATAGAAAAAAAATTGATAAACAATTCGGAAATCATGATTAGAAAAGGACAAACATCCTATTGCCTAATATATATGCTAATAGCCTAGCATTAATTTAGGTTTCACAACTAATTATTCTAGTCTAGCTTGATTTTGTATATTTTAATCAAGGAAATATTTAGTGTTCCAATTTAGCTCTTGCGTCCCCAACCACTACAAGAAAGCAGCGACCAAAGAAGTAGCAGCTCCCCTCTCTAATAATGATTATCAAAATTCAAAACTCCCACACCCATGACCCATCCAACCACCAGTTTCCCCTCTGTAATTCACGGTAGCAACTAGCAAGTAATCACCGACCGAGAAAAGAGAGAGTAGTCAACCGTCAATGTGAAGTTTGGGACACTATATTTCCATCCCTTGAATGGACACACTCTGATCCGCGGCCTCGCGCCACTACAACAACTTTGATGGTGCTGTATACGCGTATATAGTTATTATGATGTCTTTTATGAGTTTATCCCTGCATAAATACTTAGATAGAAATTACAAATGGGTGATTAATAGAAGGAAATTGCTAGGGAAAGCCTTACCAAGTTTCGTGATGGTGAGGCTTGATTTGGGTCTTGACAGCCGGCTGAAGGGAGAAGAAGTGCAGCTGGAGCCTTGAAGAGAAACAGGGATGAAGGGCGAAGGAGTAGCAGCTCGGGAGAGGAAGAGGGACGGCGAACTTGGCTGCGGCTTTTTGTTTCTTGTGCAATTGAATAATTAATATTTAATTCTCTTTCTAAACCTAGCAAACAACGAGAGATGGAAATTTAATTAGTAAACCTAGGGGTTGAGATAGATAGCGCCTAGCAATTAATTAGTAAGCCTAGGCGGCCGCTTAGTCTCACTCGGCACCGCTTAGGCGCTATTAATCAAATTTTAAGCGCGCCCAACGCTTTGTTGAGCGCCTATGCCCAAACCGAAGCGTTCTTCCATTGCCTAGCGCTTAATTGAGCCTAGGCGTGCTTTCTTGAACCTTGATAATAATCACTTCACTGGCTCACTCCCGTAGACTCTCTGCTAGAAGGGGAGCTCGAAGAGCTCCTGGCGATATACAATTAGATGTCGGATCAAATCCAGGGGAATTTGATCTAGTGTCGCAGCTTGACCAGAATCCGATTGGGCAACAAAAAATTATCCGCTGAAATACCCGCCTGATTCTGGAGCTTGCCCCGTGTTTATCTCGTCGATCCCGGATTGTGCGGCGACATTGCCGAATTGTGCCATGGGAAACACGGCACCGGGAGGAGAACCCAGGATGACGCCTAGCTGCTCAAGCCTATATTCATCCTGGCCGTAGTCGTCTTCCTCGTCGGAGCCGTCTGGTTTTACTTCCAGTATAGGAACATCAAGTTGTCCCCCGACGAATGCTGTGGCCGTTTAATCGAAAAATTGAAGTGAACCCTAATGTCGTTCCACAAGCTGGGATTCAACGAGTATGAGATTCTCGACGCGCTTGACGAAGACAACATGATCGAGATTCGATAGTGGATCTTCGGGTAGGGTCGACAAAGTCGTGCTCAGCAACGGCGAGCCCGTTGTCGCGAAGAAGCTTTGGGGCAGTGGAGCCAATAACGAAGTTGGCGGTGATGTGGAGAAAGAAGAGAGTGATAACAAGGACGATGGCGGGTTTGCCCGGCGATGTGAAACCGAAGGGGGCGGGTTTGCCCGCTATGTGAAACAAAAGAGGTACATTGTGGAGGCGAAGTTAGAGATGGAGAATATGTTCGGGTTTGGTTTGTGAGTCGGGGTGGGTTAATGGGTTAGGTTGGGTATATGACATGACAAGTTTAGTGACGTGGCAGAACGGGTTTCACCATTTTCGGCCCAAAACGATGCTGACTAGGCGATCTTGTTAGCAATGTCAGCACATAACGGTCTCCATTAATGGAGTTGGACGGAGACTAATGGAGAGTGACTAAATGTGGATTGTTTCAGTAATTTGAGTGACCAAAATTGATATTTTTTCAGTGACGGAACATGGCACGTTTTAGTAAACCTAGTGACCAAACTCAGAATTTACACATTAAACATTTGTAAATATTTAGTAAACTTTGATTTGGGTTAAACCCTGAACTAATGGAGAGCTCTCGTTACTTGAGCTCCATTGAGGTTCCACATAGTGAGTCTTGCATGGTTTCTGCTAAATGTAAAAGTGAGTGTTGGAGGTAGTTATTAAAAAGTGAGCATTGTGTTTAAAGTTATAAGAATGTGGTATGTTTTTTCTAGCTCTCTAATGCCGTCGAGAGAAAGAAAGAAAACAGATTGGAAAAGAAAGTAATAAAAATGGTAAAGAAAAAAAAGTTGTCACAAAAAGTTGTTTATGCTCTTAAAATGTGTTTCTTTGCAGTCAAGCTATAGAGACTTGTTTACCTCATTTACTCTTGTGCTTGAAAATTTTGATAGCAGAGGTAGCAAGGAAAGTGTGTTGTGAATGGTGTTCGAGATTGGTTGTGTTTTGGAATGGTGGAATGTGTGGGCATTGGTTGTTGTGAGTGGTTTTGTACTGATATGATTGGTTCTTGAGTGAATTGCGGAACCTCATGCTATGTGTGCCACTAACCAAAAAGCCTTTTCCCCATGTACTAAACCTTAGCCAATCATCAGAACTCGTGCTTAAGACCTCCAGACAAACTAGTGATGACACCCATCTTGTGTTATCGTCATGGTGAAAAGACGTTAGGGATCTGCATTTAATATACACAATTGATTTGCACACATGTTTTACTCCCTCATATCTTGATTGTTAGATTTGGTTATCGTTGTTTCTCAACCTATTTTACGCTAGGTTGCGCTTCTTTTGTTATATTTCACGTCCTAGTACGTGTGGGAAGGTCAAAGACGAGTTTTAGGATGATTGAATGTCAAAAAGTGCCAAAAAGTGAAGAAGATGCCAAAGCACAGGCTGGGGGTAATTGTCACGGTCTTGGGGCGTGACAATTGAGCCCAGGGCGTGACATTTGTAAGGATCAGAAGATTTTGCACACCTCGCGGACATAAAATTTGTCGCGATCACAAGACCATGACAATTGTGAAGAGGCCATGACATTTGACCGAAACGCCTACATTTTCCTCCGAGATCACGGTCGGGCTTCCGATGAATGGCCATGACTTGGACTGTCGGGCTGTATAAAAAGATAGGAGCAGGGAGGGAGAAAGGAGAGCTATTTTTTGGAGAAGCACTTGGTTCTCTCTCTAGAGTTTCGACCCAAAACACCAAAGAGGAGTTGTAGAGAGAGAAAGAGTTCTAGAGTGATCTTGGAGCTTAATTGGAGGCTTGGGTTGATCTTGAAGTCAAGGATTCAAGCCTAGAAGATGAAGATCTTGAGCATTTTTGTAATCTCTCTCCTCTTCTCTATGAACTAGACCTCTTTCTCTTCGGTTGATGAACCCTACGTCTAGATTTTTGTTTGAAGTTGATGTATGTGACATATTCTATGTTTGATTGATGAGTTTATCTATTTGATGGATGATTTTCATGGATTGCATGAGTTTGGATTCCATTTCATGTATTGAGCTGTTGACCTATGAGGGAGAAACTCCCCTCAATGCCCATTATTGGCATCTTCGGATCACTCCTATCGTATATGTCCGGGTAATCCCCGAGGGAGTTGATTCGATCGAACTACTAGCGATATATGAACCCCCGGGTTGAATAGAGCACTTACCCATCCATCAATTTTTTGTTTTGGTTCAATCCCGAGGGAGTCTATCTCCTAACGGTAGGATAGCGAGACAATGATCTAGGATAGTACTCAACATCATTCCAATTGGGGGAACTAGGGAGATTCAAACCGAACAGAGCTCCGCCACTTGTAATTAACTAGGGTAGTGTAGTTAGGTTAGTTAGCCTAATCACTATTCTAGGTTGGCTAGATAACGAACCCTAAACCCAAACTAAGGTAAGTCTAAATCCCCGCGATTCGATAAATTTTATTGCATTCTTACCCTATCCTACACCCGGTCGTCAGTTATACTTGGCCATCTATTGGGAAGTTGTAGTTAGAGCGAGTCAAATTTTTTTGCATCAAAATGGTCATGAACCCACTTGTCGAGAGTGAGTGATTCATTCATCTTATCTTGTCTATATCATATCTCGATGAGAACCTAGTTTGCTTGATCGTTTGTTCTTATGAATTGATCTTTATGCATGGGTAACTGTGATTGGTGAGTCATCATGATAGGTTCTGTATTGGTTGGTGAACAAGGTGAGAACTCTCATTTGCACGGTCTTAATGCATTCGAATGTCATTTGTGGTTGACTCATCCCGTATATCACAATAAAAATCTCGATTAAGACGCAAGTATAAACCTTAATCGGGTGTAATATAAGGCAATTATGTTTTAAAAGTCAAATTCGGGCCAATCCATGTACCCCTACTTCAATTACTTGAAACATTATCTAGCAAATGATTTTTGGTTAAAACTATGGTTTAAAGCTAAAGCGATTGGAAAAGTAAATGGTTTGAACACTAATTGAGAAGGCTTAATGACTTGTTGGATCGAATGCAAATGTGTGGTAAAGGCGGTTGTAAACCATAGGGAAGAGCAAAGAGTGAGCAAGCGTCACTCTATCGGTCACTAGGCCAAGAGATTTAGAATCAAGCTACCAAGGCAGCTCTCTTGACCAATCGACTAAAGGTTACTTGGGCTTCTCCCTCGAACCGTAGTGCGGACGACCAAAACACAACCTACCCAAGGTGCTAATACGTATTAAGAGCAACGCAGTCAAAATCGGGATTTTACCTAAAATAAAAAATTGGAGTAAAATCGGAATCGTAAAATCGTAGGATTTTAAGTTCCATATAGAAACTAACATATAATCATATTAATAAAGTAAATTATTAATAACATAAAGGCACATAGCATTTAAAATTATAATTCTCAAGATTAATGTTCCAAAACCATCATTTTAATTATTATTTTATGTGTAACTCAAAATAATTCATGAGGAAAGGATATAGCTCGCAGGGCTTGGCTCTTGTTTTTTATGTTGTGTCTAGGTAGTTTAACTCAAAGTAGTACTCCGGGCCAGTTAATTCCAACATCGTTTGCTCAACATGTTTTATAACTAAGAATAAATGAACTCCAATTGAATAATTAATGTTAGTGGCTTGGTACATATATATTAATTAATCAATTAATCTTCTTTACTTAATATTATGGAGATTCAAAACAAATGTGATGCCACGTCAGCACATGCCTGCCTCTCAGCCTCTCTC
The DNA here is from genome assembly GCA_964030455.1 of Linum trigynum. NCBI lineage: Eukaryota > Viridiplantae > Streptophyta > Magnoliopsida > Malpighiales > Linaceae > Linum > Linum trigynum. The sequence goes on from OZ034821.1 coordinate 8,030,183, forward strand.
GCATCATTGGAATAAAAATGAATCTTCCCCAATTTGTTCCCTTTATTGAAGGGTGGGTTCGTTTGTCTACCTTGGCCATCCAAAAAGTTCCCATTAATTGGCCATTATAGTAAGAATAATGGCCATTTTTTCATGGAAATTTAAACCCATCGATTAGCATCCTCTGAAACCGTGAGGAGTACAAATTACTTAATTTCTCATGTTATTTAAATTACATATAGGAATTTCAATGTTTTAATACACAGATCGGATGCTAAATCAAAAGTTTATTTGTTGATGGTTCAATGATTAGTAGTTATACAATCGTTTGTTAACCGTTGATAGAACCTATAATGCACTATAATATAAAAAAATACTTTAATTTAAAATTAAATCTATCACTAACCATAAAATTCCTAATCCATATCATCTACCACCAAAAAGCTCTAACAAAATTTTCAAACTATCTTAGAAAAGAAATCACAAAGATTTTAATTAAATTCTACTAAATAAAAGAGTGGCAAAACATAGCAAACAAGATTAATCCGACAAGGAAGCTAGAAATGAATAATAACATCATGAGCAAAATTAGTGATTAAGGTGAGATGCTATTAGTTTACGTTAACTTCAGTTTTCATAATTTTTTAATAGTTAAAATAGTAAAACTGAGGTGGTCAACTGGTTTTATGTCAAACCCTTACAAACCATTTGGTCCATGTCTAGCAGTCCACTCAAATGAACTGAACCGCTATTATACCTATTTTAGTGGTTTTACTGGTCCAATTCTTAAAATTTAAACTGTGGACAAAAGCTAATTAAACAAAAACACGTCTAAAAAAGGCAAGATAATTAAATTCCCTTCATCATAAACAACGGGAATGAATAAAAAGAGTATAAACAAAATTAACGATTAAGGTGGGATGGTCTTAATTTACGTTAACTTCTTTTTCATAAATTTTTAAATAGTTAAAATAGTGAAATAAAGGACCAATAAAACCGAGGTGGTCATCTAGTTTCATGCCAAACCCTTAAAAACCATTTGTTCCATCTCTAGCCTTCTAATCAAATGAACTGAACTACTATTTAACTACTTTAGTGGTTCAGCTGGTCTAATGCTTGAATCTTAAACGGTGAATAAAAGCTAATTAAATAAAAAACACGTAAACAGAAAGCTAAACTAATTAAATTTCATTCATCATAAACAACGAAAAATGAATAAAAATAGCATAAACAAAATCAGTGATTAAAGTGAGATGGTCTTAGTTTACGTTAACTTCTTTTTGATAATTTTTAATAGTTAAAATAGTGAAATGAAGGACTAATTAATCGAGGTTGTCGTCCGATTTCTTGCCAAACCCTTAAAAACCATTCTGTTTATTTCCAACCATCTAATCAAATGAACTGAACCGCTATTATAACTACTTTGTTGGTTCTGCGAGTCAATCATTGATCTGGTTTGGTTCTTATGACAATGCCTAAATCTTAAACGATGGACAAAAGCTTATTAAACAAAAAACATATATACAAAAAGCTAAGCTAATTAATTGCCCTTCATAAAAAACAACAGAAGATACACATATGTGAGACAAGAACTTGAAGAGACAAATTATATTAACGATTCAATGTATAAATATTACACATATCAAATATAAAAAATAGCAACAATAGGTTACAAAAATATCTCTCATGTGAGGTTAAAAACTCAATCTATAAATACACTATGGCTAATGTTTCAAACACAACTAATATGCTAATAATAGAAAAACTTTAATTCCCAAATTCAAACATGTAAAAAAAACTAAAATGACAGAAAAACAAACAAACGATATAGAAATACAAGCACCACTTCTTACATTCAAAACTAAAATAACACAAGCACCACTTCTTACAAACAAAGAATTTAACAATACGATGCAAAATAATAACCAAATAAAATGCAACGCCCAACAGGCGAGCTAAGAACTAATTAGTAAATAATGATGTTAATTCTTACGTACGTACAATATTAGGACAACTGTTTTACCAATGAGTTCAACAAGACGAAGGAAAGGGGATTGACCGAGCCATGATTTGGTTTTTTCTTTCTTTCAATTTTTTTAATAGGAACAATATCTGAGAAGATCCCCTTCATTGCCCTTTCCGCCGATGTAGTTCCATTTTTTTTAAGTTGCTCAAACGCCTCCTTTGTTCTCATGCATTTTTAATCCCGATTTTGGTAGGATTTTACGATTTTAATGATTTTAATCTCGATTTTAAACGATTTTAAGGTCCACCAATTTTATAGTAAAATCAGGATCGGAATCCCTAAGTAGGTGACACAATTTTGCCAAAGAATTCCAGCTTTTACAAGCCTCTTAGCAAGAAGGGGATTTCCCTATACATAGGTCAAAATGGCATAAGACTTGGAAATGCATAAACACATGACAACCTTAATGAAATACCTCATAACTTGTATTAAAACACAACCACACACAAGTCATTCAATCCATACAAACATTCATATAATTATAGCTAGGATTTATAAACACCCAAGTGAGAAAGAAAGGACTACTCCATGATAAGTAGAGGGAATACACTAAGGAGAAGAGAGAAACCCATCTTGAGGATGTCTGCCTTCTTCCTTGCGGTGTAGAGATCAACCTTGGAGGAAGAAATTCCCAAAACTTTGCTCTTGAATGAAACCCTAACTTCTCCTCTTCTCTTGTTCGTCACTTTCTCACTCTAGAAATATGAAGAAGAAATCTCTCTCACTAAGTTCTCTCAACCTTTTCTCTTTCAGCTCAGCCCTCCTTATATACCCAGATCGACGACATTTTAGGTTCCATGGTTCCAAGATCTTGGAGTTCATCTGGTCGGCAGAAGCTCCAAAAGCTTCTAATTGAAGCATGAGAATAAGGCATTCGTTTTGAATCCTTTATCTCTAGAGGAAGTTGCTGATGTTTTGAAGGCTTTACAACGATTACAGTGGGAGTATGAAGAAGAGCAAATAACAAGCTTATGAGGAGGTAGAAGAAAAGTTGTCGACCAAATCCCCTGATCATAAGGAGGTAGAAGATGTCACATTCTTTCCTTTCGGTTAGTGGGATACATAACTTGTTGTGTTGCAGTATAAGGGCGATGTGCTTAAATCGTCGTAGATTCAAAATGAAATGGTTAAGTCAATGTGAAATAATATATATATATTTCAATTTATTTACCAAAAGGTGACTCCATTTCTCTATAAAAGGAGACTCCCTTCACTTGTTGTAGTAGAGTTGTTTTGAGTAGGGCTGGTATTCGGTAAACCGGTATTCGGTAAACCGGTATTCGGTATACCGGGTATCGAACCGATTACAATCGGTATTCGGTATACCGAATACCGGCGGTATCGGTATTCGGCTGCACTTTTTGGCCAACCGGTATACCGAATACCGACAAGTCATATACCGACGGTAAATCGGTATACCGAATACCGAATAATAAAAAAAAAAGTAAAACAGCAGCGTTTGAAATTGGGGGTGGGGGGCGTGTAAACCCTAAAATTGGAGGCGAAATCCAGCGCCAGTTCGCCTCTTCCTCTTCTTTCCCCCAGTTCGCCAGTTCGCCTCTTCCTCTCCTGCCCGCCGAGGCGAACTCCAGCAACATCCCTGCGCGCCGAGGCAAACTCCATCCTCTTCGCCAGCAGTATCCCTGCGCCGCAGGTCGGAAGGCGCTCAGCAGTCGCCAGCACAGCAGCAGTCGCCACTCGCCAGCACAGCAGCAGTCGTCGCGCTCACCGCGCCGCGTCGCCGCGCTCCACACCGCGCCGCGTCTGTCTTCTTTCACTTCACTTCGCCATCCCAGGCAAGCAACAACTGTCTTCTCGAGGGCAGAGATGAATGGACGAAGGTAATCGGCTGCACCTCAGCTGTTCTTTTTCTTTATATAAACAACCACCATGGCAACTCAATGACATTCATTTAGATAAAATACTACCCATTTGTGAAAGCATCCACCCACAGAACCTTTCTTCTTAATTTGAGAGTTCACCATGACCGATTGATATTTAGAAGTCCCTAGCTTCCGTTTTGTGTTTATTAGATCTGAGCAATTGTGATTGGCTGTAGTCTAGTTCTAGTTGCATCTGTTTGACTAGCCACTTAGAGAATTGATTAAGTTATCATTCAGCAATTATGGTTGGATATTCCCTTCAAGTTGGCAGCTGCTTTCTGGGTTGCTTCCTTATCTTTGTTGCCTCGTATTGTAACATGTTTTTGGATGAGTACATGCTTACCTTTTCAAACTGTGGAGTTTAGGAAATACAAAAAGGGGTCTGTTTTGAGTTGGGCTAACCGGTATTCGGTATACAGGTATTAATACCGGATACCGACTATTCGGTATTCGGTATACCGGATAACATTCGGTATCGGTATTCGGTAGGTACACTGTCAGGTTCCGGTATACCGGATACCGGCTAATCGGTATCCGGTATACCGGATACCGACCGATTACCAGCCCTGGTTTTGAGTGGGAATTGCTCTCTTGCAAAGCTTCCTCCCATCATCTTCTCTCACGAATTCCTGTGTAAGAAGTCTATCAAATTATCAAGTTTTACTTCATCTTTTTCAAATCATCTTCAACTTTTATTTATTTCGTGCATAACTGATCATCTCCAGTATTTATTTTATGCAAAACTGGTCATCTCCAGTACTTATCTTCTGCTAATCTGGTCATCTCCAGTATTTACTTTTTGCTAATCTGGTCATTTCCAGTATCATTTACTTTACAAACTATTTTCAAGTTGATGATTTGGTTCACACTCAAGTTCATCCAAAGCTTTAATCAATATTGATAAGTTTCCTCTTGAAACTCAAAATTACCTTAAAAAATTTATTGTCGTTTCTGGTTCTAAACAAAAGCTTCCCACTGAAGCTTCAACTTCCTCAACAATTTCCCCTTCTAAACTAATTCTAAATTAATTTTGAAACTGTTAGTAAATAAATTGATAATTGGCAAATTCCTAGGATTGCCCAAAAGGAAATTTATGAGCAAAGCAAATTTAAATTCCTCAATAATGGATTATACCATCAAAACTGAAGAAAGAGATATTCATCTTTTCAATGATTATGAAACCATCAAACTTTTGTCACTCAGTTTTTTTGGTGCATTCAGTGCACTCGCTTCATAACCGTCATTTTAAACATACGATTTATGTGAAAATGATGTCAATCATCACTTATAATGTGATGAACAATAACACACAGGAATTTGCATGAAAATCATTAAAGATTTACTTTAATTTGAAATATTTAGAGTTTAGAGATTTAGAGTTAGGGTTTACAAATAGGGGTTTAGGGATAGAACTCAAAATTGGAGGTCTAGGGCTTAGGGTAATCCGCTAATTAGTTGTTATCATATGTTATATCATCATATTACACTAATTCTATAAATTAAAATTCAAAATCCGACATCTTAAGACTAGTTTTTGAGTTGGGTGCATTGAACGCACTCATTTTTGTGAGTGCACCGAAGTAGTCTAGTCACCATATATATATATGGGGAGTTCTACGGTACCCCGGGTGAAATCCGGGGTACCGCATACCTTAAGTAAGAAAACGCTATCTAGAACTTGAATTGACTGATCTTTCGGACATTATACTATACTCTAACCCATAAAGATCAAAATCTAGGTCTTAATTCTCTAAATCTTATACCCCAAGATCAATTTAATTAGAAACAATAATCGACGGTTATGATTCGTCCAAATATAGGCAAAAAAGTAATGCACCAACTTAGGGTTTATAGTTTATGATTTAGATAATTAGGACCTAGGGTTCACTCATTAAGGGTTAGGGTATAGTATCATGCCCAAAAATCATGTTAATTCGAGGTCTAGATAGTGTTTTCATACTCAAGGTATGCGGTACCCCGAATTTCACCCGGGGTACCGTAGAAGGCACCATATATATATATATTTGTTATACTGATTGCTACATGTTCTGTTACTAACTAAAGAACTGTTTGATCACCTAAATCAAATCTAATGGCGCCTTGTCATGCATTCAATGATATCTGATACTGCGGCTCTATGCCTAACTCTCTGGGAGAGCGATACCAGGCTTAGTGTACCGATGATGCTCAATGCATCTACTGGATATACCTGCGGAGTGCATGACTTGCCAACTTAATGCTAAAATACACGTAATTTGGCTAACACCATTGTATGCATATGTATGTGTATGTGCATATGTGTAGTGATATGTTCTCAATTGGTTACTGCATCGTGATGATTATGTGTAAGGGATGAAAGAACAAAGTGAATATGAATGATCGGTCATGTTGGAGAAGAAACAGGAAAAGGGTTTGACTTCACTAGATACTATGTGTGTGTTGATACTGTTGGTAGGTTAGCTTTTACTCATTGAGGTGACGTCTCACCTCGTCAAAAAAATTTCCCCAGATTAGAAGTTTTGAACTAAAAGTTAAGTGAGCTCAGCAAGGCTCAACTTGGCATCAATGAGGTGAGATGGTGGACTCGGACTCCGACATGACTTCCTTATATTATTTTTAGAGAAGATGATCTTCCCTGCTGTCATGTGTTGTGAAATTTTTAAAGTTGCTGATGATTTGAAGGCTTTGCAACAATTATAAAGGGAGTATGAAGAAGAGCATATAGCCAAATTCTCGTTTCTATCCATATCAAGCACATGAATAGCAGCTTACGCACAAGAGGTTTTAGAAGGAAGGACGCAACTACCACAAGCTTACGAGGAGGAGCAGAAGGTTGAGGAAGCAAGAACACTTCCAAATCAGGAGGCAACCGAAGAAGAGAAGTTGTCGACCAAATCCCCAGATCAGAAGGAGGTACAAGAAGTAGCAGTAGAGGAAAGTGGTGAAGTTGAAGTGTTTGAGATAAAACTAAGTGAATCAAGTTATCGCGATCCTTTTTTTATATTTTATTTTCAACAGGATTTGAAGTTCAGAAAGTGGATTTTGATCAGGACAATTCCAAGCCCAAGACAACAAAATCCACGACCATGGAATTCAAGGTGAAGACCGTGGAATTTGACCTGACGAGTTTTGTTACCTTTTTCGTTTAGGATTCTTTTTTCCTTTTTGGTGTTTTGATTAGGTTTATTTTTCCAAACCTATTTATTGTAAACACGAATTTAAAGATGAAGATTATGTTGAATTGAAAAAAAAAACTTTTCGATTTATTGAGTTGTTATTCTTGAATTTTTTCCTTGTTTGTTGGTGGATCCAACATTCGATCGAGCTCTATAAGTGGCATGAAAATATCACTTTATGATGTTACCATGTATTGTCAAATCCACTATGAACTAGGTATGGAAGTATGGGAAGTTATGAGTTGTAGTAATTAGGTAGTTGGGATTTGCTTAGATTAAACATAATTTCATCATGGTCATTCCTCATTTGTCTTAGAAGAGGTTGCCAAGGTTGACATATATGCTCATCTCTTTTGAAGTAGCCGATGTAAGTTTTAATTTTCTTGTTGTTGTGTTTCTCATCCATTAAAAAGTAATTGTTGTTTATTAATATGCAGATTTAGTTCAAGTTCGACATTGTTTCGTCTTCCTCCTCCCCTCTCCCTCATCGTCCCCAACTCCAACCCAACTGCCTAAGGTACCATAATGGCTTTCACCATCACAATCAGACTTTCAAGCGGGATCTCTACAACTGCAACTTGTGGTCCCATCTCCGACCAATTTACCAATCATGCTGCTTGCTGTATTCCCATCTCTGTTTGTGCTTTTCATCTCCAACTCCACTGATTGCTGGTAATTTTTAGCTCCATCTCACTAAGTAAAGGTTCCTTTTCCCGAGGAGATCCCATTTCCTCTTCTCGGTGAAATTTAAGCAATGTGCACGCTTCCTCCTCTTCTATGTTTGTGATCTTATTGATTACTTATAGATGATCGATTTTAGCGTGTTGTTTTGTCTATCATTAAACTCAAAATGAAATTGATTTTGGAAGTCGAATAATCTATAGATTATTGATTCTTTGTAGATGATTGATTCAGGGGGTTCAGCCTCCAGGCTATAATAGATCGGCCATTCTTCCATAATCTAGAGTTGCTGAAATCGATATGAAATCAAGATTTGGCACTGCGTTGTCAATTGTCATGGACAAAACTTTGTAGAGAACTAAATGTAAGATTTGCCACTGCATTGTGAAGATTCTAGACGACGTGTACCATGGACTGCATTTGGGGGTTCGTTGTTTGTTGTTACGTCTATCCGCCCCTCTGTTCCTTTGTTTGTTCTCTAGGAAAATCGTAAATAGGGTGGAGGAGAAAATGCAGCCAAGCCCAAAGATCTTTTCTCTGTCTCGACTACATTAAAGGGTGAGACGAGATAGATGCATCCTTCCCATTCGTGGTAAATTCAATTTCCCTTCAAGTAAATCTCAATTTATACCTTTTGACTCGAACAATTTCAACTTTTTATGACCACTGATTAGGGAATTTTGTTCTTCTTTTATTGAGTGGTTTTCGGCGACTGATTCATTGATTTAAAAATGCTCAGAGTTCAGTGTTGATAAACTTTCTAGGATTCCATGAATCTTTTTCTGAAGCAGGTTGCTCTTACTGAACTGTAGCCTTCTGCGTGATTTTCCCCAGATCCTGATCGTAGTAGGTTCTTTCTCTGGTGAGCATAGTTTTTTCCGCCTCTTCTTTTGGTTAACTCTATGCTTCATCGTCATGGATTCATGCTTGCTTTGGTATTGTATTTTGGCTGATTTTCCGTTTGATCTATGTCATTGGGTCAGTAGTTCCCGATAGGGTGTTAAGTTCATGTCAGATGGAGAGCTGTGGGACAACTGAGCTATAGTGGAAGGTCTCTGCGTGGATGCATTTCTGAAGTTTGGGTTGTATTTTCTTTACAGGGTGAGGTGGGGTTTCTTGAATTCTCAATTGGAGAAGAATGGGGTTATGTCGATGGGAGGTATGTCGATGCTGGTCCAGCAGTAACCTCTGTTCTTCTATCCTTCACGGAGAGGAAGGTGAGACAGCCAATTAAGCGATACAAGAAGCTACTTTCTTATATATATTCCCATGAAATCAGGTGATTGTGACTTATTTATGACTGAAAAATTATGCTTAGAGGGTATTTTAGTGCTTCCAGAGTGGTGAGAGATTATGGGTTGAGAACTTGAGATTCTAACTATTGTTAAGTACTTACACCAATGTTAATCCTCACATAATTGGTGTTTACATAAGTAGATGAGCATCCATTACTTCTTTGACTGCGAAAACCTCATGTTCTATCTTATGGACTTTTGCTCGAGATCTTTCTACGTGTATTGCAGGTTGTTGTTCTTTCATGGTTGCTTTGTTTTCCTGTATGCTCAGCTGTAGCTTTTATTAAATTACGCTAATTTGGTTTTGCTCATTGTATTAATTTTGTTGCTGAGGAAACTACGCTATTAATTTTTTTGCAATATATTCAAACTAACTCAGGAGGAAACTGAGGTGGATATGAAAAGGGAAGTTTTATGGAGTGATTATATGATAGGATTTTGTTATATACTTTCGTACGCTATTTCCACTGACCAAATCTTGGGATTAGTAGTGGCCATTTGTTTCAAATTCTACGGTTTGAATAAGTGCATCTTGCATATGGGATCCCTTTTCCTGAGATTTCTGGATTGGGTGTCCATTCTATTCTACTATAGTACTATTCGTGATCAATGTAGTCAAAAGCGAGTTTCTACGTAGAAGCGTTTTGGTGATCTAGAAGCGTAAAACCGTAATTTAACTACATTAGTGATAAAAATTGAGATTATGCGTAAAAGCGTTTTGGTGAGCTAGAAGCGCCATAAGTTTTTAAGTTTTAAAGCGCAATTTTGACTACATTGTTCGTGATATCTTTTTTGCGCGGGCATTAAATACATCTCTGACATGTCCAACTTAACAACCTTTGGCCTTTGCCGTTGTTTTCCTTGGGACCATATTGACACCGTCAGGTTGGGTCAATTAGTCCGAGTCACTTTTGGAGTCAAATGTCCCGCTCCCAAAGCACTATAATGCCAATCACTCTCCCCTGTGTGGCAGAACACCTCAAAAGTTAATTACTTCGCTTACTCATGGGTAATTCAGCAAATTTTAAATATAATCTTAAATTAACCCATGTAAAGGATAAAGTAACGGGCAACTCGTTTGGTGGCTAAAAATGTCATTTTTTTTTTGTTTCCTGCAGGTGTTTGTGTTTTTGAGTTTGACATTGGCTTTTTTGTGGGTTGTAAACTATGTTATCTTCTAAGTTCTTGGTAACACAAGTGAGCTATTAATAATGGATGTCGTAACTCAATGGAACCCGTAAGTATTCTTTGTCTAACCTTCCTTAACACAACAGTATATTCCGTTTATTTTTCCTACTCACTCCCATTGCTAACAGTTTAATCTATAGGCATTTTACTGTTGCTCCTGGTTCCGTTGCAATTATGAACTATGAGGAAGCCGTAACTATTTCTCAAGTTACTGATATTGATCTTATATTGTTGCAATGGGATTGTGATAATGAGGTTGTTAAAATAAGATTTTTGTTATTTATCCTACTCCATCTCTTATGCCTTTATATCGTTTCGTCTTTTGAAGTGTTTTTTTTTCAAATCCATTTATTTTTTTACACCAAGGCACTTCTTAACTCTTCTCCAGACGTGTCACTGAGTTGAGGACATCTGGGTGTGTTGCATCTAGAGTACATTTGATCCACAACTATTAAGGATGACATCACTGATGTTGAGGTTGTTTACCCATCATCATACTTACGTGGATCGTTGCATCTTTAGTAAGTCCTGAAGATATTGTCAATGCCGACTATGTTACGGTTCTGTACTTGCTTGGTGGAAACTCTTATGAGGTCATGGTCACAATCGATCCTTGGAACACGTGTCGAATTATTTTGAGTTGTTCTTCATAAAACTATTCTTGCCTTCGGGAAATTGAATAATATTTCAGCAATGTCAATATTTGCTTAGTGTCCACCTCTATGTCATTTCTCCTTTTATTCAAGCATACTAGATGTGTGAACACTAGGGTATTTTGTACGGGTTCTATCATTCTTAATCAATTGCGGATTGGATCTTTCTTTACTTTACCCATTCTCAGTTACTCATGAGTGGTGGAAAGACTCTAATATTTATATTGTAATATTTAACCTTCACCTCATAGGAGTGGTGGAAACAAATGAACATCAGTTGAAGAATGTAACAAAAATGGAATCGAGAACATGTGAGAATGGAACGTGAATATCAAACCTGATCAAATAAGATATTGTACCCACTGAGATCACAGCAAGTACTCATCATCTGTCTGTGAAATAGTCTAAGGGCACAACTTAGTTGAGATATAGACTCACTCTCTTCCAAAATCAAACACAATATCAACGTAAGATTCGCGAGGAAAGAAATTGCTTCGCAGTTCTCAAACCAAATAGGCCTATTAAAAAGCGGACACTCTCACTTACTCAATGGATTACAAAGTCCCAACAAACCTCTGTAACAATTCTCAATTACTCGGAAGTGGAGGGTAGATTGTAATATTTACCTTTCGTACTATATCTATTTAAGTACTTGAGAGTTGCAAAATTAATCAATGTATTACGACATTATTGCTCCGACTATTTTCGCCCAATGGTCCCTATTTATCCAATAATGTTTGAACAAAGGTTTTTATATAATTTGTGGAATTTTTAGTTATTATAAAGTATAGATTTATGATCTGGGAATCGATCGTTGATATTTGTGCAAGTTAAGGGTGCTACTTTCCTGACGAAATTGGTTTGTTTCAATATTCTATTATCTCCTTTTGTTTGGTTCGAAAGAAATTCTTTTAGATCAATACAGTTTAACAATTTCATCTTTGATTTAAACACTACAGTCCAAAATGATTATGTAAAAGCCATTCAAAAGGTAAAGAGACTGCAGAAATAGGCATGCCTATAAAATACATATAAATGCACGATTCGTTGAGAAAAATTTGATTTAGATTACCGATGAAATTAATATAAAACAATATGGCCAACCGGTCGGGTTCAAGCCAGTTAAGTAGTAGGGTTACAAGTATTAGCAAACAACTTGGGGTTGTCGATCTTGTTACACCGGCAGGGTGATAGTTAGGTTCCAATGAAGATGGCTTTTGGAAGTACTTAGCTTGTTGTTGTTGGGAAATTAAGGATATTGCAATTGCAGGCAGTTGGTACATGAAAAAATAATAATGAAGTTTTGAGTTTACTGTTTCAGCTACATATGTTTTGTTTTTTTTAAACCTAGATTCGAAAAAAAAAGGCTATTGGCGGTTTGTTGACATAGGTTTCATTTTCACCAGCTGGTTGGACAATGAGGAGTTCGTCTCAATAGGTCAATTGAGCTTCTCTAAATCATAGGGCGCTAGCCCTAGCTGTTTATGAATGTCTCAAACACACACTTGCCTCTTATTAATATCATTAAGCTGTCGACAATCGTATATTCATGTATAGGACGAGGGTGACTATTTCGTTGCACTCACAAAAATGAGTGCATTTAATGCACACAACTCAAAAATTAGTTTTAAGGTGTCGGATTTTGATTTTTAATTTGTAGAATTAGTGTAATATGATGATATAGCATATGATAACAACTAATTAGCGGATTACCTTAGTCCTAGACCTCCAATTTTGAGTTCTATCCCTAAACCCCAAATTGTAAACCCTAACCCTAATCCTAAATCTCTAAACTCTAAATCCTTCAAATTAAAATTAATATTCAATGATTTTGGTGCAAATTCATGTGTGTTATTGTTCATCACATCATATGTGATGATTGACATCATTTTGACATAAATCGCATGTTTAAAATGACGGTTATAAAGCGAGTGCACTGAATGCATCCAAAAAGTGAGTGCACCTAAAACGCCACGGAGATAATGATATAGAAACTTTAGAATAGTGCCTGCACTGGTAGTCTATAGATGATTATGCGAAATGGCGGACAGCGACACATTAATTGTAACACCACCTTATTTTATCAACCGATTAAACTAATTGAATATCTAAATCAATCCGATTAAAATTATTTAATTAAGCTAATTGAATATGATAATCAATATTTATGTGTGCCCCTCTTTTTATATCAACATGTAAAGCTGAAGATAGCTCTTCAGTCTTCAGCCATTGGACACACCATCGTGCGAGGAACACCATTCATTGGGCAAAGGGGAACATAGAATTATCTCTTCACATGCTTGCCACACAATCTAACCTCCTCGACATAATCATCTGCTTAATCCTGGTACCAGGAGGAAATTAAAGGCAATTCGAGCCCTAGCATTAGCACGAGTAATTGGGTCAATCGACACAACAAGGTGGTGGCTCGATCATCTAAAGTTTGTATCTTTATAAATCATGGGGCTAAACCCACATCGGTTATGCAAATTCCAGTTTGAAGGTCGTACAAAACCTCATCATAGTTAAGCTTTTCTGATGAGCAAGTTCAATAGTAAAATCATTAAGTATAGGACTTAAACTAAACTTTTGAATTAGAGATTTGGAGTTTTGGCGGAGTTGGCGGATCACCTCTTCAAATTTAGTATCAACAATGGAAAGTAGTACGCGTTTTCCAGACGTCAAGAACTTGTAGAGTTCTCCTAATGGAATAAATGATAAGTTCAAAGTAGACCAACGATCATTGTGGTCGGTCATTAAAATAATAAAATTATGATAAATTTGTCCACTGTACTTAAATGCATCCGAGGTTGACACACTATCTGTTAAAGTTGATATATATATATATATATATACAACTCGTATACTCCTCACTCATAGCATGCTACAAGTTTTTCCACCGTAGATCTAATCTAACGATTACTATTAATTACAACTAACTGATTTATTATTAGTAAATATAATTACTTATCACACCTCTCGATTAATTTTACGCCCTATGTAATCCCCCAACCATTTTTACCATTACATATTTATCATAATACCTTATATCTTTAACTATTGCTCTTCAGACCCTAGCTTTATACTTTCGGTGAAATTGAACGCATACTATTTAATACACATCATCATCAAATCCCAATCGTACCCCCCCCCCCCCCCCCCAAAACAGCTTCATCATCAACACCCAAAAACCCAGCGCTATGGAACAAAAATGATTCGATAAAATTATATGTGAAATTTATTAGACATCGTATGCTTCTCTCTTTCTCTCCTCGTCCGCCATTTTCGAAATTGAAGATCATCAGTCCTTTGCAGAATTAGAGAAAGAGATCCCTACGACAGAGGATCGACGGCGGCCCGTTGACGGAACACACTCATGGAACTGATTTTCCCCTTGTTCCGAAGCTTTTATGGCTTCTCTCACCCTCGATCTCCCCTCCTCTCCCTTTAACCCTTTGAGAGTTAGATGATGAATGAATGACTACCATCTTAGCATTTTGCCCATCATGTACTTCCTATTTTTCCATTTTGTTTCAAGTTCCCTTCTTTTACATTCAACTGCAGCTTATTTGACAATGAAAACAACCAAGAGTTGGGGGGTTATAGTTCAGACTTCAGATGTTCCTAAAATATGGGTTGAACTGTAAAAAGCCAATGAGATAGATCAACAGTTTGTTGAATACGGACAGAATTCTAGGTTGCAAAAACACAGGTAGGGCCGCAAATAAGTTTGCTCACTTTGTTTCTCATGCTAACTGGAATCCTTGAGATATTGATGAAGATAAAAGGAGCAAAGCAATAGAGTTTTACGATTATTAGGAAGTTGAAAAATCAATATTTTCAAGGGATTATCAGAAAAGGGCTTACGAGCCTATGGAATTCGATCGGGGCGGCTTTAGGGTTTATGTGTTTGATGGTGATGGAAGAGGAATTATTCCAACGATTGTTGAGAAGATAGCAGGGAGGAAGGGATCTTGTAAATGTTGGGTGTTTAAGTGATGATTAGAAGAAATTAGGTATGATATTATAAAATTATATGAAAAATTATTTATGGGATCTAAAAAGCACGTCTATAAATATAAAGGGTTTAATTAGTCATCTTTAAATTGTAATTAATAAATCAATCAATTATTATTAATAATAGTTGTTAGATTAGATCAATGGTTTAGAGAACCCGGCGCATACTATGTGTCTGGAGCATACGAGTCAGACTGGCGTACGTCAGACGTATACTATACGCCAGGTGGTACTAGTGAGATATCTCTATCTAGACCATGAATTAAATCAAGTTTGGGGTATGATACTATACCCTAACCTCTAATGGATAAACCCCAAGCACCGATTTTCTAAACCCCACCTCGAAGTTTGATTTAATGAAAATCTTCGGTGCACTCACTTTTTTGAACTTTAATTAGTACTCTCAATCTAACATGATGATATGACATAGAATCATAACAAATCAATCTATTACCCTAACCCCTTAACCTTCAATTTTGAATCCCAATGCAAAATCCCAAACTGTAAACCTAAACCCTAACCCTAAACCCCTAAATACTAAATCTTTCAAATTAAAGTAAATCTTAAATGAATTTTTTTTAATTCATGGGCTTATTGTTCATAATATCATAAGCAAAAAATTGATACCATTTTGACATGAATCACATGCTCAGAATGATGATTATGAGGCGGGTGCGCTAAGTGTAAAAAAAATTGGGTGCGCCGAATACGCCACCATATATATATATATTCAAAATTAGTTTGATTTGAAACATCTTGATCTCTTGTAATTTGACACTAAAAAGTTAGTGTGTTTCAACCATTATCTCGATCATTAATTTCGTGTAATGACATTCACAACTACATCATTATACAAGGCTGGGTTTTGTGCCAGTTAACTTTTAACTATCAACATAAATTGACCATTTTATGTTGTACATACGAACTTATGTCCATCAACTAAAAGAATTCAATATATTTGTAGAATCTAACATATATTTGCAACGCCGGTAAAACTAATACATGTTATAATATCAAGTGTTTTATTTTATGCTCAGGAAGAACCTCCAATTTTTTACTTTTCTTCAAGAAATCAAAGATGAGAAGAATGTGTAATATAGCCAACCTTGAAGACAAACATATGTTTATTAAATATTTTTATTTTGTTTTCTATGCGCATGTTTGATCCGGCTTTTAGAAGTGATTTTCTGCTTTAAAATCTTAAGTAAGGTCAAGCACCTTTAAAAGATTGGCTTTTGAAAAACTGAAAAAATATTTTTCTATAATATTAAAGTTGAAGCTATGATTTGGAGTTTATGCAAAAAGTTGTTTTAAAAATACAATATTATCCTTACCATACTTTAATTTTATTTCAAAAAATATAATTTCTTTCATTTCTATTATTTTAAAAATAATTTTAATTGTAAAATAATATTATTTAATATAACAAAACTCTAACAAGATTCATTGTGACTACGTTTTATCTTTTATAATTTTTATTCATATTTTATATTAGAAATTCTTTTTAGTAATTTTACACCTCTTATATTAAAAAACACTTCTAACAGTTTTTTAGCCAAACACTCAACTGTTTTTTTTAAATAGTTCTCTAAAAGTTCAAAGAATAAGCTGCTTCTGCAAAACACACCGCGTGCCAAACTACCTTTGTATAGAATCATAAAAAGTTATATGTTAGTAAAACACATATTGTTCAAATTATGTTAGTGCCCTACCCCTAAATCAGGACAAGAAAGGATTTGGGAATCCCTAAATCGTCAATGTTTTAGGCATGGATAATTGTTATGACTTTGCTACGGTAACATGCATGTTACCATAACTTGCACTTTTAGGTCGACCTTATATAGAATTAGGTCGACCTCATCTGCACTTTTAGGTCGAACTTATATAGGATTAGGTCGACCTAATATGACGTTTCAGTTTTGTGAGGTTCAACGATGCGGATGCCCTTTATAGCAAATGGTCGACCTCTTTGGGAAGCGATGTGGGTGGTTCTTTTGCTCGTACAAATTACGTTTCAAACCAACAGAACCAGTCATATATAATGATAACAAGGACTCATAACTTATAACATAACAACTAAACAAACCAACTAAACAAACTAACAAGAAATACAGTAAAACACAAATCATAATTGTTCACACATAACTAAAATCTAAAACCACATAATATCAATCCACAATCGTTTTTAACACTTAACAATAAAAACACACAGTCTAAAATCGCCGAGTTCCCACTCCTGTCCCCTCTCTCCCTCATCCACATTTTCTTTATTGGTGTTGGTAGTTGGAAGTTACGGTGACATGCATGTATCTTCCACTAAAAGATCGAAACTCATCTCGCATCTCATTCACGGTCACCTGCAGTGTGCTCATCTAGGTGGTCATTTGCCCCATGTAGTCGTACATGTCAGTCATCTGGGTGGAAATCTGGCCCATGTAGTCATACATGCCATCCATGCACTTCCCAAGAGGTCGACCATTTTCTATAAAAGGTGAACGACGTCGTTGAACCTCAAACTGAAACGACATATTAGGTCGACCTAATCCTATATAAGGTCGACCTAAAAGTGCAAGTTACGTTGGCATGCATGTCACCATAGACATACCCTACCTAATTATTATGAGACATAAAATTGTAAACTCAAATGAAGGACCGTCCTCTTCACAAGTAGGGATGCAAATAGCTTTTCATCTCTCAGTGTCAGCCCAGCAGAGTGCTTTCGCTTCCGATCTCTACGCATTTCACCGTTCCACCAGAAATTCCCTCAGAACCTACTGTACTCCAGCTTGGCAGTTTCCACCATTGTCCAGGGTTGAGCCTTGGGATTTGACGATAGACATAAAAAGACTTTATATAAATTAGGAATTGTAATTTGAATTTGTACCCACACGGGTATTACCCGATCTGACCTATGCATGGTGCGAGTAGCAATGCTAGTATTGAGATACCCTCCCCAACCTCATCCGTTTGACATTCACAAGGCAATGATTTGTTCAGAATTAGTTACTCATAATACAATAATGAATGAACAATTCGAATTGATGGGAGGAATGCAAATATTGGATCTTATAATATATCTTCTCATATGAAAACCAATCCCTAAAATCACTATATATATCATGTACTTAAATCTAAGTCTCCAATATTTCTTGCAAATTTAATACATTTATGTCCGGTCAATATTTGGTAGGCAGTTGCTTTCGGAAGAGTGAGCCAGTGGGTGGGTTAAAATGGAAATAGTTTCCTTTGTGGGGTTAATGAGATACGCTAGGCAAAGGCAAAGCACCATTAGATCGTCCGGATTTCTCATTTCTTCACCAAGTGGCTTCGGCCAAAAGCCAAGGGATTGAGTACTTGATGACGAATTGACCATTATTGGAACTTGCTTTGCCATAAATTGAAACGTTAGGAATATTATTTTGACCAACCCTGATCGAATATAAATCACTAATTCACGAATTCGAGGGTAATAATAATAACTAATATACACATACGACAAACACGAAACACAAGTTGAATTTTAGAAGGAAAAAAGATGGTTTATGTTGCCTTCGTATCGAGTTAATTTTATGATTTTGTGCATATAGAAAGACTTCCCATTTCATTATATGTTTAAAAAATAAAAATATGGAAACAAATGACAAAAACACATGTTCATTTGTGCATTTTCGTTGAAAAAAATCAGTTGTTACAGATGAGAAACCTATGGGAAAACAATAAATACATGTTTTCCCAAAATAAGGGATGAGTTATTCCCCGTTTTCCAGCGAAAAACGTACACTATACATTAATGATACCCTGCGTTCGATTCATGGAGGAGACAAAAAAAAATTTCCTTTTCCTCAGTGCTTCTAAACGCTGCCATTTTTGTCCACCTCAACACTAGAAGGAAACGGATGTCGAACTCTCCAGCCACTTCCTTATACCTCCCGCTCGACCTACCATCCCACCATATCCCTCTACCACCATTCCCTACCCCCAGATCACCACCAGTCCCGCCGTTCCCTACCCCAAGATCACCACCAACCCCCGCCGCCATCATATTCCTCTCCCTCCAACCAACGATGAGCCGCGTTCGAGAATTTAAGCAGCAACGACAGTTACGCTGTTCATCATCTTCCTCTCTCTCCAGACAACCACGAGCCCGCATGCGAGATGTGAAGCAGCAGCGATGAGGTATGAACCAACAAGCTCCAGCCGGCACCCCTTCCTCTTCCTGCTAGCAACCCATTACTAGGTAGAGGCAACAAAGAGGTCTTATTCCCTGACTTGATTCCAACAACAGAGAAGCTCCAACCGGGCCGTCTTCCTTCTCCTACTAGCGACCCATTCTAGATAATTATTCATCCTCAGCAACCCAATCGATGCTTGCTTATGATGCTGAATTTCATCGATTTGTAGGATGATTGTGGTCTAGTTTTCCTTAATGACAAGATCTGTCATATTTGTAGATTTGTGCTCTGAGTTTGAATGGGTGATTGGGTGTGAAATTGTAGTTTGAATGGACGAGTTCTTGTGACAGCCACGCCATTGCTGATTGTAGGATGATTATGCTCTGAGTTTGAATGGAAATAGCTTGGTTGTCCAATTTGTTGTAGTCTTTTGTTTTTCTTGATCTCAGCCTATTGGTGATCTCTTATCTCGTATTGAATTCTAGCGTGATAAGCAATGGATGATAATGATGTCGAAAACAACAATGATGTGTCATACTTAAGGGAAGAGAGGTTTGGCCTGATAAGGTAGTGGTAAATTTCATTGATTTGATGGTCGAGGAACAAAAGAAAGGAAACAAAACGTACTACAACTTTCACTAAATTGGGATGGTCCAACATCCAAAATTAGTTGAAGCCTTAATTAATGATCGTGGGATGGTCCAACATCCAAAATTTAGTATTTTGTTTCCCAATTTTGGGATGGTCCAACTTCCAGTACCCGGTATTTTCGATCTGATCGTGCGATAGGATACAATTTCTAAAACATTGTTAAAAACATGATATTCAGACATGAGCATACTTCAAGCCCATATGCTCATGTCTTAATTGGGATGGTCCACCAAACTCATGATCGTGGGTATCCGACTCAGTTAACGCGGAGAATTCCTGTTTTGACTGAGTATGTGGCGGGTATGGGTAAAACCCGCAAAAAGGTTGATGAGATGAGGTGGGTATGGTTTTGGGCTCCCCGTCTCATACCCATACTCAAACCCGCCCACCAAGGATATTATGTATACATAAAATATAAGGAGTCTATAGTAACTTGTCAATGTAACGAAGCGTAACTAAAAGAAAAAAGAAAGTGTTAAAATATAATTAATGGCAACAAAATGTAATTTCATCCTCTTATGTATTAGTTTCGTAATTTTTGGCGGGTATTATACATATTTGTCACCATATTCTTTTATTAATGATGAGTAATTGATGGGGCGGTTATTACCCATGGGTATTCGAAAACCACGGGTATAAGGCAGGGCATAACTAGTACAGGAGGAGAGGGTGCCAATGCACACCCTTGCTTTGGGCTCAACAAAGGGAAAATAAATGTACGTTGGAGAGAGCCCATTAAAATTACACATGTACTTATGGTCTTGGACGTTTAGTAGTTGAGACAAAAAAATATTAAAACAAATACTTTTATCCAAAAAGTATCGAAAAGATAAAACCAATCTAGTAATCAAATTCCCTTCAAGGCTTCCACTACAAAGGTAACCTATAGGTAGCATCACCCCATCCCAATTGACCAATTTCCCATTATCACTACCCCAACCCTTAGGTAGAGATTGTCATTGTGGTTTCTTATTGTTATTGTCCCGAATCTAATTGAGTTTATCAATTAATTATTTTGTTACTCCATTTTTTAAATATGTGGGGTCGCTTGGTTGAGATAGTTACAATGCATGTATTGTCCACAATGCATTGTTTTTTTTAATTTTCTGCACAAACAATATATGCATTGTATTGTTTGCTTGATGTGATGGAAATTATCACTCAAAATGAGTGATAGTACTATCTCTACTAAAATTTGAGATTGTTGAGATAGTTTTGAGAAGCTTGGGTTCTTTTTTTGTTCCAACTATACCCCTGGTTATATGTATATGTTCTCATAAAAGTAAGGGCAAAAGTGATATTTCTCACAAAAAAGTAATATAACATGTTGAATACTAAAGGGACTATCATCAAAACCAAACAATGTAAAATACAATACATCATTTTTCTCAATTGCATGTATATTACAATACATGCATTGACCACAATGCATTGATTTAAGTATTACCAAAACCAAACGACCCCTAGTAGTTTTTACCATGGAGAAATCTTGATAAAAATGGATAAAACAACTCCAAATGTTCAAGGGCATGAAGTTAATTCCTCAAATGCACCTACATTTAACTCTAACTCGACTACACCAGTACTGTTACAACAATCTCTCCCGGTAAACCATTTTAAGCTTAGCTTCAGATCTACGAAAAGTGAAATTAACAAAAAATAAAATTAAATCGACACCCCCTAAAACAAAATTTTGACTACCTATGAGTTTGTAAAACCTTGTACCATATAGGTATGGGAGGGTTGCATTGCTATCGCCACTCGTCACTGACAAACCATCAACTTTTGTGGCAGATTAACCTTAATATGAATTATTTATTTATTTATTGTATCACACACACTCAGCTCCAGAGTCCAGTCTTTTCATTTTCCATGTGTTGGTTTCCTTTCCTATTATACAAAAACTTGCCGAAATGGGAACTCGCGGAGCTCCGAACTTTTGTATGTATTGTATAACCCACGCGTCAGTCATCTATAGGAAAACGGCTCAAAATCCCAAAACAAATCAAAAAGAAACGACAAAGGCGTCCTCTCATTGGTCACTCACTACCAACACCAACCACAACCAGCTCCTTTTCACGCCGGAAACTCACCGATCCATCTAACCCTCCCGCCCTCTCTCTTTACGCCTTTCCTCACATCTTCCCTTTCTTCTCCTTCCTCCTCCATTGATTTCTCCTCCGATTCCAACAATCTCGCCTCCGCCTCTCTCCGCCGCTTGCGGTCAAAGTAAAACTTCCTGCATCCTTTGGCTCTTCTCTCTCTCTCTCTCTCTCTCGCTTTACTAATTGTTCCCTCCTTATCTGATGTTGGAGTTCCTTCACTCCTTCCCTCTTTAATTTCCAGCAGCCGGTTTGTTGCTTTTGTTTGGTTGCCGAGATCGAGGGAGAAAGAGCAAATGGGGAGAGGGAAAATAGAGATAAGGAGGATAGACAATTCGACGAGCAGGCAAGTGACGTTCTCAAAGCGGAGGAATGGACTCCTGAAGAAAGCGAAAGAGTTGGCAATCCTATGCGACGCCGAAGTTGGAGTCATCGTCTTCTCCAGCACCGGAAAGCTCTACGATCTCGCAAGCTCCAGGTCAGTCAACAGAGCCATTCTCCTCCTTCCTCTTCCCCCATCCTTATTCAATGTCTCCTTTTATTTTCAACTGCGGCCCCCAGATTTGATCATCGGTTGACTAATTTGTAACGGTACTGAGAACTATAGCTAGCTGCGCACTTCCCCAACATGGATGATTTCATGATCCAAACTAGGAGGCCGCTTGTTTTCCCGGAAATTTACCTACCCCTGTAAATTGCCGATAAGGTGTTCGATGGTTTGCGCCAACGAGTTTCCTGTGATATGTTTTTTCCCCTTTTCCCGTCCGCTTAGGTAGTTTTTTTTATCTGGATCAATTTATTTGAGGAGCTCAACTTCTTTGGCCCGCCGGTCGCGGAGAAAGCTGACTGAAGTTTCATTAATATCCAAAAATCATATGCTGGTTACATCTTTCTAATCCTCGTTTCCGGCCGGTAGCATCTTGTTAACCTCAAAATCTTAACAGTCTGATAACGTGAACTAATACTCTCGGTTGGTAGTACTACAAGTTCTGATTCCTTAGTTGAGGCAGTCAATATAGTTAAAAGCAAGTCTCTACGATAGAAACGTTTTGGTGATCTAGAAGCGTAAAATCGTAAGTTTTTAAGTTTTAAACCGGAGTTTTAAACTACATTAAGTTATAAAAACCGAGACTTTGTATACAAGCCAAGGTTGTCAAACCGGTTTGTGCCGGTTTAGCAAGTGGAATGGTTCGACCGGTGGTACATACCGGTTTGTGCCGGTTCATGCCGGTTAATATTACAAATAATTTACAAATACTCATATTTAAGCACGACATTTAACGTCAATACCTAAATATTTGTACTTGAATCCAACAAATAACATCAACATTTAACTTTTTAACACATAAAATAAATAATAAATTACTTTTTATCAAATAAATTCACTAATATAAGATCATTTCACTTAGAGATTCGTATATCGATCATGCCGGTCATACCGGTGGTGTCATACCGGTTTTATGACCGGTACAGGTTGAACCAGGTTCAACCAGTGGCACGCCGGTCGGCATGACAACCATGATACAAGCGTTTTAGTGACCTGAAAACGTATAATCGTAACTTTTTTACTTTTTAAAGCGCGATTTTAACTACAGGCAGCCGAGTTTTCAGTTTCTCTACCTATAATATTTCTTCTAAGTACAGCGGAGAATATAATCTTCAAAAGATCGAGAAAGAAAATACGCAGCAAATTAAAAAAAAACATGCAGAAACTTGGTACGTACTTATTTGTTCTGATCAATCAGTTAAAGTCTCTGAAATCTTTGACCGGAGGGATAGGCTAGCTCCAGCTAGAAACTAATACAATATATGATACATGTTTCCATTCATTTCCTTAAAACAAATTGCTGGAAGAAGACTGGGCTGTGTATGCATATATAATTCCTTGAGCTGTCGGGAGGGGACATAAAAAGTTGGGACGAAAACAAGAAATGTTGAGGCTCAGCTTGGTTCTTCACGATTTCTTGAAAGCGATCTCTTTTAAGTTTTTTTGGTCTGGAGTGGGGAAAGATGCTTTGACTGGGAAGAGATTTAATTTTTTTGCTTTTCTAAGTTAAAAAGATTTGTGTGGAATTTACGAAGGTAGCTGGGGATGTCTTTGCTTGTTTTTGTCTGTGGAGTGGATATTCTTCCTCAAAATCATCGCCCAAATGGAAGTTTAGGTTTTCTGGCCACTGGTGATCTTGCTAATTATATTGATTAATCAATAATAGAAATTTGTGGGAATTCGTCATTGGTAAATATTAAGACAAAGATGAAAGGGTAAATACTAGTACGATAATCTGCTATTGTATTGTTGGCAGCCAATCATCTTGTTTGAACAAACATTAAGCTGTAATTGATTTCCCTTAATTTTTTAGTTTCTTTTTGGCAAGTGAATGAGATGCATCAAACACAATCTCCTATGAGTCGGTGGGGAAATATTAATGTCTAATTTGTACTTGTTTAAGCTCATCACAAATTACGGTCTTCTTCCTCAAATTCTTGAAAGTATTAGATTAAATCTAGCCAATCCAGATTCTAAGTGTTCTTTTACAGGTCATTTTCTTGATGTATTTTCAAATGTAGACATTTCCTATATGTGTTGTTTGTTAAGAACGTTTAACATAAGTCAGTTTTCAATTAGTTTATTTGCCTTTACATGTAATAAGTTCTATTTTGTTTTGACTATCCTAATAAAATCGAAGACAAAAATAAAATTCATTTTGCAACCAGCATATATAACAATTATTTGGATATTATCCTTATATAATAATACTATTTTTTATGTTTTATAATTTTATGTAAACTTTCTTCACATATTTTAATGGTTACAAAGTATACCATTTTACAACAAAAAAAAAATCAACTATATTTGAAAAAATTTTATTTTACTTGAAATAATTGAAAATTATTAATGGAAATAATCGAAAAGTATTAATTGAAAATAATTGGACACTATAGGGTTTATGAAAAAAATAGAAGGGTCAAGATTAAAAACTACTGACGAAAAAATAAGTTATTTGCAAATGACTCGTTTTACTTTTCGTTGACAAACGTTTCATTTCACACCAAATTACTCATGCAAACGAGGAACTAATATCTTATGTAATTGTAGGGTTCTGCGCATTTCTCACGATTTCCTTCTCAGATACCCCTTATTCGTATTCCATTTTCTGTATTTAACCTGATATGTTTATTTTTTATTATTATTTATGAATTGGTTGGTATATTTCATCAAGAAGAGACGCTTGCTAGCTAGGTGAAAGTTCTGTAAGGCGACATGTAAAACACTCAATCTCAAACTTGTGGTATCATGAATATAAAAGCTCTATAATACAAACATATCTACAAGCAGCCTGCTAATTACCTAGCTCAGTTCACCTTCTAAACTGCCATGCACACAAGGATGAAACTAATTACCAAACAGAACTTTGTATATACCAACATACATAGGGCAAGCTGTAAACAAATGATAAAGGATCTCCAGAGGAAAATGACAAAATTCACATGCTTTGGATCCTGCAAACCCCCAACTTCAGCATTTTCTCCTTCGTGTTACAACACTGCCTGATAATCAACCAGGTGATAAAACAATTTCTAGGGATAGATTTTCCCTTCCACGCTCCCTTCATCCAATTTACCTTCTGCTGCTTAGGCCTAATCACTTCCCATCCCAGACTTTCTTTATAGAGAACACTTCCATTTGCACATAGTTCCAGCAAACCATGCCATCACTAAAACTGAAATATTGGCGAACCAACTCCATAATCCAGACTACTGCTGAACTGCGAGAGGTCACAATGCTTTATTTGCTTAATGGAATATTTGTTTAATGGAATTTATCATGTATTTAATACGTAAAAACCAAGCATCATGGACTTTGTACATAATCCGTCGTTTGCTTGATGGATTTAGAAGGAATAAATTCGTTGGGCTCACAGACATTGAGGGTCCAAATTCGTGGACATCATGGACGTGAGAATTCCACCATAAGAGGTGGAATTTGTGTTGGGGTACTAAGTCCATGATGACTTTTAACTATTTTAACCCTATTTATTTCACTAATCACCAAGTTATCCTCTTTCATTTACTTATGACCAACTTGTAGTGCATATTAATCTTGTATTCAATATTCATTATTATTCATTGCACGCAAGCACTACATGATTAATCTCAAAGCATAGTTTGCAACATTGAAAATCTTAAGAAATTGTCTAATTGTGTGTATAATATGAAGTTGTTATTGATTAATGATGTTCATTTGATGCGATTGTGCTAGTGGGACGAAACTATTGGATGAAAATTATTGCAACAAAAATTATACTGTAAATATAAATAATACTCAACAAGGTCCCTGAGGTAAATTCCTAATACAACCACAAATATAAAAATGTCAAATCCATCATGAAATTCAACAAGCAAACGATGATTTGTACCAAAAAACTAAATGGGACAATTCCATCATATAATAATGGTTTTGTAAAACCCGTATTTTAACCAAAACCTTATTTTTCAAATTCAAAAAGCAAACGAACCGTAAGTATATAAGCTTTAATCTATTCTACATTTCTACCCAAAAAGACCCGTGTTGCATCAGCAAAAGCCAAATGCATCTGGTCATACACTCAATGTTCCAGAAAACAAGATCAACGTAGACCAAAGCGACCCTCATATTTAGGGTAGGTAAATATGTGTCAAGGTATAGTAGCTCTAAGCTTAGGACCATTCCCCACATCACAAATAAAGTTGCTACAGGTACGTTCAATTTCACGAATAACTTCCTTTAGAAGGCAAAAAAAAAAAAAAAAAACAGCCATCCAGTATTGCATAAGGCTGTAGAGAACATAACTAACTAGTTATACTCTGCCTACGTATGGCAACAACTTGTGCTTTCCACCTCTGTATTGTGGAAACAAACTTATCGATCAGGGGTTTGCGGGCTGCCACAATGAGCTTTCCAAAGGTCAGAAGGACCCTAGGCATAGTTAGTAAAATATGGTACGGAAAAGTTACGTATAAAATATGCATGCGTATTTTACTTTATCTCTAAACTAATGTTACCTTAATAGTATGGTAACCGTCCTAAATATATAAAAATAAATTATTTAAAAAATAATTAAATACATAAATAATATTAAAGTTAACAATTTAATTCATTAAATATGGATATTAAACGTATTATACGGGTTTTATACGTGTTTAGTACGGGAGTCATCAAGTGAACGAAAAGAAATGAAACGGCTTGACGATAATACGGATACGGAAATTTTAAACGGATAAAATACGTACGGATATATATATATGTGTATTAAACGCAGTATTTACTAACTATGCCCCTAGGCCCTAGGTACCTTACAGAGAATTTTCCCAATTGATAACCATATCTCTCAGCCCTAATCTTTTGTTCTAATTGGAACAGACTTCCAAAGAATCTCTATGTTTGGCCGGCTTTTAGAAGTGTTTTTCGGGTTCAAAAGCTGAAGCATGGCCAAACACCTGTAAAAGCTCGGCTTTTGAAAAGCTGAAAAGCGCTTTTGTATAACATAAAAGCAGAAGCTCCGATTTGGAGCTTCTGCGAAAAATTGTTTTGAAAATACAAGATTATCTTTACCATATTTTAATTTTATTTCAGAAAATATAATTTTCCTTCATTTATATCATTTTAAAAATAAAATAAATTATAAAATCGTATTATTTAATATAAAAGAAATCTAACAAGATCCATTTTGACTACTTTTTATTGTTTAGAATTTTTATTCATATTTTATATTATAAGTCCTTTATAGTAATTTTACACAATCTCTTATATTAAAAAGCACTTCTAACAGTTTTACAGCCAAACACTCAACTGCTTTTTTTGAAAAAGTACTTATCTAAAAGGTCCAGTCAGAAGCTGCTTCTGCAAAAACTACAGCAGGGCCAAACTAAGCTAATATCTCACACTTGCTAGGTTTAGATTTCTGCCCAAACATAATCTTAAGTTGGCTGAGAATTTTTGTGTAAGCTTTGAAATGAATAATATGACGTTTTAGTGAAGCTAATAAATCATCCACAAAGCATATATGGTAAATCTCTATCTTTTTACCATGGTTCAAAAAGGCACGCTTAATCTCACGCTTAGGCACGCCTAGGCGCAAGGCAATAGCAAAACACCTTGCCTAGGGGTTTCACGCCTAATTAGATACTAGAACACGTTATGGAGTAAGGCGACATATAAGTCTCTCCTTAACATTACTAGATGGAGCTAGTAAGTCAATATTAAAGGCCAAAAATTAACATCAACTACGAAATCAATTTTCTATTACAATATTTTCAACAGCTCAAGAACTTTGTGAGCTATTGAGCTATGATTCTATGAATTCGTGATCTATGTTCTTGTCATTAAGTGTTGAGTAAGTTATTAATCATTTTAACTGAAGTGAGGAAGTGTTGTAGATAATTATTTCACTCATCATGCAGTGCGAATAGCTATTTTTCTTCCAACGCCTAGGCACGCTTAGTCTACGTCTAGGCGAGCTAGGCGCAAGGCAAAGGCTCAACGCCCGCCTTACGCCTAGCGCCTTTTTGAACCTTGCTTTTTACACATAGGATGAGCAGGAAACAACCGTTCTGAGCAGCTCTATCTAGCAAATAAGTGAAATTTTCCATTACCAATTTACCATAGCAAAAAGATAAGGAGAGCAGGGACAAACCTTGCCTAAACCCCTTGGAAGCAAGGAAATATCCGACTAAGCCACCATTACAACAAACACTTAACATGGGGAAACTAACACACATCTTAATCCAAACAGTAAACTGATTTGGGAAACCCATGTTTTTCAAGACTCTAAAAATAAAGTTCCAATCGACAAATTAAAGTCCGCAACTTTCATTACGTTTATCTGGTATTATGTAGGGCGGATCAAGGGATTCAATGGATGGTAACCAGATTAACCAATCTTTGTTTTGTTAATTTGATTTAGTGAATATTCTCAATTCATTTAGTTTAGCTGGTTTGGATTGGATATAGACTTTACTAACCACGTTAACCAATCCACTGATTACAGATAGGTAAATATATAATTTATACTATGACACAAAAAAAATATCTAATTTATACATGTATTTGAATATAATTATGAATTTCTTTTCTAATAAAACCTCAAAAGTTCCAACGAAACTGTCATAACCTCGTCAGAACGTAAAAAGTTAATTGGGGTGTTAAATTACAAGCAAAGCAAGTATGAGCTAATCCCAACAAGCATGTTCGCTAGCCAAGTCAATCCTTAAATCTTCTCCTTATATTTTCTTGCCTCTTGCCGAGTATTAAGCCTCATTTGAAACCTTCGATTTTAACTATGTATTTAGAGTAGTAAAAATGTATGGAGAATACATGAAAAATTATGTATGTTTAATCTCACTAATTTAGTATTCCTCATTCATAATCTTAATATGCACATTCTTACTATACATTAAATATGTAAAATGCACACATTCTTTGTACACGCATAATCTTAACACAAGCATTCTTGTTATACACTATTTCCCCACTCAAAGTTGCAAAAGACGCAAATACAATCAATATTTTTTTATAATAACACACGAAGGTGGAAGTTATGGATCACTGTCATAAGATACCTTAAACTTTTCAAATTTGTCATAATCAAAATCAAAAGTAGTTACTCATGCCCCACCCCACGCTACTGCGGGTCGGGTCGGGTCAGGTCGGATAATACTCGACGAGGCGGGTTCAAATTGTCATCCCTACGCCTTAACTTGGATCAGTGTTAGAACCCCACTTTTTGGGGTTTATCTTATTAATTATAGTAGAATAATATTATTAGGTTTATTAGTATTTGGGTTCAACTAGGATTATTATTAAGGTTTTTTCGTGTTTTCCCTATAAATATGTATTTTGGAGTCTCACTCATAATCAACCAAGAAGAATATTAAGAATAGTTTCTCAACTCTAATCTCTCCTAAACCCTCTCAAAGATCGTCTACTTCTCTCCCGAAGGCCGCCAGCCATTCTTCCTAGCTCTTCCCCAATTATGTTCTTCAATCCCTAATCCCCAGTTCTATCTCTAAATACCTAGTTTCTTAATCCCAATCCTTACTAATTCCGAGTCATATAGGTGCCAAAGATCAGTCCCTAGAAATCATAGAAAGTGGGTTTCTAACAATCAGTTGCCAAAATCTAAAGGTTCTGAGACCCTCACCACCCAAAAGAAGTATGATGTATCCATCCTTTCTACTAGGCAAGGATGTCATTATAATCTCTGAACCATATTGCTGAGTCTATCCTTTGTCTACCAACCTTGCTTTCAGATTCTTCAGCATTGCTATCATCGTAATCAAGCTTTATTCTAAAACCCAATTTTTCTCCAACTGACATCTCCACAATGATCTACTAACTAATTAATTCCCAAGTGCCCTTTTTTACTATCGCTGGGGAAAAAAGTTCTTCCTGCACTGCCGCACTCCATTCTTCCAGCTTCAAAGCTTGCTGCACATTCTTAGTTTCCACAACACTCAAATTATTTGCTGAATTGGAGTTCCTATAGCCCTTGCATGAGTATGCTTAATAGTTCGTTTGAATTAGTTATTTTGTATACGTGGTATTTTGAAATCAAATTATGGGTAGATTCTAGATGTGGAATCTATGAGTTATTTGTGTGGGGTTTATCATGTGGGGATTATTTTGATAAAAACAAATTATTGAAATGACTCAAACAAGACATAAAATGTTTGATAGTCCTCAAGTTATGCCTTGGCAGGATTAAATCAATTTCTACCTTGCCTGAGTTATAGATTCCAGTCAGTCGTTCTACAAGGCCAGCTCGCTCAGATATCTACCTTTCTCAATTATTTTCTGATCTTAACATTTTGAGGGTTTCTTTTACTAATTTGTTTTTGAATAAAAGATCTAAACTTTTAGATCACATGCACGGCTGATGTCTTTTTCTGTTAAATGAACACCCTGAAGATGAAAGTACCCACTACCTCCCCAAAATATAATCGATCTTAAATGCTCACCATTCATGAATTTTCACCAAACCAAATTTCAAAGGTGCTCTCCACTCCAAGTCGGAGCTTTAATATTTTCAAGTAGGGCTGTTAATGAACAAAGCCGCTCATAAACGGCTCAGCATCCGATTCAAGAAAAACTCGTTCGAAACTCGATTCGTCTTAATCGAGTTGGCTCACGAACAAGCTCGTTAACTAAACGAGCCGAACTCGAGCCATACCATGTTTAGCTCGAAAGCTCGCGAACAAGCTCATTTAACGGTTTGGCATCAGAAAAATTTGGAATTCATGGATTTTATGTATTGAAATTGAGACAAATATTGTGTTTTGTTTTGCTAGACTTTACTACAAGTTTGAATGTAATTTTGTGTTCAATTCTAGCTCAATCTTGAGCTAAAATGAACATTTTATGTGTTGGACTCGATTTTGGGCTCGTTAAGCTTATTTGGTGAGCCAAACTCGAGTCAAGCTCGAGTTTTCATTTTCATAAACGAGCCAAGCTCCAACTTGCATATTAAAGCTCGTGACGAACACGAGCCGAGCTCGATCCTGAAAATATATTAACATATTAACGAACACTTCTATCCTTCCATTTCTTTTACTTGTAATCCATATAATTGTTTTGCCTCCTTCTAAAACTATTTTTTTCTTTCCCTTAAATTTCACAAGCGACAAAGACGGTCATCCATCTCGTGTTCACCAAATTCTCTTCATTGTAGCTCATTGTGTAATCGGAACTTCCGCTTTCAAGAATTAGTCGCAACTCTCCTCAGGCATGATAACTCTCTTCTCTATTGTTTGCAACTGATGCACTCCAACCCATATCGATGCCTCAATCTCGCCAGTCATCTACTTAAGGGCACATATTTTATGCTCAGAAACACCGACATCTGCTAAGCATTATTAATGATTCTTTGTAATTTCTCGGAATCTGAGATTTCTAATGTCATTACCTTTTAAAAACAAATAGCATAAAATTATTATCTAAATTAGAAATTAGTATTATACATGGCTCGTATCCAAATAATATATTTTGATGGTTGCAAAATAATTTTGTTCACATTGTTGATTTTATTAGGATATGAAACAAGATAATGAAACATATTGAATCTATAGGCAAATGATAACATTAACAAATGTCACATCTAAAAGTGACTTATCTAAAACAATTTCAATAATCAATAAATTTGCAATTGTTAACATTTGAGCAATTAACTCATTTTCAATAATCAATCTTTTTATATTATATACAATAATCAATTTGAATATTTTAGCTGATAAATTGCTACAAAAGAATCTTAAATACGAAAAATGATAAATCACCCATTCAATAAAATAGAATAATATAAAAAATTTAACACCTTTTCAATGTGAGTATAAGCTGCTTAGCTTCTAACAAGCTCCCTATGCATCAAAATTACCATAATTAATCTTAGTAAAAACTGTGGTCTAACAAGCTAGCTAGGTAAAAACTGATAGCTGTTGAGTTGAGACGGTTCTAACTAGCAAGCTAGATTTAGTTTCTCTCCATCTGTTTTTTTTTCTTTTTTGGACAAATCAGCGCACTCATTCATAACTGAAACAATTGATGACAAAGAATGAACTGGGTCCGTTTTCTGGACAATTTGACCTGCCCAGAATGCATCGGCTTTCCTATTTCATACCTGGATCACAAAACCATACGACCAAGGTTGTCAACCGCGGGTTGGCCTGCGTGTCGGTCCACTTTGACCATGACCCGGTGAGAAAAATGGGTTGCACGCATCCGCTGGATCGACCGCTACAAGGTATCGGGTTGGAGGTCAAATTGTGTCATTTTTTTTTTGTTTGCGAAATGAGCCTATTTCCGATTTTTCTTTTCGCCTAACTTAATCTTTGAAATCCTAAGTTGAGCATTTGAATATTGATGTTATATAAGTGTGTGTGAATTTTCACTATATGTTGGATCTAAGTACGATATATTGTTTTAGTGTAATATTATATGTTATAACTCATATGTTAGATAAGATTTGATATAATTTATCAGGATAAGACAATGTAATGACTTTTTCCATATTTCCGTGTCAAACCGGGCTAAAACGGTTGACCCATTAACCCTTGACCCACTAACTCGACCAGGTCCGGGTATACCCGCTGGTTGAGAACCTTGCATACCACAAAGCAATATTATTCTTGATTTTTAGAGAGCAACAAACTTATGGCCGTGTGTTTCTGGTAAAGTAGGGTTTCTTTTCTTAGACGCCAGTTAATTCTCTTTAGGGCACTTGGTAACATGCAAACGTACGGTTCTATGCATGCACATGCAAAAAGTAGCTGTGCTCAGTCAACCTGATTCGCCCTGCAATAATGCAAGCTAAGTGAGAAGTGACAACAACAGCCACAATAGGGCAAGCATGCATGCATGAAATTGAATTGATTGTCACCTTGTACTACTTTTTTTGCAGCATGAAATCCGTAATCGAAAGATACCACAAGACTAAAGAGGAGCACAACCATGTACTGGGGAATCCCACTTCTGAAGTCAAGGTGCTATTCAATTCCTTCCTCCAATTCAGCTTCTCATTTCTTTAACCAAGGATGCACTAAGCTTTGATGGGTTACTTTTGCTACAAGAAACTAGTCAGTTTTCTTCACCATGTAAAACTGTCATCTCATTTCACTGCCCCTGAATTCAAGCAGGAGAGAGTATACATGCACTTGATTACTGAGCCCTATTGACAAAAATTTTGTGGTCTTAACTCGCTAGTTCTGGCAAAGAGAGGCAGCAATGTTGAAGCAACAGCTACAGAGCTTGCAAGAAAACCATAGGTATAATGAACCTTTCCCTTTCGCCTCTTGGGAAATATTAACAACTACGTACAGGCAATCTGATATGATATGATAGTAGCAGTTGAGAGTGGCAGGTGAAAATAAAGCTTTTTTTTATGGGAATTGATTTTTTGCATGTATATTATAATTAACAGGCAAATGATGGGTGAAGAGCTTTCAGGCTTGGGTATAAAGGATTTACAGAATTTAGAAACCCAATTGGAGATGAGCCTTAGAGGTGTTCGGATGAAAAAGGTTTGATGCCTAAGCACTCAAACTGATATGATCTGGTGTACTACATGTTTAGCCTAACTAACTGATAATTGGTATTTGGCCTTCCTTAGGACCAAGTCCTAGTGGACCAAGTGCAAGAATTAAACAGAAAGGTGAATGACGAATACTCTCGCACCCAATTCGACCATTGCTCATTTCACAATCTAATCCACTCTACAACAAGTACTGCTGCAGGGTAACCTCATCCACCAAGAAAATGTGGAGCTCTATAAGAAGGTAACCCTACTACGAAAGGAAAACGTGGAATTACACAAAAAGGTATATGCTTTTAGACATGCATACCTATTGCTCGTTGCAAACTAAACAAAATCGATTTCATCAGATCGTCGTGGGTCATGTCTCCTGTCAGCATTTTCACAGCCAATTTTTAACTCTGCAGGTTTACGGGGCGAGAGAAGCGAACAGAAACTCCCTTCTCATCAATGGTCTGACCATCCAGGAGGATTCAGATGTGCCTGTACGTCTCCAGCTCAGCCAGCCACAAGACGAAGATCATCGTGATCTTACACCACCAAGAACCACAAAACTAGGGTAAAATGATGTAATTTGTATCAACAATTCCATTATTTGCAGTTATATTCTGCTCTCAATCCATCGGAACTAAGCAGTTTCCACAAATTGTATTGGTGCAGCAGGCTACAACTGCATTAGCAAAAGAGGATGCAGCTAATGGGAGTGAATGCGCTAAGTTGTACGTACAGTGGCTCATGTACTGCAAACTGAAGTCACTAGTGCCTGAGCAGCTGCTGGCCAAAGGAAAAGCCAGGATTTTATTTCCTAGGACAAATGGAAAAAGAACAATACTTTCTTCTTCAAGCTGTAATAAAGAGGAATTGGCTTATTGCGCTGCGTATATAGTGCTTCTTGTCCAGTCTTTTGAAGCTGATCAAAAGAAGCACTACTCTTGTTTGTTTTAGGATTAACAAATTGGTGAACAATGAACAAGCATAACATGTCCAAGCGGATGGTTCAAGAAGCAAAGCTATCCACCGCAAGAGAAGCAGCAACTATGTCTTGACATTTTTGTCAACACCAATATGAACAACTGATTCCACCGCAATCCAATGCAGAACAAAATCTCCTATCACCGCAAAAATTAAAACTAAAAAGGGTAAAAAAGACAATGTGAGAATTAGTATAATGCTAGTAAAAACTACTATTATATATGTTATTTTGTATGTATGCATGTGGGTTTGGTTGTACACAAGGGCTGGGCCAACCTAGGCCCCGGCCCAGCCCTCCTCCGGATCCAGAGTTAGTTTAGTGCTTATAAATTTTTTGGATTTAGGTATTTGGCCCAGTGCTAGTTAAAATTCTTTCCAGTTTTATTTGATAATAGAATTTTGTGTAACTAGGAAAATGATTCAGATGAACATATCCAAACCATCACTCTAAATTTATACTAAATTTTATATACCGCAAATGATTTTATTTGAAAAAAGAAATGAAAACCTAAAAGTGTAAAGTTTCATTAAAATAATAAAAACTCTAAACTAAAGCACACCCTTCCTTGCAAAATTCAAAAAAATTCCAAATCCCCCCAAAACAAAACAAGAACGAGAAGACGGGCAGACCCAAAATGGATTTCTCCTCCAGCCCGTCGAGCTGGTTTTCTTTCCATTCTTTTGATTAAGAAAATATTTACAAACTTGCCGAGTTATCATTTAAATTGCCTCAATTGAGTGGGGCACTAGATTCTAACCGTTCTTTCTGGTGTTTTGATGAAGAAAATATTTACAAACTTGCTCAAGAGTTTAGCCTCGAGATTTTGAAGGCTATGAGAGGCATTCTTTGGAGAATGCACTACTCATGTGAGGAAGATGAAGTTTATTCTCTTGCAAAATTATTAGAGAAGCCGGAGGAAACAGGGATGGACACACAATACAAATTGATTTGTCGGTTGATTTGTCTAGTGTTGACCTAGCCGTTTCAACAACTACCATGGAGAGAATATTTTCAGCAATGGAACATGAACATTAATTTGTGCAACAAAATGAGCGATGAATTTCTCGTTGATTACTTAGCTATTTTCTTTTGAAAAGAGTATATTATCAGTATGGATGGAGATTATATTATTGATGAATTTGTTAAATTAAAAGATCTTCTTGTACAATTGGCATTGTAATGAAAACTATATTATTATATATTTTTTTATGGTATCTAATATTCTATTCAAATGCGGCCCAGTGCTCTCTTATGTCCTGTATCTGCCGCTGCTTGCGTAGATAATTGGAACGGCAATAGCTACCAAAAACTCATACAAGACATAGCAGCCAGGACAAGAAGAGAAACGTAAACACAACGATTTAATCATATGAGGCTACTTTAATTTTTTTTCAAATTTGTCCATATGAGCACGAACACGAGAGATAACTGAGTGAGAGATTTTGAGATAGAGCATCAGGAAACAAACAAAAAATTATATATCATTAGAGATATCCACATTGCGGGAATTTCAAAAAAAAATTTGCCATATTTTGGGAAGAAAAAAAACGAATTGCCTTGCACACGTATGATCTCCAAACACATGAAGCTAAAAAAATGCATATCACAGGTCTGACAGGATTCGGGATGTACTGGATATAATGCACTTGCCATAACACACCAATAAGAAACCAGAAATTTTTCTTAAGTTATTCTTTTTCTGGACCAAAAATGGTCTCTTTGGTAAAACTCTCATTGAAACAGTTACTTTAGTCAAACCAGGAAATTTCCCTCTAAATCTTTTTTTAATCTTTTTTTAGTATTCTAATTTCAAGAAGCCCAACCTTTCATTTGGGTAGAAGAACATCATTAACCAACTGAAAATTGACGGATTGGGGGGGGGGGGGGGGGGGGGGGTAGATGATCCATGATAATCTTTTTTCCAAGTACGATTATTTAAAAAAAGTGTACTGGTTGTTATTAGCAATATATCTATAAAAAATAGAAATATAATATCAAGTAAAGGCATATCTCACATATACGATGACTACTACTAATTAGTTATTTTTCTAATATTTAATCGATTCTTTTAGTAATTTTAACTCATAAATTCTACTAAAAGAAAAAAATTACTACATAATTGATAATTTGACTAATATAAACCCAAGCATATAAGGCGTTGTTCATATTCAATCCCCTAGCTAGTTGTCAAGAATCAACCAGACACAATCCAACTATGATCTATTATTCCCAGACCGTAGGAATTTCAAAAATAGCATTAACCTGATATCCTCGCGTATTAACACTCAATCAATTAACCCAAGATCTGATATCTGTCAAGAACCATTCGATCCAATAACTTGAGTTATTGGGAGAGGGTTCTGCTGGATCTTATATCATTCTCTAACACGCCCCCTCAAACGAAAGTTAACCCATGGGTTTGAAGTTTGCATAGGCAATCACCATACCTTGTACTTTAATCAACTGTTAATATTGGGGGTCATGGATCTTATACCATTATCTATGATTGAACCTCTCCCAACAACTCGAATTATTGGGACCAAGTGGTTCTTGACAATGCCCTCTTTGACCAAGAATCAATTAATCTAAAAATTACTCATTCTTTAACCTAGAAGCCCCTCGTCCTCCATACCCTATAGACGATCAATCCCTTCTATCCCAAAATGTTCTATTATGCATATGGGATGCCCTCCTTGTCATACACACAACATATATAAGCAATCAAGAGGTCGACTTCAATTGAAAACTTGCAAAGTAAATCAAGGATAGATCATAGGAAAATAAACATGCATATATATTGCAATCCAATCAATTCAGGAAAAAAAACATAGCTAGGGTTCATCTCATCCAAACAACAAAGAGGTTTAGTTAAAAGGGAATAGATATCAAAATGAAGATGAAGAAGATGGCCTCCATGATTGATTACTTCATCAGTCACTCCAAAATGATTTCTTCGGGGTTAAGCGGTTAGAAAATCTCTATTTTCTCATTTATAACACTTATTTTAGGTTTTACTTTAAAAGTGGTTGCAGTCCCCTTGATAAAAATTTAAAATTCACTTAGATATACAACAAAGAGCCCCATCCACGACCGTGGGGCAAAGCATGGGCAGTTTCCAAATCGGAATCAAAATTTTCCTCTTTTTCGCGTGTGTTGCAAATTACTGGAGAACAATTCTAGGGTAGGGCGGCCAAGGCCGTGGAAACATGATTCGCTAAAATACAAATCCTTACAATGGCCAAGTATAACCAATAATAGGGACTACAATATAGTTGTTCATGTTCTATTTGTCAACCCGGCTCTTAGATCTACTGGTCACTCCATTCAAATATATTATCTAGCAGTTGAATCGAGTGAAATGTCCAAAATCAAGGTAAATAGAAAGCAGAAAATATTTTGGTTTCAAGTATGGGAAAGATCACCCAGGTATGTGTCCTCCTAGCCTGTGGTTAGTTCAGGTTGTAATTTTCCAAATTCATTTCAATTGTCAGATGTACAGCGAAAAGTTCTTGACAAGTCTGGAATCTCGACTAAAGAATTCTGGACCCTCTCAGTTTGAATACTATACGGGTGGCTAACCTTCATCGAATAATCTAACTAAGGCACTAACACACCAAACTT
The DNA here is from genome assembly GCA_964030455.1 of Linum trigynum. Taxonomy (NCBI): domain Eukaryota; kingdom Viridiplantae; phylum Streptophyta; class Magnoliopsida; order Malpighiales; family Linaceae; genus Linum; species Linum trigynum. The sequence goes on from OZ034821.1 coordinate 8,068,662, forward strand.
CCACTAGTGGTTGTCAATTCCAGTATAGAGTAGCGAATCGATTCCTCGACTTAAGTAATCGATTCACTACTTCCTATTAAGGTTGCTTTATTAACCTATGCAGAGACTATAGTTCTATGTTAAAGCAGGAATCACAAGAATTTGATCAGGACTCATGGAATTCTGAATAATACCTCAATTGAATATATCAAGTCAATCATCCACGAAATCGGGTTCATACAACCATTCCTAACATATACGACTAGTATTCTTCATACCCAGACGAAAAGAGAGTTTACTCCATGGAGAGTAGAGAAAACACAAGACTTGAAGGAAAAATCATCATGTGAGGGATGAGAATCTGCTCCAAGCTGGAAATCGAAACTCCGAGGATGAAAGATCGAGCTACAATGTCCTTAGATCGTTCCAAACCCTTCTCAAGGATGTTCTTCGTCACTTTCTCTCTTCCTATTTCAGAACTTCCAAAACCATATAAGTGGCCAAGAACCTGAGTTTCACCTTAGTAGCCTCATGGCTGAAATCCACGGGCAGAATCCAAGGTCGTGGAAATGGCCTCCAAAATGTGGAATTCCAAAACGACACATCTCCCAATAGTGGTCCTCGACAGAAATCCACGGTATCCCCAGATAAATCCCTGGTCATGGGATGCATACACTAGACCTGGAAAAATTACTACCTAAAAAGCACGGTCCAAACCTTAATTTCACGGCCGTGGATTTGGACTCCCAGACCGTGGATTTTGTTGATTTGTCCTCCGAATATCGTCTTCTCTCCAGTTGCACCCAGACTTGCTCCTAAGCCTCCATTCACGTACTAGGAACTGAAACATCAACAACAAGCACTACCTAGTGTAAAATGTGTCACAAAGCAATCAAAAGTCAAGCAAAACGATCAAGAAATGTCAGGTAAAACATATGTAAATATGGTGTTATCAACACACTTGGAGACCTTCACGGCCGTAGGGATGCCTTGCAGACCTTCGTAAATTGATTTTTTAGCTACAAATTGTCAATATGTTGGAATTTAGCCACGACCAGCTCCATGGCCATGAGGCATCCTTGGAAAGTATCGTAGAATCAAATTTAAACATGTTCCAAGTACTCTCAAAATTGTCTAATGCTCCAAAACTTCAACACTTCGTGTGTTTCTTGTCCAAATATAATCATTAATCAAATAGACTTCCATTGACCTGAAACATATTAAAACACTATACAAAGCATCAAAATGGTCGAAATAGAAATATTGTAGAAATGACACATTAAATAATGTACATAAGGAAGTGAAAATATTATAAAATACGGGTTATCAAGTCCTCCCACATTAATGCATTTGCCAGTAAAACATTTTGGTCTAATTCCACTTGATCATCCCAACTATCAAAAAAATATCATTTATATGCTCAGATATTAAATATAACAATGCTAACACGAACTTTCATCTCCGTTAAGTCGTTAACTTTGTTAACTTTGACTGTGAGTAGTCCATGGTCATTGCACTGTCTGTTGAGGTGTCATAAGACATAGATTTTTTAATTATTTAAATAAATTTAAAGCATAAATTCTACATTAGTTTAATGAAAAAATTGAAACCCTCACTGTCGCTATCTCTCTTATCATCGTCTTCATCTCTCTAATCTCTCCATTAATCATAACCATCCATCTGCTATGTTCGGCCTCCCAATGGCGGGGCTCTATCTTTCTTCCTCTGGAACTGAATGACATGTCGACATTCCTCCTATCCTTTTTTACGTTTTCAATCCCCCGAAAGAAACAAGCAAACAAAATTAGAAACAGAAATGTAGGGGTCAGGGAAGGAGCAGGGAAGAGATAGGCGAGACAACGAGGGCGGCAGGAGAGGAAAGCCATTGAGCACAAAAGAAGGGCAATGAGTTGGAGAGAGAAAGATGGTTGGTATGGGGGAAGATAAAGAATGGCAAGCTGGAAGCGGGTCATCTGAAGACAGAGAGGAGATTCCGATTGAACGAGAGACAAAGAGGAGAGGAGAAAATAATTTTCTTTTTCTTTTGAGATTATTTTTATCATATTATTAAATTTTGAATTAGAAAATATGATGTGTTGATCATGTGGCATATATGTGAATGCCACGTGTTTGTCACGTCACTAAAAGTCAACATTGCTTTGATCACGATCTGGTCACCCGTTATTTCTCACGGAAAACAGTAGTATCAGGATACAAATATCACAAAGTCTCATATGTTATGCTAGGATTGTCATATTGAATACTTGAATATACACATGACATTTTTTAAACACAATATTGATTAAATCATAGGGGCACATAAAAATGTAAATCACAATGGTCATTAACATCAATATATACACAAGAGAACATAATAAAGACACTAACAACCACCACAATTGACATATGACTATGGAATGCTAGATTCATGAGAGTGTCCTCGGACTTATAAGACGTTATGTAAACCTGAATAAGTCTCGTGATACCTCCAATCATCTTTTGGAGGCCTTCGTCAATTGATTTTTCAGCTCCAAATTGCAATTTACGACAAAGTTGATTCACGACCAGCTCCACAGTCGCAAGAAAACCTTGGAAAGTTTTGTTAAATCAACCTTAAACACGTTCCAAATGCTCTTCCAAGAGCATGGATTTGATGACAGAGATGACATAAGGGAGCTGGCCAGACTTGGTGGCGGCGGCGAGTGGGAGTTTGACGGGGAGGCTGAGGGCTGAGGTTTTTTTTTCGGATATAGGAGAGAGGGATTGGGTCGAGCATGTGGGAATTATGAGAAAATATTTTTTTAATTAGTATGATAATTAGGTGGAAATTTTAAAATATTTTTATTTTTTAATGGTCACATCACACATTTAACGGTCAACTATAGACTTGCTAACTTAACTTGTATATGTTAGATACCAACAAATCACCTAATATCCCTGTCAGAACAGAAGCGTGCAATCGATAATCCAAACCAACACGAACGAACACAAATTTAACGTGGTTCACTAACACAATGTTTGCTAGCTAATCCACGGGCAGGGGAGAACAAATTTCACTAATTTGAGGAGAGTACAGGTTACAAAACAAATTCCGGAACGGACAAACCAAACAAACTAACCTCACTGACCTTACTACAAACTAGGGTGATGAAGAGTATTTATAGAACTCTTCTCCTAATCCCAAACAGAAAATCAAACACCTTTTCCCAAACATACAAGGAAAAAGGTCAAACAAAACCCAATCCCAAACCCAAACAGAATAGGCCTAAAACACAAAGCAAACCCAAATCAAATTCAAGTCATATTCTAACAATCTCCACCTTGACTTGAATTCTCTGTCAAATACCAGATGTACCAGACGCAACCAAAGTTGCCAGATGTACCAAACGCAACCAAAGTTGCCAGATGTACCCAGACGCGATACATATCGCCAAATTTACCCAGATGCGATCGAAATCGCCAAACTCAAATGCGATGCAAATCGCCAAACTCATATGCAATCAAAATTGGCAGACGTACCAAACTCCTCCAAATAAGCTGTATCAGAATCTCCCCTGCCTTCAAATGCCCCTAAGGGCGATCAACAACTCAAACCATTCGGCAAATCCAACCCATGCTGTGACTTGCCATTCAAAACCAGCTTGGTGCACTTATCACCAACAGAACATGTCAAAACAGAACCTTGTAGATTATACAAGGCACCCCGCTTGACACCTTTCAAAATTACCTTAGAACCCTTGTAGACAGACAACACTCCACCTTCACCTTTGAAACTGAAACCCTTGTCATCGAGTAGACTCAAAGATATCAGATTCTTAGTCATCTCTGGAATATGCCTAACATTGTTCAAGGTGCGAACAGAACCATCATGTGTCCTCATCCTGACGGAGCCTCTTCCAACAATCTTACAGACAGCACCATTGGCCATAGAAACATGTCCTCCATCTATCTGCTCATAAGTTGAAAAACACTCCCTGCTTGGACACATATGATAATCAGCTGCAGTATCTAAGTACCACACATCCTGATGGTGTACCTGTTCATTCACTGCTAAGGCTAAACCATCTTCAGAATCAGAGTTAGTTTCTTCCGCCACAGCAGCAGATGATTCCTTCTTCTCCTGATATTTCTTCAGTTTAGGACAATCAAATTTCCAATGCCCTTTCTCCTTGCAGTAATGACAAATATCATCTTTCAAACCAGCAGAATTCGAATTTGTATTCGTCTTCCTATTACCAGATTGTTGTCTCCTACTACTCGTAGCAGCCAACCCAGATGCCTGATTTTCCGAACCAGAACCAGACGCCTTATGTCGAACCTCTCTAGTATGTAGAGCAGACCTAACATCTTCCAAAGACAAACTATATTTCCCAGCAATAAAAGAATCCACAAAATTCTCATATGACTGTGGCAAAGATACTAACAGAATTAAGGCACCATCCTCATCATCTACTTTAACATCAAAATTCCGCAGATCTAGCAAGATAGTATTGAGTTGATCTAGATGATTCCTGAGAGACATACCTTCCTCCATAAGCAAACTGAACAAACGTTGCTTCATATGCAACTTGTTGGTTAAAGACTTTGTCATGTATAGACTTTCAAGCTTCAACCACAAACCCGCAGCAGTCTTCATAGCAGCAACCTCAGTGATGATGTCATCAGCCAAACAAAGCAAGATTGTAGAGTGAGCTTTCTCCTCCAAAGTAATCCACTCTTCTTCATCTATGCTTTTCTTCTTCGATTTTTCAGACAACGGAGCCCACAAACCCTGTTGTTTCAACAGTGCTTGCATCTTGATCTGCCACAAACTGAAACTGTTTCTTCCGGTAAACTTCTCAATCTTCATACTGATAGCAGCCATTCTTACTATCAAACAAGCTCCAACCAAACTCCACAAAGCAAAACTTCAGTCCAGCGCCAAATTCCCAAAACCGCAACCAAAGGCTCTGATACCACTTGTCAGAACAGAAGCGTGCAATCAATAATCCAAACCAACACGAACGAACACAAATTTAACGTGGTTCACTAACACAATGTGTGCTAGCTAATCCACGGGCAGGGGAGAACAAATTTCACTAATTTGAGGAGAGTACAGGTTACAAAACAAATTCCGGAACGGACAAACCAAACAAACTAACCTGACTGACCTTACTACAAACTAGGGTGATGAAGAGTATTTATAGAACTCTTCTCCTAATCCCAAACAGAAAATCAAACACCTTTTCCCAAACATACAAGGAAAAAGGTCAAACAAAACCCAATCCCAAACCCAAACAGAATAGGCCTAAAACACAAAGCAAACCCAAATCAAATTCAAGTCATATTCTAACAATCCCCAATTAGTTTTATCTCTTTTGTACGATTATAGTAACCAATTGCATAAATCTATGGAATTCATCGAAAAATTGATTTATTTTATTATTAATCAGGAATTTTGTATATAGCTAGAACGACCCTCACAAATTGCAAATACTAATTTGATAAGAATTAATCGAATTGAAAAAGTTGATTGTCACATCAGACAAAATTAATGAAGTTAGACGGAGAGTAACCAAATTTAGATTGTGTAATTAATTTGAGTGATTACTAATAAAATATTATAATTTTAGTGACAAATGTAAACTTTTTTTAGTAAAATAAAATAACCAAACTTTGTAATTTACCCGAGTTAAGACTTAAAAGTTAAAAGTAAAACATCACGCACGTTTTTTTTTTTGCCATAGATATTCCAACCGGAACAACAAGATACGAGTATATACAAAATTCGACCAAAAGTCAAAAACTAAAAAACAAGCAAGGGACGCCGGTCAACCAGAAGTCGAACCCGCGATAAGAGGGCATCTTTCACCACGATATGGGCAGCCCTATTGTACCTCCAAGGTGCGAAATGGAACGAGATACGTTGAAACGAGGCACTGAGGACGAGCACCTCATTTATGATGGCTCCCCCCCAACCCGTGTGACGTATCCTTCGCGTTGACCATCCGAATGACCACCTGCGCATCACCACAGAACGTCACATTAGTTAATGAATTATTGAGACACCAACGTAATGCATCGCGCAAAGCCATGAGTTCAACAATGAAAGGGTCGAAGATGAAGTCATAAAACCGTCCAAATGCAACCGAAATGGCGCCTCCTGGACCAAACCCCACAAAACCAATTCCTCCACCTACTGCAGCCTAAGTGGCCCCATCAAAATGAACTAAAATTCCATCCGCAGGGCACGAAGGTGGAGAGGTAGCATCGCTAGCAGTTCCTGGACCAATTGGACCGCCAGCCCGCCGAATCGATGAACTGTTCTGCACGAAATCCCATTCTGCCAGCTGTGAGTCGAACTGTCGCACTAGGGTGGAAGGGAGAAACACCATCAGATCATAAGCCGCCCAACACCGCCCTTTCCAAATACGCCAGAACATGAATACTAGTCGAGCAATTGCTTGAGCCGTCAAACCTGCATAAAAAAAGAGCCACCTCCAACCAATCGCAATATGGCCACTACGTAAGTGAGAAAGGATGTGGCCCAAGTCCAGTAAATTCCAGACCGCCTCGGCCAACCTACACTCAAAGAAACAGTGAGATAAGGTCTCAGGAGCGGATAAACAAATGGGACACAAAACCCCTTCCTCGTCATCTTCGGGGATGATTTCTTTGTCACGAAGAATGACACGAACAGGTAGGAACCCATGGACGAGCCGCCACAGAAAGAAACGGAGCTTTGGGGGCACTTTCAGAGACCACAAGTAATTCCAAGCCTTAGTGTCAAATATAATTGGAGTATTGGAGGGGTTAGCAATGAAATCAGCAGATGCAAGATGGTATCCAGATTTGACAGAGTACTCACCCGTAGTCTCATAATGCCAAACTAGCCGGTCAGAAACTGGAAACCTCGGGAGCGGAATGCTGCAAATGAGACGCACCGTGGCAGCATCAAATAAATTGTATAGCAAATCTAAGTTCCAAGTGCCAGTACCTTGAACGATGAGGGAAGAAACGAAAGGAAAAGGTGGAACGACATTAGGCAGAAGTTGAGGCCGGGACGGAGGAGTCGTGGGTAACCAAACATCATCGGTAATACGCACTGATGTCCCGGAACCGATACGCCAGCGCAACCCTTTTAACAGCAAGTGCCTACCCGCAAGGATTCCCTGCCATGCCCAAGAAGGGCGGGAACTCGGCGAAGCAAGGAGGAAAGTGGTATGGGGGAAGTACCGACACTTGTACGTTGTAGCAAGAAGACCATCCGGCTCCTGAATGATTCGCCATGCTTGTTTAGCTAACAGTGCCAAGTTGTTGCTATCAAAGTCCCGAAAACCCAAACCACCATTGCATTTGGGTCTGCAGAGAGAGCGCCAAGATGTCCACCGCATACCTGAATCCCGGTCCTGTTGAGCCCACCAAAGCGAGACAAGTGACCATTCAGCCGCCGACAAAAGGTTTGAGTTAGTCGAAAACTTGACATGGCATAAATTGGGGATGTCGTGGCCACTCATTTCAAGACCACTTCCTTGGCAGCAAGAGTCATCGATTTTGCTTTCCAGTGCTGCAATCGCTGAACCAGCCGGTCTTCAATAAAAGCAAACGATTCTTGTTTAGAGCGAGAAATACAGGTTGGCAGCCCCAAGTAGAAGTCCTGCGGAGTACTAGCTGATACCCCAAGAATGGAAATCAGAGAATCCGCCTCACTCTCTGTTACATTGGCACTAAAAGAGATGGTAGACTTCTGCCAATTAACTTTTTGCCGCTCGCTTGCCGGTACTCATGCAGAAGCTGAAGCAGATGATGACACAGCCGATTAATTTTCAGACCATGGAGGAGCCCCGTCACCACTGTTCTCTTGATGCAGCACGTAAATGCTTCTGTATAGAGTGCGAATAATAGAGGGGAGAGGGGATCCCCTTGCCGAATAATTGAGCAGAACCGAGTACGATACTGACGTCACACAGGCCCATAACCAGCTCAACCATCTTTCACAGAAGCCCAGGTGTCGCATAACGCCAAAAAGAAACTCCCATTCAACCCTATCGTAAGCTTTCTCCATGTCGAGCTTAAGAGCCATCCATTTCTCGTGACCAGAGGTTTTAGTTTTCAAAAAATGAAGCACTTCTTGGCCAATAAGCACATTGTCAGTAATGAGCCTTCCTTTCACGAATCCGTTTTGACAAGGTGAGACGATCCTTGGGAGGACATCCCTGAGCCTTAAAGTGAGCACTTTGGAGATGATCTTGTAGGGAACCTGACACAAACCAATTGGACGCATCTGACGCATCATCTCAGCATTCGGAACCTTAGGAAGAAGGGTAATCCAAGTATGATTGAAATTGGGAAGGAGGTGCCCTGAGTTGAAGAATTCTAGTACCGCAGAAGTCACCAAATCGCCGACCAGACCCCAATAAGTTTGAAAGAAGATACCGGTGAATCCATCCGAACCTGGAGCTTGATACCCACCAATGCAAAAGACTGCAGCTTTTATTTCCTCCCGGGTAACAGTAGCAATCAAGGCTGAGTTCATAGAATCAGTCACAAGAACTGGCAGATTAAGGCTGGCCACAAATGAGAGCTCCTCTAGCGCCTCTGATGCGAAAAGATTGCCAAAGTGAGCCACTGCTACAGCGCCCTTAGCATCCTCATCAGTATGTATCCCACCAACGTCATCCCTAAGGAGTAGGATGCGATTCCGTCGCCGCTTTTGAAGGGTAGTCAGGTGGAAAAACTTCGTGTTAGAATCACCCCACGTGAGCCAAAGAGTCCGGGACTTCTGCTCCCAATAAATCTCCTCCTGTAAATAAGCTTCCGATAGCTGTTGTTCAAGAGACACAATACCTGCCCAATCAATCATGGTTTGATCACGAGCAACGGAGATCGCATCTTGAAGTTCTCTGATCTGACGAGCTGAGTTCGACGTCCCAGAGGCTGCCCATTTGTACAGCTCGTGACGAGTCAATTTGAGAGTCTCATGCAGTTGGAACTGAAAGGTTCCACTTACAGGAGAAAGCCATTGTGCCAGCAGAATTTGGTTTGCCTCCTCGTTGCCAATCCAGCGGCTGTCGAAGTGAAAATTGGCCTTAGTCTTGGCATCCATAGGATGCAATTGCAGAAGGATGATTCTGTGATCAGATCCCAAATCCGAGAGATGGTGAACCTGGGCACCAGGCCAAGATGAAACAGCCATACTAGAAGCAAGAACCCGGTCGAGCCACTCCATTATATGCTCACTCGGTGATCGCCGATTTGACCATGTGAATGGCGGTCCATGGAATCCTAAGTCCTGCAATATGAGATGAGCAGCAAAGTTCTGTAATAAGGATAGAGATTGAGGAGAAGGAGACCGACCACCTATCTTTTCAGAACTAACTAGTAGGCAGTTGAAGTCACCAAGAATGAAAAAGGGATGAGAATAATCGGAAAGGTAAGCAACAATTTCATTCAGCTGTAGTTGGCGCAAAGCCTCGTTACAATCCAAATGGACAAACACAAAAGCAACTAAACCATAGACCTGGTGATCACACTCTAATCCAATAAAGAATCCAGACTGAAACAACACCCTACAATTGATATCACCTGTCCAACCTACTGCCAATCCACCTGCAGTATTGATAGGACTAACAATGACACAATCAACGAAGCCTAAACGACGCAAGCGGTTCATCACTTTTATATCACGACACTTAGTTTCACAAAGGAAAACAATCATGGGAGTTCTACTATTTACAACGGCAGAGAGAGTTATCCTTGCCAAGGCCTTGCCAAAACCTCGGCAATTCCACGCTAGAACAATCATGATGTGGACTGGGACCGAGCTGGGCCGGTTTCCTCCACCCTGACATCAGTTTCATCAATACCAGCATCCATCTCTGATGCATTCAGACACGCAGCCTTAGGATCCGGAAGTATCTCCCCTTCCTCTAGTGAATCTCGCTTGCGCACCAATGATGAGCCACCAAGCTCCACTGAAGTGTGCTGAGCGGCCTGAATGGCCAGCCGCTGCATACTTGAACGTGCCTGGTCCATCTTTGTGGCCGCGGTTAAAAGAGTAGCGGAAGTATTGCCCACGGCAGAAGACTCCCCAGAGTTCCGAGTCCAGGACAGCTTGGGATGGCGACGCTTGAGAGTGCGTTCGTCAACTTTAGACCCCTCTTCCTTGGCCAGCGTATGTGATAGACTGTTAATTACACATGTTTTTACCACTGTTCTTATACCGTTTGAGGTGTTGATTCTCGCGTTTTAGGCCGATTTCACGCTAGGTTGTGCTTGTTTGTGATATTTCAGGTCCTAGTACGTGAATGGGGGCTTGGGAGCGAGTTTGGGGTCGATTGGACGAAAATCGGACGCGTGGCGAGGTGCTAAGGAAGCTGCACGGGCACTCCTGGACATCACACGGCCGTGCAACTCACATTTGTGGCCGTGTGATTTTCGTCGAGAGCAAGCACGGGCAGGATGGAAATCCCACACGGCCGTGCAACCCTGGCCGTGCGGGAAGCCTAAAGATCGAACTAATTGATACGCCGCGTTTTGACTCGCACGGGCAACTGGGTGAGCCACACGGTCCTGTGGCCTGCCCGTGCGAGTCGGGAAATCTTGGTTTTTCAGCCAATTTCGAGCCACAAGGGAGAGAATCGGATTTCTTGAGCAAAAACAAAGCCCTAGAGAGAGAAAGGACGAAGAACACATCCTAGAAGCTATCTTGGAGCTGGGTTTCATCAAATCAAGCTTGGAGATCGTCATAGGAGTGGAAATCATCATCCCAGAGCAGATTCTTCCCATAAGTATGAGTATGACTGCTTTGTATCTTGTTTTCCTCTCTCTCTCTATGGAGTAGAACCCCTCTCTCACTTGGGGATGAAGAACCCTAGTTCTATGTGTTAGGGATTGATTGTAATGACTTGGGATGATATTACTGTTTGATTTTAATCGAATGATGAATGTTTTTTGAGTCAATTGAAGTCTGATCAACTTTTCCTGATTCCGGCTGCAATCTGAGATAGATAGAATCTGATTAGGTTGCTAGAGTCTCATCATTCGGTAGTAGGAGATTGGCTATACGAGAGTTAGCCAGTTTACTACTTTGTACTGGAATCTAATTCCAGTAGTGGAGTTCTGTTCTTACTGCTTCAGCTTTCTATCCCGGTGAAGACTAGTCGCCTGCCGGGTAGTTAGACTGAGAGGGCTTGGTCAGCTTAAGAGATTCCAAGCTACTGTCGGATCTTCCGCAGTCTAATCAACAGTAAATCAACCCAGGGTAATTGCAATTGAACCTAACTAAGGAGCTAGGGGGACTCATTCTCGAGTGACTCTTACCTGCTTGAGAAAACCGTATCAATTCCTGCTTTCTTTCTGCTTTTGCTTTTAAAACAACAATCACTTACTTTAGTTGGCTAGATAATAGATAATCACTGAGTAAGCAGTAGATTTAGACCCCAGGTTGATAATATCACTTGTCACTTTACTGCATTCCCGGTCTGCGATTACACTTGGTCGCAGATTGGTGTTGTGTTTTAGCATGTCAAGTTTTTGGCGCCGTTGCCGGGGAACTTCTAGGTTATTGGGGAAACGTGAGAATTTGTTACTCTAGCTTTTTATTTACTGCATTTTATCTCTTCCACCTGTGTGCCTTCACCGGTTGCTTCTGCTGATTGTGTGCAGGTAGTGCATGACCCGTAGCCAGTCGGGAGATCTACTACCACTAGACCAGGAGCTTGAACGAACCTGCAGAAACTTCAAGCGGGCTCTAAAGGCGCGACTGGCTGCGGAGGAGGCGCTAGCACAGCTACAGATCACTGAAGAAGAGGAGATGGCTGATCCACAGGGCCATGTTGTGGTCGATCCCGAGGAGCAGACCATGGGACATTACTGGACCGCCAGGGCTGCAGACATGAGGTCACCCATTCAACACCCTCATGTCCCAGCCAATAATTTTGAGGTGAGCACCTCAGTAATCACCATGCTGCGCGGTTCAGTGATGTTCCGTGGCAAAGAGGGGGAGTGCCCCCGATCACATCTCAGGCGATTCCATGAGCTCATTGATGGAATCAAGATCAATGGGGTCCCAACAGATGCCATCCAGCTGAGATACTTCCCATTCACCCTGGAGGGGCAAGCCAAGGAGTGGCTAGACACTCGACCTCCGGGCTCTATCACCACGTTCGCCAACCTGGCGGACAAGTTCCTCACCCGCTACCATCCTCCATCCAAGACAGCTGACCTGCAGAAGCAAATTACCCATTTTGCTCAGGACGAGGATGAGACCATTAGGGATGCTTGGGAGATACACCAGTCTTTTCCTCAGGTGTCCAAATCATGGTTTCAACGATGCTTTCAAGGTGGAAACCTTCTATCATGCCCTCTTCCCAAAAGATAAGCAGCTGATTGACTCAGTTTGTGGCGGGAACATGCTGCCTAAAACACCGCCACAGCTGAATCAACTCTTTGAGGAGATGGCAGAGAACGGGTATGATTGGGGCACTGCGAGGAGGTCGAGGAGAGCACCAAGCCGAGGTGTACCTTCTGTGGGAAACCATTCCTCTGATTTGGTGCAGGTGGTGTCGAAGCTGGTTTCAGCTATCGATCGTTCCGGGATGATTCCAGGGACCGGACAGCAGCAGGCGATGCTCTGCCAGTGGCTGAACTGCGGGAATTGGTGGGTTCTCTCGCCAGTTCTAGTGCTCAAAAATTTAACACTATCGAGCAGTTCATGGAAAAGGCATCGGGTAAATTCCTGGCTCTTGAAGCTGGCCAGAGGAACACACAGGCTGTCTTGCAGGATATCCAAACCCAGCTGGGGAGTGTGGCTCAAGCAGTGGCACAAAGGGCTCCTGGTACTTTGCCCGGTCAGACCATCCCTCACCCTCAGAATCCGAATGAGCACTGCAATGCCATCATGACCAGGAGTGGCAAGATGACTGTTGATCCACCTACTCGGGCACAAGAGAGAGAGGCCCCTGCCTCGGCATCTCCAGCAGCTGAAGAAGAAGCAGAGAAGGAGGTTGAGGTGCCTGCACCTAAACCGCAACCAGTAGTGAAGGAGTATATCCCTAAACTCCCCTTCCCTACTCGGTTGCACAAAGACAGGCTGGAGGCAGAGTTCGAGAACTTCATGGCGATGCTTAGGAAGCTGAATGTCCAAGTACCTTTCTTGGAGGCACTATCTCAAATGCCTAAGTATGCGAAGTTCCTGAAGGACCTTCTCTCAAAGAAGTAGAAGCTGAGCGAGCTAGCCACTGTGGAGCTCAGCGAGGAGTGCTCGGCCATTCTGCAGAACAAGCTTCCGCAGAAGCAGAAGGACCCAGGTAGTTTTACTATCCCGTGCTCTATAGAAAATTTGCATGTAGAGAGGTCCTTGGCGGATTTAGGTGCTAGTATAAATGTTATGCCATATAAACTGTTTAAGAAACTAGGCCTAGGTGAACCCCGTGCTACTAGGATGAGCCTTCAATTAGCTGACCGATCTGTAGTGCATCCTAGGGGCATAGTGGAAGACCTTCTGGTTAAGGTTGGCAAATTCAATTATCCGGTTGATTTTGTGATTTTGGACATAAATGAGGATGTGAATGTGCCATTGATACTGGGAAGGCCTTTCCTGGCCACCGCCAAGGCCCTCATAGATGTGCATGATGGGACCTTAGTTTTGAGGGATGGTGAGGAGCGAATAGCGTTTTCAATTTCTAATACTCGTCCTGCTTTGTCACCTCTGCATGCTGTATCTCACCAGGAGCACGAGTCTGTCGTGTATCCTTCTGTGTTGCCTATTTTGCAGGATCCGCCTCCCATACCTTCGCCGCCACTCCCGTCCACTCCGTTATCGAAGGAACAAATCAGGGAGGAGTGGCGGCCGAAACAGCAGGCAGCTAAGCCTGCTCGAAAGAAAGCCGGAGACCATTATGAGCTGGTCCCGCCCCCACCTTGGCCATCCGAGTATTCACTCGCTTGCATCCTGCCGGATGGCCAAGTTGAGTTGGCAAATGCTGGTGGCCACATTCGGCGTGTGCATGGCCACCATTTGAAGCTGTACCTCAAGAGCGAGGTGGATCCGCTCTTGAAGGCACCTGCTCCTTCACCTCACTGAGCATCCACCGACTGGCGTCCAGCTAAAAGACGGTAAAGAAGCGCTTGTGGGGAGGCAACCCCACCAAGGTTTGCATTTTCTTACATTTTTCCTTTTGTTTTTTTTTGTGTTTTTGAGTCTTGAGATGTTGTTCCAGAGTCGAATGTCGTTTTTGGATGAAAACAGGTTGAATTCGGGGCTCCAGCAGCTCACACGGCCAGGCCATACTCTCGCACGGCCGTGTGGATTTTATCCCCTGGCCGTGTGAGCCCTCGACAAATTCCACACGGCCAAAAGTGCAATTCGCACGCCCGTGTGGATTTCCTCGGCCTGGCCGTGTCGGCCCACACGGGCAAACTTGCACCTCGCACGGCCGTGCGAGCCTGCCTGTGTGGCCGAGCCACGGCCTATATATTCGGCCAGCACGGCCGAGTGGTCATAATTTTGAAAAATCCTCGCCGGAATCCTCTGAACCTCGCCGGAAAACCGCGACAAAACCCCCCATTTCGATTTTTTCGGCCATTTTTTGTCATTTTTCCACCAAACCAACAACAAACCCACCCTTTCTACACCAAAAGCGGCCTATCCCTCCATTTTGAGGAGATTTGGCAGAGGTTTTGGTCGCCGGAGGCGATTTCCGGCGAGACTCCGGCGAGGCTCCGACGAGCACTTCCGGGCACTTTTTCGGCGTTTCGTCGCTTCATCGCCTTCCCCTCATCATCCCCTACACCTCTACTTGAGTCTCCAGGTTTGATTTTACCCTTAACTATGTTAATTGTGGAGAATTGGGTGTTAGGGTGCATGTTTAGAGAACCTCATTGAATCTTGTGATTTTTGTGCAATTGATTGAGGGGAATGCATGGAGTGTGTTTGAATTGTGTTGGGCAAAGTCCCTCTTGATTGTTTGAGCCCTTGTGTGCAAGAATTGTGCCAATTTCATGCTTACCTTAATAGTGCACACAAGGTGTTCGATGAAATGCCTGTTTTTCATGCTATGTTGTGGGCACCGGTTGTGACCCTTATTGATGTGCTTTGAGGGTGTGTTTGCTATGGATGTGAACCTTAAGTTGCCTACTTTATCGTGAATGTGCACCCCCACTCAGATTATGCTTGATTTATCGAGTTTTTGACCCCCGAACTATGGATGAAACCATGGCTCGGCTGTTTTCAGTTCTTAAGTGTGGGGGTGTAATTGACCCTTTCTTTGGCTCTTTTGGTTCCACTTTGGGTTATTCTTTTGCTGGACAATGTCGAAACCTGACCTCAAGCACCCGTTCATCCGGGATTTGAAGAGGGGGCCCGCCCAGGATCGCTTCAAGCAGGTCCTGAAATGCCCGTTTGGGCAGCACCATTGCTAGTCCAAACGGGAGTTTCGGGAATTGCACTGCTACGAGCCACTCTCCGCCGCCGTCACCAACCAACCATGGCGTCGTCTGCTCTCCATCTGCGAGAAGGTTTACTATGAGCCCGTGCTGGAGTTCTACACGACCTTCAAGCACACACCCACGAACGAATGGAGAGACGGTGCAGCCGTCAAATTCAGGCTAGGCGGTGCCCCACGGTCCATGAGCTACCACGAGCTGGCCGAGGCTCTCACCTCGACCTCGACGACGGTCTGGACTACGTCACCGAGGTCAGCGACCCGCCGGAGGTGGACTTCAGGAGGCTGTACACCCACCTGGCCAGGCCAGACACGTCCCTTCTCGGCCGGGAGGACGAAGACCACTACACTGCAGCTCGACAACCGCCTTCTCCACCACCTGCTGGCAAAGTCTTATACTCCAGCTTTAGACAGTGCCAGCGCCATCACTAAGAGGGCCCTGTACCTCCTCCAGTCGATCCGCCAGGACAACCATCCCCTCCACTTGGGTTCGGTGGTGGCCAGGACCTTCGAGAAGGCTGCTTCGGAACTGAAGAGTCTCCACTACACCCCCCTCATCACCCGCCTGGCCACCTACTTCGGCCTTTCCTTGCAGGGGTGCACACAGCAGGGGGACACCATCGTTTTTGGCAGGTCGACGATCAGTCACATGCACCTGCTGCGACAGAACCGCGACATTCTATGGATCGAGGGGTTTCCAGAACCTCAGATCCCCGCGGAGGACCAGCAGGAGGACCAGCCAGAGGATGTGGCTGCTGTTCATGTGGAGCCCGAGGATGTGGATGCTGCTGTTGATCCACCACAGACTCACTTCCATTACGGAGGTGGCAGCTCCGCTTTCCCGGGGCAGGATTACTTCACCTCCCAGTTCGAGTAGCTGCGTCTCCAGAACCAGCAGATCCTCGACCATCAGATGCAGTTCCAGCAGCAGTACGCTGCTCACCAGGCCGGGTACCACCAGAGGATGGATGTTTACGATGAGAGATTGGACCAGATCCAGACCCAGCAGGGAGTGACTCTCGCACACATCAAGCGAGAGAGGCGTCGTTCACGGTGCATGTAAGAGGTCCAGCAGCATTTACTCCGGCTGCTACCGGGCGAGCAGCCCGTTTGGAGGACTCCCTGGGAGGACTCTCCACTTCCACCTCCCCCAGCTGATGGTGATGATGGTGCTGATGGTGATGACGCCTTCATGGATGACATCGACCTGGATAATCTTGGCGACGAGTAGGCTCTACTCGTTGCCCATCTCAGTGTGTTTTGTTTTCCGTATTAGACTTTTGTGTGTTTGCTCCATGTGTGAGGAGCTTGAACTTAGTGTCGTTTGTTTTTGTTTTTGGTTTTCTTTTGTGGATTGTTTTTGTTGTAGCCGTCTGGGCTAACACTTATCCCTAACACAACGTGTGCTAGTGTGTTCTTGGTGTTCAATTGGTGTAGAACGGTACATCTTCCCGTTTGTTTCTCGCTGACTGGTCCACTTCCAGTCCCCCAGCAGTTTCAATCCGGTAACATCGTTCCCCTTATCTCTCCCTCTGCTCCATTGAGGGCAATGTCGTGCTTAAGTGTGGGGGGGTGCTTTGTATCGGTGGAATATATATTTGGGTGCTTGGAGCCTAGTCCGCTGTCCGAATATTACGATTTGAGGGCTCCAAGTAATGCTGTTTGATCATATTGGCATTGTGTTTTGATTGGTGAATTGAATGGTTTTCGGATTGATGCATGACAGCTTGATTGCGACTAGGACAACCTATGATGAGGACTGAGACGTGCAGTAGAATTGTGTAGGGGTTCAGTTTTTCAACTGTTTGCTTACCAACTGTGACTTGGATTGATTACTTGTTCTTGACATTCGTTTTTTGCATCTAGTTCAGGGTATCAGAATGTGAGATAGAGTATATAGGTAGCCATGTGAGATTTGAGCCTGCTCGTTTCTTTCTTGTGCGATAGATCCCTCTTCCATGATGTGTAGCATTCACGTTGTCACTAGCTAAGATGATGGGGGCATAGGATTAGCCCACGACCAAATTTGACTGTCCTGATGTGTCATATCCCCTAGTCAGCCCTTTTGAGCCGTGTGTTATCCTTTCTTTTGGTCTGAAATGAAAAAAAATCACCCTTTTGCATCTTTTAGAAGGTTCCACATAGTGGTTTTTTACATATTCTCTGCTGTTTCTGCTAAATTTGATGTGAGTGTTGGAGGTAGTGCTTAAAAGTTGGGCTGGGCATGTGTTTGAAATATGTGCAGAAGTGGTGGCTCTCTTAAGAAATGAAAAGAAAATGAAAGAAAAAACCAAAGAAAAATTGAAAGCAAAGAGAGCCACTACCAAAAATCTGAATAATGCCCAGTAAGTAGTGTTTCTTAGCAGTCTGGCTTGGAAATGCTGACATTTATACCTCCTTCGCTCTTGTGCTCTTAAGATATTGAGTAATGCAGAATAGCAGAAAGGAAATACCGGTTTGTTTGACTGTGATTGTGTGGGTTTGGAAATGTGGAACCTTGTGCTATGAATACTTCCACCACCTAAAAGGCCTTTTCCCCATGTCCAAGACCCTAGCCAGTCATTTGAACCTGTGTCTAAGACCTCCTGATTAGTTAGTGGTGACACCCCATATGTGAACTCTAGCATTTAGAGGCTGCCATCATGGTGAAGAGATGTTAGGGATTGAGAGAAATAACATGCGCATTTTTCGCCTCAAATTGTCCTGACCCCACTGGTCGAGAGTGAGTGATTCATTTTCATATTCTATATACTCTTGTACCCCGGTGAGGACCTAGATTGCCCGGTCTCTATTCTGATGTCTTGAGTTGGATTCATGAGTTGACTGTTTTGAGTAAGTGGTTGAGTCAAGTCTAGGTTGGTTGGTGAACAGAAGGGAGACTCTTCCTTTACTCGATTTTGCTGCACTCGAATGTCCTTTGTGGTGGTTGTCCAGGTTGCTATTGAAGTTGGTCAGGTATTGATGTTTGAAAACCAGTACGATTCACGTGTTCTGTGCCTTTATGGCTTGTCCCCAATGTTGGTTGATTGAAATATGTAAGCTTACCTTGTATCTGACTTGGTTTGCTTGGGGACAAGCAAACGGTTAAGTGTGGGGAGTTTGATAGACCGTTAATTACACATATTTTTACCCCTGTTCTTACACCGTTTGAGGTGTTGATTCTCGCGTTTTAGGCCGATTTCACGCTAGGTTGTGCTTGTTTGTGATATTTCAGGTCCTAGTACGTGAATGGGGGCTTGGGAGCGAGTTTGGGGTCGATTGGACGAAAATCGGACGCGTGGCGAGGTGTTAAGGAAGCTGCACGGGCATTCCTGGACATCACACGACCGTGCAACTCACATTTGTGGCCGTGTGATTTTCGTCGAGAGCAAGCACGGGCAGGATGGAAATCCCACACGGCCGTGCGACCCTGGCCGTGCGGGAAGCCTGAAGATCGAACTAATTGATACGCCGCGTTTTGACTCGCACGGGCAACTGGGTGAGCCACACGGCCGTGTGGCCTGCCCGTGCGAGTCGGGAAATCTTGGTTTTTCAGCCAATTTCGAGCCACAAGGGAGAGAATCGGATTTCTTGAGCAAAAACAGAGCCCTAGAGAGAGAAAGGACGAAGAACACATCCTAGAAGCTATCTTGGAGCTGGGTTTCATCAAATCAAGCTTGGAGATCGTCATAGGAGTGGAAATCATCATCCCAGAGCAGATTCTTCCCATAAGTATGAGTATGACTGCTTTGTATCTTGTTTTCCTCTCTCTCTCTATGGAGTAGAACCCCTCTCTCACTTGGGGATGAAGAACCCTAGTTCTATGTGTTAGGGATTGATTGTAATGACTTGGGATGATATTACTGTTTGATTTTAATCGAATGATGCATGTTTTTTGAGTCAATTGAAGTCTGATCAACTTTTCCTTATTCCGGCTGCAATCTGAGATAGATAGAATATGATTAGGTTGCTAGAGTCTCATCATTCGGTAGTAGGAGATTGGCTATACGAGAGTTAGCCAGTTTACTACTTTGTACTGGAATCTAATTCCAGTAGTGGAGTTCTGTTCTTACTGCTTCAGCTTTCTATCCCGGTGAAGACTAGTCGTCTGCCGGGTAGTTAGACTGAGAGGGCTTGGTCAGCTTAAGAGATTCCAAGCTACTGTCGGATCTTCCGCAGTCTAATCAACAGTAAATCAACCCAGGGTAATTGCAATTGAACCTAACTAAGGAGCTAGGGGGACTCATTCCCGAGTGACTCTTACCTGCTTGAGAAAATCGTATCAATTCCTGCTTTCTTTCTGCTTTTGCTTTTAAAACAACAATCACTTACTTTAGTTGGCTAGATAATAGATAATCACTGAGTAAGCAGTAGATCTAGACCCCGGGTTGATAATATCACTTGTCACTTTACTGCATTCCCGGTCTGCGATTACACTTGGTCGCAGATTGGTATTGTGTTTTAGCGTGCCAGTATGTCTCCCATATGGCAGAGGTTTCCCGACGAACTCCGATGCACGAGCACAACGACGACCACTGTGACCTATAACTCCACAACAAAAGCAGAACAACGGGAGACGTTCAAACAAAACCAGAGCTTTGAAAGGACCCTTACTGTTGGCCACGTGAGAAGCAGAAACAGTCTGTGGCAGCGGAGCCGAAACATCCAGAGCCACTCGAACGTGGAGGAAAGCACCGCAAGTTTCAGATCCTACATAGACAGCAGCATCCTTGAGGTCCCCCATTGCTGAACCAAGGCATCGGGCCATGAGGGTGGTGAGGCGTTCATAGGGCACATCCCAAAGTTGAACGTCAAGCGGCACCCTTATGAGCGATTGGGCGACCTCCTCTGATGGTTCCTCCCATTCTTGAACATGAATCATGAATCGGGATATGATCCAGGGAGTAACCGCCAACACCTTCTTTCGATCCAAAGGGTCCGAGAAGATGAATTGGACCAGGCCCGCCGGCATCGGGAGAACCGTCAGCGACCCCTTGCAGTTCCAAACGTCAACCAAGAAATGCTGAAGACTCCCCGTCGATGGAGCGGGGCCAAAGATTCGCCCAATGAGGCTGAGGCTGGTTCGCTCTTCAGAGACGGCAATTGCTTCATCTGTGAACACAACACTGACCGTGGCAGCCATGGGGAGATGCTCAACGACGGACAAAGGCGACAATTGCAATTGAAGATGCAAGAGGGGGATTGGAACTTGATGAACCCTAAGAGGCCACCAGGGCCTTATAAGGCCGCAAGAGGCACTCATACAGCCAAACCGCCGGGAAGCGGGGCCACTTCGCCGGAGAGTGGCGATTAGATAGTCGCACGAACGGCAATAGAAACCCTGGGTTTCGGAACTGCTAATCGTGGGAGAGAGGGGAACAAATGCACCAACGGCTGGGTGACGTTTTGCGTGACAGATTCTTACTTCGCCCAAACTAGTTATTTTAGGGACAACTAACAAAATTCTAAATTAACTAAATATTAATTATTAGTTTTATGGGGACAGTTTTACAAGCTTGTCCCTTATATCACTTAGATTTATATTTCCAAAACATCACGCACGTTATCGTAACTCGTAAGCTGAAACCAGGCTCAAGATAGGGTGCATAACCATGAGTTATGCACCCATCAATAACCAAATCTGAACCCTTTATTTAGAAAATTCAGATATAAGGAAGGAGAATTAAAGACCATTTTTATTTTTTTTAGCTTTCTTAATTGACTCATATCTTTTTCGTTTTAACTCGGATTTTAATTTTTTTTTGCACAGATGAAACGAGTTCATCGTGCTCTACAAAATGAGATCAATTTTCAATATTTTTTGAGAAAAAAAAAAATTCTGGCCTCTCGGTACCAACTGCATACCATATGGTATCTTCTTCGTTTTTAATTCGTTTTTGAAAAAGTTTGCACAGAAGGGACGAGTTCATCATGATCTATTGGATCTACAAATTTCCGGGTGAACAAATTACAGGACCAAACAATACTATACAATACCACCCTGGTACGAGGTGGTATTGTGTGGTATCTTCTTCGTTTTTAATTCGTTTTTGAAAACGTTTGCACAGAAGGGACGAGTTCATCATGATCTATTGGATCTAAAAATTTCTGGCTGAACAAATTACAGGACCAAAAAATACCACACAATACCATACAATACCACCCTAGTACGGGGTGATATTGTGTGGTATACAATGTTAAAAGTCGTAAATGACAATTAATATACTTTTACTATCATGTATTTAATCATCCTACAGTCTTAGTTTGTTCATACCACCATGGTACGTTTTTCAAACCATAGGTGCTTTTATTTCAATACCAGTCAATACCATATGGTATAGACTGGTAAAAAATGGCTCAATTTTTTTTGTTCGAAAAATATATTAAAGTGGTATCATTTTGAAGAGCACAATTAATCTGATCTAACTGTGCAAAAAAAAATTAAATTTCGACTTAAAATGAGTGAGAAATCGTCCGTCAAAGATTAAAGAGGGGAAAATTAAAGGTTTTCCAGGAGAGAGCGGATACTGATGTCATGCTGATGTGCACGGTTACTCACCATAAGGTTATTGACCTGATACATTCACCTGAAACCAGCAACGGGATTTTCCAAATTCGGGGTTTTGATTAACATAGCAAAATCGGGTTTCCCTAAATTCTTAGTAAAAAATATTCGCCGGCCGGAAGTAAGACAGACAGTTGGTTTCTTCTCGGGAAATTCGCGTCCATCCTTGCTCAATCTGCTCGGCTTTTCCGGACTTCGGGATTCCAGCTGCCGGTCCACCAAGAACACCATTTTCTGCACCGCCCAAGGTATCTAAAGCTGAATTTGTACTGGGCTCGATTTTTTTTTTCTTTTCGCGATCCATTTGACAATTCTGAGTTCCGAGCTGCTTTCATCTCTTTGTATATTTCGAATTGGGTTTTCGTTGTCCTTTGCTGTCTAACACGAGTAATTTCTATGAAAATGATATGGGAAGTTCAATTCGATTGAAGTTGCTAGGGTTCTCAAATTGTCCCGCCTCTGTAAGTTACTGCGTCTGTTGAACCCGAATGCTGATCTGGATTACTGACTTAATGTTGTTTGCCATAATCTTCATCATGCTATTGCTATCTGGGCCCAGATTTCACTTCTGGCGACCCTACCAAATTACGGCTTTGTTTCCTGCTAGGTCAAGCATTTTCCTTGCAAGAGTGTGTCAAAATGGTGGATTTGAAGGGAACACCAGCTCTCCATGGATTCAAGATGCCTGCAGAGTGGGAGGCTCATTCTCAGACTTGGATGGGTTGGCCTGTAAGGGTTGTTGTACTTCTTAATAGAGTTTTTATTGGGCTTCGAATTGTGGTTCAGCATGATAGAATACTAATCGTTCTTTACTGTTCGTTTGGTCCATTGAGGTTGCATGGACGGTAGGTTGTTGGGTTTGTCTCTAATAAACCCTAGTTTCTAGGGTGATGTAGTTGACCTAAACGTCTTTGGCTGAAGTGAAACACTTGGTTTGGTCCCCATCCCCATCCTGTACGTAACAGTGATTTATTCATCTCAGTGTGCTTTCTTTGCTACAATAGTGTAAGCGGTGGGAACTTGCAACACTGTTACATCTTCAGGGTCGTTTTTCTGCATCCATTTTCCCCTGTTAATTTTATTGGTTACTTGCTCCAACATTCATGATAATTAGTCAAAAACTTGCAACGATCAGTAAACCATTATGCAATGCAGGAGCGACTAGATAACTGGCGAGATGGTGCTGCACGTGGTCAAAATATTTTTGCTAAGGTGGCAACTGCAATTTCGAAGTTCGAGCCAGTGACTGTCTGTGCTAGTGCTGCACAGGTTGGTTCGAGATTTAATTCTTCAACCCTCTGCTCTGAAATACAGAATTCACCTTGCTTTTCTACTGAATTAAATTTGAAACTTTTTTTGTCTGTGTTTAGTGGGAAAATGCTAGGAGGCAGCTCCCTGAAAACATTAGAGTTGTTGAGATGAGTATGAATGATTGCTGGTTTCGTGATACTGGCCCAATAGTAAGTCGCAGCAAAGAGATGGATTGGTACGAACAGATAAAGTTTATTTAATTTAAACATGTCTTTTCTTAAGAACTTTGTTTCTCAATGCAGTTTGTTGTAAGGAAGAGTGCGCCAAATTCCAACATTTCTTTGGAGCAAGTGATTGCAGCCATTGACTGGAATTTCAATAGTTGGGGAGGTAAACCATCTTAATCTCTCTGATTCATGTATATGTATATTACTACACTGGTTACTTTCTGCAGCAAATTAGCTAGTGATTAGCTTGAGTCAAAGCCTTCTAAAAGGTCATTGTCTTTTTATTTGCAGGAGTTGAAGAGGGTTGTTACCAAGATTGGAGCCTTGATACTGCTGTGGCATCAAAGGTAAGTGAACCATAATCCTTTATTCTTTGCCCCTCGAAATTAGATGAACAGGTTTAAATTCTGTTACTTGTTGCTTTTGTATCACTTCAGTTGCTGATGGCAATTGTTCTCATCTTGTAACTTGATTATAGATTCTTCAAATTGAGAGGTGTCCAAGATTTCAACATTCTATGATCCTTGAAGGTGGAAGCATCCATGTCGATGGAGAAGGTCAAAGTACTTCTGCTTTATCTTGTTGAAAGTACTTTAGCGTAGATGATTCTTTCCCGTGAAGATGATTTCATAATGCATAGAAACCATGGGAGAATATGCATTACTAATATAATTTTTGTGTCTCATCTTTTTCTGCATCTTGTATTATCAGAAGATAGTTGGTTTCACATGTGTCATCTTTTTGGCTTTCAAATTTATTTGATATGGCTTTTCTATTCCAACAGGGACATGCCTTACCACTGAGGAGTGCCTCTTGAACAAGAACAGGAATCCTGATCTGACAAAGAGACAAATAGAAGATGAACTGAAAGAGTATCTGGGAGTTCGTAAAGTTATTTGGTTACCTCGAGGACTATATGGTATTTTTTAATCTGTTACCTCATAATGTTATTTCTATTACATACATTTCAAAAACTTTTTATCTTTCTCGTACTACCATATATTCTCTCTATTGATGAGCTGATGATGGTTTACCGACGACTTGCTATCTTAAAATGTAATGGTGGGCATGATTTGAACAGGTGACGATGATACAAATGGTCACATAGACAATATGTGCTGCTTTGCACGACCTGGTGTGGTTTTGCTGTCTTGGACTGATGATGAAAAGGATCCTCAGTTTGAACGATCGGTCGAAGCCTTTACTGTGCTGTCTAATGCAACTGATGCTAAGGGGAGGAAGCTAGAGATAATCAAGCTTCATGTGCCAGGACCTCTTTACATGACAGAGGAAGAAGGAAATGGGTTCGCTCAAGTAAGAATAAAAACAAAACCCTCCTTTATAGTTAGACTCCAAGCGCTCAGGATATAGTGAAATTCAGATTGTAATTTGTGAGCTCATAAGTTTTAACTTTTTGTACCTCATGAGCAGGATGGTGATGGCAAATCAAGAGTTTCGGGTACAAGACTTGCTGCTTCGTATGTGAACTTCTATTTTGCCAATGGAGGGATAATTACACCACAATTCGGAGACAAAAAGTGGGATGATGAAGCCATTCGCGTCCTGTCTGTAGTATTCCCAAATCGTGAAGTAAGCCCCATGCTTCTGTTTCTTTCTTCTTTTCTGTCCACTTGGTATATAACATACAAGATAAGTATCTTTCCTACTTGTGAATCAGAATGATGATCTCAGTTTTTGGTCCTTTTGCGCACTCTGATAATTTTGAATGATATGCAATTCTCAGGTGGTTGGAATCGAAGGTGCTAGGGAGATTGTTTTGGGAGGTGGAAACATTCACTGCATTACCCAGCAACAGCCGGTTGGTTCTCCTGGTGCTTTGTCGAAACACGAGTGAGTAGAACCATTCGGAAACGAGGTGGCGGCCCTTCATCTTTAAAATGGCTATCATGCTGTATAGGCTCCTACAGGTTCTATATTAGCTTTTATGTACTTTAGTGTTGGGGTACCAAGTACGGTTGGTTGTGGTATTTGAGTGTATTATCTAACTCGCTGTAGATAGGAGCATTCCTTTAGGAGAAGTTGGAACTCAATATCTCTGGATTGGTGGTTCTTCTGCAATTCCAAGTTTGATGAACAGGTGTGTACGAACTTAGGTTGTATAATTTGGTTTGAGAAACAAGTTGGGGTAGTCTAATTTATGCTGATATGAATTAATAAAAAAAACAATTCCACGGAAAGCACTTCTCTTGAAAGAGATTGTCACATGACAAATCGAAGTGAATGCATCATGATGGTAGTTACAATATAGTTAACTTTGCTACTGTGATGACTTAGAAAAAACAGCCTAAACAGTCGACTGCTTCCAAAAAATGGTCGAACTTCTGTGGCAAATGGTCGATTGTTTCCGGTAATGGCCGATTGGATGACATGCTTAGTTTGTTATAACGGAATTGCACCATTACAAACGAAAACAACGCTCGACCACTCCAATAAAGTGTTCTATTGGTTGGTCATTACCTTATGAAATTTGGAACAAGATTCCATCAATGGAAAAGTTTTTTCACCGTTATAAAGAAAAATACAAGTCGAACGAGAATATAACGATCAATCGGTTGGTCATTATCTTATCGGGGCTGGAACATGAATCTATTACTATAAGGTTTCAGTACTCAACAAGAACTTTTCCAGCATTTATAAACATAAACTTTTATAAATAAATATCGAAAGTGCCAATCTATCTCTCTAAAAATCATGTAAACGAATTCTTATGGCTTAGGAGCTTGTTGAAGAAGAAAAAACATTGGAACATCAAAGTTAGTTGTTCGTGCACTACCAATAGATTAACAGGCCGACCACATAACTTTCAGGTTATATCCTGAGGTTCATCATCTTTAGAGCACTCTTCACGGCATTCGCTTGAGGTATAAAGACCGACCTCGCAATGATGTCATTGACCAATTTCTTTTGAAACATCACAATACAATGTTTATGGTCGACTTCCATTGCCATTTTTATCATAAGGTCGACCACATAATGGTTGCGGCCAACTATATAATCATAGTGGTTGACCGCTGGTCAATCCTTTTTCGGAAGTGGTCGACCATTTTCTCCAAATCATAGTGACTTGAAAATCACCATAAGCGTAGTCAAGAATTCATCTAAGGTAGTGCCAACGTGGAAAAACAAAACTTAACAATAGTTTCATATGTATTTTTATATTTTGAAAATTTCTAAAATACATTCATCATGCAAATTATGAGAGATGTCATTCTTAAGTTACCCAAATAACTATGGATGCTTCAATTACCTCCACAGGTTCGAATTTTTGTGTGGCGATGAGGTAGAAACATTCTACCTACAGGGGCAAATCTTAGCAGAAGAATCCCAGAGGCACATGATGAATGTCACTTTTGTGGATTGGTGAAAATCCAAGAACACATAACTAGAGATTGTGACTGGTTAGGTCGAGTCTGTAGACCAAGCAATTTGGCGAAGTATTTCATGATGGGGAATGGAAAAAACTGCGAGGAATGACTCTGCAACCTAATTGAGGGGAAAAACAAGGAGGAGCTCATTGTGGTGCTAATCACCCTATGGTTTCTTTGGAAAGAGAGAAACAACCATTTGTTCAATAATGCAAAGCTAGAGGAATGGGAGGTGGTGATGCAAGCTCAGTATTACCTGGAAGAGTATTAGCAGATGCAGACCCAGGGAGTAAAGGCCCCTACTGTGAAGAATTAATTAGGTTTGGAACCTCCGCCACAGGGATCTTTCAAATTGAACACGGACGCGACGATCTTGGGCGATGAAGGAATTGGGAACGGACTGGTTATCCGTGACGACGAGGGGAAGTTTTAGATGGCGGCGGTGCATCGCACGAGAACGAAGTGGCCACTAGAAATGGCGGAAGCACATGCCTTTCTCTGGGGATT
The DNA here is from genome assembly GCA_964030455.1 of Linum trigynum. Classification (NCBI taxonomy): domain Eukaryota; kingdom Viridiplantae; phylum Streptophyta; class Magnoliopsida; order Malpighiales; family Linaceae; genus Linum; species Linum trigynum. The sequence goes on from OZ034821.1 coordinate 8,095,981, forward strand.
GAGGCTAGCTAAAGCGCACCAATTCTTGCCACTGCTCATGAAAACAGACTGAAAATAGATGATTCAGAAGATGGATCGAAGGGAGTCTACGATTTGGGAAGTAGGGGATTTGTGATGAAATCCGGGAGCTGGTTGGGGAGGATGGAAATGTACGATGGAGGTTTTGGGGGAGGCAAGGAGATGAAAGCGCTTACGCGATGGCGAGAGTCAAGAGTGCGCTATCTACCGGAGGAGACAGAAGTTTGGTTTAACGGTCCTCCAATTTTCTTAGTACCTCAATTATTAGTTGATGGCAATGTAACTCCTGAACATGTTTAATTTTTGAATACATGCTACTTTTCAAAAAAAAAAGTTACCCAAATAAAATTTCATAATATATATTAAACACAGTGACGAAACGTTGAAAAACAGTCAAAACCCGATCTAAATCCTAAAATCCTACGGTTTAATGATATTACTTACTTGTTCCGATTCTGATTTCACTATAAAATCTATGGACCTTCAAATCCTACAATATTCACGATTTAGATCCTTAAAATCGTTAAAATCTTACGATTCAAATCTTTGGGTCAATTTTACATTTTCCCCCAAAATTCACAAAATTACGTCTCTTTTCCTTCTCCTCCACCAACATCGTCTAGTTCTCGCACACTAACCACCATCGACCATCATTAATTCACATCAACGTATTAATCATCATCGATTAACCACTTCCCAACATTATCCTAGATAAATCGAAACATTAAACTTGAAAAATTATCATTGTAACTATTATGTGTTGTTGTGTTATTCATGATTTTTCTAATTAATATTATTACATCATCATTTTTATATAGGACTTAAAATCCTATGATTTTATGATTCCAATTTTATCCCCTTTTCGATTTTACGTAAAATCTCAATTTTGACTGCTATGCGAAACGGAGATCACAAACTTGGATCTATTACGCTTATATTAGTTCAAATTTAAATAAATATTACAAAAAATTACATTTTCATTAAGTTATTGTAATAGGAAGATCTTTATCTAAATTTCCACTATACGCATAAATTGGGTAAAAATACATGTTTTGCAACCTAAAACTTTTGTGGAGAAATTGGGCCAAAATCCCACACACGTGGGAATCAGAATTCCGGCCCCAATACCCCTTGGGGTGGTTTGGATGCAAGATTTTAATTAGAGGGATTTGTGAAAGATTTTGGTCCAAATCTCTCAATTAAAAAATCATATATTTGTGATTAAGAATTTGAATCAAATTTCTTGTTTGTTTAGAAATGTGCGTTTTTAATGAAAAACCCAAATTTCAAATTTTATCTCCTTTGTTCATCTTTTTTTGATAATGGTGACGACTATATTAGGAGAAAGAAAGGGAAAAATACATGGATCAAGAGGCTTGATCCGAAGCAGAAAGACCTAAACTCACACTGACTGGACAAGACCACCCCTATGTGACAGAAGCAAAGACAAATGAAAAGGGAATACACCCTTATGTGTTCATCTTGTTCGCCGTCGCAAGCATCCCTGTGAGATACAGAAATCGTCAGGACACATTGTAGAGATCCCCTGTTTCTTCTTCCTCTCCATCCTTATTTGACTCCTTTCTGTAGAGCATCCCTGTTTGTTCTACCACCCCGTCCTTTTTCAACTCCTTTCTCTGAACATATCTCATTTTTGTTAGTCCTCTCCTCCATATGGCATCCATGCGAGATCATCGATATCCCCGTCTGTAACCGGCGGGGTGGATCTGCGATCGGAAATGGGCAAGGAACCAACCCATAATTTTGGTAGTGTCACTTTCATTCACTCTAAAGCCATGTGAGAGAACCAGATTGTCAAACTTCTCATGCCATTGTTTTGGAGCTTGTTTCAAACCATACAATGATTTGTCTAACTTACAGACTTTCGAAGCATGTTCAAGAATGACAAACCCTTCAGGTTGCTCCATGTTAATTTCTCCGTCTCAATCACCATTCAGAAAGGTCATTTTAACATCCATTTTGTGTACCATGAGATTGTTCAACACACCAATAGCAATCATGACACAAATGGATGTTATTCTAGATATTAGTGAGTGGGTATCGAATCTAAACTCACTCATTCTCATGTTTCTGCTCTTCGAAGGTTTGTTTAGAGGGTCTGAAGGTTCGGCTATTTATAGGAGCTGAGACCCATATAATATTTCTCTTTGTTGTGAATAAGTCACGATAATTAAAGAAGATAATCACCCATTAATTAAAAAGAGTGTTAAGATAATTTTTGGCGAATTATCTCTCTAATATTCATTTTAATCAATTGTCCTCGCATCTGTTAAAGATACAGAATAATCGATTAATAATTAATAAAAAAATAATTTTGAAATTTTTTCCAAAAAGATTTAGTCTCAAGCCGAACCACCCACCCAACAGACCAGTCGGTTGGTTAAATGTCGAGCGTGGTGGTCTGTTAGGTCATTCCTCTCCCACAAAAGTGGGTTACCCCAATGGACTTTCTCTTAGGAGAGCGAGCCCTTTATACCCCTTTGGCAGGACTTCTGCCACCAATGTGGTATTCTTGCAATGAGACTTATAGCTTTCAAACAGTTCACCTTTCATTTCCAACAGTTTTGTTGTAGTTGACCCTGATCGAAAATCAACAAAAAAAAAGGGAAGAGACAAGAAATGAAGTTGGTTGGACTATCCCTGGGAGACGTACTAGTAGAGCAGCTGGCTAGTTTGAACGACCAAGAGGCGACAACGACGAGGATTGGTGTCGATGCTAAAGGAGTAAGAAACGACAGAATGCAGGAACAATAAGATTTGCTAGTTTAAAATAATACTATCATTTCACCAATTTTACACTATCTAAATTTAGTCGGCATAACTAATAAAAAAGTACATAATTCTATCGTCCTATTGGTTGGGAATTAGTATTGTTACCCTAACCGCATTAGGAGTGTTGTCACCATAACGTTTCCCTGTCTTTTTCGTCTTAGTGGAGCAGACGAGCGTATGGCGATAGTTGGTGGCGGTTCGAATTCTTCTCCAATCGGCGTGCGACAACAGTTTCAGGTGAAGCGGCAACATTGCTCAAGGAAGGTGAGGGTTTTCATCGGAGAAAGGAAGGGGGGGGGGGAGAGTGAACGAAGAAAGATAGGAATAATTGTTTGGTTGGGTTTATTTGAAATTTTATTTGGGAAAATAGATAATTAACATATTAAACTTAAGAAGACCGTTAGTATTTTAGGAGGACCTTTAAATTAGGGGCCGTTTGCTTGTTGGATTTGGGTCATGGATTTGGTACCCAAATCCCAAGCTTGATGGATTTAACATAAGTCTATTGTTTGTTGAAGGGTGCTAAATCCGTGGGCTCCACGGATTTGGTCTTTATTTTGGAACCAAATCCGTGGACCCCACGAACTTGTAAATCCCACATATTGATTTGGGATTTGCAAATCCTTGATGGTTAGTTATTTATTTAACAAATCCATCACAAATCTATCATGCAAACATTAGACTCTTCAAATCCATAATCCAATAAATCCAACATAAATCCCAAGGTTTTTATTGGTCAATACCCTCATTTTTCAAATCCAACAAGCAAACGACCCCTTAATTAATTGAGGGACACTGGGCAGAGACTAATAAGGGAAGGGGCCCCATTTTTATGGGTTAGTTGATAATTTTCTAATTTAGGGATTTTGATTGTTGATAGTTTTTTGTTAAAATTATTTATTAGGTACCGGTTCATTAATGATTTTTAACGGCTCAATATTGGTTAAACTACTAAAGAGTGAACTGTTCACTACAATAGTTCATATTTCGGCTCAGTTTTCTCAATATTGAGACTGAGGAACGAATAGTCGCTGCGGGGTGTGACAGTGAAGTACTAAACCCACACCAAAGACTAGTGGCGGATCTAAGGGAAGGCTTCTCCGACTCACAACTCAACCCTCCTTTGCGTCCAGAGCTAATATTTTTGATAAGGTTTTTTTTTTTGATAAGGGCGTCCAGAGCTAATATTACACTTATAAGTTTTTCGATTCTAGATATTCGATCCAGTACTAGTCAGGTCACAACTCAATCCTCTCCACCTTTTTCCAAATACGGTCCACTACTCAACTATCTCCTCTATTCTGCCCAACAAATATAAAACGCTATGAGACGTGAGCTAGGGCTGGATTTTGGTCGGTTTCGATTTTACCGAAAATTGAAACGTCAGTTATCGGTGAGCCGACAACATGCAAAAGCTATCAACCACCGACCGAATTATGCTTTAGGTTAACTGGAAAACCGACCAGTCATTTTCGATTTTAGACGCGATTAGTCGCGTGACAGAAATTAATGGTGGTGTCAGTTTAATCCTACTTTTCCTTTTTTCTTTAATAAAGATTCTACTTTCCCTATAATCATTATTACTTCCCCTACCTTCTGTCCCAAACTTCGCCCAAAATTGAAAATCCAAATCAATTTCTTTCCTACTTTTCATTCTTCTGCACCCAACCTTCTCTCCCTATAATTACTACTACTTTCCCCTACCTTCTGTCCCAAACATCCCCAAATTTGAAAATTCTAATCAATTTCTTTCCTTCTTTTCATTCTTCAGCACCCAACATTATCTCTCCTTTAATTCTCGGTTCAGCTCCCGAAAAAAGGAAAAGAATGGGTGCATAGACCGGAGACGGAGACACAGACGGTGAGGAATCGAAGAGCATAGGGACGAAGGCGAAGGGTGAAGGGTTCTGGGTTGTGTTCAATTTGGGTGCGCTTCTGTCAGGGAAGAGGAAGGATGGCGACAACGACTCCCAAAGACGAAGGGGGTCGCGGGGACCGTCGGAGGAGCAGCGTCTCGTCGCGGGTGGAGGTGGGGGTCAGCAAGGCGAGGGGAGATGGCGGGAGACTAGGAACAGGGGAAGGTCAAAGGGTATGGAGGGTGGAGGTAGCCAGGCGGGGGTGAGAGGTCGATGACGAACAGAAGGAGGAGGATAGGGTTGGTGGGGAACGAGGTCGTATTGGTGGGGAACAGTGTCATGTGGAGATTGGTGTGAACGGCGGTCGGTTAGCTTCGGTTAGTCGGCTAACCGAAGCGAGGGATGGGATGGGATGGGATGCTAACCATAGAATAAGTTAGCACCGTAATAAACCCTCTCATTTCCTTTCCTTTATATTTCCCTCAATCGAATGGTGGTTTTACTGGAAGGGCATTTTTGGTAAGGATACACACCATCATAGCTGGCTTATGATAGGGTCAGTAACCAATGGTTACTAACATATGAGTGACTAAATCTGGACCTTTAGATTTAAGTGGGTCCAAAAAATTCAGATCTAAGAGTTGTCAAATAAAAGTATTATATTTTCCCTATTTTTCTTAATCGGTTCTTATCTTCTTCGTTCTAACTCGGATTTCAATTTTTTTTTGCACAGATGTGAGAGGCTGGGGGGGTGGATTGCGGGTCATCGGAATGACCCGCACCCTATTTTCACATGGAAAAACTTGGTGTTTCTTATACTAACGAATATTCATCATATTTTCGAACCACGCTACAAACGGACAATCTTCTACTTATAAACAAAGGTGGAGAATAAAGAATAGTTTTGAATGTTATTGTTCGTTATTGTGTTATACAATATCCATGAGATATTGGATATTAGGATGCAAATTATTGGTTAATATCCATTAGAGATTCGGATACAAACTATAAACTATTAATCGTATCAAAATCGCAAAATGCGTAAGATTTCTCTACACAATTGGTTGATATGAAAATTTTGATGCAAATACTACATGGATTCACTTGAGGCCAAGTGTGAAGTGTCTAAATGATACAATCTTAGTAATTTGCTAGAAACTTATTATAAATGTTAGTCAACTTTCTTAATGATTAATTAGAGAATAATTTTTGTCGGTTAATTAACCCACGACCCAATAGCACCCATCCGCCACACACTCAACCCGACCCTAAGAATAATGTGGGTGGATATAATGGGTCACAATTATACCAACTCACAAGTAATTAAGTAGGTAAGTCAATTTTATGCCAAAACCCTTCCCAACCCACCCATCGCCCGCGCCTATGTCTAATTATGAATAAGAGCCACGTGAGGCAAATATTGTATGAGGATTAGTAAAGAAGGTGATAAGTATCCCAGCTTAAATTGATGAGATTAATGCTTTAAATTTTATAGTATTTAAACAATTCTATGTGTACATATTCATAAACACTATTTAATTGTCACATTTTTTTGATTTCCATGCTTCTTTTCACCATATATGAAATGAATTTTTGGTGATTTGACCATCATAACTTCATAACTTCAAGCTATTGAAAATTTTTATCCTTGATATAGTATTACAAATTTTCATGAGCAAAAGTCATGCATTTATATCTTGATAATTTGTGGAATATTATATGATAACCTAGCTGAAGGAGTCCTAAAGCTTATGACGGAAGTCAGAAAAAACCTAAAAGTATAAACCTCAAGCAAGGAAATGGGAAAGAATTAGGTTGGAGGTAAGCGAATACCCTAGGCCATGTCATCCAAGAAGGCCTGGCGAATTTATGTAAACTTCCAACTCATCAAAGATAACGATATAAAATCAATCTACAATCAAAGTATCTTTTATTCTAATTTAATCTTTCAATTATATATTCACACCATCCGCGGCAAAGCGCGGGCCAATTATCTAGTAATCTTTATAAGGGGAATTCTACAGTACCCAAAGTGAAATCCGGGCTATCGCATACCTTGAGTAAGAAAACGCTATCCAGAACTTGAATTGTCTGATATTTCAGATATGATATTATACTCTAACCCTTGAAGATCAAAATCTAGGTCTTAATTCTCTAAATCTTATACCCCAAGATCAATTTAATTAGAAATAATAATCAACGGTTATGATTCGTCCAAATATAGGCAAAAAAATCAATGCACCATCTTAGGGTTTATAGTTTATGATTTAGATAATTAGTACCTAGGGTTCACTCATTAAGGGTTAGAGTATAGTATCATGCCCAAAAATCCTGCTAATTCGAGATCTAGGTAGCGTTTTCATACTCAATGTATGCGTTACCCCGAATTTCACTCGGGGTACCATAGAAGACACCTCTTTATAATCCTATTGATTCTAATTAATTATGGGTTAATACCCTCGTTTGGCACGAAGTATAGCGTTAGTGACATTTCTGGCCCAAGTTTTCAAATAAGACATCTCTGGCCCACTTTTCAAATTATCGGACGAATTTGGCCTGTGGGACGGGTTGACTGTCAGATTTGACGGTCAACAATGTTCTCCGTTGCTTACTCAGCATTGGACTCTGACGTGGCTTCTCCACGTCATTTATTTTTATTTCCCCTTTTATATCCATTTCTAATTAAGTAAGTTAAAAAAAAAACAACAAAACTAAAGGGAAAGGTGGAGACCACACACTACCCATCTCTTTCCATTCTCCCTTCTTCCCCCGATACCCCACCCCCTCGTATCCCCTTCCCCGATCTTCTCCGCCGCCGCCAATCCGACCCAAATCTTCTTCTTCTTCTTCTTCGTCACCTTCCTCCTTCGTCTTCTTCCTCTTCGTCGCCAACCCATCGAGAGGAAGCAACAGATTCGAGAGCGCGTGCAATGAGACTGCTGCAACTAACCAGACCATCAAAGAAAAAAGAAGAGAAGAAATGGCAGCAGCTAGTGGGAGTATCTTTTCAAAGCTGCAAAAGACCAAAGAGCCTTCCTCCTCCACTCCAATGCCATTCATTTGAGAGAGGACAAATGGCAAAGACAAAAGGAATATCAATCACTTTGCCTTCATCATCAAACCCTTCTGCCAACGACTTCCATTAATTAATTTGCTTCTTGCACTTGATGACTTGTAAGAAGAAGACGAAGAAGAAGAAGAAGATTTGGGTCGGATTGGCGGCGGCGATTTGGGTCGGATTGGCGGCGGCGGAGAAGATCGGGGAAGGGGATACGAGGGGGTGGGGTATCGGGGGAAGAAGGGAGAATGGAAAGAGATGGGTAGTGTGTGGTCTCCACCTTTCCCTTTAGTTTTGTTGTTTTTTTTTAACTTACTTAATTAGAAATGGATATAAAAGGGGAAATAAAAATAAATGACGTGGAGAAGCCACGTCAGAGTCCAATGCTGAGTAAGCAACGGAGAACATTGTTGACCGTCAAATCTGACAGTCAACCCGTCCCACAGGCCAAATTCGTCCGATAATTTGAAAAGTGGGCCAGAGATGTCTTATTTGAAAACTTGGGCCAGAAATGTCACTAACGCTATACTTCGTGCCAAACGAGGGTATTAACCCATTAATTATTGTTGAAATCACTACTAATAGAAAACCATAAAATCAATAGTTCACTCCAAATTAATACTTACAAACCTGGAAAAAGAAAAGAGGGAGCAATGTTTTCTTCAGTGTGTAGTGTTTTAGTGTGTACGAAGAGACACAGAGATATGATGTAGAGGAGGGAGAAAGAGAGATGTGGAGGGAGAGAGATAATTTGAAGGACAATTTGTAACTGCACTCTAAAAATCAGTCCAAGTAAATAAAAAATAAAAATTATATCTTCTATTACTAAGCTACCCTTTCTCTATTTGCAGTCATTAGATTTGAAATAGGGCTGAACAGTTTAGATACTAATCAGCATGATGCTAACTTTTCCCACCGAACCCACCATTCTCTTTGCCGAACCCCGACGGAGATTGTTAGTCGTCGGTTTACAGTTAGCTGCTAACCGACGATTATCAGTTAAACCGATCGGTTAGTTGTTAACTGGCGGTCATTGGTTAAATCAATCGATTAACCGCTAACCAAAAACCAATCGGTCACACCTAGTGACACTCACAAGTCACAAGTGAGTACTCCACTCCAAAACTTCCCCTAATTTTCATTTCACTACAAGACAAAAGAGGAAACCACTTCCCCATTCAGCGTCGTCACCAACCCCACTGACACTGCCACCGCCACCAACCGAGGTAACCTTCTCTCTTACGTCCCACGTACCACCAATACCACCACCACTCCAGCTCTTCAACCGAGCTTCTAGCTAGACTACGAGAGAGAGAGAGAGAGAGAGAGAGAAAGAGAATACAGAGCGGCAATGGCGGCGATTGCTCTTCGCAGGCTCTCCTCCACTCTCAAATCTCCAATTAAACCTTACTTCAATGGCGGCTCCCTCTATTCAATGGTTCGTTGCTTGCGCGTTTCTTCTTCCGGTTTCGTTTTCTTTTCCCGGTTCTGAAACTCGCTTGTCATCTGGTTTTGCAGTCTTCCTTGCCTAATCCTGCAGTTTCCGACAAAGACTCCGCTCGCGCCGCCGTAAGCCTCTGTTTCCTTTCTACCCGTTCTTTTTTTCACGTTTCTCTCTGTGGAATCGTTTGAACGTTGAGATCCGCTGTTGCCACGGTGGAGGCAATAGTTGAGCAAGAAATCGCGTTATTGTTTCCTGATCGTCTTTTCCTTCTTCTGGTTCGCTTTACCGTTGATCTGCCCGTCTCAGTGGATAAAGCAATTGAATGCACCGCTCGAGGAAATCGATCCCGAAGTAGCTGACATTATTGAGCTCGAGAAGGCTAGGCAATGGAAGGTACCACCACATTCAATTGCATGAACAAATATATGCACCAACATTAATCTCTGTTACTGTTGCAACAAATCTTTGATTGCCTGCCTGGCTGTTCGAAGACGATAAGGTATTGACATGGGGGATTTGAATTTTGAACTTGCTTTTCAGGGACTTGAACTTATACCATCAGAAAATTTCACATCAGTTTCTGTGATGCAAGCTGTTGGTTCCGTTATGACCAATAAATACAGTGAGGGTTACCCTGGAGCAAGATACTATGGTGGAAACGAGTACGTGCACTTGATATGGCTGAAGAGCTTATGAGCTTTCATTCCAAATTGTCATTTGCCATCTACGATTTCTGGCTGAAAGTTTTTTTTTTGTTCTCCCCGGTATTTTTCTTGATTAGGTACATTGATATGGCCGAGAGCTTATGCCAGAAGCGTGCTTTAGAAGCCTTTGACCTGAATCCTGAAAAATGGGGAGGTTAGTGAATGCTTCATTCTGATGATGGAAACTGCCACTGGATTTAACTTCTTGTAACTCATCTGCCAAATCTAGCATCCTTCAGGATTATCATAGTGCTCTCTCTTTCCCCATGGATGAACCTGGAACCCTGTTTAAATTTCTGAGACTTGATTAATGTGTTGCCATAGGGCGAGCTTGGCAAGTGGTATTTGGCTCCTGTATGATTCATGCTGGCGTACTTCATTTTCTTGGAATGCTGAAATTGATAAGAAGCTTGGTTGGCGTTTCACCAAAAGCTGCAATTGTTAAGTGAACTGAGTTGCAGTTTTGCCGCGAATTGGTATGATGGCAAAATGTTGAGGCAAGGAATTTAAACTTAGTGACCATTTCTGGTGGAATAGATTACATTATAAGGCCAGATGAGGAGAGAGGTTATTAAAGACGGATAAATAATTAGGTATTGACATTTTCTTGGGTGGTACTGGGGAATGCTCTATTTCAGATAAGAAAAGAGCTTAATTCACCAACTAAAGAGATAATCTTCTCCAAATATTCTTCTTGTCTTGGTTGATGTATCTTGATGCATCACTAACTTTTATTGTGTATTAGTCACCATAAAATAATGGATCCAGTGCCAAATCATAAAATGGCAACCACTTATGTCGTATCCATATATTCAGCTGTTTCATCTGTATCCTCCTCGCATTATTACACCAGTACAAGTGCCAGTTAGCACACAAGAATTTTTCTGAAGACATCATTTGTTTTTCCCCTAGAGTGTGTGAAGATGGCTTGATACATGTGTCTTATTTGATGCAGTAAATGTGCAGTCTCTATCTGGATCCCCTGCTAACTTTCAAGTTTATACTGCCTTGTTGAAGCCTCATGAACGAATCATGGCCCTTGATCTGCCTCATGGAGGTCATCTTTCACATGGCTATCAGGTGATTATTGTCTATCAATATTGGTGCTGAGCTGAAGCAGATAATATTTTTTTTTACTACAAATGCTCTAGAGGTCATGTTGTTGTCTAACTCTATTCAAGACTGATAGACCTTGGAATCTAGGGTGCGAATGATGCGGTGAATTGGGGATTTAGGTTAGATCAATTAGGGATTGATATAGGAATTGGGAATTGGAATAACAGAAAGATAGAGAGAAAGAGAGGGTTCGGCCGAAGCCCTTAAAGGAAGAGAGGGGGTTAGGCTAGAGAGAGAGGAAGAATAGAGAGACGATTAGGGTATTTGATATTCTTATTAAGCTTAACCATAAACCTGACTTACTCCGATACTTATAATAATCGACTATGATTCCCTTTACTCCCCAAAATAATAACCTAACCATAATACTCCCTCCCAAACAATAAACTAACATAGTAATCCGAATAATAATCCGCTAAATAATAATAGTAATTCCAAATAACCATAAAATGCGTTCATCAAAGACCCATCTGAATATGAATTTGAAACTACTACGTGCTTCTAAATATGATAATATGGTTTACTGTCTTCGGGGCATCCTGCAGACTGATACAAAGAAGATATCTGCTGTGTCCATTTTTTTCGAGACCATGCCCTACAGATTAAATGAGAGTACGGGTTATATTGACTATGATCAGGTATTATTTCAATTTTTTTTGTGAACACAAGATATCTTTCTGCGTGTCCATTTTGATAATTCTCACCCAACATGCTTTTTCTGGTCATTGTCAAAACATAATCGGTTCTCTAAGCTGAGTTCGATTTAAATGTGGCGAAATTTGCAGCTAGAGAAAAGTGCTGCACTATTTCGACCAAAACTCATAGTTGCTGGTGCAAGTGCTTATGCGCGCCTCTATGATTATGCACGCATTCGCAAAGTAAGCTCTCGAATCTTTTGCATACACGTTTTATTAATTGCTTAGTCAGGATATGTACTTCATATCCTTCATTGGATTATTTCAATAGGTCTGCGACAAGCAAAAGGCTGTTTTGTTGGCTGACATGGCACACATCAGCGGTTTGGTGGCAGGTGGTGTCATTCCATCTCCATTTGAATATGCTGATGTTGTGACCACAACAACACATAAATCGCTTCGTGGTCCTCGTGGGGCTATGATATTCTTCAGGAAAGGGATGAAAGAAGTTAACAAACAAGGGCAAGAGGTAAGTTGAACTGCCGAAATAACACTGGGAACATAATTCCTTACTTTGTTAAAGCTGTTACTTTGGTCGCCCGTTTCCCCACTATTAGGACGCATCACCTTACAGTTGAGTTGCTCCTGCAGGTGATGTATGACTATGAAGATAAGATTAACGCAGCTGTCTTTCCTGGACTTCAAGGGGGCCCACACAATCACACAATAACTGGTTTAGCAGTTGCACTGAAGCAAGTAAGGCCACACTAGTACCCCAGCAGACTGTATTTCATATAAAGCCTTGGGGGCTTACTTTCGTAAATGGGTTGGTTGTAGGTTAAAACCCCTGAATATAGGGACTATCAAGAACAAGTTCTCAGTAATTGTTCAAGGTTCTCGCAGGTACTTGGTCTAGTATGCTTAGCCTTTGTATTTCAGTTGCGCATATGGCCTTGTTTCTAAAGTATGTAGCTACCCAGTATATGACCTTGTTTCTAATTAAAAAATATGCACAGAGCTTACTACATAAAGGCTATGAATTGGTTTCTGGTGGAACAGAGAACCATTTAGTCTTGGTGAACTTGAAAAACAAGGTACTGGTGAAAGCTTCTCTGTCTTACCCTGTTTGTTTACTTGACAGAAGTTGTCATTTTTTCATGGTGGGAAGAGAGAATTAATTCTGAAAGCTAACTATTATTACAGGGTATTGACGGATCAAGAGTTGAAAAAGTTTTGGAGTCGGTTCACATTGCAGCAAATAAGAACACAGTTCCTGGTGATGTGTCAGCCATGGTTCCTGGTGGTATTCGCATGGGTACGACTTTTCTCCCTTTCCCTGAAAGACAGCTTCTAGAATCTAGAAACACTCTTCATTGGTTTATTCCTTTTCCAGGGACGCCGGCTCTCACGTCCAGGGGGTTCATTGAGGAAGACTTTGAGAAAGTGGCCGAGTTCTTTGATGCAGCGGTGAAGTTAGCGTTGAAGATCAAAGCTGATTCCAAAGGTAGGTCATTTCTTCCTTTTGCCTATTCCGTGTACGCCTTCAATATATGCTGGACTAAAGTGTCGTGGGGGATTGATTTCAGGACCTAAGTTAAAGGACTTCACCGCAGCTCTAAAGTCAGATGCACAGCAATCGGAGATCGCAAAGCTTCGTCGCGACGTTGAGGAGTATGCAAAGCAGTTTCCCACTGTAGGATTCGAGAAGGAAACCATGAAGTACAGAGATTAAGGAAAGAAATAGTGACCATAGCATCAACACAAGGCACACCCTCTCCTTTGCTCTGCTCAAGGGATAGATTGACACAAACAAGATGGCACAGGAGGCTTGTTCATATGCTCCACATGAGATCAGTAGTTGATTCCACATTCAACAATAAATCGAATCGTATGGGATTGGGAGACGACGAACATGATTCTGCTTGCTGTCATTTGCCAGCAAATGTTTGCTAGAATGAGTTCTTTTTCCCCCCCATTCCCACGAGAAAAGCCGACTTCACTGCTAGGATAAATCAATTGTATTTTCGTTCGGTTGAATGCACTTGTGGATATAGTAGCTTGTGAAAACAATAATGCTACAAACGACACTGTTAAATTGATTAACTTTCCATCACTGATGACACTGAAGAAGCATCAGTAGGTTTTGGAAACGAGATTTTACTATTCTTGTGTGATTTGCAACAACGAGGCCAGCGGAATTTGGCCCTTTACCCACTCCCATCCTGTCTGCTCCAGAGAATAGCTCTGGTAGCAAAAATACCACATGCAGCACTGCCAGCTGAAACCAAGTACACTCTACATTTCTCCTATCAGCATTCGGACATGAATTAAATTTACTCATGAGAAATATGATCAAGCAGCCAGCTATATAACTAGGCACCAACCTTTCATGCTGCAGAAATTGCAATGATTTCATAGGATTTGAGTACGAAATTAAGTGATTCATCAGTTAATGAATGCTTGAATATGGGAAGCCATCACCCATTCAGAATCCCTTCTCGATTCAATAGAAGCCCCATAATTGATGTCTTCAGTCCTTCACCCCACCAATGCTTCTCCGTCGATCCCTGCTGTCACTTGCAGCTACAGCTACAACCCAGCCACAGGCAGCTGTTCATAGTTATTGACTGCATCGAGGCCTGGAGGATTTGAGCTTATACTGCTGCTGTTCTTCACCTTCTTCTTCTTCATCATCATCTGCTTTCCTACATCGCTTCATCACAAAGGAGTCGAGTGTTTCCTGCCTTTTTGTAGGTTTGGGGATATGCCTGCAACTGGCACTGCCCATCACCAGGTTTTCTGCTGCAACTTCCATCATATCTTCATGTCCATCCAGCATCTGTCCCAAGTTTTCCAACTTGCTTTGCACAACATCCCATATAATGTCATCAACAGTATCACTTGCAAGCAGGTAATATATATTGACAGAAGAAACCTGGCCAATTCTATGAGCGCGATCTTCAGCTTGAATCAAGTCCCCTGGAGTCCAAGCCAATTCAGCAAACACAACAGTGCTAGCAGCTGTTAGCGTTAATCCGAAACCCCCTGCTTTGATGGATAGAATTGCAGCCTTAATAGCATCATTTTCCTGGAAATCAGTTACCAGTCCTTGCCTATCAGCGGCCGGGGTTCCACCATCAACTCGGATGCAACCTACTTTCTTCTTCAGCAAAAACTCGTGTATTGAATCAATCATTTGTCGATGGTGAGCAAATATGAGAAACTTGCAGCCTGCCTCAACAAAAGTAGCCAAATAATCAAGAACTGCAGGGACCTTCACTTCAGCAGAAACTGTATATATCTTACTGATAAGATTCTTCTGAGCAAATTTCAATGATGCAACCTCATCTTCTGATGTGCATGACTTAATTTTGCTTTTGATCACTTCCAACTCACGAAACAATGCTTTGATAGTTTTCAGGTCCTTTTCAGCTAACTCTAGGAAGACCTGCTGCCGACGCTTCTGAGGAAGCTCAGAAAGGACATCCCTTTTAAGCCTACGAATCATCACTGTCGTCTTCATCAAGTTGTGCAATTCTTCATGGTTGCTGGCACCTTGATACGCTCCAAAACTCCCCCCTTTACAGTAACGGTTACCATATTCATGAACATTCTTGTATACATCAGGATACAAAGCTTCAAGCTGCTTGAACAGCTCTATAGGCCTGGACAATGCAGGAGTTCCACTAAGCAACATTGCATACTGGGCTTTCTTTATAACGGGGAGCGATGCAGTTGTCCTGTTTGCTTTAGCATTTTTCAGGAAGTGTGATTCATCCGCAATTACAACCTTAAATTCAGAAGCCATTAGAACGCTTTGCAACTTTGGCACAACATCGTAAGACACAATATTGAATAAGCCATCAAGACTTGGGGTACCCTTGGCTGAGGATACTAGAGAGAAGCCACCTCTGTTTGACCCACTCCACTGTGACAAAACAACAACTATGTCTGATGAAGGGATATTGAGCCATTGTTGAATCATTGTAGCCCACTGCAATCGCAATGACGAAGGAGAAAGAACTAGAACAGGCCAAGAATCACGAACGCAAGCAGCTGCAGCGATCGCTTGTAATGTCTTCCCAAGCCCCATTTCATCTGCTAAGAGAACACGCCCACCATGCTGCAATATAAACCTGACACCATCCCGCTGAAAAGGCATAAGCTTTGATTCTATACAGTCAGGCATCCTGTCATACCAATGAAGAAGATCCGTAACCGTGGAAGCAGCAACAATAGCACGCCGCACCAAGGGATCTAATTCTTCAACCTCAACAACAATTAAACCAGACGGGATTTCTCTCATAGCTCTTTCAGCTAACAGCAATGAAGCTGTTGGGAAGATCCACAATCTTTCTTTCGCACTCCAACTGGCTTTAGGCACCTTGCGCACCGCATCAACCAGTACCGTATTATATGGAAATCTAACTGCAATATTTCCACTAGCATGAAGCATGAATTTTACCGAGAGCGTAGGCGGGAGTCCCTTGAAGGTTTCACCAGGAGTAGCGGGGGAGGGTTCACTGTTGACGCAATTTCTTGGTGGGTTTTGACTGGCGGAAGAAAAGGAAGAGGTAGCAAGTGAACTAGCAGACAATTGAAGTCGCCGCTGCTGCTGCTGAGCGATCTTCTGGATAGCATCTCTCTCAAGGGCGTCCAGTTCTTCGGCGCTAAAACCCCATTCATCATCGTCTTCCATTCTGCGATTTTCTTCAGCTGCTGACTTGACTGCTCAAGCGGCCAGTGACCGATCAAGACTGAAGACGGCTTTGATATGGCTTTTGAAATCTGGCCCCCTCTCTTTTGCGATTCGGGTTCTCGACAAAATTAGGGCTTTGGGAACAGATTTGAGAATTTGGCGGGATTTTGGGATTTGTCTCACTTCTTGCAACTTCACATTTTATTTTCTTTTTTTTTTTACAAAATATAATATCGAACAAATAGATAGTTAAACCCTGGAGTTCAGCCAGGCCTGAAAATCAAATAAACGACTCATAGTCGGATACAAAGAAAGGGTCTTCCTAGCTACCAAATGAGCTACCCTATTGTTACGCCGACCTACAAATCATACACTAAAGCCCATATTCATGTCAAAGGACTGGACGACTTCTTCAAGCATCGACCCCACTCGGTTATCCCTTGTATGATGTATCCCTCCTGAGGATCTTTTCTATGATAAGGGCATCACCTTCAAACCTAACTGAAGAAAAGCCATTACCCACACACCATGCGGTAGCCTCACGGAGAACAAGCATCTCAACCACCATGAGGTCATCCACCTCCGGAAATTGGACCCCCTTCACCAACAGAACCTCTCTAGCTGGAGTCATGTGGACCATCCCACCTGCCGAATGAGACGCACTCCTTTGGTAGATTAACCCATTCCTGAACTTGCTGGTTGAACTGCCGCATCAAAGCGGGAATCCCAAACTGTTTGTCGTCAAAGACAACCCAGTTTCGAGAGCGCCAGATTCGCTAGAGGACGACATCAACCGACATGAACACAATTGGCTGATGAACCAAAGCCAATAATTTCTTCAGAAAGAGAGGGAAAGTGTGACGAGGCAACCCTTCGCCAAGGTGAGCTAGCCCAGAATGATCCCGAAGGGCACGAGCAACCGGACAGTCCAGAAAAAAGGTGTTCCAAAGTCTCTGATGCTGCCCAACACACAAGGAACCTAGGTAACACTGCAAACTTCTTCTCAATCAGGGTCTCCGTGGTAGGTAAAATTCTATGGAAGATCTGCCAGACGAACACCTTCAGTTTTGGGGGAATATTAGCACCCATAATTATTTTCTTTTAGGATCATGATATTCAACTCCCTAAAATTCTTATTCATAATTATTTTTATCCATCCCTCTAAATCTCGTTAAAATTATTCAATTGTCATTTGTTTATTTTTATTTCTCTTTCAACCCCATAATTATGAAATAAACACATTATTTTTTCTCACAAAAATAAACACATTCTTTTTTCTCAAAAAAAAAACACATCCTTTTTTTTCTCCCGAAATATAAAAAAAAAACATTCCAAACCATTATTGTAACACGTTAGGCGAATTCCACATCGACAAAAGCATGGGAGAGATATATGGTTCATAAGTAAGAAACCGATCTTAACTGACGAGACACGTTTTGGGGTGAAATGGAGTAGTTCTTGTGAGAACTTCAAAGTTAAGCGTGCTCTGTGTGGAGTACAACAAGGATGTGTGACCTTATGAGATGTCACCTTGAATTGCACCCCAGGTCGAAAACCGTGAGGGTCGAGGCCCAATGAGGACAATATCTTCGCTGAGAAAAGGTTCAGGATGTTACCAGTGGTATCAGAGCCTCTCCGCGTCCCTCTTGAACGATGGTGGGGCAAACCTCAACGAGGGCATTGAGTCCCAAGGGGTAGGGGTGTATGTAACACCTTAGGCAAATCCTATATCGACAAAGCACGAGAGAGATCCATGGTTCATAAGTAGGAAACCGACTTTAACTGACAAGACGCGCTTTGGGGTGAAATGAAGGAGTTCTTGTGAGAACTTTGAAAATAAACGTGCTCAGTGTGGAGTACAACAAAGATGGGTGACCTTATGGGAAGTCACCTTGAATTGCACCCCAAGTCAAAAACCAAAGCGGACAATATCTTGCTCGGGAAAAGGTTCGTGATGTTCCAAGTGGTATGAGAGCCTCTCCGCGTCCCTCTTGAACGATGGTGGGGAAAACCTCAACGAGGGCGTTGAGTCCCGGCGGGGGGGGGGGGGGGGGGGGGGGGGGGGAGGTATGTAACACCTTAGGCGCATCCCACATCGACAAAAGCACATGAGAGATCCATGGTTCATAAGTAAGAAACCGACCTTAACTGACAAGACGCGTTTTGTGGTGAAATGGAGAAGATATTGTGAGAAATCTGAAGTTAAACGTGCTCAGGGTGGAGCACTGCAAGGATGGGTGACCTTATGGGAAGTCACCCTGAATTGCACCCCAAGTCGAAATCCGTGCGGGTGTAGAGGCCCAAAGCGGACAATAGCTTGTCGAGAAAAGGTTCGGGATGTTACAAGTGGTATCAGAGCCTCTCCGCGTCCCTCTTGAACGATGGTGGGGCAAACCTCAACGAGGGCGTTGAGTCCCGGGGGGGGAGGGGGGGTATGTAACACGTTAGGCGAATCCCACAGCGACAAAAGTACGGGAGAGATCCATGGTTCATAAGTAAGAAACCGACCTTAACTGACGAGACGCGTTTTGGGGTGAAATGGAGGAGTTCTTGTGAGAACTCCGAAGTTAAACGTGCTCAGTGTGGAGTACAACAAGGATGGGTGACCTTATGAGATGTCACCTTGAATTGCACCCAGGTCAAAAACCGTGAGGGTCGAGACCCAAATCGGACAATATCTTTGTCGGGAAAAGGTTCGGGATGTTACAATTATTATATCAAAACACAAAATCCAGTTACACCAAACAAGAAAAACACACTTTGTCGGGAAAAGGTTAGAGATGTTACAATTATTATATCAAAACACAAAATCCAGTTACACCAAACAAGAAAAACACACGCACACACAAAAACCCTTTCGCATATGACTTTTGTAGGAGTATGAAAACATTAGTAATCCGTAAGCTCCATCAATCCGGGTCATTGTTGACTCACGTGATAGTGGAAGGTGATTTCGAGGTGGTTGTCAATTAGATCTAGCATGTGAGGTTGGCAGCCAGTATGCGTCATCATGGAGTAGTCAACCCCTACCTAGCAGAGCTCTTAGCAGTAAGAGATGTTATCGCCATCGTTGCGTCGAGATCCTTGACTCATGTGATAGTGGAAGGTGATTCTGACTGAGGTGGTCATAAATCAGATCCGGCAAGGTGTCCTAGAAGGTTCTTTGGAGGTTTGGCGCTAGACTCTTTGTAAGTTTGTATAGAGTTTATGGTGGTTCCTAGAGCTGTCAACAGTGTCGCTCATTGAGTGGCGCGTAAAGAACTGCTATTTTCTCTGCTAGAGTTAGAGTCTTTCGACTTTATTTAGTGACTTCACTAGGGTGTCGCTTGTAAGAGGTTCCTATGCAGTTTTATTATATAATCCTTGTCCTCTTGATATCACTCGAAAATATATAAATAAATATCTCAGTCTTTGTTGCCATCATCTACTACTACTAAGATAGAAGATAAATTTTACTACGTCATGGTGTGGTCGGTTTTTGAATTTATCCTGGTCATGGTTTTGTATGATTTTCAACCCATTTATGCCAATTTTTAGAGTTTTTTTTTATTTTTTTTACCTTCTTCCTCCAATTCTCTCTAAAATGTACTGTTTTTTTATAGGTTAGTAAAACATTTATGTATTATATAGGATAAAATTCCTGAAGTTGTCGATACAATTGCCACCATCAACAAATAGCAAAGAGTTTGTGGTGAGGAAAATATAAATTTTTTATTCATGCCAAGAGCTTCACATATAGAACAAGCTTTATAACCTTGAGCTTTGAAGGATAAATGGAGAGTTTTTGGGGATTTTGTTGGGAAGGTTTTATTCAGGAGTGGACTTCTGCCCTCTGTTTGCGGCAGGGCGTCTTTACCTCTGCTCTTTTTTGTTTTCTTTTTTCTCGTCGGCGTTGTCGTCGATCTTTTTAATTGTAATTGATTTCGCCATTTACAAAAAAAATATATAAATTTAATTTGATAGGTTTAGTTATTGAAATATAAATTTTCAACGAATCAAATGGACATGTTTACAGGTCAGTTAAATTTAAGACTAATACCACTAGGAAACTCGAACTATCAAGAATGTGCCATTTGTGTCACAAACTATTCAATATGACATTTATGTCCCCAACCTATGATAGTTGCGTGTCATTTATATCCTGACAATTTCATTGACTGTTATAGATGATGGTTGACCAGACAGAAGTCAACTTGAACATTGAGTTTTGTTGACGTAGCAGCCATGTAGACGTCACATCATTGACACCTCAAAATAAATTAAAAATAAAAAAGGTCCTCTCCACTTCCCAGACCCGCCACCTCCTCTTCCCACTCCGTCAACCGACGATTTCCCTCTCATCTCTAGTGTCCACCATCTTTTGTCATCTGGGTAAACCCACCGTCGCCGCCAAACACCTCTTTTCACCATCTTCCGTCAACCACGATGTATCTTGGCGGGTTTGGATCTAAAAATTTCAACAATGAGCGCCCAAATTGTTGCCCGCCCAACATTTGTCCCAAAATTTTTATTTAGCCGCCATTTCTTCCATTATCTAAGGGGTCGTTTGCTTCTAGGATTTTAGAAAATGAGGGATTATGATAAAACCTTGGATTTTGAATATGAGAGATTATGTTGGATTTTGAAACTTCCATGTTTGTTTGTAGGATTTGGTAATGGCTTTTAGTAGGTTGGAATTATGGCTTGATGGGGGAAATTACTTTCTTATCCTTAATGAACCACTTTTTACTTTACTTGTATTTTGAATGTTTTTGTATATACATGAAGAATTAGCATATGTAAAAATGGCAGCAACATCCATACTATTTGGTCATATTGTATACACGCAAGAAGCCATTAAAGTAAATTGAAACTCTCAACCCAAACCAATAATGTCGAAAGGAAAATCAAGGGTTTGGATTGGATTATAAAAAAAGAGGATGTAAGCATGAAATAATTAAGTGTTGAGCTTCATATAAAAGGAAGACAAAACGACGATAGGCAGAGATGGAAAAGGTTGCCGGAGCTTTTTGCTGTGTTGCAATCCCTTGGCAACGAAGAGACAAAGTTGGTGAGATGAGAGTGTAGACAAAAGTCCTCAGTAGAGATAATAATAACCGAGGGCAAAATTGGATTACACAAAATGAGTGGGGGTAACACGGTCATTAAACATCATGGATTATATCTATCTTCCAAAATCCTAGCTATAGAGGTAAGATTTTATAATCCATGGGGCCCACGGATTTTAGCTCCAAATAATCCAATATTAGTAGACCCCACAGATTGAAACAAAATCCATTATATGCTAACAAACATGGATTCATTATAAAGTCCAACATATGTTGGATTTTGGGCCAAAATCCAACACCAAAATACCAAAAGCAAACGACCTCTTACTCTTGACGATGTTTATTCCACCCTCCCAATTTGGCGGCCCTCAATTCTCCTTATGCGCCTTCCCAATCCCTCTTCTTCGTTTCCCCTCATTAGAATGAACAATCCCCATTCTTCCTCACCTTCCGGTTTTTATGAGAACAAAGGGAGAGCGACAGCAGTCTCTTCTACTACGCCGCCGCCTGCACAAAGCTCTTCCGCTGCCCCGTACTCGTCTTCTCCCGGATCTACAACGAGATCTGTCTCCCCCACCATCAACAACTTCACCCTGCCTCTAGATATCTTCATCATCTACAATCTCACCATCGCACTCCTCTGTTCTGCAGCGAGACTCAACGATGGTCTAAAAATGATGGCAGAGAGATTGAGAGGCGGCAACGTCTGTGTGGGAGAGGGCGGAGTCTTTCCGACTTTCTTTTTAAGCGGACGAGCAAGCAATTTCGGGTTTTGGATTGCGATTATTGGTGTTGTGTTTGCGGTAAGGAGCAGGGAGAGGGACTCGCCAAACACCCCCTTCACCATCTTCTGTCAACACGATTCTCTCGATCTCTCTTCTCCGCCCACTATCTTATGTCATATGGGTAAGCCATCGGTGGTGAATTGTGGCGGTGGAAGCCGGAGAAGCCGTCGATTGTGAAATGGGAGACGGGAGAGGGAAGGGGAAATCCCACCAACGATTATTCATTACATTTATATGGAAAATAATTAAAAACTAATATTATAAACTCCACTTCAGATGCCACATTAGCGCATACTAGACTTTATGTTAAAAACTAACAGTCAATGTCGGTTAACTCTAACGGAAAAATAGTTTAGGACATAAATGTCATATTGAATAGTTTAGGACACAGATAGCACATTCTTGATAGTTCGGAATTCTTAGTGATATTATTATTAGCCCTTAAATTTAACAAGAAAAGCATCATATGGGTACTTGAAACCACCTATTGACAAGGATAATAAGATATGGATACACTCTACTGTTTTAGCTATTTCTTAATATGAAGAAAGGGGGTAAGGGTGGTCGTTATCGTGGCCGAGGGAAGAGATGGGGATATTAACTTGGAATACACAAGGGTTTCAACAAATAGTAAGTATACTGATATGCTGAAGAAAATAAACAATCAAAGTATAGATATAGTATTGATAAGTTGATAACACCTAAAATTGGTTTTATTTAGCCCTCATTTCATAGGTGTTTTCATGCAATAATCATCATCTTTGACCAATTGAGACAGCGTCATGCTATATTTGCTTCTACTTGTCAAATCCTAAGATTTAGAAAGTTTTTGTCATTACTTGGAAATTAAACTTGAATTTGATAGGAATCTTGTTCATTCTCATCCTTCTGTAGGCTAGGTTGTGTTTTCTTTCTTAATTTCAGGTTCTAGTATGATAAGGAAGAGACACGCCAAGTTTCGTGCGAATCGAAGGTCATTTGAGGGATGAAAAGTAGGTGGAAAGAAAAGCCTGCCAAAGTTCACGGTAGAGAACTTCTCCCCATGCCTTCAAACTCTAAGAGGGGTCCATGATGAGTATAGAAAGTTTAAAAACCCGGCACGCGACCACAACAAGCTAGACCGCGAGAAAAGTTCACGGGCGCGTCAGAAAGATCGCGGCTGCAAACTTCCCCCAAAAGTTCGTGATCTCCTTTCAAATTTCACGGCCGTGAACTCTGCACCAATGCTACGAACTTCCCCTTCACATCCAAATTTTACAACCTCTTGTCAAAGTTCACGACCACGAGAGAGAAAAACATAGTATGAGAAGATGTAGAGTGAGAGTTACGAGCTTGGAGAGTTTTTGGGTGATTTCTTCTTCATCCTAACTCCAAAACCTCCCAAGATTCAAGAAGGGTGATCAAAGCAAGAAGGAGAAGAAAGATCTAGCCATAGGTTTATCATTTTCTTCCCATTTGCACACTCTTTCTATTTCTCTCTCTTCTCTCTCTCTCTCTCTAAATATATATGTTTTAGCTTCTCTTGTTGTTTAAGAAGATGAACCCTAACTTGTAGATTGTTATGAGTCAATATGTAAGAATGATTTTTAACCTATATATCTATGTCTAATTGATGTTTATTCATATTAATCTCTAACTTTAGTATGAGTAATCTTTGGTTGTTCTTGACCTAGGAGAGAGAAAATTCCTTTTAGGTCAAAGTTAGGGCATACATGATAACACCCAAAATAGTGTTATTTAGCCTCTATATTTAAGCTGACTTTGAGTCATTTCGTGGTCTCATTGGTTGATATGTCATCAAACACATCCTTAATTCATTCCTCGAAGATAATATTGTTATATTAGGGTATTTTAGATTATATGAACGCTTTAGGTACAAAAAGGGGTCACAAGTGTAGGATTATATGCATAAATGAGAGATCACGGCCGGGAGCAAGGAGATCAAGACCATAAAGAGAGAGAGCGCTAACTAGAGCACCGAGATCGAGGCCTTCGGTGCCGAGATGACAACCACAAAATCTGGAGCCAAGGGCAAGAACTTCAGGAGTAGCCACCAAAGGAGGATCAGAGATAAAGTTCACGGTTGTGACATCTCAGATTGTGACCATGATGTTAGGCCTCGAACTCCACATCCAGCAAGCCGTAAAATAGCGACCCTTAAGATTGCGACCTCTCTTCCAAATATCACGCCTGCGATCTTTACCTGTCCAGCCGTGAGCTTGGTCCACTACCTTATCTCTATAAATAGGGGATCCACTCCCCTTTATTTGAGAGCTGAAATCACTTGAAAAGTTCTGGTTTTTGACTTAGATGTTAAAGAGAGAAGTTGAAGGAATTAGAAGAAGAGAAGAAGGAGGAGGAGCCAAGAAGCAAGGGAGATCTCCCCCAACTTAAGTCTTCTTCAAATTCTTCCTATGTATCTTCTTCCCCCCTTTATGAGGTAGTTCTCTTTCTCTGAGGTACTAGGGGTTTAACCCCCAAAACCCTAGCATTAGTTTTTTTTTAAATTTTGAAAATTTATTTGAAGAATCTGGGTTTCCCTGTCTTGTTCATAGACTAGATTAGAATCTGTGCAAGGATCCCTATGATGAGTGTATGTTTCAATGGAGGGTCTATAAGGTATTTCGTAGATGGAAAAAATTTAGACAAGGGGACCCTCTTTCTTCATACTTGTCTACGAAGGTCTTCTCCTATTTACTGTATAGAATAGAAAAGGAAGGAGTGTTCTCTTTTCACCTTATGTGTAAAAAAAACCCAAAATAACACATCTTTGCTTTGTCGATGATCTCTTTGTGTTCATTGTTGCTTCTAACCATGGCTTTTAAAATATACAAAGGGTGTTGACACAATTTAAAACCCTCTCAGGTCTGAAATCAAATCCTAGAAAATGTGTGTTTTTGAGGGGTCTCCAAAAGGAGGAGAACAAATTTCGGACCTAGAACTGGAGAAAAATATTAAAAATGAGGAATGTGGTATTCTTTTATGTGATTGAGGGAGTGGTTCATCAAAATTCCCGTCCAATGAATACTTACTCTATTAAAAGAAAACATGGGAAGTGGTTAGACCAAGGAAACCAAAGGACTTTTGGTCATAAATTAAAGGGTTAATATTTTCGTATGGCCTGAATTTTGACCAAAATAAACATCCTGGCCAATCTTTTCGATCTATAACATCCTGGCCCGAACTATACATAAAAATAAACAATTTGGCCAGATCCGACTTTTGACCGTCAACTTGGACGGTCAAACACGTTGACTAACGGTCAACGCGCCATGTCACAGCCAACTCAGCAAGTTTCAATTATTATTTTTTAATTCACACCTATTTCCATTTTCTTTCCTTAATAATTTTGAACGAAATTTTTTATTCAATTTGGGGAATATCCCCAACAGCCCCTGCCCTAACCTCATTCTTCACCTTCTTCGTCTCGTCTCCTCTCATCTCTTCTTCCATCGCTCCGACCGCCAACGTTGTTGTAGAGAAGGACAGAATAGCCCAGCGCCTCCGTCGTCGTCGAAGGTTTGCAGAAAGAGACATGTCGAGGAGATCTGTGAAAACGAAAAGATTTGTCCCGCCCGAACCGGTACTCTTCCCTTCGGTCTCCAGCGAGCCCAAACACCCTTTCATGACGTCGTCGATGTAGGTGAAATCCCGGGCCAAATCATCCCGATTTCCCCCCAGTAGACGGTAATCAGCTTCCCCTGCAAAATGTTCTTGGTGAAGGAGAAGTATGCCATGCCGGGTCGGCCCCAAGGTCCGTAAACCGTGAAGAATCTCATCCCGGTGATGGATAATCCGTAGATGTGGTTGTAGGTGTGGGTGATTTCTTCTCCGAATTTTTTTGTAGCAGCGTAGAGGCTCGCCGGCTGGTTGGTTCCGTCCGATTCGGAAAAGGGGGATTTCTCGTTGAGCCTGTAGACGGAGCTCGACGACGCCCAGACGACGGCGGGCTGGGTTTCTGCCGATTTGCAGATCTCGAGTAAGGTCACCAATCCGACGATGTTGGAGTGAATATACGAATTGGGATTTTCCATCGTTAACTTGCAGAAAGGTTTGGCCCAAAATTGATTTTTTTTTTGTCAAAATGATTTAGGATAGAAAATGAAAATGGTGTAAATTAAAAAAAAAATTAATTGAAACTTGTTGAGTTGGCAGTGACATGGCGCGTTGACCATTAGTCAACGCGTTTGACCGTCCAAGTTAACGGTCAAAAGTCGGATCTGGCCAAATTGTTTATTTTGATGTATAATTCGGGCCAGGATGTTATAGATCGAAAAGATTGGCCATGATATTTATTATTGTCAAAGTTCAGGCCATACGAAAATATTAACCCTAAATTTAATGGAAAGGTGCCTCTATTCCTTGTAATAGTTTTTTGGCTTGGAGGTATTTACACAAGGGATTAAATGTTGAACTGGAGATATTTAGGTTCGATGAGGTGTGTACTCTACAAGAATGGGCAGGAAGCTACAAATCATCTATTCCCTGCTTGCCACTTCTAGAAAAATTTGTTTGGACGTCTATTGGGGAGATATACTAGTCATGCTACTCGGCAACTATGAGATGGTGACCTGATTTGGGCTATAAGTAGCCTTGGAAAAGAATAATCATGAAGTTTTAATAGGAAGTGAGAGCTGCTACAGAATTTATGCAGGTGTTGTCGAGATGCAAGTGCCTTACTGAAGATCATTAAGACTGAAATTGAACGACTTTGTTGGAGTTCCTGAGGTATAGAGCTTATGCTAGTTTGAAGAAAATTGAATTGCCTTTCTCTGGTGTTGTAATAGATTAACAATGCTTGATTCCATACTCTTTTAGTTTGTTTATGTAGTTGTTGCTATTAGGTGTGGTATACGAACAATGCCCCTATTTGAACCTCCACTAACCATATTGTTGCTAGTAAGAAATAGAATTTACTGATTCATCAAAAAAGAAATTTGCACTCTGATTATTTTACAAACTCACTTAATTTTATATGTTTTATCCCAAACCATTTATACATAACTTCCAATATTTTTCGGAGTGGACAGGGATCTTCCGAGGGCTAATGTAGCTCCACCCTTGGATGTTGATTACATCTACATGTTACGCATGTTATTGTTCTGGGATTTAAGGTTTAATTGTTACACATGTTATTTGTTTGGATTTACTTGTCAGATATTCTCTTTATATTTGATTTTTGAGTTTATTACAAAGCATTACTAGCTCAAACATTTTTTTGATTATTTGTATGAATTAGTTTTTTTTTATTTTCGTAAAAAAACCGTTCTTTTATTATGTTTAAGATTTTGAGTTTGGGAGGGAGAAAGAGGGACGAGGTGCATATGAAGATTGTAATTTCACAAAAGAGGAAATTCATTGATCTAGTAATTGTAAGAATTGAGAGTCTTGGTATAGTCTTATACACCATTATCATATATGTGATTCTAGAGTTCATATGTGCCGGTTATTAAAAAGAAAAGGAACAAGGCCCTCTTGTGTCAATTGGCTAGAGGGACGTATCCTTCTCTAGAACAACCGATCAAGGCGTTCTGAACTAGATTCCCTCTATCGAATGAGGTTCTCAATCGATACAAAGTAGTGAATTAACCCTCAACTAAAGCAATCGATCCAATACTATCAATCTATGGTGCTCTATTGACCTAATCAGGTATTCGCTCTCATAGGATCAAAGCAGAATCAATAATTTCGACTAAGCCAGAATTGACTCATGAAAACATGCATAGATTGAATATGAACTCAAGATTATCAAGTAGGATTACTCATACAAATACAATCATTCAATCAAACAAACATAGCTAGGGTTCGTAAAAACCTAAGTGAAGGGAAGTTACTCCATAGAGAAGAGAGAGACTGCAGTAAGAATCTTCAGATGATCAGTCTTCAAGTCCGGGCTTGTTCCTTGAGCTTCAAAGGCGAAGAAATCCTCCAATTCCACTCCAAGATTGCCCTCAAATCGCTCTCTCTCTCTTTTTGCTTCGTCCCTTGGGTGTTGGGAACCAAACCCAACTCTCTCCCTCCAAAAACGCACAAAACAGGCTTTTAACAGTCTGCCTTTGCGAAATCCGACCCAAATAACCGTTCGTATTTAGGGAACCTGCCGGGTTTCAACAAAATGCACCGGGTCACTTTTCTGGGCAAAAGGGAAAATACTCGGTCGGGTACTTTTGGTACTTGATCGGGTATTTTTGGTTCACGGCCGGGCGGCCTTCTTATTCTGCCAAAAATACCCTATTAGATGTTCAAAATACCCTATTGGGTATTTTGACAGGATATTTCACAATTCCGGGTCCCCTTTCTTTGATTCTTCGTATCTCCCTCGTTCAGACTCCAAATCAGGTGTCGTTTGATCCCAGACGCTCGAGGTCTCGTCCTCTTTCTTCTCATGACAAGATTACATGATTCTATGGTTACAAATTGAGGTATAAATCCACTCTTCTTCAAGTCGTGCCCGAGTTTCTTCCCCTAATTTCCGATTGACTTGAAACTTGCGCCTAGGCTTCACTTTATGTGCTAGGACCTGAAATGTGACAAAAGAACACAGCCTAGCGTAAAATAGGCCAAAGAAGCGACAATTAAAGCTTAAACGATCAAGAAACAAAGGGGAAAACATGTGCAAATATCGAGTCATCAAATCCCCCCACACTTAACGGTTTGCTTGTGCCCAAGCAAACCTAACTCAAACCAATGCAACTCTCCAGACCTCTACAGCAGCAAGCAACGCCGGTCGTCGGAAGTGGACTTCCTAGATCGTTTACTAGCTTACGAGGTCAACCAACGCACAAGGCACCTCCTAGCTTCTTCAGCGAGAACTCTAGTCCCTAGTCGGGATCATGCCGAGGAGTGATCGTAGGAAAAATGATCTGTGATTACAAAGACTCTCAAAAACATAAAGATCATGGACTCACTTTTTTAGGTGCTCTATTTTTTTTTCCTTTAAAGATGGTTGGACCCCCTTTATTTCTTTATTTCTTTCTTTCTTTTCTTTTCATTTCTTGCTTCTTTTTTTTTTCTTTGCAAGGGTTCCAACCTGTTATTTCCATAAAACAGGGCTCCCACCTAGCAAAGGTTTTGAGGGAGACCAGCT
The DNA here is from genome assembly GCA_964030455.1 of Linum trigynum. NCBI lineage: Eukaryota > Viridiplantae > Streptophyta > Magnoliopsida > Malpighiales > Linaceae > Linum > Linum trigynum. Next base: position 8,125,224 of record OZ034821.1, read on the forward strand.
CTTACCGGCCATGCCGGGAGCAGATGTCTCAAGCCTCGTGCGGGGGAAAGAAATGTAAGGGGGGTGGAGGTAGTAGGTGGAAGTTGCGAACGGATTCTCATCTCCCCTTACACACTTTCACCGATTCCCACACGGGAGACATTGTTTTAAAAGCACAGTTTAGAGCACCTTTTTTAAAACATGATACAGGAGTCCATGACAGGTAAAGAGTCCACGATACCACACGATTCAAGTGTCCTAAGATCACTAATTCACACTATCAACCAACAATATGAAGAAGAAATGAGACTTTTAATGCATCAACATCCTCCATAGTGCTACACTACCTCCCTAGGTTGCATATTGCTATATAAACTGTCAACTCAAAGCATACTGAGTAGGCATTTGCAAGGGACACGTACTTGGAGCCCTCAAATCGTAAAATTTGGACAGTGGACTAGTCTCCAAGCACACACATACAACCAATCATTCGCACACAAACATAATGGAACACCCCCCCCCATACACACACACAGTTAAGCACGACATTATCCTCAATGGAGGAAAGATAAGAAGGGTAGAACGAAGTTACCATCTCAAGTGTGAATAATGGTGGATGGGGTAGGCAGTGCATTCCAGGAGGAGAGAGTGGTCGGAACACAAACACCACACAAAATCTCACAAAGGTTGAGTTATTGACTCTAAAATCAAAGAACAAACCGACTCAACCGAAGAGAAATAGGGAAAGAAATACAAACCGACTGGTTTGGTTGCCTCCCAACAAGTGCTTCTTTCACGTCGTGAGCCGGACGATAGCTCCTAAGTTTCGGTCCACCCCAAAACCTCTTTGAAGTTGAGGTTCTCATTGACGGCGCCAAAAACTTGACTCGCTACGACACAACTCCTAACAATGGCCAAGTGTAACCAATGAAAGGGACTGCATTATAGTGACACAAGTAATAAATATCGAATCCACGGGTCTCTAGAGTTACTATTACTCAGCTTCGGTTCATTATCTAGCAAACCAGATTAAAATAGAAAAACTATTACTACTCTAACAAACTACAGTTAAAGTTAATCTAATTACAGGTTGGGAACTCACTTAGGTGTGAAGCCACTAGCCAGATTAATGATTGATGATCTCTAACCTGTTTCACTTTCATTCACAATGCGTAGAATCCTTAACTAGACCTTGAGCCTCGACTAAAGGACCAAGGCCCTCTTGAGTCAATTGCCTAGAGGGACGTATCCTTCTCTAGAACAACCGATCAATGCATTTTGAACTAGATTCCCTCTATCGAATGAGGTTCTCAATCCATACAAAGCAGTGAATCAACCCTCAACTAAAGCAATCGATCCAATACTATCAATCTATGGTGCTCTATTGACCTAATCAGGTATTCGCTCTCATAGGATCAAAGCAGAATCAATAATTTCGACTAAGCCAGAATTGACTCATGAAAACATGCATAGATTGAATATGAACTCAAGATTATCAAGTAGGATAACTCATACAAATACAATCATCCAATCAAACAAACATAGCTAGGGTTCGTAAAAACCTAAGTGAAGGGAAGTTACTCCATAGAGAAGAGAGAGACTGCAGTAAGAATCTTCAGATGATCAGTCTTCAAGTCCGGGCTTGTTCCTTGAGCTTCAAAGGCGAAGAAATCCTCCAATTCCACTCCAAGATTGCCCTCAAATCGCTCTCTCTTTTTGCTTCGTCCCTTGGGTGTTGGGAACCAAACCCAACTCTCTCCCTCAAAAAATGCACAAAACAGCCTTTTAACAGTCTGCCTTTGCGAAACGCGATCCAAATAACCGTTCGTATTTAGGGAACCGGCCGAGTTTCAACAAAATGCACCGGGTCACTTTTCTGGGCAAAAGGGAAAATACTCGGTCGGGTATTTTTGGTACTTGATCGGGTATTTTTGGTTCACGGCCGGGCGGCCTTCTTATTCTGCCAAAAATACCCTATTAGATGTTCAAAATACCCTATTGGCTATTTTGACAGGGTATTTCACAATTCCGGGTCCCCTTTCTTTGATTCTTTGTTTCTCCCTCTTTCAGACTCAAAATCAGGTGCCGTTTGATCCCAGACGATCGATGTCTCGTCCTCTTTCTTCTCATGACAAGATTACATGATCATATGGTCACAAAATGAGGTATAAATCCACTCTTCTTCAATTCATGCCCGAGTTTCTTCCCCCGAGTCGCCAATTGATCTCTGATTGACTTGAAACTTGCTCCTATGCTTCACTTTATGTGCTAGGACCTGAAATGTGACAAAGGAACACAACCTAGCGCAAGAAGGCTAAAGAAGCGATAATGCAAGCTTAAACGATCAAGAAACATAGGGGAAAACATGTGCAAATATCGAGTCATCAATATGCTATTGTCTTATTGACCAAGCTTGTCAAAGCGATTATTCATTGGACCAATTTAGAAAGTGGTATGATTTTAATAGGGTTACAACAAGTTTATGCGGTTCATGTCGGTTTAACAAAATATGTAGAAATGTGAAAAGTCATTAACATTAAATGAATTTAAGCATATATAAAATATATTCAAGACAATCTAGTTACAATCTATATTCATATTGAAACAAATAGAACATTCTAATTGAAATACTAAATACTTATACTAAAATACATCATTTAAGTCAACACCCAACGGTTATGGGTGGTAAACTGATAGTCGGTTACCAGTTTAACTCTATAACATAAGCGATAATGACGGGTACCTGCTAACCAATAATTTCTTATAGGTTCGGTTTCAGTTAGCTTTATTTAGTTTAATGGTTAACTGCTAGCCTACTAATAGATTAGTGTTTAATTGATAAGAAAATCGACAACCGCATACTAGTATAACCAATGCAGTCAAAATCGCGATTTAAAACTTAAAAACTTACGATTTTACGCTTCTATGTCACCAAAACGCTTCCGTTTCCATATAAAATCTTTAGTGTGTAAAATCAAACTAAATTGCGTTTTAAAGCTTAAAAGCTTACGGAGAGCTCAAAATCTTCACTCCTCAATTTCTTCACTCCTCCTTCTTCTTCAAATTTTAGTTGTGCACCTTTAAATTATTTAGTTTTTCCGATTAACGTTAATTCGTAAGTTTGTTTTGTATTACTTTTCATTGTCCTTTGTGATTTTATGTTAGTAACTTAATTACAGTTTTACTGCAGATGGCATTCCAAAGGTTCACGCTTGGGTTGCGGTTGAATGGTTACACGGAAGAGACCGAAAAGGGTGTAAGTTACGGCGGTGGCAATCTTTATAAAATGAAGGTCCGTACGAGACCGATGCTTGAAGAGCTCCATCAAATGTGCACTCAGATTACCTGCATGGATGGCACTAGAAGAGTTGATCAAATGGTGTATCGATATCCAAACAGACATGACGGGTCGCTGTGGAATGAGGAATTCCTCCTTACCACTCAGGAGGACGTTGATGTCATGGTCCAATTTTTTGACCACCAATAAAATTAAGCAAGCGGAGATGTTCGTTTACACCGAGGCCGTCGAAGGCGGTGTAGGTCATTCTGGAGATGGCCAAACATCTGGTATCCACGGTGGGAGTGTATTATACGAAGATCATCCCCACCAGGAGTACCAAGACTCGAGCTGGAGGCAGGAGTATTATGATGGAACTGGAGGTCATCATCAATCCTTCCCTTAATATGAAGAAGAATCTCAACAAGCGGATGAGAACGAACAAGCAGGCTACCAGTACCCACCCGAGTAAAACTTCTACCAAAGCGGTGTTAGTTACCAAAACTACCATTACGCAGCTGGTGAAGGTGAATGTGCCTTTCCTGATGATCATCAGATGGAAGAAGAAGTCGATCCAAGTCCAGTTAGTGACCCTGAGGTTGAAGAAGAGGAAGGCGATGTTAGTGTAGACAACTTCGATCCTCTGGAAGGTGCTGATGATTCCGGTCCATATTCAGACGCAGACAGTGATGAGGTACCTCGCGACCGTGTACCTATCCCGTACTAAAATCACATTCCAAATGAAGATTGGTATGTTGATGCCGACATGGAGCATCAAGAGCAAGAGAGTCGACCATTGGGTCATATCTCGTGCGGTGAACACACACACATGTGTGTCATCAATAACATCCCAAGGCCATCGACAGTTGAAATCACGGGTGGTTGCCGCGGCTATCAAACATCTAATTGAGGAGCAGCCCGACCTGAAGGTGAAAACCATCATCGCCGACATTTCTAGTAGTTATGGTTATATCATTACTACAAGAACGCGTGGCATGGGAAACATAAAGCAATGGCCGCCGTGTTTTGTGACTGGGAAGAATCATATGCATTCCTTCCCAATTTGATTTTGGCGTTGGAGATGTCTAACCCTGGCACCATTTTCTCGCCTCGCTACCAAGATGAAGAAATTCAACCGCCGGTGCCTGGTAACAAGCGCCATTTCAAGCGTCTTTTCTGGGCATTCAAGCCAAGTATTGATGATTTTCCATACTGTGTTCCTGTGATTCAAGTTGATGGAACATTCCTTACCGGCAAGTACATGGTAACTCTACTGATCGCCAGCGGAGCAGATGCAAATAGAGCAATATATCCATTACCCTTTGCAATTGTGGAGGGAGAGAATACCAATAGCTATGGATGGTTCTTCAGACAAATTCAACTCCATGTCACCAGGCGGACGAACCTAACTATCATCTCAGATCGCCACGCCGGTATACGGGCTGCTATCTTAGGTTTGGATCCAGCCTGAAACTGGTCACAGAGATGGTGCATACGGCATTTCAAGAGCAACTGGAACCATCATTTCAAGCGAAAGAAGCTTGCTGATAGTCTGTGGTGGATCGGTAAGTGTTATATTTAATTGTTATATATATTTTGTCAACTGGATAAAACGAGGACTAAATCAATACAATACAACAGTTATTTAGACTCTTTATAGAGTAATGCATGTCGAAGGAAATGGGATTTTAAGCGATCATCATGTGAGAAGAGGGAGGCGCAGGGTAAGGTACACTCCGATCATGCCACAAAAATCATGGAAAAAGATAAACGAAAGAGCTCTCGTCACAAAGTCACTGTTATGAACCGAAATGTTGGCGAGTATTTGGTCGAGACTGGGCACTAGGAGGATGGGAGACGTGGGGGTCATCGCCATGAAGTCACCGTCAACTTTAAGACTAAAAAAAGGGGAGTGCTCTTGCCAGAAGTACCAGGGTAGAGGTATACCTTGTTCCCATGCAATGGCTGTAATAAAGCACAGGAGCAAAGACCCCGTCATTTCGTTAGTCCGTTCTTCAACATCAACTCACAAAAGAGCAGTTATCGTACGAGTTTTCGTGCATTGCCGGATGAAGCTTACTGGTCATCATTCCACCAATCGGTCTTAGGCGGGAAACAGGGGCGCCCGCGGGTAAAAAAGATTCCAAATGAGATGGATCAAAGTGGAACACCACTGCGAGGGCCAAGGCGGTGTTCCATATGCAAAGTACCAGGGCATGATAAACGAAAATATCCTGGACCAATTGGTCCTCAAAATCCAGGGCCCGATGTGGTGAACCCGGATAATGGCGTAAGATTGATTTCATGCATTTTCACAAAGTCTATTAATTTCAATGGTTACGTACTTGTATTTTGTGTGCTTAAATGACATTGGAGATTTTCAAAATTAACACACTTCGATGCAATGTGGCCAATTTTTGAAAAATAAACACATCACGAACACAAACACACTACATGATGAAGTAAAATATAACTTCAAGCAAAAACAAATCGTTCAACTTAATTTAAACAAAACATAACTTAAAATAAACACAACTTGTCACACTCATGCATTATTTCGACGATTTGCCCTCTGTTTCCTTGTGCGATGGGCGACTGGTCCACCGGGTGTAATAGGGGTTGGAACTGGTGGCAGATTCCTATTCACCGTAGAAGGGCGCTGGTCTGCGCTATGCTGCCGCGGTGCCATGGTAGGTGGCCCCTCCATGTGCGGTCGAGGACTATCCACGCTCATACGGTAGGGAGTGGACTGCCATTGTTGTTGTGGTCGATGCAAAGGTGAGAAGTCTTGGTGGGGACTTGAGTATGAACCATTGGCCCAAGTAGCTGAGGATGTGGCGTCATGAAATGTACTTGGCCGGGGATCATACTGGAAACTGGGCCGGAGATTGTATTGGAAACTCGGCCAGGGATCATAGTGGCTACCAAGCGTGGGATCATAGTGGAAACTGGGGCGAGGATCATGTTGAGTACTAGGGTCGTAGAAAGCACTTGGTCGGGGATCGTAGTGAAAACTCGATCGGGGATCATACTGAGTACTCGACCCTGCACCGCTGCACACCTCCAATGGAGTAGGCACCTTCCACGCCTCAATCGGCTTGATCTCTGGCACGTGAGGTCGATCCCTTGTAGCCTTGTTTGGCCTTCTATGTACCGGCGGAGGCACGTGGGGGACATCCTCCGTCACCGGCCGCGATGTAACTGGGGGAACTGGCGGGTATCTACGATGGTCACGTGAGCGCGCTCTCATACTGCCAAGGAGACTGTTTGCTATCCTTCGAATGAGCCCCACCTCTCGACCCGCAGCCGAATGATCTGCAATACGAGCGAGGTCGTGTATACGCTCGATGCCATCAACCTAAATCAAAGAAAATAACAACGTGAGCCATTTCAAAAGTTATGCACTGCATGCCTAAATAAATAAAGACTGAATTACTTACCAAAGCTCCGTCCGCCGCACCTTCGGGGGTCATGTAACGAACAGATTGTCTTCGGTATGTTTCCATGTATGGGTCATGGTAGCCCATACGCCCCACATCTGATACCGTCAAAATATCCTGGTCTTGCCTAACGTTCCACAGAGCGATCAATTCTACAAACTCCTCCGGGCAATTAGTAGATCCTTGTCTACCATCTTTCCCGTGGTACCCCCTCTGACTCTCCGGGACTGCCAATGGTAGGCATTGCTCACGTACGAATTGTCCTAGACATCGATCCAGCAAGTTGCACTCCACTATATGGTGGCAGATTAGTGGAACTCGAGTGCACCATTGACCAGGATGCAACGGGAACTTGGGGACGTGATGCGCGACAATGCGTTCTGGATACGGATCGAACTTAAGCTACGTAGGTGCAGAAAAAATGGATCATTAAGAAACATAATAATATAAGTTGAAAATAAAGCAGGAAGTAATAGTGTATTATGATAGTCACCTCTGCTTCCCAAAGGCGATCCTGCCTCCTACGATACTCCTCCAACTTATGCGCTCCTAGGTTGTCGCATGTTTTTTCACCAAGCCACCTATTAATTCCAAAAAGTACGTCATGTTAATACATAAAAAAAGTTTGTTATAAAATACCCAATTAGTAAAGAAAGGTGAGAACTATGAGTGAGATAGAAAATATTTACCTACAACCATAAGCTTCAGTCGTAGGGGATGGTCGGATCCCCATTCCTTGTCGGGGTCTACCTTCGGCACAATCCATGGCAAATGCTCCCAAGCCAAAAATTGGACAATGAACATGTCCCCATCAATCTCCGTCACCGCTCTCGCACTAGCATTACAGAGGGAGCGATAGAGATGAGCTAGGCAAGCAGATGACCAGCTCAGGTTTCCCATATCATCCCAACACCCAAGTATGATCTTCAACCATGAATTGCTGATTAAATTGTTGGATTTCTTGGGGAAGAAAAATCCTCCGATCATGTCGAGGATGTAGATACGTGCATAAATGTCTTTATCACGCTCCGAACTTTCCTCCGTGAGGGCAATGCCTCCGAACTCAGGGTTGTGCTTACGCCTGATCTCCGTTGTCAACCAAGTGATGGATAGTTGGCACTTGGACAATGGTGGATTACCATCCGCATCGTGATCTCCCTTTTCTGGCGGACACAACCCGGTGACCGTCCATATAAAATGCTGCCAACCACTCATATTTGCAACAATTTGAGGTGGTGGAGTAGAGTCCACACAAATAACATCACCATCGATGGGCAAATCGATTAGGATGGCGATGTCCTTAAGTGTGATGGTGTACTCGCCTTCACGAAAATTGAAGTAGTGTGTCTCCTTTCGCCATCTCTCTACCAATGCTGTGATGAGTTGGCGGTCGATCTTGATTCCATTAAAGTGCCTAATCGAATCCAATCTTGCCCTTTTTAGAAAGGGCAAGATGACGTCCTTCCATTCAAGCAAATTCATCGTGCCCCTATAGCGGACTATATGGTATGCATCCTAGAGAAAAACTTAACTATAAGTTGATGATTTATACATATATAAATATATTATAAGATGCAATATTAATTAAATCAAGGTTGTTTTAGAAAAATATACATTATCTAATAAACATTAATTTTAACATAACTAAAATAATTTTCAAAATTTAAGTACAATTATTTTTTGTACACATACACATAAAATCAAATATATTATCGTATTGATTATTTTCAATAAATTAAAGCAATACAAGTACACTCGTAAGACTCTTATGAGAGGTATACATCTCCTTAGAAACACAGTCTTTTTGATAGAAAAAGGGGGGATCCGAGGATCGCTTAGAACCCGATTTTCCCAGGTCATGGGCGGGATCATGATGATCTCTTAAGACCTCATTTCCTTCTACATGCATTTCTTTATAAAGAGTCTAAATAAGTGTTGTATTGTATTGTATTGATTTAAATTATTGAAAATAATCAATATGATTAACAATTAAGTAAATTATTGTACAAACAAATAAATTACTTTAACAAAATACAAATTACAAGTGATTATAAATAATATGTACCTTGTGGTCGTTCCAAACGTCACTTGAACGATGATTGCCTTGATCGTATAAAATAGTCGGATCAATCGGTCCTTGATCAACATAATATCGTTGATTGTATATATCAACATCCGGCCCAACCTACGATAGCATAACAACAACATAAATCAATTAGTATATAAATTAAATAAATCATTATAACAACAACAACAATTGGGTAAAATGAGTACGTACCGCTTGATAATCATCATAGTAAATACCCTCTTCTTGGATAAAATCGGCCATTTTTTCAGAATCCGGGCAGAGATTCAACGATTTTTTTAGTGAAAACCAAAGAAAAAGTTTTTTGAAAACAGATCGGACTTAGCCGCAACCAACAAAACAACTAATTCTAAGGTTTTTGGGTGGGGAGGGGGTGGGTAGAGTGAGGAGTTAGAGAGAGAGAGAGGGGGGGGTGTGGGTTTGGTGTGCAGAAAAGGGGAGTAGGGGGGGGGTGGTTATATAGGGACGAAGCCGCGTGCTGGAGGGGCGGTTTCTTCATTTTATCCCACCTAAAACCGAGCCTCCAGCACGCGGTTTACGTTCCCCAACGCGCAAACCGCGCCTTGGGGCAACGGTTTGACTGAGCGACGCGGACCGCTGAGCTGGGGGGCGGTTTGGCCGTCAGATTGCTTCCCCATCGAGTCGTCGCATGGGCCGTCACGTGGCGACGCGATTTGACAGATAGGAAGGGTCAAACCACCTCTTGAACGCGCGGTTTGAATGTGAACCGCGCTTTCGAGGCGCGTTTTGACTTAAAACCTCTCCTTCAAGGTGCGTTTTGTGTGGAAGGGTGGTATTTTTGGAAATTGTTGAGTACAGGTGGTATTTTTATAATTTTTTTTTATAGTGGTAGTTTTGGATTTTTTCCAAGTTTTACTAAAACTTTTATTTTTCCAAATTCATGAAACAAAGGACCTGTAGGAGCGTAAGACCCCATCCTGTCCCCGCACTAGGGATGATAATTTCGACTTGACCCGTTTTACCCGACCTGTTTGGCCTATTTTGGGCAGGTTTGACCGCCCCATAGACGGGGTGGGGCGGGCATGAGTACCTATTATCGACCCAACCTGCCCTGACCCGCCCCATTCTCGACCTGTTCTTGCCTAAATTACACGTAATTTTACTCAAATTACTTAGTAATTTTCTTTTATTATATCATATTTTAGTTATAATAAAGTTGTAAATAAGTGAAAATCTCAATTTCTCCAATAATTTAACTACATTTTATCACATTACGGTTTCTTTCTTGGTCTTTTAATAAAAATAACGAATATTTCTAATATTTTTCGCATAAACTACATACTCATTGGATCGACCGACCCCGACCAGTGCCTCTAATAAATTAACCGATCTGTACTGACGTGCCACAGGACGAGTATGGATATCGAGATATCCGCCCAAGACCTGCCCATTATCATTCCTACCCCGCACTCGAAGCTTCCAGTACTTCCCGAAACCCCTGAGTTTTCCACTCGTCTCTCTTCTCTAGCTGTAACCCTCTACCGTTCCTAACTCCCGGAAAATGGCGAAGCGTTTGATTCCAGCCTTCAATCGCATTTTGGTCGAGAAGATTGTCCCTCCTTCCAAGACTACCGCCGGCATCCTGCTTCCGGAGAAAACCTCCAAGGTAAACCACCAACTTTCATTCGCTTAACACCCCGTTCTTTCCTTCTCTTTCACTTTGTCGACTATTCGTGTTTGCGACTGCATTGCTTTCTTCTTGATTGAACTTCAGCAGTTGTAGTTCCTTCCCAATCTCTGTTGATTCTCCTTGCTAGACGAGCTGATTTACATCCGGAATAGTTTCAGCGGTGGCCGCTATTGTCTCTTGTCTGATCGGATTAGACGTGGGTTGATTACAATAGCTGTCTATTTTCGAGTATCAGTTGTAATTTGTTTAACAGATCAAATGGTCCACTTGATTCGAAGCTTCATAATTCTGATCCCGTGATTATTAAGTCGACGAACTCATTTGTGCATTTTAATTTATTCAATGGAGCCTCGGCTACCACTAGGCACTAGTACTATATGGCTATGGTGGAATTTGGAACTCGGTGTATCATAAATTTTTCGAGGATATACTGGCAAATCTCGTGGCTTTGGTTTTATGGCTCCGGTTTGAACTTGGAGTCTTTAATGTCGCAATTGTGGGCTGTGGCTGTGGAAATGCTGAATCCTTCATGCACGTCGATGATTGATGAATCCTATACTTACCTTGATGCGGAAGCAATGCTTGTTGGTCTAATTGATTGTGAGCTATCTGATTCTCTGCTTGCTGTGTGCTTGTTTCATCATTCTAACACTTGATATTTCAGCTGAACTATGGCAAAGTAGTTGCTGTGGGTTTTGGACTTCGTGACAAGAGTGGGAATCAGATTCCTGTGGCGGTGAAGGAAGGAGAGACGGTTCTTTTGCCCGAGTATGGAGGAACTGAAGTGAAGCTTGGTGATAAGGAGTAAGTTCTATTTTCTTTGGGATGTGATTAGTCTTTGATGAAATAACAAGTTCATTGAAGATGATGGGTACTTTAACATTTCCCCCCTTAATCTAGTTAGTTTGCAGTTTTAAAACCATTGACAGCTAAATGTATGGTAGTGTTGAAATCATTGCTTTAGCGAGCTAGTCTAAGAATAATCTCTGCTATATATAGAAACATTTCTGGGTCATAGCTTAGTCGCATTGCATCAGGTTCTGGTCTCATACAGACGCGTTGCTCCTTTGGCCAAAATGAAATCTGTAACTGTGGCAGCTGTTATTCATATCAATGGGGATGGGAGCTTGATATCCTATTACTTCTTCGTTTCTGTTACTTTGCCTAAGTTGAAAAATCTATACTTGCCTTGGCTTACATGGTTGGCAGTTAGATTTCTCCTCAGCTTGAGTGAACTCTCTTCTTACCTAAACGAGCTGCTGATCAATTGCTTTGTTTATGACATTGTTTAAATTTTCAGGTATCATCTCTACCGGGAAGATGATATCCTTGGAACTCTTCACCAAAATTGATACAGGAGGAGCTGTACCTCGCATTGATGGAGTTGGGGCTTTTCTAGTGTTGAAAACTGGAAAGTTAGATTTTTAAGCTTGAAAGTTCTGGCATTAGGCTTCACTCATTGGGAAAACATGATTATGAACCCTGATGTATTTACGCGTACTTGAGATTGCTGAAACGTTCCACTTTTGTTCTGTCGGCTGATGGCGGGAGGGCACGACCTTATTTACGGTCGTGCGACCTTAGCTCTCAATTCCATTAGAGAACTAAGCAGCCTTCTCTCAAACTTACGAGTAAGCAAAGAAAGCAAGAACAAAGACAAAGAAGATGGGAGAACTCTCTAATGTGTATTACTCTAAAAAATGATGGAATGAGTTACAAGTGAGGGAGATGACTCCTTATTTAGGCCTCTTCTCATACAAGGCATCAATGCCCCTCATAATGTCCCTCTACATCAATACACTCATTAAGTCCCCCATTATGAACTCTATAAATGTCACACATTATGTGACTCATCAGTTTACCATTAAACTTCCATTTAGGTGGAGAATCCTAGGAGCATTTCCATGCTACTAGTCTTTCATACATGCCACGTGCAGTGGCCATGTTGTCACCTTGTTGGCGCCATGTCATCCACCACATGTGACATCCTCCCCCACATATGCTCGCGACGTCCTCGTCGCGTCCTCTTTATGAAAAGTCATGATTAAGTCCTTGTTCTTCTAAAGCGTGAGCACTTTCTCCCAAGTTGCCTTACTTTTCGAAAGGTTGTGCCACTTGACCAAATATTCCATGAAGCTTGGATCTATGCCACGACGAGGAATGACACGACGTGCCATGACTTCTTCGACTTCATAGTCGTGTGTCTTGGTGACCAGTGTTGGTGCTCGATGCGCCTTTCTCCGCTGATCGTCCTCCTTATCTTTGTTGAAAGCCTTGAGTTGGCTCACGTGAAAGACAAGATGGATCTCTAAGTGCGACGGCGCCTCCACCTTGTACGCTACCTTGCCAATCCTCTTCACGACCTGGAATGACCCTTCATATAGCAGTCCCTTGTGCACGTTTTGAGATGTTTGAAACGATGAGGGTAGAACTTCACCATCATCATGTCTCCCTCTTCAAACTCCAAATGCCGCCTCTTCTTGTCCGCCCATTTCTTCATCTTCTTACTAGCGCGGGCTAGATAAGACTTGGCCATCTCCATCTTCTCGTGCCAGCCTTTAGCGAACTTGAAGGCTGCCGGACTGTTGCCTCTATACCCCGTTGCCACCATCGTAGGCATCAATGGCTGCTGCCCCGTCGCCAACTCGAATGGACTCGTGTTGGTCGACTCGCTGCGGTGCAAATTATAAGAGAACTATGATGTGTCCATCAGCTTCACCCAATCTCGCTGGTTAGCACTCACATAGTGTCTCAAGTATACCTCCAGCAAGGTATTCACCCGCTCCGTCTGTCCGTCGCTTTGCGGATGAAATTCCATCGAGAAGTCAAGTCAGAGCTCATGATCTTGAACAATTCTCGCCAAAATTGGCCTATGAAGCGCCCATCTCTGTCGCTCACGATGTTGCTAGGAATGCCCCAATACTTGACCACGTTCTTGAAGAATAGCCACGCCACATCCTGTGCCGTCATGTCTTTTGGCCCAGGAATGAACATTCTGTATTTCAAGAACCTGTCCACCACAACCATGATGCAACCGCATCCATCGACTTTGGGTAGTCCGACGATAAAGTTCATGCTTACACTCTCTCATGGTCGTTGAGGAGTGGGCAAGGGCTCTAGCAAGCCTACCAGGCTTTTCTGCTCTATCTTGTCTTGTTGGTCACGAGACAAGTCTTCACATACATCTCCACGTCGTCTCTCATACGCGGCCAGAAGTATGCCTCTTCAATGAGTTCTTGCGTTCTCTCGATGCCAGGATGATAAGCCCACTTGGAATCATGACACTCCTTCATAATCTCCTTCCTCAAGTTGGCCGAGTTCTTGCGTTCTCTCGATGCCAGGATGATAAGCCCACTTGGAATCATGACACTCCTTCATAATCTCCTTCCTCAAGTTGGCCCATCTTGACACGTACACGCGCTTTCCCTTAGGCATGATTAGCCAATCCTTCATCCAAAACCGTCAAGTCTTACCTTGCTCGATGTACTCGACCACGATTTTGGCGAATGGGTCATGGCCAAGGCCTTCAACGATCCACTCCTTCAAAGGAAACACGGGTTGGCTGATGCGTGTGGCTGCACTCTTGCGCCTAAGAGCATCTGCAACGGAGTTCGCATTGCCTGGATTGTACTCCATCACAAAGTCAAACTCGGCCAGAAAATCTTGCCACCTCGCTTGCTTAGGGGGTGAGTTCTTCTACATGAGAAAGTAGCTCGTTGTCACGTTGTCTATCTTCACTAGGAACTTTAACCCCCAACAAGTAGTGCCTCCATGTGCGCAAGCAATGCGCCAAGACCGTCATCTCCTTCTCTTGGACCGTGTATCGCTTCTTCGTCTCGTTGAGCTTCCAACTCTCAAAGGAAATAGGATGCCCATCTTGCATCAAAACACCACCAATCACGAAGTCGGATGCATCAGTTTGCACTTCGTAGGCCAACGTCGAGTTGGGTAGCACGAGCACGGGCTCCTTCATTACCGTTGTCTTCAAGGCCTCGAATGCTTCTTGGCACCTTTCCGACCACTCCCAAACCTTGTTCTTCTTCAAAAGATCTGTCAAGGGTGCTGCAATGTTGGAGCCCATGTTTGATCGGTTGTTTGAGCTCTTGATTCCGTAGGATTTTCGAAAATGTTTGTTCTTTCTTGGTGCTGACTATTTAGGAAATTTCGTTTCGAAGCCAGGATGGAAAGCTTTAAGGGCAGAGCTTCTTCCACGGGGAGGGGATGATGCGATTCTCAAAGCACAAAAGACCCGACCAGAATGTGAAATCCTCGATCGGGGAAATGGAAGGAGAGACCGGGGAATCTGTCCAGGGATTTTCCCCGGCCAGGATAGCAAAATACCCGATCGGGTATTTAGACCGGGTTTCGGGTCTGACCGAGTCTGCCCTTCCTTTTCGGTGTAGGTTTTTGTTCTTTTTTGGGTTTTTGATTATTTTATTTGCCCTTGGCTATATAAAGGGTTGTAAACACGAATTTGAGATATTAGAGAGTTTTGTTGAATGAAAATTAACTCTGAGGAGTTTTCATCATAGAGCATGAGTGCTTATGGTTTTAGCTATCGGTGGATTCCATAGCTAGGGCAAGATCCTTGTTTAAGTAATTCTGAGGATTCTAGAAGAGCTTGGCTATTCTCTTATCAATCAAGCGATCACACTTTATTGTGGCGAGTATCTACCCCCACGCATCCTTTACTTTTCTAGTTGTTGAGAGAAAATCTAGAAAACCCTAAAAAGATCAAAGTTGCGCGACTTTGACAGAAGAACCAAAGCTTTCACGAGTTTGGGATCTTATGAAGATGACTTAAAATGTAAAAAAAAAAAAATCAAATACAAACAGATAGATTGGTTCTGACACATCAATACGAACAAATATATTAGTTAAAAAAACACGTATAATGAATAGTAACACATATATCGGTTTTTATTTGAGTGCGAGCGAGAGAGATGGTTCAATCTGAAGAAATATATTGATTTAAGCATATCAATAAAAAATACTTTATAATGAATAGTAACACATATTATATAGAAAAAAAGAGGTAGGAGTAAAAAAAGGATTGGAAAACATGATTGAAAAATAGAAAGACATAACATGTGAGGGTAAACATGATTATTTACCTTAAAATTTTGATTCTTTACTCTAAACCCACTTAATGAATAGTCTACATGATTAATGTCCTCAAATTTGTGTTTATTAATGAATAGTAAAATAGCAATTAGCAACTCTCCTTTTTTATATATACCAAAAAACGAACAAACAAACAAATATTCATAACTATCTGAAAACAACCCCATCTTTTGTAAGCTTATTTTGGCCCTGCTGTAACTTTTGCAGAAGCAGCTTCTGGCTGAAGCTTTTAGATAAGTACTTTAAAAAAAAGCAGTTGAGTGTTTGGCTGTAAAACTATTAGAAGTGTTTTTTAATATAAGAGGTTATGTAAAATGACTATAAAGGACTTATAATATAAAATATGAATAAAAATTCTAAACAATAAAAAATAGTCAAAATGGATCTTGTTAGATTTCTTTTATATTAAATAATATGATTTTATAATTTATTTTATTTTTAAAATGATATAAATGAAGGAAAATATATTTTCTGAAATAAAATTAAAATATGGTAAGGATAATCTTGTATTTTCAAAACAGCTTTTCGCAGAAGCTCCAAATTATGTTATACAAAAGCGCTTTTCGGCTTTTCAAAAGCCGAGCTTTTACAGGTGTTTGACCCTGCTTCACCTTTTGAATGCGAAAAGCTCTTCTAAAAGCCGGGCCAAACATAGTTAGATAAAACGTAATTTGGAATCCCGCTCGCAGCCGTTAGAGGCAGTTAAACCAGGAAGATAAATATTCTATCCAAAATCCAATTCAGGGCAGATAACACAAGAGAGGTCAATCAATCCCGAATAAAAAACTTGCCGCCTCCCAATTCAATCCCTTTTGCCCTCTTCTTTCCTCTACTTCCATGGCTTCTCTACCTTCCTTCCCCTCAACCACCACTTTCCAGCCTGAACCTTCTCTGCTGCAGAAACTCTCCTCTATTGCTTCTCTTCCCGCCCAAAAGGTACTCTTCTATCTCTTATCTTATCTTCTTCTCTCACAATTCGCGCAACTAAACGGATGCATACGCAAAAGCTCGATTCCTTACTTCCCAGTTCATAGTTTGAGCTTTTTTAACTGGTTCCAATCTCTTTTCATGGCTAACATGAGCCTTAAGTCTTTAACTGGCCTTTACTTTTCCTTTTCAGAACGCTTCGAGCCAGAGCATTTCGTTCCACAGAAATCCCTTGACCACCCAGTTGAATGGAGCTACGGAGCAGAAGAGATATATTGATTTCCGGGAAGCGCTGTCTTTGATCAGACGAGGCACCAAGTTTAAGTCCCAGGTTTATCACCCTCTTCTCCAGCATTGCATCGATAAGAATTCGGTCTCGGAAGCGGAAATCCTTCATGCCCACATGATCAAGACAGGAACCCAGGAGCAGTTCTTCTTAATGACGGCGCTGGTTAACGTGTACGCGAAATGTGGCGACATGAAAAGTGCTCGCAAAGTGTTCGACAATTTGCCTAGGAGAAATGTTATCGCCTGGACCACCCTGATGTCGGGTTATGTCCAGAACTCAAGGCCAGAATCAGCTGTTGAAGTTTACCGAGAGATGCTGGAAAGTGGGTCTCTTCCAACAGGTCATACTCTGGGGATTGCTCTGAATGCTTGTTCTGCATTGAATTTGTTGGATCTTGGCAGACAGTTTCATGCGTTCATAATCAAGTACAAGATTGCGCATGACCCTAGCGTTGGAAACGCTCTATGTACTTTCTACTCAAAATTTGGCTGCTTGAAGTCTGCCGTTGAAACTTTCAAGGGGATTGAAGAGAAGAACGTCATCTCGTGGACTGCGATTATAACTGCTTGTGGAGATAGCAGCGATGCGGCAAGTGGGTTGAGATTTTTCATCGAGATGCTTAAGGAGGATGTTAACCCTAATGAGTTCACATTCACTGCTGTGATAAGCCTGTGCAGCGTGCTGCTTGCTTTGGATACAGGAGCTCAGGTACATTCACTAGCTATCAAGCTTGGGTATGAATCCAATATCCAAATAATAAACTCAATCATGTATCTCTATCTGAAATCTGGACGGATCGACGAAGCACAGAATTTTTTCAACAGACTGGAATCTGTGAGCATGGTTACATGGAATGCAGTCATTGCAGGACATGCACAGGCCATTGATGTAGCAAAGGATGAACTTTTGGCTCACAGGAGCGGCACCGAGGCATTGAGAAACTACTTTCATTTGAACCGCTCTGTATTGAAGCCTGATCTCTACACCTTGTCGAGCATCTTCACAGTGTGTGGGAAAATCCTGGCAGCAGAACAAGGGGAACAAATTCATGCTCACACCATCAAAACTGGTTTCTTATCAGATGTGGTTGTGGGAACTGCATTAGTTAACATGTACAGCAAATGTGGAAGTGTTGAGAGAGCAAGTAAAGCCTTTCTTGAGATGTCAACTAGAACTATGATATCTTGGACAGCCATGATTTCAAGCTTCGCACAACATGGTTGGTCTACTCAGGCTCTGCAACTCTTTGAAGATATGAGGCTAGCTGGAGTTAAACCGAACCAGATCACGTTTGTGGGTGCTCTGGCTGCATGCAGCCATGCAAGAATGGTCAACGAGGGGCTGAGATACTTTGAGATGATGAGAAAGGAATACCGAATCAGACCTTTGATGGACCATTATGGATGTATGGTTGATTTATACGTGAGGTTGGGCAGGATAGATGAAGCTTTCAATGTCGTCAAGAAGATGGATTTCCCACCAAATGAATTCATTTGGCTGGTTTTGATTTCAGGATGTAGGGATCAGGGAAATGAAGAAATTGGGTTTCATGCTGCTCAGCAACTGCTCAAACTGAAGCCTAAAGATCCCCAGATTTATTCCATTCTGTTGAATTATTACGCATCCGCCAAAAGTTGGGAAGATGTTTCAAGACTCAAAGAATTGATGAAAGAGGAGAAAATAGGAATATTGGAAGATTGGAGCTGGATTAGCATTAAAGACAAAGTCCACTCCTTCAAAACAAGCATCCAGCGGGCTCCTGGAAATGCTGGGACATTAAGGTTGTTGGATGAACTGCTGGACAAAGCGAGGAGTCATGGCTACATGACACACGCAGCTATGGAGGTGAATAATGAAGTAAGAGAGGAAGAAATGGAGCACGACCATTACTCTTCTGCTTCTGCTGCTAACCACAGTGAGAGGTTGGCTGTGGCATTTGGGTTGCTAAATATTCAAACTGATGCCCCAATAAGAGTCAACAAGAACACGAGAATGTGTAGAGACTGCCATAGTTTCATTAAGATCGTCTCGAGTATGAGCAGTAGAGAAATCATCGTTAAAGATAGCTGGCGCATTCACAGGTTTGCTAATGGGCAATGCTCATGTGGAGAGTTCTGTGGTCTCGTATGATTACAGAAAAGGAAGTCAATCACCATTTTTCAAGATCAAGCTCTTCTATACTATGCAGCAACATATTACATGGCATTTATAAGACCAAAACATATATCATGGCGAACAACAACAGGCAAACAAACCACATGGTACATGAGTCATTGGTCAAGAGATCCAACCTCACTTTCCCTACTAGACAAACTCGGATGATATCGAACCTCAAAACAACTCAAAAGGATATAAGCTTATGTTCTGGGCCTTTGATTAAAAGTGGGTGACTAGGCATTTCTATTAGTCATTTCAACAAAAAAACTAATGTCATTAACAGAAACTTATGGAAGGTAACAGTCAATAACCGATCACCAAATATTAAACTAGTTTCAATGGCCACAAATGAAATAAAATATTGTTGGTGACAAATCTAAAATAATTTAATAATATTTCGGACAACAGATCCTCCATGGCATCGTTGGCAACAGATCCTCCAACTCCTCTCGACCCACGGTACGTTCGACGAGCACGTTGTCGCCCCTGATGAGGAAGTACTCCCTGCCGGATGTCGGCGAGTCCATGGTCACCGATCCCGACGGGCTTTCTAACGTGGCGTACATCCTCCAGCACCACCATATTGAAAGAAGTTATTTGCAAAGACACGATTTATTGTTCGCCTAGACACGAAATTCTTGTTCATTTAGACTCAGAATTACTATTCACCCTCCTTTGATTGGTTCCTGGTCTGCAGTTGGGCCTGCCGTTATTTGTCCTGCTTTGTTTGCTGCAGGTATTTGTTGTGGGTAGCGAGCCGCCCTCAAATCAACACTGTTTGGTTCCACATGGGAGCTGTCTCGGGAAGCGTTGTTTGCGATGAAAATCGCGTTGCCCACAAATGCATGCCACTTTTCGCTGATCTCCTTCTCCTTCCATCTCTCCTTGAGATCTCTCTTAGGGCTTGCTGATTAGTCAACTCAGCAACTTTTGCTTTGCAGTCTGCTTAGTGTGTACTGGAGCGGGCGTGTCGACGCCACTGAGCGGGGTGACACAAGGAATTGTTCACCCACACTGAGTGGACGGAAAGCACTAGCCCGTTTTGTCCAATCAAGGTAGGGGAAGGAGAGGTGATGGCTTGGCGGTAAGTCGTGCGAAAAGAAGCAGAGAAGGGAAAGTGGACTGGGCAGTGATCATAAATGTGCACGTTCAAAGTTCTTCCATATCAGGTATTTTATTCCTAGGACTATGGTTCTGCTTTTGTGCTTTTGCCTCCCCAGTATTCGATCTCATGTTTCCATTTCGGTATCTCTTTTGCTGTAGAGTGAACCAGAGTTTCCTGATTTCTTCTCTTCTCTTTCAACTGTGTGGATTTGAGTGGTCCAAGGACTTGATTCGGAGAAGTGCAGAGCGTGGGTTCGAAGATTCGGCAGATTCGGCAGATCCCTAGGTTTTACTTTCCCTTCAGGTGATTATTCCTTTGTTCTCTATATATTTGTTCCCTCAATTTTCCTTGATGGGTTCGTTCTATCTCTTTGCCCATAAGGCTTTCTCAGAAACTTTTCTTCACTGAAAGCTCTAATCAAGTTGTTTCTCTCACATTCTCACCTGCGAACACTGGAATCGGAGAGGAGAGGAAATTGAAAAGATGACTCAATCCTTTCCAAAAAATGAGAGTTGGGGGTGAACCAGCGAGCCCACCGCGGAACGACGAGGTTCACGACGGAGGGTAAAAAACTTTGTTTGCTTAATCTAATGGTTATTAATGGTTCGAGGTTGTTTTTTTTTTTGTTTTTGATTCGTCCCTCCTTTTTGTTAGATCCAATTTATCTCGAGAACCCTAAACCCTAAACCCTAAACCCCCCCTTCAGTTGTTGAATGATGATTCCGTGGGTTTTTCTTCTTTCCTTCATCCCCCAATCGAAAATGAGTGTGGATTCAGGTTGATTGATTCACGGGTTTGCGAGATGTTGATGGAATGTCTCTGGACAGTGTCGTTGGAACACATATATGGATTCCGAGGTTGGCGTTGGTAGTGTTACTGGCGAGGAACTCAGTTTGTGAGTTAAGCGAACCTCAAAAGAAATCGGGTGGCTGGTGGCGGATTCGAGAGGCTGTAGGTGACAGTGGAAGAACGCTCAGATCTACAGGTTCTTTTGTGGTTTCTTCCTCCTCTCTTCATCCATGATTTTGTTCTCCTTTGAATTTGGGGTTTGTTAATAATTAGAGTTTATTTTGATTTCTTTTCGGCAGAGATTTCGTACAATGAGGCAAGCAGTGGGAGTTTATTGATACGCCGTTGTTGGGGTGGTGTGGGTAACATCAGGGGATTGGAGTTCCAGAGGGAGTCGCTGTAATTAGTGAGGTTTGCCTCATAATCCCCCATTTGTGTCTTTCATTCTTTTTTTTTTTCTCGAAATCCAGTCGTTTAATGGTTGTATTTGTTGTTACCTTCGGTAGATAATCATCTGGTTGACTGTCCGACTTGATGACCTCCACGGGAACTATATGTCTATATTTCCAAACTCCAATGTTCAGTTTTTCGGAATGTAAATCCCTTTCCTCAATCTCGACAGATCGATTCCTCTATTTTTATTAGTCGAGTTTTTTCTGATTTGAGCTTTCAAATGCTTTGTTGTTAGGTTGTGTAGCTCTCGAGTTGAAAGCTTCCAGCAACCCAGGGGATTGATTCGACTCCAGCAAGGTCGTGTGGTGGCTTTTGGTGGATCCGCAGTATTTAGAGGCAAGGCAGATAGCAACCATGGCACGTTCTGTTTTTTGTTCCTCTTTTCATACATGGATAAGTATCTATCCCTCACCTCCAGGAGGGTTTCTTTGATCAATTGGGATATTTTTCATTCAGGATTTAACTCTTTGCAGACAAGAGTTCTGGGATGGACGACCTACCATCAATGCTTCCTTTGGATTAATCAAACGGTTAGTTCATGATGAGCTTTGAGATTTTTTCTTGGTCCGAGAGTTTGCTCATTGACCATATCAAATATTTATTGGTTGATGGTTTAAGGTCTTTAGTTGAATTTCAGGATTTATGTTAGGGTTGTTTGGTTGTGCTTTCTTTCTGAATCTTTTTGTGCTTCATTTGCATTGCTCTTTGGATTGTTTGGCAACAAAGAACCCTGGGAATAACTCCCAAGTTTTTTGTTCCATTTTTCATTAAGGGTTGGAGCAGCAATTTGAGGGCCATCAGAAGCAATCATGTCAAGCATTGTTGCTAAATAGACAGAAGGTTTACTGATCTAATTCGATGTTTCAATGTTGCTGCAAGGGTTGCAGTCGAGGCCCTGCTATGCTAAGCCTATTTTCTTTGTGAGCATTAATCTACATCAAGCATTACTACTTGCCTGTTTAAACGTGGTGGTGATTGTCCTTTGTGCAGATAGCTTTCGATGGGTCATCGTGTGGGATGCTGTTGTTCGAAGCTTGCTTTTCCATGTGATGTCCATTTAGGTAATCTGCTTGGTGGTTCTTGGTGTAGGTTTCCTTTGTTGCAAAGTCAGGGTCTTATCGTTATTTGGGTTTGATTATGAACAAATGCAGTGTAATCATTCAGTAAAAGTGGGGTACTTTTGGATAGTTAGTGGCCTGTATGTATATATGGACTGTTTGTTCATGAACTTGGTGGTTTCCGGTGAAAGTTAAACTTTGGCTCAAATAATTATTCAACGAAAAATTTGATTGGTAAATATATTAGCTCACTAATCTAGGGCAATCTATGCGGTCTTGCTTTTGGACCAGGTTGATTATATATCTATCGTTCTTTTCAATTTTTTATGAACATAAAAGCAAAGCAAAAAATCGGAATTTGTTGTTAGTTAGTTTGCTTCTTTACCACAGGTCCCGGCGCGGCGGCGCGGGCAATAATACTTGTATTATATTAAAGCTACCAAACCCTTTGATACCTGCTGCCATCACTGTCAGACATCGCGGAGGCACTCGGAGAGTGGGGGCTCATTTCGACGACGACGCTGAATTTAGACGACTACATGAGCGTGGATTCTCTCGCCAGATTTCTCGTTACGGTTGCCTTACTCGCCATCTCCCCTACCTCGCTTAAACAGGGAGATCCAATGCAAATTTTGACTTGTTTCGTTATTTTATTCTCTGTCTCCTCTTTCTTTGCAATCTATGAAATTGTTTAGCGGGCTTATTGATTTGTTCCAGATTAATGTTTGTCGGCCAATACGACGGTGCCGCTCTAAAAAGTGCGGCACCAATGACGCCGTTTCTGATTGGTCTACATAAATTGCGACGTGCAAGTGGTTTTGTTTAAATAAAATCCCAACCGAACTCTCGGTTAGCCCAGACGGCCTGTACCAGAGTGACGGAGTTCTCTCCGTTAAACGCTTTGTTTTTGTTCGTCTCTTGATCAATTAAAATTCATGAACTGCTATTTTGGCAGAATCAGAAAACAGAGAACAGGGATCGACCACCACACGAATCAGAAGCACACTTCCTCAAGTTCCATCACCGGCAGCCTCTACAAATGACGAGTACCATGCTCAATATCGATCCCTTCGCGCCGACAGCTCCTCAATCCGCAGCTCCCATCTCCTTCTGCCAAATTGGGGAATTGCAAGCGCGTCGCCTCTACATGCCGCGAGGCTCTGCATGGGTTCACCGCCTATCTCCGAATGTAACTGATTCGATTACGATTCAAGCTTAGATAAGTCTGCAAGATGCCGGTCGGATAGGTCCAGATCCTCATCGAAATAGCTGATCCCTTGTTGCTCAACGACAGCGAATACTCCATCCCCATGGCCACCACCGACGGCTGCCTTGTCTTCGGAGGTTTTAAGAATGTGTTGGGTTTCCTCCGGTCTGATTTTCCTGGCATGGACATCATCGCCAGCTCCGGTAACTGAAACCACCCTCTTTCTCTGTTTGTTCTTTTGTGTGTGTTATAAAGGAATGAAAGTGGTCTTCATTCTACATTTCTACTTTAGGATATCTCAAACCTGACCTCGCAGTAATAATCTATGTACAATAAATGAAATTCGACAAGTGTTTTCCCTTCACGGTAAAGTTGAGTTGTGGATGAAGGGCCTTTTGTGCTGCACACGAGCTCATTGAGGGCGATTTTTTCATCTTCCATTTGGTCAACCCCCTAGGCCATAAGGTTTAAGGCAATGTTTTCTTCATTCTGGAAAGGTGGGTTCTTTCCTTCTATTGTTTACTCATGTCATCTCGGTTATTTATTTCTAGAAACAAGGTCACTAGTAATATGAAAGGAGGACAGTGAAAAGCTAATGATGTATGTAGTCTTTTACTCTTCAGTTTTTCCCAGATTGAAATTTACTACCTAATTTGGGTTTTATACGTGACACCTAGTGAGAACTAGCTTGTTTATCTCAAGTTATCGCTGTTGATGTGCAACTTCATTCTATGTGTCAAACTTTAGGAGGGATCTTTAGTATTACCTTACTAATGGAGAACAAGTTTGGTCAATTTCAGGTTCTGGTAACCAAATGACCTGACACCTTTAATCTTCAGCTTATATTATTGACTGGATTTAGGAGACTGACACTCAGTCAAAACTTGCTTTCTCTATTATATGATGATTATACATTTCATTAACCACCTCATGCTTCCCTTCTTTTGTATGCAGTATGTTAACTCCATACTATACATAAAATTTTCTTTACAACATGTCTATGCTCGTAAGAAGAATGTTCGATTCATGATTTTGAGATTAAATGATGTGAGTAAATAGAGTATGGAGAATAGGTCACAGCTTGGTGGGAGCAATGAAGCTCGAGAGTTCGGACGGAGCAACAGTGGCAAGAGAAGAGTGTAGTGATCAGAACTGTGATTTTGTTTGTAGAGTTTAGTGGTAGGTGAAAGGATGACTAGAAATATATTTTGTTGCGCAGGCTCTAATGTATGGAAAATCTCTTTATTCTCAAGGCACCAGTGTACTTGACTTCTCAATAATGTTACTGCATTTACAGATTTACTAAGAACTTTTGAGAGAGAGAGAGAGAGAGAGAGAGAGAGAGAGAGAGAGAGAGTTGATTTGGTGAAGGCGGACCCTCAAGGAAGAAGGGTTGTTGCACTCTGTTTTTATACCAGTTCGACCAAATGTATTAAGTTTAACAGCACTAATCCAACTTAGCCATGTGTCAACGAAACACGGGCTATTACAAACATAAAACTATTGTTAATTAACGGCTATCATACTAAACAACACGACTGCATTTTGTTCAAAGGTCAAGCCTCTAATGTAAAACGTCATCATCTTGGAACTCCTTCTCCTCCTTCTTGTTGGGCAGGCTCTAATGTATGGAAAACCTCTTCATTCTCAAGGTACTAGTGTACTTGACTTCTCAATAATGTTACTGCGTCTGCATGTACTGATACAAAGAGGAGAAAGCCTCTCGAGGAACATGAAGGCCATGATGGCTGACTAGATTGTACTGGATGTCAATAGATGCGACTCCCAACTTGTTTGTCTTGCGTTCATAATTGAGAAAAGCACCATCCACAAACTGCAAGTAGCACCATAAACACACTGCTAACTATTCAGACTGAGTTCTACCTTTCTGTCTACCAGATACGACACTACTAGCAATCTAGCATTAACAAATGTGCCACTCACTTTTTACAGTCACTAAAATTCGACATTAACAAATGATCCGCATTCCATTACCGCTGCTAGACTTAGCAACAAGAGGTCCTTCATAATTCATGTGTTCTTCTTCTTAAAGCACCATAGTTCATCATTACCTGCAAGCCAACGAACTATGTTAACCGGCCAGGCATGTATCATCTTCTCAACCACTTCTTCATTATGCCTTAATAACAAATTCACACAATTACACTTGTTCAGATTATATCATGCACAAGAAGTAGGGACATAATAAATAAGTGAAAGAGAAGCTGGCGAAACTTCTACATATGAAAGATGTTGAGCAAAAGGACTCTATGGATCATTAGCAATACAACCCTAAGGGATTAACCTATAAACTCAGTGCTCTGTACTTTAGGGCCAACCCCAATGGAAGACAAAAAAATAAATTATGAAGACAACAAAATATAACACCCACCCAAATCAGGAATAAAATGTTGAGTCATGTGATCAGTGCCACCAAAATCAACTCATGAAGCCTGAATACACAACTATCAACTAAATGACCCTTTGACTTTGAGCTCTTGCATGACCGCAAACCTGTTTTGATGAAGTACCAGGATATTAAATCAGACAGAAACCTCACAACCTTATTGAACTTCAGGACTCATTCATTGTACAATATGTGGAGCCTGAAGGATAAATTAAACACCCAGCGCTTTACGGTACCCTTTGACATTTGAAATTGAGATAAGCTACTTATACTGCTTGCTCTAAGATTACGGCAGTGAGAATGGGAGAGAGAGTATAAATAGCTACCTTCTCGCCATTTCTTCTCCAACTTGAGGTTTCTGGGATTCTATACAATTGAGGAACTCGAGCTCAAAACTTCCCCTTGTGCTGATGATGTTTAATATGCCTCCCAACTACTAAGTTACCCGTAAGTAGGACAAATGGGGCATAGAGGGCCAAGAATAATGCTTCGTCACAGAATACAGATGGTCACTGATTTCTTGCATTCACTCCAAAAAGAACAAAACAAAGAGACAAGCACATGAACAAAACATCGATACCCAACTGCTCATTAAAGCAAAAAACAAGGGAAAACACACACCCAACATCCATTGCAAAATCTGCGACATGCTATTTTGAACGCCATAGGAAAGTAAAACGACCCCTCTAAATCTCCTACATCCACAAATACACAGCCGTCGAATTACCTGGAAGCCTTTTGATTAGGTGGGGAAAGTCCCTTCGTTCAACGATTCAATAAGGACCGAGGGCGAATCTCTTCTTCGTTGAATTAGGTTCGACAGGTAGTATGTCGGCGGCGCTGCTCAACGGAGATAAAGGGACGGTGACGACGTGGAATTCGTTGCCATCGGTTTGCCGAATTAATGAAGTAGGACGAAACAGAGAATGATTTCACGGAGCTGTTTGGTAGGCCTTCAGATTGAATCGACGACTGAGGAGTCGTCTGAACTCCTGCTAGAGAGTTCGCCGGGGATGGAGATCGATGAAGAGAACTGCTTCCCTATTGCTTCGTTGTCTTTTTCCTGGGTTTCTGGCGAAGAAATTAACGGAAAAAGAAACCCAATAAAAAACGCAAACGACAGAAAGAATTCGTCCGTTGGGTAGCGCGGAGTTCGATTTGGGCAACGGGTCATCAGGTTCGGGTTCGAATTAAACAAACCCAACCCATGCCACATCACTGCTTACGTGGTCCAATAAAAAATAGCGTCATCGGTGCCGCAATTTTTACGGCGGCACCTAGTATTGGCCATGTTTGTCTTTATAAGATCGTGATTAATAGTTACGCCAAAGAGGCCTAGGACCCGTTGCATATTTGGCCCGGAAGGCAGCAGTGACCATCGGTGGCTGAGCTTGGAATATCACGGCGAAAGGTAGGCGATTGGATGGTGGAATTGGAAACGGAACGGTTGTTGACGAAAGATGAGGAGACGGGAGAGATGTAATCATTTCAGATAAGTAAAATTCTTTAAATTCCTCCTTAATTAATTACTAGCTTATAACCCGGCCCTTTGGCCGGAATGCTCATATTTAATTATTTGTAGTTTTTGTTACTTTTAAGTCTATTAGTCCATTTAATCTTATTGATAATCATTCGATCGAGATGATACATAAAGAAATAATATATAGGTCGAACATTCGGAGAAATATCATAATCATTTAAGAATATAAAATATAAAAATGTATCATTGACCCTATTTTCATAATGCTAATTAAGTCCCTGTTAAAATGCTATTGGTTAGTTTTTTACAGTCAAGAAATATAGAGTATAAAAGCTCACTGAAATTCTCACACACCCCATAGATAGTTTGAAACTAAATCTTAAACCTCACAATCCTATATAAAGGGTTCAATGCTCTCCTTTTAGAAACAATATGTCACTAATCAAAAAGAAATGGAGAGTTGTTGATTCAAGTCATCTATATACTAAAAACTCAGCTAAGAGGGGACCATCACAACTTGAGAGCAAACGAAAAAAAATCAGGGTTATCTCCAATATGCGAATAGACTCGATTAAAGTAATAAGGCGGAAAATTAGACACTCCTTATCTATTAGTTCCAGTAGGTTGAATAAAGAAGCGACCTATTTCAAACAATCAATCAATGATTCCTCGTTTTAAGATAGAAATAGGTTGTGACAGTTGCAAAAACCATAAACCTAAAGATCCAATAGCCACCACTCTCCGTTGTACAACCAAATTTCTATCTCAAGAGGCATATATTCAACCAAAAGTTCAATTTCTAATCCTCCTTCTACAACTTCAGTTATTGATGAACTCCATTCTATTCGCCATTAATTGATATCGGAGTTGAAATCTTCTACTCGCCTAGCTTAAAATCCCAACAATAAAACCGTAGTGCCAAGAGATATCTGAAGATTGATTTTCAATGACAGTCTTGTACTGGGAAGTGAAAGGCGCAAACTATTGCACAATGGATGAAATTTCGGAGGAAGTTAGAAAGAGAAAAGAACAAAGATAAAAAAACAAAAAATTTAAATTGAAAAATGCAAGGATACAACACGTAGTTACATAATTAGTTTCTTCCATGTTAGCCAATTACCCATTTACCTTTAGCAAAAATTAAGAAGAGAGCGGGAATTTAAAATTGAGAAAATTACATGAAACTCTACTATAAAAATAGAAGTATCAAGCTCGATAAAAATACATACGGTAGACTTAGTGAGCTTGCTAATTATGATGAAAAAGTCCTCTGAATTTCAGAGATTAACTTTGTCTATGTTTTGTATAAAAAAAGATACAATAAATTTGTTTAGTGTAACTGGTTGTAATTGTTAACTTATTTTGAAGAGACCCGGGTTCAAATCTTGATATTGTTATTTTTATATGAAATAAATAATAAATGTGTAAAGAAAAAAATGACCTTCCTACTTTTACTCTCATTGCAGGAAATTTGAAATAGAGAAAAGTACACAAAACTCTACCATATATTAATGGAGGATTATATTCCTTTCTGTACCATTTTTATTATATTGTTTTTATTGAATGATGGTTACTATATGTTTTTAATTATACGTTCAAAGTTCAAACTCTTTCTTAACTCATTTCATTTCAATATTGTATCTGCTTAAAAATTAAAATTAAAAATTAAAAATATATATAGATAGTTGCACCATCATCGCAGTTTTTGATTAAGCCGTATTGGTTTATTTCAACTCATCTATAGTAGTGGCGCTTGTGTGTATGTGTTTATTTTACAGGTGATCATTCAACTGATTAATTGTAAGAATTCAGACCATGGTTTGGGTGGTAGCCTCCTTTCAGCGATCGGGGTATTCGTGTCTTCATGCAGCGTGCATCGTTCCACTTCGCTCCACGTAATTACAATAGGGCTGCCCATATCGTGACTAAACAAGCCCTTTCATTGTTGAATCGTCAGTTGGTTGATCAATGACTCTTCCTTAATTTTTTCTTGTAATTTGACTTACAAAGTCCTTTTATCATGTAATATCTGAGGTATTTCCTTTTCGATATCTCTGGCAAAAAAAAAACACTACATTCAGTTTGTTTTAATAGACACACATCAAATTTGGGCCAGGGGAGCAAGTCTTTTCTATGTTAAGCCAGTTTGCCAGGGATGGAATAGCGTCACTTCCCCTATGAGGGTTGTGAGTTTCGCTTTCCCCTTCCCATGTGTCCATTCCCCTTCTACATCCGATGGTGGAGAATACATCAAGGGTCTTTGTGTAACTTGTTTAATGTAATTACATTGAAAATAAAAAATAAAGACATGGGGAGAATATTGCCTTGCGTGATTTCTGGGATGAATTTTAGCTAACCATAACCGACGATTCTCTTCCCCTTCCATTTGTTGATTCTTCCCCTTCCATAACCGGCCGCTTCTTTTCGCCGACAATAACTCGCCGCCGCCTCCGGTATACAATGGCCGCCGGCAATAACTCGATGATATAGATGGGTTGGATCTGAACAGCCGGGGTTTTATGGGTTCGACTTGAACCTTTTATACACAAGCAATGACGACACGTTATATGAAGAGGCGGAGAATGGTGGTGATGTTTTAATGGTGGATGATGCAGCGGTTTTCAACGTGGAGGACATGCTCAACTAAGAAATCCTGTAGAAATAAGAAAAGACGGACAACGACAACGCAGAGAACAACAACGATTGCGAGGTGCAGGCAGGCCAGCCCGTTGAGGACAATGACAACGACAGAAAGACTATCGCTAGCGGCAACATTGTCGATAAGGTAACCAGGGGGTTATGAATTCCATTGCAAAGTGGTGCTAGTTCGTTACTATTGGTAGTATACCAGTGGTAGTCATGTAGTAGTAGTGGCACAGTGGTAGTATTCTAGTGGTAGTTTGTTAGTAGTGGTAGTGTACTAGTGGTAGTGGGTTAGTGGCAGTAATCTACTGGTAGACTCTTAGTGGTAGTATTATAGTGGTAGTATATTCTCAGTGGTACATGCACATTTATCATGTGGCCTCTAATATTTTTTAAAATTACAGGTACGGTATCAACTGTCGTCCCAGTGGACAGGTCAACATGGGAGCACTTGCGTTTCCAGAATCAAGAAGATTTTACAAGCTTTTATAAGTGTTTTGCTCATGGAAGAGGCTTCTCGTCAAGAGTTGTTGGAGCGGTGAAGAAAAATAGTCTACATGTAATTACAAAAATAGTCTAGTATTCAGTGATACATGTCCCGCTACTAGTTATTCGTTAAAGAACTATTGGTACTTACCAATACTAGTTACTGGTACATGTACATGTACCAAAAATAGTCTACGTGTAATTAGAGAATGAACTAGTGCTTGATGTAACGGCAAAATTGCCAATGGAACACAAAATCATAATAGTTGCTAAACCAACATTAGTGGTTTTCTCCAACATAATTGGTTCAAATATAAAAAAAAATCATAACTAAAAGCCAACAAATGTTCAAACTTTGTTCATACTCCAAAACATACATAAAACAATAGCATACTCCCCAACCGCTTGAAAAGAACTACTGTTGGGTCAGCTGAGTATATTCACAGAGTAGTGGTTCCTTCATCTCAATAGCTTTATTCGTTACCTCCTCAAACTTCATATTACTTGGGTCACCGATTATATTTTTAACCAACTCTGCAGACCTGTTCATTAGATAAGTTCTTATGCTCCATTATTTCTTCCATTCACCAACAAGTTTCCCTTCTTGGTACCAAAATAAAAACTATATTTTTAGACATATTGAATTACAACTTACAATACTACCACTACCAAACATTCAACCGTGATAGTGTCAGAAATATCTGGGATACATGTACTAGTACATGTACCACTAGTGGTACTGGTACATGTATCACTAGTGGTACACGTACCAGTAGTGGTACTATGACATGTACCACTGAACTTGGTACCAGTACCGTTGCTTCTGCAGTGGTACCACGAATCTAATTGAAAGTATCACTGCATTATACAAACAACAAACAAGCGCAACATATCACTAGTGGTACACGTACCAGTAGTGGTACTATGACATGTATCACTGAACTTGGTACCAGTACCGTTGCTTCTGCAGTGGTACCACGAATCCAATTGAAAGTACCACTGTATTATACAAACAACAAACAAGCACAACAAAAAAGAAAGGGCTAAATGTTTAGATTCCGACGCTGGATTCTGGAAAAAACTTGCGGGATAAAGAACCCTAACCTGCGAAGTTTTGCACTGGTGCAGAACGGGTCGACGGCGGAAGAAACTCTGATGATGCACGGAAAGAAAAAAAAACTAAGTTGTTAGGCCTTAGATTAAAGCAGGATTCGCCCCTGGGAAACGACGATCGACAAGGGGGAAAGGACGCTGGGAAACCCAAATCAGTAGTTGTACTGGTACATGTACCACTAGTGTGATTGGTACCACTACCACTAGAATTGGTACCAATACCACTACCACAACGATATCAATTCAAAGTACCACTGCATTATATAAATAGCAAACAAGCTACACAAGAAAGAAAGGGTTGCATGATTCAATTCCAACGTGGCAATCGGAAATAAAAAACTTCTGGGATACAGAAACCTCACTTGTTCTGTTTTCAACCGCCATAGCAAGGGTCAACCGAGCGGCAATATTTCCGACGATGCACTGAAAGCACAAGTAAATTGAAATGTGGGTTACGATTTGTGGATTAAAGCATGAAGGCCGGTGGAAATTCAACCAATTGAACCCAGTCAATGGAAATTCAACCGAGCGGAATTTCAATCGACCAAAATCAGAAAGAAAGGAGTGGAGGAAATAGAGCGGACCTACTTCTACTCTCAACGAACAAGCCTTCGAACCCAGGGAAAATGGCGCGTGATGGTGCAGGGGAAAAGGAAACCGGCGATAAATCGGCGACGTTGCAAGGGTTTATTTATTTGGGGTTTTGGGAGCAGACGGAGGGAAGAGGGATGATGGCCAGGGGAACGGTTTTTTTGCGGGGAAGGTAGCGGATTAGCCTCCGAAAATCTTTCCACTTTCAAAACCGAAGATCGCGTGCGATCATACGTGGAGTGGGGAGTGAGCGGATCCAGTGCGACACCTCTCTTTTTTGCCCTTGATGAATATCAACCACCAGATCAAGAGGAAGGGGGATCTAGGGCTAGGAAGGGGGAAGCGAAAATCACAACCCCTCTAGGGGTTGTGATGCTATCTAATCTGGGACGGGATACCGTCACAACTCACTTTGTAGCCATTAGATGTAATCTCTTTCCTCTCTCTCTCTTGTCATTTTTAAATTGATGGTTGAGATGAAAGGAAGGGTATTTTTGGGAGGAAAAAACTTACCACACTCAATCATTTTCCCTCCCATATAAAATAATAAAACCCTAATCTAACCCCATACCAACTCCACAGCCGTTCACCTCCTTCTCCCCTTCCTCCCTCTCTTTCGTCGACAACTCCACAGCTAGGAATGACAATGGGGCAGGTCCGGGGAGGGTATCACGATACCCATACCCGCCCCGTGGCAGATCGGGTCCAAGTCGGGTAAATTATCATGGAGCGCTGGTCGGGGCAGATCGACCCAATGGGTATTCAATTTATAAGGAAAGCATTATAAATATTCATTATTTTCATTATAAGACCAAAAAATAAGTCATAATATGATAAAATATAGTTAAGTTATTGGAGAAATTGAGATTTTCACTAATTTACAACTTTATAATAACTAAAATATGATGTAATAAAAGGAGAATCCTAAGTAATTTGACTAAACTTACATGTAATATAGGCAAGAACGGGTCAGGGCAGGTCGGGTCGATGAGAATACCCATGCCCGCCCCACCCCGCCTACGGGGTGGGTCGAACCCGCCCCAAAATAGGTCAAACAGATCGGGTAAAACGGTCAGGTTGAAATTGCCATCCCTATCCACAGCCGTTTCACAACTCCACAGCCGGCTGCCACAACTTCACCTCCCTCTTCCTCTGCCATGCTCGTCGACATCCTCCGGCCTCCGCCGCGCCTGCTTTCCTCGCCCCCGCCGCCCCTGCACCCCTCGGCGTGCCCCGCCGCCCCTCACCGTGCCCCGCCATCCCTGCGCCCCCCACTGTGCACCCGCTGCCCGCTGTCGTCTTTACGTCGTCGTTGCGAGGTTACTGAAACTCGCCTCCCCCCCTTTCCTTTTTTTTTTCAGATCTGTGATTTTTTATATTCCAGATCTGATTTTTGTGTTAGTCTCTACTGGTACGGTACTAGTGCACACTAGTACCGTACCACTACCGCTGGTACCGTACCACCACCATTGGTACCGTACCACCACCATTGGTACCTCTACCAGTGATCACTGGTACATCACAGTGACTAGTGGTAGCGTACCACTGGTAGCGCTACTAGTACGCTACCACTGCTCACTTGTACGTACCAATGACTAGTGGTAGCATACTAGTACTTACTGGTACACTACTAGTGGTAGTTTTTGTGTACCACTAGACAAAAATCATTATTATTAGCACATTAATGGAGTGGTACTTTTTTGTAGGTGGCCGGAGCGAGTATGATTGCAAGATTTCACCGGAGAAGGTCTGCCGATCGGAGAAAGTCAGCCGATCGGAGTGAGTGACTACTGGAAAAGGAAGAGAGAGAAATGTATTTGTGGCAAGATTTAAATTTTAAAATAAAATAAAATATTTAATATGAGTTTTAATTTTCCAAAATGTAATTAATATAAAAAGGAAAGTAATTAATAAAATTTCTTTTTGCACTACCCAAATTGCCCTTTGTGATGAAACTCACAACCCTATGTGACCGTATCCCAGCCCATCTAATCCCTGTTTGCCAAGCCCACACGTTGGACATACAGTATAATAGTAGGGAGAAAATGGAAAAGGAAAGAGCGGCGGGAGGCGGGAGCGCGACTTGAGGTCGGGGAAAAAACAAGGAACAGAGGGATGATATGAGAATTAATTCTTTTTGGCTCCACCAAAACCATCTCTGCGCCCCTGCCATTTGCCACTGACCGGTGGTGGATCGGAGCAGAATCGAAGTCCCAAGTTTTCAACGGCGAATCTCTTCTCAAACAACAATGGTGAAGGTCGTAGTAGGAGACGAAAACCAACTCAAATTGGCCGAGGACCGACTTACTCAATCTGGTTTCACCGCCCAGGTCCCCCTCCCGATACGCGCTGTACATTTCATTTTCACCTCTGCAATTCCCTGGGGGGACGATCTAATTGTTCTGAAATCCGTTTGATTTGATTAGGTCGGCCTGGTGATCGGCAAGCTCAGCTCCCCATTGGACCGAGGCTTCGTCTTCGATTTAGTCCCCACTCCGACGAACGACGCCGGCGAGCCAGCCTGTTCCGTCGTCGAGACCAAAGATGACAAGAAAAAGGGCGGTTCCAAATCCAAATCGCAGGTCTTGGATGCTTCCACCTTGCTCATTGACACTGACTGGGTCGCCGAGCACGCTCGCCAGGTCTGCTTGTCTCTTCCTTGATTTCCTCGTCAATCCAGCTGGCTTTAGTTTCATTTCCAGTTACTGTAACGATGGTGAGGGTTTCACTTAGGTTTCGAGAATGTTAGTTGGCGGGATGAATGTGGTGGGAGTTTATGTCTGGGTTAGTGATACCTCATTCAAGAACTCAACTATTACCCTTTGCCAGGTAGCTTCCTTGGAACTTTGATTTCTTAGGGTTTTCCGTTTCTCCAGAGCAATGTCCTATGCGATTCCGGGCTGATTGGGTGTTATTAACGGTAATAGCTTTTGCAGACAGTGAAAGGAGTGGCGGAAGCCGCACCTATTCTAGAAGGAGATTGGGATGAAAGACTGCTTATTCATATATCTTATAGCCCAAGGAGGTATTTTGTATCTTGCGTTAGTCTAATTATGTTCAACTTTTCACCATGACTTGGGACTACTTTTGATGCTTCATATGTTGATCGGTAAGTTGATCTTCTGTAGGTGGACATGTCGGAATTGTATGTTGTCTTCAAGTATCACATCAAGCAGCATACGGCCCTGTGATTTCAAAATGGGGAAGGTCTTAAGCTCCATGCAGAGATTTAGGTGTATTTATAACTTTGAGCTCAGGTAGGAATAAATAATTGGTTAGTTCTGCTCTGCATTACATTCCTGCTGGGTAGATCTATCAGGCTACAATATTTTAGGATGATTTTTTGGATTTTAATGGCTGTATAATGATGGTGGAACATCTGCTTGGAAATTACTGCATTCTTGTGGTAGTTGCCAAACTCAAGAGTGAAGTTTTATATCCGCAGATTACCTATATCCCACGAACGTGAATCAACGGCTTCAACGCTGAGTGCAATTCTTCGGTATGGAATCTCAACACATGTGAAAGAGCTAAGAGGTGCAAAGGCTGTAATTGATGGAAAATTGGTAAATAAGAACTGTGAACATGCTTTAGCCTGTTTTTGGGTTTCTTTATTTTATCTGTTCAGTGTTCGGCAACATTTTTTATGTCGAAGTTAATATCTCCATTACTGTCCATTTAAGATCACAAACGATGAGCCATGCACCACTGACAGTTTACATGAAGTTGAATTGCTTTTTCCATTCCAGGAATGTGACCCTGCTACTGAAGGTTTGTTGACAAATTCATCATTTCGTGTATTGAGTAACGTCAATATTAGCCCTGTATATCATCTGGGCATCTGATATTTGGATTTTATTTTTACCTATAAAGCATGCAGTCAGAAAAATGTAGATGGTCTTCTTGTTTTTGGTGGGTCTGTATGTTCATTCACGTATCTGAACAACAAAGAGCCTGTTTCGCAGGCAGTTGCTGATATAAAGGTATGTCGTAATCCCAGTTGTCTTTTTCTATCTAGCTTTTGGAATTTGGCATTTGGCATTTGACCCTTCATATGCAGTTTGGTTCAAACCTTAATAATGCATCTCTGCTTCAGACCTTGCATTGGATAACATTAGGAAGCTGCTGTCTTTTTCTTGTTATGTATAGTATAGGCTTCTTTGAGATTTGTCCCAGATACTGTTAAAGTTGCTTTAAACCTATCATAGGGTGGCCCTCATTTACCGGTGAAGGTGCGGCTTAGGTGGCTGTATCCCCTAATCTTTTTTTTGGATAAGGATGATATAGGTTTCATTTTTTGTGATTAGGGTACTACTTAAGGGATTCGATCCCGGGACCTCCAGGTTCTAGGCTAGTGCTATAACTCAGTGCCGCTTAGGTGGCTGTACTCCCTAAACTTTTATGACCAAAGTTTTAAATATTCACAATCACTCCCAGATCATGGAGATAGTTTTGTTTTTTTAAACCTTAGATGGCAAGATAGAGACAGTTGATTTCCTTGGCTTTGGAACCTTTTTAACTTCTCTCCTGGCTAGTTACAGTCCAATTTATATAGTGTGTTCAACTTCTGCCAGTTTTGAGTATAGAACCCAAAACCTCAACCCTTGTTCTCAAATGAAAGAGATGATCAAAGCAAAATCTGAGGTTAAAAGGCTCAGGGTAAATAAAGTTCTGTAGAAATTCCCTGTTGCACGTGGTCCTTTATAGTTAGTACCTATGCGATCACACCAAGCATGAAAGACATTTTCAGATGCTAAAATGGAATGCAGATGTCTATTCATATTCTTCCTGTACCTAAATTGACCAGATTAAAAGCTTTAGTAGGCAGTCTTGTAGCTTTCATAATGCCACTCTAGGAATTCCATTCTCACTTGGATTAACCTTTGCTCTGTGCTTTTTTCTTTTTGAAGTTTGACATAGTCAGGAGTCTGCAAAGCAGGTTGGACATCTTATGTGATGAAGCAGATCAAGAACTTGCTGCAGAAGATGAAGGCACTGAGGAAGCAAGCCAAGACAGACTGTCTCATAAACCTGTTTCCAAACTTGTCCTTCACTCTTTAAGGTGTGTAGTTTAAGAATTATAGAGATGATAGTAGTTAAATGGTGACAAGTTTAATGTCACCTCTCCTGGTTAAAACAGGAAAACATGCCATCTTGCATTCCCTCGAAGAGTTTTCATTCCATGGTTGGGTGATATCTACATTTGTGACTATCTACAACCATCAGAGACACTTGAGGTTTGGTGTTGCCTGTCTGTCCTATACTGAATTTTCGATTGCAGGGAATTCGCATTCAAGTTATGATGTTTTTTGGGATTATTGTGGCAGGTCATAAAAGATCACTGTGTGGAGTTGATGTCCATGCAAGCCCCAACTGATGCCTCAACGTTCTTCCAGCCAGAAGTGGAAGCTCCATCGGTGATCTCCAAATCTTTCTGGGATGTTTCAGTGCCTGGCAATTCGAATAATTCTTCTTCTAGCAAGAGCAGAGAAGCCGATGATGCAAGCCCAGAAAGCAGCAACAGACAGCTGAGGAAGACCGTTAACTTCAGTTTCGGCATGGTGGCAGCTGTCCTCATCCTGCTTATGTCTATCTTGCTAGGTTTTGTATTCGTCAGGAAATCATAGGTAAACGATTTCGGGTTATATACTAGCCACAGGATTTCTTGTAACTGTTGATTCGGTGGTGTCTGTGAACGAGATTTGAAATGTTTGTTGCATTCTGTGATTGAAAACTATGGAGCGAAGAAACGAAAAGAGAAAGTTATAGAAGGAAAGAAGAAGAGGGAAATGGCAGAATTTAACTGTGACTTTGTAGTATAGATTCTGAAAGGATGCTTTAGATTTTGTTTTTTCCTCAACTCTCTCATGTTTATGTCCATAGCCTGTTGTAAAGGTGAACACTGGAATCATTTTTGTATTATGCGAGAAAAGTACTACAGTTTGAGTGCAAGAATTAGCCACTACTAGAAGAATTTTGTTACCTTAACAAAGCTGGAGATTTGTTACTACTAGAAGAATGCAAGTATTGCTCATCCAAAACCCTACTACCTTCTACCACACTTCCACTAAACACCAGACACACTCTTCCCTTCCAGCCCGGCTTCAGCTGCCTTCAATGGCGGCTGCTACTTCATCATGGCTTTTTGCAACAATAGACAAGGATAAAAAAGGAACACCAGGGAAGTGGATTCTGTCGAGCCAACCCAACCCTAGGGGTGACAAACGGTAAGTCGGTAAACGGTTTACCGGCGGTATCGGCAGCCGAAGGTCAAATGGGGAAGCTCGGTTTACCGGCCCCAGTATCGGTAAATACCGACGGTAATTCGGTAACACCGATACCGGACAAGTTAAGGCATTAACTAACCCTTACTGGCTACTAGTTCAGATTCTGTTTAAAAAAACTGCAATGAAATAAGAAACTTTGATCTCCATTCTATTTCCTCCATACAAGTATCTATTACAAGTACTCCAACTGTTGGATCCAGTCATGACCAATTGATGAAATTCAGATGTTTACATCAGCTCTCCTAACACGCATATGAACAGAAAATAATAGCTCTGAGTGCTATCAGTAATCATCATAACCATTAGTTACTGGTTTCTCTGTACAAGATCAAATCCTTTCTGTACAAAAAGGACTAACGCGTCCTTGAAGGAGTGTACTCTCCATGAATGGATTGGAAGGCCAAGACTGTTGAGCTTGCTTTTCCCCCTAGTTTGCAGAATCACTAGGGAGGAATTTGCCGAGGCATGACACGACCCTGGAAATTTTTCCAACAGAAAGAAATGCACGGATTTAGGAGGGTTGATCAATTTTGTTCTTGCTAATAGGTCATTAGAGAATGTAACGTTTACCTCTCATTCTCAGTGATCAGAGACCGAAGTTCACAATTCTTGAATCTGGAGAAGCAAAGATTGAAGAAACAAGCAACCATTAGTCGTTCACACAAGCCAACACAAATTGTGCGGGAAATGAGATTGTCACAAGGAAAATGAAGCCTAGCGTGAGTTGGCCCTAAAACATTGGGGAATACTAACTGTGTGGATACTTCAGCCCTCAATGAAGGCTGGCAGTCAGTGGTCAAAGCCTCTAAGGTATACTGCAAGAACCTGTCATGACAAACAATGGCAATTTCCTTCTCGGGTCGTGTCCATAACCTGAAAATACAAATATTTCCAATGTCATTCCTGTGGTACACATAACCGTATCATGATGAAGAAGGAGATTCCTAGGGTAACAATCAATTAGTAATAGACTAATAGTAGAAGGCCTTTCCTACACTAGGTTTTTCGGGCAGAGAATATGCAGTGAACAAGGTTGCAGAACAGGTAAAACAGGGGAGGTAAATACCAGTTCATGAACTTCAAGCCCCTGGCTGCAACCTCTGCAAAGGTCTCTCTAGCATCCGGCTTCCACATAACGTCATCATCACTTTCTATCTGTAAAGACAACACATTTCTTTGCAGTTAGTTTCAGATACAAAAGGTGAGAATCCTGGAACCATCACTGTCAGGATGTGGGTAAGTAGTGCTTGCCAACGAGAAATCAACGTCAGGGTAAAGAGACCGATACTCGGTGACTGTCCTCCTCTTGTCACAAGGATGAAGCCCCTGCAGCATTAAACAAAGACACACTTGATCAAGAAAAAAACCAGTTTTGGCAGAAGTTCATAAACTCCAATTGGGCTCTCGGTGATAGTACCAACCAATCTCTCTCGACAAAGTTCATACGCCAGAATTGGTGGGTAGTTGACATCTGACATTTCTGCAGCAGCATCACCACAGTTCTGTACACTTTCGTTGGTGAGCTTTCTATCAAACACCTTGACTGCAGTTTCTATAGTCCTGCCAAACCCAATCCATTCATTCTCAATTAAAAAGAAAATTGAAGAGCACAGTAGAAAGCCAAGAAATTCCAACCTCGACAGAGGAGAGGTGACGACTAATTGAATTTTGGCAAGGATCCCAGATGAAACCACATAATTGCGCAAATCTCGAACCTGTAAAACGTTTCAATTCAAGAGCTTCGGAAAGAATGGGAGGCGCGGAATAACAATAATCCAAAAGTGGCAACTTTGGTAGAAAGAAAATTGACAAACTCGCCTGTTGGGATCCAAGCGGGGAGAGGTTAGCATCAAAATATTGAGGAGACATCAAAGCGCTGTGATCCTGGGCTCCTGCAACATTGTGGACGCCCTGCGCATGCCTCACCTGCACGAAACCCAAAATTGGGAATAAACTACCAGAGCGTTGGAAATGGAGAAAGCTTTGTAAACTTTGAATTACCAGATGAAGAATCTTGACGTTGTGAGTTTGAGCTGCGGCGTCGCACATTTTGGTGATGGCTCGTGAAAGGAAGAGCAGAGCAGAGCAGAGGGAGATTCGCTTTGGAAGAGATGGAGGGAGTCAAATGGAGGAAATTAAATTGCATGGGACGTGGAGGCCGACCAGCAGCAGAATGGCATGTGATGTGATTCAGTTTCCGTCACTCTCTTGGCTGTGGTTTCCGTTTTCGGTAACAGAAAAAACAAATATCTGTCTAATACAATCATCATAAACAATCATGAATTTGTACAATGGCGATGCGCCGTACTTGGGCCGGCACTGCACGGGCACGCTTCGGGCCAATTTATTTCGTGTCGTGCTTGGCACGGCCTGTCAGCTTTCGTGTCGTGCCATGCAAGCCCATTTGTTAACTTTGCTAGGCCCGGTCCAGGCCCAGGCACGGTTCGAATCGTGCCGTGCCTATTCGTGCTCGTGTCATGCTCGTATTCGTATTTAATCAAAAGGACGAAAACAAAAGAGGGAATGAAAAAGAAGGTGAAAATTGGACGGAGGAACATAGTATTAACCGATAATGTTTGAGAAAAGTAACAATTAACAAATAAGGGGGAAAAGAAAATTGGAAGTATAGCGAGTATGTTTTGACTTTGTTTAATTCTTTGTCCATTTTTACTTATGTTAGTAATTACGTATATATCTTTATGACACTTATGTAATATTTGAACCTATAATTCTTTTTATATTTATTTTCTATCAAATAAATATTCTTTTCGTACCATGTCTGTTCTTATACTAAATAAAGTCTCGAAAATATTAGGCCCAACACGGGCCACTTATATACCGTGCCGTGCCCGTGCTCATGAAGTTTAGGCCCGACACGACCCATAAGTTATTCGTGCTCGTGCCGGGCTGGCCCATTTATTTCGTGCTCGTGCTCGTGTCGCACTCTAACCGTGTCGTGCCGTGCTAGCCCGTGGGTGGCACGGCCCGGTGCCCACGTACAATCATGATCCATTTTTAGATTCTTAAAGTAACACGAAATATATTTGTCATCTACACTGTGAAGTAAATTCATTTTTCCCTATGTGTCTAACTAAACAATCATTAGCAAATTGGTCACAATTTAACTTCGAAAAATTATCTTAGTATAGCTCAAAACTGTAAAAATATTATTTCTATACTTGGAGTTGCAACAGATAGAGTCAAAACTAGATTTACAAGATAGAAATATCGAGTTCTGGGTATATTTCAATTGCAAACTTTTTTTATAGTATGGTAAATTGATTTATCTTAGCTTTTAAACCTTAAATAATTTGTATTATAGTGATAAAATACTCTTACATGATGAGTTCTGTCCTTGATTTATATGTATATGTGAGTACTTTAATTTTACCCAATTCAATCGTATATAGCATTGGATTAGGAGATGCCTGGATACATGCTACGAAAGTATATGCACTTTTTCCCCCCTACATATATTCGTATTTTGATTTGGTTGATTAAGACCCCTTGTGTTTTGGAGTTTAGTAGGCATGTAGTCGGCATCGCTGCCTGAGGTTGAATTGCCCATCTAATTAATTAATGGAGGATACAATACAAGGTGCTTCGATGCTTGCTGCCACAAGTATGTACCATATCACTCAAACTTTCCTATGTCTATAACTTAACCAACACTAGTTTTTTGGGTAACGTTTCGCGGCGGTAAGCAACTATAACTATATTTAGAAATTCATCTACTTATTTTATAATATAGTTGAATTCAAATAATCCACAAAATCGTTCAAGTTAGATACTGTCATATGCTTGTTTAATAAATTTTACGTAATATGTTAATCATTACGAAAGACTTATGTTATATGCTTGTTTAATTGATACATAAAGAAAAAAACTATATCCTTATTACTTTTACGTGTATAACCTTAATATCATGAAAGACTGACTTGATACATTTGTTAACTGATACATAAGAAATAATTATCCCTTTATAAACTTTAGGTAGTTGCTAAATCATTAAGGGAGACTTACATAATTGATATATATAAGAACTAACTATTCGTCCATAAGTTTTACGTAATCAATTTGTAATTTACATATATATGCTATAGAACATTGTTAAGTAAATCTTCTGAAACATGTGGTCTAATAATAAAATTAAGTTACACAAATTATCATATTTTATTAAACTTTTATCTAAAATTTATTGACCTAGGAAAGTATTTGTGGGATTTAAATTGATAATACGTTGAATGTTTTATTAATAATGAATGATTTTCAGTTAATAATAAAGTAATTAAGTGAAAGAAATATCATATTTGATTAAACTATTATGTGAAAATTGCTTAATTTAAAGATTTTTCGCTTAATGCAAATTGATGACATGATCGATCTTTAGCTAATAATAACACAATTTTTTTTCCAAATATATATATTATGAAATATTTATGTATTGTGTATGTTTAATTGATACGTAAGAAATAAGCTTACATCCATACGTTTTTTGCAATGTATTTTTAATTTACATAATTGCTATATAATTGTGTTTTTTAATTATATGTATTTTTTGGCCTAATAATAAAATCAATTTATATAAAGTATAACATCCTTTTGAAAATTTTGATAAAAGTTAACTGGATTAATATAATTTTTTTGTAACACAATTGATGAAATTGTGAATATTTTAGTTAATAATAAAGCAATTTATTTATATTGGAAAAAAATAATCACATAATGGCCTTGCCTAAC
Organism: Linum trigynum; assembly: GCA_964030455.1. Lineage (NCBI taxonomy): Eukaryota > Viridiplantae > Streptophyta > Magnoliopsida > Malpighiales > Linaceae > Linum > Linum trigynum. The sequence continues at coordinate 8,168,513 of OZ034821.1, forward strand.
ATTTGTGTAATGTAAATTGATAAGTTGATCAAAAATTTAATTGTAATATGTATATTTTTGTTTAAATTTATATTATGGAAAACTTATTAATACCTTTGCTTAACTAATACATTAAAAATAATTTTCCCTCCATAAGAATTACATAGTGTATTAATCAATATGGAAGACTTAGTTTTTAAATTGATACATAAGAAATAATCATTGCTTTATAAATTTACATAATGTATTTTTAATTTACATTAATATTATGGAATGAAGTTGTGTAAATCTTCTATAATAAATTACAAAAAGAACAGATCTTATTAAATTATTCTGTTAAAGTTAACCGACCTAACCAAAGTTTTGTGTAATGTAAATTGATAATATGATGAATATTTTAGCTCATAATAAAGAATTTTAGTTCATAATAAAGAATTTTAGTTAATAACAAATTAATTAAGCTACAAATCACCAAATTTTATTAACTATTATATAAAAAAATAAATTTCATTGCAGAACCTTGTGTAAAACAAATTAATGATATCTTCAACAATTAAGTTAATAATAAAGAAATTTGATTTGTTCAAACTTATATTACGACAGATTTACGTAATTAGTTTATTTAATTGATACATTCTCTTTGCCCCTTAAGTAGAAGGATTAAAAATACAATATATATTTATCTTTCTATAAATGAAGGGTTTTAAAATCGTAATGGAGCTAAAAATTCATATAAGAAATATCTATCTTTCTATAAATTAAGAATTTTAAATCATATTGTAAGTACAAAAAAATAATAATAGTGGTAATGGGTTTTGGTTTTCTCCGGAAGCATTTTTCGGTCGGTTTATGATAATAATGGATGGTAAAAAATGTTGCAAAGATTTTGGTTTTCTCTAGAGGTTTTGTTGGGCTCGGCTGCAGCTAAGAATAGCAATAATGAACAGTACCTATGGAGAAAATGTTGCGAGGAATAGTGGATGATACTTGCGCTATTAACTAATTAATTAATTACATACTAGTAAGGTCGACTGGGCTCATTGGATGTTTATCGCCAAATAGATTTGGGTAATGGGCTGGGATTGTTTAATGACCAGCAAGGCCTTTGGTCCAACTCAGTGCGAGAGCCCAGAGCAAGCAAGGTGACATTGACTTTAGGGCAATGCTCGATACATCCATTCAAACCTTCATAATCAAGTTAAATGAATGATTTGCCTACACGGTGAATAAATCCACCTCCACATCTGTGGACAAGTGATATCATGATGTTAAAAACACAGGGGTCTTACCCCTTGTTTTCAAGGAAGGAAGGAATTTGAGGGAGAGGAGGGAAAATTTGAGGGGAGAGAAAGTAGAAGGGCAAATGTTGTTTTATGGAGGAAAATGGAAGAAAAGTGTGAGAGGAAAAGTATGTTGAGAATTGTGATTGATATGTTATTTTATTGATAATTTAAGGTAAAATACACTTGTATAGTCAAAACTTTTGCGTTTGTGTCAATAATAGTCAAATTTGAAGAAATATCACTTATAGCCAGATTTTCTAGTTGTTGTATAACAAATATAGCCATTTTCGTTACAAACTTTAACAGTGTTAGATATTCCGTCAGTGAGGTTAACAATATGCTAACTAGTACGCCAAATCATCGCACACGTCAGCAACATTACAAAAGGTCAACTGCCACGTAATTATTTATTATTTAAAAACAAAATAAAAATCCAAAAATAAAAATCCATTATCCTTATTCCTTTTTCTTCATCGGAGCCTAAGCCCCAACCTTTTCCCAGCCACCGCCCACCCCCTGCATCTCCTTCCTCCCTTGTGCATCTTGCGCTCATTCTTCCTCTTTCGTAATGGGCCACAAACACCACTCTTTTCTCCGTGCACCAATAATCTGTGACAATCGCAACTATCCTTTTCACCTGCGTAGAGCATCAGATGCCCCTTTGGCATCGATTCTAGTTTTCCCACACAATAGCTCTTGCTCCACCTGCAAGTAGCCGGATTTTTCGGGACAGAACGATTTGATTCTGATGGTCAATCGGCGACCCCAGTGGTGAGCTTCGTACTTGGCTTCGTGCACCACCCTTGCAGGCCTCACTGCTGGTCGTCGCTCCTCTGCTTCAGCAACCCGAATCAGGAGGCTGGGATTAAAGAAAACGCTAATCCCACCGGTGACCCGATGAGAAGCACCCACACCCGAATGTTCCCGGATAGGCTTCTTGGCACCGAGCTCCATGAATGCAAGAAGGAGTCGAGTGATTTTGAAGAGAGAGGGGGGGGGGGGAAGGGGAGGAAATCGAAATCCTATAATTGTTACCAAGGGCAAAAACCAGTGGTTGTGTGGTTAGCTCCGATGTGGGTATTTATGTGGGAGAGGGGTTGAGATTGGGAAATAAACGAGAAGGACAGAAGTGGATAGCATGATTTTTAGGGGGAAGAGGTTTGATTTAAGCGAGAAGGACGTCTGATGGTGAGAGGCAGAGAGTGGGATAGAGTGCGATTTAGGGGTTGAAGAAAACAAATCCAATCTCTGCCTGAAGGGATTCAATTTCCGATTAGTAGTTTTAGAGGCAAACAGATTAGGCGCTCTTGGGGAATATCTGCTCGTTCCAATGCCCACTCCTCCATCGCTGCTCGATCTGGCAACACCCCGAGGGTCTAAACCCGCCGCTGACGTCGTCGTCGAAGCATCTCCGTCTTGAGAAGGCAGATTTGTTCACAAGAAGCTTGTACTTAACGAACGCATCGGAGCAAGGGTCGGCGACAAGAAGGAGATTAAAGCAAGAAGATTGATTGGCGGATTTAGGCATTTTTTTATAGAAAGGATCTGGGCATTTTTGAAAGAGAAAGAAGACGATAAAGATGAGAGGAGGAGAAATGATTTTGTTTGTGGGTTGTCATCATTTTGGGAAGAAGAAAAGAATCTTTTTCTTGTTGTTCGTTGATGGAGATGAAGAATCAGAGAAAACGAGAGCGGCAGTGATTTCCAAGATGGGAAAGTGAAGAGGCTGTGGAAGACGACGAGGATTATTGTTTTTTTTATATTTTTTTATGAATTTATTGCTTTTTTATAATTTTCATTTAATTTAATTAAAATTAAAGAAAAAAATAATGATTTTCCACCTGCCATCATATCTCAATAAAATATGCCATGTCAACTGTTGCTGTTAGTCTAGTCATCATGTTAGATAACACCGTTAAAGTATTGGACGGAAGTGGCTATAAGTGGTATTTCTTCAACTCTGGCTATTATTGGCACAAACGCGAAAATTTTGGCTATACAAGTGTATTTTGCCATAATTTAATGATAATTTTGATGTTTGGGTTATTTTGTTGGTTATATGTTAGGTACCAATGTTTTGGTGTTTCACTTTAATGTATTATGGTTTCTAATTTTGAAGCATATTGTTCCGGTGGATTTAAAGTCAATTATAATATCAGACATTTTGATTTTTGTTGCTAATGTAGTTGTGATGGTGAGTATCAATTTATAGAAAGGGACATACAATGAGAAAATTTTCTGTCTAGTTCATTTACTAACTGTGAAAGACTGAAAGTTTAATAGTAGCAATAATTTAGTAGCAATAATAAAAATACTTAGGTGGGCAAGGCAAAACAAAATAAACAAGTACTCTATAGCATCCAGTGCATTTGATCCACCACCTTGCATGTGCTGAGTGCTGACCTCCTTTAAGCGCGGAGGGTGGAGGAATATATATCGGATCCCGGAAGAACATTAACACTTGAACCTTTCTTTCTACCGTTACTTAAGGAATTGTTATCGAATTGTTATCGGTACAGTAGTGGCCGTGGAGCCTTTCCCCCCGAACATATATATATATATATATATATATGACTAACTCATCATCATCATCGAATAAAACCTAGAGCAAAACGTCAGCAATGGCTGCCGCCGATTATGTTGTCGTCTTTCTAATCACGCTTCTTTCACTAGCTTGGTCCCCGGCTATCGCCACCGACGACAAGCCGCTTCAGGATTATTGCGTCGCCGATAAGGGCGGAGGTATGCATATGAATTACCTAGACGTACGGCAACGCACAAATATTTATACTGCCCGGTTTAGATTGTCTTGGAGAGGTGGTAAATGGATTGGATTTATGGGTTGGTGGATCCATGGATCAAATGAATTGGATCCAATGGGTTGGTGGATTCATGGATTAGACCAAAATGTAAATTTTGAAAAATTTAGGTACTAAAATGTCACAATAAAAAATTTTAGGTACCAAAATGTAATTTTCCGATGACATTTTTCGTATAAAAATATAAATTTTAGGTATCAAAATGTAAAATATAAAAAATATAGGTATCAAATTGTAGTTTGTCATTTAAATTAGGTGGATAATTTGGTGAAAGAATTGTATTGGATTCATGAATTTGGATCCTAATTACGATAGAAGCATTCATATAAATATATATATAATCCGCTTAATTACTGATGTTTATTTATCATTGTGTGTACAATGAACACCATGCATGCAGTGCCGATGAATGGGTTCGCTTGCAAGTCGCCGCAGTCGGTGACGGCGGACGAGTTCAGCTTCAGCGGGCTGAACAAGGCGGGCGACACCAACAACCCGGCGGGGTTCAAGGCGACGCTGGTGACGGTGAACCAGATCCCTGGGCTGAACACGCAAGGCGTGTCGATGGTCCGCCTCGACTTCGCCGCCGGCGGGGTGAACGCGCCCCACATCCACCCGAGGGCCAGCGAGATGCTGATCGTGATGGAAGGCTCCCTCGAGGTCGGCTTCGTCACCACCCTGCCGGAGACGAAGCTCATCACCAAGGTCCTCCAGGCCGGCGAGGCCTTCGTCTTCCCCCAGGCGCTCACCCACTTCCAGAGGAACGTCGGCAAGGGAACTGCATTCGCCATCGCCGCGCTCAACAGCCAGAACCCCGGGACCCAGCCGGTGCTCGCCGCGGTTCTCGGCTCCAACCCCAAGATCCCCGTCGAAGTTGTGGCCAAGGCCCTTCAGGCCGACAACAATCTCGTCACTCAGCTCCAGTCCAAGTTCAAATGATGATCATCATCATCGAGTGCACGGAGGATAGTTTGATTTAATTAATTCATTAATTAGGAGGAGATTAATGGACAAGGTTTTGAGTAGTATGGTTTCAGAAAGAAAATTGAAACGAGGTTGAGTGAATTAAACTTGAAAAGTTGGTCTATTGGAGTTTTTTTTTATGATTCCATAAAATTATGTAATGCACAAGATTACATAGGGTTCGTTTGGATTGAGTATTTGGGGTCAAATAATAGATTTTGTGTTATTTGACCCCAAATAACATGTTTGGCTGACAAAATGTGGGATGCGTTATTTGGATGTAAGTGTTTTGCCAAATAACAGGTTTGAGACCAAATAACACAAAAAGTATTGTTTGCCAAATACTTGAGAGGGGGCAGGTATTTGCCAAATAACAAGTTTGAGATCAAATATCACATACCAAATAACAGGTTTTATATTATGTGGTATTTGTGTGGTAATTGACCCCAAACAACAAGTTTGTCAAATACTCAATCCAAACGACCCCTATATATTTGCTCTTTCCGTTTATTTGACCCACCACAAGAAAACTTGGTCTTTGAGACAAATAACTACTTTTGAGCCCTAGAGTGCTTTATTTAATCAAAAGTCTAAAATATATTTGGAAGATTTGAGATTCGAGTATAGTTAGTAAATACTCCGTTTAATACACGTATATGTACCCGTACGTACTTTATCCGTTTAAAACTTCCGTATCCGTATTATTGTCAAGCCGTTTCATTAGTTTCCGTTCATTTGACGGCTCCTGTACTAAACACGTATAAAATCCGTATAACACGTTTAATATCCGTATTTAATGAAATAAATTAACAACTTTACTATTTTTTACATATTTATTTATTTATAAAAATAATTAATTGTATATATTTATGACTACTAACGTACTATTAAACGTAATATTAGCTAAGATATGAAGTATAATACCCGTACATATTTTATACGTAACTTTCCCGTACCGTATTTTACTAACTATTCATTCGACAACTATAATAGTCTTAAACTATCATTATATGTTAATGTCAGCTCTTAAAAATTCCAATTATTTTTAGATATATATTAGTTACTATATAGATGATTTATGTGTTCTTAATTACCTATTATCGATTTAGATGATTTTTTACTATATAGTTTCAACTCATTAGATGATTAATTTAATGCTTTCATATTAGCAATAGGTTAATACCTTGAAGTTTATAATGACTATTTGGGTCTACAATTTAATACCAAACCTTTCATTTTAAACAAAATAACAGCCAAATGTTTTCAAAAACAATAAAATAGTAAAAGTGTTAACTTTTCGTTCGGTCAATTGTTAGTTGACTCAAACGTGGCAAAATATTGAGTGAGATGGATGATTCCTTATGACGTGGCAAGAAATAAAATGTTTGAACTTGCCACATAGATATTATATAAAAATGATTTTATTTATTTTTACCATAAATATAGCGGTTTGAAAACAATTGACATGGATATTGTGTTTGGAAGGAGAAAATGCGCGATTTCGCGAGAGCCATTTTTTTAGTGTGGATGTGAAGCGAACCCGCGCGAGAAAAAATAAAAAACAACCCAGCTCCCGCGGATTTGCGCTTCTAGTTTACTTGGAAATCGCTTTTCCCTAGGGATGGCAACTTTGCCCATGCCCATGGGTTTCTTACTATCCAACCCAATTGGGTTGGGTATGAAATCCAAATAGATGGATATGGGTAGAGTTTGATGGGTTTGTACCCATACCCATTTACTTTGGGTTGAGTTGGGTTTATATCAAATGGATTTGGGTTTGTACCCATGCCCAAATACAAATTACAGTTTGGTACCCAAACTTAATAGATATGCATATTTAGTAGCTAAAATTAATTTTTTTTGCATATAAGTCCTCAAAATATCGATGGAAAATTACGTTTTGGTACCTAAATTTTTTTGGTCTTACATTTTGGTACCTAAACTTTTCAAGTTTTGCAAATAGGTCCAATTTTTGCATGTGTAGTTAAAACACCCTCAAGTTAATGGATATCCATATCCAACCCATACCCATTTAGATTATGGAAGCCCCAAACCCAAACCCATCTATAAACCCCCAAATCCATATGCACTTCACCCATACCCAACCCATTATCAATGAGTCTACTTGGGTTTGGGTATAATTACCCATGGGTGGGTAATTTGCCATCCCTACTTTTCCCTGTCTTCCCTCGCCCCACTAGAGACCACAAATCTCGCACCAGAGCCCACCAGACCTCGTTTTCTTTTTCTTTCCTTCTTCCCTCGCGCGGATCCGCAGATAGATTTTGTCTCCCTCCTCCTCTCCCACCTCTTTGCTCGCACAGATCCGCCCAAGAAGCTTCGTCTTCCTCCTCTCTCATGCACCAGATCTGGTTTCATCTTTCATCTTCTTCTTCAAACGTCGAGCGACGGCGGGCAAGGATGGCTGACTCCGACCATGATTCCGGCGAAGAGGAAGCTATTGTCGAAGGATAAAGGGGTCGTGGAAGAGGGTGGCGAGGTCGCGGCCGCGGCCGACACCAACGTAAGGGAAAGGTCCCCGGGAGAGACTGGAACCTCGCCGCCGGTGTAACATCCTGACATTGGGTTTAGGTTCGGTAGAGAGGTTCGATTGAAAGTTTGGATTGGCGATTACGTACGAAGAATTGCCGCCGTGAACTAGAAAATAACAATAATAATTGGTACTAATATTATTATTGTTATTAATCACCACCACCATTTATTTGTTCTCACCTCCGACAGGAAGCAGTAACAAAAAGGAGGGAAGGGAATTATATATATTTATATATAAAAAAAAAGAATGGGAGGCGAGAATGAGAAGTTGGGCTTAAAGCCCAAAAGTTTGCTAGTGACCCGGCGGCAGGAATTAGAGAGAGAGGGTGGGATTGAGGCCCGAGTGCAAGGAAGGAAAGAGGAATCGTCTTCCTCTGGAAAGCTCGACCAGGAGCGTGGAAAGAGGGTGAAATAAAGACAGAGGAACGGCAGGTTGCGGGGAGGAAGGTAAGGCAATCGATCAGGCCTCTCGGCGATAACGGGCGTAGGTTTTGGGTAACGGAAATGGCGATTTCAGATTTTAATTGGGACTTAATGGCTGATGTATTTAGGGTCGTTAGCTGATCGGGATTGGGTTACAATGATGAGAGGGCAGGAGAAATCGAAAACCGAAGAAGAAGAGGTGAGCAGTGAGCATCTGTCCCTGGAAAGGCTAGATGGAGCCGGCACCAAGGGGAAGAGGAGCGAGGTGGATCCGAACGAGGGTAGTGGCTCGGGGACGCAAGAAGAGGCCCGGAAGCTTGACGACGGCGAGAAGCTTTGCTGTGGACTCCGACGTTGGCAGGGTGAAGGATAGCACGGAACCGTCGATGAGGCCAAACGCTTACCTACCCAAACGACGTGGAATCTTGGCAATCCGGCATTTCCCTCCGAACTGTGGTCGGAGAGGGGAAGTCGAAGGTGGGATTGACGGTGGCGGGGGTTTCTCGCGGAGGGCGGCCGTTGACGAGGCGATGTTCGAGGAAGAAGAAGAGGAACCTGAGGAGTCGGTCGTGGATGGGTTTGAGGAGGAGGAGGAAGGAGGCAATGACGGTGGCCGGAGCTGGGGCGGCAACGAGAAAACCGTGAGGAGCGACGGCGAGGTAAGACGCTCCTGCAATTTTGGAGTCAATGGCATTGAGTTGGAAATTTGATGAATAGTCAAGGACGTATATGTCTTTTTGGAATTGGGGGAGATTTGGTAAAATTAGGAAGTTTAGGCGCCGTAAGTTAATTGACCAGGCTTGGGATGAGTTCGGAATTGGTAAATATTTGGGTACCGGATTGAAATAAGCCGTTTGGACTGAAGTGTTTAAATCAGAAAGTGGAAATTGGTATGAAGGACTGAATTGAGCAATTCTGGAAATTTGGGGCCCAATTGTAAAACCTGGGAATTTCGAGTACCATTTGGTAATTTGCCGTTTTGGGGCAAAAAGGTAATTTTCCAGAATTTTATGGGGAATCTTAGGAAAGATTAAATGGAGGAAATTGGGATTGAAATTAACCAAATTGAAGGTCGTTTGGTTAGTTAAGCTTAGAGATAAGTGAGTTAAGTTTTGCCTAAATATCTAATAGGAGGAAATGCAAAAGGAAGCGAAGCACGAGGAGTTGGAGCGTGGAGTTTCGGAGGATGACGTGGGGCAACCGTCGATTAAGAAGAGTCGTCTTTTCGAGGTGAGTGTAAAGGGGGTAAAATCTCCGTCGTAGGTCTTTTAGTTTATGCTTTTCGTTCAAGTTATTAATTAGTTAATTTTTTTTAGTAAGCGCGATTATGTGTGTGAGGCATCCCACCGCCTGTAAAGGTGGAGGCACGCGTTGTGCTTATGTATGTGTGTGTTTATGATGTATGGATGATGATAATTGAACCCCCGGGCGGTTGGGCCACTACTGGACGCGGTAGATGGTCGGGTCACTACTGGACGGCGATACGTAACGCAGTAGTTGACCGGGCATGGACTGGACGGCGATACGTAACACAGTACCATTGCCTTGAGGATAGGGACACCAGACGGCGATACGTAACGCGGTGATTCCCTAGTAATAAGTATATAAGTTAAGGTAGTAGTAGAGAACTTCTATGAGTTAAGGATAAAAGTTGAGAAATTCTATGAGTTAAGTTGAAATGAGTTGTTAAGGATGAAAGTGAGAACGACTTTCATCTAAGGAAAGGAAACACTAATAACGTGTTTTAGTAAGGAGGTTTCTAAGGGCAGAGACCGTAGGAGGTAACGACGAGACTGACCCCTTCTCACTCACCAGGTTGAGGAAGGGATAGCGGAAGTGGATCCCGAGAAGAAGTAAGATGAGGCGAGCGGCCGTGCCAGTACTGGTGAGATGTCAAGGAGCTGGGTGAAGAGTTAGAGTTAAAATTTGGAAGTTATTTTATGGTTATGATCATGAGTATATGTACTGGAGATTCCAGGTTCAAGATTCTGTTATAAGTCGTTTTGAGTGTTTGAGTTGAGATTTTGCCCAAGTGTTAGGGCTTTTCGTTTGAAATTCTTAAATGATGTCAGTTTGTTTATTTTAACATGTGGTTTGGGTTGCTCCGGAGTAACCGGTTTTTGGTTTGAGTTATGGTTTGGGTTTTGAAAAGAGACGGGACGTTACAGCCGGCGAGTTATTATTTTTTTTAATAATTATTTTTTTCGTTTTTCAGCTCCTAGGATTATGGATACTTATTACATGAGGCAACCACCCGCGACAATTAATCCAGCTCCGATCGATTAGTTACTTCTTTGGGCACATGGTCAACATCGTACCGACTCAGTTTGGACAAACGAGGTAAGTCTTTCATAAAAACAATTTTTTAAAGTTAATTAGCTAGTTAGATTAGATGTTTAGATTAGATAGATTTTACTAGGCTCCTCTTCCTCGTCCTCTCCGTCATCATAATCATTATCAAATGGCACACTTCATGTCTCATCTTCACCCTGACTAATTTCACCATGTATCAGCACCCAAGCAATAAGGGTTTTGTGTCATAAAATTGGAAAACACATTTAAGCTATCATCATCAAGAATAGGAATCGCATATTGAAATAGAACATCATTCTACCATTCTGGAAGTTTGTAAGTGAAAATTTTAACACCCTACCCTATACGTTTTGCCTAATCATATTGTTCATACAATTGCAGCGGAAATAATCTCGGTGTTACATTAATTATCAAAATTTACCTAAATAAAATTTCGACATGAATTACTCGCGTAATGGGCTAACAGCTCTTGCAACTTATCCTGCAAAATAATTCATCACAAACATATATACTCGCACCCATATGCATTGGCTTTTCTTAGCCATAGCCACACTTTTCATACTCCACAACTGCATACCATACTTATACATACCATAATCGTCACAACTTACACAGTTACACAACATATACACATATCATCAACTTTCCACACCTGTGGATATCTCACACTACATCAGAAGCTAGTATGCACATGAAAAACGTTCTCAAAACATTTTTACAAAAAGGTGTGGATCACTAGCCAAAATCCCGAGTAGTAGTCCAAGCACAGAATAGTTGAAGACTATACCTCATCTTGCCTTCAACTCTTGCTCAGCTCCCACCTATACACCTATCTACTGCTGCTGATGATGATCTGGTTACACATAACATAAGCAGAGAAGAAGAATAAAAGAGGGTCAGCTCATAGGTGAGTGAGATAATCATAGCATCGTGAGTTCATAACAGACCATACCCATATCACAGATCTAACAATCAAGCCAAAACACTAGGATCGGACCTCAGCCATCCTCATATCCCAATAGGCAAAAGACTCAACCACCTTGACTTATGCATATGCATCTTATCATGTTTTAATCATAGGCGTCTGGCTACTCCCATGCTAATTACTCTCCCGGGAATACGGACCAAACATCTCGTGGATGTGGTCATATCAGACCCACCACTGCCGGTGTAGTCATATCGGACCTGACACCACGCTGGGTGTGGTCATATCGGACTCAACACCACTCTGGGTGTGGTCATATCGGACTCAACACCACTCTGGGTGTGGTCATATCTCATGATGAATCAACGGTCAACACCACATCAGGGGTGTGACATAACATATCATAACGGAGTAATAGCATGGGGAGCCCTAATTACTATGTAATTGACCATGAGACCAAAGTACTCTTACTTGGTATCCTTATCCATGATCCATATCTCATCTTGCTTAATCATAATTCGCTACTTGCACATGTACTTGACCTGGCCACAATTGACTCAACATAGGTAAATCAGGAGTCGTATAATTGCACTTCCTCGGGATAAACCCTCGTGCCAGTCACCCTCCTCAAACGTCATAATATCACCATGGAATATATATTTTCCCACATGTGCATCCAAATACAATAATCATGAAATATCATACCCAATCACCTTTTCGAACCATCATATGGCATATCAACAGTCAAGCCCACAAATTGCAACATGTATGCAATCATCAACATAAACAAGGTCCATATCGGCTAGGGCAAGTCAATAATATCATACAACAATCCATGGTTCATCATATAGCATAAAAGTCCATACACCCCTAATCATGCCATTCTAATTCACCTAGGTCAATTCTAAGCATCAATATAATTATCGTGATACGACAAACCCGGTACTAATCCCTCACCAGTTCTGGTCATTCAAACACCGGATCTAGCCTCCCGTACTAAAACGTCAATTTCACGAACGAACGCCGAATTAAAATCCGAGACCGTCCTAATATCCCCTGCAGTATCCCCGTCAATATTAGTTCTAGGCTCCGGATCAAATTCTCGATAGGAACACATCAAACCCTCGTCGGAGCTAAATTCAGTGATTTGGACCCCGACCTAAATAATTGCCGAAATTCAGGGATTAGAACTAGAGGATTGATTACCTAGCTGCAGGAAGCTCGTATATGAAATTTGGGCTCAATCCGGCTTCCGGATACTCCAAAACCCTAATTTGGCTCATCGAGAATTCAAGAAATTCCTGAACCAAAAACTCGTTTTAAAGCTCTAATCGATAAATCACGATGAATAGATGAATTAGGCATTACTTAAGGGATTTTTGGATCACTAGGGCTCAAGAATTTGAGCTTTGGAATTTCTCCCCGAGCTCCCCTGTTTGCTCTGCTCGGCTCGCTCTGTTTCCGTTTCCCCTCGGTGGAAAGTGAAAAGAAGATGAAGATGGGATTTAAATGGACACGGGATATATAATATATATATATATATACTTATTCGATCGATAGATAATCCAATTTTCGTCGAAATACTATCAAAACGCTCGATTTTAAATCGCGAACTTTCTAACGATCGAAAATATGGGTTTTGCCGGAACGGGATATTACAATTCTCCCCTCCTTAAAAGATTTCGTCCCCAAAATCTAACCTTGAGTCGTACTCTAACTCCTGTTACTTACCCTTGACATGGTCTATCGTAGATAAACCATTACCTAACTCTTAGGTTAGGTGATTCACAACATAGAAAGTAACACATAACAACTCAAGTTCCCATGTTTAGGTTTCAAAAACCTATACTGGGCTATTACAACAAAAGCACATCAACAAGTTCAAAACATAACTTACTAGGCAAGATTGTTAACCTTTAAAGTAGGTCGCTATCAACTCAGGGTACTTCTCTCGCATACTTGCTTCAGTTTCCCAGGTAGCACTCTCACTTTCTTGATTCCTCCACACAACCTTCAACAATGGAATTTCCTTCCTACGAAGAGTCTTAATCTGAAAATCAACAATCTCAACTGGAACCTCCTCAAAAGTCAAATCTGGACCCAATTCGATTTCTTCTGGTTGTATAACATGGGAAGGATCCACTTTGTACCTCTTCAGCATACTAACATGAAATACATTGTGGATTTGGGATAGCTCTGGAGGCAATGCTAGTTTATATGCCACTGGTCCAATCTTCTCTGTGATTTCATAGGGTCCAATATACCGAGGTGCAAGCTTTCCTTTCTTACCAAATCTCATCACGCCTTTCCAGGGTGACACTTTGAGAAATACTTTCTCACCCACTTCGAAATTAACTTCACGCCTAATCGTGTCAACATAAACTTTTTGTCGATCTTGAGCCACCCTTAAACGCTCCCTTATTTCCTGGACCTTATCAACTTTGATCTAAACTATCTCTGGCCCTGAGATTTTCCTTACTCCTTCTACATCCCAACATAATGGTGTCCTGCAATTCCTCCCATAAAGTACTTCATATGATGGAACACCCAAACTACTATGGTACTGATTGTTGTAAGCAAACTCAATCAGGGGCAAATGGTCAATCCATGATTCTTCCCATTGCATTACACATGATCGCAGTAACTCCTCCAAGGTAAGGATGGTTCGTTCACTCTGCCCATATGTTTGAGGATGATTGACTCACTTCTAATGTCACTCCAAGAATTGGCCAAGTGGAACCACTTCCTAAAGCGTAGTATAGCGGGTTTGGGTTTACATGTCAACCCGGGTCCTAGATTTGATGACTACTCAGTGAATTCTTGTTATCTAGCAATGAAACTTTAATGCAAATCTTAACTAACAAACTAACAAAGTAAGTAAACAGTTGTATTCAGGTTAAGAGAGGTCACCCGGATATGGTTCCCCCTAGACTGCAGTTAAGCCGGATTGTAATTACCAAGTTCAGTTTCTATGATAGTTATACTGCGGAAGGTTCTGAAACAGCCTGAAGTCTCGACTAAAGGTCTTCAGACCCTCTCAATCTGAATCTCTAGCGGGCGACTAACCTCCACCGGAGTAAACAGATTGAGGCCTTAACAAACAAAACCTCCACTACCGGAGTAAATCCGGTACAGAATAGTGAGTTGGCTCCTCGACTAAAGTCACCAACTCCCTACCTTCAATCAAGGATGCTCTATCAACCTAGGCATATATTCTCATTCTAGGTTAAAGCAGAAACAACAGGAATTTGATCAGGATTCAAGTCATTCAATCATTCAAACCTCAATCGAATATAATCAAATCATAGAATCAGTACTTGGGTTCATACAATCAAAGCCTAACATACAAATCTAGGGTTCTCCATACCCAGATGAATGGGAGAACTACTCCATGGAGAAAGAAGCAAAAGCAGAATCAGACGCGGAATTCATACTGTGAAGGATGGATTCCTGCTTCTGGACGTTGATCGACACTTTTCCAAGCTCAAACTGGCCTCCAATGGTGATGAAGATCAAGCTAGGGCACTTGGAGACTCTTGTTCGTCGCTTTCTCTCTCTAGGAATCATTCTATCTCTCTCAAAACTCGAATCCCCTTCTCTTTGGCTGAAAATATGCTTAAAAGGGCATCAGTTGCCAAAGCACGGTCGAGGGCACGGCCGTGTAATGCCTCAGCCCGCCCGTGCTTTGGCTAGGGTTAATTACACGGCCAGTGCATTGGGAGAAACACGGGCGTGTTTGATGATGGACACGGCCGTGCTTTGGTGGCCACGGCAGTGCTTTGTCTAAGCCCTGCCCGTGTTTTTAGCCAATGTTTGCCAAACTCGAATTTGCTCTCGGCAGTAAAAGCACGGCCACAGAACACTGCCGTGTTCTGTTTTAGGTGTGCCCATGTTTTGGCTCCAGCTCGACGAAATGACTTCCGAATGCCTCGAAACTCGTTCTTAGCCTTTCCTTTGACGCTTGGGACCTGAAATATGACAAAATAGCACAACCCGGCGTAAAATAGGCCAAAAATACACGACTATGCCCCTCAAACAGATAAGAACTAGGGGCACAAATACGTGCAATTACATTGTTATCAAATTCCCCCACACTTAACCGTTTGCTTGTCCCCAAGCAAACCAAGTCAGACACAAGGTAAGCTCAAAACAACAAGGCATGACATATCCGCACAAAACACGTGGATCATACTGGCTTTCGATCAGTAACACATGGACAACTTCAATGACAACCTAGACAACCACCACAGATGACATTCAAATGCAGTAAAATCGAGCAAAGGAATAGTCTCCCTTCTGTTCACCCACCAACATAGACTTGACTCAACCACTTGTTCAAAACAGTCACGTCATGCACAAAGTTCAAGATATCAGAATTAAGACCGAGCAATCTAGGTCCTCACCGGGATAAAGAGTATAGAGAATAAGAGAAAATGAATCGCTCACTCTCGACCAGTGGGGTCAGGACAATATGATGCGAAAAATGCGCATGCTTGATCTCTCAATCCCTAACATCTCTTCATCATGAATGCAGCCTATAAGTGCTAGAGTTCACATATGGGGTGTCATCACTAACTAATCCGGAGGTCTTAGACACAGGTTCAGATGACTGGATAGGGTCTTGGACATGGGGAAAAGGCCTTTTAGGTGGTGGAAGTATTCATACAACACAAGGTTCCACATTTCCAAACCCAACAGACTCACAATCAATCAAACCAATAACTTTCTTTCTGCTATTCTGCATTACTCAAGTTCAGAGCACAAGAGCGAAGGAGGTTACATAAATGCTAGTATTTCTAAGCCAGACTGCTAAGAAACACTATTTCAAATTTTTGGTGGTGGCCCTCTTTTGCTTTCTTTTTTTCCTTTGATTTTCTTTCATTATTTTTCATTTCTTAAGAGAACCACCACCTCTGCACAACTTCAAACACCTGCCCAACTTTTAAGCACTACCTCCAACCCTCACATTACATTTAGCAGAAACAGCAGAGAACATGTAAGAATCACTATGTGGAACCTTCTAAAAGATGCAAAAGGGTGACTTTTCATTGAAGACCGAAAGAAAGAAAACACACGGCTCAAAGGGGCTGACTAGGGGTATGACACACCAGGACAGTCAATTTGGTCGTGGGCTAATCCTATGCCTCCATCATCTTAGCTAATACAACGTGAATGCTGCACATCATGGAAGAGGAAACTATCGCACAAGAAAGAAACGAGCAGGCTCAAATCTCACATGGCTACCTATATGCTCTATCTCTCGTTCTGATTCCCTGAACTAGATGCATAAATGACTGTCAAAAGCAAGTGATCAAACCAAGTCACATTTGGTGAGCAGACAGTTGAAAAAACTGAACCCCTACACAATTCTACTGCACATCTCAGTCATCACAATAAGTTGTCTAAGTCACACTCAAGTTGTCATGTATCAAGTCAAAAGCCATTCAATTCACTAATCACATCCATAGTGCCAATACGATCAATCATCAAGCAAACAGTCGCGCTTGGAGCCCTCAAATCTCAAGATTTGGACAGTGGACTAGGCTCCAAGCACACATATATACGTTCCAATTCATACAAAGGACCCCCCCACACTTAAACGCGACAATGTCCTCAATGGAGCAGAGGGAAGGGGAACGATGTTACCGTGAAACAGTGGTCAGGAACGTGGACTGGAAGGCGGACCAGTTAAAAGAAGGGGGCACAGAGCTAGAGACAACAAAAACACACACACTGGGTGATGGAAATCAGAGTACCAAGTCTACAATCCAAGATAAAACAAAACAAAACAAAACAAAACAAAACCATAAAACACGGAGTCTCAGTGTGGAAAACAAATAAAGCACAAAACCCGCTCTAGAAGGCATCACCACCATCGCCGGTGGGTGGAGGGTACTCATCCTCAAACCCTGAGGACTGCACGAACGGGTAGTGGACCGCATTCGGGTCCCTCATATCGAAAGATATGGACAGTGGACTAGACTCCCGGCGAAACAAGCATACCCATCATACGAGATTGACACAGCAAAATACACCGGGGACCCTCAAATCGAGCGATTCGGACAGTGGACTAGGCCCCCGGTGAAACAAGCATACCCAAACCCGTATGAAATAAGCACCAATCGATCCACCACACAAAAAACCATACTAGCCCGCATACAATGCAACATGCAATCATCCCAATCATCCCCCAAACCCAAAATATTCCCAAACCATTCATTCCACAATCAGAAGTTCTTCACCTAACTCTAGGTATCGATTCTCCATAAATATAGGGAAAGACAAGGAGAACACACCTGGAGACGTAAGAAGAGACCACGAGAGAGGTGAAGCAAGTGGAAAGAAGCACCCAAAGTCGTCGGAAAACACACCGGAGACTCGCCGGAAAACTCACCGTCGGCGACCCAACCTCAGCCAAACCAGCCCAAATCTTTGGGGAATGTGCTCCTCGACGCCAGGAGCGTGGGGGCGCTCGCAATTTGTGATTTGGAGGTCGGGATAGGAAGTTATGGCCGGAAAATCTAGGGAGAAGGTGAGGGGGCCGAGTTTCCGGCGAGAGGGGGCTGGGAAATTTGAAATAAAATGATCGGGTGGGTTGGGGGGGCTGAAAAATCGATTTTATAGGGGGGGGGGGGGGCGAAATACGGGCGTGGCAGCCGTGTTCTGCCTGCTCCGCGCCCGTGTTTTCACTGCCGAGGCCGAATTTCCTTCTTATTAAAACACGGGCGGGCTCTTTGCAAAACACGGCCGTCTTTTCGAAGGGCCGTGCCCGTGCTTTTTATGTCGAGGGCAAAAGGCAAAACACGGGCGGGGCAGGGCAAAACACGGCCGTGTTTTGGCCCCCTGCTGATCGTGTTTTTACTACCGAGCCTAAAATGCATTTTTTTCAATTTTCAATCGCAAACCACCAAGATTCATTCGTGCCCCGGCTCTAAAATTTACCCAATCACACATTAAAAAGACCCGCCCGAGGCACGAAAAACTTTCCAGACTGACTCCAGACAGACTCAAAGACTCAAAAACCGACAAAAATGAAACAAATAAATAAAAACAAAGGGTAGAAATGCAAACCGTGGTGGGGTTGCCTCCCCACAAGCGCTTCTTTACCGTCTTTTAGCTGGACGCCAATTGCGGAACTAAGGGTCCGCGAGCTCCACTGCCAACTCCGCACGTTCGACCTCGTCTCCCAGGTAGAGCTTGAGACGATGGCCATTCACTTTAAACAGCTCAGTTTGCGGGTTGGCAATTTCAATCGTGCCATACGGGAACACCTGTGTGACCGTGTACGGTCCAGACCACCGGGAACGGAGTTTTCCAGGAAAGAGCTTCAGGCGAGAGTTATAAAGGAGAACTCGATCACCAACTTGGAACTCTTTCGGACCCCGCAACCGTGCATCGTGCAGGCGCTTAGTGCGCTCCTTGTACAACTTGGTGTTCTCATAGGCGTGATAACGCCACTCTTCCAACTCCAACATCTGCATTTTTCGCTCAACACCTGCAACACTAACATCCAAGTTTAGCAGCTTAAGGGCCCAGAAGGCCTTGTGCTCTAGCTCCACGGGCAAATGGCAAGCCTTTCCATAGATAAGCCGGTACGGTGAGGTACCAATGGGCGTCTTGTAGGCAGTGCGATATGCCCACAGAGCATCATCGAGCTTGGTGGACCAATCCTTGCGGGATAGGTTCACCGTCTTCTCCAAGATCCGCTTGAGCTCCCAGTTCGTCAGCTCGGCCTGGCCACTGGTTTGAGGATGGTAGGCCACGGACACCTTATGAGTTACACCATAGAGAGACAACAATTTATCGAATTGACCCTGGAAATGGGTGCCTCGGTCGCTTATGATGGCTCTAGGTGTCCCGAACCGGGAGAATAGCTGCTTCAGAAAACCACAAACACGTCTAGCATCATTGGTGGGCAAAGCTTGCGCCTCAGCCCACCTAGAGACGTAGTCAACAACAACAAGGATATATGTATTACCAAAAGATGGAGGGAAGGGGCCCATGAAGTCGATACCCCAGACATAAAAAATCTCACAAGTAATAAACACATTCTGGGGCATCTCATCACGGGCAGAGATGTTACCTGACCTCTGGCATCGGTCGCACCTGCATGCGAAGGCGTCTGCGTCCTTGAAGAGCGTGAGCCAGTAGAAGCCCGACTGGAGCACCTTCCTCGCCGTGCGGTTTCCTTCGTGGTGACCGCCAGCAGGTCCTTCATGACAGTGAGATAGAATGCCCTCCATCTCACTCTCCATAACACATCGACGGATGATCCCGTCGGCTCCGATCCTGAAGAGAAGAGGGTCATCCCAGAAGTAGTACTTCAGGTCGGAGAAAAACTTCCTATTGGCGTGAGTTGTCATCCCCTTGGGCAGCTGCTGGCCCACAAGATAATTTGCAAAATCAGAATACCAGGGGGTGACACTCTCCACCAGGCACATCATCATCAGTCTCTCATCTGGAAAGGAGTCATTGATCTCCTCCTCTAGGTTGTCCGCAGGGGGTGCGTCCAACCGGGAGAGGTGATCGGCAGCAACATTCTCCGCTCCCTTCTTGTCCCGAATCTCAATGTCAAACTCCTGCAGCAGTAAGATCCATCGTATGAGCCTAGGCTTGGCATCAGCCTTGCTCATCAAGTATCGAATCGCGGAGTGATCTGTATACACGGTCACATGGGACAAGACCAGATAAGGACGAAATTTATCGAAGGCAAACACCATCGCGAGCAGCTCCTTCTCCGTGGTGGTGTAGTTCTCCTGGGCATCATTCAAGGTCTTCGAGGCGTAGTAGACAGGTCGGAAATGCTGATCTCGCCTCTGCCCCAACACAGCTCCAACAACAAAGTCACTGGCATCGCACATAATCTCAAATGGCAGGGACCAGTCAGGAACAACCATGATAGGAGCTTGTGTGAGCTTCTCCTTCAAGGTCGTGAAAGCCGCTGTGCATGCATCAGTGAACTGGAAGGGGGCATCCTTCTCTAGAAGCTTAGTCAGGGGCAGAGCAATCTTCGAGAAATCCTTGATGAATCGCCTGTAGAACCCTCCATGACCAAGAAAACTCCGGATCCCCTTGACAGATGTAGGAGGAGGCAGCTTACTGATAGTCTCGATCTTCGCTCTGTCCACCTCAATCCCCATCTTGGAGATCTTATGCCCAAGAACTATGCCTTCTCGAACCATGAAGTGACACTTCTCCCAACTCAGTGCCAGGTTCGTTTCTTCACATCGTTTAAGGACAAGCTCCAGGTTATGGAGACAGTGAGAAAATGAGTCTCCAAAAACTGAGAAATCGTCCATAAACACCTCCATAATCTCGCCGACCAGACAGTCAAAGATAGCGAGCATGCATCGCTGAAAAGTGGCCGGGGCATTGCATAGCCCAAATGGGATCCTCCGGTAGGCAAAAGTGCCGAAGGGGCAGGTGAAAGTGGTCTTCGCCTGGTCCTCCGGTGCAATAGGGATCTGGAAGTACCCGGACATCCCATCCAGGAAACAGTAGAACTCGTGCCCCTCCAGTCTCTCCAGCATCTGATCCATGAATGGTAGCGGGAAGTGGTCCTTCCGAGTAGCGTCATTGAGACGCCGGTAATCAATGCAGACACGGTACCCAGTCACCGTGCGCATCGGGATCAGCTCATTCTTCTCATTAGGCACCACAGTCATCCCACCCTTTTTGGGTACCACCTGGGTGGGACTGACCCACTCGCTGTCGGAAATGGCGAAGATGATCCCCGCGTCCAGCAGCTTCACGATCTCTGCCCGAACCACAGCCTCCAGGTTCGGTGTCAGTCTTCTCTGCGGCTGTCTCACTGGCCGCATCTCATCCTCCATCAGTATCCGGTGGGAGCAGAAAGAAGGGCTGATCCCCCGGATGTCTGTGATCTTCCATGCGAGAGCTCGCTCGTACCGCTTCAGCAAGGTTACCAGTCTGGTCTTCTGCTCGGGTGTGAGGGTCGAGCTGATGATAACTGGCAGCTTATTCCCCTCCCGGAGAAATGCATACTCCAAATGAGGAGGGAGGGGCTTAAGCTTCAGCTCTGGTGGTTCCTCCAAGGAAGTAGCGATGCGGGTGGAGGATGAGATCGGTTTGAACAGCCTGTCGCCCTCCAAGAAGGGGCCACTCTCCAACTCGGCCAACTGCTCCGCCAGCTGCGGCTCCTGCGATGCCTGCTCACCTAGCAAAATACAAAGCTCAAGAACATCGTCAGTACCCGCACTCGTTATAGCGAGTGCGGTCTCAAAATCAGCAAGCATATCACAGTAATCTATGTCATCATGCAAATGAGAGTGTTTCCCATTCTCAGACACAGAAAAGGTAGCCTGTTCATCACTAGCACGCAGAATCAATTTACCACTATGCACATCAATAAGTGCCTTGGCGATGGCGAGAAACGGTCTACCTAAAATCAAAGGTACATCCACATCCTCATTTATATCCAAAATAACAAAGTCAACAGGATATGTGAATGCACCCACATTAACAAGCAAGTCCTCAATGATACCCCTAGGATGCACGATAGAACGATCAGCTAACTGAATGCTCATCCTAGTAGTTCTAGGTTCACCTAGGCCTAGCTTCTTAAACAAATTATAAGGCATGACATTTATGCTAGCACCTAGGTCCGCCAAGGACTTTCCTACATGCATGCTGCCAATAACAAGAGGGATAGTGAAACTCCCTGGGTCTTTTCGCTTCTCGGGCAGCTTGTTCTGCAGGATGGCCGAACACTCCTCGCTCAGCATCACTGTCGAAAGATCCCCAAGTTTCTTCTTGTTGGTGAGGAGGTCCTTCATGAACTTGGCATACTTGGGCATCTTTGACAGTGCCTCCACGAACGGCATGCTGATGTTGACCTGCTTCAACATTTCCATGAACTTGGCAAACTCAGTCTCCAGCTTGTCTTTATGCAGGCGAGTGGGGAAAGGAAGCTGAGGTACATGCTCCTTAACCACTGGCTATGGCTTGGGAGCAGGCGTTGTTGTGTCTTCCCCCACTTCTGCAGTATCAGCTGGAAGTGTTGAAGCAGGTAGTGGCTCATCTCGGCTGGGCTGCGCAGGGGCAGCTGATGTGGTCTTGCCACTCCTGGTAGTGATGGCATCAAGCTGCTGGAGCTGGTTAGGATCACGAGGATTCGGAACAGTGGTGGCAGGCAAAGTCCCCGGTGCCCTGTGGTGTTCTGGCGGGCCAAGATACCCACCTGGTTCTGCAGATCTTGCAAGATGGCACCCTGGTTCCGCTGACCTGCCTCCAGTGACGTGATAGCTGCCTGAGTGCTAGTCATGAATGAAGCTAGAATATTTTCCAGCTTCGTCATCTGAGTATCTGGAGCCGGAGCTGCTGCTGGCTCGGCGAACTGGCGCTGGGGCTGCTGGAATGGTTGCCCCTGCCTAGGCTGGTAGGCTGCTGCTGTGGGCCTGGCCCCTGTCGAGGCTGGTAGGGCTGCTGCTGTGGGGCTGGCCCCTGTCGAGCCTGGAAGGGTTGCCTCTGCTGAAAGCCACCAGCTGGTGCTGGGAAACCAGGTGGCTTAGTGGTGTTGCTGCCCCAAGAGAAGTTGGATGCTGGCGCCACCCCTCATTATAGGTGTTGCTGTACGGGTCGAGGCGCCGAGCATTGGCGATGAAGTCCAACTGCTCTTGGGGAGTAGTAGACTCCCTCATAGCCTGGCAGTCTTCCACTAAGTGATTCGAGCTCTCACACCACTGACATTGAGCAACTGGAGGTGTAGCCAAACCTCTGCCCGGAATAAGACTGTTGGGCTGCTTCAATGTCTGCACTAGCTCAGCTACCTGCTGCTCGAGCCCGGATCTGGTCTCCATGGCGTGCACACCACGGTCCCGGGAATGTCTGCCTCTGCTGCTCTGTCCCCAAGAATGATCTCTGGCAGCCAAGGTATTGATCATCTGGTTCAGCTCGGGTGGAGTCTTAGTAAGAATATCCCCTCCTGGGCATAGAGACTCAATCACCCTCTGGCTGTCTGGAGAGAGAGCACTGTAGAAGTTCCCCACTGTGAAAGCATCACTAAAGCCATGATGGGGACACTGCCAGAAGTATCCCATGTACCGCTCCCATGCATCACGAAGTGACTCATCTGGCTCTTGGCGGAAGTGAGTGATCTCCCGCTGGATCTCTGTAGTCTTCGATGCCGGATAGTACCTGTGCACGAATTTGTCAGCCAGATCGTCCCAAGAGGTGATGGACAATGGGGGCTGGGTCTCCAACCACCTCTTAGCATTCCCCGCCAGAGAATGGGGGAAGAGATGAAGGAGGATTGCATCATCCGGGACACCATTCAGCTTGAACCCGTTCGTCAGCTGCAGAAAACGGGAAAGATGCACCCTGGCCTCCTCATCCTTCAAGCCATGGAACTGGATAGAAGATGTAATGAGCTGAATCCAGCATGGCTTGATCTCGAAGTTGTTTGCTGGAATAGGCGGGTAGAGGATGACCGGGCGGATGTCAGCAATCCGAGGAGTGTAGTAGTACTCCAAGGTGGGGCCTGGCGGCGGTGGATGATGAACCCCATGATCCTGGGGTATGGGGTTGTTCCCCAGGACCTGATTCACCGGGGGAACCTGCTGAGGATTCCCCTGGTGCTGATTGTAGTCTCCGTCCATCTTGTACTCTTCTTCAGAATCGCTACTCAGGTGGCCGTCTATGTGCTCTTCCGTAGCCAATCTAGCTCGCTGTTGTCTCCTGAGTTGGCGACAGGTGCGATCAATCTCTGGATTCAACGGCAGTAAACCTCCTGACTGGCTACGGGTCATGCACTACCTGCACACACTCAAGCAAGCAAACCCGTGAAGGCACAAGTGGGACAAAGCAAACAAAGCAAAAAGAAAAGCTAAATTAACAGAAATCACTTTTCTTCAACAACCTAGCCGTCCCCGGCAACGGCGCCAAAAACTTGACTCACTTCTACTGTCACTCCAAGAATTGGCCAAGTGGAACAACTTCCTAAAGCGTAGTATAGCGGGTTTGGGTTTAAATGTCAACCCGGGTCCTAGATTTGATGACTACTCAGTGAATTCTTGTTATCTAGCAATGAAACTTTAATGCAAATCTTAACTAACAAACTAACAAAGCAAGTAAACAGTTGTATTCAGGTTAAGAGAGGTCACCCGGATATGGTTCCCCCTAGACTGCAGTTAAGCCGGATTGTAATTACCAAGTTCAGTTTCTATGATAGTTATACTGCGGAAGGTTCTTAAACAGCCTGAAGTCTCGACTAAAGGTCTTCAGACCCTCTCAATCTGAATCTCTAGCGGGCGACTAACCTCCACCGGAGTAAACAGATTGAGGCCTTAACAAACAAAACCTCCACTACCGGAGTAAATCCGGTACAGAATAGTGAGTTGGCTCCTCGACTAAAGTCACCAACTCCCTACCTTCAATCAAGGATGCTCTATCAACCTAGGCAGATATTCTCATTCTAGGTCAAAGCAGAAACAACAGGAATTTGATCAGGATTCAAGTCATTCAATCATTCAAACCTCAATCGAATATAATCAAATCATAGAATCAGTACTTGGGTTCATACAATCAAAGCCTAACATACAAATCTAGGGTTCTCCATACCCAGATGAATGGGAGAACTACTCCATGGAGAAAGAAGCAAAAGCAGAATCAGACGCGGAATTCATACTGTGAAGGATGGATTCCTGCTCCTGGACGTTGATCGGCACTTCTCCAAGCTCAAACTGGCCTCCAATGGTGATGAAGATCAAGCTAGGGCACTTGGAGACTCTTGTTCGTTGCTTTCTCTCTCTAGGAATCATTCTATCTCTCTCAAAACTCGAATCCCTTTCTCTTTGGCTGAAAATATACTTAAAAGGGCATCAGTGGCCAAAGCACGGTCGAGGGCACGGCCGTGTAATGCCTCAGCCCGCCCGTGCTTTGGCTAGGGTTAATTACACGGCCAGTGCATTGGGAGAAACACAGGCGTGTTTGATGATGGACACGGCCGTGCTTTGTCTAAGCCCTGCCCGTGTTTTTAGCCAATGTTTGCCAAACTCGAATTTTCTCTCGGCAGTAAAAGCACGGCCACAGAACACGGCCGTGTTCTGTTTTAGGTGTGCCCGTGTTTTGGCTCCAGCTCGACGAAATGACTTCTGAATGCCCCGAAACTCGTGCTTAGCCTTTCCTTTGATGCTTGGGACCTGAATTATGACAAAATAGCACAACCCGGCGTAAAATAGACCAAAAATACACGACTATACCCCTCAAACGGATAAGAACTAGGGGCGCAAATACGTGCAATTACATCGTTATCAATGATAAGCTGAAGTGAAATGCGGTTTAGTTCCCAAGGCATCATTTAAACTTTGCCAAAACCGAGATGTGAAGCTCCGGTCTCAATCAGAGACAATTGAAATTGGCACGCCATTCAATCTGACGATCTCCTTAATATATAGTTGAGACAAGGTCTCCAGTGATGGTTTCCATCTAATGGGTAAAAAGTGAGCCGATTTGGTCAGTCGGTCCACAATAACCCATACTGCATCTTTTCCCCTTGATGATGGGAGACCATATACAAAATCCATTGTGATTCTTTCCCACTTCCATTTTGGAATTGGAAGTGGTTGCATTTTTCCCACAGGAGCTTGATGTTCTGCCTTAACTTTCTGACATACCAGACATGTGAAAACATGTTCAGCCGCTTCCTTTTTCATCCCACGCCACCAAAAATATGGTTTGATAGTGTGATACATTTTAGTTGCTCCTGGGTGCATAGCATAAGCAGAAGAATGAGCTTCATCTAGAATCTCTTTCCTCAAGTTATCAACATTAGGAACACATGCTCTTCCATTCATCTTCAACATGCCATCTACCATTTCAAATGGGCTTTCTTTTCCTTCCTCAATGTCTTGAATGATTTTTGCCAACTCTCGGTCCTCCTTCTGCTTCTCACAGATTTTGTCGTGCAACAAAGGTCGAATGTTCAACCGAGCTAGTAACCCTGTTACACCATCCACTTCCAAATAATTGCACATGTTTTTACCCCTATTCTGGAGCCGTTTGAGATGGTAATTCTCGTGTTTTAGGCCGATTTTACGCTAGGTTGTGTTTGTTTGTGATATTTCAAGTCCTAGCAAGTGAAGGAAGGTTTAGGAGCGAGTTCGGGGTCGATTGGACGAAGATCGGGCGCGAGGCAAGTCGAAAAGGAAGCCACACGGGCACACCCACAACTCACACGGCCGTGCAAGTGACCACTTTGGCCGTGTGAGATTGTGCGAGCCTTCACACGGCTTGCCCTGATATCCACACGGCCGTGTGAAGGAGTGCTTTGGCCGTGTGGAATTCTGCGAGGCTTCACACGGCCAGGCATGGTGATCCACACGGCCGTGTGACCCTGGCCGTGTAGGAAGCCTGAAGTTCAACTAATCCGGACGCAGCGTTTTGAAGTCACACGGGCAACTGGGTATGCCACACGCCCATGTGGCCCTGCCTGTGTGAGTCGGGAATTCCTGGTTTTAACCCAATTTCGGGCTGCAAGAGAGAGGATCGGACTTTTTGAGCAAAAACAGAGCCCTAGAGAGATAACGTACGAAGAACACATCCTAGAAGCTATCTTGGAGCTGGGTTTCATCAAATCGAGCTTGCAGATCGTCATAGGAGTGGAAATCATCATCCCAGAGCAGATTCTTCCCATTGTAATGAGTATGACTGCTTTGTACCTTGTTTTCCTCTCTCTCTCTCTCTCTCTATGGAGTAGAACCACTCTCTCACTTGGGGATGAAGAACCCTAGTTCTATGTGTTAGGGATTGATTGTAATGACTTTGGATGATATTACTGTTTGATTTTAATCGAATGATGCATGTTTATTGAGTCAATTGAAGTCTGATCAACTTTTCCTGATTCCTGCTGCAATCCGAGATAGATAGAATCTGATTAGGTTGCTAGAGTCTCATCATTCGGTAGTAGGAGATTGGCTATACGAGAGTTAGCCAGTTTACTGCTTTGTACTGGAATCCAATTCCAGTAGTGGAGTTCTGTTCTTACTGCTTCAGCTTTCTATCCCGGTGAAGACTAGTCGTCTGCCGGGTAGTTAGACTGAGAGGGCTTGGTCAGCTTAAGAGATTCCAAGCTACTGCCGGATCTTCCACAGTCTAATCAACAGTAAATCAACCCAGGGAAATACAATTGAAACCTAACTAAGGAGCTAGGGGGACTCATTCCCGAGTGACTCTTACTTGCTTGAGAAAACCGTATCAATTCCTGCTTTCTTTCTGCTTTTGCTTTTACACAACAACCACTTAACTTAGTTGGCTAGATAATAGAGAATCGCTGAGTAAGCAGTAGATCTAGACCCCGGGTTGATAATATAACTTGTCACTTTACTGCATTCCCGGACTGCGATTATACTTGGTCGCAGTTTGGTGTTGTGTTTTAGAGCATCAATATTCTTCTTGCCTTTTCTGCTCAGAGCATCAACAACTACATTAGCTTTACCTGGATGGTAATCAATGGTTCAATCATAATCTTTCAACAATTCTATCCATCTCCTCTGGCGACTATTTAAATCCTTCTTATCCAAAATATACTTCAAGCTTTTGTGATCAGTTAGGATTTTAAAAGTCTCACCATACAAATAATGTCGCCATATCTTGAGAGCAAAAACCACCGCTGCCAATTCCAAGTCATGAGTGGGGTAATTTACTTCATGAGGACACAATTGCCTAGAGGCGTATGCGATGACTCTTCCATCTTGCATTAACACACAATCCAATCCTTGATATGAGGCATCACTATACACCACAAACTCCCCATGGTTTGAAGGTAAAGCAAGCACTGGTGCTGTGGTCAATTTCTTCTTCAGTTCATCAAAACTCTTTTGACATGATTCATCCCAAACATACTTGGTATTCTTCCTCAACAGCTTAGTCAATGGTGCAGCAATTTTGGAAAATCCTTCTACAAACCGCCGATAGTAACCCGCCATGCCAAGAAAACTTCTCAACTCATACAAATCTTTTGGTGGAGCCCAACTCACCACTGCTTCCACCTTTTTCGGATCCACCTCGACACCTCTTCCAGAAATTACATGTCCCAGAAATATTACCTCCTTCAGCCAAAACTCACATTTTGAGAATTTTGCATATAATTGTTTCTCACTTAGAATTTGCAACACAATTCTAAGGTGAATTTTGTGCTCCTCCTCGCTTTTAGAATAGATGAGAATATCATCTATGAACACAATCACAAACTTATCAAGATATTCCTGAAAAACTCTGTTCATAAGAGCCATAAATACCGCTGGTGCACTAGTGAGTCCAAAAGGATTTACCAGGAACTCATAATGCCCATATCTTGTTCTAAAAGCTGTCTTTGAGGTCGCTCCATCTGCCACTTTCAGTTGATGGTATCCGGACCTCAAATCAATCTTAGAAAAGACTGATTTGAGGTCACTAATACAAAGTTCATTACCCCCCACCCGCAATACATAATCATACTCTTCCACATTCACTTCACATACACTTTTCTTCTCCCAAATATACAACAGGCATGCCATTATTTTATATAAGCTTCGCACCGATGGTCACCATTTTGGCAATGGCGGATTTGTTGCTACCATTTCATTGCGAATCTTTCATCAAGAAATTCCAAGCTAATAGTGCTGCACCCACGGCCGGCTCTACCTGGATTTTTCATAACCAAACAAAACAAAGCACCAAAACGTAATGGGCTAACAGTTCTTGCAACTTATCCTGCAAAATAATTCATCACAAACATATATACTCACAACCATATGCATTGGCTTTTCTTAGCCATAGCCACACTTTTCATACTCCACAACTGCATACCATACTTATACATACCATAATCGTCACAAATTACACAGTTACACAACATATACACATATCATCAACTTTTCACACCTGTGGATATCTGACACTACATCAGAAGCTAGTATGCACATGAAAAACGTTCTCAAAACATTTTTACAAAAAAGTGCGGATCACTGGCCACAATCCCGAATAGTAGTCCAAGCACAGAATAGTTGAAGACCATACATCATCTTGCCTTCAACTCTTGCTCAGCTCCCACCTATACACCTATCTACTGCTGCTGCTGATGATCTTCTTACACATAGCATAAGCAGAGAAGAAGAATAAAAGAGGGTCAGCTTATAGCTGAGTGAGATAATCATAGCATCGTGAGTTCATAACAGAGCATACCCCTATCACACATCTAACAATCAAGCCAAAACACTAGGATCGGACCTCCGCCATCCTCATATCCCAATAGGCAAAAGACTCAACCACCTTGACTTATGCATATGCATCTTATCATGTTTTAATCATAGGCGCCTGGCTACTCCCATGCTAATTACTCTCCCGGGAATACGGACCAAACATCTCGTGGATGTGGTCATATCGGACCCACCAGTGCCGGTGTAGTCATATCGGACCTGACACCACGCTGGGTGTGGTCATATCGGACTCAACACCACTCTGGGTGTGGTCATATCTCATGATGAATCAATGGTTAACACCACATCAGGGGTGTGACATAACATATCATAGCGGAGTAATAGCATGGGGAGCCCTAATTACTATGTAATTGACCATGAGACCAAAGTACTCTTACTTGGTATCCTTATCCATGATCCATATCTCATCTTGCTTAATCATAATTCTTTACTTGCACATGTACTGGACCTGGCCACAATTGACTCAACATAGGTAAATCAGGAGTCGTATAATTGCACTTCCTAGGGATAAACCCTCGTGCCAGTCATCCTCCTTAAACGTCATAATATCACCAGGGAATATATATTTTTCCACATGTGAATCCAAATACAATAATCATGAAAAATCTACCATCTTGCATGACAAAATTCGTGAGAAGCATAAGGAGGACCCAGAGTTGGCAAATATCATTCAAGACATTGAGGAAGGAAAAGAAAGCCCATTTGAAATGGTAGATGGCATGTTGAAGATTAATGGAAGGGCATGTGTTCCTAATGTTGATAACTTGAGGAAAGAGATCCTAGATGAAACTCGTTCTTTTGCTTATGCTATGCACCCAGGAGCAACTAAAATGTATCACACTATCAAACCATATTTTTTGTGGCGTGGGATGAAAAAGGAAGCGGCTGAACATGTTTTCACATGTCTGGTATGTCAGAAAGTTAAGGCAGAACATCAAGCTCCTGTGGGAAAACCGCAACCACTTCCAATTCCAGAATGGAAGTGGGAAAGAATCACAATGGATTTTGTATATGGTCTCCCATCATCAAGGGGAAAAGATGCAGTATGGGTTATTGTGGACCGACTGACCAAATCGACTCAATTTTTACCCATTAGATGGAAACCATCACTGGAGACCTTGTCTCAACTATATATTAAGGAGATCGTCAGATTTCATGGTGTGCCAATTTCTATTGTCTTTGATCGAGACCCGAGCTTCACATCTCGGTTTTGGCAAAGTTTACATGATGCCTTGGGAACTAAACTGCATTTTACTTCAGCTTATCATCCTCAAACATATGGGCAGAGTGAACGAACCATCCTAACTTTGGAGGAATTACTTCGATCATGTGTAATGCAATGGGAGGAATCATGGATTGACCATTTGCCCCTGATTGAGTTTGCTTACAACAATCAGTACCATAGTAGTTTGGGTGTTCCACCATATGAAGCACTTTATGGGAGGAAGTGTAGAACACCATTATGTTGGGATGTAGAAGGAGCAAGGCAAATCTCAGGGCCAGAGATAGTTCAGATCACAGTTGACAAGGTCAAAGAAATCAGGGAGCGTTTGAGAGTGGCTCAAGATCGACAGAAAGTTTATGTTGACACGAATAGGCGTGAAGTTAACTTTGAAGTGGGTGAGAAAGTATTTCTCGAAGTGTCACCCTAGAAAGGCGTAATGAGATTTGGTAAGAAAGGGAAACTTGCACCTCGGTATATTGGACCCTATGAAATCACAGAGAAGATTGGACCAGTGGCATATAAACTAGCATTGCCTCCAGAGCTATTACAAATCCATAATGTATTTCATGTTAGCATGCTGAAGAGGTACAAAGTGGATCCTTCCCATGTAATACAACCAGAGGAGATCGAGTTAGGCCCAGATTGATCATTTGAAGAAGTCCCAGTGGAGATTGTTGATTTCCAGATTAAGACTCTTCGTAGGAAGGAAATTCCAATGTTGAAGGTTGTGTGGAGGAATCAAGATAGTGAGAGTGCTACTTGGGAGACTGAAGCAAGTATGCGAGCCCAGATGCTGTAGTTTATTTATGAAATTAGCATGGGAGTAGCCAGGCGCCTATGATTAAAACATGATAAGATGCATATGCATAAGTCAAGGTGGTTGAGTCTTTTGACTATTGGGATATGAGGATGTCTGAGGTCTGATCCTAGTGTTTTAGCTTTATTATTAGATGTATGATAGGGGTATGCTCTATTATGAACTCACGATGCTATGATTATCCCACTCAGCTATGAGCTGACCCTCTTTTATTCTTCTTCTCTGCTTATGCTATATGTAAGCAGATCATCAGCAGCAGCAGTAGATAAGTGTCTTAATATGAAAATACACTTTTCTTCTCCCAAATATACAACAGGCTCCTTCAGCTCAATTGGTGCCATTCTATTTGGTGCCATTGAAATTGGTGTTGTGCCAGGTACCAATTCAATATCAAACTCTACTTCCCTTTCTGGTGGAAGGCGGGGAAGTTCTTCGGGGAATAGATCAGGAAACTCCCTTACCACCTCTACATCCTCAACCTTCTTATCATTCACAACAGTAACTTGAGCAAGAAAAGCTACACAACCTTCCTTCATTAATAGAAAAGCTTCCAAGGCAGAAAGAAAACCATGAGTCTCCTTTTTCTTAATGCCTCGGAATACAACAGGACCTTTATCTGGTGTGTTGAATAACACTTCTTTCTTTTGACAATCCATAACAGGTCCATGTGTTTCTAGAAAGTCCATCCCAAGGATGACATCGAATTCATCAAAAGGTAGCAGAATTAAATCTGCTGCTAGGAAAGCACCTTCCACACAAATGAAGGAACTTCTAATAACTGAGTCTACCTTCAAGGTATCTCCCACAGGTGTTTTAACACATAAGGTATAATCTAGCTTATCTGGAACTAAGCGTAGCATATGTGCAAACGTATATGACATGAATGAGTGAGAGGAACCAGTATCGATCAAAGCATAAAATTGCTTGCCAAGGATAATTCATCAGACCTGGTTTTTCAATCAAAGCTTATAATTGCTCGCACGGAAGTTGTGAAAATGTTCCTACTGACCAATCGAGAGGAGTGGGGGCGGTTGATGCAAGACCGCCAGTATTAGACTATGCAAAGATGAAGAGTTTAGGTGGTAGGGACTTCAAGGGAGATGTGAGCCAAGATGCTGTAGTAGAGTGGTTAAGAGAGATGGAAGATGTGTTTGAGTATCTTTATGCGACCCCAGAGGAAAAAGTACAATATGTTGTTTTTCTCCTAAAGGGGTGGGCGAGGAGCTGGTGGTCCTCAGTCTCTAGAGTTAATGGTGAACAAGTTCAGTTCACCTGGGAAGAGTTCCTGAAGGCCTTTAAGACAGAGTTTCTTCCCGAAGCTTTTATCAGGGCAAAGAATAATGAATTAGCCAACCTTAAGCAGGAG
The DNA here is from genome assembly GCA_964030455.1 of Linum trigynum. Classification (NCBI taxonomy): domain Eukaryota; kingdom Viridiplantae; phylum Streptophyta; class Magnoliopsida; order Malpighiales; family Linaceae; genus Linum; species Linum trigynum. The sequence goes on from OZ034821.1 coordinate 8,201,394, forward strand.
AACATGACAGTTACGGAGTACACTAGCAAGTTTGTTCGACTACTCTACTTTGAAGATGGGTTGGCAGATACTGAGCATAAGAAGAAGATGAGATACTTACATGGTCTGCGCCTAGGGTTGAAAGAAAAGAGCTGAGTGAGATAATCATAGCATCGTGAGTTCATAACAGAGCATACCCCTATCACACATCTAACAATCAAGCCAAAACACTAGGATCGGACCTCAGCCATCCTCATATCCCAATAGGCAAAAGACTCAACCACCTTGACTTATGCATATGCATCTTATCATGTTTTAATCATAGACGCCTGGCTACTCCCATGCTAATTACTCTCCCGGGAATACGGACCAAACATCTCGTGGATGTGCTCATATTGGACCCACCACTGCCGGTGTAGTCATATCGGACTTGACACCATGCTGGGTGTAGTCATATCGGACTCAACACCACTCTGGGTGTGGTCATATATCATGATGAATCAACGGTCAACACCACATCAGGGGTGTGACATAACATATCATAACGGAGTAATAGCATGGGGAGTCCTAATTACTATGTAATTGACCATGAGACCAAAGTACTCTTACTTGGTATCCTTATCCATGATCCATATCTCATCTTGCTTAATCATAATTCGCTACTTGCACATGTACTTGACCTGGCCACAATTGACTCAACATAGGTAAATCAGGAGTCGAATAATTGCACTTCCTCGGGATAAACCCTCGTGCCAGTCATCCTCCTTAAACATCATAATATCACCAGGGAATATATATTTTCCTACATGTGCATCCAAATACAATAATCATGAAAAATCATACCCAATCACCTTTTCGAACCATCATAAAGCATATCAACAGTCAGGCCCACAAATTGCAACATGTATGCAATCATCAACATAAACAAGGTCCATATCGGCTAGGGCAAGTCAATAATATCATACAACAATCTATGGTTCATCATATAACATAAAAGTCCATACACCCCTAATCATGTCATTCTAATTCACCTAGGTCAATTCTAAGCATCAATATAATTATCGTGATACGACAAACCCGGTATGTCGTGCTAATCCCTCACCAGTTCTGGTCGTTCAAACACCGGTTCGAGCCTCCCGTACTAAAACGTCAATTTCACGAACGAACCCTGAATTAAAATCCGAGACCGTCCTAATATCCCCTGCAGGATCCCCGTCAATATTAGTTCTAGGCTCCGAATCAAATTCTCGATAGAAACACATCAAACCCTAGCCGGAGCTAAATTCAGCAATTTGGATCACGACCTAATTAATTGCCGAAATTCAGGGATTAGAACTAGAGGATTGATTACCACGCTGCAGGAAGCTCGTATATGAAATTTGGGCTGAATCCGGCTTCCGGATACTCCGAAACCCTAATTTGACTTATCGGGAATTCAAGAAATTCTTGAACCAAAAACTCGTTTTAAAGCTCTAAATCGATAGATCACGATGAATAGATGAATTAGGCATTACTTACGGGATTTTTGGATTACTAGAGCTCAAGAATTTGAGCTTTGGAATTTCTCCCCGAGCTCCCCTGCTCGCTCTGCTCGGCTCGCTCTGTTTCCGTTAAGATGGGATTTAAATGGACACGGGACATAATATATATGTATATATGTATGTATACTTATTCGATCGATCGATAATCCGATTTTCGCCGAAATACTATCAAAATGCTCGATTTTAAATCGCGAACTTTCTAGCGATCGAAAATATTGGTTTTGCTGGAACGGCATGTTACAAAAATTGTGATCATATAACTATCTTGTACTGTTTCGTCATTACGCTATATCCTCTGAACTAGATTCTCACAAAATTGATAATATGTCACCCTGCATGGAACTGTCAACTGAAAACTTCTACCACCAACGAAACCTACGCCCAAATTGTTCTCTATTTTGTTCGATTTCCACCGAACGATTAGTTTAAATCGTCTAAAATCACTACATAAAAATCAAATTAACTAATTACTAACTAAACAAAATCATAATAACATTTTAAGAATCAAAGTAAAAAAAATAAATGTGTCTCTTACCTAGCCATCTTTGCAGCAACCAGTAGCTCTTCGTAATATATATTTTTTGTGGTGAGAATACTGAAACTGAAACCCGCTTATATGGATCGGAGAAAGTTATCGTCTTGGGGTAAGAAACACGCGAGGAGGTTGCAATCCGAGCTTTAATGGTCGCCCAAGTGGATCCGCGCGAGAAGAAGTACAAAAACCAGTACATACAACAGCCCAACATTTTCGCGCGAGAAGGTTTATTCTTTTACACAGCTCGCGCGAAAAATGCCTTAGCCTAGCTAAAAAAATTTGCTCGCGCGGATTTGCCCTTTCTGTGCCTTAAAAACACAATATCCTTGTGAATTGTTTTTAAACCACTATATTTGTGGTAAAATTTAAAAAAAACAATATTTGTGTAAAAAGCCCCCAAAATTTAACGATGGATAATTGAGAAAATATATATAAAAGAAAAATAGAGGGAAAGCAGCCATGAGAGCTTGTACCTTAAAGTTAACAGAGCTTATTCTGTGTTTCTTGTTGAGACGTTGGGCCTTGCACCTCATCTCGGTTCTGATCCTAGTTACAGAGTTCTGTTTACCCATAGTACCTTGATTAACAAGTTTACTAAAAGACGGCCAAATGCAGAATGAACTTGGAAAACAAGGGCGGCGAAGGGAGGACAAAGCATGGGTCATAAATATGAACAGATCTTTGTGCTACAAAATCCCATGTGATTTAACATTCTAACAAATTCCAGTTTTTAAACAAGACCTGTGGAAGGAAAGGGCGACCAAAGCTTCGACAGCCTTAAACAATTATCAATGAATAGGAACATTGGATCACCTGAAGTGGGAAAATATATATAAAAGAAAAATAGAGGGAAAAGAAAATTATAACTGGAGTGGGGGAACAAAAAAGGAGAAGAAAATGGTCAACTATCCTCTTCCTTTGAGGTGCGGGTGGAGGCGGTGGCAAGCTGTGAGCTGAGGAAGACAGAATTGATACTTCTTTTATCCCTACACAATAAATCCTTGCAACAAATTTACAAAGGAGGCTCTGAAGTAGAGTCAACTGGTCACTCAACAGAGAGCTCCTTTTCCTCAATCCACCCATCTTCTTCCAAACCAATCCAGTTGGCACAGAGCATGAGTTAAACCGAGTTAGAACCAATGATTGAATCTGCAGTCAAGAATAATTCTTCACATTTAGTTGCTCTTTTCCATGTCATCGTCATCATTCATCTTTAGCCACTTCTCCAGCATTCTTCTCTTCAACTGTTTCTACATCTGCAGTCTTGCCATCAGCATCACCATAAGCAATAGGGTTTGTACCACTAGAAGATTGGTTCTCATTGGCCGAGTCAGTTGAGGGGCATTCAGCTGGAGAAGTAGAAGACTGCTGCTCACCAACAGACTCTGGACTGCCATCCTGACCACCCTCCACCTGATTTACTGCTGCGTCTATTTGAAGCTCGCTGTTGGGAGGTGGAGGAGGTTGCTTTGAACCAGATGGTGAACCATTATCAACATCATCTGGTGTTTCCCTCCATTCAACCCAAGCAGGTGGTTTATTATCATTTACTCCAGTTTCCGATTCTTCGTTCGAGTCTTTAGACAGACTAGTGTTCGCAGACGTCTCGTCCAGGTTCTTGTAGCATTCGTCGACTGATGGTGGTAAAGAAGTGGCTGTGTCACCTAAATCATCCTCTTCACTAGCTGCTGCTACATCCTCCGTGCTGCGAACATCAGTGGCAGCACCACCAGTCCCACCCTCGTCATTATTATTTGGTGAGGAAGAAGCAGGTGCACCAGCAGACCGCTCATTTGCAGCTCTGTCATCCTCGAAAGCAAACCAGTTGGAGTTTGTAAATAGCGAACTGCTGCAAATAAGGACAACTAGGATGAGCTAAGACAGTAATGCTAAGGGAATATGTGAGATAGATATTCATATATAACCAGAAATTGAAAAAGAAAGCGTCATCCTCCTAAGATCTAACTGCATTTCCCGGAAAGAAAATCAATTGTGATATTATAAGCAGCATGGCCAACACAATCACACCACCATGCAAAATGACTGATTTTGTATTGCTTTCTGATGTGTGGTTACAGTGCAATGTCTCCCAAAAATCAGAAGCCCCCTCGTTTAATGACGTATTAATTATGGCAAGACAACTTCTATCGACAAATCATGAAAGAACATAAAATGCATATGGAATAGTAGCAAAAAAACTAGCAATTGAGGAATCAGTAACAGGCTCACTTGTCCTGGTCATCACCCAAACGCAGAGAAGATATGACTACTTCAGCAGATTCATCATCGAAGTAGACATCCTGCCAGAATGAGTAAATGAGGAGAAAAAAAACTCTGAATCTGAAAGCCACTATTTACGTAGTATTCCTTCCCAGTGGAAATAGGTAATTGGCTTGACCAGCAATGAACTTTACCTCATCATCTCTTTCAAGTGAGCCACGCACCTACAATGGACATAAAAAAGTTTTAGCGGGTGAATACTGTTTAATAACCTCAAACTGGTTTCCATCCACAATAGGGGAGACAATCTAAGAAAGCTTTGAAGCTGTTGCACCACTATTGTAGTTTCTTTTATCTTCCTTTACGAGTTTCTTATGAACCATATAGAGACCAAAACATTTGACTAGATCATGGAAGGCACAACATCCAGTAACAATGCAGGGCAATCAGATAGTGCCAGTAACAATGAGGCACACAAGAATGACAAAGAAAAGCCTTCAGTGCTGACCGGTTCTTCCTACAACGCATGCTAAATTTTCCATTATTGTCAACAATTTCCCCATCCTTTCGTATTGCATACCTCATCCATGTCGTCATTGTTGTAAATACCATATCGGAATGCTTGACTCAAATTATTTGCAAGAGCAGCAACATCATAGTCTCTATCTTGATAATCATCATCATCACTATCTCTCCGGTCTTGCAGAGTAGTTGGCCTCCTGTTACAAGAACACATATGCTAAGAAGAAAGCTCCGTGAAAGGTCCAAGAGCAAAAACACAGTAAGATCACCAGAGAAGATACAAGAAGGTAAAACATCACTAACAACCGACTGCTGCTAGTGTCTTTGTTGATCTTCTCAAGCAAAACTAAATGTTTATGTGCTAAAAGTGTAAACTTAGCCAAAAGGAAACACAGGATATTGAATACAACATATACCACCACTATGCTGTAAATTGAGGTTTTAGGTTGATGGCACATCAGTTAATCGGCCAACTTACATGTCACCACACTTGACAAACTGTCCTCCGAAATATCTTGTACTCTAACAAGCTTTGAAATTAGTTGCAAAGACACCGAGGCTACAATTTAGTATACTTCCTCTCTCCTTATCCTTCCCTCTTTTTTCATTTTATCAAGAAGATGTAGGCTAGAAGAACTAATTGTTCACTATACAGAAAAGAGAGCCTACCCGCAGCCCCACTGGTAGACATTTTCTAGCACATTACGCTTGGTCAACACAGTTGTTTGCCAATCAATCCATTGAGTACTTTCCTGCAACAATAAGATAAGAACAAAGTCAAACAGATAAAAGATTGTCATGCATAACCAATCCGAACAAAATTTAACAAATTATTCATAATAAAGAAGCATATTGAACCTACTTAAAATGAACAATAATGCCCAAAAACTTCTCAATTAACAAACTTTTCAGCTTACAAGCAGTCAAGTCTTAATTAAATCTCTAACGAAAATTATATTAACCTGCAGAAGTGCTTGAACAGCAGAGTTGTTATTTGCCAACTGAACCAGTTTATTAGAAACACGTGTCAAGTGTCCAATATTCCCTATCCTAGGTGGCGATCTACCCTCAGCAGGGATAGTTGGCTGCAATAATTGAAACAAAAGTGATCAGACATCATAATATGAATCCGTAAAATGAGAATCTCAAGACAACAGTCAAAGCCAGATGTTTATGTACCTTGCTTGAATCGGTTGCCAATGTGAAATTCATTTCAGCTTCAAGTATTTTTGTCACAAGATTACATTCATGTAAAAGATGTTCACAAAGACAACCATTCTTGCTCTCCAAACACGAAAATATAATGCTCTCTACATGGTGGTGCAAGAAATTATTGTAGGGATACCTAGAAATACAGAAAATGAGTGAATAAACCAGGGGTCAGAAAATCAAGACATGCAAACTAGGACCAAAACTTACTCAAAAAACAAGTCTAAAATCCTCTGGATGGCTCCAAGTCGAATTAATTCCTTCTCAGCAGCTTCACTGCCAATGGTTAGGATGACTGAGATGAATTCCACAATCTGTACGTAAATTTAAGTTGAAAGATGTCAAGTTAAAAAATGATCCTCAATATACACCAATACAAAAAGAAAAATGTCAACATGCGTATGAAACCACTAACAACAATTTACTTGCAAAGGAAAGACAAAAATCCAGATTCAACATATGAATTAAAGAGTGGGAATGAAAGAATGCTTTCATATTTCCAAAATAATACATGAAAAAGAAGACGGAGGTAACCTTTAAACGGTGCTTGCCAAGAGGTGGCTGCAACTTTCCATATGTGGTTAACAAGACATTGTCTGTTGATGAAACATCCAAAAGCTTCAGAAGGTCACCTGACAAGGATAGCAAATGTTCAATCATTATCACTAGAAATACTCCTAAGATCTACACAAATGTTACCTGTCATAACCTCATTCTTGGAAGACTAAAATTAAGGTAACAACATATACCTATCAAGATACTTGAGAAGTTCCTCACTTGACAAATATTAACAGACCAAATAAGGCTGGATTTACTCATATGAGAAACATACAAAAATCGACAAAGAATCATCGTTGCATAAAAGACTTACAATAGGTTCCACAAAATACTAGAATTCTAAAAAGGGGCTTACCTAAGCTTTCGAGCATCCCCTCAACAGTGGTTGGACTACCACTTACTGCAGATCCATGATTCAGCTGGCGATTGTACGTATGATATGTCCCTAAATTTAGCCTCCTAGGGTCTAACAAAGATATACATATTGATAGTGAGTTAACTAGTACAGATTTTGGCCTTGATTCTTCCAGAGCGTGTCGAAACAACCTTCCAATGAAACTGCATCACCAGAAAGCAAAGCATATCAACAAATCAAGAAAGGGAGCTAGTGAGAATACAAAAATGTAAAGACAAAAAATAGCAAGCTTCATACTTTGGGCTGGATATTTTGGTAGCAAGACCAGGGGGAGCAAATCGGGTTATTGCACAAAGGGTCTCAGCCGTATTAGCATGCACCTCTGGACAATCCTGCAGAATGCAACGCATATCAGAATTGCTTGGTGGACTACTTGATTTGAACCCGGGAAAATAACTTCATTCAATAGCACGAAAAAACATAAAATTCATCCACATGGAAGTACTCGCAACTCGCAACTTACAGATGAGCTGAACTTGTCGACAATCAACTCCAGAACACTTGTATCCTGTATCCACTGCATGGCATCTGCGTAACTCGAGTACAAATGCTCATCAGCACCAATTAACCGGATTAAAACCTGCACAAAGAAATTGAAAATACACAAAAGCTTTTACCAATTGGATTGCATCAAGTCCAGCTAAAAAATTGAGCTATATCAATTTCTTGGATTCTCAAAGAAGGAAAAGGTTAGACGGATTTCTTTATGAAGAACTTACAAAGAGGATAATGCCTTTTAAGATTGTATATTAACATAAGTAGAGAATGTCAGACAAGCAGCATTTCAATTTCTCCCTAGCTAGAAAAGCAATGCATCAAGACATACCCGGCACACTTGTCCGTTCTTTTTTTTTATAAGGAACTAAAACCTATATTCTCATTTAGAAGGGGTAAAGTTGGAAATACGACTTTACAGTAATGTATCATTACGCTTATAATAATTTGTGGAGTCCGCCAGGAATAGTTGTTCTAAACATGTAGATTAAAGTAGTGTGTTTGGTTGAACTATTTTCCAACTTAACTCCTGATAAACACACCCAAGATTAAGGAAGACAGAATCAGACATGTTTTTATAAGGAAAGGTTTAATTCAAGACAAATGTGGCATCATAAGAAATAACATAACTGTCTGCTAATTCTACCATGCAAGTAGCGGAGTAAACATACTTCCAAAAGTACGCATGTGACAAACAACCCACCTCCATAATAGAGGTAATACCAATAAGGTCAACCAGCTTTGCAAGAATTTCCTGATGACCCTGAAACGTAACATAAGGAAAGCAAATTAATAGCCATATTTACACCAAGAATACAGAAGTTCTATCGTTATTAGTGACTAATGAATACACTGTACATTCCAACCAACAGAATATGCCCTTACTAATACAAATATAAAATCAACTAACACTCGCATTCTGGTGACCTAACTTATAATTTAACAAATGTTTTGCCCTCTTACCAATCGATAGAACTAGTATAAGGTTTGGAACGCGCAATAACTGGAAAAGAAGTACTTAGGGGTCGTTTGGAAGTTGAGATTCTTCAAATATGTGTATTTGATGAATACATCTATTGTCAATACAAAGATTGTAAAAATTAGATGATTGAAAGAATGTCTTGTTTGGTTGTAGCCATTCAAAAATTTTAAAGAAAAGAAAAAATCACTTTATGAGCTAAAAGTGAAACAAATTAAAGCCAACAATCTCAAAGGAAGAATCTCACCTTTTTGTTGAGATTTAAAATGAGTGATTGTGGGTGATATGAGATTTGAGGGCCCACCTCAAATGCATGTATTGAATAAAGTTTTGGAACAAAAAAAACTATGGATTCTCCAGAATACATGAATTCAAAGAATCATTCATCTAGAATCATAACTTCCAAACGACCCCTTAGATGTCAAATTTACAATGACTATTTTCCGACACAGACAACAGGTGACCTCATTCCCACTCGGAAAATGGTGTGCACTTGTTAACAGAAGACAGAACTCAGTATGAGCAAATTTCGAAGTTAAAACTCATCCCGGTCAAATCACTGCAACACAAGATTGCCTACTTCACTACCAAACATGTCCAACAACAAAAAATGAAGCACTTCTCAGTTTCCGTTTGTGGGTAACCGTTTCAATTCTCCACATCTCAGTGATTAGGGATGGCAACTTTGCCCATACCCATGGGTTTCTTACTATCCAACCCAATTGGGTTGGGTATGAAATCCAAATAGATGGATATAGGTAGAGTTTGATGGGTTTGTACCCATGCCCAAATACAAATTACAGTTTGGTACCCAAACTTAATAGATATGCATGTTTAGTACCTAAATTTAATTTTTTTTGCATATAAGTCCTCAAAATATCGATGGAAAATTACATTTTGGTACCTAAATTTTTTTTTGTCTTACATTTTGATACCTAAACTTTTCAAGTTTTGCAAATAGGTCCAATTTTTGCATGTGTAGTTAAAACACCCTCAAGTAAATGGATATCCATATCCAACCCATACCCATTTAGATTATGGAAGCCCCAAACCCAAACCCATCTATAAACCCCCAAATCCATATGCACTTCACCCATACCCAACCCATTATCAATGGTCTACTTGGGTTTGGGTATAATTACCCATGGGTGGGTAATTTGCCATCCCTATCAGTGATGTTTAATAATCTTAAAACCTGTAATAACATCCTATGCACAGCTTTAATATCATAAACATTCAATTTAACTGGAAAGAAGAGAACTTTAAGCATGCAACTGTCAATTAGAAGAGCACCACCATTTTCTCGCCTCTGCAAAGTACCCCTCCCGCGTCCCCCCTTCCAGGGTTGAAATACAGGCCAAGCATTAAGGAAAAACAGCATGTAAACAACGTCACTTCCAAGTTGAAGCCAGAAAGAACCACGTTAAAAAAGATACTTAGACCAACCTTATGCACAGCACAAAGAGTTCCCATATAGTTCATAAATACTTCAGTGGAACAAGTTTCAAACTTCCTTCCCAGGAAAATTGTACCAGACAAAGATCTGAATGAGGGACTACATCCATTAATAATTGATACCTAATGACAGCATTCAATCAGGGATTTCCCTTCATGTGAGGATAAAACTTACCTTGACATGGTTTAAGAAAGGAACCGTCTTTCGCAGCAAAAGGCATATACAAACCTAGCAACAAAAGGTTTTGTTTCATTAAATGATGAATTCACCCAAACAGAGATATATTAGAGTGAAAGACATTATGATAGTAGCATATCAAACTTTCACCAGAAGATACCTTGCTGAAGTAGCCTGCTAACAGTGTCCCATGGGAATGGGTTGGCTCCAAGAACGAAAACAACAAGTTCATCAACTGAAAAGGGAACTAGAAAGCTCAGCAACCACAGTTGTACCTTGGAGAATAGAAGATATCGGTACAGAAAATCAGGTAAGATAGGAATGGCTTTTCTAATTACCTCTTCATCTTCTACCAATGTTTTCAGTATGATATCAACTTCACAAGTAAAAATCTCACAAGCAATAAACGGGAGCCTGAACATGAAACTCAGCATCAGTTAAGCATACAGAGAAATCAGAAAATCCATGCTCTTCTAAGGAAAAAGGAAAAGAAGAAACATACGGAAGAAGCAGGATAACAAATGCCAAAGAAACTTACTTGAACGCCCGCCTTTTCTCAGCATCCTCTGTCGGCTCTTCCACAATATATCGAATCAACTGCTCCACCTGAGCCTTCTCTCGCAAACTGCGATTTCAGATAGGAAAAAAGGGGGGGAAGCCAGAAAATGGAAAAGGTGAAGTCAACGAAATAATTCAGTAAATAAATAGTTTCAAAAGCAACAATAACAAATCGGCAACCAGTAAGATACTGAAGATGAAATAGATAATCTGTGAAGAACTAAGGTTGTTTCCATGGACAAGGCTAGAAAAGAGATTTGTTCTCTAGCAACCGCCTTATAAGGGAGCCGAGATCAGGTGTACTATCAGAACATGGCCTCTAAAGTTCTATCTCATGACTATGTGATCAACAAAGTTATCAGAACAGACAAATTTACCTACTAATTTGTGTCTTGATCCAAAATAAATAATTGTAAAGACCTTACATATATAAAATGATGCAACTCTTTTACCGTTATCTAAAGCATTTCGTATGCAATCAGTCTTTTTTTGACATAGCACCCGAACTTGTCAGGTCTTTGCTGTACATGCATATAAGGGAAAACATAATAACAATGTCTAAGCTGCACAGTGGAAAGACCAATACAAGTTGATCAGGCGCCCATTGAGTGCCTTGCATTCTTGAATTATTTCATCTTCATCCAGCAGTTCCTCTAGAGTAAAATTATCTTTGTCCAATATTGTCTCCACCTGCAGTTTCACACAAAATAGCTTGAGAAGCCGAAACTGAATGAAATTATTTCAATAGTATGGAAGAAGATAAAAACACAGCTCATGTGTTCTGGTTCAGCGAAAAATCACACTCCTTGAACCATACTGAAGAAATAATCTCCCAGCTGGAAAAGGGTGGAAAACTGATAACCCATAAAATCTGAGCTCACACCCAGTTACTATCAGAAGTGAAAAGCTAAATGCCCAATGTAACACATAATTCAGTCTCAAATTAGGCAAAGAAGTTGAAGTTTCCGAACACTAACGATGACTCCAATCCAAGATTCCACTTATTTCTCCGTCACTACACTTTCCATTCAACCAAACAGAATAATGCAGAGAGCATTGCCACGTAAGCCGGAAACAACCCCCTAACGCCGGTTGCCAATCCTACACGAGCTCTCACGTAACCCACGTTTTCTTCGCCTCAAGTACAGGAATCAAAAGAAAAGGAAACACGCAATGCGTGGGGGTTGAAACAAGGTCGAGAAATGTCACCGGCGAAGCAGTGGAGAGGCCAGCCATACGCCAAAACATCTTTCTACAATTCACCAAAGGGAATCAATCGCCTGTCCGTCCCAGTAACTCCGACTTCAGATCTGTAGAGCAGGCACAAACCCTAACGCCTCGAGAAAAGAGTATTCTTCCCCCACGTCCTCTCCAAACCAAACAATCCCCCGTTCGTCCCCTCAACGAGATCACGGAATTGGAAAAAAAATATATTAATATCAGCGCGCGAGGGAATGAACGTGTGGTTCCGCAGTGAAACCCTAGGTTTCACGAATTCGCGGGAAGCTGCGGCCAATTGGATCGAATCAGACAAGGAAGAAAAGTGTATTTGAGAAAGATAAGAAGAGGGAGGAGGGCGAGAGGAGATGGAGAGCCGATATAAGCACTCCTGTAATTGCGGGAGGGAAATTAGTGAAAAGGCAAAAAAATTGCATTAGTGAGGCAGGGCAGGCAGGCAAGCAAGGGGAACATTGTTGGAGATTAATTATTAAATTTAATTAACATATGACTTTGTTTCTTAATCTTAGCAATCTCGATTGGATCTCCAAACTTTTATGCATTTCCTCAGGTAGCCCTCTAAACTTCCATTTCCATCCCAGATGAGTTAGTTTAACTCTTCGATTTATAAATGGGATGATTTGAACTTGACAAATTACTATATTTAAAGAAGAGAAGCACAATAAGACTTGTATAACAAAGTTGTTAAGACTAGAATACAGAGTAACTGAATCGTCTAGTAGCAAGTCACTAGACAACAAATTCATTTGTATTTTATTTTGCATTTCATATGATAGTCATTCATTTATTCATTAGAAAAAAAAGTCTTCAATTTAACCAAACTAGTTATGTAAGTCGCGCTTCGTTGTCGTTGGATTTTAGGTTTTGTGCTGTTGGATCATAAATTTCATCATTAAAAGAGACACTTATAGGACTAAAGGCGCATATCGTCGACTAAATGAAGAAAAGAACATGTTGTGTCCTTTTAACGTTCATCCACACCAATAATCGCTCATCCTTATCTCATTTACTTTTTTTTTTTTGTAAGATATCATGTACTTTCTCATAACCATTCTCATACTTTCTTGAAAACACTAATTTTTTTACGACAATACTATTCCTCATTCTATCTAAAACAATATGGTATCATCTTCTTGCTTCGTCTGCTACATTTCTCTTCTCATCTTCTTCATTTATTTTGCCCTACAATTCCATTTTCACTTTTCATAAAAACATAATTTGTGGATAATTGACCATAGGATTTCAATATGCCAATTCTTTTGCCTTGCAAGCAGATGTTGAAAGCATAATTATCATTACCATCATTTAAGGAAGAGTATCAATATAGATGCAACTATTTTCAAATAGCACTCACCATTTGCCTGCTGCATCTCTTTCCTTGTTGCTCGTTCTATCCTTCTTCTTCAGGCTAAACTCAATCTCAAATTTTCCTCCCAATCCGACTCCCAAATCATTCAACCTATAATCCCCAAATTCCAATCTACCACAGAAACCTGGGCACTTGTTGCTTTCTTCAAATCCCTTCACAATCATCGTTTGTAGTCATGGCATCATCCTCCCATTTGTGAAAACTTCTTCCCCTTCTGGTATTGATAACACTCCGTTTTATAGTGTTCATCATTCTCATATTTGATATATTTTCCACTTCTCAATGAATCTTTAGTAGATTTTAGTATTTTTTTCATATGAATATCGTAAATATTTGAATTATGTGCTTAAGATAGACCTTGAGTATGTTTTGGTACTATTTTATGCCTTTTGGTGTTGTTTTGTGCTTCCAATGGTATAATTCACTCAAGATGAATATGGATCATTAGTGGATCAGGAGGAGGACGAGATTACAAGCACGTGAGTCCAAACGGAGATGGATTTGGATATTAGATGCTCATTTTATGACCCAGAGAAGTACATTCAGGAGTGTATCGGGCTTATCATTTATCTAGGTCAAACAAGTCTAGTAAACACCAACCGTCGCTGTCCAAATTGCATGAAGGGGTTGCTTGTGCGCTAAGCAACTAACCCAACAAGGAAATCAATGATGGTGGGTACTAGTGGTGCAAGTTCTAGAAGATTCTGGAAGATTTCTACTTCACCTCCAAGTTAGAGAATCTGAGTCCAAGTCATATAAGAGAGGTTTTAGACGACTTTAGAATAGAAAAGACTAGAGAACCCCCTATCATAACTAGTATAAATAGGTAATTAGGCCTTAGTTGTTAGACACACTTTTACACAGACAAACAACCGAAGTTGGCCAGAATTCATAGATGATGTTCTTACCCTCGTTTGTGGTGATCTCTTCTCTACTTCAAATGGTTGACTAAGCGTGTAATGTCTGGGAAGTGGATTCTACGATGTACCAAGTATTGTTTCAGTGATTTAATGAAATTTTATAGATCATCATTGGATTAGTTTTCTAACCTCGATGATCTAGTCTTTTTATGACTATAATTATTTTATTATGCATTATTATGGTCATTGATTTTAATACTATCAAATGTGTTAAGAAACTACTCTTGTGTAGTATGCAACAACTTTAAGTGTGTATGAAGGGCCGGTAAACCCCTTCACGACATGATGTTGATGTTTGATATATGAAGATCACCAATATCATTGAAAATCTTTATGACTCAAGAGACCCACACTTAAAGATGTAATATCCTTACTTCCTACTCTTTACTAGTTGGATGGTGGCATGAAGTGCACGTACACAACCAGTTATTGTTCCTCTCGCATGTGGCGATAGCTTAGTTTGGAATGCATTCACGAAAGGTAATGTCATTGTAGGTTGTTGCTTGAATGCATTTTGTTAATGAGAAAGCAAGCGCGCGTGCTCATCTATATGAAACTTCGTGAGCAATAACTTTTATTACTTGTTTACTTCGTTGAAATCTTTGCATCACTTTTACTTTATTAGTAGCCTTGTTCGTACAGTTTTAAGGACACCTCAACCCGTTGGATTAAATTTTATTTTGTTTTATCATATTCGTCTAGTTTTGAGTAACTACCCTCGAAAGGCCCTATGGAATACGATCCTAGATATTCTGAAGATTTTATCACTTGTTGTTTACTGCGCATCAGATATCGCCTCTCCATCATTTGCATCTTCTTGAGGGGGCTTGTTTCCTTCTTCTTCCAAATAATGAGTTATAAACTCTGCTTCTTCTTTAAACTCGTTGGCCTCATGATGATCTTCCTTTCCATGGTCCATGATCTCTCCATCTTTTTCCTCGTTAAAGGTGTTGGTATTGAGATGATCCTCCTTCTCTTCATGATCCAGGAATTTTTTAAGCTCCGTAAGTCATTTTTATACCTTGATCTCTTAAAACCTTCACGCACTTCATTGGAACTTCCTATATCGGCTTCGTGAGGCACCTCAATGATTTGAACACCTTCTAACTGTTGTTTGGGCTCTTCTTCTTGAATGTTAGCATCAATGCTAATAGGAGGTATTGAATTGATCTGGCGTCTGGATTGGAGGAAAGCAAAAGCTTGTTCTCATTCCTCTACAGTTACGTAGTATCCATATGTTTCCCTCACTAGCTTTAGTTCTTCTAGATCTGCTTCATCATCATTCCAAATTATATGGATCTTTTGTTGAGATTGACATATTGCCTATTGGAAGAGGATTGGTGTTGCTGACTTTGATCTTCAATCCTCCTCAGCACATCTTTATTCCTTCTTTTTGGTATCATGTCCTTGGATGGCCTGTTGGCTTATTTGAGTTCGATTCCTACATGAAAAAACCAACTAAAGTGTAGTGTTTTCTTTTATGAAATGAAAATCAAACACAACAAGTTACTCTCTGTCAATTATAAAAAAATTCCCATAAAAAACTTGATATAGTATCAAGCGATAATATCCTAGGAGATCCTTGGGTCGTATTCTACAGGGTCTTTTAATAGTAACTAATCAAACCTAACCAATTGAATTCGAATGGATGCAATGCAAGAAAGTAAAACTAGTGGGTTGAGGTGCCCATTTCGAAATTCTAAACTACTATGCAAAGAAAAAAGAAACAAAGATGCAAGCAATGAAAGTAATGTTTAGATAGTTCCTTCTAGATAGTCATGCATACAATCTCCTCAATACGATGCATCTATGCATCATCTACTATGCTGCCATATCCTTTCCTCTAAGGCCACTCTCTACCCGTGCATGCTCGTCTTGCGATAGAGATTTGACTAGCTAATGCATGCTTTTGTTTCATGCCATCACCTAAGCAATAAGGAACAAGGAAGATAGCATAACATATCTACGAACCATAACCATAGTATATAACATCGACGATCTAAGAATCAAGCATTATTTTATGTAGACATGCATATATGCGTCCAACTAAACAAGAATACATAAGGCAATGGGATATCACTAGATGATAATTTATTGACCACCTAAATGATATTAAGCACAATACTATAGTAGCATCTTAATAGATTCACTTGCATAGAATGATAAAACATCATATGAAATAAAACATCGATGATCATACACAAAAGGTGATTAAAGCATCTAAAATACAAAAATGCTTCTAAATGAAAAGGCATCGATGATCACAACTTAAAACGAAATATGCATCTTATTACCTCATAGAAAGCAATACATAATCATCATAGAATTCACATCCCTAAACAGATCTACTAGCAACACACAGAAGAGTGGAACAACATCACCATAGATACATGCATAGATGGTGAATGCTTCTCCTCCAATCTCAGCATCAATTCTCTTCCTCTCTATGGATTGCTACTCGTGTTAGTGGGGCAGAGTGTTGGTAAAAGGTGTATGTTTAAGTTCTAGCCTAGCCTCCTATTTATACTAGTTACAGAAGGGGATTTCTAGTATTTTTCCTACTAAAGTCGGCCAAATCCTTCCTTATCCGACTTGAACTCAATTTCCTTAAACTTGTGGACGAAGTTGCTTCTTCAGAAAGCTTCCTTGGAGGATAAGGGTTTGAGTGGAAGCCCTACGATGGTTGGGACTGACACCTTTATTCCAATTGGGCTAGGTTGCTTGGTCCACAAGAAACCTCCTTCAAATTTTGGTGCGTTTCTTTATATAGCTTGGGTTGGATCTCGGCCAAAGTTGGGAGTGCTACACTACTGATCAATTCATGTCGTGCAAGTCATTGTCAATAGTTAGCACATTTCAATAACTACCCCATGTTAGGCCAAGTTTAATCTAAAATGGCGTTGTCATATAGTGTCAATCAAGGTTGTATTCACTGGGGTCCCCGTACCCTAGCCTACTTCCCACGTTGTTATCTAACTGATTGTTTTAAGGGGTAGTGATGGAGGATTCAAGCAAAATAACTCGTAGAGAATAAATGAGGATAAAAGTAGGTACTTCGGGGAACTATCCCTCACCCTAGTCTAGGTCTACTATGCAATGCCTAAATAAGTTGGGTTTAGCGAATGTGGTGAGTGAGCTCTTTTCCACGGGCTTTCGTGGTTATTTACACGCCTCCGAGTACGCTTCCCCTAAACCCATGTCACTCACCTTGATCTAAGCTATCATATCTGGGGCTTTAATAACATAGCTAATTTCAATGCGTACTACTCACCGCCCACACCGAGATTTCATCCTAGGTTCTATCTAGGAAGGAATTCCTATGGTAGGGGTACGGTCGCCTCGTCCACCATAAGACCCTAATCATTCATCTAACTCTAACTTGCTTGATGGCGCATACCCGTCTAACCCTAAAACTACATACCTAGTGTAGAAGCTCAAGTAGGCTAGTAGAGGAGATTAGGGCGACTTACCCAAACACAATTAAAGCTATAGAAGTAATGAAATCAACTAGATAAATACATTCATTCAAAATCCTAACATATCAATACATTACATAATATCCCTAAAACTAGGGTGTGGGGTTTAGAACCCCTAGTACCTTAGAAAGTTGTGATGGTTCCTCCAACCCAATTTATATGTAGAGCTACAAGGGTTGTTTCATCGGGATTACCCTCCAACAAAGTTGGCTTGCTCAAATTATATTGAGGCCTCAATCATAGACTTACACTCATCCATAGTGTGACTCGAGTCGCCACACCAATCACATTTCATGAGTTGCTTCCCATTGCCTTTCATTGATGACACAACTTGATAAATTTTATTGGGAAGTTCTTGTATATGAGATGCTAACGATGATGGTTCTTCGACTTTCATCAAACTTACCTTCTTCACATTCTTGCTTCTCCTTCCATCCCCCCAATCGTAGCTATTTAGGGCCATTTTCTCAATCAATCTTTGAAGTTCACCAACTTCATTGTTCCTAATGGCATCTCCACTAGCCGCATTGATGAGGTGGCATGAATCCCTTGTTAAACCATTATAAAGCTTTCCACTTGTAACCAATCGGTGATGCCATGGTGTGGACATTTGAGTAGGAGAGATGTAAACATTTCCCATGCTTCAAACAATGGTTCATCCTCCTTTTGACGGAATATAGTAATCTCGCACCTCATTAGGGCCGTCTTAGAAGATGGAATGTACCTTGTGAAGAACTTGTTGCGTATATGATCCCACGAGAGGATGGACTGATGAGGATGGTTATTCAATCATTGCTTTGTCGCTCCATTTAAAGTAAACGGAAATAACCTCAAACAAATTGCCTCTTGAGAAACTCCGTTTATCTTAATTCCATCTGTCACTCGTAGAATGACTTGATATGTGATTGTGCATCTTCACTCATCATCCCATTGAATTGAATCGCACTTTGAAACATCGAAATTGTGCTTGACTTTATCTTATAGTTGTTGTTCGGCACCGCTGGGTGAAGAATAGGTGATTGAGCGTTATCCATACTTGGTCTTGAGTAGGATCCCATTATTCTAGGCCTTGGTGGAACTTGAGGTTGTCGTTGTTGATCCATCATTGGTTGAGATTGATGCCTTACAACTCTTCTTAGATTCCAAGGGTTCTCTCGATTTATGTATCAAGAGGTAGTATCTCAATTCATATATCAAGAGGTAGATTCCAAATTCCCTTTTTGCATACAAAAGTGCTACAAGACACAAACTCAACAACCCGTGACACACAAAGTTGGATAACAAAACACAAAATGATTAAAACTACGAAAATAACAAAAACACAAACAAAGACAAAGACAAAACAAAGGAAATAAAGGCTAAACTAACAAGTTGTTGGTTTTCTACTAGTTACCGAGGTTCCCCGGCAACGGCGCTAAAAAGCTTGATCGATTCATTCCGTGCAAGTCATTGTCAATAGTTAGCACGTTTCAATAACTACCCCATCCTAGACCAAGTTTAACCTAAAATGGCATTGTCATGTAGTGGCAATCAAGATCGTATTCACTCAAGTCCTGGTACCCTAGCCTACTTCCCATGTTGTTGTTATCTAGCCGATCGGTTTAAGGGGTTGTGATGGAGGATTCAAGCGAAATGACTCGTAGAGAGAATACATAAGGATAAAAGTAAGTACTTCATGGAACTATCCCTCACCCTAGTATAGGTCAACTATGAAATGTCTAAATAAGTTGGGTTTAGCGATTGTGGTGCGTGAGCTCTTTTCCATGGGATTTCGTGGTTATCCACACGCCTCCGAGTACGCCTCCCCTAAAGCCATGTCAGTCACCTCAATCTAAGCTATAGTATCTTGGGCTTTAAGAACATAGCTCATTTCAATGGGTACCCCCAACTGTCTGATAATCCCCTAAAGGGTTGATTTGGTTTTAGAGAAGCACAACCAAAGATCAATTGCAAAGATTGACCTCGAATACAAAGAACACCAAAACAGAGTTGGTATTTGTGTGTGTGGATGGTGACCTTTCGTGCAACTTTCATGATTAGAAAGAGTCTCAATTGGCGTAGTCGTTGCTTGGCCACAAACAGGGAGATTACCTGGACGATACAAGCTCAAAATCATACCTAGGCTTGCTAGATTGATCCCTCAATTCACAAGACAAAGCTCACAAACTCAAAACTCTCGGTTTTTAATTCTACGAATAATGATCTCCGTTACAACAATCCATCAATAGTTTAAATAGCCTAGCTAAGTTACAAACAAGGTAAACATGTTCTAAACACTCTAAAACTCGAAAAAGGAATCGAAACCCAACAATTACAATGAATCCGTATAGAAAAGGAAAAGGGAACAAAACTTGGAAAGCAAGAAAAGTCGTGTCTTCAATGAATCTTTGAGGCCTTGTTTCGAAGTCTTCCAATCACCAATCCAGTCATCCAATACCTTTCCTTTGTAGTATATTTCCTATACTTTGATGTGGTATGAAAAAAAAGTCATGTCAGATTGCGGTTGATAAGAAAAAGAAGTCATGACCTGAATATGAGGCTCTTGATCGGTTGGTGCTACCCATGCATGGACCAGATGGTCAATTCACCCCCGGATTGAGCAACTTGCCACAAGGTTTGTTGCTATTTGTGGAGCTTTCTGCATTCGCAATGACATAAACTTGTTCTTTCGGGGTGTTTGCCTCCCTCTTGATTTGACATTCTGTCATTGCATGGTTGGGATTTGGACACCAATCACAAGCCATAACCGAGCTCTTCCCTTGCTTCCTATCATGCAAGATCACCTTGATCAACTCATCAATCTTTTCCGCAAGTGGAGGAGTTGCTTCGATGGAGTACACTCCTCTTTCTCAAATCTTCCTTCCACGCCTTGTCATACCCCAATCATAGCCCTTATCGGCCATTTCTTCAAACAATGCAGTTATCTGGGGTGGAGTTGTTTTAGCATATTCCCTTGTCATAAAGAATTAATAAGTGCCTGATCTTCTTGGAAGAGACCATTGTAGAATCTCAATCCGGAATTGCTCTCCAAAACCACGGTGTGGACATTGGAGAAAGAGATCGTAGTAAATACCTTGGCTTGCCATCCTTGATTGTGAGGGTGAAAGGCGCTAGTTTTAGATACCTTGAGGAGAGGTTGTTCAGTAAACTATAAGGATTGAAGCAAAGACACTTGTCTTGGACGACGAAGGAAACATTGTTGAAATCTGTGGCTTCTACTCTTCTAGTATATATGATGTCTTGTTTTTTACTGCCGGTTATGCTATGCAGGAGAATTGATAGATACATGGCTCTATTTTGGTGGGGGTCCTGTGGGAATTGGGCTAGTGAACATTGTTGTTCATGGAGTTCACTTTGTAGAAGAAGCAGGATGATGGGTTGGAATTCCAGAAATTTGAACAGGTTAATCAAGCGCTGCTAGTGAAAATTGGTTGGTGTATCCTTGACCAACCGGATACCTGTTAGCTTGGATTTATAAGGGGAAGTAATTTCGACGGGGGAGCTCCTTTCTGCTCGGTTGGGTTCTAGACCTCGTGTGGTTTGAAGGGGATTCTCCATGGGAGAGAGTTATTGCAACAAGGGTTGAGATGGCAAGTTGGAAAATGGAGAAAAAATTGATATCTCGGGTGACAAATGGGTGTCGCAGTTGCATGATAGCTCTTTGATGGTGAGGCATATGCTATTTAAGGTGGGGAACGGGTTTCATCGCTAATTGAGTCGGGCTCTGGTGTGTAGTGTCAGCAATGTGTTGGGGAGTGCTTCCCGAATAATGTTACAAGGGCAATTTTGGCTATTTTGTTGTCGTGTGAGGAGGTGGAGGATAATAGAATATGGAATGTCGAGGCCTTTGGGGTATATTATGTTAAGTCAGGTTACTACCTAGCAACTCATTTGGCTCGGTCGACAGGTCAGTGTAAAGTGGGGGTGGAGGATGAGGATTTCAGGTTCTGGCATAAGTTTTGGGCCTTCCCCATACCGCCGAAATTAAAATTCTTTGTCTAGCAATTATTGCGTCATATTTTGCCGCTTGCTGATGGCGCTTGAGTTATGGGAGGCTACTAGTCTTCGGCCGACGTTGGTTGGTGCGGAGATAAGAATCTTTGGTATGTTTTTTTGCCAGCTGATTCAATGAGATGCTTCGTTGGCTAGTGTTATGACTTATGAGGCTCGTTGCTCTCCTTTGGAGAATATGGAAATCAAGAAACTGGGTTATTCATGATGGAATCCAATATCGTGGCACTTATTTCTACGATTGTACACTATCCAAGCGAAGAAATGGTTGGGGCTAGGCCCAAATCAGGGGGTATGGAAGCAGAGTTGGATATGTCGAGGCTACCATCGCCGATGCTAGGGAGCTTGATGTCTTGCAATGTGGATGGGGCGGCAAAAAGTGGATCACATGTTTTGGAGGTGCTATTTTCGAAGAGATTGTGCAGCTCAATGATGCCTATTCTAGTTACAAAGTTTGTTTTGTGGGTAGGGATAACAATAGGGTAGTCCATTTGGTGGCTTGTAAGGCCCTTTCTTTTTCTCTGTCCCTTAGGTTAAAGTATGTTTGCAGTATGTTACTTTCCACGCCCTTGTTTCTCCATCTATAAATTCCAAGACCTTTGCATCAAAATTCAATCTAGCCAGTGTTGATGTAACCTTTAAATCCAGAGCTTAGGTACCCATCTGTCCCACCAAATATGAGCCTGATTCTCGTTTCCAATTCTCCATCTCGTTCCATCACGAATCAAACCTTGTGCTGACATTAGACTTCGTAGATATAACTAGCATTAGTTCCCACTTCCGCTTGAAAGATGTCACAGTGGGGATGGTATTTTGTTTTCTATACCTTTGCTTCTAAGTTGTTTGGCTTTTTAAGAAGATTCCAAACTTGTCTGGCTAGTAGTGCTATATTGAAACTATGTAGGTCGTGAAATCCCATACCTCCTTCCTCCTTTGGTTTACAGAGCCTCTCCCAGCTCTAGTGAATTCTATTTCTTCCCTCTTTCTTCCCCACCAGAATCTCGCAATCAAGCTTTGAATTTCTTGGATCACTCCTTGAGATATTAAGAAAACCGACATTTTATAAAAATTATGTGCTTGTGCAATGGCCTTGATCAGTACCGCCTTTGTTTCATTAGACGTTAATTTGCTTTTCTACATCTTTATATTCTTCATGACTTATCAATTAGCTGCGAGAAAATGACCTTCTTCGATCTACCAATAATCGTAGAAAACCCTAGGTATTTGTCATGATTGTTAACTGCTTTCATTCCCTATAAATGAGCCATCTCTGTTCAACCACTGAAAGATAATTCCAATTTCAGCAAACTAACTTGTTGCCCCGAGGTTGATTCATATCTCTCCAATATCTATTTAAGGGCTTCTCCTTCGACTTCTTAGCTTCAAAGAAAAAATGATATCATCAGCGGAAAATAGATGTATAATCATTGGTCTACTTTAACTGATCTTTAGCCCGTGGAGCTTTTCTTCTATGACAACCCTCTTCATTAATGCTGATAAGCCCTCTACACACAGTAGGAACAAATAGGGTGATATTGGGGGCCCCTATCGTAACCCTAAGCCCTCTAGATGGTTTGAAAACTTCTTTCTCATTACTAGGGCTGAGTAGGAGACTGTAGTTACACCCTACATTATTAGATTCACCCATTCTTCTTTGAAACCCCATTTCAACATAATTTCTTGTAGGAATGACCATTCAACTCTGTCGTACACCTTAGCAAAATCCAGTTTGGCTGCTACGTACTATTTTTTCTTCCTTTATGTTCTTCATTGCATGGAAACATTCTAATGCAACCATCATGTTATTAGAATATTCCTTCCGGGTACAAAAGCACTTTTGAGTTTCTGTAATGACCTCGTCCAAGACTTGTTTTAACCGATTCGCCGGCACTTTTGATAGTATTTTATAATGTACCTTGGAAAGGCTTATCGTTCAAAATTCTTTCAAGGATTTAAGTTTCTTTGTCTTTGTTATTAGAACCCGTATAATTTTGATAAGACTAGGTGGCATAATGGTTGTCTCAAATATTTGCTTGAGTTTCTTTGTGACTACTTTCCTACTATATTCCAATTATTCTGGTAGAGAAGTGTTGGCATTCCATCCACCCTAGACGCTGTATTTGGAGCTATACTCTTCAAAAGGCCTGCCACACTTCATCACTAGTCAGCTCTCTCAGCAAGTTTTCATTCATTTGGTCTGTCACTTTCCTTTCCACTGTGGCCAACACCTCCTCAATGTTCAAAGTCATTCCCGCCTTGTAAATACCTTTAAGATACTCTGCAATACAATATGACACTTCTGCTTGTCCCTTGAACACCACCCCTTCCTCATTTTTTAATTCTCTGATGGTTTTGCGCTTTATTCTTTCAGAGGCTTTCCGATGAAAAAAATTGGTGTTACGATCTCCCTCCTTCAACTAGTACACTCTTGCTCTTTGTTTCCATATAATTTCTTCCAGCTTTAGAACTTTGTTCAGTTCTTTTTTCAAGAATTCGTCTCCATATGATTACTGCTTGGTTCTTTTTTCGTTTGGCTATTATTGCTAGTGCTCTTTCAGCTTTCCACTTCACTCTTTTTCAGATTTCCAAATGTTTCCCTACTCCATTGTAACAGTTTTTCTCAAACTCCTTGATCATTTTCTCTACTCCTCTTGTCGGGTCTCTGTTCCATTCCTATTGTATCAATGTTTTTGCATTCATCATGTTGTTGTCATAATGGTTCGAACCTGAAATGCCACCCTCATCTTATTTTTTCTTTTTGATTAGTCAGCACAATCTTGATGGGGAGATGGTCTAAAACCCATCTATCTAAATGGAGCACACACGCTTCTGGATACATTCTTCTCCATTCCGAGTTTGCTACTGCTTTGTCCACCCGCTCTTCTAGAAATCCTTCATTAACCATGTCGTTATCCCATGTAAAAGGATTTTAATAGTAACCGAGGTCCTCCATATGGCACTCGTCTAGAGTTGTGTGGATCTCCTCCATATTCTGCAAATTGGAGGATTTTCCTCGTTCTTTTTCTCATATCCTAGCACCTGGTTAAAATCCCCACATAACATCCACGACATATCGTATGTTGGTGATAGTAACGCAACTAGGAATAGTGATATGAAGTATGTTGGTGACTCTTCGTGCCCATCCAAAATTAAATCAAAAGAATAATAAATAGTGGTATTTTAGTGGATTTTCTCCAATTAAAAAATTCCTCCTCTCCCCTTAATTCTCGATAGGGGAATTTTAGTCCATAAAAAATTATGTTCTCCCTCCGCCTAACTGTAAATGGATTTAAGTTATGTCTCAACATACATCTTAATTGACCTTGAGTTTGTTAAGAGCGCTCCAGCCCATTCATAACAGACCCCAAATACTTTCCCAATTCCCCTTCACTTAATCAATTATGGTTCATGTTTTGCTATTAATATATTTTAAATTATAACTAAAAGCAATAGAATAATGATATTGATGATAGCAATAATAATAACAATGTCAGAGGAGACTCCGCTCTTTTTATTGTTTCAATTTATGAAAAAATAGCCTATTTCTTTATCCAATAATGCTAGACCAAGTATACACACAACAATATTGCACTTGTTTGTATTTATTTCTTCAAAATAGCAATCGTTAGTTGATACTAATTTCACTTTTGTTCTCCACGTTATTAATATGATTTCTCATTATTTCGTGTGTAGACTCTTAGGATTATTACATATATCATACTCTGGGTTAGCTTGTTTTGTTTAAATTTGTTTAAATTCATAGATGAGTTATGTGATATATTTTCGGGTTAATACCTTATATTGACTCGAACTATGACCATATAATCAACTTTGGCCCGTGGTTTCAGAAATTAACATTCTGGCCTCAACTATGCAGCATATAAACTCAATTGGCCCGACACATGATTTGACCGTCAATTTGGATGGTCAACCTCGTTGACCGTAGTCAACACGCCATGTCATTGCCTCGTCAGCCTAAATATTATTTAAAAAATCAAAATCAAATTATTTTCTTAATTTCTATTATTTATCATTTTAAAATTAACCAACAAATAGAATTTAAAATATAAATAAAATTTATATTTATTTTTTGGGATATTTGAAAATGATAAATTTTATAAATTAACCAAAAATTATCAAATTAAATTTTATAAATTTAAAAACTATTATATAAATTATCTATTTTATTTTTCTATAAAGTTAAATATATAACATAGTTTGATAATTTTTGGTTAATATATAAAATTTATCATTTTCAAATTACACAAAAAATAAAAAAATAAATTTATTTTATGTTTTTTATAAATTATTTTTTGTTAATTTGATTATAAATAATAAAAATTAAAAAAATAGTTTGAATTTCATTTTTTTATAATTTTTAGGTTGACGAGGCAATGACATGGCGTGTTGACTAACGGTCAATGGTGTTGACCATCCAAATTGACGGTCAAACTAGGTATCAGGCCAATTGAGTCTATATGTTACATAGTTGAGGCCAGGATGTTAATTTCTGAAACCACGAGCCTAAGTTGATTATATGGTCATAGTTCAGGCCAAAATAAGGTATTAACCCTATATTTTCAAATTCACTAACGGAATGCTAACGGGTCGTTTGGATGAGGTATTTTGAGTTTGAGGTATTTTGAATCAAAATGATGCATTATTTTAGTTTGTGGTATTTGAAGCTTCAATGTGGTAATTGTGGTCTAATTATCATGTTTGGATGGAGTATACCCAACTTGAGGTATTTTATAGCTAAAATGGTTAAAGTTCTATTTTGCCCTTACTTTATTGATTTCCCTCTCCTACCTACTCTTTTCATCTTCCGACTCTCTCAAGCCTGTGTAAGATTGCTTCCATGATTCCATCCCTCCTTCCTCCAGTATGATTTTTCCAGAAAAGTTTGTTGTCTACTTCCTCCACTTTCAAAACTCGACGTGTCCTACACCAAATTAAGGTCTGACATTCTTCCTCTGTTTTGACATTGACCAATCAACATACCTGGTAAAAACCCAACAGAAAAAAACTACATGCCATGAACTAAACAATACACCTAGAAACAAAACAAATAGCAACTGCATATTTCAATGAACTTCCATCACGATCATCAGCCTTTACATTAAACAACCATTACATTCATAATATACATTCAACATCCTTAAACTTCATCATTTAAATTGAGCATCATTTACAGGAGACATCATGTACATTCATCATAAACATAATCATTCTTTACAACTAGTTATGAACCATCATATACAGGCTCAACAAAAATCAAACACTGATAAATATCATTCATCGGCGTCTGAATCCCTTAATAGGCTGTCATATGTTTGCAAAGGCTGTCATTGTGAGTGCATCCCAATGACAGACAAAATACACTACCTTTGCAAACTAGACGGGTACCTACACATACTATAAGTTTGGTCTACTCCTTCGCATTCAAGGTGATAGGATATCGAGCACTAGAGTCAACTTGTTCTCTTTATCTAGGTCGTAGAAACTCTTCAAATCAGATGGATTATTGTTCAGCCTCCTAAACACGAGCACTTTTTGAACCGTGCTAAGGCCTTCCAACTCATCCAAATGCTTCATCAAGTCCCTCCGCATAACATGATGCTCCTCACTCTGCCCCAAGGCACTAGCTATGGTGTCTACTGATTGCTTAATCAGTGGCGTCAAGTCTTTCATCTCAGTCGTAACAGCGGCAAGTCCATCATCAGCTTGAACTGCTTGTCCTTTCTTCTTCTTATCAGACGAACCAGTAGCCATTCCATCAACCTGATATTGGCCTTTCTTCCTTTTATCAGACGGACCAGCTGCTGAAGGTGCTGCAGGTCGCTTTCTAGACTCTTTTGCTCTGGCTTCCACCCCATCATTAATGATGTTGGCCATTACTTCATCTGTTGCGGGGCTGTTCATTTCATCCAACATGATTGGGGTCTCCTCATCATCATCCGAGCCACTTTCGGACAGGATTTGAGGATCATTACCTGTAAAAACAACAACTTAGTATTACTTATTACAACCATATTTTCCTAGAAAAAATAGCAACTTACGGTTACTTATTACAACCATGTTACTTTACCTGAAAAGCCCATATCCCCAGTAGCACGACCATTTGCAAATACTGGCGCAAGGTCAAAGAATTGGGGGAAAGGAACTCGATTGAATGACTTGCAGGTTGGGTTTTTCTGCAACCAAAAATTTGTGGACAACAACTTATCGATATCGAATTCAACCATCAACTAAGGCACATTAATCATACTATTTCTAATCCCATTTACTAACCTGAATAAATGGTTCCCAAACATCTTTGTGTGCATCTATGCATGAGTTCTCCACATCCCATCCAAAGCCACTCTGATTGCGCATCAATACAGTTGCATGGTACCAATTCTTCAGTCTCTTGATTCTGTTCATTATTGTAGGCTTCGCCTTCACACCACATCCGGGCACCTTCATTTCCATCATATGCTCTAGCTCATAGAATACACCATTCTTACAAGTTCCAGCTTCAATCTGCCCCTTCTCCGTCAACTCCAACAGGCACTCTAGGAATGCAGCATCATGTCGATTATCCCAGTAAGTGTACGATCGGGAACCTGCAGCGGCAACAACTGCTTTCTTCTTTCGCATGCTGCAAACATGGGCATCAAATATGAGTGGACAATGAATTCCATAACAACTAACTTTCTTCATTAATAATGGCAACAATCCAATGGTACAAATGCAGAGTACTATAAATTTAAAGCTTCGAAAGGTTCCACACATAATTTAAGTTACAAGACACAACTTTTAATACATCTGACCACCAGCTACGAAAGGTTCCATACTTGCATTTAAGAACACAACTACACATTTGTCCTATTTTCCCACATCGCAATAGCCTTTTCATTTCTAAACTGAGTCCACGCAGCACACGGTTCCATGCTAGAACCCACAATTGTTTCCACCTCATCCGATTCATGAAGGTCAGGTTCACGGTCCCGGTAAGTTCGCTCACAAGAGTCAGCTCCTTGTTCCTTATTGATGAAGTTGTGCAGGATGCAGCAAGCAACAACTATTCGTGCAACCTCCTTTGGGGTGAACCAAGTTGGGTTCCTTATAATAGACCATCTCATCTTTAGAACCCCAAAAATACGCTCAATTACATTCCTAGCTGAAGCATGCTTCATGTTGTAGTATTCCTCTGCTGTGAGAGGCGGATTTGCACCCCACTCTTTGAGATGATATCTCTGACCGCGATATGGGGTTAAAAAACCAGCAGAATTTGCATACCCAGCATCACAAAGATAAAAACACCCTTCATTGAAACAGTAGGTTTATTAGGTTCTTGAAATGAGGGTCTATTTCTATTACTTCATTATTATTTATTAACTAGTGCACTGGTTACCTTCCGGCAGAGTCAGACCATTTGGTCTAGTGAGGGCATCTTTGAGCACTCTGCTATCATGGGCACTACCTTCCCAACCAGCAAGAACATAGACAAATTCTAGGTTTGGAGTGCAAACCCCCAATACATTCATGGACAGCTTATGCTTCCTATCTCGAAATCTAGGTTGATCTTCCTTTAAAGGTCGAACCTCAATATGAGTTCCATCTAGGGCCCCTAAGCATTTCTAGGAAAAAGAAATAGCAGACTTTCAGGTAAACAAAACAATGCATTGAATGAAGGAGGAAAGAACTGAAAACAAGGTTTAAAGATTGACCTTAAAATGTTTCCACCTACTGTTGGTACAGTCCTCTGGAATAGGAGCAGGCTTCATCATGTACTGATCATTTAATCTTATGACAGCCTTCAAAACACGGTGAAATGACCGAGATATGGTTTCACCGGATCGTCGCAAATTAAGTTGCAACGTCCTATTTTTCTCGTTATGTGAAATAGTACGAAGAAAGGTATACACCATCTCGTCAATATCAACATTCCTAGTTTTTTTCAACCCTCCATCATGAGCAAGAACCTCACACAACCTTTTGAAAAGTGTACGGTTCATCCTAATTTGGTCAAAGGCATAAATACCACTAATTCTAGTTGCGATGTTCAAGTGTCTTTGTCTATCATAGTGCCTCACAGTGTAAGTGTCCATTGGCTGCCTACCAAGTCTCGGGTTCATGTAACGGTTTTCTAAAATTTTGGATAGTCTCATGCCTAAAATCACATAAATCGAAACAAGGTTCATAAAGCAGCTAATGGCAGCAATCACTTGGCGCCTACGCGTTGAATTCAACATTGACAATCGCGACATCCCTTGAAAGTCAGGATATAGTACAAAATCAGTGATAAAGAACAAAATCAATCCAAGCACAAAATCAATGAAAGTCAGGAGATAGTACAAGATCAGTGACAAAGGAAAGCTATTAGTGAGAAGCTCCTTCAGCGAAACAGAGGGGAGAACAGCGTCTGAACTGTCCAAACCACCCTAGCTAGTAGCTTCTGTTTACCTAATTAATTTTGTCTCACCTTTAAGTTACAACTCATATATTCCACAAATCGATTGATGAATCCTTTGTTGAGAAATAAATATTTACATCTAGCTTTAGCAAACAAGTCAGGTCTTCCAACACATCAATGAATTTAGCCAAATCCAAACCCTAATCTGAACAACATAATAAATAAATCCTAAAACTAAATCTATTACCAGCACACACAGCATATGCAGAGTAAAACAAGAAGGGGAAAGGTATGACAAACCCTTCGCCAAACATAACAGTGTGACCTAGAACAACCCTTAAAAAGAGAAAGATGACAAACCTGGTACGTTTTGATTGAAGTCTATCTCTGAAGACATCAAACACAACTGCCCAGAACCCAATGACCGTCGTCGAGCCTCCCACTGATCACCGACGACCTTCCCACTGATTCCCACGCGGCCTCCGAAAACCTTTCTGTTCCTTCGCGCCTCTTTTGGTTTGGTCGCTGTAGAAGAAATAAGAAAAGAATAGATATGGGGTGATATAAAGAGAGCACGAAAAAGGACAAAATAGAGATGGGTCAGTTTCGGGTTTACAAAAATAAGCAGGGACAGAAAAGGCACAAAAGTAGTCATTGGATCCGGTATTTCAATTGCCTACTCCTCCCCCAAGTATTTGAATTAACTCACTTGTGCATCATTTCAAATGCCACATCTTAAATTACCACTCAATTTATTTTTGAAGCCAAACGAGGTATTTCGATCGAAATACCTCATCAAAATACTGCATCCAAACGACCCATAAGTGTATTTGTCTTATATCTTCAACAAGGGTAGTAGGAAATTAGATGTTTGATATAATGGGTCTAAAGAAAATATTTATTTATGAATTGGTAGAGAATTTTTACAATGCTATATATTATTGGTGCTATAGGGTTTTGCTTTTATGGTACTACTTAAAATTGTACATTTACGTTATGGTACAACTTCAGATTGTACCTATACTTTTTGTAAAAATTCTTTTATGGTACAACTTGAACTTGTACATTTATGTGATAGTACAACTTCAAGTTGTAAAGTTGTACCATAACATAATGATACAAATTGATTTATGGTACAACCTAAACTTATACATTTAATGTTATGGTACAATTTTAAGTTGTACATTAAAGCACCAATACTATATAACATAGTAGAAGTGCTCGAATTGGTAATGTAGTTTTATGTATCAAAAGGGAGCTCATTCAAAAGTAATGAACTTGCTCCAATGATAAAGCACAAGGTGGTTGAAGCCTTGAAGGTACATATGCAAATAATAGAAACTAGTAGTATATGAATAATATTATATTAGGGCTCAGAGACTAGGTGTATTTTGAAAAAGTTATTTTTTTAATTTAACGTATATGGTTAACGATATTCAGTCGATATACTGCAATGTACGTATAAATATATTTTGATTTTGATTCATTGCTCATGGTATAATTTATGATAAAAATATTAAGTTTTATATTCATACTTTATAGAATATATTTAATTTTATAATAACTATTTTGTTTAATAATTAAATATATTTTAACTCTATTTTTTAAGATTGACTATATAATGATATTGTTGATACATACATTTTTTTTTGTTAAGATCCCTCAAACAAAAAGGGCAATTTTGAAAAAATAAACTTAGATATTCCAGCCAACAGACTGACACTAGAAACACCAATAACCAACCCCAGATGTGCATTTCATCTTCCGACTTGGTGGGTGTATACAAGCAATACAAAGCCCCACCCAAAATCCAGTGCTCCATTTTTGGTTTTCCGAGACTTGAACACCCATAATTGCATTGTTCTTCTCACTAAAACGCTCCCATCATGGAATGAACCAAGATGATCCAGGCTTGAGCTATCACTCATCATTGCACCGATATAGAGTCGTCATAATGTTCACCTCTTGTTGTACTGCTGTAGGCCAGTCGAAGGAGTTGATCCTTAGATAACAGACGGTAAGAACTAACACGAGCATTGCTGATGAAGTTAATCATCTAAACTTGCAAAAAATGAAAAGTCTAATAAACCTTAATCTTTCCCGAGTGCGTTTCTGAATAATTGCACTACACCAACTGCAGTTTTATGGGATATCAAAGACTATGAACCAAAGAACGCAAAACCAGTGCTCGATTCGGTTCACAAAATTGCAATCTAATAACCCTGTTCTTTATCATTCATCCCGCAGTTAACCACACTGCAAAATTAGAGAGCATCGATCCTAAGCCAAGCTGAACATGGAATGTTATTACAAGTGATGTTCTCTGTAGCTCTCTAAGTACTAAAGAAAGAGGCCTCATTAATGCCACAATCTGACTAGTCAGTGTAAACTACAAGGTCGAATCTCATGACTAGAAAAAAGCACAGGCAACAAAAGAGGAAAAGGAATGGGGAAAAGATACTATGCCATACCTTGGGGAGAAAGCAACCTCTATCTAATCTTCTGAGCACCAGAACTCCTCATTGCAGCCTCCTTCACCTTGTTAATATAACCCTCAATAGGAGATGTCAATGTCGCCATGAATATCTCTTTGGGAAACGGCGTCAGGTCTGGCTCTAGAGCAGCCTGCTTCAACTCCTCGGACAACGCTTGGATCGCCTCATTCTTCATCGTCAGCAGATTCGTCTCAGCCGCCTGCCTCGTCTTGTGCTTCCTCATCAAAACCCTACTGTATTCCTTCGCCAGCCGCCTCCCATCCTCCACGGTCAGGTGGTACTTGGGAATCTTATCGGCATCCACCAGTTCAAGCGAGATCAGGTCGAATCCCGGAGTTCCCATCATCAGCGGCTCATCGGAAACACCTGTGGCTTGCCTCCTTCCTTTCTTCAGTATGTCCTTCTCTAGCTTCCGATCTTTGCTCTCCAACCCTAACTTCTTCCACTCGGCCTCTCGCTTCATGTCCTTGGGCTTCAGGTACCGAACTGGCATCGGCGCGTTTATGCATTGCTCGTATAGCTTGTACTTCTCCTAGTCCTGACGCGATGTCGGGCGGGCGGAAGGATCCTGTTGGAAATGAAAGGAAATGAATAGCTTTTGAAAGTTATAAGTCTCAATGAGAAAAACTACCACATTTGTTGTTTTACACTAGTTAAGTGTGTATAAAGATAGGTGTCGAGGCATGCCTTTTGGGGTGACCCACTTTTGTGAGAGAAGGAGGACCTAACGGACCACCACACGCGTGCGCCGTCCGACCGACCGGTCGGCTGGATGGGTGGGTGGTCTTCATTGAGACTAATATATTTTAGAGAAATTCTAAAATTAATTATTTAATAATTATCGTGTATCCTTAACAGATACGAACCACAAACGAGCAGAAACACAATAGAGAGACTGTTTAGAGAGCCCCGGTTTTTGCACAAAATCGCCGAGCACAAGAGGAGTTGTTTTATCCTGGAGACGACTGGTTGATATTCTGTCGTGCGCAACGAAGGCAGTGCCGCGAAAGTCTTAAAGAGAGCGACCTAGTTCGTGACTCAGCTCCAGATTCGGTAACCCCGTTCCTTGTTGTCGTTCAGTGCTTAACAATTTTAAGACGTTCGACTGCTGCTATATCAACTAAACATAAAAACATGCCTGGATCTGGTGCTGTCGATATCAATCGACCCTTCCGCTTCATGGGGGTCAACTTCCCTCGCTGGAGACAAAAGATGGAGTTCTACCTCACGACCAAGAAGTTGGCACACTGCCTCACCAGCACGCCCGTCGAGATGCCTGAAGAAGCGAGCGATGAGAGATGGCTGCTTCTGCTAAGTAAGGGAGCATGACTTTCTGTGCAAGAACTAAATCCTCAACGGCCTGGCACACGATCTCTATGACTACTATGCGAACAAGAGCAAAACCGCAATGATGATGGTCTGGGATGCGCTCCAAAAGAAGTACGACACGGAGGAGGCTGGAGCTAAGAAGTATGTTGTTAGCCTCTACTTGCGCTATCAAATGATGGAGGACAAATCTATCGAGGTTCAATCACATGAACTTCAGAAAATTGCTTATGAGATCGTTTTCTGAAAGTATGTCTTTGGACGATCAGTTTCAAGTTGCTTGCATTATTGATAAGTTTCCCCCTCTGTGGAAAGATTTTAAGAATATGTTTAGACATAAAACTAAAGAATTTTCACTGGAAAGCTTGATTACTCACCTAAGGATTGAGGAAGATCCCACAAGCAGGATATGAAAGAAGAGGTGATGGTCGTCAATGACCCACCCCTAGAGCTCTGAAACCTACCCAAAAAGGTTTCAAGGGTCAGAACCAGAAGCTCCGCCCCAACCAGAATGGTGTCCCTCGGGGAAACCAAAGGGTTATGGTCCAGTCCTCTCAGAATGACACTCCGTTTCGTTGCTTTAACTGCGAGAAACCAGGTCATATGGCACGAAAGTGAAGGAACAAGACTAACCCTGCTGCTGCAGCAAGGGTTAACTTGACAGAAGAGGACTTGGTAGCCATGATCACGGATATGATCGCTGAAGTCAACCTCACCGGTGACTCAGAAGGATGATGGCTGGATACAGGTGCATCGAAGCATGTATGCAACAATTGTGCTATGTTTAAGACACACAGAAGCACCTGCTGACAAAAAAGTGCTGCTGGGGACCGCCACACCACTATGACTGCTGGTTCTGGTGAAGTGGAGCTGAACTTCACCTCTGGAAAGAAGATGGTGTTCAAAGACGTGTTACACACGCTAGAGATAAGGAAGAATCTTGTTTCGGGATATCTTCTTAATAAGGCTGGATTTAATCAAGCTATTGGGGCTGACTTGTATACCCTTACTAAGAATGAGAGTTTTGTGGGAAAGGAATATGCATGTAATGGGATGTTCAAGTTGAATGTCGAAATTAATAAGATGAATTCTTCAGTTTACATGTTGTGTGATTTGAATGTTTGGCATGCTCGTCTTTGTCATGTGAACATACGAATTGTGAAGAATTTAAGCAAGCTAGGACATATCCCTAAACTCAATGAATGAATTTGATAAATGTGATTTCTATAGCCAAGCTGAGATAACGAAAATGCCCCATAAATCTGTGAGTAGAGAATCAAAACCCCTAGATCTGATTCATTATGATATATGTGAACTAGATGGGACGTCAACTAGGTCTGGGAATAGATACTTTATCACTTTCATAGATGATTGCTCTGATTATTGCTTTGTTTATTTGATGAAAAACAAAAGTGAGACCCTTAATATGTTCAAGGTATTTGTGAATTTGAAACAGTGCAATCGAAAGATAAAACAACTTAGGAGTGATAGATGATTAGAGTATGACTCTAATCCCTTCAAGGAATTCTATAGCTAACATGGTATCATTCATGAAACCACGACACCATATTAACCAGAAATGAATGGTAAAGCTGAGCGGAAAAATAGGATGTTTACAGAATTAGTTGTGGCTATTATGCTCAATTCTGGAGCTGCTTCTTCTTGGTGGTGTTATATTTTGTTGATGGTTTCCTATGTGCTAAATCGTCTTCCAAAAACAGATAAAAAAGAGTCACCCTATGAGATCTTGAAGAATAAGTCACCTAATTTGTCCTATTTAAGAACGTGGGGTTGTTTGGCCTACGTAAGAATTCTGGATCCTAAGAGAATTAAGGTGGCTAGTTGAGCATATGAATGTGTTTTTGTTGGCTATGCTACCAATAGGAAGACATATAAATTCTATGATTTGAATGCTCGTACTATAATAAAATCCATTGATGATGATTTCTTTGAGACGATTTCCATTTAAAACGAGAAATAGTGGAGGTAATGTACTATCTGCTATTAGAGATAACGGAACTAGTGGGGGTGTTGGATCTGAGGATGAACTAAGAGCAAGTAAAAGAGATAGAATCTCCAAAGTCTACAGTATACACCCTCGAAGATCCAAAAGTTTGTAGGAAGCATTAACTTTCATAGATGCAGATTTTTGGAATGAGGCCGTTATAGATGAAATGGAATCGTTGGAAGCTAATAAGACTTGGCATCTAACAGACTTACCTCATGGCTGCAAAGTCTTGGGATAATAAATGGGTTCTAAAAACGAAAGGAAAACCTGACGGTGCAATCGAAAGGTTCCGAGATCGCTTAGTAGTTAAAGGTTATAGGCAGAGAGAGAATATAGATTTTTTATACCTATTTGACAGTATTGAGAATAACATTCATTCGTATCATGATTGCTCTTGATGCCTTGAACAATGTTGTGGTACACCAAATGGATGTTGAAACTCCTTTTTTGAATTGTGATCTGGACGAAGAAATCTATATGGAACAACCAGAAGGGTTTGTTATCCCTGAACATGCCTCAAAAGTCTACAAGTTAGACAAATCATTGTATGGTTTGGAACATGCTCCAAAACAGTGGCATGAGAAGTTTGACACTCTCGTTCTCTCACGTGGCTTTAAGGTGAATGAAAGTGACAAGTGTATTTACTACAAATCGGAGAATAACACTTGCACTATCATATGCTTGTATGTAGATGACATGTTGATATATGGTACAAATATTCACGTGGTCAATGAAGCAAAAGCCATGTTGAAAGAGAGTTTTGAGGTCAAAGATCTGGG
Source organism: Linum trigynum (assembly GCA_964030455.1). Lineage (NCBI taxonomy): Eukaryota > Viridiplantae > Streptophyta > Magnoliopsida > Malpighiales > Linaceae > Linum > Linum trigynum. Next base: position 8,238,059 of record OZ034821.1, read on the forward strand.
TGAAGCAAAGTTTATACTTGGAATCCAGATAACTAGAACAACAAATGGTTATTCTCTAGATCAATCTAGTTACATAGAGAAGATCTTGAAGAAATATAACTATTTCGACTGTAAACCTGAGTGTACTCCGTATGATGCTAGTGTAAAGCTATCCAAGAACACTGGAGACAGTATAAGACAATCAGAATATGCTAGCATCATTGCCAGTCTCCGTTATGTGGCTGATTACACTCGACCAGACATTGCATATGTCGTGGGATTGCTTGGGAGGTTTAATAGTTGTCTTAGTAGAGAGCATTGGAATGCTATAGAGAGGGTCATGAGATACCTCAAGAGAACAGCAAACCTTGGTATACACTATCTAAGGTTTCCTGCTGTACTAGAAGGGTATAGTGGTGCGGATTAGAATACCCTATCAGATGACTCCAAGGCAACAAGCGGGTATGTCTTTAACATCGCTGGTGGAGCAGTATCTTGGAAGTCTAAGAAACAAAAAGTCCTAGCTCAATCAACTATGGAATCAGAGATGATAGCACTAGCAACGGCTAGTGAAGAAGCGAGTTGGTTGAGAGTATTATTGTCAGAGATTCCCCTATGGGAAAGGCCGGTCCCTACAGTATTGATCCATTGTGATAGCACCGCAGCTATTGCTAAAGTTGAGAACCGGTTCTATAACAGAAAGAGACGACAGATTCGTCGTAGCACAATACCTGTAAGAGAACTCCTAACGATAGGATTAGTGAGGGTGAATCATATAAGATCCGAACATAATCTAGATGATCCTTTGACGAAAGGATTACCTAGAGAGAAAATCCATAATACCGCCAAGGGTATGGGACTTATGCCTACTGAGTCATGATTTACAAGTGACGGTAACCCGACCCGATAGACTGGAGATCTCAAGAAACGGGTTCAATGGGTAATAACAAGTCATGAGTAATATTAAGAAAAGTTCATGCATAGTGAAACATGAATCCCAAAGACTAGATGTCGAGTTAATAGAAACCCTTAATGAGGTCTATACTCCATGTGGAGTGAAGTAATTTACTTTGGGGGTACTTCTGATAGACTCACCTATGTGAATGTGGGAGTGGGACCGCTCCCTATAAAACTTTGGAGGCACAAAGTTGCTAGAACATTCACTAAACCAGGATAATGTGCATGACCATAAACGCACGAGCTAAGAGTTATTAATTAGTTAAGGTAATGAGGTAAATGGTGTATTTTACTTATTTCAAATTTAACCTAATAACATAATTAATACAAAACTAATCATCTACCTATATAAGCAATAAAACACAGAAGGTCGGCGGCAGTGGCGAATACATGCATGTTTAGACATCCCTAAAATTTGGAAATATCATTATTCAACTTCCGATAGTAGTTTACATATAAGCAAAAAAAAAAAAAAAAAAGTGGTAATGGGACACCCTTAAATTTAGGAAAAAAAGATTATCCGACCTCCCGTAGTAGTTTGCGTATTGGTACAAATAATATTTAAGTAGTAGTCTATGTGATTTAAATTTGAAACACTACAACTCCGTCCAACTCCGGTCACTCGAATTACTGAAACATGTCACATTTAGTCACTCGAATTACTGAAACATGTCACAGTTAGTCACTCTCTCGTTAGTTTCCATCCAACTGCATTAATGGAGTTGGACAGAAACTAACAGGAGAGTGACTAAATGTGACCTATTTCAGTAATTGAAGTGACCAAAAATGATATTAAATTTTTCTAGTGACTAAACATGGCTCGATTTAGTAATCTTAGTGACCAAATGTGGCATAAACCCGAAAGAGAACACAGTAGAATGTCCAGACATTGGGGATGAACTAGGGGTGGGCAATGGGCGGGTTGGGTGGATTTTGGTCTAAAATTGACCCACCCGCTTACTAGCGGGTTGGAATATATGTGACCCGCAGTACACCCACATACTTATGCGGGTTGGGTGGGTGGCGGATGGGTGCGGTTGAGTCGCGGGTTAACCCGCAAAAGAAATTCTACAACTAACCATTAAAAAAATTGACTAACATTTATAATAAGTTCATAGCAAATTAGTAAGATTGTATCAATAATTTATGATTTTGATACAATTAATAATTTATAGTTTGTATCCCAATATTTAATGGATATTAACAATAATTTGCATACCAATCTCCATTGTGGATATTGCACAACACAATAACCAATAATAGTAGTCAAAACTATTCTTTATTCTCCACCTTTTGAAGTATATGGTCAGACTATAGTGCTGTTCGAAAATATAATGAATATTCGATACTATAAGAAACAATATTTTTACATGTAAAAATAGGACGCGTGTCATACGGGTGACTCGCAATCCACCCACCATCCACCCACATAAGTACAGGTGGGAGATTTAACAATCTGCAATCCACCCACATCAATCACCCACTGCGTGTAGGTCGGATTATTTGCGGGTGGATCAATATCAATCCGCGGATTAACCACCCACGTGCTCACTCCTAGGCAACTACGTGAGTGAAAAAGAGTGCAGGCAAGTACGCGACCGACGAGGGTCAATCTTTGCCCTCTTTTACCAGAGAAACAGAGGGAATAGTTTGGAAAGGAAGTACATAAACGAACGGAAACGCTTTGATTTATCACAAGTCCACAAAAGATCGGATGAAAGGCGAGAGACATCTCCCATGTCTACAACTGACACACAACAGAAATAGAAAGTAGAGAAGAACAAAGTTACAAACCCATCTGCCTGGGAGATTCCACTGGAGAAAGATGCTTCCTTTGCTAACCCGTTTTTTACTTAACTCCCGCCTGCCTATAACAGAACATGAAGCACAGCGTGATATCTTCATTAAACTGCCACCTTTTGGTTTCTATGCAAATGGAATCCCTTTACTACTACAAGATTACGTGCAGATATGCAAGAATGTAACAATGTCGTAAGGGTACTATATTATATATCAACAGGAAAGAAGAAAAGAACATAAGGAATAAGCTGGGTGGCATATGTTTCAGGAAATTAAATGCACCAACACACTATGGTTCCATAGGTGCTTCAAGATCCGGTCTACGGTCCTCTACTTGCTTCGCTGATTCGTCAGTAAATGCATCAGGATAGACTGCCGAGATTTTCGATTTCATAGTTCTGCAGAACCAAGGAACAAGGCAGAAGGGAAGAATGGAAAAAACAGAAAAAAAGAGAGACTTCAGTTGCAACAAAGATTTACAAGTGATATTTCATGTCACAATAAAGCTTGACGAAGCCAACTCAGTCAGCTGAACAAAGACATCATTCTGCAGCTGGTATTGGTATTACTCACCACATGTTTAAATTAAGTACTCAGTTTAGACAAATAAACTGGGATCAAGAATAGACAGCAATCGATCTTTACCTTAGCCTTAGAAATATGTAATCAAGGTCAGACTTCATAGACTTGAGCAGGCGAGTGTTCTTGTAAAAATCCCCGGAAACCTCAGTGAAGCAATTTTCCGAATAGTCGTTAAAATGGGTCAACACTGCATTGCTGTCCTGCAGCCTCCCAAGTCTGCCATCCACAATGCAACGAACAACAAAACAAAATGAGCAAATGATATTAGCCATTAAGCAAACAATCAGATGCAACTGAAGTTAACAGGCATTTCCTTGAAGAAAATCTGGCGAAACTATAACCTAAACTTGCAAATAGGATATCCAGTAATTGCCTACATACTACAGTAATGTTTGCGCCGTCAGTCTGAGGTTCGATGAGTCCTTAAACAGACTCAATCTCCACACTTGAATGCAACCAAGCCATGTGACTTCTTAACATTGCCCATATATCTTCCAGGGTATGCAAATTCAACTACAAAGCGTAAAATAAGCATCTCTAATAGCCGTAGCAGGACTCGGTAAGAACTCCATAGTAGGCAAATGAGAGAGTATTCGTCTAAGATGTGACCAAATGAAGCCCCTCAGTTTGAAAATTTCATCCGAGGAGAGGACCATCAGTTTAACAATTACAATCCATTTCAAGGACTGAATTTGGTGAAGAATTTAAAGAATTGAAGTGATGATTCGACTTAAACGGTAACAAGAAGCTGCAGTCTCTACAATTCACTGGAGACGGCATATAGTTTTCCGGCCTAGGTGAAATCGGGAATTAGAAATGACTCCGAACGACAGATTTAACAATCGGCATACTTGCGGGAATGATCGGATTGAGGGAGGGACAGAGAGCTTGAAACGTACATGAGATGCTGCAATTGCTTGAGGTTATCCAAATCATCGCCATTAATTAGGGTTCTGAACTCCCGAGAAACCTCCTTCGAAGCCTCTGCTATGGATTCCTTCTCCCCAGTTGGCTCCATCAGTACCTCTTCCTTCCCTGCTGCACTTCTCTACTTCCCAGTCGGGACAAAGAGACGCCACAGGTGGAAAGATGAAGCAGTGACAGATATTTGGGCTTAAGCCTAGGCTTTGTAACTGTTTCCAGATTCCAATACGTTTGTGGGCCTAAACCAATAAATAAATCGAGCAGATCTTGCTGCTCGGTTAAGACTCAAAACATGCTTTGGGCTTTGAAACAGAAGTCCAGTCAGATACAATTGTTTAGAATTAACGTCGGTCGTCCTAAAAAACACTAAAGGGTCGTTTGGAAGTTGCGATTGTTTTGTTGTGATTGTTATTATGCATGTATTGTTTACAATGCATCACTTTTTTGTTTTTTTAGCAGAAACAATACATGGAGTGTTTCTATGATGTGACAGAAACTATCACTCATTTTGAGTGATTGTTATATCTCAACTTTTAGTTGTGATTGTTGAGATAGTTGAATTGAGATTGTTTTGTCTCAGCTTTTAGCTGATGCGACACACACAATCACAAATACCAAACGTTGTATTCTACAATGCATCAAATTCAACAATACATGTATAATATTATACATGCATTCTCAACAATACATCTATTTAACAATCGCAACTTCCAAACGACCCCTAAAATTACACTTTTATCCTGTTGTCCTTTTGAACTTCTCTTTAACAAGCAAACACCAATTTGATTAAAGAAAGAGAAAAAAACTTACTCTCCCTCACTCTCAACTCCATCGTCGACATTCTGGAGCCGCGATTGTCGTGACTATGTCCTAATCATAAGTAGCGACTCAAATGAGGAATTCTTCCGTCAAAATTTTGAAAAAGAAATCCAAAATCCCGTAAAAGCAACAAATTTTCTGTTGCACCATGGGGCAAACGAGAATTGGGTTATGTCTCACCATACATACTGCATTTCAGCTACTCATGTCCCTTTCTTTTTTGGAAAAGTAAGCTTCTGCCATATCATATTTTCTCTCAGCTTCAACTCGCCAAATAAAATGGCTACATATCTTTTCCACCTCTTTAATGACTGAATTTGGTAGTAGAAACACTGACATTTAAAACTAAGTTAAGTTGTATAGTACAATTTCCACAAGTTCGATGCACCCCTGCATAAGATAATGCCTTTGTCTGCTAGCTCTTTACTCTATCTACTAATTTATCAATGAGAGGAATGCACCCCTAAATTGGTGTTATTTACTCTTCATATTGAGCTTTGTTTTGTGCCAATTCGTGTGAATAAATGCTTAAACACCGTCAATTGCATCCTTATTCCGTTTCTATTTGAATTCGATGTGATTCTAGGGTGTGTTAGAAGGTATATGCGAATTAGGTACAAAACAAGGTCACAAGTGTAGCAAGGGGGCAGAAGACATAAGATCGTGACCTAGAAGTAAAGATCACAGTCGAGATCTTAGACCGCGAAGGAAATGCCTTTGTCTGCTAGCTCACTTCTACTGTCACTCTAGGAATTGGCCAAGTGAAACCACTTCCTAAAGTGTAGTATAGCGGGTTTGGGTTTAAATGTCAACCCGGGTCCTAGATTTGATGACTACTCGGTGAATTCTTGTTATCTAGCAATGAAACTTTAATGCAAGTCTAAACTAACAAACAAGCAAAGCAACTAAACGGTTGTATTTAGGTTAAGAGAGGTCACCCGGATATGGTTCCCCCTAGACTGCAGTTAAGCCGGATTGTAATTACCAAGTTCAGTTTCTATGATAGTTATACTGCGGAAGGTTCTTAAACAGCCCGAAGTCTCGACTAAAGGTCTTCAGACCCTCTCAATCTGAGTCTCTAGCGGGCGACTAACATCCACCGGAGTAAATAGATTGAGGCCCTAACGAACAAAACCTCCACTACCAACGTAAATTCGGTACAGAATAGTGAGTTGGCTCCTCGACTAAAGTCGCCAACTCCCTACCTTCAATCAAGGATGCTCTATCAACCTAGGCAGATATTCTCATTCTAGGTTAAAGCAGAAACAACAGGAATTTGATCAGGATTCATGCCATTCAATCATTCAAACCTCAATTGAATATAATCAAATCATAGATTCAGTACTTGGGTTCATACAATCAAACCTAACATACAAATCTAGGGTTCTCCATACCCAGATGAATGGGAGAACTACTCCATGGAGAAAGAAGCAAAAGCAGAATCAGACACGGAATTCATACTGTGAAGGATGGATTCCTGCTCCTGGACGTTGATTGGCACTCCTCCAAGCTCAAGCCAAGCTCCAATGGTGATGAAGATCAAGCTAGGGCACTTGGAGACTCTTGTTCGTCGCTTTCTCTCTCTAGGAATCGCTCTGTCTCTCTAAAACTCGAATCCCCTTGATCTTTGGCCTTCTTTTCCTTTAAACAGCTGCCTGTCGCGATACCCGGTTGATAGACCGTTAATTACACATGTTTTCACCCCTGTTCTTACACCGTTTGAGATGTGGTTTCTCGTGTTTTAGGCCGATTTCACGCTAGGTTGTGTTTGTTTGTGATATTTCAGGTCCTAGTACATGAATGGAGGCTTGGGAGCGAGTTTGGGGTCGATTGGACGAAGATCGGGCGCGAGGCAAGTCACAAAGGAGGCCACACGGGCACACCCACAACTCACACGGCCGTTCAAGTGACCACTTTGGCCGTGTGAGATTGTACGAGAGCAAACACGGCGTGCCCTGATGTTCACATGGCCGTGTGAAGGAGTGGCCTGGCCGTGCGAGTTTCGCCGAGAGCAAACACGGGCAGATGGAAATCTCACACGGCCGTGCGACCCTGGCCGTGTGAGAAGCCTGAAGATCGAACTAATTGGAACGCACCGTTTTGATTCACACGGGCAACTGGGTATGCCACACGGCCGTGTGGCCCTGCCCGTGTGAGTCGGGAATTCCTGGTTTTAACCCAATTCCGGGCTGCAAGAGAGAGAATCGGACTTTTTGAGCAAAAACAGAGCCCTAGAGAGAGAAAGGACGAAGAACACATCCTAGAAGCCATCTTGGAGCTGGGTTTCATCAAATCAAGCTTGGAGATCGTCATAGGAGTGGAAATCATCATCCCAGAGTAGATTCTTCCCATAAGTATGAGTATGACTGCTTTGTATCTTGTTTTCCTCTCTCTCTCTCTCTCTCTCTCTCTATGGAGTAGAACCCCTCTCTCACTTGGGGATGAAGAACCCTAGTTCTATGTGTTAGGGATTGATTGTAATGACTTGGGATGATATTACTGTTTGATTTTAATCGAATGATGCATGTTTATTGAGTCAATTGAAGTCTGATCAACTTTTCCTGATTCTTGCTGCAATCTGAGATTGATAGAATCTGATTAGGTTGCTAGAGTCTCATCATTCGATAGTAGGAGATTGGCTATACGAGAGTTAGCCAGTTTACTGCTTTGTACTGGAATCCAGTTCCAGTAGTGGAGTTCTGTTCTTACTGCTTCAGCTTTCTATCCCGGTGAAGACTAGTCGTCTGCCGGATAGTTAGACCGAGAGGGCTTGGTCAGCTTAAGAGATTCCAAGCTACTGTCGGATCTTCCGCAGTCTAATCAACAGTAAATCAACCCAGGGAAATACAATTGAAACCTAACTAAGGAGCTAGGGGGACTCATTCCCGAGTGACTCTTACCTGCTTGAGAAAACCGTATCAATTCCTGCTTTCTTTCTGCTTTTGCTTTTAAACAACAACCACTTACTTTAGTTGGCTAGATAATAGAGAATCACTGAGTAAGTAGTAGATCTAGACCCCGGGTTGATAATATAACTTGCCTGTTACTGCATTCCCGGTCTGCGATTACACTTGGTCGCAGATTGGTGTTGTGTTTTGGCGTGTCATGTTTTTGGCGCCGTTGCCGGGGACCCTCTAGGTTATTGGGGAAACGTGAGAATTTGTTACTCTAGCTTTTTATTTACTGCATTTTATCTCTTCCACCTGTGTGCCTTCACGGGTTGCTTCTGCTGATTGTGTGCAGGTAGTGCATGACCCGTAGCCAGTCGGGAGATCTACTACCACTGGACCACGAGCTTGAACGAACCTGCAGAAACTTCAAGCGGGCTCTAAAGGCGCGACTGGCTGCGGAGGAGGCGCTAGCACAGCTACAGATCACTGAAGAAGAGGAGATGGCTGATCCACAGGGCCATGCTGTGGTCGATCCCGAGGAGCAGACCATGGGACATTACTGGACCGCCAGGGCTGCAGACATAAGGTCACCCATTCAACACCCTCATGTCCCAGCCAATAATTTTGAGGTGAGCACCTCAGTAATCACCATGCTGCGCGGTTCGGTGATGTTCCGTGGCAAAGAGGGGGAGTGCCCCCGATCACATCTCAGGCGATTCCATGAGCTCATCGATGGAATCAAGATCAATGGGGTCCCAGCAGATGCCATCCAGCTGAGGTACTTCCCATTCACCTTGGAGGGGCAGGCCAAGGAGTGGCTAGACACTCGACCTCCGGGATCCATCACCACGTTCGCCAACCTGGCGGACAAGTTCCTTACCCGCTACCATCCTCCGTCCAAGACGGCGGACTTGCAGAAGCAGATTACCCACTTCACCCAGGATGAAGATGAGACCATCCGGGATGCCTGGGAGAGATACAACAGCCTGAAGATGAGACCATCCGGGACGCCTGGGAGAGATACAACAGCCTCTTCCTGAGGTGTCCCAATCATGGTTTCAACGATGCTTTCAAGGTGGGAACCTTCTATCACGCCCTCTTCCCGGAGGACAAGCAGCTGATTGATTCGGTTTGTGGCGGGAACATGCTGACCAAAACACCGCCACAGCTGAATCAACTCTTTGAGGAGATGGCGGAGAATGGGTATGATTGGGGCACTGCCAGGAGATCGAGACGAGTACCAGGACGGGGTGTGCATGCTGTAGGCACCCAGTCATCTGATTTGGTGCAGGTGGTATCGAAGCTGGTTTCAGCTATCGATCGTTCTGGTTTGATTGCAGGTACAGGGCAGCCGCAGGTGATGCACTGCCAGTGGTGTGAGAGCTCCCATCACACCGTAGAGGACTGCCAGGCGATGAAGGAATCGACAACACCCCAGGAGCAGGTGAACTTCATCAACAATGTTAGGCGCAACGACCCCTACAGCAACACTTACAACGAGGGGTGGCGCCAACATCCCAACTTCTCCTGGGGTGGGGCAAATTCCAGACCACCAGTCCCCCAGGGACCACCGGGCTTCCAGAGGTCACCATATCACCCCACACAGGGGCAATTCCAGCAGCCACAGCAGTCTCTCTGCCAGCCCATGCAGGGGCATGCTGCTCCATCACAACCGCGATCTTTCCAGCAGCCAGGTACAGCCCCTGCCGCCCCAGTGCAGAATGATCAGATGGCTGAACTGCGGGAATTGTGGGTTCTCTCGCCAGTTCTAGTGCTCAGAAATTCAATACTATAGAGCAGTTCATGGAAAAGGCATCGGGTAAATTCCTGGCTCTGGAAGCTGGCCAGAGGAACACACATGCTGTCTTGCAGGATATCTAGACCCAGCTGGGGAGTGTGGCTCAAGTAGTGGCACAAAGGGCTCCTGGTACTCTGCCCGGTCAGACCATCCCTCACCCTCAGAACCCGAATGAGCACTGCAATGCCATCATAACCAGAAGTGGCAAGATGACTGTTGATCCACCTGCTCGAGCACAAGAGAGAGAGGCCCCTGCCTCGGCATCTCTAGCAGCTGAAGAAGAAGTAGAGAAGGAGGTTGAGGTGCCTGCACCTAAACCGCAACCAGTAGTGAAGGAGTATATCCCTAAACTCCCCTTCCCTACTCGGTTGCACAAAGACAGGCTGGAGACAGAGTTCGAGAACTTCATGGCCATGCTTAGGAAGCTGAATGTCCAAGTGCCTTTCCTGGAGGCACTATCTCAAATGCCTAAGTATGCGAAGTTCCTGAAGGATCTTCTCTCAAAGAAGCAGAAGCTGAGGGAGCTGGCCACTGTGGAGCTCAGCGAGGAGTGCTCGGCCATTCTGCAGAACAAGCTTCCGCAGAAACAGAAGGACCCAGGTAGTTTTACTATCCCGTGCTCTATAGAGAATTTGCATGTAGAGAGGTCCTTGGCGGATTTAGGTGTTAGTATAAATGTTATGCCATATAAACTGTTTAAGAAACTAGGCCTAGGTGAACCCCGTGCTACTAGGATGAGCCTTCAATTAGCAGACCGATCTGTAGTGCATCCTAGGGGCATAGTGGAAGACCTTCTGGTTAAGGTTTGCAAATTCAATTATCCGGTTGATTTTGTGATTTTGGACATAAATGAGGATGTGAATGTGCCATTGATACTGGGAAGGCCTTTCCTGGCCACCGCCAAGGCCCTCATAGATGTGCATGATGGGACCTTAGTTTTGAGGGATGGTGAGGAGCGAATAGCGTTTTCAATTTCTAATACTCGCCCTGCTTCGTCACCTTTGCATGCTGTATCTCACCAGGAGCACGAGTCTGTCGTGTATCCTCCTGTGTTGCCTATTTTGCAGGATCCGCCTCCCATACCTTCGTCGCCACTCCCGTCCACTCCATCATCGAAGGAACAAATCAGGGAGGAGTGGCGGCCGAAACAGCAGGCAGCTAAACCTGCTCGAAAGAAGGCCAGAGACCACTATAAGCTGGTCCCGCCCCCACCTTGGCCATCCGAGTATTCACTCGCTTGCATCCTGCCGGATGGCCAAGTTGAGTTGGCAAATGCTGGTGGCCACATTCGGCGTGTGCATGGCCATCATTTGAAGTTGTACCTCAAGAGCGAGGTGGATCCGCTCTTGAAGGCACCTGCTCCTTCACCTCACTGAGCATCCACCGACTGGCGTCCAGCTAAAAGATGGTAAAGAAGCGCTTGTGGGGAGGCAACCCCACCTAGGTTTGCATTTTCTTACCTTTTTCTTTTTGATTTTTTGTGGTTTTTGAGTCTTGAGGGGTTGTTCACGAGTTGTATGTCGTTATGGAGTGAAACAGGTCATTTTCGGAGTTCTGGCAGCTCACACGGCCAGCCCTGAATGTCATACGGCCGTGTGGAAAATAATTTTGGCTGTGTGAGCTCTCGCAGAATTCCACACGGCCAGATGAGATGTTGGCACGGCCGTGTGGGAATTTTCCCTGGCCGTGTTTGCTCTCGCATAATTTGGCACGGGAAAATGTGCACTCGGCACGGCCGAGTGAAATTCCTCGGCCAGCCCGTGTCGGCCGACATGGGCAAAAGTGCACCTCACCTGGCCGTGTCAGCATCCACTTCAGCAACCTCGGCGACGAGTAGGCTGTATTCGTTGCCCATCTCAGTGTGTTTTGTTTTTCGTTTTAGACTTGTGTGTGTTTGCTCCATGTGTGAGGAGCTTGCACTTAGTGTCGTTTGTTTTTTTTTTCTTTTGTGGATTGTTTTTGCTGTAGCCGTCTGGGCTAACACTTATCCCTAACACACCGTTGGCTAGTGTGTTCTTGGTGTTCGATTCGTGCAGAACTGTCCATCTTCCCGTTTGTTTCTCGCTGACTGGTCCACTTCCAGTCCCCCAGCAGTTTCAATCCGGTAACATCGTTCCCCTTCTCTATCCCTCTGCTCCATTGAGGGCAATGTCGTGCTTAAGTGTGGGGGGGGGGGTGCTTTGTATCGGTTGGAATGTATATATGTGTGCTTGGAGCCTAGTCCACTGTCCAAATCTCGAGATTTGAGGGCTCCAAGTACTGCTGTTTGATCATATTGGCACTGTGTTTTGATTGATGAATTGAATGGTTTTCGGATTGATGCATGACAGCTTGATTGTGACTAGGACAACCTATGATGAGGACTAAGACGTGCAGTAGAGTTGTGTAGGGGTTCAGTTTTTCAACTGTTTGCTTACCAACTGTGACTTGGATTGATTACTTGTTCTTGACAGTCTCTTATGCATCTAGTTCAGGGTATCAGAATGTGAGATAGAGCATATAGGTAGCCATGTGAGATTTGAGCCTGCTCGTTTCTTTCTTGTGCGATAGATCCCTCTTCCATGATGTGTAGCATTCACGTTGTCACTAGCTAAGATGATGGGGGCATAGGATTAGCCCACGATCAAATTTGACTGTCCTGATGTGTCATATCCCCTAGTCAGCCCTTTTGAGCCGTGTGTTATCCTTTCTTTTGGTCTGAAATGAAAAAAATTACCCTTTTGCATCTTTTAGAAGGTTCCACAGAGTGGTTTTTTACATATTCTCTGCTGTTTCTGCTAAATTTGATGTGAGTGTTGGAGGTAGTGCTTAAAAGTTGAGCTGGGCAGGTGTTTGAAATATATGCAGAAGTGGTGGGCTCCCTTCAGAAATGAAAAGAAAATGAAAGAAAAACAAAGAAAAATTGGAAGCAAAAGAGAGCCACTACCAAAAATCTGAATAATGCCCAGTAAGTAGTGTTTCTTAGCAGTCTGGCTTGGAAATGCTGACATTTATACCTCCTTCGCTCTTGTGCTCTTGAGATATTGAGTAATGCAGAATAGCAGAAAGGAAATACCGGTTTGTTTGACTGTGATTGTTTGGGTTTGGAAATGTGGAACCTTGTGCTATGAATACTTCCACCACCTAAAAGGCCTTTTCCCCATGTCCAAGACCCTAGCCAGTCATTTGAACCTGTGTCTAAGACCTCCTGATTAGTTAGTGGTGACACCCCATATGTGAACTCTAGCGTTTAGAGGCTGCCATCATGGTGAAGAGATGTTAGGGATTGAGAGAAATAACATGCGCATTTTTCGCATCAAATTGTCCTGACCCCAATGGTCGAGAGTGAGTGATTCATTTTCATATTCTATATACTCTTGTACCCCGGTGAGGACCTAGATTGCTCGGTCTCTATTCTGATGTCTTGAGTTGGATGCATGAGTTGACTGTTTTGAGTAAGTGGTTGAGTCAAGTCTAGGTTGGTTGGTGAACAGAAGGGAGACTCTTTCTTTACTCGATTTTGCTGCACTCGAATGTCCTTTGTGGTGGTTGGTTGCTGTTGAAGTTGGTCATGTATTGATGTTTGAAAACCAGTACGATTCACGTGTTCTGTGCCTTTATGACTTGTCCCCAATGTTGATTGATTGAAATATATGAGCTTACCTTGTGTCTGACTTGGTTTGCTTGGGGGCAAGCAAACGGTTAAGTGTGGGGGAGTTTGATAGACCGTTAATTACAAATGTTTTCACCCCTGTTCTTACACCGTTTGAGATGTGGTTTCTCGTGTTTTAGGCCAATTTCACGCTAGGTTGTGTTTGTTTGTGATATTTCAGGTCCTAGTACGTGAATGGAGGCTTGGGAGCGAGTTTGGGGTCGATTGGACGAAGATCGGGCACGAGGCAAGTCACAAAGGAGGCCACACGAGCACACCCACAACTCACACGGCCGTGCAAGTGACCACTTTGGCCGTGTGAGATTGTGCGAGAGCAAACACGGCGTGCCCTGATGTTCACACGGCCGTGTGAAGGAGTGGCCTGGCCGTGCGAGTTTCGCCGAGAGCAAACACGGGCAGATGGAAATCTCACACGGCCGTGCGACCCTGGCCGTGTGAGAAGCCTGAAGATCGAACTAATTGGAACGCAGCGTTTTGACTCACACGGGCAACTGGGTATGCCACACGGCCGTGTGGCCCTGCCCGTGTGAGTCGGGAATTCCTGGTTTTAACCCAATTCCGGGCTGCAAGAGAGAGGATAAGACTTTTTGAGCAAAAACAGAGCCCTAGAGAGAGAAAGGACAAAGAACACATCCTAGAAGCCATCTTGGAGCTGGGTTTCATCAAATCAAGCTTGGAGATCGTCATAGGAGTGGAAATCATCATCCCAGAGCAGATTCTTCCCATAAGTATGAGTATGACTGCTTTGTATCTTGTTTCCTCTCTCTCTCTATGGAGTAGAACCCCTCTCTCACTTGGGGATGAAGTACCCTAGTTCTATGTGTTAGGGATTGATTGTAATGACTTGGGATGATATTACTGTTTGATTTTAATTGAATGATGCATGTTTATTGAGTCAATTGAAGTCTGATCAACTTTTCCTGATTCCTGCTGCAATCTGAGATAGATAGAATTTGATTAGGTTGCTAGAGTCTCATCATTCGATAGTAGGAGATTGGCTATACGAGAGTTAGCCAGTTTACTGCTTTGTACTAGAATCCAGTTCCAGTAGTGGAGTTCTGTTCTTACTGCTTCAGCTTTCTATCCCGGTGAAGACTAGTTGTCTGCCGGGTAGTTAGACTGAGAGGGCTTGGTCAGCTTAAGAGATTCCAAGCTACTGTCGAATCTTCCGCAGTCTAATCAACAGTAAATCAACCCATGGAAATACAATTGAAACCTAACTAAGGAGCTAGGGGGACTCATTCCCGAGTGACTCTTACCTGCTTGAGAAAACCGTATCAATTCCTGCTTTCTTTCTGCTTTTGCTTTTAAACAACAATCACTTACTTTAGTTGGCTAGATAATAGAGAATCACTGAGTAAGCAGTAGATCTAGACCTCGGGTTGATAATATAACTTGCCTGTTACTGCATTCCCGGTCTGCGATTACACTTGGTCGTAGATTGGTGTTGTGTTTTGGCGTGTCATCGGTCGAAATACCCGGTCGGGTATTTTGGGTCTCGACCGGGTACTATTAAAACGCGCGTTTTAAGCCATGGGAAAATCCCCGGTCTGCTCCAATAATCCCCGACCGGGGATTTAAACTTCACGCCCGGGCGCCCCTCTGTTTCTCACGGGTGCCAAAATAATAAATACCCGGTCGGGTATTTGAGCCCCCGACCGGGTATTTTCCTCCTGCAGCACACTTCAACCCAACTTCGCTCCTTTCGACCCAAAACTCGTTTCCTCGCCTCGATTCCAACGCCGGGTCCTGAAATATGACATAAACACACAACCTCGCGTGAAATCGGCTTAAACACGAGAGTCAACCTCTCAAACGGCTCAAGAATAGGGGTTAAAACATGTGTAATTATTGGTCTATCAAACTCCCCCACACTTAACCGTTTGCTTGTCCCCAAGCAAACCTAACTCAAACCAATGCAACTCTCCAGACCTCTATAGCAACCAACAACCCCGATCATAGGTAGAGGATTTCCTAGATCATTTAGCAGCTTACGAGGTCAACCGACGCACAAGTCATCTCATAGCTTCTTCGGCGAGAACGATAGTCTCGAGTCGGCATCATGGCAAATAGTGAGCAGAGGACAAATGAATCATGGACGAATGGACTCTCAAAAACAAAAGATCATGGACTCACCTTTTTAAGGTGCTCTATTTCCTTCTTGAAGACGGTTGGAACCCCTTTTCTTTCTGTTTTGCTTGTTTTCTGTTTTTTTGTTTTCTCCTTTTTTTTTTCAAGGGTCCCAACCTGCTTTTCAGAAAATGGGGGCTCCCACCTAGCAGAGGTTTTGCGGGAGCCCGGCTCTTACCGACCATGCCAGGAGCGGATGTCTCGAGCCTCGTGCGGGGGAAAGACATGTAAGGGGGCTGGAGGTAGTAGGTGGAAATTGGGAACGGGTTCCCGTCTCCCCTTACACACTTTCGCCCTATTCGCACGTGAGACATTATTTCAAAGCACATTTTCGAGCACTTGTTATTTTCAAAACATGATACAAGAGTCCATGACAGGTAGAGAGTCCACAACACCACACAATTCAAGGGTCCTAAGATCACTAATTCACTCAATCAACCAACACAATGTGAAGAAGAAATGAGACTTCTTAAATGCATCAACATCCTCCATAGTGCTACACTACCTCCCTAGGTTGCATATTACTATAAAGACTGTCAATTCAAAGCATACTGAGCAGGCAATTGCAAGGAATACGTACTTGGAGCCCTCAAATTTAAAAATTTGGACAGTGGACTAGGCTCCAAGCACACAAACAGATCTAATGCAGTCAAAAGATAAACATCCCCCACACACTTAAGATCGACATTGCCCTCAATGGAGAAGAGGGAAGGAAAGGGGAACGATGTTACCGGTATGCACGGACTGCAGAAGACTGGAAGCGGACCAGTCGGAGTGAAGCGGACTGGAGAGAGGACAAGTCAAGACAAGCACAGCTAAAGGAAACCAAAGAGCTCAAACACAATACGTCAGGTCTAATGGTCAGCCCAATAGTACAATATCCAAAATAAAAAGAAAGAAACTCAACCAACACAAGACAGTTTACACACTAACAAGAACAAACACACTCAAAACATGGCACTAGGAGCCGCCTCCTAGACCGGTGAAGTCGATCTGGTTCATGAGGTCGTCGTATCCATCATCCGGTGGTGGTGGTGAATGATCCCATCGGGTGGTCCAGTGGTGCTCCTCTGGGGGGTGGCAAGCCTGGAGCAGGTGCTCCGAATACTCCATCAATCGGCGGCCTCGATCTCTCTCCCGCTCGATGAGAGCACCCGTGACTCCCATATGGGTCTCTAAGCGGCCGAGGCAATCATCAATAACCGTCAGCCTGGACTGGTACTCGGCCTGGTGGGCCGAATACTGCTGGTGGAACTGGACCTGATGGTCCATGAGCTGCTGGTTCTGAAGACCGAGCTGCTGGAACTGGAGCCTCATCTGCTGGAACTGCTCCGTGAAGAAGTCCATCGACGGGCCAGAAGTCGCCGACGGACCAGAAGGACCAGAGGAGGTCTCACCTCGCTCCGGTCTCACCTCGCTCCGGTCTCCGTCGTGGCCGAAGGTCCCCTGGTGGAGAGAGCGGGGGCTCCGGCTCATCGGCATCCATGGCCCCGCCATCATCATCATCATCATCCTCGTCCTCCTCCGCGCCAGAATAGTCAGCGTCCTCCTCATCGTCATCGAGATCCTCATCCTCATCAGGAGGCAGAGAAAGCCCATCCACCCAGGTGCGGGTCCCATCACTGGTCAGGAGGAGTGCATTATGGAGCACGTCCCGGCTGAGGGGGGTGGAGCTGCCCTGTGCAGAAGAGTCCATGAGCCCCTGGAAGCTGATGTTGAAATGGCGCGCTAGACGGGTGATCAGGGGACCACAGTAGAGATGGTTGGGCTTCCCGTGGCATCGAGAGAAGGTGGTGGCCACAAAGGAACCCAAATGCAGCATGTGATCCGGGTCCCGCATCGAGAACATACAATAGAGCACCCGCTTCGGAATCTTGTGCGAGCCGGTGACGTTGGGGACGATGGAGCGGGTGATGATCAAGTTCAGGATATGCCACTGTGGCTTGAGGGTGCGGACGTACGTTTGGCCAGCGTCGAAGTAGTCGAATGCATAGGCGAACCGGGCAATCTGCGAGTAGAAATAATCCATGTTCCAATATGTTGGATTCGGGACCTCGATCACGTGGCGGGAAGATGGGTGATACTGGATCCCCAAGGCGGAGGCCAACCCGTCAATAGTCAGCTCCCGGGGATAGCCACCTAGCCTGAATTTCACTGCAGAGGAGTCCTGAGCCGCTTTGCTGTTGTACTCGAAGGTGGTGTAGAATTCCCACACCAGCTCAGTGTAGGTGGGCTCGTCGATAGCCAGCAGCGTCCGCCAATCGCGGTGGCTGATGGCGGCGGAGAGCTCCTGCATGTAGTGGAGCTGCTCGAACACTGCCCACTCTAGATGGTGGTGGCGCTCCAATTTCCCTCGAGTCACCGCGCGGAACTGGTCCACGTAATCTAGGTGCAGGCTCAGGCCCTGCACAAACTGATGGTCGAGGGACATGTTCCTGCAAAACAACAAACCAAAGGTGGAACCAAGAAAAGACTTGTCAAGACCAACAGCATGGGTTCATCACTTCCCCCACACTTAAGGAGCACCTAGGCTAACAGTTGTCAAGACCAACAGACGGTTGAATCGCAAGCAACCCAACCGGAATCAAGGCAGGAAACACAGAACCAACCACAATAAGTACACGGGCAGCACATACACCATATATAGAACCATGCATACTCAAAGCATCTCTCACCCTATTCTAACTCATGCAAGCAATTATAGTTCTCGGTCCTACAATCTACAGTTCGATTTTCCATATAAGAACAGGTAATAAGAAACACACCTGGAAACGCAAGGAGAACTATAGCTAAGGCACAAAAAACGGGTGAGAGACGCGAGACAGAGGCAAAAATGACCCGGGAGGCTCGCCGGAAAATGGCCAGAAAACCGCCTGAAAGTTGCCAAAAAGTCGCCGGAAAACGACCGGCGGCGGCGGCGGCGAGGGGCGGCGGCGGTAACACGGCGGAGGGCGGTGGCGGCGAGGGGCGGCGGCCGGCGGTGGCGAAGAAGAGAGAGGGGAGAGGATTGGAGAGGAAGAGAGAGGGGGAAAATTTGAAAAATGAGGGTAGAGAGAGAAACTGGCCGGGGGTTTGCTATAAATAGCAAAAATACCCGGTCGGGTATTTTTGATTCCACAACCGGGGGTTCCTAAACGCGGCGTGCCAAGGTAAGGGAATCCCCGGCCTTGAGCCAAAAATACCCGGCCGGGTATTTTTGGGCCAAGGTCGGGGTACTTGAAACGCAGCGTCTGAACTTTGGAAAATCCCTGGCCGTGAACCAAAAATACCCGGTCGGGTATTTTTGGGACCAGGTCGGGGGTTTTCATTTTTTTCACCCCGAGAAACAGAAGGGGGTCCGACCGTGAACCAAAAATACCCGGTCGGGTATTTTGTCCCACGACCGGGTATTTGCCCCCTTCCGGCCAAAAAACTCATTCGCCCAAATTTTCGACCTCTCCTGCACGACAGCACCAAATCGAGGCATAAAAGACGACCGAACTTCACCACAGACATACAACTGACTCAAGACGACACAAAAACTCAGAAAAAAGGGAAAAAGAAATGCAAACCGTGGTGGGGTTGCCTCCCCACAAGCGCTTCTTTGCCGTCTTTTAGCTGGACGCCAATGGTGGATACTCAGGGAGGTGTAGGAACAGGTGCCTCCAAGAGAGGATCCACATCGCTCTTGAGGTACAGCATCAGGTTGTGGCCATGCACCCGACGGGTGCGACCACCAGCATTGGTCAGCTCGACCTGGCCATCCGGCAAGATGCAGGCGAGTGAGTACTCGGATGGCCAGGGTGGTCGTGGTGCAGGAGGTGGAACCAGCTCATAGTGGTCTCCACCCTTCTTCCGTGCAGGTTTAGCAACCTGCTGCTTCGGCCGCCACTGCTCCTTGATCTTTTTGTTCGGAGGCGAGACTAGACGGAGTGGCGGCGAAGGAATGATAGGAGGCTCCTGCAAAATGGGAGGTGCAGAAGGATACACGACAGACTCGTGTACCTGATCAGAAATGACATGCACAGGTGTGACAACAATCATAGCACATTGATCGAATTCAGTCACAGAGAAAGTAGCCTGTTTATTCCCAGCACGCAAGATCAGTTTACCATCATGCACATCAATTAGTGCCTTGGCGGTGGCAAGAAATGGTCTACCTAGAATCAAAGGCACGTCCACATCCTCATGTATATCAAGAATAACAAAATCAACAGGATATGTGAATGCACCTACATTAACCACAAGATCCTCTACGATTCCCCTAGGATGCACAATGGAACGATCAGCTAGCTGAATGCTCATCCTAGTAGGGCTAAGTTCACCTAGGTCTAGCGTTTTATACAACTTATATGGCATGACGTTTATGCTAGCGCCTAGGTCCGCCAAGGACTTGCCTACATGCATGCTCCCAATAGTAAGAGGGATAGTAATACTCCCTGGGTCCTTGCGCTTTTCGGGCAGCTTGTTCTGCAGGATAGCAGAACACTCCTCACTGAGCATCACTGTCGAAAGATCCCCAAGTTTCTTCTTGTTGGTGAGGAGATCCTTCATGAACTTGGCATACTTGGCCATCTTTGACATTGCCTCCACGAACGGCATGCTGATGTTGACCTGCTTGAACATTGCCATGAACTTGGCAAACTTAGTCTCCAGCTTGTCTTTGTGTAGGCGAGTGGGGAAAGGAAGCTAGGGTACATGCTCCTTAACCACTGGCTGTGGCTTGGGAGCAGGCGTTTCTGTGTCTTCCCCCACCTCTGCAGTATCAGCTGGAAGTGTTGAAGCAGGTAGTGGCTCATCTCGACTGGGCTGGGCAGGAGCAGCTGATGTGGTCTTGCCACTCCTGGTAGTGATGGCATCAAGCTGTTGGTGCTGGTGAGGATCACGAGGATTCGGAACAGTGGTGGCAGGCAGAGTCCCCGGTGCCCTGGTAGTGTTTTGGCGGGCCAAGATACCCACCTGGTTCTGCAGATCTTGCAAGATGGCACCTTGGTTCCTCTAACCTGCCTCCAGTGAGGCCAAGCTCTGGTCCAACCTCGTGATAGTTGCCTGAGTGCTAGTCATGAATGAAGCTAGAATATTTTCCAGCTTCGTCATCTGAGTATCTGGAGCCGGAGCTGCTGCTGGCTCGGCATACTGACGTTGGGGCTGCTGGAATGGTTGCCCCTGCCTAGGCTGGTAGGGCTACTGCTGTGGGGCTGGCCCCTGTCGAGCCTGGAAGGGCTGCCTCTGCTGAAAACCAACGGCTGGTGCTGGGAAACCAGGTGGTTTAGTGGTGTTGCTGCTCCAGGCGAAATTGGGATGCTGGCGCCACCCCTCATTATATGTGTTGTTGTACGGGTTGAGGCGCCGAGCATTGGCGATGAAGTCCAACTGCTCTTGGGGAGTAGTAGACTCCCTCATAGCCTGGCAGTCTTCCACTAAGTGATTTGAGCTCTCACACCACTGACATTGAGCTACTGGAGGTGTAGCCAAACCTCTGCCCGGAATAAGACTGTTGGGCTGCTTCAATGTCTGCACCAACTCAGCTACATGTTGCTCGAGCCCGGATCTAGTCTCCATGGCGTGCACACCACGGTTCCAGGAATGTCTGCCTCAGCTACTCTGCCCCCAAGAATGATCTCTGGCAGCCAAGGTATTGATCATCTGGTTCAGCTCGGGTGGAGTCTTAGTAAGAATATCCCCTCCTGGGCATAGAGACTCAATCACCCTCTGGCTGTCCGGAGAGAGAGCACTGTAGAAGTTCCCCACTGTGAATGCATCACTGAAGCCATGATGGGGACACTGCCAGAAATATCCCATGTACCGCTCCCAAGCATCACGAAGTGACTCATCTGGCTCTTGGCGGAAGTGAGTGATCTCCCGCTGGATCTCTGTAGTCTTCGATGCCGGATAGTACATGTGCACGAATTTGTCAGTCAGATCGTCCCAAGAGGTGATGGACAATGGGGGCTGGGTCTCCAACCACCTCTTAGCATTCCCCGCCAGAGAATGGGGGAAAAGGTGAAGGCGGATTGCACCATCGGGGACACCATTCAGTTTGAACCCGTTCGCCAGCTGCAGAAAACGGGAAAGATGTACCCTGGCCTCCTCATCCTTCAAGCCATGGAACTGGATAGAGGATGTAATGAGCTGAATCCAGCATGGCTTGATCTCGAAGTTGTTTGCTGGAATAGGCGGGTAGAGGATGACCGGGCGGATGTCAGCAATCCGTGGAGTGTAGTAGTACTCCAAGGTGGGACCCGGCGGCTGGTGATGATGATGAACCCCATCTGCCTGGGGTATGGGGTTGTTCCCCAGGACCTTATTCACCGGGGGAGCCTGCTGAGGATTCCCCTGGTGTGGATTGTATTCTCCGTCCATCCCGTACTCTTCCTCAGAATCTCTACTCAGGTGGCCGTCTATGCGCTCTTCCGTAGCCAGTCTAGCTCGCTGTTGTCGCCTGAGTTGGCGACAGGTGCGGTCAATCTCTGGATTCAACGGTAGTAAACCTCCCGACCGGCTACGGGTCATGCACTACCTGCACACACTCAAGCAAGCAAACCCGTGAAGGCACAAGTGGGACAAAGCAAACAAAGCGAAAAGAAAAGCTAAATTAACAGAAATCACTTTTCTTCAACAACCTAGCCGTCCCCGGCAACGGCGCCAAAAACTTGACTCACTTCTACTGTCACTCTAGGAATTGGCCAAGTGAAACCACTTCCTAAAGTGTAGTATAGCGAGTTTGGGTTTAAATGTCAACCCGGGTCCTAGATTTGATGACTACTCGGTGAATTCTTGTTATCTATCAATGAAACTTTAATGCAAGTCTAAACTAACAAACAAGCAAAGCAACTAAATGGTTGTATTCAGGTTAAGAGAGGTCACCCGGATATGGTTCCCCCTAGACTGCAGTTAAGCCGGATTGTAATTACCAAGTTCAGTTTCTATGATAGTTATACTGCGGAAGGTTCTTAAACAGCCTGAAGTCTCGACTAAAGGTCTTCAGACCCTCTCAATCTGAGTCTCTAGCGGGCGACTAACCTCCACCGGAGTAAACAGATTGAGGCCCTAACAAACAAAACCTCCACTACCGACGTAAATTCGGTACAGAATAGTGAGTTGGCTCCTCGACTAAAGTCACCAACTCCCTACCTTCAATCAAGGATGCTCTATCAACCTAGGCAGATATTCTCATTCTAGGTTAAAGCAGAAACAACAGGAATTTGATCAGGATTCATGCCATTCAATCATTCAAACCTCAATTGAATATAATCAAATCATAGAATCAGTACTTGGGTTCATACAATCAAACCTAACATACAAATCTAGGGTTCTCCATACCCAGATGAATGGGAGAACTACTCCATGGAGAAAGAAGCAAAAGCAGAATCAGACGCGGAATTCATACTGTGAAGGATGGATTCCTGCTCCTGGACTTTGATTGGCACTCCTCCAAGCTCAAGCCAAGCTCCAATGGTGATGAAGATCAAGCTAGGGCACTTGGAGACTCTTGTTCGTCGCTTTCTCTCTCTAGGAATCGCTCTGTCTCTCTAAAACTTGAATCCCCTTGATCTTTGGCCTTCTTTTCCTTTAAAACAGCTGCCTGTCGCGATACCCGGTCGAAATACCCGGTCGGGTATTTTGGGTCTCGACTGGGTATTATTAAAACGCGCGTTTCGTGCCAGGGGAAAATCCCCGGTCTGCTCCAATAATCCCCGACCGGGGATTTAAGCTTCACGCCCGGGCGCCCCTCTGTTTCTCACGGGTGCCAAAACAATAATTACCCGGTCAGGTATTTGAGCCCCCGACCGGGTATTTTCCTCCTGCAACACACTTCAACCCAACTTCGCTCCTTTCGACCCAAAACTCGTTTCCTCGCCTCGATTCCAACGCCAGGTCCTGAAATATGACATAAACACACAACCTCGCGTGAAATCGGCTTAAACACGAGAGTCAACCTCTCAAACGGCTCAAGAATAGGGGTAAAAACATGTGTAATTATTGGTCTATCAAAGCGCATTGATCCTTTGCTTCCTGGGAAGCGCATTGCTCCTTCGCTTTATGGGAAACGCATCAGTCTTCCGGATTTCTGGGAAGCGCATTTGTCCTCGGCTTTCAGAGAAGCGCATGCTCCTTCGATCAGTTGGATGGCATCGGCAGGGACCCCATTTATCTTGATCCCATCGATCAGCTCGTGGAACTGCCATAGGTGCGATCTGGGGCACTCCCCCTGCTTTCTACGATATACCACCGAGCCGCGCAGCATGGTGATGACAGAGGTGCTCACCTCGAAGTTATTGGCTGGAAATTGAGGGTGCTGGATGAGCGACCTCATGTCTGCGGCTCGGGCAGTCCAGTAGTATCCCATGGTGTGCTACTCGGGAATGAACACATCATTGTTCTATGGCTCACCCATGTTTTCCTCCTGGTTGATGTGAAGCTGTGCTAGAGCCTCCTTCGCAGCCAGTCACGCCTTTAAAGCTCGCTTGAAGTTCTTAAAAGTCCGTTCAAGCTCTTGGTCTAACGATAGTATTTTTTCTAACTGGCTACGGGTCATGCACTACCTGCACACAGAATGTAAACACAACCCGTGAAGGCACAGAGGTGGAAGAGAGAATGCAGTAAAGAAAATGCTAAAGTAACAGACTTTCACGTTTCTACAATAATCTAGAAGTCCCCGGCAACGACGCCAAAAACTTGACATGCTATTAAACTGCGGATTTCTGGGAAGCGCATTAGTCCTCGGCTTTCAGGAAAGCGCATGCTCCTTTGGTTTAATTACTGTTGATTAAACTGCGGAAGATCCGAAAATAGCTTGGAATCTCTTAAGCTGACCAAGTCCTCTTAGACAGATTAACCAGCAGACGACTAGTCTTCACCGGGATAGAAAGCTAAGGCAATGAACACAAAACTCCACAACTGGAATTGGGTTCCAGTACAAAGCAGTGGATTGACTACCTATCGTATAATCAATCCACTCTTATCAATTGAAGAAGCTCTAACAACCTAATCAGATTCTATCTATCTCAGGTTGCAACAGAGATCAAGAGAATTTGATCAAGATCCAATTGACTCAATAAACACACTTCAATTGATTATAATCGAACAGTAACTCAATCAAAAATTCATTACAATCAAGATCCCTAACACATGGAACTAGGGTTCTTCATACCCAAGTGAGAGAAGGGTCTACCCCATACAGAGATAGTGGAAAACATAATTCAAAGCAGTCATACTCATAACGATGGGAAGAATCTGCTTTGGGATGATAATCTTCACTCCAAGGACGATACCCAAGCTTGATTGATGAAACCCAGCTCTAGAATTAATCATAGGGTTTGTTCTTCGCACTTTCTCTCTCTAGGACACTGTTTTTGCTCCAAAAAGTCGATTCCACTTCTCCAAAACCCGAAATTGGGTTTTTATGCAGCTGACCGCGATCGCACGGCCAGACTGCACGGCCGTGCAACCTCATAGTCTGCCCGTGCACCCCCAAAACGCACTGTTTCTATTAATCCCACCAGGGGGTGCACGGCCATTGTACGACCCGTGCAATCCGAGAGCCTTGCCGTGCAATCCTCTCGCATAAATCATCACGACCATCAATTCATATTGCACGGCCATGCGAAAAACAGGGCCAGGCCGTGCAGCTTCTTGGTAAATCCTGCACGCTCATAAAGGCAACCATGCACGACCGTGCGCTTTCCCGTCCTGGCCGTACAACCTTTCCGATCTCCCTTCGCTTGTCCCGATTTCACCCAATCGACCCCAAACTCGTGCTCAAACCTTCATTCACGAATTAAGACCTGAAATGTCATAAACAAGAACAACCTAGCATAAAATTGACTTAAAACCCGAGGTCTGAGCCTCAAACAATATAAGAATGGTGGACAAAAATACGTGCAAATATCGATTCATCAAATGGACAATCCAAACCAAGCCATTAGCCTTAAATATAGCCACTATTTCCATGCACCATGATGCCCCTAGAGTGAACATGAAAAAATTGAAGGATGCTTACTTGGCTCCAATTATCGATGGTAAAATGGAAGTCACCAAGAGATTTCATAAGAAAAACCTAAACTAGATTGCCCTTGGACCAAAAACTACAGTGACACCAAAGGCGTTGAATCTCTGGTTGAGAAAACAAAAATCAGCAATGTCCAAATCATGCCGATGGAATACGTCAGCTAGTTTTTATGATTAATAGTTTTGTTAATTAAAATAACAAAAAAAGAAGAAAGAAATACAACGCGTAGAATCTGATGTAGAAATCTCATATACAAACAAAAGAAACAGGCAAGCGATATATGCCTGCAAGCACCAACACATATTAACTTTTATAAATATCCCTATCACTGTAAAATCCTACCAAATCACACCTAACCACTTTGCTACACTAAACACACAAATGACTTACAACTATGTACTTTCTATCTCTTCAATCAATATAAGTCAATCGTCATGAACTCTCCCCATTATCATGATTTTTATCCTTCTCGAGAACAAACACACTGATTGCCCCCACTCTTACTCCTTCTTTGTGGCAACTACATGAATTGCATCAGTGCACATTAATTCAAACGATCATTATCATAATACAAATTTACATGAAATGAAAGGAATGATCATTATAACAGCCTTGTAAATTTTAGAGTACCAATGGCGATTCCTCTCTTCTCCTCGGCGGCTTCGTCACTAAAATGAGATTGATGACGGTGATGGTTGAGCGTTTAGTAGGCCGGGAGGTCGGGACACTATTTATCTTTAATCAACTCAAAAGTCAACCTAGAAGATCAACCAAATGAACTGATGTCAAGAGATCACACTTTACTGTCAAAGAAGCTACATGACCCACCAGTCAGCTCTCCAAGCAAGAACACTCAACCTTTCCATATTAACCCCTCCAGAAATTGCTTTTTTAACAATATTGGTGGAGGAGATTAGGCGGTTGTCGATTCCAGTGGGAAGGTTTAGAGAGACGGCGATGGTTGAGCGTTTAGTTGGTCGGGACACCATTTAGACCCATTTACATTAGTTGCGCCTTTCTAATTCGCATTCGACAAACCAACATCACACAACCTTTCCATATTTATCGCTCTTAAAGACACATGTGCCCGATATCCACTCAAAACTTCTATGTTCAAAAATATTGTTGTTTTATGGTAGTTATATTATTTAAGTCTATGTCAAGAATTCTGCATCGCTTCTACACACTCAATATTGCAAATTCAATGTGCAATATTTGCACTAATGACAATAGGCTTGCGATTTTAAAATTATTCTCCTTTTATAAGATAAATATAAATAGAATTAATTATTAAATTCGAATTAAAATAATCAAAGTATGAAAATAGAAGTATCAAATACAAAAAAATATTTAGGGGAGAGTTAGTGGCTTAGCTAACTGTGATGGAAAATTCCTATGATTTTTCAAATTAAGCTTCCTGTATGTTTTTGGGCACGTTTACATTAGTAGCGCATTTTCCATCTGCGTTGGCCAAACTGATAGACCGTCATTTACACATGTTTTTACCCCCGTTCTTACACCGTTTGAGGTGTTGATTCTCGTGTTTTAGGCCGATTTCACGCTAGGTTGTGCTTGTTTGTGATATTTCAGGTCCTAGTACGTGAATGAAGGCTTAGGAGCGAGTCTGGGGTCGATTGGACGAAGAACGGACGAGTGGCGAGGTTTTTGGGAGCTGCACGGGCAGACCAGGGAGGCTGCACGGCCGTGCACGGTTGCAAGCTGGCCGTGCGCCTCATGCCGAGGAGCTGCACGGGCAAGCCCTGAAGATTGCACGGCCGTGCACCTGGCCGTGCAAGAAGCCTGAGTTCGACTTAAGGGATACGCTGCGTTTCAGGGTGCACGGCCAGAATGGTGAGGTGCACGACCGTGCACCCTGGCCGTGCAACTCGGGAAAACCCGGTTTTAAAGCCTAATCCGAGCCAGAAGTGGGGGGAATCGGACCTTTTGAGCAAAAACAGAGTTCAGAGAGAGAAAGTGCGAAGAACTCACCCTAGAAGCCATCTTGGAGCTGGGTTTCATCAAATCAAGCTTGGAGATCGTCCTAGGAGTGGAAATCATCATCCCGGAGCAGATTATCCTCATCATTATGAGTATGACTACTCCGATTACTGTTTTCTTTTCTCTCTCTATGGAGTAGAACCCTTCTCTCACTTGGGTATGAAGAACCCTAGTTCCTTGTGTTAGGGATTAGATTGTAATGACTTGGGATGATACTACTGTTTGATTTTAATCGAATGATGCATGTTTCATGAATTGATTTGAGTCTGATCAGCTTGTCTCAATTTCTGCTTCAACCTGAGATAGATAGAATCTGATTAGGTTGTTAGAGCCTCTTCATTCGATAGTAGGAGGTTGGCTATACGAGAGTTAGCCAGTTTACTGCTTTGTACTGGTGTTCTTGGCGCCAGTAGTGGAGTTCTGTGTTCATAGCCTCAGCTTTCTATCCCGGTGAAGACTAGTCGTCTGCCGGGTAGTTAGACTGAGAGGGCTTGGTCAGCTTAAGAGATTCCAAGCTACTGTCGGATCTTCCGCAGTCTAATCAACAGTAAATCAACCCAGGGTAAATTGCAATTGAACCTAACTAAGGAGCTAGGGGGATTCATTCCCGAGTGACTCTTTCCTGCTTAAGAAAACCGAATAATTTCCTGCTTTATTTCTGCTTTTAGTTTAAACAACAATCACTTACTCTAGTTGGCTAGATAACAGAGAATCACTGAGTAAGCAGTAGATCTAGAGCCCGGGTTGATAATATAACTTGCCTGTTACTGCATTCCCGGTCTGCGATTACACTTGGTCGCAGATTGGTGTTGTGTTTTGGCGTGTCAAGTTTTTGGCGCCGTTGCCGGGGACCCCTCTAGGTTATTGGGGAAAAGTGAGAATTTGTTACTCTAGCTTTTTATTTTCTGCTTTTTATTTCTTCCACCTGTGTGCCTTCACGGGTTGTTTCTGCTGATTGTGTGCAGGTAGTGCATGACCCGTAGCCAGTCGGGAGATCTATTACCACTAGACCAGGAGCTTGAACGAACCTGCAGAAACTTCAAGCGGGCTCTAAAGGCGCGACTGGCTGCGGAGGAGGCGCTATCACAGCTGCAGTTAGAGGAGGAAGAAGAAGAGATGGCTGAACCAGGGAACCATGCTGTGATCCCCGAGGAGCAGACCATGGGCTCCTATTGGACCGCTAGGGCTGCGGACATGAGGTCACCCCTTCAGCACCCTCAGGTCCCAGCCAACAACTTTGAGGTGAGCACCTCCGTGATCACCATGCTGCGCGGTTCAGTAGTGTTCCGTGGTAAGGAGGGAGAGTGCCCTCGATCACATCTCAGGCGATTCCACGAGCTCATCGATGGAATCAAGATCAATGGGGTACCAGCAGATGCCATCCAGCTGAGGTACTTCCCATTCACTCTGGAGGGGCAGGCCAAGGAGTGGCTAGACACTCGATCTCCGGGATCCATCACCACGTTCGCCAACCTGGCGGACAAGTTCCTCACCCGCTACCATCCTGCATCCAAGACAGCTGACCTGCAGAAGCAAATTACACATTTTGCTCAGGATGAGGATGAGACCATCAGGGATGCATGGGAGAGGTACAACAGTCTTTTCCTCAGGTGTCCCAATCATGGTTTCAACGATGCGTTCAAGGTGGGCACCTTCTATCACGCCCTCTTCCCGGAGGACAAGCAGCTGATCGATTCGGTTTGTGGCGGGAACATGCTGACCAAAACCCCGCCACAGCTGAATCAACTCTTTGAAGAGATGGCGGAGAATGGTTATGATTGGGGCACTGCCAGGAGATCGAGGAAAGCACCAGGCCGGGGTGTGCATGCTGTGGGCACCCAGTCATCTGATTTGGTGCAGGTAGTATCGAAGCTGGTCTCAGCTATCGATCGTTCCAGGATGATTCCAGGGACCGGACAGCAGCAGGCGATGCTCTGCCAGTGGTGCGAGAGCACCCATCATATGGTGGAAGACTGCCAGGCGATGAAGGAATCGACCACACCCCAGGAGCAGGTGAACTTCATCAACAATGTCAGGCGCAATGACCCCTACAGCAACACGTACAATGAGGGGTGGCGCCAGCATCCTAACTTCTCCTGGGCTGGGCCAAATCCCAGACCACCAGCTCCACAGGGACCACCGGGCTTCCAGAGGCCACCATATCAGCCCAGACAGGGGCAATTCCAGCAGCCAGGTGCAGCCCCTGCTGCCCCAGTGCAGAATGATCAGATGGCTGAACTGCGGGACTTGGTGGGTTCTCTTGCCAGTGTTAGTGCTCAGAAATTCAACACCTTTGAGCAGTTCATGGAGAAGGCCTCGGGTCAACTCCTGGCTTTGGAAGCTGGTCAGAGGAATACACAGGCTGATTTGCAGGATATCCAGACCCAGCTGGGGAGCGTGGCCCAGGCAGTGGCTCAAAGGGCTCCTGGTACTCTACCAGGGCAGACCATCCCTCACCCGCCGACCCGGAATGAGCGCTGCAATGCCATCATGACCAGGAGTGGTAAGATGACTGTTGATCCCCCTGCTCGGGAACCGGAGAAAGAAAGCCCTGTCTTAGCGGCTCCAGCGGTTGAACAGGAAGTAGAGAAGGAAGTTGAGGTGGCTGCACCTAAACCGCAACCAGTAGTGAAGGAGTATGTCCCTAAACTCCCTTTCCCTACTCGGTTGCACAAAGACAGGCTGGAGGCAGAGTTCGAGAACTTCATGGCCATGCTTAAGAAGCTGAATGTCCAAGTGCCCTTCCTGGAGGCACTATCGCAAATGCCAAAGTATGTGATGACTCGGTATTTGCACATGTTTTCCCCTTTGTTTCTTGATTGTTTGAGCTTGAATTATTGCGTCTTTGGCCTATTTTATGATAGGTTGTGTTCCTTTGTCCCATTTCAGGTCCTAGCACATAAAGTGAAGCATAGGCGCAAGTTTCAAGTCAATCAGAGATCAATTGACGATTCGAGAGAAGAAACTCGGGCATGACCTGAAGAAGAATGGATTTCTACCTCACTTTATGGACGAAGAATCATGCAAGCTTGTTATGAAACGAAAGAGGACAAGACTACGAGCGTCTGGGATCAAACGGCGATTGATTCGGAGTCCGGACGAGGGAGAAACGAAGCATTAAACAGAGGCTGAGCAAGCTGCACGGGCAGACCAGCGTGGCCACGCACGGCCGTGCAAGTGACCAGTTTGGCCGTGCGGGATTGTGCGTGGCCACGCACGGCCGTGCAACATACAATTCTGGCCGTGCGAGTTGGCTGAGGTTCAACTAATTGATACGCCGCGTTTTGAGGTGCACGGCCAGAATGGTGATGTGCACGGCCGTGCACCCTGGCCGTGCGAGTCGGGAATGGCTGTTTTTAACCCAAATTCGAGCCAAAGGAGAGGGAGAGCTGGGTTTTGGATCCCAAACATCCAAGGGACGAACCCTAGAGAGAGAGGGCGATTTGAGGGCATTCTTGGAGTAGAGAAGGAGGATTTCTTCGCCTTGGAAGCTCGAGGAACAAGCCCGGACTTGAAGACTGATCATCTGAAGATTCTTACTGCAGTCTCTCTCTTCTCTATGGAGTAACTTCCCTTCACTTAGGTTTTGAGGAACCCTAGCTATGTTTGTTTGATTGGATGATTGTATGAGTACTCTGACTTGATAATCTTGAGTTCATATTCAATCTATGCATGTTTTCATGATTCAATTCTGCTTTAGTCGAGATTATTGATTCTGCTTTGATTCTATGAGAGGGAATACCTGATTAGGTCAATAGAGCACCATAGATTGATAGTAGTGGATCGATTGCTTTAGTCGAGGGTTGATTCACTGCTTTGTATCGATTGAGAACCTCTTTCGATAGAGGGAGTCTAGTTCAGAACGCCTTGATCAGTTGTTCTAGAGAAGGATACGTCCCTCTAGGCAATTGACTCAAGAGGGCCTTGTTCCTTTAGTCGAGACTCAAGGTCTAGTCAAGGATTCTCCGCATTGTGAATGAAAGTGAAACAGGTTAGAGATCATCAATCATTAATCTGGCTAGTGGCTAGGGGGAATCATACCTAAGTGAGTTCCCTACCTGTAATTAGATTAACTTTAACTGTAGTTTGCTAGAGTAGTTTTAGTTCTTTCATCTTAATCTGATTTGCTAAATAATAAACTGAAGCTGAGTAATAGTAACTCTAGAGACCCGTGGATTCGATATTTATCACTTGAGCCACTATACTGCATTCCCTTTCATTGGTTACACTTGGCCTTTGTTAGGTGTTGTGTTTTAGAGCATCAGTATGCGAAGTTTCTGAAAGAGCTTCTCTCAAAGAAGCAGAAGCTGAGTGAGCTGGCCACGGTAGAGCTCAGCGAGGAATGCTCGGCTATTCTGTAAAACAAACTTCCGCAGAAGAAGAAGGACCCAGGTAGTTTTACTATCCCGTGCTCTATTGATAAATTGCATGTAGAGAAGTCCTTGGCGGATTTAGGTGCTAGTATCAATGTTATTCCATATAAATTGTTCATGAAACTAGGCCTAGGTGAACCCCGTGCTACTAGGATGACCCTTCAATTAGCTGACAGATCTGTAGTGCATCCTAGGGGTATAGTGGAAGACCTTCTGGTTAAGGTTGGCAAATTCACATATCCCGTGGATTTTGTTATCTTGGACATCAGTGAGGACACAGAAGTGCCTCTTATACTGGGAAGGCCTTTCCTGGCCACCGCCAAGGCTCTCATAGATGTGCATGATGGGACCTTAGTTTTGAGGGATGGCGAGGAGCGAATAACGTTTTCTGTTGCTGATACTATACCTGCTTCGTCACCACTGCATGCTGTTTCTCACCAGGAGCACGAGTCTGTCGTGTATCCTTCTGTGCTGCCTATTTTGCAGGAACCGCCTCCCACACCTTCGCCGCCGCTCCGGACCACTCCGTCACCCAAAGAACAGATCAAGGAGGAGTGGCGGCCGAAACTGCAGGCAGCTAAGCCTGCTCGAAAGGAAGCCGGAGACCACTATGAGCTGGTCCCGCCCCCTCCTTGGCCATCCGAGTATTCACTCGCTTGCATCCTACCGGATGGCCAAGTTGAGCTGGCGAATGCAGGTGGCCACATTCGTCGCGTGCATGGCCACCATTTGAAGCTGTACCTCAAGAGCGATGTGGATCTGCTCTTGAAGGCACCTGATCCTACACTTCCCTGAGCATCCATACTGGCGTCCAGCTAAAAGACGGTAAAGAAGCGCTTGTGGGGAGGCAACCCCACTGAGGTTTGCATTTTCTTACTCTTTTTCTTTTGATTTTGTGTGTTTTTGAGTCTTGAGACGTTGATCCAGAGTCCAGTGTCGTTTTTGAGTGAAAACAGGTTGATTTCGGGACTCCAACAAGTCGCACGGCCAGGACCACAACTTGCACGGCCGTGCGGGCACCCCCCTTGGCCGTGCGAGCTCTCGGCCAAAAGCGCACGGCCAAAAGCGCTTATTGCACGGCCGTGCGCTCGTCCTGGCCTGGCCGTGCGTCTTGCACGGGCACCATAATGCCTCGCATGGCCGTGCGAGTATTCCCCCTTGGCCGTGCGAGCTCTCAGTAAGGATGGCACGGCCATATGTGCCAGGTGCACGGTCGTGCGCTTCTCCTCGGCCAGGCCGTGTCGGCTGCACGGGCAAAAACCAGCCTTGCACGGCCGTGCGCCCATGCCCGTGCAGCCGAGGCACGGCCTATTTATATGGCCTGCACGGCCATTGTGGTCAGAAAACCAAAACCACTCGCCGGAATCCTCTGCCCTCGCCAGAAAACCGCGCAAAACCCACCTTTTTTCGATTTTTTTTCGGCCACTTTGGGTAATTTTTTCACCAAACCAACTACAAACCCACTCTTTCTACACCCAAAGCGGCCTATCCCTCGATTTTGAGCGAGTTTGGGCGACGTTTTAGTCGCCGGAGGCGATTTCCGGCGAGACTCCGGCGAGAGTCCGACGAGCATTTCCGGCCAGTTTTTCGGCGTTTCGTCACTTCCATTGTCTTCCCCTCATCATTCCCTACACCTCTACTTGAGTCTCCAGGTTTGCTTTTGCCCCTAACTATGTTAATTGTGGAGAATTGAGTGTGTAGGGTGTATGTTAGAGAACCTTATTGAATCATGTGAATCTTATGAAATTGATTGAGGGGAATGCATGGGATGTGATTGAATTATGTTGGGCAAAGTCCCCTTTGATTGTTTAAGCCCTTGTGTGCAAGAATTTGGCCAATTTCATGTTTAACTTAGTAGTGCACACAAGGTGTTCGCTGAAATGCCTGTTTTCCATGCCCTGTTGTGGCCACCGGTTGGGGCCCTTAATGATGTAGTTTGAGGGTGTATTTGCTATGGATGTGAACCTTGAGTTCCCTATTTTCTTGTGAATGTGCACCCCCACCCTGATTCTGCTTGATTTATCGAGCTTTTGACCCCCGAACTATGGATGAAACCATGGTTAGGCTGTTTTCTGTTCTTAAGTGTGGGGGTGTGCTTGACCTTTTTCTTTGGCTCTTTTGGGTTCCACTTTGGGTTGTTGTTTTGCAGGGCAATGGCGAAACCTAATTTCCAGCACCCTTTCATCCGGGATCTGAGGAGGGGACCCACCGCAGAGCGCTTCAAGGAGGTCGTGGAAACCCCGTTTGGGTCACACCATTGCTGGTCCAAACGGGAGTTTCGGCGATTGCACTGCTACGAGCAGCTCTCCGCCGCGGTCGCCAACACCGCCTGGCGCCGTCTGCTCCAGCTCTGCGAGAAGGTCTATTACGAGCCGGTGTGGGAGTTCTACACGACCTTCAAGCACAATACCACGGACAACTGGCAGGACGGTACGGCCGTCCAATTCAGGCTGGGCGGGGTCCCCCGGTCCTTGAGCTACCACGAGCTGGCCGAGGCTCTCGACCTCAACCTCGACGACCGTGAGGACTACGTCACCGAGGTGAATGAGCCACCGGAGGTGGACTTCGGGAGGCTGTACACCAGCCTGGCTCGGCCAGGCCAGAAGCGTCCCTTCCGGTCCGGGAGGACGAAGGCCTCTACCCTACAGATCGACAACCGACTTCTCCACCACCTGCTGGCGAAGTCTTACACTCCTGCAGCTGACAGCGCCGGCAACATCACGAAGAGGCCCCTGTACTTCCTCCATTCGATCCGCCAGCACCGCCATCCTCTCCACCTAGGTTCAGTGGTGGCCAAGACCTTCGAGAAGACGGCCACAGAGCTGAAGAGCCTCCACTGCGCCCCCCTCATCACCCGCCTGGCCACCTTCTTTGGCCTTTCACTGCAGGGGTGCACCGAGGAGGGGGACACCCTCATCTTTGGCAGCACGACGATCAGGAAGATGCTGCTGTTGCGGGAGAGGAACGGTGTTCAATGGGTCGATGGGTTTCCGGAGCCTCCGATCCCCGCGGAGCCTGTACCAGAGGAGGAGGAGGCTGCCGATGAGGTGGATCCCGAGGAAGTGGATGCCGCTGCTGATGCTGCTGATAATCCCCCACAGACTGACTTCCATTTCGGGGGTAGCAGCTCCGCTTTCCAGGGCCAGGATTACTTCGCCCAGCAGTTCGAGCAGCTGAGGATCCAGAACCAGCTGCTCCTCGATCAGTAGATGCAGTTCCATCAGCAGTATGCGGCCGACCAGGCCGAGTACCGGACCAGGATGGATGCTTATGACGAGCGGCTGAACACGATCCAAACCCAGCAGGGTGTGACTCTCGCCCACATCGAGCGTGAGAGGCGCCGTTCACGGCGCATGCAGGAGGTCCAGCAGCACCTGCTCCAGCTGCTCCCGGGCGAGCCACCTGTCTGGAGGACTCCCTGGGATGACTCCCCTCCACATGACGGTGATGATGGAACTGCTGGCGCTGCTGATGATGATGCGTTCATGACCGACATCGACCTCGACGATCTTGGCGACGAGTAGGCTGTACTCGTTGCCCGTCTCAGTGTGTTTGTTTTGTTTGTTTTTTTTCTTTTTAGACTTTTGTGTGTTTGCTCCATGTGTGCGGAGCTTGAACTTAGTGTCGTTTGTTTTTGGTTTTGGTTTTTCCTTTGTGGTTTGATGTAGCCGTCTGGGCTAACACTTATCCCTAACGCCAGTGTGCTAGTGTGTTTCTGATGTTCGATTTGTGCAGCATTGTCCACTCTCCCGTTCGTTTCTCGCTGACTGTTCCACTTCCAGTCCCCCAGCAGTGTTCTTACCCGGTAACATCGTTCCCCTTATCTTTCCCTCTGCTCCATTGAGGGCAATGTCGTTCTTAAGTGTGGGGGGATGCTTTGTATCGATTGGAATATTTATGATGGTGCTTGGAGCCTAGTCCGCTGTCCGAATCTTACGATTTGAGGGCTCCAAGTACTGCTGTTTGATCATATTGGCACTGTGTTTTGATGGATGAATTGATTGGTTTTTGGATTAATGCATGACAACTTGTTTGCGACTAGGACAACCTATGATGAGGACTGAGATGTGCAGTAGAACGATGTAGGGGTTCAGTTTTTCAACTGTTTGCTTGACAACTGTGACTTGATCTGATTACTTGTACTTGACAGTCGTTTATGCATCTAGTTCAGGGTATCAGAATGTGAGATAGAGCATATAGGTAGCCATGTGAGATTTGAGCCTGCTCGTTTCTTTCTTGTGCGATAGATCCCTCTTCCATGATGTGTCGCATTCACGTTGTCACTAGCTAAGATGATGGGGGCATAGGATTAGCCCACGCCCAAAACTGACTGTCCTGATGTGTCATATCCCCTAGTCAGCCCCGTTGAGCCGTGTGTTATCCTTTCTTTTGGTCTATAATGAAAAGAAATCACCCTTGTTGCATCTTTTAGAAGGTTCCACAGAGTGGTTTTTATATATTCTCTGCTGTTTCTGCTAAAGTCTATGTGAGTGTTGGAGGTAGTGCTTAAAAGTTGGCGGATGTTTGAAATATGTGCAGGAGTGGTGGCTCTCTTAAGAAATGAAAAGAAAAATAAAAGAAAAACAAAGAAAAAATTGAAAGCAAAAGAGAGCCACTACTAACAATCTGAATAATGCCCAGTAAGTAGTGTTTCTTAGCAGTCTGGCTTGGAAATGCTGATGTTTATGCCTCCTTCGCTCTTGTGCTCTTAAGATATTGAGTAATGCAGGATAGCAGAAAGAAAATACCGGGTTGCTGACTGTGTTTGTGTGTTCGGGAAATGTGGAACCTTTTTGCTATGAATACTTCCACCACCTAAAAGGCCTTTTCCCCATGTCCAAGACCCTAGCCAGTCATTTGAACCTGTGTCTAAGACCTCCTGATTAGTTAGTGGTGACACCCCATATGTGAACTCTAGCATTTAGAGGCTGCCATCATGGTGAAGAGATGATAGGGATTGAGAGAAATAGCATGCGCATCTTTCGCATCAAATTGTCCTGACCCCACTGGTCGAGAGTGAGTGATTCATTTTCATTTTCTATATGCTCTTGTACCCCGGTGAGGACCTAGATTGCTCGGTCTCTATTCTGATGTCTTGAGTTGGATGCATGAGTTGACTGTTTTGAGTAAGTGGTTGAATCAAGTCTAGGTTGGCCAGTGAACAGACGGGAGACTCTTCCTTTACTCGATTTGCTGCACTCGAATGTCCTTTGTGGTGGTTGTCCAGGTTGTTATTGAGGTTGTGCATGTATTGATGTTTGAAAACCAGTGCGATTCACGTGTTCTGTGCCTTTATGACTTGTCCCCAATGTTGGTTGATTGAAATATGTAAGCTTACCTAGTGTCTGACTTGGTTTGCTTGGGGACAAGCAAACGGTTAAGTGTGGGGGAGTTTGATAGACCGTCATTTACACATGTTTTTACCCCCGTTCTTACACCGTTTGAGGTGTTGATTCTCGTGTTTTAGGCCGATTTCACGCTAGGTTGTGCTTGTTTGTGATATTTCAGGTCCTAGTACGTGAATGAAGGCTTAGGAGCGAGTCTGGGGTCGATTGGACGAAGAACGGACGAGTGGCGAGGTTTTTGGGAGCTGCACGGGCAGACCAAGGAGGCTGCACGGCCGTGCACGGTTGCAAGCTGGCCGTGCGCCTCATGCCGAGGAGCTGCACGGGCAAGCCCTGAAGATTGCACGGCCGTGCACCTGGCCGTGCAAGAAGCCTGAGTTCGACTTAAGGGATACGCTGCGTTTCAGGGTGCACGGCCAGAATGGTGAGGTGCACGGCCGTGCACCCTGGCCGTGCAACTCGGGAAAACCCGGTTTTAAAGCCTAATCCGAGCCAGAAGTGGGGGGAATCGGACCTTTTGAGCAAAAACAGAGTTCAGAGAGAGAAAGTGCGAAGAACTCACCCTAGAAGCCATCTTGGAGCTGGGTTTCATCAAATCAAGCTTGGAGATCGTCCTAGGAGTGGAAATCATCATCCCGGAGCAGATTATCCTCATCATTATGAGTATGACTACTCCGATTACTGTTTTCTTTTCTCTCTCTATGGAGTAGAACCCTTCTCTCACTTGGGTATGAAGAACCCTAGTTCCTTGTGTTAGGGATTAGATTGTAATGACTTGGGATGATACTACTGTTTGATTTTAATCGAATGATGCATGTTTCATGAATTGATTTGAGTCTGATCAGCTTGTCTCAATTTCTGCTTCAACCTGAGATAGATAGAATCTGATTAGGTTGTTAGAGCCTCTTCATTCGATAGTAGGAGGTTGGCTATACGAGAGTTAGCCAGTTTACTGCTTTGTACTGGTGTTCTTGGCGCCAGTAGTGGAGTTCTGTGTTCATAGCCTCAGCTTTCTATCCCGGTGAAGACTAGTCGTCTGCCGGGTAGTTAGACTGAGAGGGCTTGGTCAGCTTAAGAGATTCCAAGCTACTGTCGGATCTTCCGCAGTCTAATCAACAGTAAATCAACCCAGGGTAAATTGCAATTGAACCTAACTAAGGAGCTAGGGGGATTCATTCCCGAGTGACTCTTTCCTGCTTAAGAAAACCGAATAATTTCCTGCTTTATTTCTGCTTTTAGTTTAAACAACAATCACTTACTCTAGTTGGCTAGATAACAGAGAATCACTGAGTAAGCAGTAGATCTAGAGCCCGGGTTGATAATATAACTTGCCTGTTACTGCATTCCCGGTCTGCGATTACACTTGGTCGCAGATTGGTGTTGTGTTTTGGCGTGTCACAAACCAACAACACTCAATCTTTTCATATTTACCCCTCCAAAAATTATTCTAGCGTAACAATAGAGGTAGAGGAGGTTAGCCGGTTGTTGAGTCAGATGGGAAGTTTGGAGAGACGGCGATGGTTGAGCGTATAGTGGGTCGGGACATTATTTGGGATCGTTTACATGAGTAGTGTCTTTTCCATCAGTGTTCCGTTCAGCAAACCAATATCACTCAACCTTTCCATATTTACCCCTCTCTTAAAGACACATGTGCCACATATTCACTCAAAAGTTCTTTGTCTAAAAATATCGTTACTTTATGGTAGTTATAACAATTAAGTCTATGTTAAGAATTCTACATCGCTTCTACACATTCAAGAGTGCAATTAGATTTGCAATATTTAAAACAATGACATTCCGGTTGCTAACCATGGTGGAAAAGTCCTATGATTTTTCAGATTTAGTGTCATGAATGGAACCAATAAATTAATTAGTTTTTTTAATGGGTATATACAATATATGAGCCATAACTATTAAGCAATGGGGAATTATAGCCACAGTTATGGACATACAAATTATTAGCCAACGTTAAGTTTTCGTTAACACTTCTGTTAGTAACGATGACTAAGCTTTTACGATGCTGAGCTGGCTCTCACGTGGCAATCATCATATCATATTTTTTACGATGCTGACATGGCCTTCTCCGTTAAAAATTTGAAAATAGTAACGGGTTGTTAGCCAAATCATGACCTGCAACAATAGTTATGGCTAATAATTTGTATTTCGATAGTTGTGGCTATGATTCCCCGCTGCTTAATAGTTATGACTAATATATTGTATTTACCTTTTTTTAATTAACAAACAAGTAATGAGTTATGGTGTAGTGGTAAAACTTTCTTACGTTACTTATTGCTACAATGCTCAACAAATTTCTTCCAATACATTTTGTATAATCATTCACGAACTGATCGCCTATTCGATTCTGAAACTTGTTCTTGATGTAACACAAAGCTGAAAAATCTCTCTCAATACTTGGAGTTGTAGCCCATAAAATCAATATAACTTCGAGGAGCGTCATTTTAACACAATGACTATAATTCTCAAAATCTTGTAGAAGACAAGAATTGGAAAGGTGACCAAAACCTTTAAGATAAAATTGTATGTTATAATACAGTGAGAAAGGGATAGTTTTAGACTTTGGAAAAACAGAGGATAACAACTATACGTTTATAATTATATTTATGAAAACATTACAACAATGAATGAAGTGTAGTAAAATAGAAAGATGTTTACTAATGACTATTATGTTATAGATTCGAATCACATATAATATTATTTTTTATGTTTTTCCATACGCAAACAACTACAAGGGTTGATTAATTTTTCTCCCAAACTTTAGGGGTGTCTCGAGACACCCCTTCCCTCCAGCTGGGTCTGCCCCTGCATGGCGATCAAGTCAGATAGTTGACCGTTAAATGGATTATATACCAAATAAGAAATAATAAAAATAACTATTTATTTTAATTTTCACCTCACAATTGGAATTATTGAAAAATCATAAAAATAACAATAGTTCATTTTAATTTTCCTCTCCCACTCACCAATTATGAGTTAGCTATACTTTATTTTTATTTATATATCCAAATCTGACCTCATCCTTAGTCACGGACAATCACGCTTGTGTTGGTTGCATAGAGAGCAGATTCAGTAAGTAACCTTAGGGTCAGTAACAATGAGTAACCGATCCACATCAGCGTGACATCAGCATCCTTTCTCTTATAGTAAGCTTAAATATTTTCCCCTTTAATTTTTAACGGACGATTTCTCTCTCATTTTAAGTCGGAATTTAAATTTTTTTGCACAAATAAATTAGATTAATTGTGCTCTTCAAAATGATATCCACTTTGATATACTTTTAGAAGAAGAAAAAACTGAGGCATTTTTTACGAATCTATACCATATGGTATTGACTAGTATTAAATAAGAGCATACCATATGGTATGAAAGCATACCATAGTGGTATGAACATACCAAGACTGTAGGATGGTTGAATACATGATAGTAGGAGTATAATAACTGTCATTTACGACTTTCATCATTGTGTACCACAAGTTACAATGCCCCATACCAGGGTGGTATATTATGGTTTTTTTCATGTATTTTTTTTTCAACCAGAAATTTGTAGATCTAATAGATCATGATAAACTCATTCCTTCTATGCAAATATTTTAAAATAAGACTTAAAATGAAAGAGATACCATATGGTATGAAGTTGGTAACGAGAAGTATGAAAAAAATTCTAAAAGAATATTGAAAATGGATCTCATTTTGTAGAGCTCAACAAACTCGTTTCATCTGAGCAAAAAAATTGAAATCTGAGTTAGAATGAAGAAGATAAGAGCATATTAAGAAAACTAGGGAAAATAAAATGTTTTTAATTCACAACTCTTAGATCTAGATTTCCTTGACACACTTAGATCCAAAGGTCCAAATTTAATTGCTCAGAAGTGAGTAACCAATGGTTACTTACTGACCAATCTTGCTCCGGTTGCATTGAGGATGGCGCCGCTGCAAAGGACCTTGGAACGGGACCTAAAATTTAATTTGCGGGATTTCATCGAGAGAGGAGGAGAGAAGCAGGTGTTGAGGATAGGGTTTGGGATGAGACGGCGAAGATGGATTTAGGGTGATCCTTGCTCCGACACCAGAACCAATCAACGATGAATCTGGTGAAAGGGCTCACATTGTCACACGTGTCACCACATGTGAAGCCCAATGCCTGCGCCGACACAGGAATCGATCGGAGACCGAACAGATATGCATGTAGTGCATGAGGTGGAGAGAAAGATGGAAGCGACGATTAAGGAGTTGTCGAGTGTGAAATATGAGCCCCTTTGTGAACAGAGAGCGTCGTATTTTGCCATGGCAGAGCCTTCAATGGGCATAACCTGCATCCAACAAGCCAAATGCATAAAACACGCCAAAAAATGAAACAAAACAAAGGCCCAACAGTCATAGTATACAGGGAGAAGAACTCATAAATTAAATGAGAATCCAATCACAAGAATAATGTTTAAAGACAAGTTGATGGCAACTCGTTTCCCACGAGTCAAGGGTTGCTTGTAACTCACAAGTGAGAGAACGATGTTGGTGTCGAACGACCTTTGTTTATCAATTCGATAACCAGAACTAACGTCAAAACTACATATTTTTAGAACGAGAAAACCTAATGCTTAAGCCTTTACCCTAACGGACCCAACAATTACCTTGGCCACTCGGCCCCTACACTAATCCGCCACCCAAACGGAGCACTAGTTCCCCATGGACTAACATAATTGGCCCTAATTACTACTAACCCAATAACCGAACGCAAACAAAGAAGCTCAAAATCCCATGCAATAACAATTATATGTAACAAAATAAACAACTAAAATTTTCTCAAAATGAGATAAGAGACATAGATCACCGCGAGTTATGTTCGCTGAATTAGAAGGTAAAAGTAACATTGATTTCATCAAAAGATGGAACTAGCGAGGATAATCCCAAAACATGTCTACAAAAATAAATGATAAATATAGCCACAATGGCCACAAATTCGAACCCTAGTCATCGACAATAACCTTCTCCGCGAAACTCCCTCCCCCGTCTCATCTGCCTCATCTTTTTCACTCTCTAACTCAGTGCTGGGTCCATTGGCGATTTTCGATGATGAAACACTGGACATGTTTCAACACAGCAGCGCTGTTCCAATGCATACCAGGATTCTCCGGGCGGACCTTCTTACTCACGGCAACAACGACCTTGGTCATGCAATCTCCTAACACCTTTAGGAACGCGGTAGAGTTCTTGTAGGAACGAATCACGTTGGCTTGAGCCACGCAAACAGCCTCCACCTTCTCCTGGTCATGAAGTTTGACCAAATCCTCCTACTCCTGCGTAAAGCCTGCGTGTAGCTCCTTCAACATGTGAGCATGGTCTGCCTCCAAACGATTCTTCTCAGCGACATTACCATCCGCTGACTTTCTCAATTCCTCCTTGTCCTCACTTCGAGCCTCAGCATGGATAGCTTTGCGCTCCTCATTCTGGGTTTTCTCCCTTTTTGCTTCCAACGCATCATTGAGTTTGCTCTGCAGAACACCAATCCGGTCCAAGGCTTCATTAGCCCGCTGGGTAGCTGCCTTCGTCCTGGCCTCCGTGTCCCGTATCTTTCCCTCCAACTGAATGACCTTGTTTATCTCCACCTTAACCCTCATTGGTCCTCTCTTGTTGAGCACGGAAAGTGGCCCACAAAACCTGTGTGATAACAATTCCGCTCAGTACCTTTACAAATGCGCAAACCAAACAGACAACAAGAAAGAAGGAGTTAGCACAGACGCAAGTTACACTCGTGGCAAAATGAACTTGTGCTAGATCCTGAAGCAGATCACTCTTCTCCGTTTTTACGAGAATAGTAAAAGTCGGCCCCACCGCCCGGAGCCCATTCTGCCCTGCGGTACTAGAAGAAGCAGCACCAAAATGGAACGCGGTAGAGTACAAAGCTATCCACGCTGAGGCTCGAAGTGAGGACGAGGAGGAATTGCGAAAGTCATCAGATGGTCATGTCGCTGAGAAGAATCATTTGGAGGCAGACCATGCTCACATGTTGAAGGAGCTACACGCAGACTTTACGCAGGAGTAGGAGGATTTGGTCAAACTTCATGACCAGGAGAAGGTGGAGGTTGTCTGCGTGGCTCAAGCCAATGCGATTCGTTCCTACAAGAACTCTACCGCGTTCCAAAAGGTGCTAGGAGATTGCATGACCAAGGTTGTTGTTGCCGTGCATAAGAAGGTCCGCCCGAAGAATCCTGGTATGCATTGGAACACCGCTGCTGTGTTGAAACATGTCCAGTGTTTCATCATCGAGAAGCGGCAATGGACCCGGACACTGAATCAGAGAGTGAAAAAGATGAGGCAGATGGGACGGGGGGGAGGGAGTTCCGCGGAGAAGGTATTGAGTCTTTTGACAGGTTAATTAATTAAGTAATTAATTTTTATATCAATTAATTAACGTTTGAATATTGTGAAAAAGGTGTCCTTTCGGGAAAGGTAACTACCTTGTTTTGTGAAAG
The DNA here is from genome assembly GCA_964030455.1 of Linum trigynum. Taxonomy (NCBI): domain Eukaryota; kingdom Viridiplantae; phylum Streptophyta; class Magnoliopsida; order Malpighiales; family Linaceae; genus Linum; species Linum trigynum. Next base: position 8,281,786 of record OZ034821.1, read on the forward strand.
GATGTGTCTCTTCGGAAGGTAACTTCCAATTTTCACAACTATAAATAGATCCTGCCATAACTCTTTTTAGACGAAACATGGACGAGAGAATACTTCTTCTTCCTGTTTTCCTTCTCTATTTCATAACCACATGAGTCTGCAAGATTGCTGCTTCCAGACTTAAAATTGAAGGGACTCCTGGGGGTTGTTTGCTCGAGCCTACCAACAATTTGTAGTGGGGGCAATTAACACTCTAAGGAGAGTGATCTTATCACGCCTTCAATCAATTCTTTCCTATCAGTTCCTCACAGAAAATCCAAATATCTTTCTTATATGGTAAAGTTTCAACTCCATTTGAGTACAATATGCAATTCCAACTTCCTCTTCAGTTTTATTATGTTTCTTATGACTTTTACTTTCGTTAATTTTAATATAATTACTGAACAATTAATCCTTGACTTTCATTAGTTTTGACTTTTGATCAACTTGTATTTTTCTATAATCTTTCGATAAAAATTTAGTTCAATTAAATTCTTCAACTTGAAAAGATTAAAGAATACTTTTGGTTATATAGCGAATAAATAAAAATTGTTTATAAAATACTAGACATTGATTTTCAAATATGAAAATATAATGGGTTACACGAAATTGAAATTTATTATGTATCTTTCTCGGTGTATATTGAGTGACTCTAATCATTCAAATCACGGATAGGAGCTCTACCACGATACTGTCCCACTTTGTTCAAGAGCGAACAACCACTTTCTTTTTAAATGGAGGAGCGGAAGGGGCAAAGTCAATTACTCAGGCTAGAAGGTATGTAAAAGTAGAAGACAGGGAAAGAAACAAGGACTTCAACCCTAAACCTCAGCCTTGGCAAGGCTATCCTCTACAATTAAGCTATTTCCGTCACCTATGGTAGTGGTGAAGCACTACTGAGCAATTCACTTATCACTTGATACAAACAACTTCTGTTTTTTCGCCATAGCTACTAACAATACATACACTTAATATGCAACGTAATTACACTTTGTTTAAGAACATAGTGGGCGCTTTCAACCAGTCCCTCCATCTTTCTTTGACTATAGATCCTAGGTGCCTCTTACTTGCTCTAGTGGCTGGCAAAGGCCAACTGAGAGGGGAGAAGGAATGTCTTGAATTTAGGAGTGAAATAAACCGCTTGAACTAATCAAACCATTGTTATCTCCTCACACAGCTTCTGATTCCATTGCTTCACCCCCAGAAGCGGATTCGATGCCATCTTCCTTTATTTTTTTACAAAAGATAATCATATAGTGATCGAAACATACGTAGTTACATCCTAGAGTTAAGTCAGGCCTGATAATCGAAGAAACGACTCATAGTCGGGTACAATGAGAGGGCTTTTCTAGCCACCAAATGGGCTACCCTATTGTTTTGCCGACCTACAAACTGAATAGCAAACCCAACATGCGAGGAGAAAAGATGTACAACTTCTTCCAGAATGGCCCCCATCTGGTTATACGCAGTGGTACCCCGATTAATTTTGTCAATGATCACCTTAGCGTACCCCTCAAAGCGGACCGCCGTGAAATCTTGGGCGAGGCACCACATCATAGCGTCCTGTAAAACAAGCAACTCGACCAACATTGGGTCGTCCACCCATGGAAACTGCAGCCCTTGCGCAAACAGGACCTCCTTGCTAGGGCCCAGGAGAACCAAAATATAAAGAGTTAACAAAATATTAAAAAAAACCCCGACCCCCAAACATTGAACTTTGGCTCTGCCCTTGATGATAGAGAATGATGCTCTGATAGATCTAAGGAGGAGACTAGGGAGATATGGAATTAGAGAAAAAAAATTCAAGTTAATGTTGTAAATGGTGAATAACTTTGAAGTTATATTTCTTAAGGAAAGAATATCATATTGCTGGGAGAACACGTTAAAGGTGTATAAAGATTGAGTTCTTTCTCTGAGGGACATGCCCTCCTAATGGAACACCACGTGCGCACGTCATGTGTCTGACCGGTCGGTCGGGTGGATGGATTGGTTTGACACTAATTTTTTTGGAGAAATTCTGAATTTAATTTTTTCGTACCCTTAACAGATACGTTAAAAAAGATAATTGATAGAAAAGGAATATTTGAGAGATAATGAGGTAATTATCTTATCGGATGCATTTAATTAAGGAGATATTTACCTTTTGAGGGGTCTCGGTTCTTATAAACAGTTGACCTCTCATACCCTCTACACACCAAATCAAAGAGTAGAAATACAAAGATAGTGAGATTGAAAGAGCTTCAATTTTTGGCACCAAACCGCCGAGCAAAGAAGTGGTTGTTTTTTGTCCTTAAGCCAACACTTCTTTTGTAAATACAAATGAAATTGGATGTGACGAATCATGCCACACGGGACGGGAGTTGATTGGTTAAATTGTTAGTTGGTTAAGTTGGTCTCAACAACTTAGTGCATAATACGTATGCACTAAGTTATTGGAGGCATTTGGTTACACCTATAAATTAATCTCCTACCCCACCGATTAATTACAAGACATTTAATGGATTTATAAGGTCAGCTCAACATCATTCATTAAATGAGGTAGATGAGCCTTATTGGGTTGAGTTTTTTTTGCCTAAGTGACCAAACTCCCTCTCCTTGGCCTAGGTACGTGGCCGACCGTCCCCATGGTCTCGATAGCTGACGCATCTCTCCTTGTAACAAGCCAGTTGGTAGATATATGGCTCTAAAAAACTAAGTTTGGAAATAAGACTAACTGGTAGCTGGAGGCCTGTATACCAACTCGGGTACAAATTAGAGAGACATACACAAACTAAGTATGGATATCAAGTTGGCAAAACTGGCTTGGTAGCCAAGAAAGAGGGTACCAAGCTGGCAAGACATGACGGGTCTCAAGTTATCAAACCTTCCAAAAAACTAAGTATATAGATCAAGCTGGCAAGGTGCCAACCCAAGGTGGCTAGTAGGCCGCCAAGGTCCCAACTTGATGAGCTCTAAAAAAACTAAGTCTAAAGACCACCTTAGGTGGTCATCTGACGGGGTACCAAGCCATCATGGACAATTCTTAGATTCTCAAGACTAGGTATGGAACCTCGAGTGTGGAGACTTGTCTGCCAAGGTACCCGAGTTGACAAGAGGAATTGGTATCGAGCCCCTTAGGGGACATATGGAGACTAACTAAGTTGGAAACACTGTTTTTATGGCAAGATGATGGTGTACCAAGTGACAGGATAGACTTACTAACAATGTTGTAAGAGTGGCTTACCGACAGGGGAAGGGAGTAGGGTATCAGGAAGCATGAAGCCGACACGATGGGCTTGACACTGAGATGACAAGTTAGAACCATGAGGAGCTCCCTAAGACTAAATGGAGAGCCTTGGTGGGGAAAGAGGCTAGGTTAACAAGGATATGGTGGTACCAAGCCATCATGGAGGAGACTATCTCATATCATCAAACAGATGGCGATCCCGAGACAAGAAGAGCAAGACGATAGCAACAAAATCTAAGTGTGGAGTTATGGGTCTGTCAAGGGTGTGATCGCGACTTCGTCATGGAGGTTAAGCCAAAGAGTCCCAACCACAATCCGGTCAGAACAAGGTGATAACACTCACCACCAACCTGGTTTCGATGCCATCAAATACCAACCAGTCACCAAGACATGACAAGGGGCCCCAAGAAAATAGGAGTGAACAGAACGAGAAAGTTACCAATTAGTCAGCAAGGTGGTGATGGGACCCCGAGGCGGTTGAAGCAACCGGCCAGCCGACAGTTACAAGAGCAGTTACAACTGATGGCTATAAATAGGAGAAACGAAGTGTGGGAAAAGGTTTTTTCCACAACCAAACATCTGGCACCAACTATATATATGGGGAAAATATTATATTTATGTCTGGTAAAGTTTCAATACTAATTAGGGTTTAAGTTCTGGTGATGGAAGTAAGAATTGCAGGTTTGGAGCTCTGCCAGTTATACACCCAAAGAGAGGGTATGTATTTTACAGTATAATTGATTTGCAAGCAGTTGGCTAACTTAGTTATGTATACAAGAGTCAATAATGATTTTTTTATTTGGATGAACATATATAATGATTCAACATTGATGCTATCTGAGGAGTGATTAAGCCATTATGGGTTTGATTTCATCAATATGATGGGAGGGTATGTATTTTACAGTATAATTGATTTGCAAGTAGTTGGCTAACTTAGTTATGTATACAAGAGTCAATAATGATTTTTTTATTTGGATGAACATATATATTGATTCAACATTGATGCTATCTGAGGAGTGATTAAGCCATTATGGGTTTGATTTCGTCAATATGATGGGTCAATAATCACCTCTTCATATAGACTCCATTGGATAGGGGGGGATTTTGAAAATATAACTTCTCCTAATTTCAGAAAACAAATTAATCAATTATCTTTACTCACTCTGATGCATATTAGATTACGCATTTTTGTACCCCTTTACTTGTGATGTTTGATGTGTTTGCACCATCATTGGAGCTAGTTTATGGAGGATTTGTTTGTGTTTTGTCATGTTTCAAACATAAGAGAGTAATCTTGACACCAAGATCGAAAGTTGAACGAAAGAGGGCGAAAAGGAAACAAAATGGTCAAAAACGCGAAGATTATCAAGTCTGACAGACCGGGATTTCAACACCCAAACCGTGAAGATCGTATGTTTCCAGGAGGGTCTGTACACGGGCATTGCAAATGTCGCGGGCACTGCAAACATCTTTGCTGAGACTACAACAATGCTTCAACTGAGCTATTAGACAAAAAGGTTTAAGGATCATGCTCGAAGCTATTAGACAATAAGAAACTCTCCCGTGGACGAGGAAACCTGCCAGCCTGACACTACATCGGACAATACGGCGAAGCAAACTGGTGGCGGTATCAGTTCTATTCCCTGTCATCAAAATAGAAAATGCTTCAAAATAAAACCCATTCCAAGTTACCTATTTTTACCTTTCTGATCCTTAATTACAATGCCTGCTGCCCCAGAAGGCCGGAACTCACCCTAAACACCTCACTGCCTCTGGAGAAAAGATGCTGCTATACATGCTATCGTGCTACGTGACCAGAGTGGTGGATATAGGGTTCCCTCTCAGCGAGCATGATATTAAACAACTATATGTTTGTCGTCGTCATGTATCGCTTGCTTGCACTGCCTCTTGCCCTATTCTAAAGTACTAACTCCTTCCTTCAGGGGATGCCATATCACTTTTATCGGAGTTCAAATTGATGTTCGATTCCGTCCTATCGCCCGATCCAGTGTTGTTTTCTTCCTGTTGATTCCCATTCTTCTTCGAGTTGAGGAACCGGCCACCACATCCTCTAGCTCTTCTCACTGCATGGAGATGCCGGGACTCATGCAAGTATGGCTGCAAAGTGAGTAGCAATTGCAAGTCATACCACATGAATTTGGATGGAAAATTTCTATTACAAACCAAACTAGGCAATTCAATGGATAACAGCATACAGAACGAATTCAATATTTCAATTATTTGCAGCATATATCAAAACAAAATCCACGGCCAAGACTGTGATCCCCCTTAAATCCACGAAATCCAGTTAGAGGCACAAATTAAACTTGCATACAAGGAGCTGTTATGAAGGAGCAGATTATCAAAGTGGAACAGGAGCATGAAAACATAGAATCTATGGATTATGATGCAAACAGGGAAAAAAGATGGAAATTAGAAGTCACAAACATTGCAGAATTGCTATTGTGGGTGGCATATTTTACCTTTCTGTTCTTAAGAGCTTTGTTTTCTGATTCTGCTTTCGCACGTGATTGTCGGCGTCTCAATATACCATGGTACTGTTTTGCATTAACAAATACTGGCTCTTCAACTGCATCTGATGGCAAAGGCATTCCAGCTTGCTGCATTCCCATTAGTTGAACATGGACCTGAAAATGCTTTTGTTAAGTATGAACAAGAATAGAAGGAACTCCAAGCGAAAAACCTGACCAACTACTGCGTTCAAATAGGCCGGAAATACGCATGTACGGTAACACCATTGAAAGAGCGAAACGATTTACCATAGATTGCGCACCATATGGCTGCGGGGCATATGACTGGGAGTTATAGGGAGTAAATATGCTTCTACAGTAAGGATCTGGATAGGGATAAGCTTGGGGTACCTTTAATTAAACAGGACAAGAACACATAAATACTTCGACATTTCCACTTTGTTTATAAGAACCCAGAAGCAAGGATTCTATCAGATGTAAAGGAACACAACAGAAACACACAAGTCAACCACATATATACAGAACGTGCAACTACAAAGGATTCAGATACCATAGCTTGTCCTGACCCAAGTTGTGGAGCAGGCGAGAAAGGAATCTTCTGGGATGCAACACCAGGATGTGTCACTGCTGCTGGAGATAGAGATTGAATCTGATCTTCTGAGTTTTTCTGTTGCTCATCCGCTTCATTTTTTTCTGGAAAACGAGCTTTCAAATGCATAAAAATGATATGCTGCTTGCCACCAGAAATATGTTCTACTACAGCCATCTCAGATTAAGCTAAAATTGCACCAACATAATCAAGCAAGGAGTTTAACACCGAGAATAAAAGCCACCAAATGAAATTAACGATGACCATCCATTACATCCAATCAAGACAAAAAGGAAATGGCCCCTAACAAAGAATCGACAGGGATAAACAATTCAGCAAGGTAAATTAAAGATCTTTCAAAGTCTTGAAGCTCGCATAGTCTGTTCTGAAAGTAACTAAAAAGTTGTGCCACAGTTATGGAATCACCAAGACCGGTTTTTGAGATAAATACCAGAAAGATCATGCATGGACGATGTCATGAGCCCCTCAAAGCAGGATGGTCAATCGCGAAGCCTGTCAATGGACACCCAAACTTCAAATACAAACCCAAGAATGAATCCGCGATAAAATCAAATGCAAGCAGCCGAGAAAGCAACAGCATGAAGGCCGTTCGTTGATGGATAACCATGCATATACACAAACATGTATAAGAATTCCGCAGCATCAACCATTCAAGCGAATCGGAGAAAGGGTAGCCAACCAGATTGAATTTTGACGGATACAGTCCACTGACCGGGGTGGAGAGAGAGGAGCAGCCATAGAGGAAAAAACAGAAGCCAAAAATCATCCCCAAAGGGGAAAGAGGACAAAACTGTTGCAGCAACAAATTAGTAGTAGCAATTGAACCGTTGGAAAACCAGAGATCTCGCACGATCAATCGCTAATCCTGAAAGCAGAGCTCAATAACCTAGCAAAATTTTCAAAAATTTCCGCTTAATGCAGGCAAACTAACATGTCCCTCGAGCCATTGAACCACAGATTGAGCCAACAAATGTGGCGCGAATTCAACAGAATTCGGCCGACCTTCCATAATGGAATACGAAAAGGACAACCGAGGGAAAGAAATAAGAGAAAGAAAGAGGTGGCGCCGCAGATTCGGAATGAGATTGAGGAACTCAACGCAAGAATGGGAGACAAACCTGAGAAGGAAACAGATGTAGGGTTTGTAAATTCAGAAGAAGAGGAACAGGCAGGCTGACCTTTCCGATTCGGTTATCTTCTACCTTGCAGAGCTGAGATGTACGGCTGATACCGACTTCTCCCCCACTGCAGCAGCTGTTGCTTCTGTTGCCACAAACGAAATGGAATCCCCTCTCTCTCCCGGTCGCACTGCGGTGAGGTAATTAGCATGTATGGTCACAAACATTTCCACTTTTCACAAAACGATTCCAATTTTTATTTTTTTCACGTTTCAATACAATGTATGTTTGAGTGTATACAAAATCATCACTTAGTTTTTTTGTTAAAAAACATCATCACTTAGTTCATCTCCATTCAAAATTTATTATATTAACTTTACATAGTGAGCAATAGACGTCATCAAAAATATTAATAAAAAGTTAAACTTAAGCATTAAAAAATAAAGTAGATGTAGTAGCAATTCTTGAGACGAGAGTTAGGAAATAAAGGCGGATGAGGTAGTGGTTGATTTTTGTCAGGACTGGAAGAGGCATTTCAATTATGTGGACTCTGAGTTGGGGAGAGTGTGGTTGTTCTGGAATCCGCATGTAGCGAATGTTAGTATTTTGTTGCCTAGGAAGAGTTTTGTGCACTGCATGGCTAAATTGGTGGAATGGGGTATCTTTGTTCTTTACTACTGTTTATGGATCAAATGGTGAAATGGAGACAAGGGTGACTTACCAGAAAAATGTCAAACAAAGGTTAGTGGGATTCCATGACTAGTTGGTAGGGATTTCAGTGTTGTATTGATACCAGGGGGAAACTTCTAATCCTATAGATAACACGAATTGTATAGATGATTTCAAAAACTAGGTGGCTAGCATGGAGTTATTTGATCACATAGTAGTTGGACCTCAGTTTACATGAACAAATAAGCAAGAAAATAATCCTATTGCGAAGAAACTGGATAGAGCTTTGGTTAATGAGAGTTGGTTTGATAAGTTTCCTGAATGCAAAGTGGAAATTCTGCCGACAGCGTTTACTAATCACCGAGGAATACTTGTTGCAACGAAGCCTGTGCAGAAATCTCTTCCAAAGCCTTTTAAATTCTTTGAATTCTGGACAGAGGACCCTCAATTCCTTCATCTGATCCAGCAGGCTTGGGAGCTGGAACCGTAGGGTGTTCCTATTATGGTTGTAAAGGCTAGACTGAATGAGGCCAAGAAGCTGTTAAAACGATTTAATAAAGAAGTATATGGTGATCTAGGTGGACAGGTGAAGGAGATGGAATGGCAGTTACATTATGCTCATTTAAAAGCTTTGGATGATCCTTATGAACAATCTTTTAAGTAGGTGGTTGATCTGGAAACACGTTTGCTTGAACTTAAGAAGGTTGAAGAGAGCATGTATAAACAGAAATCTCGTATCAAATTGGCTTTCTTTGGGGGAAGGTTTTCAACAGGGTTCTATAGGAAAGCCTAGGCTATTATTGCTGTGGATGTTACTGCAGCGGTGTTAGACTTCTTTCATTTGGGAAGGTTGCCAAGTAGTGTCAACTCTGCTGCCATTACTGTATTGCCTAAGATTCCATCTGCTTGTGCTCTGAAAGACTTTAGACCGATCTCTTGCATTAATTTGCTATACAAAATAATTGCTAAACTCCTGGCAAATCGGTTGAAGAAGGTTCTCCCTACTGTTACAAGTGGTAACCAATATGCTTTTATTGAGGGTAGAAGAATTGTGGACAATATACTAATGACTCAAGAATTGGTTAGTGGATATCATAACAAACAATTGTCTTCTCGTTGTGCTATCAAAGTTGACTTAATGAAAGCTTTTGATTTGATTAATTGGGAATATTTGTTATTAATGTTGGATATCATGGGGTTCCCAGTAAGCTTTATGATAAACACCCAGAGGGGGGGCGCTTTTGATAAAAGTAACGCAGCAAACACACTCTCGAACGATAATGATGGAAAAGGTAGAACTTCGCCACAATCAAGGTGTTTACTTGATTGATAAGAAGCTTGTTAAACGATTCTGGCCTCCTCACAGAAAAGTTTGACAGGGGTTCTCGAATTAGCAATGGAATCCTCACAAAACTAACTCAAGGATTTGATTCTTGAGAGACAACTCAAAGAACACAATTCTCACAAAGGAGCAATTTTCATTCAACTAAAACTTGGATAAAACGGAACCAAAAGGACGATTCCACACCTGGGGAACGCTCGATTGGATTAAAGGGTAGCTGCTCGACCACGAATGAAGAGGATATTCAATCGATACAAAGGTGACAAGCTTGGAATCCACCAAGCTCAAACAAGTCGCAACTTGCACAAAACCAAACGGCTTCTTTTCGATTAATTAATTCTTATTTTACAACGTGAATTGAAAAGGTATTTAAAGACAATACAAACCTAATACAACCCTACATGAACAAGGAAACTAATTAGAGCAGGAAAAGGCTAAAGAATTCGTGTAAAACAAGGTAACTTGCAAGCCAAGAAACTGACTTAAAAAACAAGCAAGTCTGCTTAGGAAAACAGGCTTCATAGCATCTTTGAGCCATTCGAAAATGGTCTTCTAGGTGGATTCGAAATCAAACAATTCCTTTCCTTTGTAGAAGAAAACTCTCTCTTTCATCTCCAACTTGAAACAGCTCGATATCATGCTCCAAACTCCAGATATAGGCCTTCAAAGTTGGTATCTCAAAACAGTTTTCTGCCTTGACCATTTTCTGTCAGTTTTCCAGTTTTGAGGTAGCAACTTTGAGGACTTGGAAAACAACCTTAATGACATTTTCTGGATCCAATAAGTATACCATTGGAAATATGGCAACTTTATATGTAAAACAAGCTCTTGATCCCCAACTTCCATTGAGCCATTTGTGAGATACGGGCTTCCAAAGTAGGTACCATGAACACGGAATTTGACTTAGCCAAATTTTGCCCTTCTTCTTCCCAACTTCGATAGCTTCTTTGTCAAGTAATTTAAATGTGTAGAGCTGGCCAATTGGGATCATATCACTTTAGCAAATGGATTTCATTATGTGTCAAGACTGCTCGTTTTAGTATTTGTGTGAATGGAGGATTGTGCGGTTACTTTGGGCCAAGAGAGGGGTTAGGCAGGGTGATCCCCTGTCGCCTTATGTTTTTACTATTGTCATGGAAGGGTTATCTATGCTTCTTAATGCTGCAGCTATTTCCGGGTCTCTTCCATTCATCCACAGTGTAAAAGGGTTGTGCTCACCCATCTTAGCTTTGCTAATGACCTTTTAATATTCACTAAGGGTTCTGCTAGAGCAATTGTTGTAGTGCATAGTGTTCTCAAGGAATTTTATGAGTTATCTGGGTTACAATATAACCCCAGGAAATGTGAAGTTTATTTTGGGGGTTGCTCTATGGTATTCAAGCAAAATGCACTTAAGTTGTCAGGATTCTAGGAGTGCAAGCTTACAGTTCGATATTTGGGTCTTCCACTGTTTCAGGCAAGCTCTCTTCTGCTGAATGCGATAGGTTGGTGGATTAAATTACTCGGAAAATTAAAATCTGGAAGGTTAAAAAGCTCTGCTATGCATGAAGGTTGCAGTTATTAACCTCAGTGGTTATGGGAGTTGCAATTTTGGATGCAGGTGTTCCTGCTGCCCAAAAATGTACTCAAACGAGTGCATAAAATCTGTGCAGACTTCTTATGGCATGGTGGTGAGGAAGGAAGAGCAATTGAGGATGAAGAAAATTTGTGTCGAGCCATTCACGACCAATGTCACAACCGTGACTCGGGCCGTGAACACCCCATGGCCATGACTTAGACAAAGAGTGGTGAGGAAGGCAGAGCAATTGAGGATGAAGAAAATTTGTGTCAAGCCATTCACGACCAATGTCACGATCGCGACTCGGGCCGTGAACACCCCATGACCGTTACTTAGGCCGTGAACACCCCTTGGATCATGAATGATGGCAGTCTCTCCTCCAAAGTGACATCGTGTTGCTAAAAGTGTCGGGAGAGTACTTCACCCATGGGTAGCCTCGCGGCCATGACCGTACCCATCAACGACTCTTTGTCTTAACGATTTAAGCATTATTACGCCTAATTGATGAGGGACTTTGGGCATGCAAGCCCTAATACGATCAGAGACAAGTTAGTGAGCAGAAGAGGAGGTTTTCCACAAGTTCTACCCCAAAAGAGTCACCTTGAAGCATTCGATCAAGTCTCTCATGATGGAAAACGGTTCTTCTTCACTCCTTTGGTAGTTTCACCATTAGCCATGAACTAATCATGTCTTATTGTTTGGAGTAGATGAGCTCTAGCACTGATTTGATGATATTACATGGATCTTGATGATTATGATCTTTGATTTGTCTATGAATGATATTTCAAGTATGCGGTAGAAGCAGGCATGTTGTATGCTTGCTTGTTGTGTATGTATGTCGAGGAGAAGATCTCCATATATACAATATAACACTCATAGATAAAAAGGACCTCGAGCTACCAAAAGATGGAGGGAGAGGGACTTCTACATTAGGTTTAAGCCTAATAGTGGGATTCATAGAGTGATCATCATTAGCGAATTGAATTAGGTCAAGGAGAATATCATATCTAGGTTGAATCGACTAATAGGGTGTTAATACATGAGAAAATCGGGTTAATACCAATTCTCGAATTCCTACTTTCAAATAATATAAAATCGAGTCTATGTAGATTCAATTGAAGAGGTATGAATTAATTAGGGGGATTCAAAGTCTGAATAACGCCTTCTCTACTTGAATTTGCCTTCGTAATAGCGATATGTCTTTGTTGAATCTCATTGCTTTGTTAGTTAGTTTAATTAATCAAGTGAACTGAAGAGATCAGTTAAATAATAAAAAACATAACTCGATACTTGTAGTTCATAGTCTTTGTGGAATACGACCTTACTTGTCACTGTATTGCCTCTACGATAGGTACACTTGTCTTAAGTAGTCGCACTTTGAAAAAGGCGATCAATTAGCTTTCAAAAGCTATTAACTTCAAAAACTTGCAATTCAACTACACTGTCATCTAAAAACTCCCCCCCCCCCCCCAATATCGCTCAATGTATATCGAATATGATGAGATTCCATATAAACTCAAAAAGGAAAAGACAACTTGTTCATTCTACTTAAACTTTAGCCATGGAGAACTTAATAGAGCTCAAGGTCATTAATAGCAACTCTTCCTCGTCTGTCTCTTCTAAAATTCGACATAAATAACTTCTTCGACGAATATTCTACTCGCAAGCCATTTACAACCCACTTTGTTAAAACATAAATGCAATCTAAGTCAAAGATTCTCACTACACCTCTAAAATCGAACACACCTCTCAATATAGTATAAACTATCCTTGATATGAGTGCTCGACCCCTATTTAAAAAGAAGGTAATATGGAGAAAGAATACAAACGCCGATCAATGCTTGTTCCATACTTCATTCTCATAAAATGTTCAAGTCTCATAATAAATGAAACATAATCGAATTTTCTTAGAGAGTGGGATCAAAGAACATTACCAAAGTTCTACAAGATAGACCTATGATAGTCATGTTATCGCTCGTCACAAACAAGAAAATTTGTAGCACAGTTTTTCTCTTAAAATCCCTTATTTCAGGATACTCGAGCTCTACCCTCAACTTACTTTATTTTGGACATTACAGATCTCTCAAAGGTCGACTATTTTAATTTTATTATGAAATTATATATACGTGTGGATGTCAATTGATTCCACTTCCCCAACTTCCCTCTTCTCCCCATCATTATGAGATTGGATCACCATTGCCTATAAAAGGCATAGTTGTAGAAGAAGGACACACCAATACAAGCTCTCCTTCTCTTCTTTCTATCTATTTCATATGTTATATCGGTGTGCTATGTGTTCGAGCGTACGGAATAAAAGCGGTGTAATTCTTTCTCTGTTAATTCGTGTTAATGGTGTTCCTTATTCCCATCGGCGGGATAATTATTTATAACAAATTGGGTAAATTGCATGTTTGGTCACTATAATTACTAAAATATTTTACGTTTGCCACTACAATTATTTTATTTCATTCGTGATCACTGAAATTAGTTCAACAGTTCAACTTTGATCACTCTCCGTTAGTCTCCGTTAACTTTATATGACGTGATAGTCAACTCTGAGAGTTGACTGTTAAATAAGTGATGTGGAAATTAAAAATAATAAAAATTAATCTTCATAATTTCCACCTCATCCTAACAAAAAATTTATTATAACTACCAAAATTGAATACCAACCATCTTGTCATGGTTCCCAGAACCCCAAACCAAAACCAACTTTGCTTTTATCGGCTGCGGCGGCGAAGCGGCCACTGCCAACTGCACTACGTTGCTTCAAGGAAGTAGGCGAAAAAAGAGCAAAAAATGAGTGGCTTAGGGATGCCTGGCCTTGGATGGCTCTCTGCTCTGCGTTGGATTAAACGTTTGGACATCCCGGGATTCTCGTTATCGTCGTCGGACTGCCCCAAGCTAGACTATGATTACACTTGGTCGAAGTCTGGTTGTGTTAGTTTTAGTGAGTCAACTACCTCGTGGTTAACATGGAGACAAACAAAGAATGTCCAATCCTCTTTGGAAGGCCATTCCATGCCTCTGTTCCAGCAAGAATTGATGTTGTCAACAGAGAAGTAACCTTACATGTGGGAAAAATCATGTACAAATTGGAGAAACCAATCTAAAGAAGTGATGACCTCAAGGAGTATCTCAAGGAAGATGTAGAGAATGGGATCAAATTTCAATTTGGTTCTCTATTTATAGTAATTGTCACTCTCATTCTTGATACATCCAACATTGGAGAACTCTAGATGACCAAAAGAGCTATAAAGAGAGGAATATGTATAATTTATAATAAATACAAGGTACAATGACGGAGAAACCTACTAGTAACCACTATGTGATCCCAAGCCCAAAACAAGATCTTTCGGCCATGACTTCGACCCTTAGTCAAAGAAACCTTTTCCTAGTTAGTTTAGAAGGGTTTTGGCCGAGTCTACCTGTCCCAACAAAAAAAAGAAGAAGATATGATCTCCATGCTAGAATCGTTGATTGATTGCCACCAATCGACTCCTATGGGTAAAGCTACTAAAAAACCTTTTTCTCTTCCCTCTAACTTAAATTTGAGGTTTTAGATCGAGTATAGCCGTCCCCCATCAAGAAAACCTAATCACAACCTAAATAGGAAAACCTTCCAAATACGGTCATGCGCTAGGTCGTGTTGGACTCGTAATATCTTTAAATCACGTCCAAATGCTCTCCAAATCATCCTCAACTTCATAATTCCAATCTTTAGTGCATTTTCCATAAAAAAATCACTTGATTTGCCCATGGTGACCTACCACACACTAAAACAACAAGCTGAGCGGAAAATTGGCAAAAATATAGATCTTGCCTAAACGATATCCCAAAGAACATCAAATGGGGACTAAAAATAAGTATAATTTATGATGTATTAGCACTCCTACAATTTCAGAAAAAGACATTAATCATCTAAATATAAATGAGGATGAACTTCCCTCATTTGACCAGGTGATCAAAAAATTTAGGTTGCATCGAAAACCATTGTTGTCTCACCTACACTTATGTTAATATCATTATTGGACAATGTAGATGGTTGGACATTCTCATGTTCACTTTTCTGCTCGCATTTGCTGTCAGTGAAGTCAATCTTCCTGGCGTAGGTGATCATAGTATCCAGGGCCTAGCTTTGGAAAAATGTGTTATGATGTTCCCTTTTCTGTTACTTGGTTCATTGGGTTAGACTAACTCCAACCCATGGAGCAAAAGAGCTAAAAAGCAAAATTTAGCTTTTTTTTTTTGCTCCAACCCACAAAATTTTTGGCTGTCAAATATGGGTATGATCATTCTAGGAGCCAAATATAGCTCCTCTTTTCGTTGGAAAGCCAAATATGGCTGGAGTATAAAGTGGCCCCGCGCAGACCAATTTTTTTCTCTCGCTTTCTTTGTGATTGGTTGTTGTTCTATTTGAATGTATTTTAAATTTAAATGAGAAATCATTCATGTAGTGACGAAACAACGGTTACATTGTAGCGATTATATTTTAACGGCCTTAAAAAAATGTTATATTTAGAGTGTTCCCAAAGTTAACGATAACAAATGAATGACTAATGCTCGAAATATTTTTTGTTTCGGAATTTTAAAAAATTTACATAAAATTTTTTGTTTTCAAAAGTAATAACGAACTATAAAAAAGTTAAAGTGAAATATAAAAATTAAGGACCAAATAAGTATGTTTTATTAAAAAAAAGGAGATGGGAAGCTAAATTTATC
Source organism: Linum trigynum (assembly GCA_964030455.1). Taxonomy (NCBI): domain Eukaryota; kingdom Viridiplantae; phylum Streptophyta; class Magnoliopsida; order Malpighiales; family Linaceae; genus Linum; species Linum trigynum. The sequence continues at coordinate 8,297,541 of OZ034821.1, forward strand.
TTTTTATAGGGTTGGAGTAAAAATGAGATTTGGGAAGGTAAAAAGCCATATTTGACTATTTGGAAGCCAAATTTGACTTTATGGGTTGAAGTTAGTCTTAGGAATGCTTTTTTTTTATATCCTTCCTCGTATATGCTCTTTCCTTTTTCTTCTTAATTTGTGGCTTTCATATTCCTTGATCACAAAGTTTCCACTTACTTTGAAGGAGTTTGACCTTCTAGGTTTGGGTGAGTACTCTTATCCGATGTTTTTGCTTGGTTACTTGACTTGGAGTTTAACTGTTGTGTGGCCGAATGTGCTTTATTCTTACCTCCCTGTTTTGAGTTATCCGATGAGGCTATATTGTCTTTCTTTAGTGTGCACTATTGCTTTATGACTTTTTCCTTTTATCATTTTTCACTTTCGGAATTTTTGTATCACTCTTCACTACTTTAGTTTTCTCTTTGGAATTCTTCTTGTAATGTGTTTCCTAAACTTATTCATTTAATGTTATGCTTTTTATGTCTTCTATTGCATCCATTGTTCCAACAATTATTGGAATCCTAGAGTTAACACCCTATAAAGTTATTTATCTTAACTTGCTGTTGCGTCCCCTAGTGATTTTCCAGTCCTCTTGTTTGGCTAGGCATCCTAGAAGTGTTCTATCTTTACTTTTTCACAAGGCGCTTATGCACATCAATTTCAACACAGAGTCTAGCACATTTTCTTGTGAATCCATTCACAATGCTATAATCGATATTTTCAAGTCTTTCTAGCTTGCTGTCAATGTCGTTTAGGATATCTTCATCAAAGTAGGTCAAGGGAAGTTGAGGGAGGCTAAATGGCGAATTTAACTAATAAAAAATAATTTTTGATTTGTTTCCTGAATTGAAAGCTAAACGTTTATGTTACTTGTTGCATTCAAGTATAAACTTTTGGGTGTTGATATTAAAAGTTGTAATAAATATAAGAAATTTTCATTTTGTTTGAAAATGTTGCATTTTAATTAAATATGGATGTAGATTTTAGAGAATTTGTTTTAGAATATGTTATATATATGCCTAACGTCATTTAATTTTAATGATTTTTCACTTTCTTACATATTTTGCTAAAACCGACATCAACCTGTAGTATCACCGATAAGTTCATACCACTTGCCAAACCGACATAACCATATAAACTAATATGACAACCTGAATAAATCGAATTGTTTAAAATAAAAACAAATTGTTGTGAGCATAATGCCCAAAATGTCAAAACCTTCTTTGTTGTAATTTGTGAACATTGAGTAACCTCATCCTTGATTCAATGGAAATGGACGAACGTTAGAGAGGAAAAGAAGATTCAACTATTTCTCGTTTCTGAGCGAAAGTGTCATAGAAAGATCGAATCTTTACAGTTTGGATTCAGAGAAAAATGTTGGAAAGTGGTTCCGAAAGTAAAACCAAAACGAAATGATAATAATTTGGCACCGCTTATACAATCAAAAAAGGCGTCCCACCTTCTGACCATCACCATACTATTCTCCCAAAGTTTATACCACTTGCCAAACCGACATAACCGTATAAACTAATATGACAACCTGAATAAAGTGAATTGTTTAAAAATAAGGGTTAATACCTTAGTTTGGCTTGAACTATACACATACTTTCTACTTTGGCCCGTGGTATTGGAAATTGCTATTCTGGAAATAAATTATTATTTTTTATTTCTGAATTTTGTTTTCTTTCGATTAATAAAAATAATAAATCAAAAAAATTAATTAAAAAAAGAAAAAGGGACCCATTTTTAGCAAAGGACAAGAAAAAAAAATTCAGAAATAAAAAAAATATTTTTTTATGTCCTCAAAGCTGACGCGGCAGGTGAGGTGGACATTGACTAACGGTCAACAAGTTTGACCGTCTAATTTAACGGTCAAACCCGCCTCCAGGCCAAATGAGGAAGTTTGCTACATAGTTCAGGCCAGAATAGCAATTTCCAATACTACGGGCCAAAGTAAAAAGTATGTGTATAGTTCGGGCCAAACTAAGATATTAACCCTAAAAATAAAAACAAATTGTTGTGAACATAATGCCCAAAAAGTCAAAACCTTATTTGTTGTAATTTGTCAACATTGAGTAACCTCGTCCTTGATTCAATGGAAATGGACAAACATTAGAGAGGAAAAGAAGATTCAACGATTTCTCGTTTTTGAGCGAAAGTGTCCTAGAAAGATCGAATCTTTACCGTTTGGATTCAGAGAAAAATGTTGGAAAGAACATAGTTCCGAAAGTAAAACCAAAACGAAATGATAATAATTTGGCACCGCTTATACAATAAAAAAGTCATCCCACCTTCTGAGTTCTGACCATCACCATACTATTCTCCCAAAGTTCATCAAAAGCATGGCGCGGATTGAAAGATTGTGGTGGTGCTTCTTTCTCCACTTTTCTATCTCCGAAAGTCACCGCGTTGCACATTTTCCGACACCGTTTCCTTCTTCCCCATCTCTCTCTTAGACCAAGCGGCAAAAGGAGTTGGCTCCGGAAAGCTTACTTGATTCTCTAGTCAGACATTAGGATTTCGTCGCCGGGAATTACTCAGGTCAGCTGATTCTCCTTGTTTCCTGAGCTCGACGATTCGATTCGCTTCCTTCCCTTTGCAAACTGCTCTCTCTCTCTCTCTCTCTCTCTCTCTCACCACCCTTGTTGCTTTGCCGGTGATTGGGTATAGATGGGTGGTTGAAAATGCAAAATCCTGATTTTGTTTCTGATGCCTTTTGCCGACGAGCCTTCCCTTTGGTTTGTTTGTTAAGTATATGATGGATCATTAATGCATACGGAAATAAACGCATTTTTGTCTGCGTGAGATTTTGGAATCTGAATTCTGGGTTGGTTCGGAACTTGTGGAATGCAAAAGATCCCGGAAGTTGCAATCTTTTGGATTGTGAATTCCTGGGTTGTCGCATAACGGGGGAAGAAATTGAAGGTCCAGGGTTAATTTCTCCGGCTTCTGCCCTCTCTTGAGCACCAAATTAGCAGCAGAAGAGCAGGATCCTTCTTTGAGGCCTAAAATGAAAAGATTAATTGCATCTTTCCTATCACCAATTTGAAGGGTTTAGCTTGCTCATGATTTCCTAAATTTTGCACTCAAAAGGCCCCAATCGATCAAATTTCTCATTGTGTTCCTAAAGCTTAGTGCTTATTTCTTGATGGTTCCATGGTTTGATATCGTACTAAGTTCAGTGGCACTGTCCTTCATTGGATCTGCTTTTCATTTGATCTTTCTCTCTGTATGCTGTGCTTTGTGGGTGATGCTGCTTAAGCTTTTCTTATTACACATCAGGAGTGGGCTTTGTTTTGATGATCTTTGGATATCAGCAAAGCAATGAGTCGTTTGACAGAACTTCAGAAAAACCCCTCAGGTATATGCTTGCTTGTACAGTATGCATCCTGGAAAGTGCTCCTTGCGAGGGTCAGGAATTTAGTGTTTCTTCCCTAATACTTCGATTGTTAGTTTATCTGCTGAAGTCGTCAAGATCTTTAAAGTGGCCAAATAAAAGGAATCTCTTCTGAACATGATTGAATTTATTGAAAGCCCCGGTGTCATCTGTCCTTGGTTCATAATGCATAGATAAGATCAATATAGTATGTTCCGTTCCTTCAGCAATCAACATAGGAATAAGAGTGTTTTAACTTCTTGCTATTGTCAATGAATGCTACGGGTCTTAGGTTGCAGAACTTTTTCCCTAAGCACCCTACCATTCCCTTCTGTGTGAAATTCTCATTTCACTGTCTTTATATTCTGTTAGCTCATAGCTAACTGCCCATCGATACTTTTTCTTTTGCAGCTAGGAGAAAATTAAGAGATTTGCAGCAACAAAGTGATAATCGTACCTGTGCTGATTGTGGTGCTCCGGATCCTAAATGGGCGTAAGTTTAAGACCCTCTTTGTATAAGTATCCCAAAAATTTGATTTCTTTTTTCTTCTAATCACTCTTAAGTATACAAGATCAAGCCCAGAGTAATGGAATTCGTGTACATGTCTTTGATAGGCCCTTTGATTGAGAAACTGCCTCCAATCTTATTTTGCAGGTCTGCAAATATTGGAGTCTTCCTCTGCTTAAAATGTTGCAGTGTGCACCGAAGCCTTGGTACCCATATCTCAAAGGTAAGCAAACTAAATTAACCTAAACTGACAATATGGAATGGACATAATTTCAGTTGACAACTTTAATTGGAGTGTGCAGGTTTTATCAGTGACACTGGATGACTGGATGGAGGAAGAGATTGATTCAATGGCTGAAGTTGGAGGAAATGCAGCTGTTAATTCAATTTATGAGGCTCATATACCTGACGGAGTATCAAAGCCTAAACCGGATGCCAGTCATGATGAGCGTTCAAAATTCATCAGGTAAAAATGCCTTGAATATGGATAGAGAAGTTGCATAATCCATCATCCTATGCTTTATTTGTCTCCATCCCGCTGCCTTCAATTTGCAGTTATATTTTTATCTCGTTGTCTTCATCTCAGTATTTTATCAATAAATGGTGAGTTTTGAGGAATAAATCCCAATATGCAATTTGGGAGTGTGCAGTGAAGATCTGGTGTTGTACTGGTTTGGTATTCAATAGATTTGTGAAACATTTGCATCTTTCATTTTGTATGTTATTCTGTCATATGTAAGTCCAAAGAGTATTGTTTGGACAAGTGAATTTGTGGTCGAGAAACTTGAAAAAGAAGCATGGGGGTCACGATTTCTAGAGTGTATTTTCGAATACGTCATACCCCAAAGTACATTAGATTGCATAAATTTGTTGCGTTTGCTATTGCTTGTACAATTTCAAATGCACTCAAACACATAAAAAATGTTGGTGAAAACTATACATTTTCTATTGCAAGTTTCACCTTCTCAAATACACCAACAAAATGGCTTCATTGTTAAATCCGTTTCGTTTACCTAACGCAGATCTAAGTATGAGCTCCAAGATTATATGAAACCTGGCTTGCGAATTACCTCAGGAAAGTCTGCTGTATCTTCCCAGTTAAGCTTTTCCAAGAGGATCATGGATTCATTCAGTACCACAAGTGCATCATCTACGGTAATTGCCATTCTACCTTTTTCTTTAGGGATCGTTTGGATGGATCAATTGAAAAACGAGACATTTTGGCCAATTGTCTCATTTTACAAAATGAGTCATTTAAAACGAGTCAATTCGAATTGTCTGCCCCATCCCACATAATTGTAATTGTCTCAAAATGAGTCAATTTGAAATTCCCCAAGGCAAAATTGCTTTATCTGAATATCATACTGTTACATTCTAGTAACCGAGAACCCTTAGGAAATTCGGTAGCATAGACAAGTTCATTTGCTGTGACATTTTTGTTCACTTGAATTAACTCCGACAGCCCTGCCTTCAGGATGGCATGGTAGAATTCATTGGTTTACTGAAGGTGAAGGTTGCGAAGGGTACAAACTTGGCTGTGAGAGATATGTTGTCAAGTGATCCTTATGTCATCCTCAATCTCGGTAAACAGGTTGGTAAAGGAAAGCTTCACACGTTTTTGTTTCTTTTTTGCCAATTTTTGACTTCTTGAAACTGTTTTTTTTCTTGTTTGCTAGACTGTCCAGACCACTGTAGCTAGGAGCAACCTGAATCCAGTATGGGATGAGGAACTCATGCTCTCAGTTCCACAAGACTATGGCACTGTGAAGTTGGTAAGCATTTTTTTTCCTTCCTCTGATGACAAAAAACTTAAGTAGGGAGAGATGGAGGGAGCATTGCAAGTCGCTAACGAAAACATTATTTACTACCCAAAAACTGCAGCGAGTGTTTGACTACGACACTTTCTCTGCTGATGACATAATGGGGGAGGCAGCGATCGACTTGCAGCCATTGATAAACTCGGCAATGGCGTATGGTGACCCGGAGATGTTTGGGAACATGCAGATTGGTAAGTGGTTGAAATCAGCTGACAATGCTCTCATAGAGGATAGCACAGTAAACATCGTGGATGGGAAGGTGAAGCAACAAGTGTTTCTCAAGCTCCAGAACGTAGAATCTGGGGAGTTAGAAGTAGAGTTAGAGTGGTTGTCTCTGGAGCAATAAAACATTAAGTACATGTATTTACATTCATTCACTTTAATTCTTGATAAAGAAGAAAGGAAAGGAAGGGAAGCTGGTGGCGATCGCCGTTTTGGATAGTTGATGAAGCCATGCGAAGTCTTGTTGTACTATTGAATAGTTTTCCTTTTCCTTTCCTTTTATCATTTTTTGTTTATCTGTCGGATTCTTTACCTCCCCCTGCTCTATCACTCTTGAACATGTAATCTTATTGGAAGCGAAGACGTACGATTAATTAGGTGTTTCTAGAGGAATGGTTCCTAGTCTTTCCTAATATGAATCCATGAAGTTAGTTGCAAAATGTTAGAAACATGTTATTATCATAATTATTCTTATAAATATAGATATTTATTATTAGTTGGACAAATTATGGTGGACAATGGGATGGGAATTAGGTACCCGACTTCAAACGGGTATTCAATCTCATTTGAAGTGAAAATTCTATCTCATGTTCCAAACCTGTAGGGGTTAACGGGTACCAACCTACTCAAACGAGACGGATAACGGGTATCCAAACTACTTGTATATACCCGTTACAATAACAAAATTACTTCATTTCCACTATTTTTGGCTCTCCTGCAGAATAGATCATTCCAGATGTTAACCGTTTTGTAAGCTTGATGTTCCCTCCGATACAAACGAAGTTTACAAGGGAGAAAACAAAAAAGTCCAAGACCCGCTATTATAATGTACTAGATAATTGGCCCGCGCTTTGCCGCGGATGGTGTGAATATATAATTGAAATATTGAATTAGAATAAAAGATACTTTGATTGTAGATTGATTTTATATCGTTATCTTTGATGAGTTGGAAGTTTACATAAATTCATCATATAATATTCAAGAAATTATCAAGATATAAATGCATGACTTTTGCTCATGAAAATTTGTAATACTATATCAAGGATAAATTTTTTCAATAGCATGAAGTTATGATGGTCAAATCACCAAAAATTCATTTCATATATCGTGAAAAGAAGCATGGAAACCAAAAAATGTGACAATTAAATAGTGTTTATGAATATGTACACATAGAATTGTTTAAATACTATAAAATTTAAAGCATTAATCTCATCAATTTAAACTGGGATACTTATCAACTTCTATACTAATCCTCATACAATATTTGCCTCACGTGGCTCTTATTCATAATTAGCCATAGGTGTGGGAGATGGGTGGGTTGGGAAGGGTTTTGGCATAAAATTGACTCACCTACTTAATTACTTGCGAGTTGGTATAATTGTGACCCGCTATATCCACTCACATTATTCTTAGGGTCGGGTTGAGTGTGTGGCAGATGGGTGCTATTGGGTCGTGGGTTAATTAACAGATAAAAATTATTCTCCAATTAACCATTAAGAAAGTTGACTAACATTTATAATAAGTTTCTAGCAAATTACTAAGATTGTATCAGTTTAGGCACTTCCCACTTGGTCTTAAGTGAATCCATGTAGTATTTGCATCAAAATTTTCATATCAACCAATTGTGTAGAGAAAACTTACGCATTTTGCGATTTTGATAGGATTAATAGTTTATAGTTTGTATCCGAATCTCTAATGGATATTAACCAATAATTTGCATCCTAATATCCAATATCTCATGGATATTGTACAACACAATAACGAACAATAACATTCAAAACTATCTTTATTCTCCACCTTTGTTACAAAGTAGAAGATTGTCCGTTTGTAGCGTGGTTCGAAAATATGATGAGCTGGTATCAGTCTCAAACGAATCAATATGAAGGAGATAAAAAACTGATATTGGCAAAGCTCGGTGTGTTCTCGGCTAGCTCCACTGAGGCGGAGGTGAGTCCACAACCGAAACCATCTTCTCAGCTCAAAGAGGGAGTGGGGATCCATTGGAATCGAACGGCAGCGAGGTGGAGATGAGCCTAAACTGAAATCGAAACCCTCGTCACCAAGTTCATCCTTCTGCACTTTCACCCTTGCCTCGAGATTGTGCACCCTTTCCTCGCAACCCTTTTCCCGAGATTGTGCAACCTTTTCCTACGAAGCTTCTCACCGCCAGCCGGTCGACGGGGGAAAGCCAGAAGCAGTTGGGGCAATGCACGCGCGGGGAGAGGGGAAAAGATGAATAGACGCATCGAGAGGCGAGGATTCAACGGTCGGGATCGCGTCCCAGCAAGTATGCGGACGGTGATCTGCATGGTCTACAGGAAGCGTACGGTATACCGGCCCACTCCCCACTGGACCCCTTATACCATTAGGCGCTATTTATTTCTTAGGGGTCGTTTGCTTCATGGATTTCAAAATGAGGGTTTTATAATTTAAAAACCCAAGGATTTATCAAGGATTTGAGGTATCATGGATTTGTAACAATCCTTTGTTTGTTGGGATGTTTTTATCATGGATTTAAAGGTGTGGGATTTACTACTTGAAGTAAAAAATTACATTACTGCCCTTTTGTATATGTTTGACATGTTTATGATATGTACACAAAACAAGGACAAAACTTCAAAATTACCTTACTATCATTTTCTATATGTTTGACATGTTTATGATATGTACACAAAACAAGAACAATACATACTAATAAGCACGGACAATAATAATAAACGAGAAAATTCCGTTTTAACTTTTAATGTAACATAATCAATTACAAATTCTTTGTCCTCCTTTTCAAAGTAACATATAACAACATATATTAGAATCGGGAGAACAAAGAATTACACGTTCCACGAAAAGGTCAAAGAAAACTAGAACACAAGAAACGATATAAAAAATCTAACTCATGTTTGCACATTAATTGAACGTTTATATTATTCATTTATTGTTAATTATAATGTATAATAGTTAAATTTGAGGACAACCTTGGAATATTAAAAGTGCATGAGGGTATATGGGTAAAATCTCATCAAGGATTTATGCCATATTCCAAATCCCACATCAACATGTGGGATTTATAAGTCCGTGGGGTCCACGGATTTGGACCCTTAAAATCCGTGGGCCCCACGGATTTGGTCTCCAAAAAAGGTGCAAGCAAACAACGGATTGTACCTAAATCCTTGATAATTGATTTTTTTGTACCAAATCCATGTACCAAATCCTTGAAGCAAACGACCCCTTAATTCCATACAAGCACATCCCAACTCAGAGCTGATTAGTTTTATGCGGTAATCAATCCCTCAATTTTAGAAGCATGCGGCTACCAGAACCAAAATTACTTCAAACAAAACTCAAACCCAGTTTGTGCGGGCTAAGATCAAGTGATTAAGGGGGTCCGATCTCAGCCATTCAAACTCATTATAATCCAATAGTCCCAATTAATTCAATTTAATAAATGACAATATAGTAATTACACCAAGTTATTTATTTAACCATTAAAATAAAAATAGATATAAAATGGGTTGGACAGTTCCTCCCATCGGTCTTTCCCGATGGCCGATTTTCTTGGGAATTCTCCCCGACAGCTTTGGGGGATGTTTTGGCCCACCAATGTTTGCTAGAGAGAGAGATTCTACTGGCCGGAGGAGACTTTCCGGCGATCAGCAACGGCGAAGAAGAAATTTCCGGCGACAATGTTGGATTTGTAATTTTTGTTGTAATGTTTGTATCTGTCAGAACACAAGCGTGCAATCGATAATCCAAATCAACACGAACGAACACAAATTTAACGTGGTTCACTAACACAATGTGTGTTAGCTAATCCATGGGCCGGGGGGACAAATTTCACTGATTTGAGGAGAGTACATGTTACAATCCAAATTCCAAACGGACAAACCAAACAAACTAACCTGACTGACCTTACCTTACTACAGATTAGGGTGGTGAAGAGTATTTATAGAACTCTTCTCCTAATATCAAACTGAAAACCAAACACCTTTTCCCAAACATACAAGGAAAAAGACCAAACCCAAACCCAAACAGAATAGGCCCAAAACACAAAACAAACCCAAATCAAATTCAAGTCATATTCTAACAATCTCCACCTTGACTTGGATTCTCTCTCAAGTACTAGATGTACCAGACGCAACCAAAGTTGCCAGATGTACCAAACTCCTCCAAATCAGTTGTACCAGAATATCCTTTGCCTCTAAATGCCCCTAAGGGCGGTCAACAACTCAAACCATTCGGCAAATCCAATCCATATTGAGACTTGCCATTCAGAACCAACTTGCTGCACTTATCACCAACAAAACATGTCAAAACAGAACCTTGTAGACTATACAAGGCACCCCGCTTGGCACCTTTCAAAATCACCTTAGAACCCTTGTAGACAGACAACACTCCACCTTCACCTTTGAAACTGAAACCCTTGCTGTCGAGTAGACTCAAAGATATCAGATTCTTAGTCATCTCTGGAATATGCCTAACATTGGTCAAGGTGCGAACAAAACCATCATGTGTCCTCATCCTGACGGAGCCTCTTCCAACAATCTTACAGATAACACCATTGGCCATAGAAACATGTCCTTCATCTATATGCTCATAAGTTGAAAAACACTCTCTGCTTGGACACATATGATAATCAACTGCAGTATCTAAATACCACACATCCTGATGATGTACCTGCTCATTCACTGCTAAGGCTAAACCATCTTCAGAATCAGAGTTAGTTTCTTCCGCCACAGCAGCGGGTGATTCCTTCTTCTCCTGCTATTTCTTTAGCTTAGGACAATCAAATTTCCAATGTCCTTTCTCCTTGCAGTAATGACAAATATCATACTTCAAACCAGCAGAATTCGAATTGTATTTGTCTTCCTATTACTAGATTGTTGTCTCCTACCACCGGTAGCAGCCAACTCAGATGCCTGATTTTCCGAACCTGAACCAGGCGCCTTATGTCGAACCTCCCTACTATGTAGAGCAGATCTGACATCTTCCAAAGACAAACTATCTTTCCCAACAATAAAAGAATCCACAAAATTCTCATATGATTGTGGCAAAGATACTAACAGAATTAAGGCAGCATCCTCATCATCTACTTTAACATCAATATTCCGCAGATCTAACAAGATAGTATTGAGTTGATCTAGATGATTCCTGAGAAACGTACCTTCCTCCATACGCAAACTGAACAAACGTTGCTTCATATGCAACTTGTTAGTTAAAGACTTTGTCATGTATAGACTTTCAAGCTTCAACCATAAGCCCGCAACAGTCTTCTTAGCAGCAACCTCAGTGATGATGTCATCAGCCAAACAAAGCAAGATTGTAGAGTGATCTTTCTCCTCCAAAGTACTCCACTCTTCTTCATCTATACTTTCCTTCTTCGATTTTCCCGACAACGGAGCCCGCAAACCCTGTTGTTTCAACAGTGCTTGCATCTTGATCTGCCACAAATTAAAACTATTTCTCCCGGTGAACTTATCAATCTTCATACTGATAGTAGCCATCCTTACTATCAAACAAACTCCAACCAAATTATTCCAACACAAACTACTGACCAAACAGCGGAATTTCCAACCCAATTTCCAAACTATAATCCGAAAGCGAAAAACAAACAGGTGAACACCAATTTTCAAACTCCAAAAAATACCAAAAGCACCAACCTTGTTTCCAAACTTGTTCTGATTCGTCAAATTCCAAAATACCAGCTTCTTCTAACACTAGGCAAACTTTTAACACCAATTTTGCGGAAGCAACCGAGCGGGGACAAATAGCAGTGCAAATCCCAATCACCAAGGAGCACAATTCCTCCTGTACAATTACTTTTGACTTCTTGGTAATTGATTTGCGGCACCACAATACAAACGACTCTCCAAAAGTAAAGATCCACAAATCAACCCCGGAGAGAAGCAAGGAAAATCCGCCAACCAATAGCACGATCCCAACAGCGACTGAGACCGTTTCAAATAATCCTAGATCAGCCGCGGCTCTGATACCACTTGTCAAAACAGAAGCGTGCAATCGATAATCCAAATCAACACGAACGAACACAAATTTAACGTGGTTCACTAACACAATGTGTGTTAGCTAATCCACTGGTAGGGGGGACAAATTTCACTGATTTGAGGAGAGTACAGGTTAGAAACCAAATTCCAAACGGACAAACCAAACAAACTAACCTGACTGACCTTACTACAGATTAGGGTGGTGAAGAGTATTTATTGAACTCTTCTCCTAATCCCAAACAGAAAACCAAATACATTTTCCCAAACATACAAGGAAAAAGGCCAAACCCAAACCCAAACAGAATAGGCCCAAAACATAAAACAAACTCAAATAAAATTCAAGTCGTATTCTAACAGTATCGATTCGGTTTGTATTATTTATCATTCTTGTTTGTCATTTTTAGTGACATTTTGTACGGTTAGTATGCTTTGTACTGTTTTTCGGTTTATTTTCTGCTGGCCGGAGGAGACTTTCCGGCGATCAGCAACGACAGAGAAGAATTTTCCGGCGACAATGCTAGATTTGTGATTTTAATTGTAATGTTTGTATCGATTCGGTTTGTATTGTTTATCATTCTTGTTTGTCATTTTTAGTGACATTTTGTACGGTTAGTATGCTTTGTACTGTTTGTTTGTTATTTTGTAATGTTTGTCGCGTTCTTTTATAATGTTTGTAAGCTTTGTTATTTTTGTGCACCATGTCTATCATTTTGGTCAACTATGTTTGTAATGCTTTTTATGTCTAAAAAACAACGTGTTTGACTTTTGGATGGAACTCCTCTATATAGGGATAGAGCCTCCAAAGTCAACCTGGGTGGTTTTTCAAGTTTGTATGGATTGTCGGTCTAGTGTGTCATTTGTGTCCACCATGTTCGTAATGTTTGTATGTCTAAAAAACAACAGAGTTGACTTTGGGACAGAGCCCTCTATATAGGGATGGAGCCTCCAAAGTCAACTCGGTTCTTTTTTCTTTTTTGTATGGTTTGTCGGTCTAGTTTGTATTGTTTGTACAGTTCATACGTTTGTAATGTTTGTAAATCTGTTTGTATGTTTTGTCGTTGTAGTTTGTATGGTTTGTACTGATTGTAAGTCCGGTTTCTATACTTCATAATTTTCCATAATACCCAAACTACCCCTGTCATTAATTATATAGCATTTCCCACTTTTTAACCGTCAAATTGTTGTATCCAGATCTATGGGCTGGGAGGGGGCTTAGACAAGTGACTAAGCACCCCCCTTAGTCACAGGATCCGGACCCAGTTTGTGCTCCCCAATCCTAACCCCAACTACAAGATAGCTCGTTAGTGTTGTGTATTGTGATGGATAGCTCGTTAGTGTTGTGTATTGTGATGGTTTTTGCACACTATTGGGTCACCATAAACCAAGCGGCTGTCGATGATGGGCTCAGGTTGTAAGGGTGGGCAACCAGTTTGGTAAACCCGAAACGAAACCAAATTAATACTATTCGGTTCGGAATTCAGAAGGAAAATATGGATAGTTCGGAAACTAGGTTCTTTCAACCGAATAGAATTTTCGAATTTCCGATCAAAAAACCGAAATACTATAATTGCAAGCTCCAAATGGTGGATTTTTATGTTTGTAGTTGTTTTTAGACATAAATATTTGAAATGTTTTATGACTTATGTGTTGAAAAGTTTGATTTTATCATTGATGATGCATGTAATTGCATATTTATTGTTTATATTAGGGGTGAAAAATAATTTAAAAGTGAGAAGATACAAGTAGCTTCAAAAATTTGGTTTTGTGTGAAAAAACCGAACCGAACTATAATTCGATTTAAACCGACCGAACAGAATTATAATTCGATTTGAGGTTTGGGAGAATTCGGGTACCCCGGTATTCATAATTTTGGTTCGGTCGAAACCGAACTCACCGAATACCCACCCCTATCAGGTTGGGATTGGGTTTGCTATGTATTCTATAGGAAATTAATATAATGGGTATTACGGGTACCCATATTATCCAAACATGTATTAGCGGGTATCTTATGTTACCCAATCTAGAAATTATTCATCCCAAATTTCATCCTGTAATAAATATTATGGATATGGGTATACCCAAATACCTGTTTCCCGTTGCCCACCCATAAAACAAATGCTTAGTGGCTGATGTAGTGGGACTTACGGGAGGGATCTGGTTGCTTTAGGGTTCCTCTACGGCTACTATCAACGAAGTTAAATGATCGGACTAATTCCTACAACACTACTCTTCTAATGAGGATTCTTCTTCTTCTTCTGATAATGACGAGAATCTTCAAGCCTTACAATTTCCTGACATCGATGAAAGTTCTGAATCTTCTATCAATGTTTTAACCAAAGTTCAAGAACTTATTTTAGATCTAATCAATAATATTGATAATCCTCATCTCAAGAAATATATTTCAAAAAGCTTCATGAGCACATGGAGAAACCTCATGTGACTATTCCACCTAACAATCCCTTTCATGAAGCTTCGACCTATAGTGTCAAAGATATCCTTTCTCGACATAATAATAATGATTCTCACAATCCTTCTCTTCCTGATTTTCAAAAAAGAAATTGGATATTGTTAAGAAATAAATTCAACAATTATGAAAGTTACAAAATAGTGATCATGAGATATTACAAACTTTAATAGCTCTCAAACCTTCAGAAGAGCCATCGACATCTAATCTCAACAACTTTTTCGATGACACTCCTCACACAACCAACCGTTTATAAACAAAGGAAATGCTAACTCGTGAAGATTTTCTATGTTTTTTATCTACCATTACACCAAAAAATGGTAAGTTATCATTAATATTCAAGTTTCTTCTGATTTTACTTTAAAGACAGTGGCCCTTCTTGATATAGGAGCAGATATGAATTGAATTCAAGAAGGATTAATTTCTACTAAGTACTATGGAAAGACACTCGAGCGACTATCTACCTCTAACTCTCAACCTCTTCAAATACAATATATAAACTTTCTAATGCCATAATTTGTCACCAAAATGTCGAATTTAAAACTCCTTTTGTCCTAGTACGTGAAATGCAACAAAAAGTGATCCTAGGGACAACTTTTCTCAATCTTCTAAAATCTTTTACCGTCATCGACCAAGGAATTAACAGTGTTGTGTTAGGCAATAATGTTGAATTCTCGTTTCTGCAAAAACCAAAAGTTCAAAACCTAAATGTTTTGCAGCGTTCTTCTATTAAATAGATACACCATATAATTAATTGTAAAACTAATCAAATACCTTATTTGCATGATGAGATACATTTTCAATGAATTTTGCAACAACTTTCTCAACCTCTTTTGCAAAAACGAGTCAACTCTTTAAAAGAACACAATGTAAACTCTATTTATGTTCATACAACCAATGCTTTTTGGTATAAATTTAAAAACAACATCAGGTTGATCTTCCTTATGAAAAAGATTTCACAGAAAGACTCATTCCCACCAAGGCCAGGCCTATCCAAATGAATTCGAATCTTGAAAAATATTGTCGACAAGAAATTGAAGAATTACTAAAAAAAAGGCATTTTCAGACCTAGCCATTCCTCTTGGAGTTGTTCTGCTTTCTATGTCATTAATAATGTCGAAAAGGAACAAGGTGTTCCTCGTCTTGTTATCAACTACAAACCCTTAAATAAGGCTCTAAAATGAATTAGGTTTCACATCCCGAACCAAAAGGATCTTCTTCAGAAATTGTCACAATCCCTAATATTTTCTAAATTTGACATGAAATCTGGATTTTGGCAAATTCAAATCAAAGAAACAGATCGCTATAAAACTGCTTTTATCGTTCCCTTTGGCCAATATGAATGGAACGTCATGCCATTGGGTTTGAAAAATGCTCCCTCTGAATTTCAAAGAATTATGAATCAAAACTACTCTTCTTATTTTAATTTCATAATAGTTTATATTGATGATGTCCTCATTTTTTCTTCATCCATTGACCAGCATTTCAAACATCTCAATTTATTTCTTGAAGTCACTCGACGTAACGGCATGGCTGTCTCTAAACCAAAACTTAGTCAAGATCCTTTTTTTGGGTCACTTCATTAATCAAGGAACTATTGTTCCAATCAAAATATCTCTTCAATTTGCAGATAAATTTGCAGATCAAATTTTAGCAAAAATCAATTACAACGGTTCCTTGGTAGTTTGAATTATGTCCTTGACTTTTATCCCAACATAAATCTTCTTTGGAAACCTCTCCATGATAGATTAAAGAAGAGTCATCCTCCTTGGAGTGACCAACATACCAAAATAGTTCAGCAAATTAAGAGGCATGTTCAGAGTTTCTCATGCCTCACATAAGTGATCCTTCTCTCCCTAAAATTGTCGAAACCGATACCTCTAACCTAGGATATGTAGGAATCCTTAAACAGATCGAAAATGATACAGAGTTGTTACTACACTTTACTTCTAATCATTGGAACTATAGGTGTCGAAACAGAACTCGGCCCGACTAACCCGCTTGACTAACCCAACTTGCAATCCAAGCACAACCCGAATTGACTAAAAGTCAATGACCTGCAACTCGTCCGACCTGCAACCCTATTGACCTGTGTCCCAATTAAACCCGTAACTTGATTAGACCCAACTCGACTAACCCGTAACCCGCCCGATTGACCTGAATAATTACTATATTATATATTATATAAAATTTCAAAATGAACTTTGTTACTTGTAAGACTAAGTCAAACTATTTTTTCATTTTATGAAGAAATGTTAAAACATGATATTGAGTTAAAATTATGTATTTTTATTAAAGAAATAGGAGAAAGAAATAAGGGGGGAGTTTTGATGCTTTGGTTTATAGGAAGTGAAATAAGTGGGAAATTTTGGTGTTTTCAACTTTCTGGTGGATAAAGAACAGGTAAATTTGGTGCTTAAATTTTTGGGAAAAGAAAGAATGGGGAGTTTTGGTGTTTTTGTTTATAGGAAGAGAAAGAAGTGAGAAATATTAGTGTTTTCAACTTTTTGGAGGGAAAAAAGACAGAAATTTGGTAGTTCAAGTTTTGTGAAAAGAAAGAAGAGGAAATTTTGGTGCTTTGGTTTATAGGAAGAGAAAGAAGTGGGAAATAATTTTGATGCTTTCAACATTTTGAGAAAAAAAGAAGAGAGAAATTTGGTGTTTCAAGTTTTGGTGATTTTGATTTATACGAAGAGAAAAGGGTGGGAAATTTGATGTTTTGATTTATGCAAAGAAAAATTAGAGAAATTTGGTATTTTCTTTTTTTCAAGAGAAAGAAGAGAGAAAACTTATCACAATGTTTACATATGATGGTTTACGAGTTTAATTAATTATCGATTTGATTATCACAATGTTTACATATGATGATTTAGGAGTGTATCATTTAGTGACTAAAATATTGTCTATACTCTATAACAAACATTACTATAGCTTTTAGGCATGACTAATTTGATATAGTAGATTTGAGAACATGTAAGAGTTATCATATCTCAAATGCATATTATTTTACATTTAGTTTGGAAACTTAAGCTTACTCACTAATTTTCCCATCTCATTTTCATTTAGGTTGGAAACTTCTCCCCTCTCATTTTGATATCTTCATCTCAACTTTCACTTCTCTAATGTTTCCCTCCCCACTTTTCGTTCTTCTCATTTTGCTTCTACTCTACAATTTGTCTATACCAACGTTTTAATTCCTTTAATATTACGCCTAATTTTCATCTCTCATAAACGGTTGTTCATAATATTAGTGTCTTGTCTAGATTTTGCATATGGATATAAATTATGATATTTGATTGACAAAGACTTGCAAAAAATTTCCATGAACCTTGATTCATATATTTTTTTTTTAAACAAAAGGTTTCTAATTCACTAAGAATCAAGCTTGTAATTTATTATATATATAATTTGTCTTTTTTTATTACTCAATTTTGCTTCATGTTGCATTGCCGCCCAATTTTCTTTTGCTTGATATATTGCCACCCAAATTCTTCATTCCCGCTCCAAAAGGCTTCTCAATTTTTTTTTTGGATTGACCTATATTGCCACCTAATTTTCGTTTGGATTAATCTATATTGCCGCCCAAAAATGCCGAGATAAGAAAAAATGTTTTTTTCTTTAATTTTAGAGTGGTGTCTTGTTTTGTTTGCTAATAGTGTCTATTGGTTGCAAATGTTGATATCGCCATTACTATTATCTTGTGCACTTTACCAATTATGATTAATTACATGACAAGTTTGCAAATCATACAAATTGATTCAACATTTTGACTAGTTTTTTTTAATTAAGTATATACATGTGGTATAAATAAGTTGGTTATAAATTGTGAGAAATATTTTAAATTAGTGTAATAAAATGTGTAAGTTGGTAGCGAGTAAGGAGTAAGTAACTCGATCCGTTGTCCCGAACAACCCGCAACCTGATCCGCCAGCAACCCGCCCAACCCGAAACCTGATGAACCAGCAAGCGATTTGATCGCAACCCGATTGAACTCGCAACCCAGGAACCCGAAACACGACAAACCCGAAACCCGACTAACCCGCGCCCCTATTGAACACGACCCAAACCCGCTCGATTGACACCTATAATTGGAACCCTACCCAAACCAATTACTCCACAGTAAAAAAAAAACTGCTTGCTATTGTTTTATGCATCTCAAAATTTCAACATAATTTGCTCAATCAAAATTTTTTACTACTCATCGATTGCCAATCAGCAAAATACATTTTGGAAAAGATGTTCAAAATCTCGCTTCTAAACAAATATTTGCACGATGCAAGCCATCCTTAGCATTTTTTATTTTGACATACAATTTATAAATGGTTCTTTAAACTCTCTTCCGGACTTCCTTACACGGGTATTTTTGCAGGGAGGACGAAGTGTGGAAAACACTCAGGCTTGCAATCCTCAGTCATAATGCCCTCTACCACCAAATTGCGAGATAAAGAGAAAATCAAAATCAAAACCCAAAGAGAGAGATATTTAATGATGAACAAGGCACCCCGCTTGGTATATTGTCACCCAACTTCTTTTGCTTCCCGTTAGCCCAATTTTCTTTTGCTTGATATATTGTCACCCAACTTCTTCATTCCCGCTCCAAAAGGCCTCCCAATTTTTGTTAGGATCGACCTATATTGCCGCCCAATTTTCGTTTGGATTAATCTATATTGCCGCCCAAAAATGTTGAGATAAGGAAAAAAAAATTTCTTCTTTATTTTTAGAGTGGTGTCTTGTTTCGTTTGCTAATAGTGTCTATTGGTTGCAAATGTTGATATCGCCATTACTATTATCTTGTGCACTTTACCAATTATGATTAATTACATGACAAGTTTGCAAATCATACAAATTGATTCAACATATTGACTAGTTTTTTTTAAATTAAAGTATATACATGTGGTAGAAATAACTAGTTAAAAATTTTGAAAAATATTTTAAATTAGTGTAATAAAATGTGTAAGCTGGTAGCGAGTAAGGAGTAAGTAACTCGATGCGTTGTCCCGAACAACCCGCAACCTGATCGGCTTGACCTGAAACCTGATGAACTAGCAACCCGATTTGCCTGCAACCCAGTTGAACCCGAACCCGATAAACCCGATTGAACCGGAACCTATGAACCCTCAACCCAACAAACCCACAACCCGACTAACCCGCACCCAGATTGAACACGACCCTAACCCGCTCGATTGACACCTATAATTGGAACCCTACCCAATCCAATTACTCCATAGTAAAGAAAAACTTCTTGCTATTGTTTTATGCATCTCAAAATTTCAACATAATTTGCTCAATAAAAATTTTTTACTACACATTGATTGCCAATCAGCAAAATACATTTTGAAAAAAGATGTTCAAAATCTCGCTTCTAAACAAATATTTGCACGATGCAAGCCATCCTTAGCATTTTTTATTTTGACATACAATTTATAAATGGTTCTTTAAACTCTCTTACAGACTTCCTTACACGCGTATTTTTGCGAGGAGGACGAAGTGTGGAAAATACTAAGGCTTGCAATCCTCAGTCATAATGCCCTCTACCACCAGATTGCGAGATTAAAAGAAAATCAAACTCAAAACCTGGAGAGAGATATTTGAGGATGAACAAAGAAGCTCTGATCATTCAAGTGAGTATGAAGAAAGTTCTTATGATTCAGGTTCACACTCGAGTTCTTCCAAAGCTCTAATCAATCTTGATAAGCTTCCTCTTGAAGATCAAAATTACCTTCAGAAATTTATTTCCATTTCAGGTTCTAAACAAAAGATTCCTACTGAAGCTTCAACTTCCTCAACGATTTCCCCTTCTAAAATATTTCTTTCATATACTCAAATGCCAGTTAGCATGCTACCCACACCCATCTCTTCAAAAGAAACCAAACAAATCTATCAGCAACATCATCTTGATGTCGCACCTACCTCAACAGAGGTGGCATCTTCGATAACCCATCTCAAAACCATTTTTCCCAAAATGCAAGAGCTGGTGGTTGTGCAAGCCCCTCAAAATTTATTTCAAACATATTTAAAAAAAACACTTTTCAACCCATTTTCGTTGTCGAATATGGTTTCTACCATCAATATCCAAATGTTACTGCCAAACCCTTCCTCAATGAGTGGTCCTTCAAACCAAGATCCCTCAACAAATCCCACAAATTTGACATTTCAGACAAAACACTCAATACCCACTCAACCTGCAAAATCCACCAAATTATTCACCATCGCCAATGGCTTACTAGCCCAAACACTTACAAAAAATTCTCTGCTACTATTTCCCTTAACCACCAGCAAATCTGTCAATCCTTCAATTACTAGGATTATGATAAAGCTTGGATCAATGCCGTTTTCAGACAAAACCATATGTATGGACACTCTTGGAGTTTTTCCTGGGATTACAAAACTCCCATTATTTTCCCCAACTGGTTCATGCACTGGTAGGATCATTTTGGGCCAACGGAAAATATCTATCCAACTGAGATACAAGATGGATATCAAACTTTCTGTCAAAATATTATGGTCCAGGATTATCCCTCCTCAAATTTTTTTACTACATCAAAGTTCCATGGATTACAGCCTGGGAATTCAATTACCTAACTTGTGCCATCACAAAGGAACCCATGCTAAGCCGCAACTTCAAAACCAAAAATCGGGCTGCATATCATCGCCCATAACAAGCCTAAGTCCTCTAATGGTTCAATAAAAATCATGAACTGTCCAAAGTTATCAAAAATTCCTCAACACAATTTTTGCAAACAAAATCCTCAACTAGCTCTCTCTTCGCTGGTGCCAAGACTGAAGAAGAATACTTCCAAATTCTCAAAGATGTGGCGTCTAGCTCAACATCTGACGCAAATTACACGTTCTAAAACCATGACCCGAATGAAGAAGTGTTTGGTCGTTTGCCAACAAAGAGCACTAACTTGAAGACAAAGATGAAGTGACCCATTGCTTCTTCCATTAGCATAAAGACAAAGAAGAAGTGACTCCACTTCCAACTCACTCACTTGATTTTGGAAAGTATACCACAAATTATGTATTTATCTTTATGCTAAAATTGTATTTTTGTTATGGCATGTGACATGACTATATAAGTGTACACATTGTCATCATTCTGCTAATCTGGTCATCTCTAGTATTTATCTTCAGCAAAACTAGTCATCTCCAGTATTTACTTTTTGCTAATCTGGTCATCTCCAGTGTTTATTTGAGCATAACTGGTCATTTCCAGTATCACTTTCTTGTATTACTAGTCACGGTATGATTTCCCATGATAGTTTTTACTTATTAATTACGAGAATCCCCGTCAGTAATACTCAATCTTGCCACACAAAATCCGCGGGGGGGGGGGGGGGGGGGGGGGGGTGGAATTCATTTAGAGACGGGATGTAGAACTTTTAACACGGTATTTGTCGTATGAAAATTTCTTTATGTGACTAGATGTCAATCATTAGTCACAAAATTTGGCTGATTCTCCCATGTCTAGACACTAACATTTGGCCCCAAGTTTTTAACAGATACTTTTTAACTAATTACACATAGTTTTTTCTTTCTAATGCTCCGTGTTTAAACTTGTAGTATTGAGAGTCTGACTAATGAAATGAAGATATAAAGAACTTAACAAATGATATCAATGACCAATGTAATTACAAATGATGTCCCCATAACAACCAAAACAAAGTCATTACTCATTACAAATGATGTTCTTTAAGGAAATGGTAATATAAATATAGTTATACACTTGCTTTCCTAACCAAATAAATCATGGAACGCCTAACTCATAAATTATGCAATTCATCTTATATAAGTGAGAAAAAGCAACCTCATTTTTGCACTTCATCTTGTAAATCGAAATGATGAGACAAAACATGCCAAGTGAAATTAGTTTTTGTTCTACTATAAAAGGCGCCAACAATGACATCATAATATGCGCTACATCCATACAACATAAAATCAGTTCATTAACTTTTTTTTCCAAAAGATAGCTATATTCAACCACTTCCACCGAGAAACAACAACACATCTACAGAACTGTAGCAATTACAACAACCTATTTAGGTGTAGATTCTTGCTTAAACATAAAGATAACAGATGAAAATATTGAGTTACTATTTTGAACATTAATCCCCAAAACCAAAACCCAGTCAAACTCTACAAATAGTAGTGTTGGGGGAAAGACCACAAAGAGCGTGTGAATCGCACTGCACTATGCTTAGCAATCCACTCGTGCGGCCGCAATCGCGTTGAACCAACCAGTCATGTGGCTGCAACCGAATCGAGTCATCTAGTCGTGCGGTTGCTACCGCGGGAAGACAAGCCGCCCAAGCTACGTGTGCACAAATATCGATTGAGGGGCCCGCATATTTGCTCTGATACTCCCATCTTGTCACCACGATTTGTTCACCAACCCAAGAGAGCTATAGATACTACATTTACTCCACTTGGGAAGGGGATTGGATTTCAGACCACTCTCTCACTACAACACTAAAACTCTGTCTTCTGTAGAAATGCTCTCTCTTCTATAATTCCCCTTGTCATTTCATTCTTCTTCCTTATCGAATAAACAACAAGTTCCCTCACTTTATACGTGTAAGCCTCCTACCACACCAGCCTTGCACAAACAAGTAGTTTTCTACAAATTCTGTAACAAATTGCTATGAATTCAATATCCATACTAAAAAGGTATGAAAAAGAATAATAAGAAGGTAATTGTCGAACAAAACGTAGCCCTAGTAATTAAAAACAGGAGCAAGAAAAACTCTAGTACCATACAGCAAGAAAGGAAGGATAAAAGTCAAATTACCATTTGCATTCGCTATCGCCTCAAGCAGCAAACCCAGATAGAAAACAAGAAAAAGCATAAAGAGTATGTGCGACTATACTATAAGTCCAAAACCCTTGCCCTTTGATCACTGCCAGCAGTGACTTCCTAGGTAATTCAAGTCCCCTGCAAAAAATAACAGTAGTCTAGCAAAATAAGAAGCAATCAACACATCAATTAAGTTGCAAGTGAGAGAGAGACCAGTAGTAACACCATATATCAGTTATGCACCTATGTCAACTCCCTATATCTAGAATCATGGACACCATAAAAATCGAGAAAGAAACCAAATATATCTATGAACACAAGCAGATGGTCCCATTAGTGATTTTTCCAAGTCGATTCATGTATGTTTTACACGTTATAACATCTTTAGCACTCAAACAGTACTGCGCCAATACTCTGTCAATGTTCTCAAGACACTAAAGAAGCACCTATAGAACCAAATACAACCCCTACTAAGAACTTGAGACAAGACTGCAAGTATTATCTTGAATCCCAACTAAATTATCTACAACAATGAATTTCAGGAGGGAGCTAATCAACCCAAAAAAGAAAAGAGAGAAGTAGCATACTGTAATTCTGGGCTTAAAGCAAGCCACCCTAAGCCAGAATTCACTTATATCCTCAAATGGAATATGCTGAAAGATAACAATAATACTCTCAGGGATGCTGGAAATCTGTGTTTGATTCATTTGGTAAAGGATCTTCTATGCCAAATCTCTCAGGGATGCAACTATTATGCTCTATACCTTGTAGGAATCATATGAGAACATCAACAATGATACAACAAGGCACAAAAGAATCTTCATTATCACTGTACGATCAAGAGCTTTTGGTTCTCCTTTGAATGTCTGAAACTACGTACACCCTCAAACATAGATGACCTCCTGCAGCCTAGACAACCAACAAATGCAATAAGTCAGCTTCTCCGTTTCGTGATTCCCGTTTCTTTATTATGTCTTTCTAACCTTTTGTTTTGCATATATCTGATTCGCAGGTTCTCTATTCGATTAAACGTTCAGATTTCTTATATGTTTGTTTTCTCTTCGTGTTCTAAATTTATCGAATATTTTTTTGCTATTAACTATTCATTTTTTTTTTAATTTTGCTCTGTTTCCCTTTGTGTTTGATATGGTTTCAGTAAAACCCTCGATTCGGGTTCCTCAGAGAATGAGAAATCTCCAGTTCCTCCTCCAAGTTGCACTTTCAGAGCTGTGGATGCATGGTAGTTATGGAAATAGCGGACGAACCCAATGAACAGAGCAAGAGCTTCCTGAGATATAGCCCCGTAGTGGAAGAGCGGAATGACCAAGAGTGAGGGGAGGAATGGCGGAGTAGAAGAGCGCTCGGCAAGAACAGAAGAAGGAACGAACCCGATCTGCTTCTCTGTGTTCCCTTCCTTCGTGTACAGATAAGGATAAAACAACGGTAAAAATGTGATTTTCTATTTTCAGTTTAAAAATTTTTTTTTGTTACCAAACGAGTGATTTCACGAAAATCCCGCACAAATCTCTCAAACTAAAATCTGAATTTTAAAATGAGTGATTTGATCCCAAATCCCTCTCAAATTAAAAACACTAGACGACCCTTTAGTTCAAGTTGTTGATTGGCTTTGTAAAGGTTTAAATCTTTCTTCATGGACGTTGACTCTGTTACAAGGCATCCTAGTCGGATATTTAGTTATGATCCCATGACCTACACTTTTTTCCTGATGTGATTTTTTAAATCGAAACATTTTCCTCATATAGTCTTTATTAACAGAACATATTTTGCCCTTCTACTATGCATTTTTCTCAAACTTGCTCTTTTATTATGATTCACATCAAAATTACCCATCTACTATGAAAAATTCTCAAACATACACCTCCGTTAGATTTTCCATCCAAAACCCGTTAAATTTGGTCAAACTATACTTTGACTCAATCAAATGACCAACCTACCCCTAATAATTTATAAAAATACCCACTGCCACTTTCGCCGATAACTATAGCTAAGAACACTAGACACAACCAAGCTCCCACCTTCTCCTCCACCTGCTTCCATTGACGCAGTCGTCAGGGGCGGAGCTAGCTTAGTCATCGGGGAGGCCCCGGCCCCCCTGAGAATTTTGGAGTTCACGCATAAACGGTTGGGTATTTTACGTATAAATATTAAAACCTATATAAATAAGTTGAGAGTGCACGAAAATAGCGAACCAGCTTACTTAGTCTAGCGGTGTAAGAGTCCTTAAACAAGGTAGAGATTCTGTGTTCGATACCTTGTGCTAGCTAGTAGCAACAACATTTTTTGGGAGCATAAGCACTTTTTGTACTTTATTTCATATAAAAGTTTTTATTTAACATATTTCTTAACTGTTCTGTCTTTTGAATTCTTTTAATTTTTTAAACTAACTAGAGTTTCAGTTTTCATTTGACAAAACAAGTAAATTAAATAATTTACTTTCATTTTTAGTTTGTTAAGTCCTTAAATTCCAATTAGAACAAAATTCTTCAATTTGAAGGATTGTTTTCTAATAAAAGATAATTATTTCAATACTAATTTTGACAGACATCAATTTTTTAGTTATGAAAATATAATTTTCTATACAATATTAACATTCATTGTTACCTTTTTATAGCTTTGTAATTTGTATTGAACTGAATGTGAAAACATTGTTAGTATAACTTCTATTTTGAATTATCTTAATAATGTCAAACAAGATCTTGTGCAATTATAGAATTATAAAATTTAACAATTTTAAAATTATAATGTCATACAAATAAAATAAGAATTTTTAATATCTCAGATTTTTTATATGATTAGTATAATATAAATTTTAAACTTTTTTAGATTTTTTGCGATAACATAGTAAGAAAAGCTCGGCCCCCCCGAGCCTCAAATCCTGGCTCCGCCCCTGGCAGTCGTTGCACCACACAACGGCGGATTGGTCGCGACCCTTCTGAAAAGAGAAGCTCTCGTTCTGGTGCAATAAATACAATGAGAAGTTTGAGGGAATAAGAAGACTGCGGGATTACGAAGTTTGCGGGTTAAGAAGACGGTTGTCACGAAATAGTTGTCGGCAACAATGGAGATGAACCGTCGGGATGCGCCGAACCAGTCGTCGACAATGACGGAGATGAGTCGTCGGAAGTCGCCCAACCAGTTTTCGACAGTGATAGAGATGAGCCATTGGGAGCTCGAGATTGACGAATGTGTATTTTTTTTAAGTTTTAGGTTTCGATTCAATTCTCAAATTTAAGTTGATCGTATTCAATCAACTAAGTCTTTGATTTATTTAATGGAAGGTCTGAGTTTGTTGGGCACCACCTCTAGATAAGGTGGTGGCGTCGCAACATTTGTGTGGCGGTGATGGTTGGGATTTCAATTAAATTTTTGCTTAATTGTTATTTTTCTTTATAAGTAATTAGGCTATATTGATATTTTTTTGGTATGTTAGATCAAATTTAACAGGTTTTGGATGGAAAATGTAATGGAGGGGTATGTTTGAGAATTTGTTATAGTAAAGGATAATTTTGATGTAAATCATAATAAAGAGCATGGTTCTAGAACGAGCTAGGCGTAAGGTGAGCTTTGATGCTCGGCCTTGTGCATAGCATGTTTAGGCGCCGCCTAACTACCGAAGCACATTGAGATGAAGAAGTGCAAAAAAGAAAAAAGAAGCTACTTTAGAGATGGTCGTCTATAACTATATCCTAGCCTAAATAGAGAAACCAAGACCATCCTCATTCCTCCCTAGTAAGCATATCACAAGGTAGAAAAAAAAAACATCATGACATCATGTTGAGGCACAACTCAATGTTAACTAGGTGCCATTGAGGCCACAACGTGATTGTGACGCGCCTAAACGAGGTTAGGCGAGTGTCTAAGCGTGCTTTTTAGAACCATGATAAAGAGAAACAAAATAAACTATTAACCCTTGTTAATACTCTGCTATTCTCTCATTAAATTGGGAACTACAATGCTAACCAGCTTTTTTTACCGTTTATCTTTTATATATATATATATATATATATATATATATATATATATATGGCGAGTTCTATGGTACCCTGGGTGAAATCTGGGGTATCGAATACCTTGAGTAAGAAAATGCTATCCAGAACTTGAATTGACTAATCTTTCGGACATGATACTATATTCTAACTCTTAAAGATCAACATCTAGGTCTTAATTATCTAAATCTTATACTCGAAGATCAAGTTAATTAGAAACAATAATCGACTGTTATGATTCGTCCAAATATAGGCAAAAAAATCAATGCACCATTTTAGGGTTTATAGTTTATGATTTAGATAATTTGGACCTAGGGTTCACTCATTAAGGGTTAGGGTATACTATCATGCCCAAAAATCCTGCTAATTCGAGGTCTAGATAGCGTTTTCATACTCAAGGTATGTGGTACCCTGGATTTCACCCGGGGTACCGTAGAAGGCACCATATATATATATATATATATATATTTCTTCCAATAAATTGAAAAGAGAGGTTGTAGTGGATTCCCTGATATTTATCATTCCAGACGGACAATTAAGGAGAGAAAGAGATTGGATTTAAAAAAATTAACGAAGAACAAGAAGATTAATAAGGAGTGGAAGAAGGAAAGGTTGAAAATGTTTGTGGTTTACGTAACGTTTGAAAAATACTATTCTTCCATAGCCAAATTGAAACGATTGAAGCATATTTACAATGTAAAATACCCTAGTACTAACTTTTTTGCTAGTATCTTCTTTCAATTTATCCCATCCTCTTTGCAGTAGACTACTACCGTTTTGTCAATTATCGTCTTTGATTATAAAAAAAAAAAACACCACAACTAATCCCCAATCAACATCCAGGTACTAACAGAATTAGGGTTGCGTGTTTCACAGTATATATACTAGTTTTTACACGGTCCTTGACCGAACTAGTTTTGTTTTATCTTTTACATTGGTTAATTTATAATTATATTTAAAATATTTACCAGACCCGTTGGTCGGACGAATATTATTTTTTGTTGATCAATTTTTTCATATTTTAAAATAATTTGATGTTTTCAAAAATAGCTAATTCATTATTTTAAATTAATCTTTTTGGTATTTGTTGATTATAATATTAGCGAAAATTAGTTAATATGTATTTTTTTTATCAAGTCGGCCTAGTTTACTGTTTTGTATTTTTTTCCTCTATATCTTAGAAGAAATTTGTGTACTTTTTATTATCGGATATAAATTTGGAGTTGGAAGGAAATATATGTCATCTAGAATTGGTAGAAATTGAAGGTATATAATAAAATCAAGAGAATAAAGAAAAGATTATGCCTCAAAATCTCAAATATGAAAAGATACGAAAAAATAATGCTTATTGTATAAATTATTATGATTTAGTGCATAGGCTTGTTTGAATAATAAGTGGGTGTTGTTAAGTGTTAGATACTAATGCGCGTACCAAAGTTAAGATTATCCAAACATTATAAAAGCTTAAATTCTACTCTACCAATATACTCTTTGACTTTCCATGTGGTGTTAATAGCATAAATTGTCACTCTATTATCCATTTTTCTCAAATCTATCCCTCTATTATTTTTCAAATCAAACATGTCCTTGTAATATATAGTATATAAGCATTATGAAATTAAATTTAGCCCCTTTTATGGTTTATCTTCTCCATTTGCAACTCCCAATAATTAATACCTACAGTCACATTCTCCATCTGTTCCGCTTTCTCTTCCTTCGACCCAACAATAATTAAACACAAAAACTTGTCTGTCACGTGACAAAGGTCGCACTCCTATGACCCTGGTGTGTGTCAGATGTGAAACTAATGAGGAATGGCCATGTGAGACTTGAGCGTGAGGTGCTTGTGAGGGAAGGCAATATGTGATGGAAGGCGAATTCTTATAGTAGTCTTTTTGTCTACAGAATTGACTCGACGGATTTAGCTTACCAATTAGCAGAGCAGGAGCTAGAACGGGAGTGTAAGAGCGTATATTCTTTAAGAATCATGATTTGAGTGCACCGAAAGAGCGTGAAAATTATATTATTTTAATTAATATATCATTTAACTTACTAACATTTTTAGTCAAAATATTATAACAATGCAGCAGAAAAATAAAAATAAAGTAATTTTAGTAGGATAATAGTTTTAAATAATCTGATTAAGCCCGAAAAGGGAACAGACTTCAAAAGTTGAATAGAGACCCACCAAAGTTTATGATACTGTTTTTTGTTTTTTATTGAAAATTTTAGTTTTATTTTTTTAAAAGGAAAAGAGAAATGAATGCATCGTTATCCACCCGCATGCACTCAATTCGTTTATCCACCCCCCATGCATCGTTTCTTCCCCTTCGATTCTTTGTTTACTAAGTCGATGCTGGAGATCTCCTGTAGATGTACCAAATTGGCAAATTCTATATCATCATTCATCTAACTAACCTCTTATCCTTTTAATTGGCCACAAGACCGTGATTTGATGATCTCATTTACAGTGCCCATTTAAGTACTTGTGGTGTACCATTTTCGTCTTTGCTCTCCAGATCTTTAATGGCACCGCATGTATTCCTTTCTCCCACGAAGAAGCGAGCCATCGTCTTTTAGCCAAAGCTGTTGATTTGGCTATAACTTATTTCATTTTACTTTGTTTATAGAAAGGTAAATCTCTCAAATAAGTGATATATGAAATAAAATTTGCGAACTTTGATTTTGCCTGATTTTTTAGTTTGAGCTACAATTTCTGAGTTTTGGAAGTTTGTAGTTTCTGAAAAATAATTGTGAAGTAAAAATATCATTTCTACTTTCATTCTCGTTGTTGGAAATTTGAAATGAGACAACAATTTTCTCATTTTAGTATTATATATTGTGTAGAGTGTATATAAAGACATGTCATTTCCCTACAAATTCATTAGCATATTTAAAAAAGGTGAAATGAACCAAATTATTAAACTCCTAATGATTGTTGGATCCAATCGTGTCAGAATAGGAAGAAGTTTAAAATTTGACGGTTAGACGAACTAAAATGTTCAAAGAATCAGTCCCATATAGTTTTCACGAAAATATGAATACGATTGTGTCATAGTAGATCTAATTTAAGAATTATACATCACTTTTACATATTCAATACAACAATTCGATATGAAATATTCAAACCAGTAATATTTGGGCCGCGATTTTAAAGTTTTCCTCTATTTATAAGATATATATATATATAGGAATTTAATTAAGTATTAAGCAATAATTAAAATGAGGAATTTGGCGTCTGTTAGTCACACAAAGTTTTAACTCAAATCCATGTTTCTCTGATAATTTTTGCTTCTTATTTGTATGAGATGAGGTCGACCGGCTCTATGACTATGCACATGGAGAAAAAGTAAATTTACTATTGCGGGATTATGATGGCTTTTTGAGATGGTTTGGTCTTGTATTGTAGGCTCTCGAATCTAAAGCAAGAAGAAGAGACAATGGGATAGTCGAACCTGGTTTGTGATGCTTCATATTGTGGGGTTCTGTGATAAGTAAAAGGACGATATGACAGCATAGCTACATATATAAATTGTTGAAAATAAAATCAGTTTGAAGTGGCCCGGTGCTCGAATGAGTTGGTTAACTCGGTCGGATTTCCCGTTGAGATATAGATAAACTCGACTTTGACCGAGCCCGAGTAGACAACCAACTAGGCCTTTGGCACCGGCTGAGATACTAATGTTTAGGTAGAATTGGTTTGACCAGCAGAGTCATACTCGATTTGACAATCATGGTCATGACTCTTGTTGTCTGTGTTTAAAGATACATTAGTTCAAATCCTAATACTTGTCTATTTTCTATACAAAATAAAGATAAAGAATGGCGAAGACAAAATTATCATTCATACTATTGCTCTCGTTGTAGGAAATTTGAAATGCAACGACAATTTTATCATGCCAGTAGTATATATTGTGTAGAGTGTATATAAAGACATGTCCTTGCTCTACAATTCATTTTAATACATAAAAAAAGAGGAAATAAACCAACTTATTAAACTCAACCTCGTTTAATGATTGTTGAATCCAATCATATCTGTCAGATTAGAAAGATGTTTAGAAGTTAACGGTTAGCGTAGCTAAAACGTCCAAAGAACCCATCCCCATATTATTTGCAGAAAGATATGGATATGATAGTCTCACGGTAGTTTTATAAAGTAATAATAATGTAAGAGTTCAACATCGCTTCTACAAATTCGATATTGCAATTTGATTTATAATATTGAAGCAATAATAAATAAAATTTTAGTGACCTTATAAGATAGATAGAAAATTATAACATAAATAGAAATTTCAATTAAGTATCAAGTATTATTAAAAGAATAAAATATGAAAATCAAAGTATAAAAACATCAATAAGTACCGAGCGAAGATTTAGTGACCTTAGCTAACCGTTGAAAAGTTCTGTTATTTTTTAATGTTAGCTTCATGTATGTTTTTTTATTTAAAATCGTACAACTAATATATGTAGCTTGATTGGTTAAGATTCTTGTTATTGTTGAAAATGACCACGGTTCAAATCCTAGTATCCGTTTCTTTTTTAAGGAATAAATGAGAAACAAATAGATCACTGTGAAGACAAAAATACCCTTCCTACTTTCACTCTCGCTGCAGGAAAATTTGAATGGGGTGTAGAAAAAATATCCAGCTATCTATATATTGTAGATTCCATCCCTTCAGATAACCGTCCATGTGATTGGCATTTTCCAGGTTTAATTAAGAAAAGGAGGTATGATGGCGGAAGAGAGGGAATCGAAGAACCATAAAACGAGTCACCATGATCACGTTCTCCTTAGTGATGGCAATGGGGCGGGGCAGGGTGGATACCTCAATACCCATGTACCGCTCCACGTTACTACGGGTAGGGGCGGGTAAAATCTGTGCAGGTACGGGGTGGGTCGACTCACTCTTACATGTTATTTGGAAAATACACGCAAATTTTACTTTTTACGATAAAACAAATGATAAAACACTTTATGAATGAAAAGTAGTGATAATAGTATGGGTAATTAAGTCTAACAAGTTGAAAGATCGACTCTAAGTAGTTGAGTAATATGTATTGATATTGTAGGAAATTGAGATAGAATTAGTTATTAAAAATGGGTAATCCGCGCCCCATCGCGGGTCAGGTAGGGTAATACTCGCGGGGCGGGTTCAAATTGCCATCACCTTCTCCTCCACTTTCTCTCCTTCCTCGACCCCATGTCCCTTGTCCAGACCAGCGTCCAGCGCAAGGGATTGCGGAACTTGTGGAAAGACAACCCTACCATCAATTTCCACTGCATCGACCAGCCGGGTTACATTCAACACGCAGACAACCTTCTTCCGCCGTCCGAACACCATCAGCTTCGACATCAAGGGCATGAGTTCGCTGCCGGTGCTCAACCTCGAGAATGCGACACTACGACGTCGTCGCATGGGCCTTCAGGATTTGTCTGTCTTTGCTTGCGTATACGGAGCATATTTCTTCAGAAGCACGGGCCCCATCATCGGCTATCTCTAGAAAAAGTTCCTCGAGATTCTCAGTCTGGCGATATGGAGGTTCTGAGGTCTAGCGACTCCGGAGTTCAGCTCGTTGACGAGTTTAGAACTGAGTGCATGGAGTTTCTACAATGACTATGATAGAGCTCCGGATTAAGCTCTATCGAGAGATTGGGGATTAGAGATCAACTAGGGATTGATCCGGGAATTATGGGGATTGGGGAAAGGTGATTTGAGATGAATTGAAGCAAGGAGAGGGGAGGGGAAAGAGGCTGCCGATCGGCAGCTTGGTAGGGGAAGGGAAAGGCTCGGCGGCCAATAGAGAGAGAGAGAGAGAGAGATATTAGTTTTAGGTTTAATCTTTTGCTTGCCTTTACCTACGTAAAACAATAGTTTAAATATCCAAAACACTATTACCTACTAACTACCCCAACTTATTAATCCCCCACTTATTTTCCAATAACCAAAATAACCCCAAACAGAATAATTCAACCCAAACATAAACCCGAATAATTAAAATGTAATTTAAACGTCTATCATTCCTGCTCTCCTCAAAACAACCTTGTCCTCAAGGTTGGTAGCCTTCCCATGTTTCTTCTCCGCCTCTCGCCTCATCCTCAGCCTCGTCCTCCCACCTTCCGATCAGCATCATCAGGTCCGGCCATGCACACTTATGACCGATCGTGAACCTCTCGTCACAATTAAAGCACTTTCCTTCCCGCCTCTTCTGCTCGATCTCTGACGGGGAAAGTCGCACAAACCCCTTGGGCGGCGACCGCGCCCCACCCTTCACCGCCGCAAATGGCGCCTGCGCCACCGCTGATCCCCCAGCTCCAACAGTGACTCCAGCCACTCCTCCTCCTCCACTGCCGACCCCGCTACTGCTTCCATCTAATACCAAATGATAGAGTTCCGGATTAAGCTCTATCGAGAGATTGGGAATTAGGGATCAACTAGGGATTGATTCGGGAATTATGGGGATTGGGGAAAGGTGATTTGAGATGAATTGAAGCAAGGAGAGGGGAGGGGAAAGAGGCTGCCGATCGGCAGCTTGGTAGGGGAAGGGGAAAGGCTCGGCGGCCAATAGAGAGAGAGAGAGAGATATTAGTTTTAGGTTTAATCTTTTGCTTGCCTTTATCTAAGTAAAACAATAGTTTAAATACCCAAAACACTATTACCTACTAACTACACCAACTTATTAATCCCCCACTTATTTCCCAATAACCAAAATAACCCCAAACAGAATAATTCAACCCAAACATAAACCCGAATAATTAAAACTTAATTTCAACGTCTATCAGACTACGAGTCGTTTTCTTTTGCTAATTTTCCAAGTTTCAAGTGCCTGAAGCTGCTCCATTGCTGGTCAAGCGGCCGCGTACAAGTATCGGCACCACAGGTGTTGGATCTGGAGACTCATACTCCTGTTTCGAGTTCAGTAAACTGTTTGCTCCAAAGCTTGAATCTTTCAGGTTTTTAGGTTACATGCTTCAGTATCTGAATGATGATGATCAGAGTTATGGCCTCCCTTCGCTCAATCATGCTAGAATCCGTCGAGTTTGGGTAGAGCAGGGACGCTGTGATGGCCTCAAGAGTGAAAGGTTGTCTCGTGCATTCATGACCTTATTGCCTAGCATGCTGATAAAACCGAAATGGTGTTATTTACCTTGCATTTATTAGGTGAAATTGTGTTAAAATGATCTTCAATTGTTTTACAAAAATGTTATTTGAATATGCCTATTTCGTTCCTTTTCGTTTATGATTTTGTTTTACGAGTAAAGTTGGGGAGAAAATGAGCAAGAATGTGTAGAAACAATGAGAAGAACCAAACAGCACAAAGATCGCAACTGAAGGGCTCAAGTTCCCGGCCGAAAAGATGGACCGCGATGATTGCCAAGAGATCATGGGCTAAGGTTGAGAGATCCCGGCCGCGAAGTGGAGCATCTTGGCCGTGAAGTCTGGAAGGATTCGTCTCTAGGAGAACAGAGAGTTTCCTCACTCTCTTCGCGAGCAACGCTGATCCAGACTGAGGAAAAAGATCACGCCCATGACACATATGTTCAAGGCCGCGATCTTCTGTCTTCATGCCACGAACTAGCTCGAGATCCAGCGTGGAGTTTGTTGGAGAGAAAAGGGAGAGCTGCCCTAGAATGAGAAAGTTAGGATTTTGGAGTGTTTTAGAGAGGGAAACACCTTGGGAGAGCTTCATTGAAGATCCAATCAACCCAAGGAGCAAGGAGAAGAAGCTTGATTTCATCACTATCTTCTTCTAATTTGTGTTTTCTTCTCTTCACTAATGACTTGAATCTCTATTGGTTGTGTTAGGGAAGATGAACCCTAGTTTATAGGTTGTGTATGGGTTTGCATGACCCGCTTAGACTTGTCACTCACTACATTCTTCACGTTTGATGAAATACATCTCTGCCCACTGCATGAAGCTGGAGACATGTCCTCTTTGCCATACTTAATTGAAAACTATGATGAATCCTTAGACACACCTCGTTTTCCATTTTTCTTGACATCAACGTGACCCCCAGTCTGACATCTCACCTTCAACTTAGCAGATGGTACCATGTTGCCCCCTGGATGGCTTGCATTCATCAGGCTTCTTGGGCATGGATAGAAATGGGATTGGGCAAGTTTGTGGTAGCACATCTAGAATGAGTGGTCTTTCACCAACTCTCCCAATGAGGCATGGCCTACTTTCTAAGACAGTTTCTATCATAATTGTCCTCACATGCAGTTGTTTTACTTGTGTGGTAAATGTGGCACCGAGATTCTCTTCATAACTACTATGTTGAAGTTATGGTTGACTTGTTGTCGGTGGCGACAAGTTCTCTAGTCGTGGATGGGTATTCCGACCACCGCAATCTACAAGACTTGTATCCCCAGCATTATTATTAAGTGGTGGATCTATACCAATTTTTAGTAAAGACATTTCTTGCAACACTGGTTCTTTAAAATAATTTTAATCTCATTCAAGCAATTTGGATTTTCCATAACAACTTCAAACAATTGTTCTAAACGTCTATCTAAGATAGTACCAAGAAAAGCAAGTTTGAGACTTGTCTGTTGTGAACTTCTAACAAGTCGATCCAAATTCTCTCCTATGAATTAGCGGTTCTCCACCACAATCTTGTGGTCTTCCTCCATGGCATGACGATTTTCTTCCATTAACTAACGAAGGTATACCACTGCCTCGCTGAGATCCACACTAGGCGTCACATTGGTAGTATCTCTGGCCTAGCATTGTTTCCGGTCACTACCTCTGATATTTGGCCAAGTTCAATGTTGGCCATCTGCTCCTCCACAAAACCAACCTGAGTGTCACCTTTTTTATTCCTCCGCCTTGGAGCCATCAAATCGAACAGACGTGTCCCACTGAGTGTGCCAACTTGTTTTCCCGACGAGAAAAGTAGAGTTGAATAGATGGAATTGCACTTTTGAATTCTTACCAAACAATTAACAAACACAGTCCACACCTCTTTGAACAAAGTTCAAACAAGGGTGTTCAATGTTTTGATGAACTACTAGACAAAATTTCCATTAAATTAGCCCTACTCCTATGGAGGTTCAGTGAGAGCTCCAAAAATACGACTATAGCTAAAGTTTGCAAAGGAAAAGAGAAAAGATAAAACTTGACAAGTTCGGGTTCAAGTTTTACCCGTATCCACTAA
The DNA here is from genome assembly GCA_964030455.1 of Linum trigynum. Taxonomy (NCBI): domain Eukaryota; kingdom Viridiplantae; phylum Streptophyta; class Magnoliopsida; order Malpighiales; family Linaceae; genus Linum; species Linum trigynum. The sequence goes on from OZ034821.1 coordinate 8,333,903, forward strand.
AAGTTCTTCAGGTTCAGGTTTTACCCTACCCGATTAGGTAGGATTCGGGCGGATAACCACGGTTACAGATATATTTGTCATCCCTAGACAAGTGATGTCGAGTTGTGATTTTTGTGAACCCCTTCTCTATCATCTTCACCTCCTATTTATAGTCACCAGAAGTAACTGCCTCGAGAAACTGCTCCGCTGACGTAGAGTGACAGTTACCCTTCCAACTGCTTTGACAGTTACCCTGTCGTTGGATGTGCCACCCTTTACAGTCTTGACTCCCTCCTCTTGATAGCTCTTCATTAGCTTTGCCTGTCAGTTGAGAAAAATGACGAAAGCATAAAACCCCATTGCCACATGGGGGTGAGTGTTTAGATCACACAAGGTAAATGTGATTAAAAGATTAATTCGCCACTAGGGGGGACATGTTGATACCGCCCCCATCACATCAGGGAGCCTCCTCTCCTTGGCTAAATCCAATCATCAATATCCGTTAACCACACTCACACCATCACTTTGAAAATTTTCACTTCATAGTATTACACCGTGGGGATATAATAAAGACGTAAATTGATTACTATACCATCACTTTGAAAATTTTCACTTCATAGTATTACACCGTGGGGATATAATAAAGACGTAAATTGATTACTATACCACCCCTCCTCGTCACCCTAGGGGTAAGCTGATCACGTTCTGATCACGTTCCTTCCAAGTCATGGAGTGGCAGTATTGTGGCCACCCCCCTCACCACGTAATGAGGGTACCACATCATGCGAGTAGCGGTATGGTGGCTATCCCTCTCGGCACGTAATGGGTATGGCGGTATGGTGGCCATCCCTCTCGGCACGTAATGGCGATGGCGGTATGGTGATCACCCTCATCACCACATTATGAGGGTGGTGGTATGGTGGTCACCGATATGGTTGCATCGGCATGGGTGTCCTGAGTTTAAAAGTCCAATAAAGTTTGCGCATATTAATTATTTGAATTATTATAATTAAGTTGGCCTTATAAAACCATTTACTCCCTTTTCTTTAAACGATATGGTGCAATATTAAATTTTGGTGTAAACACCAAGATACATTCACTATTGAGACAAACCATCCACTATCTCTTCCACCCACAACCTGGAAGACATCATTTCATCATTTGTAGCAAGCAAGCAAAACCTAGAACTGCTATTATCAATACGTCGAAAAGAAATCAACGACAATAAGATATCATCGCACTGTAATTCATAATTTCAACCACCTTCTCATGCATACACCCATAATACATGTTTAACAAGACTAAAAGTATTTGGATGACTAGAAGGGCGTATAACACTAACACACAATGTTGGCATCTCTAGACAAACATAGCAAGCGTTATCGGATCAAAATCGAAACGCGTGCAGAATTTGCGAACTAAACTAAGGTGTCACACAATGCATCTGCCTTCAGTTAAATTCTTATAAGTTCGACTTACCGACGGGCACAATAATGTCTTCCAGGTTGGTGAAAGCTCACTTCTTGCCACCTCCAGAGACATTGAACTTGAAGAAAATTATATCTCCATCTTGGACAACATATGTTTTCCCCTCTTGCTTGTACTTCCCAGCAGCCTGTGTTTATTCAAAAAATCAAAGAACTTCAGCAAATTCGAAACGAAATTGTTAATTGTACTTAGAGTAGAGAGACTACCAATGTACCAAAATTGTATTTACCACTAGGATGTACCACAATTCTAGAATGTTTTATTTATTTCTTTCATTTAACTCCCCCCACGTTCAAAAGCGGGGGCGAAACGCACGTAAGAGGTGTACCGCATTTAAAATGATATGCAGCATTAATGTCGAGAGTTAAAAGTTAAAATTAACCAGGGTCAAAGTTCAACTCAAGAAAGCACTCACCTTGACGGCTGACTCAGTGCCAAGCTCCTTCAAATCCTCGAATTTCATGACCTAAGCACAACCAGCAGGCCCAAAGATCAGTCACTTCACTTAATGAACAGTTATAAGGCACACGATATAACTATTTTGATGAAAAGGCCGCACGTCGAAAATAAGTGGCTAATAAAATTGATGTTCAAAAATATTCTGAGGATTCAGGAGAGCCACTAGCAATTACAGCCATAACCAATCACAAAGTTCAAATGTATATTGGAACCTCTCTTTCATGAAGGAACTTCCAGGCTGACAGGGATATGAATGCTAAGTAAGGAAGATTAGAGAGGAAAGGAAAAGGAAGAGACATGTCAATTTTGATCGAGGCCAAATGCCACAACTGTAGGTAACTGAAAATGATTACCCAAAAGTTTCCTAGTGCCTAGCTAATAGCTATGTCTATTTAGTTTCCGGTAATAGATATAAACTAATTATCCGAAACTGAGCTACCTCGGCACATATAAACCCTTTCTCAAAATCAGTATGGATTGCCCCAGCTGCCTGAGGAGCCTTCGTCTGCCGCCTGATTTGCCAACATTTCACCTGCCAAAGTATATCTTTCAGACATTAGCAAGCAAAAAAAAAAAAAAAAAAAAAAAACAGTATAGCAAGTACAGCGACTGAGACTATCACAGATACCAAATAATCAAACTTCAAACCCCCTACGGCATTGTGCATTTCAAATACGGTCACAAGATAATACCAAATAAATAAAAATTGAGTTTTTTTTTTCATGATGAATAAGAGGAATCCCTAGTACACAGTTACATTACCTCATCAGGGCCAGCAGTGAAGAAGTAATTGAGATTGATTGCAGAGAACCCGGTCTTAATAATTTTAGGAAGAGCACTGCAAAATAATCAGCTTATTTTAATCAATAAAGCAATATGGAGTAAACAGGAGCCTAAACCCAAATGGAAATAGAACGATTGAGTGAAGCAACCAGGACTACATCATCCATACAAGCTAAGAATACTTAATAGTAAACACGGTTGAAAGAGAAAATTGTTATATATATGTTCTTGTGACTACTTCAACAGATAGGAACAGAGAACATTTCAACCGGCTTTACAGCGATACAGAAGCCAGTTTCCTCTAAATTCTAATCACTAACCTTTGTACCTTGTTCTCCTCACAATACTTAGCTGCTTCATCTGGTGGCATATCAGTCAGATTCCTCTCTAACACACAGCTGAAAGGAATAATGGGTTCACCCCCGTGTTCCTGCACCCTGAAAGAAACAAAATGACCGACTTTAAGAAATTTTTAGAATGCCAATTTTACATAATAATTGCTGAATAGATGGGAATACCAAGCATGAATCTTCGGCAAGAACTTGTTCTTTTTCCTCTGGTAGTCTTTCTCATTCATGTTTACCTGTACACGGTACAGAAGGCAGAGATTCGAATAATTAAATATAGCAGTGCAAGAAACTAACCTATGGCTATGAGAACTATAAACATGGTTGATGCTAAGAAAAGGGATGCCCTCATTGGGTATGGTACATTAAGAAATATTTTGGGACATTTAAGGGCTGTCTCCCCTTGGCAAATAGAGTGACTTCAGCTCAGCTAACTTCCTAAGCCCTTTGGAGGGGCGTTTTAACGTGGCAGCAAGTTCGTCTTTGTGAAAGAAAAAGAGGGTGGAACTGTCGTTCGGGCTAGCAGTTGTGACACTAAATAAATTAACGACAAAGGATTGCAACTGAACAGAGAGACACCAAGGGAGTCTATCACAAGGGATAAGGGTCATAAGGAATACCAACCAAGTAAACAACAGGCTTGGCAGTGAGCAACTGGAAAGTATTCAATATCTCAATATCAGCAGCTTTCCAGTCTCCAAGGCGCACATCTTTCTCATCCTGAAGCCATGCCTTGACCTGGGGAAAAAAAGACAATGAATCACGCCAATTGGACAAATATTGATTTGAAACAAAACGCATTGGCTATGTGAATCCTATAAGAAAGGGAACCAAAAGCAAAAAAACTTAGGAGGTCAGATCTGAAAGTCTCCTACGTGTTAAGCTACTGCTTCCGAATCAATATGATAAACTGGTACAAGAACTCATAGCAACATGATAACACATGACGATAAAGCTATAATCTCATCTATAAATGTATCTGAACTCATAGAACACAAACCCTTTGGCACAACTCGAGCTCTATCTTCAACTGCTTGTCATTGCTCCTCTTCATGCTCTTTTCAATATCCTCAATCCTCCTCTCCATGAATTCAACATCCTATGTCACGAATTAAGAACAATTTTTAAAACAGAGCTTTTGAAACAATAAAGAACTCCCTAATTCAAATACCATGCACCATAACAGATACCTTTAGTCGCAACTCAATCCCTATAGTTTCCAGATCTCTGACAGGATCCACCGAGTCGTCGACATGGATAATATCTGAATCTTCAAATGCACCTATTGCATGCCAACGTAAATAATAGATATTAGTTCTAGGAGATTGATTGAGAGAAAACAAGAAAAGCACAGGAACTATTACAGTTTATTCCATAGAATACTACCATAAACAACTAGCACACCGCCTAGTGCATTCAATGTAGATGCAAGAAACCTAACTTACGCTACTGGAAGCCCCTTTTGTGGACTATCTTATAGCTAACCATCTAATGTAGGTACAAACCACAAAGCCCCAAGAATCAAATAAACAAGAATCACACAATCAACTAGGAAGGCTATCAAGCAGCAGTGGTCTTCTGTACTCCTGTAAAGAAAATGTGATTGGATGTAAAACCATCATAGTGGAAACACAGCAGTCTCTACCCAGAATCTCCTGCTCGATTATAAGCCCACAATCACAAGAAAATATAAGCTTCCAAGTGGCGATCCTCGGGATTCATAGATGTTTTCCATGAAACAGATAAAGTACTGAGCCTCTTACGTAGGACATGGAAGATGCCATCAACAGCACGGATATGTGACAAGAAGTTGTTGCCCAACCCCTGTCCTTGGTGAGCACCTCTAACGAGCCCAGCTATATCATGGATTTCAAGAAATGCGGAAACCTGGAGAAAATGTGGTAATGTAATAGCCAGAACATTGATGTGTTTTGCTAAGTACGGATCATGACACCCACAAAGCTGTAAATCACATAAGCAGCAACTAAGCAAGATGCTGGGTACAACAGATCACAGCAACTGCATCAAGAAGATTGCAAAGTTAAGAGACGAACCTCGCTTTTCGGCTTGAAAGATTGGCAAAGCCAGTCGAACCTCTCGTCGGGAATATTAATTCGAGCCTCATTAGGTTCAATGGTGCAGAAAGGGAAGTTCTCGGCGGGAATGGACAACTTCGTCAGGGTATTAAAAAGAGTCGATTTCCCGACATTAGGCAATCCAACCTGAAGCCGAAGAACACCAGCAGCGACGACTGAGTATTAAGAACGCTCAACCACATGCAAGCGAAAGAAAGAAGAAGCCGAAGAAGAAGAAGAAGAAGAAGAAAGTAAGCATTATTACTATGCCAATCTTAAGATGGGATGAGAATCGCCCGAGGATCGGGCGCTCCGCCGGCGCCTCCTTCGATTTTGCGGCTTTCGGAGGCATTTCTGGATCTGTGCGAGTGTGACGATGAGCTGAGAAGTTACGCACGCAGTCGTCCTTCGTTCTAGGGTTTTGTACCTAATCACTAAACTAAACGAATTATTTGCTTCCTAGATTTTAAAATGAAGATTTTGGTAGCATTCTAGTTCTAAAAACTCATAGGTATAAAAGTGTTATAAATTTATTATTATTATGAATTTAAAAGTAGCATTGTTGTTTATAAATTTGATGATGGATTTAGTTACTTATCAGATTTATATATAGATAAAGTTAGAGGTGGAAATTCTAAATTCAATCCACTAATTCATTAAAAATATTTAACTAATTCAATATATTTAAATCCAATTAATTTGATCCAAATCCAATTAGATTGGTGGATTCATGGATTGGGTCCATGGATCATTGGCAAATTATAATTTAGTATCTATAATTTTCATTTTTTTACATTTTGATGCCTAAAATTTAATTTTTTATACGAAAAATATCATTGGAAAATTACATTTTGGTACCTAAATTTTTTTCTTGTGACATTTTAGTACCTAAACTTTTTACATTTTACATATTGGCCCAAGGTTGAGGTCCTGAGGATGTCATTTGGATTCATGAATAATCCATCAATCCACTTGATCCAATCCATGAATTCACCAATCCATTTGATCCATTGATTCACCAATCCACGAATCCAATCCATTTGCCACCTCTAGATGGAGTAAAAGTGATCTTCATTTTTTTTTTCTTCAAAAGGTACTTTGTATTAAATGAGATAAACGAGACGTACTAGAGTCAGCTGGCCGACCAAAGCTCGTAACGAAAATCGAACCCCTGTTGAGTCATCCCGAATATTAGGGGTGGTTATACGGTTCGCTCCGGTTAAATTGGCACAGATTGATCCGGTCCCGGTCCGATCTTTTCATGAATATGAGGACCGAAGATTGGATTGGATGCAGTCCGATCCGAGTTATACGATCCGGTTTCGGGTAAAACCAAAAAACCCAAACCAAATAGCCACCCCTACCGAATATCACAATAAAAATCTCAATTAAGGCGTAAGTATAAACTTTAACCGGCTGCAATATAGGAAAAATATGTTTTAAACGTCAAACCGGGCCGATCTATGTAGTGACATATGTACCTCAAATACCAGATATCATTTACTTGTCAATTGCATGCCTTCTTGTCGTTAGGGTGAGGGCAGCTTACCCCAATATCGTTTCCTCTATTCTTGTTCCTAGCTTTAGCCATTCCTTATATAACAGTACTGCTTAACGGGCGTCGGCCAGGTATGGACGATACCTTCTACGACCGCTATATTGCAAACCTAACAATCATATATTTGTTCCTAACAATGATAAGTATACCACTACTTCGGTTAGTAGTTGGAGTGTGTTGTTTTTATTACTCAATCTCACATCATTGTGGCATCAATTTAAAAAGTGCTTTGACAGCACACCAGAAAATCTGTGCGCTGCCCAAAATTTTTGACTAGCTGTTCAAAAATTATGATTAATCTCCCATAAGTCTCTTATTTCTCTCCTCATAATATTTCCGATATATAACAAATGAAAAATCCTTTTCAAACACTAACAGTAGAGCACAATAATTTTTTTAGTTGTGAAACTAGTGAAAAACATGTTAAAATTTTGTGTAGTTAACTCATTCATAGCGAAAATCACATTGTAAAATATTTTAGCTTAGATTTTATTTTGAATTGTTTTAATCATCTAAAAAATGTTTTGAGTGGATATAAAAATATTGAATTTTACTACCAAAAAAAAAAAATATTGAATTTAGTTGTTATTTGGATTTTTACTTTTTTTTTTTTAATAATTCACCTTGAAAATTTTGGGCCTCTCTATATCAGTTCATGTCCCGTTCTTGATGTATAAATTAATGAAAACAATTTCACTAACCAAATATACCATCATATACTATCGTGGTTCATGTTGTGAAAGTAGACGGTGATGAAATGGATAAATTATAGTTAGTATATTTCAATTATCATGCATACAATTGTTTTATACTATGATATATTCATATCACTAAAATACACTTTCATGTCACCATTGGTATAAGCAAGATCGAAGCACCTAGAGCTTCTAACAGAGTAGCTCGCCGGCTTCCCAAGCCACGTCTGAGCGAGAAGGAAGTTTCGGATTTGCCAGTGGCGCTCTTCTCGGGACACAGGTTGGGTTGGAGAAAGATTGTCAAACCGGTTTAAGTCATTGAGCCGTTCAAGCAAGGGGTTTGAGGTTTAATGGTCTGATCGGGGTCCGACCGGTTTGAGTTGTTTTCTAAATAAACATACAAATAAGCTAGTAATTAAAGATTTAATAACCGGAATGAAATTTATCTTACATGTATCTATTAAAAATATATTTTCCACAAAATAAATCTGCCTAATCTCTATGATCCACCCACCAACTCCCTTTCTTTCGTTCCTCTTCCTCTATTCCTCCTCTCTTCTTCTCCTTATTTAGGTCAGACCGGGTGACTTTCTGGAAGCTATTTTGAAACCTGATTTACATCGATCCGGATCCAACCAAAGGTTCGATAGGGGTTTCGGAGTATCTGATGTGATTGGTAATTGCTCACCCTATCCATTCGTGAACCCAACAATTAACAAAACAAAACGGAGAAACCAGATTTCCCAACCAAAACGACGTCTCAGAGCAATCGCAACACAGCAGAAAAAGCCGCCCAAACGGCTACTATTATAAATAAAAAAGGGGAAACGGCTCTGTTCTTCCTTGTCCTTTTCAATTTCACTCACTCTTCTGTTGTTTCGCCTTTCTTCTTCCTCTGCTTTTTTCCTTTCCCTCACAAACGGCAAAAAAAAAAAAAAAAAATTCTCATTAAACAAACAACAGAATCCCCGCCTTCTTTCCTACTAACAAACTCTCTCAATCTCTGTTCCCCCACAAACTTCCTTGGCCGTTTCTCAGCAGAAACCAGAAGAGGGGAGAAACAGTGGGGATTTCTGTGTCCGCGCGATCACACCCTCTCTTTCCGTTTCTTTAGTTCGGATAAAAAGGGCCGTCACAGAAGAATTTCCGGCAATGCGGCAGAAAGAGAACGAGCAGGCTTGGAGTTGCGATCGGAAAGTTCAAGCTCGGGGCTTCGTCACCCCGCCGCCGCACACTCGTGCCCATCGCCGTCTCTTTCCGCCGCCGCCATTCTCGGAGAGGAAGATGGTCTCCTCCTCCTCCTCCGCCAACGCCAACTCTTCACCCGTTGGGAGTTGCAAGCACGACCTCTTCCATGTCATTCACAAGGTCCCCGCCGGCGATTCTCCCTACGTCAAGGCCAAACACGTTCAGGCAAGTCAAACCCAAACAAGTCCACCTTTCTTTCTTTATGTTCTTTTCTGGGTGTCTCAGTTCTGGATGAATTTCGAATTTGAAACGCCGCCTGGAAAAAAAAGTTCTCTATTTCTTGAGTTTTGTTGAACGTCTTTGGAGTTTTTCGCATGCCAAGTGTTCTGATGATTGCCTCTGTGGAATTCTCTTTTTTTTTTTTCTTTTTCCTGGGTTCGTTCAGTTGATTGAGAAGGACCCGAGCAGGGCAGTCTCCATGTTCTGGGCCGCCATTAACGCTGGTGACCGAGTTGATAGTGCCTTGAAAGACATGGCTGTGGTGCTGAAGCAATTGAATCGTTCTGATGAGGCAATTGAGGCCATCAAATCCTTTCGTCATCTCTGCCCTCAAGAATCTCAGGAATCCATTGACAACGTGCTCGTTGAACTCTACAAGGTAGTTTGGTACAAACCCAGATATCGATTTCTTTCTACTTCCCATACTTGGAGAACACGGCCCTGACCCTGTTTCTTTTTGTTGATGATGTTTGTGTTGTTTATCTTGCAGAGGTCAGGAAGGGTAGAGGAAGAAATTGAAATGCTTCAGCGCAAGCTGAAGAACATAGAAGAAGTAATGGTGTTCGGTGGGAGAAGGACAAAGGTCGCCAGGTCTCAAGGCAAGAAGATTCAAATAACCGTTGAACAAGAGAGGGCTCGAATTCTAGGAAACTTGGCCTGGGCTTACTTGCAGCAGCACAATTATGGCTTAGCTGAACAACATTACAGGTATGTAACTGGAACTTGGCTGTGAATACCCAAAAAAAAAAAAAAAGAGTAACTCTCCATTCTTGTTCTGATGGAAATGGAGTTCGTTAATTCTTCTTCTGCAGGAGAGCTCTGTCCCTGGAGCCTGATAGGAACAAGCAATGCAACTTGGCAGTGTGTCTGATGCACATGAACAAGCTCCCTGAAGCAAGGGCTCTGCTTCAAGCCGTAAGAACTTCTTGTGGGAACAAACCAATGGAGGAATCTTACGCCAAATCGTTTGAGCGTGCTTATCAGATGCTGACGGAGTTGGAGTCACGCCAATCAAGTGATGGACGTCCTTCTGCTTCTTCTTTGCAAACGCAACCAGTTGGTGATCACCATGGCTGGACGGAATGCCCCTATTTTGCTGCTGCTACTCCTCCTCCTCCACCTCAAAGCTTTGGCATCCTCATGAACAGCGGAAGGCACCGCCATAGGCAGAATTGCTATGCTTCAACGACACCTGTGCTGTTCTCTCAGCCGAGAAGGTGTTTATTCGGAAGTTTGGGAGCAGAGGGATTCCCAAGTAGTACTACAAATCATGGAGAGCAGCAACAGTTGAGTGGGGGAGGGACTGGAGTTACTGTGTTGAAAATTGAAGCGAGTATGGTCACCCCTCGGCTGAAATCTCAGCCAAGATGGGTGACCGCTTCTTCTTCACCTTCGCCTGCTGAAAGAGACTGGAGGAAGCCGTGGACACAAGCCGCTGCGGCCACTACTCCCGGGAACAATGACAATAATAATATACTGGTGAAGTTTCCAGTGGGTACGAACAAGAGTTGGGCTGAGATGGTTGAAGAAGAGGAGGCCGAAGCAGAGCTGGGAAAGCTACCAGCAGGTTGGAAGGCTGATGATTTAACAGGAACTCTGGGCGAGAACTGGGATGCAAACGTGGCTAATGATGAAAAGAGCTGGTATACAAAGAACGAGCAGCAATCTTCCCAAACTGATGGAGGTGGTATATCGAGGACAACAGCCGCATTGAGACGCCTGTGCTTCGACGGAGCTGGGAAAAATATGAACACCACGACGACTAAGAGAAGAAACCGTCTTCAGGTCTTCAAGGACATAACCCCAACTCCAGATAGTCCACGAGCATCTTCTGCGGCAATGTTAATGAATAAGAAAGAAACTGCACTCTAAATTCGTTGATTCTTTTGTAAATGGTGATTTGTATATCATTCCTTCAATCATTCTTTCAATGTAATACATACAAGTGACGAATAAATAATTCTCCTCCCCGGAGGACTGTTTTCCAGATCCCATTTGCAGTGCAGATACCAATTACTGTCTCCCTTTTTGTACTAACCATACAAGAATTGCGTAGCATTCACTCAGAAGGGGGACAAGACCTGAACTGAGTAGCAGAAACATGAGGGGAGAAAAGATCAATTAACTTAATGGATCGTATTGAGCCAGGACAAAATTGATCAGGATCTCTCATCTGTCTATGTAAACCTGAGTAGTACAGAGAGGGATCTGAAGTTGCTCAGTCAAAATTTAGATACATCCTCCTCCGAAAGCTTTAATCGGTGAATCGCAACTCCATTTTGAGCATCAGAAATCTTCCCCCATCTTCCCAGACGAGGTTCCTATTGCAGAACGAACAGATGATCTGTCAGCTTATTATTACGAGGCAAGGATATGAGAGCATATTATCGAAACAAACAAACCAGAATCTGCATATTGAGAGTTCATGTTACCTTGCCAATGCCAACAACGAGGAACTTTCCAGATTTTGCAAAAGCCATGGAGTTTACAAAGCCAACCTGTGTGTGTTCAGAAAGAAGAGAGCTTGTTAAGTAACATCAAAAGGAGTATGCAGGATGAAATAATGCATAGGAAAGAGAATGTCAAATGAAAATGTTGGTATATGATTTGTTTGCTAACCAGAGGAAGATCAAACAAGGGTCGGATGACTTTAGGAGAACTATCAATAGCCCATAAACGGACTGAACCATTGCCAGCTCCTGATGCTGCCAAGTCGCTTCCTCTGCATGCAGCAACTGAGCTTACCCAGGAATATGCTGATGACAGTAATGATAATGTGTGAGTGGGATGATTAAATAACTAGGGACATTAAAAGTTGAGCACCTCATGATATAAAACCATTTTTTGTCCACAATGACCACCAGCAAGAAGCAGGTTACGTCCATCACCATTAGAGGGTTTCCGGTTGTCCTTTTCTTCATCCCTGATGTCAGATGGCAAAGCATGAGCGTCCCTGATACAGTCCACGGGCTTCTTCCTTTGTACAGTCCGCAGCTCAACACTCCCATCATCCGAGCCAGAGAAGAAATCCTCATAATCAATTAAACAACAGCTCTCTAAAGCCGAGGTAGAAGAACGAAAAATTACTCGGGACTCCTCAGGGACCTGTGTGCAAAATCCAGATATGAGATGTCCGTATTACACCCAATTGAAAGTAGAATTTAATACAGGACATAAACCGAGAGAGAAGATGTAATGGTTTGGGATGCCACTCTACAGTAGCATGCAGAAGAAGATGCATAATATAGGCCATTGGAAACTTGTAAGTCCCAGCCCATATAAACGCTTATAACAACTTTAAACCACGAGTTAACCATGGATCAAAATGTCAAGACAAATTGAGAAGTGTTCCTCTTTTGTACCTTAAAAAACTGCATAGTACGATCACGTCCAACAGCCAATACCCTTTCTTTCCGTAGGCAATCAACATTTAAAACGTCACTTTGATGACCAAATAATGTGCTTATGTAAGTCCTGTCTGCAACATTCCATATCTTGATCGATCTATCAAATGAACCAGAAAAGAGTTCTGAAGTCCCATGCCTAAATGCTAGACATGACACAGCTCCTCTGTGGCCTGGGAAAGCCTGGAAGACATTTAACAAGGATTCAAATGAGAAGAACAGTAGAATCACACAAATTCATAGATAGGCATATTTGACAAATAAGATATAAGAAACCAGCCAAGATACCTGAACATGTTCACGTGCCCGAGTGTCCCATAAGTGAATGTGCCGATCTGACCCTCCACTAGCCAAATACCGGCCATCTGGGCTAACAGCTAAAGCCAAAACACTTTTACTATGTTTTGTAGCTCGACCTTCTGGATCCTTGGCTCCATGGGACTTCAAAATTTTGTCAGTTGGCCATTTGTATCTTTCTCTTTTCCCACTCTCTATATCCCAACTAACGATTGAACCATCTTTGGAAGCAGAAAAGCCCCTCAATTCATCATCTGATAGGCACACTGCAGTGACAGGATGTGTGTGCTTCACTAGGTACCGGAATCCATCACCAGTTTCAGGCTTCTGAACCCTAAACCATTGACGAAAGTAAGTTGCCATCCAAATACAAACACATTCCACTGGTCAAATTCTAGCACAAGCTATATATATCTACATCTTGAATGGCTCGAAATGTCAACAGAAGGAATGTGCCACAATCCATTCACTGATACCAAAGAAGAGTGTCTCGTTTTTAGTAACGAATGCTTGAAACTTTAATAAACCTCAAAGGAATAAACTTTGTTCATAAAAAGAAACCAAACGTATAGTTTCTTCAACTAGCTTACCTAGAAGCAACATCCCTCCTCAAGCGCCCACTCTCCTCCAACTGTTCCTTCATCAACTTCCTAGCAACTAAGGAATCTCTCTCGCCTTCCTTCTCATACCCTTTCCCTTCTTCCACTTCCCCATCGTCCTCCTCTGCCCTCTTCTTCTCAATAGCCATAAGATTTTGCAGAGCCTCTTTCCCAAGCCTTACCTTCTTCTCGGCGGCTGTCTCATCGGCGTATTCATCAATCTCTTCATCCTCATCGCCGTGTCCGGAGCTCGCGTCCGAGCCAGGGTACCCATTCTCCTGGTCTGACTCCCCTGACTCAATATCATCATCGCGGAAACCCCCCTTCCGCCGCCTCTTCGTATCGGGCTTGAAAAATGAATCGCCATTGCTCTTGGACTTGTTTGGACCTCCCGGGCCTCGCTTCGCCGGAGCTTTGCCCTTCATGAGTAAGAAATTATCAGGGCGTCAGGGTAGAGAAGCAAAGCAACCCTTCTGGCAGTTGTAGAAATCTGGTAAAGCCGCGACTTCGAAAGTTGCAGGATAGTCAGGGGGAAACTGGGGAGGTGTATTAGGGCATTCTGTGGAGAAAGCTGCACAGGGGTTTAACGTTAGGGTTTATTTGTCTCGGTGGAAAGGAAGCGGCAAAGTGATCACGGAAAGGAAGCAGGAGGAAGATCTGGGTCTGGTGGTCGGATCGTGCAATCTACAGTTAATCGGGTTCTCTCAGGTGAAAGGCTGTTAATACATAGGCCGGGGGCCCAATGGCGTTCTTATACAGGCTTACTCTTCGTGTCAGACTAATCATATTCAAGGTATTATACCGATAATTATGGGAAATGTATATATTTTGGATCATAATACGGGGCTCTAGAATTGACATTTCTATGTGTCGTCAATGGAAAATGAGAGGAATAGGATGAAACCAAGTGAAGCATTTACAGTTTGAGGTATGGACTGATGTTTTTGTTGATAATATCATAGTTGTAAAAATGTCACGACGATATGATGCTCATATGTCATAAAATAATTCTTACTATAGTGCTAATATTGTCATACGATGACGATATGACAGCTAAGAAGTATTATCATTGTGATAATATTTTCATATGATGATACTAAAGAGTGTTTTTTGGACTTCGTTTTTTGTTGGAACTCATATATTAGTTTTATCAAGTTCATATCAATTCATATTGATTCGTATCAAGTTCATATCAATGCAATATGAAAATCAAATCAGATCCTATCAGTTCATTTGAAGATTATTTCATATTATATCAGTTCGTATCCAGTTCATATCATGTTCATATTAAGGTCATATCAGTTTATGTCAATATCGTATAAGTACATATCATATGTTCATATCAGTTCATATCAAGTTCAAGTAAGTTCATATCAAGACCATATGCTTGTGGTATGCTGATGATATATGACGATGATACGATCATATGTTAGTGGTATGACAAAGTAGATTTTGAAAATTTTCACATGTTTCAAATTAAACAAGGTATAACATACTAGATTATTAGCTAAAACCAATCCCAATTACATTATCTAGGTGCTATAATAAAGGGAAGTGTTCTAAAGGTTAACTTTTAACTTATATTGAAAGTACCGACCAAATGAAACAAAACTGAAAATTGTCTAAGATACATTGGGACATAAAATTTCTAGTTTTCTTGTGGTATCATGTTCTCACAAATACATCTTTGTTGCTATCTTGAAGATCCTTTCGTGCTCCAGATTATCTTTGTCGGCTACGATGTCTGTGATTAGCTTGTCTCTTGATGCATTCATGAAGTCAATATCCTCCCATTGAGTTCTCATATATGCCTCATACTTAGCTTCCATTTCTCAGACCATTTTGATTACAAAAATTCCACATTACTTGTTATTAGGCTTGTTATTAGGCTGTGTAACATTCTTCAAATCGGATTCACTAAATTCTTCAAAGTCAATTTGTTTGAGTACTGGTATGTATTTGGTGACATACTGATAGACCTCAAAATCTAGGGTGCGCGAAACGCGATGAAATTGGGAATGAGTGTAGATCAATTAGGGACTGATCTCGGGATTGGAAATTGAAAGAACGAGTTGAGAGAGAGAGGAAGAAGGGTTCGGTCGAAGCCTAGGGAAGAGAGTAGGGGTTTCGGCTAGAGAGAGGAAGAACAGAGAGAGAGGATTAGGGTTTTGATATTCTTATAATCTTATTATGCTTAATCATAAACCCGAATTACAGCGATACTTATACTAATCGACAATTATCCCCTTTACTCCCCAAAATAATAACCTAATCATAATACTCCCTCCCCAACAATGGATCAACATAATAATCCGAATAGTAAAACGACAATAAACCGACAATTAAATAATAATCCTAAAATATGTTCATCATCCCCTTCCCCTTGAAGCACAACCTTGCCCTCAAGGTTGATCCTTCTCATCTCGATCCACCTTCATTTCCATGCCATCTTCCTCATCCACTTCATCCTCCCAACGCCCCAAGAGCATCATCATATCTGGCTTCGCGCACTGGTGTCCAACAACGAACTTTTCATTGCAGTTGAAGCATTTCCCTTCCCTCCTCTTCTGCTCTATTTCTGCAGGGGTTAAGCGAACAAACCCCTTTGGTGGCGCTTGAATCCCTGCACGATTATCCCAGGTCCTGCTGCCCCGACGAATCCAGCAGCAGTGCCAGCACTACCCACGGAACCTCCTTCGCTTCTTCCCGCCGCCACGACTGGTCCGCCACTCCCGCTCGACTTCGAGTACCTCCCCACCGCGCTCCGCCAGCTTTCAATCTCCTCCTCTTTGAGCCCTGCCAAATGGAAAACAGACCTCAACGAGTCAGGCTCGAAAACTCTTACCGCTGCAGCAATCTCCGGACTCAGCCCCGCCATGCACAACCCGACCAAGGTCTCTTCCGGAACTCCCTTGCACTGGTTCCCCAACTTAAGGGACTCTGCCTTATACTCAGCGACTGTTCCTGTTTGCCTCAACTTTGCCAGTTGCTCTGGCGCCCAGCCATCCGACTTGCCAAACTGATAACGAACCTCTTCCTGAAATTGAGGCCACGATATGGGTGTCCTCATCTCCGTGTATGTCCTCCCCAACCACTCCCACCACTGCAGTGCAGCACCTTCTAAGTAGAAGGACGCCAGATAGGCTTTCCTCTCCTCGCACACATCATGGTTCTTGAACCACTTGTCAGATGCATACAACCATAACCCAGCATTCTCCTGGCCATTGAATTTTGGAAATTCGATGGTTGGAGGTTTAACTCGAAACACCAAATCACCATAACCCTCATAGTTCGAGCATTCCCTCCATACTTGCCGATATCTGGGGTCGTTGCACGGAAGTGCGGTCGTTTTTGCTCCCGCTCCGAACTCCAGGTGCCACCATACTCTTCTCTCCTACTCATCTCCTTTCCCCCGCTTCCCTGCTCAAACTCCAACTGCCTCTCCATAGTCTCATCCTCCATTCGAGCCGCCCCGTAGGGAAGGTAGTCACCTCCCTGCTCTTCCCGCTCCATCCGCCAGTCTCCTTTGCCGCACCCAGTCTGCCCGCCTCCTGGTCCGAAATCAGTCCGGTTAGGAAATGAGGTTGGACCATTCCACCCTGACCCTGTTCGGCCGAACTGATTGTGAATGAAGTTGTCATACCCATCCATCTTTGACTTCCGCTTCCGTGCCGTCGCGATCTCCTGCTCAGACGGAGTTGGCAACAGCCCGTTGCCCTGCCTAGCTCCCGCGCCCACGGACGTCGTGTGATTCCCCGTTGCAGCTTGGCGGGGTGTGGGGCTCTCTGCGGACGACTCCTTCACCTCGTGCTCCTTTGCGATCGCGCCCGCGTCTCCATGGTTGCGGTCTCCCTGTATCTTAACTGCCACCTCTTCGAGCTCCACCTCAGTCGACGCTCTAGTCTCCTTTCCTGCATCGATGCTTCCTTCTGGGGATAGTCCCCCCAAATAACTGTACCAGCACTTTTGAGAGTAACAGCACCATCCGACCTGCGTTCACGTTAGCTTTTTCAGCAGCTAACCTTGCGTTCTCTACAACCTGGTGGATGGAACGGTTAACCTCCTTCAGCCCTTCCTCTAGGTTTCCTTGCATCCTGGAGACCTTGAATATCTCTGACCGGACCTCAACCCAATATGGCTCTTCGACGCATTCCCCGTCGCGTGGCGGTTGCATCAGTGCCTTTTCCTTGCCATGCGCCGCCTTGGTCCCCTTCACCGCGGTGACCGCGGCTGCCTTGTCTCCTGGTTTATGTGCGGTGGTCGACGTGGTAACCTTGTCGCCACCAGCTTTCTCTTCTAGTGCTCTTGTGGTAGTCATATTTGATAGTTCTCCACACCCAACCGGTCTGATACCAAGATGATAGGCCCCAAAATCTAGGGTGCGAGAAACGCGGTGAAATTGGGACTGAGTGTAGATCAATTAGGGATTGATCTCGGGATTGAGAATTGAGAGAGAGAGAGAGAGAGAGAGAGAGAGAGAGAGAAAGAAGGGTTCGGCCGAAGCCTAGGGAAGAGAGTAGGGGTTTCGGCTAGAGAGAGGATTAGGGTTTTGATATTATACTAATAAACAATTATCCCCTTTACTCCCAAAATAATAACCTAATCATAATACTCCCTCCCCAACAATGGACCAACATAATAATCCGAATAGTAAACCGACAATTAAATAATAATCATAAAATGTGTTCATCACATACTTAATGACATTCATCACTTTATTTTTAGTATGGCATGAATGGTCTATTTTTCAAGGAAGCCTATCCATGAACGGGATTTTCTTCCATGATATGTTGACACAAGTCATCACGACATGATCTTTATCGCATTAGGGGAAGAACCACTATAGCAAATAAGGTAACTTGTGATACTGAAAGTAGATTCAAATTTTGTTATGTTATAATGATTGTATGATATGTTTTTTACTAGGTTGCAGCTTGAGAAATTCTTATGTTTCGACCAGTCCCTTTCATCAATATATTCCAATGCCTTTTTGAAATAGTATTGATCATCTTTGTCTTTCAGTTTTTCATACAAAGCAACATGTTCTTCCTTCTGTGTAATGAATAGAGGGTTTTAGTTAATGAGAAAATATGAATATGGTTTAATCAATATTGGAGTCTAAATGTCTTACTACAAATGATTTCATCGAAGAAGCACTGGTTGATTTCATCAGATTCTGCTTGTAATATGTTCTGATAGTCACAATACCAATTGATGATATCAACTTATAGTGGCTCGTCATAGCAAATGGTTTGCATCTCAATTCTAGACAGTGGACAAGTTCCATCAGTCCTCCTAAAGATTTTCTCATCCCTATTAATTGTATTTGAGAATTTGTTATTACTTACATATTTCATACCAAGATCACATCAAGATCGTATAAGTGTGTATCAAGATCATATTAGTTCATATCAATATCGTATCAGTTCATGTCAATATTATATCAATTTCATGTTAGTTCAAAAAGTTCATATCAACTTGGTATTGAGATCATATCAGTTCATATTAACTTTATATTAGTTCATATTAATGATCATAACAAGTAAATTTGAATTGACTGAATTACTTACATATTTCCTTGGCACTTGACATAATACAGGATGTTATAAACCATGTCAATCTTGTTGATCATGAGTGGTGTTCTTATCACTAGCGGTGGAGTAGGTTGCCCACCTAACTCTTGCCATGGTTATTCCTCTGACAGGATTACTTCATGTGAATCAGACAAATTGAGGTACTTAATGTAGTCTTCTACAACAAATACACTTTATAAATCCCATTCAGCTCTCAAGTTGTCCTCATCAATGCTTTTTACATTGCTAACTTTCACCTTCTTGTTGTCAGCCTTAACAGTGGTTTTGGGTTGCTGAGTTTTTTTTTTATGGATAATAGCATGTTCGCAATAACCTAAAATTTTGTTGGCTTCTTTGGTGCTTCAAGTTCTTCGACGATTGAAGTAGTAGTTGCATCGATGATTGGACAAGGTGATGGTTCTTGTGTACTAGTGACACAAAGATCAAATGATGGAATGTCGTTGTTTGTAGTAGTGGCATTGGTCCCCTCCTTTTTGTTGGGACTATTATTGCCTTCTTCTTTTGGTTCGTGTCTTTGCCAATCTTCTTATGAGTTGTGGTGTGGCTATCTTTGTTGCTTTGAATTGTATCATTGCATTCCATATTCTCAGTTTTCTCATTATCCTTGCTGGTCTTTTCTTCGCCACTGTGTGCTTCTTTGTTGGTCTCCTCTTCTTAAAAAAGTGCGTTCTACCAAGTTCTTTCCCTTGTTGATGCCATGGGTTGTTGTATTAGCTTCCTTTTCAATTGGAGTATCATCGTGCTTTTTGATCTTAGGGGTCGTTTGGTTTTGGTGATAGTTAAATAGATGCATTGTCATCAATGTATGCATAATAATATACATGTATATTAGAAAATCGGTGTATTGTAGTTTGGATCGTTTAGTTTATGTGATAGTTATTGTGTTATTTAAATATGTTATATTACTTTTTGGATGAAATGTCACTTTTACCCTTTGTTTGTAATATAAAAAAGCAATACACATAAAAAGGTAGGGACAAAATTGGAAGAAAAAAACACACAACAATCTCAACAATCTCACCAAAAACTTGAGATTTAACTATCACTCATTTTGAGTGATAGTTTGTGTCACATCAAGCAAACAATGCATGCATTGTTTGTGCAAAAAATTCAAAATAACGATGCATTGTGAACAATGCATGTATTGTAACTATCTCAACCAAACAATCACCAAAACCAAACGACCCCTCAGAGTTTATGGTCTTAACATCATCATTAAGGGATTCTCCTTGTTGAGTATCATTGCTTTTTGTGGGACCAATAATAGGAAGGTCAATTGGCGGGTAAAATACATCGTGTACCACTAAAGTATAAGAATTGGGGGAGCTATACCACTTAACTAAGAATATTTAGAATCAATTTTTGAATATAAAATTTAGAATCAACTATCATTATAAATATTTTCAATTATCATTATGTGTTCTTATGATTGAATAATTTCCTAAAACAAATATATCTTATAAATTCTATCTCGATATAAATAATCTGAGAATGTTATATTTAGTCTTCTTACATCATGGTGATGTTGTCTAATTTTCCATGTTAAATCTCCTTTTAATTCTCTAGGGGGTGGTTTGGATGAGGGTTTTTAATTTGAGAGATTTGGCTCTAAATCACTCATTTAAAATACCTAGAAATTTATATGCAGGATTTGTTTAAATTAACTCGTTTGGAAACTAACGAGAGATTTTAATAGAGAAACCAGAAATACAGTTTTGCCCCATATGTTCCTCAAACAAACTCCGCCAACATAACATTAGAACTCTCGACGTTGATTGGAATCGACACCGCCAACATCGACATCTGCCTAGCATCGTTGACTCCCTCCAACAAAGATGAAGGGATGTGGGTTGCTTGACGAATCCCCTAAATCTGGCCTTTATCCCCCTTCTATTGTTTGCAAAAATAATAACCCCCAAACAAGCTCTGTATTTCTACAACGATTTCACAGTCGTCGATCATCGACGAATCTCTCTACTGAAGAGCAGCAGCTGCGCAAGAACATAGCAGAAGACAAAAGGCGATTATTATGGTTGTGGGCAGAGATCAAGTGAGTTGGGTTCTTGATTCCATTTTGGAGGAGGAGAAGCGCAATCGACGACCGCTGAATTTAGAAACCGAGTTTGATTATCGTTGGTGGAGGAAGAATGAAAAAGGTGCGTTGCTGGAGGAAGAATGAAGAAGGGTCAAAGAATGAAGAAGGGTTCGTTGCTGGAGGAGGAATGAAGAAGGGTTTGCGGAGGAAGAATAAAGAAGGGTCGTTGCTGGAGGAAGAATGAAGCAGGGTTGGTGGAGGAAAAATGAAGAAGGATTCAAGAATGAATAAGGGTAAGTTTTGGAAAAATGAATTAAAGAATGAGAGATTTCAAAATAGCTGATGGTCATAAGCTATTTCACAATCCGACATATATGGGTTTTTGAAATCTCTAATGGCCACAGTCCCTAATTTGTACAGCTCTTTCCAAACGTGTTATTTGATTAAAATCCTTCATTGTATGAGATTGTTTTAAAATCCCGCATCACAATTCTTCAACAATCCTTCATCCAAACGACCGCTTATATTATATTATATTATATTATAGATGTTTCATATTAGTTAAATTTAGTAATTCTAATTCTCTTTCTATTGTCATATTTTCTTTTCTACATCTTTTACTGAATGCTGTAGCTTTTATAGTTCATTTTATTGCTTGGTTACTTTTCGTCTCTTTTCGTTCTAAATATTTTTCAATTACTGGAATATGTTTTATTCCTTATGATTGTGTTCCATTTATCTTTCTTTAGTTTTGATGTATTGATGATCGATTAGGTTCTATTTTAACTATTTCTAATGGTGCTTCTAATTAAATTAGGGTGTTTAAATAGATATTTTAATATTAATTTTAAATATTTATTATTATATTGTAGTATATTTATTAATTTTCTTAATATTCATTTATTATTTTTACTAATTTATCTATTATATTGAAAAACTTTAATTAGCCATTTTAGTAATAATATGTTTAGAAGGTTTTCTAATTTTTATATGAGATAAAAACTTGTTGAAATATAGTTTGAATATTTTTAAAAGTTTTGGGTACCAAAATGTAATTAAAATTTGAATTTGTATGGAAAAGTAGATGGATACACATTTTGTTGACTTTAAAGGTACCCGGCGCCCTATTTAAACTTAAGTGGTATATCTACCTCAATTCTCAAACTTAAGTGATACGAGGTATCTTATCTTTAATTGGTTCCTCTAAAACATGTTCCTTTGTTTGCTAGGTTGCAAGTGAACACTTCCCTCATTTGCTTTGAGATTCTCTATTTGGTCATGAACTTCCTTCATTTGAGCTTCATATATCTTCTGAATCATACTAAGTGTATGTTGTTTTGAAGTATTGAGATTCTCCATTACATGTTTGGCCTATATTAAAGAATTCAAAAATTCTATTGAACATTCATATAAAGAATTCATACCATTCATACCAACATGAAGAGTGTGGTGGTAGAGGTTTTAATAGAGATATGATTCTTGATGTTGTGGTTGCAACCATTTTGTAGGTCAATAACCTTGTTATTGATATATGTTTTTGAACTTGTTGCAGTGCTTATGTTGTGATTACCCAATATAGGCGATAAACCTAAAATTGGGTACTTGAGGAGTTATGTGTTTACTTATGTACTTAAAATCTCCTAACCTATGAGTTTGGTAGTAACAATATATGCAGTAGTACATGTTAAGATGGAACGGCTAATGTGGTATATCAACTCACAGTCAGATTTTGAGGACAAAATCTTTAAAGGAGGGGAGAATTATAACATCCCGTTCCGGCTAAATTCGTATTACGGTCGCTAGAAAATTTTAAGATTAAACCTAACAATTGTTTGAGTTTCGGTGAAACACATTAAAAGTATCTAGTCTTTTCTTACAACATAGTCCCCCAATTAGCGAGCTTGTAGTGAACGGTTGGTCAAAGAATTTCTTGAGCTTCTAGTCAGAAGAATTGGCGTTCGGTGGACCGGAAACCAAATTAAGCCAGAATTTTATATACAAGTTTCTTACGATGGGGTAATAAATTTTTTAGTTTTAATCTATGAATTTCGATAATTATCTAGGTCGGAGTCGGAATCGTTGAATTTAGCTCCAACAAGGGTTTTGATGTGTTTTTATCAAGAATTTGACTCAGATTCTAGTATTAACATTGACGGGGACCCTGCAGGGGATATTAAGACAATCTCGGATTTTGATTCTAGGTTTGTTGGTGAAAATTGAGGTTTTGGTACGGGAGGCTAAAACCAGTGTTTGAACAACCAGAACTGGTGAGGGATTAACACGGCATACCGTGTTTGTCGTATCATGATAATTACATTTTTGGTTACAAATGACCTAGGTTAACTAGAATGGCACAATTAGGGGGTGTATGGACTTTTATGCTATATGATGAACCGTGGACTGCTAGGTGATATGATTGCCTTACTTTAATTGTTAGGGACCATTTTTATGTTGATAATTGCATATATATATATATATATACATATACATATATATAGGCACAAAAAGGAATGCACCATCTTAGGGTTTATAGATTATGATTTAGATAATTATGACCTAGGGTTCACTCATTAAGGGTTAGGGTATAATATCATACACAAAAATCCTGGTAATTCGAGGTCTAGATAGTGTTTACATACTCGAGATATGCGGTACCCCGGATTTCACCCGGGGTACCATAGAAGCCACCACATATATATATATTGCTATTTGTGGGGTTAACTGTTGATATGCCTTATGTTGATTTGAGAAGGTGTTTGATTATGAGTTTTGTTTTCCGGCGAGAAAACTTGTGTTGAATCGAATTGATTGCACCTTTTACCTCTTTGGACAACGACTAAGACATGGCTCACTCCTCTTCAAACAAGGTTCGAATGAGGGTGTTTGATTGATGGTGAAAGAAACCTACATATTCTAGGTAAAGTTACTCCTACTCCTTTGGAGGTTCAGCGAGACCTCCATATAGGCAAGTACGACCAAGGCTGCATTGTAGAGAAATGATAAAGTTATAGGGTGTCAAATGGTTGGTTGTGGATTTGGAGAACCCCTTCTCTGTCAAGTCCTCCTCCTATTTACAGCCTTGAGGTGGTAACTGTCGTAGAAAAACCGTCTAGAGAGTAAATTCGGTCTGCAGAGTAACTTCCAAAAAGAACTTCTTCCATTCTTCCTCGGACATGGCTGACGTGTCCTTGAACGTGGAATAATCGACGGTTGCCCAGTTAACCTCATGCTTTCTCTTTTGGAAGTGACGTCTTGTTACTTACCTCCCCTTTACCATGACCATTCCAAATCTTACGACGAGGGCCTTCTAAATCACACGACCGACGTGGTCTACCGAACTCGCGACGAACATTGTCTAGATCTCGCGACCAATGAGGTCTATCAAACTCCACGCGACAATGCCCACTCGCGACCATCGTGGTCTGATCTCTTCCTCGCAACCCACATGGTCTATAAGGTGTTACATACACCCCCCGGGACTGAAGGCCCTCGTTGAGGTTTGCCCCACCATCGCGGAGAGGCTCTGATACCACTTGTAACATCCCGAACTTTTTCCCGACAAAGATATTGTCCGCTTTGGGCCTTAACCCTCATGGTTTTTGACTTGGGGTGCAATTCAAGGTGACTTCCCATAAGGTCACTCATCCTTGTTGTACTCCACATTGAGTACTTTTAACTTTGGAGTTCTCACAAGAACTTCTCCATTTCACCCCAAAATGCGTCTTATCAGTTAAAGCCGTTTTCTTACTTATGAACTATGAATCTCTCCCGTTCTTTGTCGATGTGTGATTCGCCTAACGTGTTATATGTTCATTATTATTTATTTTTGTTGTTGGTTTTTACTTTTAAGCCCAAATCTATTAGGTGCGAGTTAAAGACGACAGACTATCAACTAACTAGTTATCTGGTTTTCCAAAGGCTAGAGATCGGACCCCTTTCAGCCGAATTAAATCTCTTCCCTTTTGAAAAGATTCCAATTTCTACTTCTGAAGAAAGAGTCTCCCTGACAACCAAAGATATGACATTTAGCACTGAAATGGAAAAGAGTATAGTGGTTGGGAAAGCAGCTCTCATGCATTTATGTCATTACCAGTCTACGTGCTATACCCACACCAGCAGTCCTCGGGTTAGTAGTTTTTTACCAATTCTAGTCAACATTAGAGTAACTTTTAGGTGCACCCGGTTTTGGGTTTCAATCAAAACCGCCCGGGTTCCATCCAATTCCAGATGCTCCCTGTTTTCTACACCATATCCCAGCTTGCTGCGGTTACATACAAAAGGGAGGAAAATAAAGCAACAAAAAGCTAATTACTAGCTTAGCCTAGCATGAAGAAACCCAGCCTTGTTGAGGTTCTAATCTTGGCGATGATGGTGGCCCTCCTTTCTCTCACGGCAACAAAATCTGCGGTAGCTGAAGGCGACGACGACGGGAACGGCGACGGTGGAGGCGGCAGTAGTGCTGCTGTTTCCACCTTCACCAACACGTCACCTTCGCCAGGTCATTCTTCTCGGGATGCCGATCGCCCTCCGTTTCCGGATCCTGTGATTTGTATCTGTTTGCTGATTAATATGCTGACTGTCGCGTTGAAGCTTTGGAAGTCATACGTGTTAGGCGAGTTGTTCTGATTTGTGGCCGTTAGTTTGGTTCATGTAGCTTCACAAAGTAGATGTCCCGCGCTAAACTGCATTCACCTCTGTCTCTGTCTCTGTTAGTTTGCACTTCAAACCTCAGTGCTTCATTGTGCAATTAATTTTCTTTGTTTCTTCGCTTGTTTTTTTTTTTTTTGAAGCACTCGGCCTGTGTTTTCTGATTCAAAAATTGTAGTATTTGTGTGTTAATTAAGTAGCTTGTTCACGGGGATATCAAGACTCAAGAGTCGTCATCAAATTAAGAGAGATCAAAAGTAAGTGAGGTTGCTATGAGAACAAACAAGAAGATATGGAACCACAAGCCAAGTACATGCATTATCCCTAATGTGAGTTTAATTCATTAATAACGATATGCGTACTATCTGTGTGCTCAGCTTTAGGGTTCGTTTGCTTAGCTTGTTGGATTTGGATCATGGATTTGGTACTCAAATCCCAAGTTTGATGGATTTAACATAAGTCCATTGTTTGTTGAAGGGTGCTAAATCTGTGGGGTCCACGAATTTGGTCTTTATTTTTGGAACCAAATCCGTGGACCCCACGGACTTGTAAATCTCACATATCGATTTGGGATTTGCAAATCCTTGATGGTTAGTTATTTATTTAACAAATCCATCATCAAATCTATCATGCAAACATTAAACTCTTCAAATTCATAATCCAATAAATCCAACATAAATTCCAAGATTTTTATTGGCCAAAACCCTCATTTTTCAAGCAAACGACCCCTAAATATTGTGATATGGAAATAAGGGTAAAGGTAGAGAGAAATTTAGAGAAATATTGAAGTGTGTGTGCGAAAATGACGAGAGCTTGGATTTGGAAGGCCTTAGTCTCTATTTAGGCTTTCATTGGGCTTTCTGTTGGTCTTTGTAGTGGCTCTGTGCATTTGGGCCCGTATGTATTGAGTAGACTATAGTTATGATACAGGTTCAGTGGCGCGCGTCATATCCTACCGGTCCAACAATTTAGGATTTTTTCCCGAATATACTTGTTTTTAAAAAAAGTTCTCAAAATAAGTACGTTTTATGAAAAATTCCCAATCTACATATGTTTGCTTGAGAAAAAAGCGGTGAATATGCATAATTGCGATTGACGGCCGCGGTGAGTAGGGGTGAACAAACACACCCATAAACCAACCCACCCGTCCAATCCGACCCAACCCACCTGTATTTATTGCTAAAACGAAGGTTTTAGGTTGGGTGAGGGTTTTCTTTTGTACAACCGGCCTCTATTGGGTTGGGTTTGGATTTTGGATTACAAAACCCGTAGAACCCGACCCAACCCGTGTTCCAACTATTGGTAGGAGTTCGTATCCAAAAATATTTATGTCATATATAGCCATACTTATGCGAATATTAAGATATTTCGCCATGTTTTTCTCTCTTGGTCTCCTTAATCTAATGCATTCTTCGGCTTAAAGTTTAGACATAAATTTAATATAGCTATGATTCACGTAATCCTTTTTCTTGTGTACAATTTTAATAGAATAACGTATTACGGGTGCATTCGTTTATAACCTTTTTAGCCTATTTCAACAAATATCGTGAAAAAAACTAGACATATGTTGAAGTAAATCACATTTTATTAAAACTGAAACAACATTTGTGAAATTTGATACCTTTCACCTCGGTTTATTCGTTTGAAATTTAGTTATTTATACCTTTCCAACATTTGTGAAATTTGATACCTTTCCAACATGACAGTCCTGACTCAAAGTAGTTTGGAGTTTCGGCAATGGATAGCTGACATGAAGCTAGTTCATCATGTTGTGCAGGGTTCTTGGTTGACTTGGTGGAATAAGCAAGCAACAAACCCAATAGCTAAGAGGCTTGACAGATTCCTAGTTAGTGGAGAGTGGCTGGATATATTTACTAATAGTGTGGCTCGTACTTTATCTCCTGGAGTATCAGATCATTGTGGATTGTTGATGGATTCTAGTCCAGAAGTTGAGTCTCTTCCGAAGCCTTTCAAATATTTCAAAATGTGGAGGCAACATCCAAAGTATGAGGGGCTGGTATTAGAAGCATGGGATGAGGCAACTTCAGGGGCTTATTATAAACAGTTTTATAGGAAGCTAAAGTTTCTTAAGGATAAATTGAAAAAGTTGAATCGAGAGAGCTATTCTAAGATCTCTGCTAGAGCGAGAGAGGCTGAGTTGGAGCTGGCTCACAGGCAATCTGAAGTTTTGCTTCATCCTAATGAGGACAATACTATTCTTGAATTGGAGCAAGCTACCATCTGTAGTGAATTACTGAAGGCAGAGGAGAGTCTATATCGCCAGAAATCCAGGGTCAGGTATGTTCAGGAGGGTGATGCAAATACATCATACTTTCATCGATTGGTGAAAGTAAGAAATCATAGGCAATCTATCAAAAGACTACTGAAGGATGATGGTACAGAGGTCACAACAGTAAAGGAAATGGGGCAGTTGCAGTGGAGTTCTATCAACAATTATTGGGGAACAAAGATGTAGTTGTACAAGGCAAAACCATTGATTATTATAGAAGTTTTCTGAAGCATACACTTGATACATAAGTTGCAGCTTCTCTATTGACTCCAGTAACAAGAGAAGAAATCAGAAAGGTTTCAAGCATATGCCAAATGATAAAGCTCCGGGGCCAGATGGATTTCCTGCTGAGTTCTATAAGGGTGACTGGGCAATAATTGGGAATCTGTGGAGGAGGTTGTGCTAGAGTTCTTTCGAACAGGCATAATGCCAAAACAGGTAAATTCCACAATTCTAGCTTTGATCCCTACGCTGCCTGTAGTAGATCGAATGAAAATTTTTTAGACCAATCTCTTGTTGCAATGTATTGTATTAAGGGATATCTAAAATACATGCAAATAGGCTGGCAGTAGTTCTTCCTCTTGTTATAGGAAAAGCACAATCAGCTTTTGTTAAGGGTAGGCTAAGAAGTGATAACATCTTAATGGCTTCTAAACTAGTAAAGGATTATCACAAAAGTCTATATCCTCGAGATGCGTGTTGAAAATTGATTTAATGAAGGCCTTTGCATCTATTGATTGTGAATTTTTGTTTAAAGTCCTCTTAGGTATGAACTTCCCAGCAGAGTTTGTTCAGTTATTGGAAGCGTGTGTTAGAACACCTATGTTGAGTGTCTGTTTTAATGGTGGACTGTGTGGATACTTTCCTGCTTGTAAAGGGCTTCGTCAAGGGGATCCCCTGTCGCGCTACTTATTTACAGTTGCAAAAGAGTTTTTCTCTTGTCTCTTACATAATGCCGTCATCACAAATCAAGTGCCCTACCACCCTCGATGCAAGTCTTTAGAGATTTCTCATCTGTGTTTCGCGGATGATCTATTAGTCTTCACTAATGGTTCAGTCAGGGGAGTAATGGGGATTAGGAGCTTGCTTGATGGTTTTTATAGAGATTTTGGTTTAAGGTGCAATGTTGAGAAGTGCCAACTGTTTTGTGCGGGGATACCAGATGAAGAGAAGAGTATGATATTGAGGGTAATAGGATTTCCATTAGATGAGCTGCCTGTCAGATATCTTGGTGTCCCTCTTATCACTTGGAAACTTTCATCCACAGATTGCAAGCTGTTGGTGGATAAGATAACAACAAGAATTACAACATGGCAAGCACACCTCTAGAGTTATGTTGGAATACTGCAGCTTATTTCTTCTGTTGTCACCAGCACAATGCAAAACTGGATGTCCCTATTATTACTACTAATGAAGGTATTGAAAGAGGTGGAGATGTTATGTAACAGATTCTTATGGGGAGAAGGGAGTTTGGAAAAGATGAAAAGAGCACTGGTTTCTTGGGAGAAGGTGGCTAGGCTCAAGGCAGAAGGGGGTCTTGGTATCAGAGACTTCAAATCATGGAACAAAGCGTGTGTGATACGTCATCTGTGGAATCTCCTTGCAGAGGCATGGTCATTATGGGTGGCTTGGATACTTAAGTACAAAGTTAAGCATCAATCCATATGGACTTTGTCTGGGTCTTTAGGTTCCTGGATTTGGCGTCGTATCTTGAAGTGCAGAAGCCTGGCTCAACCTTATTTTTCTGGAGTAGGAGCTACATTGGCATGGGAAGGTAATAATCTTGCTCATTACTCTGTTAAAACTGTCTGGAATTCAATCCGTCCTACTTTCCATACGGTTGACTGGAGTGAAGCTGTGTGGGGAAAGCCGTTTATACCAAAGCACAGCTTTCTTGTATGGCTTATTATTCTGGACAGAATCACCACAAAAGACAAGTTATTGAAATGGGGGATAATAGCTGATAGGAGTTGTGTGTTGTGCCCTGGTGGAGAGGAAACAAGTGACCATCTGTTTGTTAACTGTTCTTATAGCAGGAGTGTGATTACAACCATGTTGCAGAAGATAACACTGGTACCAGGGGCAAAAAGATTCTGGTCAAGGCAGTCGGATAAAACAAAGTTGGTAAGGTTGTGCTGGTTGATTTCACTGAGTTATATTTGGAGGGAACGCTACCAGAGACTTTACGGTACTAAGAGAATCAGGTTGCCTCATCAAATTGTCAAGCAGAGTGCCGAGGAAGTGGAGATTTTTGTCTTGAACAACCTGCAGATAGCCAATTCGATTCATACATATATAATTTGAGTTATATTCTTGTAATAGTGATAGTGTTCTGTTGAAACTTTGTACTAGGAGAAAGGGGTTTTTGCAGGTTGCAAATCCTAGTGCTTAATGCCAAATTTTGATTAACCATAAAAATAGAAGATATAATTGTTAAGTGACAAATGAATTTGACTCATGCTTACAACGAGTGGGTTAAATGGATTCATGGAATAGATTCTTGATTTCATGAATTAGATTATATGGATTCATAGATCCGAAGGACATCTAAGTTTTGGATCATTTTGTAAAATTTTAGGTACGAAAGAGACATCTAAGTATTAGAAATCAATTTTTTATATGAATATTTTAATAGATATAAAATGAAAGTGCTAAACTATAATTATCCACCAATTCATTGCATTCAATAGAATCAAAATCGCGCTTCCAAACTTAAATGTTAAAGCTTATGCTTTACGCTTCTAGATTACCTTAAAGATTTAGTTTCCATATAGAAGCTACAGTGTTTGAAATGTAGCAAAATAGACTATAGATATGGTGAAGGCGCTTAAAATCTCGCTTATACCCTGCTTTTATGCGATTTTGTGTAACATGTAATTTATGAAATTTAACATCATTTTTCCTTACTAGAAATTGAAAACAAAATGAAAGAAAAGTCTAAACAAACATAGAATCATTGAACACTATCATCTCATCCCCGAACTCCACTCCTTATTCTTTCACTCCTTCCAATAAGTCATACTAGTGAACTGGATTCAAATTATCACCTTTTGTTTTCTTTGTTTGATGGTAAGAATCTATAGAAGACTAAGTATCATATTATGGATGAAATAAATATCCCTAATTAGATGCATTAAACCATACCAGTGGACTGGATTCAAATTGTCACCTTTTGTTTTCTTTATTTGATGGCAAGAATTTATAGAAGACTATGTGTCAACATTATGGATAACTATCACTAATTAGATGCTCTTCATTATAAATAATGAAGTATATTCACTTTTGTAATTGATGCAAGTATAGCCATTAAGTTGGTCTTAGTCTCGTTGAACTAGAGTAGACAAAAATCGAAGTAAATCAGAGAACACAAAGATAGATATGGATGACAAAACCCAAAGCCACCAAACCAATGCTTCAATTGAATGGCATCACTACATCAAATGAAGTGGACCACAATGGGGATGATGACCTATCCCTAATTGGAATCCACACACACAAGAGAAAGAAGTTGAAATTCCTCCAAGGAATTAAAAAAAATCAAAAGCTTAATTTTGACCATAGTTGTATGTGAGTTATTGTAAACTCGTAGGTGTTACAATCTCTATTTATAGAGGTCATAAAATCCTAAAAGAACAGTAAAATATAAGGAAAAACCATACCTTACGGTGTTAAGGAAAACCAGTTCTAATAGGACAAGGTAAACACAATCATGAAGAAGGTAGGATAGCTTTAGAAGCTACTAGAAGAGTTTATGGATGACCTCCTTTCTTATCCTAGTTATAGAGGGGGGGGGGGGGGGGGGGGGAGGTTTAGTCATTTTTCTCCTAAAATCAACTAAAACATTCCATGTACGACTTGAAATTGGATTTCTTCGACTTGGAGACGAAGTAACCTTGAAGAGGATGTTTCTGAAGAACTTGGGCCCGTGCGGCGGCTGGATGGCGGTCGGTTCCGCCGCTGTATTTTGTCTCTGAATTGGCATGTTTTTGGTGGACAACTTCGTCTTAAACTATTCCTCAAATTCCACCTCGTTTGGACTTTGTTTGACCCTCATGTTCTTCAAAATACTATTCTCTAGTCTATAACATGAGCATATGGCTAGTCTCAGAATCCATCTCTGTTTGAGCCCATGAATTAGTATTCTCGTCCTCCTTCTTATCCATATCCGTCTTGAGTGCATTATATCTTTGAAAAGCACAAAACAAAACCAAAAGGTGTAAAAAGTGCCAAGACACACTCAAAGTCTATCATTAGCTCATCAAGGTCTATCATAAGCTCATATATAAAATATTTATGAATTCTATACGAAATAAAGTAAAAACCACTAAAGATGCATTGATAGAAGGAAAATGTATCAAATATGAGAGTGATAAACACTATAAATTGAGTGTCATCAAAACCTATCTTACATGATGTTTGAACTTGTATTACATTATTATAAGAAGGAATATGGTGATATGAAAGATGATGTTCTATTGATTGTATGTGTTGAACATAAAGCACCAGTAGAAGCTGAGCCTAAGATGCTAGATCTTGTGTGTGATGGATTTTCTGGAAGTTAAAATGGCTTAGCATAATGCAGGATAGTGGTTCTTGTACTCAGGACTCAACCAACATCAATCATATAAGTTGTGGCGAAAGTTGGTTCACTGAAATTGACACCAATTTTCAGTGTAAAGTAAGATGGAAAATGAATTCAAACTTGAAGTGGCTCGAAATGGAAAACTGAAGCTTATGATAGATAAATTTTATTTTAATAGTTCATGAAGTGTTATATGTACCTGGACTAAAGTATAATTTGTTTAGTGGTTTGTTCGTACACTACTATCCCAATCGAAGGCCAATTATAACCAACGATCGGATGTAGTATATTGGAAGTAAGCTTTAATTATCAACCCGAGCGACAAATCTACTATTACTTTGTGAAATATTTGTTATCTAGCAAGTCGAGGTTTGGATTAAGTTATCAACTAAGAAGTAATGCAAGTAAAGATGGGTTCGAAGTCTATTGAGAGAGTCACTCAGCTATGCTTCCCTCCAACCACAACTTAGGTTGATGATTGACATTCCAAGCATGCACTTTCAAAATTTGAACCGCGGAGATTCCTAAACCCGTTTGCACTCCCTATTCGGGTTATCCAAACTCACCTAGGATGAACTATCCGGAGGGAGAGTTTCCACATCTGGCAAAATACAACTCCTAAGGCATGCAATTTTGGCTCTCACTAAAAGATATCGATCCAATACAGCATTGTAGTCCAATATCACACTCGATCAATTGACCCAGAAAGAAGACTTGAGAAATTGCTTTAACTTACTTAATTGGATATTCTCTAGCTTATGTTAATAACACAAATAGAAGAGTTTAAGCAATACCCAGCCAATTCAATATGTAATCAAAAGTGCACACAAGCATATGAATCATTCAATCATCAAATCCTACCTTATATAGCTACAGTTCTACACGCCCAAGTGAATATAAGTTCTACTCCATAGTAAGAAAAACAGGAAAAATCACAAACGCAAGAAGTTAAATCATCATCAAAAGGATGGGTTCTTCTTCTAGAGATCCAATCTTTCCTCATTGGGTTGAAATCTTGCCTTCACTTGGGAATTGAAGCCTTGAATCACCACCTATGGTTCCTTGTTCGTCACTCTCTCTCTCTCTCTCTTGGAGGCTGTTGCTTTCTCTCTCCAAGAATTGTCCTCTTAAAAAATGTCTTCAACTCCAATTTTTACCCAGAAGTTCCAAATTCACGGTTGAGCATCAAACCCGTGACATTGATAGGTAAACCTTGATGTCGAACTGAAGTGCATTGTTTCATTTACAAGTCTCATGGTTTTGTTGCAAATCTCATGGTTAAAACTATGACATCTTTAAGTGTCCGCAAATTTTAGTTTGGATCCTAGAAGCTTGCAATTGTCAGGGTCTCTTCTTTGGAATTCTCAGTTTGGACGTGACTTTGTGCTCCGAACCATGACTTTCAACAACTTCTTCACTTTGCCTTGGTTTTGACTCCAAATGGCCTAAAATCATTCATTTTGCCATATTCACATGCTAAGACATTAAATATACTCAACCAAGCACAACCTAGCATGAAACGGCCTAAAGAGTGACTAACCGCAAGTCCAATGATCATGGAAAGGAGTGAAAATACGTATAATTAAACCCAATTCAGTAATGTTGGTCAGGTACATGAGAAATGGCCGATCTTTATGATCAAGAATGGTTAATGCAAAGTTTTTCATGAAGAAAGGGGTCCTCTTTTAGAAACTTAGATGAAGATATATGTTTCTTTTTCATGCTGAACAGAAAGATAACACTTCCAATATTAAGTGTTTGCAAACTTGAGATGTAAAAAAAAAAAAAAACTCTAGATCTATGGTATCACAGATTTAGACATCTGAATCTACACTCTCTAATGCAACTACAACAAAAGAAACACTCTTTCCAAAGAAGAGCAACTTGAGGGCTACTCAAACATTCCAGTTGGTGCATGCAAATCTCTATTTGGGAAGGCAATCAAACCCACCACCGCAGGTACCGACCGTCCCTGACACAGTCAACACAGATAGTCCCTGCATTGACTAGGTATGGGTAAAACACACACAAAATTTTGATGGGGATGTGACGGGCAATGTAGTCAAATCGCGTTTTAAGTCGTAAGTACGTATATTTTTACGTATCTAGGTCACCATAACTTTTCAATTTTCACCTAAAAAAGTTTTGCTAGTAAAATCACTCAAAAACCTTGGTGGAAATGTTAAAATCGATGGAAACGGTAAAAAACCCGTATTATTAGCATTTCTGTGCCTTTTCAGCCAATGACCAGAGAATGCAAAAATTCATCAAAACTACGTCATTTTGGCCTTACAAAATTGAAAAAAATTGTGGAAACACGGATGGGGCTATCTGTCGACTTCTCAAACAACCTAACATTTCAATCCCCAAATTGAGGGTTGGGACTTCAAGCAGGGCAAGCCGAGGTGAGGGCGATCAGTGGGCAGCGACTAGTCTCCACCGTCAAGCAGACACGCCGCGACCTCCACCGCCACCGCAGATACGGTGGTGCTACCTCCATCTCCGAAGACACTCAGCAGACCTCCATTGTGTGGGACGGTTCGGTGGTGGGTGATAGCTAATAGGCTGATAGCTAACTTCCTTCCGTCTTCGAGCGGCCTCCATCGTTCGTCGCCAGCAGACCCGCCGCATCCACAATCACCAGCTGCAGCTCGGCGCTGCATCCACAGATCCGCTCACCTTCTGGTATACTGCTGGCTGCTGCTATTTCATTATCATCAATTTTGGGTCTTGGCAGCCAACTCCTAGCCCCTGTTTTGTTTCGTTTTCATTTGATCGGTTCCTTTAATGGAACACACTTATAAATCATTTGATCGTTTTTAGCTACTCTATAGGATGCATAAAAAACTTACGTTTTTACGTTTTGATTCTATGTTTTATGATTTTACCCATTTTTCGTTTCTAAATAGAATCGCACTTTTGACTACATTGGTGGCAGATATGGTTTTAGACTCCTCCATCACACCAAGAGTATTTATATACGGATCATATTTTCATCTCTCAATGAAAATGAGAGTAATTCAAAAAATAAAGAGTTGAAATGTAATTGATTGGTCGCTCAAACCTAACGGTAATTTCTTTTCATTTATTCATTCATCACTCACTCTTTCACTTCTCCCCCTGGTTAACAATAGTATCTTAGTTATTTGTTGTTTAGTAGATGGATGGAGTCGAAAATGAATAATTTGGATATTATATACTATTTATATGGATTAATGAGTGTTTTACAGTTGGATGCACTGAATTCTTATTAGGAATGGTTATAGCTTCGTTAATTTCATGATCTATTAGGTCAGTTTAGTGTTATAACTGAATGTCTACATGTTGAATTGAAGGTATATAACGTCAAATATATGGGCGGATATTACCCACTGGTACACAAAAACTGCAGATACAGAAATGATGCTGCAAATCTTCCCCGTATGGGTATGAGGCTGGTATGAGTTTAATTATTTTGAAATGGGGATGGGGATGGTTTAGGAAAACCTGCCCTGGTCTCTTTGTATGTATCAATCATTACAGTCTCCAACGAGGGAAAATGTATATCTTGGCTCTCATTGATGACTATAGTAGAAAACAGTGAGTACACTTCACAGTAGCTAAATTCGAAACACTTGATTACTTCAAAAGGTTTAGGGTGCATGCAAGTAGAGAGAAAGAAACCGGTACGCCCATTATGTGTCTTAGGATATATAGGGGGAGAATTCTTGTTGAATGAATTCAAATTTCTATGTGTAGAAGTAAGAATCAAAAGACAGCTTACAATTGCACTCACTTGTCAACAAAATGGAGTGAATGAGAGAAAAAAAAAAAACATAACTTTCATGAACATGGTGAGGTGTACGTTGGAGGACAAGAAAGTAATAGCAATATACAGCCACCACAACTGAGAAACGCTAGCTAAGAGGTTGAAGGAGAGGGTACGTAGCTGCAAATCACCAAGCCCTCAACAAACCACTTTCTAACTAATTGGGTCTCACAACACTCTTCTCAAACCCACTATACTCAACTATGTACATCTTTAGGCCCTAATTACTATATCATCAAATACAGAACTTAACATATTGATGTGGTTGACAGACACTTGGTATAACTAGATTGTAAATGAACTGGGTATAACTCCATTATATTGTACATGAAGATCTTGTTGCTTAAAAATATATATGGTCCAATATTATAGCTTTGACCCACAATGAGTTAAAAATTATTAAACTATGATTGGTATTTATTACACAATACTTAGTTACATTGATCATCAAATTCCCCCACTTTCCAATTTATGGTCGGCGACGTTCTCTTCCTCAATCCGGTTCTTCTCCTTTGACTCTTTTGCCACATCATAAGTCGCATGCATCCCAATAAAGACGTAGTAAACCAACAACAACGCCGTCCACATGCCAAACCTCCCAAACGACGCCTTATCGATAGAACCCAGCAAGAAAATGTTGACCATGATCGATATCGACGGCAGCCACGGCACCAACGGGACTCCCCACAACGTCGGCTCCCTCGCCTGCGGCACCGCCACGGCAATCCCTAGAGTAGCCAGAAACCATATCGCCACCGTAACCACATACCCAGCCCACCCATCTACCCTCAACCCCCATAAAGTCGCCGTGGCAACGGCGCTCCCCAGAATCCCCACAATGCAGCCGACCAGCCTCAACTGATCGGCCTTCTTTGTGACCCCGGAAACGTAATAGCGACGGACCAAGAGGGCTAGCGCCACCAGCATGAAAATGAAGAGCGTCGAGATGGAGAGAAGGTTTGACAAGATGCTAAGCTTGGTAAAGAAGGCGACGACGGCCGTGGCTCCGAGCATGACGACGGTGGCGTTGACCGGGGTGCCGGTTCTGGAGTTGACTTGGGCGAGCCAAGGTGGCATCATGTGGGTCCGGGCTATGTGGGTGAGGTAACGGGCCTGGCCCACGGCGCTGGCGAGCAAGGCCGTGGTCATTCCTTGGAGGGCCCCGGCGGCGACTATGTACTTGGCCCAGTTTAGCCCGACGGTCTCGAATGCGACGGAGAAGGCCGCGTCGGCGTCGAGGTTGGTGTAAGGGACCATCAAGCAGAGGACGACGGCCAGGAGGCAGTAAGTGATGACGACGATTATCATGGAACCCACCAGCCCCACGGGGATGTCCTTGCCCGGGTTCTTGGTCTCCTCGGCCATGGTCGAAACGGCGTCGAACCCGACATAGGCGAAGAAGAGAACGGCAGCGGAGTCGAAGATGCCCCGGGCGTGGTAAGGAGCGAAAGGGGTGAAGTTTTTGACGTCGGCTTTGCAGAAACCGGCGATGATGATGAAGACAATGGCCGCCACGTGGAGGATGGAGGCGACGTAGTTGAAGCGGGAGGATCCCTTGGTGCTGAGGACGGCGAGGACGCAGACGACCGCGGCGACGGCGACGGCAATGGGGTCGAGGTGGCCATAGTTGTCGGGAAGGCTGTGGGCTATGATGCGGAAGTCGTCAGGTTTGTGGTTGCAAAGGGTGGCGAAGTAGGATGTCCATGAGCGGGCCACGGCGGCGCCACCGATGACGTACTCGAGTAGGATGTTGCCGGCGGCGATGAAGGCCATGAAGTCGCCCAGTTCTACTCTTAAGTAAGCAAATGAGCCACCTGATAGAAAGGAAACACACAAGAATCGATTGGTACTACTACTCATATGAATATAACTTATTTTTCACTCAATTTCATTAACCGATTGACCACTTTTTTTTTTCATCCATCCATTCTTATTAATAAATTATATAATTCCCTCAACTTTTCCTTGTTAATCACGTGATTTTTTTTATATTTAAACAATTTTATAATATTTAAGTTAAAAAACTAGTTTGTGCCAATTATTTTATCAAGTTAAAAAAAAACATTTTATTTGTATTTTAGTTAAAATAAGGGGAATTTTGCAATGCTTTATTGTATCAATGGTTTGTTTAAAAGAATATATATTTATGATACAAACCGAACTTGTACTTTTGACATTATCGTACAAATTTAGTTTGTAGGTTTTTTTTTTGTAAAAATTTATATATTATACAAGCTGAACTTGTACCTTTGGCGTTATCTATACTATATACTATACATGCATGTATGTCACGTTGAGTTAGAACATGAATAAAAAATCAAACGTCGTGAAAAGATCAATTTATTTAGAGTGTTAATTATCCCTACTATAAATTGTTAGTAGAAACATGCAAATTACCCCACTAGTCTCTTGATCAAAGTTTGGATGTAACAATCTTTCATACTTATGTATTTCTGACATCGGAAGAAGAAAGTTGAAAAGAAATTCTCACAACAACAAAGTTTTATTGTGAACATGACAGTTCCATTCTAAGTGTTAGTTACTCCGTTTTATAAAGTCAGAAATTGATTAATTAATTCAAAATAATTAATTAAACAGCCAAAAAACTATTATAGAAATTCGAAATGAATTAAACACACTTATGCTTTCCTTTTCTCCCGGCCTGGTATTTATATATCAGAGACCAACTGTAAACACGTTGGAGGTGTAATATATAGTGCCATCTTCTTGTCACTTTCTTGGCGCGCGGTGTATTTTACTATTTTTCTATCCGAAAGTTTGTGGCGAATCCTGCCGGAACCAGCCAAAAGATAAGCTAGCTAGGGGGGGGGGGGGGGGGGGGGAATAACGTACAAAAGTCCGGCCGCCGGCAGTCTTTGTTTTTAATGCCGGCGTTTCATATATCTAATTATGACTCGTTTGAAAGTTGCGATTGTTCTGTTGAGATTGCCATTATATATATATATTGTTTACAATGTATCGTTTTTTTGTTTTTTTAGCAGAAATAATACATGGATTGTTTCTGTGATGTGACAGAAACTATCACTCATTTTGAGAGATTGTTATATCTCAACTTTTAGTTGTGATTGTTGAGACAGTTGAGTTGAGATTGTTTTGTCTTAGCTTTTAGCTGATGCGACATACACAATCACATATACCAAACGTTGTATTCTACAATGCATCAAATTCGGTCGTTTGGATGCAGTATTTTAATGAGGTAATTTGGTCGAAATAACTCAGAATGAGGTATTTCAATCAAAATAACTCGTTTGGCAAAATTAAAGTTGAATGTGGTATTTTGTCCATGAGACAATTGAAATAACTCATTGTGAGTTATTTGAAATACCTACCCACCCCCTAGTTATTTGAAATACCTCATCTCCCAACTTCTTTTTCTACTTCATCCCTTCTTTAATTAGTGAAATACCACAATATTTGAATGTTTTATCCAAACAAGACAATTACATCAATTACCACATTTCAAAATGAAATACCACATGAAATGCCACATAGCAAAATAATGCATCATTTAGATTCGAAATACCATAGAACCAAAATGATGCATCCAAACGACCCGGTATAATATTATACATGCATTCTCAACAATACATAGGTAAAATATGCCCCTCTACTATGACGATTTATCAAACATGCTCTTAACAATTTTTTACATGAAACATGCCTCTGTACTTTGAAAAAATTATTAAACATGCTATTCTGTTAAAATTTCCATCCAAAATACGTTAACAAAGGCCGAACTTTGGTTTGGTGACACAAATGTCTAATATATCCCTAATAATTTCACTTTATAATTTTTATGGGTCTTTTGTATAGCCAAATAATTCAAATAATTTCACTTTGAAGAGACCCAACTAAATAAAACGAGAGACAAAACTGACATTTTTCGCTCCCATTTGTAGATGTCGGGTCGTCTAAATCTCGGTTCAACAATGATTGATGATTTTTTCAATGGAATGTTTAATAGAAGGGCATGTTTGATAATTTTTTCAAAGTACATGGGCATGTTTGATGTAAAAAATAGTAGAGGGGCATGTTTGATAAAACTTCATAATAGAGGGACATATTATACATATAACCCTACATATATTTAACAATCGCAACTTCCAAACGACCCCTTAGTTTCCGAAACCATGGAAATTAATATAAAAAGTTAAAAACCACAACCAAAATAAGACAAAATCATCTTCTTTTCTTTCTTTTGTTTAGTTTTGTAAGGTCCAAATTACACTATCAAGTTGGAACATTTTTAGAGTCTTACGTTTCAGAAACTTCCTGCAAACCTACAAATATTATTATTATTATTATTATTATTATTATTATTATTATTATTATTATTATTATTATATGTTATGGACAGCTGTCAGCTGGTACTGGATTGATTTTTGTGGTGTGTGGTGTGGAGGAGGGCACACAACATAAACATATACTAACCTGCAACGGGGATTTCGACGGCGAACTCGGTGTAGCAGAAGACGGAGAGCATGGCAGAGAAGCCGGAGACGACGTAGGAGAGCAGCACGGCGGGGCCGGAGTGGTCGCGAGCTTCGAGGCCGGTGAGGACGAAGATGCCGGCGCCGATGACGGAGCCGATGCCGAACCACATGAGGTCCCACCAGTTGAGGGTCTTCTTCATCTCGTGCTCGCTCTGGGCCTTCACCTCGTGGAGCTCCGTGGAGTCCATGGACCGGGCCAGGACCCGATCCGCGAACCGCTTCGGCGTCTCCCTCATCGCCCGCCCATAGTTGGCCCAGCTCCGGAACGACTCCTCCGGCAGGAACTCGTCTTTTGTGCACCCTCTCTTCCTCACCACGCCACCGCCGCCCGCTTCCCCTTCGCCGGCGTTACCCACCATCTCCGACTTTAACACAAATTATTATAATTAATTACTTTGCAATCATAAATTGGGTTTTGTTGTGGGTTGATATATTGTTGTAGAGTTAAAGCCAAAGTAGCCAAAGGGAGGCATATACGAAGGAGGGAAGTTGAGGTTTGTAGTATTAATTTGCTAGTTATTATTTTGAGCTTAGGGGTTCCATTAAATAATAAAGTGATGATTGAACCAGCATTACAGAATCTTAATCTTACGGTAGAATGCATCCAAATTCAAGTGGGAAAAGGATTTGAATTCAATTACCATCATTTTCCCTTCTGCCGTTTCAAGGAATCAATCAGTTTAATTAATTGGTTAGGTGATTTCCAAGCAACTTCGCCGGCACAGGATCAAATGATTATGCAATACGTAATTTTTTTTTTTTCAATTTAATGGGAGGTAGAAGCCAATTATGTCTTCTGTCAAATATTTTGAGAGTGGTACGTAAATATTGATATATGAATCATCATTCTCATTACCATATTAGATGTTTACTTAGAGTTAAACCCCTATTCCTACATTTTGATACCTCCTTTATGTTTCATTATCTCTCATTAATATAAGAATGTATTGGTTACCAAGGTGTGCCTATAAATAAAGCACACATTAATTAAAAAGATAAAACCCACAAACAAGATTGTCAAACCGGTTTATTCCAGTGTGCCAGTTTAGCATGTGGAATGGTTTGACCAGTGGCACATACCCGTTTGTGCCGGTTCATGCCGGTCAATATTACAAATAAAATTAGAAATACTCATATTTAAACATGACATTTAACGTCAATACCTAAACATTTATACTTGAATCCAACAAATAACATCAATATTTAACTTTTATACTCATAAAATAAATTATAAAATAATTTTTATCAATTAAATTCACTAAAATAAGGTCATTTTACTTAGAGATTCGTAAATCGATCATGCCGGTCATACCGATGATGTCATGTCGGTTTTATGATCGGTATCGGTTGAACTAGGTACAACCGGTGACACGCCGGCCGGCGTGACAACCATGCCCACAAATGACCCGTTCACTGTATACGTAGAGACCTTTTACTGGTCATTTAGACTCAATTTTACTGTAGCAACTTAGCGTGGGATCTGGTGTGGGAGGGTGCAGGGTACTATCTGGTTGGACTAGTTGGGTTTCGATGGCTGGTCCCATCGGACTGCTGATGGGATGCATTTGGTTACCTTTTGAGCGGTCTTTGTGTGGGTGTGGTGCTCTCAGTGTTGGTCACAAGTATCCTTTGGTGGGCCTGGTGCTTTTTGCCCGTCTTCGCCTGTGAGGAGAAGGACTTGAAGAGATTTGTGGTCATTCATTGAAACAGTGGTGGAGATGGTTCTTTGAGGTGGCCGTGAGACAGCGGTGAGGAAGAGAGGCTGGAAGGATAAGAGTTTTCCCGTTGTTCTAGGTGATAAGAGTGGACTGTGGTCTCTGAGCAATTTGGGTATGAGAGATATTTGGTGTTTTGCTTGGCAGGTTATAAGCCACGTAGCTCTTTTGTTCTAGGCCATTCGTTTAACCTACCCAAAGTAGTTCTCTTTTTTGGATGAACGAAAAGACAGACAAGCCATCTTGAGATTCCTTTCCCAATCTCCCTCTCTCTCTAAATTGGCTATCAACAACATTGTTGTATCTCTTCTCTTCATTTTCTCTCTCTCATCTCAAGTCCATGGTCGTTGCGAACGACTGGGAAATCGCCCCTGAACCCACCAGTGACGACTGACGAGAATCCATCACCAGCTAAGAGTTGAAGACAATATTTGGAACTATGAACCAGAGATGATGCGGGGAAGATCCAGATCGTACCTTATTGTTGAATTCAGGTGATTATTTCTTCTCTTTGCCTCTATTGAGTTGTTTTGGTCAGTATTGTTTGGTGGATTCCAGGATATGAAATTGGGAATATGAAACTGAGGTGTGTGTTGGTTTCTCTCATCTCAGTTTGTGAGTTAAGCGGACCTCAAAGCAATCAGGTGGCTGGTGACGGATTCGAGAGGCTGAGGGAGAGAGTGGAAGAATGCTCAGATCCACAGGTTCTTTGGTGTCTTCTTCCTTCTCTCTTTCATTCGTGATTTTGTTCTACTTTGTTTTTTTAGATTGTTCATGTTTAGGGTTTAATTTTATTTCTTTTCGGCAGAGATTTCGCACGATGAGGCCAGTGATAAGCCGTTAATTGCACATGTTTTTACCCCTATTCTGGAGCCGTTTGAGATGGTAATTCTCGTGTTTTAGGCCGATTTCACGCTAGGTTGTGTTTGTTTGTGATATTTCAGGTCCTAGCAAGTGAATGAAGGTTTAGGAGCGAGTTCGGGGTCGATTGGACGAAGATCGGGCGCGAGGCAAGTAAAAAAGGAAGCCACACGGGCACACACAGAAGCCACACGGCCGTGCAAGTGACCACTTTGGCCGTGTGGAATTATGCGAGCCTTCACACGGCTAGCCCTGATATTCACACGGCCGTGTGAAGTTGCATTTTGGCCGTGTGGATTCTGCGAGGCTTCACACGGCCAGGCTGGGTGAGCTGCACGGCCGTGTGACCCTGGCCGTGTAGAAAGCCTGAAGTGCAATTAACCGGAACGCGGCGTTTTGAAGTCACACGGGCAACTGGGTATGCCACACGGCCATGTGGGCCTGCCCATGTGAGTCGGGAATTTCTGGGTTTTTACCCAATTTCAGGCTGAAAGTGGGAGAATCGAGTTTTGAGAGCAAAAACAGAGCCCTAGAGAGAGAAAGTACGAAGAACACATCCTAGAAGCTATCTTGGAGCTAGGTTTCATCAAATCAAGCTTGGAGATCGTCATAGGAGTGGAAATCATCATCCCAGAGCAGATTTTCCTCATCTTTATGAGTATGACTACTCTGTATTCTGTTTTCCTCTCTCTCTCTCTCTCTCTCTCTATGGAGTAGAACCCTTCTCTCACTTGGGTATGAAGAACCCTAGTTCTATGTGTTAGGGATTTGATTGTAATGACTTGGGATGATATTACTGCTTGGTTTTAATCGAATGATGCATGTTTATTGAGTCAATTGGAGTCTGATCAGCTTTTCCTGATTTCTGCTGCAACCTGAGATAGATAGAATCTGATTAGGTTGTTAGAGCCTCATCATTCGATAGTAGGAGATTGGCTATACGAGAGTTAGCCAGTTTACTGCTTTGTACTGGAATTCAATTCCAGTAGTGGAGTTCTATTCTTACTGCTTCAGCTTTCTATCCCGGTGAAGACTAGTCGTCTGCCGGGTAGTTAGTCTGAAAGGGC
This sequence comes from Linum trigynum, assembly GCA_964030455.1. Classification (NCBI taxonomy): domain Eukaryota; kingdom Viridiplantae; phylum Streptophyta; class Magnoliopsida; order Malpighiales; family Linaceae; genus Linum; species Linum trigynum. The sequence continues at coordinate 8,378,167 of OZ034821.1, forward strand.
TTGGTCAGCTTAAGAGATTCCAAGATATTGTCGGATCTTCCGCAGTCTAATCAACAGTAAATCAACACAGGGAAATTACAATTGAAACCTAACTAAGGAGCTAGGGGGACTCATTCCCGAGTGACTCTTCTTTGCTTGAGAAAATCGTACCAATTCCTGCTTTCTTTCTGCTTTTGCTTTAAACAACAAACACTTAACTTAGTTGGCTAGATAATAGATAATCACTGAGTAAGCAGTAGATGTAGACCCCGGTTTGATAATAGAACTTGCTACTTTAATGCATTCCCGGTCTGCGATTACACTTGGTCGCAGATTGGTGTTGTGTTTTGGAGTGTCAAGTTTTTGGCGCCGTTGCCGGGGACCCTCTAGGTTATTGGGGAAACGTGCAAATCTGTTACTCTAGCTTTTTCTTTACTGCATTTTATCTTTTCCACCTGTGTGCCTTCACCGGTTGCTTCTGTTGATTGTGTGCAGGTAGTGCATGACCCGTAGCCAGTCGGGAGATCTACTACCGCTAGACCAGGAGCTTGAACGGACCTGCAGAAACTTCAAGCGGGCTCTAAAGGCGCGACTGGCTGCGGAGGAGGCGCTAGCACAACTGCAGATTGCTGACGAAGAGGAGATGGCTGATCCACAGGACCATGATGTAGTCAATCCCGAGGAGCAGACCATGGGACATTACTGGACCGCCAGGGCTGCAGACATGAGGTCACCCATTCAACACCCTCATGTCCCAGCTAATAATTTTGAGGTGAGCACCTCAGTAATCACCATATTGCGCGGTTCAGTGATGTTCCGTGGCAAAGAGGGGGAGTGCCCTCGATCACATCTCAGGCGATTCCACGAGCTCATTGATGGAATCAAGATCAATGGGGTCCCAGCAGATGCCATCCAGCTGAGGTACTTCCCATTCACCCTGGAGGGGCAGGCCAAGGAGTGGCTAGACACTCGACCTCCGGGCTCCATCACCACGTTCGCCAACCTGGCGGACAAGTTCCTTACCCGCTACCATCCTCCGTTGAAGACGGCGGACTTGCAGAAGCAGATCACCCACTTCACCCAGGATGAAGATGAGACCATCCGGGATGCTGGGGAGAGATACAACAGTCTCTTCCTGAGGTGTCCCAATCATGGTTTCAACGATGCTTTCAAGGTGGGAACCTTCTATCATGCCCTCTTCCCAAAAGACAAACAGCTGATTGACTCAGTTTGTGGCGGGAACATGCTGACCAAAACACCGCCACAGCTGAATCAACTCTTTGAGGAGATGGCAGAGAACGGGTATGATTGGGGCACTGCTAGGAGGTCGAGGAGAGCACCAAGCCGAGGTGTACATTCTGTGGGAAACCATTCCTCTGATTTGGTTCAGGTGGTGTCGAAGCTGGTTTCAGCTATCGATCGTTCCGGGATGATTCCAGGGACCGGACAGCAGCAAGCGATGCTCTGCCAGTGGTGCGAGAGCACCCATCATACAGTGGAAGACTGCCAGGCGATGAAGGAATCGACCACACCCCAGGAGCAGGTGAACTTCATCAATAATGTCAGGCGCAATGACCCCTACAGTAACACCTACAATGAGGGGTGGCGCCAGCATCCCAACTTCTCCTGGGGTGGGGCAAATTCCAGATCACCAGTCCCCCAGGGACCACCGAGCTTCCAGAGGCCACCATATCAGCCCAGACAGGGGCAATTCCAGCAGCAGCAGCAGTCTCTCTACCAGCCCATACAGGGGCATGCTGCTCCATCACAACCGCGACCTTTCCAGCAGCCAGGTGCAGCCCCTGCCAACCTAGTGCAGAATGATCCGATGGCTGAATTGCGGGACTTGGTGGGCTCTCTCGCCAGTTCTAGTGCTCAGAAATTCAACACTATTGAGCAGTTCATGGAAAAGGCCTCGGGTAAATTCCTGGCTCTTGAAGCTGGCCAGAGGAACACACAAGCTGTCTTGCAGGATATCCATACCCAGCTGGGGTGTGTGGCTCAAGCAGTGGCACAAAGGGCTCCTGGTACTCTACCCGGTCAGACCATCCCTCATCCTCAGAAGCCGAATGAGCACTGCAATGCCATCATAACCAGGAGTGGCAAGATGACTGTTGATCCACCTGCTCGGGCACAAGAGAGAGAGGCCCCTGCCTCGGCATCTCCAATGGCTGAAGAAGAAGCAGAGAAGGAGGTTGAGGTGCCTGCACCTAAACCGCAACCAGTAGTGAAGGAGTATATCCCTCAACTCCCCTTCCCTACTCGGTTGCACGAAGACAGGCTAGATGCAGAGTTCGGGAACTTCATGGCGATGCTTAGGAAGCTGAATGTCCAAGTACCTTTCCTGGAGGCACTATCTCAAATGCCTAAGTATGCGAAGTTCCTGAAGGATCTTCTCTCAAAGAAGCAGAAGCTGAGCGAGCTGGCCACTGTGGAGCTCAGCGAGGAGTGCTCGGCCATTCTACAGAACAAGCTTCCGCAGAAGCAGAAGGACCCAGGTAGTTTTACTATCCCGTGCTCTATAGATAATTTGCATGTAGAGAGGTCCTTGGCGGATTTAGGTGCTAGTATCAATGTTATGCCGTATAAAATGTTCAAGAAACTAGGCCTAGGTGAACCCCGTGCTACTAGGATGAGCCTTCAATTAGCTGACCGATCTGTAGTGCATCCTAGGGGCATAGTGGAAGACCTTCTAGTTAAGGTTGGAAAATTCAATTATCCTGTGGATTTTATAGTCTTGGACATCAATGAGGACACAGAAGTGCCCCTTATACTGGGAAGGCCTTTCCTGGCCACCGCCAAGGCTCTCATAGATGTGCATGATGGGACCTTAGTTTTGAGGGATGGCGATGAGAGAATAACGTTTTCATGCTTCGTCGCCTCTGCATTCTGTATCTCCCCAGGAGCACGAGTCTGTCGTGTATCCTTCTGTGTTTCCTATTTTGCAGGATCCGCCTCCTATACCTTCGCCGCCACTCCCGTCCACTCCGTCACCGAAAAAACAAATAAAGGAGGAGTGGCGGCCGAAACTGCAGGCAGCTAAGCCTGCTCGAAAGAAAACCGGAGACCACTACGAGCTGGTCCCGCCCCCACCTTGGCCATCCGAGTATTCACTCACTTGCATCCTGCCGGATGGCCAAGTTGAGTTGGCAAATGCTGGTGGCCACATTCGTCGTGTGCATGGCCACCATTTGAAGCTGTACCTCAAGAGCGAGGTGGATCCGCTCTTGAAGGCACCTGCTCCTTCACCTTATTGAGCATCCACCGACTGGCGTCCAGCTAAAAGATGGTAAAGAAGCGCTTCTGGGGAGGCAACCCCACCTAGGTTTGCATTTTCTTACCTTTTTCCTTTTGATTTTTTTTTTGTGATTTTTGAGTCTTGAGGGGTTGTTCACGAGTTGTATGTCGTTTTGGAGTGAAAACAGGTCAATGTGGGAGTTCTGGCAGCCCACACGGCCAGCCCTGAAAGCCACACGGCCGTGTGGAATTTATTTTTGGCCGTGTGAGCTCTCGCAGAATTCGACACGGCCAAATGTGATTGTGTCACGGCCGTGTGGAAATTCCCTCTGGCCGTGTGAGCTCTCGCAAATTTACGCACGGCCAAATGTGCAATTGACACGGCCGAGTTAAAATCCTCGGCCAGCTCGTGTCGGCCAACACGGGCAAATGTGCAGGTCACACGGCCTTGTGAGCCAGGCCGTGTGGCAGAGCCACGGCCTATAAATTCGGCCGACACGGCCGAGTGGTCAGAAAATCCACAAACTCTCGCCGGAATCCTCTCCCCCTCGCCGGAAAACCGCGACTTTTCACCCTCCTTGTCGATTTTCGGACATTTTTGGTCGGTTTTTCACAAATCCAACACCACACCCATCCTTTCCTACCCATTATCGGCCTATCCCTCGATTTTGAGGTGATTTGGCTTGATTTTGAGTCGCCGGAGGCGATTTCCGGCGAGACTCCGACGAGGCTCCGACGAGCACTTTTGGGCAGTTTTTCGGCCTTTCGTCGCTTCCACTGCATTCCTCTCATCATCCCCTACACCTCTACTTGAGTCTCCAGGTTTGATTTTGACCTTAACTATGTTTTTTTTATGGAGAATTGGGTGTTAGGGTGCATGTTTAGAGAACCTCTTTGAATCGTGAGAATTTTGTGCAATTGATTGAGGGGAATGCTTGGATTATGTATGAATTGTGTTGGGCATTGTCCCCCTTGCTTGATTGAGCCCTTGTGTGCAAGAATTTTGTCAATTCCATGTTTATCTTAATAGTGCACACAAGGTGTTCGAAGAAATGCCTGTTTTCGTACCATTTTGTGGGAGTCGGTTGAGACCCTTAATGATGTGCTTTGAGGGTGTGTTTGGTATGGATGTGAACCTTGAGTTGCCTACTTTCCCATGGATGTGCATCCCCACCCCGATTATGCTTGTTTGATCGAGTTTTTGACCCCCGAACTATGGATGAAACCATGGTTAGGCTGTTTTCTGTTTTTAAGTGTGGGGGTGTGATTAACATTTTCCTTGGCTCTTTTGGTTCCACTTTGGGTTGTTCTTTTGCAGGACCATGACGAAGCCCAACCTCTGGCACCAGTTTGTTCAAGATTTGAGAAGGGGGCCCCACCAGGAGCGGTTTAAGAATGTCCTGGCCTGCAAGTTTGGGCAGCATCATTGTTGGTCCAAGCGAGAGTTGGAGAAGCTGAACTGCTACGAGAACCTCTCCCCCGTCGTCACCAACCGCTACTGGCGCCGCCTACTCAGCATTCGCGAGAAGGTGTACCACGAGCTCGTGCTCGAGTTCTACACTACCTTCGAGCACGCAGACACGGAGGATTGGAAGGACGGTGAAGCCGTCAAGTTTCGGCTCGGCGGTGAACCACGTTCCATGAGCTACAACGAGCTGGCGAACGCTCTCGGCCTCAACCTGGTCGATGACAGAGACTACATCACCGAGAGCACCGAGCCAGCGGGGGTGGACTTCGGGACACTGTACTTCAGCCTCGCTCGGCCCGGTCAGCTTCCCTTCAAGGCGGGGAAGACGAAGGCCAGCACATTGCAGCTCGACAACCGCATCCTCCATCACATACTGGCCAAGTCTTACACTCCAGCCTCGGACAGTGCCAGCGCCATCACCAAGAGAGCCATGTACCTTATCCAGTCGATGCGCCGGAGGGATCATCCCCTCCACTTGGGCTCGGTGGTGGCGAGGACCTTTGACAAGAGTGCTTCCGAGCTGAAGAAACTTCACTGCACTCCCATCATCACCCGCCTGGCAGACTACTTCCAGATATCCCTGCAGGGGTGCACAGAGCAGGGAGAGACCACTGCCTTTGGCCGGTTTACGATTAGTAAGATGCACCTGCTTCGAGAACAGCGTGGTGTTATATGGATTGAGGGGTTTCCTCAACCTCAGATCCCAGAGGCGGTCCAGCCGGAGGCTCCCGAGGGTGCGGCTGATGAGGAGGTCCAGCCAGAGGATGTGGATGATACTGCTACCGCCCGCCCCACCACCTTCGAGTACGGGGGTGGCAGTTCAAGTTTCCCCGGACAGGACTATTTATTCAGCAGTTCGAGCAGCTGCGTCTCCAGAATCAGCAGCTCTACGACTATCAGATGCAGTTTCAGCAGCAGTATTCGGCTCACCAAGCCGAGTACCAGACCCGGATGGCTGCGTACGATGAGCGCCTTGATAGGATGGAGACCCAGCAGGGGGTGACCCTTGCACGCATCGAGAGGGAGCATGCCCGAGCTACGTGCATGCAGGAGGTCCAGGGGCATCTGCTCCAGCTGCTACCGGGCGAGCAGCCAGTCTGGAGGACTCCCTGGGAGGACTCTCCCCTTCCACCTCCACCAGCTGATGATGATGATGCATTCATGAATGACATCGATCTGGACAACCTTGGCGACGAGTAGGCTGTACTTGTCGCCCCTCAGTGTGTGTTTTTGTTTTAGACTTTTTTCTGTTTGCTCCATGTGTTTGAGGATCTTGAACTTAGTTTGTCGTGTGTTTTGTTCTTTTCTTTTGTGGATTGTTTCTTTTGTGGCCATCTGGGCCAACTCTGATCCCTAACGAACATGTGCTAGTGTGTTCTTGATGTTCCCTTAGTGCAAAATTGTCCGTTCGTTCCATAACTTCCATGTGTCCCACGCTGACTGGTCCACTTCCAGTCCCCCGCAGCATTTCAATCCGGTAACATCGTTCCCCTTCTCTATCCCTCTGCTCCATTGAGGGCAATGTCGTGCTTAAGTGTGGGGGGGTGCTTTGTATCGGTTGGAATGTACATACGTGTGCTTGGAGCCTAGTCCACTGTCCAAATCTCGAGATTTGAGGGCTCCAAGTACGGCTGTTTGATCATATTGGCACTGTGTCTTGATTGGTGAATTGAATGGTTTTCGGATTATTGCATGACAACTGGATGGTGATTAGGACAGCCTATAATGATGACTGAGACATGCAGTAGAATTGTGTAGGGTTCAGTTTTTTGGACTGTTTGCTTACCAACTGTGACTTAGATTGATTACTTGTTCTTGACAGTCTCTTATGCATCTAGTTCAGGAAATCAGAATGAGAGATAGAGCATATAGGTAGCCATGTGAGATTTGAGCCTGCTCGTTTCTTTCTTGTGCGATAGTTCCCTCTTCCATGATGTGTAGCATTCACGTTGTCATTAGCTAAGATGATGGAGGCATAGGATTAGCCCACGACCAAATTGACTGTCCTGGTGTGTCATACCCCCTAGTCAGCCCCTTTGAGCCGTGTGATTATCCTTTCTTTCGGTCTTCAATGAAAAGTCACCCTTTTGCATCTTTTAGAAGGTTCCACAGAGTGATTTTTACATGTTCTCTGCTGTTCTGCTAAATATAATGTGAGAGTTGGAGGTAGTTCTTAAAAAGTTGGGCATGTGTTTGAAAATGTGCAGAGGTGGTGGTTCTTTTAAGAAATGAAAAAAAAATGAAAGAAAACAAAGAAAAAAATGAAAGCAAAAGAGGTGGTGGTTCTCTTCAGGTGATTATTTCTTCTCTTTGCCTCTATTGAGTTGTTTTGGTCAGTATTGTTTGGTGGATTCCAGGATATGAAATTGGGAATATGAAACTGAGGTGTGTGTTGGTTTCTCTCATCTCAGTTTGTGAGGTAAGCGGACCTCAAAGCAATCAGGTGGTTGGTGACGGATTCGAGAGGCTGAGGGAGAGAGTGGAAGAATGCTCAGATCCACAGGTTCTTTGGTGTCTTCTTCCTTCTCTCTTTCATTCGTGATTTTGTTCTACTTTGTTTTTTTGGATTGTTCATGGTTAGGGTATAATTTTATTTCTTTTCGGCAGAGATTTCGCACGATGAGGCCAGTGATAAGCCGTTAATTGCACATGTTTTTACCCCTATTCTGGAGCCGTTTGAGATGGCAATTCTCGTGTTTTAGGACGATTTCACGCTAGGTTGTGTTTGTTTGTGATATTTCAGGTCCTAGCAAGTGAATGAAGGTTTAGGAGCGAGTTCGGGGTCGATTGGACGAAGATCGGGCGCGAGGCAATTCAAAAAGGAAGCCACACGGGCACACACAGAAGCCACACGGTCGTGCAAGTGACCACTTTGGCCGTGTGGAATTATGCGAGCCTTCACACGGCCAGCCCTGATATTCACACGGCCGTATGAAGTTGCATTTTGGCCGTGTGGATTTCTGCGAGGCTTCACACGACCAGGCTGGGTGAGCTGCACGGCCGTGTGACCCTGGCCGTGTAGGAAGCCTGAAGTGCAATTAATCGGAACGCGGCGTTTTGAAGTCACACGGGCAACTGGGTATGCCACACGGCCGTGTGAGCCTGCCCGTGTGAGTCGGGAATTTCTGGGTTTTTACCCAATTTCGGACTGAAAGTGGGAGAATCGAGTTTTGAGAGGAAAAACTGAGCCCTAGAGAGAGAAAGTACGAAGAACACATCCTAGAAGCTATCTTGGAGCTGGGTTTCATCAAATCAAGCTTGGAGATCGTCATAGGAGTGGAAATCATCATCCCAGAGCAGATTTTCCTCATCTTTATGAGTATGACTACTCTGTATTCTGTTTACCTCTCTCTCTCTATGGAGTAGAACCCTTCTCTCACTTGGGTATGAAGAACCCTAGTTCTATGTGTTAGGGATTTGATTGTAATGACTTGGGATGATATTACTGCTTGGTTTTAATCGAATGATGCATGTTTATTGAGTCAATTGAAGTCTGATCAGCTTTTCCTGATTTCTTCTGCAACCTGAGATAGATAGAATCTGATTAGGTTGTTAGAGCCTCATCATTCGGTAGTAGGAGATTGGCTATACGAGAGTTAGCCAGTTTACAGCTTTGTACTGGAATTCAATTCCAGTAGTGGAGTTCTGTTCTTACTGCTTCAGCTTACTATCCCGGTGAAGACTAGTCGTCTGCCGGGTAGTTAGTCTGAGAGGGCTTGGTCAGCTTAAGAGATTCCAAGCTACTGTCGGATCTTCCGCAGTCTAATCAACAGTAAATCAACCCAGGGAAATTACAATTGAAACCTAACTAAGGAGCTAGGGGGACTCATTCCCGAGTGACTCTTCTTTGCTTGAGAAAATCTTACCAATTCCTACTTTCTTTATGTTTTTGCTTTAAACAACAAACACTTAACTTAGTTGGCTAGATAATAGATAATCACTGAGTAAGCAGTAGATTTAGACCCCGGGTTGATAATAGAACTTGCTACTTTACTGCATTCCCGGTCTGCGATTACACTTGGTCGCATATTGGTGTTGTGTTTTGGAGTGTCAGCCAGCGGTAAGGAGTTGATTAAAATCTCGTTGTCGAGGTGGTGTTGGTAACCCTGGGTGATTGGAGTTTCAGATAGACTCGCTAAAATGAGTGAGGTGTGCTTCATAATCCCTTGCTGTGTTTCTTTCGTACTATTTGTTTTTGGCGAAATCTACCATTTTAATAGTTGTACTTGTTCTTGCCTTTAGCAGATAATCATCTGATCGTTTTTCAGGCTTGATAACCTCCAAGGGAACCAATATGTATGTACCTTTCTAAACTCCAATGTTCAGTTTTCGGTATGTTATCCTTTTCTACAATCTCGGCACAGATTAGTTCCTCTATTTTTATTAGTTGAGTTCCTCTGATTTAAGGTTTCAAATGCTTTTGTATTTAGGTTATGAAGCTCTTAAGTAAAGAGCTACCAACAACAAAAGGGATTGATTTAAAGTGTTCAGAGGGCTGGGAGATTGCAACCAAAGCAGGTCATATTTTATTCCTCTTTTTCCATACATGGGTAGATAGCTATCTTTCACCTCCAGTGGGGTCTCTTTGATCATTTTGGATATTGATATTATTCATTCGGGATTTTGCTCTTTTGCAGACAAGAATCTTATGGGAAGGATGACATACCATCAATGTTGCCTTTGGATGGATTGAATGATTAGTACATGCGAATCTGTTGATCTGATTTGCTTGGTGATTTTGCTCATTTATCATATCTATTAATTATTATTGGTTAACAATTTAAGGCCTTCAATCGAATTTTAGGATTTTAGTTAGGGTTGCTTGGTTTGTGGTCTTCTTTTCTGAATCTTTTTTGTGCTAAATTTGCTCTGTGAATTGTTAAGTAACAAAGAACTACTCTAAGGATAATTCGAAGTTATTTGTTCCATGTTTCATAAAGGGTTAGAGCAGTAATCCTAGGACCACCAGGAGCACTCATGACAAGCGTTGTTGCTAAATAAATAGAAGGTTCACAAATTTAATTCAGTGTTTCAATGTTGTCGTCAAGGGTTGCAGGTGAGGCCCTGCTATGCTAAGCTTATTTACTTTATGAGCATTAATCTGCACCAAACACCACACTATTTGGCTGTTTAAACGTGGTGATTGTTGTCCATTGTGCATATAGCTTTGGATGGGTCAACGTGTGGGATGTTGTTGTAGGAACTTTGCTATTCCATGTGATGCCTATCTTGGTAGTTCTTGGTGTAGGTATTCTTTGATGCAAAAATTATGTCAGGGTCTTATGGTTATTTGGATTCGCTTATGGACAAATCTGATGCATGCATCAGGTTAAAGTGTGGCAATTTTGGATTGTTAGTGGCCAATGTGTATGTATAAATGTATTGTTTGTCCATGAATTTGGTGGTTTCCGGTGAAAATTAACTTTCAAAAACTTATAAAACTTCATTGAACATTTTGATTGATTGATGACAGGATGCAATATTTATTTTTGGTTAAACAGGATACAATATTTGGAAGAGCTGATAAGCATCCTTTGGTGTTTGGATAGCAGTAATATTGCATCATAGCTTTGTGGATGAATATTACTTGAGATTGGTCTGATGGATTAATTTGAGGTTTCTTGGATTTATATCTATAATAATTTAGATATGTTTTGAGTTTCTCCTGTTGGTTTGTAGTGTAGTGTAGAGGTTTATCCAGCCTATTTTAGCTTCTAGCCCTCATCTGTATCGATTTGCGGTGGCGCATATTGGTTTTTTAATTTAATTTTCTTTGTAATTGTTGTGTTTGTTTGATTATCAATCTACATCACCTATTAGTTGGAGATTCAATACCCAATATGCGCAAAGATGCATTCAGACTAGATTGATTATATTTGTTCTCTTTTCAATTCTTTGTTGAACATAATGAATAGCAAAGAAATGCGAAATAGTTATTAGTTAGTTTCTTAATCATCTGTCCCGACGCGGAAGGCGCGGGCAATGAATACTAGTTTCTATAAAAAGAAATAAATAAGAAAGCTCATTCCCCCTCTCTTATTTTGTGTCATTTCCCTCTAATATTCTCTTTTAGTTGTTTATATTTTTCATTGGTTTCATAACACGTTATCAGCACGAAGCTCTGCTAGCATCATGGTTGGTCATTGTCTCTCTACACAATCTAGTATATTGCAGTAAGATCACAATATGATCAAGGTATGCAAATCTTCTTCTTCTTTCATACCTTATTGTCTTATTTGTGTTGAGATTATCTCGTTCCAATATATTAAGATGAATGCTACTCTTTTCTCGTAGTAGACCATCGATTGATATTTTATCACGTACATCTATTTGGATTAAATTTTTGGGTTGTGTGATTTGATTCATATTATTTTGTATTTCACAATACATATATCGATTCCTTAAAATTAAATTTGTGTTTTTACATTATCGCAATTTAAAAATTTGCTCATGTAGTAGCAATAACAAGAAAAATAATATAAGTGATGAGTTAATTTCTCAATTCTCCGTGTTATCCTATTCTTATCAATCGTACATTGATATGTAGAAAATGCAAGTCTAAGAGCCCATATATTCCCCAGAAGTGGAAATTGAAGAATCTAAGGGCAAAGAAAGAAGTGGACATGATAACAAGATATTGGTTATGTATGTTACCATTGTAATGGAAAAATGCGTTTGTCTCGTACCCGTTGTACACAAAATACTTTATTCTACTAAAATAAAAGAAAAAAGCTAATTCATATATTCTACTGCAATATCAATATTATGGAAAATATTTTTGTATTATAAGTTGGTATATGACACGCTTGTACCGTCATACTAGAAAGTGGCCAAGTTAACCACCTACTAATGCGTAGTATAGCGGGTTTAGTTCTAAATGTCAACCCGGGTCCTAAGTATGATGACTACTCCGTGAGATTCTTATTATTTAGCGGTTCAACTGTAGTGAAGTTCCAACTAAACTAGCAAACAAAAGCAGTAAATGTTGTGTTCCAAGTTTGAGAGAGGTCACCCAGATATGGTTCCCCCTAGGCTGTAGGTAAGCCAAGTTGTAATTTGCCAAGTTTAGATTCAATGATAATTATACTGCGGGAGGTTCTTAGACAGTCTGCAGTCTCGACTAAAGGTCTCCAAACCCTCTCAATCTGAGTCTACAGCAGGCGACTAACCTCCACCGGAGTAAACAGACTGAGGCCCTACGTATCAAAACTCCTCTACTGGAATAAATCCAGTACAAAATAGTGAATTGACTCCTCGACTAAAGTCGTCAATTCACTACCTTCAATCATAGTTAGTAAAATACAGTATGGGAAAGTTACGTAAAAAATACGTACTGTATTATACTTCGTATCTAAGCTAAAGTTATGTTTAATAGTACGTTAATAGCATTGTTTAGGAAACCGTACCGGAGGTCATATCGGACAAGTTTGTGATATGGTATTTTATGTTACGGTCGTGGTTCAACCATTTTATACCGGTCGAATATCATTTTTTAATAAAAAAATATATTTTTGTTAAAATACCGTATCGGAAAAATAGACTACCGTACCGAAGTAATACCGGAACTCTACCGATAAAATACCGGACAGTAAATAGTAAAATACTAAATAATCATAAAATAACAAACAAACTAGTCTTGAATTAGATAAATTATCATACAACATCTAATAATCACATCATCATCCAATAGCATATTGACGTTTAATTGGTGTGGGATTTATGTATGAAGCTTAATTTTAAATATAACTTAATGAATGAATTAGATTGATGAGAAATAGGCAGTTGTCTAATTACTTTGTTGATGTGACTTGAATCGGACTATCAGCCGCTACGACTGGTAATCGGGAGTCTCGCTGGTCTGTAACCGTTTCCTTTGCCAGATTGTATTAGGTTTAGACCCACATGGAGAAGTACTATAAATAACAAACAAACTAGTCTTGAATTAGATAAATTATCATACAACATCTAATAATCACATCATCATCCAATAGCATATTGACGTTTAATTGGTGTGGGATTTATGTATGAAGCTTAATTTTAAATATAACTTAATGAATGAATTAGATTGATGAGAAATAGGCAGTTTTCTAATTACTTTGTTGATGTGACTTGAATCGGACTATCAGCCGCTACGACTGGTAATCGGGAGTCTCGCAGGTCTGTAACCGTTTCCTTTGCCAGATTGGATTAGGTTTAGACCCACATGGAGAAGTACTATAAATACTTCTCATACTCCTCTGTAATCTGTAATCTCCTCGATATAGTGAAACTGACTCTCTCTCGCCCGTGGACGTAGCTAACACACATCGTGTTAGTGAACCACGTAAATCGTGTGTCTGTATTTTTTCGATTCTCGCTTTCATATTCTTGCTTTATCGACTCCGGCTATTTCCCGATCCGTAGCAGCGCGTTTATAACATACTTAATTTAAAATAAAACTGAATTAAGATATACACACGTAGCAGTACTGCAGTAGCCAAGTTGACACAACAAAGGAACATCATATTACATTGCAAAAGATGTGGTGGCAAATGAAGTAATTTTGTTAAAAAGGAAGGACTGATTATTATATTCCGTGAGATATATAAAGAATGAAAGGGATACCAAACCCTAGGCGCCCGCGCCGCTCACTTCCCTTTCACTCTGCAACCCTTCTCTCCCACTCTCCCCTTTCTGAAAAATGAACCGAACAAAATTATATTCCCCAACCTTCATTCTATCCAATTTTATTTTGCCCCTCTCTAAAAAACGATAAACGATCGAGGAATGGAGGAATAACATAAATTTTTCTCCTCTTTCTTCCTTTCTTCACCTACCTCCTCTATGTTCGGCCTGTTTTCTCGATCTACTCCCTCTGTCTCATGTCGCCAGAAATCGATCAAGGTCGACCAAAAGCGCCGATCTAGCTAAGTTTGTTCGAGGACGGGAGGCAGGGAACGGGAATGGAGATGGGGCGGGTTACAATAGAGGCAGGGACTTAGGTTTTGGGAATTGCTATGAAAGAAAGGACGTCGTTTTTTTTTAATAGTTTTAAATGAGTTAAACGGGCACGTTTTCGTTCCAATAAGTGTATCGTCGGTTAGAACGAAACCGGATGGTATTTTGGTTTGTGTCTGTAACATCCCATTTCGGCTAAACCCATATTTCGATCGCTAGAAAGTTCGCGATTTAAAATCAAGCGTTTTGATAGTATTTCGGCGAAAATCGGTTTATCGATCGATCGGATAAGTATACGTATTGATTATATATATATATATTAGTAAGCGGTCTTCCATTGTAATTCCATTCCATTTTCTTCTTCTTTCATTTCGGTCGAGAGATAGCAGAGAAGCAGAGCCGCGCACGGAGCGCCTGGGGAAAAATTTCACAGCTCAAATCTTGAGCTCTAGTGATCCAAAAATCCCGTAAGTAATGCCTAATTCATCTATACATCGTGATTTATCGATTTAGAGCTTTAAAACGAGTTTTGGTTCAGGAAATTCTTGAATTCCCGATAAGCCAAATTAGGGTTTCGGAGTATCCGGAAGCCGGATTGAGCCCAAATTTCATATACGAGCTTCCTGCAGCGAGGTAATCAATCCTCTAGTTCTAATCCCTGAATTTCGGCAATTATTTAGGCCGGGGTCCAAACCGCTGAATTTAGCTCCGGCCAGGGTTTGATGTGTTTTTATCAAGAATTTGACCCGGAGCCTAGAACTAATATTGACGGGGATACTGCAGGGGATATTAGGACGGTCTCGGATTTCAATTCGGGGTTCGTTCGTGAAATTGACGTTTTAGTACGGGAAGGTTAAACCGGTGTTTGAACGACCAGAACTGGTGAGGGATTAGCACGGCATACCGGGTTTGTCGTATCACGATAATTATATTGATGCTTAGAATTGACCTAGGTGAATTAGAATGGCATGATTAGGGGTGTATGGACTTTTCTGCTATATGATGAACTATAGGCTTCTGTATGATATTATTGACTTGCCCTAAACGATATGGACCTTGTTTATGTTGATGATTCTATATATGTTGCCAGATGTGGGTTTAATTGTGAATATGCCTTATGATGGTTCGAGAAGGTGATTGTATATGATTTTTCATGATTGTTGTATTTGGATGCACAAGTGGGAATATATATATTCCCTGGTAATATTATGATGTTTTAAGGAGGATGACTTGCACGAGGGTTTATCCCGAGGAAGTGCAATTATACGACTCCTGATTTACCTATGTTGAGCCAATTGTGGCCTGGTCAAGTACATGTGCAAGTAATGAATTATGATTAAGCAAGATGAGATATGAATCATGTATAAGGATACCAAATATGAGTGTTGTGGTCTCACGGTCAACTACATAGTAATTAGGGCTCCCTATGCTATTACTCTATTATGATATGTATGATAGTCACACCTCTCGTGTGGTGGTGACTGAAGAATTCTTACGAGATATGACCACACCCAGAGTGGTGTCGGGGTATGACTACACCCATAGTGGTGTGGGGTATGTATGACTACATCCGACGGGATGTTGGGGTATGTATGACTACATCCGACGGGATGTGGGGTATGTTTCCCGGGAGAGTTATTAGCATGGGAGTAGCCAGGCGCCTATGATTAAAACATGATAAGATGCATATGCATAAGTCAAGGTGGTTGAGTCTTTAGCCTATTGGGATGTCGGAGGGCTGAGGTCCGATCCTAGTCCTTTGGCTTGATTGTTAGATGTATGATAGGGGTATGCTATGTTATGAACTCACGATGCTATGATTATCTCACTCAGCTATGAGCTGACCCTCTTTTTATTCTTCTTCTCTGCTTATGCTATGTGTAAGCAGATCATCAACAGCAGCAGTAGATAGGTGTATAGGTGGGAGCTGAGCAAGAGTTGAAGGCAAGATGAGGTATGGTCTTCAACTACTCTGTGCTTGGACTACTACTCGGGATTTTGGCCAGTGATCCACACCTTTTTGTAAAAAGGTTTTGAGAACATTTTCATGTGCATACTAGCTTCGAATGTAGTGTGAGATATCCACAGGTGTGGAAAGTTGATGATATGTGTATATTTTTGTAATTGTGTAAGTTATGACGATTATGGCTTGTATTAGTACGGTATGCAGTTGTGTAGTATGAAACTGTGCCTATGGCTATGAAAGCCAATGCATATGGTTGTGAGTATATATGTTTGTGATGAATTATTTTGCAGGATAAGTTGCAAGAACTGTTAGCCCATTACGCGAGTGATTCATGTCGAAATTTTATTTAGGTAAATTTTGATAATTAATGTAACACCCGAGATTAATTCCGCTGCAATTGTATGAACAATATGATTAGGCAAAACGTATAGGGTAGGGTGTTACAGTGTCGGTTCAGCCGGAAAAACCGGCCGGTACGGTAAAACGACCACCATTAGGCTACCGTATCGCTTTTGGTCCGGTTTCCGGTTTTTCTGGTTAAACTGGCCGGTACGATCCGGTTTCCTGGTCCATGGTTAATAGTCATAAATATATAAAATTAACCCTTTTAAAAATAAATATACTATAAATAACAGTGAAGTTAAAAATTTAATTCGTACAATACGGATAATAAACGTGTTATGCGGGTTTTATACGTGGTTAGTACGTGAGCCATCAAATGAACGGGGAAGAATGAGACGGTTTGACAATAATATGGATACGGAAGTTTTAAATGGATAAGTACGTACTAGTACATATACATGTATTAAACAGAGTATTTACTAACTATGCCTTTCAATCAAGGGTGCTCTATCAACCTAGGCAGATATTCTTTTTATATGTCAAAGCAGGAATAACAGGAATTTGATCAGGATTCATGCAATTCAGAAAACCATGCCTCAATTGAATATAATCAATATCTAAGAATTCGTACTTGGGTTCATACAACCAGGCCTAACATACAAATCTAGGGTTCTTCATACCCAGGTGAGAAAGAGAGTTTACTTCGTAGAGGTGGAAGATGTGTTTGAATATCTTTATGCGACCCCAAAGGAAAAAGTACAATATGTTGTTTTTCTCCTAAAGGGGTACGCGAGGAGCTGGTGGTCCTCAGTCTCTAGAGTTAATGGTGAACGAGTTCAGTTCACCTGGGAGGAGTTCCTGAAGGCCTTTAAGACAGAGTTTCTTCCCGAAGCTTTTATCAGGGCAAAGAACAATGAATTCTCCAACCTTAAGCAGGAGAATATGACAGTTACTGAGTATACCATCAAGTTTGTTCGACTACTTTACTTTGAAGATGGGTTTGCAGATACTGAGCATAAGAAGAAGATGAGATACTTGCATGGTCTGCGCATAGGATTGAAAGAAAAGATCCACAGGGTTGATGAAGAGAGCATGGCCACAATCAAGGAGGCAGCACTTAAATATGAAGCCTATGAAGCTGAGAGCCGAGAGGAACACAAGGCCAAAGAAGAGGAGAAGAAGAGGAAGTTTGGAGTGAGTTATTCTAGACCTCGTTACCCATCTAAGAGAGGTCCCAGCGGTTTTGGGAGAACACCGAGTCAATCTATGTCATCATACAAGGCACCAATTTCCTCAGCCACACAATTTCCATTTTGTCAAGTTTGTCAGAAGAGGCATCTTGGAGAGTGTAGGAGATTTTCTGGTGTATGCTTTCACTGTGGCCAACCTGGGCACATCATGAGGGATTGCCCGCATTCGAGAGAAGTAAGAGCTACACAGTCCGAGCCTTCAGTGCAATTTAGTAGAGCCCCATTCAGGGGTGGTTACCAGGGAGGCCGTAGTGGATTTCAGAGTGGTCGTGGTGGTTCACAAGGTGGTAGAGGTGGTGGTCGAAATCAACCATCAGGAAGTGGTACGCAAGGTACCAGAACACAGGGAGCACCGAGGGTTTATGCAATGACTCGAGGTGAGGCAGAAGTGGCACCAGAAGTTGTGACTGGTATGCTTTCTATCCTTGGCAAGCAATTATATGCTTTGATCGATACTGGTTCCTCTCACTCATTCATGTCATATATGTTTGCACATATGCTACGCTTAGTTCCAGATAAGCTAGGTTATACCTTATGTGTTAAAACACCTGTGGGAGATACCTTGAAGGTAGATTCAGTTATTAGAAGTTCCTTCATTTGTGTGGAAGGAGCTTTCCTAGCAGCAGATTTAATTCTGCTACCTTTTGATGAATTTGATGTCATCCTTGGAATGGACTTTCTGGCAACACATGGAGCTGTTGTGGATTGTCAAAAGAAAGAAGTGTTATTCAACACACCAGATAAAGGTCCTGTTGTATTCCGAGGCATTAAGAAAAAGGAGACTCATGGGTTTCTTTCTGCCTTGGAAGCTTTTCGATTAGTGAAGGAAGGTTGTGAAGCCTTTCTTGCTCAAGTTACTGTAGTAAATGATAAGAAGGTTGAGGATGTAGAGGTGGTAAGGGAGTTTCCTGATGTATTCCCCGAAGAACTTCCCGGCCTTCCACCAGAAAGGGAAGTAGAGTTTGATATTGAATTGGTTCCTGGCACAACACCAATTTCAATGGCACCATATAGAATGGCACCAATTGAGCTGAAGGAGCTTAAAGAACAATTTCAAGAATTGCTAGACAAGGGGTTTATTCGACCTAGCATCTCACCTTGGGGTGCACCGGTTTTGTTTGTCAAGAAGAAGGATGGCTCCATGAGAATGTGCATTGACTACCGGAGATTGAATAAGGCGACAGTGAAGAATCGTTATCCCCTTCCAAGAATAGATGATTTGTTTGATCAATTGCAGGGTGCATCTGTCTTTTCTAAGATTGATTTGAGGTCTGGATACCATCAACTGAAAGTGGCAGATGGAGCAACCTCAAAGACAGCTTTTAGAACAAGATATGGGCATTATGAGTTCCTGGTAATGCCTTTTGGACTCACTAATGCACCAGCGGTATTTATGGCTCTTATGAACAGAGTTTTCCATGAATATCTTGATAAGTTTGTGATTGTGTTCATAGATGATATTCTCATCTATTCTAAAAGCGAGGAGGATCACAAAACTCACCTTAGAATTGTGTTGCAAATTCTAAGGGAGAAACAATTATATGCAAAATTTTCAAAATGTGAGTTTTGGCTGAAGGAGGTAATATTTCTGGGACATGTAATTTCTGGAAGAGGTGTCGAGGTGGATCCGAAAAAGGTGGAAGCAGTGGTGAGTTGGGCTCCACCAAAAGATGTGTCCGAGTTGAGAAGTTTTCTTGGCATGGCGGGTTACTATCGGCGGTTTTTCGAAGGATTTTCTAAATTTGCTGCACCATTGTCTAAACTGTTGAGGAAGAATACCAAGTATGTTTGGGATGAATCATGTCAAAAGAGTTTTGATGAACTGAAAAAGAGATTGACCACAGCACCAGTACTGGCTTTACCTTCAAACCATGGAGAGTTTGTGGTGTATAGTGATGCCTCATATCAAGGACTGGGTTGTGTGTTAATGCAAGATGGAAGATTTATCGCATATGCCTCTAGGCAATTGCGTCCTCATGAAGTAAATTATCCCACTCATGACTTAGAATTGGCAGCGGTGGTGTTTGCTCTCAAGATTTGGCGACATTATTTATATGGTGAGACTTTTAAAATCCTAACTGATCACAAAAGCTTGAAGTATATTATGGATCAGAAGGATTTAAATAGTCGCCAGAGGAGATGGATAGAGTTGTTGAAAGATTATGATTGTACCATTGATCCAGGTAAAGCTAATGTAGTTGCTGATGCTCTGAGCAGAAAAGGAAAGAAGAATATAACGGATCTGGTTGATTTGAGGGCAATGAATGTTGATTTGGAAGTGGATGGTGTAACAGGGTTACTAGCTCGGTTGAACATTCGACCTTTGTTGCACGACAAAATTCGTGAGAAGCAGAAGGAGGACCCAGAGTTGACAAAAATCATTCAGGACATTGAGGAAGGAAAGGAAAGCCCATTTGAAATGGTAGATGGCATGTTGCAGATGAATGGAAGAGCATGTGTTCCTAATGTTGATAACTTGAGGAAAGAGATCCTAGATGAAGCTCATTCTTCTGCTTATGCTATGCACCCAAGAGCAACTAAAATGTATCACACGATCAAACCATATTTTTGGTGGCGTGGGATGAAAAAGGAAGCGGCTGAACATGTTTTCACATGTCTGGTATGTCAGAAAGTTAAGGCAGAACATCAAGCTCATGTGGGAAAACTGCAACCACTTCCAATTCCAGAATGGAAGTGGGAAAGAATTACAATAGATTTTGTATATGGTCTCCCATCATCAAGGGGAAAAGATGCAGTATGGGTTATTGTGGACCGACTGACCAAATCGGCTCACTTTTTACCCATTAAATGGAAACCATCACTGGAGACTTTGTCTCAACTATATATTAAGGAGATCGTCAGATTGCATGGTGTGCCAATTTCTATTGTCTCTGATCGAGACCCAAGCTTCACATCTCGGTTTTGGCAAAGTTTACATGAATCCTTGGGAACTAACTTGCATTTTACTTCAGCTTATCATCCTCAAACAGATGGCCAGAGTGAACGAACCATCCTTACCTTAGAAGAGTTACTTCGATCATGTGTAATGCAATGGGAGGAATCATGGATTGATCATTTGCCCCTGATTGAGTTTGCTTACAACAATCAGTACCATAGTAGCTTGGGTGTTCCACCATATGAAGCACTTTATGGGAGGAAGTGTAGAACACCATTATGTTGGGATGTAGAAGGAGCAAGGCAAATCTCAGGGCCAGAGATAGTTCAGATCACAGTTGATAAGGTCAAGGAAATCAGGGAGCGTTTGACGGTGGCTCAAGATCGACAGAAAGTTTATGTTGACACGAGTAGGCGTGAAGTTAATTTCGAAGTGGGTGAGAAAGTATTCCTCAAAGTTTCACCCTGGAAAGGCGTAATGAGATTTGGTAAGAAAGGGAAACTGGCACCTCGGTATATTGGACCTTATGAAATCATAGAGAAGATTGGACCAGTGGCATATAAACTGGCATTGCCTCCAGAACTATCTCAAATCCACAATGTATTTCATGTTAGTATGTTAAAGAGGTACAAAGTGGATCCTTCCCATGTAATACAACCAGAGGAGATCGAGTTAGGCCCAGATTTAACTTTTGAGGAGGTTCCAATTGAGATTGTTGATTTTCAGATTAAGACTCTTCGTAGGAAGGAGATTCCAATGTTGAAAGTGGTTTGGAGAAATCAAGAAAGTGAGAGTGCTACCTGGGAAACTGAAGCAAGTATGCGAGAGAAGTACCCTGAGTTAGTAGCAACCTACTTTGCAGGTTAACAATCTTGCTTAGTAAGTTATGTTTTGAACTTGTTGATGTGCTTTTGTTGTGATAGCCCAGTATAGGTTTTTGAAACCTAAACATGGGAACTTGAGGTGTTATGTGTTACCTTCTATGTTATGAATAGCCTAACCTAATCGTTAGGTAATGACTTTATGTGTGATAGACCATGTTAAGGGTTAGTAAGAGGAGTTAGAGTACGACTCAAGGTTAGATTTCGGGGACGAAATCTTTTAAGGAGGGGAGAATTGTAACATCCCATTTCGGCTAAACCCATATTTCGATCGCTAGAAAGTTCGCGATTTAAAATCAAGCGTTTTGATAGTATTTCGGCGAAAATCGGTTTATCGATCGATCGGATAAGTATACGTATTGATTATATATATATATATTAGTAAGCGGTCTTCCATTGTAATTCCATTCCATTTTCTTCTTCTTTCATTTCGGTCGAGAGATAGCAGAGAAGCAGAGCCGCGCACGGAGCGCCTGGGGAAAAATTTCACAGCTCAAATCTTGAGCTCTAGTGATCCAAAAATCCCGTAAGTAATGCCTAATTCATCTATACATCGTGATTTATCGATTTAGAGCTTTAAAACGAGTTTTGGTTCAGGAAATTCTTGAATTCCCGATAAGCCAAATTAGGGTTTCGGAGTATCCGGAAGCCGGATTGAGCCCAAATTTCATATACGAGCTTCCTGCAGCGAGGTAATCAATCCTCTAGTTCTAATCCCTGAATTTCGGCAATTATTTAGGCCGGGGTCCAAACCGCTGAATTTAGCTCCGGCCAGGGTTTGATGTGTTTTTATCAAGAATTTGACCCGGAGCCTAGAACTAATATTGACGGGGATACTGCAGGGGATATTAGGACGGTCTCGGATTTCAATTCGGGGTTCGTTCGTGAAATTGACGTTTTAGTACGGGAAGGTTAAACCGGTGTTTGAACGACCAGAACTGGTGAGGGATTAGCACGGCATACCGGGTTTGTCGTATCACGATAATTATATTGATGCTTAGAATTGACCTAGGTGAATTAGAATGGCATGATTAGGGGTGTATGGACTTTTCTGCTATATGATGAACTATAGGCTTCTGTATGATATTATTGACTTGCCCTAAACGATATGGACCTTGTTTATGTTGATGATTCTATATATGTTGCCAGATGTGGGTTTAATTGTGAATATGCCTTATGATGGTTCGAGAAGGTGATTGTATATGATTTTTCATGATTGTTGTATTTGGATGCACAAGTGGGAATATATATATTCCCTGGTAATATTATGATGTTTTAAGGAGGATGACTTGCACGAGGGTTTATCCCGAGGAAGTGCAATTATACGACTCCTGATTTACCTATGTTGAGCCAATTGTGGCCTGGTCAAGTACATGTGCAAGTAATGAATTATGATTAAGCAAGATGAGATATGAATCATGTATAAGGATACCAAATATGAGTGTTGTGGTCTCACGGTCAACTACATAGTAATTAGGGCTCCCTATGCTATTACTCTATTATGATATGTATGATAGTCACACCTCTCGTGTGGTGGTGACTGAAGAATTCTTACGAGATATGACCACACCCAGAGTGGTGTCGGGGTATGACTACACCCATAGTGGTGTGGGGTATGTATGACTACATCTGACGGGATGTGGGGTATGTTTCCCGGGAGAGTTATTAGCATGGGAGTAGCCAGGCGCCTATGATTAAAACATAATAAGATGCATATGCATAAGTCAAGGTGGTTGAGTCTTTTGCCTATTGGGATGTCGGAGGGCTGAGGTCCGATCCTAGTGCTTTGGCTTGATTGTTAGATGTATGATAGGGGTATGCTATGTTATGAACTCACGATGCTATGATTATCTCACTCAGCTATGAGCTGACCCTCTTTTTATTCTTCTTCTCTGCTTATGCTATGTGTAAGCAGATCATCAACAGCAGCAGTAGATAGGTGTATAGGTGGGAGCTGAGCAAGAGTTGAAGGCAAGATGAGGTATGGTCTTCAACTACTCTGTGCTTGGACTACTACTCGGGATTTTGGCCAGTGATCCACACTTTTTTGTAAAAAGGTTTTGAGAACATTTTCATGTGCATACTAGCTTCGAATGTAGTGTGAGATATCCACAGGTGTGGAAAGTTGATGATATGTGTATATTTTTGTAATTGTGTAAGTTATGACGATTATGGCTTGTATTAGTACGGTATGCAGTTGTGTAGTATGAAACTGTGCCTATGGCTATGAAAGCCAATGCATATGGTTGTGAGTATATATGTTTGTGATGAATTATTTTGGAGGATAAGTTGCAAGAAATGTTAGCCCATTACGCGAGTGATTCATGTCGAAATTTTATTTAGGTAAATTTTGATAATTAATGTAACACCCGAGATTAATTCCGCTGCAATTGTATGAACAATATGATTAGGCAAAACGTATAGGGTAGGGTGTTACAGTGTCGGTTCAGCCGGAAAAACCGGCCGGTACGGTAAAACGACCATCATTAGGCTACCGTATCGCTTTTGGTCCGGTTTCCGGTTTTTCCGGTTAAACCGGCCGGTACGATCCGGTTTCCTGGTCCATGGTTAATAGTCATAAATATATAAAATTAACCCTTTTAAAAATAAATATACTATAAATAACAGTGAAGTTAAAAATTTAATTCGTACAATACGGATAATAAACGTGTTATGCGGGTTTTATACGTGGTTAGTACGTGAGCCATCAAATGAACGGGGAAGAATGAGACGGTTTGACAATAATATGGATACGGAAGTTTTAAATGGATAAGTACGTACTAGTACATATACATGTATTAAACAGAGTATTTACTAACTATGCCTTTCAATCAAGGGTGCTCTATCAACCTAGGCAGATATTCTTTTTATATGTCAAAGCAGGAATAACAGGAATTTGATCAGGATTCATGCAATTCAGAAAACCATGCCTCAATTGAATATAATCAATATCTAAGAATTCGTACTTGGGTTCATACAACCAGGCCTAACATACAAATCTAGGGTTCTTCATACCCAGGTGAGAAAGAGAGTTTACTTCGTAGAGAGTGAAGAGAAATATGCTTCAGATGTGGAAATCATTCTGTGAAGGATGAGGATATGCTTCTGGTAATCAATTGGCACTCCTCCAAGCTTCCACCGAGCTCTAATGGGGTCGAAGATCGATTTAGGGTACTTGGAAGTTCTATTCGTCACTTTCTCTCTCAAGGTTTTTTTCTCTCTAGCTCTAAAAATCGGATTCCCCTTCTCTTTGGCTTGAAAACTCCTTTTAATCCGAGATTGGGCAAAACACGGTCGAGGACACGACCGTGTTTTGTTTCTGCCCGCCCGTGTTTTGCCTCAAGTGTGGCAAAGCTCCAAAAGAGCTAATGTTTTGTGGCCTGAAGGAACCAAACTACCTAGTGATGATGCATTACCTAATTAAAAGGATATTCGCAAAAATGAATATATCATCAAGAAAATAGTGAAACTAATATTTGCATCACAAATATGTACTACATGTATATTAGTACTATCAGTACACATAAAGGTATAAACTATAAGTTTACAAGATTTGATAACTTGATAATTTGGTTGGTCCGATTAGACCATCCCGGATCTTGATGCAAAAAAGATCTTTGAGAATTCATGAGAACATCATATGAGAAGTCAAAGAATTCTTCAAGAGTCATTATGTCGTTCTTGTTCTCAAGGAAAATAGAACAATTGATCATTTCTTGTAAAAGAGTTGGCAAATCTCTTGAGATTTTATGGACGTGTGCAGAACAATACATTAGTCATGTAGATCATTTGTGAATTTTATGGGTTGATGAATCAAATGGATGATCACATGTATTTTATACAATCGCAACTCGATATTTGTGAGATTGGTTGCCTCACTATGGATACATTTTGATGGTTACCCAATCAAACATCACTTTGCTTATGAGTACAAGCTGAGCCTTCCATTCTCTTGTCGAGGACATGATGGGAGATTTGTTTGCGAAATTATTATTGTGATGAATCACTTTTCCAACATTAATGGGGGAGAGAAAAATATCTAGGTAAAGAGATGAGTTGGAATGAGTTATCATTATCTAGTTTTGATCCTCAAAGTAACAAACATGAACCTGAAGTTCATAAGATAAATTATCGTTACCAACTATCAAATGTCTTTACTGACCATAGTGGATAGCTATCACCGTTGATACAATCGGATTAGACCATGCTAACTAGTCTAATAACCATTAGATTAAAAAATAATCTTGGGTTCGAAACTAAATAGAAGATAATTTAGTCAATACATCATTAAACCTAATATAAATACCATTTTTCTATCAATCCTTCCCCACCACCCACCTCTCTCTCTCTCTCTCTCTCTCTCTCTCAAAAATCCAGAAACCCATCTTCTTCTCTCTCTAAAGAAACTCCGATCTCCATCGACTACCCATCCCGTTTGACTACGCCTACATCGATCTTAGCCTAGCCTGCAACGGACTCGCCATCACCCGCAACCGTGTGCCTGCGATGTTTCATCCGCAACCGCCTCGCCACCGCTTGCAACCACGTCACCATCACCCGCAACTACCTCGCCATCGCCATGTGCTACACTCAACTCTCTCAGCCTCATCTATGTCGGCGCTTTGATAACACCACAACACTTGCGGCTGGAGAGGAGGCGACTCGTCGTATGATGGCGAAAGAGGAAACAAAACCAGATATGTGAAGAGGTTGTCATTCGATGGAGAGAAACGAGCATGCACCGCCCTTACTTCCGCCGGCCTTGCCTACGTTGTCTTCCCACCACCACTGTCGTCAATCGCTCGCGGATAGAATGTGTGTAGGAAAAATGAGAAGTTTTTGCCAGATCTATATTATTATTTGATTGGTAGTGATTTTGGGTTAGTAGTGATGGAGTAGTATTTTTTATATGTATTAGTAGTCATTGTTATTGTAATCAGCGGTGGAGCAGTGATATTTGTAAAGTTAGTAGTGTTTTGTATATTAGTAGTAATATTTATTCTTTGTGGTACTTATTTCTATTATAGTATTGTTGTTTCAAAAAATCGTCAACTTCTGCTAATTAAAAAACGCTACTAAAAACAATAATAATCACTAGTGACTACTATAAAATCACTACAACATCCAAGCTAAATCACTACTAATTTAACTTTTTTTAGTTTTCGGTAGTATCTTTTTCATGTTAAATTCTTTGTGAGGGAGGAGAGGGATAATTAAAATTTAATTTATTTATTAAATTTAACTTTTTAAAAATATCAAATAAGCCCTTTGTTGGCTCTTCGCCGTATAATTTAACTTAAAAATAATGAGAGGTCAGAAGGTCAATTTACAGAAGTCCACCGTCTCCTTCAGTGCCAATGTTTCCACAACAGAAGCTCAAGCGATAATATCCACTCTACGTGTTTCCCCAAGTGGTGATTAGGAGGTATATCTTGGCCTCCCAATCCGGATATCTCGGTCAAAACAAGAGCCATTGCATTACATTGACGACAACCTGTTGCAGAAGATTCAACGTTGGAAATCCCAACCCATGTCATTAGCAGGGAAGGCAACGGTTCTGATGTCTGTTGGATTTTCCTCCCCTAACTATGCTATTTCCATTTTTCGCATCCCTTCCACCTTTTGTCGCATGCTTAACGGGCATTTAGCTCGACTCTGGTGGGCATCTCAGGACAAAGAGAATGGGATGAAATGAGCCTCATGGCATGAGCTCTGTCGGCCAAAATCCGTCGTGGACTTTGACAACAAAACATTGCCTTGTTAGCCAAACAGAAGTGGCGAATTATTCAATGCCTGGATGGACTCCTTGCCTCCAACTACCAAGGAACGTATTTTCCTCAATCCTCCTTTTTACTTGCCCCTTAGGGCTCTCGACCCTCATGGGCTCGACAGAGTATTCTTGTGGGTAGAAATCTCCTTCAATCCGGCCTCTGCTGGCAAATAGGCTCGGGTACTTCTATGAGGATCATTGATGATACTTGGCTGCCAACCTCCCCTCCGTCCCGGCTAGCCCTTCTGCATGGCGCGTCCTTACCTGGGCCACATGTTTCTTCCTTGATTGATCATGGATCTGGCAGTTGGAAGGTATCTCTCCTAGTCTCTCTATTTGATGGGGATACCGTCAAGATTATTAGATCTATTCCCCTGCCCATTATCTCCGTTTCTGACCGTTTAGTATGGCATTATGAGAAATCAGGTGAGTATTCGGTAAGTCAGGTTATAGAGTAGCCTCAGCTGATTTTATTCATAATCCCTCAACCATTCCCCCTATATTTGATGCACCTGCTTGGAAAAAGTTATGGTCCGTCAATGTTCCCCCTAAGCTTCGTTTATTCCTATGGCGTGTCATCAAAGGTTATCTTCCTTTATGCAACGTTCTCAAAGAAAAGGAACTAATTGATGATGAGGATTTGGAGGGTGTGAAGTGCCCGGTTTGTTCGGAGGGTCCCGAGACAATGGTCCACTTGTTTATGCATTGCAGGGTGGCTGATGGCTTGATATATACACATGTTTTGTTCACCATTCTTACACCGTTTGAGTCTTATTTCTCGTGTTTTAGGCTGATTTCATGCTAGGTTGTTCTTGTTTGTGATATTCCAGGTCCTAGTACGTGAATGAAGGTTTTGGAACGAGTTCGGGGTCGATTGGATGAAGATTAGACGTTTGGCGAGAAGTTGAGGAAGCCACACGGGCACGCCTAAAAATCCACACGGCCGTGTGACCTGGGCGTGTCGCACCAAATTTCACGGGCAAGCCAAACTGGCCGTGTAGGGGACCCCTTGTGGCCGTGTGGAAAGTCCAGGGAGCTCACACGGGAAGCCTGGAAATCCACACGGCCGTGTGGTTTTGGCCGTGTAGCGTACCTGAAGCCACTTAAGTGAAACACGGCATTTTGCACACTCACACGGGCAGCTGGGAAAGCCACACGGCCGTGTGGCCTGGCCGTGGTCGAGAATTTCTGGGTTTCAATCCAATTTCGAGCCAAAGGAGAGGGAATCAACTTTTTGGAGCAAAAACAGAGTTTTAGAGAGAGAAAGTGCGAAGAACAAACCCTATGAGCTATTTGGAGTGGATTTCTCACCATTGAAGCCCAGATTGCATCCCAAGGAGTGAAGATTGACATCCCAGAGCAGATTCTTCCCATTGTTGTGAGTATGACTGCTTTGTATTCTGTTTCCCTCTCTCTCTCTCTATGGAGTAGAACTTTCTATCACTTGGGTATGAAGAACCCTAGTTCCATGTGTTAGGAATCTTGATTGTAATTACGTTTGGATTGTGATATTGCTTGATTATAATCGATTGAAGTGTTTTGATTGAGTCAATTGAAGTTTGATTATCTTTTATTGATTTCTGCTGCAACCTGAGATAGATAGAATCTGATTAGGTTGTTAGAGCTTCTTCAATCGGTAGTAGTGAATCGATTATACGAGATTTAGTCGATTCACTGCTTTGTACTAGAATCTAATTCCAGTAGTGGAGTTCTGTGTTCATTGCCTCAGCGTTCTATCCCGATGAAGACTAGTCGTCTACCGGGTAGTTTGACTGAGAGGGCTTGGTCAGCTTAAGAGATTCCAAGCTACTGTCGGATCTTCCGCAGTATAATCAGCAGTAAAGCAACCAAAAGTAATTACAACTGTGACCTAACTAAGGAGTTAGGGGGACTCATTCCTGAGTGACTCTTCCTTTGCTTTAGAAAACCGAACCATTTCCTGCTTTCTTACTGCTTTTACTTAAATCAACAATCACTCAACTTAGTTTGCTAGATAACAGATATACACGGAGTAGGCAGTAGATCTAGACCCCGGGTTGACAATTAGAGCTTGCCTGTTACTGAACTTTCGGACTGCGATTACACTTGGTCGCAGTTTGGTGTTGTGTATTAGCGAGTCAAGTTTTTGGCGCAGTTGCCGGGGACCTCTAGGTTATTGTAGAAACGTGAAAGTATGTTACTTTAGCATTTACTTTTATGGGACTCTTTTCCACCCTTGCTTTTCACCTGGGTATTTTGTTTTTGTTGGTGCAGATTTGATACATGGATTCTCAAGGCTTCTCCAACCATTGGGGGTCCACCACCACCCGAGTGGTATTACCCCAAGGCTTCCTGGAGCACCCAAAGAGGAGAAGACTATGGAACCGGGTTTACCAACCCCCCTACTACGAAGAACAATCAGACCCTTGGATATTTCAAGAACACTCTCATTATCAAGAAGAATTCCTCCCACAACTAGAAGGGCCATCAGATCTTGATTTAGCCACAGCCTTCACGGGCCACTCTGAAGAGCCATGCTACACTTCACTGGAAGATCCGAACAAACAATTAAGGCTTCTCGTGGAGCAGTTTGCTCGAGACACTGAGAGATCATGCTCCACGATGGATCTTGAAATCCAAGCCCTTGCCCCTTCCGATCCCTCATTTCTCCACGAAATGGAGGAGACTGTTCAGTGCTCAGCGAAGCAAACATAGTGGGTGGAGCAAGTTTTCTCACATCCTGGTCAAGATCACCTTTCTGCTACCACGCTAGAAGAGGTGGAGGATGACAAAGGCTACGGGGACGTTTAGGAGCATACATAAGTTATCATAGAGAACTCCCATGATAATCATGATAAGGAAAGTCCTCTGGTTGCAGATCACACCTTTCCTCATTTATCCTCTAACATGATGCGCCCGTGCGAGGAGATGCAAGATGATCCCATTGAAGAAATTGCTTGGCGACTTGGTCTCCAATCTGTTCTAGAAGAAGAAGAGCGAGCAAGGATGAGGAAGGAAGTTGTAGAGGATGAGGAAGAAAGCAAAGAAGAGGTAGTTCTTGATCTTGTCCAAGGGGAGAGACCACATTTTGAAGAAGGAAGGGGGGTTAAAGAAGCAAGTGGTGTCCAGGATGAGGATCAAGTTGAGGTGGAAGAGGCATGCACCGGCCATGAGTTACATGTGATATCTCCACCAAAATTCAAGGAGCTGCTTGGCAAGGACCCATTTGCAGTGTCTCTTTGCCAGACCAAGACCACATCAACATCGATCCCTCTTGGTGGATGCGAAGGTGGTCAATCGAATATATCTTATCTGGTTTGGGGCAATGAGACAAGAGCAGACGCAAAGGAGAGGTCTCGAGAGTGGAGACTTCATCTTCCTCAAGGCCACGAGCCATCTTCATCACCTATCACATCACATGCTTGTGACTTGAGACTCCACCTCATTAATGAGAACCGCAACTTCAAGGAGGTTCTGGGGTGGATCGAAACTTAGGAGCCACCGTCCCGCTCACGACGGTAAAGAAGCGCTTGTGGGGAGGCAACCCCACCAAGGTTTGTTTTTCTTTCGTTTGTTTTTTGGTTTGTCCACTTGGAACTATGGTTTTTATCACCCAGTGTGTTTTGATGACTCTAGCCTTGCTGACTGGTCCCATTTCCAGTCCCCCGGCAGTTTTTCCATCCGGTAACATCGTTCCCCTTCTCTTTCCCTCTGCTCCATTGAGGGCAATGTCATGCTTAAGTGTGGGGGAGGGGTGCTTTGTATTGGTTGGAATCTATATATGTGTGCTTGGAGCCTAGTCCGCTGTCCAAATCTCGAGATTTGAGGGCTCCAAGTATTTTTGTTTGCATGATCATATTGGCACTGTGATTTGAGTGGTGAATCGAATGGCTTTCGAATTGTTGCATGACAGCTTGATTGTAACTAGGACAACCTATGGTGATGACTGAGACGTGCAGTAAAATTGTGTAGGAGTTCAGATTTTCAGCTATTTGCTTACCAACTGTGACTTGGATTGATCACTTGTTCTTGACAGTCGTTTATGCATCAAGTTCAGAGAATCAGAATGAGAGATAGGGCAAGTAGGTAGCCATGTGAGATTTGAGCTTGCTCGTTTCTTTCTTGTGCGATAGTTACCTCTTCCATGATGTGTAGCATTCATGTTGTCACTAGCTAAGATGATGGAGGCATAGGATTAGCCCACGACCAAATTGACTGTCCTGGTGTGTCATACCCCCTAGTCAACCCCTTTGAGCCGTGTACTTTTCTTTCTTTCGGTCTACAATGGAAAATCACCCTTTTGCATCTCTTAGAAGGTTCCACAGAGTGGTTTTTGCATGTTCTCTTATGTTTCTGCTAAATATAATGTGAGGGTTGGAGGTAATGCTTAAAAATTGGGCATGTGTTTGAGAAATGTGCAGAGGTGGTGGTTCTCTCAAGAAATGGAAAAAATGAAGAAGAAAAAAAAGAAAACAAAATGAATGAAAGCAAAAGAGAACTACCACCAAAAATCTGAATAGTGCCCATTAAGTAGTGTTTCTTAGCAGCTGATAACGATGTAATTGCACATGTTTGCGCCCCTAGTTCTTATCCGTTTGAGGGGCATAGTCGTTTGTTTTGGCCTATTTTACGCCGGGTTGTGCTATTTTGTCATGTTTCAGGTCCCAGGTGTCAAAGGGAAGGCTAAGCGCGAGTTTCGGGGCATTCGGAGGTCATTTCGTCAAGCTGGAGCCAAAACACGGGCACACCTAAGGCATTACACGGCCGTGTTCCTGTGGCCGTGCTTTTTATGCCGAGAGCAAATTCGATTTGGCAAATTCAGCTGCAAACACGGGCACCAAAGCACGGCCGTGTTCCACCAAAGCACGGCCGTGTCCACCGCGAAGCACGGCCGTGTTTCCCCCCAACTGCTGGCCGTGTAATTAACCTTGGCCGAGACACGGGCGGACTCAGGCAAAGCACGGCCGTGTCCTCGACCGTGCTTTGGCCACTGATGCTTTTAAGCAGATTTTCAGCCATAAGTCAAGGGGATTCGAGTTTTTGAGAGATAGAACGATTCCTAGAGAGAGAAAGTGACGAACAAGAGTCTCCAAGTGCCCTAGATTGATCTTCAACACCATTGGAGGCCAGCTTGAGCTTGGAGAAGTGCCGATCAACGTACAGAAGCAGGAATCCATCCTTCACAGTATGAATTCCGCGTCTGATTCTGCTTTTGCTTTCTTCTCCATGGAGTAGTTCTTCCATTCATCTGGGTAAGGAGAACCCTAGATTTGTATGTTAGGTTTGATTGTATGAACCCAAGTACTGATTCTATGATTGATTATATTCGATTGAGGTTTTAATGATTGAATGACTTGAATCCTGATCAAATTCCTGTTGTTTCTGCTTTAACCTAGAATGAGAATATCTGCCTAGGTTAATAGAGTATCCTTGATTGAAGGTAGGGAGTTGGTGACTTTAGTCAAGGAACCAACTCACTATTCTGTACCGGATTTACTCCGGTAGTGGAGGTTTCGTTCTTAGGGCCTCAATCTGTCTACTCCTGTGGACGTTAGTCGTCCGCTAGAGATTCAGATTGAGAGGGTCTGAAGACCTTTAGTCGAGACTTCAGGCTGTTTAAGAACCTTCCGCAGTATAACCATCATAGAAACTGAACTTGGTAATTACAATCCAGCTTAACTGCAGTCTAGGGGGAACCATATCCGGGTGACCTCTTTAACCTGAATACAACCGTTTACCTGCTTTGTTAGTTTGTTAGTTTAGACTTGCATTCCAGTTTCATTGCTAGATAACACGAATTCACTGAGTAGTCATCAAATCTAGGACCCGGGTTGACATATAAACCTAACCCGCTATACTACGCTTTAGGAAGTGGTTTCACTTGGCCAATTCCTGGAGTGACAGTAGAGTCGAGTCAAGTTTTTGGCGCCGTTGCCGGGGACGGCTAGGTTGTTGAAGAAAAGTGATTTCTGTTAATTTAGCTTTTCTTTTTGCTTTGTTTGCTTTGTCCCACTTGTGCCTTCACGGGTTTGCTTGCTTGAGTGTGTGCAGGTAGTGCATGACCCGTAGCCAGTCGGGAGGTTTACTGCCGTTGAAACCAGAGATTGACCGCACCTGTCGCCAACTCAGGAGACAGCAGCGAGCTAGACTGGCTACGGAAGAGCGCCTAGACGGCCACTTGAGTAGCGATTCTGAAGAAGAGTACGAGATGGACGGAGACTACAATCAGCACCAGGGGAATCCTCAGCAGGCTCCCCCGGTGAATCAGGTCCTGGGGAACAACCCCATACCCCAGGATCATGGAGTTCATCATCCACCGCAGCCGGGTCCCACCTTGGAGTACTACTACACTCCTCGGATTGCTGACATCCGCCCGGTCATCCTCTACCCGCCTATTCCAGCAAACAACTTTGAGATCAAGCCATGCTGGATTCAGCTCATTACATCCTCTATCCAGTTCCATGGCTTGAAGGATGAGGAGGCCAGGGTGCATCTTTCCCGTTTTCTGCAGCTGACGAACGGGTTCAAGTTGAATGGTGTCCCGGATGATGCAATCCGCCTTCATCTCTTCCCCCATTCTCTGGCGGGGAATGCTAAGAGGTGGTTGGAGACCCAGCCCCCATTGTCCATCACCTCTTGGGACGATCTGGCTGACAAATTCGTGCACAGGTACTATCCGGCATCGAAGACTACAGAGATTCAGCGGGAGATCACTCACTTCTGCCAGGAGCCAGATGAGTCACTTCATGATGCATGGGAGCGGTACATGGGATATTTCTGGCAGTGTCCCCACCATGGCTTTAGTGATGCATTCACAGTGGGGAATTTCTACAGTGCTCTCTCTCCAGACAGCCAGAGGGTGATTGAGTCTCTATGCCCAGGAAGGGATGTTCTCACTAAGACTCCACCCGAGCTGAACCAGATGATTGATACATTGGCTGCCAGAGATCATTCCTGGGGGCAGAGCAGCAAAGGCAGACATTCCAGGGACCGTGGTGTGCACGCCATGGAGACCAGATCCGGGCTCGAGCAGCAGGTAGCTGAGCTAGTGCAGACACTGAAGCAGCCCAACAGTCTTATTCCAGGCAGAGGTTTGGCTACACCTCCAGTTGCTCAGTGTCAGTGGTGTGAGAGCTCCAATCACCTAGTGGAGGACTGCCAGGCTATGAGGGAGTCTACCACACCCCAGGAGCAGTTGGCCTTCATCGCCAATGCGTGGCGCCTCGATCCATACAGCACTACATATAATGAGGGGTGGCGCCAGCATCCCAACTTCGCCTGGAGCAGCAACACCACTAAACCACCTGGTTTCCCAGCACCAGCAGGTGGGTTTCAGCAGAGGCAGCCCTTCCAGGCTCGCCAGGGGCCAGACCCACAGCAGCAGCCCTACCAGCCTAGGCAGGGGCAGCCATTCCAGCAGCCCCAGCGCCAGTTTGCCGAGCCAGCAGCAGCTCCAGCTCCAGATGACAGGATGACGAAGCTGGAAAACATTCTAGCTTCATTCATGACGAGCACTCAGGCGACTATCACGAGGTTGGACCAGAGTGTAGCCTCACTGGAGGCAGGTCAGAGGAACCAGGGTGCAATTTTGCAGGATCTACAGACCCAGGTGGGCATCTTGGCCCGCCAGAACACCACCAGGGCACTGGGGACTTTGCCTGCCACCACTGTCCCGAATCCTCGAGATCCTCACCAGCATCAGCAGCTGGATGCCATTTTTACCAGGAGCGGTAAGACCATATCTGCTGATCATGTCCCGGCCAGACAGGAGGAACCACTGCCTGCTTCAGCACTTCTAGCCGACGATGCAGAAGTGCGGGTGGAGAAGGAAGCCCCTGCTCCCAAGCCACAACCAGTTATTAAGGAGCATGTGCCCCAGCTTCCCTTCCCCACTCGCCTACATAAAGACAAGCTGGAGACTGAGTTTGCCAAGTTTATGGCAATGTTGAAGCAGCTCAACATCAGCATACCGTTTGTGGAGGCACTGTCGAAGATGCCCAAGTATGCCAAGTTCATGAAAGATCTCTGCACCAACAAGAAGAAACTTGGGGATCTCTCGACAGTGTTTCTGAGCGAGGAGTGTTCTGCTATCCTGCAGAACAAGCTGCCCGAGAAGCGCAAGGATCCAGGGAGTTTTACTATCCCTCTTACTATTGGCAGCATGCATGTAGGAAAGTCCTTGGCGGACCTAGGCGCTAGCATAAACGTCATGCCATATAAGTTGTATAAAAAGCTAGACCTAGGTGAACTTAGCCCTACTAGGATGAGCATTCAGTTAGCTGATCGTTCTATCGTGCATCCTAGGGGAATCATAGAGGATCTGCTTGTTAGTGTTGGTGCATTCACATATCCTGTTGATTTTATTATTCTTGATATACATGAGGATGTGGATGTACCTTTGATTCTGGGTAGACCCTTTCTTGCCACCGCCAAGGCACTTATTGATGTGCATGATGGTAAGTTGATCTTGAGTGCTGGGGATGAACAGGCTACTTTTTCTGTGACTGAATTTGATCACTGTGCTATGATTGCTGTCACGCCTGTGCATGCCATTTCTGATCAGGTACACGAGTCTGTCGTGTACCCTTCTGCACCTCCTATTTTGCAGGACCCTCCTATCATTCCTTCGCCGCCACTCCATCCAGCCTCGCCTCCGAACAAAAAGCTCAAGGAGGAGTGGCGGCCGAAGCAGCAGGTTGCTAAGCCTGCGCGGAAGAAGAGTGGAGACCACTATGAGCTGGTCCCACCTCCTGCACCACGACCACCCTGGCCGTCCGGGTACTCACTCGCCTGCATCTTGCCAGATGGGCAGGTCGAGCTGACTGATGATAGTGGTCGCATCCGTCGGGTGCATGGCCACAACCTGAAGCTGTACCTCAAGGGCGACGTGGATTCGCTCTTGGAGGCACCTGTTCCTGCACCGCCCTGAGTATCCACCATGGGCGTCCAGCTACACGACGGTAAAGAAGCGCTTGTGGGGAGGCAACCCCACCACGGTTTGATTTTCTTTCCTGTGTTTTGAGTCGGATTGTAACCCGGTTTGGGTTTGGTTTGTTTTTCTTTTGGTTTGGATGATGTTTTATTGGGCTGACCATTGAACCTAACATATTGTGTTTGAGCTCTTCTGTTTCCCTTTGGCTGTGCTTGCCCCGACTGGCCCGCTTCCAGTCTCCTGTAGTCCGTGCATACCGGTAACATCGTTCCCCTTATCCTTCCCTCTTCTCCATTGAGGGCAATGTCGAGCTTAAGTGTGGGGGGATGTTTATCTTTTGACTGCATTAGATCTGTTTGTGTGCTTGGAGCCTAGTCCACTGTCCAAATTTTTAAATTTGAGGGCTCCAAGTACGTGTTTCCTTGCAATTGCCTGCTCAGTATGCTTTGAATTGACAGTCTTTATAGTAATATGCAACCTAGGGAGGTAGTGTAGCACTATGGAGGATGTTGATGCATTTAAGAAGTCTCATTTCTTCTTCATATTGAGTTGGTTGATTGAGTGAATTAGTGATCTTAGGACCCTTGAATTGTGTGGTGTTGTGGATTCTCTACCTGTCATGGACTCTTGTATCATGTTTTGAGTTTAACAGGTGCTCGAAAATGTGCTTCCAAATAAACGTCTCCCGTGCGAATAGGGCGAAAGTGTGTAAGGGGAGACGGGAATTCGTTCCCAATTTCCACCTACTACCTCCAACCCCCTTACATGTCTTTCCCCCGCACAAGGCTCGAGACATCCACTCCTGGCATGGCCGGTAAGAGCAGGTTGGGACCCTTGAAAAGAAAAGAAAAGAAAAATAACAGAAAACAAGCAAAACAGAAAAAAAAGGGGTTCCAACCATCTTCAAAGAAAATTGAGCACCTTGAAAAATGTGAGTCCATGATCCTTTGTTTTTTAGAATCTCTCCATCCACGATTCATTTGTCCTCTGTTCACTGTTTGCCATGATGCTGACTCGCCGAAGAAGCTATGAGATGACTTGTGCGTCGGTTGACCTCGTAAGTTGCTAAATGACCTAGGAAGTCCTCTACCTACGATCTGGGTTGTTTGTTGCTATAGAGGTCTGGAGAGTTGCATTGGTTTGAGTGAGGTTTGCTTGGGGACAAGCAAACGGTTAAGTGTGGGGGAGTTTGATAACGATGTAATTGCACATGTTTGCGCCCCTAGTTCTTATCCGTTTGAGGGGCATAGTCGTGTGTTTTGGCCTATTTTACGCCGGGTTGTGCTATTTTGTCATGTTTCAGGTCCCAGGTGTCAAAGGGAAGGCTAAGCGCGAGTTTCGGGGCATTCGGAGGTCATTTCGTCAAGCTGGAGCCAAAACACGAGCACACCTAAGGCATTACACGGCCGTGTTCCTGTGGCCGTGCTTTTTATGCCGAGAGCAAATTCGATTTGGCAAATTCAGCTGCAAACACGGGCACCAAAGCACGGCCGTGTTCCACCAAAGCACGGCCGTGTCCACCGCGAAGCACGGCCGTGTTTCCCCCCAACTGCTGGCCGTGTAATTAACCTTGGCCGAGACACGGGCGGACTCAGGCAAAGCACGGCTGTGTCCTCGACCGTGCTTTGGCCACTGATGCTTTTAAGCAGATTTTCAGCCACAAGTCAAGGGGATTCGAGTTTTTGAGAGATAGAACGATTCCTAGAGAGAGAAAGTGACGAACAAGAGTCTCCAAGTGCCCTAGATTGATCATCAACACCATTGGAGGCTAGCTTGAGCTTGGAGAAGTGCCGATCAACGTACAGAAGCAGGAATCCATCCTTCACAGTATGAATTCCGCGTCTGATTCTGCTTTTGCTTTCTTCTCCATGGAGTAGTTCTTCCATTCATCTAGGTATGGAGAACCCTAGATTTGTATGGTAGGTTTGATTGTATGAACCCAAGTACTGATTCTATGATTGATTATATTCGATTGAGGTTTTAATGATTGAATGACTTGAATCCTGATCAAATTCCTGTTGTTTCTGCTTTAACCTAGAATGAGAATATCTGCCTAGGTTAATAGAGTATCCTTGATTGAAGGTAGGGAGTTGGTGACTTTAGTCGAGGAACCAACTCACTATTCTGTACCGGATTTACTCCGGTAGTGGAGGTTTCGTTCTTAGGGCCTCAATCTGTCTACTCCGGTGGAGGTTAGTCGCCCGCTAGAGATTCAGATTGAGAGGGTCTGAAGACCTTTAGTCGAGACTTCAGGCTGTTTAAGAACCTTCCGCAGTATAACCATCATAGAAACTGAACTTGGTAATTACAATCCGGCTTAACTGCAGTCTAGGGGGAACCATATCCGGGTGACCTCTTTAACCTGAATACAACCGTTTACCTGCTTTGTTAGTTTGGTTAGTTTAGACTTGCATTCCAGTTTCATTGCTAGATAACACGAATTCACTGAGTAGTCATCAAATCTAGGACCCGGGTTGACATATAAACCTAACCCACTATACTACGCTTTAGGAAGTGGTTTCACTTGGCCAATTCCTGGAGTGACAGTAGAGTCGAGTCAGCGGCCTGGCTTGGAAATACTAACATTTATGTGACCTCCTTCGCTCTTGTGCTCTAGAGAATGTGAGTAATGCAGAATAGCAGAAAGAAAGTAAGTTGTTTGATTGATTGTGATTGTGTTGGGTTTGGAATTGTGGAACCTTGTGCTATGAATACTTCCACCACCTAAAATGCCTTTTTCCCATGTCCAAGACCCTAGCCAATCATCTGAACCTGTGTCTAAGACCTCCGGATTAGTTAGTGGTGACACCCCATATGTGAACTCTAACATTTAGAGGCTGCCTTCATGGTGAAGAGATGTTAGGGATTGAGAGAATAAGCATGCGCATCTTTCGCATCAAATTGTCCTGACCCCACTGGTCGAGAGTGAGCGATTCATTTTCTCATATTCTCTATACTCTTTTACCCCGGTGAGGACCTAGATTGCTCGGTCTCAATTCTGATATCTTGTGTTTTGTGCATGAGGTGACTGTATTGGTCAAGTGGTTGAGTCAAGTCTATGTTGATTGGTGAACAGAAAGGATTCCTCTTCCTTTACCCGATTTTATTGCACTCGAATGTCCTCTGTGGTGGTTGTCTAGGTTGCTGTTGAGTTGTCCATTTCGCAATGATCAAAAGCCAGTTTGATCCACGTGTTCTGTG
The DNA here is from genome assembly GCA_964030455.1 of Linum trigynum. Classification (NCBI taxonomy): domain Eukaryota; kingdom Viridiplantae; phylum Streptophyta; class Magnoliopsida; order Malpighiales; family Linaceae; genus Linum; species Linum trigynum. The sequence goes on from OZ034821.1 coordinate 8,417,005, forward strand.
CCTATATGATTTGTCCCCAATGTTGGTATGATTGAAATATGTGAGCTTACCTTGTATCTGACTTGGTTTGCTTGGGGACAAGCAAACGGTTAAGTGTGGGGGAATTTGATGACTTGATATATACACATGTTTTTGTCCACCATTCTTACACCGTTTGAGTCTTATTTCTCGTGTTTTAGGCCGATTTCACGCTAGGTTGTTCTTGTTTGTGATATTTCAGGTCCTAGTACGTGAATGAAGGTTTGGGAACGAGTTTGGGGTCGATTGGACGAAGATTGGACGTTTGGCGAGAAGTTGAGGAAGCCACACGGGCACGCCTAAAAACCCACACGGCCGTGTGACCTGGGCGTGTGGCACCAAATTGCACGGGCAAGCCAAACTGGCCGTATAGGGGACCCCTTGTGACCGTGTGGAAAGTCCAGGGAGCTCACACGGGCAGCTTGAAAATCCACACGGTCGTGTGGTTTTGGCCGTGTAGCGTACCTGAAGCCACTTAAGTGAAACGCGACGTTTTGCACACTCTGGGTTTCAATCCAATTTTGAGCCAAAGGAGAGGGAATCGACTTTTTGGATCAAAAACGGAGTTTTAGAGAGAGAAAGTGTGAAGAACAAACCCCTAGGAGCTATTTGGAGTGGATTTCTCACCATTGAAGCCCAGATTGCATCCCGAGGAGTGAAGATTGACATCCCAGAGCAGATTCTTCCCATTGTTATGAGTATGACTGCTTTGTATTCTATTTCTCTCTCTCTATGGAGTAGAACTTTCTCTCACTTGGGTATGAAGAACCCTAGTTCCATGTGTTAGGAATCTTGATTGTAATTACGTTTGGATTGTGATATTGCTTGATTATAATTGATTGAAGTGTTTTGATTGAGTCAATTGAAGTTTGATCATCTTTTATTGATTTCTGCTGCAACCTGAGATAGATAGAATCTGATTAGGTTGTTAGAGCTTCTTCAATCGGTAGTAGTGAATCGATTATGCGAGAGTTAGTCGATTCACTGCTTTGTACTAGAATCTAATTCCAAAAGTGGAGTTCTGTGTTCATTGCCTCAACGTTCTATCCCGGTGAAGACTAGTCGTCTGCCGGGTAGTTTGACTGAGAGGGCTTGGTCAGCTTAAGAGATTCCAAGCTACTGTCGGATCTTCCGCAGTATAATCAGCAGTAAAGCAACCAAAAGTAATTACAACTGTGACCTAACTAAGGAGCTAGGGGGACTCATTCCTGAGTGACTTTTCCTTTGCTTTAGAAAACCGAACCATTTCCCGCTTTCTTACTGTTTTTACTTAAATCAACAATCACTCAACTTAGTTTGCTAGATAACATATATACACGGAGTAGGCAGTAGATCTAGACCCCGGATTGACAATTAGAGCTTGCCTGTTATTGCATTTCCGGACTGCGATTACACTTGGTTGCAGTTTGGTGTTGTGTTTTAGCGAGTCAGTGGCTGTGGAATTTTGGAACCTTGTTGATCTTAACCATTTACGACTACAGGTTTGCCATATGCATGTATCTGTTGGTTGGCGGTGATTTCTTTTTCATGCAGGTCTTCCCGAGGAGGTTCTTAGTCGACTTGTATTTGGATTTTGGCGTGTTTGGAAGGCTAGGTGCTCCACCACATACGATGGTCTTCAGTTCCTCCCATCTACCATGACGCGACAATTCCATTCCCAAGTTGAAGAATGGTCTTTTACTCAAGCGGCTTTGGCTGCCTCAAGTAGTTGTCGTTCACGTCACTCAGTTCCTCTCGGGGTCTGCAATCCTACTCATCCTCCAATTCCACAAGGTTCTATCCTAGTTCACTTTGATGGAGCAACAAATCAGGGATTGGGGGAGGAGTGGGATTTGTCGGTTTTGCAGGACCAGATGACATTTAATTCGCGTTTGGAAAGTATTATAACTATTTGGATGATGCTTTCATCATTGAGCTCATGGCACTTACAGATGCACTTCGATGGTGTCTCTGGCATTCAATTTCTAATGTCTTATTCTGTGGTGATGCGCAGGTGATCATTCAAATGGTGAACCGCAAGGACTCGTCCCATGCACAAGCTGGTAGCCTTCTATCTGAAGTTCAGGTTCTTCGTGCCTCCTTACAGCGGTCATCGTTCTACTTCGCCCCGCGTAAGTATAATAAGGCTACCCATCTCGTGACAAAACAAGCCCTCTCATCCTTGGATCGTCGGTTGGTCGACCAACGGCTTTTCCTTAATTCTAGCTTGTAATTTTGACCTGCAAAGGTCCCCATTTTTTGTCGTATATGTTGTACTCCCTCTCGGGATATCTTTTGCAAAAAAAAAAAAAGAGTTCACCGGCATACATCTTTGTCAAACACCGGGGGTGCTCAGTTAGTACGCTATTGTTCGCTTTGGGCCAAACCCGCACTGTTTTATTCTTGGGTGTCCTCCCCAAGAACTTCGTGTCCTTTCCTCAGCGATTATCTTGATCCGCCAGACACCTTGTATCGATGGGCTTCTCGTTACAAGGATTTTCCCAGATGCGGAACTCTCTTTGATCCGCCAAACAAACGTAGATCTCTCTAGATCCACCAAACAGTCGCGAATCAAAAATCTCGAGGTCACCCAATGAGGGTCCCACCAAACTAATGTCCACCGCCCCGGATCCGCCGAACCAGGCTCTGATACCACTTGTCGAAACTGGACAACCCATTAGTACGATATTGTCCGCTTTGGGCCAAGCCCGCACGGTTTTATTCTTGAGTGTCCTCCCCAAAAGGTTCGTACTAATTGGCTTGGTGGACATTAATATACAAGGGTCCCTTCCCTTGTATTATCGATGCGGTACTTTGATTGTCCCATAACAATTTCTTTTCCACTATTAGTAACGAGTTTCACTTTTCTTTCTTTTATATTTATACTGTGAAAGTTTCATCCAACACAGCTGGATTTCTCTGACCGTAGCCAGTGGGAATCCAGGAGTGGCCACCCCGGGCCACAGCCCACCCCTCCTCTGGATCCAAAGCTAATATAACACTTATGCGTTTATCGATTAGCCATTTGGTCCAATGCTATTTTATAATAAAATTGTGTGTAATTAGGAAAATGAGTAAGATGAACATATTCAAATCATAACTCTATATTTAGTCTAGAAATTATACCTCTAATGATTCTCGTCTAAAAAACAAACAATGAAGCCTAAAATTCTAAAAGCCTAAAATGTAAAAGGCTAAAAGAAATATGAGGTTTGTTCACTTGAAAATTACTAGAGCAGCTGATGGAAGTAGGGATGGATACACAATACAAATTGATTGGTCGATTGATTAATCTTTTGTTGAATTGTCCACTTCAACAACTACTATGGAGATAACTTTTTCAATAATGGAACAGGTGAAAAATGATTTGCGCAACAAAATGAACGATGAATTTATCGTCAATTGGTTAACTATTTTATTTGAAAGAGAGTAGTATGCTATTTGTATGGATGTAGACTCCATTATTGATGAATTCGCTACATTAAAAGATCGACATGTACAATTGATATAGTAAAAAACTCATGATTTTTTACGATATCTAGTTTTATAATAAAATGCGGCCCAGTGCTCTACTATGTCCGGGATCCGCCGCTGACCGTAGCACCACACTATGTGATGAATGAGAAGAATGGAGAAAGCAACTTACATCCTCGAAAACCCTAATCCCGAAGATGTTGTTAGACAAGCTCAACTAGTTAGGCTCGAGAGAGCTGGCTTGATTCTTACCTCGTTGAGTGAACCTCATAAGCTCTCTTAATCCAGCAAACCTTATAACACGAAGATACGCGCGATCAAGCATCTCCTCTCAGTAAACGATTGGGTTAACGGTTCCATTACACGCAACTCCGCAAGACAATTCGAAACGTATTCCGCGATCGAAAGGAATAATACGCATTACGATCATGTACAGCTAGCCAAGAAACATGGGTGAACGAAATTACTGGAATTGGTAGACAATGTCGTTGACAATTAACAATTTCTTCTCTTTTACAGAGCTCCAATGTTCTTGAGGCCAAGAACAACTCCAACGCCAATGATGTGGCCGACGGTACCGCAAGCCAAGGTGTCGGCGAGCGTGAACCCAGCTGGGTCCCCTGTTTGTAGCCCGGAGTCCCTCGCCTCCAGCTTCAGCCCTGCCGTCGCCTTCCTGTTTGCCGACGGTGCCAGCCCAAATCTCCCAGCAAACAGCATCAAGCTCGTCGCCGTCACCATTATCTGGCCCAAAGTCGAGGAGAATTGCGAAAATCTATGAGTTCAACCAAAAACAGAGAGAAGCAGGGGAAATACAACTACAAGTGAACGAACCAAGTTAGTGGGAGAGCCAATAAAGTCCATACGAGCACCCAATGCTCCATTTCCCCTGCCGCGTCTCATCGGCACAACAGCTGCCTGCCATAAAAGAATGATGCTCAGAAAACCAAAATCAACCCAACAAATATCTCCAAAACAAGGCGCGGAAATGAAACTGACCAGGGATTTGTTGACGGGGGAGAGTGAGGTCTGGGTTCTGAGCCCGCTGAACTGCGGGAGAGTAGCGGACATCATGGCGGCGGCCATCTTTGCAGTTATTAGAGGCGAGCCTTAGATCTGTGATTGCCTGATAGCGTTTCGATTCTGTGATTAGCAGATGGCAGGTGGGTGGGTGGAAATTTTTGGGCGAATATAAACGAGGGAGGGCAGATTGCGGTGAGCAACTTGTGGCGTTTAGAATGCCAGTAATGGATACACTAGAGATCCTTGTTGCTGACTTGGCAGACTTCTATAGGGTTTTCTCTCTTCGGGATAAGGGTCCTTGTCCATCTCTCCAATCCAGTCACAATTATACTGCCCAAGCCACGGGGCCACAGCCAACAAGGGTAGTTATTACTTATCAGTATACGTGTCAATCGAGCGGGTTCGGGTTATTCGGGTTGCGGATTATTCGGGTTTGGATTATCGGGTTCGGGTTCAAACGGGTTGCAGGCAAATCGAGTTGCTAGTTCATCGGATTTTGGGTCGGGCGGGTTGCGAGCGGATCGGGTTTTGGGTTGTTCGGGTCAGCGCATCGAGTAACTTACTCATTACTCGTTACCAACTTACACATTTTATTACACTAATTTAAAATATCTTTCTCAAATTTTTAACCAATTTATTTCTACCTCGTATATATATACTTAAATTTTTAGAAAAAAACAAGTCAAAATGTTAAATAAATTTGTATGACTTGCAAACTTGTTATGTAATTAATCATAATTGGTAAAGTACACTAGCTAATAGTAATGTGAGCACTTCTACTATGCTATATAGTATTGGTGCTTTAATGTACAACTTAAAGTTGTACCATAATATTAAATGTATAAGTTTAGGTTGTACCATAAAACAATTTGTACCATTATGTTATGGTACAACTTTACAACTTGAAGTTGTACCATCATATAAAGGTACAAGTTCAAGTTGTACCATAAAAGAATTTGTACAAAAAGTATAGGTACAATCTAAAGTTGTACCATAACGTAAATGTACAATTTTAAGTTGTACCATAAAGGCAAAATCCTATAGCACCAATACTATATAGCATTGTAAAATTTCTCTAGTAATGGTGATATCAACATTTGCAAACAAAAGACACCATTAATTGTTTATTTGATATTTTAGTATTATTTCAGTACTGTAATTGGATTACAGTATCTCATTTAGTATCATTGCCCAAATAACTTCAGTAAACTGTTGCCAAACGTGTTATTTGTAAAATTGTTCGAATTATCCTAAAAATTGAACCATTAAAGATTAACTATCAAATTTAGTAAAATTATTGTGACTTTAATCATAACTTACTCAATAACATATATCATATACACTTAGCCTTACCCTCAATCGTCAATATTAAGTTAGTATATGTTGTTGATTGTATACCCTAAACCATCAATACATTATACATTAACCACATACCCTATACCCTAACCATATGTCCTTAAGAGTTGTGATTTTGCTAGTATAGTTAATTTAAAATTGAAATTCATACTTTGATTTTTAAAATATAGATAAAAAGTGATATTTGCTAATTGCTATACCCTAACCATATATCATATACTCTACACCATATACCTTGTACCCTAACCACGTACCACAAACATAAATTAAAAAGGGATCTCCTGCCGTTAAAGACTTCAAATGACTTCAAGTGAACATATGTTAATAATAAACTTAGAACCGTCAAAACCATCAATATCTTATACTCTAACCATATACACCCTAAACCATCTGTACCTTATACCCTATACTCTAACCATATACTTTATACCCTAAACAACGAACCGTCAAAGATTACTTATCAAGTTTAGTATAATTATTGTAACTAATGATTAATTTACTTATTAATCCATAAACAATTATATATATATATATATATATATATATATGCATTCAAAGCATATAAGAATACATTTAAGTAGCATGACCTCCATATAAAAATTAACGATTCATATTTCAAAGGCTAAAATTTTGAAAAATAAAAAAAGTTGAAAACACCAAATTTGTTTCATTTTTTCTTTTAAAAAAAAACTAAAATTTCCCTCATTCTTTCTCCTTCCATAAATTAGAAACACTCAATTTTTCCTCCTCTTTCTTTTCCATAAAATTGAAAGAACCAAATTTCTCTCTTCCTTCCTGACTTCCACAAAAAGTTGAAAACTCAAAATTTCCCTCCTTATTTCTCTTTCATAATCAAAAGAACCAAATTTTCCCACTTCTTTTTCTTCCCACAAATAGAAACCACCAAAATTCTCACTTGTTTCTTTTCTAAAAAATTCAAAGAACCAAACTTCCCTCTTCTTTCTCTTCCCAAAAAGTTGAATACACCAAAATTTCCCTCTTCTTTTAAAAAGATAAAATTACCAAATACATTACTTTATTTTATTTATATTTAATTTATAATTTTATTGAATAGGTAAATTAACCAATATTTTAATTTATATATTATATTAATATTGTCCATGATCTCAATTATTAATTCTTCATTATTAATATTGACATTATGTTGATTTTATATTTTATATTTACTTTTTAAATTTTGTTAAAAAACTTAGTGTTCAAGTGACCTTCATGTTTCAATTTTTGTAATTTTCTTAAAATACATAGTATCAAGTAAGTTTCATATTTTTTAAATTCCCTATACGAAATGAAAAAATAATTTACCTAAGTTTAGAATGAAAAACTTTATTTTGAAAAACTATGTATTGTATATTATAATAATTATTCAAGTGGATTAGGTGAAGTTCGGGTTGAGTCGGGCGAGTTACGGGTTAGTCGGGTTCGGGTCAATCGGGTTCGGGTTAATCAGGTTGTGGGTTAGTCGCATTGCAGGTCAATCGGGTTGCGGGTCAGGCGGGTTGTTGACTTTTAGTCAATTCAGATTGTGATCGGGTTGCGGGTCGGGTTGATCAGGCGGGTTAATTGGGTCGAGCTATGTTTTGACACCTATACTTATCAGTATATGTCGTCAATGGTGCGGTTCGAGTCGTGTTGAATCGGGTTGTGTGTCAATTGAGTTGAAAGTTAATCAAATTTGATTCTATCGGATTGTGGGTTTATCGGACTACGATCAATCGGGTTACGCATCAAGCAAGTTAATCGGATTATAAATTGTTTCAGTTACGGGTAGGTCAGATTACGGAGTATTCGAGTGACCAACATTGATATTAATTTTTTCTAGTGACTAAACATTACATGATTTAGTAATATCAGTGACCAAATGTGGCATTTACCCCTTAGTTTTTGAATTTTTCATCAAATTTACTTCTACTTCATAGGTACTCATAAAAATAGGGAAACTAATCAAATATATTAAACTATTTATCCTTTTTTAGATTATTTATTTACATAATCATTTTATTATTGTTAGGGTGGGCAATAGGTTGGTCCATACAGGACCACCCTGGAACAAATCGATGTTAGAATCGGATAACAACAAATCAAATATAATATGATTCGATCCTTGGTCCATTGAATTTTATAAATGCTGAATAAAAATGGATCAAATTGATATTTGGACCAAACCAAAGTGGACCATAGCAGACCGAATGTACTATTGGTCTGGTCCTTGGTCTTGAGATATCTTGCACTTTTGAATCGCGATTCTCTTAAGTTTGTTCCGATTTGCTCAGGACCAGACCGATGCCCATCCTAATTACTGTACTAATTTATGGATTTCTATATTAGGACTATGTTTATCGATGGAGGGTTTTGGATCTTTGACTTTTGGGAGAAGAGGGGAAAATGCTTGTTTCGTGAGTGGTGGGAATGAGAGGCAAAATTGGATTCGGAGGAAAACGTTCACTCCACCGGTTTGGATTAAAATTAAATTTGAGGGGACTTTTCATGTGTGTGGGAGGCCAAATTGAATCTAGGAAAGTTTTGGCCTACTTAGTGTAAAAAAACTTTATCTTCCAAAATTTAGAAAAACAACTAGTTTTCTGGCCCGCGCTTTGCGGCGGTTAGGATGTGCAACAGTCCGAACCGAATCAAATTCATGAGAATTTTGGTCCAATAACAAAAGACATCTTCGAACCAAGTATCGAAACAACATTGCATTCGATCCCGTTTGATATGTTTAAAGTGTCAATTTGATCAATCTTTTCAGTTTTCATAAAATTCATTGGACCAAGCAATATATGTTTTTGTAGGGGTTTGGTACGATATGGTTCAGTATGGACCAAACCATTTCACACTCTTATCGACGGTAAGAATTATGCAATAGGCTCGTTTAATTGCATAAGAAATAATCATTCCTCTAAAATATTTACCTAATGTATCACATTAACGTAGCTGTTATTGAATGATATTATATAAAATTTTCGTAATGTGTGGTTTAATAATCAAATTAAGTTATAAAAAATATCACACCGGATTAAACTATTATCTAAAAGTTAATCACCTTATGAAACCCTTTTTAATGGTAATTAGTATTTTAGTTAATAGTAAAGAAATTTTAATTAATAATAAAAGGATTAAGTTATAAAAAGTAACACATTTTAAATTGTTATGTGAAAATAACTAATCTTATAGAACTTTGGTGTAATGCAATTTGATGATAAGTTTGGTAAATAATATATTTTTCTCAATAAAACTTATATTACAGAAGACTTAAGTTACAAAAAGTATTAGACTTGCGTAATTTATAACTTTCAATCGATACATAAGAAATGACTATTCAATTGTAAGTTATATGTAATGTATTAATCATTATGAAAGACGTATCATATAACATTTTCTGTAACTGATACATAAGAATTAACTATTTATCCATAAGTTCTGTGTAATGTATTTATAATTTACGTAACTTTTATAACACAGTGTTATGAAAATATCCGGTAATATATTTTTCATTGATACATAATAAATGACTATCCCTCCATGAGTTTTATGTAATGTCTTAATCATTACTAAATACATATCGTATGACCTTTTGTTTAAGTGATACATAAGAATTATTTTGTAATGTGAGGTTTAATAATAAAATCAAGTTATGAAAAGTATCATGTTTGATTAAATTATTATATCGACGTTAACTTACCGTATGGACTCTTTGGGTAGTGTAAACTGATATATGTGGCCTAATAATAGAATAAATTTTTTTATATATAAGAATTAACTATTTATTCATAAGTTTTGTGTAATGTATTTGTAATTTACGTAACTTTTATAAGACAGTGTTATGTAAAAATATATTTTTCGTTGATACTTAATAAATGACTATCCCTCCTTAAGTTTTATTTAATGTATTATTCATTACGAAATACATATCATATTACATTTTGTTTAAGTGATACATTTTGTAATGTGAGGTTTAATAATAAAATCAAGTTATGTAAAGTATCACGTTTGATTAAACTATTATATCGAAGTTAACTTACCGTACGGGCTCTTTGGGTAGTGTAAACTGATGATATATTGTCTAATAATCAAATAAAGTTTTAGAAAGTAACATATATACTATTATGTCAAAGTTAACTAATCGACTTATGGTAAAATTGGATGTAGGAGATAAAAATGGTTATAAAACGTTGTTACATAAATATTTATAATGTGTGGCGTAATAATAAAATCAAATTTTAGATTGTAACGTATGATTAAACTGATATGTTAAAGTTAGCTTACGTATAATTAATTGGATGTAGGAGATAAAAAAATTAAGTTATAAACTTATCTTACAGAACATTTGTGTAATGTAAATACGGAACATTTGTTTAATGTAAATTGATGATATGGTGATTATTATAGTTGATAATAATGAAATTAGTTACTTATACAACTGCATGTCAAAAATTCAATTAGATATATTACTACATCAGTGGGATAGAATTTGGCACGAAGGCAAATGCAAGAACCCGCCAATCCCTCTATAATATATAGCCGTTCTTCGGGAGATTTTGAGCATTTCAAATTCGGGAGATTTTGAGCATTTCAAATTCCTTGCACTCTCCTTAATTGTAGCTAGGAGTAAATTTGTAAGTTCAACTTAGAACTTAAATATCTTCTTCGGGAGATTTTGAGCATTTCAAATTCCTTGCACTCTCCTTAATTGTAGCTAGGAGTAAATTTGTAAGTTCAACTTAGAACTTAAATATCTTCTTACGGAAAAAAAAGTCATTACCAAGCCTTGAACTTGAGTCCTTCAGATTGATAGTCAATATCCCTATCCAACTGGACTACAACAATGTTTATGTATTTTTTGAATTAAAGAGAGAAAATACTAAAATATCTGAAAATTATAGGACTATCCATCGCAACAACCAATCATCGAATTAATTAATAACTGTAATTATTTACAAAGTGAATCATCTTGAAATCACAAAACTTTTCAACAGCTAGCTAGCCCAATAAATATTTGGTAAGTACTTATTTGGTGTTTTGATACTTTAATTTTGATATTTTTTTATTTTAATTATAGTTTAATACTTAAATTTAAAATTTTATCTATCTTATAAATAGGCGATAACCATAAATTTGCAACCAAAATATTGTTTGTTCGAATATTTCATATCGAATTATATTATTAAATATGTAGAAGCAATATAGAATTATTAAATTACCATTTATTTCCAGAACTATAGTGAAGCAATCATATCTTTGTGCAAATTATAGGGGACTGATTACGTTCTCTGAACATTTTTGTCCGGTAAAATACTAAGTTTTGAAACTCTTCCTAGGGCTGTACGTGGGTCGGTTCGTTTGGGTTTAGATATTTTAATCACCTAATTTATATACCACGATTTTGAAAACACTAAATACAAACTCACCCAAACAATTTAGAATTTTAACGATTTGTGTCCTCCAATGAACCAAATGACATGTCGCTTAACTAAGGACTATGTCATTGTCCAATCCCATCATTCTAATGTCAATCCATAAAAGTAACCCATATTCGCGTTTGTTAACACATGTTTCATATTGTCATTACTGTGACGGGTAACTTCGCTGCAACTGATTCGACATTGCTCATCATATGGCCTCCAAACTGATAAACATGTCGGGCCAGCAGTTTTATCACTAAACTCAAAGTGAAGACAACTCATCGTTTGGTGGAATTTTGGTGCTTGCTGGTGTCCATTAATCTAATTACAAGCATAATGATTGCTAAAATTAAGCTTTCACACAACACACTGGGAGTTGGGGGTGTGTACTTGGAGTAAAAGTTGATATTGAGTTTGGGAAGGGATTAAGGGAAGTGGTGAGAGGAAGAAATTGTGTTTGGATTTGGTAGCAGGTAAAGTTCATGGTTTGGTTTCTTTCCGTAAAATGCTTTGATTTATTTTAGTTAAAGGTATAATATCATGGTTATGTGGGATCAAATGAACCAAATATGAGCTTGGGGGATGGGAATTCCAACTTAGAAGGAGTGGATTAGATTTTGATAAACTCAAGTTCGTGATTAACTGAAAGAATATTTAGATTTAGACTTTGTGGTATTGAGATGTTCATAGAGAGTTTAAAACTGATCCAAGGCCATGGATTGATATTGGTTAGTTGATTGTGATTTTGAGGAAGGTGTATAAAATGTCATGGAAGTAGTTTGCAGCAAGTGGAGGCAGAGAAGGCAGTGAAGAGGTAGTTGGTCAGGGTAGTGATTGAACCAATGAGGGTATTGAAAGACATAGAAGCAAAATCGGAGCAATTGAAGAGAGAGAAGTAGTAGATGATCAGGATATTAATGAAAATGGAGAGGGTATTGAAGGGTATGGAAGTGAACTGGATAAGGTGAAGGCAAAGAAGGAGGAGAAGAGCATATTGATGGAATTGAATATGAGTGTTGGTTTTAAGAGCTTATTAAAACTACCCCAAGGAAGATGAGTTGGCCAAATACAAGAAAGAGGATTGAAGAATTGGAAATCAAGCTGACAAGAAACCAATTGAAAGAGAAATTCAGGTTCATGGAGAGAAGGTCCATCAAAGTAGCATAAATGGAGTTGCAGAAAGAGGATTAGAAATTGAATTTTGGTTTAAAACATATATATCGAGAGATTGAAGATGGAGGGGATAAAAAGTTGGCTGTATAACGAAGAGTGGAAACTATTGGATCTTTAGGTGTTATGGTTGTTGCAACTACCACAACCTATGTTTATGTTAACATAAACATAGCTTGAATATGTTTATGTTAAATATTTTACTTAACATAAACATAATTGATCTCATTAATTAAATATTTTTACTTAAAAGGTCCTAACACCAGTATACACTAGTCAATAGCTTGAATTAAATTTTGTCGTGTCGATTGTTTGATGGGTGATGAAATATGTTGCAAACCTAGTAGATTATTATATAACTGTACATTAATCAATTTCTTACTTAGTAAATTGAGTTAGAGTCACATTACGCAATGCTTTATGTGTACACACGTTTAAGCGAGTGGATTGAGGGCGTGACCTCTACTTGTGCCACTTCTCTTTGCTTGTATGCGTATGGGACTATCCTTGTGTTGGTTTTCCGTCCATTCATGTGCTATTGTGCTTATACATATCCTATGTATGAATGGATTGGAACTAAAGTATGGGGTGGTCGTATTAGTCTTTATCTAATGTCCATCACATTAGAAGATCTCCTCATGATGATAAATGATATATGGTTTAGTATGCCCTAAAGGAGCATTTTCCTACTTCTATAAAGTAAGAGTCTCGCCATTGCATTCATCCTACCTTAGCAAATACGACAATCATTGAGTGTGCTCGCCCTTATGCGACAATACTTTGTGGTCAACGATTAGCCAAAAGTCATGTTTGTCGCTAATGTGACTCGCGCCAAGAAGGATTCTCCAGAGTATGTCTCCCGAGGAAGTTGCACGACGTCGTAGGGATGGGTTATGCTATAATTGTGACGAGTGGTTTACTTATGGACATTGATGCGCAGATAACTATGTGTTCGTCATGATTGGAGATTTCGAGCAAGATGGAGCGAGCGAGGATGGAGCGGAAGACCAACTTTGGGGACGAGGTTGCTTAGGGGGGGGGGGGGGATTGATGCATTAAAACATCGTTTGGGCTATGAGGTCGATAATTATTATTATTCATTATTAGTATTATTATTTAGTTGAGATATTATTGTTGGTTTATGCTTTATTATGTCTTATCTAGAAAGTTATTATTTACCTTGTTATTTTAGGATTGGTTTACCTTGTCTTTTGGGGAAAGGGGTTTGTGGGATTAGTCCTATAAATATGTACTTGCCTCTATGTTTTTAATCATGAATGAGAAAAAAAATTATTCCAGTAATTATCGTAGTTGCATAGGAGTAGAAGTAAAGTATTTAGCGATCCTCGATGTGTGTGAATTCTTACATGCGTCACTACCATGTACAATGCATCCCAACTTGACTGTCCATTGGCCGAATCGTATGCAAATTGTAGCAATAATCTCAATATAGATCTTTGCAAACCCTAACTCTGTCTCACGTTTGTTTGGCCAATCCATACATAGTGAGCTAACAATTTGCCGGAATCCTTCTTCGTTACAAGGTTAGTCAGAAAAATTAGAAAGTCTTATCCATACCAAAATGACATACTTGATGATGTCGAGTGGTCAAATTTCAGGATCTAATCGAGGGGAAATAGCATACTTTCACGATGATGCCAATGGTCATCCTCGAAAAGTCACTAACATAACTTAGACGTAGGTAATTCAAATAGGACAAGCTTATCCCCAACCATGTAATACCAACTTCACTCGTCTTCTCAATATTGATGAGGTATGCTCACCCCTTTAACAAAAATTAATTCAGTTTAAAAATTTCATATCTCTCAATTTAAAATAGATAAATTAAAATAACAAAATCTTCGAAACCTTAAGTTTGGTTGAACTCAAACTTAGTTTCCATTTACAAGGAGGAGGATTCTAACCGACAAAGTTAGGCGAATCATTTTTTTATTGAGAAACTAAACTGCTATCTTTTTAATTATTTTAAGCACCACTATTTATTAATTACTAATGGAAAGAACCATGATATCATTGATAAACTCATACATAAACTATTAGGCCGGTATGGAGTCGATGACAACGAATAAAGAGTGTGATGAGCTACATCGTGACCCCTATAAACTAAACTATCCGCTAAGAAGTTCCACCTCGTAATAAATGTGACTAACTCTGTGTGTCACAATCTTTAGTACGAAACTCTCGAAAGCAAGAAGGTGGCTGGCAATGGCATGCTGGTGGTCAATCGATTGTTGAAGGGAAGAGGGGGTGTTGAAATTACAGATTCCATGCCATTTTACAACTCAACGGCAGGAAAACGGGCAGTGAAAAGGTCAAAAAAAGAAGCAGCCTACAATCACGGGTCAGGTTATATGCTTTAACAACCAACCGTTTCTAAGACAACCTAAATATAAACAACAACCTTAACAACAAACACAACCTAAACAAAGGAAACCGCAAAACAAGCCTACATGCTACAGCTACAAACACGAAACACAAGAAAATTAGGGGGGGAGGGGAAAGACAGAACACAACAAACCAGAAACCTAAGGACGAAATTAGAGAGAGTGCCGATGATGCAGTCTCTCTTCTTTCCAGGACGAGCAATGTTAATGTTACCCATCACATTAATCCATCCTTGATTCGGATTTCCTCATTTTCCCCTCCTGAAACCAATCTCAATGGAGAGTCGGCTGCGGGCATTTTCGTCGCCGGAATTGGTGAATGCTGCTGCCGCAACTATTACCCAGAACCCTCCTTCCACCGGCAGCAAACCCCAGCAACCACCATTGCAGGATTATAGCTTAGAAGGTCGGTTGGTCGGCTGGTCAGGCTTCGATCATCCGTTTTGCTTTTTTTTTATTGATTGCTAATGAGCAATCATCCTAATCCTAATCGGCTTCTGGGTTTTGTTTGGCAGGGATCGCCGCCAACGTGAAGCTGCTGCTGAAAGTGATACGCGATCACAATGAGGCGAGCGCCAGAGACTACGATGACCGGAAAACCCAGAGGGTCGCCGGGATGATCACCATCCTCGACGACATTAAATCCCGCCTCGAGAGATCCCATTCCAATTCCAAAAAGAGGATGGCCCAGCTCCGCCGCTGCAACACCGATCTCCGCCCCAATCGCGCCGCCGCCGACAAGAAGGCGCCCGAGGCCGCCGCCATCCCCGACGACAAGGAGAAGCTCAGGAGGCAGCTGAGCTCGTGCATTGCGGCGAGGAAGAGCCTGGAGATGCTGTGCTCGAGCTTGGGGAAAGAGAAGGAGATCATGGGTTCCCAACTGGCCAGAAGAGTCAGCGAGCTTAGCGAAATGGAGGAGCTGGTCAACCTCCTCAAAACTCAGAACGAAACCCTGACGTCCAAGCTCCAGGCCTCCGCCGCCGGAGCGACAGGGGACTGCCAGGGGGTCAACAACGCTGCGCTCCAGGAACGGAACAAGCAGCTCTCCGACCAGCTGCTAAAGTCGCTCGACAGTTACAGGACCATGAAGAGGAAGTACAAGGGAGCTAAGGAGGAATGCTCGGCGCTGCGGGAGGCCGTGGAGGAGGAAACGGCGGCGGGTCTGGCCAGGATTCGGATGTTGAAACAGAGGCTGGATAACAGGGAGGACGAACCGGTGGATATTGAAGGGGAGATTGGTGCCCTGGAAAAGATGTTTGAGCAGTTCAAGGTGAAGATTTCCAAAGAGGAGAAGAAGAGAGTCACGGCGATGGCGGCGGCGGCAGATGGTGGGAAGAGGAGAGGCGAGCATGATCGCCCATCAATGTAATGTAATCCTTCCTGCTTTACTTCTGTAATTGGCCTAGCTTCAGACAGTTTAGTTGTATTCATCCAGGCTCTCTGTAACATAAAAGCAATAAGCTTTGCACAGACTCAAAACAGCAGAATGGACAGTTCTTTCATTTTTGTACAGATTAAGTCCTCTTTAAAAGAGACCCCAGAATAACTAAGACCCATTATGTAACTTCTCATTCAGAGAAAAGGTTGAAGTTGGCTGGCAGCAATTGAGTCCAGAACCCATAAGTTGCTCACTGCTATGGCTCCTGCAGAGCCAGCCAACACCTTTGCATTGGTTCGCCTCTGGGTGAGAATGGAATCTTTCTTCCTCGTGTCACCTTTTTCAGCGAGCTGCAAGTTGTAGATGACCAAGGTTGACGAAGGAGAAGAGGTTTCTGAGACTTCGGGAACTGGCTTTCTGTGTAAAATGTTGCCTCCAGCGACAGTGATTAGCTCTTGTAGATATCCCTTGTAAGAATCTATGAAGTCTCCCATGAAGTAGAACTTGAACCCATCAAGAATCTTTGGTTGCTGCACGTAAAATGTTGCAAACATAGACAGGATCAGGGTGATGAGCATACGAAGTTAAGTATAAGCTTGCAATAACTGTAAACTGATTAGCAAGAAACTAGACCTTGTTAAGAACTCTGAGCCTTCCAAGTCGAGGACCATTTTTAGTGCCATGAATGTCGACGTTAATTTCATATGACTCCTCCTGAACAATTTTCTTGGTAGTCATACAGGCCCTAATCCCTGTTCAAAAGCAACACACGGGTTTGTTAGTACCATACATTTGTCGGAGAACACGGAAGTCCAATATTATAACAAGGGAGTAATGCGACGTACAGTCAATGCTGAGGATCCACTTCCCAAACAAAATACCCATTAAGGTTTTCACAGTCCTTTTGCATGCTCCGTTTGTATCCTTTGAAGCAATGACATGGGTAACACTAGAATCGAACTTCTTCAGGATTTTGGCTCCAGATACTCTCTCAAACTCTGCTACAGTTTCCTGTAGCAAACATCCAATGACTTCAAAAAATTTAATCCAGGATGGCAAATTTCTGAAATGCCAGGAATTGAATGGTGTGGAGTTTCCTTACCCTTCCTGCATCTGTGAGAGCTGAGCAGCAAAGAACCAACTTGTCAGTTATGAAGTAAGAATCAGAACTGCGAGATCTGCTGAAACCCCCGTCAAACACTTGTTTACACTTGGTTGATTTTGGTCTGAAAACAAATTAACAGCAAGTTGGTTATAATTACTAAAATGAATCAAGCAGTGAAGCTGCTAGTGGGAAATCAAGATACCTTTCACGGCAGTGATCTGCATTTCTCAATTGAGAACCTTGCTCTTCATTGGGTAGCTTAACAGAATAATGATTAGGACACAGCATGACAAAGTTCTCCTGAGAAAACACAGAGAAGTTAAACAACTTGGAATAAAGAAACCTAGAGTCAGAATAAAAAAAACCAGCATCCTACTATTTCATACGTACAGTGTCCAGAATAAAAAAAAACCAGCATCCTACTATTTCATACGTACAGTATCCCAACGACATTCAGGGGTCATCTTGGCACACGGGACATGGAAACTCTTGCGACAACTTTTATCATAACATCCAAGAGCAGCACCCTTGAGCCCACAGCAACTGCATTTTATTCTTCTACTTCTAGCTAATTCAGCTTCAAGATTAACAGCTACATCGTCCTCAAAGTAGACATTAGGTGCCCTACACAATGAGTTCATGGAGTTTAAAAAAATTGCTCACAGCTAAAAATACTACGCCAGCACAACACAGTATCAAAATACATCAAGGATTCTAGGTTTCTATTTTATCGATGCAAACTCAAATCCTGTCTTTAAATTAACCATTGGAGGAGAATGTTTTTAGAAGAAACCAAACTGTTTTATCTTGGCAACGGAAATAAACATCCAATCATATTAACTATGCTCGAACTAGTCATCTCAGAATACTAACCATTCTGCGCAGCTTTTATGGCAATGTATGACCTTGGACTGACCAACTTGATCTGCAGCTACAGGCCTACCATTGAGATAGTGTACTATCTCGCCTGAAGCCTGGAACATTGATTTTGCATGTTGAAAGTATATATTAAAATGAAGGTTCGTAATAGCAGCTACCGATAGGCAAACATCAGAGTTGAGACTACAAGTAAATAGTACCTCCGAGATTTTTGGAGAATGGCAGAAAGCACATTGTAAGATTTCCTGTTTAACAACACTGCCCCTGCAGTAGTCTTGAACCAATTTGTTGCTTTGTGGTTCGCCTATCAATTGTTAGACCATTTTCTTTTCCTTAGCTTCTAACCCCAGGTAGCAGAAATTAACAGAGAGAAGTTCGGACTTGCTTACCATGTTTAATCGTTTTCTTGTTCACATCAGAAATACTTTTCTCATGAAATGCAAGAACTTTGGAAGAGAGTTCTTGAGGCTTTTTATCATCATGAAATCCCCTTTTCTCTGTGCATTCATTAGTGGCCTGCTTGACTTCGTCACAATCCTTCTCAAGTTTCTTAAACTTCAAAGAGCAATCAGTTTTGCAGGTATCCTTCCACGACATTTTTACAGTTCTCTTCACCTGATCGTAGGACCCTTTGCTTTCAGTTAAGGAAGAGGGCAATTTATTAACCATTGCCTCACCAGCTAGCTTCACAGTTCCTTCAGAACCAAAAATAGTACCATCTCTGAGTTCTGTCTCATTTATTTTCCTCTTTCTGCCTCTGCGATTATCTTGAACCACTTCAAGGCATTGTGTTTTCCTTTCAGATATCTGGGTATGATACTCCTGATTAACTAACATTTTACCTGTCAAATTAGTAACAAACTATTATGTTTTACTAGTTTCCGAAACCCCAGATACGGTATTGAACTTAAGGGATGACAACAAATACTTACCATGCTTAACCGATTTCTGGTTCACATCTGCAACACTCGTCTTGCCAATTCCATGCACTGTTGAAAAGGATGCATGGCGTGGTTTCTCTTGATCCAGTTTGTTGCTGTTTTCACAAACTTCAACTGCCATAATAATTTCTTCAGACTCAAGCTTCTGCTTTTTCAACCTTGTGGAGCGATCTGATTGGCAAATCCTTTCTCTACTTACTTTTCTAGTTTTCTTGGTTTGATTATGTCTATCACTAACTTGGGTTTGACTAATTGAAGTACCCCATCCATCCAACAGATGGTCATCAGCTAGGCTGACAGCTTCTTCTGCAACAACTGGATTATTTCCAAGTTCTGACTCATCTGCAGAAGTACCGAGATTAGTCTTCTCGGGCCTTTCCAAGTTTAAGGAAACATTCTTTCTAACAAATGCTTTTCTTCGACCAAGCTTGCCAGATTCCAAAGCTGGAGCACCAAGCTTATTCAAACTCGTACCACCATTCATTTTAGTACATCTTCTCAAAATTCCCCCAGCACCTCCTAGCCTCTTAGTGGGTTTTCTATTAACTGATGGGATAAATATATTGTCTTCTCCTGGCCAGGATGCAGTCTTCAAATCCTTATTTGATCCCTTGTGAGATGGATCAACTTTGTCAATTTGCTCACCCTGCAAGAGCGCATGAATGTTTAGTGAGAGCATAACTGTGTGCACAGCATTGACATATGAGCAAAATATACTAAACAAATAGCAAGACAAAGTAGTTATCAAGTGCACGAGGAAGAAACGTCAATAATAACATGATCACCTGCATCTCGAGGGGAGTCGAGAAAATATCAGCTGGGCTAGGTTTTTGTGTGCATCTAAACAGCTCACTTTCAGAATCATCAGCAAAATCTGAACTTCGAGCAACTTCTCCCTGCAAGAATTTCATATGCATAAGCAGAAGAATACACATTCAAGTTGACAACATAACTACAGCTTAAGGTTAGGGAAACAAGAAACAAACTACAACTTACAGTTGGCGACAAACTTCCAGATTCACTGTCACTTGAGGCCTTTATGTCACTAAACCGCGGAGTACTTAGAGACGTTAAACTAAGAAACTCATCATCGTCAACAGGTGCAATCGACCTCTCAGGGCTTTCATCCCTCAACCAGAAGAGTGGTGAAAGCACCAGCTCACCATTTTCAATGGTAGCAGCTTTCTCATTTGAGACCATTGGATTGCTCTTACCAATATGATCAACATTTACACCCGATCCAGTGTGGAATTTCTCACCCCTGATTAGGGTTTGAGAAAGAGGATACTGCGGCACTTGAACTCTCTTCTTGGTAGGGAAAGAAGGCTTTGCAGTTGTAGGAGCAGAAACCTCCTGCTTCTTTCTGGTACTTTTCTTTGACCCTTTACCTTTTCTAGGGTTTCGGTCCCCGACTTTTTCCTCACGAACAACATGAGTATCTTCTCCGCCACTAATTGCGTTACCTCCAAATTTCTTTACTTTATCTATTGACAAGAACGCTATGGTGGGTGAATGTATGGTTTAGACAAACAGCTATGTCAATAAGCAAACTAAAATCTAAAATTCAGCCCAAGAGGAAAAACCCACCAGAATTCCCAATGTTAGGTTATACATGTAGGAATTCGAGCTTAAACCTAACTCTGAACAGGCATTGGTACGATCGATTTACCTGGAGATTTGGCTGTTGGAGCCGTCTGAGTCACAAATATATTGAACCCTGAAGCAGCTTCCATGCTTCTGTATATGCTCACTAAGTTATCCATATGAGCAGCAGGACGGATCTCTGTGGCAACCATCGAGAGAAAGAAAAAAAAAACAGAACAATAAACCATTGAGTAAGCAGAAAACGGCAGTTCCGGCAATCTCAGAATGGAGAAAGAGAGCACCCATCCTTACCTCTCCGCCGATACGGCAGTTTGCAGGCCGGGCAATTGGAATGGGACTTCATCGATTGCGAAATACAGGAGCTGAAAATGTCATCCAGTGAATCAGAAACCTAAGCTGCAGACCCTCGAAGAGAAAACTCTCAGAAAAGGAGAGAACAGCTGCGGATGGGATTCTTACTTGCAGAACACGTGATTGCAGGATAACGAAACCGCCGAATTCAGCAATCCCAAGCTGCGATGAAGAAAGAAGAATCGAAATCAGTAGCTGTGTATTAGAGAGGGAAGGTTGGCGAGTGTTACCAGATGGGGCACTTGAGCTCTCTGCCCATCTTCTCCAGTTGGCTTGAATCTCCCATCGTTTCTTTCTTCTCCTCCGACGACGAGGGAAGGCGAATGAGAAAAGGGATAATTACTTTGCTGGCGGAGAAGTGAACGGATTGGGCGCGCTAATCCTTAGCCCCAGTGTTGTTTTTTCCGATTTTCAAAATTTGCCTCCATTTCGAACAAATTTGGCCCCGCCCGCGGGAATGGAAACGGAATTTGATTATGAAAGAATCCGCCCCGAGTCCGGCCAGATGATACGAGTTGGCCCACGAATTTGTAAAAAGCAAAGTCCAATTCGGCGGCCTGCAATCGCTGTTTTCCCGTAGGTTTCAGGGGCAACCGCAAAAATCAGGCTTTGTTTCTTTATTGATTTTAAAAATAAGAGTGTTGTAATTTAAAAATCCAATGATTTATTGTAAATTTGAGGCACTATGAATTTGAAATAATTCTGTTGTTTGTTGAGATTTTGTTTGTTGAGATGTTTTGATCATAGATTAAGTATTTGAAATTTAAAACTTTAAGTTCAAAATTATCTTACCATCTTTTTATATTTGTTTCTCGTGTTTATGATATGTACATAAACAAGGAAAATATGTACTAATAAGCATATGTTGTTGCCACAAGGACAATAATAATAAACAGAAAAATTCCATTTAGCTTTAACTAGCATATATAAGTTACCAGTCATATTTCTTCAGAAATGGTTATTACGGACAACATATGCTTGTTTGTCGTCACCAGGAAAACCCGCGTCAGTAATAACTTATAACTGACTCCCCGTCGAAGATACTCTTATTACCAACGCAATTTTCTCGTCAGTACACTAAAGCACGACATCAAAAATGAAAAAAAAATGACAAAGAATGACGACAAATACTTTTTATGACAAGCGGTACATTCTTTTGTGATGATATGAATTCGTCAGAAATACGTTATTTATAACAAACAATCAGAAATACTATTTTCACCCGAAATACATATAATAATAACAATATAATGTACATAAGTATATTAAAATACCTGGAAGCATTACCATTCTCCATGATTTGGTATAGCATAGGGTAAGCAAGTAATGAAAATATCGAACCACGCGTTTCTATATGTACCTTAGTTCGACTTAAGTTTTGTTTTCTAGCCAAACAAGAATAGTGATAAAACTAAAGTCACTACCACCTAACCACTACCCTAGTTAATTACAAGTGTTGGGAGCTCTCTTTGGCTTGAATCCCCCCTATCTCTGTCATTTGGACCGATGTCAAGTACTATCCTAGATTATTTGCTTCAATATTACTAGCTACCACGGAGAAAACTATAATAGATTGGAACCCTATTTGAGTGCATCCAACCCCGCTCAATTATACTACCCGAGAGGCGTACCAAACAACCGACAAAGGCAATTGAGGTGTTAACCGCTAATTTCCATGATTGAGTAAGACCAACACGTCACTACCCTAATACGACACCGTGGACCTTGTTACTTTTGTATCAAAGACCCATAGTGAAGGATTGAAGGTGCTCTATTCAACCTAAGGGGATATTCTCTCTCTTAGGTCAAAAGCTCAATTGACATGTAGTGGTGTCAAGACTCATGCAATTCATCATAAACATTAATCAAATAGATAATAGGAGTTCATAATCCTAGGATATGTCACATACATCAACAATCAAACCGAAATCTAGACCTAGCGTTCATCAACCTAGAGAAGAGAGAATACAACAAGAAGCACAAGATCTTCATCTTAGACTTGATTCCCTTACTCCAAGCTCAATCAAAGCCTCCATTTCATCTCCAAGATTCCTCTAGATCCCTCTCTCTCTAGAAATTCCTCTTTGATATTTTGGCCCCCTTTTAGATAACTATCGTTCAACTTTCTATCCTTTCGCCCATTCTACCTCTCAAGTCTGAAGTATTCCAAAACAAGACCAAACCTAGCATAAAATGGCTCAAAGGATAATGCGAAACATGCCAAACAACCAAGTAAATGAGGTATAAACATGTATAAAATGGCTCGAATCAAACTCCCCCACACTTGAATGTTTGCTTATTCTCAAGCAAACCTAACTCACACAAGTGCAATGTATGTAAGAAATTCACAATGGTATGTAGTATAATTCGTTCTTAGCACCTCAAAGATAATCAGAGATGAGAGAATGCTACTTCCATCTCTTCGTGATAACACGCTCTCAGATGAGGATCTTGTCGACTAAGGAGGTCTGGACATTTTACACATGCATCGGGGGACTCTTAAGAAAACATGAAAAGCAATAGACTCCATGGTGGTACTCCTACTTTTTCAAAAAAGAACTCAAAATTTTGAGCCTCAACTTTAAATTTGTCCCATATGGCACCATACTTTTTCAATTTTGCAAATTATGGCATTTCTCCCTCTGGCTAAGAGCATAAGTACATTGCCTTCTCTATCAAAACCTCATGTGGGGAAATGATGGTTGGGTTCATTGCAACAAGCACCACTTCCTAGCCTACACTCCTCGTCTTAACGACGGACGAATTGCCACAGAGGTAGCTTTCTCCTTATCGTGTTTGGGGGATGGAAAGTAATAAATGATGATCGAGACACTAGAAAGCTATTCGGTCTCCAAACACATCCTCAAATGGCACGCTAGACCGAGAGAAAAGCCCCTTGACAATTTAACTCAAACACTATGCCCAGTTGCCTTTCACGTGAGACTGCTCATTTTTTCAAATTTGAGCACCTTTTTGCAAAAGTTGTTGGAGTCAAAAAATTTTGGGAGAGAGTCCCTCCCGCACACATGTCCTAACCTCAATAGTGAACGTTATCAACACATCCAAGAGGAAATAGAAGTAAAACTTCCTATTGTCAAAAATCTTCGTAGCACCACACTACTCCCTATAATGCACACCATCATAACATCAACACTACAAGAAACTTACCCTTTTGCGACGAAATATTCGTCGCTAAATGTACAATTATCGTCGCTAATTCCTCTTTGCGACGAATGTATTCGTCGCCGTAGGCTATTGCCCTTCGTCGCATATACCGCGTCGCCCTAGGGTATTGGCAACAAAATTTGATTCGTCGTCGCTGAAAACCACATTGGTCGCAAAACAGCAAACTTTCTGCAACGAAATCATCCGTCGCAAAATGAAGTATTTGCGACAAGCCTTGTTGATCGTCGCTGAAGAAAAGATTCAGCGACGAAATATACCATCGCAAATAATGGATTCGGCGACGAAGTAACCCGTCACTGTCATTTTCCGCGACGGAAGGTTGTCTCACAAAACATGTTTCAGCGACGACATATTTTTGTCACTACAGGGTTTTGCGACGAATAATTTGTCACCAAATTTTTATTTTTGATTTATCAATTTCTTGTTCTTTTTATATAGACACTACTAATCAGGAACATGTTTGTATAAATTTTTATAAAAAAAAAGAATATGTTTGTATAAAGAAGCATTTATATTACAAATAACCATTGTTATAACTTATGTACAATCTGTTAATGTATAGTCATTTATCCCTATTATGGAATTGTACATTGACTAATAATAAAACTCATTTACCAACCAGGCCAATAATAAAATAGTTAACTGATTGCTCAAATGGTCATCAATCATCATTATAGTCCACTGCAAGTATTCAACCCTCCATCACTTGATAATCTGCATAAAAATAAATCGACAACAAAATCAAATCATAAGTAACAAGCTACCAAGATTCAAGTTGTTACTTATCTTCATGGGCTTTCTTAAACAATCATGAAATGTTTCTACATATTCTTAGCATAGTAATGTAGACATTACAATTTGAGGCTTCTCTAAAAACACATTCTATCTAAAACTATAGCAACAGTTTAATAAAACACCTAACCACATCCTAACAAAAAGAAAGAAGATGATATAAGATATAATGTTTTTCCCAGCCTGCATTCAACTAGCAGTCAATTTTGCAGAGCCAAAATCCTAAGAATCAAAGCTCCAAATATATCCTCCTTAACCCTTATACTCCCTGACCAAGTTTACAACCAAAATCCCACGCTTTCCATATAAAAGAAGGCGAGAAGATAACAGGAACAAATGGGACTATGTTATCCATCCTTCTACCCCTATGCATTCACCGAAGTCACCACATTACCCACTTAATATAAAATACAGATTCACTAGCTGTATCATCTCCAACACGCAGTTAACTAACTAAATTAAGCTACCTAGCTAACGTGATTATCTATATTATTAGCCACCACCGAGATGCAAAATCTAATTACAAATAAAGATAGGAAGAATTGCAGAATAGACCACTCCCACGTACCAGAGGTCTAGACCCTAACAGATGCCTTTATCCACAAAGAAATCAACAATCTTCTCAAACTTTTGTAGTTGTTCAGCCCTTTCCAGATTGTCATTAGCCACTGCTAGTTTTTTTTTAATCTTGTAGAGCCTTGTTGTCCTGTTCAATCAAGTTGATGAGCGAATGACTATCTAGAAAGAAGAACCAAATCATATAAAAATACTAATCGTGGGTCATTAGGTTGAATCACATTTTACTAAACAGAAGGTATTAGAGTTTCAAACGAGAGTAAATGGAAGAAAACTAGCTTTGCTTCAAACGAATAAATAAAAGGTCTCAAAATTGATAAAACTAATCGGCAAACTTTTTGTTATCCTCGCCAACAAACTTGCTAGTACTGTATGGTAGAATAATCACAAGGTCTAAATATACAGCTTCATCTTTCTTTATCCTGACGAAATAGAAACAACAAAGCATGCAAAAACCAAACATCAAATAAAGAAAGTAACGCAGGGGCATGTACTTATAAGGAAATGGAATTGTATCTATGCATATTTTCAACCCAAGTTGAAGATTAATCATCTACTGATCATCCATCTTTTTCAAGAATCATCTACCACTTGAAATAGACAACACAAATTCGCAAACACATCAAGAATTCAAATCAAGACAATCAGGTTTGATAATTCATTTGCAAATTAAACAGCCAGTTTGGATCAATCAAACCAAAAATCAAGCCTGGGAAAACTGAATACATAAAGGGTTTTACATCAAATCCATAGTTCAGTGCCAAAAGGAAAAGATGCGAGTACCTAGCTTCTTGCCGGAGGTAGTTGATTTGCGAAGAGACTTGATGAGGGAGGGGATTCGCGGCGGAGGTATTCAATTTGGGAGAGGACAGTGTGGTAGTCGAACTTCCATCCAAACATCGGCGTCACTACGGGAGCGACACCAACTTTGCTCAGCGAGCGGAGACGCCGACAGGAAAACCTTGAAAGAGGTTGTGGCAGCAGCAGCTTCCAGCAACTCCGTCCACCCAGCCACGATGTGAATGATGGGGATGGGGATGGCGGCCACGGCGAGGAGTCTGGATCTAAGAGTTGGGGCCAGGGGGTTTTCAGGGAGTTGGGGGCTAGGGTTCGGGTTGGGAGAGCTAGGGATTCATACGCAGATTGAAGGCAATTGATGGTAATAAGAGGCTTTAAATAAAGAGAGAAACAATGTAATATAATGATTTCAGCCAAAACGACATAGTTCTAGGTAATAAGCCGGTTAACAAATTTTTGGGAAAATAGAAACGTTGTCGTTTTTATCTTAAATCTGCGACGGAGCTCTTCGTCGCTAATCCAGCACGGTTTTGGCGCGCAACAGATCGTCGCAAAAGCAGTCATGATCTTTCGGGACGAATGTTTCGTCGCACAATATCGACACATCTTCCGCGACGGAATGATTTCGTCGCCAAATATAAATAATTCTTCTGCGACGGAAATTTACCGTCGCTTTAAAGTATATAGTCGTCGCGAATTCATTAACCCACAACACGATGGATTTTGAGACATTCTGCGACAAAATTCTGAAATTCGTCGCCATAAGTCAAGTTTTTGCGACGAAATAACCTCCGTCGCAAAATATTTCGTCGCTAAAAGCCAGCTTTTTTGTAGTGCAAACTCTTCGAAGCACAGTGAGTAGGAATCACGCATGGGACAATGTGTTTGGAACCCCTAAGATTTTAATTTTTTGAGCATGCAATCTAGGCTCCAAAACACACAAAATGAAGACCATGATTCAATCATTCATTCACAAGCACTTGGAGCCCACAAATTGTAGGAATTTGGCAAAGCAAAGGTTGCAATGCACACAAAAGCTAGGTCATTCATCACATTCGCATTCACTCGCCATTCACATACATATTCAACACCCCCACACTTAATCACTACATTGTCCCAAATGAAGCAAGAATAAGGGTGGAATGAAGTTACTGCATCATTGGCGAGTGAAAATTGGAATGGAGGTGGACCAGTTTCGAGGGACATGGAGAGCTTCACACAAAACAAACATACAAACACATGCTCGCCAAGTACAACGATGAGGTTATTGCACAAACAAAATATCCAAACATCACAAGAAAAGAAATACAAACCAGCGATGGTTTCCTCCCAACAAGCGCTGCTTATATGTCATAAGCTAGTTGCTTGCTCCTGAAGTTTCGGTCCATCCTAGCACCTCCATGAAGCTAAGGTTCTCGTTGGTGATGCGGAGTCGCAAGTCCCGAGCATGAGATTCTTAAAATGATGTAAATGGCTCATGGACTTGGTGTGAATTGAGGCATTCACTCGCCATTCACATACATATTTAACACCCCCACCCTCACACTTAAACACTACATTGTCCCAAATGAAGTAAGAATAAGGGTGAAATGAAGTTACTGAATTCAGGTGTATGTGAAATGTCACAATGTTTGAGTTTTAAAAATTTTTAAAAATAATGAAATTTATTGTGCATAAATCTATGTGCATTGTATACTTGCTTTATCAATTATTAAGATATACAATCGAAAATTTTGTTCCATAACTAACACCAAAAATAAGAATTTTTTTGCAAATGCACATTAAAAAATTTGGAAAATTATACACTAAAGGACCATGTTAAGACGAGAACCCTTAATAGTGTGTGAGAATGTCTTGGTTTGAGATTCTAAGCCAACATATAGACAACAACCAAGGGGTGAGGGTTAGTCCAAACTTCGAGAATTAGCAATTTATACATGTTGGGTAAATAAATATTAATAGCCAAACCTTTCAACATTTTCAAACTATTAGCCAAACCTTTCGAAATACAAATTATTAGCCAATTTTTTTGTATCACATCAAAATATTAACCATTTTTCTGTTATTGTTAATAATTTTGCGACTCTTTTCTTAATTAAAATGCTAAATTGGAATATAGACCGTCACGTGTCTCTTCCAACTCATCCTCATGTTGTTGAGTCAACACTACAAACAAAAATGCTAACTTGGAGTTAACGTTTGGCTAATACTTTGTATTTTGAAAGGTTGGTTGCTAATTTGTAAAGTTTAAAAGATTTGATTAATAAATTGTATTTACTCTATTATATATACTAAATTTGAGTCTCTTGATAGACAATTTTTTACATAAGATCGTTAGCCGAAACTTCAAGAACATTCCCATGAAAATGAGTCAATATTAGAGAAGTTGATCATCTTAACTTCTTAAGGGGTACAGTCTGTGTCACGTTTTACTTGGGATATACACAATTTATCCAGTAATCAAGTATATTTATCCAATAATCCGAACTCTTAATAATTGGTTGGTAGTTTGTCCTAACTCGAGAATCAGGAATTGTTATATGTTTTACAAGATAATAAATTGGAGCAGTATGATTGACAATCGTTATGTAATATTCTAAATGGAACGTGCTAAACCTTTACAGTATGATTTATGATTAGAGAATTAAAACATCATAAATGAACGTGCTAAGTATTGAGAATTTTAATCATATCTTATACTCACATATGAAGTGAGCATAAAAAATTTGAAACTAGTTTCGTATTATTTTCAAACTCCTACTTAAGGGTTCAGATCAGTACTATGTAGATTAAAGGTTTATTATCAATAAACTCTACAATCCCTAATCCCAATTCTTCCCGGTTCCTAATTTTTTCTCTTCTCAATCCCCAAATCCGCTCGAGGGAACTTCTAGTGACTATCACCCTTTCAATAAAAATGAAGCAAATGATGATAATTGAGAGCGCTACTGAACATACAAAACTGCTAGGGGCCACACCAGCTAGCTCAACCCAAACTACACATCACAATTCACAACCAGCCACAGCAGATATAATGAGTAGACGGCATCTTCCCTGTATGGCGAATGTATTCAGCTTTCACCGCTGTTCTCTCTGCACCTCTATCCTTTCTCGACTCAGCTGTTGCTCGTCTCTCCTCGGCTCTTTGCCTCGCCATCGCCACCTTCTTCACCATCCTCGCTTCTGCTTGCGCTTTCGTTTGCTCCACTTGAGCCTGAAGCATCATCCCACAGCATATGAATTCCCGAATATACATGGTTTTACTTCGCAATGCAAAAGAGCGAAATCAAGAAAAGTACACTTGCTCACCTCAGTTCTGCGCACCTCTGCTTCCAGCTTTGCTATCTGATGGCTTTCCCATGCTTGGATTTGTATCTCTTCTCGTTTATATCTGCCAAGAAAGAGGAGTCCTAACCCAAATAAATACCATGATCTACGAAAGATGCCTTTGGTAAAATAATATCTCAATAGTGGGGGTCTCATGAGCATGACAAAGTGGAGGCGAAGAAGAAAAAAAACACCTTGCTGTGTGTTTACACTTCTCAACTTCTTCCCAAGCAGCAGCACGCTTCTCGAACTCAATCTGCTCAACCGACCGTGCCATGTTCTTCTCTTCCTCGTCTTTACTCGCCCAAGCAGCAATGTTCATCTTGCCAAGCTTCACACCGAGTGCGACGATCTCCCTCCTCGTCTTCAGTTTCAGTTCTTCCTCGCTTAGTTCCCTCTTAGTACCATTCTGGTTAGCTGTGCACTTGTTGCTGCTGCCATCTTCGTGCTCCACTGGTGTGGTTGTGGGGCTGCCTCTTCTTGGTGTAGACGGGATCGATGAAGTTGGGCTGCGGATGGGAGTTGTTGCACCAACAGGGGTACCGGTCCTCGATGGTTCTTGACTCGCGATGGGTGTCATCTCAGTTCCCATGTCTCTCATACAAACTGATCTTATCACAGGCACCACTGCAAGTTAAATTAAGAAAGGTCAAAAGCAGTTCGATATATCATTTTTGGCCGCCACTTGTGATATATTTGAGCGTGCTTGCTATTGTGAAATGGTGAGTCAAAATGATGCAATCTCATATACTTGGTATCAGTAGTATTTGAAAAATGCACTCTAGGTTTGTAGTTTTAACCTTTCTAACATAACATCCATCAGCAAATACACACAAAAGCGAAGTACCAAACACACCCCAAAGCCCCATGAATCGCATTCCCCAGTGGCATTAAGACGAGACAAGTAGCAAACAACTTCAAGAAAAAACATTTCATTGTTTCCTACCTGCTTAGCAAAACCCTTGATTAAGGAAGCAACCAAAAACAACCCAAAATCGGCTGTTTTGATTGATTCCCTCAATTCTCTGCGCCATTTTGTCAAATCCAAAAAACCATATGTTCCTGTAGGTTAACTGATGACCACTTACGAAACCAATTAAAGGACACATAATTTTACCTGTCCTGTCTTCTGTAGAAGTGTTCGTGGATGATAGTGCCGTTGGATCCAGCTCCTTCAAATCCTTGCTCTGACCATACTGATCCATCAACGTATTTGCCTGACCAGAAATGGAGGGAGTTCCAGGTGCATCAAGGAAAGAGAATCTCTCCAACCCAGGCTGGGAAGCAGTCTGACAACAATCTACACGCTTGGTGTCCACCATTCTACCACCACCAGTGGCTACTAGCCCGGGAGCAACCCGACCCATGTGTGTAGTAACGGGCACCCGATTACTACCTTGGTTGTTGTGGAACCCATTCTTCTTAGGGTAACCACCACCAGGATGCTGCTTCTGCTGCACGTTTTGCTTGCTGATGATCCATTTCTCTGCATCATTCCACTTGGACGACATGGGCCTGGACATTGATCTCACCAGCTGGCTCTGTGCAGCGGATCTCTCGTTAGGGAACTCGAAGCTGGACGAGCTATCGTACCCTGGATTCTCATCTTCAGTGGCTCTCACCATGGGGACTGCATTTGAGTTGACGCTTTCGGACCTCAAGAGCTGATGTATCATGGCATGATCCAAATCGTGGGTGTTGCTTTCGTTGGGTGGATGATGGCGTCCCGTGTCAGGGTCTAATGCTGCCTCACTTGTAACAGTTGTAGATGTAAACCCTGAGGAGGGCGCCCCACCTAGAATCACAAACTCAAATGGATTACTACATATCAATCAAAAGGCGAATACTGTCGGAATCTGAAGCAAAGGTTATACTTATTTCTAGTGGTTTATTGACTGAGCTACCTAAACAGAGATAAACAAACAGACCTTCATAGCCGAAATCTGGTTGGTTGTCGTCCTTGGAATCTAAGAGACTGCTCTTGACGAATTCAGTGTCACCAAGTCTGGAAGGAGAAGTGCGAGAGGAGCTGCAATTAGACGAACCTTCTTTCTTCCTGCTGCTGCTGCTGGTATGGTGAGGTCTAATTAGCTTCATCCTCAGTTTACTCGGCGATATCACCCCAGTCTGCGCCGGAAAAGCAAGAAGGAAATGAGAGGAGAAACTCAAACCAAAAAACAAAAAAAGAAAACCCATTTCCCTGGAGTTCATCCGACATTTCCACAAACCCAAAAAGCGCAACAGCTAAAAATCGAAACATCGGAGAAAGCAGAGCGCACACAAAAAGAAAACTCAATGAAGAAAGGTAGAGAAAGGAATGGAAAACTCAATCAACCATTACAAGCAATAATTGGGTAAAGAGGAAGAAAAAAAAGGACAATGTGTTTAGTGAAGCACAAAAGACAAGAAAAATCTCACCCAAAAACAAAAAGAAGACACCGAAAATGAAGTCGAAAGGTCAGGGAAAGTGGAGCTAAGCGAGAGAGGAGAAAAGAACCCAGTATAAACAAGAAGAAATGGGAGAATGGGTAGCCGTCAGATTGTGAAGAAAAAGAGAGAGAAAGAGTTGGGGAAGCTGAAGACGAAGAAGGCTGATGGTATACCTGAACTTTGTGTATCCGCTCGTAATCCATTAGATCCTCTTCTTCTCTCTCCCTCTCTGTTATTTTGTTTGCTTCTTTCTTTCTTTCTTTCTTTCTTTCTGAGTTTGCTTCCCGTGTATCCCAGCTGAAACTGTAGCCTCTGCTTGTCTCTCAGTGGTGTGGTGGGGTGGTCTCTGTAGTCTGCATACACGCAGTTGGAAGAAGCTACAGAAGCATCTATCTCTCCTCTCCGGGATTCCCTGGACAAATTTTGTAGCAGAGGGAGAGAGAAATAGAGGCAGAAGATTGCTGCTGGTGCTGGTGCTGGTGCTGGTGTGTGAAATGGAGCGGAGAGCGGGGGCCACTCCTTCCGCCTGTTTCGCTGAAGAAGAAACGAATTGAAGACGACTGTGAGTCTGTGACTGTCCAACAAAAACAAAAATTTCTTTCACGATTCAGTCCAGTTTCAGCCTCTCTTTTCGGAGGAATTATTGGCTACACCCGGAGTACCACGTAGGCATGGTGATGTGGTACTCCAGGCAAATGAAATGTTGCCACGTGTCAAACTGCTCAGTTAATTTATTTATTGCTGATTTAGTTTTTCTTGCGTCCTTAATTACCTTTTTCGGCTGAAGGTCCTCCATCAATATATTAATGAAGAATAGTTAATTAAAGTTTCTCTTTCATGCTCCTTCGTTTTCTCCGGAGGTAGAGCAATCGACGACCCTAATAAATTGAAACATGGTTGACAAGAACTGAGAAGAGCTGCAGGACCTCACGCCTCGAGAACACTTCTTATTCTGCTCCTCTATTCCAAATGGAGAAATAGGTAATTATATACTAGTCCCATTTAATTATGACTAACTATCATTGGTTTATCTATTGTTGATTATTTTATTTCCAGGTTGGTTGAAAAGATTGAAGGATAAATCATAAATGGAAGCTCCTTTACGTTCTTCAGCAACAGGGTAACCAATTGCAGCCAGAACCCACAAAACTTTTCCGGCTCTGTCACGAATCAAATTTCTTCGTCATCGGAGTTGGTATCGCAGGCGCAGCTGCCATGGCAGGGAATTTCGCAGGCGGCGGCAGCCCAGAAAGACGAGATTAGAAATGGTGGCGCTTCTAAATTATGTATGGATGTTGCAGCCAGTGGTGACTCTTCTAAGTGGACTAGAGGGATTTGATCAGGGATTACGTCGCTGGATATAAAATGCTGAATTTGGATGAGTTTCTTGGCTACTGATTTTAGAGTTAAGACATTCCAGTAAACAGAGTACCTGGAAAAACAAAGCCTCCTGTTTTCAATTTTCCCCATCATTCTTCCCCCTTCAATCGACCCAGTAATGCGTTTTGGAATTAGATAAGGTTTTAGGAAGAACAAAAAAAGTTCATAATGCACATACGTAGAACAGGGAATTTTGCCGGCTGCTTTCCGTCGGAGAAAACAAAGGAGCAAGAGTAATTTGATTAAAGACCTTTAACCGAAGAGGTAAGTAAGAAATAAGAACGTCCCTAAAAAAATTAAGAAATAAGTAGGCAAGAAAAAATAAATCAACATTAATTACATCAATTAACTGATCATTTTGACACGTGGTGCATTTTCATTGGCCCGGAGTACCACATCACCGTGCCAACGTGGTACTCCGGGTGTAGCCAATAATTCCTCCGAAAGAAAACGTAATAGTGAGGCTAGTAGCTAGCTCCTCACTCCGATCACGCCACGTCAAACAGATGGTCCCCACCACCGTCAAAGGGACCTACCGCTCGTCCGGTCGGCCATTTCTTTGACCGAAGAGTACTAATTGCATTGCTTTACTTACTAACCCATGCACTAGGGGTGGGCGTTCGGTCGGTTCGGTTTGAACCGAATCGAAAAGATGATTACCGATACTCTTAAATAAGCCAAAGGGCAAACCGATTCCAAACCGAATTATATTTCGGTTCGACTCGATTCGAAATGGAAAACCCGAAAATCCGAACTTCTCCCTGCTGTCACTCATAAAGCCCAAACTATTCTACAAACAAAAAACCTAATCTACGCTCACATCTCCCACTTCCTCTTCCTTCTCCCCCTCTCTCACCACCTAGGGGTGGGCATACGGTTCGGCAAAACCGAACCGAAACCGAATTAATGTTATTCGGTTCGGAATTCGGAAGAGAAAATGACATATTTCGAAAACGAGGGTCCTTTCGACCGAATCGAATTTCTGAATTCCGAACCAAAAAATCGAATTATTATAATTTCAAGCTCCAAATGGTGGATTTTTATGTTTATATTTATTATGGGACTTAAATATTTGAATCATGTTAGTGTTTTATGACATATGTATTGAAATTTTTGATTTTATCATTGATGATATATATTTATTGTTTACATTAGGGGTGAAAAATAATTTAAAAGTGAGAAGATACAAGCTAACCTCACAAGTTCGGTTTTGTATGAAAAATCGAACTGAACCGAACTAAATTATAATTCGGTTTGGTCCGACCGAACTAAATTATAATTCGGTTTGAATTCGGTTTGAGGTTTGATAGAATTCGGGGACCCAGTATGCATAATTTTGGTTCGGTTTGAACCAAACTGACCGAATGCCCACCCCTATCACCACCTGCCGCAAGATTAGAGATCTAGATCCATCAATCGTCGACGGCTACCTCGAAGAGTTCTTCTTCTTCCATTCGCCGTCGGATTCCTTTCGCCATCGAAGTCGAGCTCCGCTCCTTCCATTGCCGACTCTCCCATCTAAGACAACACTTCTTTTTACCTTCTCTTTCTCTCGCCCCAAACCTATTCTTCTCGTTTTCCCTTGGTGAGTTGACGCCAATGGGCGGCGACAGCAGGAGGAATGACGAGATCTCTCGGCGTGTGGAGACTGGAGACGGGGGCGGGCATAGCCGGCAGCAGGAGGGGGAACAATGCTCCAATCCCTCAGATGGGCCGGAGATTGAACCCACGAGCGACGATGAAGAGCGAGATTGAACTCGTCGACGACAATGGAGTGGGAAGTTGGATCGGATAAGCTCTTTTACACATGCATGTGGGTTCCTCCGTCCTCTTTGATTTTCAATATTGATTTTTATATGTGTGGGTTTTTTGTTTTTGGATTTTGGTTTCTGATCTCAGCCTCAAGGAGTAGAAGAGAGCAAAGAGAGGGGAAATGAATTTGGACTCCATTGGGCGGTTGGTGAGCAGGAGATGAGATCGATTGGAATAGCAGTGGAGGGTTGGTGCTTGCTGGAGGCGGGGGCGGCAAGCTTTGGTTGTTGCTGTGGTAGACATAAGTTTTGACAAGGATAAGTGATAGAGGTGGGAGCTTGGTAGGTGTGGTTGGGTTTAGGGTTTTGCCTGGTGGGGGACTGAGCTTTTGAAATAGGTGAGTTGGGTTGCTGGGGGTACTGGGCTAAGGAGTTTATTGGGCCATGCAACATATTTCGGTTCATCGGTTCGGAGTTCAGAAAATCAGTTCGGTCGAGAGGACCCTGGTTTCCGAACTTGGTCAATTTCCCTTCCGAATTCCGAACCGAACAACATTAATTCGGTTTTGATTAGGTTTGAGTTCGGGTTTACCGAACCGGATGCCCACCCCTACACCACTCATCGCCATCCATGTTGGTGTTGGTCCCCATCAAAATATAGAAAATTTCTTTTATCAATTAATTTTTGCTTATATAACAGTTAACTCTTTGTAAATGTCAAGAGTTGACGGTCAATAAGCAAATGCTAATGGAATTGGACGGAGAGTGACCAAATTTGACATTTTTAGTAATTTCGGTGATCACGAATGGAATATTATATTTTTAATGACCAAACTTGACATTTTTTAGTAATCTCAGTGACCAATCATCGCATTTATCCTCAAGAGAATTAAAGGAAATTACATACAGAGGTAATTAAACTGCCTAACAAATCTGTCAAGTATCATGGCTTTATTACATTGCACTCATGTTCAAATAGTTCCTCAACAATAGTAGGTGCTTGTAGTGTCCTCTCTTGTCCAAACTGAACTCTCTCTGCCTCCTTAAAATCACAGAGCTGCTATACACAAACTTCACATGGGATTTAAGTACATATTCTATTAAGAAAACCATGTTGCATATTCATTTTTAGGTATACTAGAATCAATACCTGCGGCGGCTACGCAACGCTGCATGAACTAAGTTATCATAGCATGATTGTATGGTAGTCAGTTTAGGTGACACTAAATTGGAGTTCGTTGTGTTACTGGCAACAATGTGTGGTTAAAAGGTTTGAAAGTGTGTGCATGAGACTTTTGTATCTCGAGTTTCATAGTTAATCAACATAGAAATGTAGCATGCGGTACGATATTCACAGGTGATGGTAGAGCTGTAGAAATTTAATCCCACAAAAAATATTGTGTACCATAGTTCTAATGGACTCATAATTAAATGCTGCAAAGACATAGACAACATTAAATAACAATCTTCTTATTTCCAATGAATAGTTAAATAAAACTCATACTATAAGCGTTTCTTACTGAATCCAACTTATTAACATAGTTCTACTAAGAAAATACAAATTCAAGATTACGTCTTAAAGTTTCCTACCGACCAGACAAATACCGCACTTGCAACTCTTATTTTAGCATGTCATCATTTTTTGTCTCTAAATTTACAATGACATAAACTTCAAGTTTTACATCTCCAAGTTCAACCTTGAATTTCTTCACCTATTCTTTATTTGGTTTGCCCTTCTGTCTGCAATCTTCACCTTCCTACTAACCTCTTTGGATTGCATAATCTTGCCTTATGTTTCCACTCCATCTGGGATTACCACCACCACTTCTGCTCCCCTGCTGTCTGTCTTCTACTATTCTTTGTCAGATGTGAAGGAGAGGAAGAATAAAAGGGATTAGCATGGCTGGCTGGGAGTCTAGGACAATGGAAGGCTGGGTGATTGAAAAGAAAAGTTATTGGAGGAGGGACGTGACCGGAGAGGGTGACCCGATGGAGTATGGAGAATGATTTGTGAGGAAAAGAGAGGGAAGGTGAAGTTTTCTACTTCCATGGTCAGTAGTGAGAGGTAACGTGAAGGGCAGTTCATTAGTACTTGTGGAAGTCTCTCTCTTTTCTTTTGCTTTTGACAGGCTATGGGTGGGGTGTTTTCTTTTCACCATTATTCATTAGTGTGAGGGATTGGGGAAGGGCAAGAAGACTCTCTAGCTAGAATTCACTAAACTCCAAAAATTCATTAAACTTGCAGCATAATAGCGATCTGCAAACCACAATAAGATATGCATAATGAAGATTTGCAAAGACTGCTTCAATATCTTGCAAACAAATGATTTCCACACTCTTTTCCATTGTCCCTTTGATCCTATCTATTGTTGAAAACCAAAACTTAAAAGCTCGATCGTATGACAATGTATCGCTTATGATAGTAATTAAACAAATAAGCTCTTAGACTTAAGGAAGCAGACTATAAAATAAGA
The DNA here is from genome assembly GCA_964030455.1 of Linum trigynum. Taxonomy (NCBI): domain Eukaryota; kingdom Viridiplantae; phylum Streptophyta; class Magnoliopsida; order Malpighiales; family Linaceae; genus Linum; species Linum trigynum. The sequence continues at coordinate 8,454,820 of OZ034821.1, forward strand.
AAAATAATAAGCAGACATTAGCCCTATTTTATGACAGAGGTGGTTAAAGAAGCATATATAAATAAACTACCAATGAGATGAAGGTAACTGTATAATCTATAAATATAGGGTTCCCATCTCCCTTAGGTAGAAAGGACTGGCACTGTCCGAGGCATGGCCTTTGGCCCGTCGCAGATTGATACAGTAGTGACACTGTCTAACAATGCAGCAGAGCAACACTAATTAGGGTTCAGAGGATGGGTGAGATTGAAGCGGTGTAGTATAAAATGAGGTTTGTAGGATAATGGGATGGATTGTCATCAAGGCAAGGGCGATGGTGGAGGTAGTACTGCCAGCTACAATGGATCCCTGTGAATTGGTTTAAGGGGGGTTGGAAGTGATGGAAGCAACGTGAACCTGTACACTCGTAGGGTGAGGGTAGGGAAGGCCATGGCGTGCAAGGCTGGTGAAGGACCATTTTCTGGTCCATTTGTATTAGACTTTTGATAAATTGGTTGCGAAGAGAAGTTCAGGTCTAGTTTTGGTTTGAGGACTACAATGATGAAGTGTACATTGGTGGGCCCAAATTAATACATACCTCTTGGCAAGGCTTCTCTTTGTCGTCTCGTTCTTGTGACCGAAATGCGTATGATACCAATGCCATTTTTTTTAAATTGGAAACCTACAGTCTTATAAGAGCAAGATGGAAATTCAATTGTTGATAAATTTAAAAGTGTCGGGGAGTAGTATTTTAGAGCAGAGGATGTAATCCTGATCTACAGATTTTGGAGTGGGTATCTTTTTTGTCATGGTCAGGATGGTTTTTTGGTCAAGATCAAACATTGTAAGTTTATAGAGCATACATTAAGCTAGAAATTTTGGAACATGCGAGAAAATGGAGAGTAGAATGGTGGAGAAAAGTAGGCAACGGTGTTAAGGGAACCTAGCATAAGGAAGTGGTACGCTACATGTATGCACACCAAATCATCAACCTGAACTGCTCCCATGCTTGGACAAAATGAGTGTTGCTGAATCAAAAGAGTACATAAGCAAGATACAGGTCCGCAATAGAGTCAAATTACATAATCCATCACAGACTTTTTATAAACAAACCAGACGAAACACATTCCATAAACAAAGGACTGACTCTGAAGTTCAATAAAAGAACCACAATATAGAAACAAACCAGACGAAACACATTCCATTACGAGTACGCAATAGAGTCAAATTACATAATCCAACACAACATCAATAAAAGAACGACAACATATGAAGTTCAATAACTGGTATTATCAATAAAATACATTGACATGGTACCAAAAGCAGAGGAAATAAACAAACAAATAACACCTAAGAATGGAATACTTGGAGAGAATTAGGTGGGCGTACAGTATTATAAAGGTATGTAAGTATTGTTTATTCCATGCCATGAACCTTGTTCTAATTACAATAGGACTGAGGACAACATTAGGTCTAATTGCAGACCACCCTTAACACGCCATCAGCCACCAAAGACCCTGCAAAAAGTGGTCAAACTGAGTCTCGCAAACTGCAGAACTGAAACATGGCAAGCGTAAAAAAAGTGTGATCAGCTTACTAAATTGATCACTACAACTGAGTACTAAACTTTATTATGTAAATATAGTACCTATACAAACGAAAGCAAGCAAGAGCAAGGAAATAACACTTGGCTTATTTGGCAAATAGAGATAGAGTTGGATTGAAATTGCAGCTAGCATTTCAGAGTACTGTATCTAATGGATCCAACTGAACCACACAATAGCGGCAGACGGCAGTAGTGGCTGCATAGCTGACAACTCCACGTTCCAAATAACAAATTCTCATTAGCTCGAGAACACAACATCAATAAAGGCAACGCAACAAATAAAGTTTGCTAGCGTGTTTCCCAAATTAAATACATTTGAAAGAGGGAAATAACATAATTACTCGGGAACCAAGAACAAAGGGAATGCACAAGTAGGTAACACTTAGAGAAAGGAATACATGGATAGAATTATAAGGTGGGGTAACAATATCATAAAGATGTGTAAGTACAGTTCATTACTTGTCACAAAGTCGTTTCTAACTACAACAGGATTGAGAACAACATTAGTTCTTTATGATTGTAGTTAGAGTAACCTGTGCTGTCTGGCTATGCATGAATATTACTCTTAGACGCATCCACAAAAGTTCAGTGGGCAAAAGCATCGAGACGAATGAGAAACGACCTAAAAAAGGTACGCTTGTAGTTAGGCAGCTGTCACTGGAGACCACATTCTGCAGCAAAAATCCATTCCCTCCTACCATGGAAAAACGTTACATTGCATGAACAGCTACATAGTACATTTAGTTGAAGGGTACCCGTTAACACGATCAGGGGAAGCAGCAAATAAAGCATTGGCGGACACCAACAGAAGTGTTTCTGCAGTTTGGCCTAACAACAAAAAAGGAGCGCATGCCGAATCATCATCCTGACCCATCAGCCGAATATGAAAGCTGTGTGTGGAAAACCACAGCAAACACGAGGCACACATCAGAGAGCATGAAAGTGTAGGAGATAGGTTAAGAGAAGTGGTCAGATGGTTTGGACGTGCCATTGTTTCAGCTGATGCAGGAGGACTGTTGCCTTGCATTTGTCACACCATAATGGAGCATCATGACGAACCGCCGCTTTGCAACAGATAGCACAACCGAGGTAGCACCAGTCTCGTGTTGTATCTATGTCGGTAATTGTGACCTTGCAGCGGAACTTGTCACCCTACAATTCCAAAGAAACCTAAGTCAGGCAACCCAACAATGCTAAACACATTTGTTTTAGGTTGGGCGACACAGTACCCACAATGGAGAATTAATTACCATTGAAGCAGTGGACTGAATGAGCTGAAGTTCCGGAATTGTTCGGAAGGAATCATGGTAGATTGTCAAAGCCTTCTGAGGAGTATCACATTCAATTGGTAAAATTCCTATGGTCCCTATAGCATCACCAAAGCTGTAAAGAAGAGATTAGGGTGGAGATTCAGGCTAGTAACGCATAAAGTTAAGCAGAACCATGCTCGATTCTCCACTTACTACACAGCCAGGGACTGATTCTGAAATACCCTTGGGGACACGACAATGCGAGTTGCAGAGATGTTTGATGCGCCTACATTCCTTGCAGATAAATAGTATAAGAAAAGTCTAAAAGCTGAACTGACTATACGAAACTATGAGAAAGACAACAAGAACGGTATGCAGCTAGGCTCCAGGATACCATAAGTTGAAACAAGGCAACTATAGCCTTGATAAATGAATTGGGAAGAAGTGGGGCAAGGTGAACCTCACCAAGTCAAGAGATTCAGGCTAGTAAATGCAACAATAACCGGTGCAGCTACGTCCATCTGAACCAGTTCTGGAAGGCAAGCCTATAGCAAAATTCACCCACAATGTGATCGACATAGTCTTTTGCTGTAACAGGTAGCAACGACATCAGAGTTAGGAAAGAAACACACCACCAACAGAGAACAATGTGGAAGAGAACCTATTGCTCATTCTCAAGTACAACATTTTGCTTCCTTCTGGTCCTATCTTGCTTTTGGAAATAAGTTACAGGCGTGACAGAGACCAGGCGTCCAACAACATCTAGTAAAAGGGAAACAATTCAGAAATATGAGACAAATTCCCCTAAGAGGAAGCAAGGGAGACTTACCCACTAAAAACTGAGGTGCGACAACAATTGGTTCAAGTTCTTCCAACTGATGGAACTCAAAACTAACAGCACAAAAATTGGAATCGTCATCAGGAGATGGAGGAAAGACGTGTTGGATATGAATTGCAGGTTCCGGTCGTTGGAGCAAGGATCCCTCCGCTCCTAGACTCTCGTTGGGCAAATTGGGTGATGAAGTAAAGGAAGAGTACTTTCCAGAAGGCCGAAAGCTAGCTGCGCGGGCACGAGTCCCTGGACCAGCATACCCTGAGGATAGAAAAGGAAGAGTACTGAAATGGTAATAAGTATGAGAACTATTTGTTGTTGGGTGTAGGAATCAAGAAATTGGGTACGAACCAACATCTATCCAAAGCGTCGCGAATTCAGCGAAGTCAGGCCGCAACGAATTTCCGCCAATCCAAGTGTGGAGTAGTTGTAGCTTCAGCATCAGAGCTTTGTCCGTCCTGGCCAATGTGGAAAGGACAGTGTAATTCATTGTTGCAAGCAAAAGAAGTTTGAGCGGAAGAAAGAGGGGTGAAATAGCGTTTTTTAGGGAACAAATAAAGGTAGGAACAAAAGTCCAATTCCAATGGCGAGCGGCGTTGAGAATGGGATACTAACAGAGAGACACCACCTCTTTGGCAAACTTAGCAGAGTTTCCTCCGTTTGCCGTACAAATTGATTGGTCGTTCGCGTGTAAGTAGAGCATGGGCAGCGGCGTGGAGGAGCATATGCAGAGAGTAGGAAACTGGAGAAAAAACAGTTGAAGTAGACAAAAGGGCAGGGGAAACATGCCGCCGGAAGAATGGGGGAAAAGCATGGATGGGCAGTTGCAGCAGGCGAGACCCGCTGGCGGGTCGATGAGGAGTTCTTTTGAGGAGTTCTTTTGTGGAAGGTTTTAGGGCTGGACGCACAGCACGCCAAAAAGTGAAACAGTAGTAAGGATGTTGGGCAAAAAGCGTACCCACTAATTACATATAGAAAGAATGTTGTGTAGGTAGCAAGCTTATCTAAATTTCATCATGCCATCTTTCAGCAGTGGCCCGATCAACTTTATTATTAATCAACCAACTCATGATAAACATACAAATCTTGTAGCAAGCCACTTGTGTTGTGGATTCTCGGTCTTCAAATATTCTCATTTTTTTCTTTCTTTACGAAGGCACCAACATAAGACATGAAGCATGAATTTTGTGCACCATTCGGATCAAGATTCTGGTTGTTGTTGTGGTTATCCTTCCACTATTGTGTTGACGTTGCTTGATAGGGGTGTACTAATGATCACAAAGTTTGCTAGAATTTTCCACTATCTGTTTGCAAGCCTACAACTAATCAGGAAACGACTTGCATTTTGTACGCAGTTCTTGCACAGTACACATCGGCTTGGAAAACATCAGCTAGAGTCATACCCTTGTTTCATCGACCATGCAAAACGAAGTCCACACCTCACTAGCTACCTAGTTGACATGAGCAAACTGCCAGAAACAAACCTTTAGTCTCATGATTTGCTTCCATGGGCTACAAACAATACAACCCATATTTCCCTGCCCACCATTTAGAATGTGGGATCGAAAACTTTATGACAATTAGTTCTCTCCACCAAGCCATCTTTTTCTTTTCAAAACGCCATCAACCTTTACACGATAACGACTTATTCCTACAGTTTAAATATGTGATTCCCAACCCTCCTAATTCCTTCGGGGTTCCTTTAGACTGATAGGTCATAGTTGGGCCATTTGCTCCACGACCTCCACCTTCGGAATCAAAGTTAGCCATGTGTGATTCATGTTGCGAATAACGTCGTATTTGCACATGTTTGCACCCTAGTTTCTTAATAATTTTGGCTTGATTTTTTGCTTTCTTGGACTATTTTACGCTAGGTTGTGTTCCTTTGTCACATTTCAGGTCCTAGCATGTAAATTGAAGCATAGGCGCAAGTTTCAAGTCAATCGGAGATCATTTGGCAATTCGGGAGAAGAAACACAAGCATGACCTGAGGAAGAATGGACTTCTACCTCATATTATGGACAAATAATCATGGAAGCTTATCATGAAAAGAATAAGGACGAGACTACGAGCGTCTGGAATCAAACGGCGACTGATTCGGAGTCCGAACGAGGGAGAAACGAAGCATTAAACAGGAGCGGAGGAAGAAATACGGACAGGAGAAATACGACCGTATTTTCCCCTCCCATGGCCGTATTTTCACTGCCGAGAGTGGCCTTGGATGCGCTGAAACTTAACCGAAACGCGCGTTTTGGGTGAAATACGGGCAGACCATGTTTACGACCGTAATTCAGCCCGTATTTCGCCCAAAATCGGGTTTTTGAGGCAGATTCGAGCCAAAGGAGAGAGAATGGAGTTTTTGAGCAAAAAATAGAGTTTTAGAGAGAGAAAGTGAGAAGAACAAACCCTAGGAGCTATTTGGAGTGGATTTTTCATCATTGAAGCCCAGATTGCATCCCCAGGAGTGAAGATCGACATCCCAGAGCAGATTGTCCTCATCTTTATGAGTATGGCTACTCTGATTTCTGTTTTCCTCTCTCTATCTATGGAGTAGAACTTTCTCTCATCTTTATGAGTATGGCTACTCTGATTTCTGTTTTCTTCTCTCTCTATGGAGTAGAACTTTCTCTCACTTGGGTATGAAGAACCCTGATAGACCATTAATTACACATGTTTTTACCCCTATTCTTTAGCCGTTTGAGACATTGATTCTCATGTTTTAAGCCGATTTCACGCTAGGTTGTGCGTTTATGTCATATTTCAGGGCTTAGCGTTGGCATTGAGGCGAAGGAACGAGTTTCGGGTCGAAAGGAGCACGTTTGGGTCGAAGTGTGTTGGAGCAGTAAAATACCCGGCCGGGTATTATTTTGAGCGGACCGGGGAATAGCGGTTTTGGCGTCTGAGAAACAGAGGGGGTCCTGGTCGTGAAGCATAAATCCCCGGTCGGGGATTTTCCCCTGTTCCTAAACGCGCGTTTTGTATATACCCGATCGTCTGAGAAGGCTAAAAATCAAGGGTTCCGAGTTTTAGGGAGATAGCTTGATCTTCATCACCATTGGAGCCCGGCTTGAGCTTGGAGAAGTGTCGATCGACGACCAGGAGCAGAAATCCATCCTTCACAGTATGGTTTCCGCATCTGAATCTGCTTTTGCTTCTTTCTCCATGGAGTAGTTCTCCCATTCATCTGTTCCTAAACGCGCGTTTTGTATATACCCGATCGTCTGAGAAGGCTAAAAATCAAGGGTTTCGAGTTTTAGGGAGATAGCTTGATCTTCATCACCATTGGAGCCCGACTTGAGCTTGGAGAAGTGTCGATCGACGACCAGGAGCAGAAATCCATCCTTCACAGTATGGTTTCCGCATCTGAATCTGCTTTTGCTTCTTTCTCCATGGAGTAGTTCTCCCATTCATCTGGGTATGGAGAACCCTAGATTTGTATGTTAGGTATGATTGTATGAACCCAAGTACAGATTTTATGATTTGATTATATTCAATTGAGGCTTGAATGACTTGAATCCTGATCAAATTCCTGTTATTTCTGCTTTAGCCTAGAATGAGAATATCTGCCTAGGTTAATAGAGCTCCCTTAATTGAAGGTAATGAATTGGCGACTTTAGTCGAGGAGCCAATTCACTATTCTGTACCGAATTTGCTTCAGTAGTGGAGGTTTGGTTCGTTAGGGCCTCAATCTGTTTACTCCGGTAGAGGTTAGTCACCCGCTGGGGACTCAGATTGAGAGGGTCTGGAGACCTTTAGTCGAGACTTCAGACTGTTTAAGAACCTTCCGCAGTATAACTATCATAGAAACGGAACTTGGTAATTGCAATCCGGCTTAACTGCAGTCTAGGGGGAACCATATCCGGGTGACCTCTCTCGACTTGAAACAACCGTTTAACTTGCTTTGTGTTTTTGTTTGTTTGAACCTGCACTTAAGTTTTACCGCTAGATAATAAGAATTCACTGAGTAGTCATCATATCTAGGACCCGGGTTGACATTAAAACCCAAACCCGCTATACTACGCTTTAGGAAGTGGTTTCACTTAGCCATTTTCTAGAGTGACAGTAGGAGTGAGTCACTAGTTCCATGTGTTAGGGATCTTGATTGTAATGACGTTTGGATTGATATACTGCTTGATTATAATCGATTGATGCATGATTCATTGAGTCAATTGAAGCCTGATCAACTTTTCTTGATTTATGCTACAACCTGAGATAGATAGAATATGATTAGGTTGTTAGAGCTTCATCAATTGGTAGTAGTGAATTGGTTATACGAGAGTTAATCGATTCACTGCTTTGTACTGGAATCCAATTCCAGTAGTGGAGTTCTGTGTTTTTTGCCTCAGCGTTCTGCCCCGGTGAAGACTAGTCGTGCGGGGTAGTCTGCCCGAGAGGGCTTGGTCAGCTTAAGAGATTTCAAGCTACTGTCGGATCTTTCGCAGTATAATCAACAGTAAAGCAACCAAAGGTAATTACAAATTTGACCTAACTAAGGAGCTAGGGGGACTCATTCCCGAGTGACTATTCCCTTGCTAAAGAACTTTGAACCATTTACTGCTTTCTTACTGTTTTCGTTTAAACTCACAATCATTCGACTTAGTTTGCTAGATAATAGATAAACGCGGAGTAGGCAGTATATCTAGACCCCGGGTTGAGAAATAAAACTTGGCACTTTACTGCATCTCCGGACTGCGATTACACTTAGTCACAGTTTGGTGTTTTGTTTTAGCGTGTCAAGTTTTTGGCGCCGTTGCCGGGGAACTCTAGGTTATTGTAGAAATGTGAAAGTCTGTTACTTTAGCATTTACTTTTATGCATCCTCTCTTTTCCACCCTTGCTCTTCACTTGGCTATTTTACTTTTGTTGGTGCAAATCTGATACATGGATTCTCAAGGCTTCTCCAACCATTGGGGGTATCCAGCACCACCCGAGTGGTACTACCCTGAGACTTCCTGGAGCAACCAAGGAGGAGAAGACTATGGAGTCTAGTTTCAGTACCAACCCCCTACTGCGAAGAACAATCAGACCCTTGGGTATTTCAAGAACAATCTCATTATCAAGAAGAATTCCTCCCACAACTAGAAGGGCCATCAGATCCTGATTTAGCCACAACCTTAATGGGCCATCCGGAAGATCCATGCTACACTCCACAGTCAGATCCAAACTATCACTTGAGGCTTCTCGTGGAACAGATTGCTCGAGTACCTGAGAGATCCTTTTCCGAGATGGATCCTCATATCCAGGCCATTGCCCAAACTGACTTCTCATTTCCCCTTGAAACAGAGGAGACCCTTCGGAGCATCAAGAAGAATATAGAGGTCATTGAGAAAGCTTATGCACAGTTTTCTCAAGACAACCTTTATGCTACAATACAAAGCACTAAGGAGGAAGAAGTCAAACATGAGGATGTCGTGGAGCATACAGAAGTTGTCACGAAGAGCTCCCGTGATGATCATGATCAGAAAATTCCTGTTGTAGCCGCCCATCCCTTTCTGCAACCCACACCGAGCGCTGAAGAGGCGGGCATGAGTGAGGAGATGCAAGCTGATCTTATTGAAAAGATTGCATGGCGACTTGCTCTCCAATCCGTGCTTGAAGAAGAAGAGCAAGAAAGAATGAGGAAATAAGTTGTGGAGGATGACGGAAGTGAATTAGAGGAAGTCCTTGATCTTTTCCCAAGGGAGGAGTCCAATTCTGAGGAAGGAAGGGGGGTTGAAGAAGTAATTGGCGTCCAGGCTAAGGATGAAGTTGAGGTGGAAGAGGCTTACACCGGCCATGAGTTACATGTGATATCTCCACTAAACTTCGAGGAGCTGCTTGGCAAGGACCCATTTGCAGTGTCTCTTTGTCAGACCAAAGACACATCAACATCGGTCCCTCTTGGTGGACACGATGGTGGTCAGTCGATGCTGTCATATCTGGTTTGGGGCAATGAGACGAATGAGGAAGAAAAGAAGAGGTCTCGCGGGTGGAGACTTCATATTCATCAAGTACACGAGCCTAAATCACCCGTCATACAACCTGCTTGTGACTTGAGACCCCACATCATCGACGAGAACCTCAACTTCAAGGAGTTTCTAGCATGGACTAAAACTTAGGAGCCACCATCCGGCTCACGGAGGTAAAGAAGCGCTTGTGGGGAGGCAACCCCACCACGGTTTGTTTTTATTTTGTTTGTTTTCGGTTTCCACTTGGAACTATGGTTTCTTTCACCCACTGTGTGTGTTTTCATGACTCTAGCTCTGTGCTAGTTGGACTGGTCCACTTCCAGTCTCCTGCTCTTGACTAGTCTGCCTCCCAGTCACCGTTCCCGCTCATCATTTCCTGGTAACATCGTTCCCCTTCCCTCTGCTCTATTGAGGGCAATGTCGAACTTAAATGTGGGGGGTGCTTTGTATTTATTGGAACGTATATGTGTGTGCTTGGAGCCTAGTCCGTTGTCCAAATCTAGAGATTTGAGGGCTCCAAGTACTGCTGTTGGCTTGATCATATTGGCACTGTGGGTTTAATTGGTGAATCGCATGGCTTTCGAATTGATGCATGACAACTGGATTGTGACTAGGACAACCTATAACTATAATTGAGAAGTGCGGTAGAGTTGTGTAGGGGTTGAGTTTTTGAACTGTATGCTTACCAATTGTGACTTGGATTGATCACTTGTTCTTGACAGTCGTTTATGCATCTAGTTTAGGGAATCAGAATGAGAGATAGAGCATATAGGTAGCCATGTGAGATTTGAGCCTGCTCGTTTCTTTCTTGTGCGATAGATCCCTTATCCATGATGTGTAGCATTCACGTTGCCATTAGCTAAATTGATGGAGGCATAGGAATAGCCCACGACCAAATTGATTGTCCTGGTATGTCATATCCCCTAGTCAGCCCTTTGAGCCGTGTCACTTTCTTTCTTTCGGTCTACAATGAAAATCACCCTTTTGCACTCTTAGAAGGTTCAACCGAGTGGTTTTTGCATGTTCTCTGTTGTTTCTGCTAGAAATAATCTGAGGGTTGGAGGTAGTTCTTAAAAGTTGGGCATGTTTTTGAAAAATGTGCAGAGGTGGTGGTTCTCTCAAGAAATGAAAAAAGAAGAAAAAATGAATAAAAGCTAAAGAGATACACTACCAAAAATCTGAATCATGCTCATTAAGTAGTGTTTCTTAGTAGTTTGGCTTAGAAATACTAACATTATTGTGACCTCCTTCGCTCTTGTGTTTTAAAGAAGAACTTGAGTAATGCAGAATGGCAGGAAGAAAGTAAGTGGTGTGAATGACTGTGAGTTTATTTGGCTTGGAACTGTGAAACCTTGTGTTACTAATACTTCCACCACCTAAAAGGCTTTTTCCCCATGTCCAAGAACCTAGCCAGTCATTTGAACCTGTGTCTAAGACCTCCGGTTTAGTTAGTGGTGACACCCAATAAGTGAACTCTAACATAAGAGGTTGTCGTCATGGTGAAGAGACGTTAGGGATTGAGAGTACGAGTATGCACATCTTGCATCAAGAATTGTCCTCACCCACTGGTCGAGAGTGAGCGATTCATTTCCTTATTTTCTCTGCACTCTTTACCCCGGTAAGGACCTAGATTGCTCGGTCTGGATTCTGATGTCTTGAGTTTTATGCATGAGGTGACTGTCTTGAATAAGTGGTTGAGTCAAGTCTATGTTGGTTAGTGAACAGAAGGGAGACTCTTCCTTTAACCGATTTTGCTGCACTCGAATGTCCTCTGTGGTGGTTGTCCAGGTTGTTGTTGAACTTGTCCATGTGTTAATGTCTAAAAGCTAGTATGACTCCCGTGTTTCGTGCCTATATGATATGTCCCCAAGGGTTTTATGTTTAAAATGTTTTGATCTTACCTTGTATCTAACTTGGTTTGCTTGGGGACAAGCAAATGGTTAAGTGTGGGGGAATTTGATAATGTCGTATTTGCACATGTTTGCACCCTCGTTTCTTGATCATTTTGGCTTGAGTTTTTGCTTTCTTTGACTATTTTATGCTAGGTTGTGTTCCTTTGTCACATTTCAGGTCCTAGCATGTAAATAGAAGCATAGGCGCAAGTTTCAAGTCAACCGGAGATCATTTGACAATTCGGGAGAAGAAACACAAGCATGACCTGAGGTAGAATGGACTTCTACCTCATATTATGGAAAATTAATACTAGAATCTTGTCATGAAAAGAAATAGGACGAGAGTACGAGCTTCTGGGATCAAACGGCGACTGATTCGGAGTCCGAACGAGGGAGAAAAGAAGCATTAAACAGGAGCGGAGGAAGAAATATGAACAGGAGAAATACGACCGTAGTTTCCCCTCCCATGCCCGTATTTTCTCTGCCGAGAGGAGCCTTGGATGCGCTGAAACTTAACCGAAACGCGTGTTTTGGGTGAAATACGGGCAGGCCATGTCTACGACCGTAATTCAGCGTGTATTTTGCCCAAAATCGGGTTTTTGAGGCAGATTCGAGCCAAAGAAGAGAGAATGGAGTTTTTGAGCAAAAAATAGAGTTTTAGAGAGAGAAAGTTCGAAGAACAAACCCTAGGATCTATTTGGAGTGGATTTTTCATCATTGAAGCCCAGATTGCATCCCCAGGAGTGAAGATCGACATCCTAGAGCAGATTATCCTCATCTTTATGAGTATGGCTACTCTGATTTCTGTTTTCCTCTCTCTCTATGGAGTAGAACTTTCTCTCACTTGGGTATGAAGAACCCTAGTTCCATGTGTTAGGGATCTTGATTGTAATGACGTTTGGATTGATATACTGCTTGATTATAATCGATTGATGCATGATTCATTGAGTCAATTGAAGCCTGATAAACTTTTCTTGATTTATGCTGCAACCTGAGATAGATAGAATCTGATTAGGTTGTTAGAGCTTCATCAATCGGTAGTAGTGAATTGGTTATATGAGAGTTAATCGATTCACTTCTTTGTACTCGAATCCAATTCCAGTAGTGGAGTTCTGTGTTTTTTGCCTCAGCATTCTACCCCGGTGAAGACTAGTCGTCTTCCGGGTAGTCTGTCTAAGAGGGCTTGGTCAGCTTAAGAGATTCCAAGCTACTGTCTAATCTTCCGCAGTATAATCAACAGTAAAGCAACCAAAGGTAATTACAACTTTGACCTAACTAAGAAGCTAGGGGGACTCATTTCCGAGTGACTCTTCCCTTGCTAAAGAACTTTGAACGATTTATTGCTTTCTTATTGTTGTCCCTTAAACTCACAATCACTCGACTTAGTTTACTAGATAATAGGTAAACGCGGAGTAGGCAGTAGATCTAGACACCGGGTTGACAAATAAAACTTGCCACTTTACTGCATCTGCGGACTGCGATTACACTTGGTCACAGTTTGGTGTTGTGTTTTAGCGTGTCAGTTGCGCAAGAGCTTACCAGAGCTAAAGAAAGAAGAAATGGCGTTGATGACAACGTTACCCACAAATGGCCAGAAAGCCTTGAAGAAAGCCCTAGTGAAGCTATCTAAACCTGGAATTTTTAGCTCTCCCATATGAAATATTGTTTCCTTAATTTCAGCTGGAGTGATCTGTAACACCCCATCCAGAATCTCTATGGTTGAACCCGTGGTTCAACCGCACAACCAAATCCTTGGTGTTACTGGTTGAACTCAATCATCTCAAACATCATATCCGATTATTAAACATAAACATAAACCGTTATCATACAAACTCATTATTCGATCCCCAACCCACTTGTTGAATTTTACAAAATGTGGGTTATTATTGAAAACCCTCAAAGCAGAAATCCTAGGTGACCATGACAGAACAGTGTTCCAAACTACCTCCGATCCTAGTTGCACCTGCGAGCCTGAAAACAGACGTGGGTCAGCAACTAAGCTGTGTGTGTTGATCTTTCCCACGACCTAATTTTGGGACCGCAATCAGCTAATCAAACAATCGTAATCAATCATAATTTAGTACTCTAGATGCCATCTTAAATCATCATATATATAAATTACCGATCAAATTATCGAATCCACCAACTCATCATCACCAAATCAATTTATCAAATAAGATAATCACATAATTTCACGAACACACATAATCAATGCATGATATGAAAATTCCGGTTAATTATTAATGGCGCCAAGGTCACCATACACTTACCCTCGCTCGAGCAAATCATCATCCGTGGTGCTCATGCAACCACAACACTCAATCCATGGTACTCATGCAACCACAACACTCATCCGTGGTGCTCATGCAACCACAACACTCATTCGCATAAGCGAGCTAAATCTACCCACTCTCAAGGGGTGAGGGTAAGTGCAGGCCCTTTCTACATCTACGTGAATTAATATGATCACGAATCAAACCATTTCCATTTTTCTCATCCGTCACAAACAATCCGGAATCAATGTATTCTCATGAATTAACCAGTCCATATATATATTTCCCGTCGATTATCAACTCGAAGTTTCACATAAATCATTTCATTCTCCAGTAAAGCTACTCAGCAGTACCATGTCACCATTCCTCATCCAAAATTCATCAACAATTTCACGAAATAGCGCCAACGCAAATAATTATAAATAACCCGGTTGCAGTTAAAAATATCCTTATCTCAAAATTCACTTTCCATCATTAAAATCCTCACACAATTCATGTAAATGAATTTATTGACACAAAAATCCATTTAATCTATTCTGGTCCTAAAAATCAATTTAGACAATAAAATATCAAAACTCTCGTATTAACCATTATTTTACGGTAACTTAAATTCTCACAAAAAGATAAATCCGAAAATCTCCCAAAAATACAAGAACCTTCATTTATCATCCTAAAACAGGTCTGTCCAGTTTTTAAATTTTTCAACAAATCAAAACCATGAAAATAATATTACACTCGCTCTTTACCGCAAATCTCATATTAAGCTCGTTTTTACCATATTAAAGATAAAAACTCCCCCAACCGTCTAATTTACAATTTCCAGACCAAAACCCATTTAACAAGCCATACTGACCATTTTAAAGTGATTAAAATCTTAAAGATAAATAAAACACGTTTTTACCGAGCTTTCCGTAAAATTCACCATTATGCAGTTTTTAATCCAGAAACAATTTTCAAATGAAATCTTCTGCTCAATCTGCCCCAACATCATTTTAGACAAACCAAAATATCTTAGATTAGTTTTAAACTCAATAAACCCAACTATCCATTTTTACGGTGAAACTTGTCAAATACCGATATTTACACCATAAAATCCATAACAATCAAGAATAATCACCAAATCATCATATCAACAAATAAGTTATCGCCTACAGTAATCCATCCATCCAAATATGTAAATCAAGCATAAATAATCGATGCAATAATCAAGGTCCTCTTAATCCTCACACACCTTAATTTAGCTGATTCCAAGTCGGGAATTAAGTTCTAAAATTCCAGAGATTGGCTCCCAAAAATTCTCCTTGTTTCTACGGTCCTGTAAGCGAAAACGGTTTGTCGTTTGGATGTCAAACGAAGAAATTGCGAGTTGATCATCGTTAGTACGAAGTTACGGATTAATTGTTAATTTTCTGCATGTCCCAAAATCTGCAGAAAACTGGAAATTTTCTTACCTCGCGTACCAACTTCCCATCCTTGTTTCTCCCTCGCCTGAACTCGGAATTCAATTCCGTGAACTCTGTGATGCTCGTGGAGACTTGCTCTTTGCAACGGTATCAAGCTTTGTAGCTGATACTACCTTTAATGGTGCTGGTTTGGCTGACAAAAAGGTCACGACAAAAGTTTCGGCGAAGAATATTTGGTGAGTTGGTTTGACGATTTTGGCTTGTAAATAGGTTTGTATAGGTTCTAAATCTTTGCTGGGAATACAGAGGCTATGCTAGGCTTTGGTTTCATATTATTTCTTTTCTTTTCTCTTCTTGGTGTTTGTACGAAGGCAAAAATAGAGAGCTAGCTTACCGGTATTATAGAGCTCTTTGATTCATGCTCTTACCTCTTCATTTACTTTCCAGCAGATGGAGTAAAGGCCTGGGGCGGCCTTCTAAGGAGCAGTACGTTTGAAAGTTAGAAACTCAAGTTCCAAAGCCGGCTCCATAAACAAGCTAGCTGCTGGTGCAATGCCTACTTCTTTAGCTCATTAATGACTCGGCTCCTTTTGTATCATTGAAACAAGCATAGTCTAACTGGTTAGGTTGTTGAACCCTTCCTTTCTAACTAATAGGTCAAAGGTTCAATTACTATAGCTAGCAATTTATTTTTGTTGCACTTTTTGATGTTTTGGGGAGTTTTCAAGGGGTTTGGTTGATCCTACGTCGTATAGGATAACTTCTCGATTTTTTTTCCAGTATCGAATCGTGCAATATACATCCGCCACTTGGAAAAAATTTATCCGAGGTTCGGGATGTTACAGCTCTCCCCCTCTTAATTAGAATTCGTCCCCGAAATCGGCTCGTCCCAAAACATCGATTAACTCAGCACGTCGACATGATAATTTTCCTAGGCCATTAAGTTTCTAATGGCTTAGGAAATTTTTATTTCATACTTATTCACTCACTCTACAATAGGGGTTATATATTACAATGTACCCTACTCATATCGAGCTAACACACGAGGTACTAGGCCGACATACGTTGAGCATAAGCTTCAACTAGCTCGGGGTACTTCTTCTTCATACTCTCCTCGGTTTCCCAGGTTGCAGCCTCCTCCTCCTGATTACGCCATATAACCTTGAGCATTGGGATTTGCTTGCTTCTTAGGATGCGTACCTGATGATCCACAATGCTCACAGGTTTTTCTTCATAGGTCAAATCTGGCTCCAACTCCACCCTTTCGGGTTGTATCACATGAGATGGATCGATATGATAATTTTTCAACATACTCACGTGGAATACGTTGTGAATTTTCTCCAACTCACGGGGTAATGCGAGCTCATATGCCACAGGTCCTACTTTGGAGATAACCTCGTAAGGACCAATGTAATGAGGTGCTAGCTTACCCTTCTTTCCAAACCTCATCAATCCCTTCCATGGGGATACCTTTAAGAACACCTTATCTCCCACATCATAGCTAACTTCTCGAGCCTTCCTATCGGCATATAACTTCTGGCGATCTTGAGCTACCCGCAATCTCTCTTTGATCACCTTCACCTTCTCCTCCGTATCTTGGACCATTTGTGGTCCAGTAAGAACCCGAGTACCCTAAACATCCCAACATAGCGGGGTACGACACTTCCTTCCATACAAAGCTTCAAATGGTGCAGCCTGCAAACTACTATGGTAAGAGTTGTTATAGGCAAACTCCACCAAGGGTAGTAAATCCGTCCAAGGTCCACCTGTTTCCACTGCACAGGTTCGTAATAATTCCTCCAAAATAAGTATTGTCTGCTCAGACTGCCCGTCCGTCTGAGGGTGATAAGCCGTGGAGGAATTAAGTCTCGTACCCATCACCTCCTGCAAGCTCTCCCAGAAGAGTGATGTGAAACTGGGATCTCGATCTGAGACAATGGATAGAGGAACACCATAAAGTCGAACAATGTGACTTATGTACAGCCTCGCTAACTCTTCCATACTTGGCTTGAATCGAATGATGATAAAATGTGCCACTTTAGTCATTCGATTTACAATTACCCAGATGGCATCTTTTCCTTCCCAGGTAGAAGGAAATCCGGTCATAAAATCCATCGTGATCCTCTCAAATTTCCACTCTGGAATTGGCAGCGGCTGCAAGAGTGCGGTCACCTCTCGCTAGACAAGCTTGAACATGCTCAGCCACCTCTCGCTTCATTCCCGACCACCAAAAATATGTTTTAATCGTGTTATACATCTTTGTGACCCCCAGGTGCATGGCATAAATGGATGAATGGGCTTCCTCCAGAATTCTTCGTATTAAATCACCCGACTCTGGAACCCACGTACGACCATGCCTTTTTAGTATGCCTTCTTCCACCATGAATTCACTGTCTTCCCCCACTTCAACTTGCTTCAACTTCTCGATACACTCAGGATCTACTTGTTGACTTTCTCTAATTTGATCATGGAGTAGTGGTCGAATGCTTAGGTGTGCAATTAGGGTGGTGATGTCCTCCACCTGAAACTCCACCCCCAAAGCTCTCATTTCCACTAATTCTGACAACCTTCCCTTTCGACTGAGTGCATCGGCGACCACATTTGCCTTACTAGGATGGTAATCAATTGTGCAGTCGTAGTCCTTCAACAACTCCAACCATCTTCTTTGTCGGTTATTCAACTCCTTATGATCCATTAAATACTTCAAACTCTTGTGGTCGGTCATAATTTTGAACGTTTCACCATAAAGGTAATGCCTCCATAATTTTAAGGCAAATACGATAGCTGCCAACTCTAGATCATGAGTTGGGTAGTTGCACTCATGTGGCCTCAATTGTCGGGAAGCATATGCAATCACCTTTCCGTTCTGCATCAAGACACAACCCAAACCAAGATATGATGCGTCACTGTATACCACATATTCTCCCTCCTCCATCGGTAATGCCAGAACTGGGGCTGAAGTCAACTTCTGCTTCAGTTATTCAAAACTCTCCTGGCACTCTTTCGTCCATATGTATGGGGTTTCCTTCCTCAATAATTTAGTCAAAGGTGAGGCTATTTTAGAAAACCCTTCCACAAATCGACGGTAGTACCCAGCTAACCCTAGAAAACTTCGTACTCCCGACACATCCTTAGGTGGAGTCCAATTCACAATAGCTTCAATCTTCTTAGGATCCACCTCTACTCCCCTCCAAGACACCACGTGCCCCAGAAATAGTACCTCTTCCAGCCAGAACGCACACTTCGAGAATTTGGCATACAACTCTTTTTCTCTCAAAGTTTGCAATACCAATCTCAAGTGTTCAGCATGCTCTTCCTCACTCTTCGAATACACTAGAATGTCATCAATGAATACTATGACAAATTTGTCAAGATATTCATGGAAACCTTTGTTCATAAGAGCCATGAACACTGCCGGTGCATTAGTAAGTCCAAAAGGCATCACCAAAAATTCATAATGTCCATACCGTGTTCGGAAAGCAGGCAACGGTACGGTTTTCTCCCCCACCTTCAAATGGTGATATCCCGACCTCAATAAAAAACAAGGAGATCCCACTGAAAAAGTCGTTGTCGAGCCATCTTCATCCCTTCCACAATAAAAAACAAGGAGATCCCTAACAGATGAAGCCCAAGCCTGAGAAGCAATATCCCAATCCTCCTCATTCGATCCCCAATGGGCATCAAACATGAAGATTGGTTTTCTCGACAAAGTAGTAGAGCTCCATCGAAATAGCAAAGCTCTATGATCACTTTCATTATCTACAAGATGAAAAACTTTACTATGTGGCCACACATCCAACCAAGAAACGGAGAATAAAAACCTATCAAGGCGACTATAAATAAAAGTATGATCGGAATGTCTATTACCATGAAAACTTAGGACCTGAAAACCCAATATCCGTCAGACCAAGATCGTCAACAAACTTTCTGAAAGAAAGAGAACGATGTGGATCAAAGGGCGACCACCTTGCTTTTTCAACCGAACTTAAAATGTCATCCCCAACAACCAAAAAAGGAGCAACTAACAAAGGACAATAACGTGTTAAGTAATTGAACTTCTGCCTATGGACAACATCATCGCAGTTCATATAAACAAAAACCAGTACATAACGATAACCATCAATACAAAGTTGCAAAGAAATGAAAAAGGTCTCCGAACACAAATAAGAAATAGACACCTCCGATGTCCAGGACACGACCAAATCTCCCGATGAACCCACCAGACCATAAATCCTGAGTTACGAATTACATCCTCCACATAACTACAACTTTTACGAGTTTCACAAAGGAATAATATAGAAGGACGATTAATACGAACAAGACTCTCCAATGATTGAACTGTCAAGATAGGGACTAATCCTTGATAGTTCCAAGCGAGAATAGTCATTCTAGGGGGTTGGGCCTCTCGCTGCAGGCTACCTCCACAGGTTCCAGAGAATCAGAATCACCCATCTCGACTTGCTGTCTTTTGGCTGGGGGCTCATCATCACAAACCAGCAACTAGTAACAGCGGCAACTGAACATCTTGGCCTACCACATCAATACCACACATCTCCTCAAAAGTTCTTTTGGTACCTTCGACCTCCATCTCCTTGTCAGTCAGCAATATATGAAACTTAGGCTTTGGATGAGTAGAGCAGGACCCCTTGTCAATGAACTCCTCCATCAGAATCTTCCATCTCTGAGATAATACCCTTACCCTTCCCTTTATCCCTAGCCAGAATCGAAGAAGGTTGAACAAAGGTGGAAGCAGGAGGTACCTCAGAGATACACAGCGGGGGAGGAACTGGACGAGCCACTAGCCGAAAACGCGATGAACAACGACCAGCCGAGGGCCGATCCGGTGGTTGAACAAAGCCACTCCCAGCTAGAGTGCCAGCATGATACACCACCACTGTTTGATGCATCCAAGGATCACCATCTGGTTCATGCCCCCGAAATCTGGGAGCTCTAGAAGACCGTCCTCATCCATGCTGATTGCGTGGATGAACCCATGTGAACCGCCTGCGACCACATCCATGGTGAGGAACTGCCAAGTGTCCTTTTGGAAGCAGGGTATGCTCATTCTGAAGGATGTAGAGTTGGCAATTCTCAATCCAATCCAACAATCCAATCCACCAATCCATTAAAAATATCCATCTAATCCAATCCATTTGATCCAAATCTAATTGGATTGGTGGATTCATGGATCAATCCATGGATTGAAATGGCAAATTACGGTTTGGTACCTATAATTTTTATATTTTACATTTTGGCACCCAAAATTTAAATTTTTTATATAAAAATTATTAGGGGTGTTCAAATGGTTACCATGGTTATAACCAAACCAAATAAGGCTAAATTCCATTAACCATGGAATACAATATCATAACCAAACCGTCCAAACTAATACAAAAACCAAATTAACCAAACTAAAGTTTAATCGATTTGGTTAATTGGTTTACCAGATTAACCAATATAAAATCACATTATCATTAACAATGAAAATTTTCAGATTAATGCAACAATTCGCAATTTATATAATGAATAAAACATAACAATCAACACGTAGTTATAGTTGACCCTTAACAAAAATACATGCAACTAAGACAATTATCTTACGATTAGTATAGAAGTATTCACCTAACAAAAATTTATGACAATGGTATGGGTTAATGAATTGTTGTGTTTGTGTAAATTGACTTAGTCTCTCAGCAATTATCATAGTCTGGAAATAACCTTCCTTTCAAGTTTTCATCCATCATAATGTACGAAATTTATCTAAATTAGGCGTCCATATATTGTGGTCTACATTTTACATATACAAATGTACACTATATGAGCAATATTGAGCTTTATATTTTATGAATTTAAAAGGGATGAACGTTAACTCTTGAGTGGTTATGCAAAGTATTAAGTATGTGTATATAATATATGTTATATATATGACTAATTACTTAACTGGTTAATTTGGTTTGACTGGTTAGGAGTGTCTGAAACCAAACTAAACCACCTAAACCAAACAAGCTAAAAACTTTAACCAAACCAAACCAATTATCCAAATTAACCAAACCAAATTATCCAAATAGTACCGGTTAAAACGGTTACCATGGTAACCAAACCGTTTGAACACCCCTAAAAATTATCATTGGAAAATCACGTTTTGGTAGCTGAAAATTTTCATTATGACATTTTAGTACCTAAACTTTTCACATTTTACATATTGGTCCAAGGTTGAGTATGTCATTTGGATTAATGGATAATCCACCAATCTACTTGATCCAATCCATGAATCCACCAATCCATAGATCAATCCATTTGCCACCTCTAGAAGGATGCCACGAGGATGCACAGACGTCGAAGCATCATAGATTTCAACCTCAGGAATTGCCAGCGGAAACTCACAAAATGACTTCCCATGACCAAGTCGACCACTGTTGAAACAAAACAGTGGAAGATATTCATAGTCAAGATGAGTCCAGAATTCACCCATATTCTCATTCTGACCGAAAATCCGTGAAAGGAGGGGAGATTTGGCATCAATGAAAACCTCACTCTCCCTAGGATGATCAGCATAAAGCCCTATCTCCCGAGCCTCGACACCACCATCCATGTGAATAGGAAACCTCCGACCCATAAGCAGAGTGCACAAATGAGAGGGAATCATTGACATGTAAACTATGAATGGCACCCGTGCCAACTCACGGACCAAGTTCTCAGTAATCTTCTGCCACTGCTGAAGATGCAGGATGAAATCCTTAACCGTCCATGGGGAAAGACGAAGGATCCGTTCACGAACGTTGTCGTCAACGACTATAAACCTCCACAAACCTTAGTCAACTTCATGAACAATTATGGGGTTTTTAGCAGTTCCCCACATTCCATTGGCAACCCTTTCCATCATCGATCTCGGCATCGGCCACGGCGCAAACAACCGAACCACCAGACTAATTTGAGTCTGAACTGGATCGATATTGACATCCCCTTCGTAAAAAAACAACCACTTGATCAATATCCATCGGATCGATGTTGGCCACCAATCGCTTAATAGACGTCCTAGAAAGCCAATTGAAGAACCAAACAATCGTTATAGACAGTAAAGAACTGAGGAGCATGAAGAGATAATGGAACATGCAGGCAATATGAGGGAACTACTCTGTCTGGACAAAATGAAACCTACCAAGAGAGAAAAATGTAATTGTAACTGACTGAAACTTGAATGCACAAATGCGTGGGGATGCCCATGACTGCTTGAAAGTACATAACTCCCACATGGATCGTATACTCCGAGATTCATGCACCGGGTAACCGACGGCGACTAGGGTTAAGGAAAAGCGATTGTCGTGGAAGACATAATCGTACGATCACATTTTTTTTCTACACAGTTTTGCTTCTTGAATTGTAATTCTCCCTGCATCCACTTACTTGAAGGCCAGAATTCACATTTCACAGTACAACTCTAGCTCTAGGTTCTTCGGCCCGTCAGAATATTTGACTAAGGCCCACAGACGAAGCTCATATTGACATGTCCTAATTAGTAGGGGTGGAAATTGGGGTGGGTGTGGGTACCCACCCCACATTTTGCAGGTACCCACACAAAAAATTTACAATTATTCTACCCACAACCCGCACCGCAATGGTTAGTGGGTAACCACTACCCACCGCGAGTTGGATGTGTTTACCCGCAAAAATCCATCTTTGCGAGCATGGAGTTGAGGCCACCATTAACGTATATGTTTTTCGTTGCTAGATTATAGTGATATATGATTGTGTTGTTCGTGGAGATACACTTTTGTATATCGATCTTACTCAACATGAAGATTTTTTTCTTTTAGAGTTTAGTATTCAACTTTTGTGTCAGTGAGTTGTGATTTCATATTTCACCGACTTGGGGTGGAATATGACAATTAATTATGATCCTGTATTTTCTTTCACACAAAAACAAAACACATGCTTATAAAAGTTACTAAAGGTGTCTACTTTTGATGAATCAATTATTCTCCACTCTCTCGATTATATGCGTATTTGATTTTGTGGCTACTTTAATTTTTAGCCTCCCACTTTTCACATAATATTATATTATGAAGTAAATTTAGTAAATAAATATAATAAATGTGGTTATTGTGAATGTTGTGGGTGATAGTGGGTAACCACTAACCAGAAAAATTATTTTTTACTACCAACACCCAACCCACTTACCCACAATGAATGCGGGTTAGTACGATTTACGGGTTATCCACAACCCGCACAACCCAAACTTGCACCCCTACTAATCATGGTCCAGGAAATCAGATCGGATCAACTGGTTGAACATGTAAACTCAGAAATCGGACAGAATCCGAAACAGTACAACCAAATGCTCCAATTTAGAGTGTCGGCCAGTTTCATAGTCTGAATCGCAAAACTGCGAAATGTCGGACGGTTTTGATCCGAACGGCCGGTAAAAGAAAAAGGGAGGCTTTGATCGAGAATCCGGCTAACTCCTCGTCGATGGCGAAGGATAAAGGGAGACAAGATCTGTGAGAATGACCAAGGATCCGGCGAAATTCCCATCGACGGCGAAGGAGAAAAGGGAGCTTCATCACCGACATTTTCTTCAGATCGCTTAGTCGGAGCCTGAGTTATCCCCTTCCTCTCCTGCCCTGTGTCTAACTCCGGCCTCCGGCAGTCCCTTCCTGCACAGTTCCTTCTCAGCCTCCACGCTAGTTGATGTGGTGCTCGGTTTGTTTGGAAGTCAGAGGATGGCGAATTGGTGATGAAGGGGTCTGGAAAATTGATTTTGATGGTGAGGCCGCCGTACAGAAAGAAGAGGGAGAGAGAGAGGGGTAGAATATGGGGTATGTGATATAGTAATTGATTTCTGATAGGTTTTGGGTCGTGGATGGTGGGATATGGGGTATGGGAAATAATAACTGATTTCTGATACGGGCCATGATTAGTGGAATAATTAAGTAAAATTATACAATCAGCCATCCATCTACCAATTATTTCACAATCAGTTCTAATTTAATTAATTATCTACTATTGTATACTTATATTACAATCTTACAACCTCACTCCTATACTTCTATTATTGTACACACTGGTATATGATTATATTTTATATTTTATGATTTTCTATCCGATATATTTTGGTTTTATTCCGGTATTATTCGAAACGGTACTACATTTTGGCCGGCATGGTATTTTGACAAAAACAATATTTTATTGAACGGTTGAAACACGGTCATACCACAATCTACCAATATAAATCTATTCCATTTGACAAAAAATCAATACCATTGCAGATTTAATCAATACCAATATATGCAAATTAATACCATTACATGATAATCAATACCAATGTGACAAAAACAATACCAATGCGAAAAAACACTGCCACTACGAAAAAATCACTACCAATGCGGAAAAATCAAATCTAGGATTTTTATTCATCCCACCTTTTCCAGCCGCCTGTGTGAGAGAGAGATTGCGATGGGAGTGTATGAAATCTTCAAAGCAACCATCTCAACGCTCGGCGGAAGTCTACGATGAAAATATATTGAGGGGAGAGAGAGAGGCCTTCAAAGCGATCATCTGAGCGCGTGAGGGAAAGGGAGGAGCTTCCCACCGAAGGGAGCTGGGAAGTATGGGTGGCCGACAGGAGGGATGTAGTCGAAGATGGATTTGGCGTTGCGGGCGGTGGTGGTTGTGGTCTTGTGGAGGAGGTTGGAAGGAGGGGAAGGTTGCGACGAAGGTGTGCGGTGAGGAGGGAGGTAGAGAGAGAAGGGAAAATAGACGGGATTGTGGTGGCGACGGCAGGAGAGACGACGGGAGAAGAGGGAATAGGGAACGATGGAACCGTTGTGACGGAGAGAGAGGAGGTAGTAGGGTTTTACCATAATATATAGAAATTTATATTTTAAATGATTGTAATTAAGTGTATATCTTTTTTGTTTACATAATTACTCTTAATCTAATCTTTACCATACATTTAAGAATAGATTAAAATATTAATAATTAAAGATATAGATGTTGATAGCCACCCTGATTACTCAAAATTGAATTACCACACTAACGGTTCCCAAAATACTCTATCACAAAAAAAAATCCGGTATGACATCAGGTACCATTTTTCAGAACCATGCTACTAATCAGTAATTAGATTAAATTATTTCGACTTTTTTCCTTCTTTGGTCTTCCGCCTTCTCTCTCTCTCTCTGGCTATCTGTCTCAGTGAATGTGTGAGCCCGCGATTTCCTTCTCTTCCGTACCATCACCGATCGCGATCTTCACCGCCGATCACACTTCCAGTCCTCTATTTCGTCGGCAGGTTGGCAGCTCTCTCCTTCTATGATCTCCTAATCGTTCTTGTGATTCTCCTCCTGGCATCGTCTGCTTCCCAGTTTCTGATTTCTGTTCTCACTCGAAAACTAATATGGAATTCAGCAAGAATGTGGTAACTCGTAGTGGATCCTGGAGCCCTAGGATCCCTCTCCTGATTGCTTGTTATAGCAGAATGTTTTGTTCGCTTTCGTCCAATTATCTTCAACTATCTGTTTTTGGGCTCTGGTTTTCATACATGCCGAAGAATGTCGACGATTTAGGTCTATTGTGTTGGGATGAATTCTTTTTGAGGATTGAGTAGCAATTCCTTTAACAAACTTACAACGATGAAGTAAGAAAATTCTGGAGAAGAAGCAAGCTTCAACGCTCCCCAAGACAACAGAGCCATCATTGTGGGGAGGGTAAAAAGCATCCAACTTCGTTCCTTTCATTCCCCTGTTTCGTCTTGGTACGATCGCCTTGTTCAAAGTTCCATGCTCTGTATTGAGATTGCGAATTTACTAATTGGAAGTTGAATTTAGTGGATTGGAACCAACTCTTTACTTTCGCATCACCATTGATTGTTTGTTCCTATGCCTACTTGGATTCTTATGCTGCGATTCTTTGTCTCATGCTTCTGTAACTTCCGCCACAGAACATATTCAGATGGTAAAGATCAAATTGCCAGATATTAGTAGCTGCAGTGCCATTAGAAGTGAGTATAGGATCCCTACTTAGAAGGGTCTCATTGTGACAAATGTACTGCTCTTCTTTACTCTTTTTCCAACTCCATGGAGAGGAAAAAAGTTGTATAGGTTTCCATTTCGCTGTTGGATATGCTATCAAATCACATTGTTTGCCTGCTGTATGATCTGGGTGATTCAGAAAAGCCTCACATATATCATTTGGAGATATCTCCATGCAAACGATTTATAATCTGTAAATCGGATATCTGCTCCTTGGTGATTTCAACTTTAGAGTGAAGTTTTATGCTAAGACCATTTACATTCTAGTTTCAGATTTTGGTGAAAGATGGCAGGCCAAGGCCAGCGCTTGAATGTGGTACCTACAGTTACAATGCTCGCAGTTATGAAAGCTCGCCTTGTCGGTGCCACGAGAGGTCATGCTCTTCTCAAGAAGAAGAGTGATGCTCTAACCGTGCAGTTCCGGGCAATACTCAAGAATATTGTATCAACGAAAGAGTCAATGGGAGACATCATGAAGAACTCCTCATTTGCCCTAACTGAGGCAAAATATGTTGCAGGGGAGAATATCAAGCATGTCGTCTTGGAGAGCGTCCAAACTGCATCCGTTAAAGTCCGATCACGCCAAGACAATGTTGCTGGAGTGAAGCTGCCCAAGTTTGAGTATTTCTCCGAGGGGGATACCAAGAGCAATGACCTAACCGGTTTGGCCAGAGGCGGGCAGCAGGTGCAGAAGTGCCGTGGTGCTTATGTGAAAGCTATTGAGGTTCTTGTTGAGCTTGCTTCGCTCCAGACATCGTTCTTGACGCTCGATGAGGCAATCAAGACCACAAATAGAAGGGTGAATGCATTGGAGAATGTTGTGAAGCCAAGGATTGAGAACACAATCACTTACATCAAGGGGGAGTTGGACGAGCTTGAGAGAGAAGATTTCTTCAGGCTGAAGAAGATACAAGGTTATAAGAAGAGAGAGATTGAGAGGCAGAGAGCTTCTGCGATAGGGTTTGCTGAGGATCAGATTGCTGAGAAGCTGTCCTTGAGTAAAGGCATTTCGATGGCTTCGGCGCAGAATATGTTGGCTGCGGGCGCAAAGGATGAGGATATAATCTTTTGAGCTGGGATGTTCAGCTAGTTTTAATTTATTGCTTCTTTACTTAGGATTCGAGGCTGCTGCTACGACCATGCTGCTTCGGTTTGGTGGTGTTATTGCACAGGGATCTTTCAGAGCATAAGAGATAAATTTTGCTGAATAAAGGTTACGTCTATGTTTGTTTATTTAATGTGATTATTTGCTCGTACTGTTTGTCACATTCTGAATGTAAGATGTATTTCGTAAACATATGTTTGGCTGGTTACTTTGACCATATTCTATCAGATTAATGCTGTTGCACATTCAGTACCGCGGGAGGTGAATCTGCAGGCAAATGCTCAGAACTCTCAGACCTCTTCCCTTCCGTGGCTGGAGTGTTTGTCTGCTCAATATCTCCGATTCGCAAGTTCAAGGTTTATTGGAAATAAATTTGAGCTATAATTTTCAGATACTTAAAAGAGATTCGTCGAACATGTAGTATACAACGAAAAATCATTGATCAGACGAATTGGAAACGGGATCATAACTCCAAAACTGATTACCAATAAACTTCACTCGCACTAATCTGAGATTCATTTGAAGCAGAAACTATACCTATCTGGGCTATTTGTGTTGTGTCCGTACAGTAACATGGGAGCACAATTTACAAGTATCAGGTCCCCCTACAGTGTATATTATTGTGACACAATCTGAAAAGCAATAAAATTAATGGTGAGGGGAACTAATTTGCCCTCGAATTACAGGAACAACGAAACCAAATTACTGCAAAAATATTGTGTCTACATGCTGCCAAGCGAGGACCGAGGCGTGGGGCTTCTTGTTACTTGTTCCTGGTGATTACTCTGTGTGTGATGTCTATCAAAGCTCGCCTCGACCTCCGCACATCCTCGTCATCAGTTTCCGGTAAAGAATCAATAGCTTCTGCAGCAAGGTTAGCATGTTGTGCAGCAAGTTCTCTTGTCCTCTGTATTCCGCGGCTCTTTCCGAGGTATTCAAGTGCCTGTAATTTTTGAAGGACCAATCCAAAACCATAAGTTAGAATGCCGTGAAAGAAACAACACTAGGAAAGAGCACTGAGATTTCATCCATGTCCTACTTACAAGGTTTACATTTTTGGGGTCCTCGAATCCTTGATCAATAATTGCACGCAGCTGGGGAAACTCCTCCATGGCAAACAGTATTGGAGCAGTTACTATTCCCTACAAAAGGTTGTGTTCCAATAGTGTGAGTAGAAAAGCTTGATACACTAGGCCATTGGAGCAGGCACGCAGTCTGCACTAATGAAAATACCATTAATATAATCATACGAAGGTGTTTGGATAAATTACATGGCGTATGTCCGACAATGATCCTTTTCCGAGGGAAGCAGACGTGCCGGTGAAATCAAGAACATCATCTATCAATTGAAAAGCCAAACCCTGGTAAAAAGATGAAACAGTAAGATATCAGCATCAGTTCAAAGAGCGACAAGAATCAGTGGCACTGGAAGCACAAGCCATACAGAAACTCTCCTATACTGTCAATTAGCAAGATCTTTCGTAGACAAGTCAATGCATATGGATGCTGGTGGAAACCCTCATGTGTCTGAAAACCACCATAGTGGGAAATCCTTTCGCAAATAAGCATGCAATGCAACAAATGAAAGATTGATATTATCAGTCTTATTTCAAATAGTGCGACATCTTCATGCACTGAGATGAAACCGGAAACGCGGTCCATAGACATGAATCCATGCAGTCGGTAGACATTTTACTCAAAAGTTCATTGACACTAATGAAACCTTTTTGTAGTACTAACCATTACTCTTGCACTAACAATTTAACCGTGAATAGCATTCCAAAGACATTGAAATGTGAAATACTACAGGAAATGAACTTTTGAAAGCAATCCTCTTTATCAGATTATTCACATAAGAGACACTATGGAGGGGACTACAGACCAGATTTCTTCCGTACTCAAAAGCCAGTGTTGCCACTTCAGCAGTTTGCCCAGCAAGAAGAGCAACTGCCTTACAGCTATTGGAAATAAGAGATGCAGTCTTGTAATACGTCTTCTGCATATAATACTCCATGCTGCACAAAGAACATGTTCTTTGAAAAATTTAAACAAAAAATATATCCTGGCTGGAAACCACAACTCTGGGCATCATCAAAGATTGCAGTAACCAACGAAGTACAAATATGTAAATAAAAGAGGCATAATCACAAAACAAAGGAAATTCAATTGTTCACACAAGAACAAGAGCTCCCAATATTCAACTTCGACCAGAGGTATATATTAAAACGGATACACCTGCCTAATACATGACCATTGTCGAAAATACAATTTTGTACTTCTGAACACATTGGGATCAGGATTTCATCAAACATTAGTTTAGGTCGGCAGATTAGCATTCTTCAAACCAGTTGCAAATTATGAAATGTCCATGCAGTCACAGAATAAGCTTAAAAGTCGGAATCCCAGAAATGGTGTAAAGCTATGATGATTGAGCATTAAAGGAAAAAGTATGCTGCCATCTACAACTCTAATCTCTCGACAGTACTTAATGCAATGCATCAGATGAAGCCGGTAGGTAATATACCTACAACGCTGCTCAGTGGTAGTAGTCATCTGCATGGTTTCGCCAGTTACAAGATGCTCCACAACTGTTGCCAGTAGTGAAACGACCTATAGTTATGCATTTGCCAGAGTGAGGAAACGACAATAGGCCATCAAAACATATGAAAATGCAGCCAACCCTTCAAATACTTAATGAATTAAAGGGAAAATGATCACCATTGAATACCAATGAACATTTCTGTTGCTGGCTGCTGCACATATAGTAATACCTTCAATTCTTTTTGCACTATGTATCAACAAATTTGGTCTACTGTTTTCAAGAACTTCTCCAAGACTATAGAGGTTGCAATCTAAACTTGCTTTGGACTGGAATGCCAGGGAATTACAGCATATACATACCTCAGTGTTCCGCAAAGAAGCTAGTGCTACACAAGCTCTTGAAAGTAGAAAATCCCCAGCTAGCACTGACACCTGCATTAACAAGGGAAGAAAATGAATAGAAGACATTAGGAACTGACACCAGCTGTTAGATTAGCAGAGCAGACTATACTTTCCATGGTATAGGAAGCCTATGTGACTAATCGAAAAGAAAACGGAAATAACTATAAGATAAACATGAAACTGAACCCTATTAAAAGCTATCAGGAATGTACACATGGACATGGCATCCCAAAAATAACATCTTAGAACATAAATTAGATCTGATAAACATTAAAAGAAGTCCCATATGAAAGCTCTATTTTTCAAAAAATGAAGTACCTTGTTGCCCATAACAAAATTTAATGACTTAATTCCACGTCTCGTGTCTGCATCATCCAAAACATCATCATGGAGAAGACTTGCTACCTAATACACAAAACAAAGTAAGTCATCAATGAAGTGCCAAGTCCTCAAGTTTATAGATCAGATTAACTGCTGCAACTGCTCAAGTGACTCACATGAATCATCTCTGTGATCTCAGCTATACGTTGTTGTCTTGCACGTAGCTCTGTAGCCACGGGACCAACATTGGGTATAGGTTCAGGTAAGTGTACATTTAGAGCTGTTGCCATCAGCAACAAGACCTGCATTAAAATATACCTCCTTGTTCAGTATCACATTAGTACCACTAAACACAAACTGGCATAAGAAAAGGGCATATTGCCTCCTTAGCACAATCTGAAGGAAATACAAAACTACCGCCAAACATGGTCAATATTTTAGTTACCGTTGGACGGAACCTCTTCCCTTCCACTCCAATTTTAAAGAAGTATTCAGCAGCTGAGGCAAGCTTCGGAACCTGGAAAGAAGATCAATCATCACACCAGAATGGGTACAACACTCTGGTTGGGCCATAAAGAAACATGAATTCAAAAAAGACATCCAATATTCAGCATCTAAGGGCAAATGAGACCAAATAGAATTAAGTACCTCAGCAACTACCATTTCCCGCAACTTATTAGCAAGAAGCGATAACTCATCAGCAACAAGTGAAAAAGGATCAAGTTGTTCCTGCAAGAAAATTAATCACACATTAATTGCTGTGACTAAGCTCTGTAAAAACTGTAAAATGTTGAGAACTGAAGTACCAAAGGAGGTCACAATTCATATGCAGTTAAACAATTTAGGCATTTAGCACAATCTTTTTACTGCGACTACCTAAAGGAAAAAAGCACAAGTGGAGCGCCTAGCAGGACATTGTGGCACCAGAACAGCTCCATGACCAAATATTTGGGCACAAAATGTAAATAACTTCCTCAGGAAAGTGATTGTTAAATAAATAACCACCCCTCTTGCTCTCTATCTTTTCACCCTCAAGACAATCCACCACACTTCATACATAGATAAGTCAAGAATTTCTCCCTTCGAAAAAGGACCTAGAAACCTTTCAGAATCATGAAGGGATAAACAGATTGTGGACAAAGGATGCAGATTAAGTTAGTCCAGCCAGTAACCTAGAAGGACATACTTAAGCTCTATCAATTCTATATCAGATACTCAGGTACACATGTGTAATCTGAACTATGAAAATAGGCCATCTTGCGATACCAGAAGGGAAACAGGTATAACTCTTATACCAGTTAGCAGGGAGCAACGATAACCTAGAGCCCAGGACCCTCCGCATTATCACAAATTCAGTTTAACCTTAAAAACAAAAGTTGTAAACTTTAAGAAGCTAGCAAACAAGAAGATCAATCAACAAATGAAGATGCTTCACCTAACCTCAACCAAGGAAGTGCTCTGGTGATGTATCTGATGTGTAAAGCCAAGCCGGGCAGGATTACTCCACGAATAATGTTCTCTGCAACCGAAAACCTACTAATCACCAAGAAATATAAGGAAACCAAGAATTAGCATAAACCTATCAACCTTGATCATCAAAGGCAAAGCAATGCAAAATATCTCTTGCCTCAACTCCGTAAGACCAGCTCAGCTCATTCTATTGAATGCTTTCAGTTTCACAGTGGACCGGTAATTCCTAAAGGCCATACTTGCATTCACTGCCAAAATCGACCCCTCCAACATACGCACTCTAAACCTTTAGTATGTATATCACAACCCCACCTCATCATACATTTTCCTCAAAATTTCATGATGCTAAACCTCTCTAGAGGAGGTGCCGAAGACATTTTTGGTCAACAAAGAAAAGCTACTGTATCCATCATAGCAAACTGTAAACTTTCCCCGATAATTTTCTAAAAACACAATCATATTAAAATATTCAGAAGTCCCAAAGCAGCTCATTCTAAACACCAAAAATAGCAACCATTGCACAGTTAGCTAGCCAATACAAACTTGCACAACTTCAGACGCAAAACCACTATTAAACAGAGAGTTGCAAGTCGCCGTCAGTCAACCGAACAACAAAATCCAGAAAGCAAATTAGAGCAGCAAGAGAAGCAAGCTTCAGGAACTCATCCGTTCCGAATTATCGAAAGGGAAAGAAGGGTGATGACCGGGAGATGCACGGCCGGATTACCTTTTGAGCAGAGTCGCCAAGAGAGTTGGAGCTGTCGTCAGAGATTGGGAACGGATCCAGTCGGTGAGAAAGAAGAGAGCGGCAGCCTAGAACGTTACTCGTCCTGGTAATTCTTGAAATACGCAACAAGCCCCGTGACAACATCATGGCGTGTTTCGATTACGAATGCTGTTTCTGCTCTTGAGAGAATGAGCAGAGGGAAGCGGCGGAGGAGGCGTTCGTCGGCCGAAGGGGAGAAGAACGAACTCAACGACGTACACCGACTTGAATTGTTTTTCCGCCTTTCCCTTTTTTTTTCTGTGGAAATTTCGTGTTGTGTTAACGGAGAAGAAGAAACATGTTTTGATGACGACGGCGAATCTCAGCCATTCGCCTCGTTTCCCTTCCTCTAATACCGTTCTTCCTAAAACCCTTTCACTTCTCTGTTAGGCTGTCACAACCCAATGGCTAAAAAGACAAAATGTACTTTTAATTTCAATAAAACATCTTCAACCACGAAAAATTTTACAATGCTATATAGTACTATTGTTATAAGTTTTTATCTTTATGGTACAACTTGAAATTGTACATTTAACGTTACGGTACAACTTCAGATTGTACCTATACTTTTTGTACAAATTCTTTTATGGTACAACTTAAATTTGTACATTATGTGATGATACAACTTCAAGTTGTAAAGTTGTACCATAACATAATGATACAAATTCTTTTATGGTACAACCTAAACTTATACATTTAATGTTATGGTACAACTTCAAGTTGTACATTAAAGCACCAATGCTATATTGCATAGTAGAAGTGCTCCTTCAACCATGAGGCAAATTTTTTTTTTTTTTGTGTGGGAGTGGGGGGGGGGGGGGGGGTAAAAGTAGGGGTGTGCAATGGTCCGGTCCGTACCGGACCACACCGGACCAAACCGTTGTTAAGACCGGACCGGACCAGACCGAGTAAAATACGGTCCGGTCCTTGGTCCTAATGAATTTTATAATTACTGAAGAAATGGTGGACCGAGCTCATATTTGGACCGGACCGAACCGGACCAAATGGACCGAATGCAAGAATGGTCCGGTCCTTGGTCCTAACATGTCTTTCACTAATGGACCGCGGTTCTCATGAGTTTGGTCCGGTCCGGACCGAACCGAACCGTTGCACACCCCTAGGTAAAAGGCTATAAAAGATTTTAGGGGGCTATTTTATCTCTTATTTGAGGGGGGTTTTAGGGGGCTAAAATGGGAGAGCTCAAATTGTGAGGATTATTTTAACTTTTCTTTGTTTTAGTACTTAAATTGAATATACTTGTTTAGTTGTGAGTGCTTTTAACTAACGAAGTTACTTTCGTTGTAACTTTCAACCGTTCGATTGTTATTTGAAAACAAAAAAAAAATTATTTGAAAATTGGAATGTTCTTCCATTTCAACTAAAAAAGATATCTCCGAAATTGTTCAAAATCTTGGTAATTTTGATAAACGAAGTTCATTTCGGTGTAACTTTCTACCATTTCAACTAAAAACAAAGTATCTCAGAATTTGCTCAAATTTTATCAGAATGTTTGTATTTAATTATCGTGAATGAATATATAAATTTTAAATTAAAAAACATAAGTTAAACTATTCATAACTTAGGATTACTAAATACGAAACAGAAATTTTTAGCCATCAGGGTTGTAGCTGTTTCTGTTTTCGAGGGGACTAAAATACTAAAATAGCCTTAAAACCTCCAATTTTTGCCCTCAGGTTGTGGTTAGCCTTAGTTATTACGGTATTCGTCGTTTGCCTTCTTGACTTATTTCCAACGTCTAGTACCCACATTATCGTCCAATTTCATATCGACTCTCCAATTTGTTTTTTCCCCATAGCAGTTGTGACGTCTCTGAGGCAATGAGTAGGATCGGATATCTTCATAGTAAAATACTAAAATCGATATTCGTACCCACTTTCTTCTTGGATCGAGTCAATTTCCCTCTGTATTTATCAAGAGGTCTATTGGTCAGGTGCATCTCCCTTTTCTTTAAACGTTGATAGTTTTTTTTAAGTAATTTTACCAGGCTATATAGCATTTTTTTTATAGATAGGGTAAATTATAGGTATTACAGGACGCTAGATTACCAGACACAACAGTCGACAACTAACCGAATTATCGATAAAAGAGCTTTATATGCCACTAAACTGGTGGCTCTGTACAATCACAAGAATAAATTATAATAAAATACAAAAATCTCCTTCAAACGAGACAAAGCGGCATCACCAGCAAATTGGCAATGCCCATAAAGTCATACAAAGTCCAGAATTGGAGACTTGGATCACAATTATCAACAATATAAAAGCCTATACTAACAGTCTGTCCTTTATTGGCTAAGTAGTAGGGATGGCAACAAAACCCGAACCCACGGGTACCCTACCGGACCCAACCTGATCAACGCGGGTAAATTCTGTGTTGACGGGTTTTGGGCTGGGTTCGGGTTTAAACCCATTCACCATTCACCGAGTTGGGTTTGGGTATAGGTAAACCCGTCCCATGGGTACCTGCCCGCACCAATATAATTAATTTTCTCGGTATATTTAATATTCTAAACAACTCATTTTCTTTATGTTTGTGGAGACATGTCTAATTTTTTTCTTTCTAATTGTGTAGAATGAAGTTGATATTATCGGGCGGAGAGTGAAGAAGCTTAATTGACAAGGAGGAAGAAGTTTTCAATTAATCATGTTGTTTATGGATAATTTGTGATTTGCTGAAATTTTCTTGAGTTTTCTAGATTGGTGTTGAACAATTTGTATATTTAATTTATGATTTGCTTAAATTTTCTAGAATGGTGTTTTATATATGGATAGTTTGTATTGAGAGATTGACATTTGACTTTAATTTTGATAGAAACTTGTTATTGTAAATTTTTTACGACAAAAACCCGTGGGTACCCATGAACCCGCGGATACCAAGAGGGTTGGGTTGAGTTTGAGTTTTTCAAACCCAGTGGGTTTTACCCCGGGTTTTTTTCACGGATAAACCCATTGATTTGGATTTGGGTTTGGCAAAACCCGACCCAACCCGACCCATTGTCATCCTTGCTAAGTAGTCTGCAGACTTATTGCATTCCCGGTATGTATGAGAGGTTTGTTCCTCCCAATCTTGCTGGAGTAGCCTGTGGAACTGTCGAACAAGGATAAGGTATATGTGGTGCTTTTGATCTATCGAGGAAAGGATGGTAAGAGCCATTCTGGAATCCATTCTCAGTTGCACTTTTCGATGTCCCTGGTCCCATGCAAGTTGAAAGCCTTGAACTGACGCCTTTAGCTCGGCTCTAGTAATCGTGCAGGAGCCAAGTTGGATGTAAAAACACCCAAGCATCTCCCAAAGTGGTCTCGGATGATTCCTCCTATCACTGCGTGAGATTCTGGCTGCTTGACAGAGCCATCTATGTTTAGTGCTACCCAACCAGGAGGAGGAGGATGCCATGAGAGTTCTTGTTCAGATTTTTGTGCCGGATACTGTGTATTTTCCCATTGTTATCATGAGCCTTTTGGATAGTCAGCGTCCAGCATTCGATTCTTTTGGCGAGAGTGGTTGTGTCCAACCATTTATGTTGGAAGATCTTCTCATTGCGTCGCTCCAAATGTACCATGCTGGCACTCCAATGGTTAGACCAGTGGTGGAGTTTCGGAGTTGATCCGCCATCCAATCTACAAAATTTAGACCCACGGTAAGGTTGCTGTCATTAATACCAAGTTGTTGCCATACCTGTGTTGAGGCTGGGCAGTGACGGATGATGTGTTCTGTTGTCTCTGTCGCTGACTTGCAGAGGTCACACATGTCTTGATTGCATATTTTTCGTCTTTCCTCTCACTATTCGTCATCAAGCGATTATGCAAGGACAACCATAGGAAATGACGAATACGGTTTGGACCGTTCCACTTCCATAAGCACTTCCAAATTGGTGTTGAGATCCCATCACTATCCTCCTCACTATCTTTATGTAGCCACTCCGCTACTGCAGCATAGGCCGATCGGAGTCTGAATCGCTCATCTCCTTCTAAGCCCCACGTTGTTAGGTCTTCTCCTACACTAGGGTGTGGTGGGTCTGTACATCCAATCAGAGCAAACGCATGGTCAGATAGATGTCATTCTATATTATTCCAGTCCCATTCACCCGAGTTGGTCCTCAGGTCCGCCACCGATGCCTCCCAATTGATGCTATTGTTGGTGGAAGTAACATTGTCTCTAAGGGTCATGCCTTACTCCACCCAAGAATCACTCCAAAATTTGACACTCTGACCATCACGGATGTCCCAGATTACACCCATTTTAACAAGGGGAGAGCTTCCATAATACCCCTCCAAAGTCATGAAATATTATGCTTGTGGAAAGTCACACTCCCATTGTCATTCTGCTTCACATATTTCCCCTGTAACACTTTAATCCAAAGGGTATTATCATCATTCAGGAAATGCAAGCCCAATTTCATTATGTAGGCTAGATTTAGAGCTCTCGCCGAGCGCAAGCATAAGCCACCCTCCTCTTTGGATTTACAAATGGTATCCCAAGAGACTAGATGGGTTTTGATGCGTCCTTCTTCACTCCCCCAAACAAAACCCCTAATTTTTTTATCAATCATGTCACATATATTGTAAGGAAGAACTGTCGTCTGCATGACATAATTAGGAAGAGAGTTCAGAACAGAGACTGCAAGAGTGACACGCCCTGCAAGAGAGAGATTCCTGGCTTTCCAGTCTGTCAAACGATTGTCAATTTTCTCAAGAATATACTTATAGGTATCTCGTGTTACCCTACCGTGGATAACGGGAACACCTAGGTACTTGCCAAGGTTGCTGGTTTGTTTAATCCCAAGCAGACTGCTGATTCTGTCCTTAGTACGAGAAGTGGTATTCTTGGAGAAGTAAATGCATGAATTATCTTTGCTAATTTCGTCCCCTGAAGCGTTGCAAAACATGTTTAGGCAATCCAGGATCACCTTCCCTTGTCTTGAGTCAGCCTTAGCGAAAAGAACAAGATCATCAGCAAAGAATAAGTATGTTAGTGGTGGACAATTCTTAGATAAAAAGAGAGGTCGCCACTTCCCCTTATCAACATACTCTTTTATGCAATGATTTAACTGTTCAACGCATAAGGTAAAAAGGTAGGGTGAGAGGGACATCCATGTCTTAGGCCACGAGCTGGTAGAAACTCCTCAGTGCAACCACCGTTCCAGAAAACTTGGAATCTCGTTGACAGAAGCCATAACCAGATTTATAAAGTCTGTAGGGAGTCCAGCTTTCATCAAAGTATCCTGTAGGAAATTCCAGTTCACCTTATCGTAAGCCTTGGCTAGATCGATCTAAAATCATGTTGCCTTGCTTGTCTTTCATGCGACTTAATGAGTGTACCACTTCGTGTAGGACAATGATATTGTCTGTGATGTGCCGGTTGGGAACGAAACTGGTATGTTCCTCATCTACGAGACACGACATTAGTTTTTTCAATCTATTGGCCAAGCACTTAGCAATGACCTTGTATCTTACATTACACAATCCTATAGGTCGGAATTGAGTTATTGATAAAGGATGTTTGACCTTGGGCAGACGTGTAAGAAGAGTCATGTTGCACTCCCTGATATGCAAAGGGTCATGGAAGCAACGCACTATATAGCTGTAGAGGTCCTTACCAACAGCCTGCCAGCATTTCTGATAGAATACAGCCCGAAAATCGTCTTTCCTTGGCGCTTTAAGGCCTTCCATTTCTTTAATGATACTATAGGATTCTTGCTCGGTAGGGATTGCATCCATGTTCCTTACGAGCTCTTCATCTAGGCTAGCAAACCTTGCAGAAATTTGGGGACGATCAACATCATCCTCTGAAAACAGCACGAGAAAGTAATCTCTGGCTATTTCCTCAAGTAACTTAGGGTCCTCCACCCACACACCATTAATGTGTTGGAGTTAACTGCGCTTATTCGGTGCAGTTAACCGCAACCGCACTATTTCCCACCCCTAGTACTTGAAGAACCATTATAGAATGTAGACATTGGGCTTGGTGCATGGATTTGATGATAATTTCTTTTTCGGCTTGTGTATGTGTTTTTTTTATCTCTCGTCCTTCAATTTGCTTCTAACTCTTTCTTTAAGCCTAAGAATATGACTTTCTTTGATCTTCCTAATAGCGTAGGCAACTCAAAGTATTTTCCATGCTTTTTCGACTTCCCTTATTCCCAATATATTGCACAAATTGTGTCTTCGGAATTCCGTAACATTTTCACTAAAAGTCAGCTCAGACTTGAGTAGTTAATATGCTAACCTGATTCCTCTTCATAAATTCTTAAGATTCTCTTGAGTTTTTCCCTTCCTCTTCATAATTTGTCAATAATGCTGAGAAGCCTCATGAACATAGTAAAAATAGATAACGGATCACCTTGTCTAAGATCCCTTGTATGCTTGAAAACATAGCTTTGTCCCCATTAACTATCAGTAAGTAGGTTACTGACTCTATGTACATCTTCATTAGCCTGATCCACTCTCAACCATTTTCTCCATTAACTTTTCAAGGAAACTCCATTCAACTGATCAACTTTGTCGTAAGCTTCAATCATATTCAATTTTACAACAAACAAATCCTTCTTTATATTATGACAGTTCTTCGTGTAGTTAAAGCACTCAAAAACTGCAATTATTTATCTTTATGAATCAACCAAACACATATGCTCGTTATATTCATTGTGTAAAGAAAACTTTGAGTTCGCTTCAAGGGAGTTCAAAGTGTGAAGAGAAAATAAAATGGAGTAGGAGAAAGTCACGAGCTATAAGTTGTATTAAACTTATAACGCAAACTGAACATATCATCCCTATGTATGATGACACAATCGTCTATTTCTAGTATCGATTCAATAAAATAAATTATGTGGTATGCTACTATTAAATCTTTAGGTTCTCCTTCTGAGTTCTAATTAAAGACAGCATATCAATAAATTATTGTTCAAAAGCATTTAAGTATAGCAACACACTAGGAAATTGGAGAGGAAAATAATTCAACTGTATTTAATAGATGATAATTAACTCATTCAATCAAATTTCCTACAAAGGAAATAGACACGAAAAAAATGCGTAGAGATAATGACTGTCATGCTAGATAATGTTTTTCACAGGTAAAGCATAGAAGAATGTATAAAGTCGGTGACCAATGATGCATGCAATTAACCCTAATTACACCATAGACGAGGGGGAAAAAAGGTTCCAAATAAACAGCCTAACCCAACAAACGGACCTATTATTAAACCTAGCTGAACAAACGTCTTTGATATATAACCACATACAAAGACTGCATACTTAAACAAGTCATCACTACTTCGTTGATCTAGATTGACTGAGGAGAGGCGATGAGCAAATAATAATGATGACAATACTATGACTACTTAAACGGCGTGACGATGCAAAGAAAGAAGGAAACAAGAGTTCAATTCATTATGCTGGCTATAAAACCAGCGTCCGGGCATAAACCCCTTGCATGCTTCGAAGAGCCCAGATAGATATTGAATAGAACAACCTCCATGTGAAACCCGATTCCTGATGCAATCCACAGATTTGTCTTCCTTTTTCCCATTTCTGAGATTGAGATAACAGATTAACCCAATTGCATTCTCATAATCACCAACGGCGATAAAGTAATCTCAGTGCTGACCATGGCTTCTGCTCACGGAAGGTCGTCGAATAAGCTTTTGCCCAGGAGTTTGATGTTCATCCTGTGAGAAGCCAAATTTACTTGATTACTGACACCATAGAAAGTAGAAAGCTACACGTTAATAACCAGAGCCCAACCTTGCAAGATGGAACAATTTCATTTGGTTATAGGCATAGTAAATTTCTTTTTTTGTAAGGATGGTGTAGGTTTACTTTTAGTGGTTTAGATACTATTTAATAGATTCGAACCTGAGACCTCAGCCCTCAGGTTCAAAGGTCGTGGTATTATCACATAGACCAAACCCTTGTTCGTAAAGGTATAGTGTAAGTGTACTTTGTTCAAAAGGAGTTGGAGATGAATATGTAAGTAGGAACTTGTATAAAAAGAAGAAACAAAAGGAGAAGGTAAGGAGCGTGTTTGATTGAAAAGGTAAGGAGTGTGTTTGACAATTGCAGACTATACTGGAATCTCTCTGAAGGAGAAGTCATCATCAACTTCAGAAGCTAGAGGAATGTTCGAGGGATAGAAGAAGAAAAAAGAGAAACATATAGAGGTAGGGATTGTATAAAAAAGGTGCAGAAGGAGATATGGAATGTGTTTGATAATGGAACTGAGCATTAGAATTTCGTACCCAAAGAACTATGAATACCAAAACATGCAAGGTGGCTACAGGATGAAAGGAATGCGTTTGACAGTTGATTAAAAGTTATGTCTAGGGAGTAGGTTTAACAACACGTCTTGTCTTTTTTGGAAACAAATAAAAGGAGTAACTATTTTAAAAAAAGATAATAGCTGCTGGCTTTTGGTGAATCAAACAGCATCGAGAACCTCTGTTTTTTGCTTTAACTGGCAGGAGAAAGCTGACCTTGTATAGAGACGCTGCTGATTCAGACTGTACGGTTTGGATGGCAAAATTAGCCAAAGATCCAACTGCATCCAGCGCATCCAGAGTCAGCTGCCAGCCACAAAGGGCATCAATATCAACAACATTACTGCTCCCAGGACAGTGGCTACTGCTGCCAGCAGCAGCGACATTTCCATTCACCCATGGACAGAACTCATTGTGATGAACAATTGGATCGAACTCCATAGGTTCCTCATAGTTGCTTTCGCCTTTTGGAGGATCTGGAAATCAAGCAAGTATTCTTAGTCAAATATCAACAAGACTTCTACCACCAAAAAAAAAAAAAAAAACAAGATGCAGCATTAAGGAGTTAAGGTTCAAAACATCACAAGGCAACTAGAACAATACCCAGAAACCGCAGATTCCAACAAGATTTGTTCATCATCTTAATCAGTCGGAAATCCTGATCAAGGTAGTATACTAATGGATGGAGTGGCAATCATGCTTGCACCCAGAAATAAGAAAGCATGTGCAAACAATTACAAAGTACGTGAATAGAACTAACCTATCCCATTGGCAACTGCATAGTTTGATTCTATGCAAGTACCATTGTTTGTTGATGAGGATTTCCCAGCTTTCTTACCCTTATTAACCGTTGTTTCACAGCCAGAGTCAATAATGGCATTGCAAGAAAGAGAGGGATGGGCATTTTCTCCTGTTGCTACTCTCTTACTGCTCCTACTTCCCTTTTCTCCACCACTTTCAACAGAGTCTGCCTTAGTTGAACCATCTACTTTCGATCCGCTATCAGCTCTTTCAGCAGATCGAGACAACATCTCCTGGCTATCACCCCCATGAAGATCTTCCCTGTTTATCTCACCAGGAACAATCTCGTCCATTAAACCGGGATCAGGAACTGATTCGCCAGTCTGACCTTGGTTGTCAACATCTTCAACTCTAGGCTCCATGTCACCAACTACACTATCTGCTCTATGTACCGAGAAATCAGCCCCATGAATTTCAGCTTCATGACTAGCACACATGCCAACGCTACCTCCACTAATCCCAAAACTAAACCCATCCCTAGCCTGAGCTGTTACTGTGACTGTTCCAGCATTAAAAATCTCTTCACCATCATTTGTACTACTGATACCCATTTCCCCTGGTGCCACGACAGGTCGGAAGCCAATGCTTACCTGGGCCTGATTGCTATTATTCAGTTCTGAAGTCTCATTCATGTCGAGATTCCCATACGTACTCGATGAAGGCAAGTGAACATCATCAATATCCCCAGGATAATTTTCGACACTTTCCATAGAGTCATTATCCCCACCATGACCAATCGTATCCATGGCAATGACTGATGATGCACGTGTTGAATCCCTAGTAGATGGACCTGCGACCTGGTAGTCAGTATTTCGACGAAAAGAACTAAATCTGTTTCCATCCATATTAATATCAAGACCAACTGAATGGCTTGGACCAGCACCAGACGAGTATCTTGGATATGAACTGAGTGAATCAAAAAACTCTGTATCACTAACACGTTTTGAAGGTCCAGCAGAAAACTGCCTCCCATCAGTAACTTCATCACCATCACGGTCAATGACAGTTCCTTCAACACTATCAGCAGGATAAATCAAGTGCCGCCTATCATTTGAGCTACCAACTATGTCCAAGCTCCGCTTCCTAGAACTAGGTCCTCGAGACTCGTATGAAGCAGCACGGTCCCCAACCTCACTCCCAGCAGGTTGACCAATCATTAGATCTCTCCCCATATCCACATCATCCTGGTTATCATCATTCATCATCTTGTCCAAAGGAGTAAAAGATAAACCCCCAGCCATTGTAAGATTCAAATCGACATCTGCATTCATTGGAAGCTTTCCCTCATTTGTAGTTGCTACTTCATCACGGTCTTCAGCCTGTCCTTTTTCTGCCTCATCAGCTGCAACCCACCCACTGATTCCACTAGCAGCACTCACTCCACGTGTTAAGGTCAATTTTTTGCTTCCATCAGGAAGATCAGTTGGAGCAAAATGCATAGGTCGAGGGACTGTTAAGAAATCGAGTATTCTCACAGTAGTACCAC
This sequence comes from Linum trigynum, assembly GCA_964030455.1. NCBI lineage: Eukaryota > Viridiplantae > Streptophyta > Magnoliopsida > Malpighiales > Linaceae > Linum > Linum trigynum. Next base: position 8,498,197 of record OZ034821.1, read on the forward strand.
ATAAGCTACAATCCAATAAAGGTGACCTAGAATCACATTTAGACTCACCAGCAACCATTTTATTCTTCCCATTGTCTTTTCTGGCTGAATGTGCCTTATTGCTCAATCCAAGATCACGCGAAGGATGAACCTGTTGCAGTGCAGGCCCAACAGAAAATCCATTTCGAGTTGATTGAGCAGAATGCTCTTCACAGTCTTGAACATTCGGAAGCCATCTTGGTTCCCATCCACAAAGACTGATGAGCCTCTGGGCCTACAAAAGCAGAAGAAACAAACAAAGAAACAAGTCTGACATCGCTCATAACTGATTGTGCAACCATATTGATCGGTAACAACCAATATGCATATATTACTCTTACACGATAATATGGACAGAGGGCTCCATCTCCAGGCTCTTGCAAGCCCTCTGGCTTTAGGTCAACTCCTTCGAGGGGAAGATTTTGAGACTCAGACAGAAAGCGATCTATGAGTGGACCTCGAGAAACCCGCATCAGCTCAATTGCAGATGCAGCAACGATAGGAAGTAACTGAAATTGCAGAAGCCCATCACATCTGTCTTTATAACCACCAATCAAAGCAGACTGTGAAGTTGGAGGAAACTGCACTAAGCTTTCAGGGCAGCTATGACCTTTCCAAGGACAGTTGGCTTCATGGCCAGCATCCAGCTGCTTAGCAAAGGCTTCTCCAGCATCTTCAACTTCATTTCAAAGGGAAACAAGAACAGTTGAAAAGAAGAAAGCACGTGTCAATATTCACAAGGCTGATGCAACTCATAGACAACAGTAAAACAACATACAATGAACCAAAATATACATCAATGACATAATAGTACATTAAGCCTAGTAGAATGCTGGGAGCAACACAATGTCCTAATCGTACCCCAAAATGAGAGTTAAATGTTGTTTGCACCTGCATTAGTGAGCAAATTTAACGTACGAAGCTTAGTCAGACTATAGCCAACAAGATCTTCCTTACCTTTCCCTTGTCTACTGACAACTGGACTCACATTCACTTACAGAGACATGCCAATGATACATTCAGGTAAAACCAAGCAACTCTGTAATAGAAAACATCTACATGATAACGTAGTTATGCTGGAATTCATATATGGGCATCCGTCTATGGACTTGACTCTTTGGAAAATTTCATTTTAAAGCTAGTATTGACATGCCAGCTAATTCTTCAACTATTGACCTCATCAGACAAATATGAACAGGAAGGGAGCACGTTACTACATAACTAACCTTCAGCGACAGACGATGAAGATAACAGCACAAAACTCAGACATGCACCACATGATTCACAAACAATTTTGTCAGCACCAACATTCATCCAACCTCTTTGAGCACAAGCCAGTGAATTGGTAACCTGCAAATCCATTACAAAAGTAGAGACATTTTTCAAGCTACAAAAACATTTTCACCCTTTGTTTCGACAACACATGCAAATTAGAAACCTCCAACTCCACATGGTTTCAAAGACAAATTCAAGGGCCATGACTACTATGCTGGCGAAAATCCTAGCATCTAAATGCCCGAGCGTTGCTCATTACTACAGCACCAGTTAGCATATCACAGGCTTGAAGCCTGACGAGGCCATAGGGGTGGTGGTGCACGTGGTTCTCATGTTGCAACAAAGTTTAGCAGTGTGGAAAAAGTGAGGAAAAGTGACTACAACTCAAACCTACCAAATGTGTTACAGTGACGTTCAATCCCAATGTGGACTCAACCAACTTTCCAATTAAAAGACAAAAAGAAACTAGCAAGTAGCAGCAAAGTCTAAAGAAGATCAAGTTAATTGTAATTACTTTTTGCAAAGCAACAACTTCACAAGATTCTAGCACTTCTAAACAAAAAAAAAGTTGTACATTCTTGAGTTTTATGCAGTTGGCCGTACCATGTTCTGTTAGTTTTTCTGATTTTTTAATATTTGAATGCACAGGTGGCATCCAGTAATAAGCAACAATTCAGTTTGGTAACCCAGAATACCCTTATTTTTTCAGAAGAATCTCCTTAATTGTTCTTTCATGGATTCGTGGTTCTTTAGGAATTTGATTAATTTTTATCCATATGCTGGAAATGGGTTTCCTTTGTCGCTAACTGTTATGGTATTCCCTTGCAGTAGGAGATAATACAGTGCAGGACTGATGCTTAAAAGAAAACAAGAGGCAACATCGACCCTAGAATACTACGAGCAACTAGGTACAGTACCTTAGGCTTTCCACACCAATTTAGTGGTTTGAATGTAGCTAAGCGCTTTAATAAATCGCCTCTCTCCCATGGCCTACATGCAAGTCTTGCTGAACCAAGATTAGAAGTCCCAGGTTGTTTAGAATGGATGCCAGACGGAGAAGCCATGCTGGAATCAAGAGCATTACTGGACTTGTGTTTTTTGCCATCATTGACAGGTCCAGCACGTGAAGACGCCCCAGCAGAACTATAAGGTAAGATGCACAGACTCTGTTCAGAAATTTTGGGAAAACAAAAGGAGCATGGTGATGCATGGACAAAACACAAGTGAAAGAGGTACAGTAATTATATTCAGCTGATCCATAACTTATTCATCCCCAAATATGAGAAATGCAGGGCCTCGATTGAGATCCAACAATCATACCCTTCCCTCTAAGCAAATGGGGGAAAGTATTTGAATATGCAAAATAGACTTCCTACGCTGCCACAAACTGAAAAAAAATTATCAGACAAGGAGAAAATATAGCACTCCCTCTATCAGACCTTTACATTTCCAATTCGTTTAAGGTTTTCAGTATTTAACTTTTCCACGAATATTAAGGCCATTCAAGTTAGCTTAAAGTGTAACATAGTCAATTGGCCAGCCAGTCACATTAAACCTCATGGCAAAATCTTGGGAAACATAATACTAATATAAAGAAAAAGAAAAAGAGCAAGAAGAAGTGCAATACTCCTAATTGGCATTTTATCAAACATAAAAAAAAAATACAAAAAACTGGAATAAGCAAATGGTGGTCCTTCTCTTCCATAACAATTTCAATAACAAAGAAGACTAAGAATCTCACAGCTACAATATTCGCTACCCGACTTGTCATCCAAAAGTGAGGCGCAGACCAATCCACGGAAAACACATACAGCTTAATTGAAAATATATCACATAATTAATTTCTCTATAACACTTAGCTAGAGTACTGCAATCATTTTCACCCTAACAAAAAATTCGCCAGACTTGAGATTCATATTTAATATTCGGTATGTAGGAATTAAGACAAGAATCCTCGGCTACAATAATTCGTCAAAAAGAGGGCGAGAAAAAGAATCCTTAGTTACTGTCATACAGACACAAGGCTTGAATATATCAGTACCAACTTTCATGAACTAAGAGCAACATTCTACCATAATTGAAGTCTTCAAATGCCTCAACAGTATGGAACATGCTGTGGGCAATGACGGGGCTTAGTTCAGTCACGGGCATAACAAAAATACAAAATTTTCAGCTACCACAACTTACAAAGATGGAAGACCAAAGTAGAAAGTAAATGTTTCAATTGCATTTCCTTTTATCTTAGTCAAATCTGCCACGAAAACTATCAATCGCCATATAGCTGAAGTATGATAGTCACCTACCCACCGAAATGCCTAGCTCCAAGGAAAGAGCCCATACACCTAACAAACGGCCCTCATTACGTGCAAAGCTCAAAGAATTGGCAAATGTTTCTCACTCCTTTATCATTTTAACAGCGACAAATAGCAAAAGCCCTAAAATTCAATCCTAAAATTTACCAAAGCTCGCAGATTTTAAACCCTAATTTCCACGTCAATCCACAGAAACGCAAAATTGGTGAGTCAACCGAAACCCTAGAGAGCAAGAACGGGGAGTAGCGAAGTGTGATCTTAGGTACCTGGCTGCCGCAGATGAGGGATCCATTGTCCCGCCGGAGCTGATAGCTTCTTCCCTCATTACGCTTGCGCTTGTGCGAGGCAAAAATTTTGGGTTTCGAAAGGAAAAAAAGCGAGAGATGCGAGGGAGTTGGTTGGTTTTATAGCGAGTGAGAAATCGGAGTATATTTGCGTGGCGAGTAACGTCCAAGTCAAAGCTTTTTATATACGGCCTCCTCTTTCCGGCCTTTTAATTTGTCTTTTTTCAGGTTCGTGAATCGTGACTGCGGGCGTTGGATTTGAACTTGGAGCAATCACATATATGAGATATGACGGCTAGGGATGGCAAATTTGTCCATACTCATGTGTTTTTTACTATTCAACTCAATTGGGTTGGGTATGAAATCCAAATAGATAGATATGGGTAGAGCTTGATGGGTTTGTACCCATACCCATTTACTTTGGGTTGAGTTGGGTTTATATCAAATAGATTTGGGTTTGTACCCATGCCCAAATACAAATTACAGTTTGGTACCCAAACTTAATAGACATGTATATTTAGTACCTAAATTTAATTTTTTTTGCATATAAGTCCTCAAAATATCGATGGAAAATTACGTTTTGGTACCTAAATTTTTTTGGTCTTACATTTTGGTACCTAAACTTTTCAAGTTTTGCAAATAGGTCCAATTTTTGCATGTGTAGTTAAAACACCTTCAAGTAAATGGATATTCATATCCAACACATATCCATTTAAATTATGGAAGCCCCAAACCCATCTATAAACCCCCAAATCCATATGCACTTCACCCATACTCAACCCATTATCAATGAGTCTACTTGGGTTTGGGTATAATTACCCATGGGTGGGTAATTTGTCATCCCTAATGACGGCCTCCTCGCCGGCGGCCGATACATTTGGCCAAACGCATCGAACTGTAAAATGGTATTTGCACTAGATTAGGACCCGGCCAGCGGCGGATCTAGGGCGTCCCGGCCACGTCCCAGCCCTCCCTCGATACGGAGTTAGTATAGCACTTGTAAATTTTCGATTTTTAGTGTTCGTTTCCGTGTTCGTCGTGTTACGGCCCAGTCCTCACTGTCTTTTTTTCCAATGTGGCCCAGTACTCTACCCAATCCTGGATCCGTCGGTGGACCTGGCCCATTGACCGGTAATGTTGATATGTGATTGATGATTAATATAAGTATCGCATATATATGACGACAATTAATTTGTTTGTCATAACTGTACTACCAGGAAGAACCTTATTCAGGGTCTCTCTGCTTCGTTGTATCAGGTGTGGTGTTATATCACCATGTCTTCTCTAAAAGTTAATAAGAGGAAACTGATTAAAAAAAAATTAACTTGTTTGAAAATAAAAGTAATTATAATGGATAGAGAACATTTTTTGGTAATTAGCAGTTGAGAAAAGAGGATTAAATTTTTTTTTGTTTTTATGATTGCAGAACCTTAGGGTTGGAAGAATTGGACAAGATTTCTTTAATAAACGGTTGATGTTGATGCTAGTAAAAATTTGTGACTCTTTCTCAAACAACTTAACCATCCAGAGAAGGATCTCAGCCCTTAATTTTAGGACATTAGCAAGGACTTAACATGCATTTACTTAAAAATTCTCAATGAATGTGCTTTAGTTTTAGCCTTGACTTAGTCTCCTAGGTTTCTCAACCAAAACACTTAGGTGTTGTTTGGATTAGTGAATGTGTAAATGAGAGATCTAGGTTAAAATCTCTCAATTAAAAATCTAGGTATTTAAATGTGTAATTTATCCAAAATAACTTGTTTGGGAATGATGAAGGATTTTAATAAAAATGGCGAAATTATAATTATATCCATCCCTAATTAAGCCACCTCCTACGCATATGCATTTGTTTCTTCTTCTTCTTCGCTTTCCTCTGCATCCTATTTCCACTATCTCGAACAAAAAAAAAAACAATCGGAGCTAGTGGCTGATGAAACCCATAATTTGTTCTCTCCCTGTCTCTAAAAATCACCCACATCTAGGCCCACCATAAACACGAACTATGGCGGCAGTGCTAGCTCCTCCCGAACCAGAGACATGTTACTTCCGATTCAAAATTTGATTCACATCTGCGATGGTCAAAACCCATCAGAGAAAGATAGGCGTCGGCGATGTTGGCGGGGGCTCTGAGCGACCTTGCCCTCTTGGCGACCTCGTGAGGAAACCAGAATTCGACGACGGAAATCGACCCAAACCCCACCAAAACCTCTGTCGCTCTTCTCGTCGTCCCCACCGGACGATTCATCTGCTCCTCCTCCATGGAAGAACCACCTTCCAATCGCCAAAACAATTCTTCAAAGACGGCGGCATCGAGCTTTTAACGGAAGGAAAATATGTTTTTTGGAATGGACGGTTTAAGGGAGGAAATAAGGGAATATTGATTGAGAGTGGGTGTCAATGGCAACAACAGGGATGAAGGAAGAACAAAGGTAGGGGCAAAGTTTGGAAAAGAATGAGAAAAAAATGAGTGATTGTGAAATAGCCGATCCCCATAATCTATTTCAAGAATCCTCATGTGAGAGATTTCGAATTTCCTTATGCCCACAATCTCTCATCTTCCCAAACACATTGTTCTAAAAACCTGCACAATAAGGGATTGTTTTAAAAACCCTCATCAATCCCTCATCACATTCCCTAATCCAAATGACCCCTTAGTGATTAACTAATGATTGTTGACCTTTGACAAGAAATAAAGTCATGCTTGCTATATGACTTAGAATATTAGTTTATATGTATCGTCCAAATTCATTGCCAAAGCAATAAGTCTCAACATGTTATAAAAGCCCCATGTCCTCAATTCTGGAGAGTATTGAATTGGGAATGGTGATTTGAACCCGCCTTGTCCGGTGTTACCTTACCTGACCCATTGGGAGCCAGTATTACTTGACCTGGAGTAGTATGGTAGGTAATCCCCGACACGCAGTAGCATGGAACGGGGCATGAGTATCTACTTCTAGCTGGCCTTGCCAAGCTCCGGCCTGTTTTTTTGCCCATTCTTTCTCAATGTCTTACAATATATATCCATATTTCTCCTATTTTGAATTTTCTTCAACTAGTTAAACTTGATCTTTCAACTAGTTTGACTCAATTCTCATTCTATTATCACTATTTTCATTCACAAAGTCTTTTCCTTTAGTTTTATCGTAAAAGAACAAAATTTTGCATGTTACTTTTTTCAAATATATATGTAAGAAAGAGTCAACCCACTTTTCCCCATAGCTACGCGGTTTTACTCGCCCCAAGCCGCGCTTGGTGTTGGGCTGGTATGGGTACTGAGATACCCACCCTGCCCCACCCTTTTGCCACACTAAATGGAATGGGCATCCTAGGAAACCTTAATTAATTCCCTACATAATACCTTAACTATTAGACGTGGATCCTTATTTATTAGACTTCAATCCTACTTGCCGCCGACACCTCTTGGGTTTCCTGCGGTAACCCCTCCCCTACATGCTCCTTTTCATTTTCTTGTGTTTCTTTCCTTTTCCGTTCTAAGTTTGGGATCTTATTTTCCCCCTTGTAGAATCCTCTTTTCCCTATTGTGGGTCTTCTTTTTCCTATGGTGGGATCTCTTTTCTCCATCAGTTTTGTCTTTCTTAGATCTCCGTGGGGTCTCCCTTACTTTGGATCGATTTCTTCAGACCTTGATTGGCTTTTTTGGGGTTACAAAGTGAGATGTGAAGCTATGCTTTGAATTTTGCTTTCTCCTCTTTGACTTCTTCATCTTCCTCCTTGCTTCACCCATTCTTTGGTTGTGATTTGAAGAAGACCTGGCTTTTATTGCCTGTGGATATGAATGTTAAGGAGATTTGGATGTAGGGAAGGCTTTCTAGGTCTATCGTCGAGGCTCTCATCCCTCTTCATACGCCGATTTGTGTGGTCTCGTCTTGCTTCTCTTGGTGCTTCTCACTTTCGACAATGTTCCTGGCTTTCTAGTCATCCTTGAGAGAGGTTGACGGCGACTATGTGCTCTGTGGGTGGCGGCCAACAAGTTTGGAAGAAGCACAACGTCGGCTACTTTGGGGTGTCCTAGAGATTTTAAGGTTGTTTGTGGAAGGGCTTTGTTTAAGTCTTGGGCAGTAATGATTGTTTCATTGTGGGCTTAGTTTGGCTTTCCTTACGTCAATAAGTTATTTTTATTTCTTCCTTCATTGCGCTTGGCCCTACTTTGTACCACATCTGATTTTATTATAACTAATCAAATCAGAGCCCTTGTTGTTAAAAAAAAAGACTCCAACCCAACTTGAGGTTTCCAAGATATGGAACTATGGCCACCAATTTGTTTTTCTTTCTTATGTGAACTTATTTGGCTCTTAACTCACCGAGTAACTAATCATTGTTGCTCTTTGGAATAATATATAGCTTTATATGTCTGATACATAGTTAGAATTTTGTTGATATTTTTTATCCAAATTAATTTCCAATGCACTTATTCTTCAATCTGTTGATATTTACACTCTCGAAACCAGCTATAGCAGCAAGTGATAAGTCAACTTCATATTACGGCAAAGGTAAAGAAGTAATGGAATCAATGACAATTGTTTAGGATGTTGGACATCAAGCTAGCAGTTCTGGACAGCAACCTAGCAGTTTGGGTGTCAAGTCCAAAGCCAAAGTAGTAAAGGCTAAAGCTCATGCTCCCTGTAGAGGGTATCAGAGGGGCAAGCATAAACGGTTTTGTTGTCATGGAATATTATGGGTTTCAACACGTCTAACAAGCATATATGTATGTATTCAATTGAATAAATATCAAGTTGATTTAGTAGCTTTGTTAGAAAACTAGAGTTTTGGTGCATATCCTATAGCACGTTTAAGGATTGGGAATACATGGATAATTAAAACAAATTAGCTTCTGGTCGGGTTTGGTTACTCTGGATAAATGGTCTCAAGGTATATCACTTGGAATCTAGGGGAGCATTTCTTGCATGTGAAGGTTAGTACCAAGAGTAAAGAGATGGTCATAACAATATATAGTCCTAATAAAGAGTTGCCTAGGGCTCAACTATACAAGGATTCAAAAGTTTGCCGAAGGGATGATATTCCATGGGTAGTGTTGGGTGACTTTAATGTCATAGAAAAAGTAAACAAGGCATGATTCAAGCCAAATTATACATATTTATACCTCTCTTTTTTGGTCGTTTAACTTGAATTTCATCGTCCTTGGAGCCGTTTATGCTAGGTTTTGCATGTTTGAGTATGTTTCACGTTCTAGTAGTTGAAATTGGCAAAAGGAACGAGAGTCGAACAAAAGGGAGTCAAAATGGGACAAAATGGTGAAAAGTGTCAAAGATCACGCTTCGTGGCATTTCTTCACAACCAAGACATGACTTCTGCATCAAAACCGTGAAGATTGCATATATCACAGGAGGAAGAAGACATCTCACGGGCATGTGAAAATGTCACGGGTGACAGACCGTGACATCAACATAAAAAGTGTGAGGTCTGCAGAGACCCACGAAGCCGAAGTCACCTTGTGGGCAGTTGCAAATATCGCGGCCTCAGATCGTGAGGATTACACCCAAACCATGAAGATTGTAAGTGAAATGGTGTGCATCCATTAGACCTCACAGCCATGATGGGAAACCGTGAACTTTGCACTTTCTAGCTATATAAAGGAGCAGAAATCAGATTTCAAGAGGAGGAGCTTAGAGTGAGAAAGAGCATATGTTGGGTAGAGAAAAAGTGACGAAGGAGATTGATATACATTTAAGCTTTGAATGCTTTCTATCATCAACTTCATATTCTTTAAGAACTTTGCCTTATTCAAGCTCACACTATTTTTATGATTTTTGAATTTTTTTCTATTGGAAACAACTATTTTTTTCTTTTTATGAAATTTTCTCATGGTGGAGAGTTCATTTTGAACTTTACCCTTATTGGTTGAGCAAAGTTAATGGCATGTTCACTTCCCATTTTGTTTTCTGTTTTTTGTTGTGAAAATGAAAATCAAGAAACAAATGGTAAAAGCCATGTGCACTTCTAATTTTTGTTTTCTGTGGAAAAAATAGAATGCTATAAATGAGGTATCTGACGGAAAACGATAAAATTACATTTCTGAGAAACTATGACACGGTTTTCTCCCCGTTTCCTGGCGAAAAATCATTATTGTGCACTAATGAGTCTTCCCGTTCGAATCCCGCCAGCCCCTTCTTTTTTTCCTTTATGGTTTTTGCTAGCCTGGGAGCCTTCCTCCCAATTGTAGGACTTAAGGTTGGGAAACGGGACGGGACGAGATACTCGTCCCGTTTGAAACGGGTACCTAGTCCCATTTGAAAAGCAATCTACATCCCATGTCCCAAACCCGTACTACGAGTTAACGAGTACTCATTACCCGTACGGGACGGATAACGGGTACCCATACTACCCGTTCAATTGGGAGTAGCAATGTTGACTACGGGGAATGAGATCGCTGCATCAGAAGGAAAATCGTCTCGTCGCAAAACTTATAGGCCTGGGGAGATTGCCGCATCGGAGGGGAAACGCGGAATAGACCCATCATTCATAGAGAAAGATCATATTGTTTGTGCGTCTTATGAGTTGGTTGCTGACTATTTTGTTTCTTTTTCTTTCAATTTCTTCTCTAGTGAGATGGTAAATAAGGATTACCCAGTGTCCAATGAGAGGCCAAACTCTTATTGATTGAGTGGAGATAGTTATATTCCGTGTATGATTTATTAGTTACCCCGTGTCCAAGAGTATAATAGTAATTTTGAGTTTAGAAAAGAGTAGGGTGTAACATTTCCTCCACTTTGTTGATACTGCTCGAATTTAGTCCCTTCAACTTATTGGGAATTTCTCCTGCTTCTTGCTTAGTCTCATAATCCTTTAAAAAGATCATTTATCTCTTTCAAATAATGTCCTCAAACTGAAATTTGTTTTCAACATTTTTCATTACTTAAATTATCTCAAATAATTCAATAATCCTTTGAATAAACCTCACAAAGTCCTTATAAATTTGAAAAATATATTTTAACTTAAAAACTCTAAAATCTAAACTTAGGTAACTCAAGTATTAAAGAAAAATTATGAACTATAAATCAGACCTTAATTAACCCATTTTTCCTATTTAATTTTGTCATAAATAAATTTTAAAACCATGTTACAAACACTTAAAACTCCGGTTCACAATTTTATAACATCCAAATGAAATTCTAATTTAAAAAACATTATAAAATTAATTAAAAGTGTTAAAGTAATTTAATTAATTAAAATCTTATTTATATCCATTTTTTAAATAGTAAATAAAATCTAAAAATCCCCAAATTAATTTTGTATAAACATAATATTTCTAGTGACTAAACAAATTGTCAAATTTACCAAAATACGTCGAATAGAATTTTAGTTAATTATTTAATGGGTTAATAGTATTTCATACCCCTGTATTATTTCAAATTAACAAATGTACACTTGTACTATTTTTTGTGTACAAATGTACCCTTCTATTATTAAAACGTAACAATCATATACTTCTGTTAAAACTCTGTTAACTAACCATTTCAGGAGGTGAGAATTGACCCAATTAGCCTTGGCTTATTTCTCTTTTCTTGTTCAGGCTAAATAAATAAAAAAACTTAAAATTACTTATTTTATGACTCTTACAATCCCTTTGCCACGTTGATAACCCCTCCCTTCAATCAATACTTCTCCGGGAGGAAACTGTAATCGACATAAAGAGACTCCCTCCGGTAGCGCTGCAGGCTAAGAAGAATATTTTCTTCCACCTCCTGAACAAAGATCAGTGTTATGGGACAATCCAAGTACCACATCGGCTATACAAGGGAAGGAACCCTTGTATATTAGTGTCCACCAATCTCATTAGTACGAGGCCTTTTGGGGAGGACACCCAAGAGTAAAACCGTGCGGGCTCGGCCCAAAGCGGACAATATCGTAGGCTGCCCCGTTATGACAAGTGGTATCAGAGCCTGGTTCGGTCCGGGGCGGTGGACGTCAGTTTGGTGGACCCTCATTCGGTGACCTCGGGATTTGCGATCTGCGTCTGGTTTGGTGGATCCACGAGAGATCCACGTTTGGGCTTGGCGGATCAAAGAGAGTTTCGCATTTGGGAAGCATATTAAAGAGAGTTCTGCGTCTGGTAAAGTCCTTGTATCGAGAAGCCCATCGATACAAGGCATCTGGCGGATCAAGATAATCGCTGAGGTGAGGACACGATGTTCGTGGTCCTTGGCTTGAGGGGAGGATTGTTATGGGACAATCCAAGTACCACATCGGTTATACAAGGGAAGGAACCCTTGTATATTAGTGTCCACCAATCTCATTAGTACGAGGCCTTTTGGGGAGGACACCCAAGAGTAAAACCGTGCGGGCTCGGCCCAAAGCGGACAATATCGTACTAATGGGCTGCCCCGTTATGACAATCAGAACCTCCTATAGAAGCTTCTTCCTCCATTTGCGCCTTCCTCCTACTCAGCCCAGCTTCTCCCTCGATCGGTGAGGAATAGCAAGTAACAAACTTTGCTTCTTGGTCTCGAGTGATCATCTTCCAAAGCTTCCGGAAGATAGCCATCTGCGTCATAGGCTCCTAATAAGCTCCAAGGATGGCGCTGCGAGTGCTCTTCTCCTATGGTAGGTCGAGATCCTGTGCTTCTTGATAAAGCTATCATAACTCTCAATGAAGTATCGTCCCACCAATCTATATGAGATGCACTTTTGGCTTAATTTCCCTGCTAGGCCCACTGTCAATGTAGCCAAGAACTCTCTGGAGAGAGCAATCTCATGCTAATAATGAAAAAGTTGCTCCAAGCATGATCTTTGCCTTTTTGCCCTTTTCTATCCGCTTTCGCCCTCTTTTGTTCAACTTTCGCTTCGAAAACCAATTTTACTAGCACCTGAAACATGCTGGAAACACGCACAACCCTATTGTATATGTTAGCAGATTAGGCCCATACTTTTGTATATAGTCCATTGTATATAGCCCATTAGCGAGTTTCGGTTGTATGAGGTGTTGTGGCCGAGAGTTTAGCCCTAGCAGGAGTCTTGGAGAGCTAGGGCTGGCGACATCTATTTAGAGAGAAGCATCACGTTGTAAACAGGCAAGCAAAACAATAATAAGATTCAAGCTCGGAGAGTTCTAGCTCTCCCGTGGAATAGTCCCGATATCGGGGAAACCACGTAAATCGTGTCTCGTGCTTTCCTCTTTGTTTTCGTATACGTTTTGTGATAAGAGTGTTTTGATATTAACATGGTATCAAAGCTATCGTCTATGGATTCGGATAGGGTTTCGGTTCGCTTGAACTCCAAGAGCTATGCTCTTTGGGAGTTTCAGTTTCGGATTTTTATCGAAGGCAAGGGCCTTCTTTCGTTTCTGGATGGTACTTCGTCACGGCCTACGGTGCCGCCTTCGACTGCTGAAGAACTGGCCAGGTGGAATCAATCTGATGCTCGTGTGAAAGCATATATTCTCGGTTCCATTGAGCCGACAATATGCTTAGGTCTGCGTCTGTTGCGCACAGCTAGGGACATCTGGGTCCATCTCGCCAACACCTACACCACAGCTGATCTGGCACGTCAATTTGAGATTCAATTTCAGCTAGCTCGTCTCGAGCAGGGAGATCTCGACGTAACTTCATACTACAACGAAGCTCAATTACTGTGGACGGAACAAGACTTGTTGACGGTTGCCTTGTGCTCTGCTACGGCCTCAGCTGAAGTGCTTCTCGATCGGCAGCGCACGCGTATGATGCAATTCTTGAGTCGGCTGCGGCCGGAGTTTGAGTCCGTGCGTGCTTCCCTGCTCCAGCGCGAGAGTTTGAAGATGGACGGGATTCTGGCCGTCCTTGTACGCGAGGACACGCGCCTCCGAACGCAAGCCCAGCTGGACGTTCGTCCAGGCGCGGGAGAAGCTGTCTTTGCCGTGGCCGGTGCGTCAAACACGCTGGGCTTCGGCCGCCTCCATCGCAGCGTTCCATTTCAGCTCCATCTGGTGGTGATGAAGCTTTTGCAATAAGCCGCCCTCAATTTCAACGTCCCATGTCTGAAATTATATGTCATCATTGTCGCACTGCTGGCCATTATCAAAATTTTTGTCGCCAACGCAATTTCTGCGTATATTGCAAAAAGAAGGGGCATATCATCACCGACTGCCGCCTCATTCAGCCCCGCTCGTCTGGTCCATCTTGTGCCGCTGCTGCTGCACCGACTGGTGGTGCCTTTGCTGCCCAACCAGTTCCCGTTGCCGAGGCTACTCCGAGTCCATATATGACTGCCGAAGCTGTGGAATAGTTGGTCCATTCCGCGTTGCAACGGTCGTTAACGACAGCTATCACAAGCGCCTTTGCCTCGCTGCACAACACTGGTACGTCACCCCTTCCATGGCTTTTGGACTCGGCATGTTTTAATCATATGACCGGTAGTACGCATCAATTTACGAAGCTTAAATCTGCTAAATCTTGTGGTATTCAAGTTGCTAATGGGGACAAACTTGCTGTAAGTGGTATGGGAGATATAGTAGCACCACGAATTACCCTATCTAATACTCTATGCGTACCGAAACTTGTTCCTAATCTTGTTTCGGTTGGTCAATTAACTGAGCAAAATTGCCGTGTTGTGTTCGAACCCTCGACTTGTGTTGTTCAGGACATGAAGACGGGGAGGCAGATCGGAAGGGGGAGTAAACTTGGTCGGGTATTTCAACTGGAAGCATTGTCGGGTCAACCTCAATCATCGTCGGGCTTTATTTCCTCTGGGTCGGAGTCATCTCTTGAGTCTCAATCTATGGTTTCGTCTCCTGTTTTTTCTAGTTTGCCGAATAATGAGTTTGAATTATGGCATTCGCGTTTAGGTCACCCCCATTCGAGTCGGCTTGTAACCATGTTTAAACAACAGCTATTTGGAAATAAAAAGGTTGATTTTGCTTCTGGTAATTTTCAGTGCACAAGCTGCGTGGAAGCTAAAACCACTCGTCGATCTTTCCCTTCCAGTAAAACAGTTGTTCTTGATCCTTTTCACATCGTTCATACTGATCTCTGGGGGCCTTCTCCCACTGATTCTCGTCATGGTTACAAGTATTTTGCCTTATTCGTAGACCATGCAACTCGTTTTACCTGGGTCTACTTTCTTCGTCTCAAATTAGACCTTCTATCTGTCGCAACTGATTTTTTGAAAATGATTCAAACTCAATTAGGTCAAACTGTGCGTATCATTCGTTCTGATCCTGGGGGGAATTTAGCTCCAATCCGTTAGCCAGTTTGTTTAGGTCTCAGGGGATTTTAACTCAGAAATCTTGTCTCGGTGTCTCCCAACAAAATGGTCTCGTAGAGCGTAAGAATCGTCACGTAGTTGAACTTACTCGAGCTATGCTTCTTGCTTCTCGTGTTCCGGCTCGGTTTTGGCCTGAGGCTGTAGCTACAGCCGTTCGGTTAATTAACTACCAAATTACTCCGCTTCTAGGTCAGCTTAGTCCTCATTATGCCTTGTTCAAAAAGCATCCGGATTACTCACGTCTCCGAGTCTTTGGGTGCACTTGTTTCGTACTTCTTCCCCGTAAGGAACGTACTAAGCTATATTCCAAGACGTCTCGTTGTGTTTTCCTCGGCTATAGTGACATTCACAATGGATATTTATGTTATGACCCGAGTCTCCAACGTCTTCGTATCTCTTGTGATGTTGTTTTTTTTAGCGTCTTATGTCTTTCTCTAGCCCCCCCTGAGGAATCTCCATTGTTTTCGTCTGAGGTGACCTGACTGCCCGTTTTTGACGACGATGATGAAATAGATGATGACCACACGCTCCCCCCCCCCCCCCGATTCGCCTGCCCCATCGTCCCCAGGTGCCAGCTCTACCTCTTCATCGCCAGGGTCCTCGTCTGCGGGTTCTTCGTCGGGCTCGTCCACTTCATCGGACTCCATGTCTCAGACCCCTTCGCCTCCGGTTCTTCGTCGATCTCTTCGGTCTACTCAAGGCCAGATTCCAGTTCGGTATCATGATTTTGTCACGTATCATGTGGATGCTCTCACTATTCCGACTTCTTATAAACACGCTAAGGATGATCCAGGCTGTAATGATGCAATGAACGAGGAGTTTGATGCCCTCCATGCACAGCATACGTGGGCGGTAGTGGACCGTCCTCCACCGTCAGTTCCGATCTTGGGTAATCGATGGGTTTATGCCCTAAAAATGAAGGCGGATGGCACTTTGGAGCGCAAGCGAGCACGTCTTGTGGTTCAGGGGTTTGGGCAAGAATATGGCCTTGATTATGATGAAACGTTTGCCCCGGTAGCGAAGATGCAAACAGTTCGAACTCTCTTGGCAGTGGCTGCGCTTAAACATTGGCCTCTGTTTCAGCTCGATGTGAAGAATGCGTTTCTTCACGGTGATTTAAAGGAGGTTGTTTATATGAAACGTCCTCCTGGTTATACGGTTGGTCGTGATGATCAGGTTTGCCTATTACAACGCTCTCTCTATGGTCTCAAACAGGCACCTCGTGCCTGGTTTGAGAAATTTCAGTCGACAGTGATTGCTCTGGGGTTTCAGCAGAGCAGAAATGATCCCTCACTATTTTTACAGTCTACTTCGGCGGGTTGTATTGTGCTCCTTCTCTATGTCGATGACATGATCATCACAGGCGATGATGTGCTTGGCATCCAGAGGTTGAAGAAAGGTCTTCATGCATCATTCACATTAAAGGAGTTGGGGTCTTTATCCTATTTTCTTGGCTTGGAAATCACTCGATCTCCCCATGGGATTCTCCTAAGTCAACGGAAATATATCACTGACCTTTTATCATCCACTCAGTTTGCCGATTGCATTCCAGTTTCTACTCCCATGGAAGCCAATCTTCATCTTAGCCGTGAGTCTGGTGTACCCCTGGTTAATCCGTCGCAGTATCGTCATATTGTTGGCAGTTTGATGTACCTGACACATACTCGCCCAGACATTTCCTTTGCAGTTCATGTGGTGAGTCAGTTTATGTCTGATTCACGCGTTGATCACCTTGCTGCGGTGCATAGGATACTTCGTTACTTGCAGGGTTCTCGTGACGTCAGGTTGTTTATCCCGTCTACTGGTGATTGTACTTTGCGCGCATACTCCGATTCTGACTATGCCGGCTGTGTTGATTCTCGACGTTCGACTACAGGATGGTGTGTTCAATTTGGTGGTACTTTTATCAACTGGCGGTGTCGCAAGCAGGATAGAGTATCCAAGTCTTCTACCGAAGCGGAATATCGAGCAATGTCAGACGTGGCTTCTGAGCTAGTATGGATGCAGCGGTTACTCTCTGACTTGGGGATTTCTTGTCCGTCGCCCATTACTCTTCACGTCGACAACACCAGTGCAATTCAGATTGCCGATAAACCGGTTTTGCATGATCGCACGAAACATATTGAGATTCACGTTCATTATATACGGGACTTGGTAGTTGAAGGTTTCATTGTGGTTTGATATGTTCCTTCCACGGACCAGTTGGCTGATTTGTTCACTAAGCCTTTCCATCGTTCTCGCCATTGTTATCTTACTGACAAATTGATGCTTAGGGACCAGCATCAATTTGGGGGAGGCTGTTAGAAGATTAGGCCCATACTTTTGTATATAGTCCATTGTATATAGCCCATTAGCGAGTTTCGGTTGTATGAGGTGTTGTGGCCGAGAGTTTAGCCCTAGCAGGAGTCTTGGAGAGCTAGGGCTGGCGGCATCTATTTAGAGAGCAGCATCACGTTGTAAACAGGCAAGCAAAACAATAATAAGATTCAAGCTCGGAGAGTTCTAGCTCTCCCGTGGAATAGTCCCGATATCGGGGAAACCACGTAAATCGTGTCTCGTGCTTTCCTCTTTGTTTTCGTATACGTTTTGTGATAAGAGTGTTTTGATATTAACAGTATAGTCAAATCTCAAGCGATGTAAACGCCCCAAAACACTAGAAAAATACGGGTTGAAAACATATGCAATTAGACCCGAATCACAATTGCATACCTTTTCCTTTGAATTAATCTGGCGCTGCTGGAAGCTTCTACACCACCTTCAATTGACGGCTCCTGAACTTTGTCGCAATTTTTCTTCTTTCGCCAGCGACCAAGGAAGAATACATGATAAAACAAACAAAGAAAGAGATGAAAATGTGAAGGGATCCAATAAGAGCACATATAGATTTACAACGTCAAAGATTAAATTGAAAATAAAAAATCAAAGATAAAAAACGAGTCACTTTCAATTGTCTACCCAACCAGCTCCAAAGTAATTCCAATTGTTCACTAATTCGCCAAATTACATTTTCCCATACCCTAAGTGCTTCATCCAAATTTGGACTACCAAATGAGTCCATTAGCAAAACTCAATGGTCGTATGGTAGTGTGAACGCAAGAGTATAGCGTACTCTTGACGCACGCTAGCTTGAACTATATATGTGTGGGTGGTGGGTGGGGGGCGGTGATCAGGTTGGGGTACGCTAAATATTAGTGTTTTGGTTGACAAATTTTAACATAAGTTCTAATGGGACTTGACATAGACATAATTTATGATTAGAAAGCCGGAACATCAGAAGTGAGTGTGCTAAATATTGGAAATTTTCAATATAGACATACTACAAACTCATTTATGAATCAAGAACAAAAAATATTTAGAAGATCCAAAATAATTTAAACATATGAATAAGTTAATTAATATAAATTATAAAATAAATTTCTCCGGCCAACAGGCCGGGTAAAAAGCTAGTATACTATATGTGTATTATCTACGGGGAACATAGATATTGCATGAAACTTTCAAAAGCCAAGAAGGATAACACAATAAAGAGAAACAATAGGGGCAAATAATATACAATTTCTCACGGCATACAAGGTACAATATCAGAGAATAACTAAACGAAATCCCATAATACAACACTAATTAAAAAATATTCCCAAATTACAACACTTGAAAAATTAATTCCCAAACTACCTAACTTTTAGGTGGTTCGCGGCCAATCCCCTCAAATTACTAGCGGTTCGACGACCAGATCAGCGATCAAGGTGCTTCGCACTGAAGGCCCTTGATCCAAATCAGCGATCCAACTTAGATCGAGGGAAGGAGATTCGATCTGCTCGGTTCAATTCCCCTGTCCATGAACCCCATCCCCCCCCCCGACAACATCGAATTATCGATTTATGAGATCCCCCCCCCCCCCCCCGGGCCGGCATCAACATCTCCTTGTCTCTGCTCCTGCCGTCGCTGCATTTAGCTATGTGGGGATGGTGACTGAAATCGCACAAATCACTGAAATCATTTGCAGCCGGTCGGACTTAATTTCTCCCCTCTTCCTTTTCTTTGCTTTTCTTTGCTTTTAATTAAAATAATGTGTGAATGCTTGAATGATTATAATGATTGGTTGAACCATGAATTGATATATATATATATATATCCTTCTTTTTTATGAATGTAAGATGTTGATGAATGTCTATGGGAGTGCATGCTAGCGATTGCGTTTGTGTTGTGGTGATTAATGGTCAAATGATGGTGTTTTGGAAGCTGGAATACTTTACCCAAAAAAATTCAAATTTGAGTGTTCCAAGTTACCTTGTTCCTTACAACTCCCTACTCGATATGCTTTGATTTGATAAATGATTGATGTTTTGTGCTCGCTAGGTGATAGTTGCATGAATAGAGTACCGGTGTATGAGGGATTTTGCTATCTTCTTCCTCTTTTGTGAGTTGATAATGTTTGCTATTTTAGGAAGAAAATGTGTGCGGGATTTTTTTTTTTTTTTTGTGAACTCGAAGCTTTTACTAGTTTGTGCGTATTAGAAAAGAAAGAAAAGGGAGAAAAATCTTAAGAAAATGAGGTTCTCACGTGAGAGGCAACCAATCCTCACGGATTCGGAGTGCCCTTTGAGGATATGCTTGGGGATCGGATAACTTTACCGCGTCCCGACCATCTTTCACTACTTTTCATCCCCCGTGCATCTTTCCTCCTCACGGAATCGTACGCCAAGGTCTAAAGTACCTTTTAGCGATTATGAGAACTCACAACTCTCGTTTGTACCTAACATGTGTGACAACCCAATGAGGATTGCAGGCTGGGAAGTGGTGCTCGGGCTAAGATGAATCCGCCCATCGACTTCCCCGCATGTGAATTTGAAAGGGAAGACTATGATTCATCCGCTCTTGGTCATGAGCGAGAGATGCTTGTTTGCAAAAGAGTGCAAAAGCTTGGTGCAATGCGTGTCAACGTTGAAAAAGGCGACCAATAAACGACAAGTCCTTAATCAAAAGAGAGAATAAAGAGCGCCATCGAGTGTTTTTGTGCTTATTTTTTGTTGTTTAAGAATTCCCCCGGTGCACACCTTGAATGCTCGGCCTAAGGTAGTAACTCATCCGAGAGTTTTACTTGCATAGTAAGATGATAGTAATGTTCATTCGTCTCCGTCTACTCTTCCTTATGCAATGAAGAACTAGAGTGCATTCCCCATTAATTTGTCTATCATGTTGCATTGGTTTGAGTAGGTTTGCTTGAGGCAAACAAACCCTAAGTGTGGGGGAGTTTGACAACACCTAAATTGGTACTATTTACCCTTTATATTAAGGTTTGTTTTGTGCCAATTCATGTGCATAATTGTTTGAACAGAGTCAATTGCATTCCTATTTGATTTCAATGTGATTTTAGAGTGCTTTAGACAATACATGCGAACTAGGTACAAAATAAGGTCACAAGTGTCACATATGGGGTAGAAGACCGAAGATCGTGGCCTGGAGATAGAGATCACGGTCGAGAACCCTGCCTGCGATGTCAAGTTGAAGATCGCGGTCGCGAATTGGAGGGCTCAATGCAGGAGCTTCTTGAAGAAGCAGCCGAGGAGAAACAGAGAGTTTCCCCTGGCAAAACACGGCCGAAGTGCAAACTGACCGCAAGGAAGTTCGCGATCGCGACCGCAAAGTCATCCCGCGAACTCCTTGTCCCCAAAGGCCTAAACGATAACGTCGCAAGATCGCGGCCTCCGTGAAGAAGATCACACCTGCTATCTCTGTCCTTCCTACCCGCGAACTTCTCCGTCCTCTGATGCCTATATATAGAAGATCCCTTTCTCCCATTCAAGTGAACTGATTTTGAGATAGAATTTCTGGTTTTAGAGAGAGAGAGAAGAGGGAGAAGTTGAAGGAATGAGAAGAGGAGAAGAAGGAGAAGGAGCTAAAAGAGAGGAGTAATCTTTCTCAACATCAAGTCTTCTTCCACCTCTTCTAAGTATCTTCTTCCCCCCTTGATGGAGTAGTTCTCTAAGGTATTAGGGGTTCTAAACCCCAAACCTAGTTTTAGGGTTACTATGTATGTATGGATATTTTAGGATTTTAATGAATGAATGTGTTTATCTGGTTGATTTGCATGCTATTCTATCTTTGATTTGTGTTTGGGTAAGTCACCCTAATCTTCTCTACTAGCCTAGTTGAGCTTCTACGTTGGGTATGGAGTTTTAGGCTATCAAGAAAATTGAGGTTAGATGTATGAATAGGATCCTATGGTAGCCGAGGCAACCGAACCCCTGCCATATAGGGATGGCAAATTACCCACCCATGGGTAATTATACCCAAACCCAAGTAGACCCATTGATAATGGGTTGGGTATGGGTCTACTTGGGTTGGGTATGGGTGAAATGCATATGGATTTGGGAGTTTATAGATGGGTTTGGGTTTGGGGCTTCCATAATCTAAATGGGTATGGGTTGGATATGGATATCCATTTACTTGAGGGTGTTTTAACTACACATGCAAAAATTGGACCTATTTGCAAAACTTGAAAAGTTTAGGTACCAAAATGTAAGACCAAAAAAATTTAGGTACCAAAACGTAATTTTCCATCGATATTTTGAGGACTTATATGCAAAAAAATTAAATTTAGGTACTAAATATGCATGTCTATTAAGTTTGGGTACCAAACTATAATTTGTATTTGGGCATGGGTACAAACCCAAATCCATTTGATATAAACCCAACTCAACCCAAAGTAAATGGGTATGGGTACAAACCCATCAAACTCTACCCATATCCATCTATTTGGATTTCATACCCAACCCAATTGGGTTGGATAGTAAGAAACCCATGGGTATGGGCAAAGTTGCCATCCCTACTGCCATAGAAATGCCTTCCTAGATACAACCCGGGATGAAACCTCGGTGTGGACGGTGGGTAGGTACCAATTGAAAAGAGCTATGACCTTAATGCCCAAGATACGATAGCCTAGATCGATGTGACTTTACATGGGTTTAGTGGAGGCGTACTCTGAGGCGTGTAAATAACCACTAAAAACCCATAGAAAAGAGCTCACTCACCACATTCGATAAACCCTTGGTATCTTGACATTGCATAGTAGTCCTAGACTAGGGTGAGAGATAGTTCCCCGAAGTATCTGCTTATATCTTTATTTGATCGCTAGACTAATTAGTTCGCTCATATCCTCCACACAAAACACTCAAATCGATCGGCTAGATAACAACAATGTGAGAAGTAGACTATAATACTAGGATCCGAGTGAATACGACCTTAATTGTCACTATACTACGACAACATAATTTTAGGTTAAACTTGGTTGACACCTACTTTCTACTTACAATAATCTCCACGTATGAATCCGATCATGACATTTTGCAGCCGAGTGAAGTGCCCGGTGAAGATCGAGCAAACCGGGAGAGGAAGCTAAGAGGGTGCGTGACTGCGTGAGAGGAAAATATTGCAGCTACTACCGTAGCTGGCGACGACGAGGGAAAATTCAGTGAACCTGGCGCCGCCCGATTATAACTCTCCGCTCTTAGCCCCATCTCGTAGACCCTCTCCCCAAATAATGCTCGGAGATCAAACGTCCCCTCCCGGCGATACCGTCTCCGCTCCTCCGGAAACCGGATCCAGTCTGTCTTCGCCGCCGCCGCCGCCGCCGCCGCCACACCCGCCTCCTCCTTCATTCGATCCGAGTCGAAGTAAACTCCCCTTCCCTTTCCGTAATTGAGTTCCATTTTTCCCCAATTTTGCCAGCTAGGGTTTCCTTCCCCGTTTCGCTTCTGGCAGCACAGCGACTGTAGTGAATTTAGCTACAGAGCCTTCACATAAATTTCCTTTCTTCGCTTTTCCCGTCCGGCAGTGATCGGTATAATCAAGAGGAAGGCTTTGATAAAAGAGTTGGCGGCTGTCTACCACGCTGAGTGCCTCGCTTATTGCCAGGAGCTACTAGAACTTCAGAAGAAGTCGGAAGAGGTCAGCTACATCCCTTCTTCCAGTAAAAAGTACCCACCTTTACACATACAGCCCTTCCGCTGCTATATGAATATGTCTAAATGAGTAGGAAGAACTGCTATGTAGAAACTAATGCCTACTACTAGTGAATTCGCCACACTTCTCACAAGTACCTGCCCTTCTTTGTTTGTTGATGCTTTTGATCTATGGTGATCCAACTTTCTTGTTGGTTTAAATCTGTGGGCTTATAATGATGATTGTTCAGCTTCCTAATGCCAATAAGGCCTTAAATTGCTTGACTTTGCAGCCATTTCTGGATTCAAAGCCTCCTGAAGATTCTAGGAAGGAGAAAACAAGACCCACCAAACGCTCCAAGAAGGGTCGGTAGTATCTGTGTTATAGCTGCTCGGCCACAAGTGCAGAACCCTGGAATCCGTCTGCTATCTTTTTGCGAATTGTTTTATGGAAGCCCTTTTAAATTAAGTGCTGCTGTCAAATTGGATGGATGTGTACATCTGCATACATCTCTGTGGAACTTCTCATCACAGTAAGACGTGATCTAGTGGCGGTGAATGTGGTTAAATTGCAGCTGTGTTTTGCGAGTTGGTGGAGTTGCAGAGAAGGGTCAACTTCAACCTTTGCTACATCAATACTGGATTAACTGGGAACTGACCACTGAACTTCCAGCTGTGCTG
Organism: Linum trigynum; assembly: GCA_964030455.1. Classification (NCBI taxonomy): domain Eukaryota; kingdom Viridiplantae; phylum Streptophyta; class Magnoliopsida; order Malpighiales; family Linaceae; genus Linum; species Linum trigynum. The sequence goes on from OZ034821.1 coordinate 8,521,924, forward strand.
CTACTAATGATTATATTGTTGTTTCTTGCCAGAATGGTATTCGCATATGACGAGATGATCCTCGTTTTGGAGTTGAGAGATAGCAAAGCTAATATAGAACGAACTGTCGAGAACTTTTTGGCTGCGAGGTCGACTCAACACAGGGCGCTGCTGGAAGCTGCTACTATGTTCTGTCCTTTGGTCCGTAATGTAATTCATATTGAAAAGAAAGAGTATATATTGTAAGCAATGAACTTCTGGCTTTGTGCAGCCCTTTCTAATTTCCAGAGAAAATTGTCTGCTGATGTTACATCTTATCTATTGTCAAGGTACATATAACATATACATGACTCAGCTCTACAATTTTCCTTGTTTTCCCTAATGCGAAGTTTGTGTAGATGATCAAAATTCAGTCAGTAATCTGCCAACGGTTAAGAGTTATACTGGATCTAAGCCCTCAGCCAACCAGACGTTGTCACCAATGGCATGAAAGAAGCACTCCTCTTCTACTATTACCTTAGTAGGCTTGAACTAAAAGGCCAAACTTTGGCCAAGAGGACATTTGCGATGGGGAAGAAGCCAGTCTGTTGTTCCATGATCCTTTCAAGCGCAGCACCCTTTTCGTGGACGAATTTAACAGATTCAGACAGCCGATTCAGAAGATTAATCAATGCAATTACTTCATTCCTCTGTAACTGCAACTGAATTCAAGCAACGACAAGAAGTCAACATCTACTATCAATACAACAGTTGACATGAATAATTGGTGCCATAATAAATCTCTAATTTCCGAAATCAGTACTTACTGTTCGGAATATTTTGTCTTCCCCGTTATCAGAGAACAGTATCTTCAATGCCGTACCTAGGCCAAGAACCTGGAGCTTTCCCCAAAGTCTGCACTTCTCACAGCCTACACAATCCATTAATGCACTGCAAGTACAATGGAATGATTCTCATATTATATCATATACAGGTAATTCAACAGAGAAGTGCATTAAACAAAAGGAAATGAAAATAGAGTTAGTACTGTAAATCACGTTAGCAGATTAAAGTAAAATGTTAAGGTATCAAAAGGATAAATACCAACCTTATGTTTCTGAACTGTTCTTGTGTTTTCTGTTTCAGTTCAGGTCCTCGTTGACCTTTCCAAAGTTTAGCTTCATCAAACGGAAGTGGGCAAGCGGCTTGAAGTTTTGGATTATAGAGTAGCTGTTTGATCAAGGAATGAGCCTTCAGATCCTCGGTAGGATTACCAATGTCATACTCAGCTTGCTCCAAGTACCTTGCTGTCTAGAAATTCAGAGGTTCATCATTATGATAACGTCCAATAGAGAATTCTATTAATTTGCATGGCACATGCTAACTAAGAAGATCATTTTATTCCAAAATATATATAACGCAGCAGAGCTTTCTTATTCCCTGTTACGTTGATACTCACCTTTGTGACAGCTCGCAGAACAAAGAGGTACGTAAAGTACAAGTTCCCAACACGTTCAGGGTATCTCAAAACTCTATCATACATCAAAGTCAGATTTTCACCCCACTGCAAGGAGACAAGAAAACGAGGTCAGATAGAAGTGGAAATTAGATGACCAAATCAACAGCCAAGACACTGCTCTGATATACGAACTAGTGAAACTACTTTCCACTAGTAGATATATTGTGGAATTAAATGACCGAATCACTAGTAGAAAACTCTTGAAAATCCTACAAGGCCGCAAAATTCGATAACCAGCAAGACTTGTGATTCATACTAGAACTACTCGTGAAATGGAAATTAGACAATAGATCTATTCAATGATGCTTATTCAGGGAAGTTTAACATTATTCTCTGGGACCCAAGGCGTTGGTTACTTCATTTAGTGCTAATGGGTGGATGAAAACACCCACGCCACTCTAGGTTTCAACTATAATGACAACATCAATAAAAATGCACTATTCTCCAGACAAATATGAGGACACTCGCTATACTTAACTTGCCATGGTTAAAGATAAAGTAACCAACCAACATGTTCTGTATAGTTCATACCGAGTTTGTGTCTTCATTAAGCAGGTAGTCAGCAGCAATATGGATGGAAATGGATGAGTGGAGACCTGAAATCAATTTATATAACAATCTCTCTTCCTGGCACAGCTCTTCAGATGGATCTGTTGATAATGTTGAAACTTCAAAAGATTAGTTTTGCACTAGGTGGCAACACAGCCTCTTACAACATTACTGGAAACATGGAACGTCAGGTACAGCAGGACAAACACGTTATGGTGACAAAATTTAAGAAGTAAGATTCCTTATAAGTCACAATGTAGATGCATGTCATTCTAATTCTTCTGTGAACAGAATAAGACAAGCACACTCGTTCAAAATGGACTGACCAATTCGACAATCAAGTAAAGAGTCTCACTTACACTTGGGACAGTTCTCAGAGTAAACAGCATCCCATATCCTTCTAGCTGATGGACCAGTGTATCCAGTATATCGTTCAGGGTTCAGTTGCAGATTCACATATGTCATCTCAGCTGGAAAATGAAAAGTTGTATTAGCGGCAATATTTGATAGCACAATAAGCCAAAATGATCTCTACCAACACAAATAGTAGCAATGACTATTGTGATCTGATCATTAGTATTTTTACATCAGGGGTCGCAGAATACCAATCCCAATGCAAACCATAAAGATATAAAGGACTTCTAGGATGAAACATCAAAACAAACATAAACGAAACCAAAGCCAATTTCATATTTTGACGCTTTAGGGGCCAGAACGGGGACTAACCATTGTCAGTCTCGTCATCATTTGTCCATGGGTTATCCGTCACTTTCCAACCCCTAAAAGCTCTATGATCAAGGGTGCGATCAACGGTAGCCTCCGGCTTGCCTTCTTGACATTTAGGAGCATCTGAGGGCAGACCACGGCGGAAAGGCCTCTTAAACAATTCAGGAAACTCATTGTCTGGACATTCACAGACACTGCAATCCCTCAACTTGCACATGCCATCATCGGGCCAGAAAGGGCAGTCACACCATAATTTCACCTATTACAGAACAGACATTGAGAAAGAAAGCATCAGAGACAAGCAAACAACATTAATGTAGATAATAATCAGGGATAAGTAGCAACAAAGAAAGCAATAACATTGATCACAAAACAAGAATTTCCTGGCAAAGTCTCCCCTGGAGATGCTTTGAAAAATGAACAGTTCGTAATTCTAATGAGAACCCAGTGGAGTTTGGGGGGAAGGACCTTGAAATAACGGAAGAATGGGGTTTTGACAAGCTCCTGGAGAGACGGATACAATACTTCCTCGTTCAAAAGGTTAGCTGTCTCATAGTTGCAGCAGCAGTCTTCCACAATCCCAGTATATTTCTGTGCACGCCACAGGCAAGACGAAAGAAATGCAAGTTAAGACTAACACTCGGATGGGGGCAGAATTTCAATTCGTCTCTAGACCCCTCAATCACACAGCATTCGTAACAGTATACCAGGTCTAATACGATTCACAAAGCTTTGAACTTACTACAAATGCATGTTAATCCACGAGCCGCAAACCAAGTCAAACACCACAGAATTGAACAAATCAAAATGTACCTGCTGCTGGGAGCAGCTGCATAGCGTATTGAATTTACCAAAGAGAGAGATCTTTGGGGCGGCGGTGGAAGCAGCAGACAGAGCAATGATCAGCACCGTTATAGCGAAGAAAACCGCCCACCGGCGCCGGTTGCCACCCTCGCTCACACTCTTTTTATTATCCATCACTGACTCCGCCATCAATGAGCCAACAAATTGTGCAAACGAAGTGAAGATCAACAGAAACCCCTAGGGAAACAGAGACCAATTCACGCAGCGAGCGATGAGGTAAAATGGAAGGTGGGAGAACAGATTCAGTATTGGTTGTTATATCTCAACTAAAACCCCCGAAAGTGGTTCCGGGCGAAATGGGCAGAAAGTTGATTATGGCCGTTGCTCTTACTTTTTCTGTGCTTTTGATCTCAAAGCAGGGTGCAGGGCCTAGGAAATGGCGGCAGGTGAGATGATCAAAGAATCAAAAGCAAGTCGGAAGAAAGAAAACCGGCAGATAGGGATGGCAATGGGGCGGGTTTGCCTAAACCATTTCCATCCCCATTTTCAAATACTCAAACACATACCTGCTCCATACCCATGCGGGGGAATATTTTGCAAACTCATCCCCATACCCGTGGGTTTCGGGTACCCATGGGTAATACCCATCCCCGTACATCCAACATTATTATACCTAAAACTTACAAGAAAAGTTTTAATTATAACCATAAACAAACCTATTATGCTCTAACTCTTGATACATTTACTAAGTAATAATTAACTAACATAATCTTGTTAACAAGGGGGAAAGTGAAAGAGTGGAAGGAGAATTGAGGGAAATGAATTAGGTTTTGTTTAAGGTGGTTACTCAATTGCATTTTTACTATTTATTTTCTCGAGTTATCATCATCATCATTGATAGATTATAATTTAATCCACATATTTTTTGATATGTGAAGAAATTCTCTTGGTGGGGCGGGTATGGGTATGGGTATGGGGTGGGGGAGGCTAAAACCATACCCGCCCCATACCCATCAAAATTTTTGCGAGTTTTACCCATACCCGCCCCATACCCAGTTAAAGCGGGGATTCCCCGCGTTGATTGGGTCGGGGGCGGTCGGGTACCCACGACCATGGGTTTGATTGCCATCCCTACCGGCAGGAGAAGGAAAGAAACGGAAGGTGGGAAGAAGGAAGCTCGGGAAGGCCAGCGAGGGCCCAATCCGCTTAAGTCGGCCCATTTAATGAATTACAATGAGGAAGAAAGAAAGTGGAGAGGAAGGGAAGGACATGGCAAGTAGGATGGGCCTACACTCTAAGGAACCTGTATTCCTCTTGCTGTAAGGATTAAGTGACATGTTCAATTCATTACAAGTAGGTGATCGAATTCAAATGTAAAGTTAGCCTCCTAATATGAAGCGGTTTGGTAGAGGAGCATTGTTGTAATTAGTATTTCATGTCTTAACCGTTAAAGTTGTGGATGGTTTTATATAATTATGTTGAACTAAGGGCGGGGCGGGTTGATGCGGTTCAGAAATCGACCAAATTATTCTAGCATTGGATCAAAATTAGACAAAATTTAGAGATAGAATGGTGCGGTTTGGTCCTCACCAACCAATAGAGCAGTAATGAAGGAGACTTGCAGAAGTGGAAGTGGTCGACCTATTTCAAAGCCTCTCGCTTCTCTCTAGCCTTCTTCCACAGGGCTGCCGACAGCACCATTTTGGTGACTGGCGGTGGCCCTATTTCCCTCTTGCAATCGTCGTATCTCTTTCCCTCTGGCTTTCCTTTGTGCTTTCTTTGTTCTCCGTCCATCAGTGGCTCCTCCAGTTCCTTTTCTGATCTTCAAGCGCTTGGTGGCTTTCTGCAGATCTGATCTGATTTTCCTACCATGATGGCTTTTCTTGCCCTTGGTGGCTTTCTCTCGGATTCCTAAGTGGTTTCCTTCCACATTCCTCCATGGTGGAGTTGTCCTGTCTTGTTCTGATTTGGTTTCACCAGATATGGTCGCTCTGTTCTGGGTAAGGAAGATGCATTTTGGGGAGTTTCAGCTGGATCTGAAGTGAAGACTCATCCATTCTTGGTGTGAACATCCCAGTGGTGATCGCGTTCATCGTTTCCTCTTAGACGTCGTCTTTGTTTCATGCTTTCTACATCCTCGCCGATCATCTGTTGTGGCCACCTTTGTCTCTTCTGAATGTCATGGCGGCGGGTTCATGACTCTCTGAGTTTAGGGTTCTACCTTGGGTTGATTTGCTTTTATGTTTGTGGGTGGTTGGTGATGGTGTGGGTGTTGATTCTTTTGTTGTTTTCTGGGTTTTGGGGTGGTCTTTTTGGTGTTGTGTTTCTGTAGGTTGTGGTTCTTGCTGGTGATCTTCTTTTCTTGTGGTTTTTGACGGCTCTTCTCAACCCTTGGTGTTAGCTTACTCTGTTTTGTCATGGTTACCTCTGTTGCTGGCTCCCTAGCCTTGTTTCAACTCTGAGCAATCTGGTACAGTCCTGTCCACCGCCATGTAATATCTTCGGTGGTTCATTGTGATGGTTCTTCTTCGAACAACTCCTAGAAAGCGACATATGGTGTTGCAATGTTCAATTGCCATGGTCAAGCCTGTATTGGACGAGCTGAAGCTGTTCTTTGAGCATTTCTGATGAATGAGGGAGCAAAGAGTGGTTAAGATGCTCTATTTTATGGCTCTTGAAAGGAAAGCCTTTGTCTGGTTGGATCATGCATTGCTTTTGATTGTCCCTATCTTTTCCTCGTTGTCTTGGTGTGTTCCGCTGGATGATTGTTGTTTTTCTTTCTTGTTTCCATTTCTCATGATGTTATCCACTCAATGTAACCGAATCCATTTGATGAGCAATATAAGTGATCCCTTTGTCAAAAAAAAAAAAACAATAGAGCAGTGATCTTCCGAATTCTTAGAATTAATATTTTATAAGAAAAATTATAAAAGAGAACAAACTATTGACAGCTAAAAATTAAAGATATATGTCAAGCTCCAACTGATCACATCGGTTCTTATGGGTGTGATTCAATTATGGATGCAAGTGTTTCTCTTACCCAAGAAAGTTATGAACTACATATATAACATTTGTTCCACGTTCCTTTGGCATAGTGGTGATGGGGGCGTGAAAAAAATTGGATGAGAACGAGTAGTCAAAAGTCATAAGGAATGGGGTTAATGGAATTTGGAGCTTAGAGATCTATTCTCTTGGAACCGAGCCCGCACTACAAGAATTATATGGCTTATTTTAACGAAAAGCTGTCCGTTTATGAGTATTTAATTAAAATAGAAAGTATGGCAATTCACAAGATAAGCGCCCGGGTTACAGCCATACCATACAGTGTGAGGGGATCTGGGTCGCTTGGATTCTAAAATATAAGGTGAAATTTGGTAGCCTCTGGATACAATGCTGTCAAAATCGTGCATTAAAACTTAAGAGATTACGCTTTTACCTGTTTTGGTCGCCAAAACGCTTTTATGTAGAATCGTGGTTTTCCCTTACAAATGTAGTCAAAATCTACGCTTTAAAACTTAAAAGCTTACGGTTTTACGCTTCTAGGTCACCCAACCGCTTCTAGGTAGAATTGCATTTTTAACTGCATTGTCTGGATAGTAGTAAGATGAGTCAGAGTAGCTCTTGGGCTTGGAGGCGGGTACTTAAATGAGAGCTCTTCTTCAGACTTCAAGTGCTTTTCAGTCAACAAGGGGGCTTTATTATGATGGGATAGTAAGTCTATGGAAAAGTTTATCTTTGTTTAAAAAGACCATCATTTAAATCTGACCCAAATAACAAGTTTGCCTATACTCAATCCAAACCACCCACAGAAATACATTTATTAATAAATTAAAATCTCCGTAAAACAAATATCACCCACACAAATTAACAGTTGTTGTCTCTAAGTAGCTAGGTGACACTTAAAATGATGGCGCTACTTCATAGTTGCAGTGCCATTCTCATGGCTACTTGATCCTCTTCTTACAAAGTGCGTGCATCATCAATTTTCAACGATCTTCAAGTTTACACAACGATGGATGGATCCAAGCTTTTTCCAACAATGGGGGAGGTTCTTATTCACAACATTACTACGGGGTTCCAATTCAATTCATAACTTGCTGCTAGGGAGCGAGCGAGGAGGGTCCCAGTCAGTAGCGATGTGACTGCGGGTAATCTCCTTGAGCGATGTGCAGCCGCTTAGCGCCATTGTCAGTTCAAGCTCATCCCTCAGCATCTGCAGTACTTTCCTCACTCCAGCTTCTCCATCTGCCGCCAATGAGAACAACACAGGCCTCCCAATCTGCCAAACCCAACAGAACACATAGAAGGCATCAAACTAGCTGCAAAGGGTTGCAAGGCCCAAAAAAGTTTGGACGTTTTAGAGATTGGCTTACAAATACACCAGAAGCTCCCAGCGCAAGTGCCTTGAACACATCTGTCCCGCGGCGAACTCCACCGTCTAGGAACACAGGCACTCTACCCTGTGCAGCTTTCACAACCTCCTCCAGAGCAGTGATGGTGGCTGGAACGTAGTCGAGCTGGCGGGCTCCGTGATTGGACACAATGATCCCTGCTGCTCCATTTTGTACTGCCAGCTTCGCTGCCATTCAACACACCAGCTGGAAATCGTAAGACCGCCCGAGGCAAGAAGAAATGTGGGAAGCAGGAACTGAGTTTGGGTTGGTTTTTGCTTTACCGTCTTCAGCTGTCAGCACCCCCTTCACTAAAATTGGCAGTGAGGTGATGGTTTGAAGCCACTTCACATCCTGGGTTAAACAACAAAACAACTTAGTACAATATTACTAGCCAAAATGTCACTGTTTCAGTTGGTCAATGGAGATGGAGGGAAACTGGTGCTCGTAGTTAGTACCTTCCAGCTAAGCGTCTGGTCGACTTGGCCAGCAACATAGGAGGCCAATCCTGAGTCACTGGTCTGAGGGGGAAAAAAAGCATAATTGTGATAACAATACCGAATGGAGCTTGCAGATTTTACAAGTTGAGAAAGAGTGGGGTCTTTGTGGGAGTGACCTTGTCTACTGTCATTTTGCCCAAGTCCAAGCCTTCAAAGTTCTTCAGCGTCAGATTGGGTGGTAAAGCAAACCTACAATAAAGGAGAATGCAGCTCAGTGCTTACACACAAGTAGTTATAAGTGCTTGGATCCATCTGGGTAGAGGTTCATGAACGAACCTATTCTTGATATCAGCTTCTCTCCGACCAAGCCTTGGAGTGTCAACTGTAAGAGCAATTGCCTTGAATCCGGCTCTTTCGGCTCTCCTAACCAGCTGAGCGACTACATTCCTGTCTTTATACACCTGGGGAGGTATTAAGCCAGCCTCGTGAGTAATCCGAAATGGATGCACAGGTTCTGAACCAAATGGGAGAAATAGGATTGAAGGGTTTTTTTTCTTTGCAGAGAAAAGCACACTCACATAGAGTTGGAAGAAGCGAATGCCAGGGCCTGTTGAAGCTACCTCTTCAACACTGGATGTAGCCCATGATGACAAAGTCTGCAAAAGATCACATCAATGCATGGATTATCTGTGGACGATACCCTCCAATCAAAATCCAATTCAAGTTCAAATTTTTTTACCATAATGGTGTCAGCTGCAGAAGCTGCTCTTGCTGTCGCATTCTCCCCTGCGGTCCACCATAAGCAAATAGAAACAAGGAGCCTTGTGTGAGTCAGCGGCAGCTCAAGCAATTTGAATGAATGGAGGAAAACTGGGACTTAATACCATCAGGGTGTGCCATTTTCTGCATAGCGGTTGGAGCAATCATGATTGGCATCGAAATATTGAAGCCCAGTACAGTCGTTGTCATGTCAATGTTGCTCACATCAACGAGAATCCGAGGACGAAACCTATAAATTCAAATCAGAGTCCCATAAATGACCAACAATCTAATGTTCTTCCAGCAATAAAAGGAGCAGGTGGGGGGGTTGGTATTACAGGATTCGAGAGAAGGCATTGCGGTTTTCCTTGAGAGTCCACTGGTCCTCAGCACCAGAGGCGTAGTAGTCATATACCATCTTGGGCAATTTCTGCCTCGCGATTTCTTCATACTCCATCACGTTAGTAATCTCCTCCATCCTGCAATCGAACTTCGATCCGAATCAGAGACCCATTACAGCACACGCCACAAAGAAGAAACAAGATGGGTACCAACTTTCCCCGTGGAAAAAATTCACAGCAGAACCGACACAGAATCAGATGAATATAACGAAACCTCGGATGGGTTTTTTGCTTTTCAGCGTACCTTTCCTTTGAGAGCTGGTGATCAAAGCTGAAAGTACGATGAGGACGTTGGAGATCTCTACGGGGACCGAAACAGGAAAGAGAGAACGGAGATCAGCACCCACAGGAAGACTGAGAGAGACGTGATGGAATTGGCCTAGCTAGTAGTGTACTGTAGTGGTTTCGCTTGCAGTAGTAATTTGTTCAGCTGATGCATGCCAACAATTGATTCCACCATAAACAAACCAATGAGGATGCACTGTGCGACACTGACCGGTAAACATTGTGAGCTGAGAAAGAACAAAAGATTATAGTATTATGTTATTACCATTTTGGAGGAAGTGGTACAATTGGGAGGATAACGACACGGGAAGACGAGGTGGTGAGATTGGTTTTGGTCTTCTCAAGAAACTGTGTGGAAATATTTAATGGCCAAGTGCTAAGAATCTGTTCTGTTAACATGGGAAAGTGGGAAAATCCAACCAAGCAGCCCTTCCTTTTCCAATTTTTGATAGAAGCACGTAGGGCTGGAAGTTTGTTACCGGTGTTTGGGATATACCCAATACCGTATTGAATTTGTTTATATTTGGTATTATCGAATACACGTGTTATTTTGTGGGATTGGCAATGAGATTTAATTTCAATTGTTGTTTGATATTAGAGATTACGGGAGTGGGATGGGTATATTACTGAAATACCGATCAATACCGATATATAAGCTAATGTGTATTTTATCCTCTCAACTAGACTCTCTCATTCACTACTACGCGACCCTCAACCACCAAAAGTGTCATTTAATTATACATAGATCATTACATCAATATTTCACACTAGTATTAGTCGTCTCTCAAACTCAAATTCGTCAAATTAAAGATTACCAATTACAAGAATTTGAGATGTTAGCTCTAGACAACTCAAGACTCTTTGCTTAGTCTCTTTGACCTAAATTAAAAAAATAAAATATAATTTATATATTTAATTATTAATTACAAAGGTAATTAATTTTGTATTCGATAATACCGATTGGGATACCGAGGTACCGATTGGGATATCAAGGTACCAATTGGGATACCAAAATATTTAGGGATTGGGATACCGCAATTATTTAGGGATTGGGTTTGGGATTGATTTTAAGGTATTATTCGGTATTCGGGATTTCAGTATTTGGTATTGGGATACGGATACCGTACCGATTTCCACCCCTAGAAGCAGGCGTATTAAAGACTACTAGTTGAAGGTCATCATCAATCATATAAAGAAGAAGTTCAACCGGACCTCCCCAAGCAACCTCAGTACAACTTCCACTCAGCAGCGGTAGTTTTCACAACTACCATTATGGAGCTGATGAAGGTGCCTTTCATGAGCTGGATCAGATGGAGGATGCCCTACCAGCACCAGTCAGTGACCCCTCCAATGAAGAAGGAGAGAACAACGTCAGTGCAGACAGCTCCGACCCTCTTGAAGGTGCTGATGATTCAGGACCAGAGTCAGACTCAGCTAATGATGATGAGGTGGCTCGTGACCGTGTACCAGTCCCCTACTACAATCACATTCCAGATGACAATTGGATGGTCGACAGCGACATGGAGCCGCCAAAGGTCCCAATATGGGGTCCACTCACTAGGTTTATGAAGGGCAACAATTTGGCTCGAAGAAGGAGGTGCGGCATGCCATTGAGACAGAAGCAATGACTCGGCATTTTGAATGGTACACAACTCATTCCAACACTAAAAGGCTCATAGTCAGATGCCGTAATCATCACGAGGGGTGCAATGTTAGGATTCGGGCCATCAACAGCAAGAGACACGACCACTGGGTCATATCCCGTGCAGTGAACACACACACATGTGTGTCATCCATAAGTTACCAAGGCCATCGACAGTTGAAATCTAGGGTGGTTGCTGCGGCTATCAAGCATATAATTGAGCAAGATCCGGACCTGAAGGTGAAAGTCATAATCACTGACATTGCAAGTCGTTATGGTTATATGATTAACTATAAGAAGGCGTGGCATGGAAAGCAGAAAGCTCTGGCCGCGGTCTTTGGTGATTGGGAAGAATCATATGCATTCCTTCCCAGGTTAATTTTGGCATTGGAGGCGTCTAACCTTGGCACGGTTTTCTCCCCTCGATACCAAGATGAAGAGATACAACCCCCAGAGCCAGGTAACAAGCGCCATTTCAGACGACTTTTTTGGGCATTCAAGCCATCTATTGATGTTTTTGGCTACTGTGTCCTTGTGATCCAAGTGGATAGTACATTCCTTACCGGCAAGTACAAGGGCACTCTCCTGATTGCCAGTGGGGCGGATGCAAACAGACAAGTCTTTCCTTTAGCCTTCGCCATCATTGAGGGAGAGAATGCTGATAGCTATGGATGGTTTTTCTGGCAAATTCAGCTCCACGTCACTAGGAGGACGAACCTGACAATAATCTCTGATCGGCACGTCGGCATTAGAGCTGCCATCTTAGGTTTAGATCCAGCCTGGAAGTGGTCCCAAAGGTGGTGCATACGACACTTCAAGAGCAACTGGAACCATCATTTCAAGCGGAAGAAGCTTGCTGATAATTTGTGGTGGATTGGTAAGTTCTCTATTAGCCGTTTAATTTTGTCAGCTAACAATATCTTGTAATCAGAAGAGTGGTGCACTTGTTAGACTCTTTCTAAAGTGATGTATGCCTAAGGAAATAGGGTTTTAAGCGATTATCATGATCCTCCCATTTCTTGGGAAAATTGGATTTTAAGCGATCTTCGGATCCCCCCTTTTTCTGTCAAACAGGCTGTGTTTCTAAGGAGATGTATACCTCTCCTGAGAGTCTAACGAGAGTACCTCCGGGTTGTTCGAATTGTACTAAACTGCCGAAAATTGACTAACGTACTACTTTTCTGTGTCTTTCTCATCGTACACGCAGAAACTGCTCCCTCCCGATGCGGTCTCCGCGTCCCGAGGCGCTGACCACTCCTTCCCGATGCGCTCAGCGATCCACGCTCCAAAACCGCTCCTCCTCGCTGCGTTCTGCGATCCACGGCGCAGATCGCTAACGTGGCATTGCTCCTGCCCGCTGGATCGCCACACCATCCTGCGGTTTGCAAGGCCGCTGCCCACTCAAAGCAGACCGTTCCATGGAGGTGCGGTTCCTGGCGCCAAACGCACCTTAGAGGTGCGGTTTAAGTATAAATCGCACCCTGAGGATGCGTTTTATATATAAAACGCACCTCTAAGGTGCGGTCCATAAAATAGGGTGCTATTAGTGTAAATTTTTTTGGTTGGGTGCTATTTTTATAATTTTTTTTAAATAGTGCTATAATTGGAAAAATCCCAGCAAAAAGGGCCCAGTTTTGAAAAAGTTGCAGCTTAGAAGGGAAACCAACTTCATTATTAGAGTGATATAGATTGCCAATGCACATGTGTTTTATTTGCGAAAAGATGCACCATATGAAGTTTTGGTTTAAAGTTGCAGGAATTAATCTTCCAAGTTTGAAAGTCACGAACATTCTTAAAATTATAAAGATAAATACAATTTAATAGCCAAACCTTTCGTTTTAAACTATATAATAGCCAAACCTTTTCGAAAACAATTTAATAGTCAATCCGTTAACTTTTCGTCTGGTCAACAGTTAATTGATTTTAATTTGGCAAAATCACTACTGAAATGGAATGAATTTGATGATGTGGCACAAAATCAAACACTTGACTAGATAATTATAAATTTCAACTAAGTCTTATATTTTTATGCAAAAGTTAAAAAAAAAAAAATTTTCTTGTTTCTTCTTCCCTTCCCCTCCCCTCTCTCAATCAGGGAACTCCTTTGCGACAGCGGAAGACAACCCCACCGCCGTCTCCGCCTCATCATCTTTCTACTGCGGCTACGTGGCGACAAATTTGATTTCACCGACGCAATCCCTCTCACCAGCAGATGGCGACGAATTTGGAGATTCAGTAGCCAAGGTCGAAGATGAAGGAGAAGGGCCTCCAACCCCAACTGATGATGACGATTTCTGGCTGGGATTGGCGATGGAGATGATGATGCAGATCGAGCCCCAACCCAATTCCTATCGTCACCACTTTAGAAACCAAATCCTCCTTTTGCTCGCTCCCTACCGAATTACACCCTAAAGTCAATCCCAATCCCTAAATAATTTCGGTATCCTAATCCCAATCCCTAAATATTTTGGTATCCCAATCGGTATTTCGGTATCCCAATCGGTATTATCAAGTACAAAATTAATTATCTTTGCAATTAATAATTAAATATATAAATTAGATTTTATTCTTTAATTTAAGGGGAAAAGACTAAGCGAAGTGTCTTGAATTAGGATATTATTAAGGAGAAAGGAGGAGAGGAGACATCTCAAGTTTTTGTAATTGGTAATCGTTAATTTGACGAATTGGAGGTTGAGAGACGACTATTAATAGTGATAAAATCATCTATGTATAATTAGGAAATCGCCGGCGTTGGTGAAGTAAGGAGGAGGTGGCAGCGAGGACGGATCACAAATTGACGAGGTAGAGCTAGGGATTTATCTTTTATTTATTTATTTGAAGAACAACAATGTGTTATAATATTAAAAAAGTGATTGTTTGTCACGTCATTTTGTTGAGTTTCCACTTTAGAGTCTATTAACCGCCGTTGACTGGACGAAAAGTTAACGGATTGACTATTAAATTGTTTTTGAAAAGGTTTGGCTATTATATTGTTTAAAATGAAAGATTTGGCTATTTAATTGTATTTACCCAAATTATAATTACTGATAATGCAGGCTCATTCATTGGATCAATGTAAACCAGCTCGTTTGTTTTATCAGTATAAGTATCTAAAATGGAATCAACTTTTTTTAGAATTTGGGAAAGAAAAGTAGTTGGCTAGACAACGAAAAGTAGTTGGCTAGACACACGTCTGATAATAATGTGCTCAATTTTTGTTGATAAGTCCCCCGGTGCACGCCTTGAATGTTCATCCCGAGGTAGTAGGGATGGTCCTCGCCAAGGAGTTTGTGTTTTCATAGTAAGATGATAGTAATGTTTACGAGTCTCCGTCTACTATTCTTTGCAATGAAGAACTAGAGTGCAGTGTTGATATGTTTATCAAGTTGCACTAGTTTGAGTAGGTTTGCTTGGGGACAAACAAACTCATAAGTGTGGAGGAGTTTGATAACACTCAAATTGGTGATATTTACCCTTCATATTTAGGTTTGTTTCGTGCTAATTCATGATCATAATCAGAAGAATATCATCGATTGCACCCCTATTCATTCCTATTTGATTATATAGTGATTTTAAGGGTGCTTTAGACGATACATGTGAATTAGGTACGAAATGGGCACAAGTGTAGTGAAATGGGCAGGAGGTTGATGATCACAGCCTGGACGGGAAAGATCTTGGCCAAGACAGCAGACCGCGAAGTAGGAGAGAAGATCACAGACTAAGGACCCTAGTTTGCGGCAACAAAAATAGAGCCCTTGGGCTTGAACTTCGTGAATAAGCCACCCAAGATAAGAATGGAAGTTTCAACAGTCGAATCACGATGACCATCTTCCCTGACTGCGAGGAAGTTCACGGCAGTGACTCACGGATCGCGGCCGTGAACTCAGCCGCGAACTCCCCAAAGATGAAGACCAAAATGGCGAAGCTTGAAGATTGCGGGATCAAAGGGAAAGATCACGACTGCGAACTCCCCCTGCTCGGCCGTGAACTTGTCTGCCCTCCTGAAGTCTAAAAATAGAGGACCTACTCCCCCATTTTAAGAGAGCTGACTTTGAGATAGAAATTTTTGGTTTAGAGAGAGAGAAGAGAGAGAATCCGAAGAAAGGAGAATAGGAGAAGAAGGAGAATCTCGAGGAGAGGAGCCATCTTAGTTTGAGGGCTATTATGTAATGAATGAATATGTAAGGATTTTGAATGAATGTGTGTTGTCTAGTTGCTTTTAATGTTTCATCTAGCTTTAATTATGCTTGGGTAAGTCGCCTACTAGGCTACTTGAGCTTCTACGTTGGATATGGAGTTTTAGGGTTAGACGAGTATGCTTCATATGGTATATTAGGGTTAGATGAATAAATAGATCTTGTGGTGAACGAGGCAACCGAATCCCTTCCACAAGAACGCCTTCCTAGATGGAATCCCAGACAAAACCTCGATGAGGATGGTAGGTAGTACCCATTGAAAGGAGCTAAGGGTCGTTTGCTTCTAGGATTTTAGAAAATGAGGGATTATGATAAAACCTTGGATTTTGAATATGAGAGATTATGTTGGATTTTGAAACTTCCATGTTTGTTTGTAGGATTTGGTAATGGCTTTTAGTAGGTTGGAATTATGGCTTGATGGGGGAAATTACTTTCTTATCCTTAATGAACCACTTTTTACTTTACTTGTATTTTGAATGTTTTTGTATATACATGAAGAATTAGCATATGTAAAAATGGCAGCAACATCCATACTATTTGGTCATATTGTATACACGCAAGAAGCCATTAAAGTAAATTGAAATTCTCAACCCAAACCAATAATGTCGAAAGGAAAATCAAGGGTTTGGATTGGATTATAAAAAAAGAGGATGTAAGCATGAAATAATTAATTGTTGAGCTTCATATAAAAGGAAGACAAAACGACGATAGGCAGAGATGGAAAAGGTTGCCGGAGCTTTTTGCTGTGTTGCAATCCCTTGGCAACGAAGAGACAAAGTTGGTGAGATGAGAGTGTAGACAAAAGTCCTCAGTAGAGATAATAATAACCGAGGGCAAAAATGGATTACACAAAATGAGTGGGGGTAACACGGTCATTAAACATCATGGATTATATCTATCTTCCAAAATCCTAGCTATAGAGGTAAGATTTTATAATCCATGGGGCCCACGGATTTTAGCTCCAAATAATCCAATATTAGTGGACCCCACAGATTGAAACAAAATCCATTATATGCTAACAAACATGGATTCATTATAAAGTCCAACATATGTTGGATTTTGGGCCAAAATCCAACACCAAAATACCAAAAGCAAATGACCTCTAAGTTCTTTATGCCCCAGATACATGAGCCTAGACCGAGGTGACAATGGGGTAGGTAAAGCGTACTCGGAGGCATGTTTATAATCACAAAGGCCACGAAAAAGAGCTCACTCACCACATTCGCTTAACCCAACATGTTTAGGAATAGTAATAATAATAACTACTATTATTATACTTATTAAAAAACAGAAAAAATTATTCTTCCCACCAAACCACCCTAATTCCCCTAACCCAGAACCCCCCCCCCTCATGATCGGAACGAAAGAAAAGGAAGCCCAATGCCATCCTCCCTCGGTTGAGTCCAAGCCATTTCCGCGTTCCATGGATCAGCCCGAGTGTGCAATCGTCTGAGAAATGTAAGGACGATAAATCCTAGTCATTTCCAAGTTTGTTTGTTTAATCAAACTAACTTGAACCCGTCAATCGTGGACAATAGCTTGACAAAAAGGAATCAACATCCAAAGTCTTTGAAATTGAACCTAGGCACGTTCGTTCAAGAGGTAAGGGAACTCAATTCCTTCGAGCTAAATTGAGTTTTCATGTGATGTTTCGTGACAGTGCAGTTGTGGAAATTAGCGATAGTTTTACAAGCTATTAGTGACAGTTTTGGATTGGTTACTAAAGCTGTAGAAAATTCTCAAAAATGTTATTTAAGCTCTTTAAATTGTTTTTGGTCTCTGCACGAGTCTTTTATGGGTTTAACAATTTTAGAAATTGAATAAAATTTAAAATGGGCCTTTAATTTAATTTGAGAATTTTTTAAGTTGATTTACTAAATTTAGAAAGTGGTTGAAGGTTGTTTTCAATTAATTAAAAATCATGTTGAGGGGATTTTAAAGATTAGATAATTTTCCAATAGACTAGACATCATGACCGACCTGGAAGGATTATGGTGAGCATTTTTAAGGTGGTTTAAGATGGATTAAAAATTCGTTCAAGGCTAATTTGATTTGAAATTGTCGGTTTTGAAAGGGTTTATTTCTAGGAAATTTTTAAAGGAGTTAAGGGGGTCTTTGGAAAGAGGTTTGAGGATTGTATTTTTAGGAGGAGTCTTCTAGTGATTCGAAAGGGGTTTTAGAGCGATAAAGGCCGTCTAAAAAGGAATTTATGGTTCATAGGTTTCTGAGGTAATTCGACGAAAGGGATTTCTCTGAGTAAGGAATCGAGGGCTTGACTTTCGAGGTGAGTGTAAAGGGGGTAATTTCTACGTCGAGTTTTTAAGGTTAAGCTATATGAATTCAAGCTTTCAGTTAAGAGTTATAATTACTCAAGATGCATGTTTGTGGATTCCTTTTTTCTAGACATTTGAACTAGGAGAATTGAGAATGTATGAGGCCTATGGATCTTTGTTGAGGTAACCCATCACCTATTAAAGGTGAGGGTGATATTATGTAATGTGACCTAATGAAGGTGAGGGTGATGTGAAGTGTATTTTGAGGTACATAACTTTCTAAAGATGGTGGGGATGATGTGTATGTGATGAGTGAGTGTTTCTAAGAAAAGGGAACCCCCCCCAGGTGATTGGATCACTACTGGACAACGGTACGATACACAGTGTACTTGATTAGGCATGGAAACGGACGATGAATCAAAACGCGGGCCATTCCTAGGAGGTTAGGACACAGGACGATGATAAGAATGCGGTGGTCATAGGTTAAGGAGTGGTCTAGTTATGAGATTAAGGGTGGAGAGTAATGCCAACTCTCACAAATTCATTTAAAGGACAATGCTAAAGTAAGAGAGTAAGAACATCTCCCGCAAAGTAAAGACAAATATTTGAGTTTATTATATTGTGATTTCTTTGTAGCAGCGTAGACGGACCCCTTCTCACTCACCAGGTAGAGGAAGAGTTAGAGGAAGAGTAGCTCGAGTGGAGATAGTGTGAGACGAGCAGCAACATCATTAGTGAAGATTCCTAAGGAAGGATTATAGTAAGGAATTGTAGCTTGAACTTGTTTAGTTGTTTCGTTTCATGACTATGAGTATAAACTGGAGATTCAGAGTTTCTATTTTATGATTTATGGATTGAAGTTTTCCAACTGTTTAGGGCTTTACATTTGAATTTAAAGGAATGATTCAGTTTTTGTTTTTCTTGTTTGATTTTTAAGAAATTTTACTCTGCTCCGGAGCAACAGTTTTATATTATTAGTTAAAATGATCAGGATGTTACACTCCCTGAGCTTGAGGAAGAGGGTTGTCCAGTTTAATTTTCTCTTCCATGGGTGGTTTTATGATATATGTATAGGGTACATAATTATAATGTTGATTGTGGTGCTTGTCTGTGTCTCAGGTTAAAAGGCCAACAAACTATCTGGATTTTAATTCTTATGCGTTCATGTATTGCATAACAGGTAATGGCAATTTGGAATAAGATCATCTTGTGATGGCATTTATGGATGTTTACTTTGTTTTGTCGCACTAACTTCCTTTTGTGTTTGTTATCAAAGAGGAAAAACAGAAAAGCATAGATATGGAAAGCCTTTGCCAAATAGTTGATCTCGTTTTGGGATTTAAATTTCGTGCTCAGGTTGATTACTTCATCTTCCAATTTTGTTGTAGGTTCTTTAGTCAAATACAACTTATAACAGGTCATATGTTTGTTGATATTTTCTATCAATTAGTAAGACAATAATCACACATTTAAAAAAGACAACATTACACAGCTTCATCATGATAGACAACAATAAGTACACAAATATTACATATAATTAACTTACTAACATCACTAACATCAGTACAAACACCAATATAAAACAACCAAAGAACTAATAATTACAAACTTCTAGCAAGAACCTGAACATAAACCACCTACCCTAGTTACAGCCTGCATAACGACCATAGACTACATTCTGGCTTCCAAGTAAAAGCATCATTGATACTACCAAAAAACAACCCTTACTTTATGGTTAGTCGGCTGATTATAGTGGCTACTGGCTACCATAGCCGATTCGCCATTATCTACATCAACCTCCACGGTATGAAAGTATTCCTCACTTGTAGAATTGGCTTGGTGCTGGGAATGACCATTGGCAGCTTGAGTTTGGAGTTCATTAAGCAGCCAATGGGTCTTCTCCTTCAGTTCAACAACTTGATACTCTAACTATTTTATCTTTTTTTTTTTCCGTAAAAAACTCTCTATTTGGCATGGTGCATATATCACACCATTGAAAGAAATCATACCACTTCTCTACCTGAAAAAAAAAAAAAACATAAACCTAGTCCCTATGACTAGGCTGGAAGTTTGGTACCTGTATTTGTGATATACCGAATACCATACCGAAATTGTCGATATTTGGTATTACCGAATATAAGTATTATTTATTGGGATCGGGATTGAGATTTAATTTCAAGTGTTATTCGGTATTAGGAAGTACGAGATTGGGATCAGTATATACTGAAATACCGATCAATATCGACATATAAGGTAGTGTGTATTTTATCCCTCTAAACTAAACTCTCTCTCTCTCACTACTACCATACCTTCAACCGTTAAGATAATCACTTGATTATACATATCTCATTCCTTCACTATTTGACAACCCATACCAAGCTCATTTTGTTATTTGTAGTATGTTTATGGTTGCTAGTGGTCCATTATTTCAGCTTGTTGCTTTAGTTTGTTAATGCGTTTTATAGGCACCACATTTTTGTAGTGTGTTGTTGCTGTAGTTGTGTTTTTTTTTCCATTTGTTTTGCACAAGTGTTAGCACCACTTTGTTGTTTGTTTTATATATTTTGAGAATGGTTTTTGAAGCTAGTATTTAGGTTTTTATATTTGATTTAATTTGAAAGAAATTAATTTCGTATTTGGTATATACCGAACGAAATTTTAGTGATTGGGATTGAGATACTAAATTTATTTTGGGATTGGGATTGCAGTTGAGTTTAGGGTACTAACTGGTATTGGGGATTTGGGTATTTGGTATTGGGATACCTATACCGTATCGATTTCCACACCTACCTACGACCATCTTACCATCAACACAATCAGTGCAACATACAAAAAATGGCTTTCAATCCTAAACTTCTTGAAACTATTGAATTAAATTTGAATATAGGGGGTGATAATCGGTCGGTTAATGGATTAACCAGTTATCAACTAGCCGGTTATTGGTTTACCGTTGTGCCCCAAAGCGATGTCGGCTACCGGTACTAGAAGAAAACCGGTCAAACTGGTAACTGGATAACCGGTTAACGGTTAGAACCCGATTATCATCCCTATACTGGATATATCTTATCTCCCTTCTCCCACCCACAAAGGAAACCACCTCCCACCTGGTTACCATCATTTCTTCCTCTTTGCAAACCAACGAAACATAGCAACAAAAATTGCTCCTTCCTCCTAGATTTCATCTCCTCATCCTTTCTCTCTGTGTGTGTGTGTGTCTCTGTCGGTCTCCTTCCGCGAACCAGACAGAAACTTGCCCAAAAATCCTATCGTTTCCTCTTTGTCAAGACAAACATAGAGTTCAACGACAAGACATATTGACGATGATTGTAACCCGATGGTCCCCGACAACGAGAATGCAAAGGTAAGCTTTCCTTTTAGGTTGCATGTTAAATTTAAAGGTTTTGTTTAGTTGTTTTAGGGTTATGATAATGTTTCTATGTTTTGGATTTTGATCTCACATGAGGGAGGAGGGGAAGGGCCGATTTGTTTTGAGTCTCGCTGGCGGCAAGATGGGATGTCACCAAACTCGGTGAGCGGATTGTGACCATGGAAATGGTTGCATGTGGTTTATTTGGTGATTTTTGGTTTGAATACGTTTATGATCTTCTCGTATTGGCTTTTGGGTTATCTTTGCACTACAACAAATTTGGCCTATTAGGACAAAAAATTTATTTTGTCATTTTCTGTTTGTCACAATAGGTACAATGATATGAAAAAAATAATATATGTCCTATTTGGTATGCCTAATGTGACAAAATAGTTTTTGTCATAATAAGTCGTCATTTAAAGTGAGTAATGTGACTAATATTTCGTGTCACAATTATTTTGTCAAAATAGGCGTCCCATATCAGGATGTAAGAGACTCAACAATGACAAATTTCTTGTTTTCAGAATAGTTCGTCATTTAAAGTGAGTAATGTTACAGATATTTCGTGTCACAAATAAGTTTGTCAAATTAGGCATCCCATATCGAGATTTAAGAGACACAAAAGTGACAAATTATATCGTCAGAGTAGCTTTTTGTCATATTTTGTCTTCCTGAATTGTTTAAATGATAAAGTATTTTGTCACAATAGATAGTAATAATCCCACTGCGAGCTGAAAAAAGTGCATGTTCGTCATAATATAGCGATTTCGGCTTTGACAAAAGACAAGTTCGTCATAATGTAGTAGTTCAAGATTATAGGAGGGATAATTTTTTGGCTCGAAATTTTACTTTGGTTCAAAAATTTTGTTTTGGCTCCAGCACAAAAAAACATACCTGCCTCTTCTATCTACAAAATCTAGCCTATCGACGTCAGCCGAAATAAGACTTTCGTTCTACTCCCTCTTTCTTCGAGGTCTCTTCTCCACCTTCTGATTCCACCTTCTTTCATCACCGTCGTCTTCCTCATTCTCAACATTAACCCCAGACAGTTCCTTCTGCCCATCTGCTACACTTTTCATCCTCACCGGTGTGTGCAGCGACAAAGCGTGAGACCTGAAATCACCATCTTCCACGCAACGCATCCTCCATCGAAACTAAGTCGACTGGTGCGTTCTGATTACATACATATCTTTCATCGATTTCAATGCCTCTCTAGCATGTTTTATAGCCTAAAATTAAAATCCCCATCTGCAGGCTTCGATCAACTTGTCACCCACAACCGCAACTCCCCTGTTTTCCTTCCTTTAAATTGATATTCATCCCAAGCCGGGATCAGTGAGTCGAATGAGAAAATTTTCTGTGGAGATTTAGGGCTCGAAGGGGAACCACACCTCCGCTTCACTTCTTTTTCACTTCGTCACCAAATTGTCGTCGGCAACAGTGAGCAGTTCAACACTCCCGTTGAATTTTCATCCTATTTATGAAGTTTGGGTTGGTCAGCATCAATTCCATGCATCTGAAATTGGGATTGAAATTTCAGATTTTAGGTTTTTCTAGGGTTTTAGTTTTTATGGAATTTAAACTTCCTTCTTCCAATTTACTACTTTAATTTCTTCACTCTATGCAAGCATATATACCAAGAAAGAGAATGGTAGGAAATTGAAGCACAAGCAACAATAGTGCAAGCAGCCTAAGATGGGAAGATGTACATTGATTATCAAGTTTTGTTATCTGGAACTGTCATGTTGTTTTCGTTCTGGTGTATTTGTTTCTCAACCTAGAAGGTGGTTTCATTTTGCATTGCTGCTTAGATTTCTGGTCTGTATTGCTTTCATTTAGCTTAGTATGAGGTTCCAGCTCTGAAGATTATTGTCTTTAGGTTCACTCAGGCAACTGGATCTTCAGTTTGCACGGGAAAACTGCATCCAAGTGGAGGATGTCCCAGTGATGCGGCTATGGGAATTGCTACCATATTTAAGTGAGTTTAAGCTTAGTAATAAAATTTGGTTTCCCAAATCCTTAGCTTCAAATAGTAATTTGCTAAATTAGAGGCTTATGGTTTTTGATTTGCAGGTGAGGTTGAAAGAAACAGTGGAGGTTGCTATTCAGTTTAGGGCACATTGTGTAACCCAGGGCATGAATAACGCATCATCGAAGGTGATAATCCCTTCTTTTATTTTTGTATTTAAGACACAAATCAAATCTAATAGGATCTATCTCTCCTTTTTCTTTCATTTATTTTGCTGCTGCATCAGTATCTGACATCTTCTCTTCTTTCCAAAACCAGATTCTGATGGTTGGGTGGAAGAAAAAGTACCTTTCTTAGATATGTTTAAGAACAAGTGGGTATATAAGGTAAACAAAGCAATTCTCAGCGCAAAGAGGGTTGCCTTGTTTGATCGAGATCTGATTTTGGGAAAATGAAAGAAGACTACGAGGTAACCAATCCATATACTCTCTCTAGCTTCATTTCTTTTATTTAATCTTTCTCCTTCCGACCTTCTTCTCTAGTATCGACTTTCTACCGGTCCTTGTTGTCGTCAAATGAAAACCGTGGCGACTAATTCTTTTGCAACTTAATTAGGGGTTTGTCGATGTTAGTTGATTGAGAATTTGAGTCGAGGTTGGAGTCTCTTCCCATGGATTTGCCGGTAAGAATAATATTTGGCCGTGGGGAATTATCAGTTTGTAGTTTCTATGAATCTGCTGCTATCTCATTTGGATGAGTTTTGGAATGCTTGATTAAGGATATCGGGTTGCATGTATGGTTAAGCTAATGAATTTGATGAAACGAGTATAGTACATCTGCTGTAGTAAAGCAATGTTCAGGACTTAATCTGATTATTTTGGCATTATGACACAGTCAATGTGCTAATATGAGCTTATAATAGATGTAATGGATCTGGATGTATATGAGATATATGCCCCAAGTGGATTTATAAAAATATACATGTGTTCAGATATTTTAATTACTGTCTTGTGTATGCACATCAGTACATTCAATGTTCTATTATTCTATGACTCTTGTATTCTTGTTATCAGACTGCTTGGATTGGCGTTGGTACTCTATATCGAACAAGTGAAGATAAACTTTCAAGATTCAACGACTAAATTATAAAAAGTGAGAGGGTTGGAAATGTGTAAATATCTTGCTATTGGAACTCGACGTTTGCTTAACAGAGTCCAAAACAATGAAAATTGCATCTTGGGAACAAAGCAGCTATTGACAAAGAGCGTTCCAGGATGTAAGTTTTCAACCTTTTATCCTTCATTGGTTCTTTCTCACCGTATTTTGTTGTGGTTAGTTGATAATGGATGTGACATTATCATATGCAATACACATGAGATGAATAGAGGGTACTTTGCCGACAATCTAGATTCCTCCCCTGCAAAGTTTCATTGTTGAGGATCTTCACTGTAAAGCCCGGCGATGCAGTCCATTTAGATAGAAGCAAATGTAGAGGGGAAGCATGTATCGGGCCAAGACATTGTTCAGAAGGTCCTGAAGAAAAAGATGAAGTATGGACTGAAGGAGAACCCAAGATCCGCAAAGGAGTTAGAATGGTTTGTGTTATGGTGGACAACTTAGAATGTTTGGTTATGTTGAACAAGGAGTTAGAATGCTATGGAAATAGTTGTAATGTTTTGGATCTTTGGTAATCTTTCCATTATCAGGTTGCAATGCAGGAAACAATTTCAAATTATAAAAATTTTGAAGCAGGTCAAATTTGACAACAATGTCATGTCGTCACATTATGTACATTGCCTGACAAATTGTTCTCTTGTCATATTAGACATGAGACAAATAAACCACCTTTCCTGACAACCTATACTCATCAAAATATGCAGTTATGACAAAATATATTCGTCATAATATTAAGTTATGACAAAATTATGTCGTCATAATAAACACTTGTGACAAAATGTATTGGTCACAATATACAATTTTGACAAAATCGTGTAATATGACAAACAATTCTTCCAAAATCATCAGATTATGACAACCGTAATGACAAAATATGTCATCATAACATCTCCATTTGTCACAAAAGACTATCCAGAACCTCAGCTATACTTAAAGCAAATGTGACAACCGTGTTTTAAATTTTTGTCACATTTGACCTATCCTGACGGCGATAAAATGACAAACCTTTGTGACAACACCTTTTATTATATTATACCTAATATGAAAAAATGGATATCTAATATGACAAAATTCAATCATCATAATAGGCCGAATTTGTTGTAGTGTTGGGGTTTGATGGAGGGGAGAAAGATAGAGAAGCAATTGCCAACGACTTGGTCTCACCAACAGTGGATATGCCCAAGCTGCCGATGAGAAACTCTAGGTAGATTTTTTCAGTTTGTTCTGGGTCTATTTTTGTTTGGTTATTTTTGTTCTTTTGGTGTTTTTGTGGATGTGGGAAAAAGAAAGTATCGGCCCCATCTCTCTCGCCCTCGTCATCCCTCTGTCCTTGCAAAATAGAAGCAACAATAGGCGAGGGATCGGTGACTGGTGCGTGGTGGAAGGATTGCTTGACTGGTGTGGTGGACTAATGAGAAGAGAAGGAGAGAACTGAAGACGGAGAGATGAGAGAAGCTCTGCGTCGCGTCGTGTGGCAAGGGAAGAGGAGGAAAAAATAATAGGGTTGTCTGGGTTTCGATAACTTGGTGTATCGGAATATTGACGATATTTAACCGGGAACAAAACGACATACCCTTTGCCTAAAATTGGCTACCACTAACTGGTACGGTCGGTTATCAGTTCGGTAAACGAGTAATCTGATAACCGTTATACCATTTACCATCCCTAGTTTAATACAAGAAACTACTGGAAACTTTTAGGGGTCGTTTGGAAGTTATGAGTGTAAATGAGTGATTCTGTAAATGTGTGTATTCTTTACAATCTATCATTCTTTTGACATAAACTTATCTAGAATGCATGCATTTGATTGGTACTTTAGAATCTCAAATGGCTAGAATCATTCGGTTTAGAATCTCTACTAAAAGGTGAGATTCTCTTGCTTTACTTTGTAATAGCTTTTTTGCACCTCTTATCCTTATTATTTTTTTTATATATTTCATATTTGCCCCTTCTTTAATTGACTATATAAACATAACTTTAAGGTTATATAAGTTTTTTTTGTCATTAAAGTGAGAATCCTTATATTCTTAAAAAATGAGAATCACAACTATCAAACAACATATTCTTACAATCATCTATTTCTTACAATCACTACACTTAGAATACATACATTGCAAGAATATACATATTTATAGACTCCCAACTTCCAAACGACCCCTTAGTGTAATATGGAGAAGAGATAAGAATCTGTAAGATGAAGATGAGAAAGGAAATTTCACGACTAGAATGTGCAGAAGAATGCTTATGGCGATTGTTTTTCAGATAAAAGGTCTAAAAATATGTAAGGTGCTGCTGCATTTGTTGTACAGATCCAAAAAAATAAAAGATCAATAGGATGGATAAATACTTCCCCATCACCCTATTATCATCTCTTAAATCAATTTACCATTCCACATAAAAGGAAATCAAAACCAAAACCATAAGCACGAAGAATAGAAAGTGTATGGAAAACCAAAGCTAAATCATATTACCACTGTCAATCAAATTTCCTTTTTCCACAGTAATTCGGGCACGACCAAAAAAGCCGATTGGGATTTCAGCTGGTCTTGGAAGTTCGAACAACAGCTTGCACACGATATTTGCAGAAGCCGCTGTCATTCAAGTTGCCACCTTGCATTGCTCCTTCGCGCGAGAATCAAACTGGAAATCGTCGAAGGAAAGAGAACGTAGAAGTTGTGAGGCAAAGAACAGTTCATGGAGCAGAACCAATGGGAAGGAGACAACAAAAGGCGCAGTCAGCTAGGTTTGGTGGAAAGGAGACAATAAATCACTTTAAGAGTATTTGGGTCTTTCTCCATTTTTCTTACCATATACAAAAAAAAAAAAAACATAACTTATCTTTTTCTCAGTCCAACAGGATAATTATTTATAATCACCTTTTGCATAAATAACATACAAATACTACGTTTATTGAGTTATTTCACTCTAAAAATAACTCATTACGCAATCACCCATCTAAACGACCACTGTCTTTTTCTCTATTATCTAGTGAACTTGATTTTTTTATTTTAGTGACCATTCTTGTCACAAAATATGTTTTTTGTCCAACGCACATCATCACATAAGCGTATAACTTGACACCGATGCCTATATCCGTATTTTAATTTCTTATCACTAAAGAAGCTCGTTAGGCGTCAAACCATTAAAATTTTGACAAAACACGTTCTTGCAATTAATAGAAGTGACGACAAATCTTCTCACTGAATAGAGTGTTGTAGCAATATGCGTACAAAAATCTTGTCACAAAATGCACTCAAGTATGACATATGTTATCATCACTTTGGGGTATACTCGTGTCATCAACCCTTGTCACAATAGAAGACTGAAAAGATAATTTTATTGTCATAATAGATAAACATTCGTGATAACTCAATGTTTCATCACCGTTGCTTTATTAGCAAAGTTTTCACAAAACCTAACCTTTTTCGATAAATGGATGGTCACAAATGAATGCAATTTGTAAAGTTTGTGTTGTTAATGTATCATCGATGCTGCTTATGAGTGATTAGTAACGTTGTCACCAAATATATCCTTTTGTAACAAATGTTGGTAAAAAAACCGACTCCAGTTAGTGGTATGTATGGTGTTTTTTATAAACAAACTTGTCACAAAAGGATTCTTTTGTGAAAGTTAGTCAGTCATAAAAGTATATTTGAGTGCCGATCGAAATTCGTCACACATATTGAAAAACGCGACAATAAAGTTCGTCACAAATAGTGTTTCTCTAGCTCTATCTCTAGCTAGCTAACTTTACTTATATTGATTGAATATTGTGGCTTGTGGGTTACGTGAACTCGTAGTTGTATGTTTAACTTAACCCCACCACGAGCCCCACTATAATGAACATGGGTAGTTCAATATTTGGTAAAAGAGAAGAAAACTAGACATGATTTACGTCTTCTCCTCAATTCTCATGTCTTATCTGTTTTCAGAACTTGACCGGAGGCTGAACCAAAAACGTTAGTGGTTTAAAGTTAATTGTTATTAAACCGTTGGTAAATTGTTCATGATATATAACTTACAAGACTTGTATATTATAATAATTTAAAAATGAAGTTATCATTGATCATAAACAATTTTAAATTCATATTATCACCAAAATATCTAATAAATCATTGAAACTGTCTCATAGAAGAAATCATAAGTTTTTTAATTCAAGTTAAAAATTATGGTGCCAGTTGGTAGTGGATCACATAAAAACGAAAACAAGGTTGAAAAATGAAAAGACGTATATAAAATAAATAATCATGACTTGATGGTTTTAGTTTACGTTAAAGTATTTTTTTAAAAATTTTGTGCTTAAAATAGTTAACTAGTGGACTAGTTAAACCGCGGTGGTTCATCTGGTTTTATGTTGAACCGTGAAAAATTGTTTGGTCCATTAATAACCGTCCAAGCAATGAACCGGACCGCTATCATAACTGGTTTGACGATTCTACTGGCTCCACTAATATTTCATAATGCGTAGGAAGAACATTTTTTTCGAAATGATATGGTTCCTGGTTTTGCGTTTGTTTTATCATCAAACTTTGTCATCATTAACTACCACCCCACGCAAGAAATGAACTAGCACTTCAGTCACCTTTACTTTACATCAACATAGGGTAGATTGCAAGTTTGGTCACTGAAATTACTAAAAAGTATTACGTTTTGTCACTAAAAATTATAGGTTTGATCACTACAATAACTGTTACTTTACATCAACATAATGAACAAACGTAACACTTTTTAATAATTCAAATGAACAAACTTGCAATTTACCCATCAACATAATTAAACTGATCTATCCCTTAACTATTTTACATTTTATCTTTATTTCTTATCATAGAATAATCAGGGCGGAACTACTTAGACAGTAGGGTGGGCCGGAGGTACTGTAAGGATATTTAGATAAAATTTGAATAAGTAGTACTCGACCAATACATTGTATCATGAAATAGTCATGTACTCTACTGGTGGCTAAGCTATAGCTTTAGCTTTAAAGAAAACAGGTTTGATCCACAACAACCTCATTTTTGCTTTAACTACTCTTTGGACTTTATTATCTTAATTCTCCTCCACAAGGTCCTGGACAAAAGCAAACAGAAACCCACTCCTTTTCATTCTTTTTGTTAGTTTAATCCAACTACAAATGGAAATATCAACCTCTATTTAGTTCATTTTGGAATTTTAGCTCTATCTATTTTTTTATTATCTATGTCGGATTCAACAGAATTATGATTGTCTCAAAGAATTTTATTTTGTTGATAGATTAATTTGTCTTCTTCTAACTCTTCCAAATTTCCAAAGGTACATGTGATCGTGCATGTTTTTGGGTATAAAGATAGTGAAGACTAGATTCCGAAACAAAATAAATGATGAGTTTCTTGTTAATGATTTAGTTATTATATTAAAATAAATATAGCTAAATTTTTTAGTTTAGATGTTATTTTGAGAGATTTCAATGATCTCAAAGAACGTTGTATACTTTATAAATAATTGA
Source organism: Linum trigynum (assembly GCA_964030455.1). Taxonomy (NCBI): domain Eukaryota; kingdom Viridiplantae; phylum Streptophyta; class Magnoliopsida; order Malpighiales; family Linaceae; genus Linum; species Linum trigynum. The sequence continues at coordinate 8,551,861 of OZ034821.1, forward strand.
AATAATTATTTTATTTATATTTATATTTACATTTAACTATTTTCGGCCCTCCCGGTTTCAAAATCCTAGCTCCGCCCCTGATGGGGTTGGTTACTATCTACACTACTTATAATACATTTTAAAGAGTTTGATTTGCTCCATTTCAAATTTTCTGCAACGAGAGTGAAAGTAGGAAGGGTATTTTCGTCTATACAGTCACTTTTTTTATTTCATATAAAAATATATCAATGCTAGGATTTGAATCATGGTCTCTTCCAGCAAAGACAAGAACTATAACCAATTAAACTAGACACATTTGTTGTCTTTAACTAATACAAAACATACAGGAAGTTAAAATCTGAAAAGCAGAGTAAATTTGTATCACAGTTAACTAGCCCGCTAAGTCTCATGTGTGTATTTTGTGGTGTTTGATACTTATATTTTCATATTTTAGTAAGTACTTTAGAATTTTTTCTAACTTATAAATGAAGGATAAATTTAAAATCTCAACACAAATATCATTGTCTGGAATATTGTACATTGAATTGAAGTGTTCAATGACGACATAAGAACACTGACACCATACATTTCAAGAAAAATAAACATGACAAACACGGAAACCCACTAGCTTGACTATCTATGCTAAAATTCGAGATTGTTTAACCATTCAATTTCAGTGATAGTTTAGTCAAATCAAGCAAATAATTCACGATTGTGTATGAACAAAAATAAAAACATATGTATTGTATTATGAAAAAGAATGTATATTAACAATCTCACAAAAACAATAAGGACTTCCATATACGACCCCTTATTTCAGCATTGTAATTAATGAAACAATTTTTTTTTATCAATATGATGCAATGTTCAACCTAAGTTCCAATTATTAATCATCAGTATGCAGTATTCAGCTTAGTAAACTATTTCAATATCCACAACTAACTATTAATGATTACTTTCTTTCTGTTTGATGATTTAATGTAACACTCTCATACATACACTCTAAGCATTTGTTTTCTTTTTCCCAATATTTTTTGCAGTTATTTGTTAAATCAACTATGTTTCTAGATTTCCATTCCTAATTATTCACTACTTCCTACCAACTTATGAGAATGATTAATATTTTTTTCATGTATAATCTATTGACTATTAATGTTGCTTATCACTTAAATTCAATGGTATCCATGTTAGGTTTGATGTCTCCAACATATTCTCACAATTTCTCGAAAAAGCATCATATCTTGCGATTGATATCATAGTTTTGTTAGGTAAAGTTCAATAAACTCAATCAATATTCGAACTCTTTGAAGTAGCTATCTACATGTGAATATGAAGTACTGAGTAGCTAAAACTCTACTTGAGTTAGTACAATATTTTGCGCTATCAATTAAAATTCAATACATGATTGTCTTATTACAATCTAGTCATACTAATTGTGCAGTAGGGGACATCTTATCAAAATTGTATCGAAAGACTCCTTGATTGATCAGTTTCGGGATGTAATCAATCATACCAAATAGAAGTGATCAAATTTATAAGATGCTCTCAAAGTTTGCTATAATTACTGAGGTTCAGCAACACGTTAATCGTAAGGTGGTCATTGGGCATTTGTCTATCTCCTAGCTCACCTAGACGTTATAATAAACATAGTAATTTTTAATAATGATGAATGAAGTAACAGTTCTGAAGCACTTTCTTACTTCAGTTCAAATGATTTAACAAAAAGAAAAATAACTCTCAAGTTTATATATTTTTTTTACTAAATGGTATAATTAATTCATTTATGAGCTGAAATAGCTAATTGTAAGCACTTAAATTTTTAAAACTCATATGATACAATTGTTTGACGAAAAGGTTTTTACATAGAGTGGTTTTATCGAGAGAGGCCTCTAAGAAACCTGGCTTACTTTATTATTTCTGTTTAAGCCACAACACTCCGTACACGCTCCGTACCTAGATTCCCTTTCCTTGCGGATGGAGAGAGCAACCAGGCGCACAGGTTCTGCACAAATAAACGCCTAGTGGGCTTGATCGGCCCGTTAGCACTCCGAAGCTTAAGTCAGAGTCTGCTTCTAGAGAGAGAAGTAAGCTGAGGATTTTAGTGAGAGAAGCCAACCTGCGTAAATGCTACCTACCGGGTACTATTTATACTCGTCGAGGTCCCAACGGTCTTCTTGGCACTTCAACCCACGTCACCTCTTCATTTAATGCATGGTACGGTACAGCAGTCAGGCGCCTGTACGTGGCCGCTCCAAAACGCCGCAAAAGGGGCGCCTAGCAGGGACCACAGTTGCCATGTGGCTCCTTTCCCTGTCGCACTTCCGTACCCCTTGTCCTCATGCTTCCTTTGTCGTCATGCGCCTACCCTACACTGAAAAGCCTAGCCTACTGTTTGGGCCCATTGAAGCCTAACCTACTTCTTTTTGGGCCTGTTTTCACTATCCTATCCTCATGGGCTTGAGCCTATTTATACTTCCCCAACAATTGTCCCCCAGTTAGGTGCCCATAATCAATGGGCGCCTAACTATTGACCGATACGCCTACTTCTTTCTTAGCACTTCCGTCATAATCATGCCCACTTCTCATGTGCCTCTTCATGCTATTTCCTTATATGCTTTTGTCCCCCCGTGTCCCCCACTGTGTCGTTTCATATTACCCTTCTTTAACAGGCGCCTACGCACTTCCACACATCAGGCGCCTAACAGACTATACCTGCCCCCCTCACCGTGCGGTTCAAATTTTTTTTTTTTTTTGAAATTTGAAATTTGAAACGGACGGTGAGGATCTAATCTCACGGTCGGGCGCGCCTTCCAACATCAACCCGTTGGACTCCCCACCCATATAAATACTCTAGTCGCTTTCTTCTCCCTTCATTCTTACGAAATCTCTCTCTCTCTAAACGCGGCCTTCCTGTGCGCCTGTTGTAACCTACAATAAAGAGCGAATATGTCTCGCCGATCTGACTCAGGCGCCCCCTCTGCTGATGCAACAAAAGATACCAGCTCAGCGCCTGACGTTCTGTCGGTGTTGGAGAAACATTTTTCACCCGATCCACTCCGCGAGTCGGGCGGATGGACACCTCGCGCAAGGAACCAGGCGCCTAATAAGGAAGATGTGCCCATTGCGTCGGTTACCACGGAGGCGCTGGCAAAGGAAGATGCGCCCCTTGCATCTGTTACCTCGGAGGCGCCCACCACGGATGTTGCCCCTATGAAAGATCCCTCAATCGAGGTTGAGGAGACTCCTCGCCCACAGGCGCCCACCACGGAGTAAGTGATTCTAAGATCTTAACTCAGCACGTTTTCTTTTTTTTTTTTTTTTTAGGCGCCCATAGCCACTAGGATTTAGCATTGACGATGGCCGTTTCCTCGACCCTTTTAGGCGCTGCGCCCAGTTCTCCCCCATCGGCTGCATTAGTGATGTCGCCGATGTCCTCTGATTCGGGCGCCCCCGAGGATGGATCCGTCAAGATTAGGAGGTGGGTGGATACTTTCCCCTCGGGGCAGGCGCCTGCTGAGACCAGTTACTTGATCGTGATCGAAGCTGGTCCTGACCATGTTTCGACTGTGAAGGCGCTTGAGTTAGAAAACTTGGCCATCTCCATGGAACTTCCCCTCACCTGGTCCTTCGCGCCTGCGCCCCGCGCGGCCCGAATTGGTGTGATTGGTCCCCGCTGGCTTGGTATTTACCGAGAATACTTCCGATTTGGTCTCCGCTTTCCCCTGGACCAAGTTCTTGAAGGCATATTGTCTACATGCAAGTGCTCCATTGAGCGCCTCTCTCCCTCCGTTTTTCTTGTCCATATTTTATTTAGACTTAAGTGTAGGCAGCATAACGTCGAGCCATCGTTTAACCTTTTTCATCACTTTTTCAAAATGCAATACAGCGACAACTGCCTGTCAATTCAGAGGCGCCTAGACCTCCCCGGCCACTTCTTAGTAGAGGCGCCCAAATTAGGTAGGGAGTGGTTTAGGAGGTTCTTTTTTATTAAACCACGTAAAGAGTCTTTTTACGAAAGCGGCGCCCCGTTCACGAGAGGGTGGGTGATGGGTGATCATGAGGCGTTCAACGTCGAGGTGTCCCTGACGAAATCGGAGAAGGAAGGCGCCCGTCTTATATCATTGTACCCGGTTTGCCTTAAGTCCACCGAGGCTCGGACGCCTGTTCTACACAAATATTATCGTGACGGTGGGCTCTTGTTTTACACGCGCCTGCTCTCTTTCCTTATTGTTTTGCACGTCTGTTTTACATGTTCCCTTTGCATTTGTTTGGCAGGTTCGGACTTCACCTCAGTCGCGTCTCTGATGAAGTCTCAGTTTGCAAAGCTATGCTTAGCACCCAAGAAGGCGCCCAGCTCAAGGAAGGGTGCTACAAAATCCGGCGGGGCTAGCAAATCCACTTCATCAAAAGGGGGGAACTCCAAATCAAACAAGTCTGCTGCAGCTGAGAAACAGGCGCCTAAGCCTGCGGGTGGAAAGGACAAGGGGCGCCCATCCAAAAGAAGCAAATCTCCCAAGAAGGTTCAGGCCAAGAAAATTCTCAATCCTCCGGCGTCCGATGCTGTGGATGACGCCCTTGACACATGGGAGGCGCCCCGCGTCACAGAGGCCCTCGACGCCTCGGCGCCCGTTGTTGACTTGCTTCAAGGAGATGATGTTGCTGAAGATGAGATACCTTTGTCTCAAAAATTGAAAAGGAAGGTAGAGGGCGCCCCTGGTGAGTTGAACAAGCGCGCCCGTTTGGACGACGATGTGGACTTGCCCGAGTCACTGCATAAATGGCTTCAACCACCGAAGCACAAAGTGACCTTGGTTTGTTCGGATCGTTCTGCCCTGGAGCGGAGTGCTGCCGTCCATATGGCGCTTTCTGCTGGAGATGTGCTCCGGGCGCCCCTTGACTTGGCCGCTGCTGACCCCTAAGCTGAAGTCTGCCGCCTAAATGCTCAGGTAAAAATGATTTTTTTTTTGACAGGCGCCTAACTATCATTCTTGCAGATGATGCTTGCTGCGCAGAAAGCCATTAAGGAACGTGAGTCTTTGCGCGCCGAGGCCACTGAAGCAACCACCTCACTTGGCGTGTCCCAGGATAACCTCGAGACTGCGAGGAATCGTCAAGAAGAACTCATAAAGATGTGTGAGGATTCCCAACTCGAGGCTGCTAAGAGCGCCTCGCTTCTGCAGCGCACCGTTGATGACGAAAAGGCAAAATTGCGCAAAGAGTATGAGGCGCAGATTGAGGATGAAAAGAGGGCGCATGAGGAGACAAAGGTAAAACTGGAAAAGGAGCTACTTGACTCCGAGAAAGAGTCAGGCGCCTACAAGAGTGAGATCGACATCCTTCGCCAAGAGAGGCGTGCTCTGAAGAAAGACAAGAAGGTGTTGGGGAGAGAAAATGAGAAGTATCAGAAGGAAATACAGGCGCTCAAAGAGGAGAAGAAGGCGCTTGAAGATGATAAGCAGGCGCTCGAAGCGCGGGCCGTGGATGGTAGCTCCTCCGAGTCAACACAGGCGCTTAAGGCTTCGGCGTCCTTGAACAGCATTTTGATCTTGCGCAAGAAGTTGCTGGCCGATCATCCCAACATTGATTGGGATGTAAACTCCATGGTGAGCTTTGTGATTTCCTACATGGAAAGCGGGCGCCCCATAGTGGATGAAGCGCCTGATGATGGTGGTGAAAGAGATGAAGATGGTGATGACTCTACCTCCTCTGAGTCCGGCAGCGGATCAGCCGAGTAGTTGTAGGCGCATAATGACATTGTTTATGTATCAAATGACAATTTCATCTTCCTTTTTTCTTTGCTTGTTGACTCTTTTGCTTGTTGACTCTTTTGCTTGTTTGAACTAGTCATTTTATTTCGCCTAAGTTATTTCGCTTTTCACCTAAGTTATTTCTTCCTTGCGATTGAGCAAGCGCTTTCCACCGTATGGGCGCAAAGATGGGCGCTTTACATGGCATGGGCGGAAAGGCGGGCGCTTTATATGATGTGGGCGCAAAGTTGGGCGCTTTACATTGCATCTTTTCTCAAAGCTCTATTTCATATTAATTAATCCGATTTTCCAAAAATATGGACGCAAAAGGGGGCGCTTTACAAATTAACGGGCGCAATAAGGAAGGGCGCTTTGATTCTTACGGCGCGTTAGGGCGCTTTTGGAGACAGGCTAAAAAAGACCTACTAACCACTGGAGATTTGCCGCCAACTACCTCCCTCTGAGGCGCCTACTCCGCTACGTCAGACATTGTATCCACCTCTTCTTCACTCTCATCGTCCATCATGCTTAGCTTCCCGGCCTCATATCTTCGCAAATTTTGGGCATTCCATGTTCGCTTCACACTCTTACCCGACAGGGTTTCCAACTTGAATGTACTTGGGCCAACGACCTCCTGAACACGATATGGACCCTTCCACTTCAGGGCCAATTTTCCCTCGATGGCCTTGGGGCGAAAATCACGTTTTAAGACCAGGCTTCCTTTCACGATGTTGTGCGCCCGCATCTTTTTGTTGTAATACCTTGCTACCTGCCCTTTCATTGCTTCCAGATGTAAGGCTGCCACCTCTTGGCGCTCATCCAACAGGTCCAGATCGTTGATGCGCTCCTGAACGTCCATTGATTCATTTCGGTGGGTCATTCTGAAGGTAGGCACCCGCATTTCCACCGGCAAAACGGCCTCACTGCCATAAGTCAATGCAAAAGGTGTTTCTCCCGATGCCACCTTGAAGGTAGTCCTGTGCGCCCATAAGACACTCGGCAGCTCTTCAACCCACTTGCCCTTTGCCTCCTCCAACCGTGTATGCAACCCGTACAATATGCTCTTGTTAGCTGCTTCAGCTTGCCCATTGGCTTGAGGGTAGGCCACAGACGAGAAACGCAATATCACTCCATTTTCATCACAGAATTCGACGAATTTCTTGCAATCGAATTGTTTCCCATGATCAGTGACAATGGATTCTGGGAGTCCAAACCGGGCAAAAATATTCTTCTTGGTAAACTTCCGCACCTGCGCTTCCGTGATTGACGCCAATGGTTCTGCTTCAATCCATTTGGTGAAGTAATCCACTGCAACAATTAAATATTTAAATTGTCCAGGCGCCTTCGGTAACGGTCCCAAAAGGTCCATGCCCCACTGGGCAAAAGGCCAGGCGCCCACATTGCCTTGCATGGGTGTCGCTGGGAGATGTATGTCGTTGGCATGAATTTGGCATTGGTGACATGCCACCACGTGCCTCCGGGCGTCCGCCCGTATTGTGGGCCAGTAATATCCTTGGCGGAGCAAAATCTTTTCAAGACTTCGGGCGCCTGCGTGCATGCCACAAGTTCCTTGGTGAACCTCATTGATCGCCTGCAACCCCTCAGCCTCAGTGAGACATCGCAGGTAGGCACCTGAGTGTGATCTCTTGTATAACATCCCATCCACTATGGTGCACCTAGCTGCTTTTCGTCGCAGGCGCCAGGCCTCTTTCGAGTCCTCAGGAACCACCCCTTGTGTGAGGAATAGCCAAATTGGTGCCATCCAACCTTCTTCAAACCCTGTCGATATGGACGCCATTATCACATCCTCATGGGGCACCTCCTTCGTTACAATCACCGTTCGACTTTCCTCAAAATCCAGCGCCGTCGCCAGTTTAGACAGGGCATCTGCATGCGCATTCTCTTCCCTTGGGACATGCGTGAATGTGACTTCACGAAACCAGGCGCATTTTTTGCGTACAGAGTCCACATAGGCGCCCAACGTTTCCTCCTTTACCTCGTAGACTTCATTCAGTTGGTTGACAACTAGTGCCGAGTAAGATTTGATGTTCACCTTCTAAGCGCCCAATTCTCTGGCCATGTGGAGCCCTGCCAATACAGCCTCATATTCTGCTACATTGTTTGTTTTGAGCATCGCAAAGAGCAAGGCTATTTCATGCAAGGCGCCTAAGGGACTCAAAAGGACAATTCCTGCCCCTGCTCCTACTCGGCTTGCTGCCCCATCCACATGCACCTGCCAACATTCTTCGGCTTCTGCTCCTCCATCAGAGACGCCCTCAGCTATGAAATCAGCTATGACCTGCGCCTTGATTGCGGGGCGAGGCGCATAGCTTATATCAAATTCGCTCAGTTGTACCGCCCACTTCACTAGGCGCCCTGATACATCCATGGATCCAAGGACGGTTCAAAGAGGAAGGTTTGTGAGAACCACAATGCTATGAGCTTGGAAATACGGCCGGAGCTTGTTTGCCGCCATCACCACTGCCAATGCAGCCTTTTCTATAAGCGCATATCGTGTTTCGTGGCCTACCATGGTACGACTAACATAATACACTGGCCTCTCTTCATTCGTATATGTGTCCCTTGATATGAGAACTGCGCTCACAGCAATGTGGGATACTGCTATATACAAATACAACACTTCTTTGGCCTTAGGCGCCGTCATCACCGTAGGGGCCGTGAGCACTTTCTTCAAGTCGTCGAATGCTTTGCTACACTCCTCAGTCCACTTGAATTTGGAGGCCTTTTTCAACACCTTAAAAAATGGGGCGCCCCGGTCAGAAGCTCGGGGAATGAAGCGCCCAAGCGCGGCCAATCTGCCCGTCAATCCTTGCACTTCTTTCGGAGTTCGAGGGGGCGCCAGACTCAATATCGCCTCCACTTGTTTGGGATTTGCTTCAATCCCTCTCTTGGTTATCATGAATCATAAGAACTTCCCCGCTTCTGCCAAAAACACACATTTCTTAGGATTGAGCCTCAGCTTGAAGAGTCGCATTGTCTCAAAGGTTTCTCGTAGGTCCTCAATGTGGTCTAGGCGCCTCTTGCTCTTTACAATTAGATCGTCCACATATGCCTCCACATTTCTCCCTAGTTGCTTTCGGAAGACTTGGTTGACCATTCGCTGGTAAGTTGTCCCCGCGTTCTTTAGACCGAACGCCATCACTCTGTAACAGAAATTACCAAAAGGTGTCATGAAAGCTGTCTTCGCCCTGTCCTCCTCTGCCATGGGGATTTGATGGTAACCCGAGAACATGTCGAGGAAGCTAAGCGCCTCATGATAAGCCGTCGCATCCACCAGCAGGTCAATACGTGGCATGGGATAAGCGTCTGTGGGGCATGCACGGTTAAGGTTCGTAAAATCCACACACATTCTCCAATCTCCCGATGGCTTTGGGACAAACACTAAGTTCGAAAGCCAAGTAATGTATCTTGCTTCTTCCACGAATCCCGCCTCAAGCAACCTATCTACCTCCCGACGGAGCGCTTCTTCCTTTTCTTGGGTCAAATTCCTACGCTTTTGTTGAACGGGCCTTTTGCCCTCCTCCACAGCCAGCCGGTGCACTGCTACCTCGGGCGACACGCCGGGCATGTCTTGCGCACTCCAAGCGAATAACTCTCCAAATTCGCGCAACAATTCAATCAATGGAGCCCTCATGTCTGCGGGCGCTTGCTCCGATATTCTCACTTGTCGTTCTGGGCGCCCTTCATCAATTGCCACAACCAATTCCCCGTCCACTGATTCAGCTCTAGGCGCCTCCTCAGGTCGGATGTCAATGACATTCAGCCTATGTCGTCGGGCGCCTGGCTCCACCTCTCGTGCATAACATGGGGCGCTCCTTCCTCTCGAAATGCCTATTCCCTGTGGTGCCACGAACTTCAATGACTGGTGACACGTAGAAGCCACCCCATTAAATTGTGCCAACAAGGGGCGCCCTAGTATAACATTGTATGGTGAGGGGCAATCCACAATTCCAAACTCTATCGAGTGAGTTACACAATGCACTTCATCTCCCAAAGTCACTGGAAGCCGCACTCTCCCGATGACTTGGGCGGGCGCCCCTGAAAAACCCTACTAACACCGAGCTTGAAGGTCTTACTAGCTCTGGCGCCAGTTGCATGCGCTCAAACGTGCTCTTGAATAGGACATCCATTGAACTACCCGTATCCACCAACATTCTCTTCACCTTGCATCCTTCTATCACGCCTTGTATCTCCAACGCCTCTTCTGATGGAACTTGACATGCCTCCTCGGCTTCCTGATTGAAATGTATGTGCACCGCCGCCTTTGCTTCAACTGATGCCGCTCTTAGGCGCCTTGTTCTCTCCAGCTTATCCCTCAAATCAAGGGTTCCGGTAATTGATTCCACCGTGAGCCTCACGCGGCTGGGGTCACCATTTTGATCAACCTCAAAGGGTGGTGGGGGTATCTCGGGCGCTTGTTTCATCCTCGCCTCCTTCTGTGTTTCTTGCGCCTTGGGCGCCGTGAGTGGCCCGGATACCTCTGATTCGATGCGCGTGATAGGCGCCCGTTCTGCCACTCTTGCCGTGTAAGTGCGATGGGTCCTGTCCTCCCCCCTTCTGACGAAATCATTAAGCATTCCCTTATCCGCCAACGTTTGGAGCTCGGCCTTCAGCTGATAGCAATCAGCTGTGTAGTGGCCTTTGTCTCGATGGAAATCACAGTAACGATTAAGATTTTTCTCGTTTGGTTGTCCACGCATCGGACCTGGCCACCGTATGTGATACCCTCTCTCCTTGACGTATTGCAAGACATTCTTCAGTGTATCATTGTACTCCGTGAAACTTCCCGATGACCTCGGTGTCTGGCGTTGCACATCCAGTCTCCTTTAAGTCATGCCACTCCCCGCCGCTGGCCTCGGCGCCTGCCTGCCTTCCATCTCTTCGCCTCTCATGCGCCTTTTTTTGGCTCTGCGCGCCGCCAACGTTTCTTCCAACATAATTACTTTTTGCACCCTTCGATCCAAGTCTTCTGTGGACACTACATCTCGCTTCGAGAGGGCTCGACACAACTCTTCACTGGTCGTGCAGGCGTCTAGACATACTCCCAAAACCGCCGGCTTCACATCCTTGACCGCCATGGCGACTGAAATCCATCGATCATAGAATTCCCTCAGCGCTTCACCTTCCCTCTGTCTTATTTTGAATAAGGCGCCTATGGTTAGGGTTCGGCGCTTCCGGCTAGCGAACTTAGACAAGAACAACTCAGCGAATTGTTCGAAGCATTCGATGCGCCCTTCATCAATCTGATGGTACCAATCCAAAACAACTCCCGCGAACGTGGACGGGAACACCTTGCATAACGTTGCATCTGAGCTGTTGTACAATTGCATTTTGGTGAAGTAGCTATTCAAGTGGTCCTCCGGGTCGGCCACCCCATCATAGCTTGGCAATGGTGGTATCGTTGTTCCGGCTGGCTCCATCAAAATGTTTCGCGCAAGCGGTTGTCGAACACCAAAGCGTTTTTCAAGACGCCTAGGCGCCCATATATTAGGCTCCTCAAGGCCATTCGCCTGCGGTTCAGCTTGCTGCCTCCAAGTGCGTGGGCGCCCTTGATACCCAGCGCCTAAGTCAGCATGGTGCGGAACCCCGTACTGCATTGACTCAGAGTCTTCGTTTGCCCTCTCTCTCTTTCTGATACCCGGACTGTACGTCATCATGTCTTCACTCCTCCCCCCTTCTATTTCCCTCCTAAGCGCTGCAATGGCCCTATCCTGATCAGCGATAATTCGGAACAACTCTCTTTTCGTCAACGACTCATCTTCATGCGGTGACAGGCGCCCATGGCTAGCTTCCCCTTCTACATCCATAGGCGTCTCCGGACTCGACTGGTGCTCATCACCTCCCAAATTGGAGCTCTCTGATCGGACGACACCCTCTCCTCCATTCACCTCATCAAAATTTTCCATGCGCCTAGCTTCGACCCCCTACCTGGCGCGCCAATTGTTTAAGCCACAACACTCCGTACACGCTCCGTACCTAGATTCCCTTTCCTTGCGGATTGAGAGAGCAACCAGGCGCACAGGTTCTGCACAAATAAACGCCTAGTGGGCTTGATCGGCTCGTTAGCACTCCGAAGCTTAAGTCAGAGTCTGCTTCTAGAGAGAGAAGTAAGTTGAGGATTTTAGTGAGAGAAGCCAACCTGCGTAAATGCTACCTACCGGGTACTATTTATACTCGTCGAGGTCCCAACGGTCTTCTTGGCACTTCAACCCACGTCACCTCTTCATTTAATGCATGGTACGGTACAGCAGTCAGGCGCCTGTACGTGGCCGCTCCAAAACGCCGCAAAAGGGGCGCCCAGCAGGGACCACAGTTGCCATGTGGCTCCTTTCCCTGTCGCACTTCCGTACCCCTTGTCCTCATGCTTCCTTTGTCGTCATGCGCCTACCCTACACTGAAAAGCCTAGCCTACTGTTTGGGCCCATTGAAGCCTCACCTACTTCTTTTTGGGCCTGTTTTCACTATCCTATCCTCATGGGCTTGAGCCTGTTTATACTTCCCCAACAATTTCTTAGGTGGATATAATATATATCTTCATCGTTACACATTGGATTCAATTTAGTATACTTTTTCGTTTAGATAGATTTTTGTAATGATGTTTTGGGATATAATATATCATTATTGAATGATGGTGTAGGATATTAGTTCCTCTTATTTTAGGTTCAAATTGATGCATTTTCCCCTTTATCGTTCCCTTTTATCGGTTAATAATTTTTATGATATTTTTCACTATGAAATATTGTGAGCAGAATCTATACACAACAATTTTTATTTTTTTCGCTTCCTCTTCTCTTGATTAGATATAGTGTCCATATTGATTATTGAATCACTACTTTTTTTATGAAATTTATGAAACTAAGATGCATTTTTTTGAGAAACATGAAACTAAGATGCATATTAATAAAGAATATAAGGTGTCATCTTCCTTCTTAAGGCTTTAGCACTACATATCATTGTTTACCTACCGTTATAACGTCTTTCTAACTTGAGTACGAGCTACAATGACTTTTATTGTTGTCGATTTTCCCAAAAATACTTGGTATGTTGCTTTTAGTTTTCGCATTCTTTTCAGTTTGATTTAGCTTTTTAATTGTTGCTCTATTAGTTCAACTTGCCAGTTGGAGATCTGCATGCTTCGACTACATTAATGTCACAGTGACTTCTATATGAAATGTCACTCGAAACATGAGTGTGTGAGTTAGTTTCTTATTCAGGACACTCTAAACATATACTTTGTTCCATTATATCATTGAGTAAACTAAAGTCAATGGAAAAGTCGAAACATTTTATCATATACTAAAGATTGATTATGCATGTATGATGTAAAACAACTCTTATCGTGGTTCTTCTTAGACGTTTTTATATCAATACGACTTTGTTTGAAAAATATGTATTTATGTTAGTGTAGTTGGACGTTGTTCGTCATTTTTTAAACTTCATTAGTCAAATACATCAAATACATCAAATACTTTCCTATATTATTAATGGAGAATTTATCAAACTAAATAGTTATTTCAAACCTCAACAACATGAACCATAATAAAAATATATACCTACACTTATACATGACATCATGAGAATTAACTATAATCTAATCATTTAATAAGTATTTTCCAAGTTCTTGCGAGAAAAGCCAATTGAGAAAAAAAAAATCAGTATAATATCATTGTATTTGCTAGCCAAAATAAGATTGATCAACCCAAAAAACAAAAGAACTAAAACAAGAACTCGTTGGATGTACAAAACGGGAATGGTTTTCCAGTCAGGGAGCAAGGATCTGGAAGCCGTAGTTGATTTGAAACTGAAGCTCCTTGTTATGGACGGCCCGTGAGTAAGGCGCCACCGCGGCGGCCTGGGCTCGCCCCTTCCGTTTCTGAAGGAACCTCTGCAACGATCTCTTCATCGACAACCCCACCGCCGGAGGAGTTTCCGGTGAAGCAGCCCGCCGCTGCGGCTGCTCGTCCCCGGGGCTCGTCACCGATTTGTCGTCAGCCATTGATGCCGTCTCTTGACTACTGCTACTGGCCAGCATCATTATAATGGCTCTGGCCAGCATCTCCGTCACGTCGTCGTAGACGCGGTACCTTCCGTTGTAGAAAATCGTGAGCGGCTGTTCCTGCTCCCGCCGGCTGTGGTCGTCGCCGGGAGTCGCCGGTGAGTGGAGGCTGAGCTCGAGGTTGCAGTTGGGGCTGCCCTTCTTTTCCATGAAGAGGAATTTCAGAGTATTTGCGGTTAGAATTTGAGAAGAGAAAAGATGGATGAATGTGTTTGGATTTAGATGGGTTTTCCAAAGCGTGGCTTCTGTACTATATATATATATATATATATAAAGGAGGTCGCAAGTTGCAACATGTTGGTGTGACGCTTTTGACGAAGCAGCTGGTTATTCTAAATCGTATCTTATTTTATTTGCTAATCCGAAGAAACGCTAATCGGCCACCGCCACCAGCACACCACCTCTTTTTCTGATTTTTTGTCAAAAGAAAAAAATTAATAAAGTGTCCAGATTCGACTAGATAAAATTATAAAGGCACGTGAAAAATCTTCCTGTACATGCGGAGGAGGGGGAAGTGGTGCGGTCTCTGCTACTCTATTCATTTTCTGTTCTGCACGTTTTTTCTGTTCGTTTTTATTTGGCAAAATACAGCTGTATATTCACAACTATCAGATTTGTGTCAAATATATCCACAACTATCGAAATACACGAAATATCCCAAAATCGGAAGGTTGTGTGATAAATCTATCCACTTCCGTCTGAAACTATAACGGCGTGTCGGACGGCGTTAAATTGACTAACGGAATGCTGAATCGATGCCATCTCACCTACCACATAAGCCAAAAAGCAACCAAACTTTACACGTAGAAGCCAAATAAGCTAGTTGAATAAAGGCAAAATACAGCTGTATATCCACAACTATCAGGTTTGTGACAAATATATCCACCAGTATCAGGTTTGTGACAAATATATCCACAACTATTGAAATACAGGAAATATCCATTTCCGTCCACTTCGTTAACTCCGTCAGTTAACTTGATGACTGGATAGACGGTGGATGCTTAGTTGGCGTGTTTCTGGCCCCACTGAATGACGTGGATTAAAAGAGGGAAAAAATTTAAAAACCCTAAAAACCACAGACGGCAAGACTAAAAATCCAACCCAGAAACATGCCCCATAACCACTTATCCTCCTCCGATCGACGGCTCCACCCCCAAATAACCCTACCCCAAGCCCAGATTTCGATTCCAACCACAATCCCCAACGATTGCCTCCCTTTTATTTCGACAGCTTCCATGCAATCGGCGCCATGGTGATACCAAGCTTGAATCTCAAAAAAAAAAAAAAAAAAAAACTTGAATCTAACCAAATCGCCAACAGAGAAGACTGCAGCAGCGAGGTCTAACAGATAACTGTGTAAAGTTTGGTTGCTTTTTGGCTTATGTGGCAGGTGAGATGGCATCGATTCAGCATTCCGTTAGTCAATTTAACGCCGTCTGACACGTCGTTATAGTTTCAGACGAAAATGGATAGATTTGTCACACAACCTTCCGATTTTTGGATATTTTGTGTATATCGATAGTTGTGGATATATTTGTCACAAACCTAATAGTTGTAGATATACAACTGTATTTTGCCTAATTTTTTTTCTCTTTTAATCCACGTCATTTAGTGGGTTCAGAAACACGCCAACTAAGCATCCACCGTCTGTCCAGTCATTAAGTTAACTGACGGAGTTAACGGAAATGGATATTTCGTGTATTTCGATAGTTGTGGATATATTTGTCACAAATCTAATAGTTGTGGATATACAACTTTATTTTGTCTTTTTATTTTCCTAACACGTGATTTGTGTTTTTTTTAACCTTTTTGGTGCTGTAGTTTGGAACCTGTCCAGTCCAGTCGACATAGTAAATAAACTAATTTAACATCGTAATTTCTACTTTAATCTCCTAGTCACAGTCACAGGCCTCTATTATTCCTCTTCCTTTCTCTTTGTTACCCCTAATTTTGGTTGGTTGCTCATTGTTCTTGTATAATTGCGTGCTAGGTTTAGATTGGGGGATTTCAATCCTAGGGATTTAAACTCTAAATTCTCGTTTAAAATGTCATCAACTTAGTATGTAGAATTTGACCGAAGTAACTTGTTCGGATCGAGATGTAGAATTTGAACCTAAAATCTCAAATTACATTGTTGTTCTCTTCTTCTAGCCTTCGTCATCTTCACCTAAGTTCTTCATTAGTTCATTATTTTTTCTTCTTCCAGATCACATAACATCAATTAACCTTGGCCAAAACATGGCCAGGCTTGGTCCACCAATTTTCAAAATCTTATTCGTGATAGTATAACCAAGAGCTAATCTATCTTGTGGATTCAACCAAGATTTCTTCTCATGCTTCTCATTAAACTGAGAACGCCACATAACCAATGCTCATCTTCTTCTTATGCTTCTATCCTAATCCCAAAATCTTAAAACGTAAATCGACGATGAAGAAGAAGAACTCCAAACCCATAATTATATCGATGAATAAGAAACCCGACTGACTACCCCTCACTATTGGTCTGCAATTGAGAGATTCGAGCTCGGACCAACGACAAGAGAAGAAGGCGATGACACTAGATTCTCTCCCTGTGACTATTGACAACCAAATATTTGGATACTCAAGGCTCCCACAACGCTCCTCTAGGAAAAGCTCCTCCAATCAACAATGGGATCGACAACGATGAGATTACTGAGACCCATTCTAGTCAACTCCATGATTCTTTTTCGTCAGCAAGATTGTAAAGAGAATTAGAGGGTGACACTATTCTCATTTTCTTCTTCTTCTTCTTCTTCTTCTTCTTCTTCTTCTTCTTCTTCGCCAACGAGGGTTGCATTACCTAGTGAGCACAACTCCCTCGTCAATGATGCGACCCTGCTCACCCCACATGATGTCACTCGAGCTCGAATTAGATCTCTACATGGACCATGGGTCAAAAGGCGATTTAAGATGAGTGTTATTAACGCGCTGCTACGGATCGGGAAATTGTTGGAATCGACAAAGCAAGAATACGAAAGCGAGAATCGAAAACACGACACACTATTTACGTGGTTCACTAACACGATGTGTGTTAGCTACGTCCACGGGCGAGAGAGAGCCAATTTCACTATATCAAGGAGATTACAGATTACAGAGGAGTATGAGAAGTATTTATAGTACTTCTCCATGTGGGTCTAAACCTAATCCAATCTGGCAAAGGAAATGGTTACAAACCAGGCCCAGAACCCGAACCCAAATAACATTGAGCACATACACCGTGGGCCGGGGGCGTTGCCCCCTCACCCCCACCGGGGCGTTGCCCCTGGACCCCACTCGCTGACCCCCGATTACTAGTCGTAGCGGCTGATAGTCCGATTCAAGTCACATCACAAATCTCCACCTTGACCTGAATCCTCTTCCTCTGAAATCTCTGATGTACTCTGCTCCTTCTCTCTCTCCCGCCATCAATGCCCCGTAGGGCGGAGTCACCCACTCAAGACATTCATCAAGTCCAAGCAGTGTTGGAACTTGCCATGTGGAACCGGCTTCGTGAACATATCAGCAGGATTATCCGCGGTGCCAACCTTCTTCACCTTAATCCTCTTCTCTGTCCTCAAGAAATGATACCTGACATCGATGTGCTTAGTCCTCTCATGGTGGACTTGATCCTTGGCCAAGCATATTGCACTCAAACTGTCGCAATACACCACTGCCTGATCATATGATGTAGACCAAGATCACCAACCAGTCCCTTCAACCATATTGCCTCCTTAGCAGCTTCTATCAACGCCATATACTCTGCGTCAGTAGTAGACAATGTCACCGCCGACTGCAAAGTTGCCTTCCAGCTCACTACAGAACTCACAAGAGTGAATACATAACCGGTCATCGATCTCCTCATGTCAACATCTCCAGCATAGTCCGAGTCAGAATACCCAGACACCAAGCACTCTGTATCACTTCCGAAGCTAATCCCCACATCAGGTGTACCCTTAAGGTACCGGAAGATCCTCTTCACAGCCTGCCAATGCTCCTTCCCAGGTTGTATCATAAACCTGCTGACAACACTAACAACATGTGCAAGATCAGGTCTAGTGCATACCATAGCGTACATCAAGCTACCTACTGCACTAGCATATGTGACTCTTGACATGTACTCCTTCTCAGCCTCTGACTAAGGTGCATAAGCTGATGATAGATGATCATTTGAAGCACTAGGAGTATTTAAGGGCTTTGCTGAAGACATGCCAAACCTCGACAATATCTTCTGGATGTAGCTCTTCTGTGACAAGAAAAGCTTCTTCTTCGACCTATCCCTGTAAATCTCCATACCCAAAATCTTCTGAGCAGCTCCCAAATCTTTCATCTCAAACTCAGCACTAAGAAGCCCCTTTAACCTCTGGATATCAGACTTTGACCTCGCAGCTATGAGCATATCATCCACATACAGAACAAGATAGATCATCGAACCATCCTCCACCTTGTTGTGATACACACAACAATCATATGGACTTCTGCTGTAGCCTAGCTAAAGCATGTAACTGTCAAATCTCTTGTACCACTGCCTCGGAGATTGCTTAAGTCCATACAAGGACTTCTTCAGCTTACAAACATAGTCTTCTTTTCCCGGAACCTCGAATCCTTCTGGCTGAGTCATGTAAATTTCTTCCTCCAACTCTCCATGCAGGAAAGCTGTCTTCACGTCTAGCTGCTCGAGCTCCAAGTCATAATGTGCCACTATTGCTAGTAGCACTCTGATCGAAGTATGTCTGACCACTGGTGAGAAAATCTCATTGTAGTCAACTCCTTCCCTCTGCGAGAAGCCTCGTGCAACCACCCGAGCTTTAAATTTCATGCCCTCTTTAGAAGTGATTCCTTCCTTCTTCTTGTAGATCCACTTGTTTGTAACAATCTTCCTTCCCTGTGGTCGTTTGACTAGCTCCCAAATCTGATTCCTGTCATGGGATTCCATCTCATCTCCCATTGCGGCAAGCCACTAATCAGCTTCACCACCCGAAACTGCTTCTCTATAGGACTGTGGCTCTCCTGCATCCACTTCTTCAGCAACCTGAAATGAATATGCCACCATGTCCTCGAAGCCATACCTCTGTGGAGGTACCCCTGCAGTCGCTCTCTTCGGTCTACCGTAAGCTATAGACTGTTGAGCTCCTGCACTGGACTTTGAAGTTTCTGGCTCTGTAGAAACATCCTCATGTTGATCTTCTCCACCTTGGTTCTCAAACTCACTCTCATTGAGAGTTTGCATCTCCACCTGTTTATCAACATTCCTGCTACCTTCAAGAACAGTAACCTTCAACATGGGGTTAAACATAGACTTCTCATCAAATATAACATTTCTACTGAGTATAACTCGATGCTCAGAAGGTGACCAGACTCGAAATTCCTTAACTCCATCTCCGTAACCCACAAATACACCCTTCTTTGCCCTTGGGTTCAGTTTACCCTCATCCACATGATAATAAACAGGACACCCAAAAACTTTCAGTGAAGAGTAATCAGCAGGCTTACCATACCACACCTCATAAGGTATCGAGTCTTCAACTCGATACCTGTGTGAGGTCCACGGTTGATCAGGAAGCACGCCATGTTTACTGCTTCTGCCCAGAATCTTCTCTCTAGTCCAGCATTAGAGAGCATGCACCGTGCTCTCTCCAACAATGTCTGCTTCATCCTTTCTGCAACGCCATTCTGCTGGGGTGTATCTCTCACAGTCTGATGACGGGCAATCCCTTCATCCTTGCAGAATTTGTTGAGCTCAGAATTACAGAACTCCAGACCATTGTCCGTTCACAGCTTCTTGATCTTCTTCCCGGTCTAATTCTCCACCAATGTCTTCCACTGCTTGAATTTCGTGAAAGCCTCACTTTTCTGCTTCATCATGAAAATCCAAGTAAATCTCGAATAATCATCAATAATAGACAGAAAATACCTGCTGCCTCCAATGGATTCAACTCGTGAAGGACCCCAACAGTCGGATTGGAGGTAATCTAGTATCCCCTTCGTCCGGTGGATACCCTTCTTGGGAAACTTGCTGCGATGTAGCTTCCCAAACACACAATGCTCGCAGAATTCGAAATTCTGCATCTTGTGTCCTCAATGAAGATCCCTCTTCGACAGAACTTGCATCCCCCGTTCACTCATATGCCCCAGTCTCATGTGCCAGAGAGTGGTCATATCTTCCTCTTGAACTTGAGACGATGCAACTGCAGCAGAACCAGACAACACAGACCCTTGTAATGCATACAAGGTCCCACGCTTCACGCCATTCAGCACCTTCCTTGAACCTTTGCAGACATACACAACTCCACCTTTTCCTTTGAAACTGAAACCCTTACTATCGAGTAGACTCAAGGAGATCAGGTTCTTTGTCATTCGTGGAACATGCCTAACATCATTCACAGTACAGAACAAACCATCATGTGTCCGAACCTTTATGGGCTCAATTCCAACAACCTTGCAGACAGCTCCATTAGCCATGACCACGTTACCACCATCTATCTGCTCGTAGGTTGTGAAACAATCCCTGTTCGGAGACATATGGTATGAGGCTGCAGTATCCAGAAACCACACATCCCCACGATGTGCCTTCTCATCTACAGCCAAGGCAAGATCGTCTTCAGAACTGTTGTCCACTTCTGCCACGGCAACTGAACCTTGTTTCTTCTGTTGCCCTCTTCTCTTGGGACAGTTGTACTTCCAATGCCCCACTTCCTTACAGTTGTGACAAGCATCACCTGGCTGTGGATCGGGACCCTTGGAATTCTTGTTCGAATTTCCTTTACCAGATTTCTTCTTTCCCTTTCCACCTGTAACAGCCAAACCCGATGCCTCACCACCTGTACCAGATCCAGACGCCTTATGCCTGATCTCTCTCGTATGAAGAGCAGACCTGACATCCTCCAACGACACGCTTTCTTTACTAGAAATAAAAGAATCAACGAAATTCTCATATGAACTCGGCAAAGAAACCAGCAGGATTAGGGCAGTATCCTCGTCATCAACTTGAACATCTATATTACACAGATCCAGCAAAATAGAGTTAAGCTGTTCGAGATGTTCCCTCAAAGGTGTACCTTCTTGCATCCTCAAGCTGAACAACCGTTGCTTGAGATGCAGCTTGTTGGTCAAGGACTTCGTCATATACAGACTCTCCAACTTTAACCACAAGCCCGCGACAGTCTTCTCAGCAGCGACTTCAATGATGACGTCATCAGACAATGATAGCATGATGGTCGAGTGGGCCTTCTCCTCCAGGGTATTCCACTCATCATCATCGACCGCTGCCTTCTTCTGTTTCGCAGACAGCGGCCCCCACAGCCCTTGCTGTTTTAATAAAGCCTGCATCTTGATCTGCCATATAGCAAAGCTGTTCTTCCCTGTGAACTTTTCGATCTTCATGTTCACCGACGTCATTCTTCTGAATCAAAAACCCTAACCTGATTTCCAGCCGCGGCTCTGATACCACTTGTTATTAACGCGCTGCTACGGATCGGGAAATTGCTGGAATCGACAAAGCAAGAATACGAAAGCGAGAATCGAAAACACGACACACAATTTACGTGGTTCATTAACACGATGTGTGTTAGCTACGTCCACGGGCGAGAGAGAGCTAGTTTCACTATATCAAGGAGATTACAGATTACAGAGGAGTATGAGAAGTATTTATAGTATGAGAAGTATTTATAGTATATCATGGAGATTACAGATTACAGATCAGCGAGATCCCCGATTACCAGTCGTATCGGCTGATAGTCCGATTCAAGTCACATCAACAATGAGGTTTAAAGAGAGCTTGGGAGCATTCAAGGTGCAAGAAAAGGTCTTTACAAGCAAGGCTGACGATTTTGTTGATGTGAAATCGATTGGCAGAATATATAATTCTCGTGGTCCAAAGATGAAGGTCCGAGTAAGACGATACAAGGATCAAATGGGATAATTCTTGATGGACGTGGATTTTCTAGAAGGAAAACCCATCACATTGCTACGATTTATGGATCAAAATGGAGAGAAGATGGGTTTGGAGTGTACATGGGCGTTGGGCCGTGCTTGGGCCGGCACGGTACGGGCACGCTTTGGGCCCATTTATTTCGTGCCGTGCTTGGCACGGCCCGTCAGTTTTCGTGTCGTGCTATGCAAGCCCATTTGTCAACTGTGCTAGGCCCGGCCCAGGCCCGGGCACGGTTCGAATCGTACCGTGCCTATTCGTGCTCGTGCCATGCTCGTATTCGTGTTTAATGAAAAGGACGAAAACAAAAGAGATAATGAAAAAGAAAGTGAAAATTGGACTGGGGAAGACAATATTAACCGATAATGTTTGAGAAAATTAACAAATAGGGGAGAAAAGAAAATTGAAAGTATAGCGAATGTGATTTGGCTTTGTTTAATTCTTTGTCCATTTTTACTTATGTTAGTAATTACGTATATATCTTTATGACACTTCTAACAATAACAAATAATTATTTTTATACTTGTGTTTTGTAATATTTGAACCTATAATTCTTTTAATACTTATTTTGTATCAAATTAATATTATTTTCGTGCCCTGTCCGTTCTTATACTCAATAAAGTCTCGAAAATATTAGGCCCGACATGGCCCACTTATATACCGTGCCGTGCCCGTGCTCGTGCTCATGAAGTTTAGGCCCGGCACGGCCCATAAATTATTCGTGCTCGTGCCGGGCTGGCCCATATATTTCGTGCCCGTGCTCTAACCGTGCCGTGCCGTGCTATTCCGAGGGCGGCATGACCCGGTGCCCACGTACAGTTTGGAGGCAAGAGAAGTGAATTCGGCCTAGAAGGGAGGAAGATCTCCCATTGTGTGAACAGAAGGTGTGAACAGAAGGTATGAAAGAAATACAACTGTGAAAGAAATATCATGTGTGAACACAAGTCATGTGAGGGTGGATTTCAAGGCTAGAATTAACGGTTGAAGAAGTCAAATTCGTTTCATTCTCATTGTAGCACTTTGTTTACTTGTTAGTTTAGGATTTTAGCTTTCTTTCTTAGTTTTGATTTGATTTTCGTTGCCTATATAAGGAGGACGAATTACATGTATTTTTCATCAAGTTTTATTCAATCAATTCAATAGTTTTGTTCAAGTTCGATAGGAACGTTTTGTGCAAGCTTCTGTCGAGGATTCCAGAAGTTTTCACGTGTCTCTTATCAACTAGAAATTGCGTTTAGTTGTGGCGAGCGTCGACCTATACCAATTGCCCCTTTCCACGAGTTGGTTTTGTCCGATTGGCTTAATATACCAATTGTCCTTCATCACGAGTTGGGATTGTCTGATTGATTTCATCCTATCTTTTATTTTGAGATCATGAAAGGCGACATCAATAAAATCAAGAAATTCGAGGAATCAAGAAAATATCGTTTTTAGAAATCAAGAAAAGTTCGTTGAAGCTGCGTACTTTGGTCATATCATCCGAGTTCGAGGTTTCTCATCCGAGAGGCTTCACAATCACCAAATTCCACGTCATCGTCGTTGGAATTTCCAAACCCACACCTAGTGTTAGTTTCACTTCTCACCTATCATTTGGGAGAATATCTTTCCTTTTTGCCTATATGATGATCATTGTTGTTTATATAGTACAAATGTTTCTTTATCATCAATGCTTATGATCCTATAGTATGCCTAATAACACTCAAGTCGTTGTTATTTGGATCCATATTTAGGTTTGTTTTGAGTCATTTGATGTTCTTTTTTGTCAATATGTCATAAAATATGCCCTTGATTCGTTCCCTAAGAAAATAGCATTGTTCTAGGGTGTATTAGATGATATGAATGTTTTAGGTACCAAAAGTGGGCACTGGTGTAGAGTTATGTACATAAACTTAGAGATCACGGCCAAAGGCAAGAAGATCATGATCACGAAGCGAGGGGGTGAACTAGAGATACAAGATTACGACATCTTCATTGAAGATCACGACCGCAGAGAAGGAGGCTGCAGTCGCCAGTCGCAAACTTTTGGAGCAGCCAACAAGGAAGAAACAGAAAGCTTTGATAGTTGACTCATGACTTTCTACATCAGAGCACGCTAGAAAGATCGCTATTGTGACTTACTGATTGCGACCATAAAGTCAGACTGCGAACTCCTCATCCATCAAAGCGTAAAATGGCAGGCCTATGATCAATGCCTCATCCTCCAAGTTCATGTCCCCGAAATTCGTCCCTCCGGTCGTGAACTTGGATGACCACTAATAACACCCGAATTAGTGTTATTTATACCTCATATCTACGTTCCTTTTTAGTTATCTTACGTGCATAATGATTAATACATTGTCAAATACAGTCATATTTAGCTCCTTTTAGATTATATCGTCATATCAGGGTGTATTAGACAATAAATGTGAATTAGGTACCAAAAAGGTCACCACTGTATCAAGGATGGAAAAGCTAAAGCTCAAGACCTAGAACCAGAAGATCACAGTCAGGAGAAGAGGGCGCGGCGATGGGGTTGAGATCGCGACCTAAGGAGTAGAGTTCATGACCGCAAACTTTGGCACTTCGAACACGAACTTCAAAAGAGGCCAGCACTAGAGAAGTAGAGAGTTTCGATCATCATTTCACGGCCTTCGTCTTCCCAACCAGCAAGAAAGATTACGACCGCGAATCATGGATCGGGACTTTGAAGTTAGCCCACGATCTCACCCTTCGACAGAGCATGAAATGGCAGTGGATGAAGATCATGGCCTCGAGGCCCCAAGTTCCCGCCCACGAACTTTACCAGCACGACCGTGATCTTCTGGTTCCATGCCGCGACCTTTTCAATATGAAGCTCATCGAAGTGGTTGGGATAGAAGGAGAATCAAGGGTATAGTTCCTCGGATGACCACCTTTCAACTACAAGATGGTCGATCAAGAAAGAATACAAATGAAGGCGGATCATCTTCGAGTGCCCATGCAACTCTTTTAGCCGTACTTATCGAGCAAAATGCTAGGCTTATTAAGCAAAACACCCAATTACTTGATAACCAATGGGAGGTTCCTTTCTTTCTCAAGAGTGAGAGGATGGCTAGAAGGCATGTTGTTGGCGTCGTGCATATAATAATGAAGAAAATGCAGATGGACCCTCAAATGGTGGAGCAATCATTTCCTGTTTCGCCACAAACCGAGGGCGATGATCTTATATATATGAGGATATGGAGCTTGATTCATAGGAGGAGTGCGAATTTGACACCATCCACGAGGATGATTAAGTTCTAGGCATCCAGGGCCTAATTATTTCTATCTTTTAATTCTTTGCTTTTCTTTCTTTTGACTTTAAACAATGACTAATTTTTCTATGCTTTTCATTTTTGTACCTCGTACTTTTAATTACCTAGTAGTGCCATTTTTAAAATACCTATCTATCTATGATATTTTGTGCTCCATAACCTTCTCTTTTCTCCTTTACTTATGGGCTTTATTGTTCTATACCAGCTAAGAAGAGAAAGACCTACACTTGTGCAAATTCATGAACCTACCTTTGAAGTCCCACATTGAGGACAATGTGTCTCTCAAGCGTCATAGTTGATGATAGCCTCCCTTAATCATGAATGTAAGACATTGATGATCGTTGTGTGGTAGTGGTTCTTGTCGATTGCTTGTGTTTTGGTGTGTTGAATGACTTATATTATGTGTTTGGAACTTGATGATGTACCCAAATTTTTTCAAATGTGAGGGTTCCAAATATCTTGTCCCTGGAATCTATCCCATCAATGTGCTTTGAATTGCTAGATAGTCAATATGGTGTGCTTTATAGGGAGTAGTTTGCATTTACCAGAATTATAGGTGTATGAGGGATTTTACTCTTATCTTCCTCTTGGTTGAGTTGAAAATGTTTTCTACTTAGTTAAAGACATGTGTGCCGGACTTTCTACCTATTTTGGACAAAAAAAAAAAACATTTGCAAAATGTGCTCACCTTTGAAAAATCTTTTGAAAATTAAGGTCCTCAAGTGAGAGGCAACCGAACATAGTGTTTGAGTTGAGCCATCGAAGGGATCTTCTCTCGACTCGGAGTGCCGATTGAGGATGTGTTTGGGGTTTGGATAGCTTTACCATTTCCCAATCATCTTTTACTACCTTCCATCCTCCAAACACCTCTCCTCCTCACTGGCTCGTATGGAAAGGTACAGAGCACCTTTTAGCTAGCCATGAGGCCTCGCCTCCCATTTGAATGCGACATATGTGGCAAACCCGTCTATTGTTGAGACGAGGTATGCAGGCTAAGAACTTGTGCTCGGGCAATGAATCTGACCATCAACTTCCCCACATGATGCCAAGTCCGGGTAGGAGATGTTTCTTTCGCGCTTGGTTATGAAGGAGAGATGCCAATTTTCAAGAAAAATTGCAAATGTTTGGTGCAAGTGCGACAAAGTTTAAAAGAGGAGACCAACAATAACTCCTACCTTGAAAAGAATGAACAAAAAGCACCTTCAAGAGTCTATTGCTCTTATCGTTTCTGAACTGGTGGTCTCCCTCCTCGACCTCTACCTCCACTACATAAAAGACTGTCACTAGTGACCATAGGTTTCCGTAGTAAAGGCCAAATTTAATCGCAAATGGGCTTTTACGACGCCATGAAGCCGTTGCGCTCCGTTCCAAATACGAGCGTCGCAAAAAATTTCTTGATGACGAGCCGTCCTAAAATCTATTTTGCGACGGCTACGAGTCATCTCTAATGCGTTGTCAAATCGACGAACTTGACAACTTATTTTTTGTGACGACAAAGAATCATCACAAAAGTTAATAGTCACATCGGTAATACATTCTCATTGACGAAGACTGATAACCTTGTTATTTTTTCTGACGAAATATAGTTCGTCTCTACAAATACTAAGGTCATAGTTAATGCATTTTCAATTTGAGGAAGCTCACGATTATTTTGTTTTTTACATTTAATTTGAGCCTTTTTACTATGCTATAAAGTATTGGTGCTTTAATGTACAACTTGAAGTTGTACCATAACATTATATGTATAAGCTTAAGTTGTACCATAAAGGAATTTGTACCCTTATGTTATGGTACAACTTTACAAGTTGAAGTTGTACCATCACATAAAGATACAAGTTCAAGTTGTACCATAAAGAATATGTACAAAACAGTGTATGTATAATTTTAAACTGTACCATAACATTGAATTGATATTTCAGAACGTTTAACATCATCCCACACATTTGAGACAAAGAATAGAATATAATGACAAAATTATGGTAATCTACAAAAATTAAATATTCCAAATATTGTAAATAACAATATTCTAATTGACCAATATTTATAAACATAAAATAGATAAATATAAAATCCAAGAACATAATAACTAGTCAAGAAAGAAAAGAAGCAGCAGAATATCAAAATCTTCATTGCTGTTTTCTTGAGGGAGACGTCGATTTGCTTCTTTCATGGGATTTATGCTTCCATGTTTAGAGCGATTTCCCCAACGCCTCCTCTTTTCAACAAGTAGCAGCACTAAATGGCTTGTTTTTTACACCGCAAATCAGCATTACACCAGCTAGAAATTCTCTCGAGCATCTGGAAGTCTATCATTTCTACTTCCCAATCACTGTTTTATATCCCTGTATAAGTACAAAATCATGCATTAAGTCTGATCAAACCTTCGTCTTTATCATTCCTTAATTATGTCCAGGTATCTAAGAAAAAGGCCAACAATGCCCATGACCCCCTTTTGGAAAACTGAACAAAGCAGCACAGAGGCATTGTGTTTACCTGCCTGCCCTCGAGGCACCGTAGGAATTAGTGAATTACCATTCACGGCTAAAACTGAAGCCATGAAGCAATAATAATGCAGTAGATTATAGGGTTGCAATGAGAAGTCGGCTAACTGAAGTGCGAGCTAGAATGAACATAAATATCAAGCACCATATAGAGAGATGGAAAAACATAACTTCCTAAATTGATTCAACAAATATGGTGCGCAAGATATCAAAGCAGACAAACAACATCTATCATGGCCAAGTTCAATATACACGCATCAATACTCAATAGAACTAAAAGAACAAAACCCCCCATTTTGTCAAAACCCAACAAGAGAGGGGGATGCGAAGGTGGTGGTGGATAGGCTTCTCTTGGCTCAGGGGAGTGATAGTATGGCGGGAGCTATTTTTCGTGAGGTGTTGCTCTACATGGCTGAAAATGCAGGATTTAGTGTTCGGTTCGTCGGTCGGCGTATTAACAGGGTAGCCCATTTGGTGGCTAGAAAGATCCTTTTTATGTACCCGATAGCGAGTCGTTATTTTGATTTTGTAACCTGGTTGAGGCAGATGGTGTAATGATCTATTCTTAAGTATCAATATATGATTATCTATTGCCAAAAAAAATATAACAAAACATATCCCAATTAAACATCAAATCATGGATGCAAGTTAATCAGTGGGAATGATGAAAGAATGATGCTAGCATGGTCAATTGCATATCAATTCATCCAATAACTGAAATCCGAAATGATCATGAGTAAGAACCCTAATTTCCCCAATATCAAATTTAACATTCAAGCAAATACATTATTTGGTTGAAACATTAATGACGTAGTTTATTCGTCACACTCACAAATACATTATTTGGTTGAAACGTTAATGACGTCGTAATTTTATTCGTCACACTCACAGCATTTCCTCCAAAAAGTATATTTAGTGACGAAGATTAAGATCTTTACCAATGCAATATATGCTATGTCACAAATACATGTTTTTTCGATGAAACATTATCGAGAAGCAAATTTTATTCGTCTCAAATAATCGTGGCGCTAAATTTACTTTCCGAAAAATGAACTTAGTGACAAATATTATTTTCTTTACTGACAAGATATAGGAGTTATCACAATTACATATTTTTTTCGATGAAACATTACTGACAACCAAATTTTATTCGTCACAAATAATCGTGGCGCTAAATTTTCCCTCCGAAAAGTAGAGTTAGTGACAAAGATCCTTATCTTTACCGACAATGTATATGTTTTGTTACAAATACATAACTTACCGACGAAACATTATTGACAAAAGTGAAATGTTGGCCCTAAAGGTCATTTTTAGCGACGAATTTGGCATGCCCTTGCTAAATTTTGTCACTAATACCTGTCTTTTTTGTAGTGCTCCTCTACCTCGTAAAGGTCGGAGATTATTGGGACCTACAGGTCGGCCTCGCCTTCCACCTGGTGGTTGTGGTGGAAGTTCCTCCTCCTCCTCCCCGTGATGGAGGATGATAGCTTGAGCCATTTCATCGAGGCGAGCATTAATCAGATCTTGTTGGCCTTGCATCAGCCGGGTAATGCATCTTACAAGGGCCTCCATGGTAGCTTGGGGAATGCCCTCCATGTTCTGAGCTTCCCACTCCGCATTGTGAGTTTCTTTTACTTGACTCACTATGACACAACTCCTAACAATGGCCAAGTGTAACCAATGAAAAAGACTTCAGTATAGTGGCACAAGTAATAAATATCGAATCCACGGGTCTCTAGAGTTACTATTACTCAGCTTCAGTTCATTATCTAGCAAACTAGATTAAGATAGAATAACTAAAACTACTATAGCAAACTATAGTTAAAATTAATTTAATTACATGTTGGGAACTCACTTAGGTATGATGCCCCCTAGCCACTAGCCAGATTAATGGTTGATGATCTCTAACCTGTTTCAATTTTATTCACAATGCGGAGAATCCTCGAGTAGACCTTGATCTCGAATAAACAACAAGGGCCTCTTGAGTCGATTGCCTAGAGGGACGTATCCTTCTCTAGAACAACCGATCAAGGCGTTTTGAACTAAATTCCCTCTATCGAATGAGATTCTCAATCGATACAAAGCAGTGAATCGACCCTCGACTAAAGCAATCGATCCAATACTATCTATCTATGGTGCTCTATTGACCTAATAAGGTATTCGCTCTCATAGGACCAAAGCAAAATCAATAATCTCGACTAAAGCATAATTGAATCACGAAAATGTGCATAGATTGAATATGAACTCAAGATTATCAAGTAGGAGTACTCATACTATCATCCAATCAAACAAACATAGCTAGAGTTCCTCAAAACATAAGTGAAGAGAAGTTACTCCATAGATAAGAGAGAGAATACAATATAACTTTCAAGATCTTCAATCTTCATGTCTGGGCTTGTTCCTTGAGCTTCCAAGGCGAAGAAATCCTCCAATTCCGCTCCAAGATCTCCCTTAAATCCCCCCTCTCTCTTTCTTTGGTTCATCCCTAGGGTGTTTGGGAACCAAAACCCTGCTCTCCCTCTCCAAAAAAGCACAAAACAGGCTTTTAAACCCGCTTCTGGAAGTTTCCCGATCATATTAACCAAAGAAACGATCTTCACTAGCATCCCTAGCGAATAAAAGTACTAAAAGTGCTAACAAGATTGATCAAGACAGTACCTTCCTGCGTGATTTGGCCTAGCTCTCGCCTTTTTTTGTTTTGTATTTTCTAGAACGACTTTTTCCAATAGATGCACGTTACAATCAAGAACGAAATTGAAAACAGAAACTGAAAATTAACCACTCTTGGCGACGGTTAAAACACAAAACCTGATTCGTCTGATTCTTGCACAAGAAAGGAGGATACGTGTGTCACTGTGTTGAACCGGAGCTCTGATACCCCCTGATATAAGTCGAGGCTCTAAATCCTGGACTTAAACAATTATAAACGCACCAAAGATTAATTAGAAGCATAACGATCACAAAATGGATAATAAGCCAAACCAAATCCAGACGTCGGGAAGAGGGCCAGGTATACGAAGGACTATTCGGCTAGGGGGATGAGCTAGCAAAAAACGTGGGTTCTCACTTGCTGAATCGATTCCACGTTTAAGAAAGAAGAAGAAGAGAAGTTGGTCTTTGAACAACCAATTCTAGGGTTTGATTTCTGAATAAAAATGTTGATTATCCTCTAAAAGACTTAGTTCAGCCCCTTATATAAGTTGCAAAGGTTTTGGGCCAAAAATAAAAAAGAAACCCGAGTTTTGGTGTAAAAGTCACATAATCCGTAAAAGGAATAAAAAATCTTTTCGGTAAAAGCCGACTCAAAATACCCGACCTCCCTCTCAAATACCCGGTTGGGTATTTAGGCTTCATGCCCGGGGGGGGGGGGGGGGTCCTGGACACATTCCCTGATCTCCCCTTCAGTTACCCGATCGGGTTTTCACCTCCATGGTCGGGGATTTCGCCTGAAGCAGCCCCAACTTCAATGATCATCACTTCTCATCCCATGAACAACTCGGCCTCCATATTTGTGAAGTTGTGGGCCAAATAAGCTTGAAGTCGACCCTTAAATGCCTTGGCTTTATTTCTAGTGACCGAACCATGCTCCTCTCTCACTAGAGTTGGACTTGTGATTGCCTTGGTGTTGATGCATCATCAGAATGGAGGCAGAATACCCCTAGTCCTGACAGAAAATACCCGATCGGGTATAGATCGGATTCCGGGTCTAGCTAAGTTTGGCCTTCTTTTTAGGTTTAGGTTTTTGTTTCTTTTGGGTTTTTCAATTATTTTATTCGCCTTGGGCTATATAAAAGGTTGTAAACACGAATTTTACAGATTAGGTTTTGATGAATAAGAATTTTACACTGAGGTGTGCTTTCCCCGATGGAGAATTTTAGCTTTTGGTGGATTCCATAGCTAGGGCAAGATCCTTGTTTGAATTTTTCTGTTGAGGATTCTAGAAGAGCTTGGCAAGACTCTTATCAGTCAAGCGATCACAGTTGATTGTGGTGAGTATCTATCTCCATGTATCCTTTACTTTTATGTTGTTTGAAGATCGATTAGAGCTATTCAGGTTGGATTTGAAGCTGTGCGACTTTGACAGAAGAACCGAAGCTTTCATGACCTCAAGATTCTTTATCGGGACTCAAACTAGGGGTGCATCTCCTACAGATTGGCAAAATGATACTTCACTAAAATTTACGATAGCTTGTCGAGAAAATAGGGATCATGGCTTGCCACAAGAGAGGACCACTATCAATTACCACCCTTGGATCCTATTGGTAACCCAAGCGCATATGGATATCTTCCGAGTGCTTTGGAAGATGATCAAAAGAGACCAAGGAGAAGAGTTTCATGCTGGCTATTTTTCACCGACCATTATTCAGCTACCATTCATCGGTTTGGTGCACTACTTTGGCTAGGCTAGTTTCAACATGAGACAAAAGGGAGATGTTGGGAAGGTGACCACAAGTGACATGATCTTGTATCATGCTTTGCTGCACAAATGGTTGCTTCACCCGACATGATTGGTGGTAGATAACCTATTGAGGTACACATCCATCCCTTCTTCGCGAGGACTACTAGGAGGGGGCTATATCTAAACCATAGCCCAATACATTGATAGGCATAGGGAGGTGTACATATTTTCTCTCTGGTATATTGGCTTGGGAAGGAACTATCTATCGTCAGCCAATTTTCACCTTTGGAGTTTATAGGGTGACAAGCAAGGGAGTGGACCTCGACAACAACATTTGCCCACGATACTCTACATGGACTTCGGCAGGGAAATCAATGGTGTATTTAGTGAGACTACCTAGCATGGATTTGGAGCTGGACACCTACCACCTCAGCATGAAGACTATGGAGTCCAGCTAGCACAGTTGAGAGTAGTCGCGGAAAGGTTGGAGGAGAACTTGAAAAACTACCAGACTCTAAATGAGCTCCTATCATTTTGAGATTCTGATGCATAGTTAGTAGTCGATGTTTAGATTAAGTGGTATGATATTTTTGCATGTTGATGTGGTTAAGATTCTCTCATGTTATTTTTTACCTTGTAAGTTGCTTAAGATCTACTAGCTAAGATCAAGGTTGAGTGATGGTTCTTCGAATTCATTGAGTTGTATGGGTATGAGTAGTGTTTGTTTGGAGACAAGAAAATTTTAAGTGTGGGGTGTTTTATATGACAATTTATTTATAATTCTCGTCACTCCCATTCTTGATACATTTTCCCCTTCTATCAAAGTTTCTTTAGTCTGTTCTTTTGTATTTCGTATGTATATAACTACTTTTTGATCAATGAGCCTTTAATAGACATAGGTTATGTTTTTTTAACTATGTGATGCCTTCTTGGTATTTTTATGGTTTTGAAGGTATAAAGCAGGCTAAGGATATTTGGATCAAGCGTTGGAGAACTCTAAAGGACCAAAGGATCTATAAAGAGAATAATATGGAGCTTTCATGATAAAGACAAGGTCTATTACGGAGAAGTATACCAGAAGTCCCTATGTGAGTTCAAGACAAGCCCAATAAAGGAATAAGCGGCGCAAGGTGAAGAAGAAACAAACGATGGCCCAGAATCGGGTCCAACTGCCACTGGAGGAGACCTGGTCAAGACGCAACCAATTGAAGAAAATAGGTTGATGTAGTATCAAGTGGTAAATATCCTTGGGGATCCTAGGTTCGTGTTCTACAGGTTCTTTTAATAGTAACTACCCAAACCTAACCTAATGAATTCGAGTATGCGATGCAAGAAAGTATAACTTGTTGGGTTGAGGTGCCCTCTACTCGAAATCTACTTCTACTAAAGCATACAAAGGAAACAAACAGGACAAGCAAACAAAGAAATGTTTAGGTTGTGTTTTCTAGATGATAATGCATATTAACTCCTCAATGAGATGCTTACATGCATCATCCATTATGATGCTCTATCCCTTCTTCTATGGCCACTCTCTACATGTCCATGTGCCTCTTGCGATAGAGATTTGACTAGCTAATGCATGTTTTCGCTTCATGACATCACCTAATCAATGAAGAACAAGGAAGTTAGGATAGCACATGATCAATTGTGGGATTCTACGAACCATAATCGATTGTCTATAGCACTGATGATCTATGAATCAAGCATCATCTTAGTCATGCATAGAAGGGTAGCTAATCCTCATATACACTGTTAAGAAGGAGGCCTACTACACAAGCTTAGTTTCCTTATCTCTCGTGATAGTAGTATAAACAATTACTATAGTAGCATTCACAATAGACTCATGCACATAGAATAGTTAAAACATAATATGAGATAAAAGCATCGATGATCATGCACAAAAGATGATTAAAGCATTGCGAATACAATATATATAGCATCTAAAGGCATAGACATCGATGATCATAACATAAAATGAGATAAGCATCTTATTAACTCATAAAAGTAATTCATTAACATAATATAATTCACATCCATTAACAGATCAACTAGATACACAAAGAAGAGTGGAACAACGTCACCATAGATACAAGAATCGATGGAGAATGCTTCTCCTCCGAATCTCACCATCAATTGTCATCTCTCCAGATTGCTACTAGAGCCCCTAGGGCGGAGTTTTAGTAAGGGTGTATATCGTGTCTAAATCTCTACCCTAGGCTTCTATTTATAATAGTTACATACGAGGGTTTTTTTACTCTTTTTCCTCCTAAAGTTGGGGGAAAAACCTTCCTTGTACGACTTGAACTAAAGGTTCATTTGACTTGGGGACAAAGTAGCTTATTTAGGAAGTTTCTTTGAGGGTTTAGGATGAGCGGTGGTGGGTAGTGATGCTAGGATGCCTCTAATTTTCCTCTCTCAATGGGTTTCATAGCCCACAAGCAATCTCCCCTCCAAATTTGGGAGGGTCACTTGTATAGCTCTCGTTGGACCTCGGTCAAACTTGGGCCAACTGCCCTACTATATATGCTTGATTAGGTTGTAAAGTGAACATCTGATGTCCAAATCCATCTCTATTTGAGCCCAAGAGCTTGTATTCTCATCCTTCTTCTTATCCATTAGGTCCCTTAATGATCCATATTCGTCTTGAATGGTTTATAACAATGAAAAGAACAAAAAACACCATAGAGGCATCAAATCGTACAGAAATACACTCAATCTCAATGTCTATCATAAGCTCATAAATTGAAGTTATAAATTTGACACGCTACGACACAACACCAAACTGCGACCAAGTGTAATCGCAGTCCGGGAATGCAGTAAAGTGGCAAGTTCTAATTATCAACCCGGGGTCTAGATCTATTGCCTACTCCGTGAATATCTATTATCTAGCCAACTAAGTCGATTGTGGTTTTAACTAAAAGCAGTAAGAAAGCAGGAATTGATTCGGTTTTCTGAAGCAAAGGAAGAGTCACTCGGGAATGAGTCCCCCTAGCTGCCTAGTTAGGTCTTGGTTGTAATTACCCTGGGTTGATTTACTGTTGATTAAACTGCGGAAGATCCGATAGTAGCTTGGAATATCTTAAGCTGACCAAGCCCTCTCAGTCCAACCACCCGGCAGACCACTAGTCTTCACCAGGATAGAAGTTGAGGCAATGAGCACAGAACTCCACTACTGGAATTGGGTTCCAGTTCAAAGCAGTAGATTGATTAACTCTGTTATAAATAATCTACTACTACCGAACGATGAAGCTCTAACAACCTAATCAGATTCTATCTATCTCAGGTTGCAGCAGATTTCAAGAAAAGCTGATCAGACTTCAATTGATTCAATGAATCATGCATCGTTCGATTAAAACCAAACAGTATAACAATCCCAAGTCATTACAATCAAGATCCCTAACACATGGAACTAGGGTTCTTCATACCCAGGTGGGAGAAAGTTCTACTCCATAGAGAGAGAGAGGGGAAAACAGAATACAAAGCAGTCATACTCATCAAGATGGGAAGAATCTGCTATGGGATATCAATCTTCACTCCAAGGATGATTTCCAAGCTTGATTGATGAAACCCAGCTCCAAAACCACTCTTAGGAGGTGTTCTTCGCACTTTCTCTCTCCAGGGCTCTGTTTTTGCTCCAAAAGTCGATCCCCTCTCTTTTGGATCGAATTTGGGTTAAAACTCGGAAAATCCCGACCACACGGGCAGGCCACACGGGCGTGTTGCTTTCCTAGCTGCCCGTGTGAGTGTCAAAACGCCGAGTTTCGATTAAGTGATTTCCAGCCATCCTACACGGCCACAACCACACGGCCGTGTGGATTTCTGGGATGCCCGTGTGAGTTCCCTGGAATTTCCACACGGCCACATGGGTTCCCCTACACGGCCGTGTGGGTTTTAGGCATGCCCGTGTGACTTCTCAGCTTCTCGCCAAACGTCCAAACTTCGTCCAATCGACCCCGAACTCGTTCCCAAACCTTCATTCACGTACTAGGACCTAAAATATTACAAACAAGCACAACCTAGCGTGAAATTGGCCTAAAACACGAGAATCAACATCTCAAACGGCTCAAGAATAGGGGTAAAAACATGTGCAATTAACAGTCTATCAAACTCCCCCACACTTAACCGTTTGTTTGTCCCCAAAAAAACCTGACTCAAACCAATGCAACTCTCCAGACCTTTATAGCAACATGCAACCCCGATCGTCGGCAGAGGATTTTCTAGCTCATTTAGCAACTTACGAGGTCAACTGGTCTTCTAAGACGCCTCCTATCTCTCTCAATGCGAGTACTAGACTCAAGCCAGGATCATGAGAACCAGTGGAACTAAGACATTCAATTCATGGATAAGGAGACTCACACAATTCAACAACCAAGGACTCATTGTATCGGGTGCTCTTTCATTTCATTTCACTTGTTGGAACCCCTTCTTCTTACTATTTGTTTTTTTTTCTTTTTTTTTTTCTTTGTTGAGGTTCCAACTGCAGTTTGTATATGCGGTCTGCCCTTATTGGGTGAGCAAGAGCAATTTCTGTACATCTATCACTTGCCAGAGTACTTCTTTTAACTCTTATTCCTCACTTCGTGTGGAGGGTCAATGAAATTAAGGGGGGTCGGAAGCTCTATCCGTGCCCTTAAAAACACATCCTCAAGTAGGCAAACCGTTCAACGGGTGGAAATTTTACTTGTACTAGAGACAACTTAGCTTCACCTTGTAGACCTACCCCACCAAGGATCACTAAAATCTCTTCCAAAACCCGATTTTGTGCAATGAACGGTGCCACACACGTTGGGCTTACCCCATGTCTTACAATTTCAAATTTTTGACATGGAGGACCAACAGCTTTTTCATTTCACACTTGAGCACCCTTTTCGATACACGAGCACACAACACAGCATAAGAGGAGTCATCAATACCACATGAATCAACGCTCCTAAATCCACTAGTTCACAAAATCAACCGGCACAGCAGAGAGTTAGATAGGAAAAATCGTATACTTCAACATCCTCCATAGTGCTACAACTACCTCCCTAGGTTGCATATCACCATAAAGACTGTCAATTCAAAGCATACTGAGCAGGATTTTGCAGGGAACAGTACTTGGAGCCCTCAATTCATCAAATTGGACAGTGGACTAGGCTCCAAGCACACAAACTCATCTAGCAGTCAACAACAGATAAACCCCCCCCCCCCCCACACTTAAGCACGACATTGCCCTCAATGGAGCAGAGGGAAAGACAAGGGGAAACGATGTTACCGTGAATATGGACTATCGGAGGACTGGAAATGGACCAGTCAGCAGTGCTAGAGTCATCAAAACACACTAGGTGATAAAAACCATAGTTCCAAGTGGACAAACCGAAAAACAAACGAAAGAAAAACAAACCTTGGTGGGGTTGCCTCCCCACAAGCGCTTCTTTACCGTCATGAGCCGGACGGTGGCTCCTAAGTTTTGGTCCATGCTAGAACCTCCTTGAAGTTGAGTTTCTCGTTAATGATGTGGAGTCTCAAGTCACAAGCAGGTGGTATGACAAGTGATGTAGACTCGTATACTTGATTAATATGAAGTCTCCACCCGCGAGTCCTCTTCTTTTCTTCCTCACTCGTCTCATTGCCCCAAACCAGATATGAAAACATCGACTGACCACCATCGCGTCCACCAAGAGGGACCGATGTCGATGTGGCCTTGGTCTGGCAAAGACACACTGCAAATGGGTCCTTGCCAAGCAGCTCCTTGAAGTTTGGTGGAGATATCACATGAAACTCATGGCCGGTGCAAGCCTCTTCCACCTCAACTTCATCCTCAGCCTGGACACCACTCGCTTCTTCAACCCCCCTTCCTTCCTCAGAATTTGATTCCTCCCCTGGGAAAAGATCAAGGACTTCCTCTAATTCACTTCCGTCATCCTCCACAGCTTCTTTCCTCATCCTTTCTTGCTCTTCTTCTTCTAGCACGGATTGGAGAGCAAGTCGCCATGCAATCTTTTCAATAAGATCAGCCTGCATCTCCTCACTCATGCCCGCCTCTTCAGCGCTCGGTGTAGGGTGCAGAAAGGGATGGGCTGCTACAACAGGACATTTCTGATCATGATCATCACGGGAGCTCTTCGTGACAACTTCTGTATGCTCCACGACATCCTCATGATTGACTTCTTCCTCCTTCTCTGCTTGTATTGTAGCATAAAGGTTGTCTTGAGAAAACTGTGCACAAGCTTTCTCAATGACCTCTATGTGCTTCTTTATGCTTTGAAGGGTCTCCTCTGTTTCACGGGGAAAGGAGAAGTCAGTTTGGGCCATGGCTTGGATATGAGGATCCATCTCGGGAAAGGATCTCTCAGGTACTTGAGCAATATGCTCCACGAGAAGCCTCAAGTGATAGTTTGGATCTGGCTGTGGAGTGTAACATGGCTCTGCTGGATGGCCCGTGAGGGCTATGGCTAAATCCAGATCTGATGGTCCTTCTGGTTGTGAGAGGAATTCTTCTTGATAAGGAGATTGTTCTTCGTAGTAGGGGGGTTGGTACTGAAACCCGACTCCATAGTCTCCTCCTCCTTGAGTGCTCCAGGTGGTCTCGGGGTAAAACCACTCCGGTGGTGGTGGATACCCCCAATGGTTGGAGAAGCCTTGAGAATCCATGTATCAGATCTGCACCAACAAAAACAAAATACCCAAGTGAAAAGCAAGGGTGGAAAAGAGAGGATGCATAAAAGTAAATGCTAAAGTAATAAACTTTTACGTTTCCACAATAACCTAGAGGTCCCCGGCAACGGCGCCAAAAACTTGACATGCTACAACGCAACACCAAACTGCAACCAAGTGTAATCACAGACCGGGAATGCAGTAAAGTGGCAAGTTCTAATTATCAACCCGGGGTCTAGATCTGCTGCCTACTCCGTGAATATCTATTATCTAGCCAACAAAGTCGATTGATTGTGGTTTTAACTAAAAGCAGTAAGAAAGCAGGAATTGATTCGGTTTTCTAAAGCAAAGGAAGAGTCACTCGGGAATGAGTCCCCCTAGCTCCCTAGTTAGGTCTCAATTGTAATTACCCTGGGTTGATTTACTGTTGATTAAACTGGTGAAGATCCGACAGTAGCTTGGAATCTCTTAAGCTGACCAAGCCCTCTCAGTCCAACCACCCGGCAGACGACTAGTCTTCACCAGGATAGAAGTTGAGGCAATGAGCACAGAACTCCACTACTGGAATTGGGTTCCAGTTCAAAGCAGTAGATTGATTAACTCTGTTATAAATAATCTACTACTACCGAACGATGAAGCTCTAACAACCTAATCAGATTCTATCTATCTCAGGTTGCAGCAGAAATCAAGAAAAGCTGATCAGACTTCAATTGATTCAATGAATCATGCATCGTTCGATTAAAACCAAACAATATAGCAATCCCAAGTCATTACAATCAAGATCCCTAACACATGGAACTAGGGTTCTTCATACCCAGGTGGGAGAAAGTTCTACTCCATAGAGAGAGAGGGGAAAACAGAAAACAAAGCAGTCATACTCATCAAGATGGGAAGAATCTGCTTTAGGATATCAATCTTCACTCCAAGGATGATTTCCAAGCTTGATTGATGAAACCCAGCTCCAAAACCACTCTTAGGAGGTGTTCTTCGCACTTTCTCTCTCTAGGGCTCTGTTTTTGCTCCAAAAAGTCGATCCCCTATCTTTTGGCTCGAATTTGGGTTAAAACCCAGAAAATCCCTACCACACAGGCAGGCTACACGGTCGTGTGGCTTTCCCAACTGCACGTGTGAGTGTCAAAACGCCGAGTTTCGATTAAGTGATTTCCAGCCATCCTACACGGCCACAACCACACGGCCGTGTGGATTTCCAGGATGCTCGTGTGAGTTCCCTGGAATTTCCACACGGCCACATGGGTTCCCCTACACGGCCATGTGGGTTTTAGGCATGCCCGTGTGACTTCTCAGCTTCTCGCCAAACGTCCAAACTTCGTCCAATCGACCCCGAACTCGTTCCCAAACCTTCATTCATGTACTAGGACCTAAATTATCACAAACAAGCACAACCTAGCGTGAAATCGGCCTAAAACATGAGAATCAACATCTCAAACGGCTCAAGAATATGGGTAAAAACATATGCAATTAACGGTCTATCAAAATTCCATAAGAAATGTAGTCAAAAAACAATAAAGATGTATTGATAGAAGGGGAAAATGTATCATGAATGGGAGTGATAAACATTACAAATAAAGTGACATCAGAATCACCTAACACTTGAACTTGCCTCGTCTCCAAGCAAACACTACTCACAATAATACTAGAAACCATCACTCAATCTCGATCTTAGGTGGTTGATCATACATAACTTACAAGGTCATCAATAGCACGAGAGAATACTATCCACATCAACATGCAACAACATCATGCAATGCAATCTAAGCAAAAATAACTAATCATGCATTTGGACTCTCAGAGGACAAGGGTGAAAATTTTGATAAACTTTTTTTTGAACTTTGGATGCTTCTACCATCAAATTGACATACATTTTAAGCACTTTTGCGTTATTCAAACACAAACTTTTTTTTTATCATTTTCAAATTTTCTTCTCTTGCAAACTACTATTTTTTTATTTGTATATATTTTTCATTAGTGGAGAACGCTTTTTAGCTTTACCCTTATTGGTTAAGAAAGAGCTTAAGAGATCCTTTACCTCAACTCCTGGGGAGGATCTAGGGGTGGCTGGCTGATTTTCGGTTAGCAGCTAAGCGACGGTTTTAACTGATAATCATCAGTTAGTTAGCGAAAAGGGAAAGGGGTTGTTCGGGGCTAACGAAAGCTAACCGACCTCTGCCCAATTGTGCCCAAAACGACACCGTTTCCATGAATTCTCCCCCCCCCCCCCCCCCCAAAAAATGACACCTAACCATTGAAACCCTAATCATCACTCTTGCTACCTCGCCCGCCATATCCCCTCCCTGACCCGGCGACCCTGGCCCTCCGCTCGCCCCCTTCCTCTTCTTCCCCAATTGCCTCGAAAAAAGACAGAGAGGCAGAGATAGAAGGGAGGCAGGCCCTCGCCAATCCTCTCCTCCGCTCACTCCTGCGATCTCTGCCCTCGGCTCCGCCTGTCTGCCGCTCGCCCCTTCCTTTTCTTTTCCTTGTTAGCTGCCGCATCGACCAGAGAGGCAAGCAGGGACAGAACAGAGGCTCTCCCCTTCCTCTTTTTTTCCTTGCTGGCCCACCGCTCGCCCCCCTCCTCTCCTCTTTCGGCGACTTTCCACTTCCCAACAGAAAAATGTAAATTCTAAATCTTTTCCTATTTGTGAATGTGATTTCGTGATTGATTTGTGATTGTGAATTTTTGAATGAGTGAAGAGAATTTGTGAATTGAGTGAATTTGTGAATTGGGTAATTTTTAAATTGTGAATGTGAATATGTGAATTGGGTAATTTGTGAAATGTGAATTGTGAACTATGACGTTAATCTCGAAAATATTTCTCTGTTTTCAGGGCGAGACCTCCAACTCCTCGTGGTGGACATGGCGGACGAGGTGCCCTTGCTGATGAGGCTGCTCCTCGTAGTGGGAGGCCTCCTCGAGTTCATGGTGTTGCGAGTGCCACAACCCCTCCCGCTCGAGCTTGGGTAATGGTGGGCGTTTAGGAATTCGGCCTATTGAAGCTGTTAAACCGTCTTCATCAACTCCATAGAGAGTTAAAGGCGGCAGCTTAGACCTAGAGAAATGGTTGCAGGTGGAAGGTAAGGCTGATTGCTGGAAGGATTTTAAGAAGGTCGTGGTTGACGAGTATCTGATGGTAGAGTGCTGACATTGTCATACTCAAATCAAAGCTCATCCATCCAAAAATGGGACTTTTGCAATGAATAACCATTGGCAATCATGTTTGATCAAGAAAATCTTTTA
The DNA here is from genome assembly GCA_964030455.1 of Linum trigynum. NCBI lineage: Eukaryota > Viridiplantae > Streptophyta > Magnoliopsida > Malpighiales > Linaceae > Linum > Linum trigynum. The sequence continues at coordinate 8,593,655 of OZ034821.1, forward strand.
TGGAAGTTTGACCAAGAAAAAGCTGGATATGCCTAAGCCATGATGATCATTATGGATGAGTTATCATTTTGATTTGTGGAGAGGGAAGGGTTGAAGCAATTCATGATAGTTGTTTAACCATTGTTTAAGATACCTGGGAGGAAAGCTATAAGAGATGATTGTTATCATATCTTCTTGGAGAAAAAGTGTTGTTGATCGATTTCTTTTGAATCAAAGAGCAAAGGCAGAGTTTTCAATCATCACAGATACATGGACTTGTGATAACAACAAAAATTACATGAGTGTGACTACTCATTTTATTTGAAGTTATTGGAAGTTGCAGAAGAAGGTTTTATCCTATGTTCCCATCACAAGTCATACTGGAAATGATATTGCAGAGAAGCTTGCAGGATTTCTTGAAGAATGGAAGGTGAAAAATCTGTTCTACATGACAATGGACAATGCAACTTCAAATAATGTTCTTAGTGATTGCATGAGAACAAATCTAAAGGAGTGGGGGTGTGATTTGATGGATGGGAAGTATCTACAGTTTTGATGTGTGGCACACATCATTAATATGTTGGTGGGAGATGGAATGAAACTTATTGGAGGTGCTGTGGATAGAGTTTGGGATTTTGTAAAGGGGGTGAAGTCATCACCAGTTAGGTTGACAAGGTTCAAGACTGCCATGCAATTTCTGAATGTGAATTCAACCAAATTGGTGTCTTTAAATTTACCGACCAGGTACTATTCCACCTATATCATGTTAGAGTCAGTATAAAGGTTTCATGTAGGGTTTGCAACTTTGTATTCAAGTCCACAAGATCATTCCTTTAGATATTATGTTGACTCAAGAGGTGGTCTTCCAAATGAACAAGATTGGTAGCTGATCAGGAAGTTGATGAAGTATCTGAAAGTCTTCAATGACTTGACCCTCCTAGTGTCAGGTATGTGGAATTTGAATTGCATGTTTTATTTAAACCATTTTGGCCATCTTGTTTGTTTTACTCAAAAATTTTGTGTTCTCTTTTCATTGTACAGGAACTAAATATGTGACTACCCATCTTTTCTTCAAGAAACTTGTTCAAGTCTATGACATCATTGAGGAATTGAAGAAAGACCCGAATGAAGAGATCCAAATAATGGCAGTAAAGGTTGAGGAAAAGGTATAGAAGTATTGGCTTAAGAGTCCTGTTTTGGGTGAGGAGAAAATGAAGGTGAATCACTTAATTTATATAGCATGTGTGCTTGATCCTAGAAGTAAACTTGATATGATGTTTGAGGTTTTGGAAATTATTTATGGGAGATTTAAGGGAGGACAAATTGTGAGGTCCATTACATCTGAGATGCACCTGATGTTTGAGGTTTACAAAGGGAAGTATGGATCAAAAGCACCCTCCTCTGCATCTGAGCCTACCACTAATGAGAGCATTGTTTGTGGTAGTTCTGCTGAAGCTGAAGGTGATAGGATTAAGAAGATTGAGGAGAGGCTCAGGAAGAGGAAAAAGCAAGCACTTCTTCAGGAAACAAGAGGTAGGAGGTAGCTCTGTTGAGCTTGACATTTATTTGAAATGTCAAACTGATGGAATCAATAAGGTGAATGATGATGCCAAGTTTGACATCTTGGGTTGGAGGTCTCGACACTCTGGAATATATATACCTGATACTTGCGGAGAAGGCTAAGGATATCCTAGTTGTTCCCATCTTTTCTATTTCCTCAGAGGCAACATTCAGCTGTGGCGACCGAATTCTCAGTCCATTCAGGTCCTCTTTGAGCGATACAATGGTAGAGCCATTGATTTGTGCTGGGGATTTGATAAAATATCCAACTTCCGGATCCGAAGAGATTGATGATAAGGAATATGATGAAGATAATTCGGATTTGGAAAGTGGTGAGTTCTAAAACTCTCTTTACTATTGTTGTTTAGGTTTTCACTATTCATTTTCATCTAATTCAATGTATGAATATCCTAACAATTTGTTTTCTTTTCCTTACTCAGTTAATGCCACTTTCCAGTCTATAATGGAAAGTGCGAGTGATACTGGCAATGTTGCCATTGTAGATGCAAGTCTCAACATTCCAATGGAGGATGATCAGGAGGATGAAGAAGAAGTGCCTGAGGAAGAGTATGAGCAAGATGGATATGGACAATCATGATCATGACTTGTTGGGCAAATTGAAAGAAAACTGTTTTGCAGATGTTGGTTCTTCTCATGGTGTTGATGAGTGTAAATGATGATGATTTGTTGTTGACTTGTTGATGCTACTTGGATATATTGCGATTTTTGAATTGTGGAGTTTATGACTTTATGTGGTTGAATTTGAGACATTAATTTGGTGATTTAGATGTAATTTGGATGCAAAAGGGATTGAGACTTTACTTTGGGTGATTTAGATGTAGAAATGTAGGTTTTAACCTTTAATTTTAGGCAATTTTACTAATTTTTTATGCATGTGGGGCTGTTGTCGAGTCGGTTACCGGTCAAAATGACCCTTCCATCAAAGTTTTGGTTGCACGGCTAACCAAGACAAAACTAGAAACTGACCGTTCGGTTAACCATGCTTCTTTATCGGTCAGTTGTTGAATGCCTTCTGGTGGTGCTTCGGCTAACCGATAACGAGTTTTTGGTTTTCTGTTGAACCGAAACCGACTGTACTCAACCCCTAAGAAGATAAATGAATTAAGGGTTGTCATAAGCTTTATCCGTGCCCTTAAGAATACATCCCTAAGTTGGCTATTAATTCAACGGTTGAAAATTTTACTTGTACTAGAGAGGAACTAGCATCACCTTGTAGGACTTTCCCACTAAAACTCAACTAGTATCTATTCCCAAACTCGATTTTGTGCAATGAAAAGATGCCTCACATTTTGGGCTTGCCCCACACTTTATTTCTCAACACATAGCATGCAAAATTTTGTAAGATACCAACATGTCTTGTTAGCTAGATTTTGCATTTAATAAAAGATACAGTTCACCCTTTGAAAAACTTTAAAAAGGGAGACTCCTTTGCATAATAAGATGTTTAAGAATGAATAAAAAAACATAGCATTCAAACACATCAAATGGTGATTATATCTCATTAACTTTCACATCATTCATAGTCACTACACTATCCTCCCTAGATTAAGTGAAATTCCCTAGACTCATTGATTCAAAGTAAGATGAGCAATGAAAACAAAGTCATTAGATGGAAAACATCTTTAGTATTTTCAGAAAAAATTCAAATGGATCATAAAAATAGTACATTTCTCAATTGAATGACAAAAGATATATCATGTATCAATCATAATCAAGTAACATGTAACACCCCGTTCAACCCCACAATTTAAAATTGACATTTTCCTTAATGTACTAAAAGATTTTGAGCTATGGAAAAGTTTGAAACAAGTTACTCAACGTGTCATTCAAATTTCGAAATAGAAGGCTTAGGAAACTAGCACTCATCTTATTTAGGGAGATTTTGAATCAAACAAAACAAACAAAGGAGAGAACAAGTGCTTCAACTCCAAAATACAAGCAAAACAAAGGGATAGATGTTACTCCCAATAGAAGAACATACCCTCATTGAATGGCCAATCAAGTTATGACGTCCATTCATCATCCCATCCAGTTGCATTCATCGTTGGTGGCTCCATGGGTTGTGGATTGAATCCACTTTGGCATATGAACTCTTGAAACTCCTCTGATTCTTCGTACTCCAACTCATTGATCTTCTCTAGCAACGTCTTTGACCTTTTACACGATATCATGAGTTCAATTTATGCTAGCTTCAAATTCGGAGTTGTTGGAGCTTCTTTCAACTTGCCTTCCCAAACTAGATCTTGACAATACTGATGGTATGTTGCATGTAAAGAATCCTCATCTAGAGATCATGTTCTTGTCTTGATCTCTATCTCCAGCTCTGCCTCTTCATTCTCCTCGAAATCATCATCATTAATGGGCTTCTTGGTTCATTTATCTTCAATAGACCCCACTACTCGATGCAGGATCGCTCCCACTTTTAGTGTAAGTTCTCCTTTTGTTGCATTTATCATGGCACCAGAAGTGGCCAGAAATGGTCCATCAATGATTAAGGAGTATGTGGTTTCTATCTTTATCTTGATCACCACATAGTTTAGAAAGAAGATGAATGTTCCTATTTGGGTGTTTAGTCATTGAACTACTCCAAGAGATTTACATGGAGTGTTGTCTACCAACTTGATCTCCATTTATATCTCCTCCATGTCAGCTAGACCATATCATTCTAGAGGGGCAGTGGTAGGATGTTGATACTAGAACCAACATCCACCCGTCCTTGCTCTAGATAATGGTCATCTAGGAGACAATTGATCGTGAAATGACCAGGATCCTCCTTCTTTTCGTATACTCGAATGAGTTCTTTATGTCCATAAGGAGTTGAGTTGATGTTGGTCTTCTCAATCCTATCCTTCTTCAGAAGTTGCAAGAGCTTCTCTCTTAGGCTCTTCGTATCAATAATGCTCTCCAAAAGTAGCATGAGACTATCTTCTCCTCCTAAGGAAACTATCAATCTTTTCACATTTAAGATACATTTAGAGGCTTCTTCATGGATGGTCATCTCCTTCGTCAAGGTTATGTCATCGTCTTTTTCCTCCTTATTGGCTTTAGATGTCTCCATTGTATGGGTTAAGTAAGACCCAATGTCCTCTTCCATGTCTCCTTCTCACCTTCAATGGCTACCTCCCTCTTGCTTATTTGCTTTGATATTCCTTCCTTCTCCTCCACCATCTCAGAAGGATGGGCCTTCACAACTCCTCCTTGCTTGAAAATCTCCTTGAAATAGATCTCCCACGAGTTGATCACCTTTTTTGGCTCTAGATGCTTTGATCTCCATGACCTGATGTTAGGAAAAGGAAGAAGGGGTGTCATCTCTTTTATAGGCAAGCGATGGATTGGCGCTAGGTGGTATCGGTACTCATTTCCTTCTCAAATGCTTACTCTTTTGAGTCCCTATACGTGTAGGACAAATAAAATATGCGGCGGCAGCGGTGGCATAGCGGCGGGTTGGACTGCCATTGTTTTTATTGTGGGAACTGTCATACTTGAATCCTCTTTCGTGTAGGAGAAGGAAATTTTACATTAGGTACACTTTTTCCTAGCGGAGGATCAATGACAGTTAGGGTTTCCTCTTCTTTTCCTTCTCCATTTCTGATGTGTTATCCTTATTCTTGAAGGATTCGCCAATTTAAGTATCTTAGATCTACTTGCTCCTCTTATCCCTTTATATTTCCTAAGGATTTCAAAATAAAAACATGAAAATAACTAGGATCCTCCATCTTGGAAATCCTTGTTGGAACATGTTCTTTCAAACTCTTCATGGCAAACTTCAATGAGTTTCTTGACATTAATTTTTTCCATAGGTTTCTCCCACTTGGACTTCTCTTCGGGTTGTGAGAGATCCAAATTCGAGCATCCAAATTCAAGATGGTAGGCTCATCTTTCAAGGTCCCCAACTTAAGGCTTCCTCAAAGGCCATTGTTTTGATTGTAGTATCCAAGCATACCATCTTTCTTCATCTTTTGGCTTGATGATGGATCATGAAGAAGTAGCCACCTTAGTCTCCACTTTGCACTTGTTACCCCACACTTAGAATTTTAAGTTGTAGGCATGTGGTAGAGGTAACGATACAAAGAGGGACTTATGTACTCCCCTCGTCGGGTTAGATATGACATTATGGTCTCATGGCTATTCAAAAATGCTACAAATGGATCTCTATCAGTAATCTATTGAGATATGGTTTGACTCCTTGATGCATCTCCACCAAGATTTTGAAATTTTCTTCATGGTCTCCAACTTTAGGAATATCATCCTCCATCTTTTCACCAACATAGCCTTGGTAAATGGTGAACTCTTCATGCTCTACCTGATAAGGCCCAAGTCGTGTCTCAATAGGTTTTCAAAGTTGCACAGACCCTCAATTGATCAAGGATCAAACCAAACACAAAACAGAGATCACGGACAAGCTCGGTTAAGCTTGTTGAACTCGAATTTGATGGAACAAATGGGAACCCTTACACCTGGAAGGATGCACACTTGTTATGACGAAGATTTCGATGCAATTGAGTGCCTTTCTCGAATGATAAGCTAGGGTTTTCAGCAAGTTTTGATAGAAACCAAAACCAAACAAACTCACAAACTCTCAAGCTTGTGAATTGGGTTAAAATTTACTCAATTGTATTCTGCCTCAACCAATACATGAATCAAGCCTTTTATAGGCACTTAATAATCATTAACCTACGTTAAAAAGGATTAAAACTATTCCTATTCAACTAGAAAAGTAACTACTACTAATTCTTGTGGCACAAGGATTACAAGTCTTACATTACAAGGAAATAAGAAGCTGAACATTGCAACTTAGGATGCCTTGTTCATGGGTCAAACGAGCTCCAATTCCTCAGCCAATGCCCTTACGTTGTAGATGGTGATACGTACTTTCATGGGATACTCGTCTTTGGACTTGGTTCTTACCCATCTGTTGGGAATTAAACCCCAAAGTAGCCATCTCGAAAACAGCTCCAGACTTAGCCGTTTTTAGACAGAATTCCAGTTTCTGGCTAGCAACTTGGAAGCTTTGGAAAATCATATTAATGGCTTCTCCTGGCCTATCCAAGCCTTCCATTGTGTTGAGAAACATCTGTATTTCAGTTCCATGCCCTTTCCTTGCATTTCCCTCGAACCATTTGGGACAAACAAGCTTCCAAAGATGGTATCCTGCAACACAAAAAGGACTTAGCCAAAATTCCCTCTTCTTACCCGTGATTGATCCAGCTTTTTGATCGATCCTTTGGGGTTTGGAATTCAAGGTGTTTGGGATCAAATCACTACCCTTACTTCCTCTTGTTCAAAGTTTTGCGCATAACTTTGAGAAGATGATGTAACAGAATCTCAAAGGCTTTCATCCACTTCAAATTTGGTTCTTGCATGCACAGAGCATCATTGCTTATGGTAGGTGTGTGACTTCTTTCAATTACTATAAAAAATCATCGGCAGCGACGGGTAGTGATGTTGGGTCGCCACATATTTTCCTCTTTCAATGGGTTTCTTTGCCCACAAGCAACCTCTCCTTCAAATTTGGGTTCGTCTTGACTTGTATTACTCTGGTTGGACCTCATTCAAAGTTGGGTCTGCTGCACTACCAGATATGGTTGTTTTGGCCATAAATTGAGCACCCGAATAAATATTTGTTTCAATCAATGAGCTGGTATTCTCATCCTTCGTATGATCCATTAGGTTCCTTGGTGATCCATATTCGTATTAAGTGGTTCATAACCTTGAAAATTATAAAACAACACCATAAATGCATCAAATAATACAAAAAACACCCTCAAGGTCTATTATGAGCTCAATAATCAAATAGTTATTAATTCCATATGAAATGTGATCACTACAGATGTATTGATAGAAGGGGAAAATGTATTAAGATTGGGAGTGCTAAACATTATAAATAAAGTGTCATAAGAGATTTTCCATGGTCTAAGGAGCCCAACCCACAAAGAAAAAAGATGTCGGTCCCAACCACTGCCCTAACGCCACTCGTGCCCTAGCTTCTATAAGTCTTCTTCAATAAGTTAAGTAGTCTGCAAGGAATATAAAACGCTTTTCTAGTTGGTTTAGGAAAGTTCTAGCTGAGTTATTCCCCTATACATAGAAGGCATGGGTCAATAGTTCATTAAGCCTGCACAACCATGCTAAAAATTTTGTACTCTTCTCGAGTAACTATTAGCTTTTGTAGGAGAGTCTGCAGCTAAGGAGATGTTTCATGAGCGATGGTGGTACCCTCCTTCTCTTTTATGTAGATAGTTCAAAATTGATTGTATGAGGATGTGAAAGCGTTTATCATTGTATGTATTGATGTTATGATTTCATGTCATGCTTATGTTAATGTTTGTGGATTTCGATGCTCATTTCGTATGCATGTATACTTGGTTTTGGATACTTATATGATGATCATTATTGTTTATTTAGTATGAATGCTTCTTTATCATTGTTGTTTATGATTCTATAGTATGCTACCATATGCATTGTGCTTAGAATCATCTAGGCTGAGAAAACATTAGCCTCTAGTTATACCCCATTGACGTTACAAGAGTATAGAGGGAATGATAACCCATCTATACCTCGAGTAGTATCAATGCTTGATTATTAGATCATCGATGCTATACACCGTCGATTATGGATCGTACAGTCCCACACTTAATAATGTGTTATCCTTATTTCGTTTCTCTTCACTAATTAGTTGATGGCATGAAGCAAAAGCACACATTAGCTAGTTAAATCCATATCGCAAGAGGCATATGCACGGTAGAGAATGGCCTTAGTGGCAGGGATCAAGTGATGCTATAGATGAATCGCTGATGGATGATGTGACTACGTATTTGTATGCATGATGGTATTCGAAGCTTACCTTATTATACAATAATGTATCTTTACTTTTATGCATCTATAAATCGAAAAACACCTAAACAACTTTACTATTCTTGATTGTTAGTTGAATGAAAACCCCTAAATGGTTATATTCTTTTCTTGTGAGTAAATGATGGTTTGGTGTGTGTAGTTATGCATTAGAATATCTTGTGGAATATGACCCTAGGATATTAGGCATTATATTGATCTATACCGCATCAGTTATATACCGTGACATATGGAATTTGTAGGCTGGAGATCACACGTGCATATGGAGCATAGTAAAGGGATTCTCTTTATTGTGGCTACCTATAGCTTCTATTTTAATGTGGTCTCGAGTCAAGGAAAATCTAGGGGGAGCTTGCTGATAACACCTAAATTAGGTGTTATTTGGCCCTCATTCTCGAGGCATCTGAGTGTTAAATCATCGTGTCTATGCCACATATCACGCTAGTTTAAGCATATTTTCATTCCTATTTGCAAAACATCCATTCAGGCATAGGTTAGCTTGATATGAAGGTTTTCATGGAGAAATCGACCTCACTTTGTCGAATTTTATGCCTTTCCAGTGTTCGTAATGAAATTCTAGGGTTTATATTCATCTAGGATCAATTAGGAATTGATTGGAGTTCATGCAGGCACGATTGGAAAGTATAAGAGCAAGAAGGGAAGAAAAAGCACACGTCACGGCCATGTCACCACCTTGACCAGGCCGTGACCATGTTTGCAGTCGTGAATAGTGGCCCAGAACTTCAGCAGGCATCCAACAAGAGGGCCATAAGTTTTGACACTTGAATCGGGACCAATGAGCTTTTCGACCACGAAAAAGATCACGAGCGTTACACAAAATATCGTGACAGTGATCTCACGATGAAGGCCGCAATCTTGGAACTTGAAGACGATGTCAAAATGCAAAGTTTCGGGCAATTCGGTGATGTTTTAGGCTGGTTATGTCCTGGTCATGCTCTCGAGGTCGTGATCAATGTCATGACACTATAAAGATCCATTTTTGCACTTGACAAAGGATAGCAGACTATAAAGATCCAGTTTTAGAGAGGGAAACACCTTGAGAGAGCTTAAGGGAACATCCAATCCATCTAAGGAGCAAGGAGAAGGTGTTATCCAACACGAAGAAGATGATTTTCAACAATTCCCTTCTTCTTATTTTGTATTCTCTCTCTCTCTCTCTCTCTCTCTCTATATATATATATATATATATATATATATATATATATATATATATATATATATATATATATGACTTAAATCACTAAGGTGATAAAAACCTAGTTCTAGGGTTCTATCGATTGGGTTGGTGAGATTGGGAATCGATAGGAATTAGGGATTTAGATAGAATTGGGGAAGAACATAATTGGGGATTATGGAGTTAGAATAGGAAATTGGGGATCGTGGAGAAGAATGGTTGACGGCCTAGGGATAAGTGACGAAGTTGAGAGAGAAGAGAGAAATAGGGTTTGAAATACTTTTCTAAATAATTGTTCTTGATTCATTGTAATGAAATACCCATGACCTTGCTTGGTTGTTTATCCACATACTTTGGGGTGATGCCCTCTTTATAGCCTATATTAACACTCTCCGCAATTGTCCTTCAAAACTATTGAGCCTATCCCAAAGAAATGGAATCCACTCAAGTAGCCCATTTGAGTTCTAGTGAGTTACTCTTCCACTAGAGTAACCCTATATAAAAAGCTTTTCTTCAAATGTTGGTTAAGTGAGTTCATTTATAAGCCTTTCCATTAGGTTCTCCAAGATATTTGTAGGAAAGCAACTCTCTCATCGCATACCTTTAGTGTGTCTTCATCTTGATGCCCAAGGAAAGAATATCCAATTAGTTAGAGTGAGATTGCACCTTCTGAAAAAGGCGCCTATGTCTTCATATGTTATTTTTTGTTTTTGTGAATATAGATAGGTGTAGATATGGATCCGTACAATTAACACACACAACCAATGGGGATACTACCGGTGCTATTCTAGAGCTTCAAGTGATGATGCAACCCAAGGATCCGGATACAAAAAACCAACCCCTCTCTACGGTTAAGAACCATAGCCACAAGGGTATCAACTTCATCCAACATGAAGTGTGAGAGGGCTCTTGGAGAGCCTCTTGGAGCTTGAATTCAAAAAATTCAAGATGAAGTATGAGAGGGCTCAATCCGCTTTGGAGAGCCTCCTACCATCATGTCCTTTTGCATTAAATCTTTGTCGAGACGAGACCAACACATCATCAATCCCTCTCGGTAGATCCCCTGACCCTTCGAGGATGCTTGATTTGGTTTGAGGCGAAGAGAACAAGAGAAGAGTTGAAGAGAAGTTTCATTGGAGGTGTCTCAACTCAAGCATTCTCGTCTACATGAGCCTTCACTGAATGATCGGAAGATCGATCAAGACTTGAGACTCCACTTTTTCGTTGAAAACCTTAACTTCAAGGAGGTTTTGAGCTAAACTAAATACTTGAAATCAATCGTCTGACGATAAGACGTGAAAGATGCGCTAGTTGGGAGGCACCCCTTCATCAGTTTGCGTTTTCTTCTCCTTAGGCCCTGTTCACTTCCATTATCGTTTCGTGTTTTCTGTTTTCATGTCATAAATTTGGCAACCGAAACGAGAAAACTTGTTTATTTTTCATTCTGTTTTTTATTCGTTTCCAACTATGAAAACATAAAGTGACAACTTCCTGCTGTTTTTGGAAACGACAAAATGTTGTTTTCACCTGTTTTCACCATCTGTTTTCTCAAAAACAGGAAACATAAATAAAAGTAAACAGCCCCTTAGTTTATTTTTTTTCTTCGTATTTTGCATGTGTTAAGTAAATTTAGAGGTGGTGTAGGTGATAGTGAATGCCATTTCCTTAGTTAAGAATGAGTTTTAATGGACTATGGTGAAATGATGAATGATGAAATGCTGATATATTTCAAGTTTAGGTAGTTAATGATCTTGATTGATTGGTTCTATTGATATCATGTCAATCTAGGGGTTTTACTGCCATGTCCGAAGGCAATAAACAACCTAAATGACTAAGGTAAGGCTAAGGGCATGGACCAATTTCTAAAAAAATCATATCAAAGAGGTAAGCTTAGATGAGCAAAGGGGACATACAACCTACACCAACCAATCAAAATTCAAAACAACATGTCAAACATGCTTTTATGGGTCTAACAAGCATTGAAGTTCATATGGCATTCATCAAATTGTTACAAGCATAAATTATGTGGTTTGGGAATTTTATTGAGCACTTGGTGGGCGAAAATAAAAATCATCTAGAACCATGCAATTCATGCCCATCAATTCCTCCAAATTACATATATTCCTTCATAAACATGCAACACACAACAATATATCAATGTAATCATCTCGATGCTCGTCAATGTAAACGTCTGTTGTTTCTCCTTGAGGACTACTAGGAGGTGGCTAAGTTCATACTATAGCTTGTAGAGGATCGAGATGACTACGACTTTGCTTTGTGGGATATATTGGCCGAGGAAGTACTTATTCATCATTAACCTGTTATCATCTTTGAAGTCAACAAAATGACAAGCAAGGGTGTTGACCTTACTAGTGTCACTTGCCCTACTTATGGTGTGTGACAGGATGCCAAGAAACTAGCTGTGCGTTTAGAGAGTCTTCTAGAGCATGGACATGGAGCTGGACACCTACCGTAATATGGCAACTTTGGAGACCAATTAGCTGAGATACAAGTAGTCGTGAGACGTACGGAGGATAGTCTGCTCAATTACCCGACCATGAATGAGCAATATTGGGATGCCTTGGAGCAGTAGAGACATATGGAGCGAGCGGACTCTCTAGCTTGGTGCATATAGCAAGAGGAGGCAAAGCAATGAAGTCGTTCATGGATGAAGGACATGACTAGAGCAATTAAAGGCATTTACCCAGGATATTCACCACCACATGGGGGGCTAGGCATGTAGGAGAAGGATTTTAAGGAAGCCTTCTATACCCTTTTCTTTTGTTTTGTGTAAAACACTGATGGAGACTAGTTACAATGGAGAACAATTATCGACATTTGAGGTCATTCGTTCCAACTTTACCACGGTTTACTGTTGTTAGTCCATTGAGGAAAATGTCCATTTTAAAGTGTGGGTGGGAATGGTTTATATGTATTACCTTGAATATGCTTACTACGTGCTTTTTTTGTCGATAAAAATTTGAAACATTTTGATATTTCTCAATGCTAAAATGGTTGTGATATGTGCTTACAAGTTTTTGAAATCGCTACAGATGTATTTCCATCTAATGACTTTTGTCATCCCGTACAAGCATGATCACTTCTCATCTTACTTTGAATCGATGAGTCTAGTTATCATTACTTGATCTTAGGATGCTAGTGTAGTGACTATGAAGGATGTGATAGTTAATGAGATGAAATAACCATTTGATGTGTTTCAATGTCATACTATGTGATCTATGCAAAGATTTCTAATTATGCTAAAGAGTCTCCTATTTTCAAAAAGTATTAGAAAGGGTGAATTGTACCTTTAGAAAAATGCAAAAATAAAATTCTACCCATCAAGACATATTTCAAAAATTTGGCAGAGTATGTTGAAAAACAAAGTGTGGTGTAAGCCTAAAGTGTACATCTTCTCATTGCACCTAAATATGGTTTTGGAAGAGATACTAGTTGAGATTTAGTGGGGTACTCCTATAAGGTGATGGCAGTTCCTCTCTAGTACAAGTAAAAGTTCCATCCCTTGAATGAATTGACAACTTGAGGATGTACTCATAAGGGCACGGATAGAGCATTGAACAGCCCTTAATTTCATTGACCCTCCACACGAGTTGGTGATAAGGAACTTAAAAGTTATGGCTCGATTAATAAGTGCAAAGTTCAAAAGAGCTCCCCGCCATGAGAAAAACCAGAAAAGGAAAAAAATAGTTGGTTGAAGGAGAAGAAAATTTAAAAAGCCAGAAAAGAGTTTGAGTTTGAAAAGGAAAAGTGTTTAAAGAAAGGAAAATGGGTTATATGGTATGATGTCTGATAGACCGTTATTTGCACATGTTTTTACCCCTATTCTTGAGCCGTTTGAGATGTTGATTCTCGTGCTTTAGGCCGATTTCACGCTAGGTTGTGCTTGTTGGTGATATTTCAGGTCCTAGTACGTGAATGAAGGTTTGGGAACGAGTTCGGGGTCGATTGGACGAAGTTTGGACGTTTGGCGAGAAGCTGAGAAGCCACACGGGCATGCCTAAAAGCCACACGGTCGTGTAAGGGAACCCACGTGGCCGTGTGGAAATTCCAGGGAACTCACACGGGCAGCCTGGAAATCCACACGGCCTTGTGGTTGTGGCCGTGTAGGATGGCTGAAGGCACTTAATTGAAACGCCGCGTTTTGCACAACTCACACGGGCAGCTGGGAAAGCCACACGACCGTGTGGCCTGCCCGTGTGATTGGGAATTTCTGGGTTTTTACCCCAATTCGAGCCAAAGGAGGAGAATCGAATTTTTGGAGCAAAAATAGAGCCCTAGAGAGAGAAAGTGCGAAGAACACCTCCTAAGAGTGGTTTTGGAGCTGGGTTTCATTAATCAAGCTTGGAAATCATCCTTGGAGTGAAGATCATCATCCTTCATCCCAGAGCAGATTCTTCCCATTGTTATGAGTATGACTGCTTTGTATTCTGTTTTCCTCTCTCTCTCTCTCTCTCTCTCTCTCTCTCTCTCTCTATGGAGTAGAACCCTCTCTCACTTGGGTATGAAGAACCCTAGTTCCATGTGTTAGGGATCATGATTGTAATGACTTGGGATTGTTATACTGTTTGGTTTTAATCGAATGATGCATGATTCATTGAATTAATTGAAGTCTGATTAGCTTTTCTTGATTTCTGCTGCAACTTGAGATATATAGAATCTGATTAGGTTGTTAGAGCTTCTTCATTCGGTAGTGGTAGATTGGTTATACGAGAGTTAATCAATATACTGCTTTGTACTGGAACCCAATTCCAGTAGTGGAGTTCTGTGCTTTTTGCCTCAGTTTTCTATCTCGGTGAAGACTAGTCATCTGCCGGGTAGTTGGACTGAGAGGGCTTGGTCAGCTTAAGAGATTCCAAGCTATTGTCGGATATTTCGCAGTTTAATCAACAGTAAATCAACCCAGGGTAATTACAACTGTGACCTAACTAAGGAGCTAGGGGGACTCATTCCCGAGTGACTCTTCTTTGCTTTAGAAAACCGAATCAATTCCTGCTTTCTTACTGCTTTTAGTTAAAACCACAATCAATCGACTTAGTTGGCTAGATAATAGATATTCACGGAGTAGGCAGTAGATCTAGACCTCGGGTTGATAATAGAACTTGCCACTGTACTGTATTTCCGGACTGCGATTACACTTGGTCACAGTTTGGTGTTGTGTCGTAGCGTGTCAATGTCCTTGCATATTGATGTGGTTAAGAGTCTCTCATGTTATTGTTGACCTTGTAAGTAGCTTATGATCCAGTACCTAAGATCAGGAAGCTTGGGTTCATTAAGTTGTATGATTATGAGTATTGTTTGCTAGGGACAAACAAAGTTCAACTATTTGATCACAACTAGCTAGGGTATTTTTGATGACACTACAATTATAGTGTATTTTCCCCTATATTTGATACATTTTCCACTTCTATTGAAGCATCTTTGATCATTTTAATGGTATTTCTTGTCTAAATCATAACTATTTGAACAATGAGCTTTTAATAGACCTAGGTAATGCTCTTATACTATTTGATGCCTTCTTAGTATACTTTTGAAGGTATAAAGCAGCCTAAGGACTATTGGATCAATCATTGGATGACCTGTAGGGCTATCTAGAGGTCGAGGTGACCATCCCCTTCTAGTTAGATTCTCACCTAGTCGATGCTTGTCGAGTAGGTGCATGAGCATCGAACTAGCCGACTTGTGTGCGAGCGTATTTAGGTAGTTTAGAGGAGATAGAACCCATCTCTAGTTAGGTAAACCAATTGACGTGAGATTGGGACGACAATCCTAGCAAGGAGGGGGATCGATTGCATGACCATTGAGTTGATCCACACTTCGTGACCTCCACACCTCAAGATACCATTAGATTATCACCTTTCACAACCTATAGCTAGAGGGAATCAACCCTAGACCACCATCTCATCTCTAGCGGTCCCCCAACCACTTGGTTGATTGTTTAGTTAGTTAGGTTAGGCTAGTTCTACCCCCAACCTTTCAAGTTGATTAGATATTAGTTTGGAGCGAAGTAATAGTAAGCCTAAGATTCCCTTGGAATAGGATCGAACCACTTTACTACATCTCTAGCATAGTTATACTTGGCTTTGTTAGGATAGATGTGAGTGCGCTTCGACCTTACAAATTATAAAGCTTACACATCATCAAGAAGCCACAAACTTTCATTTTGATCACAACTTTGTTGCCTACTGGAACACATTGGCTGCTGCAATATAGATTGGGTTTCCTCCCAGATTTTCCTTAGCTTGGTATAGAAGCTAGAGTAAGACTTTTTTCTTGCTAGAGAAAGCTTACGTGCCTATGTAGTTCATACACTCACGTCATATTCCCTTTGCTAAAGCAATCTCAAAGATCTTTCCTAATCTCCTCTGCGGATGTTAATTACATACATAACGCTGTTGCGCAGCTCGACGTCCATGGTTGTCCGCAGCCAGCCCTTCACGAGGGCATCACAACTTAACCACGCATGCGACAGTTGTGTGTTGTCTTATGTGCAAGAGATTGTTCCATTGACAACCCAATTTTTAACTTAGTGACCAAGGCATCCTTCATCTCAAGGATCCATTCGCTGTAATTTGAGTATTTGACGGAGTTAACATACTACTACGTGAAGGTAGCCTAACCTGTAGAATTGGTGATGAAGTAGGGACTGTGCACGTCAATATCTTTGTATCACGTGTCATGAACCAGTTGCTCCCAATAACTCGAGTTATTGGGAGCAACTAGTTCATGACATGGTATCAGAGCTGGTTTGTCCTTGAGGGCACGTGTTCAAGTCCTCACGACCCCCAATATTAACGGTTGTCTTCAAACCCCATGGTAGGGTTGGGCCTGTGCAAACTTCAAGCCCATGAGTCGGCTTTCGTTTGAGGGGGTGTGTAAGGAAGTGGTTAAGTACCATACACGGGCCTGTATAAGATCCAGGATAACCTTCTCCCAACAACTCGAGTTATTGGGAGCAACTGGTTCATGACATCACGAGCCTGAACTTATTGACTTCAACGATGTTGGCATCTTAAGGCTTGAATCACCACTAGTCATACCGTTGCTTCAATGTGGATCAGAATTACAACTCTTACACTATGAAAACTATGAAGAATCAATAGAATGAGACAACGATTTACGTTGTATCCCCGATTGACGAGATTAGTCTAGGAGAGAGCTTTGCTCTTCGGGTTGAATTCTTATTGATTATACTTAGTTATGGTCGACATCCTTACATGCTCCTTTATACCCTTTGCTACATACACCTAGGGTAATAGTAAAAGGGAAGTCAAACAAAGCACATGAGCGGGCCATAGTGCTAGGCTTGTTATGAGTAGCTTAGCTGGGCTCTCGACTAAGCTTTTGGCTCAGCTTGTGTTGGACCAGGTCTATTACCAACTATATCATTATATTAATCAAATACATATTGTTCAAATTTAAGAACTAATGGCAATTTAAAAAGTTGGTGTATGGAGGCATTGTGCAAATGAAACAAGGAGAAATGTGAGGGGGAAAGTAGGGCTGACAATCGGTTCAATTCGGTTATAACCAGAGTCGTTTAGTCGGCTCTCAATTAACTATTTATACACTTTGTGCTTATCGTTAACCTCACGTTTATATTAGTCGATTAACTATAACCGTATAGTCGATTCTCGGTTATTTTATCAGTTAACCGCATAAACTGTTCAAGAAGTGATTCGACAAGGATATACCAAAATAACTGATCGGTAACATAACCAAAAGAAGACCTCATTTTTCAATTGTGTATTTTTGTAGATTTTTTCCTACATTTCCTTTGTATTTTTTTAAGTTGTTGTCGAGATACTGTGTGCAAGTCCAACTTTGTACCTCGCTCCTTCTATAGTCTTTGCTTGAAATTATTCTTATTGGACCTAAGTCACTATTACAATTAGGGTAGGCAATGGATCTTGTAGGTATTCAAACATCTCATTATTTTCGGCCTAAGAAGAAATTGTAATACCAATTATTTATTCTTTATTATTTTGCATCTTTTCAAAATAATTGTCTGCGGTTTATCGATGCCTATTTTTTCAGCTCTGCGTATGAGAATGGCTGTAATTAGTTAGTCATTTAACCATTTAATTGTCAATAACAAATCATTTAACCATTGGTTAGTAATTAGGTAAATTAATCTACTTAAAATCAATTTTTTTATTGATTAATCAGTTATCGGTGTAACCGTCAGCCTGTTTGGATATGCTAAATTTCGAGGAAATGAAATTCTAATTCTCAAACTTTTTCATGATTCTCATGTTTGGAAGTAAAAAATAAAAAAGAAATGAAATTTCAAAAGGTAAAAAGTTGGAAATTCTAAATTCTACCAAAAGTGGTCGGAATCGATAGAGGATTGATGGAATTAGTGGACCCCACATTAATTTTGATTCTTCTTTACAAGAAAGCCCTTACTATTTTTGGATTTGAAATCATTAATATCAAGGATATTATTATAAAAGCACTTGTACGAAATTATTTCCATTTTTTTCAAACATAAAAAAAAGAAATCATTTCTCAAACTTTTGGATTTGTTCCAAACATAAACTATTGAAATGAATTCCCACTTGAATTCAGAATCTCACAAGAAATGAAATTCATTTTCCAACAGAATTATATCCAAACAAGGGGACTTAGTTAAACGCCAACATGATAACCGTTACCGAGTCGAGAGAGAGGGAAGAAACGCTGCGGTCCGGTCTTTTGTGTCCTCTCTTTCTATTTGTTTCTGAAAACTTTTTTTATTTGGTGGGATGTTTCTGAAAACTTCATTTCTGCAGGCTCTAGCAGCGTCTGTCTTCCTTATAATTTCTTAAAAAACCTTTTCACTTATCTTTTGGATTTTTAATTTTCTAAAACTCTTACAATGCCCTCACTGAGAGATCACTGTTTTTGTTAATGTCTCTCCCCACCAAACGCTCTGCCACTGCTGCTGCTCCCACCACCACATTCTCCGCCGCCGCCGGCTCCTCCAGTTTCCCGCCGATGAAGAAGGCTAAGTCTCAGGCCGTCTCCGCCTGCTCCCCTGTTGATCCCTCCTCCAACAAAAACGGCCTCCACCACTTCACCGCTCCTAATTCCGACGATAACGATATCCTCTTCGAGCCTTCCTCCATGGCCCTCGACGATGAGCCTAAGCTCGTTGACGCCGTTCCTCCCACCGCCGCTAATTTGTCACGCAAAAAGGCCATCCCTC
This sequence comes from Linum trigynum, assembly GCA_964030455.1. Lineage (NCBI taxonomy): Eukaryota > Viridiplantae > Streptophyta > Magnoliopsida > Malpighiales > Linaceae > Linum > Linum trigynum. The sequence continues at coordinate 8,612,470 of OZ034821.1, forward strand.
CCCAGCCGGCCAAGAAGCTTGTCATCAAGCTCCTTAAAGGTACAAATTCGTCCCCCTTACTTTTTTCGTGTCGCAATTCGAGGCGGAGAATGGGGTAATCTCTCTTCTTTCGGTGTACAATCAATTAAGGGTTTTTGCTCCTTCCTTTGGAGAGATAGTTCGATTAGCTGATTGCTTGTGTTTGGACTCGGGAATTGACCTGGGCAATATGCTGAAAGGCTGATCTTTGCTTTCTTCTACGGATCCGTGCCGGCAGCATTCCTTCCTTGCCGATACTGTCAAGACATTCATTGGTTTGTGTATCGTTCATTTGGGCTTGCTGCTCAGTTAATTCAGCATAGTCTAAACTTCGTTTCAGTTAGGGTTTTGTTAAACTGTGCAACTTCGTGTCATTTAGGACGGTCTGCTGTTAGGTTTTAGATACTTTGTTATGCATGAGATGTCAAAGGGAAAGCTACTCTTCCTTGAGCGGAGTTTCCATTTGTTATACTTTGGTTTTTGTTGCAATAGAGCCTGGCGTTGGCATAGTTCATTGATGTGATTAAATGTGGAAATGAACCTAGCTTGGGGTATTATTTTTCTCCCCATGTCAACTTTTCATGTATTTACTTCATTTATAGCTGTTAGCTCACAGTAGTATGAGTGGCTTAGGACTGGTTTGTCTCCTTAGTTTTATTTGCTATGTTATATGCGCATAGAGACAGTGGATTGGGTTTACTGACAAGAACAGGCATTAGGCATCTTAGTGGCAATTTTTAGCTCTGCTAATTGTCTTTTCAAAGAAGTTATAATGTGATAGATATTCAATTTGAGGGTCTCTTATGCCTGTACAGTCTCTAATACAAAACACTTGGCAGACAGCCTTCTAATTCATGTCTCATGGTTGAATTTTGTATTTTATTGCCATAATGAAGCTAAACCCACATTGCCTTCCAACTTCGAGGAGGATACATGGGCGATGCTGCAGTCAGCAATTAAAGCTATATTCTTAAAGCAACCAACTTCTTGTGAACTGGAGAAACTTTATCAGGTGCAGGATCCTACATGCTTATTCTTTTGTTACTAAATATATGTAAGTTGTCATGATTACCTTTTTTTGGTTAATGTTAATTTGATGTCTTGATTTGCAGGCTGTCAATGATCTTTGTCTGCACAAGATGGGGGGAAGTTTATATCAGCGTATTGAAAAGGAATGTGAAGCACACATTTCTGCAGCCCTACAATCCTTGGTTGGCCAAAGCCCAGATTTGCTAGTCTTTTTATCACTCGTTGAGAGATGCTGGCAAGACTTCTGTGACCAGATGCTGATGATTCGGGGGATTGCGCTGTATCTGGATAGAACATATGTTAAACAAACCCCCAATGTGCGATCTCTATGGGATATGGGATTGCAGCTTTTCCGACGACATCTTTCATCATCTCCTGAAGTTGAGAACAAAACAGTAAACGGCCTTCTGCAGATGATTCAGAGAGAACGGTACTTCAAGTTTCACTTTTTCATGTGTTTTGAGATTGGCAGCTGTCAACTAAGTTGAATGTGAACTGGTTATCTGTATGTTGTGTCTCGCTGCTAATTTGCCATGTTTCCCCCTATGGATTAGATAACTCTTCACCCAAATCTATGGTGGGTCCAATGAAATGTCAGTGAAACTACATATAATTAATGAATACGAGTGATATGCTATTGCTTGCTTTTATGAATTTTCAAAGTGGTTGACGCATTGGTCTTACACCTGTAGTTTGAAATCTTCGTGTTTGAACAATCAGGAGTTCATAATATTGGATCATGATGCTTTGTCAAATATTGAAGCTGCTGCATTGCTAGTCATCTATGGATTGATGTTGATCTGCTAACTTTGTTAGATATGGGATTTTGATTTTGGCGAAAAATCAAATTTGGGCTTACACGTCTATTTTTGGTCTGTCAGATTAGGTGAAGCAGTTGATAGGACACTGCTCAACCATCTTCTTAAGATGTTTACAGCTCTTGGAATTTATCCAGAGAGCTTCGAGAAACCTTTCCTTGAATGCACTTCTGAATTTTATGCTACTGAAGGCATGAAGTACATGCAGCAATCAGATGTTCCAGATTACTTGAAGCACGTCGAGGTACTTCAGTTTTTTTATTAATAAAATATCCAGGTGTATTACTGGTGTGGCTTTGGGATTTTCTGCAGGTTCATTATAAGCTGTGCATTCCTGCAGATAAGGTTGCATGAGGAGCATGAAAGATGCTTACTTTACCTTGATGCAAGCACTAGGAAGCCTCTAATAGCAACTGCGGAGAGGCAGCTTCTTGAGCGGCATATATCCGCTATTCTTGATAAGGTGCTGCTATATTTGAAGTTTTATCTTGGTAATGTGTGCTGGGTGTCTTTGTGCAGTCAGTAATCAATATTTCGCCATTTAGCAGGGTTTCATGATGCTGATGGATGGGCATAGAATTGAAGATCTCCAGAGGATGTACTCCTTGTTCTTGAGGGTCAATGCCCTTGAATCATTAAGGCAGGCCCTTAATTCATATGTTAGGAAAACTGGGCAGGCCATCGTTATGGATGAAGAGAAGGACAAGGACATGGTTCCATCCCTATTAGAATTTAAGGTGTCTCTGGACCGAATATTGGAAGAAAGCTTTGCCAAGAATGAAGCATTTTGCAATACCATCAAGGATGCTTTTGAGCATCTGATTAATCTTCGCCAGGTTGATATGCCCTTCTTGTTGCCTTGTGCACATGGATTGATGGCAGTCATAATTAATGGATGAAATTCTTTGGTCTCCAAATTAGGTCAAATTTTTTTATTTAATTTTGTGTGCGATCATGATAGATATTCACCAGTTCTTGCTGTTCTTATTGGCATTGATTTTCTGTATTTATCTACTTCTTTTCACTGTTTGATTATATGGTAGCTATAGCTGTTTATAACTTGATATACTTCCAATTTCCTGACTAACCATCCAAAGTTCCTACCCGCAGAACCGTCCAGCAGAGCTGATTGCTAAGTTTTTGGATGAGAAGCTTCGTGCCGGGAATAAGGGTACTTCTGAAGAGGAGTTGGAGGGTATACTTGATAAAGTTTTAGTTTTGTTTAGGTTCATCCAGGGGAAAGACGTTTTTGAAGCATTTTACAAGAAGGATCTTGCAAAACGACTATTGTTGGGGAAAAGTGCGTCCATTGATGCTGAGAAATCTATGATATCTAAGGTGTGCAATTGTTGCATCTGGCTGCATTTCATTGGATATCTACTGCCCATTGATATTAACAATCTTCACTTACGAGTGCAGCTCAAAACTGAGTGCGGGAGCCAATTCACTAATAAGCTTGAAGGGATGTTCAAGGTATACACATTGCATTAATCTGCCATTGTGGTTTTCTTCCTTTCCTATGAAGGGATATCATAATTTTTATGACTTTTTTTTTGTCTTATGTCACTCTTCTGCGACCTCGTGTATTAGCAACACTTTTTCAGTGAGGAACTAAATTGCACTATGAAGCTTCTTGAAGCTTGTGCATATTTAAGCTATTAGACTTGGAGCCTTTCTATTCACTATCCAACCCTGATAGCCTCAGCATCTCTCTATCGATTGTGCAGGATATTGAGCTATCTAAGGAAATCAATGAGTCTTTCAAACAGTCGTCTCAAGCAAGAACGAAACTTCCATCAGGAATCGAGATGAGTGTCCACGTCTTAACAACTGGGTAGGTTGGATTGTGTCTTCATGGAATCTATGCAGAGTTCTTTATACTTTCTTTATTAATGCTCAAAATATTTTTGTTGGTGCAGTTACTGGCCCACGTACCCGCCAATGGATGTCAGGCTTCCTCACGAACTGAATGTCTACCAGGTTTGATGTTTCACTTGCCTGACCAATTATTGTTGAAGGTGCATAGTCATGCTCGGAAGTGGGATTTTGACTGCTCATATTTCTTTCATGGCACAGGATATTTTCAAGGAATTTTACCTGAGCAAACACAGCGGGAGGCGATTAATGTGGCAGAATTCCTTAGGTCATTGTGTATTGAAAGCCGAGTTTCCAAAGGGGAAAAAAGAGCTTGCAGTATCTCTGTTTCAGGTCAGTTCTCCTGGTTAGAGAGATTAGCTGTTTGTGTTTGAGTCGATACCTGATGTCAAGCTGGAACAATTGCTCTGTGAATTCACTCTGATATCTTTTGTGCTCGGAGTTGCAGACTGTGGTTTTGATGCTGTTCAATGATGCACAAAATCTCAGCTTTCAAGATATCAAAGATGCTACCGGTATAGAGGATAAAGAATTAAGGAGGACCCTCCAATCCCTCGCATGTGGGAAAGTTCGGGTACTGCAAAAGGTGTGTGGGTTGTCTTATCTTCTGCACCACCAGATAGTTATTGCTGTTTCTTTTCACATTAATTTTTATCAATCTGACCCTTTTTTTGCCAGACACCGAAAGGAAGGGATGTTGAAGATGGCGATTCATTTATGTTCAATGAGACATTCACTGCCCCACTCTACCGCATAAAGGTATTTTGAGTTGCGACAAATGATTGCCTTACCACCTGCCTGCTGAAATTGGTTAGTGCGTGAGGGCGTTTAGGCTGAGAGTTATATGGTTTTGTGATTGCAGGTTAATGCTATCCAAATGAAGGAAACCGTGGAGGAGAACACAAGTACCACTGAAAGAGTATTTCAGGATCGTCAATACCAGGTAAATCAATAAACCTCCATTGATATATGAGATGGGGCGTTTGGGTTGATACACCCATACTCACATCAGTGTGGATTTGCCTACTCCAGGTTGATGCTGCAATTGTTCGGATAATGAAAACGAGGAAGTTGTTGAGTCACACTCTCCTTATCACTGAACTTTTCCAACAGGTAAGTAATTTCTGGATTAAAAAGTGGGCTCACACTTTCTTGTTGAACCGGTGATTTGTAATGAACATGTTGTCTACTGCTGCTGCTATGTTATGGAACAGCTGAAGTTCCCAATAAAGCCGGCGGACTTGAAGAAGAGAATAGAGAGCCTGATCGACCGGGAGTACTTAGAGAGGGACAAAAACAACCCCCAACTATACAATTACCTGGCCTAACCTTAGAAATGCTTTTCTTATTTATTTATTGCTTAATACCAATCTTCTCTCTCTTTTTGTTGATCTTTCTATTTCTCCTTTTGCTGTTGGTGTCCATGACGGACATTGAAGTGGCAGTCACCTCAGATATTATTGTACAGTAGTAGTACGTTGTAGTGGATCCTTTTCTTTTGAATTGTCTGCTGCAGTGAACACCTGTAATTGTAAAATGTACTCTCTTCCGTGCTCTCTTTTCCCGTTTAGCACCCTCGTAACGGTGGATCAATTCGATGTTCCATTTCGGATTAGAGTACAAGTGTAGACTAAGTAAATCAATGGATAGTCTTGGTCCTCTTGAAAAACCTATATCGGGCTGCTTCGAGTGACACCACCCTACCCGTATCAGCAACCTGCAATGCATGATTTTGGAAAGAATATGTTGGGCGGCGGTGGTTGGTACACGGTGAAAATGATGCCTTCTCCGATAGGCAAAGAGAGGGATTATGATGGAGCGAAAAAATCATGGTTTGTGAAACCATACTTGAAGGTCATGTCAGACTTGTTTGTGGTAGAGTATTTTGTCGTACGATCGTGGTTCAACCCTTGTGTACTGGTAAAATATCGTTTTTGTAATAATAAAAATATTATTTTTAAAATATTTTATCGGCAAAATTAGGGTACCATTTCGGAGTAATACATGGATAAAACTGGAATATACTAGATAACAAACATGAATATGCTAAATAGGCATAGGTGACGACTCAAGATAGGGTGCATAACCAAATCTGGACCCTTCATTTAGAAAATCCAGATCTAATGATGGAGAATTAAAGACCATTTTTATTTTTCCTGGTTTTCTTAATCGACCCATATCTTCTTCGTTTTAACTCGGATTTTAATTTTTTTTTTTTTTTTTTGCACAGATGGAACGAGTTCATCGTGCTCTACAAAATGAGATCTATTTTCAATATTTTTTTAGAAAAAAGAAATTCTTGCCTCTCGGTACCAACTACATACCATATGGTATCTTCTTCGGTTTTAATTCGTTTTTGAAAACGTTTGCACAGAAGGGACGAGTTCATCATGATCTATTGGAACTACAAATTTCTGGGTAAACAAATTACAGGACCAAAAATTACAACACAATACCACCCTGGTACAGGGTGGTATCTTATGGTACACAATGTTAAAAGTCGTAAATGACAATTAATATACTTCTACTATCATGTATTCAATCATCCTACAGTCTTGGTTTGTTCATACCACCATGGTACGCTTTTCAAACCATAGGTATGATCTTATTTCAATACCAGTCAATACCATATGGTATAGACTGGTAAAAATTGGCTCAATTTTTTTTTGTTCGAAAAATATATCAAAGTGGATATCATTTTGAAGAGCATAATTAATATGATCTAACTGTGCAAAAAAAATTAAATTTTGACTTCAAACGAGTGAGAAATCGTCCGTCAATTAAGGAGGGGAAAATTAAAAACTTTCCAAGAGAGAGGGATGTTGATATCATGCTGATGTGTACGGGTTACTCATGGTTACTCACCATAAGGTTACTGACCTGATCCGTTCTCATAGATGACATAACAGTCAATAAAGTACAACATTACAATATCGAATCAACTACATAATCGTCCAAACGGATGTTTAGAATTGATCACAAAGTACAAACAACAAGACAACCAAAAAATGTTCACAAACCACAATTTCACAACTACCAAACCCAAATAGAAACTACTACAACGTTCAGTACCTTCAAACAACACCAAACGTAGACAAGTCTACATTAAAAGGATTTTGGGATTAAGTAATTAAGAAGAAAAATTGTCCACTACGTTAAAAGAGCTAAGTTTGAGGAATATCGACTAAGAAAAAATATTTTTGGTATATAGGATTAAGGAATTAAGCAGATTAAGGAATTTCTCGTCAAAGTAAATAAAGAACCATCTCTTGAGAGGTGAGTGGTTTAAGCGGGTAAATTCTATGTATGTTTAAGTACTTGTTTGGAGCCGGGCAAAATAGTGATGAAAACGGCTCTATCTGTCAGCCCTGAAGAACCCTAGGGTGTCCAATTGTCTGCTACATTGCATCTAAACGAGTATGGCTCAAACATGGATAACCTAGTTGTGGGATTGAGGAAATGCTATTTTCTTGAGCTGAAGGGTGATCTGGAGGAGGTCTCATCTCCTAAGAAACAATTTGCAGAGGAGGAGGACGAAAATGACGAGGTGGAGGTAGCCAACCCTAAATGTCCCTAGTTGGATAAATGAGGATTATGGCTTGGAATGTGAGAGAGATCGGACCAACCCTCACATTCCGTACTGTGTAGGGTTAATTCATTCTAATAAATCTGATCTGGTTTTCCTTTCAAAACCAAGGTCGAGCCATAGGGTTGTGTCTCGTAGGATGCGAGGTTTAGCTTTTGATAGTTCTCATTGTTTTTTTGTTCACGACGTTGATGTATCTGGTGGTCTTGTTGTAGGATGGTCCATGGAGTTGATGCTTCGGTATTTAGTCATTCCAGTTTTCACATTGCTGTTTGTATTAATGAGAATAATTTTTCTTTTGTGGTTGTGTGTGTATATCAGTTGTAATGAGGCTCTTCTGTCTGATCAATTTGATCCAATTTCAAAATCTGTGTGAAGAAATCCAATTGCCCGATGTGGTGATGGGTGATTTCAGTACCATAATATCAGGAAATGACAAGGATGGTAGGAACCTTTGGAATCCGTCTCACTCTGTTGCTCTCGAAAATTTTGTGAATGACCAGGGCCTCCATGGTGTAGGATACCATGGGGATCAATTCACATGGACCGATAAGCGAATGGGGTCGGTTTGTATCCGAAAGTGGCAGTCACCCTGAGGTGGCAGAGCTTATGGTTCCAAGGTGAGGAAGTTGGTGTCAACAATCTCTTTTGAATTTATTTCCACCAGACATAGTTTGTGATATTAAAGAGATTCCCTTACCCCGTGTGGGGATTGAGGATACTTTGGTTTGGCACGATAGTGTGATGGGGTGTTCACTACCCAGTCTGCATATCATCTTACGATTTTGGTGGATAGGCAGTTGGGGCGTTGGCGATCCACAGTGAGTTGGATGGATAGAGAAAGTTGGATGCGAATGTGGGATCTTTCAATTTTTCCTAAGCTAAAATTGTTTCTTTGGCAAATTTTCTAGCTTATTCTTCCCACTACGGAGTCTATGATTCAGAAAAAGGTCCAGATGTTGCCTCAATGCCCATTGTGTTGGGTGAATTTGACACAATGGAGCATCTCTTTTTGGATTGCCCAATTCCTACAGCTCAATGGATTCACTCGGGTCTGGAGCATCTGGGGCAAGGATTGTCGCATCATACCTTCCCTCTTCTTGTCAAAAAAATGCTTGCTTCAAATGACCCAGCCGACTCAAATTATGGCCATGGTTGCGGTCTTATAGCTTATTTTGAAATCTATAAATTGGGTTGTCTTTGAGGGAAAAGGATTTCAGATTGCGCATTTGATGCGCTAATACCATCAGCAACTCCATGAATGGGTTTACCTTCGGAAGATAGATTGACTCTGAATCAGCTTCCTTTGCATCAGAGTTTGGATGCAGGAGGTTCTTCCTATGTCATCTGTATGTGGGATGGTGCGATATGCGTCAACTCGCATTCAACAAGAGAACTGGTCCTTAAGGATGAAGGAGGCTCTGTTGTCTTAGTTAGAGGATTGGTTTTTGAGAATATTGTCGACCCTCTTGTGGTTGAGACTATTGTCCTCCACGAAGCTATTCAGTGGTGTCGGGACCTTGGACTTTCTCAGGTTCGATTAGTAGGCGATGCTAAGGTGCTCATTGACAAGATTAATTCCAACGATACGCGAGATAGCCGTGTTGGGGTTATTATTTAGGAAATTCTTCACATGTTGGTTTTGAATAGTGGTTTTCATGTTCAATTTGTAGGTCGGATTAGCAATATGGTAGCCCATCTTGTGGCTCGGAAGGCCCTTTCTTTACCTCCGATCTCATGTCGTATTTGATTTTTGTACATGGATTAGTTCCAGGGTGTAATCTCTTATCTTTTCATCAATCGATGTGATTATCTTTTGTTATAAAAAAATCTTTACGTGAAGTTGTGCCAATGTTGGATTGTGGTTGCGTGCTTTACTTGAGATATGGTTTTTAAGCATATGTTTATGAGCTTTAAAATTTTATTAGAAGGTTTTACACTTATGTTTTATTGAAGTTTTTCTAATCTCTAAAGATCGATGTTTAAGAGCTATTTCACCACTAAATAAATTAGGGTAGAAAGGTTGACAGGTAGTTCACTAACACCAGTCCTCGCCCTAGTGCAAATTTAAAGGAAGAGCATAGTTTGCTCATAAAGATCATGGAGATGAATCAATAAGACTCCCACGAAGTTTACAGGCTAAAGGAATGTGGGGATGAATCAATAAGACCCCCACAAAATTTAAATGTTAAAGGTTAGGCTTAGGTTGGCCCTCATACGTATGAGCTGACCGGCTGGACTAGTTAGTGAGAGGATCCCTAAGTCTGTCTAATGTTTAAGTTTTTCGAGGGTGGCGTGTAACTCGAACTCTCATGTTTTAAGAGTATGAAGGTTTGAAGGGTGGAAGTATAAACAACTTCAACAATTTTTAAGGTGAACACCTAAGGAAATAGCCCTAGGTGTTTTGAGTTTAAGTAACAACGTAGACTAATCCGAACCCACTCCCCAGGACCTAGAGAGGGAGCTAGAGAGCATCCAGTGAGAGAGTAGACCGTCAGAGGAGGACCACGCCAACTCTACTGAAGGTGTCTGGCCACGGATCGGAGTAAGCAGGGTTCTTGACCTTTAGTTATTTGCTTTTATGACTTTATGGTTGCCCAAGTGTTAGGGCTTTGCTTTTGAATTATAAGAGTTTATTTTAATATGGTATTTTAAACAAAATATTATTCGTTTCTTCAAAATTTTAAATATGCTCCGGAGCAAAACTATTATTTAAAGTTTTTAAAGACTAGGATGTTACATTTTGGAATCAGAGCTAGTTTTTCCTCTGTCCCTTGGTCTCTGAGGATACATTTTGACCTTAAACAAGCAAAAGATTTGTTGCGATAAAAGGAAATGTATTCAAACATTGTTGCAGGCTTTAATATGTTACAGTAAGGCTAAATTACACGTTTGGTCACTCAAAATACAAAAATCTTTCATGTTGCCAACGAAATTATTTTTCTTTCTTATTCGCCACTAACTTTACAAATTGTTTCACCTTTAGTTACCGGTTGTTAGTCTCCTTTAGACTCCAATAACTCCGTCAGTTTTTCGATGACATGGCAAACGAAACTGCTGACTAGATCGTTAACTTAATGACATGTCCATTTAAAAAAATGAAAAATAATTAGTAACCGTTCATCCTCACCCTCTCGCTCTGCATCCTGCGAGCTTCTTCCCTCCACCCTTCTTTACTTTTAGTGTCTCTCTTCCCCTTCTCGCTGCATCTCTAATGGAGCCGGTAAAGCTCAACAGTTCAGAGACGACCCTGTCCCTCATAAACATAGATATCTGACCTTTCATCTACCAGTTAGAAATGAAGTGCGTAGCAGACGAAATCACAATGAACAAAAATAGAGAGCTAACAGGAATTAGAAATTTAAGGAAAAATAAAAAATCGAGTTTGTAAACTCAGATATTCGATCTGTTGTTGGCGACAAAAAATGAGATGGTAAAGAGCTTCTTGAATGTTTTCACAAGTCATCCCGAAAAAGATTCATGGTTCTCCAAATGGAGCTCATGTTCGTGAGCAGATGAAGCAGCAAGCAGAGAGAGACGAGATCTAGGTTAGATCGCACGAATCAAACTCTTTGCTAAACCCTAATTGCAACGCTCACTAGAAGGGATCTCAATTACCGGGGCAATGAGTTTGAAATGGGAGGACGACTACAGAAGACGACATTGAGGGAATTGGATTGATGGGAAAACCAGGAGATGAGTTTGATGTGACGGAGAAGTAACGACGTGCGATAGAAAAGGGAGTGCTTCTGCAATCTGGGCATTGTGGAAGAGGGACTACTTCTGCACCTTAATTGTTGAGTTTCATAGGAGTCGGCGCCATTAGAATCGATTAGTCATTCTTTTATAAATCGTGAATGAATTGGTGGTATGGGGTGGTTTCTTCCTTTGTCTCTATCATCGATGGTGCCATGGCAGTCGCTGCTATAGTTAATGAAAATTCTTTGTGCGGCGTTTCCTAGGTTGCGGCTTGGTAAAGGAAACCGTACCGGAAGTCATACCGGATCTGTCAGTGGTAGGGTATTTTGTGGTACTACCGTGGTTCAATCGTTGTGTACCGGCAAAATACCGTTTTTGTAATTAAAAAATATTTTTTTTGTTAAAAAACCGTACCGGCAGATTCAGGATACCGTTTCGGAGTAATACCGGAATAAAACCGGAATATACCGGATAACAAACCTGAATAACTCATAGGATTCGCAGCAACAGGGGTTGTGCCTCACTTTCAGAGCGATAGGAGTTCATCTACTATCTGATTCTAGTTTCATGGTAGAGCTGTGAACTTCTAAGCTCCTCGGCTAGTTGAAACCAATTTATCTTTCACATATATAGGAGAACTGAAGAATTGTATATTCTTGAATAATTGTATATTCTTGAAGAATTGTATATTCTTGAAGAATTGTATTTTGAGAGCGTCGAAAAAACATTCATATTATATTATTTTATATAATATTTAATATATCAATATTTTACACAACCAAAAATATTGCCGCAACTCTTTTTAATTAATTACACAATAGTTTTGAATGAGAATTTTAGATACACATTAAGCAAAAATAGATATACACGTTAATGAAGCGTAGCAGTAGAAGATTTCTCTCACTGCACGGTCTGCACCCATCAAAGATTTTTCGTTTTTCATTTAATTATTAAATAAAAGGAAAATAAACTTAATAAATAATATAATAAATATACAAACCATTCGGCTTCCATCGACCCCAAGTTTCTCCAGATGGCACACAGTTTTCTATTTCTCTTTCCTCATCTTCCCCAAACCATTAGTGCTCTGTATCTTCGTCTTCCTCTTTATTCCCAAAACTTACCAAGTTTGCAGAACAAAATAACCCTCCTTTAGAGCTGCAAATTTTCAGATCCCTCACCACCTCATCGCCCTCGTTCAATCATTATGTTCTATTCAGCCCCTATTCTGTAATTCGATCGATTTCACAGTCTCTTTAAGAATCCAAATTTGGCAGAGTCCGGAAGAATAGCTGGAAGTTTGAATCTTCTTTGGCCGCTCATCCAGATCCTCAGCACCATCTAGTGTTCTTGTGCAGCCTTTATAGTTATTCATCTAATTGCATATATTTTAGTCTTTCAGTCATCTCTAGATCTCTATTGCATGTTTTTCTTTCTTTGATGAAGCAGAGAATCATTTTCTTATTCGTCTAGTTCTTTCTTTCATTTAGTGTTTGTTCATACAGCTTACCGCCGGTTAGACCAAAACCGAGCGGTTTTTTGTTTTGTGCCGGTTAAACCAGCAAAACCGGTCGGCACGGTAATCTTCCCGCAACCAGCCTGTCGTATCGTCCCTGGTCCGGTTTTACCTGTTGAACCGGCTGGTACGATCCGGTTTCCTGGTCCATGCGAAGAGCAGCTTAATTGCAGCGAGCGAGCCAACTTTGACGTGATTAGTTTATGGATTGAAATATTTATGGGTTTTTTCTGGGATTGCTATATTTCTATGGGGAGGCGAAGCTCTATTTTCGCTACTGTAGTAGATCGTCGACTAGTCGAAGCCCACGACAGATGAAGCTCGCGAGGTGCAGAGCGAGGAAAATACTAGATTACTCAGTCATCTTCCTCTCCTTCAAATCTATTCCTATTCTCTTCAACTAAATATGCTTGAAGTTGATGATTTTTGGACCTATCACGAATTCTCAAATCATTCCGGAGATACTTCTCATACTCTGGAAACCGAGTTTGAGAAACTATAGGCATGGATATACATTGAAATTCACATCATCATCTGTATAATCAAAATGGTGGATATATGAATCTCGCTTATCTTCTACAGTAATTTTATGCATGATTACACATGCTTTCATTATTTTCCCGATTGTCTTCTTGCACCATACTCGTGTCGGGTTACTAGCGATGGCGAATCGTGATTGCAGCACCCCAAATGCTCTCACGACATCTTTTCTAGCTAACTCTTGCTTCTTAGCAAGTAATTTATGTTTCCGTCCTTGTGGCAACGGGATTGACTTAACAAAGGTTGCCCAGTTTGGATAGATTCCATTAGTGAGGTAGTAGCCCAGGTTGTAACTTTTTCCATTGACGTAATAGTTAACTTATGGTGCTCTCCCTTCTAACACCTCATGAAAAACTGGGGAGCGATCTGATAAGTTGATGTCATTCAATGTACCTGGAAGACCACAAAAAAAATGTCATATCCATAGATCTTGCGAAGCTACAACTTCCAACATAATAGTAGGAGTTTTATGATCTCCTCTAACATATTGACCTTGCTATGCAGCAAGACAAGTTTTCCATTCCCAGTGCATACAGTCAATACTGCCTAACATACCTGGAAAACCTTGTTGCTGGCCTACATAAAGCAATTTTTTGATATCTTCGGCATTTGGCCTCCTCAAGTATTCATCTCCAAAAGTAGCAATGACAACTTTTACAAATCTTTTGACACATTGTGTTATAGTGGTCACCCCGATCAGTAAATACTCATCAACGTTGTCTGCCGCCGCACCATATGCTAACATGAGCATTTCTGCAGTACACTTCACTAGGTGTGATAGACTTGCTCAGCCAACAACATCAATATTGTTCTGGAAATAAGGATCATACTTCATCACACCTTCAACTATATAAAGAAACAATTGTTTTTGCATTCGAAATCTACGCCGAAACATATCATTATTGTATGTGGGAGTCCTAGAGAAGTAGTGTTGGTATAGGGGCTTATGTGCATCTCCACGACCCCTCTCAATGTATCTCCTTGGAGGTCTTGAAGACAAAGCTTCATTTTCTATTTGTTGCCTTTTGATTTGAACATATTGTTGCATAAGTTTGGAGTATGAATCATTTGTTGCCCACTGGATAATGATTTCCTCAATGGATTCTCTGAACTAGAAGAAGATGACGATGAAGAAGGAGAATTCATCTCCGATTGAGTTATCTGTTGAGAATGGTGGGAAGAATAAAACTAAAATGCTGAATATATGGGTACAATTTATTGATGAAAAGTGTCGCTTTATTATTAATTACTTTTATCATTATTTTAAAGTGATAAAATGGATGTCTCTATACACTACTTCTAACAAAGTTACTAGCATGCTACATAATGGAGAGAAGACTACCCACAACAAGATGGAGAAAAGAGAGAAAAAGTGGTAGGAAATCTCACAATAGGGGAGGGAAAGAAGGAAAAAAAAAGGAAAAAGTGGGAGGGTTTTCCCTCCACTAGAAGACGAATGGAGGAGGGGAAAAGGGGAAGGGGTGGGTGGGACCTGATGGTTTTTATTTTCTTTTTCTTTTCTGATTGGTTTAGTTATTTTCATTAGTGATGATTGTGTGTTATTGGCTAACGTTCATATTTTTCAATATTCATATTTTTAACTGTTATTTTTCCTACGATCATATTTCCAACATCTATATTTTTCGTTATTGATGACATCATATTTAATTAGTGATAAAAATTATGTCCAAATTAAAAAAAATTATATCGAATTTTTTTTCTGAATTAATTATTAATACCGATATAAAAATTATGAATAAATTATCTAAATAAAGTGACGAGGTTAACACTAAATTGATTTTGGCGAAAAAAACTCTTATCAATTACCCTATTTTTCCTTCCCGTCCATTGTGGCCAAACCCTTTTCCAAACCCTCTTTTCCCACCCAAATTTCCCTCTTTTCCCTTCCACCATTGTGGATGGTCAAAGTGATAAAGGAAAAGGGAAGTCTTTTATGACTACTCCTGCAAAGCCACAAAGAATGACAATAATACTCGTTACTATCCTATTCAAAGGTCAAGGGTGTTCAATGAATTTGCATAGTGCCCTGATAATGAGGTGACGATTCTCTGACACTAGATTGTAAAAAAATGTTAAATTATTTTGATGCCAGGGAAGTGAAAATTCACTACTCAAACCAACGATTCAAAATGATCAATTATTTTACTAGTAGGGAACTGACAATTCAGTACTCAAACCAACGATTAAAAAATGATCAATTATTTTGCTAACAGGGAAGTGACAAATCACTACTCAATTATTTTGGTGAGTGAGCTAGCAGGGAAAGATATCATTGTTCTTATTAGATTTATTTTATTTATACGGCACCCCGGGTGAAATCCGGGGTACCGCATATCTTGAGTATGAAAACGCTATATAGATCTCGAATTAGCATAGCAAAGACCGGCGATTATTGTTTCTAATTAAATTTATCTTGGGGTACAAGATTCAGAGAATTAAGACCTAGATTTTAATCTTTAAGAGTTAGATTATAGTATCATGTCCGAAAGATCAGTCAATTCAAGTTCTGGATAACGTTTTCTTACTCAAGGTATGCGGCACCCTAGATTTCACCTTGGGTACCGTAGAACTCCTCATATATATATAGTGTGGAGTCATGAACAAATAGGTAATGCTCTCAACCTCTTACACATTACTAATCGTCTTCTTTCTTCTCCTTTTCTTTCAAACTTTTCATTGTTTGGAAAGAAATGGATCCATCATGTCCATCGCACAGTCCATTTTTTCCTTCTCACAAGGTTGGTTTAATGTTCCAAGTAATTAGAGTCAAGAGCCACAATCTCCTGATAACCCTTTTCCTATCCCTTATATGAATTCTCCTTATTTTTCAAGTCAAGGAAATTTTCATATGCCCATGTATCCAAATTCCAGCCATCCATATTTCCGACAAAATTACACACAAATGCCAATATCAAATAATTCCTCTCAACAGTCACCATATGAGGCTCCAATTCCTCAAATCATTCTTACTGAGTTTCAAACTCCTCAATATCCAACATATTGCAGTCAAGGAGCACCCCAACAAGATTGACACGAAGACAACAAGAAAGAAAGAGTTTGTTGGACTACTGAAGATGACACTTTGCTATGTAGTGCATGGCTCAACATCAGCAAAGATGGACAAATTGGCATAAATCTAAAGAACAACAACAACTTTTGGAATCGCATTCGGGAATACTATGACACCTATCGTAAGAGCTCCCAAGGCCGAAGGAATAAGAAAATTCTGATGAATCGTTGGACTAGATTAAACCATTCAATGTCAAAGTTCGTCGGTTATTATGCACAAGTTCAACACCGAAGGGATAGCGGGATAAACGAGGTAGACAAAAAGAACAACACAAAGGCGTTATACTGTGCATTATAGAAGTTAATGATTTGAATTTTATGCATGTTTGGGATGTGTTAAATGATGAGGAGAAATGGTCTAGCCAAATTGAGAAAGATAAAGAAGTTGGTCTCGAGGAAGATAGAGGACCAAAGTGGACTAAGAATACTGCATTTGACGAATACACCTCTTCATCTTCAAATGCAAGCATGTCACCCACTAGAGACCCAGAAGTGGTTTCTCATTCTCGTCCACCAGGAAGGAAAGATTCAAAGGATAAATGGGAAAAAATATCTTGATCGTCTGAGTCACTAGAAAGTCTCGAGCTAGCACAATAACGATTTAACCTAGAAATGGGAAAGGTTGAGGAATTAAAGAAGTACAATATGGCTATAGAGACAAAGATAAAGTTACAAGGGGGGAAAGGGAAGAACGAGAGAGGAAGCAAGAAGAACACACCAGAGATATGTTAGCAATTAAATTGATGGGGATGGATCCAACAACAATGACGGAAGAGAAAAAAATGTTATATCCTCTACAAATGCAGAAGTATTTGGGTAAAAAATGAAGTCAAACTAACTCTTTGATAATTAATTTCTCTACTTAACGGAGAGATTCTCTCTCGGCCATCGCCCCTCACTGCAAGTGGGTAGCAGTTACCGCATCGTGCGTGGTTGCCGATTGCGGGTTTCCGCCACTCGGCGGCGACAAGGCCGGCCACTCCTCGCCATGGCGGCTATAAAGGCGTGGTTTGGGAGGCCCCAGGAACTATCTCTTCATCTTGCTAGTCATAGTGTTCGCGATTCAACTGTGCTGACGCTCTCCTGCAGATCTACATTCCCAATTGAAATGGTTGTCGTCCGGTTCTGCGATGAGGATGTGGCGGTTGGTGTCAATCGGGAGGGCCTGACTCTGATTGGCCGCGTCTGCGGACCTCGCCCTGCCCTCCATGCCCTCAAGGCCGATTTGCTCCGGATCTGGAAATTCTCCGGTGAGGTCTCCTTCGTTCCTCTGGACTGGGAACTCATTCAGGTGGTCTTCTCCGCCGTCAAGGACTTCACGCGCGTCCGCCGGGGATCCCCTTGGTTCCAACCCAAATACCTAATCCAACTGGTTCCTTGGGAAATCCCGTCGGCTGCTCTGGCGGAATCCCTCCTCAAGGTTCCGCTAACGATCCAAATCTGGGGAGTCCCCTATGCGTGCTGCACAGAAAGGATGGGATATCGGCTAGGGGCGTCGCTGGGCCCGGCCGAGCAAGCAACTATTCACCAAGCTGAGGGGTCCGGGAAGATTTTCATCCGGATCAAGGTTGTCCTCGACGTAACCGCCCCTCTTCCGGATGAAATCCGCGCGGAACATGAAGCTGCAGCAAAAGGGGCCTTCACGGCCCAGGTGAAGTATGAGCGGTTACCGCAATTCTGCTTCCTTTGCAGGATCATCGGCCATCCAGGCCATCACTGCCCAAGGAGGGAGGAGTTTGGCGATCAGGTCCCCAGATATGGGAGATTCACGCTGAGCCGGGAGAAGGGGCCGAGGCTGAATGAGCAGACGCTGGTCCAAAAGAGGAAATTCACCTGGTCTCGCCTACCAGACCAGAAGATGGGAACTGGTGCCACTTGGGGTCTGTCTTCGATCCAAGCAGGTGAGTTAGTGGTGAATAGTAGGATGAAACACCTGTCCATTACTGCTGGTGGAGTAGCGCAGTCAAGCAGAGTCCCGTGGAGAGTTCAGACGCTCCTCCTGCTGCAGATAGCTTGATCCCAGAGGAAGGGGAATTGGTGGAGCTTGTGGAACCAGTGGCAAAGCGTCCGCGGACAGAGTCCAAGGAAACTGTTAGCCCGGATGCAGGACAGATGAGGGTGGAGGTGACCAGCCCAGATTGGTCCCCGGAGGTCAAATGAGTGTCCTGGCGTGGAATTGTCGGGGACTGGGATCCCTCCTGACAATTCCCTCGCTAAGGGATGCCCTTCGTCGACATTTGCCCTTCCTCATCCTCCTAAGTGAAACGAAGAGGGATGATGTGTTTGTTGAGGGTCAACTTAAGAGTCTAGGGTTTAATCACTCTCAAGCTTTTCTTGGCCACGGTAGAGGGGGGGGATTTGGCAGTAGCCTGGTCAGATATGGTTACTTGTACAGTGTCATCTCCTAACCCCTCTTACCTTATTGTTGAATGTTTGCATCCAAGTTTAGGTAGATTTGTTGTCGTATTTGTCCATCTTAGTTGTGCTGTAAATATTAGGGAGGATCAACTAAATGAAATCAGTTTGTTTGTCTCGTCGTGTGATTTGCCTTCGTTTGTGCTGGGTGATTTCAATTGCTTGCTCTCGTCTGATGAAAAGCAGGGAGGGCGTCCACCCCCTTCGGCTGCATTCGACCAGCTCCATAACTTCTTACTTATGACTAACTTTTCTGATTTGGGGTGTGTAGGTTTTCCCTTCACTTGGTCTAACCGGCAATCGGGAGCACGACATATCATGGAACGTCTTGATAGATGTTTAGCTAACCCATTGGCTCTGTCCTTGTGGCCGGACTTGCAGGTTCGGCACTTAACGGACCTTGGCTCGGATCACAGGATGATGTTGCTGCAATTCGTGAAGCCAGCAGCCCGCAGCGGGAGACGGTTCCACTACGACATGAGATGGGACACAAATCCGGAAGTGCCCAACATCTTCCAGCAGGCTTGGTCCAAGGAAGTTAGGGGCACTCTGCAATTCCAGCTTCAATCTAGGCTGAAAACTTACGGCACGGGCTAGTGGAATGGGCTCGCAATGGAACGACTAATTCAGCCCAGCAGATTAAATGTCTTAAAGAGAGCATCGAGCTGGCCAAAGAGGCTGCAAGTGTACAGTGGGAGCACATCAAGGATTTGGAAGTACAGCTAGGGGAAGCTTTCAAGGAGGAAGAACGTTATTGGGTGCAAAAGTCCCGGGTGCGGTGGCTGCGAACTGGGGATGCGAACTCTCACTTCTTCCATCTCACTACACAACAGCGGAGAAGAACGAATCCCATTCACACATTAACAGATGAACAAGGTGTGCGACACTCCAATGAAGATGAGAAGGGTGGGATTGCAGTGGACTTTTACAAAGTACTTTTCACGTCCCCGGGTAATGACCCCAGCGAGTATGTCGAGCAACTCCAGCTACCTCGGGTGGTCGATGGTGAGGCTAACAGATTTCTCACAGGGCCGGTGTCGTACGAGGAGATCCGCAAGGCCGTGTTCGCCATTGGCAAATCCCAGGCACCAGGGTCGGATGGATTTACAGGAGCTTTCTACCAGAGGTTTTGGTCTGAGATAGAAGGTGATGTATGCGGGGCAGTCCTGTCCTTCTTCAACACAGGACGTCTTCTCCAAAGCATCAATCATACGTGGATTGCCTTGATTCCTAAGGTGACCCACGCCGATACGATGAAGCAAATGAGGCCCATCAGCTTGTGTCATGTTTTGTATAAAATAATTGCTAAAATTCTTGCTGGTCATTTGAGTTCTGTCCTTCCTAACATTGTGAGTTTGTACCAGAATGGGTTTGTCAAAGGCCGATCTATTACTGATAACATTTTGATTGGCCAAGAGATTATGCAGTTTCTTAAAACGAAAACACAAGGGAAAGAGAAGTGGATGGCACTCAAACTTGACATGGAGAAGGCGTACGACCGTGTTGAGTGGACTTTTTTGCTTGCTGTCCTGGAGGCGATGGGATTCTCTCGCACCTGGCTCAAGTGGATTCACTCCTGTATAACCACAGTGCACTTCTCAGTTCTCGTGAATGGTGTCGAGTACGGCTATTTCCAACCTCAGCGGGGAATCCGGCAAGGTGACCCTCTTTCCCCCCTGTTGTTTGCTCTTTATTCCGAAGCCTTCTCTGCTCGAATTCTCTCTGAGATTTCAGCTTCTGCATTACATGGCTTGCGTGTGCATAGGATGGCGCCCATCACTTCTCACCTTTTATTTGCTGATGATACATATTTGTTCCTGCGTGGTTCCCGTCCGGAATGTGCTAACCTCCTGCAGATGTTTTTTGACTATGAGAATATGAGTGGGCAAAAAGTTAATCTGCACAAGTCCTCTATGTGTGTTAGTAGCAATGTTACTGAGCAGGAATTGAATGAGTTAACTGAATTTTTGGGTGTTGCTAAGATGAGTGTAGGTGACAAATACCTTGGGCTTCCATCACAAGTCCTTCGTTCTAAGACTCTTACTTTTCGTTTCGTGGAGGAGGCCCTAGCGGCCAGAGTCCGAAGCTGGAAAGCAAAGTCTTTGTCTCTTGCAGGGAAAGAAGTTGTCATTAAAGAGGTTGGGGCAGCAGGTCCGGTGTACACGATGTCGTCCTTTCGGCTCCCCGCGGCCACATGTCGGAGATGCAACAGCCTGTTGTCGAGGTTCTGGTGGGCAGGACAAGATAAGGAGAATGGCATTAGATGGCTTTCATGGACTGCAGCCTGCCAAAGCAAGTTTGAAGGGGGGCTGGGATTTCGTGATTTCAACCGGTTCAATGTGGCCTTACTTGCCAAACAGGCGTGGCGCATCCTCATGAACCCGGACAGCACGCTAAGCCAGTTGTACAGGGCCCGTTATCATCCTCAGTCTCAATTCCTGGCAGCTGGCAAGGGCTCTCGACCCTCCTGGGCTTGGCAAGGGATCTTGGAAGGGCGAGACTTGCTCGTTCGTGGCCTGCGCTGGCAGATTGGATCAGGAACCTTAGTCCGAGTGGTAGAAGATGTCTGGCTCCCCACTACTTCGCCTTCCTCGCCGATGCTGCTTCACGGGGTGACATCTGCCCCGAGGAAGGTGGCTGAACTGATTTGTGCTGAGTCGAGGACGTGGAAGACGGAGCTTCTTCACAGCCTGTTTGAACCGGATTCTGTCCAAGCTATCCTCAGCATACCCTTGGGCACTCATCTGTCGGATGACCGACTGATCTGGCATTACTCGGCCACAGGGGAGTACAATGTAAAGACTGGGTACCATGTTTTAACTAACGAATTGAATGCTCGTCACCCTCCGGATGTTTTACCTTTTGATTGTAGATTCTGGAAGCTCCTGTGGAACTTGCCGGTGCCCCCGAAACTCAACGTGTTCTTTTGGAGAGTGGTATGTTGCTTCCTGCCGCTGCAAACAGTGCTCCTGTTCAGGAAACTTGTAGACACCTCCACCTGCCCGGTGTGCACAGAAGGGCCGGAGACATTCATCCACTGCTTCTTCCAATGTCGGGTGGTGCGCGAGCTATGGCGTTTGGCGGGTTTTGAGCAGATCCGGTCGAGGCTAGAGGCTCTTACTCCGGAGGAGGCCTGGAAGGATCTTTTCTTCTCCTTGCGTCTAACTAAGCTGCAGGTTGCTGATATTGTGTTTCTATGTTGGCGGGTTTGGAAGGCGCGCTGCTGGGCTGTCCACGGAGGTATCCAGTACCTTGCTCCTGCGTTACTCAGACAATTCCGGAACCAGGTGGAGGAATGGCGGGCTGCTAGCGTGCCTGAACAACCGGTGGCTAGAGAGAATCGGACCGGGGCTACGGGAGGTCACGCCGATGCGGCGGGCACGTCAGGGACGCTGCACTGTCGATCAGGAGCTGATGGTCGAGTCCCTCCGAGTGCCATCACGGTCCGGGTGGACGGAGCGATCAAGCGTGCGCGTGGTGGCAGCATAGGATTTGCAGGTTTTGAACAGGATGGCAGCCTGCTAATGGCGTTTGGTAAGTACTACGAGGGTATCCAAGACCCTTTTATTGTGGAGCTTCTAGCTTTGCGAGATGCAATGAAGTGGTGTCTGACTCATGGGTTTCTGCATGTTAAATTCTATGGTGACGCTCTACTGGTGATCCGGCGGGTGCTGGCTCGGGATCGGCGGCATGTGTTGGGAGGAGCTATCCTAGAAGAGGTTCAACAGGTCGCAGAGAGTTTTGAGTTTTGTTCTTGTGCCTATTCTAATCGCAGGTTCAACAGGGCCGCCCATCTTGTGGCAAAACAAGCCCTTTCATCGGAAGTTCGACTGCTTGTCGACTTCCGCGTGTGGTTACTCTCTGTACTCTGACTATATGACTGAACGGTTCTCGTTTGTCTATGGAAAAAAAAATGAAGTCAAACTTCTTTGTAATAATTTATTATTTTTTAATTTTATGTATGATTTTCATTAAGTTCTTGAATAATTATTCTTGGTGTGTATATTGCATAAATTTGTTTGCTTTCTTGATGCAATATGAATGGTATGTATTCATAAAACAAAATATGAATGGTATGTACTTTTAGTGTGATTTCTTTTAATTTTGTGTGTGGATCTTCAATCATTAACTATACCTCTTTGTATTAAGTTTTTCATGTTCAATATAATTAAAATATAATATATGATTTTTAATTTATGTACAACTTAAACAAATCAACAAATCATAAGCACAAGAATTATTAAGTTTAGCAATTTATGTGTACAAAGTGTGTAAAAAAGAAAGAAAGAAAAAAGAAAGAATATGAGTGCATGAATGTGTGGGTCTCAATTGCCTATGTGGCATTGCAAGAAGGAATTGCTTATTTAGCAATCTTACTAAATAAGAAAGAAGTCCCAGAGGCCACATGCATCCTTGCAATTGCTTAAAGCTATTGCCACATGGGATTCCACCCAATAAGCAATGAGATTGAGATGCTCTAACGGTGGGATAATTTGTAAAGTTAGTGACGAATAAGAAAGAAAAGTAATTCGGATGACAAACGTGAAAGATTTTTATAATTTAACTTTTTTTTTTTTACAATATAATTTAACTATTTAAGAGACCAAATGTGTAATTTAGCTAGTAATTAATTTTGCGTATTATTGTTGATCGAGTCTCTCACTCAGGGCCGGCCAAGAGGGTGTGCTAGCCCGCCCTCCGGCACAGGGCCTCAGAATATTAGGGGCCTCTACTTAGATTCGTTAGTTACCAATCATATATTGTAGGTTGTATTTTTAGTGTATGATTGATTGATTATGAGTATGATGATGTGTTTAATATATAATTTTAGCTATAATAACAATTGAAAAGGATCTCACGGAGAATACGAAAATCTGAAAAATAATAGATAATTTTAATTTAAACAATATAGAAAGATATTACATTTTGAATAATGTTATTATAATCATTTTAGTTTTATTATAGTTAAAGGTCGATTTGGACCACGTCTAGATTTTGAAATAGGGCCTCCACGATCTAGTAGACAACCCTGCACCCACCTCTCGATCAATTTAGACTATTTTCATTTCTCCATTCAATTTTTGCGCTATATCCATTTTCTCTTCCTTCTAGATTTACTTTCCTCCCTACTAAGGATGGGAATTCGGTCTTGTTTTCTTGGTGAAACTGGAAACGAGATCGTTTATTTATGATGTAATCTTTATCTGAACTTAAGTATTTTTTTATAATTATTTACTAATTTTTAATTTTGATAAAATTTATGGGGAAAAAAATTAGGGCCACATTTTAAATTTTCGAACAGGGCCTCCAAATATTATGGGACGACCCTGCTCTCACTATTGGGTACCTCATCCATCCATGAGCTGCGTACGACGAATGAGAAGTACGTTGATTGAACCCCTCGTAACCACATCCACATGTTACAATTGGGCTTGTAGCTGCCTGCACGGCTAAACGGGCTTCGGGGTCAATTGGTTGGGTCATTTTTTTTCCGCAAAGTCAGTTGTAATAAAATCAGACATACAAAGAAAAAAAAAAGAGCGCGGGAGTCGACCAATAGTCGAACTCCCGATGAGAGGGCCTTTTATGCGCAGCCCTATTGATAGCGGAGAACAAAACAGTAAGAAACCTAACTACAGAGAGAAGCCGAGCTCTGAGCATCCTGCAAGATAGTTCCATCCTGATAATGAGGCAAGTCACCTGTCTGAGGAAGTCCCACCGATAACGGGAGCTCTTCTGCGTGCCTCACAAAAAAAACCAAACAAAACACACAAGCGTCCCCACTGAAGGCAACTAAGCTCCACTAAATGGACTTAAACAAGCCATTAAGGCTTAGTCGGATACACCGAAACCAAAACTATGTCAAATTTTTTTTTTAAGAATAGTTAAAGAAAAGCAAACAAATAAAACTGACAAAAATGACAAATAAAATGAATAAAAGGGAGGGTAAGTATCAAAAGAAAACAAATAAAAATTACTAATAAATAATGAAGGAAAAGCATAGCAGTTAATTAAAAAGATAAAGGAAATAAAAAATGACTAAATTACAATAATATAAAAAAAAACTGAGGAGTCTGTTTGAGTTACTTACCTGGAGAAGTTAGGCCATTGTAAAAGGTGGGAAATTGTAATTAATTAAGAAACCACGAAAAACCTTTCAACTTCCCTAAACTAAGAAAATACTAAACTACAAAAAAGTAAATACTATAACCAAAAAACTAAGTAAATGCTAAATTAATAAAAAAACAACAGTAATGTAAATCTTTTAACTTCCCTGAACCAATATACCGCGACGGAGCCCACCATTGCATCGCTCGTCACACGAAACGGATCCCTGCCATTCGACGATTGCAATCAAGCCACGTCGATTCTGCTGGCCCATTCTGCAGATCACTTACCAGACAAAAATTTCATCATCCCACCCAAGCTCGCCGCCGCCGCCAGTTCGGCTTCAAGACCACCTCTGTTTGTTCTCCGAGCGGCCTCTCTCTCGGTCGACGGCGGCCGGTTCCTGATATCGCTCGCTCTCGCCGCCGCGTCGCTTTTTCTTGAAGAGGAAGAGGAGTCTCTGTGCAGCGCCGACGCGGCGGCGGCCTCGGTCTTGGATTGCTTCTTCGACTTCGAACAGGGCTTGAAAATCGAACGAAAACTCGCATGGATTTGGGCGGATACTACGAATCCCACCCAAGCAACGGGTCAGATTTGGGCGGATACTACTAATCCCATGCCCTGTCTCGCTCTTTGATTCATTACCTGCTCTACCCCGTGATCTGTAACAGATCACCTATTTTTGCTCCAAACTTCGCCCCACACGGAACAGATTTTACCCTCCCCAATTGGTTGGGTCATTTTACCTAGGGATGGCAAATTACCCACCCATGGGTAATTATACCCAAACCCAAGTAGACCCATTGATAATGGGTTGGGTATGGGTGAAGTGCATATGGATTTTGGGGTTTATAGATGGGATTGGGTTTGGGGTTCCATAATCTAAATGGGTATGGGTTGGATATGGATATCCATTTACTTGAGGGTGCTTTAACTACACATGCAAAAATTGGACCTATTTGCAAAACTTGAAAAGTTTAGGTACCAAAATGTAAGGCCAAAAAAATTTAGGCACCAAAACGTAATTTTTCATCGATATTTTGAGGACTTATATGCAAAAAAAATTAAATTTAGATACTAAATATACATGCCTATTAAGTTTGGGTACCAAACTGTAATTTGTATTTAGGCATGGGTACAAACCCAAATCCATTTGATATAAACCCAACTCAACCCAAAGTAAATGGGTATGGGTACAAACCCATCAAGCTTTACCCATATCCATCTATTTGGATTTCATACCCAACCCAATTAGATTGAATAGTAAGAAACCCATGGATACGGAGAAAGTTGTCATCCCTAATTTTACCCATTCAACAAATGATTGAATGCCACTTTTTTTCTTCTATTTTTTTGGTTTGCCGAAGTCCAACTTGCATGCTTTGACTACGACTTGCGTACCTACTTGCGCTTTACGATACTTACCTGGCTGTGATCTATTCTCACATCAAATCATGTGTGCCAACAAATCCATTCATCCTCATTTTAACGGTCAGATTCGCAGTTGGGACCCTCACATCTCCGACGCGTCTCCTTCAAGACTGCAGCTTATTACAAAACGGTCAACTAATTAACTCAAACTTTCAAAACTCTCCTCGATCACCCTTTCTCTCGCCCAGATTCATTCATTTCCGCCTCTTCTCTCCCGCAGCCAACAATCTTTTCTCCTTGACTTGTAATCTCGCCTGTCGGTCGGTCGGTCGGTCGTTCATTCTTGCTTCATCGATCGATTCAATGGCAATCATCGCCGCTGCGGGAGGTGAAAGTCGTGGTGGAGACGTGAAGGTGGTGCTCATCGACACGCGTTACGTGGTGACCGAGCCCGAGAGCTTCAAGTCGGTGGTTCAGAGGCTCACGGGAAAGGATTCCTGCGTTTCTTGGATCCAAGAAGAGGCGTCTTTCACCGCCGCTACAAACCGAAAGAGGCCGAATACCTCTAATGGGCAGTTTTCGAAAGGGATGTCGTTCAAGGACTTGGACCGGATGATGCTAGAGATACCTGCGGCGGAGGAGCTGCGTGCTGCGTCAATTGTGGAGCCAAGTATAACTTAACTTAATAGTTTGTAGTTTAGCGTTGAAGCTTTTGTCAGTTTGTGTATATGAAACGGCAACGTTTTTAGTGTCGTGGGTCATCATGAATATATACATTCCTTCATTTTTTTATACTAATTAAAATTTTACTCCTGCCTGTTTTCAGCCATGAAAATGAAGATTAAATCCCTAGTGAACCATCGATACACGTGGGAAATGGGATAATCAAAAGAAAATGGTCAACTGTGAGATCTTTGATTCCCTTGTTTGACCGCTGACTTTGCACCTAACACCAAATTAAGAATCCTTTCTCATGATGAAACGGCAATTAGAGGTTTCCCACCAATCGTCCTCTCTAGATACGGCGAGAGTCGATCATGCCAAGTTTGTGGTCCCTCTATGAATGACGGGGAGAAGTGATTCCTAAAAAAAACACCAAGTTGTTAGTCAAAGGAAAGCAAAATAAAATATTTTAAAAGAATGAAATAATTTACAATCAAGGATATACAATTACTGATCGTATACCTCGAAACCCATCTATAAAATATTTGAATGAAATCAGATTGTTTTGTTTACAAAAAATAAATCACAAAAGGGTTTGTAGAGGGGAGGCCTTTAGGATATAACTCTAGGAATTCTTTCTGATGTGGAAGATCGGACTTAGCCGCAACCATAGAGCGTACTTAGAACGGAACTAGAATCCGGGAGGAAAATCAGAATCCGCGCCTCACTGCATCCGACGACAGCGGTGAAGGGACGAGGCGAGCGGATCGCTAACGTGGACAGCAGGGCGTTCCCCGCATTTTTCCATGTCAGCAATCCGCGTTCCCCAACCCTTCACCGCAGCCGTCCGATGCAGTGATGTTGTAAACAACCGCGGTGATTTTATCCCCGCATTTTATTACAACGGTGATGCATTCACCGTATTTGTTTAAAGAGGTGATTGAATCACCATTATTGTCTTCGGCGGTAATGATATTCACTGTTTTTGACAAAGGCTGTGAATGTCAAACATGTGTACTTTGTGGAGAAAAAAATATAACTTACATACTTTTGGAAAAAAAAATTACATGTGTATTTTGAGATTTTTTCCCCCAATTGCCAAGAGGCCATTCCTATTTGTTTGCTTATTTTTGGTACTTGAGATGACAAGTACTTCTCCTGGTTATAGTTGTAAAAAACATAACCCTATCTCGATAATCCATCCGGTCAACTGGCTCGCTCTAACTACAACTTCCCTATCGAAGGTCAAATTTAACAACAAAAGTGCTAGCTATTATACTGGGATGATGTTGCCCGAGATTAACCATACTATTATAGCTCAGATAAAAGTGAAGACATCGACTTCCCCAAAAGAATTCAGACCAATTAGTTTGTGCAACGTCATCTATAAATTGGTGTCGAAAGTGCTAGCTAATTGGCTGAAGACTCTACTTCACAAACTATTCTCCCCTGCTCAATCTGCGTTTGTTCCTGGTAGATTCATAATGATAATGTCATTGCGGCTTTTGAATGCTTTCATACGATGACAAGAAGACAAAGGGCAAGGTGGGATACTTGGCTATGAAGATTGACATGACGAAGGCCTATGACAGGGTAGAGTGGTACTTCCTCGAGAAAGTCATGCTTAAAATGGGGTTTGCTAATAGACGGGTGAAGCTGATAATGATGTGTGTTACGTCGGTCTCCTATTCGGTGCTTGTTTATGGCCATCAATTCCGGTTTTCAGGTCGGGACGGGGAATTAGGCTGGGAGACCCGTTATCACCGTACCTCCTCCTTCTCAGTGCGGAGGTCTTTCAGCCTATACTGCGTCGCCCATAGCCCAAAAGCGCCTGCTTGGTTTTCAATCGGCTCACAGGGCACTGGTAGTCTCTCACCTGTTCTTTGCTGATGATAGTATATTTTTTACCAGAGCCACTACTCAAGCTAGTTTGGAGCTAGAAAAGGAATCTAGCGAATTATGAAAGGGAAATGGGACAGTCAGTGAGTTTCTAGAAGTCAGAACTATCATTCAGTTCCAATGTGAAGCCGCAATGCAGGTTATAGATCAGCGGTATCTTTGGTATGAAGCTAGTTGAAACCATGATAAATATCTTGGACTGGATACAATTGTTGGCGTTCAAAGAATGAGCTGTTTATTGAGCTCGTAGAACGAGTTTGAAAGAAGTTGAAGGGTTGGAAGGAGAAGACACTATCAGTGGTAGCCAGATAAATTTTAATAAAATTCGTGGCTCAGACTCAACTATCTTATCCTATGTCGGTCTTCAGGGTGTCAGAGGGGGTTATCGTCGAGGTTCATAGCCTGGTTATGCGATTTTGGTGGGCGAGGCAAAGAACGACGAGCACATTGGATTAGTCAGGAAAAACTCCTTGTGCCGAAGGATGAAGGAGGTATGGGCTTCCGGGACCTCTGAGGCTTTAATGTGTACCTGCTAGCAAAACAACTATGGTGACTACACCAGAACCCAGAATCACTCATTGCCCATATTTTCAAGGCCAAAGAACATAAGAACGATTCTCTATTGGAGGCAAGCGTGGGATATCGGCCGAGTTTTGTCTGGCAGAGTCTTCTTAGCGTGCAGGACTTCCTCTGTGAAGTTCTTCCTCGAGGAATATCTCCAGCACCAGGTGAAGGATATAACCGAGTCAGCAACCGCTGCACAAAGACAATGGAGGAAGCCGGCGGCGGGCCGAGTTGTAGTCAATACAGACTCGGGACAAGTTCAAGGAGGAGGCACGGGGCTGGGAGTTGTCATTCGCAACTCGAAAGGGAAGGTTCTGCTTGCAACTGCTCGGCGAGTGCGAGGAAATTTCCAGCCCAAGATGGCGAAGGCTGTTGCGGCGGAAATGGGTGTGCAACTCGCCACACAATTTGAGCTCCCGAACCTATCCATGGGGGATTGACTGTTTATCTCTAGTTCAGAAACTCCACAACCCGAACACCCTTCGTTCTGAGTTGGGTGTGGTGTGCAGGAACATCCAGCGACTTTTGCTTGCTTCTGGAGACAGGGACTAGCATCATATTCGACACGAAGCAAATGAGGCAGTGCACATAATGGCACACACGAAAACGCGGTGGGGTGAAATTGTGATTGTTTGATAGGCCGCCTATTTATTTGGTTAATCATGTTCAATTAGATCTTGTAACAACGATGTAAAAAAAATCCAGCCAAATTTGTCCTTTATTCATGAAAATCGGATCATATTTGTTTTTAAGGAAAAGTGGGGCTTTATTTATCTATTTATGCAAAGTTGGAACCATTGAGGTATTTACCCTCAACAAATTCACATAAACTTAAATATTGATTTAATCCATCACAACCCTAGATTCAAATCAAATATTGATTCCATTCATCGGAAAAAATCCCAAGTTACACATGTTTTTAAAAAAAATTCTCAAAATACACACGTTATGAAAATAATTCCCAATCTACGCATGTTTGGGCCATCACCGCTGTCGACGAAGACAGTGATTGCATCACCGCTGTCGACGAGAACAGTGATTGCATCACCGCTGTCGACGAAGACAGTGATTGCATCACTGCAGTACACTGCCGTGGTGAAGGCCTGACCTGCGTCGAAACTTTAAACAAACGTAACTTTGTGCTCGGTTATCAGATCGTAGCAAAATTTTTTTTGATTCCGCATAATTTTTCGAGATCTTGCAAGCCGCAAATTGCCGTAGGCGGTTTGGTCCCGCCTTCGTCTCGAAAATATGTCGTTTGCTACCCCGAACGATCCTTTTTTCGAATTCGTTTCGAATTCGTCAAACTTTGAACGACCATAACTTTGTGCTCCACAATCCGAAAATCATGAATTTTTTTTGATTTCGCATAAATTTTTAAGGACTACAATTTTTATCATAGACATATTTTCGGAATGTACTTGGATTCCTGAAAAGGAAGGTAAAGTTATTCCCAAAACCCCTTATATCCATAAATAATTCATTTTTTGAAAATTCTGTCCTACTAAAAATTGTAGTCCTTAAAAATTTATGCGAAATAAAAAAAAGTTCATGATTTTCGGATTGTGGAGCACAAAGTTATGGTCGTTCAAAGTTTGACGAAATCGAAAAAAGGCTCGTTCGGGGTAGCAAACGACATATTTTCGAGACGAAGGCGGGACCAAACCGCCTACGGCAATTTGCAGCTTGCAAGATCTCGAAAAATTATGCGGAATAAAAAAAAATTTCACTACGATCGGATAACCGAGCACAAAGTTACGTTTGTTTAAAGTTTCGACGCAGGTCAGGCCTTCACCGCGGCAGTGTACTGCAGTGATGCAATCACTGTCTTCGTCGACAGCGGTGATGCAATCACTGTCTTCGTCGAAAGCGGTGATGCAATCACTGTCTTCGTCGACAGCGATGATGGCCCAAACATGCGTAGATTGGGAATTATTTTCATAACGTGTGTATTTTGAGAATTTTTTTTAAAAACATGTGTAACTTGGGATTTTTTCCTCCATCCATCACTCTTCCATCCATCACTCTAGAATTAAATACTGAGGCTAACAGTGCCATTATCTAAAAAATCTTAAATATTGGTTCGATGAACTTAAATATGATCGAAATGTTGGTTTCAAATTGAAATTTCCAGGCCGGCCACTAGGTTGTGAAGGGCGTATGTTTTGTTCTTGCTTGGCCAATTTTCAATTCGGTTAAACAACAATAGATCCCTTGTAAAACTGTTATCCTTCGACCCACTACAAGGTGAGAAATTTAGATCACTAACTTTTCAAGCTTGGAGTACTAATAGACGAGAAATGATAAACTAGCATATTACAGCTTACAAGGGAAGAGATCTGCACCATAGCACCAAACCTTTATTTTGAAATTAGAATCAGTTGAAGAGCTCGACTTGAATGCTGATTAAGAACATAGTTTCAGAAACACAAATCAACGCGCAAATCATCTGGACACCTACGTACCCACACACACAGCCACACTAATTCACAAGATAAATATGTAAGGTTAAAACCATACTTGCCCTCAGTGGAGAATTTGACTCCCGTAGTCTGCATTGAACTTCTCATACCGGTGGGCGTGAAGATGTGCAGACGGCCTTGTGTTCTTCAAAGCAGTATCTACATCTTGACCAGATATTGGCCCAACTTGCGGCAGCTCTGGAACACCAAAGCAACAACACACAGTTAAAAGCTTAAGTAGCAATGGCCTAAATAAAAATTCACTGCAGCTCCTTGCTATATGGAGTAGCTACGGAGACTTGAGC
Source organism: Linum trigynum (assembly GCA_964030455.1). Taxonomy (NCBI): domain Eukaryota; kingdom Viridiplantae; phylum Streptophyta; class Magnoliopsida; order Malpighiales; family Linaceae; genus Linum; species Linum trigynum. The sequence continues at coordinate 8,644,428 of OZ034821.1, forward strand.
ATAATTCCCCAAACAAACATAATTAAGTGACTTACCATCCTCAGGCACGATTTCCTCCTTGTTTTCAAGGATAGCCATGACACGCCTTAGTGGCTGCATAGCAGCTTCCTTGCAAACCAAACGAATATCAGAACCTGAATAACCTTCTGTCCTCTCCACCAAAACGTCATAGGGAAGCTCTGCCTCGTCACTTCTGGATGGTAGGAGTTCTTCAAACATGGCTCTTCTTGCTTCTGGCTCGGGAAGAGGTACGAGGATCTAAAGTTTTGGGGTCATGGGAAACAATGTTTGGAAATGATATGAACTACAAAATGCTTTATTTTGAAGGAATGACAAGGGAAGATGAAAGTGAAAACTGAAAAGGACAGATTGTGGAAGCGTGGAAAAAAGGATACACGCTTCTCAAGGCGGCGTAACATGGCTGCATCTAATTCCCACGGGAGATTCGTTGCTGCCAGAACAAATACGAGCTCATTTGTTCGCATCAATCCATCCATCTGCAATCTAAATATAATTGACTTTTTGAGTATGTGACGAATTTACTGCTTCAACCATTCAAAGACATCAACAAGATCACATACTGATGCCAGCCCACAAACGAACAAAAGGACAGTGGGTTGGAGATGGGAATAAAGAACATCACCTGAATGAGCAGCTCAGTCTTCAAACGCCTGCTTGCTTCATGCTCACTCCGACCTTCACCTCGTTGGCTAATAATGGCATCAATCTCATCAATGAATATAGTTGATGGTGCATGGTGTCTAGCAAGCTCAAATAAGACCTTTATTAGCTTCTCTGAGTCCCCTGCAATAGTGAGCGCCCTTATAATTAGACACACTAAAAGTACTATTCAAACAGTTTATGTTAACTACAGATAGAGGAATTCACAATATAATGACGAGCACAAATATTTTTCTAATCAGAAATGCTTACAGTTTCCATTAGACACGCTTCTTCTACAAGCAAACTAAGGTGTTTAACAGCATCTGAGGCCAAATAAATTCAGATATTGAAATTTTATAAGCTTGTTCCAGGATATTAAATCTATCACATAGATTTTAGCATCTCGACTGAATAACTTTTAACAACAGGCCATTATGTCCCCAATTAATGCATAAGATATCATTCAACCCACAGTTCAAGGATTGCGCTCCTATTACCTAAAGTCCTCAAATAGTATTGCAAAAAGCTATAGTTCACATTCTAGAGAACCAGACAACTCATCTAAAAAGACCCCCTGACTGCCTACAACATACCGCGCCACTTGCTAACAACAGAAGATGCGGAGATATTGAAAAATGTGGTTTTGCACTCCGTAGCAACTGCCTTTGCAAGCATTGTCTGAAACATGAAATAGAAAGTTGTAAGATACAATGAAAAGGAACTTATTACCAGAAGTTTCAAACATTTCCCTTTGACTAGTTGATTGCAGTACTATTGCAAGTGCAGAAAACAGCAGCCATAAACAATAGTTTCAAATCACTGGATTCCACTATATTATCTGCTTATTGGGATAAACTTCCAAAGGCATTCACGTTTCTGTTTATCAGGGACAATATGAGGCAGGGAAATTCGGGAGGATAGACAAGATAACAAACCTTCCCCGTCCCAGGAGGACCAAAAAGAAGAATGCCTTTCCATGGTGATAATAGACCTGTAAAATACCTAAACAGTGAAAGTCAGCCTAAATATGAACAATGAACTTGAAAGACTACTAGAACAACTTTCGTATGCTCAATTGCTGACCCTTAAAAAATTATATACTGTGGCAATAGGAGCACATACTTGGGATACTTTATCGGCATGACCACTGCTTCTTTCAGTAAGCGTTTCGCATTCTCTAACCCCTTGATATTTTCCCACTTGACATCTGGACTCCCACGAATAATATCCCTGAATATGTGAAGTAGTAAGGCAAGCAAATTTAATATGAGCAACAGCTTTCTGATGATTAAACTCAAACCCAAAAGCAACAAAAGCAGAGACAAAGCAAAGCAGGAAACGCAACACATATTATGGGGTGAACTCAAGCATTACCTGCACAAACCCTCAGCTAAAGAGCGTGTTTCAGCAGAATCGAAAGCAGGGAGCAAGGACTTCTGCCTAAGCATAGAAAGAACACCAAAGATCAAACGAGTGTTCAGCAAAAATGGAGTTCCCACTCCATTCCACAGCTTCATATTGTTGCACTTGTAAGAATTCAACCTACTAAGGGTTAGCCTGGTCTTAAATGTTGGATAAAAACATTCATTTCCACCCTACTACGGAAACTGAGGCCAATATTTTCTATTAAAAAAAGTTAAGTTTAGATTCTGAACCAGGATACATCTTTAGTATATACTGACAGAAGTTCTGTACATCTATCAGTCAAGCATTAGACATTAAGGAGGCTTTAAGATAGTCCAAATTTTAATATAAAACTCCAATATATCCACTAAAGGAGCCCCAGAACACTAAATTGCGAAACAATACTGGATAAGAAATACATACGGCACTTCACTGACTCCATTGGATAAAGTTCCATTGGGGAGACCTGAGCTCCCGTTCTGCAAAAAAAAAAAAAAAAAAAAAAAAAAAAAAAAAAAAAAAAATCAAATGAAGGTCAACTTTCAGCTGGTGAGATCCTGCAAACGCCATAGCGCAATGAAAAACAACTCATTCGGTCCATTGCAGTACCTGCAGGTTTCTAAACTGCTCATAAATGGCCATGTCAGATGAGTTGTTCTTCACGTGGCCGTTACCATTAGCAGCAATGCAAGAAGAATCCCCGTTGGGGACTGATCTATCAGCTGTGCCGTTTTCAGAATCTGGTGCTTTCTTTCTTCCGAACTTGGCATCATAGTTGGTTTTGAAATCCTAAGCACAGCGTTAGTCTCTTAAAGAATTGCACCATCTTTGCCCAAACTATCACTTAGAATACAACTTATAATACACAGCATCTGCCCCAGCACAGCACAAATCCGAACTTAATGAGCAACGCTGGAACGAACTACGCTTCAATGCAAATTGCTCCTCACACCACATCAACGATTCACACTTTAATATTTTATCAAGCAATTCATAATGGAAACTCGATTCAAGGAGCAAAGAGAAGTCAAATTCATTTCGCTAAGCAATGCAATCAATTGATCTCAATTCGTTTGGAGCGATACAAGGACAAAGGAAACTCGGTGAAGCGCAGCTTTTTGGTCAGCCAAATGGAAACAGGTAAAAGGAGAGTCGGCGAGAGAAACAGAAGGGATACCTGAAAGCTCCAGCGAGTTACGGAAGGTTCATCGGCCATTACAGATAAAAAGATCTGAGAGCGAAAGGAGGAGGAAGAAGAAGAAGAAGAAGAAGAAGAAGGGAGATCTCTCTCTCTCCCTCCACTCTCTTTCGGACTCACTATCAGTCACTCGGCCTGTCCTGTGGCTCAATTTCGATTTGGGATAACTGCATCTGCTCTGCTGACTGCCGAGCCTTTCACTGTTTGCTGTACTTCACGTCTTCACGGCCAAAAAAAAAAAAACAAATAAAGCAAAAATCAAAGGAAAACCATGTGGTTAAAATATTATACTGACAAACAAAGTACTCAAACTAATATTTTACTTGTTGTGTCCCTTCGGGGACATCCGATAAAATATTTTACTTCTTGTGATTCTCTCTCAAGTCTCAACGACAAAATTGTGATTTGGATTTTGGACAAAGTATGAAGCGATTAGCAACTACGCCAACTACTACCCTCCGCCAAATGGTTGACTTTTTCTGTAGCAAATTTTTTAAGCATTCAAATTCATACAATGATTCCATTGCAATACCAATTTTTTTTTTTTTTTTTTTTTTTTTTTGATAAGGGTGATATAGGTTCATTTTGTTGCTATTAAGGTACTACTTAAGGGATTCGAACCTGGGACCTCCAGGTTCAAGGCTAGTGGTGTTACCACTAGGCCAAGCCCTTGTTCGTTCCATTGCAATACCAATTACATATATATTATTATTCCTATTGCCATCTCATAAACTATACAATTCAACTTATGTCAATTTTATTGCACAATATTAATGCAGTTGAATTGCAATTCTAAAAGCATTCACATCAATTCAATTGCAAAATCAATTGTATTTATAATTTTATAGTCACCTTTCCAATCCCGACATTCATCGTTGGCTCTTGTACAATTCGGTTGGCGGATTTGTTGTCCGTTCGATTTAGTAATCTGAGGTAATGGTGCTTGCATCCTTTAAAAAAAATTATAGTCACCTCAACATTTTAGCAATAAAACAAATATTTTTGCAATCCAACTCACATTTTTTTCATTGCACCTACATCAATGCAATTAACTTTTTTTATGAGAATAAAAAATTACCATTAAGCGCCAGGACACCCAAATACGAGGGATCCTCTCAAAAGTACTCTATTACAAACTATGAGAAAGCTGCTCAAGAATCATCTATACAACAGCAATACTTTGTAAGAAAAATATATTCAAAACCAGCAGACTCTTTGTAACTATGCAATCAACTTCAGAACGAATTCTTGTAACCAACTGCCTGGGATTAGATATGCCACCATCACCATACCAGCGATGACAGTGCTCCTTCCACACATGTCCAATGACCATCCTCCATAAGAGCCTGCTAGTGCGAGCATAATTTGATCCTCCCTGCCACATTCTTGACGCCCAAGTAAGATGGGAATCCCGGTCATTGAAACAAGGAATGCGAATAGGGAAGACAACCTGCATTATGTAGAGGAAGAAGGGCACTGACAAAAATAGATGGAACCTATTCTCAGCTCCCCCTGGGCAAAGAACACAGCACCCAGAAGTAATCTTACCCCACAACATAAGCTTGTCAGCTTTAGTAATTCTGTTATGGACAATAAGCCAAGCCAAAACACTATACTTAGGAATGGAGGGCTTGTCCCAAACCAACTCGGCCCAGGGAACATGAGGAAAGGATTCCCTAATACTCAACTATACTCGTTTTACATAGTAACGAGACATGGGACTACCATCCCAAATGAGGGAGGAACCAGCACCGGTGATAAATCGACTAGCACAAGCTCTCAGTTTCAAGATATGCTTCCATATCCAAGATCCCACAGAGGTAGCAGAAACTTCCCAAATGGTCTTGAACTTGAGGCGATACAGTTTGATCCATGCGACCCAGATAGCCCACTACTTGTTAATATTGACCACATGTGCCTTATAACACAAGTTTTGTTCCACATACGAAAATCATTAATTCCCAAACCCCTTCAGACTTCATTAATACTACAAAATACCAGGCAGCTGACGCTTTATGCCTTGCACTCCCTCTACCACACCCCATAAGAAATTATTGCAAATCTTCTCAATATCTTCCAAGATAGTTGTTGGTAAAGTAAACACATTCATCCAAAACTGCAAAACGCTGGAGATAACAGAAGAGATCAATTGAATTCTACAATGCAATTAACTTGTTTTTGCATATTTGGCCGAATTTATGTTTTTAATATAATAAAATATTTATATATGCTTATATATGCATCAGTTTATCCACTTTACATATTGGAATTAAATAAAATATTAAATATTTTAGTTATAATTTAAATGAAAAATCATATAATTAATGCATGAAAATTTTATTGCTAATCGATGAAGACATTTTTGCTTTAACGATAAACAGAAAAGAATTTAGTAATTCTATAAAAGAAGAATTGGGTATTCTTCTTTTTTGGTCGTAATTTCCATATTTAATAAAAACTCTTCTTATTATGTTGAGTGTCCCTGGTTCGTCCTTATCACAGTTTACCTTCCCTATGTTATAGCCAACAGGAAAGATCAACTAGAGGACTTATGGAGATTTTGTTCATGTTTATCTTATCAGATCCTTATCATAGGAGACGTTAACTCCTCTCTATTTCCCTCAAAAAATCAGGAGGAGCTCCTTGGCGTATGGACAAGGCTCGTCCTTTTGGGACTTTCTAAATCACATAGGTCTCTTTGAGACCCCCTTCTCAAGGTCCAAAATTCACCTGGACTAAGCACGGTCGAAAAGGTGTCATGATTGGACAAAGAATCGATAGAGCTTTTGTATCGCCATCTTGGATGAGATTTGGGCCCAACTTTTGTCTTTATCACCTGACTTATAGGGGATTGGATCATCGATTATGACGCTTTACTACCCTTGTAGAATCCCATCGAGCTAAAAGGCTCTTCATGTATGACATTTGTTGAACGAACATGCAGAAGTAGGTCTAATCATTTCTTATATATGGGGGGTGCCTATTGAAGGATCCCTTCAATTATGGTTGTTTTTCTCGCCTCTTGCGTATAAGATATACCTTAGGGGATTGGTATATAGGCAGTCAATCAAAATGAGCAATGCTCATTAATGACTTAAGTCAGGTACTCGAAAGGGCTAGGGATGACCGAATAGTTGATTGGGATATGGTTCGATTCTTGGAAAATAGACTATTGATCCAATACAAATGAGAAGAGCTTTTTTGGGAACAAAAGTCTCATATCAAGTGGCTTCGAGGATATAGAGACACGACCTACTTTCATATGGTTATTTCCACTCGACGTCAAAGTAACATTGGTTGGGGCCTTGAAGATGATAGAGGCAATTGGTGCACTTACAAAGTGGAAAAATGTAACATAGCCAAAAGTTATAACAATAGCTCTTTCAATGTCGGGACATGGGAGGGATAAGTGTTGGTTGCGTCGAGCGCGAGACTTTTATACCTGTCTATCAAACACTAGACCACAAGTAAGTTCAATTAAAAGATTTCTCTCAATTGAAACTAAAGAACAACCTAACTAATTAATCTACTTGCTATACCAACTATCAACCTACTGGATCAGCTTACCAAAGACCTTGGCCTAATCACTACACAATAATTAAATCCTTAGCTTAGTCACTTTACTTAGGCTATTAATCTGCCCCACGCAGAGCAAGCCTTCTGAATGCACAACTGGGCTTCTAGGCCCAAATACTTAGTCCTAGCGGAGGGATTAAACAGACCCGGTGCACCAGCCCAAATATTAAATCAACCTGACCCAGTCTTTAATTGACCAACCAAAAACGACAGTGGATTATGTTCAAACTACTGCTTCCCTCCCACTTGCCTCTTCGATCCAAAGCAAACCTGCTTCTGTAAGAATGACGCACAGAGTCAGAAAATTAAGAACACTGCAATATAACCCGAGGCAAGATTAAACCCAGTTAATCCAAATCCAGTTTCAACGGGTCTCTCAACCCTGTCCAGGGACCTCGCCTTCCCAGGCTGCTCTAGGAGCAAGTTCCCCTGCACAATCAGACCTGGAACAGAATACGAACAGAGGATCACACAAACTGGAAAATGAAAAACAGAATAGACACACAGCCCGCGATTTTTACGTGGTTTCCAGTATTGGGAGAATAAGAATCCCAATACTGACTACTCCACGGTCGGAGAGTCACGATTGTGTGATCTCCGACGATTCACTATGATTTTGCGTTGAAGTTCGTCGTTACAAGCTATCTACCCAAGAACCCTTTGATCAATCTCAACCAGATTGATCAAACACTCTTTTCTCAAACCCGAGCTGCTTCCCCAGGAACTCGAAACCAGTGTTTCCCCAACACTAACCCTCAAAGCAATTCTCCCCGAACCCTTTGAGAAAACCCCCTTTCCTATCAACCTTGCTTCTCTCACAAAATCCCATTTTGTCTTAGCTAGCTTTGTTGATCTCTTGAAAGGTTGCATTGCTCTTCCTTCAAATAGCCTTTTATAGGCTGCCAAGTAGCCGTTGCTAATTTAAATACCTTCCCTTATTAGTGATGATTTGATTGAGATTCCATCTTCTGATTTGATTTGCATTGTTGTACCAAATCTCCTTAATATGATCTCTCCTCTTATTTTCTTCCTTCTTTCCATGTTTGCTCCTGATCTTCTTTCCTTCTCAAGTGGCCTTTGACTAGCTTGTTCCAACATTCTCTCCCTAAGCTGTCAATGGCCAACATTCTCCCCCTGAACATAATGTCACTAACTTCAGACTAAACTTGTCAAAGCTTCACTCTTAATCTGCTAATAATCAGAACCTGCACACTTAAGCAAACCATTGGTGTAGCCTGTCCAACAAACAACTAATGGCTATCATGAATTGAAAAGACAACTGGGAGTCCATTTTTATTCGTAGAAATAGTAATCAAGGTACATTCAACACAGTGACTCAACATGACAAAGTTTAAACTCATTCAAGCAAAGAACAATGACCCAACAGACTATGACTCAAACATAAAAGAGACATCCGACTTCTACTTGATTAAACCAACCCACTCCATAAAGGAGACAACATACTTTTACTTGATTAACCTAAACCACACCATTTTACTAACTCTAATTCATCTATGGATCTCCCCCTAAGCCTAGTAGTCGACGTTCCTAGTAGGTGTAATCCGGAGACGAAGCATACTCTGATGGGTCGTCTTCCTCATTCTCCGAAGGTAAGAATAAAACCTTGTTAACCTTCTTGCCAGAAGAACTGGCCTCTTTCCCTTTTAGGGCCACGGTGAGATCATGAAGAATAACTTTTCCCTCCTTCTCCAGCTTTATCCCTTCCTGGAGATGTCTCATGTTTAGACCCCTCTTGCGCTTTCCGGACGATTCTGTCACTTCCTTTCCTTTGCCAAGTCGCGCAAACAACGCTGCAGTATTGTCGTCTTCATTAGGTTTGGATTCAGACTGAGCAGATTTGTCTCCCCCTTGAACTTTGGCAAGTTTTCGAGGTCCAAGCTCCGAGAGAGTGCGGCGAAGAACATGCTGAGCTTGAAGGTCTAAATGAACATCCCTGTTAGTAATTTTTCCACGCAAATCAACCCCTAAGATTGCCAGCAGATAGGTGATTTGCGGGCCAAAAGGCAGCTTCCCGCTACACTCTTCATCTTGATATTTAATCATGTGATTAAACATCAGGGAGGAATAGTTGATCGGGCAGCTTGTCTTTGAGTTGAACAGAATCCAGAGATCGGACTCGTCCAGAATGGTGGCCTGTTCAGCAGCGCGAGGGAGAAACACGAGCGACAAGGATTCGAAGGGAGTCACATAGGGAAGGAATTGATCGAACAAAAGAGGGGATGAGGGAATTAGTGATTTGTTCGAACAGAAGCTTAGGGATTTTAGGCAGTCGCTGAAAAAGGAAAGGCGCCATCATTTTGATGAACTGGAATCGCACGAGCGACAGAGAGAGTCTGCTAGGGTGGAGATTGGGCTTATGCCCACAACCCGAGTGAGCGGCGCTAGCAGAGGATTTCGAATGAGGGGATTGAACAGGCAAGAATCTCATGGAAGGCTGGGAGATGGACAGGATAGTGAGCTGGGCTTAGGCCCACAAGGCCTGGTGAGGGGTTAGAGAATGAGGGCTGAGGATACACATTGAATGTGTTTAAGAAGGCTTAGCCCACTGATTATGATCAGACCAAGAGACCATAATCAGACCTTGAATAAGCTTAACCTAAATCGTTAGTTTCACTAGACAGAATAAGCCCTAGTTCTCGACGAATAGTTAGAAATTGGTCAGCACATAGAGGTTTAGTGAAAATATCTGCCCATTGGTTTGTCGTAGGCACAAATTCTAGTTGAATTTGGCCATCTTCAACCAATTCTCGAATAAATTGGTACCTAATTTCTATGTGTTTGTACGAGAATGTTGAACCGGATTTTTAGCCATATTATTGGCACTCGTATTATCTCACAAAACGGGCATGCGGCCACGTATTCAGCCTCGGCGGTGGATAGAGCAACAGAAATTTGTTTCTTACTAAACCAAGACACAAGAGAATTTCCTAGAAATTGACATGTCCCGGAAGTACTCTTACGATCAGCTATGCACCCAGCATAGTCTGAGTCACTATATCCAATTAAATCGAGACTTGACTCACAGTCATACCATAGACCTAGATCCATTGTACCAGCTAAGTAACGAAAGATTCTCTTGACCGCAGTCAGATGACTTTCCTTAGGAGCACTTTGGAATCTAGCACAAAGACACACACTAAATTGGATATCGGGTCTACTAGTAGTAAGATACATTAGTGACCCAATCATTCCTCTATAGAACTTTTTGTCAATTGACTTACCCGACTCATCCTTGTCTAGTTTATTGGTAGAGGCCATAGGTGTAGTTGCAGTTTTTAGATTCCCAAATTCAAAGCGTTTTAACATGTTTTGAATGTACTTTGTTTGACTAATGAAAATACCTCGAGTTGTTTGTTTAATTTGCAGACCCAAAAAATATGTTAATTCTCCCATGGCACTCATTTCAAAAGTTTTCTTCATGATATTCTCAAAATATTCGCACAACACTTTGCTAGAAGAACCAAATATAATGTCATCAACATATATTTGAACTAGTAGCATATGTTGTCCTTGATTTTTTACAAAGAGAGTCTTATCCACTGAGCCCCTTTTAAAACCTTCTCCTAAAAGAAAAGAACTGAGTTTTTCATACCATGCTCTTGGTGCTTGTTTGAGTCCATATAGTGCCTTCTTCAATTTATAGACATGGTTTGGGTATCTAAAGTCTTCAAAACCGGGTGGTTGTTCCACATACACTTCCTCTTTTAAATCCCCATTTAGAAAAGCACTTTTGACGTCCATTTGAAAAAGTTTGAAACCATTAGAGCTAGCAAACGCACATAACATTCTAATAGCCTCTAAACTAGCTACCGGAGCAAAGGTTTCATTGAAATCTATTCCCTCTTCTTGATTATACCCTTTAGCTACTAACCTAGCCCTGTTTCTAGTAGCTACCCCATTCTCATTAGACTAGATCTTATAAATCCACTTAGTCCCGATAATAACTCTATTAGGTGGTCTGGGTACCAACTCCTACACATTAGCTCGTTCAAACTGACTCATTTCTTCATTCATAGCAGCATTCCAGTTTTCATCATTCAAGGCATCTAACACATTTTTAGGTTCTACCAATGACACAAAAGCAGTGTGCACAATTGAATTTTTAGAGCGAGTGATCATACCTTCATTTAGCCCTCCTATCATAAGTGAAGAAGGATGACGTTTGGCAATATGAGGAGGAGGTTGTCTCACTTCATGGTCTTGCTCGATCGGAGAGTTTTTAGTACTTACTGTTTTATCTTGATCTTCATATATGATCGTTCTGGGTTCATATTTCTCCGTGTTTGATGTCCTTGGTAGATCATAGCTCCCACAAAGTCCAAAATCATCTTCATCTATCTCATCTGAGCACTCATTAGCAGATTCATCAAATATCACATTTATGGACTCTTCCACTTTAAGAGTCCTTTTGTTAAATACTCTATATGCTCTGCTAGTCATGGAGTAGCCTAAAAACACACGTTCATCGGACTTGGCATCAAACTTCCCAAGATAATCTTTGGTGTTTAATGCAAAGCACTTGCAACCAAAGGGATGGAAGTAACTCAGATTGGGTTTTCTTCCTCTCCAAATCTCATAAGGAGTCTTCTTAATTTCAGATCTGATCAAAGCTCGATTAGTAATATAGCATGCAGTATTTATGGCTTCAGCCCAGAAGTACTTAGGCAAACCATAGTCATTTAACATTGTTCGAGCTATGTCAATCAAAGTCCGATTTTTTCTTTCCACCACTCCATTTTGTTGCGGAGTTCGAGGAGCAGAAAAATTGTGACTTATTCCTAGCTTATTACAGAAGAGTTCAAACTCTTCTGAGATAAATTCTCCACCATGATCACTTCTAATGCTAGCAACCTTAGACTGCTTTTCATTTTCCAATTTCCTAGTTAAAGACTCAAAATTTTGAAAAGCTTCACTTTTGCTAGCTAGGAACAATACCCAAGTGAAACGAGAATAGTCATCTACAATTACAAAGGCATAGGACTTACCTCCATAGCTTACCACATTGGTTGGTCCGAAGAGATCAAGATGAAGTAGTTCAAGTGGTCTCGATGTAAATATTACCGACTTACTCTTGAAGCTAGACCTTGTATGCTTCCCTTTAGCACAAGCATCACAAAAGAATTCCTTTTTGCCTTTTAACTTAGGCAAACCTTTAACTAGCTCAAGATCACCAAGTTTAGACAGAATCCCTATACTCACATGTCCAAGCTTCCTATGCCAATCTATTTGATCATTCTTCTCTAATGACATCAGACAGGTTACCTTAAAACTTTCTTTATCATCTAGATCTATGACATATAACTTATTTTTACGTCTACCGGTGAAAAGCACCTTCTTATCCACCAATGACTCGATGTAGCAACAATCATGTTCAAAAATTATCCTCTTATCTTTGCCACACATTTGACTAATAGAAAACAGATTATGCTTAAGACCTTTAACTAGCATCACATTTTCAATGCATGGATCTGAACCTACAATTCCTCTTCCTATTATGCCGGCAGAATTATTGTCACCAAAAAATACCTTACCACCTTTACCTTCTTTGAGAGTGGTGAATAGGTTTCGATTTCCCGTCATGTGGTGTGAGCATCCACTGTCTAGTATCCATTTAGTTGCCTCCATGCTCACTTGGAAGCAAACCTGCGCCATTAGCAGTCATGCAGTTTTGGGTTTTTGTATCCAGACTTTCTTGGATACAGTTTGTTTGTGATCTTTAACGGAACAAAATCTACTAATGTGACCCACTTGATGACAAGTAAAGCAAGTTCTATATTTTTCATCTAGAACTCTCTTCCTACATACTCACCTAATGTGCCCAACCTTATGGCAATAGAAGCATTCCATGTTCCTATATCTTTGTTTTGAAGAACCATTCCTCTCATGCTTTAATGACCTATCAAAAATCTTTGACTTGCCTTTACTACATGAATTTGATTCTAAGTTTTCACAACATCCCTTAGCGGGGTGATTTAGTTAAGAATTGCCTTCCTTTCTTGGAGATTCAGTTTTGTTTCTTTCTAATGATTCTTGAAGTTTTACCGTGAGACTCCATTTCTCATTTTCTAAGACTTCAACTTTCTTAGTAGTTTCTTTTAACTCTTCTTTTAATCTGGCCGCCTCCTTCTTTAGTTCATCATTTTCAATATTTATTTTGGCATAATCAGATTTTAGTTTAGAGTATTTTACTTTAACATTGGCAAACTCTAATTGAATTTCCTTGATAGTGGTCACTAATTGATCATCATCACTATAGTAATCACTGTAACTAAAGTAAGTCTGGTTGGAAGATTCAGCCTTGATATGCCCAGTTTTCCCACATCTAAAGCATCCGGTAGTGTTTTGAATCTTGACCGGCTGAACATGATCAATCTTGTTTTTGTGGAATGCTCTTGATTGAGGGTATTTTGTGGTAGCATTATTCTTGGGACCCGACGCCATCTTGATTTACACCGGAGGTCGTTCAACCTTGTTCTACGGTGACCGTGCTCTGATACCACGTGTTGGTTGCGTCGAGCGCGAGACTTTTATACCTGTCTATCAAACACTAGACCACAAGTAAGTTCAATTAAAAGATTTCTCTCAATTGAAACTAAAGAACAACCTAACTAATTAATCTACTTGCTACACCAACTATCAACCTACTGGATCAGCTTACCAAAGACCTTGGCCTAATCACTACACAATAATCAAATCCTTAGCTTAGTCACTTTACTTAGGCTATTAATCTGCCCCACGCAGAGCAAGCCTTCTGAATGCACAACAAGGCTTCTAGGCCCAAATACTTAGTCCTAGTGGAGGGATTAAACAGACCCGGTGCACCAGCCCAAATATTAAATCAACCTGACCCAGTCTTTAATTGACCAACCAAAAACGACAGTGGATTATGTTCAAACTACTGCTTCCCTCCCACTTGCCTCTTCGATCCAAAGCAAACCTGCTTCTGTAAGAATGACGAACAGAGTAAGAAAATTAAGAACACTGCAATATAACCCGAGGCAAGATTAAACCCAGTTAATCCAAATCCAGTTTCAACGGTTCTCTCAACCCTGTCCAGGGACCTCGCCTTCCCAGGCTGCTCTAGGAGCAAGTTCCCCTGCACAATCAGACCTGGAACAGAATACGAACAGAGGATCACACAAACTGGAAAATGAAAAACAGAATAGACACACAGCCCACGATTTTTACATGGTTTCCAGTATTGGGAGAATAAGAATCCCAATACTGACTACTCCACGGTCGGAGAGTCACGATTGTGTGATCTCCGACGATTCACTATGATTTTGCCTTGAAGTTCGTCGTTACAAGCTATCTACCCAAGAACCCTTTGATCAATCTCAACCCGATTGATCAAACACTCTTTTCTCAAACCCGAGCTGCTTCCCCAATAACTCGAAACCAGTGTTTCCGCAACACTAACCCTCAAAGCAATTCTCCCCGAACCCTTTGAGAAAACCCCCTTTCCTATCAACCTTGCTTCTCTCACAGAATCCCCCTTTTGTCTTAGCTAGCTTTGTTGATCTCTTGAAAGGTTGCATTGCTCTTCCTTCAAATCGCCTTTTATAGGCTGCCAAGTAGCCGTTGCTAATTTAAATACCTTCCCTTATTAGTGATGATTTGATTGAGATTCCATCTTCTGATTTGATTTGCATTGTTGTACCAAATCTCCTTAATATGATCTCTCCTCTTATTTTCTTCCTTCTTTCCATGTTTGCTCTTGATCTTCTTTCCTTCTCAAGTGGCCTTTGACTAGCTTGTTCCAACAATAAGTCTATCGAGTCTAACTTTCACTAGTACTCTACTGAAGAGTAGAATTTGGAGCTAGAACAACCAGTTACCCTTGAGGAAATTGAAAAGTTGTTTTTAGCTTAGGAAAAACTCAAGCCTCTGGCCCTAGCGAATTCACAGCGGGTTTATTTCAACACTATTTTTCCACGGTTGGCCATGACGTTACTCAAGTAGTTCTCGCTTTTTCCCAATTAATGGATGTCCAAAATGAGGATTATTTGAAATAATGAAGTATTGTTGAATTATACATGGGATGTTACTTCGAATTCCATATTAGATTCTATATTATGAGTTATTTACCTCTCTACATTGATAATGAAAATGAATCTTCTTCATGGTTATTATCTCACATTCGTGTACATTAATAGAAGAAATTGTAGTCTTGTAGAAGTTATGCATGTGTACCTATAAATAGCGCATTCCATTGTACCAAAGAAGATGATCAATGAGAAGAACACTTCTAAATATTTATTTTGTGTTTCTCTCTGTCCTTGCTCTTATACTTATTTTTCTTCCCTATAATATTCATAGCAAGGTCTTTAAATCTCACTCTTTATATTTGACTTCGTTCAAAACAAAAGGATCATATCTAATTTATACCCAAATATTATACCAATATCATAGGATTATAGACTCTGTCTTATAATGAAAAGTTTGTTAACTACCATCATCTAGGAATGGAAATGGGGTGAGTCTCTCAATACTCAATTGGCATGGCTCCTTCTTTAGTTCTTGTACCCGATGCTCTACTCTTCTCTTCACCATCGTCGACTACAAAGCAATCAATGGCCACAACTTCTATAAACTTATGATTTTATGAAATCATGACATATTTGTATTGTGGTTAGCTAATTTATAAATCATTTGAAATTGAACTAAATTAAATTGTGCTACAAAATTGTTATGTCTACTATAACCCGCTATTTTTACTAAACTGCCTAGGCACCGTCTAGCCATCATTTTAGATGCTAGGCGTTACTCGTTAGACCGGACCTCAACACCTATTAAGTGTATTCTTTAACCTTGCCAAAACAGATTGAGTAATATAGTTGGGCTGAAATTTGTCGGAAAAAATCACAAAATACACACGTTATTAAAAAAAATTCTCAAAATACATACGTTATAAAAAAATATTCCCAATCTACACATGTTTGGGCTTCACCGCGACCGTCAAACATAGTGAATAATATCACAGCGACCGACAATCGCGGTGAAGCATTTATCGCGGCCGACAACCTCGATGAAGCATTTACCGCGACCGTCGGAAGCGGTGAACGCCTAACCTATGCCAAAACTTCAAACGAACGTAACTTTATGCTCGGTTATCCAATCGCAGCAAAAAAATTTTATATTTCGCATAATTTTTTGAGATCTTTCAATCCTTAAATAGCCAAAGGCACTTTGGTCCAGCCTTCATCCTGAAAAAAACATCGTTTGCTATCCCAAACAAGCAATTTTTAGATTTCACCAAACTTTGGATGGTCATTACTTTGTGCTCTACAACCAAAACGTAAAAAAAATTAATTTTGCATAACTTTTCAAGAACTACAGCTTTTACTGGAAGTAATTTTCAAAATATGAATATTTTTGGATATAAGGTGTTTTTGGAATAACTTTAGCTTTACTTTTCACAAATCCAAATACATTCGAAAAATATGTCCATGATAAAAGTTGTAGTAATTAAAAATTTATGCGAAATCAAAAAAAAATTATAACGTTCGGGTTGCGGAGAATAAAGTTATGATGGTCCAAAGTTTGGCGAAATCTAAAAATTGCTCGTTTGGGATAGCAAACGACATTTTTTCGGGACGAAGGCTGAAAGAAACCGACCGTGGATGTCTTCAAATTGTAAGATCTCAAAAAATTATGCGGAATCAAAAAAAATTTCGCTACGATCAGATAACCGAGGACAAAGTTACGTTCGTTCGAAGTTTTGGCATAGGTTAAACGTTCACTACTTCCAATGACCGCGGTGAAGCAGCAGAAGCAAACAGGGCGGGGGGTCTATTACTGATGTGGAAAGAGGAGGTTCAGATTGAAATTAAGGACCTAACTCTTCATTTCATTGATGCCAAGGTGAAATTGGGGAACTGTAAACAGGAGAGATGGACATGTTTTGGGAATGTTTGGTGATAAACCATTGATTGCAGATGTTTTTACCCCTATTCTTGAGCCGTTGGAGATGTTGATACTCGTGTTTTAAGCCGATTTCACGCTAGGTTGTGTGTTTATGTCATATTTCAGGGCTTGGCGTTGACGTTGAGGCGAAGAAGCAAGTTTCGGTTCAAAAGGAGGACGTTTGAGTTGAAGGGTGCTGGAGGAGCAAAATACCCGGCCATTATAAAAAATCCCCGGCCGGGTAAAATTCCATGGAGGCCGGGGAAAAACACTTTTGGACGTTGAGAAACAGAATGGGTCCCGGCCAGAGAGCAAAAATATTTGATCGGGTATTCTTGACCTCGATCGGGTATTAAAGGCGTCACCGATGCGCTGCGTTTCAAAATCCCCAGCCGGGCACCTGAAATACCCGACCGGGGATTATGGTCGGGGATCGCGAGCAGCTGGGTTTTAAGGGAAAGAAGGCCAATTGTGAAGGGGTTCCAAGTTTTAGAGAAATAAAGTGATACCTAGAGAGAGAGCGATGAACCAGAGTTCACAAGCGCCTTAGATCGATCTTCATCATCAGTGGAGCTCGGATAACGCTTGGAGAAGTGCCGATTGCCGACCAGAAGTAGAACCCCATTCTTCACAACATGATTTCTACTTCTGAGCTAGAGTTTGCTTCTCTCTCCAAGGAGTAACTTCCACATTCACCAGGGTATGAAGAACCCTAGATTTGTATGTTAGGTCTGATTGTATGAACCCAAGTATGAAATCATTGATTTGATTATATTCAATTGAGGTCTGATTTGTTGAATGGCATGAATCCTGATCAAATTCCTGTTGTTTATGCTTTGACCTAGAAAGAGAATATCTACCTAGGTTGATAGAGCACCCTTGATTGAAGGTAGTGAATTGGCGACTTTAGTCGAGGAGTCAATTCACTATCTTGTACCGGATTTACTTCGGTAGTGGAGGTTTGGTTCGTTAGGGCCTCAATCTGTTTACTTCGGTGGAGGTTAGTCGCCCGTTGAGGACTCAGATTGAGAGGGTCTGGAGACCTTTAGTCGAGACTGCAGACTGCATAAGAACCTCCGCAGTATAATTATCTTTGAATTCGAACTTGGTAAATTACAATCTGGCATAACTGCAGTCTAGGGGGAACCATATCCGGGTGACCTCTCTCGACTTGTAAACAACCTTTTACTGCTTTGCTAGTTTGTTTGCTTGGACCTTCACTTTGCTTTCACTTCTAAATAATAAGAATTCACGGAGTAGTCATCACACTTAGGACCCGGGTTGACATTAAAACTCAAACCCGCTATACTACGCTCTAGTAGGTGGTTACACTTGGCCATTTTCTAGTGTGACGGTAGAGGCGAGTCATTTGGAAAACTATGGATTAGAGGACTGTGGCTACTATGGTCGAACCCTTACTTGGGAAAACAACCAAGAAGTTGAAGACTACATTGAGGAAAGGTTTGATAGAGCAGTGAGAAACAAAGAGTGGATGGACTGTTATCCATATATGAGGGTTTACCATTTTAGAGAGGTGCGGATCATACCATATTCCAATCCAAATAAAGCTCATGCTAGAATAAGAGGGAATTACATGGGGCTGGTCATTTCGATATGAGAGATACTAGGAAAAGCATGAGGATTGTGAAAATGTAATAGAGGAAGGCTGGATGGAACACGATAGCATACCTATCGTGGACATAATTAAATGTTTTGAGACCAAACTGCTATCCTGGAGCAAAGAGGCTTTTGGTTCTCTTAAGCACCGTCGAATTAAGGTAGAGAAAGCAATTAAAGCTTTAAATAGGAGAAAGCAAACAAAAGCAGTGATTATTCGGAAGTAAGTGCTAGAGCAGGAACTCAATGATATCTTGCTTCAAGAGGAGATGAAATGATGCCAACGTTCAATGGCATATTGGCTTAAGCTAGGGAATATGCACACGGGTTACTTTCATCGGAAAGCATCTGAACAAAGAAGAAGAAACACAATCAGAAAATTAAAGGATGCAATATGGAAAGTTTCACATGCCAGCAGGGTGGCGCCCAATGTCTAGTGAGCTACATGCGTTCCTATTCACTGTTGGAGGGGGAACTGGGACAAATAGAGTTATTGAAGCTGTTAAAAGGAAGGTAACAACATAAATGACAGAACTCCTACTGGTACCGTTCACAAATCAAGAAATATGGCATGCCCTGAAGCAAATGGGTATTGATAAGGCTCCAGGGTAGATGGGATGCCAACAAGGTTTTTCCAATGTCATTGGGGAGTGGTGGGATCAACAATCTCTACCTTCCAATGTCATTGGGGAGTGGTGGGATCAACAATCTCTAGAGAATTGAGAGGATACCTTGAGTTGGAGGGGATTCCCACAGAAACTGAATCACACCCTAGTGAACCTAATACCAAAAACAAAAAGTCCAAGCACTCCTCTTGATTTCAGACCTAATATTCTATGCATAGTTCTCTACAAGAAAATGTCAAAAGTGCTAGCTAATAGATTAAAGGGAGTACTGGACTGGGTGTTGAGTGAACAACAAAGTGCCTTTGTCTCAGGCAGATATATTACAGATAATGTGATGGTAGCATTTGAGTGCTTTCACGCCATGAAACAAAGAAAGAAAGCAAAGAAAGGCTTGTTGGCTTCAAAACTAGACATATCCAAAGCCTATAATGGCATTGAATGGTGTTTCTTGGAAAAGATGATGCGAAAATTAGGCTTTGCAGAGAGATGGATTCAGTTGATAATAAGCTGTGTTACCTAGTGTCCTACTCTATTCTTGTGAATGGACATCAGACTAGAATTTTCACACTATAAAGAGGACTAAGACAAGGGGGCCCTTTACCCCCTACCTATTTCTCCTATGTGTTGAAGGTTTATCTACTTTGACTCGGAAAGCAGTCAGGGAAGGGAGAATCCACAGAATCAAAGTGTCCAACATAGCCCATGAGATATTTCACTTGTTGTTCGCTGATGGCAACATCGTTTTCACTAGAGCTACTGTTCAGGAATGGCAGCAGCTAAGAGAAATCTTGAGGATTTATGAGGAGGAATCGGGTCAAATGGTCAATCTACAAAAAATCTGAGCTGAGTTTCAGTCCAAGCTTGAAAGAGGAACAGCAGAATGAGCTTGCTGCAGTTATGGTCATGAAACAGGTGGATTTTCATGGCAAGTATTTTGGCCTGCCGATTGTCATAGGACGGGAGAAGAAGGCAATGTGTGAAGTGCTAGTGGATCAGGTGAGGAAAAAGATAAAGCACTGGAAGAACAAGACACTTTCAATAGCTTCTAAGGAAGTACTAATTAAGGCAGTAGTTCAATCTCAAGTAACCTACACAATGTTAGTGTTTTTCGTTCCAGATAGGGTTTTGGCCGAAATTAGAAAAGCTATTTCTAGCTTTTGATGGGGCAACAGAAGGAGGAAAGAAGAATACCCTGGATGTAGGGGTGGGAAATGGGACGGTATTGGGTACCCATCCCGTTTGAAATGGACACCCAATCCTATTTAAGGAGAAAACTTCATCCCATATCCCAAACCTGCACGGGTTAACAGGTACCCATTACCCATACGGGAAGGATAACGGGTATCCGTGGGTACCCATATCTAATTTTGACAACCTTACTTAACAAGACAACCCAACAGGTTATTGTATGTCAGGGCTCAAGAAGCAAGGCCTCTCCCAACCATTTGATGGAAATAGAACATAACATTATCTGTTAACTGGGAATGATTGAATGAACATGGGCATTGAAAATCGACTCATATTGAAAGGCACAAATTGATGAGCATGATAACACATCACTACACCTCAAGCGCTTTGGTCATTTCATCCTCTGATTGTTCATTGCTACTGTTATACTCATTATGGTGGAGTAAAGCATGTTAATCAGAAGTTGTGCAAACTGAAACAGTTTATTCAATGAAAACCAAAGGCTTTTAAATACATCAATGACACCCACTCAAAGCTAGACGGTCTACTCCTCTAACCCACCTTCCTTTTTTATAGCTAACTCTCTAATAAACCCCCTAACAACTAGGACTCGGTAAACTACTCAACTTACACACCTACATACAAAACTAAACATAATAAACTCTACTCACATGGTTATTAAGTAAGACACTTAGCTAACAAAGCAAGCATGTCCCGGTTAAAAGATGAAGTGTCTATGTCGACCATGGCGGCCTTACCCAGCCTATCCCCCAAACTAAGATCCGGAACTTGCTCAGGAGGTGGATCAGTTCTGGTAATTAAGTGGGTATTACGGGTACCCATAATACTCAAATGGGTATTAACGGGTTACCCGCGGGTACTCATTGTAGAATCTATTGATCCCAAGTCTCATTCCATAAATAAATTACTGGTATTTGGGTACTCGTAACCCTTAAAAAGGGACGGGTATGGGTATACCCAAATACTCATTTCCCATTGCCCATCCATATCTGGAGGCTTTGGAAAAAAACTCTGTAAACCCAAGGAGGAGAGTTATTCATATTATACTACCTACTGGAAAGAACATAATAAAGAGGAAGAAATACGTGGCCACTGCGTGACCTTTTTGTGATCTAGAGGAGACACAACAACATATTTTCCGGGAATGCCAATGGTCGTCTAGGATCTGGAGACCTACCGAGTTCCGCTCTCTCTTGGAGATGGGGGGAAATCTATCCAGTGGGACATGGCTATGTGAGATAATAGAGAAGGTGGATGATGAATTGGTGGAACATATGGGTATGATACTTTGGTATCTATAGAATGAGCGCAACAAACAGATGTTCAACAACAAGAAGCTAGAAGAATGAGAAGTGGTTGGGAGAGCCCTAAATCACTGGGACGAGTTCAAATCCCACCACACAAGAAAAGGAAGAGAGGCAAATTGAAAGCAGTACCTGGGAGAAGCCGCCGGCGGGATGGATCAAAATCATTGTGGATGCGACGACTTTCACATGGAGAGGAACACTGCAAAAAAGACAGTCAGTTATGACCAAACGTTTGGCGTTGGAAATGACTAGTTATGACGAAATGCAGTCGTTGGTCATCATGGGAAAAAGTCCCATCGCAAAAGGTTGAAATTTGTTAGGGCGTCATAAAAAATTGTTTGTGACAAATAGTTGGTTGTCGTTACATAAATTATTGTGGTCATAAATAAATTATACTTGATGCTCAGAAAATGACGAATTTTTTTTGTGATGGAATTTTGTTTTTTTTAACAAACAAATGTTGTCAGAAATAATTATTTTATAACTTAAATACCCTTTTACTCTATTTACGACGACAATGGCTCATTGAGAAATTGTATAATTTGGATGGAGATTTGAATTCCAAAACTACCCTTTGTAATTTTCGTCAAATAATGTTGGTCAGAAAAACCAATTTTGTCGGAATAACATTATTTGTGATGGAATTGGATTTGTTGTTGTTCAATAGTTGAAAAATATACTTTGTAATTTGCGTCGAATAATATTGGTCGGGAAAATAATTTTGTCGTTAATATCATTATTTGTGATGGAACTAGACTCGTGGATGATGGTCATTCCAAAAATACCCTTTCGAATTTCCGTCAAATATTTTTAGTCGGAATAAAAAAAATTCGATAATAAAATTAGTTGTGATGAAATAAGCTTGGTCATTGATAGATTTTACGAGGTCCAGGTGTTGTAACAAAAGTAGCGTGTATTGTTCCTCACAATCTTGCCCCCAAACCCCAAAAAAAAATCCCCAAACCCAACTAATCACAGAATACCATCACAAAATAAGAAAACCCAGAATACCATCCTAAACCCAAAATACCATCCAAAACTCATAATGCCATCCCAAAGTCTGATATCCGAAACCCATCCCAAATCCCAAAACCTCAACAAAATAAAAAACCCTAAAAATCTGAAATACAATCAGAAAGACATAACCCCTATCTTGTGGCTTGGAGCTTTCGCCGGAGTTTACTCCTTTTGAACCCAGATCGGCTTTTGCATAGTTGACTCAGAAGCACGGTTTGAGGGAGGGAATCGTTGACACTTTGGGAGAAGCAGCGGGCCAGCTCATCGCCAGTTCCCGACGTCGCCTCTCGATCTCTCTGCTATCATAGTTGAATCTCACCGATTGTTGCCCTCTCGATTTCTTCATCGTTCTTGCTCATCGTCGCCCTCTCGATCTCTCCAATATATTCATCGTTTATCTCCGCCATCATTGCCAGATCTCTTGCGTCTCTCGGAAACTTGTGAGAACAAGGGAAGCAGCTTGCGGCGCAAGGGTCATTTTTTTTTAGAGAGGATGGAAGGACATGCAATAAAGGGTCGTTTCAGAGTTGAAAGAGGACGAAAGCAGCGCATATTTGAGAGTGAGCTGCTAGAGTTTTGGGTTTGGGCTGCTAGAGGGAGAGAGAAAGGGAGAGGGAAGCTTCTGTACGTTTTCTTTACAGAGAAGA
Organism: Linum trigynum; assembly: GCA_964030455.1. Lineage (NCBI taxonomy): Eukaryota > Viridiplantae > Streptophyta > Magnoliopsida > Malpighiales > Linaceae > Linum > Linum trigynum. The sequence goes on from OZ034821.1 coordinate 8,667,619, forward strand.
ATAAATAAGGGAGAGGGAGAGACTAAAAGTAAAAGAATTTGAGTGGATTTTGGAAATTGAAAATTAAAAATTTTGGTTTGTCCGCCCAAATTTTAGGAAGGGGAGAATTTGGGGGCGGGAGAAATTTTGGGGGCAAAAATTGCCCATTTTGGCTTGGTTAATGGTTAGAAATGTCATGGTCAATAGATTATAATAGTTCCCCCATGTTAAGTTTCCCTCAAAATTAGTAATCACCCAAATCACAATTTCAAAGCATAAAAAATAATACAAGAACTAAATATTAATTCCTAAACATATATCACTAGTAATCACCCAAATCATAATTTGAATCGCATCAACATACCTTATGGTAAGGTTCAGTTAAACTTGTACGTATAACTTAATGATCAAATTGAACTTGTACCTATACACTAATGGTCAAATTGAGCTTGTACTATACCTTAATAGTCAAATTGAACTTGTAAATATATCTTATGGTAAAGGTTCAATTAAACTTCTACGTATACCTTAATTATCAAATTGAACTTGTACCTGTATACTAGTAGTAAAATTGAGCTTGTACATAGACCTTAATGGCCAAACTGAACTTGTACATATACCTTATGGTAAAGTTCAATTAAACTTGTACGTATACCTTAATTGTCAAATTGAACTTGTACATGTACACTAGTAGTCAAATTGAGCTTGTACATATACCTTAATGGTTAAATTGAACTTGTACATAAACCTTATTGGTCAAATTGAACTTGTACATGTACCTTATGGTAAAAATTCAATTGAACTTGTATGTGTACCTTAATGGTCTAATTGAACTTGAACCTATACCTTATGGTACAAGTTCACCTAAATTTGTACCTATACCTTTTTAGTCTAATTGGTGTGAAATCAACTATGTAAATTTACGGGTTTGGTTCGATCCGCCTTGATGTAGGTTTTTAAATTTTCGTTACTCAATAATATTCTATTTTTGATACATTAGTCAATTAGTAACTGGTAACACAAATATGAAAGTGGACAAACAACAAGATAGTGTACTTGAGGTGTACTCATCATTGTAAACTCAGGGTTGTTCCGCGAACAGTGGGATAGGCACGCAACTGGGCTGCTCATAGAGTGGCACGCAAAGCCCTGTTGTTGTCCCGGTTAGAACTAGCCTATTACCCGGCCCGTTGGCCGGATTACTGTATGTTACCCACTTGTGGAATAGGAGAGAAAGCAAGTGAGAGTGAAGGGATTGGGATTCCACTTGATTAGGACCGACCCACTAATCCGATTCTTCCCGACCCGCCCCAACCTAAAGGGCCAGAAAGAGTCAATAAGAAAATACGAACGGAGAGGATTATTCATATTCATATATCTTGACTCTTCAGAAGTGGGTCAAACAGGATCAAGGTTGGGTGAGGGAAATTTTTAGCGCTAAGCAGAGTTCTGGGTTGAATAACATTACTTAGGCCTAGAAATTGGTGTTGATGCAGACTGCAGTTTTTATTATACCATCATCAATCATCATTGAATTAGTCCTGGGCATCCCTCCCCGTTGTCGGTATGAATTCTAATGATGGCTCCGTTCCTTGCACCAGCCTTATCAGCGAGTTGTCATCTCGAGCATGATTTGCCTATGTACAAATGATACAATTAGAGTATGAAACTGAATTCAAAGAAAAGGAAAAGAGATTTCTATCACATGTCAATAAATACACACATAATAGTTGAAGCTAAGTGAAAGTCATTACTCGCACATCAATTCTCAACAATTACAGACTAAACAATGGCTAGAATGGTACTGAAACTACCAAGAATCATGGACGAAACAACTTGTCAAATTAAATAATCCTTATACTGAAACTACCTTCTAACTTGAAATAAGACATGATCACAGTTCATAGCTCTCTTCTCACCATGAATTGGTTGCAGCTCGTCCTTATCACTGCCTCCCAAGCTCAATTCAAACAGAATAGAGACCGTTATGTAAGATAACCATATCCTTACTGATCATAATTCCTTTCTTCACTCCATTTTTGTCAGAGAAAAGAGTTACCCCCCTCTCCTGCATTTCCCTTTCCCCCTCTCTTCTCCCTCTTCTTCACAAACCAATCCCTAAACCAGCAACAACAACACAAAAATAGCCTTCGCCTCTGCCATCTCCATCTACTGAATGCGTTGGTGGCAAGACAGGACTGCAGAAGCAAAATTTTCTAAAATCAAACTAAATTTTTTGAAGGAGACTCAACCACGAAAAAATAGTAAAGCAACAATGCTAATAGTTCAGATGGTTGGTTTTGATGTTATACATTGCTTTTGTTCTGGTCTCCAGTATATCAACTGCAATAGAGATGTTTCCTCCAATCATCTTTAGTGCACGATTTAGAAGCAAGTCCTCCTGTTTGTGTCAAACGGAAACATTCATGGGTTCTTAACCCCCCTGTTAGTGTAAAAGCCGCAGCAGCAACAAAGAAGTTTGACAACACAGCAAGCACCCAGGCAAAATGATACAATGCAGTAGGTGATATGTGTCTCGAAGGTTTTGAGTTACTAAAGTTCATGTTAAAAATAAACATGAATTAAAATGGATTATTCTATTAAGCAAACATCCCCTCCAATCATACAAAGATCAGATATCCAATTCACAAACAATTAAGCATAAAAAATCATCACACATCCACCACCTTTGATTGCCTAAATTTGGTTTTTCGCAAAAGTTATGGACTCTTAAGGGAAACGTTCATGGGTAGTCTGTTTCATAACTCTAGAGAGCACAGTAAGCAGCCACCAGCCAGACACAGTGCGGTAGGCGAATATGATTCTCAATTCACAATTTCTCACCACCGGAAGTAAGAATAGACCATAATAAGCGTAGCGTTCATGGGTGGTCTGTTTCATAGCACTACTACACAATTTGTTAAAAAAGAAAGAAAGGTATTTAGCACCACGGCGGAACAACTTTTACAGGCTAACAACGACAACATGCTGCAACCACCAGAACTGGTATCACAACTCATAGGGAAAATCAAAAGATTTACTCTCAAATTAAGCAGTTACAACATCGAGCAATTGTCAAGCACATACACCATCACAAAAGTCACGGAACCTAATTCACAAAGCATTAAAACATTTGAGGACATTTCTGCAAAGGTACAACTTATATGTCTTTTTTCCAAGCCATTTCCATCAAAATGCTAATAAATTTGCAATGCATAAAACAAACGGTCCAAAACTTGAAATTTAGCCTGTTTGACGATCCATGCCAAATTCTAATTATTCTTTACTTTTAAACTTTCTATTTGAAAATAAAAAATAGTGAAAGAAAAGAGACGACTACAATTCGCCATTTGCACATCACTTATTCGGAAATAAAACCATAGAAATTCAAAAGGAACTGAAAATGTTTAGGATCGTTATAATGTTTAAAATAACCAAATAGATCTTTATGTTTAATTTTTTACTAACAAATACCAAACGATTCCCTATAAATACACTATAATTTGATCATTATGATATCAAATAATTATAAAATATATATTTGAAATGATAAAAATTGGACTAATTGTGTTGGTCGAGGTTGAACCATTGAATAACTTTAAAATACATTATATTTTAGCCACTAAGATATAAAATAATAGCATAATATATATTATGTCAGAGAAATTAGCGTATTTTAGAATGACAAACCAATGATGTTCATTTATTTTACTTGATGGCCAAATCCCATGTAGGTCAGGCACATTCAACTCTTTTATTTTATGGTTGGCGGTTAGCCCATTAGATACCATGCAATAGTTTATTGTTAAATGTTTTATTTTTAACAATAAAAAGGAGTATTATTTTTACCTTTTCATATATATTTTGTCACCACGGAGAAATAAAAGGGCTTAAAGAAAAAAAATTTGACACTCCTGGACCCGTTTAAATTCACATGTGTACGGTAAGTTGGCCCGTTCCACAGAGGAAAGAGAAAAAAAATTGACACTCCCTATTCTACCCTTCCTACAAACGCTCATGGAGCAGGGATTTGAAATGGGGGAAGAGTTTTTTCCTCCCTGCTATTATATGTTTTTAATTTAAAAAGATACAACAAATGTGCTTAGTGTGATTGGTTATTATCCTTGCTTTTCTTTAAAATGGTCATGGTTCGAATCCCAGTACGTGTCTTTTTAATGAATAAAAAAAAGTAATTGTGAAGACCAAAATGTCCTTCCTACTTTCACTCTCGTTGTAGGAAATTTGAAATGGGGCTCTCGTTTTTCCCTTCGGCGTATTATATTATGTGTAGATTAGCTTCTTTTGATTTTGTTGGGTGGCTAGCTAGTGGGATAGGAAGGGATTGTGGGTAGTGTTATTTCTTATCTATTCTCTTGGCATTTCTCGGGGGGGAAAAAAACTCATGGTTGTTGGTTCAATCCTCTAAACATGTGAGATTTTTTGTACATATACAATCATTTCCAATCGAATTATGTTGTTCGTTGGAAAAGATCAATGCTAAGTAAAACATTGGCAATCTTAACATTTTATTTCTGACACCAATAGTTTGGTCATAAAAACTTATATATGATACATTATATCCCGCAAATGTATATTTTTCGTAAAAAAAATACTATGATAATTATGATGATTTCAGTGACGCATTGCAATGTACATTTATTATGACTAACTTTTTTTGACGACCAGTAATTGATGGTAAAAAAATGTAGAGTTTTTCTAATGGATCAAAATATTACTTGCAAATAATATCATTTACAATGAAATATTGTTTGACAATGGAGATGGTTCATAAAAAAAAACTTAAGTATTTCCACGAGCTTTTTTGGGGCGTAGGAAAAAGCATATATTACTGACGCCATTTTTCTCCTTGTTAGTAATAATAATTATTTTTGACGTCATAGCAAGTTTTGTCACAAATAGTGACTCACGATTCCTCAAGTTTGTCAAAATTATTATTTATGACAGGTTTTCTATATCATTTATGACGCAGATAATTTGTGGTCATAAATAATAATTTTTCTTCCAACAAAATGTCCATTTCGTTGAAAATGATGCTTATTTCTGACGAAAAAACAGTGTCGTCGGTAGGTTTTCGTCACAACTGTCTGTCTTTTTTGTAGTGGAAGCATATTTGGAGTGGTGACCAGAAACGTCGTAGGTCATTTCCTCGCGGAAACTGTACAAAGGGATAGAATCCAATGGACGTCGGAGATCGCTGAGCTACTAGTTATGAAATTTGGATTGAAAATTATGGAAATGAATGGAATGACGCAGGCGATTATTGAATCGGATTGCCTGACGACAATCTTCAAGTTGACAGGGGCGGAGATTACAAGGTTAGAGGCTGGAGTTGTGGTGAACGAACGGAAGGAAATGACAAATGAACTCAGGCCGGTCAGGTGAGCTTTCGCTAAAAGGGGATGTAATCATACTCTACTATAACCCATATAAATTGTTACTAGGATTCTCAAGAGGAATAGGTTGGAAGGCCACCCATGTTCCTCCTATCTGATTTAGACCATTATGCTTTAGACACTTAATAAAAATTCAAGATATCCATGAATTTTATTAAAGTTAGAAGGTTGGTACTGTTTCACAAGGGGTACTCTAATCTGCACTATAGTGATTTACTTTGGTTAACCTAGCAATTCATCTTCAACACGTGGCTATGCAGTGGAAAAAGAAGGGGGTGTAAGTTGGAGTTGGACACCTTCTTGATCCACCCATTTTCGATTGTCATCCATCTCTTCCATTTTTCCATGACCAGCGTGATCAAGATAAATCCCTTCTTCTTTCTTATAATAACTTTTCCATTTCTTCCATTTTTGGCATATTTAGTAAATACTTCGTTTAATACACGTATATATGATTGTACATATTTTATTCGTATGACATGTGTTGGTGTAGGCTTGACAACGAGCTCGAACCCGAATCTTGCTTTATGTTCAAGAAAAATAAAAAAAAATTAAAACCATACCGAAGATAGTATATAGGTCGCTCCTTTGTCAAGGTGACAACAAAAGTGGGAAAAGACTGTTGGTGTAGGCTTGACATGTTACTCCGACCTGAATCTTTATTTATGTTCAAGTAAAATCAAATATTGTAAAACCATATAGAAGATCGTACCGAAAAGTTAGCATTAGAATATTTTGTGTTAAAATCGTAGTTCAACCATGGTTAAATCCGGCTTGACACATTGAGCCAACTCAAGCCCTCAATTTATGTTCAGAAAAACCAAAAATTGTAAAACCATACCCAAGGTCGTACCGAAAAAGTTAGCTTTAGAATATTTTGTGCTAAAATCATAGTCTAACCGTGGTTAAAATCAGGCTTGACATGTTGCTCCAACCCGAGCCTCATTTAATGTTCAGAAAAAACCAAAAATTATAAAATCATATCGAAGTTTGTACCGAAAAAGTTAGCATTAGGGTATCTTGTGCTAAAATCAAAGTTCAATCGTGGTTAAATCATACTTGACACGTTGCTCAAACCCGAGCCTCGATGCTTAGTAAAAACCAAAAATTGTAAAACCATACCAAAGGTCGTACCGAAAAAGTTAGCATTATGGCATTTTGTGCTAAAATCGTGGTTCAACTGTGGTTAAATCATTTACAGCTAAAATCACGTATCGATTTAGATTTCATTAGGATTTTTATATTGGACAACCAATACGGTACAATCGTAGTTCAACCATGGTTAAATCAGGCTTTACACGTTACACAAACCCGAGCCCCATTTGATGTTTAGAAAAAACTAAAAATTGTAAAACCATATTGAAGGTCGTACTGGAAAAGTTAGTATTAGAGTATTTCATGCTAAAATCATAGTTCAAATATGGTTAAAATCATGATTGACACGTTGCTCTGATCCAGGGGCGGAGCTACAGCAGGCTTTGGGGGGGCCCCGGCCCCCCCGAGAATCTCGAAAGTCTCGTATATATGGAACGGGATATTACGTATAAACTAAAAATGTTTATATAAATATTAAAAAGTGCAAGTTAACATCAAGAAAATTGACTTAGTGCAGCGGTAGACTTCTTGTTCATTGATAATTGGAGGCCCTTGGTTCGATGCTGAGCATCAGCTCATCCTTACCTTATCTTTTTTAATTAATGCTTTCAGTCTTTCTTTTTCCCTTTTAATTAATGTCGTTCACAATTAAAGTTTCAATCAAACACTTTATTTCCAAATTTTTAAGTTTTCAAGTTCAGTCTTTCTCATTGCCTTTTAATTAATGTCATTCACAATTAAAGTTTAAATCAAACACTTTATTTCTAAACTTTTAAGTTTTCAACTTACTTTCGGATATATAATGAACATTTTTCTAAGTACTAATATTGGTAGATATTCGTTTTTATGCAAACAGAATGTGCCATACAATTGAAATGCATTATTAATTTTTATTTATAGTTAATTTAGTGTTAATACATTTTGTGTCGTTGTAATAAAATTAGCATTTGAAAATATTTTGATTCTTAGTATTTTTTTATCATTTTACTGTAACATATTAAGAAAATTCCGGCCCCCCCGAATGCTAAATCCTAGCTCCGCCCCTGCTCTGATCGAACCTCGATTTATGTTCAGAAAAACTAAAAATTGTAAAATTATACATAAGATCCGTGCTAACAAATCAAATATGAGTTAGCAAACAATACATCTAATACTTTAAGAAGCCGCAACCCAGCACGACACATAATCTACTAGTTACTATAAAACAAGAAAGAAAGTAAAAAGTAAAAAGTTTAAACAGTAACGTTAACGTAGGATGCCGCACAGCCGGAGCCCCATCGGTGGGCGATTGCCGATCAGATTGAAAGGAGTTTAGCGAGGATGGCACTGGCAAGCAACTCCCCGAATTTTACCGCATACAATTATCGTTCGGATTGCAGAACGTGCCGAGAAACTACTGCAAAGAGAGGAAGAAGAGTCCATTTCTTACAGTTCCCTCGACGCTGAGACTCCGATCTCGCTTGCTCCAATCAGAGGTCCAGCGCATGATCCCCGCTCGGCATTCTGTTGGGTGACTAATCGTCTGCGCCATTTCTTCCTCTTGCCTCGCTCTTCCTTTGCATCCGAAGCTTGGCCAAGCAGAGGATAGCAGAGTGGAACTTCTCCAGGACAAGCAAAAACCGGAAAACCCTAGGACTTCCGAGCATGTCGAAATCCCTTCCCTATTCGGTTAAAGATTTGCAATACGACAACGCCAAATTCCGCCAGCGTTCGGTTTCTAAGGTTCTCCCCTGCATCTGGATCTCGACCTCTGCTGATCGATGTTATTTAGCTGTTTACCGTAACTAGTTTTCCGATTGATTTCAGCTCTACCTGACAGCTGCGTTGCCTGGTTTCCCTCCCGATTTTGATATTTAATAGTTTATGATGATGATACTCCGAATGGATGGGCTGAGATAATTCAATTGCGAGCATTTGTTGATCTCGTGGATTTTTCAAGTTGCTGCTTGTGAATGGGGAGCGAAAGTTTAGGTCCTGAAAGCAAAAACGAAATGACAAAGCGAATGCGAATGACAATGACTCAGTTGTTACGCGTCCGGAGACCTAGAACTATAGTGCCGGAAATTACTCATTCTTCTGTGTTCTACTTCGCCATGTTATCTAGTTTATTGAGGATTTCAGTTGTATTAGGACGATTGGAAGACCTCGTCTTCACATTTTTCTTTCTTATTCTTTTGGCTTCATGAGTTGATTGTGATTGGGGTGGTTTTCCCTTCTTAGGAGAGCATTCACTAGTGATGTTCATGTTTTTTCAGTTTTTCTTGTGCAGTTTCTATGATTTCTATTGTTTTGGTTAATTGTGAAATGACTGGCTTTATTGTGTTGATTTAGGTGATAACGCAGTCCTTGCTCACGAATAACATGAGACGCGATTGTGTTAGCTGCAGTACAGGAAAGTTTCTAGCATTGTTGTTGATCTTTGGGGTAGGATATCTTATGTTAACTCATCCAAGTACTGCCCACTCTCTTTCGGTTAGAGTTGCAGATAAATTGAGTATTCATGGGGAAGGTAAGAATATGACAGGAGGTAATACTGTGTTTGGAAGGATCGGGAGGAAGCCACCAAGGCTTCCTCCACGATTGCCACCCGGTGAGCATGGTAGTCACAATGATCAAGCTGTTCATGAACCAGGGAAGCTTAATACGGATTCAGGATGGGTAGTAAGGCAGCAGAAAGTAAAGGAGGCTTTTATCCATGCTTGGTCTGGCTATAAAAAGTATGCAATGGGAAATGACGATCTTATGCCTCTAAGTCAGAAAGGGACCGATGGATTAGGAGGCCTTGGTGCTACCGTTGTGGATGCCCTTGACACTGCTATGATAATGGGTGCTGATGACATTGTTTTAGAGGCAGGCTCATGGGTGGAGACACACCTTTCTGATTTGATTAGGAAGAAAGGCCAAGTTAATTTATTTGAAACTACCATTCGTGTCTTGGGTGGTCTTTTAAGTGCATATCATTTAAGTGGAGGGGAGAAGGGGGCAAACATAATGCATAAGGGGCCTAAACCATCTGTTTACCTTGATATTGCTAAAGCCTTGGCTGATCGTTTGCTATTGGCTTTCACTTCCAGTCCGACTCCTATTCCCTTCAGTGATGTTATTCTCCATGATCCTTCGGCGCATAGAGCACCTGATGGGTTGAGCAGTACTTCGGAGGTTTCTACTTTGCAGCTCGAGTTCAATTATATCAGTACTCTTTCGGGTAATCCAAAATACAGCATCGAAGCTATGAAGGTTTTGGAACACATGAAAGGTCTCCAAAAGGTGGAGGGACTCGTTCCAATCTATATAAGGTGTGAGTTTCCTTCTTTGTCATCCGTATGAGGTCATTTGCGTTAAATCATAAATTTCAGAAAGCCATCTTAATATATTAAGTGTTACAACTTCATCATGCACTTGTGAGGAATTGCCTTTTCCCCCGAAAGCTCACTAGTTTGTTAACTATATTTTAATTGAATTTTCTACTTTTCTTATTTCTGTTCCAAATAAATGTGAAATGTGGGCATGTTAGTCAAATCATGTTCAACCAAGAAGCGGGCTGGAGAATTCGATTTCCTGATAGTAAGAGCATCTTTAACCCAGAAATGGTTTCAGTGATCTCTGAGAACCAACTGCTTCATGCTTCCCATGCTCAATCGCTATTGGCTTCCAAATTTTATTCCATATTAAGTGACACTTCTATGTTTTTGTGCTGCCTATTACAGATTCTGTCACCTTTTGAAATTGGATCTCTGTATTTCCAATATTTCTGTTAAAATCAGTCTGAAATAATCCTAGGATTCTCCCTAAGGTTGGCCTGGCAAAAGAAAAAAGGGGTCATTTTTTAATTGTGGAGGTTTTGTATAGGAATATAAGCAAGAAGGCGACTTCACTTAAGATATAACTTTTCCTGGATGTCATGTGATACTTTGACATGGAGATTTAGCCAGCCAAGCAAACTCTCATCACATTTCCTTTAATCTAAAAGTAAAATCACTTTATGCATGTTGTGATTTCGGGAAAAGTCAGTTCACTTGATCTTATTATATAACTTCTCAATCCATTGCAGTCCAGACTCTGGTGGATTTAGTGGAGAAAACATCAGACTTGGATCTCGTGGAGACAGCTATTATGAGTACCTGATTAAGGTATGGCTTCAGCAGGGGAGCAATCGAGATAAGAACTTTACATATCTTCATGATATGTATACGGAAGCAATGAAAGGTGTAAGGCACCGACTTGTTAAGAAGTCAATCCCAAATGGCTTGGTGTTTGTAGGTGAATTGCCTTACGGACCTGATGGCGCTTTTAGTTCTAAAATGGATCACCTGGTATGTTATATCTAATGTGTTCTACGCCATTGCATTTCTTGCATATTTCTTGTGCATTGTTGCTCCACTATCTTTCAAAAGCCATAAATGCCTGAAATTGGCTGTTTATACGAGGTTGTTTTCTGCTGTGAAGTATCTCGTCTGCACATGGAACTCCTAAATTTAGAAACCAATGTTACTCTGTTCTTGATTTATGCATGTTTCTATACTACGTAGAGACCTACATTTCGTGTTGACGTTTACTATCTTCTCCATTTTCCATTCTTCATGTTTGATGCGCGTCTGCTGCACTGCTTTTGGTCAGTTTTGTCACGAAGATCGGTCCCTATTAGTAGTTAAGACTTGTCATCTCTTTAATTTATTTATTTTTTTGTCATAGAAACCCTTGCGGATTAACTAGGTAAGCACGAGAGAGCCACAATACACCGGCTTCTTTAATTTGCTTCAACCATTTGGGTAAAGTTTACACCAGATTATAGGTAGAGAGTTTCTGTTGGAGTGATGGAAAATGCACAATTGTGGAGGTTTTTGAAATGAACTGGATTAATGAAAGCTACTCATATGTTACTGCCCGCTGTTGGACGGTGGTGTGTATCTTGCTAGACTATGGACTTAGTGCAGAATCATTCCCTGGCAGAGTATCTTCTTTTTTCCCATCGTTATTGCATTGATCTGGTGAACATGTTACACCGATTCTTGATGGGGTTCTGTCTGGTCATTTTAGATTGAAGGAGTACCTGTATTATTTTCTTGGCTGTGTTTAGACGAATCCTAAGTTTAGATTGATGATAGGGCAATGGTGCACACTCTTCTTTATATTTTTGTCAGGTGTGCTTTCTGCCTGGTACACTTGCTCTTGGAGCAACTAAGGGCTTTACCAAGAAGAAAGCGATGGAAGAAAATTTGCTAAACTTTGAAGACCTCGAGAACTTGAAGCTTGCAGAGGACCTAGCGAAGACTTGCTTTGAGATGTATGCAGCAACTTCCACTGGTCTTGCTCCTGAAATTGTTTACTTCCATACTGAGGTTTGTAAGACTTGTTGAATGTGTTCAGTATTTTCTAGTGGTCTTAGAAACAAATGCATGTTGTGCTTCTTTATATTTCTATACAACATGACGTTTTCATTCTGAAAAACTAATTTGATAAATGTTTCTGGATTGAGCAGGAATATTCTGAAGAGGGTCTTGATGGAGGGAACAAGAGTTCGAAGTATATCAATGACATAATAATAAAACCTCTAGATCGTCATAACCTTTTACGCCCAGAAACTGTGGAATCGTTGTTTGTCTTGTACCGTGTTACAGAAGACCCAAAGTATGTTCATGAAATTTCATTTGATAGGTTACCTTGTTTCTTTGAATTTTCATTTTCCACCTTGCTCTGTCTGCTTTCCTAGAACTGAGATAATGCCTGCAGTTTCTAACCAATTCCCATCTATTGCAGATACCGTGAGTGGGGCTGGCATATTTTTGAAGCTTTTGAGAAGTACACAAAGGTTGAATCTGGTGGATACAGTTCTCTTGACGATGTAACCAGCCTTCCTCCTCGTAGAAGGGACAAGATGGAGACCTTCTTTCTGGGTGAAACATTGAAGTACTTGTACTTGCTGTTTGGGGATAGTTCTGTTATCCCATTAGATAAGTTTGTCTTTAACACAGAAGCTCATCCTCTTCCAATCAAAGGCATTTGAGAGAGGCTCATACTTATTTTCAATTAAGGGCGCTGAACTGAAGAAAATGCATTTGCAGTCTTAGCCCATTTAACTTATATGGCTAATCATTCACATGCTTCGTTACTCGCCTGGTTCCTAGGCCAACTCATTGTAGTGATTCTTTTTATGTGATCTGAATCATCTCCTTTCATGTACACTCAATTAGATACAGATGAACAATTTTTTTTCTCCAACTCTGTTATACAGCCACAGGATTGTGAAATTAACTTTCTCTATCTTTTCTCTCTTTGAAGTAGTGAGTGAAAGTGCTACTGTCATGGTAGCCTTCTTAAAGTCACTATCAGTGGCCAGATTCAGATGCTCATTTCACCAATTGATGTACTCTGTTCTCTTTAATATTTGTATTACACACTGTCTTCTGATCATTCTGGGTTTTGTTGACTACATACTTTCTATGTGATTATGAAGGAAAAATAGATGGTCTCCATCTCAAATAACACATATGTCATCAATGTCTGCATTTTCAGCATTGACGACTTTTGCAAATATATAGCCTCCATATTTCTCACCTGCAGTGTCACAAGTTGCTGACAAATCGGATGAGTATGCAGTAAACAAAATGCAATTTAACTGAGTAATAAGATTTCTGCTGGTTTTTTCTCTTCTATATGTTCATTATTTTGTTTCTACATATCAAACTCAACTAGTTCATGATGTTTGCAGACAATATCCAGGTTTAAGCTCAAACTCTCTGCCGAGACTAAAGAGATCTTACCAGCAATCCTGAGCAGCTCTTCCATTGAATCAGGTAGGATGATCAATTTCCCCCATAGGCTTGATGTTCTTTCATCTTGATATTTCATATGGATGGCCACTCTATTCTTGTTTACGCTTTTTGCTTTCATGTCATCAAAATAACTTGAAGAAGTGGCTTTTGTAGTTGCCTTTGCTGAGTTGAGCCATGTAGGATGGTGCCAACTGTTCTCTAATTTCTTTCCCTGACAACCTTTGGTGCCAACTACAGTTTCCTGCTCAATGAAATCTGTCACCGGGGTGTTTAATGCCATTTTGTTTTCGTAGCTTACTAAGAGGTCGTATATGCCTTTGTGTCCTCTTTCTGTTGCAATTGCCTTGGGTGTCCACCCTCTATCATCTGGCTTGTTTGTGTATGCCCCTCCTTCAAGCAGAATCTTTACCATTTCTACATGCCCCTTGGATACTGCAGCATGCAGAGTTGTTTGGCCATTCACAACATCTGCATAACCTCTACTATAATGGTAGCCTTGACTTCCTGTTATTGCACAACATTCAGGGATCATTTCTCCGTCGGATTCAGAGGGTATGCTCTCTTGCCCTTGCAGTTTCTACTTACATTGCAAAAATATCAGCAGTTAGTCTTCTGGTGTCGTGAAGGAAATAGATAAGTAGATATAATACTGTTCATGCTACAATTTACTATCTCTCACCATGAAAAGATTATGCATTATTTGATGCCCGTCTTCCCCATTTGTCTGTATGGTGTTCATTAGAGAAGTTCTGCTGAGCCGCAATATTTGAGAAAGCTCGGTAGTCCTAACGGTGAAAGGTTGAGGCTTGTTATATAAAACTCCCATCTGCCCAAACAGGTCTACTGCAGTAGCTTTGCCAACAACCTAAAGTGTCATGGGAGCAGATCAATCAAGGTTTGATTTGTCAAGCTCTCCAATCGAAATTTAATATAAAAGGAACTGTGTGCTTACTCGATCATGTCCATCAACCGAGGATAAGAAATTCTGCAAGGTGGAATTGACTCTAATTAGAATATCCTATGTGTGGAAAGTTATTTGTTTAGACTACTAGAAATGGCTTGAAACTAGGGCTTACCACTGTTCCTGACACCAATACATATAGGTCTGATGTAGATTCGTTCTGCAGTATGACATCTGCCCTTGGTGAAATATATTCAGCTTCCATTTCTGAGACCTTTACAAGAAAGTTATGTGCTTAAATATCTCTCTTCATTTCGGTAGAACTAATAAACAAATAAAAACAAGTAGTATTTAGAAAATTATACCAGCTGGAAAAGGAAGTCATGTGACACCCCTTGGAACAGATAGGTGTTTTCAACAATGGGATAGAAGAGATAATGTGCAATGCTTGAACGAATAGCCTTCGGAAGGCCATTCACAGTTTCTTGTTGCTTCAATCCTTCTGTTTTGAATTTCAAAGATATGTGTGAAAGCATTTGGTCCTGTATGCGGGGTGGCAGCTGATTCCTAGTGGCAAATTCTGAAGCAGCTCTGACCATATCCCTCTGCATAAATTAAAGGCAAGTTTCTATGCTTAGTATTCATATCATGAAATTAGCTTATCATTGAAGGAAATCATATTAACTGATAAAAAAACTCAAGCCTAAAATTGCTCAAATGACTTACGAGAAATTACACATGGGATTATTATATGATAGCGTAGACTTCTAGCATTTACTTGTGAAACATTTTATGAACTCTATTGAATTTTTCATTCTCTGATGGGATGAAAATTAAGTCAGAGGAGCATAATGCTCTCCAAGGGAAAGAAAGAGTATGTACGAAATTTCGTGTCCGGCTGGTCCAATGCACGACTAGGTTTGTCATGTTCCCGATTAGGTAAGATGTCAGCCCCAAGTTGAATAACATGTAGAATATATCAAAAAGCATCTCTCTTGGATTCTCTGCGTGCAAGTCTCCATATCCTGTTGTAGTTATTGTAGTGATAGACCAATACATTGAAGTGACATATCTGTTCCACAGAGAGTCTTCTTTGAAATTAGGGTTTACTGCACCAATCCAGGTTCTTGTGGGGTCAGGGTATCTGTCTGCAATGAGATAGTTGAAACATCCAGCACAGTGCACCGCAAATAATGTTACCTGAAATGCACCAATGAGAAATTGGATGGTCGAGGTCATCTACGGAAGTGGCATGTATTTAAAACTTTGGATTTTAGTTTATAAATGATTTACAGAAACAAGCTTCGTGCAACGAGTCCAGAAGTAGTTGAATCTGATGTCTTTCTCAAGCCTGAAAGGAAATTAAGCGGTGACGTTGATCATCTTTATTATTGCGTTACTAAGTTCCATTTTTGTGAAGAAAAAGAAACGCAAGCCACAGGGTTTGTAGGTAACAGTGATTGACCTTGCAAACAGGGAGCTGACTCTCCTGAGACGCCATAGACGGAGCATGTTGAGTAATTTGAACCCAAGTTCACTGCTTTGTTCTCTGAACAGGAGGCTCAAGGGCTGAAATGGTGCACATGGATGCTCATATTTCAACCTTGACTGGACTCCTCTGTTGTATTCATGCCTTTGATCTAAGCTACAGTTACTTTGCATTATAGTTTAATCACCATCGTTATTTTGACATGGATGCTCATGCAACCTTCAGGAAAACTATGCAGATGGGCGAACTTCCTAGGCAGGCAGATGGGAGGTGAGGAGATTGGGAGTCCTCTCCGTCAATCTACGCGGAGGGCAATAACTAATAAGTGAAATGGGGAGGGGACCCTGTAGACGACAAAAGGGTATCCCGTAATCCCTCCCCACGAGATTCTTTCCGGGTATAAAGGTGGGTTGGACTTGGAAGGAAGAATTCAGCCACTTGTACAAGATTTTGGGGTCGCGCCGGAGATGCATCAAAATACCAAGACAATTCACACAGACATAGGGAAGAAAGGGGTATGGGGCCAGCCAGGTCAAGTGGAACTGTACCTACGCTGCGCATCAAAATGTGGCCTGTGGGTTGGGTATTAATCATGAGGTAATCGTGGTGACATTCTGTATTTGCTTTTCCTTTCGAACGGTACCGATCTTTGGATATGTATCAAATTTGTCTATATGTTAATATTACCGAATAGACCTATTATTTCATGGACATTATATTCGTTTCAATTTTGCTATATTTTGAATTCTTCCCCTTATTAACATTTGTTTTAATTTTGCTATTTGACATGATTTATATAGCTAAAAAGGTGGATTGCTGAAAGGTGAGGGAAAGGAGAAAGCATTTGGGAATAGGGCGGGACAGCTCGTGGGGTTTCAAAAGTCTTTTTCGTTGGAAGGAAGGAGTGGATGATCCTTCTGGAGAGCTTGGTTGCGAGTAAGGTTAGGTTTACCTTACTACCAGCAGCATGGGGAGTTTAATCGGTCCTACCACAGCACGATGATGATCCCCCAACCCCAAAGTTCCTCTAATATCCCGGGATGACATGCCATGTGTTGCGGAGGTACAAGATCTAACCCTCTGTCTCCTTCCTTCCACACGTCCCCTGGTCAAACATGGTTTAATTACTATTGCTGCACAGTACACACTCGCGCCAGCCCACTTTAAAGCATTGGTTTTGCGAATGCATTTTCATTAGTCTAGTATTCTTTTGGAGGAAAATTGATGTGATTCCCCACAGCAGAATAGCCCCGGGGAGTGGGAGATCGGGGAATGTGGGCAGAATGGCCTCGGTTAGGTGGGTTAAATTCCCGACGGGGGATTTGAGATTGGGTATTGGGCAATGTTGTTAGAATCGAACTGGAGCATGACCCGGTATGCGAAAGGCTTGCACTTTAGTGTTCCTATCGGATTTAGACGGTTAAAAAATTGTTAGAGAACCAATACCTAATAAACGTTATCAGTATAAATAGTGGACATTTCTTAATAGAGTTCATCTCTTTCCTTCAAAATTGTGAAATGGAAATAAAGATTCAGTTTGAGAGCCCGATGTTTTTTGTTTATTTCAATTTTCAATTTTTTGCAATTTTTTAATTAAATTTAGTGGTTGAATGACAAAAATCGGACGAGCGGCTCGAACGATTAACCGCCTCGGCTGCTCGCCAACCGCTTCATAAAACCGGAGCGGCTTTTAGACTGTGCCGAGCCGATTTTGTGATGGGTGGAGCTTTTACCGGTCGGGCCGAGCGGCTCGGCTTTAATAACACTTTTTGGTTTAGGATTTTTTTTTTTGGTTTTTGATTATTTTATTTGCCCTACTTTATGAAAGGGCTTAAGACATGAATTTTAGGGTTAGAGAGATTATGTTGAATAGAAAACCCATTTTGGTTCATTGAGTTTTGACTCTTGAATTTGCTCTAGTGAATTGGTAGACTCCAATTTTCTGAGTGTTTGTTTCGTATCAATCAAGTATTCACCTTAATTGTGGCCGACCCTCTACCCTTATATTGATAGAGCCTTCTTCCAAGTGTGCGATTGCACTTCAATCAGCCTTATCCTTTTTACTCTTTTTGTGTTGTTGAGGGGAAAATTCAGAAAACCCTAGAAAGAATGTGCCTGCGGTGCGACTTTGATCAAAAGAACCTAGGCTTTTAGGAGCTCAGGATCTTATCAACTGGTATCAAAGCCCTGTTCAAATTCATCCTGCGATTTGATGATTCCTAGTTCAAATCAGTGGCAAAGAGAAGAAGTTCACTGAGTTTTTCCTTCAAAATCAAGCAATGGCGAAAGAGTTAGAGCAAGGTAATATGTTATATACTCGTTGTTTGGTTCAAGAGAATGTGTGTTTAATGCTTGTACATGTAGGGATCAATCATATTTGATCAGCTGAAGAACAACAACGAAATTGGGGCTGTCAATGTGTCTACATCCAGCACTGTACATTATAGAGTTTCCTGACGAGAAGATTTCAAGTCTCGTGGTTGCACAGGTTTATGTGAAATTCGCAATTGGCAAATATGAAGACGAGGTATTGTGCGACCTAGTGTACAAGCTTGCCAATCAAATTGTGATGGGACAAACCTGGTTCCAAGATCGTGGAGTTCATCTGGTTAGTAGAAGATCCAAAAGCTTCTGATTGAAACATCAGAAGAAGGTTTTCGTTTTGAAACCTTTATCCCCGAATGAACTTGCTGATGATTGGAAGACTTTGCAGCGATGACAACAAGAGTATGAAGCAGAACAAGAAGCCATGAAACCGCTTGCAGTACAGATAGTGCAGATGGGAGGCTTGCTTCAAAGTTCAAACCATGGTGGAGCAAAGATCGAGTTTGAGTTCTTCGGTGCAGCAGAATCCGAGTTCTTAGGAAGTCGATGTTGAGCTAGAGGACGATTCAATGAAGTTGTTGATAGAATCGTGAATATCTAGGGTTTAGAAATATAGCAAGAACCAGAATTGGGGAATGGAATTTGGGAATTGGAAAAGAAACTGAAGCAGGAGGGGAGCAGAAAAGAGACGCAACTCTTGAGACGAAGAGGGAGTTCGGACGTGTGAGAGGTAGAGAGAAGACAGTAGGTTTAGGTTTAGGTTTTTGATAATAATATCCTCCATGAAATTACTCCACGGTTTACAGAATATAAACCCGAATAATTACCCTTAGCTACCTAAAGAATACTCCTAACCCGAATAGGCCAATAATGCCTAAAATTCCCCAAATAATCCCTCAGCTATCCAAAATATAAGTAAAAGACAAATAATCCCAATTAAAAAAACAATACTAGTTATGTTTCTATCATCCCTCCCTATTTCGAAACGACCTTGTCCTCAAGATTACCCTGACTCCTCTTTATTCTCTTCTCGCTCCCATACTGTCCACTCCTTGGCCTCGTCTTCCTAGCGTGCCACCAGCATCGTCAATCCGGTTTAGCGCACTGATGACCAATGGTGAATCTCTCATAGCAATTGAAACACTTTTCTTCCCGCCTCTTATGATCAATTTCTGCAGGAGATAACCTGGCGAACCCTTTCGGGATCATCCGAGGTCCCGACCGAGTAGCGCCCGACGTCGTCGCGGGTGTCGCCATAGCTCCTACCCAGGCCACCGGCCCGGCTCCTCCACCAACTCCACCCGACGCGCTTCTACTAGCCCCTCCACTAGCCTTTTGGAAGCACCCTACTGTACTCCGCCAGCTAGCAATTTCTTCCTCCTTACGCTCTGCTATGCGAAAGGCAATCCTCAAGGAGTCCGGCTCGAATACCTTCACTACCACTGCGATCTCCGGGCACAACACGACCATACACATGCCAACCAAGGTTTCTTCTGGCACCCCCTTGCACATGTTTTCCAGCTTGAGAAACTCTGCTCGGTAGTCGACAACCGTCTTGGTCTGTCTCAGCTTTGCCAATTGCTTGGGAGCACACCCCTCCGATCTCCCGAACTGATAACGCAACTCCTCCTGAAAACGGGGCCACGTAATTGGGGTCTCCGCCTCTGCATAGGATCTCCCCATCCGTTCCCACCACTTCAGCGCATCTCCCTCCAGATAGAACGACGCCAGCTGCGCCTTCCTCTCCCCTAGAACCGGGTGGTTCCTGAACCAGCAATCCACTGCATACAACAAGAGGCCAACGTCCTCCCAGCCGTTGAATTTGGGAAACTCAATGACCGGTGGTTTGGCCCTAAACACCAGCTCATTACCACCCTCATAATTTTATCCATAACCGCCATACCTGACAATGCCGTGACCGTCAGCGCATGGATCGATGTACCTGTCCGCCCCCGGTTTGAGAACCCATGCTTCCTCCCTGGCGATCGTACCACGTCTGTAGCTTCCTAGTTGCAATCGTTCCCCTAGGGGCCCTGCGCTCGTGGGCCCGAATGACGTCCCCGTTGATCGAGGAGTCATGAAAAGAGGATACCCTCCGCGCGACCCCCGTCCGCCGCTGCCTCCTGCCAGGTTTGACCCGCCCCTCGGTCCGTCTGGTTTCAGGTGGGGTCGGCTTGACCCGGCCAGCCTCAGATCCGGTCCAGCCCCCCCTGCCCAGACTAGTCCGTTTGCCGGACCCCGGCTCCTCTGCATCGCCGACCCAAACTCTTACCCATGGTGCACGGCGTCCGCCCACAACCCTGCCTTGTTGGCCAAGCATAGCTCATCGCTCCCATGGCGGCGACCTTGGCCCAACCAGCCGGGCCACTCCTCGCTCGTGCTCGGCCTCAGCCATATATAGGCCGAACGACTCGTTGCGGATCACGTTGTCATACACATCCATCTTGGCCTTTCCTCGCCTAGCTGCCAACTCCTAGGCCGACGGTGAGGGTAACAGTCCAAGGCCCATCATATCCCGCCCCTTGCCCTAGGCCCACCACCAGTGCACCGCCTGTCACTAGGCCGTGTTAAGCCTCCATCCCGCCAAAATCGCTCGGCGGTGCTTCGTCCACCCTGACCAGCGCCGACACAGTCTGGCCAGCCTTCATCGCCGCCGCCGTGGATTATGCCTCCTCATGCGGTGGCTCCTTCCTCATCTGCAAGAACTCCACCATCATCCTCTGGAACCCTTGAAAATCCTCGCGAAGACCCTTGATCTCTAGTCTAGGGTTTAGACATATAGCAAGAACTAGAATTGGGGAATGGAATTTGGAAATTGGAAAAGAAACAGAAGCAGGCGGGGAGAAGAAAAGAGCCGCAGCTCTTGAGAGGAAGAGGGAGTTCGGACGTGTGAGAGGAAGAGAAAAGAGAGTAGGTTAGGTTTAGGTTTTTTATAATAATCTCCTCCATGAAATTACTCTCCGGATTACAGAATATAAACCCGAATAATTACCCTTAGCTACCTAAAGAATACTCCTAACTCGAATAGGCCAATAATGCCTAAAATTCCCCAAATAATTCCTCAACTATCCAAAATATAAGTAAACGACAAATAATCCTGATTAACAAAACAATACTGATTATGTTTCTATCAGTTGGCGCTATCAATATGTGACGTTTTTGAAGCGACCAAGGCCGGAGAAGAGAAGGAGGTGAAGCCTTTATTGCCGCTGGTGAAGATCAGGACACAGAGGCGGATTTTGGAGCTTCTGTGCGCCAAATCATAAGCAGAAGGATTGAATGAGGATGCAACTACCTCATGGAACGAGAACCAATCAAAACAAACCTACTGTATTGATCATGGAGGAAGGAGAATTAATCTTGCCCATTCTGCGGAAACTAATCATTTTGACGTCGACGTTCAATTCTGCAAATTGAATGATGACTTGCGCTTTAAAGTTTATGGACTAGAGCCCGTGTTTGCTGAGTTGTTTGAGTTATTGCTTTTGTGATATTGCAGAGATTGTTTGTTCTTTTTTATAATGGGTAGAAATGTTCACCATTTCCCTATCATTTGAAGTTGTATCTTAAGAGCGATGTGGATCCTCTCTTGGAGGCACCTATCCCTAATCCGCTCTGAGCATCCACTGTATCCATCTAGCAAAAAGACGTAAAAGAAAATGCTTGTGGGGAGGCAACCCCATCACGGTTTGCATTTTCCTTTCCTTCTTTTTTATTTTTGGTTTGTTGCTTTGGTTTGTGCATTTGTCGAGCTCCCATTTGGGCTGACAATTGTCCCTAACAAATAGTGTTCAAGTGGTTGTTTTTTAGACCCTCTCTTGCAGCGACTGGTCCCCCTTCCAGTCATGTGTTTCTAATGACTAGTCCACTCTCTAGTCGTGATGAAGTTCGTTCTTCCCGGTAACATTGACTGCTTAGATTTGTTTGTGTGCTTGGAGCCTAATCCACTGTCCCAATTTTCGAATTGAGGTCTCCAAGTACGGATGTTTGCATAATCATATTGGCATTGTGTTTTATGTGGTGAATCGATTGGCTGTTAGCATTGATACATGATAACTTGTTTGTGACTGAGACAACCTATAATGATGACTGAGACGTGCAGTAGAGTTGTGTAGGGGTTCAATTTTTCAACTGTGTGCTTACCAATTGTGACTTGGATTAATCACTCATTTTCTCTAGTCGTTTATGCATCTAGTTCAGGAAATCGGAATGAGAGATAGAGCATATAGGTAACCATGTGAGATTTTAGCTTGCTCGTTTCTTTCTTGTGTGATAGATCCCTCTTCCATGATGTGTAGCATTCACGTTGTCACTAATTAGGATGATGGAGGCATATGATTAACCCACGATCAAATTGACTGTCCTAGGTTTGTCATACCCCCTAGTCAGCCCCTTTGAGGAGTGCGGATCCCATGACTAGGGGGGTCCTTAGTCACTTGACTAAGCCCCCCTCAACCTTTGGATTAATCTAATGGTCCAGATTATTTCAGATAAAGTAGTGAATTATTATTAAATGAAAAGGGTAGTTTTGCTATTATTAGAAATTCATTAACTCTTATTTTTAGTTTTGTATTATTTATTATTCCTTTTTTCTCTCCAACCGTCTCTTCCTTTCCCCTTTATTGTTGTGATGTCCAGAGGAGAGAGAGAAAGACATGGCAAAAAATTTCACCACCGGTGGAGGAGAGAGAGAAAGAGAGAGGTGGCGACATTGGTGTAGAGAGATGGCGGCTGCGACGCCAGTGGAGGAGAGAGAGGGGCGTCAACGAGAGAGAGAAACACCGCCAAAGGCGGCGGATTTTTCAGAGAACGACAACGGCGGCAACGATGGATGAGAGAGAGGCGGCGGAGGCGAAGGAGAGATGGAGTGAGGCAACAACGACGATGGAGAGAGATTCGGCGGCAACGGGGGAGGAGGCGAGGGATTCGATGATATTTTTTGATGCAAGTGTTATACATTTTGTATTGTTAGTATCTTTGTACATAATGTCATTATGATTTGTATATATTTGTAATGTAGTTTGTATGCTTTGTAATATTAATTTGTATACTTTAGTTGTATTGATTTGTGATGCAAGTCATGTCGATTTGTATTGTAAGTAATGATAATTTGTACTTTTAGTACGCTTTGTGTATAATGTTACTGTCATTTCATTACAAAGTATACAAATCATAATATAAAAGTATACAAAATATACAATCAAACATTACAAAGCTTACAAACATTACAAAAGAAATCGACAAACATTACAAAATAACAAAGCATACAAACATTACAAATGTAATAGAAAAAGATGACAAACAAGAATAATAAACAATACAAACCGAATTGGTATAAACATTACAATCTTTACGAACTACAATGTATACAAATTTGATAGACAAAAATGACAAACTAAAAGAATAAACATTATAAATCGAATAAAATAAACATTACAAACCAATTTACAAATATTACAAACTAGGCCGACAAAAATTACGAAATCGTCGCCGCCAGCAAATCTGGCGATGTCGTCGTCTCTCTCATCCTCAACCGTTGCTGCCTCTCTCTCCTCCACGGTCGTCGTCGCTGTCGTCTTCTCTTGCCGTCGTTGTTCCTCGCCGCCGCCGTCGTTGTTCCTCGTTGCCACCACCGTCTCTCTCTCTCTCTCTCTCTCTCTTCTCCTCTACCGCCACCGCTCTCTCTCCTCTACGGTCGCCATCGCCTCTCTCTCTTCTCCTTTACCTCCGCCTCTCTCTCTCTCCCCGAACACAGCACGCCGTCGACCGTCATCTCTCACTGTCGTCGTCCCTCGCCGCCGTCGTCCCTCGTCACCGTCGTCTCTATGGATCCATATCCGCGTGCGACAAACAGGTGAGGGAAGGACTCCTTCTTTTTTTTTTTAATTACAAAATTAAAATATATAATTACTTTGTTGTCCTTCCTTAAAATGAATTAATTGTAGCCTTAGGATTTTAATGAGCATGGAAGGCTGAGATTGACTTAGCCAAGTGACTAAGGGTACCCCCCTTAGTCATCTTATCTTAACCTCCTTTGAGCCATGTAACTTTCTTTCTCTGTGTCTAAAATTTTTTAAAAAAAATCACCCTTTTGCATCTCTTTGAGGTTTCACAGAGTGGTTTTTGCATGTTTTCTGCTGGAAAGGAAATGAGGGTTGGAGGCAGTTCTTAAAATTTTGGCATGTGCTTTCAAGGATATTAAGAATGTGACATAAGTGGTGGTTCTCTAAAAAAATAAATTGAAAAAATGAAAGAAAAAGAGAGCCACCACAAAAATCTGAATCATGCTCGTTACATAGTGTTTCTTAGCAATCTGGCTTGGAAATACTAATATTGTGACCTCCTTCACTCTTGTGCTCTGAAGAACTTGATTAATGCAGAATAGCAAAAAGAAAGTAATTGGGTCCAATGAATGTCGTTGTGTTTGGTTTTGGATATGTGGAACCTCGAGTAAAAAACACTAAGGGGACGAAAAGGACCAGAACCCCCGGTAAGCCATCAAAAATCCGACCGGGGAAATGCCATCAGAGGTCGGATAAGTCGTCCAAGGATTTTCCCCGGTCTGAACCCCTAATACCCGAATGGAGATTTAATCCTGAGACTGGATTTCTGTCTTCTTCGACGACTCAATGATGCGTGCCATTTTGGGAAAACCCGGCTTGTCCTTCAAATACCCGACCAGGTAATCAGACTGGGGGTTTGAACCACGATGGTTGTGGTCATCAACACATGTCAACTCGACTTGCCTATCCGGCAGGATGCAAGCTAGTGAATACTTGAATGGTCAGGGTGGTTGCAGTTTAGAGGCTGGGACCAGCTCAGAGTGGCCGCGAAATTTCTTTTTGGTGGGCTTTGATCCCTCAAATTTTGCCCGCCACTCCTTCTTGACCTTGCCTTTTGGTGACGAGGCAAATGGTAGTGGAGGTGAAGGAATGAGGGGAGCATCCTGCAAAATGGGAGACATAGGAGGATACACGACAGACTTGTGCACCTGGTGAGATAAAAGCATGCACAGGCGAGATAGCAGTCATATTATTAGCAATGTAAAATGTGATATGCTCCTCGCCATCTCTCTAAACTAAAGTCCCATTATGCATATCAAGCCTTGACGGTGGTGAGGAAAGGCCTACCTAGTATAAGAGGCACTTCTACATCATCATTGATGTTTAAGACAACAAAATCCGCAAGACAAAAGAATCTGCCAACCTTAACCAGGAGGTCTTCCACTATCCCTCTAGGATGAATTATGGATCGGTCAGCTAATTGGATATTCATCCTAGTTGTACTTAGTTCACCTAGGCCTAGTTTCTTGAACAATTTATACGGTATAACATTGATACTAGCTCCTAAATCCGCCAAGTACCTCTCTACATGCAGTTTACCAATAGAGCACGGAAGAGTAAAACTACCTGGGTCTCGCTGCTTCTGTGGAAGCTTGTTCTGCAGAATGGCCGAACACTCTTCGCTGAGCTCCACAGTGGCCAATTCGCTTAGCTTGTACTTCTCTGAGAGAAGATCTTTCAGGAACTTTGCATACTTAGGCAACTGAGATAGGGCCTCCAGGAAAGGCACTTGAACATTCAAATTTCTAAGCATGGACATGAAGTTTCCGAACTCTGCCTCTAGCCGGTCTTTGCGCATCCTGGTGGGAAAAGGGAGGTTAGACTTATATTCAGACACTACTGGCTGGGGCTCTAGGACTCAAACCTCTGGCTCATTTTCCATCACCATTTCCTCTTCCGGTTTTGGGGTGATCTGCATTACCTTCTTTGCACTCGGTAATGCATCCTCAGTCACAGTCTCACTCCTCATCATGATGGCGTGCAACCCCTCCTTATGATTTCTTGGGTTTGGTAGGGGTTGACCAGGGAGTGTGCCAGCCGTTCGGGAAGCAAGGGCATCTGCCAAGTAGGGGTGGCAACCAGTCAGTTCGATTTAACCGAAAACCGAAAACTCAGTTATCGGTTAAACCGAAATATCCCACACGGATTCCGACCACCGACCGCGAGAGAGCCACAGCTAACCGCCCACTGACCGGTCGGTTATCGGTTTTTGGTTCGGTTAGCCGTGGTAATCGACTTATGGTTGTCACCGACAATAAATGCATATATAAAGTACGTTTTCCGGTCAAAATTAACTACGGCGGTGGGATTTGGAAAGTAATTAATTAAAAATCAATTAATTTTGAATTTTTAATGATGGTTACAATTTACCAAAAGGAAAAACGTGAATTAAAAAGGAGAAGGAAAAGAGGAATACGCGTTTCTCTCTCTCTCCTCAATCAATTCGCCTCGTCTATCTCTCCCTCTCTCGTTCCAATCCATTCCCCTTCTCTCTCCCCCCATCAATTCCCCTCCTCTATCTCTCTCTCTCATTCTTTTTCCCCCGTTGAATTTCTCTCTCCCTCCCATTCTTCTCTCTCTCTGAAATCAACAATCAAATGCCAAAACCAACCGATCTGCCTATCTCCTTCTCTCATGGCCTCGATCAGTTCGCTGGCGGGGCGGTGGTCGGTGCGATCGAGCAGGGGGGGTCAGGGAGCGGACGACGACTTGGGGAAGGAGAGCCGGGGAGCGGAGGCAGAGTTTGTATGTGGTGCAGGCGACGTCAGGCAGTGAGGAAAGTCGAAGTTTTCTGGGTTTCTGTATGGTGGGGTGGTGGATTAGGCGAGAGGGCTCGATTGAGACCGGTTAATTTCGGCTAGCTGGTTAAACGCGGTTATTCACCATTGGTTAGTCGGCTATCCGAAAACTCCCTCGGACTCACCGACCGGCCTTAATAACCGATGGTTTTTGTTTAGCTACTAACCGACGATTTTCGGTCAAAACCGGCGGTTAGCCGCTAACCGGAAACTGATCTGTCACCCTTACTGCCAAGTGCCCGATTTTGGTGTCCATATCCTGCAGAAGTGCCCGCTGGTTTCTCTAATAGCCTCAAGTTCATTGAATTTCCCTATGAAAAAATCCATGGACTAGTCCATCTTGGCGAACTTCTAAGTACTAGTACTCACGAAGGTCGTCACTATATTTCGCAACTCGGATACCTGGTCACCCTGTGTTATAGTTAATGTTGTTACTGCCAGCTGGTGCATTGGCTGCTACTGTATCTGGAAAGTTGGCCCTTGTTTGTGCTGGAATGGCTACTGTTGCTGGAACTAACCCTGTCGGGTCTAGTATTGCTGCCTCTGGGGAAAGCCACCAGTCGGTGATGCGAAGCCAGGAGGCTTGGTGGTGCTGCTGTTGCTGCCACCCAAGAGAAGTTAGGGTGTTGGCGCCACCCTTTGTTATAAGTATCGTTGTAGGGGTCGAGGCGCCGAGCATTGACAATGAAGTCCAACTTCTCCTGTGGGGCGGTGGATTCCCGCATGTCCTGACAGTTTTCCACCAAATGGTTGGAGCTTTCGTACCACTGACACTGGGCTACGGGAGGAGCCGACATGCCTCTACCACTGTTGGGTTGCTTTAATGACTGAACCAGCTATGAAACTTCTCGTTCAAGGCCTGATCTGGTCTCCATGGAATGCACACCTCTATCTCTTGGTCTGCCCCCAAGAATGATCACGGGAGGTCAAAGTATCGATCATATGGTTCAACTCTGACGGAGTCTTCGTGAGAATGTCTCCACCCGGGCACAAAGACTCGATCAGCCGCTGCTCTTGTGGTATGCCCCCACGATGAATGCATCACTGAAACTGTGGTGGGGAAACTTCCAAAACAATCCAGAATACTTTTCCCAAGCGTCTCGCAAGGATTCATCATCTTCCGGGCAGAAATGGGTGATCTCCCGCTGAATCTCTGAAGTCTTCGAGGTCGTGAGTACCGGTACACGAATTTGTTTGCCAGATTATCCCAAGAAGTGATGGACAGTGTCGACTGAGTTTCCAACCACCTCTTTGTGTGCCCCACCAGAGAGTGAGGGAAAAGGTAAAGTTAGATCGCATCATCTGGAACACCGTTTAGCTTGAAACCGTTGGTCAGCTGCAAGAACCGAGAAAGGTGCACCCTTGCTTCTTCATCTTTGAGCCCGAGAAACTAAATGAGGGTCGTAATCAACTGGATCCAACAAGGCTTGATCCCAAAGTGGTTAGCAGGTACGGCGGATACTGGATGACTGGGCAGATGTTAGCAAAGTATGGATTGTAGAAGTACTCCATGGTGTGCTCCTGCGGGGGCAACTAATAGTTGGCCCTGTCCGTCTGTGGGTTGCCATTGTTAGGCGGAGCTTGATTCAAGGGAGGAACCTGGAGAGGCATCCGCATATGAGGTTGCCCCTAGTTCAGAGGTGGATTCTGCCCCAGGTTCAGGTTGTTCATCCTGTTGTGTTCGTCTCCCATGTCGTCGTCCTGCTCGGAGTCGCTGCTTATCCGGCCGTCAACTTGCTCTTCCTCCGCAGCCAGTCTCACTCGTAGTGCTTTCCTAAACTGATGACAAGTTCCTTCAAGTTCTTGATCCAACGGCAGTAATCTCCCGACTGGCTACGGGTCATGCTCTATCTGCGCACAAGATGCAGGCAAACCCATGAAGGCAAAAGAGGGAAGAAGTAAAAGAAAACAATGCAGAAAGGAAATGCTAAAGTAATAGAAATCACGTGTCTTCAACAACCTAGCCGTCCCCGAAAACGGCGAGAAAAACTTGACTCGCCAATACCGTCACACTAGAAAGTGGCCAATGTAACCACAAACTAATGCGTTGTATAGCGGGTTTAGCTTTATTTGTCAACCCGGGTCCTAGATGTGATGACTACTCCGTGAAGTTCTCGTTATCTAGGAGCTTTAACGTAGTGAAGTTGTATCTAACCTAAGCAAACACAAAGAAGTAAAGTTGTGATTCAAGTTTGACAGAGGTCACCCGGATATGGTTCCCCCTAGATTGCAGTTAAACCGAATTGTAATTCACCAAGTTCAGATATAATGATAGTTGTATTATGGAAGGTTCTTATTCAATCTGAAGTCTCGACTAAAGGTCTTCAGACCCTCCTAGTCCGAATACCCGGTGGGCGACTAACCTCCACCGAAGTAAATAGACTGAGGCCCTAACATGCAAAACCTTCTCTACTTGATCAAATCCAGTGCAGAGAGGTGAACTAACTTCGCTTTCTAGGTCAAAGCAGAAACTACAAGAATGTGATCAAGACTCATACAATTGAGAAATCATGCCTCAATTGAATATAATCAATATCAAAATATCATGTACTTGGGTTCATATAATCAACCTAACATACAAATCTAGGGTTCTTCATAACCAGGTGAGAGAGGGAGTTTACTCCATAGAGAGAGAAGAGAAATCAGCTTCAGATGCAGAAATCATCGTGTGGAGGATGTAATTCAGATTCTGGTTGTCAAGCGATTCTTCTCTAGGCTTCAATCAAGCTCCAATGGTGTCAAAAATCGATCTAGGTCACCTTGGAGGTTGGGTTCGTCACTTTCTCTCTAAAAATCTATTTTCATCTCTAAAACTCGGATGCCTTTTCAAAAAATGGCGCGCATCGGTAAGTCGTCGAAGCAGACAAAAAATAGGTCTCGGGCTTAATTCCCCGGTCGGGTATTAGGGGTCCAGACCGGGAAAATCCCTGGGCGAATTCCGCAACCTCTGATGGCATTTCCCTTGTCGGGTTTTTGATGGCTGACCGGGGATTCTGGTCCTTGAACTCCTCCTTTCGTCTCCTTAGTGCTTTTGACCCGAAACTCGCTCCCAAGCCTGCATAGCTGGCCCAAGGCCTGAAATACATCATTTCAAGAACAACCTAGCATGAAATCATTTTAAAACACGAGAAACGAGTCTCAAACAGTATAAGAATGGTGGCAAAAACATGTGCAAATACCGAGTTATCAAGAACTAACAATAGATATAGCAAAAACTTGACGAAAGAAGAGAGAGTGGCGGCGGCTTGGAGATGGTGGTGACCACCTCCAGTAGAGTAGATGATTTCTTGAAGAACTTATTCTTGGGATTTGGTGATGAGTAGGTTGTATCCCAAATTTGAGGGTCAAATTTTGAGTTTTGGAGGTGGATTGGATGCTTGAAAGTTTGAGAATTTGGGAGATAATTTGAAAAGAAGAAGAGGAAAGGAGGGTTGGATTTGAAGAGTGAGGGAGAGAGAGATCAAGTGATAAAATGAAGTGGAAAATGAGGGAAGGGATTGACATTGAGGGTTTTATTGGAATTTAGGGAGTGGTGGTCAGCTCTGCCATGCAGCATTGCGGGTGATTAACACGTTTTTTGTTGGTTAACTATATTCTCACGTCAGTTCACTTACCAGGATAGTATGAAAGTGAATTTCGTACAACAATTCTCCATCAAATCCTTCTTTTGCAATAATTCATTCAAAATTATCCTTTAAAATATATCACCTATCCAAAGTATAAAAACTCGTAATAAGCATCCTCCAATGGTAAACTCATAATTTTCACATAAAAAAATAAAAAAAAAGGACGAATAGAAATCTTGGTTGTCACCTCGATAGCACTTTTATTTAACACTAGTAAGTTTGACTCCAGACATGGACCTCCTTCAATAGAGCGCTCTTTTTTCTATGCCTTTGAGCAAGGCATAGTCGTGCTCCTTTTAGTTGGATGACCATTCAAGCTTAGACGTCCATCCATCCCCCATTCACTTATGTTCTCCCTTGTTGGTTCAACTAGATGTGGATTGAATCCGTTTTGACGATAAAAGCATATGAAGTCTTGATAATCCTTCAATGTTTTGTACTCTAACTCATCGATTCTTTTTAACATCGTTTGGGCCTTGTACTAACTGCAAATCAAAAGCTAGTGGAGTTGGAACTACTTTGTTGCCCCATACAATGTCTTGCTCATAGTGATGATAAGTTGCTCGATTGGAATTCTCAACTAGAGATCACGATCTGATCTCCATATCCATATTCGACTCCATTTCTTTATCATTAGCCACAAAGTCATCATCACTGCAATCATGGTCGATTACCTTAACTTGCATAGGCTTCACTATCCGCTGCATGATCTTTCCTACGTGTAAAATGGTACCTCCTCTTCTTGCATCAATCTTTGCTCCGACATTTGCAAGGAATGGTCTCCCATAGAGTAGGGAATAGGTATCATCAATCTTTATGTTAATCACTATGTAATTTGGGAATAAGATGAATGGTCCTACTTGGACACTCAAGCCTCCGACTATCCCAACTGATTGATATGGGTTGTTGTCAGCTAACTTGATTTTCATGTTGATGTCCTCCATATCTGCAAGATCCATCTTTCGTAGAGTTAGAGATGTAGGATGTTGATGCTTGAACCAAAATCAACAATTCCCTTCTTCATGGTGTGATCTTCTAGTACACATCTGATGGTGCAATGACTAGAATCTGTCTTTAGCTAATGCACTAGGATTATTTGCTTGTAAACCAAGGGTTAGATTTTATAATTTCTTCCCTTTGCTTGATCCTATCATCCTCAATGAGAATATCAAGTTTCTCTTTTGGGTTCTCCACAGAGATAAGTTTCTTTAGTTGCGGCACAACTGCCTCTACTGCTCCGAGAGCTATCAAATCTCTAAAGAGTGGTGGGTAGTGATCACATCATTCAAGATGGGTAGTGATCGTCATTCTTTTGGGCTTCTTGCTTCATTGTTGATCATGAATATAATGGGCAATTGTTGAGGGGGATCGTTGTTGATCATGAATCTAATCATCTGGCTTCCTCCCTCCTTTGGTTGGTCCTTGATCATATGGTATGTG
The DNA here is from genome assembly GCA_964030455.1 of Linum trigynum. Classification (NCBI taxonomy): domain Eukaryota; kingdom Viridiplantae; phylum Streptophyta; class Magnoliopsida; order Malpighiales; family Linaceae; genus Linum; species Linum trigynum. The sequence continues at coordinate 8,699,302 of OZ034821.1, forward strand.
GGTTTGGTTGTAGCTCCAGTATAGGGCATATCCTCTTTGAGGTTGCCTTTGGTAACCTAGATTTACGTAATTGACATCAAAATTTCCTTGCCTCCAAGGTTCCAACAATCTTAACTGTCACGACCTTCTTCTCCACATGTGGGGGTGTGCGACCGTTGGTCCATACCGAACCAAACTATGCTTGGACCGGACCATACCGAACCAAATATAAAATGATAATTCACTGGTGGACCATATAGTCGATTAGTGCATTGTAATTTCTGGGTTTATGTTGCAAGACAAGTGCATTCTTTGACAATATGATAATGAATTAGTGGTTCAAGACCCAGCGGTATAATGCTCTGGTCAATACCGGTCAAAATTGGACAAAACCGAAAAATTCAAGTGGTCCAACTAGAATTCTTTATTCTGGAACCTTCAACTGCATATATTAAATTAAAGGCAACAGACCCATCCCCAGACTCCCTACCTGGCCACCCAGGTAGCCTTTTCTTTTTCTTTATAATGTTTCTTTCTTTCTTTTCTTTACCCTTGCCTAGGGATGAAAAATTAGCCACCCATTGGTAATTATACCCAAAACCAAGTAGACCCATTGATAATGGGTTGGGTATGGGTGAAGTGTATATAGGTTTGTGGATTTGTAGATTGGTTTGGATAAGGTATGGATATTGCTTCCATAATCTAAATGGGTATGGGTTGGATATGGATATTCATTTACTTGAGTGTGTTTTAACTACACATACAAAAATTGGACTTATTTGTAAAACTTGAAAAGTTTAGGTACCAAAATGTAAGACCAAAAAAATTTAGGTACTAAAATGTAATTTTCCATCAATATTTTGAGGACTTATACGCAACAAAAATTGGGTACTAAATATGCATATCTATTAAGTTTAGGTACCAAACTGTAATTTGAATTTGGGCGTGGATACAAACCCAAATCCATTTGTTAAAAATCCAACCCAACCCAAGTAAATTGATATGGTACAAACCCATCAAACTCTATCATTTGGGTACAAACTCATATCCATCTATTTGGATTTCATACCCAACCCAATTGAGTTGTATAGTAAAATACCCATAAGTGTGGGCAAAATTGCCATCCCTACCCTTGCCAAACACACGACTATCATTTTTCATTTTTAAAGGAGCACCCAAACTTAAAAACAAAAGAGAGGAGCTACTGGAGAATCAAAGCATTATTAGATTCAGGGAAGGTTAGAGGGTTGAATTATGTTGGCTTTTATTTAAATATGATGTATATTTTAGAAACATTTTTCTAAATAGGTTATTAGATTAGTATTCAAAATTTTAGTTAAAACCGACATAATCGACGTATGACGGTAGAACCATTCCACTTGTGAAACCGGCGTACCGGTATAAATTGATTTGACCACCTTGATCGTCACTCTTCATTCACTAAACCGATCGAGTCCATACGCATATATTTCCCCCTCAATTCCCTACCTTTTTTTTTGCACGTTACACAATGATGTTTGGAATATTCCCTTCCCAGCTTTAGCCAACCAGGATATGGTCCACCAGTTGGGATTTGGAGGATGGTCCTCCATTTCCATCCAACGGCCCATAAAATGGCCTTTTAAATTAAAAGCTCAAATCTGTTAGGAAAATAGATAGTGGATTATGGGACTCATGACCTGAAAAAGTAAATGACAAGTGTGCCATTTATGTTTATCAAAATTTAGCTTACACATACTACCTACACGTTGTATATGTATATTCATGTTGCACAAAAATCATATTTGTATTGAACAAAAGACATTTGTATTGAACAAATAGTATATTTGTATTGAACAAAAATACACATTAGAATAACATATTCGTATTGAACATAAAATATATATTTGTATTGAACAAAAAACATATTCCATAAGTGTGATTTGTATATTCGTATTTTTCACAACTTTTATTCAAAATAGCATAACACGTATTAAAAATCATATTCTTACTATACACAAAATATATTCTTACTAATCCCAAAACATATTGCACAGAACAGAAAGCATATTCATCATTTCCTATTACTTGCATTCCCTACTCCCTCGTGTGTCGGCTTCTTTTCAGTCTGTGGGCTCCAAAAAACGACTTATCGTCAGCTGTTTTTCAGTTTGCTGACCTCACTCTTTACTACTAATTTTTCCTAACAAACCTGGGCCCTTAATTTAATGGCCACTTTTATGGACTATTAGATGGGAGATGGAGAACCATATAAAGTGGTGGACCATATCACTCTCCTTGTTTCACAATGTACCTTAAACACAGCATCACCAAAGGGGTAAATTCTACATTTGATAGCTGGAATTACTAAATCGTGTTATGTTTAGTAACCAGAAAAAATTAATACTAACAGAAGAGTGACTAAATGTGACATATTTCAGTAATTCAAGTAATCAAAATTGATATTAATTTTTTCTAGTGATTAAACATGACATGATTTAGTAATCTCAATGACCAAATGTGGCATTTACCCATCACTAAATAAGCAACTACCCGTGTTGCTACCTCATGGCCGTAGGCACATTCTGGGAGAGGTTTCCTCGTCCCAGTAAGACAGATCACCTCCCAAATGTCTCTTTTACTCCGTACATGCTGGGGCCGCAGCCCGGATGGACAGATTCAATCATCAACCAAAAGAAGACGGGTCATGTGGCATAGCTCTACAGAAACACTCTTTCTGTAATGCTAGTCACAACTAGCAACATCCGAAGGGATCGGAAAAAGTATACAGCTTTCGATCAGAAACTAGTACGTACTGCATCAGATCCCCTGGCATTAAGCAAATAGGACGACTGAAGAGTGCCCGGGGAAACAAACACGTCCATCGATCACGCTTTTGCTTTTCCAGCCTGAAGAGCTTGCATTCTTTGTTGTACCTTCAAGACCTACAAGCAAATGCCACCAATGGAACAGTTAAAGATACAGAACGGAAAGGTTAACCCAAATTTTCCAAGGATCAACTCAGGCACTCCTCAAAGGAGTTCCAGAGAAGAAATGGATGTTAATAGTGATATGCGCAACATCTAATGTGACCTATGCTAGAGATCCCTTTCACTACTAATGAAACTTCAGTAACACCATTACTTGCTGTAAACTTTGGATCAGCAAAGAACACAGCCACTACCGGCAGTATACATGTCGAAACTTAACCCAACCAAAGACACATGCTACAACACACATGTTTCAAGTTACATCACGGAGCAACTTAGTGGAGCAGTTCCTTAAGGGACTCATAAACTCTATTGCTACTCTTCTATTTCATTAACATCTTGTAGAGTAACAGCCCTGGCTTAGTATTGTGGATGTTTACAGGGTATACAAAATAATCCTAGACATGGAGACACAACCAGAGTCATAGCCTGCACCAGAATCCTATTATCTTCAAGCTAAGCATACGACTTCTATCCCAGTGTATTTTCTTTCAACAATAACTATCTTGCATTAGAGGTTCTATCACTAGGATATATCATTGTTCAAGCATTATTATTCAGGACTTACAGTAACTACCTCTCATATTGCAGAAAGTTACAGTAACTATAGGTAGGGACAATCAGTCTTGCTTAAAACAGTGTTTTTCAGTTTCAAGTAAGGAAAAGTTTGTCTCTTTCCTGGACTTTGCAGGATAGGTCCTGCGAACAAAAAGAGTAGATCTGTTTTCACGTGACAAGGTCCACTGGCCTTAACATCTACTCAGCAAGCACTGCCAACATCACGCTGCTAGGTTCAACACATCAGGACACGGACCAGGTGATACAAGTCTACCAGGTATCTCTATCAACGGTATACTCTATGGCTGGCTCTGGATGAGACAAATGGTTGGCAATGGCTATGAAGTAGTTATCAGATACGCTACTTATACCTCAACTTGCTAAGGTATTAAGGGAATTGGTGGTAAGTTGAACAATGGGAGCCTCAAAAGACACAAAATTTGAACAACATATGCACACAAATTAAACCAATGGGCAACAAATGAAAAATAGAAACGCTTAAATCCTGAGCTATGGTGTCAGCACTTGGCGGATGAAAATAAGAGCATGACGAAATTGAGGAGAATGGGGAGGGCACATACCGCCTCTCGCTTGCTGTTCTGCTTTTCTTCCAGATCCTGAACAGCTGCATCAAGTCGCTTCCTGATATTCAGAGCCAGCAAACATGAATGTACAAACACAAAATAAGTTATAAAAGCAGAATCACGTTCATCAATGGCGAGTGGAAGTCAGTAGCTGAATCACTTCGCTTCTCTGCAATTTCATACCGATCCTAGCTTCTAACCCAGTAGAAGGTCGGAGACCAACATAGACTATGACCAGAAATTCAACGGAACTTATCTCAGCTATAGAAGAAAAGGCATGAAACAAATCACTCACAATTCAGCAGAGATATACTCAATCCTCTTGCGGACATTGGCATTTGCCTCCGCCAAGTCCTGCTTCACCAGCACCGGACCGATCAACTTGTAAACATTGGCTTCCTCCTTCAACAGTTCCAGCTCCTGCAATCCAGACAAACCACAAGATTCGACGAACTCAAATTCAAACAAATCCGCTGAAACAAGCAGAGAGAGAGAAAGAGAGAGAGTAACCTTAAGCACGAGCTCATTCTCGCCAAGCTGAATAGTGTACTTCTTCCTCACTTGGTGATTCTTCGCGATATCTGCCACAAGTGAAAAGCTTTGCGATTAGGGTTTTCAAGTCAACTCAAAGACAACTGTTCCCTCGCATAAGCACGAAACGTGTTTTGGTAAGCGTTCCAAGAGCTTGCCTTTCTGGATTTTACTGAGATCGTTCGCTTTGTTTTCGAGATCCCGCTGCAATTCTCTAACAGCTGCTGGAGACGCCATTTTTGCACTACTGTTCGAGGGGCAACTATTTCCGTCTCCGATGGTTCTTTTATTTCTCTGCTCCTTCTTCCTTCCTCCGCCGTCGCTGGCGCGGTGGAGGTTTTGTTTGATGCGGCATCCGAACTTCCAGGCAGTCAGAGGAAGCAGTTTGGGCTGGGCCTGCTCTTCCTTGAAACTTTGAGTGGACGCAGTTTCCTAAATTATGAGTATCTTCGGTTTCTAAGAGGCTTAAACAACTATCTGAGTCTTTGGGCTTGGCCCTTTGTCCAGTATAGGCTAACGAAAGACGGGCCCAGTACATTTTTTCGGGCTCTATTGCGTTTCTGTCGCAGACTCGCAGTGACGTTACATTACATAAGTGCGAGGGCCAATACTACGGTGATGCTATAAAAATTGCGGCACCGGTAATGCTGCTTTTTATTGGACCACATGGATTGTGACGTGGCTTGGGCTTGTTTTGTTTAATCCGAATTCGAATCTGATAACCCATCAAACCTGTCCAAACCGAAGCAATCCAAATTGACGGAAGTCTTCCTTCTTCTGCATTTTTCATTGGATTTTTCCCAACTAATTCCTATACACTTATCTCGATACATTGGTTGAATCCGACGATCCTTCGGCAAGTCCTAGATCCTTTGACTACAAGATCTGGGGATGATTTGTTTGGGGAGATTGATAAAGCTATTGGCCTGAAAAGCGAGGAAGTCTTTAATCTTGAAATGGAACACTAAGAAAGATTGATGAACCCCAATGTGTTAGAATTGTGGGTGCTGATTCTGATGGGATGATGCCGCTGGGTTTGAAGAGGGAATTGATGAACGGGGTGGTAAAGTCGATACTAGGGTGTACAAATCTTGGTGATACTTAAGATAGTAATGTTGTTTTGCCCTCTTTAACTGCTGTAATACGGTTGTGTTTGGGATAACTGGGAAAAATAGGAAGACAACCACAGCAGAGTTGATTACAGGGACGGAATTAAAGTTATTCTCTCTATTCTTTAGCAACATACCATTCTAGAAGGAAATTGTACTTGTAATTTGCTGCAAGTGTCCTTGTACTTGATACTTCTCTAAATAAGCCAAGGGAGTTTTAGTGTGCCCATGTGATTCTGTATTGTCCTGTGATTTACCATAGACTCCAATTGTTTCTCTCTCTTAAGGCTTTGACCTGTAATTTGGTTATCTGGGCTAAATATGGTCCTGAATTATGGCAATAGTTCCCCTTACTGCAGGTTGATTAGCTGCTAAACCATTGTTAAGAGTGAAAGTATACTGGTTTCCCCTCCTTAAAAATGCCCCAAACTTTGCAACTGGGGAGGAATAACAGCAAAATTCCAACAGCGATGGACATTTAGGAGGAAGGAGGACCATGATCTTGATTCTTTTCGAACAATGACTCGAGCTCAAGTGGCGATGACCCATCTCTATTGTTGATGTGACCCATCTCTATTGTCAATGTTATTTGGGTTCGGGCCTGGTCTGTAACTGTTTCCTTTGCCAGATTGGATTAGGTTTAGACCCACATGGAGAAGTACTATAAATACTTCTCATACTCCTCTGTAATCTGTAATCTCCTTGATATAGTGAAACTGGCTCTCTCTCGCCCGTGGACGTAGCTAACACACATCGTGTTAGTGAACCACGTAAATCGTGTGTCGTGTTTTCGATTCTCGCTTTCGTATTCTTGCTTTGTCGATTCCTGCAATTTCCCGATCCGTAGCAGCACGTTTTATAACAAGTGGTATCAGAGCCGCGGCTAGAAATCAGGTTAGGGTTTTCGATTCAGAAGAATGACATCGGTGAACATGAAGATCGAAAAGTTCACGGGGAAGAACAGCTTCGCTATATGGCAGATCAAGATGCAGGCTTTATTAAAACAGCAAGGGCTGTGGGGGCCGCTGTCTGCGAAACAGAAGAAGGCAGCGGTCGATGACGATGAGTGGAATACCCTGGAGGAGAAGGCCCACTCGACCATCATGCTATCGTTGTCTGATGACGTCATCATTGAAGTCGCTGCTGAGAAGACTGCCGCGGGCTTGTGGTTGAAACTAGGGAGTCTGTACATGACTAAGTCTCTAACCAACAAGCTGCATCTCAAGCAACGCTTGTTCGGCTTGAGGATGCAAGAAGGTACGCCTTTGAGGGAACATCTCGAACAGCTTAACTCTATTTTGCTGGATCTGCGTAATATAGATGTTCAAGTTGATGACGAGGATGCTGCCCTAATCCTACTGGTTTCTTTGCCGAGTTCATATGAGAATTTCGTTGATTCTTTTATTGCTGGTAAAGAAAGCATGTCGTTGGAGGATGTCAGGTCTGCTCTTCGTACGAGAGAGATCAGACATAAGGCGTCCGGATCTGGTACAGGTGGTGAGGCATCGGGTTTGGCTGCTACAGGTGGAAAGGGAAAGAAGAAATCTGGTAAAGGGAATTCGAACAAGAATTCCAAGGGTCCCGGTCCATAGCCAGGTGATGCTTGTCACAACTGTAAGGAAGTGGGGCACTGGAAGTACAACTGTCCCAAGAGAAGAGGGCAACAGAAGAAACAAGGTTCAGTTGCTATGGCAGAAGTTGACAACAGTTCTGAAGACGATCTCGCCTTGGCTGTAGATGAGAAGGCACATCGTGGGGATGTGTGGTTTCTGGATATTGCAGCCTCATACCATATGTCTCCAAACAGGGATTGTTTCACAACCTATGAGCACATCTCAAAAGGTGGAGTTGTGTATGTCTGCAAAGGTTCAAGTAAGGTGCTTGATAGACCGTTAATTACACATGTTTTTACCCCTGTTCTTACACCGTTTGAGATGGTAATTCTCGTGTTTTAGGTTGATTTCACGCTAGGTTGTGTTTGTTTGTGATATTTCAGGTCCTAGCAAGTGAATGAAGGTTTAGGAGCGAGTTCGGGGTCGATTGGACGAAGATCGGGCGCGAGGCAAGTCAAAAAGGAGGCCACACGGGCACACCCACAACTCACACGGCCGTGCAAGTGACCACTTTGGCCGTGTGAGATTGTGCGAGCCTTCACATGGCTTGCCCTGACATCCACACGGCCGTGTGAAGGAGTGGTTTGGCCGTGTGGAATTATGCGAGAGCAAACATGGGCAGGATGGAAATCTCACACGGCCGTGCGACCCTGGCCGTGTGAGAAGCCTGAAGATCGAACTAATTGGAACGCAGCATTTTGACTCACACGGGCAACTGGGTATGCCACACGGTCGTGTGGCCCTGCCCGTGTGAGTCGGGAATTCCTGGTTTTAACCCAATTTCGGGCTGCAAGAGAGAGAATCAGACTTTTTGAGCAAAAATAGAGCCTAGAGAGAGAAAGGACGAAGAACACATCCTAGAAGCTATCTTGGAGCTGGGTTTCATCAAATCAAGCTTGGAGATTGTCATAGGAGTGGAAATCATCATCCCATAGCAGATTCTTCCCATAATTATGAGTATGACTGCTTTGTATCTTGTTTTCCTCTCTCTCTCTCTATGGAGTAGAACCCCTCTTTCACTTGGGGATGAAGAACCCTAGTTCTATGTGTTAGGGATTGATTGTAATGACTTGGGATGATATTACTGTTTGATTTTAATCGAATGATGCATGTTTATTGAGTCAATTGAAGTCTGATAAACTTTTCCTGATTCCTGCTGCAATCTGAGATAGATAGAATCTTGCTCAAGATCACCTTTCTGCTACCACGCTAGAAGAGGTGGAGGATGACAAAGGCTACGGGGATGTTGAGGAGCATACAGAAGTTATCATAGAGAACTCCCATGATAATCATGATCAGGAAAGTCCTCTTGTTGCATATCACACATTTCCTTATTTCTGCTATAACATGTTGGGCCCGAGCGAGGAGATGCAAGATGATCTCATTGAAGAAATTACATGGCGACTTGCTCTCCAATCTGTGCTAGAAGAAGAAGAGCAAGAAAGGGTGCAGAAAGAAGTTGTGGTGGATGACGAAAGTGAAGCAGAAGGATTTCTTGATCATTTCCCAAGGGTGATACCACATGAAGAAGAAAGGGGGGTTGAAGAAGCAATTGGCTTCCAGGCTGAGGACGGAGTTAAGGTGGAAGAGGCCTGCACCGGCCAAGAGTTACATGAGATATCTCCACCAAACTTCGAGGAACTACTTAGCAATGACCCATTTGCACTGTCTCTTTGCCAGACCAAGGCCACGTCGACATCGGTCCCTCTTGGTGGACGCGATGGTGGTCAATCGATGTTATCATATATGGTTTGGGGCAATGAGACAAGAGCAGACGCGAAGGAGAGGTCTCGAGAGTGGAGACTTCATCCTCCTCAAGGCCACGAGCCATCTGCATCACCTATCACATCCCATGCTCGTGACTTGAGGCTTCACCTCATTAATGAGAACCTCAACTTCAAGGAGGTTCTGGGATGGACCGAAACTTAGGAGCCACCGTCCGGCTCACGACGGTAAAGAAGCGCTTGTGGGGAGGCAACCCCACCAAGGTTTTTTTTCTTTCGTTTGTTTTTTTTTTCGGTTTGTCCACATGGAACTATGGTTTCTATCACCCAGTGTGCTTTGCTGATGCTAGCCCCGCTGACTGGTCCACATCCAGTCTCCCACAGCATTTCAATCCGGTAACATCGTTCCCCTTCTCTATCCCTCTGCTCCATTGAGGGCAATGTCGTGCTTAAGTGTGGGGGGGGGGGTGCTTTGTATTGGTTGGAATGTATATACGTGTGCTTGGAGCCTAGTCCGCTGTCCGAATCTTATGATTTGAGGGCTCCAAGTACTACTGTTTGATCATATTGGCACTGTGTTTTGATTGGTGAATTGAATGGTTTTCGGATTGATGCATGACAGCTTGATTGTGACTAGGACAACCTATGATGAGGACTGATACGTGCAGTAGAATTGTGTAGGGGTTCAGTTTTTCAACTGTTTGCTTACCAACTGTGACTTGGATTGATTACTTGTTCTTGACAAGTCTCTTATGCATCTAGTTCAGGGTATCAGAATGTGAGATAGAGCATATAGGTAGCCATGTGAGATTTGAGCGTGCTCGTTTCTTTCTTGTGCGATAGATCCCTCTTCCATGATGTGTAGCATTCACGTTGTCACTAGCTAAGATGATGGGGGCATAGGATTAGCCCACGACCAAATTTGACTGTCCTGATGTGTCATATCCCCTAGTGAGCCCTTTTGAGCCGTGTGTTATCCTTTCTTTTGGTCTGAAATGAAAAAAATCACCCTTTTGCATCTTTTAGAAGGTTCCATAGAGTGGTTTTTACATGTTCTCTGTTGTTTCTGCTAAATTTAATGTGAGTGTTGGAGGTAGTGCTTAAAAGTTGAGCGGGGCATGTGTTTGAAATATATGCAGAAGTGGTGGCTCTCTTAAGAAGTGAAAAGGAAATGAAAGAAAAACAAAGAAAAATTGAAAGCAAAGAGAGCCACTACCAAAAATCTGAATAATGCCCAGTAAGTAGTGTTTCTTAGCAGTCTGGCTTGGAAATGCTGACATTTATACCTCCTTCGCTCTTGTGCTCTTGAGATATTGAGTAATGCAGAATAGCAGAAAGGAAATACCGGTTTGTTTGACTGTGATTGTTTGGGTTTGGAAATGTGGAACCTTGTGCTATGAATACTTCCACCACCTAAAAGGCATTTTCCCCATGTCCAAGACCCTAGCCAGTCATTTGAACCTGTGTCTAAGACCTCCTGATTAGTTAGTGGTGACACCCCATATGTGAACTCTAGCGTTTAGAGGCTGCCATCATGGTGAAGAGATGTTAGGGATTGAGAGAAATAACATGCGCATTTTTCGCATCAAATTGTCCTGACCCCACTGGTCGAGAGTGAGTGATTCATTTTCATATTCTATATACTCTTGTACCCCGGTGAGGACCTAGATTGCTCGGTCTCTATTCTGATGTCTTGAGTTGGATGCATGAGTTGACTGTTTTGAGTAAGTGGTTGAGTCAAGTCTAGGTTGGTTGGTGAACAGAAGGGAGACTCTTCCTTTACTCGATTTTGCTGCACTCGAATGTCCTTTGTGGTGGTTGTCCAGGTTGCTATTGAAGTTGGTCATGTATTGATGTTTGAAAACCAGTACGATTCACGTGTTCTGTGCCTTTATGACTTGTCCCCAATGTTGGTTGATTGAAATATGTGCTTACCTTGTGTCTGACTTGGTTTGCTTGGGGACAAGCAAACGGTTAAGTGTGGGGGAGTTTGATAGACCGTTAATTACACATGTTTTTACCCCTGTTCTTACACCGTTTGAGATGGTAATTCTCGTGTTTTAGGCCGATTTCACGCTAGGTTGTGTTTGTTTGTGATATTTCAGGTCCTAGCAAGTGAATGAAGGTTTAGGAGCGAGTTCGGGGTCGATTGGACGAAGATCGGGCGCGAGGCAAGTCAAAAAGGAGGCCACACGGGCACACCCACAACTCACACGGCCGTGCAAGTGACCACTTTGGCCGTGTGAGATTGTGCGAGCCTTCACACGGCTTGCCCTGACATCCGCACGGCCGTGTGGAATTATGCGAGAGCAAACACGGGCAGGATGGAAATCTCACACGGCCGTGCGACCCTGGCCGTGTGAGAAGCCTGAAGATCGAACTAATTGGAACGCAGCGTTTTGACTAACACGGGAAACTGGGTATGCCACACGGTCGTGTGGCCCTGCCCGTGTGAGTCGGGAATTCCTGGTTTTAACCCAATTCCGGGCTGCAAGAGAGAGAATCGGACTTTTTGAGCAAAAACAGAGCCCTAGAGAGAGAAAGGACGAAGAACACATCCTAGAAGCTATCTTGGAGCTGGGTTTCATCAAATCAAGCTTGGAGATTGTCATAGGAGTGGAAATCATCATCCCAGAGCAGATTCTTCCCATAATTATGAGTATGACTGCTTTGTATCTTGTTTTCCTCTCTCTCTCTATGGAGTAGAACCCCTCTTTTACTTGGGGATGAAGAACCCTAGTTCTATGTGTTAGGGATTGATTGTAATGACTTGGGATGATATTACTGTTTGATTTTAATCGAATGATGCATGTTTATTGAGTCAATTGAAGTCTGATCAACTTTTCCTAATTCCTGCTGCAATCTGAGATAGATAGAATCTGATTAGGTTGCTAGAGTCTCATCATTCGATAGTAGGAGATTGGCTATACGAGAGTTAGCCAGTTTACTGCTTTGTACTGGAATCCAATTCCAGTAGTGGAGTTCTGTTCTTACTGCTTCAGCTTTCTATCCCGGTGAAGACTAGTCGTCTGCAGGGTAGTTAGACTGAGAGGGCTTGGTCAGCTTAAGAGATTCCAAGCTACTGTCGGATCTTCCGCAGTCTAATCAACAGTAAATCAACCCAGGGAAATACAATTGAAACCTAACTAAGGAGCTAGGGGGACTCATTCCCGAGTGACTCTTAGCTGCTTGAGAAAACCGTATCAATTCCTGCTTTCTTTCTGCTTTTGCTTTTAAACAACAATAATTTACTTTAGTTGGCTAGATAACAGAGAATCACTGAGTAAGCAGTAGATCTAGACCCCGGGTTGATAATATAACTTGCCTGTTACGGCATTCCCGGTCTGCGATTACACTTGGTCGCAGATTGGTGTTGTGTTTTGGCGTGTCAGTGCTGAAGGGTTTGGGAGCTGCTCAGAAGATCTTGGGTATGGAGATTTACAGGGACAGGTCGAAGAAGAAGCTTTTCTTGTCACAGAAGAGCTACATCCAGAAGATACTGTCGAGGTTTGGCATGTCTTCAGCAAAGCCCTTAAATACTCCTAATGCTTCAAATGTTCATCTATCCTCAGCTTATGCACCACAGTCGGAGGCTGAGAAGGAGTACATGTCGAGAGTCCCATATGCTAGTGCAGTAGGTAGCTTGATGTACGCTATGGTATGCACTAGACCTGATCTTGCACATGTTGTTAGTGTTGTCAGCAGGTTTATGATATAACCTGGGAAGGAGCATTGGCAGGCTGTGAAGAGGATCTTCCGGTACCTTAAGGGTACACCTGATGTGGGGATTAGCTTCGGAAGTGATACAGAGTGCTTGGTGTCTGGGTATTCTGACTCGGACTATGCTGGAGATGTTGACATGAGGAGATCGATGACCGGTTATGTATTCACTCTTGGGAGTTCTGTAGTGAGCTGGAAGGCAACTTTGCAGTCGGCGGTGACATTGTCTACTACTGAGGCAGAGTATATGGCGTTGACAGAAGCTGCTAAGGAGGGAATATGGTTGAAGGGACTGGTTGGTGATCTTGGTCTACATCATGATCAGGCAGTGGTGTATTGCGACAGTTTGAGTGCAATATGCTTGGCCAAGGATCAAGTCCACCATGAGAGGACTAAGCACATCGATGTGAGGTATCATTTCTTGAGGACAGAGAAGAGGATTAAGGTGAAGAAAGTTGGCACCGCGGATAATCCTGCTGATATGTTCACGAAGCCGGTTCCACATGGCAAGTTCCAACACTGCTTGGACTTGCTGAATGTCTTGAGTGGGTGACTCCGCCCTGCGGGGCATTGATGGCGGGAGAGAGATTGAAGGAGCAGAGTACATCAGAGATTTTAGAGGAAGAGGATTCAAGTCAAGTTGGAGATTTGTTGATGTGACTTGAATCGGACTATCAGCCGCTACGACTGGTAATCGGGGGTCTCGCTGGGGGTGCGGGGGCAACGCCCCCGGCCCACGGTGTATGGGCTCAATGTTATTTGGGTTCGGGTTCTGGGCCTGGTCTGTAACCGTTTCCTTTGCCAGATTGGATTAGGTTTAAACCCACATGGAGAAGTACTATAAATACTTCTCATACTCCTCTGTAATCTGTAATCTGTAATCTCCTTGATATAGTGAAACTGGCTCTCTCTCGCCCGTGGACGTAGCTAACACACATCGTGTTAGTGAACCACGTAAATCGTGTGTCGTGTTTTCGATTCTCGCTTTCGTATTCTTGCTTTGTCGATTCCTGCAATTTCCCGATCCGTAGCAGCGCGTTTTATAATATCTATAGTGGGCTAAATGGGCTTCAACCCCTATTCCTGCTAATGATAACAATGACCATGATGATGATTGTGAAGCTAATGATGCCAATGAGATCCTGAAAATACCAGCAGTATGAGGAGAGATACCACTACTAGTGCAACGAAAGATAATTTGACTAAGGAAAAATGGAAGAAGAAGGTTGTCCCTGCGAAAAGAGGCAACCAACAGAAGAAGAAGAGTAATAATAATAGAAATGATGCTTCTGAGCAAGTTTCGCTCAATGAGCTTAAGAATTAGCTCATTGTTGGATGGTATGAACGCGACAAGAGGCAACCTGCTGACATGGTTGAAGGAAGAACTACATAAAGTAATTGATGAGGAGGTTGTTTTAGAGCTCGATAGGAGGCAAAGCAACAACTCTCAGTTACCACAGCAAAATGGTTTTCTCGAGACTACCACTCAATCACAGCACCAAAACCTTACGCAGAGCAAGCAGTTTCAGTACCAACTGATTTCCAGCCGCATTAGCAGAAGCACCTGTCAAGTTCAGAGGTGAACAATAGAATGCAGAATCAAATGAATGTGCAGGCGAACATTCAACAGCAACAGCAGAACCATTTCTGGGTTTCGCATTTGTTTCTTTTTGTTCCTTGAAAAAGGAAACAAAATTAAGTAAATGCTAAATGAATTAATAGATAATAAAAAAAAAGGTGAGAGATAGAAGACGGAATCAAAAGGACAAAACTCCGTTATTTTGGGCGAGTGGAGACTTCGGGCCGGTTCACTGTCACTGGATTGGATTCGGGTTGGGCTTTAATATCTTAATAGTGCCACATCACTACTTACGTGGCCCAATCAGAATCAGCGTCATCGGTGCCGCAGTTTTTATAGCGGCACCATAGTATTGGCCAAGTGCGAACCCCAAATTCGAGTGATTAATTGGAATCATAATTTTCCTTCAAATGTTGACAGTTACAATTATAAAAATAAAAAATTATTGTGAAACAATGTAGTTGTGGATGTCCATGGAATTCTACAGTGGGTGTCATAGGGGTGAAAAAACGGTTGCGATTTTGCGGTTAAATTGAAATCACACTGAATAAGCGCGGTTTGCGATTAACCAAAAACCAATTAAAAAGGGTTTTATGCAGTCGCTGTTAGCAGAATTGGGCACTTTGCAATTTGTAAACTAACAGCTAACCGCACCAAATAACAATCTAACCGCAAACCAAGCTACCTTTTGCTAAAGCCTAATACATGCCCATCTCCAAGCACACGTGGAGACTAACCCAATGAGAAAATGAATTGTGGATAGTGTTATTGTGGTCTGTTTGAATTTAATTTGAATGGTATCTTTGAGATTATAATATGAATGTTCTTTTTCAAACCTTTTCAAGTACATTTTTCTTGTTTAGGTGTTAATTTTACAACTGCATGTTGCTCATTTTTTGTGATTTTTTTTGTAATTGTGCCATTAATTGCATCGTGTAAACCATAATCAGATTTTACTGTTAGTATTGCAGTCAACCGCAAATAACCGCTAACCACAATTTGCGGTTAGTGGTTAACCGCAAACGGTTTGCAGTGCGGTGTGATTGGTGATTTTCCCTTATGCGGTTGCGGTTAATCGCGTTATTCGGTGCGGTTAACCGCAACTGCACCATTTCCCACCCCTAGGGTGTCACATAGGATTCTATATTGGATGTTATATTATGAGCTATTTACCTCCCTACGTTGATCATGAGGACGAATCGTCGTCATGGCTCATTGCCTCACATTCATGTGCATTGATAGAGAAAATTGTATGAGTTATGTATATGTCCCTATAAATTGCAAATGAAAACATCATGGCGAAGAAAAGAGATGGTAATGTGATGAAGGGAGAATTGGTAAAAGTTTAAGTAGAGATGCCTTAAAAAAGGCTGTACTTAATGTTGATTCAACGGATCTGTCATAAGTGGATAGGGTGAATCAGCCATGGTTTTATAGATAGAAGGATTTTGATGCTTCTACATCATTTGTGGAAAGAGATAAATTCATTAGAGGCTAATTGACTATCCGCAACTCTAAGATATATCATTTTGAAGATTATAGATGGTTTAAGGAAAGTGATGATCTTTTTCATAGTTGGTAACTACTGTTAGACATAGCTAATATGCTATGGCGGCTTTCTTGATCTACATTCAATCTTCATGGCTAGCCCGTTCATGTTGCACTCTCTTTATCAGTTTGGTAAGCTGATCTCTGACGACTTGATGGAAACCAAAATATTTGATATTTCATTATTTGGATTCATTTGTCGGTTTATTATTGTTTATGACCTAATTGGGGAATTATTCGGGTTATCAGTTAGAAGGTAATAGTTTGAGACAAATTTGCCGAGAAAGGTGGTTTGTCAAAAATGGTTTATGACACATCCTGGATTCGCAGTTTGGCCCTTTCTGTACGTTTCGTATGCAAAATCAGGTTTGACAAAAATGGGTTGTCACGGATAATTTAGATGACAATTGTGTTTTGTCAAAATCACAAGCTCTTGTCAAACAAGTGTCGCCACTAGTTAAACATAATATGGCAAGTTGCATAACATTGAGTGACAAAATCATTATCGTCATACAGGTACTCAGGTAGTGAATGACAAAACCTTGTGTCATTTGTACAATGATATTAATTATGAAGGAAGTCTAATATAACAAACGTACTTCATCACAACATACTAAAATTGACAAAAGGGCTACATAATGTGACAAGATGTAACTTTCATAAAATACCAAATTTGTTGTAGCGTACCCTCTCTCTCTAAAAACAAACTTCCAACATCTCTCTAACTTAAGATTTAGAGAGTGTCCCAGCGTACCCGAGGACCACTTGTGCAGGGTTCAAGAAATCTAGGCGCATTGGGAGTAAGATGACACATCACGAACGTGGCCACACCTTTAGCATTTAAGCTCCAAATAGTTTGGGGACTAAACACTTGTTGTATGATTTTATCGAGCCAACTCCTTTCACCAATCATGTCGCGGTGGAGCAAGACACCTCTTTTGTTGCTGCTGCAGATACCATCCAGGCAATGAAGCTAGCCTTGAGTTAAAAAATGGTGACAATGCTATTGCATAAAAAGATTATATATATATAACCATGTAGGTGTGGCAGGAGAAACTGATGTTGTTATTGCAAAGGCAGAAGTTGCAACTCGGGTAGAAGATCAACACCAACAGTTTGAGACGACTGCTACCCCTAATGCTCTAGAGGATGCTCCCAAGAAGTTTTATGTTTCAATTATGTGTAATTGATGCGGGCAAGGATCCGAATGATGCATGAGAGACGATGAAAGCACCTAGGCACTCTGGTCGCGGGCTAAAGTCCAATCTGAGGCTCGTTGAAGAAGGATAGTTCTTTTATTATTATTGTTCTTTCCTTGTTGAAGTTGGTTAAGTGTAATACTATATATGCAAGTTTTTCGTTGTTAAGGGAATATTTTTTGATGAACCTTATTTATTTTTTCTTAGAATTTCCTTAGACTATCTCTCTTTGAAATTGTAATCGAAGTTTCTATGCAATAAGTGGTATCAAAGCCCGATTTTAAGGAATCGAGCTCGGAGCGGCTCTCGCTAAGGGGAACGGCTGCTCCAAATCCAAAAGACTAAGAAAAAATCCAATGCCTCTTGGAGGAACGACCGACACTAGACATCATCTCCGATGTTGGTAGTTCGACACCGACCTGTGATTCATCCGGTGAGCTACCAACAGAAAACACGACTGAGGTATCAATGTACGCCCTAACAGTAAAAGGGGTGTCACATATGACGACGTTGGCTTCCGGGAAACCATCCTCGACAGGATGTGATTATCCTGGTCGATAGTGGATCCACCCACAATTTTGTGACGGAAGGGTTAGCAGCGCAATTGAAGCAAGAAGTGGTGTGGGTGAAGTAGTTTCAATAACAGTCACCAATCGTGACCTCCTCTAGTGACGATGTCACTACGTGAAGGTTCACATGCACATGCAAGGAGTACGTATGGACCTAGACCTATTTGAGCTACATATTTATGGGATTGACGTGGTTCTAGGGGTCCAATGGCTTCGAGAGGGGATCAATGGTTAACTCTTCAGGTAATCTATGGACGGACCAAGCCAATCCAAAGGCTTGTGGAGCTTAAGGTGCTCGATATCGCAGTGTGGGCATTTGTATCCCCAACTCGAAGGACTACGACAAACCCGTAAGGGTAACGACTCAAGGATCAAATGCATTTCTCGCCAAATTTGGGGGACTTTTTGAAGAACCCATGACATTACACCACACCAGTCGGTGACCATAACATTCCTTCGAGGCTGGGAACCGAGGCGGTAAACTAATATGACCAAAGTAAGCAGCAACGCCAATCTTTCTAGATTTTTGTCTATCTTATTCAACTTGAACTAAAATAAAAGAAAGGTGGAACACGATCAAATAAATTCCAACTCGTGAGAATGGCCAGTTGGTATATTAAACCAACCAAACAATCTCTAACTCATGAATAAGGCCAATTGCTATTTGCTAGATGCTCACCACAACTAGATGCGTGATAACCAATGTAGTCAAAAGCGAATTTCTACGTAGAAACGTTTTGGTGATCTAGAAGCGTAAAATCGTAAGTTTTTAAGTGGAGTTTTTAACTACATAAGTTATAAAAAGAAGATTTTGTGTAGAAGCGTTTTAGCGACCTAGAAACGTAAAATCTTAAGTTTTTAAGTTTTAAAGCGCGATTTTGACTACATTGGTGATAACGCCATATTTACACACATTTTTTTGACACTTCTCGACCGTTTGGTGTAGCTTTTGATTGCTTTTTTGCCCATTTTACGCTAGGTAGTGCTTGTTGATGATGTTTCAGGTTCTGGCATGTAAATGGAAGTTGAGGAGCAAATCTGGGTGCAACTGGAGAACGAACGGGAACCGCAAGCCAGAACAGCTAAATCCACGCTCTAGTGCTTCAAAATTCCCGACCGTGGATTCAAGGAATGGACCGTCTAATCCGTTTAGGGGAAATCCACTGTCTAAATCCTCAATTCCATGACCGGGGATTTTCATGAGGAGACCGTGGATTTTGGATTTGCCACTAATCAATGTGCGCCGTTTTGGGAAATCCACGGTCTGAATTCAAAATCCCCGATCATGGATTTGGACCGTGGATTCTGGCATCAGTTTTTCTAAGCTGCAGCTGGTGGAAGTTATCTCACAATTCGGATTTTGGAGTTCTAAACAGCTAGAGAGAACCCTAGAGAGAGAAAGCGATGAAGAACACCCCTTGAAGCAAGGATTGGAGCGATCTGAAGACCGCGGAGCTCGATTCCTCACTCTCGGAGTACCGATTAGCCGCCAGGAGCAAATCTACATTGTCTACATGATGATTTCTCTTCCTAGCATGATGTTTCCTCTTCTCTCCATGGAGTAAACTCCCTTCTCATCTGGGTATGAAGAACCCTAGTTTTGTATGTTAAGGATGGTTGTATGAACCCCGCTTTTGAATGATTGATTTGATATATTCAATTAAGGCATTAATCAGAATTGCATGAGTCTTGAATAAACTTTTGTGATTCCTTCTTTTACCTAGAACGATAGTGTCTGCATAGGTTAATAGAGAAACCTTATATTGAAAGTGGTGAATCGATTGCTTTAGTCCAGAAATTGATTCACTACTCTGTACTACAATCAAGTCCAGCAGAGAAAGTTTGGTACGTTATTGCCTTGGTAGTTTATGCCGTGGGAGGTTAGTCGCTCGCCGGGTATTCCAACCAGGAGGGTCTGGATTACTTTAGTCGAGATTTCAGACTTGTCAAGAACTTTCCGCAGTATATCTTTCAATCTGAACAAATTGGGAACATATAATCTGAACTAGCTGCATACTAGGGGGGATCATACCTGAATGACCTTTGACATACTTAAAAAACCGAACATTTCTTGCTTTATGTTTACTTTGCGATTGAACAACTCAATGCAGTCAAAAGCGCGATTCTACCTAGAAGCGGAAAATGGGTAAAATCGTAAACCGTAGAATCAAAGCGTAAAAACGTAAGTTTTTGACGCATACTGTAAAATAATGGAAAATGTGTTAAGTACGACATATACTATGTAAAATATGAGTGCACGTAGTTTAGATAAGTTAATAAATACCTGTAATTCATGTCTAAAGTTGAGAAACTCATAACATTTTAACAATAAGTTCATAAACATATATCTTAATCATAAGCTACCTTCCCCTCTGAAGCTAGTGATTTTGGGAAGGGCCTAGTTGGTGAATTAGATTACTCTATTGAAACTAAGAATGCACCCAAGTACTTGATATGTATCTTTTAATCTTAAATATATCATATTTTTTGTGATTTACCTGTATAATATAAGTATTTTCGTGAATAGAATACTCCTTTAGTCAACTAGAAGCGTAAAAGCGTAAAGCGTTTTGGTGAACCAGAAGCGTAAAAGCGTAAGATTTTAAGCTTTAAAGCGCATTTTAGTCCCGATTTTGTACACTGAAGATTTTATATGGAAACGAAAGCGTTTTAGTGTTCTAGAAGCGTAAAACCGTAAGTTTTTAAGTTTTAACGCGCGATTTTGACTACATTGGAACAACTCACTACACTTAGTTTGCTAGATAATAGAAGTTTGCGGAGTAGGCAGTAGATCTAGACCCCAGTTGATAAATTGAACTTCACCACTATTCTGCATTTCCAGTCTACGATTATACTTGGCCGTAGTTTGGTGTTGTATTTTAGCAAGTCAATGTGTTTTCTAGTTGATAAGAGACACGTGAAACCTCTTGGACTCCTTGATAGAAAGCTTGCACAAAATGTTCCAAGACTACCTCGAGTAAAATCTATTAATTGATAGCAAATTCAATGATCCATGACAATAAAAAGTCGACCCTTCAAATAGGCTTTGAAAGACAAATCTAAAACAAACAATGAAAGCAAAATAATACTTAAGAAATAACTACAAAACCCAAAAATTAACTATTCCTTTTCCACTAAGTATTTGACTAAGTCTTCTTCCTTCTAACTTGTGGAAAGGGTATTCCTTTTGCACTAAGGACTCTTCAAAAGCCCATTCTTCATGTCCAATCCGCCAACCTTTTCTCCATTCAATCTCCCTTCATCTCCGCTCGATCTCTTAAGTCCTTCTTATCCCTTTAATCTCCTTTGATGTATTGTAGCAACACGAGACTTCCTTTGAATGGATTCCACCCATAAACGAGCTCAAAAGGTGAGTACTTTGGGGTCGAATGCACAACTCTATTGTAAGCAAACTCCATTTGTGGTAGATAATCTTTCTGAACTTTGATATTGCTCTTGATCACGGATCGAAGCATCTAGGATAGTGTATGATTGACCACTTTTGTTTGTCCATCAGTTTGAGGATAACAAGTCGTAGAGAACAACAATTTCATCCCCAGTTTGCTCCACAATGTCTTCCAGAAATAGCTTGGAAATTTTGCATCTCGATCAGACACAATTGTATGTGGCATTACATGCAATCTCTCGACCTCTTTGAAGAACGAATCCGCCAAATTAACAACATCGACAGTTTTCTAGCATGGAATGAAGTGTGCCATCTTCAAAAAAAGATCCATCACCACAAAAATTGAATCTCTGCCTCTTCTTGTTCTCAGCAATCCTATCAAAAAGTACATAGATATGTCAACCCATGGTGCTTAGGGAATAGGTAGTGGTGTGTACAATCCAGTCGATTGCATCTTTGATTTAGCTTGCTTGCACTTCATGCATCTAGCACACAAGTTTCCACGTTTCTTTTCATATGATGACAATAGAAGTGCTCTTGTAAGCAACTCAAAGTCTTGGCTACACCAAAGTGAGCCATCAATCCTCCTCCATGTAGCCTTCAACAAAAGCTCTTGAAGTGATGTCCTTGGAACACATAGTTTATTACCACAAAAAAAGTAGCAATCACTTCTGCAGAACTTCCCTTCTCTATGCTTCTCACATGACTTGTAGATCTCTCCAAACTCGAAATCTTCTTCTTAGGCGCCTTTGATTTGCTTGAATCCAAGGTACTTAACATCCATTATTGTGATCAACGTGTAGCTTCTTGATAAAGCATCAACAAATATGTTCTCCTTGCCTTGTTTGTACTTGATCACATATGGAAATGATTCAATAAAATCCATTCAACGAGCATGCCTCTTGTTCAACTTGTGTTGAGCCTTCAAATATTTTAGATATTCATGATCAGTATGAATCATGAACTCTTTTGGCCACAAATAATGTTGCCAAGTCTCCAAAGCTCGAAACAATGCATACAACTCCTTATCGTGGGCAAGATAGTTAAGCGTAGCTGCACTCAACTTCTCACTAAAATATGCAGTGGGCTTTTGACACGCTACGACACAACACCAAACCGCGACCAAGTGTAATCGCAGTCCGGAAATGCAGTAAAGCGGCAAGCTCTAATTATCAACCCGGGGTCTAGATCTACTGCCTACTCCGTGAATATCTATTATCTAGCCAACTAAGTCGATTGATTGTGGTTTTAATTAAAAGCAGCAAGAAAGCAGGAAATGGTTCGATTTTCTGAAGCAAAGGAAGAGTCACTCGGGAATGAGTCCCCCTAGCTCCTTAGTTAGGTCACAGTTGTAATTACCCTGGGTTGATTTACTGTTGATTAGACTGCGGAAGATCCGACAGTAGCTTGGAATCTCTTAAGCTGACCAAGCCCTCTCAGTCCAACTACCCGGCAGACGACTAGTCTTCACCGGGATAGAAAGCTGAAGCAATAAGCACAGAACTCCACTACTGGAATTGGGTTCCAGTACAAAGCAGTAGATTGATCAACTCTCGTATAACCAATCTACCACTACCGAATGATGAAGCTCCAACAACCTAATCAGATTCTATATATCTCAGGTTGTAGCAGAAATCAAGAAAAGATGATCAGACTTCAATTGATTCAATGAATCATGCATTATTTGATTAAAACCGAACAGTATAACAATCCCAAGTCATTACAATCATGATCCCTAACACATGGAACTAGGGTTCTTCATACCCAAGTGAGAGAGGGTTCTGCTCAATAGAGAGAGAGGAAAACAGAAATCAGAGTAGTCATACTCATAAAGATGAGGAAAATATGCTCTGGGATGTCAATCTTCACTCCTGGGGACGCAATCTGTGCTTCAATGGTGAGAAATCCACTCCAAATAGCTCCTAGGGTTTGTTCTTCGCACTTTCTCTCTCTAAAACTCTGTTTTTGCTCCAACAAGTCGACCCCCTCTCCTTTGACTCGAATCTGCCTCAAAAACCCGATTTTGGGCGAATTACGGTTGTAATCATGGTTTGCCCGTAATTGCCCAAAACGCGTGTTTCACTTATTTCAGAAGAAAGGATTTACGGTCGTAATTACCCAATTACTGCCAGTAATTATGGAATTACGACCGTAATCAGTTTGAATCTTGCCCGTAATTACTCTGCGACAGGAATTCTCAGAGATTTAGGCTCGGCAATGCATTTACGGGCATGACAAAAGCAATTACGGTCGTAATTGGGCAGGGGCTGCCCGTAATTCTTCCTCTGCCCCTGTTTAATGCTTCGTTTCTCCCTCGTCCGGACTCCGAATCAGTCGCCGTTTGATCCCAGACGCTCGTAGTCTCGTCCTCTTTCTTTTCATGACAAAATTCTATTATTATTTGTCCATAATATGAGGTAGAAGTCCATTATTCCTCAGGTCATGCTCGTGTTTCTTCTCCCGAATTGCCAAATGATCTCCGATTGACTTGAAACTTGCGCCTATGCTTCAATTTACATGCTAGGACCTGAAATGTGACAAAGGAACACAACCTAGCGTAAAATAGTCCAAGAAAGAAAAAACTCAAGCCAAAATGATCAAGAAACGAGGGAGCAAACATGTGCAAATACGATGTTAGCAAATTCCCCCACACTTAACTGTTTGCTTGTCCCCAAGCAAACCAAGTCAGATACAAGGTAAGCTCGAAACATCTCAATCATGCAACCCTTGGGGACATATCACATAGGCACGAAACATGGGAATCATACTAGCTTTCAAACATCAACACCTGAACAACTTCAACCGCAACCTGGACAACCACCACAGAGGATATTCGAGTTCAGAAAAATCGAGTAAAGGAGGAGTCTCCCTTTTGTTCATCAACCAACATAGACTTGACTCAACCACTTACTCAAGATAGTCACTTCATGCACAAAACTCAAGATATCAGAACTGTGACCGAGCAATCTAGGTCCTCACCGGGGTACAAGAGTATAGAGAATATAAGAAAATGAATCGCTCACTCTCGACCAGTGGGGTCGGGACAATTTGATGCGAAAAATGCGCATACTTATTCTCTCCATACCTAACGTCTCTTCACCATGACGGCACCCTCTAAATGTTAGAGTTCACATAAATGGGTGTCATCACTAACTAATCCGGAGGTCTTAGACACAGGTTCAAATGACTAGCTAGGGTCTTGGACATGGGGAAAATGCCTTTTAGGTGGTGGAAGTATTCATAGCACAAGGTTCCACAGTTCCAAACCCAACACATTCACCGCCAATCAAACCACTTAATTTCTTTCTGCCATTCTGCATTACCCAAATTATTTAGAGCACAAGAGTGAAGGAGGTCACAATAATGCTAGTATTTCCAAGCCAGACTGCTAAGAAACACTACTTAATGGACACTATTCAGATTTTTGTGGTGGTGGCTCTCTTTTGCTTTCATTCATTCATTTTTTTCTTTTTCTTTTCTTTTTTTCATTTCTTGAGAGAACCACCACCTATGCACATTTTCAAACACAAGCCCAACTTTTTAAGAAATACCTCCAACCCTCACATTACATTTAGCAGAAACAGCAGAGAACATGTAAAAACCACTCTGTGGAACCTTCTAAGAGATGCAAAAGGGTTATTTTTCATTGTAGACCGAAAGAAAGGAAAGTACACGGCTCAAAGGGGCTGACTAGGGGATATGACACATCAGGACAGCCAATTTGGTCGTGGGCTAATCCTATGCCTCCATCATCTTAGCTAATGACAACGTGAATGCTACACATCATGGAAGAGGGATCTATCGCACAAGAAAGAAACGAGCAGGCTCAAATCTCGCATGGCTACCTATATGCTCTATCTCTCATTCTGATTCCCTGAGCTAGATGCATAAACGACTGTCAAGAACAAGTGATAAATCCAAGCCACAGTTCGTAAGCAAACAGTTAAAAAACTGAACTCCTACACAATTCTACTGCACGTCTCAGTCATCATTATAGGTCGTCCTAGTCACAATCCAGTTGTCATGCATTAATTCGGAAGCCATTCGATTCACCAATTAAACCCACAGTGCCAATATGATCAGGCAAACATCTATACTTGGAGCCCTCAAATCTCGAGATTTGGACAGCGGACTAGGATCCAAGCACACAGACTCATCTAGACTCATCTGTACTTGGGTCATCTAATGCTGCTGGTCGGGAACTGGGAAGATGAAGGAGAGGAAATGGAGGCGCGAGAAGCGGAAGAGAAGGAGGAGAAGAAAGAAGGTCCACCTTGAGGGTAAGGTGGGTTTCAAGGGGGATGGAATGTCAGACGATTATTAATTGGGGGTTTATTTGTTATTTAGACGTTTTATGTTATGTTGGCTATTTTGGATTATTGGGGGTTAAATCGGTTAGGTTAAGTCGTTGGGTATCTATAGGGAATTAGTCGGATTATATATGTTATGTGTTAGGCCTAAGTTAGGGTTAAGCAATAACAACAGAAGTATTCCCTAATCACTCTCTCTCCTTCTCTCATTGCCGAGCCTCCCCTCTCCCTCTCCAACCCGTCGGCCACCACCCCGGCGACCAGAATCCTCTTCTCTCAACCCTAATTCTCAAATTCTACCTCACCCAAATCCCTAATTCTCATAACAATCACGATCCCCCAATCGCACACCTAGGTCCGTGCTCTTTCACGCGCCCGGCAAGAAGGAACCAATATCAATTCCACGACGAGGATGAGTTTCAAGCATTCAACAATGATGGTGAGTTTCCACATGAAGAAGACGACGAGCTAAAGGGAATAAAGATCACCATTCCTCCGTTCAAAGGAACCAGCAACCCCAATTCCTACCTCGCTTGGGACAGGAAGATGGAGCTTATATTTGATTGCCATAATTACTCCGAGAAAAAAGGCAACCTTAGCTACTCTAGAGTTCTCGCATTACGCTATGGTTTGGTGGGATCAACTTTGTATGAGAAGGAGGAGAAATAGGCAGTGGCCTATTGAAACATGGAAAGACATAAGAGGCATAATGCATGATGGATTTGTACCTATTTACCACCAGAGGGATATGCATCAATCCCTACAATATCTATGACAAGGAGCTAAGAGCGTAGAGGACTACTATAAGGAGATGGAGATGCATATGATTAGAGTAGATATTCGGGAGGATCATGAAGCAACCATTGCATGATTTTTGCATGGTCTAATCAAGTGATCGAGAATGTGGTGAAAATCCAGGACTTTGTGGAGTTGGACGATTTGGTGTCCATGGCTGCCAAGGTGGGGAGACAATAGAGAAACAACCTTGGTAGACGATATCTACCTCCCTCAAGTGCTCCAAGACTAGGAGTGCCTACTACTTCAAACCCTAGGCCAGCCATATCGAAGCCAGAAGCACCAAAACCTTAGGCCAAGGTTGAAGCTCCAAAGGAGAGACAATCAAGTTACAGTGGAGGCATTCAATGTTATAAATGTCATAGAAGAGGGCACATTACGAGCCAATGTCCAAATAGAAGAGCATTTATTCTCTTGGTGATGGATCCCTGTCAAAATAACCACCCATCCATTCTACTCTAGCAACTATTCACCACCCATCTAACCATTTTACCTGGTCAAGAGATGGAGAAAGGTGGGTTGCTGCCACTTAATCCCACGCGGAGGGACTCTTCATCCTCCATGAAGAAACCGCGTCAAGCGATTAACGCAAAAGCGACCAAGCCGGGCATAGCTAGTGGCATAGGAGCTGATTCGACGTCAATGGTTTCATGATAAATGACTCATCATGCCTAGGTTAGCCTACCTTATTAGCCTCCCCTCCACCCAACTAAGCCATCATTTACCTCTAATCCACGTGTGACATAGTGAACAAGGTGGCAAATAATTCCCCCCCCCCCCCCCCCCCCCCCCCCCAATTCTTTATCCCATGTTGAAGTGATAACTTGTCATTCTCCACCTCATGCAATTCATTAACACATACTAGCTAACTGTGTCTCTTGATTTACTTGATGGGTAAAGAGTTTACCTCCCAAAATGACACAAATTGACAATCACCCCCACCTCCCCAAATTACACGTATTATTATGTACTCTCCACCCATTAACCCTTTCACTAACCTAAATTTCCACCAACTAACTCCATTACATACTTGCCATCCCATGCATACTTGCAATGCCAACTACATGTGCATGCATGAGGTAATACTTAACGAAAAGATCTCTACCAATCCATCCCACTTTATCTATTTTACTAACACGTAGATAATAGTGGGATGACAAATTCATTTGCTCACACTACCAATCTCAAATTGCATCTCTTTCCATCAAAGTCATACCATACGCAGTCAAAGGAAGATGGTTCTATACACACAAGGTAAATATAATGATGATGTGGGTGCATGTTTGCGCTCAATCAAGATGAGTTATTTTTCAAACCTTTATTAAGGATATGCCACCCATGCTTGGAGCAGGAGGCACCTATAAATAGGTCACTTATTTCTATTTTCTCAGCAATCCACCTCAAATCCAGGGAACTCACTTTCTCTAAACGAGATCGAAAAAGGGCAATTCCTGATGAACTTTTTCTCGGCGAATTGGCAACTATCACAAATGTCATGGGCATTAACATGGTTAACCTTGGCTTTTCAAAGATTGGCATGCCACTATTCAAGCTGGTGTCAGAGAAAACACGACCCACAAGTGGTAGCTCTAGTGTCATTGTGCAAGGTGGCTCATCGTCAACTGGAATGCAAGATGGGCCACGTATTTATCCGACTGATGAAGAAAAGTTGTGTGCATAGTGAAAAGGGAAGTTGATTCTGGGTGGAGATAGACCAACCCAATTGGTCCATCAAAGACTTGGTCCACAAAGACCATTCAAGCCAAGGTATGCACCATATGAAAGTTAGGTGTAAGGAGTATGTGCACCTACATGGGGAAGGGGACAACGTAGGCAATGGGTTGTTGATAACACAATATTTAGACATGATTTTCTCGTCATTTCTTGATTTTTTTAGCTTGATTTTGTCTCTCGTGGCCTAATTTATGCTAGGTTGTGGTGGTTTATGATGTTTCAAGTCCTAGTACGTGTGAATGAGCGAGTTTTGGGACGTTTTGGAGTGATCGAGTAGAGAGCAAGGGAAAGTTATGGACATACCTTGAATGTTACGGTCTGGACCGTAACTTATAGACGATGCTAGGTAAATGAGTGATCCGAAACTGAAGGCAATTAGCAATGAAATAATTGATTAATCAAATAAGAATAGGTTATAAAATATGCTCGACCGATAGGGAGAGGAGAGAAAACCACTCGACCGATAGAGAGAGGAGAGAGGGGAAGAAGGCTTTCAAGAAGGGATTCGCTCCTAAGGAGGGATAAGGGCTTTCCGAGTTGTTTATTTCCAAAACGAAAGATCCTACCTTTTTTTTTTCTTCGACCCGCGGGAATGAACTAAGATATGAAATAGGACAGGGAAAGTGGGATAGTGAACCCGAAAGAGGGGAAGACAAATTTGTATGAATTTCCTCGTTCCATTGGATTCGTTTTCGTTGAAAGACAAAGAAATTCAGTATATCGCTGCTTCGGCAAAACATCTGGGGGGAGTACCCGAGATTCGAGAATGCCAATCGTAAGAAAAAGCTCGGTTAGGCACTTTTCGTTAGCTCTTAACTCATCGGCAGCCTACATTCCCCTCTCTAAACACATGAATCACTTCCACTTGCCAATCTCTACCAAGCATGCTTTGAGCTTGATCTGTCAATAGGGAAATGAGGGTGTCGAGAGTCAGCTGAGTTGATGAGTTGCAGCACTGTCATGGAATCAGTTTGTACTTGCAGTGCCTGCTGTGAAGCATCGCGTTTTGCGCGCTGTTGTGCCCTGCCCATAAGAATGTTTTCAGAACACTTCTTCGGGGTAGATATTCAATTGTGTTTTGTTGTGAAACTTTTCCTGTAATTTCTGGCATAGATCTGAAGTAGCTCATCATTTTGCAAAGGACCTATCAAGCCTTGCCTTCACATTCGCATTTCCAGGTCTGTCAGTGAAGCCAAGGAAGTAATCGTATAGTAGCAAGAGGCGAGACTCGTTGAGAGTCGGTTTTGTTGGCAAACTAACTTCAAGGAGATATGGTGTCAGATGAGTAAAAAGCATCAGTAAGCCTAAGAAAATGTTGTCGTGTCCCCTTCATCCTTATTCTAGGGAAGAGAAAATCAAGATAGAATGCCTCTCCTCTCCTTTAGCCCCGATGATTGGCCGAATTCATCAAAGCACTTTGTGATAGTATCCACTTGGATCATAGACGTTGTTTTGGAAGATAGAACGGAGAGAGGGCCCACTCCTGTCGAGTCCCTAAGGATGAAGAAGTCTCAGTACCTGGAATATGAATTATTCAATTGGGTGGGGCCTGTAGCTTAGAGGATTAGAGCACGTGGAAAGTTATGGCCATACCTTGAATGTTACGGTCTGGACCGTAACTTCCCCATATAGTCCGTAGCTTTGGAGTAACAGAGCTAGGGATCCAGACGAACTTTGAAAGTTATGGTGAGACCTTCAAAGTTACGGTCTGGACCGTAACTTCCCCTCCAGGCCTATAACTTTGAGGAAGCGAGGCCAAGGTTCCAGGAGCATTTTTCAAGTTACGGCCTCCCACTCGAAGTTAAGGTCTCAATCGTAGCTTCTCCTTACAAGTCGTAACTCTTAGTTTATGGAGTGCAGAAAGCGACGTCCTTTGATGGAAGGTTACGGGCAGAGCAAAGGAGTTACGGTCGTAACTTGCGAACAGAAAATAAAAGGCCAACTCGAGCAGAACGGAAGTGGTCTGGTTTTTCAAGTACTAAAATAGCTAGTGAGAGCCCTAGAGAGAGAAATTGATGAAGAACACCATTGGGAGCAGATTGTGATCTAAGGACATTGGAGCTCGATCTTTCACCATCGAAGTGTCGATTTCTAGCTTGGAGCATATTTTCATTCCTCATAGGATGATTGCTCTTCCAAGCTTGATGTTTTCCCTTCTCTCCATGGAGTAAACTCCATTTTCATCTGGGTATGAAGAACACTAGTTTTTTTTCCTGTTAGGATTGGTTGTATGAACCCCGTTTGTGAATGATTGATTTGATATTTTCAATTGAGGCATTAATCCAAATTGCATGAGTCTTGACCAAACTTTTGTGATTCCTGCTTTAACCTAGAACAATAGTCTCTGCATAGGTTAATTGAGCAACCTTAATTGGAAGTAGTGGATCGATTGCTTTAGCCGAGAAATCGATTCACTGCTTTGTACTAGAATTAAAA
Source organism: Linum trigynum (assembly GCA_964030455.1). NCBI lineage: Eukaryota > Viridiplantae > Streptophyta > Magnoliopsida > Malpighiales > Linaceae > Linum > Linum trigynum. The sequence goes on from OZ034821.1 coordinate 8,729,665, forward strand.
CCAGTAGAGGAAGTTTGGTGTGTTATTGCCTTGGTTAGTTTATACCGATGGAGGTTAGTCGCCCGCCGGGTATTCGAACTGAGAGGGTCTAGATTACTTTACTTGAGATTCCAAACTTGTCAAGAACTTTTCGCAGTGTATCTATCTATCGGAATGAATAGGGAACATACAATTTGAACTAGTTGCATACTAGGGGGACTCATATCTGGATGACCTTTTGCATACTTGAAACCAAAACATTTCATGCTTTCTGTTTAATTTGCTTTTGAACCCCTCACTACATTAAATAATAGAGATTCACGGAGTAGACAGTACACCAAGGCCCCAGGTTGACAATTAGAACCTGTATCCACTATATTGCATTTCCATTCTGTGATTATACTTAGTCCTAGTTTGGTGTTGTGTTTTAGCGAGTCAGTTGCTCAAAGTGCCCCACTTTTCAAAATTGCACATTTCAAAAAGTGCCATACCTTCAGAAGTTCACCACCTGTTAGAAGAACCTTGAAGATGCCAAATGTGTAGTGTCGTCAAGTGGATGGCACACGTACAATGTTCGACATCAATAGCCCACTACAGTGGATGGGATGACCCCTAAAGAGGGAGAAGAAGAGAGGGAGAAGAGAGGAAGATGAACAAAGGAAGGGAGATGATGGTTGGGTCATGAAGGTTAGGTAGATTTATTTTGTGGAAAGTATGTTTTTAATAGATATAGGTAAGATAAATTTCATTTCAGTCATTAAATCTTTAATTACTACCTTATTTGTATATATATTTAGAAAATGTCTAAAACGGCTCAAACTGGCCGAACCCCGATCAGACCATTAAACCTCAAATCTCTTGATTGACCGGCTCAATGACTTAAACCGATTTGATAACCTTGGTGTTCCTTCTCATTGTTTGGTAATGTACTGGCTTTGAATGAACATCTATCATCGCTGATGCAATTCACTGCTTAAATACCGAATCTTTGTCTCATATACAAACATGGGCTGGCTGCTTCTCACTCTATTTTATGATCGTCTTGTTCCATGGCTCTATTCTCTACTATAACTTATGCTGGTATAACTTATTCAAGGTAAAATTGGTGACTGAGACGCTGCTTTTTGTGCTCTATTGCTTTTCCTGCTATAGTGTAAATGGAGAATAGGTGGTATCTTTTGTTGTATGAAAGCATGACATGTTTTGTCATCTACTTCTGGTGACATGCAACAGTGACTGAGTGCTGTTTCATCTTTAGCTACAGTTCCTATTAAAATTCTTGCTTCATTTAGGAAAACGAAGAAAATTACGCATGATCATGAATTCATTTCTGATGCGCTGAAAGATTCATTTGTGAGTTCTGATGGAAAGAAAGTGAAGCGCCTTAATCCATTTCAAATGTCAGAAGTAAAGGATCCAAAGGTACTAGTTTCTTAACTCCATTCCCTCCACTACATTTGTAGGCTAATAGCTTTTAAATTTGCATTTATTTTGGATCTCAGCTTTCCACGGTGCTGGTGGAAAATTTTCCTGAAGATCATTCATTGGAGAATATCCGAGGGATATTTAGTGAAGCTTGGAGGTACAACGTCTTATATGCCCGCTCTTTCTTATTTGCTTCCTGATAACTGCATACTACTGCATCTAACACGTACTAGGAAATTCGCAGGATATAGAAAATCACCTTTCGTGACCCTCATTCAGGTGAAGCTACAAAGAGAGGAAGCAACACAGATTTTCTCGTCAGCTGCAAGGTATTCAACACCCTTTTAAGTAGTTGGCGAACAGTTTCATTACTGGAAGTTCCTATCAAGTACAATTTTGGCGACTTATAGTATGTTGATACTTGATACTCTCTCTTGCATCCTCTTGCTAGTCCAATCACTTGTCTTCGATTGATATATGTCAAAAGGAAACCGAATATAAAATACATGAAGATTTAGGGGTCGTTCAGATGTTGAAATTAAATATGAATCGTTCAACCCACATTACAGAAAACATAGTAAATTGCTTGTGGGAATGAGTTAAAACGTCATGTTTGGGATCAGTTATGAGATGTTAGAATGTGCCTGTGGGATTTGAATGTGTTACCAATTTGCCCTTATGTCAATATTGTAATCATTATTGTTTGAACGTAAAAGAACCTTGTTTTCAGCCCTTACCATTACCCCTTCCCCAGGGGCGGAGCTAGGATTTGATGTTCGGGGGGCCAAAATTTGTTTCGTTTACTAGTAGTGAAAATATGATCACGATATTAAATTATATGACAAAAAATAAATTTCTACGTTATTATATTCCAAACAAGGGTAATTATATGAACAAAAAATAAATATTACATTCCAATGTATACCACGTCCTTCAATATCTTTATGTCTGGAAAATAAATATATGTATATATTAATGTTTGAAGTCAATTAATAACACAATAAATAAGAATTCAAGAGTTGAATAAATAAATTGGTATAATCTAAAATCAATGACTGAACTTATAAGGAAATATAAAAACAAAATTATTTCTTTGGTAAGTGAAAACACAAAAAGAAACGTGAATGGTGACCAATCGGAGAAGTTTTTTTAAAGAAAAAGTACACACTAAAAAAATTATAAACCTGCACCTTCCAAGGATTGAACTCGGGTCAATGGAGATGCAACTTTAAACTCGGGTCAATGGAGATGCAACTTTAAAACTTCATCGTTAGACTAGCAGTGTACATTTGATTGAGTTTTGCATGCGTACGTATTTATCAGTACCGTTATGTTTATACGTAACTTTTCAAATACCGTAGAAATTATACATAGGTTCTAAAATTCTCGGAGGGGCTGAGGCCCCCCGAGCCCTCACCTAGCTCCGCCCCTGCCCTTCCCTGCTTGGGTTAGGCTAGTGTGCTAATACTTTTTTTGTTAGCATGGTGTTAATATTAGCTTCAATCAATAGGAACATTTCGTTTGGATAACTTTTTCATTGAAATGAGTTGACCACAATTAATGAAGAGGAATGGAAGGAGGGGCATGCTGATCATTAATAAAAATTAGGGGAAGGGGGAAGGTGGAGTTATGTGTGCAATTAAATGAGTGAAGGAAAAATCCTCATCGCAAACCACATTATCCTCTCCACAAATCACAAAACCCTCTCTAAAAATAATCTTCCCCTCAAACCACAAAATTCAACCCACAAACCACGTAATCCTTCTCACAAACCACAAAATCCACCCCGCAAAATTCCTTCCCACACACCACAAAGTACACCCCACAAACCACAAAATCCACCTCACTAATCACAAAATCCAGGTCACAAGTTTCTTAAAATGGCCCAGAAGTTTCTTTAACAATGGATCTATTTGTAAAATTTTAAAAGTTTAGCTACCAAAATGTAAGAGAGAAAATATAGGTACTAAAATGTAATTTTCCACCAATATTTTTAAGACTTATATGTAAAAAAATTAATTTTAGACACTAAATATTAAGATGCATTATGTATTATGTTTGAGTACCAAAATTGTAATTTATATATAACTTTATGACCTTAACATAGAGAAAGGGGAAAAAGGATGGGGAAGCGAGAAGGAGGAAGGAGAGTAATTACTAGAGCACTTCTACTATGCTATATAGTATTGGTGTTTTAATGTACAATTTAAAGTTGTACCATAACATTAAATGTATAAGTTTAGATTGTACAATAAAACAATTTGTACTATTATGTTATGGTACAATTTTACAATTTGAAGTTGTACCATCACATAAATGTACAAGTTCAAGTTGTACCATAAAAGAATTTGTACAAAATGTATAGGTACAATATGAAGTTGTACCATAACGTAAATGTACAATTTTAAGTTATATCATAAAGGCAAAACCCTATAACACCAATACTATATAACATTGTAAAATTTCTCGTGATTACTATAGTATCATTAATGAAAGTGTTGGTATGATGCCAACACTTAAGAGTGCTAAGTGTTAGCACTCTATCTCTTCTCTTCCTGTTGAATGCTTTTTTAATTTCCTTATCCTATAAAAAATATTACAATTTTTTATATTGTTACACAAATTAATGATATGATGTGCACCTAATGAGTCATAACCATCAAATACTATTGCGGTCGTCAATACAGATTATGCAAAGTGGGAAATTTTTTGCGTCCACACAATGATAGATTTTCCTATCTAATTAATTAACTTGATGGTTGTGATATAACTGTAAATCGGGATTAATCAGTGTGCTTGTTTCTTCTCCCATATCAAGATTTCTCACAAATTTGAAATCTGGTTTCATATGTGCTTTGACGAGACTCCGGCGAAGAAATTTATATGAATCTAAACCACCGTCTGGCTTTATATATATTAGAAAAATGGCCCGCCCATTTGTCGCGGGATAGATGAAAAAGAGTACATATCAATTAGTTCGAATAACCAATTGTCATACTTTTTATATGGAAAATGTTCATGAAATTTTTTACTTAAAATAAGCTAAGACCAAAATTAAAAATTGGTGCAGCCAATTGTTATTAATCTCATGATCTGCTCCATAACCCGAGCTGAATTACTAGGCGCAGTAGAGGGTCTTCAATTAGCTTTGATCTGAGATATTGTCAAGTCCAAGTTCAACTAGATTCTGAGTTTGTAGTGAAACTCCTTCATCACGTGGAGGTCGACGACCATCAACTTATATACGACACTCAGAAAATTTTAGAATCCAATCTAATTTTAAATAAAAGTTAAGAATTAGCATTGATATTATTATGGGAGAAGTTGATCGTTAAAATGATAATTGATACAACCGAAGTACAAAATATCGATAAGATCATACCATAAACGAAATGAATTCTGAAAATTTGAATCTTACCATCTCCCGTGATAGACATCTAAAATGAAATTAGAAAAGAGAGATTATATATTATATTTGATCTTCTATCCTAAGAGCACATAGAAACGGAAACACTGTCTTGGGAAGCTTTATACTATTGCCTTGTCTACGAGGTCATGACAGTTATGGCCCAACAGGCCACGTATCGGAGTGAACTTATATTGGGCTTACCCACTATATAATAGCAAGCCCGTCGACCGCTTTAGGGTTCGTCTACATCTTCAAGCTAGTTATATAAAGGCGCAGAAAAACCTACCGCTCGCTTTCTCTAGGTTAGTGAGACGGAGGAGCAACTGCACGGATCTTGCTCTTGCTGCCAAAATGGTTTCCTACAGGGTACGTTGTTGCGTCCCTTCTCCTGCTTTCTCATTGTCCAGATGCCTCATGCTCGGTTCTTCTTCCTCGTTGATGTTCGTCTGCAGCTCAATTTGGTTTGACAGTGTCTGTGTTTCGTTTTGTCTTTCTAGATTAAGTAGCATGGTCGATCTTGTTTCTTTGGATGATCAATGATTTGGGAGTTGGAAATGCGCGCTAGACGGAATCTTTTTTCTTTTCCCGTGATAAATTTCTCGGGGACTTATAAGCGGTGCTGGATTGCCGGCTGGTTATGATTGTTATCCATGGGGTAGTACATTCGTTTGCTTGCTAGAGTCGTCTAGTGGCGATTTGGCTGTTGTATTTGGCAGTCTAGACATGGCCTTGAAAGATGGGTGTTTTGGGTTTTCGTTTCTTGAATTTGGGGTTCTGTAGCTCTTGAAATTAGGCTACAATTGATTGAGAGTTCAAGTCTTGAGTTTGTAGGCTGGGGTAGTGATTGGAATGTATGTTATTCCTATATGGGATCTTAAGGACTCTATCAAGAAGGTTAGGGTTTTAGTGAATTGATGTTTTGTACTTTCCCCCCTTTGTAAGTGCAGTATCACCAGTACCAGGTTGTTGGAAGAGCACTTCCTACCGAGGGAGATGAGCATCCCAAGATTTACAGGATGAAATTGTGGCACACAAATGAGGTCCGTGCTAAGTCCAAGTTCTGGTAAGTGGATTTGTTCCACTGACTATTACGGCTGTTGTTTTACTTTTGATGTTTTGAGTCTGATGGGCTCTCTGGTGTCGGATTGTGTTTGAGCAGGTACTTCTTGAGGAAGTTGAAGAAGGTGAAGAAAAGCAATGGTCAAATCCTTGCTATCAACGAGGTAAAGCTTCTGTGGGTGTTTTGATGTTGGTTCCCTATTTTTAGGATTGGAACATTCAGTGAACTTTTTGCTTCATCATCTAGTCGGTATGGACTAACTAATTCCTACATGACTCGTTCCCTTGAAGCTATAACATTTGTGTTGCTTTTTTCAATCTTCCCCTTGGTAATACTATTTTTGCCTTGGGGGTGCACTGAAGCAGCTACATTTCCTGCATGTCAATTTCAATCTTATCAGTTTCATGTCTTAATCCCTGGGTGTCAGTATTTGTCTAGCAAGGTTCTGTGCCTTCCCCATTCTTCATTCCTCCCATATTCTAGGAGGATCTGTCGATGTTGTAAGCTGATGATCCCAGTGCTTCATTATCTAGTCTATGGATTGATTTAGTTCCTGTCTGACTCGTTCCCTTGAAGCTATAGTACATGTGTTGCTTTTCTAATCTCCCCATCGTTCAACTCTCATTTTGCTTTGGGGAACACTGGGGCAACTACATGTGTTACTGATATCTTATGTTCTTCTTATACCTTGTTTTCTTTTTCTTGGTAGAGTTTTAATCTATCCTGAGTTGTAATAAGAAATTGTGAAATGCCATTTTGCAGATCTTCGAGAAGAACCCAACTAAGATCAACAACTATGGGATCTGGCTCCGCTACCAAAGCCGAACCGGTTACCACAACATGTACAAGGAGTTCAGGGACACAACTCTGAATGGTGCTGTGGAGCAGATGTACACTGAGATGGCTTCTCGCCACAGAGTTAGGTCTCCATGCATTCAGGTGATCAAGACTGCCACCATCCCTGCCAAGCTGTGCAAGAGGGAGAGCACCAAGCAGTTCCACAACTCCAAGATCAAGTTCCCATTGGTGTTCAAGAAGGTGAGACCCCCAACCAGGAAGCTCAAGACTACTTACAAGGCATCCAGGCCCAACTTGTTTGTGTAAGTTATTCGCATTGTCTGGTGAATGAATTCGAGACACAGAGAGTTGGATGTGGGGGCTGGGTTATCGATGGAGCTTTTCCCGTTTGTAGAAGACTTGTTTGTTTCATCAGTTTTGTTGCTTCGGATGTATGTTCGATTTTGGAACCTGAATGTAGCGTATAACATGGCGATCAGAATTGAATATTGTGTGTGAAAACACATCTTTGCTCTCTTTTGCAAGGCAATGCTGATATTGATATGTTCGCTGTTCTATTATAAGCAATTAGCTTTGCCAACAGCACTACTTATTACTGTTGGGTTTAGGTCTCTTGTTTAGCCCTCGGTGTTTATCAGTATTATGCATTGTCCATGAAACTGTACCGGAGACCGTATCGGGAAAGTCAGCGGTAGGGTATTTTATGGTAAAATTGTGGTTTAACCGTAGTTCAACCGTTATATCGGTAAATGCCGCATATCGGTTTAGCCTCTGATACTGGTATTTCGTGGTTCAACCGACGGTATGGTTTAATGGACACTGGTATTATGTCATGAATGGATCATTGGTATTTTGTTGTGAAAGGTCAGAAAGCACTTGAACGGACAAATACAAATAAAGGGAAATTAATAACAGAAGTAACTTTCAAGTCCTCACAAATGGGCCCAAACGCACGCAATCACTATTAGGGTTTATTTACTTTATTTTCGTTGATTTTACAACATAAAATGAAATATTGATGGAAATCAAGCTACTATTTTCTGAGAATCAAAACTTGATTTTTTAAAAAAAACTGAAAATGAAAATCTGTTTAACTAAAACTTTTGCTGAAGTTCTGAAATTGCAACCTAAATAGTAAAAAAAGTTGAATCATCTAACTAATGAACGAATAAGTTGTATTAAATATAAAAACGACGAGGAACATTTATTTTATTAGGGAAAATACCATATAGAATTACATTTTTATAATGAATTTTTGAAATAAAATATAACATATTGTTTAATATAAGTGAGTTTCATAAGTTTTTAGGTATTTATTTTGAAATGAAATGTTTTTTTGTTTGAAATATAAATAAATTCATTTCCAATGGTCAAAATTTGAATAAGCAAATGATTTAATTTTCATTTTTGTTTGAACTTTGAAATACAAATGAATTCCATAAGTAATGGTAACATTGTTACTTTTTGTAAGCTATGTCATGTAGTTGGTACATGCTTTTAATTATTGATTTTGAATATATAATGTTTAGGTAATTCATTTTAAATTGAATTATTATAATTATTGAAAAAAGTTATTCATTCATTTGGTTTCAAATAGTCTACAAGGTGAAAATTAGAAAGGGTGCGCCTATGGTGACATGTATATCACCATAACTTGCACTTTTCGGTCAACCTCAGTTAGGATTAGGTCGACCTAATATGTTGTTTCAGTGTAAAAACAATTTCATGGTGCATACTTTGGAGATTAATGACTTGTTTTGAAGCTGGGGTTACACATTGAAGTGCTCGGGAGCTCGATAGGAAGTCCAGAAGACCATTTTCGAACCTGATCAAAAGGCTATGCCAAAACTGGGAAACTGGCTGAAATTGGCTAAGTCTCGAAAAGTGTTTGTGAAGCCTACTTTGGAGCTCAATTCGAGAAGCATGGATGAGATTCGAGTCTAGGGGCCTCTACCACATGAAAGTAGATATGTTTGTCTACAAAGTCAAGGCATTGTATGAAATATTGGATATCTGGAAGGCTTCAAACAAAAAGGCTCGAAATTGCTACGAAGTAAAATGCCTTCTAGCACAAAACTGAAACGACAGATTAGGTCGACCTAATCCTATATGAAGTTGACCTAAAAGTACACGGTGACATGCATGTCACCGTAGCAAAGTCCTGAAAATTATATCTAATAAAAAGAGAAAAGTTAGGTAAGAGAAAAAATTTAAAGTATTAAAAAATAATCGTGAGTAATGTCATTCAAGTATTTTCCCCACCTCAAGTAAATGCTAGCATGCTAACACTTTTTTTGTTAGCATGGGTTAACATTAGCTCCAGCCAATAAAAATATTTCGTTTGAATGGTTTTTCAATTTAAATGAGTTGACCACAATTAATGAAGGGAAAAGAAAGTTTTGGTACCAAATTGTTAATTTTAAAAAGTTTAGGTACCAAATTGTAAAAAAAATTAGGTACTCAAAGGTAATTTTCCATCGATTTTTTAGAACACAAATGTAAAAATTTAATTTTATGTACTTAATGTTAATATCTATTAAGTTTAGGTACCAAAACTATAATTCGTAAATGAAACATAAAAAAAAAACGTAAATGGAAGGGGAGGAGAAGAAGGAAAGGGGAAGGGGAAGAGACAAGGGATAGCTATTATATTATCCTAAGAGTAAGTGTTAGTATGGTGCTACAGTGATATTAGCCTTAAATTCTTTTTTGTTGTCATTCGTGTCATAAACCAACTGGTCCCAATAACTCGAGTTGTTGGGAGAAGCTTCTGTTTGCACAGGTCCACCATACCTTGTGCTTTAATCAACTGTTAATATTTGGCGCCGTGAAGATTCGAACACATGACCACTTGGCCAAATCAGGCTTTGATACCATGTCAAGAACCAGTTGGTCCCAATAACTCGAGTTATTGGGAAAATGTTCTGCTGGATCTTATATCACTCTCTAACAATTCGATCACTCTAAACAAGAGGAAATATACTGATATTGTTCACAACGGGGCATAAACTACCTACTAAACAACCACGAAACAAAGTTAAACCCCTTGATAATTGGGACGACAAAGACAGAGCATGATAGACTGACCCACCATTTTACAATTACAACCAACAAAACACAAACTATAACCCACCTAGGGATGGCAATGGGTCGGGTTGGGGCGGGTTTTGTCAAACCCAAACCCAAACCCATGGGTTTATCTGCCAAAAAATCCGGGGTAAAACCCGTTGGGTTTGAAAAACTCAAACCCAACCCAACCCGCTGGGTATCCGCGGGTTTATGGGTACCCGTGGGTTTTTGCGGTAAAAAATTTACAATAACAAGTTTCTTTCAAAATAAAAGTTTAACATCAATTTTCTCATACAAATTAATCATACAAAAAACACCAATCTAGAGCATACAAGCAAACCGCAAATGATCAATACAAATTGTTCAAAATTAAAGATAAACATCTATAAACAATAAGATTAATTGAAAGCTTCTTCCTCGTCAACTAAGTTTCTTCACTCTCCACTTCATAATATCAACTTCATTCTAAACAATTAGAAAGAATAAATTATACGTGTCTCCACAAAACATAAACAATATTAGTTATTTAAGAAAGATATATTATTTAGAATATTAAATATACCGGGAAAGTAATTATATATGTGTAGGCGGGTACCCATGGGGCGGATTTACCTAAACCCAAACCCAACCCGACCCGGTGAATAGTGTAGCGGGTTTAAACCCGAACCCGGCCCAAAACCCGTCAACATGGGTTTTATCCGTGTTGACCGGGTTGGGTCGGGTGGGTACCCGTGGGTTCGGGTTTTGTTGCCATCCCTAAACCCACCATCGAGTCTAGCATGAAATATGTTAGAGTAGTCAAAGAGTAAAGGAAATACCATATTGGTGGGAGAAGGAAAGTGCAAGTTGTTTTTAAGTTTGTTTTTCACTTTAGTTATTGGATAAAGTGGTTAGTGGGCTTTTGGAAAAAGTGTGGGCTATTTAATTTGACATATTATATCGCGCGACGTGTTCGGATTTGAATTTTTGGCTAATTAATTACCGAAATTATTTTAATTAATTAATCCGGATAATTATTTGATTTTTGACTTTTGTGAAACGACGTAACCCTTCGGAAGGGAACTTCCGTTTTCACTGTAAAAGTCTTCTGCAGCCAAACTTCTCATCCAACATTCATCTTCTTCTCCTCGTTTTTCCTTCTCCAAAAAACACAAACACAGAAGTCACGAAAGGTGCTGCTTTCTGACTTTGATTGGAGGGTCTCATGGGGGTGGTTTCCATAAATCCTACCAGCAACTAAGTAGTGGGGGCAAATAAACACTCTAAGGAGAGTGATCAAAATCACGCCTTCAATCCGTTTTCTCCATACCATTTCCCTGACAATCTTAGAGTGTTTATTTGCGTGTGACAATGGATTCTGGAGTGGAGAGCACTTTGAAGGCGTATGCCTCTGATTCCAACAAACTCAATCGGTTTGATGGAACCAATTTCACCCGCTGGCAAGAGAAGATGAAGTTTCTGTTGACTGCTTTGAAGATCGTGTACATACTGGATCCTGATTTGGTGCTGCTAGGAGAACCACAAGACACTAACTCTGATGAATTGAAGGCTGAGCGCAAGAAGAGGAGTGATGATAGCCTACTGTGCCGAGGATACATCCTCAATTCACTCTCTGATCGTCTCTACGATCTGTATCCCAGTTGGAGACCCCTACTGGGATTTGGACATCTTTGGAGAACTAGTACAAATAAAAGAAACAAGGAGCATATAAGTTTGTCACATTCCAGTTCTTTGAATTTAGCATAACTGATAAGCGTTCAATTCTGGATCAAGTTCATGAATTCCTAATCTTGGCCTCTATGTTCACTGTGTTGAAGATAACTCTTCCTGATGCGTTTATGGTGGGGGCAATTATTGTGAAGTTGCCTCCATCATGGAACAACTATAGGAAGAAATTACTTCATACGTCAGAGGAGTTCACTTTGGAGCAGATTCAGAAGCACCTTAGGATCGAGGAGGAAACTCGTATTCATGACAAGGATTTGAATTCGGAGGCACCATCAAGTTCCAAAGTGAATGTTGTGGAGAGGAAGAAGAGAAAGAAGAGAAAGGCCATGAATAATTCCAACAACCAAACCAAAAACCAGAAGAATAAAAAGAAAAAGTCGTCCCCTATGTCCACTAAGAATTGTTACAATTGTGGGCAATTAGGACATATTGTTCGCTTCTGTCCTAATCCAAAGAAGAACCAGAATGAAGGGGCTGCAAGTGCAAATGTGATTGAGAAAGTTGAGCCTAGTGAGATTGTTGCAATGATTTCTGACTTACATGTGACTATGATTCAGGAATTGCACATAGCTGGAGTCATGACCAGTGCTGATTGGTAGTATGATTCGGGGGCAACTGCTCACATTTGCAACAAGAGAGCCATGTTCAAGGACTGCACAGAGTCGACGGAGGGACATGAGGTTCTGTTGGGTGATCATCGCACGATCAAGGTTCTTCGATCTGGAACCGTGGAGCTTTTCTTCACTTCGGGAAAGAAAGTTGTTCTCACCAATGTCCTTCACGTTCCCGATGTTAGAAAGAATTTGGTTTTTGGTTTCATGCTTTGTAAGAAGGGGATAAAGGTTGTCATAGAATCTTATAGGGTGATTCTGACCAAGGCTGGTATGTTTGTTGGGAAGGGCTATGTTAGTGATGGTATGTTTAAGCTAAGTATTGACAATGGTAAATATTAATAATAAAGTTGATGGTTCTGCTTATATCGATGTGCATGCAAATTATAGTATAGAAAGTACTTCATTTGATTTATGGCATAATCGATTGGGGCATGTTAACTTTAAGACTCAGAAATACATGTCTAGAAATGGTTTAGTAGTTTGTGGTGATGACAGTGGAGATGAATGTGAAATGTGTGTGCAAGCTAAGATGAAGAGAAAGCCATTTCCTAAGTCGGTTGACAGAAAATCAGAATTATTAGAATCAGTACATTCTGATATTTGTGAATTTCATGGTCAATTAACTAGAGGAGGATGTAGGTACTTCATTACTTTCATTGATGATAGTACTCAATTTACCTATGTCTATTTAATGCGAGCCAAGGATGAAGCTTTCGATAAGTTTAAATTGTATACATCTGTTGTTGAAACTCAAAAGATTAGGAAAATACAAATACTTCGAAGTGACAGAGGTGGAGAGTATTTTCCAAATAACTTTAACGAGTTTTGTGAGCAACATGGTTTAATACATCAAAGGACTGCTCCTTACACCCCACAACAGAATGGAGTATCAGAAAGAAAAAATGGAGTTCTTTCTGACATGATTAATGCTATGTTGATGAATGCTAGTGCTCCAAACAATTTGTGGGGTGAGCCTTTGCTAACAGCCTGCCATGTACACAATAGGATTCCGTCTAAGAAGCTAAGGGAATCTCCCTATGAGTTGTGGAAGGGAAGGAAACCGAACTTGAGTTGTCTTAGAGTTTGGGGCTGTCTTGCTTTCTACAGAGTCCCAGATCCTAAGAGAACTGAGTTAGGACCATGAGTTTTGAAAGGTGTTTTTCTTGGATATGCAGAAACTCAAAAGCCTATAGGGTTCTAGATTTAGAATCTAATGTGGTTGTGGAATCGAGAGATGTTGAGTTCTTTGAAAACAAGTTTCGACGTGACTCTGCAAATGTAGAACCATGTCGAGTTAATTCTGTAGATTCCTCAAAAGAGTCTATCTCTGCTCCCGCTTTTGACATTGGTTCTAGTAGCAAAAGGTCTTTAGATGACCCTGTTGCTAATGAACCACGAAGAAGTTAAAGGGCTCGAAAGGAAAAGAGTTTTGGTCCAGAATTTATTGATCCTCAAGATATAGTCTTTCTTGTAGAAGGAGATAGGTTAAATAAGGTTACAAGAAAGGTAACCATTTTGTTCCATGTGCAAGACGATACCAAAACCTATCAAGAATTAATGGCTTCTAGTATCTAGAGATTCTGCTTTTGGAATGAGGCTGTTAATGATGAGATGGATTTGTTATTAATAAATAAGACTTGGGTTCTTGTGGATCTGCCTCCTGGATCTAAGGCTATTGGATGCAAATGGGTATTTCGCATTAAGTATAACACGGATGGATCAATACATACCTTCAAAGCTAGATTGGTTGCAAAAGGGTTTAGGCAAAAGGAAGGAGTAGATTGCTTCGACACCTATGCACCAGTTGCAAGAATCACTTCCATAAGAGTGCTTTTAGCTTTATTTACAATTTGCATGTACACCAAATGGATGTAAAGACGACATTCTTAAATGGTGAGTTAGATGAAGAAGTGTATATGGAGCAACCAGAAGGTTTCGTGTTGCCTGGAAATGAAGGAAAGGTGTGTAAATTGCAAAAGTCATTGTATGGACTTAAGCAAGCACCTAAACAATGGCATGAGAAATTTGATTATGTTGTTTTGGCTCATGGATTTTCTCATAACTCTGCTGATAAGTGCATTTATTCAAAGTGCACAAAAGAGTATATGGTCATTATATGCCTTTATGTTGATGATATGTTGATAATAGGAACTAACATGAAAGGCATAAATGAGACCAAAGAGTATCTAACTTGCTGATTCCAAATGAAAGATCTTGGAGAAGTAGATACTATATTGGGCATCAAAGTAAAGAAACATAATGGGTGGTTTTGCTTTGAGTCAGTCACGTTATGTCGAGAAGATGCTCAAGAAATTCGAGCATTTGGATATAAAGGAGGCTAACACCCCTTATGATGCATCTTTTAAGCTTTGTGCAAATGAGGGAAGGGCAGTGGTACAAGTTGAGTATTCTAGTGCTATTGGAAGTTTGATGTATGCAATGGGATGTACTAGGCCCGATATTGCATTTGCGGTGGGAAAACTTTCTAGATTCACTAGTAATCCTAGTGCTGATCATTGGAGAGCTATAGGAAGAGTCTTTGGTTATTTGAAAAGAACCAAAGATTTGGGACTCTTCTATAGCAACTTCCCCACTGTACTAGAAGCATTTTCTGATGCTAGTTGGATCACGAGCGCTAGTGATATTAAATCACAACAAGATGGATTTTTACACTAGGTGGTGGAGCTGTTTCTTGGGCTTCGAAGAAACAAACATGTATTACACACTCCACTATGGATACCGAATTCCTAGCCCTTGCGGCGGCTGGAAAAGAAGCAGAATGGCTAAGAAACATGTTGTTAGATATAGAGTTGTGGCCACAACCGGTGCCAGCCATTTCTGTCTTCTGTGATAGTGAGGCTACATTGTTTAGAGCTTATAACAAGATTTACAACGGTAAGTCTAGACACATTAGCCTAAGACATGATTACGTTAGGTATTTGATTACTAACGGAATCATTTCTATTGTGTATGTAAGGTCGTGCAACAATTTGGCAGATCCTCTTACAAAGGGGTTGCCAAGAGGCATGATCTATGAGACATCCCAAGGGATGGGATTGAGACCTTTTGTATAGTTAGAAGTAATGGAAACCCAACATTTTCTTTAGATATTCACTAATTAAAAGGTTCAATGTGGTAATAACAAGTTACTCTAACTAGGAACTAGTTTATTGTACAAGTAAATTAGTTGTAAGAAGGGTGAGTTATAGAACTCTTAATGACGTTCATTTGGAATGTCACCTATGTGAGCATTTGGAGTGGTGCCGCTCTAACGAAAGTAAAGGTCAGCTTTTGTATATGCTCATGAAACAGGATAAGCACATGGCCATAATAGTGCTACCCTTGTTGGTGGTTGTGTTTTAGAGAAGAGACGTGTACGTGTGTGGTGTCTCCGGTTCTAGCTTTGGATCTTGACTCCTAGGCTTAAGCCCGTCATTGATTCGCTATGAACTTTGAGATGCTTACACTAAGTAAAGGTTCAAATCGAAAAGATACCTTTATGTATGCGTTACTTGTTCGAGGCAGGTATTCTCAACTCTTATTGACTAAGTGGGGGATTGTTAGAGTAGTCAAAGAGAAAAGGAAATACCACATTGGTGGGAGAAGGAAAGTGCAAGTTGTTTTTTAGTTTGCTTTCCACTTTAGTTATTGGATAAAGTGGTTAGTAGGCTTTTGGAAAAAGTGTGGGCTATTTAATTTGACATATTAAATCGCACTACGCACTTTTGCGCGACACGTTGGATTAGAATTTTTGGCTAATTAATTACCGTAATTATTTTAATTAATTAATCCGGATAATTATTTGATTTTGACTTTTGTGAAACGACGTAACCCTTCGGAAGGGAATTGTCATTTTCACTATAAAAGTCTTCTGCAGCCAAACTTCTCGTCCAACGTTCATCTTCTTCTTCTCGTTTTTTCTTCTCCAAAAAACACAAACACAGAAGTTACAAAAGGTGCTGTTTTCTGACTTTGATTGGAGGGACTCCTGGGGGTGGTTTGCCTAAATCCTACCAGCAACTAAATAGTGGGGGCAAATAAACACTTTAAGCAGAGTGATCAAAATCACGCCTTCAATCCATTTTTTCCATACCGTTTCCTGACAAAATAATCTAACGTAGGATTGTCCATCAATACTGTATACATCAATTGTCGTAGTTCCATTGAATGAAACAAGTAAAAGTTGGGAACCCAAAATTTCTTGAAATTTGGTCATGTAACCCTATAGTAGGAGAGCTGAGAAGAGTTGTAGCCGTGAACTATCAACACTTCCATGTAGCAAAGCTGTGTCTGTTTCCGTGACTTAGAAATACCACTGAGCCGCCAAAGCGTCCAACCTAACTTGCTTCCAATCAACATACACAACACACTGATTCTTTCCAAATATGTCAGAAAATACAACCACCTGCAAAATGAAATAATCTGCATCTGTCCCTGATGTATGGATCTATATTCCCAACCAACAAACCTAGGATAAAAGCAAATCAAACGCCAAATCCTGCATGCTAGCTAGAGGACTAGAGAAGTGTTCTAGCGTTTCTTCTTCTAACCGCAAACAAAACACACTAGAATTAAATCAACTTCCATTATCGCAAGTGATTTGGTAGAATTCTATGCATGCATTGCCATAAAAAGATGATGAGCTTTGGTGACACCTTCAAATTCCATAACCAGTTCCACACCTAAAGATCAAGCAAATCAACAAGAATTTGAGACGAATGCTTCCAAGATAATTGGAATGCAAGGTGGTAAGCTGATTTAACTTGAAATGACAGAAGAATCAATTTGCACCTGAACATCGCAAACCACGCACCAAGAGATCCCGTCCGAACAAAAACTCCACCACCAAGAGGGGTTCGAACCAAGCTGAGCTCCTAGAATTGAATGTGTATGATCGTCCAGGGTATATGATCAGGCCTAAGTTGCGCCACTGTTTGACCATCTAATATTTTTTTTGTTAAAGTTTTATGGAATATAGGCCCAGAACCTGCGGGCAGTAGTACCAGGTGTGGTAAACGGTTAGTCAGTTATCGGTCTAAATCAATAACCAAACGGATAAAAATGGTTAGTGGCTAACTAATAATCAATAATTTTTTATTGATTCGATATTGGTTAGCCGTATTTAGCTTAGTGGTTAACTGCTAACCGATAACAAAACTGACAACCACCTATAAGTATAATTACATAGTTTTGGACTCTTGGTTAAGGGGAAAAGTTCCAAGATTCAAAACCAACCCAAGTTGCAATTACAAACATCCCAATTTCCACGTATTGCAAACAACCTTCCACCAAGAGTCTCAAATATGTTTAAGAGTCAGAATTCGAAAGTCACCCCTCTTTAACTCCCTTTTACAATCGACAAAGCGAATCTCACAGCTTAGTGATATTTTTTTTCTTCTTTGATGTTTGTGAATGATTATGATCTCGTGGTGCTTCTGTTTGATGTCTTGCTAGTTAGTACTCACTAATTTGATGAATAAGTTTGATTATTTTTTATTATATGCATTAGAATTTGGATTTAAATTATGAATTTACGATGAATGTTGTATTCATATTATTTTTTATAATTATTATTTTATGTTAACAACGTAAAAATGTAGTTAAATTATTTTGAATTATTTGTACGATTATTCTTCTTTCATATATAGTATTATTGGTCATTATTATGTTTGCGGGTTTAAAATGATGTTGAATGACACTTATTAAACTTAATTGGATAATGGCGTGTGTGTTAGTAGTTATTGAAGTTATTGGTTCGATTAGGTCTAACCGTAGTTGTTGGAATGTACATTAGTAGTTATTGACTTTCCACCAAACTAACCGCTACCAAATCAATAAAAAATGATAAACTACAAGGATTATTGGTTCGATTATCGATGAGGTTTTTACTTATTAATTAACTGTTAACCGCCATATTAGTTAGTGATTAATCGAGCCGAAACCAAAACCGATTATTAGCACTCATAACTATAAGAAGTACAACATCGACTACCTACTAATCGAGTAGAACCACAACAAATGGGGAAAAGGGGTGGACGGCCGGAAATCCAATCTCTCCGATTTGTAGGCAATTCGAAATCACCATAGTTTTACATCAATACATAGACAATTCAAAACTAGGAAGGATTCCGACCAAAGTTTCTTCACTTTCAATTGTAATTTGTGGCTCCAAGAAATGAGCGAAGAGCAAGGTAAGAAACGGCGGGTGATGGCGTAGTCGCTGGGATGGCTAACAGAATCAATTATCATGCCGAAGAAGCAGAGATCGATCGAGGGAGTCGACACTTTTTCTATCTTCAAGCTCGAGGCTCACCTCTACAAATCGCAGGGGGAGGCCAAGAAATCCAAGGACTTGGGCCGCTGCAGATGTGGAATATCACCGCGCCAAAAAGAAAATCTCCCCCAATGATCCTTCTCCTCCAAGAAATCTGGCAAGATGCTTAGTCTGTCTGAGGTGAACTTGTGGGGTTGGTTAGAGGATAAAGTTTTGATTGGTGAGATGTCCGGATGACATTAGGTTTTACTTTCAAGGGATGAAATTGCTCTGAAACAAGTTTCTCCTGAACAATATTTCTACTGAAGATAGCTTCCATTTTCGGTTAAGGAGAAACTAGTGGGTAGGCTAGGATATTTTAGTGCCCACTTGTTAGGTTAGGTCATAGGTAGCTTAATCTGAGAGAAGAGAATCAAGTAAGAGAGAAGCTGTTGGAGATGAAACTATAGAGGCAAGAGACGGCAAAAGCTCGTCGCAAGAATTTCAGGCAGAGATATCTTCTGAAGAAATTGGAGAAATTGAAAGTTGGTGGGACCTCTTTAGAACAATCTACAAAAGGTGGGAAGTAATGGTCTCCTTATCATTATTTCGGCATATTGGATGAGCCTGTTGAAAGATGTGAATTCATGTGATGTGAATAGACCGCCAAAAATTCAAGGAGAGCCTTTACTCTTCGTCGTTTGTGCCTTTGTGGAATGAAATGTACTGCGTCTTAATTGGATTTCTGCAATTGGAAGTAGGAAAATGAAAAAGGTCTTAATTGGATTTCTGCAATTGGAAGTAGGAAAATGAAAAAGGTATTAATCGACTCCGCTGGGGATCGAACCCAGAATCTCTGGTTTCGTAGACCAGCGCCTTATCCATTGGGCCACAGAGTCTTGTTGCAACTTTGAATGTGTAAACCAATGGCAAATAATTGGCACAATTTTGTACAACGATCTCTAGCACTTTGGTGAAAAACAAATCTAACACAACAAGGGAAGTCACTAAGGAAGAGAGAAGGTCACACAATTCGTCAATGGCAGGGAGGAAAATCCCATAATCATCGATCAGTTGAGTAGGGGCGGAGCCAGAATTTCAGTCTCGGAGGGGTCGGATTGATATTGCAAAAAGGAGAAGAATAAAATAAAATAATTAAGAAAATTTTGAATTTTATTATTATAAAAATGTTGAAGACAAATCTACAGTATCATTTATAGTGGAAACATAAAACTGCATCCACCGTTCAAATTTCCGTGTCCTTAGAGTGATTTACGGGAGCTGACGTAGCTAGAAATTCGGGCGGGATTTTTCTTCTTCCCTGTGCAACGGCAATAGTCCTTCCTCCGATTCCCCCTTCTCCTTCTCACAACAAATTCCTTCCTCCGATTTCCCTTTCTCCCCAGGACCAAAATTGTTTCATCGGTCATTCTCTGCCTCCATTCTTAAGAACCCATTTTTGTGAACCACCACCCCAGTTACTCGGCTCGACGACTCCACTCCTCTTTGTCGAAGAACATACTCCTCACATTCATCGATTCTTTTATTCTCTAACAGCACAGCCACATCGACGGTGGCCACATCTTTCAGTTTTGCTGGTGGGTTTCCCTTCCTATGTATACCCTTGATGTCTTTGATTTTTTCCAATCTCTCCCTCTTCTTCTCGATCTCACTCTCTCTCCCTGTCTATGGTAACAAAATGCGAGAATGGTGGCGGGTGCTAATTGTGTTTCTTAGGGTTTTTTTTTGCCTTTTTATCTTCGCTGCACCACGACGACCATTGCCCAAGGGTTTAACGGGGTCCAGAGTAATGGGTTTTGGTGATTCTTCTCTCTCTGGTCAGTTTGTTCTTTCATTCTTTTCTTCAATCAAAAGGGTCTACTTTGTCTCTTTCTCATGGAAATCACTTTCATGACAATGGTGGTACTAGGCAGCAGAGTACCTTGAAGAGTGGTGTGCTGGCAACCAATTTCCTAGCATGAAACTCCTCCCGTCCACTCCGCCGATGACACAGGATTCGAATTCATCTGCGCTTTGGCTTCCTCAATCGCAGGCCCAACATCTACTCTTGCGACGACGGTCATGAAGCAGCGCACTGACGCTTTCATCAGAGTTTTCTCCCTCTGATTGCAGACATAGCAGTGGATAGATGTGATATTCTCTGCCCAAGACGAGGATCTTGCATGTGCACATTAGTGATAAATCTCAAGTAAGTTTTCATGCCGTACAAGTGCTCATTTGGGCTATGTGTTTTAGGTTTTCTACTTCGTACTATCAAGAATGCTTAGTCTCTTCAATTCCAGACTGTAAGTTTATCTTAAGTGGATTTGTGGTCAATATTGCATCGATTCCTTGGAATAGAGCTCCAACTGGGAATCTAAAATCAAGCTCTGCATATAAAAAGTCATAGTTCTGTAACCAGCAAACATGCTCTAACTACCGCCTATGTTCAGAAAGCAAACTCTGTATCTAGACAAAGGAGACCATAGACAAAAGAACTACTTAGCCACTACTACTAGATAGATACTAACAACATATGTCAACCTCCTTTTTTTTTTTTACCTTTCATCAAAGGAAAGTGAATGTTCTAGACACTACTACTAGATTGTTAATGGAACTTCTCCATTCATAAATTCCTTCTTATGTTCATAATTTGAGATTTACTTTGTCTTTACATTTTACTGGTTTTGTGTTCGAAAGGAAAACCAAATAATTTTATGGTTACATTTTGTTGAAATATGATATATAGTATTTTCAACATCTGTTAGTAATGGGTTAACTTTGGCTGTTACTGCTCCATTGTCGTCTTCTTAAATGCTATTTTCTTTAATTGGTAGGAATATGGATAGAATTTTGTCGTGTTAGACAGTTGTCAGCACAACAGAGTAGTTTGTTTATCCAATTAAAGAAATCAACATATGCTTTTTCATTAACCTCATTCGAAGGCTCTTATATTGGTTTTATTATAATGAAGTTTTACTGAAATGAGTTCAGTTGGAGGAATGTTTAATAATTGGTATTATAGAGTGTTGGCTATAATAATTGGTACTACAAGGAAGTTTACTTAAGTTTTGTTGGAGTGGGTACAACTGAAGGAAATTTTATTAATTCCTAATTGTTGAAGGAAATTTCACTAATTGGCATAACAAAGTGCTAAAAATAATTGTCATTACAATGAGGTTTACTTAAGTTTCAGTTTCTACCAGCTCTAGCTTTCCTCCAAATCAGGGCAGCATCATCCCTCCAAGTGCTTCCTAATTTGCCTTCATTCCTCTGGGGTGGTTGCTCTTGCCGGTGTCGGGTTGCATTTCTCCTTGGCGCGACTCCAGCTCATTTGAATATGTTGCTTCCTGTGCTGCAGAGCTGATATTTTTCTTGTCCATTGGTTTCGGGGAAGGAGGTTTTGTTATCTTGCCTCTGCTTCCTCTCCCTGGTTGTCTCCTTTTTGGTTTGTTTTGCTTTCTCCCTAGCCGTGTTCCGTTAGATCATTTCCCACTGTGTTGGTGCTTTTCCAGTACTGTCTCATTTCTGCATTTGTATCCTTTGTTTTTCCAGTCTTTGTACTGGTGTTTCCTTAAAATGGGTTCCGCTGAAGGAAAGTTTATTAATTTCCAACTATTGATGGAAAGTTGTCTATTTGGCATCACAAAGTGCTACCTGTTGAGTTTGTTGAATGACGTTATAGGTGAATGCATTATAAAAGCAGATGATATTTCTCCTAAAATCATTGGATTCAGGTGCACCAGCAAAGACCTTCAATAACATAAGACATCTATAGGTGCAAAGTCTTATGTTTGGATATAACAAAAAAATATTATAACTAAGCTTATCGGGCTAATCAATGAAATCTTCCTCAATAATATTACAAGTAATCTATAATAACTCAGCATATACGCCTTAACCCTCTTGGTGAAATGAAACCAGTGGATTCTCTTACAATGTTGGGACCTATGTTAGCTACGTAGCTTAGCTATGGCTTAGTTTTCAATTCTTGAGCATCTATACTATAATTAATTCTCTTCCCTTAAGAATTGTAGCTATATCTAAATTTCAATTAGTTGGTACCTCTTGTGCCTTTTAGTACTATAAGTTCATTTGTTTACCTATTAGATGTTTGAGTGTTGTCCTCCTTTAGGAACATAAATTCATGATCCATAAAAAAACTCGATCTAGGATCATTATGCCTAGAAATTACAAGTAATTTCTAGTTGTCTATTAGGATAATCTCACACTTTGATATTGCAAGCAAGTATACATGTTTATACCTGTTTGATTCCTGTTTAAGTGTTATTCATAATTACCTTTCAAGTTACATAGAAAAGGCTACCCTGCAATCAATTTCCTTCAGCAAGCTGCCTTACCTGAGGATAAACAAACTGTAACACTTAATCTGTGTAGTTGGAAATTTTTATGTTCGACATTTTCCCACCCAATTACAGGTTGAGGGTTACAGATGGACTTACATAGGTCAATATTCTCTGTGTATGACTTTAAGTTTCTTAGTGAATACTATCAATCAATTATCTTTTTAATGCCTGCTTGCCCTATTACCTCATCTATGAATTTGTTTGAATCTCCTAAACATTAAAATTTATAAGAGACCGTGAATTAGCTTGCACTATCATGTGAAGATATGTATTCAGGCCAAGGCTTTAAGCTAAGAGCAGGAATCAATTTTAGTCAATTTGTTTGAATCTCTTGAGCATTAATTTTTTTAGTGATTAGAGTCACCAATTAGCAATTGCAGTAATATATGTGTATATGTATCCCTGCCAAGGCTCTAAGTTAAGAGCATGAATGAACTTCAATTTCAAATTCAGTTTTGACTGAGATATAATGGATTCTAAAGAACTATATGTTCAAGGACTTGAGAATTTTTGAGGATAGGGAATCAACAACGGAAGTTGTTTGTTATAAGATCAGAATGCTCATATCAAGCTGGTTGATAGCAGCACAAAAGGTCGACAGAAATGTTGTTAAAGGTTGGAAATTGGAGATGCAGCGACAATTAATCTCCCCTTCACATTCTGAATACAAAACGTGATGACTAGGAGAAGAAGCAATGCTTCTCACTGTTGTGTTTGGCATTTCCTGAAGGAGTCAATCGCGAGCAACTAACATGAGGAGAATGGTCATGGTATGGGACAGGCTGAAGTGTATGCTGGCATGTACACTTTACTCGACGCCATGCATTTACCCTGCTAATAGCAAAAGAAAGCTATGTGATGGCAAGAGTAGGTCTACAATTAGAGATGGAAACCTCGCACTGTGATGCAGAACTGGTCAACCTTGCAACTAAAGAAGGAAGTATTGTTTTAAGTGCTTGGTTTTGGGGCTTTTTCTGTTTTTCAGTTTTGATGAGGCTACTGCTGCTATGGAAGATTTCTTCCTTTCAGAGGAGTACCAATGCTTTGTTTCTACTTTGCTGGCGTGGCTCCAAATTTGGATCCGTTGCTTGGCTTCACCATGAGGATGGTTATACAGAACTTTGTGATATTTTTTTCTTTTGCTATTTCAAAGGGGCTTCCCTGTGCTGTTGGTTTTTTTCATGTGATTTCCCTTTCTGTTATATCTTTTAACCTATCTTAAATTGATATTTAATAAAATTATTTAACCCTTACCAAAAGAAAAGTATACTCACCGTACATCAATTGTGTGTACAGGCTAATTAAATGTTTTTAGCTTTTATAATTTTGGAATTTAGAAACCAATATGTGTATTGAATTGGGCAATATAGTGCATTTATAAAGTATGAAATTCATGAGTGCATACATCATTTTTCTGTTGTTGATTTGATTTAACCTGAAACTTTGAAGGTGATGTTGCACTTGCAGCCCGCACTGTCAAGGGTTGGTGGGTTGTGCTATGGTAGCCCATCGGGTAGTCTTGCGATTCAATTCGTCTCCCTAATTATGATTTATGACTATCACAACATTTATGCATGGTGAGCCATCTAGCGAGTCATCTACTTAGGCATCACGCATACCAATCAGTTATGGGTGTTTAATTTTATGGTCATGGAAATTGAGCTTTTTATTGTTTTAATTGCCTCAAACACTTAGTACGTTTGCATTTTATTCTTGCAGGTCCAAGTTTTACACAAGTTAGTGCCAATCCATCTACTCAAACACTATGATTTGTTCCTCTCGGTGTGGGTATCCCAAGAATTTCTGTGTAAGAATCTTGGAATTTTAAAGATGATGGACTTTTTGAAGGAATGGAACAAAGATTTGACGATCGATGGCTAAAAAATTGGAATATGTTGAGAAAAAAAAAAACTAACTTAGTAACAAAACCCAAACATCTCTTCATTGGAATATTGTAATTAGCTTTCTTTAGTGATACTATGATAACACGAAACCAATATCGATGCGGTTCTACAATATTATGTCATCTTGATTCTGATCATCGCATGTATGCCATGAATTTCATGTTCCTTAGTTCTTTTCTTCTTTGTGTGGCATATGTAGCTAGGTATTAGGCATTTTGGCTTTTTTTCTGTAACCTTCAACCACCAATGTTGGATTTTTGTATTGCCTAGAATTTATATATACACAACGCTAAGTTACGATAATATTATCAATAAATCTACCTATGAACTAATTATCACCAATGTCAAAATCAACCGATAATAAAAATATTAATTTGAAATCATTAGTAAACTATTTAAAAGTGTCGAATTCATCTAAAAATATAAATGACTTGATTAACATAAAATAATAACAAATAAAACATAATTCATCCTACCAACGGGTCGGGTATAAGCTAGTTAGAAATTATGACCACAAAGTTAATCATGCATTCCAATATGTACTATGTTTTCCCAATATCTTCATAAATAGAAAAAATGTCCATCCTATTATTGTTTGAATAAATAATTATATATATATATATAAATAAAATAACCCTGTCAAGATAAGGATTTTTAAATGAAAGATTTTAAGTGACTTAGTTGTAAAGTATAGGCACTATAGGAAATTAAATGATTAAAATGTTATTTGATCAAATCAATATAAAAGGTAAAAATACACAAAATCGCTGCCTTACAGCTTTGAACCAAAGTTGTTTAGCGAAAAAGTTGTGCTTTGACGGATTTGACGGGTGCCAGCTTGTGTAGTGCAAATACATAAACCACAGAAGGGTAATCCGACCCAATCAATTCAATAACGACAATAGGCCATTCACTTAGTACATAATATATAGATATGATGATTCTCATAGTAGATTTCTATTTCATTGCTAAAGTTGGTTGTTACGAGATTGGAACAATGTTAATTTGGAAAATTTTGGAGTTGGGTATCAATTCTATTTTTACTAATCTTATTTTATTATTATTTTGGGATATTTGTAGTTATTATTATTAGTTGTCTACTAGGATTTAGATTGCTTTTTAGTATTCTTTTTAGGATTTAATTATTGCGTCCTTACTCCTTATAGAATAAGTTTCATATTTTTAGTAGGAACGAGAAAAGTTGGCATCGAGCTCAGGACGAAAAGGAGATAGATTTGAAGTTTTCCTTGCGCATAAATATGTACTCATTCTTTAGTTTGTCATGAAAAAATTGACACACAAAAATTGACACACAAATTATTCCAATCAACTGTGATTCAAGTTGTTGGAGGAGAGGTTTTGATGGTTTTTTATGCTTGCTTGGAGCAGGTGGCAGGTCATATCAATATTCTTGATCGAAGATCGATGGGGTCGTCCAAGCTATGGTGGCGTCTACGATCAAAACGCGGGTGGACATGGCCGAGATGATAGTGGCATTGGCGGCGGTACTGAGCAACCATGCTGCGCAGGTGGAAGTTGGTGGGCGCCTAGTCTATCAATGGAGTAGGGGCAAAAAACGACAATGTCTCTGTCAACGCTCAACCAAAGATGACAAGGGAGAGCGCAAATTTGACTTCCGCCGGAAAAATGAAGGTGCTAATGTTCGAGGAGGCATCATCACGGTAAAAAACACCTCGAGCCAACGGCGGGGCACTCAGCATAGCGAAGGGCACAAGCAAAGTGGCGGTGAGGTGGAGAATCGCGGGAGAGTCAACGTGGTGGCGATGATACCATGTGAGGTCTCTGGTCGTCATGGAAGAAGCATGCAGTCGTAGGACTAGAGTGCATTAATTATATATTATTTTTATTTTTATAAAATTTCTTACTTTATGGTCGGAATTTGGTTGAAATTAAATAATACATGGCAAGAAACGAAGGAATATATATTAGGAACACGAGAATGCATACTAGATTCATAACAATGCATGTAAAAAAAAAAAAACATAAGAATGCGCACCCATAAACACTAATATATACTAAAAATATCCTAAAGTATACCATAAACAACAAAATGCATATTAGAAATACTAGAATGGGTGGTTTTTTTTGGGTAAAAATGGATCTTATATCGTAGATCACAATTCATCTATCCTTTTGGTGCAAAAGCAATTCAAATTCGAGTTAAAACGTAAAATGTATGGCCCAATAAAAATAATTGAAAAGTAGTTATTTAGAAAGTATGAGATTAATATATACAGTTAAGTTAATATAAAGGCTCTTATTAGTGTTACCACCAATTAGCATTATGGGTATTATGGGGTTTCAGAGGATTAATCAATCAAGATCTTAGCTCCTAAAATTTTAGAGCGGCAAAACAGGTTTTGTGGCTGCTGACACGCTAAAACACAACACCAAACTGCGACCAAGTGTAATTGTAGTCTGGAAATGCAGAATAGTGGCAAGTTCTATTTATCAACTCGGAGTCTAGATCTACTGCCTAGTCCGTGATTATCTATTATCTAGCAAACTAAGTCGAGTGATTGTGATTTAAAGCAAAAACAGTAAGAAAGCAGGAAATGGTTCGAAGTTCTTAAGCAAGGGAAGAGTCACTCGGGAATGAGTCCCCCTAGCTCCTTAGTTAGGTCAAAGTTGTAATTACCTTTGGTTGATTTACTGTAGATTAAACTACGGAAGATCCGACAGTAGCTTGGAATCTCTTAAGCTGACCAAGCCCTCTCAGACAGACTAATCGGCAAGCGACTAACCTTCACTAGGATAAACTGCTGAGGCAATAAACACAGAACTCCACTATTGGAATTGGATTCCAGTACAAAGCAGTGAATCGACTAACTCTCGTATAATCGATTCACTACTACCGATTGAAGGAGCTCTAACAACCTAATCAGATTCTATCTATCTCGGGTTGCGTCATAAATCATGAAAAGTTGTTCAGGCTTCAATTGACTCAATCAAAACACTTCAATCGATTATAATCAAGCAGTATCACAAACCAAAAGTTATTACAATCAATATCCCTAACAAATGGAACTAGGGTTCTTCATACCCAAGTGAGAGAGTTTTCTACTTAGGAATGACAATGGGGCAGGTCCGGGCCGGGTATCTCGATACCCATACCCGCCCCCGTGGCAGGTCGGTTCCAAGTCGGGTAATTTATTATGGGACGGGGGTCGGGACAGGTCGACCCAATGGGTATGTAATTCATGTGAAAAACTTTAAAAATATTCATTATTTTCATTAAAATACCAAGAAATAAACCATAATATGACAAAATGTAGTTAAAGTATTGGAGAAATTGAGATTTTTACTTATTTACAACTATATTATAGCTAAAATATGAGGTAATATGAGGAAAGTTCTAAGTAATTTGACTAAGATCACATGTAGTTTAGGCAATAACGGGTCGAGAATGGGGCGGGTCAGGGCAGGTCGGGTCAACGAGAGGTACCCATGCCCGCCTCGCCTACGGGGCAGGTCGGACCCGCCCCAAAACAGGCCAAACAGGTTGGGTAAAACGGGTCAGGTCGAAATTGCCATTCCAAGTTCTACTCCATAGAGAGAGAGAGGGAAACAGAAAACAAAGCAGTCATACTCATAAAGATGGGAAGAATCTGCTCTGGGATGATGATCTTCACACCAAGGATGAAATCCAAACTTGATTGATGAAACCCAGCTCCAAAATCACCTCTAGGGTGTGTTCTTCGCACTTTCTCTCTCCAGGACTCTGTTTCTAGCTCTGAAAATCGAACTCCCTTCAAAAGACCCGAAATTGGGTTAAAACCCAGAATTTCCCGACTACACGGCCAGGCCACACGACCGTGTAGAATTTCCAGCTGCCCGTGTGGAAGTGCAAAACGCCGCATTTCACTTAAGTGGCTTCATGCACGCTGCACGGCCAGAACTGCACGGCCGTGTGAAATCTCGGCTTGCCCGTGTGAAGGTCTAGGTGATTTCCACACGGCCACAAGGGGTCCATTACACGGCCAGCGCGATTTGTCCACGCAAAAGGATTCCACATGGCCACGTCGCACGGTCGTGTGGTTTTTAGGTCTGGCCGTGTGGTTTCGCAGCTTCCTGTCAATTGTTCCAACTCCGTCCAATCGACCCTGAACTCGTGCCCGGACCTTCCTTCATGCACTACGACCTGAAATATCACAAACATAAACAACCTAGCGTGAAATCGGCCTAAAACATGAGAGATGAGACTTAAACGATAGAAGAATGGTGGACAAAAACATGTGTATATATCAAGTCATCAGCTGCGAGTGCTAGGGTTAAGGCTGATGTCGATGACAAAGCCAACCAAGACGACGACTGCTATGGTGAAACCACAAGATAGCTTGAATGGTAGCAGCATCCATGTAGAAATCTCATCTTCCCCCAACAACAGCAATACAAAGAAAGCTACTCAACAATACTGACGCAAAAACACATATGGAAACCGAGATGATCCCAGAAACGCAGCCTAGAGCTTCAGCCTGGCAAGGGGGTGGGGCAAAATCTGGTCAGTGAAGTAGTACAGAGGGACCACTGGTATGTAGCTCAGTCCGACACAGAGGATATCACACAGGTGGAGAAGGAATAGGATGATGTGTAGGAAGAGGAAGTCGGGATCCCAAGTGTCCATCAATTCCGTTCACGACTGCTGCAAAGATCTATTGGAGGAGATAATGGAGGTCTGCTCTTCTTGTGAAAGGGTTGGGACATTACATTCCATATATTCCTCTTGCTCGTCGTCTGAATAGCCATTGGGAAAAGCATGGGGAATTACAAATCCTTGACATGATAAATGGATGCTATCTTGTGCGATTTAGGCATCATGGTGACTATGATCTGGCGGTTGATAGCTGGCCATGGCTATTAGGGAATGCATATCTGATAGTCTTAATGTGGAACTCGGATGCAAAATCAACGATGGTTTGGGTTTAGCTTTCAGAACTACCTTTCAAGTTCATTAATAAAGAGGCTATTATGAAGATCACAAGCTTTATAGGTACTCCTTTTAAGGTGGATCTGGTAACAAAGTATGGGGATAGAGGAAAGTTTGCAAGGTTATGTTATGAGCTTTAATTAGTACGAAGCATGCTCTCACCTATCCTAACTCTTCCAAGTATAACAAAGCTAGGGACGTAGTAAAGTAGCTCGATCGTATTCCACGGGTCATGGTATCCTAGGCTACTTAGGTTGGATTGTTATCTAGTCTACCTATTACTTAGCAAGTGGACAATTGGCGATTAATGGACTAGAGAACGATAGGAGAGAAGAGGTACTTGGGGTGCTTCCCTTGCCCTAACCACTGGAGATAACATGCAAAGATTGGAAGGTCAATCTATGGCGACCGAGGTGCGGAGATTGCTAATCTAGGGATTCGCTTAATGGTCATGCAATCAATCCCACTCCTATACCGATCAACTAGCTCAATGTCACTCAGCTGGCTTCACATTGTAGGGATAAAACCTATATAATCTTAATGGGTTCACCCATCTGCACACTAGGCCATCGAGTCGGTGGTCACGCACTCGACACCCTAGCTTTACCTAGGTGGACGTCTAATAGGGAGGGGTAGGGGTGTCAGTTCGGGTCGGGTTCGGTTACCCGAACCGAAACCCGAAAAAACCCGAAAACCCAAAATCGAAAACCACTAAAACCGAACCCGAACCCGATAAGGACTTGCGGGTTTCGGTTACCCGAAACCCGAAAATTCATTATCGGGTTCGGGTTCGATTATAGCAAAACCGAAACACGAAAACCCGAACTCCTAAAAATACGGGCTGAGTTCTATTCATTGAAGGTTTTAGCCGGAACCCGAAAAACCGAAAAGCAAAACCGAACCCGAAACCAAAAAACCCGAAACCCGAAACAAACCCGAACCCGAAAAACCGAAAATGTATATAATCGGGTCGGTTTTGGGTAAAACCGAAAAACCGAACCCGAATGGACACCCCTAGGGAGGGGTATGGTCGCCTACTCCATCATACTAGAATTCTAGATCATTCATCTACCCTAAAATTCCAACAACTCAAATCCACTCCAATTCTTGCAATCCTAAGTGCTAGGCTACCACGAAAAGATAGATAAAGGCATAGAAACTCTAGTTAAAGTCAACTCATCCATAAATCACAAGAAGGAGAATGATAAATTCTCTACCACCTAATTGCAATTAGGGCAAATGTGATACAAAAAATCCCCTAAAGTATCTTGAGGGATTACCCCGTGAAGAGGGGGAGAAGAGCCATGCAAAGATGGAAAGAAATTATGAAAAATGGTCTTTAAGTGCTGGATATCCTCCTCCAAAGCTCTCGTCCACTTCTTCTCTTCCAAGCTTCTACTTCGCTTTATAACCTCTTGATAACGATGTAATTGCACATATTTGCGCCCTTAGTTCTTATCCGTTTGAGGGGCATAGTCGTGTATTTTTGGCCTATTTTACGGCGGGTTGTGCTATTTTGTCATATTTCAGGTCCCAGGCGTCAAAGGGAAGGCTAAGCACGAGTTTCGGGGCATTCGGAAGTCATTTCGTCGAGCTGGAGCCAAAACACGAGCACACCTAAAACAGAACACGACCGTGTTCTGTGGCCGTGCTTTTACTGCTGAGAGCTAATTCGAGTTTGGAAAACATGAGCTGATTACACGGGCAGGGCTGAGAATTTGCACGGCCGTGTCGACCAAAGCACGGCCGTGTCCACCCGAAAGCACGACCGGGTTTCTCCCAACACAATGGCCGTGTAATTAACCCTAGCCCAAACACGGGCGGGCTGAGGCATTACACGGCCGTGCCCTCGACCGTGCTTTGGCCACTGATGCCCTTTTAAGCAGATTTCAGCCAAAACAGAAGGGGATTCGAGTTTTAGAGAGATAGAACGATTCCTAGAGAGAGAAAGCGACGAACAAGAGTCTTCCAAGTGCCCTAGCTTGATCTTCATCACCATTGGAGGCCAGCTTGAGCTTGGAGAAGTGCCGATCAACGTCCAGGAGCAGGAATCCATCCTTCACAGTATGAATTCCGCGTCTGATTCTGCTTTTGCTTCTTTCTCCATGGAGTAGTTCTCCCATTCATCTGGGTAGGGAGAACCCTAGATTTGTATGTTAGGTTTGATTGTATGAACCCAAGTACCGATTCTATGATTTGATTATATTCGATTGAGGTTTGAATGATTGAATGACTTGAATCCTGATCAAATTCCTGTTGTTTCTGCTTTAACCTAGAATGAGAATATCTACCTAGGTTGATAGAGCATCCTTGATTGAAGCTAGGGAGTTGGTGAATTTAGTCGAGGAGCCAACTCACTATTCTGTACCGGATTTACTTCGGTAGTGGAGGTTTTGTTCATAGGGCCTCAATCTGTTTACTCCGGTGGAGGTTAGTCGCCCGCTAGAGACTCAGATTTAGAGGGTCTGAAGACCTTTAGTCGAGACTTCAGGCTGTTTAAGAACCTTCCGCAGTATAACTATCATAGAAACTGAACTTGGTAATTACAATCCGGCTTAACTGCAGTCTAGGGGGAACCATATCCGGGTGACCTCTCTTAACCTGAAAACAACCGTTTACTTGCTTTGTTTGTTAGTTTAGGCTTGCATTAAAGTTTCATTGCTAGATAACAAGAATTCACCGAGTAGTCATCAAATCTAGGACCCGAGTTGACATTTAAACTCAAACCCGCTATACTACGCTTTAGGAAGTGGTTTCACTTGGCCAATTCCTGGAGTGACAGTTGAAGTGAGTCAAGTTTTTGGCGCCGTTGCCGGGGACGGCTAGGTTGTTGAAGAAAAGTGATTTCTGTTAATTTAGCTTTTCTTTTCGCTTTGTTTGCTTTGTCCCACTTGTGCCTTCACGGGTTTGTTTGCTTGAGTGTGTGCAGGTAGTGCATGACCCGTAGCCAGTCGGGAGGTTTACTGCCATTGAATCATGAGATTGGCCGCACCTGTCGCCAACTCAGGAGACAACAGCGAGCTAGACTGGCTACGGAAGAGCGCATAGACAGCCACCTGAGCAGCGATTCTGAGGAAGAGTACAGGATGGATGGAGAGTACAATCAACACCAGGGGAATCCGCAGCAGGTTCCCCCGGTGAATCAGGTCCTGGGGAACAACCCCATACCCCAGGATCATGGGGTTCATCATCCACCGCCGCCGGGTCCCACCTTGGAGTACTACTACACTCCTCGGATTGCTGACATCCGCCCGGTCATCCTCTACCCGCCTATTCCAGCAAACAACTTCGAGATCAAGCCATGCTGGATTCAGCTTATTACATCTTCTATCCAGTTCCATGGCTTGAAGGATGAGGAGGCCAGGGTGCATCTTTCCCGTTTTCTGCAGCTGACGAACGTGTTCAAGCTAAATGGTGTCCCGGATGATGCAATCCGCCTTCATCTCTTCCCCCATTCTCTGGCGGAGAATGCTAAGAGGTGGCTGGAGACCCAGCCCCCATTGTCCATCACCTCTCGGGACGATCTGGCTGACAAATTCGTGCACAGGTACTATCCGGCATCGAAGACTACAGAGATCCAGCGGGAGATCACTCACTTCCGCCAAGAGCCAGATGAGTCACTTCGTGATGCATGGGAGCGATACATGGGATATTTCTGGCAGTGTCCCCATCATGGCTTTAGTGATGCATTCACAGTGGGGAATTTCTACAGTGCTCTCTCTCCAGACAGCCAGAGGGAGATTGAGTCTCTATGCCCAGGAGGGGATGTTCTCACTAAGACTCCACCCGAGCTGAACCAGATGATCAATACTTTGGCCGCCAGAGATCATTCCTGGGGGCAGAGCAGCGGAGGCAGACATTCCCGGGACCGTGGTGTGCACGCCATGGAGACCAGATCCGGGCTTGAGCAGCAGGTAGCTGAGTTAGTGTAGACATTGAAGCATCCCAACAGTATGATTCCGGGCAGAGGTTTGGCTACACCTCCAGTAGCTCAATGTCAGTGGTGCGAGAGCTCCAATCACCTAGTGGAGGACTGCCAGGCTATGAGGGAGTCTACCACTCCCCAAGAGCAGTTGGACTTCATCGCCAATGCTCGGCGCCTCGACCCGTACAGCAACACATATAATGAGGGGTAGCGCCAGCATCCCAACTTCGCCTAGAGCAGCAACACCACTAAACCACCTGGTTTCCCAGCACCAGCTAGTGGCTTTCAGCAGAGGCAGCCCTTCCAGGCTCGACAGGGGCCAGCCCCACAGCAGCAGCCTACCAGCTTAGGCAGGGGCAACCATTCCAACAGCCGTAGCGCCAGTTTGTCGAGCCAGCAGCAGTCCCTGCCCCAGATGACCGGATGACAAAGCTGGAAAATATTCTAGCCTCATTCATGACTAGCACTCAGGCTGCTATCACGTCACTGGAGGTAGGTCAGCGGAACCAGGGTGCCATTTTGCAAGATCTGCAGACCCAGGTGGGCATCTTGGCCCGCCAAAACACTACCAGGGCGCCGGGGACTCTGCCTGCCACCACTATCCCGAATCCTCGGGATCCTCACCAGCTCCAGCAGCTGGATGCCATTTTTACCAGGAGCGGTAAGACCATATCTATTGATCCTGTCCCGGCCAGACAGGAGGAACCACTACCTGCTTCAGCACTTCCAACCGACGATGCAGAAGTGCGGGTGGAGAAGGAAGCCCCTGCTCCCAAGCCACAACCAGTGGTTAAGGAGCATGTACCCCAGCTTCCCTTCCCCACTCGCCTACTCAAAGACAAGCTGGAGACTGAGTTTGCCAAGTTTATGGCAATGTTGAAGTAGCTCAACATCAGCATACCGTTCGTGGAGGCACTGTCGAAGATGCCCAAGTATGCCAAGTTCATGAAAGACCTCCTCACCAACAAGAAGAAACTTGGGGATCTCTCGACAGTGTTGCTGAGCGAGGAGTGTTCTGCTATCTTGCAGAACAAGCTGCCCGAAAAGCGCAAGGATCCAGGGAGCTTTACTATCCCTCTTACTATTGGCAGCATGCATGTAGGCAAGTCCTTGGCGGACCTAGGCGCTAGCATAAATGTCATGCCATATAAGTTGTATAAAAAGCTAGACCTAGGTGAACTTAGCCCTACTAGGATGAGCATTCAGCTAGCTGATCGTTCCATTGTGCATCCTAGGGGGATCATAGAGGATCTGCTTGTTAAAGTAGGTGCATTCACATATCCTGTTGATTTTGTTATTCTTGATATACATGAGGATGTGGATGTGCCTTTGATTCTGGGTAGACCATTTCTTGCCACCGCCAAGGCACTTATTGATGTGCATGATGGTAAACTGATCTTGCGTGCTGGGAATGAACAGGCTACTTTTTCTGTGACTAAATTTGATCACTGTTCTATGATTGCTGTCACACCTATTCATGCAATTTATGATCAGGTACACGAGCCTGTCGTGTATCCTTTTGCACCTCTTATTTTGAAGGACACTCCTATCATTCCTTCGCCGCCACTCCATCCAGCCTCGCCTCCGAACAAAAAGATCAAGGAGGAGTGGCGGCCGAAGCAGCAGGTTGCTAAGCCTGTTCGGAAGAAAGGTGGAGACCACTATGAGCTGGTCCCACCTCCTGCACCACGACCACCCTGGCCGTCCGGGTACTCACTCGCCTGCATCTTACCGGATGGCCAGGTCGAGCTGACCGATGATGGTGGTCGCATCCGTCGGGTGCAAGGCCACAACCTAAAGCTGTACCTCAAGAGCGACGTGGATCCGCTCTTGGAGGCACCTGTTCCTGCACCTCCCTGAGTATCCACCATGGGCGTCCAGCTACAAGACGGTAAAAGAAGAGCTTGTGGGGAGGCAACCCCACCACGGTTTGACTTTCTTTCTTGTGTTTTGAGTCGGATTGTAAACCAGTTTGGTTTTGGTTTGTTTTCTTTTGTTTTGAATGATGTCTTATTGGGCTGACATTGGACCTAACATATTGTGTTTGAGCTCTTCTGTTCCCCTTTAGCTGTGCTTTGTTCCAGACTGGTCCCTCTCCAGTCCGCTTCACTCCGACTGGTCCGCTTCCAGTCTCCTACAGTCCGTGCATACCGGTAACATCGTTCCCCTTTTCCTTCCCTCTTCTCCATTGAGGGCAATGTCGATCTTAAATGTGGGGGGATGTTTACCTTTT
This sequence comes from Linum trigynum, assembly GCA_964030455.1. Classification (NCBI taxonomy): domain Eukaryota; kingdom Viridiplantae; phylum Streptophyta; class Magnoliopsida; order Malpighiales; family Linaceae; genus Linum; species Linum trigynum. The sequence goes on from OZ034821.1 coordinate 8,765,377, forward strand.
GACTGCATTAGATCTGTTTGTGTGCTTGGAGCCTAGTCCACTGTCCAAATTTTTAAATTTGAGGGCTCCAAGTACGTGTTCCGTGCAATTGCCTGCTCAGTATGCTTTGAATTGACAGTCTTTATAGTAATATGCAACCTAGGGAGGTAGTGTAGCACTATGGAGGATGTTGATGCATTTAAGAAGTCTCATTTCTTCTTCATATTGTGTTGGTTGATTGAGTGAATTAGTGATCTTAGGACCCTTGAATTGTGTGGTGTTGTGGACTCTCTACCTGTCATGGACTCTTGTTTCATGTTTTGAGTTTAACAGGTGCTCGAAAATGTGCTTCAAAATAACGTCTCCCGTGCAAATAGGGCGAAAGTGTGTAAGGGGAGACGGGAATCCGTTCCCAATTTCCACCTACTACCTCCAGCCCCCGTACATGTCTTTCCCCCGCACGAGGCTCGAGACACCCTCTCCTGGCATGGCCAGTAAGAGCCGGGCTCCCGCAAAAGCTCTGCTAGGTGGAAGCCCCCATTTTCTGAAAAGCAGGTTGGGACCCTTGAAAAAAAAAAAAAGAAAAAATAACAGAAAACAAGCAAAGCAGAAAGAAAAGGGGTTCCAACCATCTTCAAGAAGAAAATAGAGCACCTTGAAAAATGTGAGTCCATGATCCTTTGTTTTTGAGAATCTCTTCATCCACAATTCATTTGTCCTCTGTTCACTATTTTCCATGATGCCGATTCGATACTAGTGCTCTCGCCGAAGAAGCTATGAGATGACTTGTGCCTCGGTTGACCTCGTAAGCTGCTAACTGATCTAGGAAGTCCTCTACCTACGATCTGGGTTGTTTGTTGCTATAGAGGTCTGGAGAGTTGCATTGGTTTGAGTTAGGTTTGCTTGAGGACAAGCAAACGGTTAAGTGTGGGGGAATTTGATAACGATGTAATTGCATGTATTTGCGCCCCTAGTTCTTATCCGTTTGAGGGGCATAGTCGTGTATTTTTTTTGCCTATTTTACGCCGGGTTGTGCTATTTTGTCATATTTTAGGTCCCAGGCGTCAAAGGGAAGGCTAAGCACGAGTTTCGGGGCATTCGGAAGTCATTTCGTTGAGCTGGAGCCAAAACACGGGCACACCTAAAACAGAACACGGCCGTGTTCTGTGGCCGTGCTTTTACTGCCAAGAGCTAATTCGAGTTTGGCAAACATGAGCTGATTACATGGGCAGGGCTGAGAATTTGCACGGCCGTGTCGACCAAAGCACGGCCGTGTCCACCCGAAAGCACGGCCGTGTTTCTCCCAACACAATGGCCGTGTAATTAACCCTAGCCAAAGCACGGGCGCGCTGAGGCATTACACGGCCGTGCCCTCGACCGTGCTTTGGCCACTGATGCCCTTTTAAGCAGATTTCAGCCAAAACAGAAGGGGATTCGAGTTTTAGAGAGATAGAACGATTCCTAGAGAGAGAAAGCGATGAACAAGAGTCTTCCAAGTGCCCTAGCTTGATCTTCATCACCATTGGAGGCCAGCTTGAGCTTGGAGAAGTGTCGATCAACGTCCAGGAGCAGGAATCCATCCTTCACAGTATGAATTCTGCGTCTGATTCTGCTTTTGCTTCTTTCTCCATGGAGTAGTTCTCCCATTCATCTGGGTATGGAGAACCCTAGATTTGTATGTTAGGTTTGATTGTATGAACCCAAGTACTGATTCTATGATTTGATTATATTCGATTGAGGTTTGAATGATTGAATGACTTGAATCCTGATCAAATTCCTGTTGTTTCTGCTTTAACCTAGAATGAGAATATCTGCCTAGGTTGATAGAGCATCCTTGATTGAAGGTAGGGAGTTGGTGACTTTAGTCGAGGAGCCAACTCACTATTTTGTACCGGATTTACTTCTGTAGTGGAGGTTTTGTTCATAGGCTTCAATCTGTTTACTCCGGTGGAGGTTAGTCGCCCGCTAGAGAATCAGATTGAGAGGGTCTGAAGACCTTTAGTCGAGACTTCAGGCTGTTTAAGAACCTTCCGCAGTATAACTATCATAGAAACTGAACTTGGTAATTACAATCCGGCTTAACTGCAGTCTAGGGGGAACCATATCCGGGTGACCTCTCTTAACCTGAAAACAACCGTTTACTTGCTTTGTTTGTTAGTTTAGACTTGCATTAAAGTTTCATTGCTAGATAACAAGAATTCACCGAGTAATCATCAAATCTAGGACCCGGGTTGACATTTAAACTCAAACCCGCTATACTACGCTTTAGGAAGTGGTTTCACTTGGCCAATTCCTGGAGTGACAGTAGAAGTGAGTCACCTCTCTCTAGAACATGAAATCTGCCAAAATGCCACTTTACTCAAGGGGAGGAGTCTCCTATTTATTGGGTTTTAAAAATTTGGGCAAGTTCACGACTGAAGGATGGAAGATCATGGTCGTGATCTGTGGGAGAGATGTTGCGATCTTGGAGGTAGAGACTTTGGCTTGTCTAGTTTGGGAGATTCTGGCCTGACTTCACGGTCGTGATTTGGGAGTCACAACCGCGATCTTCTCGCGAGCCTGGAAAACTAGAGCCACGAGTTGACAGTCGAAACTCTTTACTCCTCCCTTGGAGGCCGCTTCTTCAAGTTCGCGCATAATGCTACCATGCTCGTGGTCGCAATCTTAGGGCTGGAGGCCATGATCTTCATGCTCAAGTTTGTGCCTCTACTTTCCAACCCTGATCTCCTTGCTCTGGCCGTGATTTCTCATTTTTCCTCCTTTTCTACACATGTGGCCCCCTTTTTGTACCTAAAATGTGATCTCTCATTTTTTCCTCCTTTTCGTACCTAAAACATTTTTATAATCTAATACACCCTAGAATGACATAATATTCTCCTAGGAATGGATTAGGGATGCATTTGATGAATTATCAACCAATAAAACCATGAAATGACCTAAAAGGACCCTAAATATGGATGCTAAATAACACCACTTTGGGTGTTATCAGTATGCATTGAAGTAGATTTACCAAATGTTGCTATCCCACTACAAGATTGAAGGGTTAGAATATCTAGTCCAGTATGAGGGACTAGACAATCTTTGCACTGACTGTGGCACCTATGGTAAGCTAGTGGAGCTGTGTAGCTGCAAGGCTATGACTAATGAAAAATCCTCCTTGACACTTGAAGTGGTTAAACTGCGATGGAGACCAAAAGTAAGGGGCATGTTTATGGGGAATGGATGATAGTGAAGAAGAGGGAGTGACGAATTTCCAATTACCAAGCCAACGCTCATAGTAGGGGAGGAGGCACGACTTATAGAAGTGATAAGGTAGTGGTTGGAAATAAGCATGAGGTACTACATGGCGAACCAGGAGATGAGACCAATCAGGAGGGAGATCATGCGATTCAAACTAAACATGTTGGGGTTGGCAATGCATAGAGAAGGAACTCAAAAGAGCCAACTAAACCAGGTGAGCAGCTTGCTAAGGGTAGCGGTGGAGTAGGAAAAAGGCAAGAAAGCTGACAATCAGAAGGGCAACCCCAAGTGACACGCTAAAACACAACACCAAACTGCGACCAAGTGTAATCGCAGTCCGGAAATGCAGTAACAGGCAAGCTCTAATTGTCAACCCGGGGTCTAGATCTACTGCCTACTCCGTGTATATCTGTTATCTAGCAAACTAAGTTGAGTGATTGTGATTTTAACTAAAAGCAGTAAGAAAGCAGGAAGTGGTTCGGTTTTCTAAAGCAAAGGAAGAGTCACTCGGGAATGAGTCCCCCTAGCTCCTTAGTTAGGTCACAGTTGTTTACTTTTGGTTGCTTTACTGCTGATTATACTGCGAAAGATCCGACAGTAGCTTGGAATCTCTTAAGCTGACCAAGCCCTCTCAGTCAAACTACCCGGCATACGACTAGTCTTCACCGGGATAGAACGCTGAGGCAATGAACACAGAACTCCATTACTGGAATTAGATTCCAGTACAAAGCAGTGAATAGGCTAACTCTCGTATAATCGATTCACTACTACCGATTGAAGAAGCTCTAACAACCTAATCAGATTCTATCTATCTCAGGTTGCAGCAGAAATCAATAAAAGATGATCAGACTTCAATTGACTCAATCAAAACACTTCAATCGATTATAATCAAGCAATATCACAATCCAAACGTAATTACAATCAAGATTCCTAACACATGGAACTAGGGTTCTTCATACCCAAGTGAGAGAAAGTTCTATTCCATAGAGAGAGAGGAAAACAGAAATCAGAGTAGTCATACTCAATGCAGTCAAAATCGCGTTTAAAACTTAAAATCTTACGGTTTTACGCATCTAGGTCACTAAAACGCTTTCGTTTCCATGTAAAATCTTAAGTGCATAAAATCGGACTAAATTGCGTTTTAAAGCTTAAATGCTTACGCTTTTACGCTTCTAGTTCACCAAAACGCTTTACGCTTTTACGTTTTTAGTTCACTAAATGGATATTATTTTCATGAAATTTATTATAAAAAGTATATTTTAAAGGTAAAACACCAACCATATGATAGATTTTAGAATAAAAGATACATATCAGGTACTTGCATGCATTCTCAACTTCAATAGAGTCATCTAATTCACGAGCTAGGCCTTTCCAAAATTTATTAACATAGGCAGGAAAGTGGCTTATTGTTAAGATCTATGTTTATGAACTTATTGTTAAAAGATACTATGAGTTGCTCTACTTTAGACGTGAATTACAAGTATTTATTAACTTGTCCAAATTTTGTGCACTCATATTTTACATAGTATATATCGTACTCAACATATTTTTAGTTATTTTACAGTATGCGTCAAAAACTTACGATTTTACGCTCTGATTCTACGCTTTACGATTTTACCCCTTTTCCGCTTCTACGCTTTACGATTTTTTTTGACATCCCGTAGTTACTTTGACTCTTGCTCGTAATTGTCTCTGCGATAGGAATTCTGAAGAATTAGGCTCGGCATTGCTATTACGGGCAAGACAGGAGCAATTACGACCGTAATTGGTTAGGGTATGCCCGTAATTCTTCCTCCGCCACTGTTTAATGCTTCGTTTCTCCCTCGTCCGGACTCCAAATCAGTCGCCGTTTGATCCCAGACGCTCGTAGTCTCGTACTCTTTCTTTTCATGACAAAATTCCATGATTATTTGTCCATAATATGAGGTAGAAATCCATTATTCCTCAGGTCATGCTCGTGTTTCTTCTCCCGAATTGCCAAATGATCTCCGATTGACTTAAAACTTGCGCCTTTGCTCCAATTTACATGCTAGGACCTGAAATGTGACAAAGAAACACAACCTAGTGTAAAATAGTCCAAGAAATCAAAAAATCTAGCCAAAATGATAAAGAAACGAGGGTGCAAACATGTGCAAATACGACGTTATCACCAAGTCTGCAGAGAGCAAGGGTGGTGGAGATTGATAGAAGTTAGGAGTTGGATTTAAAGGCCAGAAAGAAACATGTAATTCTGAGCTGCGATAGAATCATAATGATCCTAAACTCAATGGTGCAGGGAACCTGTCCATTTCATGTCATAAATGAAAATACTGAGTTATAACTATCATGGATTAGGGAATACAGAGGCAGTTAAATAATTGAAGTCGTTGGTGCAACGGTTGTCCCAAAATGTGATATCTGAATGGAGCCAAACAAACAAAAGACGAGAATGAGGCATTGAGGAGCGAGATTGGATTCAAGAAAGGGGATGTATGGCTTGTGGATCAATTATGCAGGGGGATGCGATATCGACTAGTGTGATATTTAATTCTCGTAGTCCAAAAATGAAGATTAAAATTCAATGACATAAGGCTCAATTAAGAGCCGTCTTGATGGATCAAATTATCCTCGTGCGTGGGTTAACACGTGGATGTGTGGTGGATTTGGATGTGTGGCATAGATGGATTAATTACATGGATGAGTTTGTGAAAAGTGACGTGAGCTGCATTGGGTTAATTGTAATTAAATTCAAGTTTCTCTGGTCATTATTTGTTGGTTTGGGGATGGGAGGTGGTGGCATTAAAGTTGTGCTTTGCATGGATTATTACCACATGAAGGTCTAGCAATTGCAAGTGGCAGCAAGCCAATTCTGTCCGTTAAAACTTAAAAGGAAAAGGAGAGGAGGACACACGCAACAGTGATTTTGGATTTTATTTGTTTAATTGGTTGTTTTGGCTATTTAGAGTTTAATGAGTAGTTTTAGTCCTTATTTAATTAGTATTACATTTTCTACTTGATTTGTTTTTCTATTCCTAGAAGGTGAGATTTATGTTTTTGTGACTTCTACAAATAGGGGTGAGTGCAAGAAAAGACTAACATCCCTAGTGCTTTATAGGTAGCGCAGAATCTTGTGTACAACAACCAAATGATCAGTGCGAGGAGCCCACGTGAACTGACTGACTACTTGTACGACATATGCGATATCAGGTCGGGTAGTAGCCAAATAAATAAGACTTCCTACAATACTTTGATATAGTTTCCCCCGTCTTCCAAGAGTTCACCAGAGTCCCTCCCCATCTTCAAGTTAATCCCAATCAGAGTAGACACCGGAATACAGTCACTATAATGAGCAGCTTCGAGTAGATCATAAATATATTTCTTCTGAATGAGCCGGATACCAGAACTGGAGCGGGTAACCTCGAGACCTAGATAGTAAGAGAGATAATCGAGCTCCTTAAAGTGAAAGGAGTCATGAAGGGCCTTTGTAAGAGCAAAAATACCTTCAGAATCATCACTAGAGACAATTATGTCATCTACATATAGAAGCAGAACCACTAGACCTCGAGAAGTGTGCCGAGTAAAGAGAGACTGGTCATTAAGAATCATAAGGAATCCCAAATCCCAAATGGTAGACTGAAATTTGTCAAACCAGGCTCGAGGATCCTGCTTAACACAATAATACATCACATTTTCAAAAAAATACCATGTTACATGCGATACAAATGCGACAAAAGCTAGGATCGTAATATATGGAACCCTTGTAAATGTCACTATAACCCTAAAAGATATAGCGTGCGGACTTGGAGGTAAGTTTAGTACGTTCAGATCGAGGTAGGTGAAACACATACATTAAAATACACGAAGATGAGCGTAAGGTGGATGATTAGAAAACAACTTGTAGTATGGACTCTCTTGAACCAAAATCAGAGTGATTTGATAGTTAATAAGACGAACGCTAGTGGATACATTTTCAGGCCAAAACTGAAAGGGACATCTGATGCTAGTAAAAGAGCTCGAGTGACTTCCATCACATGTCGATTTTTACGTTCAACAAGGACATTTAGCATGAAAGGGTAAGGATACCAGAAGACTGGTGCAGCTGCAAGAGAGGAGTGGAATTAAACTCTCCACTTGGATCAGACCGAACTACACAAACAGTTCTATCAAATTGGGTTTGGATAATTTTGAGAAATTTGCAGCAACAGAGAGAATGTCAGACTTGAGGCGCAAACAAGAAACCCATGTATAGCGAGTAGCATGGTATACAAATAAGGAAAAATACTTGTAGCCATGATGAGAAGTGACAGGACTGGGACCCCATAAATCAGTATGAATCAAATAAAACGGTTATGTGATAACAGTAAGACTGTATGGAAATGAAATACTAGTAGTTCTTGCCTCAACACAACTCGTGCAAGAAAACTCCGACGAATGAGCCACCTTATTTCCAAACAACTATTTCTTAAACATAACACCAAATCCAAGTTCGGGTGACTGAGCTTCATATGCCATAATTGAATATGTGATCACCAAGGCTGGAAAAAAACTGGGGAGAAAGGCAACCTAGATACCTGAGACCCGTGGAAGACTATGGAGAAGAGGAGGATGGTGACGATGATGGCACTACTTCTAGCTTGTCGAGCTAAAAAAATCCGCCCTTGTTATCTACCCTTCCCTATCTCCTACCCCGTCTTCAGATCCTGAACAGGGCACCCAGACGGTGCAAATACAAAATGAAAACCTCTTTCAGTGAGCTGACCAAAAGATACCAAGGTAGGCACAAGATTAGGCAAATAAAATGTATTTGGTAATTCTAGATCACCATCTTTAGCTACACCAACCCAAGCAAGTAAACATGACCCATTTGCAATTTGTAACGATAGATCATTCACCGGAGATATATTTGATAAATAACTAACTTTGTTTGTCATGTGATTAAAGCAAGCGGAATCAAGAATGCAACAAGGGAGCTTACTAGATGTTTGAAGACTAGCAAATGCAGAAGAATTGTCTTATTGACTAGCTGCTCGAGAGTTTCTGAGGTGACCATGATGCCTTCAGCTCCGAAAGCCACTTGTGTTGCATATGCTGGCCTCGACATGTTGCCTCCACCAGTGTTGTGAGGAGCAGATCCCTGAGGCGCACTGTTAGCACCTCCAGAAGCATAGTTTTCCGGCCTACGAGCTGGAGCAACTGGGCAGTCAGGAACTATATGCTCAATTTGTTTGCAATAGACACAAAAATTGCGACGACGAAAATATTTTTTCTTGTGTAGGCATGACAATGATGCCATTAAATCTTGCGGCGAGTTGTGGAGGTCGACCGATAGGCAGCGAATTAACGCAACATCTGAGGATCCATGACTATCACTTCCTCTCATGGGCGTTAGATTCTACCCAGTTGAATATGCCAGCTGAAGCGAGCTACTTCCATTGATTGCTGCAAACACAATGAGGTCCCCGTGGTCCAGTCCTGCATCGATTGATGCCTAAGTGCGCAATCTATTTTCTTCTCTAATTAAGGCTCCTAAGACCTACTCCATTTGAAGGCTCTCTCTATTGATAAGCCTCGATCGTACAGGTTCATACTCAGGCTTAAGACGCGCCAAGAATTGCAGAGTACGTGTCTTATTTCTTTTAGCTTGCACTTCGGCCGAGCCCGAACTAGATTGTATGGCCGCCACAAGAATATCTTGCTCTGTCCACAGGAGCTTGGCATCATTATAGTACATAATTACATCGTGATCTCCCTAGTGAAGATTTGCCAATTCCACCTCTACTTCAAACTGCCTTGCGATGCTGGTTGTAGCGTACGTATCATGCAAGGTCTTCCACATCTCGAGCGATGTTGGAAGAAGACGAAGACATAGAATAATAGATGGATCCATAGATTTCATAATCCATGATCGTCCCTTTGCATCCCACTGCACCCACTTGGTCAAATCCTGTTCCATCACACAGGGAAAACAACCATCATCTTAGTTGTACCATCAAGGAACTCAAAAAATCCTTGACCCTCAATAAACTTGCGAAACTGGAACACCCACAGGGAGTAGTTCTTCAAGTTGAGACGAGTGTTGATATTCTCCGAATCCATCAAACTAGGCTCTGATACCATGATAATCATAACGTAGAGATAATAGTAATGAATTTAGGAACAAAATGAGACTATATTTACGTGGTTTCCTTGTTCGATTAGATCGAACAAGACTAGTCCACATACAGGTAGTATCTCTCTTATTTCTTGTCTATTCAACGTATTACAGTAGGTTACATATACATATATTTATATATACAGACACACACATGTATCGGCTATCTCCACTCAACCCTAGCCGAGAGCACTACGTGTTACTTAACATTGGACCACAACCCTTACATAGATCAAAGGCCTCATTACATTCGAGACCTAGTAACTCAACACAAATGTATTTTGCAAAAAATTTATCTGTACGAAAGGTACAAGTTCAGCTTATATCATAAACACAAATAAACATGGCAAATGTTTATTCATTGAGAAGAAAGAGTGAATTTTTCTTAAAAGAGAGTCACTTATTCAACTAAAGAATTCCAAAAACAGAATTGTTACAAAGCCTCACAGGCGATAGCCCTGTTCTTTCTTTCTAACCCGAACTCTAACAAAAAAATCTAACATAATCCACATATGGAACCACCTTAAAATCGTTATATTTTTCGTTAAGAAAACCATTTTCTCAAAACTTGTAACTTCTTCACAAAGGCAGAGGAGTGCAAGAAGTAGGAGGAGTCGCCAGTTTGGCGAGATGCGTTGGGTGCTCTTCTCCGGCCATGATCACAACAATCTCAGTCTGTCCCGAAAAGCTGATCTTCCCTTCCGGCGACCGCGCAGCCTTTGCCGACGACAGGGAGGAGTTATTGGGCTTAGGATCCGCGCAGCAAAGGGTCACAAGAGCAACTAAGAAGGAGAAGAAGGCAAACAGGCCTACGGAGACGATTATGGTTAAGGTCTCCGCACTCCACTTGATTCCTCCACCAGTATCATTTGATATCAACCCATCATCTGGATTCATTGTTCTGATTTGCTGCTATGTTGTTTTGATTTATTTTTTGGGTTATCTTATAAATTTGGAACAGTGTTGAGGGAAGGAATTGACATTTATGAGTTTTAATTGAGTGAGATCTCTAATGAGAACTGGCCAGTGGACGGAATATAAGATGGTGGGTTGGCAGAAACTATATCCCAACTGCTTGGAATTTCCCTGAACAACAAGGATTGGAGGTGGCAACAAAATCCCAAAATTTGTTCCCAAGGCTTAACCCACCACTGATGGCGACTTGAATGCACAATTCCATGGCAACTAAACTACTTAGAATGGGTTAATACCACATTTGGTCACTGAGATTACTAAATTGTGTCATGCATTAATATCAAATTTGGTCACTCAAATTACTAAAACTGGTCATGTTTAGTCACTCTCCGTTAGTCTCCGTCCAACTCCGTTAATGGAGTCCGTTATGTGCCGACGTGGCTAACGGAAGCGCCTAATCGGCACCAGTTTGAGCCGGAAATGGTCAAACCCGACCCGCCACGTCACTAGACCCGCCACGTCATACACCCAATCCAAACCATTATCCCAACCCGACCCAGAACCAGTAATCTCGCTCAACCCCTCCTCCTCCTCCATCGTCGACCTAAACCCACTTCGCCATTTCCCCGACCCAAGCGATATTATTGGATTAAATAATAAAACAAAGAGTGAGAGAGAGGGGAACCAGTGTGGGGTGGGGAGTGGAATCCGCATCTGGTCAAAAAGTCAGCGTCAGAGCGTCAGCGTCGGCATTAAATAGGGGGTGCAATTTACGTTAGTGCCCCTCCGTGTTTAATTTAAATTAAAGGAAAAGACTGACACGTGGGGACAGATGATTGGATTACTGACTGCTGATAGAAGAGTTACTGACCTGATCTGGTCCCTCCTCAATGACAGAGACGGAGCTAGCGTGTAAGCAGGGGGGCCATTAACAGTTACTGATAGAAGAGTTACTGACCTGATATGGTCCCTCCTCATGTACTAAAATATTAAAATCTGACTTTGCACAAATAATACATAACACAAGCTGTGTTCTAGCGGTGTGTGACATTTGATTTTAGATGGGAGGTCCAAGGTTCGACGGTTGCTAGCTGCAAGTTTTAATTTTGTAAAATTTTGCTTCCTAACCTCAAATTTTGTATGTTTTATGATTTGGTACCTAATTTTTCATTTTAGTACATTTTTTGCCCATTGTCTTACGATTTGGTACCTAAAATTTGCATGAATCATTTAAATTAATGAAATTTTACTTCTTAATCCCAAGTTATGCATGTCCGATTTTGTATCAAATGTTTTCATTTTAGTACACCTTTTGTCCCAAATTTCGCATACCTTACAATTTGGTACCTAAGTTTTCCATTTTAGTAGTGTTTTTGACTTTTTGCCCATTGTCTTACTTTGTATCAGACTTTCTCATCCCCAACCTTTCTATACAAAGCTCTTCTACTTGTTAAAAATAGACTTCTGTGTGTCAATATATTAATAATTTGTGTTGAACAATAAATAACATAATAAACTCTTACTTCAAAAATTTTATCGGCCCCCTACCTAAATTCCTGGCTCCGCCACTGCTCAATGATATTCTCAGATGAAACAAATATGGCAGTGCTATTAGGAGTTGTAACCTAAACTGGAAACACATGTAATTTTCAAAGGGTTTGAAAAAAAAAACGAAGTACTTCTAGGAATCAAATTGTAACACCTCAAGCAAATCCCACATCGACAAAGCACAGGAGAGATCCATGGTTCATAAGTAGGAAACTGGCCTTAACTGACAAGACGCATTTTGGGGTGTAATGGAGGAGTTCTTCTGAGAACTCCGAAGTTAAAGGACTTTTTCCAGAAATACCACTGTTTAAAAAAAGAATTCCAAAAATACCATCCAACCCCAAAAAATTCCAAAAATACCACATTTTTCAAAAACCGCCACCCCACCCTGTGGTTTACACGAAAACCGCAGGGCAGGGGCGCGGTTTTCTATGCAAACCGCTGGGCTATGGGGCGGCGGTTTTGGGCCAAACCGCCACCCCACCCTGCGGTTTGGTCCAAAATTTTTTTTTCGATCAACTCCTAACTTCGGCCGAAACTTCAAACGAACGTAACTTTGCACTCGGGTATCCGATCGTAGCGATTTGTTTTTGAACCCGAATAACTTTGGTCGTAGTAAACCGGCCTTAACTGACAAGAGGCGTTTTGGGGTGTAATGGAGGAGTTCTTCTGAGAACTCCGAAGTTAAACGTGCTCAGTACGGAGTACAAAAAGGATGGGTGACCTTATGGGAAGTCACCTTGAATTTCACCTCAAGTCAAAAACCGTGCAGACACATATGGAAAGTCTAAACAAACCCATGTCATACTTAAAAGTTGTGGAATCATCTATGGAACCACACTGGTAGTGCAAGAAAGCCAATAAGGTGCACTACCAATTTCTCACTAAGTCACGCATATGGCTGCTTTCTCTTCAGTTTGTTCTTCTGGTACTATTAATACAACTGGTACCAAATTAATGCCACTATTTACTTTTATTAAGTCTGGTAGCAACTCTCGACGAGAAGCCTCTTCCATGAGCATAAATCTTGTAAAAGCATATAAATTCATCCTGATTCTGGAAACGCAGGTGATTCCACGTTGAAATGTCTGATGGGATGATGGTTGATACCAAACCCATAAATAAAGAACATATGCATTAGCAAATCGAACTATTTATCAAATTACTACGGATGATGGTTGATACCACTAGGGAAGTACCACTAAATCACTACGACCAAATGACTACCACTAAGAGAGTACCACTAGATTACTACGGATGATGGTACGTGATCGCCTGATTGCGGTACAAAATGGTCGTTGTTCTCCACGTCGATGCCATATTGGACGTTGTCTGTGCTTTTTTCCCGTTCCGGATGGTCTTCGTTGACCAGCTCCTCCACGTCCAAAACGTCGCCATCATCGCCATTCTCTGTCGGGTCCGACTGCTCAACTCGGATCTCATATATATTATCGTCGTTGCTTGTCAATGGGATGTTCAGGTCAAAGCCGAATAAACAACTAGGTTCAACTCCACCCTATTTTCTGTCGTCGTCGTTGCTGATGTAGTCGTCCATTGTATGGCAGCGGCTGCGTCGTTGGTATTTTCCGGAGCTACTGATGCCGGGTTTGATGAGGGGTCTGGTTTGACAAGGAAGAAGCCAAAAATGGATGGGAAAGAGTCCCAGCCGAAACAGACTCTTCACCTCTCTCCAATCACGCTCCAAGATTTTCTCCATGCATTTAAGTGGTAATTCAAAATTACTAGAATTAAGAACTTACTAAAAAGCCCTTCTTGTGCTCCTGACCGCCGGATGAAGAAGGAGGATGGACGAAAAAAGGGGGGAATCAAAATTGACAACCCCCCTAAAGGGTTTTCACGCTATCATCCGGTCACAGAAATATGAAAGGAACATTAATATTTAAGTAACAAAGTAAGAGATATGTAAATAGGAAAATTCAATTCAAAGTCGTAGCATTGGTAAGTGTTTACGCCTAGAAAGTGCCAGGCGGTTTTGGTGAAGACCAATGAGAGGACTGCTGATCTCTTGAGATGGAAGGACTTCGTTTCCGGCAGAAGGGGTCCGGGGGCGTGGCCCGGGGACACTCTCTGATGCTTAAGTCAGTATTGGGAGAGAAGAAATAGTAGAGAGAGTGAAATCAGTTACCACTAAATGAGGTGGTTGGCTCTTATTTATAGCCTGTGGCCATTGGTGTAAGCACCTGACGTCTTGTCAGACAAATACCTCGTACCCCTTTTACGAGGTACACTCACGGAGGCATTTAATGTGTTGTCAGTCCCGGCTCCACCAACCGTACTATCCCTAGGCGTTGACGCTTTGCAACTGGCTCGTTGGCCACTGGGTCGACCCATATCGCACTTCGGCCTTCTTTGGGCCTTTTCCCCTTTTGGGCCGTCTCCTACTCCATGGGCCTTGATTTAGGCGGTGATCCCTAACGGCCCAACAATTGTCCCGCAGGCGGGTAAAGCCTCCGGGTTTGGGCCGCTGACCTTCCGAATCTAGGGCGGGATCGCCTTCTAAATCAAGGGACCGTCCTGAGAACCCTTCCCCCCAGACATCAAATCGGGGGCAGCACGCCTCAGGTTGCTCTTATCCCCTTGCTGCCACGTGTGTGACGACACAGTTTCCAAACAGGTAGCAGAAGTGACGCGCCGTCAGACATTCGTTGTTGCTATGATTACTCTATATAGCCTATCCTAGGGTTTCTCAACCGTCACTTCTGGAAATCGCGCCCTTTCATTTAAAAGCTCTCTGGAGGATCAAACGAAGGTACTCTTTTCCTTCTCACTTGCTCTTGACACTCTGATTCTCTCTGCTTCTCATCTGTTATTTGCCTGGTGTCTCTTTTTTCTTGATCATCGTCGCTGTTGTAACTTCCTCTCTGTACTCTCTTAGCCCCCTGTGATCAGTTCATAATTCAGTGTTTTTGACAATGACTGGAGGAGATGGTTCTTCCCACCCGCCACCGTCTGTCGGCTCTGGATCTTCGCCGAGTCGGAGGAAATTGTCCGCCGACGCCCTCGCCGCCGTTCATGTTCCTGGCGGTACCGCCGCCGCCCTGCCAGCTGTCCCCGCCCTTCTGCCGATCAACCTAGATTCATCGAACACGATTACGGATCCCATAGCCTCCGCCGCTCAAGGTATGCTCCATCTGAATGTTTTATCGCCATTAAGTACGTCCGATCTTGACTGGGATTTTAGCGGGGTAGATTTTGATTTCGGTGGCTCTTGGTCGGATGACGGCCGGTATTTGCTGGGTAGGGTTGGAGACGGGTCGTATGAATTGACCGATGTTGCTTTGGGTTTAGGCGTAAAGAATGTAGCACCTAGGGGAGACGCTTCCACCATGGGGGATAACCTGTTAAGTTTTGATGACGTCTCCATAACGAGCGTAAGTTCTGACGAGGGGCTTAGTATTGATGAGCAAAATTCGCCCGAGATGCCTGACTCCATACGGGCGAGGACTACCGAGCGGTGGCGGATAATACGTACTCCATACGCTTACACGAGCACATGTGGAGGAAACGGGAAGTACCCGCCCGCGCATTTGATCGAGGGCCCGACAGGTACAGTAGGTTGACGCCTATTACCATCCTCACCCGCCTTAGAAACTACCAGCTCCCTACCAATTGGAAATACGCCGCCCCGTCTTCGACCTCCAGAGCGGGTACATGCCCCAAGGGATGGATAACCATATATACCGAGCAGCTGAAGTTGGGCTTGTGTTTCCCTCTTGACCCCATTATTACTCAAACGCTCCTGTGCTTGAATTGCACCCTTGGTCGATTGTCGCCCACCGTCATTTTTCACCCTTGTGCCTACAAACTTGCGTGCCAGAGACTTGGAGTTGAACCGTCATTTGCCGCTTTCCACTTTATATACGGCCTTCGGCGGGTTTCCAACATCTGGTCCTTCGGGAGGGGAGACAAGGCGTATGGGTTTGTGACCGGGTCACCGAAGCTTGACAATGCTTGGTTCAGGGATTTCTTCTACGCCAAGCCTACTTCGAAATGGTACTCGGGCGACAAAGAACCTAGGACGGGCTACGCTTACGGCTGGAAGGAAAATTGGGATGCGAAGCTCTGGACTCTGGACTCCCAAAAGGATCACGCCACCCGTCTTGCTGACTTCTCTCCTTTTAATGTGAAGCCTGGGGGAACTGATTCTGTGAGGTCAATTTTGGTTGAACTCTTCAGAGATGGTCAGTAGCGTCATTGACTTGCTTCCCCTTTATAATTGAGTGTTGTATTTTGTGTTTCTGACTCCCCCCTTTTTTGTTGTTTGCAACCATGCATTTAGGGAGCGTGGCGATGATGGCTAGGCCCCCAAGGCGAGGGAAACTCACCGCCCTGAAGGTGGGGGCCGCTTCTCAAGGCCCAACGAAGCCTGGTCCTTCCGCTAGCGCGGCCGCTCTGTCAAAGTCGCTGATTCCTCTGAGTAAGCCTCCCACGGCAATGGGTCAGACCACGCTTGCAAGTGGAGCGGGTGGACTGATGACTGTGCAGGTTAGTGCCGAGACAGCGCGCAAGGTTCGCGACGTTGGGAAGCGGATTGCTGAAAGTCCTGCGGATGAACATGATGAGGGCCGAAAGAAGACGAAGGCGACCTCTTTGACTGAGACTGTGGATTTTTTCCCCCATTCCTCACTGCGAGAAGATTGCGCCCGCCGAATGCTTCATGAATTATCGGGGAAACTGCTTGTCCCGCCTGAGTATACTGAGGCTGAGGATCCTTCGACTAAACACTGGGTGGGGACCGCTGCCCGCTTTCTTCTTGCGGTAAGCACCTCCACTTATCTGTTAACTTCTGCTTTTGATAAACCCTGACGCGAAAAATCGTTGTTATCGTAGGCGGGTGTTGGTTTGTCCCAAATCGGGATGACCAACGAGAAGCTCCACACGGCCAACTTGCGCGGTGAGATGGAAGCGGAGAAGCTGCGGAAGCGGATTGGAGAGCTGGAGGCGGAATAACTCAAGGGGCGAGCTGCATTTCGGGCGGAGGCCAAAGCGGAGTTGGAGAAGGAGCATGCTGACGTCCTTAAGGATCTCCGTGCAAATCTGTCCCGGGGAGTCCAGAAAGTGAACAGCTTGATGGCTGACAAGGAGATATTGGAAGCGGATGTGTATCGACTGCGCGGACGCGTGGATGAACTGGAGACGGCTCAGGCAAAGAGTGTGCTTAGGCAAAAGACTGAAGTTGATGCTGCGGCCAAGTCGGCGGTTGCTTCTTACCTGTTGTCTCCCGCCTTCCGTAAGATTGATGATGCCAAACGCTCCAAAGTGATTGCTGATACGGTGGCTTTGATCCGACATTTGTTCCGACGTGAGCATCCTGATCTGGAGTAGGATACAGACGCCGTGTGGGATGCGGTGGTAGCTTGGGGCTCCTCCGAAGGTGACGTCAATTCTGAGAATGATTTAACGGTGTCGGCTGGAGGCGATGAAGCAAGCTCGCGGGGCGGAGGCAATTCTTAAAGTGTTGTGTTTACTACCTTTATTTTGGAGTCGAGTGTGTCCTCGACTGTGAACCTTGCCTGTAACTTTGTTTTTCTGCACTCTTGACATTGTCCGCTTGAATGCGGCCTTTTATGCTTCCTAATTATCATTATTTTGGTACGCGTGTTGTTCTCATTATGTGGGGTATTCCTGAGCGGGGGTATTGGGAGCAGTTTATTCTGCTTCGTGGTAGCGATTAGGGATAACCCATGTCCCAGGATGCGTTTTTTAGGATCTCACTCTGCCTTCGGGGTGGCGTGTTAGGAGCGAGTCCCTGCCCCCAGGGCGTGTCGCGGGAGGAGTTATTCTGCTTCGTGGTAGCGTTTAGGAATAACCCATGTCCCGGGATGCGTTTTTAGGATCTCGCTCCGCATTCTGGGTGGCGTGTTAGGATCGAGTCCCTGCCCCTCAAGGCGTGTCGCGGGCAGGTTATTCTGCTTCGTGGTAGCGTTTTAGGAATAACCCATGTCCCGGGATGCATTTTTTAGGATCTCGCTCCGCCTTCGGGGGTGGCGTGTTAGGAGCGAGTCCCTGTCCCTTAGGACGTGTCGCGGGAGGGGTTATTCTGCTTTGTGGTAGCGCTGTAGGAATAACCCATGTCCCGCGATGCGTTTTTTAGGATCTCGCTCTGCCTTCGGGGTGGCGTGTTAGGAGCGAGTCACTGCCCCTTAAGGCGTGTCGCGGCAGGGGTTATTCTGCTTCGTGGTAGCGTTTAGGAATAACCCATGTCCCAGGATGCATTTTTAGGATTTCGCTCCGCCTTCGGGGTGGCGTGTTAGGCGTGAGTCCCTGCCCCTCAGGGCGTGACTGGGCGGGTTATTCTGCTTCGTGGTAGCGTTTTAGAAAAACCCATGTCCCGGGATGCGTTTTTTAGGATCTCGCTCTACCTTCGGGGTGGCGTGTTAGGAGCGAGTCTCTGCCCCCAAGGCGTGTCGCGGGAGGGGTTATTCTGCTTCGTGATAGCGTTTCGGAATAACCCATGTCCCGGGATGCATTTTTAGGATCTCTCTCCGCATTCGGGGTGGCGTGTTAGAAGCGAATCCCTGCCCCTCAAGGCGTGTCGCGGGCGGGTTATTCTACTTCGTGGTAGCGTTTTAGGAATAACCCATGTCCCGGGATGCGTTTTTTAGGATCTCGCTCCACCTTCGGGGTGGCGTGTTAGGAGCGAGTCCTTGCCCCTCAGGGCGTGTCGCGGGAGGGGTTATTATGCTTCATGGTAGCGCTGTAGGAATAACCCATGTCCCGGGATGCGTTTTTTAGGATCTCGCTCTGCCTTCGGGGTGGCGTGTTAGGAGCGAGTCCCTGCCCATCAAGGCGTGTCGCGGGAGGGGTTATTCTGCTTCGTGGTAGCGTTTAGTAATAACCCATGTCCCGGGATGCGTTTTTAGGATCTCGCTCCGCCTTCCGGGTGGCGTGTTAGGAGAGAGTCCCTGCCCCTCAGGCGTGTCGCGGGCGGGTTATTCTGCTTCGTGGTAGCGTTTTAGGAATAACCCATGTCCTGGGATGTGTTTTTTAGGATCTCGCTCTGCCTTCGGGGTGGCGTGTTAGGAGCTAGTTCTTGCCCCTCAAGGCGTGTCGCGGATGGGTTATTCTGATTCGTGGCAGCGTTTTAGAAATAACCCATGTCCCGGGATGCGTTTTTTAGGATCTCGCTCTACCTTCGGGGTGGCGTGTTAGGAGCGAGTCCCTGCCCCTCAGGGCCTGTCGCGGGAGGGGTTATTCTGCTTCGTGGTAGCGTTTAGGAATAACCCATGTCCCGGGATGCGTTTTTAGGATCTCGCTCTGCCTTCGAGGTGGCGTGTTAGGAGCGAGTCCCTGCCCCTCAGGGCGTGTCGCGGGCGGGTTATTCTGCTTCGTGGTAGCGTTTTAGGAATAACCCATGTCTCGGGATGCGTTTTTAGGATCTCGCTCCGCCTTCGGGGTGGCGTGTTAGGAGTGAGTCCCTGCCCCTCAAGGCATGTCGCGGGCGGGTTATTCTTCTTCGTGGTAGCGTTTTAGGAATAACCCATTCGGAGACATGTTGCAATGAACTACGAAGATGCATGCATTGAACACTGAAATAAGATTACATTTTACTCCACCGAATAATACTTGCGCAAGTGCAGTGCGTTCCACATCTTGATTACGGCTTCCCCGCCCATGGTGGCGAGCTTGTAGGTGCTCAAACCGATTTTGTCGCTTATGAGGTATGGACCTTCCCAGTTTGCTGCCTGCTTTCGATGCCTCTCTTTCTCCCTCTTCTCGAACATTCTTTTAAGCACCATATCCCCTTCCTCCAGTGGTCGAGGACGCACTTTGTTATTGAATGCTTTCGCCACCTTTTCCATTTCCACAATTGTGCGAGTCAGAGCCGCCTCTTGCCTCACTTATGTCATGTTCAGCTGGTGGAGTAAGTTAGCATGGTTTTCTTCTAGATCGTAAGCTCAGATGCGGAGTGTTGGCCGTTGCGTTTCCGTTGGAATGACCGCCTCACATCTGTAAGTGAGAGCAAATGGTGTTTCGCCCGTTGCAGTTTTATGCGTGGTCCTATGAGCCCAAAGGATATGGGGAAGCTCGGTCGTCCAGGCTCCCTTTGCTTCGCCCAGCCTCCTCTTTAGACCTCGCAGGATCAGCTTATTTGACGATTCCACCTGTCCGTTCGCTTGCGGGAACGCCACTGACGCCAGGCTGAGCTTTATACCATACTCTTGATAGAACTTCTCAAACGGGCGACAATCAAACTGCGCTCTGTGATCCGTTACGATAGTTTCGGGAATTCCGAAGCGTATCAGGATGTTGTTGAAGAGGAACTTCTGTACCCGAGCACTGGTGATTGCTTCAAGAGGTTCAGCCTCTATCCATTTGGTGAAGTAGTCAACGACTACCACCAAATACTTCTTGCCCAGCGGCGCGTTAGGGAAAGGTCCTAGAAGGTCTAGACCCCACTTCGCGAAAGGCCAGGGGCTTACGATTCCTTTCATTCCGGAGGCGGGATGGTGGTGCTTATCCGCGTGTGCTTGGCATGCGTGACATTCGCGCACCATCTTGAGAGCATCATTCTTCACAGTGGGCCAATAATATCCTTGTAAGAGGACAGCTCTTTCGAGGCTTCTTGGGCCGATATGGGTGGCGCAAGTTCCCATATGGATCATCTTTAGGGCTTCCTCCGCCTCCTCGCTTCCTAAGCACTTCAAGTAAGCGCCTGTGAAGGAACGCTTATATAATTCTCGCCCCACCACAGTGTACCGAGTGGCCTTCCGACGCAGGGTTTTGGCCGCCGCCGCATCTCCTGGTATCTCTTCACGTTCAAGAAATCCGAACAACTGGCTTTTCCAATCTTGATGGCTCGCGCCTGCTGAATACACTACGACGACCACTTCCTTCATTACTATGACTTGTCTCTCGCCCTCAAAGTCCATGGCGGTGGCTAACTTGGATAATGCGTCGGCATGCGCGTTGCCCTCACGCCTGACGTGTTCCAACGTCCAATCCTCCATCTGTGCAAGTGCTCCTTGGGCCTTTCTTGCTAACCAAATTAACTCCTCCTCCTTTAGCGTAGTATAGCGGGTTGGGTTTTAATGTCCACCCGGGTCCTAGATTTGATGACTACTCGGTGAATTCTTGTTATCTAGCAATGAAACTTTAATGCAAGTCTAAACTAACAAACAAACAAAGCAACTAAACGGTTGTTTTCAGGTTAAGAGAGGTCACCCGGATATGGTTCCCCCTAGACTGCAGTTAAGCCGGATTGCAATTACCAAGTTCAGTTTCTATGAAAGTTATACTGCGGAAGGTTCTTAAACAGCCTGAAGTCTCGACTAAAGGTCTTCAGACCCTCTCAATCTGAGTCTCTAGCGGGCGACTAACCTCCACTGGAGTAAACAGATTGAGGCCCTACGAACAAAAGCTCCACTACCGAAGTGAATTCGGTATAGAATAGTGAGTTGGCTCCTCGACTAAAGTCACCAACTCCCTACCTTCAATCAAGGATGCTCTATCAACCTAGGCAGATATTCTCATTCTAGGTTAAAGCAGAAACAACAGGAATTTGATCAGGATTCATGCCATTCAATCTTTCAAACCTCAATTGAATATAATCAAATCATAGAATCAGTACTTGGGTTCATACAATCAAACCTAACATACAAATCTAGGGTTCTCCATACCCAGATGAATGGGAGAACTACTCCATGGAGAAAGAAGCAAAAGCAGAATCAGACGCGGAATTCATACTGTGAAGGATGGATTCCTGCTCCTGGACGTTGATCGGCACTTCTCCAAGCTCAAGCCAAGATCCAATGGTGATGAAGATCAAGCTAGGGAACTTGGGAACTCTTGCTCGTCGCTTTCTCTCTCTAGGAATCGCTCTGTCTCTCTAAAACTCGAATCCCCCTCTCTTTTGGCTGAAATCTGCTTAAAAGGGCATCACTGGGCAAAACACGGTCGAGGGCACGGCCGTGCTTTGCTCTAGCCTGCCCGTGCTTTGCCAAGTGTTAATTACACGGTCATACTGTTAGGAGAAACACGGGCGTGCTTTTGGTGGACACGGCCGTGTTCTGTCTCAGCCCTGCCCGTGTTTTGAGCTAGTGTTTTCCAAACTCAGATCAAGTCTCGGCAGTAAAAGCACGGTCTAGGAACACGGCCGTTTTCTGATTTTGGCGTGCCCGTGTTTTGGCTCCAGCTCGACCGAATGACTTCCGTATGCCCCGAAACTCGTGCTTAGCCTTTCCTTTGACGCCTGGGACCTGAAATATGACAAAGTAGCACAACCCGGCGTAAAATAGGCCAAAAATACACGACTATGCCCCTCAAACGGATAAGAACTAAGGGTGCAAATAAGTGCAATTACATCATTATCAAATTCCCCCATACTTAACCGTTTGCTTGCCCCCAAGCAAACCAAGTCAGACACAAGGTAAGCTCAAAAACGTTTCAATCAAGCATGCTTAAGGGCATATCATATCGGCACAAAACACGTGGATCATACTGGCTTTCAATCATTAACACATGGACAACCTCAATGACAACCTAGACAACCACCACAGATGACATTCGAATGCAATAAAATCGAGCAAAGGAAGAGTCTCCCTTCTGTTCACCAACCAATATAGACTTGACCCAACCACTTATTCAAAACAGTCACTTCATGCACAAAGCTCAAGATATCAGAATTAAGACCGAGCAATCTAGGTCCTCACCGGGATAAAGAGTATAGATAATATGAGAAAATGAATCGCTCACTCTCGACCAGTGGGGTCAGGACAATTTGATGCGAAAAATGCGCATGCTTAATCTCTCAATCCCTAACATCTCTTCATCATGAATGCAGCCTCTAAGTGCTAGAGTTCACATATGGGGTGTCACCACTAACTAATCCGGAGGTCTTAGACACAGGTTCAGATGACTAGCTAGGGTCTCGGACATGGGGAAAAGGCCTTTTAGGTGGTGGAAGTATTCATACAGAACAAGGTTCCACATATCCAAACCCAACAAACTCGCAGTCAATCAAACCAATAACTTTCTTTTTGCTATTCTGCATTACTCAAATTCTTCAGAGCACAAGAGCGAAGAGGGTTACATAAATGCTAGTATTTCTAAGCCAGACTGCTAAGAAACACTACTAAATGGGCATTACTCAGATTTTTGGTGGTGGCTCTCTTTTGCTTTCATTTTTTTTCTTTGTTTTTCTTTCATTAGTTTTCATTTCTTAAGAGAACCACCACCTCTGCACATTTTCAAACACCTGCCCACCTTTTAAGCACTACCTCCAACCCTCATATTACGTTTAGCAGAAACAGCAGAAAACATGTAAAAATCACTCTGTGGAACCTTCTAAAAGATGCAAAAGGGTGACTTTTCATTGAAGACCAAAAGAAAGGAAAACAAACGGCTCAAAGGGGCTGACTAGGGGGTATGACACACCAGGACAGTCAATTTGGTCGTGGGCTAATCCTATGCCTCCATCATCTTAGCTAATGACAACGTGAATGCTGCACATCATGGAAGAGGAAACTATCGCACAAGAAAGAAACGAGCAGGCTCAAGTCTCACATGGCTACCTATATGCTCTATCTCTTGTTCTGATTCCCTGAACTAGATGCATAAATGACTGTCAAAAGCAAGTGATCAAACCAAGTCACATTTGGTAAGCAAACAGTTGAAAAACTTAACCCCTACACAATTCTGCTGCACATCTCAGTCATCACAATGAGTTGTCTTAGTCACACTCAAGTTGTCATGCATCAAGTCAAAAGCCATTCAATTCACTAATCACATCCACAGTGCCAATACGATCAAACATCAAGCAAACAGCCGTGCTTGGAGCCCTCAAATCTCAAGATTTTGACAGTGGACTAGGCTCCAAGCACACATATATACATTCCAATTCATACAAAGAACCCCCCTACACTTAAATGAGACAATGTCCTCAATGGAGCAGAGGGAAGGGGAACGATGTTACCGTGAAAGGAGAATAGGAACGGGGACTGGAAGGCAGACCAGTCCAGAGAGGGAGGCACAGAGCTAGAGACAACAAAAGACACACACACTGGGTGAAAGAACCGGAGTTCCAGGTCTACAATCCAAGATAAAAAAACAAAACAAAACGAAACCACAAAACATGGAGTCTCAGTATGGAACACAAATAAAGCACAGAACCAGCTCTAGAAGGCATCACCACCATCGCCGGTGGGTGGAGGGTACTCATCCTCAAACCCGGGGGACTGCACGAACGGGTAGTGGACCACATTCAGGTCCAAGCCTAAGTAGGACATAATGTACTGCTGGCCCGACATGAGACGACGCCCTCGGTCCCGCTCACGATCAAGGCGGGTGTGGATGCGCTCCTGGCCGGCCAGGATGCGCTCGTTCTGCTGAGCGATTGCCGCCAACTGGTCAGAAATGGGCACCACCACTGGAGGAGGAGACCCTGGAGAAGGAGACCGGGGAGCAGGAGAGGGGCTTGCAGGAGCCTGGTCACGATGAACAGCGCGACGGGGAACTCGGCGTCCACCAGCGGCGCTCGACTCGGGCTGGTCGCCCGCTGCAGGTAGAGGTGGCTGAGGAAGGCCCGCGATCCAGTGCACACTCCCGTGGCGAGAAACCATGTGCTGGTGGCGGAGAGTAGCCTCGCTGAGTGGGGTTGGCCCGCGGACCAACGTCATCCCCGTGTAGTCAACCCCGTAGTGGCGGGCCAAGGCGGTGATCACTGGGCGACATACAAGGCTGCGAGTCAGGCTGCTGGCGGCTTTAGTGAACGTCCGGGCGAGCACAGAGCCCAGCTGGATGGTGTCCTCAGAACGACCCATCGCATCCATGAACCAGAGTGTCCGGAGTGTGACCCGGTTGGATGAACCTTTGCTGGGTGTGTAGGAAGTGCAGAGCAAGTGGTTGAGGATCCGCCACTCCGGACGGAGGAGAGTGGCCCTCGTCTGGCTGGCAACGTACTCTTCATCCACATGGTTCGGCATGCAAATGCGCTGAAAGTAAGCCTGGGAAGCGAAGTCGGTGGGATCAGAGGGTCCAAGCGTAGTGTCGGCCCGACGGCCTCCCGGGAATTGAGATCAAGTGCATTGGCGAACTCCCAGTAACTGAGGGAGTGCGCCACCCCGCCGAGTGTGAATTGAACCGCATCAGCATGGTCGAAGTTCCCCTTCAAGTTGTGGTGGAAGGTGGCGTAGAACTCCCAGACGAGCTCCTTGTAGGTCGGCTCGGCGAGGGTGAGAAGACGCCGCCAACCATAGGGGCGAACCACGGCCTCCATCTGTGGCCTGGCATGAAGCACCTCGAACACCTCAAAATCGAGGTGCAGGTGCTCGGCGATGGTGCGGTTACGGAGGTTCCGCAACATATGGCGCTGGGTGATGCTCAGCTGGTCGAGATAAACCTCCATGATCTTGCAAAACACAAGGGAGTACAAAGGGCACAATAGCAAACGGAGTCAATGTTAGGCCAAAACCACACCGGGAGCCCTCATATCGAAAGATATGGACAGTGGACTAGACTCCCGGCGAAACAAGCATACCCATCACACGAGAATTACACCACAGAACACACACCGGGAGCCCTCAAATCGAGCGATTCGGACAGTGGACTAGGCATCCGGTGAAACAAGCATACCAACACTGGACCAAATAAGCACCAATCGAGGCACCACCCACAAACCACACAAGCACGCATACAATGCAACATGCAAATGGTAGGCCGAATGACTGAAATCCCGAGGCAAATATAGAACAACCAAATAGCGTCATCGGCCTACCCAATTATCCCCAAACCATTCCACAATCATAAGTTCTTCACCTAACTCTAGGTATCGATTCTCCATTAAATAAAAGAAAAAAAAAGGAGAACACACCTGGAGACGCAAGGAGAGACCACGAGAGAGGTGAAGAAAGTGGAAAAGGCACCCTAAGTCGCTGGAAAACACACCGGAGACTCGCCGGAGAACTCACCGCCGACGACCCAACCTCGGCCAAACAAGCCCAAATCTTTGGGGAATGTGCTCCTCGACGCCAGGAGCGTGGGGGCGTTCGCGGTTTGTGATTTGGAGGTCGGGAGAGGGAGTTATGGCCGGAAAATCGACGGAGAAGATGAAAGGGCCGAGTTTCCGGCGAGAGAGATGGCTGGGAATTTGAAAAAACTGATCTGGTGGGTTGGGGGGAGGAAAAATCGAATTTTATAGGGGGGGGGGCAGTGAAACACGAGTGGGCTAGAACACGGCCGTGTTCGGCCTATTCCGCGCCCGTGTTTTTACTGCCGAGGCCGTGTTTCCCCCCTTTGAAAACACGGGCGGGTTGGGGCCAAAACACGACTGTGTTTTGGAAGCCCAGCTCCCATGTTTTTACTGCCGAGAGCAGTTCAGGGCTAAGATCAAAACACGGGCGGGCAGGGGGCAAAACACGGTCATGTTTTCATCCCCTGGCACCCGTGCTTTTAGTGCCGAGCCCAAAATGCTATTTTTCAAAATTTCAATCTCAAACCACCAAGACTCATTCGTGCCCCGGCTCTAAAATTTACCCAATCACACATTAAAAAGAACCGCCCGAGGCACGAAAAACTTTCCAGACAGACTCAAAGATTCAAAAACCGACAAAAAGTGAAATAAAAAATAAAAACAAAGGGTAGAAATGCAAACCGTGGTGGGGTTGCCTCCCCACAAGCGCTTCTTTACCGTCTTTTAGCTGGACTCCCATGGCGGGACTAAGGGTCCGCGAAGTCCACTGCCAGCTCCACACGTTCGACCTCGCCTCCCAAGTAGAGTTTGAGACGATGGCCATTCACTTTAAATGGTTCAGTCTGCGGGTTGGCAATCTCGATCGTGCCATACGGGAACACCTGTGTGACCGTGTACGGTCCAGACCACCAGGAACGGAGTTTTCCGGGAAAGAGCTTCAGGCGAGAGTTATAAAGGAGAACTTGATCACCAACCTGGAACTCTTTCGGACCCCGCAACCGTGCATCGTGCAGGCGCTTAGTGTTCTCCTTGTACAGCTTTGTGTTCTCATAGGCGTGGTAACGCCACTCTTCCAGCTCCAACATCTGCATTTTGCGCTCAACACCTGCAACATTAACATCCAAATTTAGCAGCTTAAGGGCCCAGAAGGCCTTGTGCTCTAGCTCCACAGGCAGATGGCATGCCTTTCCATAGACCAGCCCGTACGATGAGGTACCAATCGGTGCCTTGTAGGCAGTGCGGTATGCCCACAGAGCATCATCGAGCTTGGTGGACCAATCCTTGCGGGATAGATTCACCGTCTTCTCCAGGATACGCTTGAGCTCCCGGTTCATCAGCTCGGCCTGACCACTTGTTTGAGGATGGTAGGCCACGGACACCTTATGAGTTACACCATAGCGAGACAACAATTTATCGAACTGACCCTGGAAATGGGTGCCTCGGTCACTTATGATGGCTCTAGGTGTCCCGAACCGGGAGAATAGCTGCTTCAGAAAACCACAAACATGTCTGGCATCATTAGTGGGCAAAGCTTGCGCCTCAGCCCACCTAGAGACGTAGTCAACAGCAACAAGGATATAGGTATTACCAAAAGATGGAGCGAAGGGGCCCATGAAGTCGATACCCCAGACATCAAAAATCTCACAAGTTATAAACACATTCTGGGGCATCTCATCACGGGCAGAGATGTTACCTGACCTCTGGCATCGGTCGCACCTGCGTGCGAAGGCGTCTGCGTCCTTGAAGAGCGTGGGCCAGTAGAAGCCTGACTGGAGCACCTTCCTCGCCGTGCGGTTCCCTCCGTGGTGACCGCCAGTAGGTCCTTCATGACAGTGAGATGGAATGGCCTCCATCTCACTCTCCATAACACATCGACGGATGATCCCGTCGGCTCCGATCCTGAAGAGATGAGGGTCATCCCAGAAGTAGTGCTTCAGGTCGGAGAAGAACTTCCTCTTGGTGTGAGTTGTCATCCCCTTGGGAGCTGCTGGCCCACAAGATAGTTCGCAAAATCGGAATACCAGGGGGTGACACTCTCCACCAGGCACATCATCATCAGTCTCTCATCTGGGAAGGAGTCGTTGATCTCCTCCTCGAGGTTGTCCGCAGCGGGTGCGTCCAACCGGGAGAGGTGATCGGCAGCAACATTCTTCGCTCCCTTCTTGTCTCGATTCTCATTGTCAAACTCCTGCAGCAGTAAGATCCATCGTATGAGCCTAGGCTTGGCATCAGCCTTGCTCATCAAGTATCGAATCGCGGAGTGATCTGTATACACGGTCACATGGGACAAGACCAGATAAGGACGAAATTTATCGAAGGCAAACACCACCGCGAGCAGCTCCTTCTCTGTGGTGGTGTAGTTCTCCTGGGCATCATTCAGGGTCTTCGAGGCGTAGTAGATAGGTCGGAAATGCTGATCTCGCCTCTGCCCCAATACAGCTCCAACAGCAAAGTCACTAGCATCGCACATAAGCTCAAATGGCAGGGACCAATCAGGAACAACCATGATAGGAGCTTAAGTGAGCTTCTCCTTCAAGGTCATGAAAGCCGATGTGCATGCATCAGTGAACTGGAAGGGGGCATCCTTCTCTAGAAGCTTAGTCAGGGGCAGAGCAATCTTCGAGAAATCCTTGATGAACCGCCTGTAGAACCCTGCATGACCAAGAAAACTCCGGATTCCCTTAACAGATGTAGGAGGAGGCAGCTTGCTGATAGTCTCGATCTTCGATCTGTCCACCTCAATCCCCATCTTGGAGATCTTATGCCCAAGAACTATGCCTTCTCGAACCATGAAGTGACACTTCTCCCAACTCAGTGCCAGGTTCGTTTCTTCACACCGTTTAAGGACAAGCTCCAGATTATGGAGACAGTGAGAGAATGAGTCTCCATAAACCGAGAAATCGTCCATAAACACCTCCATAATCTCGCCGACCAGACGGTCAAAGACGGCGAGCATGCATCGCTGAAAAGTGGCAGGGGCATTGCATAGCCCGAATGGGATCCTCCGGTAGGCAAAGGTGCCGAAGGGGCAGGTGAAAGTGGTCTTCGCCTGGTCCTCCGGTGCAATAGGGATCTGGAAGTACCCGGACATCATATCCAGGAAACAGTAGAACTCGTGCCTCGCCAGTCTCTCCAGCATCTGATCAATGAATGGCAGCGGGAAGTGGTCCTTCCGAGTGGCGTCGTTGAGACGCCGGTAATCAATGCAGACACGGTACCCAGTCACCGTGCGCATCGGGATCAGCTCATTCTTCTCGTTAGGCACCACATTCATCCTGCCCTTTTTGGGTACCACCTGGGTGGGATTGACCCACTCGCTGTCGGAAATGGCGAAGATGATCCTCGCGTCCAGCAGCTTCACGATCTCTGCCCGAACCACTGCCTCCAGGTTCGATGTCAGTCTTCTCTGTGGCTGTCTCACTGGCCGTATCTCATCCTCCATCAGTATCCGGTGGGAGCAGAAAGAAGGGCTGATCCCCCGGATGTCTGTGATCTTCCACGCGAGAGCTCGCTCGTACCACTTCAGCAAGGCCACCAGTCTGTTCTTCTGCTCGGGTGTGAGGGTCGAGTTGATGATGAATGGCAGCTTATTCCCCTCCCGGAGAAATGCATACTCCAAATGAGGAGGGAGGGGCTTAAACTCCAGCTCTGGTGGTTCCTCCAAGGAAGTAGCGATGCGGGTGGAGGATGAGATCGGTTTGAACAGCCTGTCGCCCTCCAAGAAGGGGCCACTCTCCAACTCGGCCAACTGCTCCGCCAACTGCGGCTCCTGCGATGCCTGCTCACCTAGCAAAATACAACGCTCAAGAGCATCGTTAGTACCCGCACTCGATATAGCGAGTGCGGTCTCAAAATCAGTAAGCATATCACAATAATCTATGTCATCATGCAAATGAGAGTGTTTCCCATTCTCAGACACAGAGAAAGTAGCTTGTTCATCACCAGCACGCAGAATCAATTTACCACTATGCACATCAATAAGCGCCTTGGCGGTGGCGAGAAACGGTCTACCCAAAATCAAAGGTACATCCACATCCTCATTTATATCCAAAATAACAAAGTCAACAGGATATGTGAATGCACTCACATTAACAAGCAAGTCCTCAATGATACCCCTAGGATGCACGATAGAACGATCAGCTAACTGAATGCTCATCCTAGTAGTTCTAGGTTCACCTAGGCCTAGCTTCTTAAACAACTTGTAAGGCATGACATTTATGCTAGCGCCTAGGTCCGCCAAGGACTTTCCTACATGCATGCTGCCAATAACAAGAGGGATAGTGAAACTCCCTGGGTCTTTTCGCTTCTCGGACAGCTTGTTCTGCAGGATAGCAGAACACTCCTCGCTCAGCATCACTGTCGAAAGATCCCCAAGTTTCTTCTTGTTGGTGAGGAGACCCTTCATGAACTTGGCATACTTGGGCATCTTTGACAGTGCCTACACGAACGGCATGCTGATGTTGACCTGCTTCAACATTGCCATGAACTTGGCAAACTCAGTCTCCAACTTGTCTTTATGTAGGCGAGTGGGGAAAGGAAGCTGGGGTACATGCTCCTTAACCATTGGCTGTGGCTTGGGAGCAGGCGTTTCATCGTCTTCCCCCACTTCTGCAGTATCACCTGGAAGTGTTGAAGCAGGTAGTGGCTCATCTCGACTGGGCTGGGCAGGAGAAGCTGATGTCGTCTTGCCACTACTGGTAGTGATGGCATCAAGCTGCTGGTGCTGGTGAGGATCACGAGGATTCGGAACAGTGGTGGCAGGCAGAGTCCCCGGTGCCCTGGTAGTGTTTTGGCGGGCCAAGATACCCACCTGGTTCTGCAGATCTTGCAAAATGGCACCTTGGTTCCTCTGACCTGCCTCCAGTGAGACTATGCTCTGGTCCAACCTCGTGACAGTTGCCTGAGTGCTAGTCATGAATGAAGCTAGAATGTTTTCCAGCTTCGTCATCTGATTATCTAGAGCCGGAGCTGCTGCTGGCTCGGCAAACTGTCGCTGGGGCTGCTGGAATGGTTGCCCCTGCCTAGGCTGGTAAGGCTGCTGCTGTGGGGCTGGCCCCTGTCGAGCCTGGAAAGGCTGCCTCTGCTGAAAACCACCAGCTGGTGCTGGGAAATCAGGTGATTTAGTGGTGTTGCTGCTCCAAGCGAAATTGGGATGCTGGCGCCACCCCTCATTATATGTATTGCTGTACGGGTCGAGGCGCCGAGCATTGGCGATGAAGTCCAACTGCTCTTGGGGAGTAGTAGACTCCCTCATAGCCTGGCAGTCTTCCACTAAGTGATTTGAGCTCTCACACCACTGACCTTGAGCTACTGGAGGTGTAGCCAAACCTCTGCCCGGAATAAGACTGTTGGGCTGCTTCAATGTCTGCACTAACTCAGCTACCTGCTGCTCGAGCCCGGATCTGGTCTCCATGGCGTGCACACCACGGTCCCGGGAATGTCTGCCTCTGCTGCTCTGCCCCCAAGAATGATCTCTGGCAGCAAAGGTATTGATCATCTGGTTCAGCTCGGGTGGATTCTTAGTAAGAATATCCCCTCATGGGCATAGAGACTCAATCACCCTCTGGCTTTCCGGAGAGAGAGCACTGTAGAAGTTCCCCACTGTGAATGCATCACTGAAGCCATGATGAGGACACTGCCAGAAATATCCCATGTACCGCTCCCATGCATCACGAAGTGACTCATCTGGCTCTTGGCGGAAGTGAGTGATCTCCCGCTGGATCTCTGTAGTCTTCGATGCCGGATAGTACCTGTGCACGAATTTGTCAGCCAGATCGTCCCAAGAGGTGATGGACAATGGGGGCTGGGTCTCCAACCACCTCTTAGCATTCCCCGCCAGAGAATGGGGGAAAAGGTGAAGGCGGATTGCATCATCGGGGACACCATTCAGTTTGAACCCGTTCGTCAGCTGCACAAAATGGGAAAGATGTACCCTGGCCTCCTCATCCTTCAAGCCATGGAACTGGATAGAGGATGTAATGAGCTGAATCCACCATGGCTTGATCTCGAAGTTGTTTGCTGGAATAGGCGGGTAGAGGATGACCGGGCGGATGTCAGCAATCCGTGGAGTGTAGTAGTACTCCAAGGTGGGACTCGGCGGCGGGTGATGATAATGAACCCCATCTACCTGGGGTATGGGGTTGTTCCCCAGGACCTGATTCACCGGGGGAGCCTGCTGAGGATTCCCCTGGTGTGGATTGTAATCTCTGTCCATCCTGTACTCTTCCTCAGAATCGCTGCTCAGGTGGCCGTCTATGCGCTCTTCCGTAGCCAGTCTAGCTCGCTGTTGTCTCCTGAGTTGGCGACAGGTGCGGTCAATCTCTGGATTGAACGGCAGTAAACCTACCGACTGGCTACGGGTCATGCACTACCTGCACACACTCAAGCAAGCAAACCCGTGAAGGCACAAGTGGGACAAAGCAAACAATGCGAAAAGAAAAGCTAAATTAACAGAAATCACTTTTCTTCAACAACCTAGCCGTCCCCGGCAACGGCGCCAAAAACTTGACTCACTTCTACTGTCACCCTAAGAATTGGCCAAGTGTAACCACTTTCTAAAGCGTAGTATAGCGGGTTGGGTTTTAATGTCAACCCGGGTCCTAGATTTGATGACTACTCGGTGAATTCTTGTTATCTAGCAATGAAGCTTTAATGCAAGTCTAAACTAACAAACAAGCAAAGTAACTAATCGGTTGTTTTCAGGTTAAGAGAGGTCACCCGGATATGGTTCCCCCTAGACTGCAGTTAAGCCGGATTGCAATTACCAAGTTCAGTTTCTATGAAAGTTATACTGCGGAAGGTTCTTAAACAGCCTGAAGTCTCGACTAAAGGTCTTCAGACCCTCTCAATCTGAGTCTCTAGCGGGCGACTAACCTCCACCGAAGTAAACAGATTGAGGCCCTACGAAAAAAACCTCCACTATCGAAGTGAATTCGGTACAGAATAGTGAGTTGGCTCCTCGACTAAAGTCACCAACTCCCTACCTTCAATCAAGGATGCTCTATCAACCTAGGCAGATATTCTCATTCTAGGTTAAAGCAGAAACAACAGGAATTTGATCAGGATTCATGCCATTCAATCTTTCAAACCTCAATTGAATATAATCAAATCATAGAATCAGTACTTGGGTTCATACAATCAAACCTAACATTCAAATCTAGGGTTCTCCATACCCAGATGAATGGGAGAACTACTCCATGGAGGAAGAAGCAAAAGCAGAATCAAGCGCAGAATTCATACTGTGAAGGATGGATTCCTGCTCCATGATGTTGATCGGCACTTCTCCAAGCTCAAGCCAAGCTCCAATGGTTATGAAGATCAAGCTAGGGCACTTCGGAACTCTTGCTCGTCGCTTTCTCTCTCTAGGAATCGCTCTCTCTCTAAAACTCGAATCCCCCTCTCTTTTGGCTGAAATCTGCTTAAAAGGGCATCACTGGGCAAAACACGGTCGAGGGCACAGCCGTGCTTTGCTCCAGCCCGCCCGTGCTTTGCCAAGTGTTAATTACACGGTCATACTGTTGGGAGAAACACGGGCGTGCTTTTGGTGGACACGGCCGTGTTCTGTCTCAGCCCTGCCCGTGTTTTGAGCTAGTGTTTTCCAAACTCAGATCAAGTCTCGGCAGTAAAAGCACGGTCTAGGAACACGGCCGTGTTCTGATTTAGGCGTGCCCATGTTTTGGCTCCAGCTCAACCGAATGACTTCCGAATGCCCCGAAACTCGTGCTTAGCCTTTCCTTTGACGCCTGGGACCTGAAATATGACAAAGTAGCACAACCCGGCGTAAAATAGGCCAAAAATACACGAATATGCCCCTCAAATGGATAAGAACTAGGGGTGCAAATACGTGCAATTACATCGTTATCACCCATCCACTGACAACTTCCACGCTTCATCTTCCTAATGCGTTCCCTCGTCGAGGGCAAAACCTTCAACAATGAAGTCGGCCAAGACTTGGGCCTTCACAACTGGTCTAGGGGCGTAAGAGATGTCATGTTCGCTCAGCTCTACCGCCCACTTCATCATTCTTCCCGAGGTGTCCATACCTTGCAGTATTTTCTTGAGAGGGAGGTTGGACAAGACGGTGATAGGATGACCTTGGAAATATGGCTGCAACTTCCGGGCCGTCATAGCGACTGCTAGGACTGCTTTTTCGACCACCAAATACCTTGTCTCCGCCGGAAGTAACGCCTTGCTGACATAATATACTGGTTGATCATTGCCGTCTTCCGCCCTTCTTACTAGCACCGAGCTAACAGCCTGATGCGATACTGCCAAGTATAAGAAAAGATGCTCTCCGGTGATGGGAGCACAAGCACTGGGGGCGATGACAGTTGTTCCTTGAGGCGTAAGCAAGCCTCGTTGCACTCTTCGCTCCATCTGAAGCGGGTTGTTGACTTTTTCAGGATTTGAAAAAATGGTGAACATTTATCGGCTGAGCGGGGTATGAACCGGCTCAACGCCGCCATTTTCCCGTTGAAAGCTTGTAATTCTTTGATTGTTCTTGGGGCTTTGAGTTGTAAGGTGGCTTCGATTTGCTTTGGATTAGCTTCGATTCCACGCTTTGTAATTAAGAAGCCCAAGAACTTTCCCGCTTCTGCCCCGAACACACACTTCATTGGGTTTAGGCGCAACCCGTGCTTTCTCATGTTTGTGAACTTCTCTCTCATATCTTGTAGGTGCGTTCCCGCCTCTTTGCTTTTTACCAACACGTCATCGACATATGCCTCCACGTTTCTCCCTATTTGATGGCGTAACACTGCGTCCACCATTCGCTGGTACGTCGCCCCAGCATTCTTCAAGCCAAAGGGCATGACTACCCAACAGTAGTTTCCCGTTGCCGTCATGAAGGCGGTTTTTTCTTGATCCTCTTCAGCAAGGCTTATTTGATGATAGCCTGAGAACATGTCCAGGAAGCTTAACATGGAATGATTGGTTGTGGTGTCGATAAGCCGATCAATCCTTGGAAGCGGTACGCATCCTTCGGACAGGCACTGTTCAGACTCGTGAAGTCCACACAAATGCGCCACAAACCCGAACTCTTTTTGACAAACACTGGATTGGCCAGCCAGGTGGGATATCGTACTTCCCTGATGAACCCATCCCTAAGGAGCTTCTGTATTTCCTCCTCCAGTGCCATTTGTTTCTCGACAGATATGTTCCTTCGTTTTTGTTTTACCGGGCGCATGTTTGGCTTTACTGCGAGGCAGAGCTCGGCGAGCTCACGCGGTACGCCCGGCATATCCTCTGGTCCCCAAGCAAAAAGATCGGCGAATTCTCGTAGGAGGTTGACCATGCTGGCTGCCAGCTCGGGTTGCAGGTGTGCCGATATCTGCACTGTCTTTTCTGGCTCATTTTCTCGCAGGGGCACTGCCACGTCCCCTTCCAACGCTTCCGGTCTCTGGTTGTTGCCTCTCGTATCAACCATGTCTACCTCCAGTTGCTTGATGGTGGCATGGTAACATTCCTGCGCCTACTGCGTGTTCCCCTTGACACAACCCACTCTGCTTCCTATGGTGAACTTCAGCCTTTGATGACATGTGGATGCTACCGCTCCAAAAGTTGAAAGGAAGCTACGCCCTAGGATGGCGTTATACGCCGACAGGCAGTCCGCCACGTAGAAATCCATAGATTTTGTCTTGGTGATGTTCCCCTCGCCGATGGTCATGCGTAGAGTGACTACGCCTAACACCTTGATTTTCGAGCCCGAGAATCCCACGAGCTGCGTCGCAGATGGTTTGAGGTCCTCCACACCCTTCTTCATGCTCTTTAGGGCTGAGAAGAAGAGAATGTCAGCTGAGCTTCCATTGTCAATGAGAGTCTTTGTGACTTTGTACTTCCCTGTGCGGAAAGATATGACTAGGGGATCTTCCGACGCCTCCGGATTGGCCAACTCTGAGGCCTCGAACACCACTTCCGCTGTTGACGCAGAGGACACTGTTAGCTAGGTTAGTTATTTTAATTCTTCTAATCACCATCCTAGGTTGGCTAGATAACGAACCCTAAACCTGAAGTAGGGTAATCCTAGATCCCCATGGTATGATAAATTATTATTGCTTAGTTAGAACGAGTCAATTTTTTTGTGTTGTTGCCGGGGAACACATTCTAGGTTATTTGAAAAGGCTTAGTTCGTTACTTTAGCCGTTTTGTGTTTTGTTTTGAGTTTTTCTTATCCACTCTTCACTTGAAGGGGTTGGTGTTTGTTTGATTTTCTTTTTAGTGTTTTTTGTTGTTTGTAGGTTTTGATTCATGGATCCTTATGATTTTAACCAACTGTGGGGGTATCCACCATAACCCGAGAGTGGTTAGTGTTGGATTGAAAGATTTCAATCAAATCAAGTCATAGATTGCTTAGGAAGGTTGAGGGAAAGTAAGCCGAAATCAAGGGGGAGCTAAGCAAGGGATTCCTAAAACCTTCCCGGTCTGGAATGATTCAAACAACATGACCTCAACGGCTATCTTTCTGAATAACTATTTAAAGGGAGCTCGACAACCATTTTGGGCACTGGTTCTGGGATTCTTTGTGGAATAGGGAAAATGGTTGGGGAATAGACAGTGGCTTTGATCGAACTTAGGAATATGTTCAGTTGATCAAAGGTGTAAGTGAATTCCTGTGCGAATTCGGATCTTGTCGTCATAGCTTTTGATTTCACATTAGTGTCTGTAACCGAGTCTTTTCACTTTCTTTTCTCAAATCAAGAAAATCAAAAGTGTCTCTCGGAATAGTGTCTACTATTCCGGGACGAGGAGTAGCCATGTGGTGAACCTCGTTAAAAATTCTGTTTTGTTCTTTACCTTCTGCTTTATGTTCTTCGATCGTTTCTAGCTTCCCCTGTTTTTCTACACTTTGTTTCAGGTCTGCCTGGCTCAACGAAGAAGAAGAACAATCTTCTTCCTTCTTTGCTGAGTTAAGTTTTGGGTCCGTGTTGAAGGCAAGTCCAGTTTAAATCTGTGGGCTTTGCCTGAGACAACCCAACCGAAACTTGCTCATACAGATGGATTAAAATTGTTTCGGTTTTTTTAGTTTTGGTTTAATCATTGACCTTTGAAAGTCAAAATCCCTAAGTGTTCTCTTCCCATTTCCATTTCACAAAACCATTTCTTTTCTTCAAGTGGTATCAGAGCAGGTCCTTGAGAGAGCTCATTACTGCCAAGAGAGATCCAGACAAATGGCGTCGGCGAACTTTGGGCAAGCTTCCTACAATCACCCACCCATATTCTCCGGTTCCAATTACACTGCGTGGAAGAAAAGAATGAAGACTTTCTTCTGTGGAGTCGACGAAGATCTGTGGACTGTAGTGCGTGATGGTCCCATTCCCATGGAGGATGTCGAGCAAAGTATGTGGTTAGCTGCTCAGAAGAAGAGTGCCCAGCTTAATCAAAGGGCGATGCACATCCTACAGTCAGCCATGGTGCCGGATGAAGCCGATAAAGTAGAACACTGCGAATCAGCTCGACAAATCTGGGTATCACTTGAAAGCACATATGAAGGGTCTTCAAACATCAAGGAAACCAGAGTTGATCTCTTGGTTCACGAATACGAATGCTTCGACATGGGACCAGGTGAGGGTATTCATGAAATGTACTCTCGATTCACTGTTCTTATTAACAAACTTAAAGGGCTAGGGAAAGTTTATCTTCTCAAAGATCTGAACAGAAAAATTTTGAGATCTCTTCCTAAAGAATGGTTCCTAAACGAACTGCTATTGAAGAAGCTAGAAATCTAAATACTTTGCCCATAGATGAATTAATTGGGTCACTTCTTAGTCATGGACATGTTTTAAAACAAGTTAACAAAGATGATGAGAAACGTAAGAAAACACTAGCTTTCAAATCACAAGTAATTGAGTATGAATCTGACACTGAACTAGGAGAGGAGTTCTGTAGAGAGTTCGCTCTGATAAGTAACAAGTTTCACAGAATGCTGAAATACAAGCAAGACTAGAAACAAAAATCTCTTGATCGGAATGCACCTTATCGTACTAACTCTTTTGAAAAATTCAAAAGTTCTTTTCAAGACAGGCTGCATACTTCGCAGACCAGACGTTTGATGCAGGAACTCAAGAGAAGGAGGCTCGGGATTGCTACAAATGTGGAAAACCAGGGCACATCCGTGCAAACTGTCCACTAACATTGAGAGCAAAAGAAAAGGCCATGAAAGCTACCTGGAGTGACTATGATTCAGACGAAGAAGAAGATTCAGGAGACGAAAAAGCCTTCATGGCTTCCATAAGAAATGAGTTATACACTAAAACCAGTCAGGACTCATCTACCTCACCTGATGACACGAAATGGTATCTTGATAGCAGATGTTCACATCACATGTCTGGTAAGAATCATCTGTTCAATTTTCTTATTATGAAACGTGGTGGCAAAGTCACCTTTGGTGATGACAGTCAAGGTAAGATTATTGGGTCTGGAAGTATTGGCAAGAGTCCATGTCCTGTTATAAGAAATGTGTTGCTTGTAGACGGCTTAAAACATAATCTCTTATCTATAAGTCAATATGTAGTAATGGAAACCGTGTTATCTTTGAAAATGATAGGTGCTCAGTAGAACAAATAAATGATAACAAAGTTGTGTTCGTTGGGAAAAGAGTTAACAACATGTATATAGTAGACCTTAGTGATCTGAGCCAAATTAATGCTAAGTGTCTACAAGCCTCATCAACTACCTTTGAGTATCTCTGGCATTAGAAACTAGGACATGTAAGTCTTTCTAAGTTAGCTGTTCTGTCTAGACTAAGTCTAGCTAGAGGTATACCAAAACTTAAGGATAAGGCAGAATTCTTCTGTAATGCTTGTGCAGCTGGGAAACACAAACGAAAAAGTTTTAAATCCAAACCTGATATTACCACTTCAAGAACGTTTGAACTAATACACATGGACCTGTTTGGCCCGTGCAATGTCACTAGCCTAAGAGGAAATAATTATGTCTTTGTTCTGGTAGATGATTATTCTAGATTTTCCTGGGTTTGTTTCTTGACTCATAAGGATGAGACTTTTGAAAAAATTCATTCCTTTGTCACTTTAAACAAAGAAAACATAAAAAAAAATATTCGTAGTGACAATGGAGGTGAGTTTATCTGTGATGAATTTGTTGAATTCTGTGACAAATCTGGAATAAGTCATTCTTTTTCTGGCCCTCGTACTCCTCAACAAAATGGGGTTGTAGAACGCAAAAACAAGACCTTAATTGAGTGTGCTAGAACCATGCTTCTAGATTATAATCTTCCTAAGTACTTCTGGGCTGAATCTGTGAACACTGCTTGTTATATCATTAATCGCGTTCTGGTGCGAAAACATTTAAATAAGACTCCTTATGAGATCTTAAAAGGAAAAACTCCTAAAATATCCTACTTTCATCCTTTCGGATGCCCTTGCTATACTCTTAATACTCGAGATTCTCTTGGAAAATTTGATGCCAAATATGATCCTGCTACATTCCTTGGATACTCATCCAAGGGCCGGGCTTACAGTTTGTTTAATAAGAGAACTAGGAAAGTGGAAGAATCAGTTCATGTTGTTTTTAATGAAACAGATTCAGAAACACCAAATACAACTATTTTATATGAGTTAAATGAACTCATCACTTCTTGTCAAGTTCCTCTTAGTAAACAGAGTGATACAGTGGAAGATTCGGAGGAGCTGCAACAACCTAACGATGAATCAGAAGTTCCCATTGAAGTGCCCAAAGCTCCTCCTCACATCCAGAAGTGCCACCCTGAAAGCCAAGTCATAGGAAACATAAATGACAGACTTCAAACAAGAGGTAAGTACATTCCTGGTCAATATGCTTTTGTTTCTCAGATTGAACCCAAAAATTATAAAGAAGCGTTAGATGATGATGATGAATGGAATATTGCTATGGTAGAGGAATTAACTCAGTTTGAACACCTACGTGTCTGGGATCTTGTCCCAAGACCCCCAAACGTCATTGTTATAGGAACTAAGTGTGTTTTCCGAAACAAATCAGATTAAATGGGATTTATTATTCGAAATAAGGCTAGGTTAGTAGCTCAGGGATATATTCAAGAAGAAGGTATTGATTATGATCAAACATTCGCTCCTGTAGCTAGGCTTGAATCAATAAGACTTTTGTGTGCTTTTGCGAGTCACATGGGGTTCCCATTATACCAAATGGACGTCAAAAGCGCGTTCTTAAATGGTTTTATACAAGAGGATGTTTATGTGTCTCAACCCCCTGGGTTTACTGACTTTGAACATCCTGACCATGTTTATAAACTTAACAAAGCATTGTATGGACTCAAACAAGTGCCTAGGGCTTGGTTTGAACGCCTTACAACGTTTCTTCTTGAAAACTCCTTCGTTCAAGGAAGTATAGATAAAACTATTTTCACAAAACAGGTCGCAGGTAAAATTCTTTTGGTGAAAGTCTATGTCGATGACATAGTTTTTGGATCCTCTGATCCATCTCTATGCACTTCCTTTTGTGAGACTATGAAATCTGTTTTCGAAATGAGTATGATGGGGGAACTAAAATTCTTTCTTGGCCTCCAAGTTAAACAGAACCCTTTTGGCATCTTTATCAATCAATCCAAATACCTTCAGAATATGCTCAATAAGTTTGATCTACATAACGTTAAATCTAGCATTACTCCTATGGTTGTTAATCTAAAATTGGATAGGGATGAATCTGGAGTGCCTGTAGATGGAAAAAAGTATAGAGGGATGATCGGGTCATTACTCTATCTCGCTGCCAGTAGACCAGATTTTCAGTATAGTGTTTGTATTTGTGCTCGATTTCAGTCAGCCCCTAAAGAGAGTCATCTTACAACTGTAAAAAGGATTTTTCGGTATTTAAAAGGGACTTCTGAAGTAGGTCTATGGTATCCTAAACACAATAATGTTTCCCTAATAGGCTATAGCGATTCAGATTTTTCTGGGAGCTTAACTGATAGGAAAAGTACTACAGGCACATGCTAGTTTGTAGGGACTTCTTTAGTTTCCAGGTTGTGCAAAAAGCAAGGTGTTGTTACCCTTTATACCGCTGAGGCAGAATATATTGTCGCAGGCAGTTGCTGCACTCAGCTTATATGGCTTAATAACCAGCTTAGGTACTATAATGTGATGACTAGTTAAATACCCCTTCTGTGTGACAATACCAGTGCCATATGTATGTCAAAGAATCCGGTCCAGCATTCAAGAACTAAACATATTGAAGTTAAGTATCACTTCATTAGAGAGTTGGTTCAGCAGAATACTATCATAATTAGTCACATCCCTACGAATACCAATTGGCAGATCTCTTTACCAAAGCCTTGAATGCTGATCGATTTACCTTCCTTTGTTATGAGATAGGGCTGCGATCTCCAGAGAATCTGGAAGATCTTTCCTGATCTCTCGTTCTTTTTGCTATGTTTTATTTCCTTGTTTTACTGTATTTATTGTCTTTCCTTGTTTTATGTGTCTTGCATCTTTGAATTCTTCCAGTTTTAGGTTCCTAGTTTGCTAGTTAAGTCTGTTGAGCCTTTCTTCCTTCTCACCTCTTGTTAGGGTTCTGTCTAGTTCGTAGCTATGGTGCTCGGGTTTTCGAAAACCTTCACAGGTACTCTCTTTCACGACCCTATTCCTGCCAACTCCCATCGTCACTCCATCTCTTTTGCTCACCGCCCTCTAGTTCTAACCTATCATGTTCCTTTTGCTGATCTCATTGAGTACGGTCTTGACGTCACTCAATATGTTACTGGGTTGGGACTTTTTGATACTCGAAACCCCTGAGCATATATGTGCTGAAGGTGTTCGCATGTTTTATCGAACTTTCGATCCTTTGGGCTTCACACACGTACCTTTACCACTCTGATCTATGGAAATCTTGTCACTATCCCTCTTGAGGATCTTAGGCGTCTTCTAAATATTCCCAAATTTGGAGAGGTTTTGGCAAATGATTCTGAATTCCATCATTTTAACTTCGATAGCGTTGATGAGTTTGTCTTGCTCACCGGTCATGAGCATGACGCATATCTCACTCTGCCTGTTGCCTTTCTGCTTCTTGGCCTTGGCACGTTTCACATTTTGTTGACTCATCGATTTCTGCCTCGCACTGTCCTTCTAGATCGAGTCACCCCTCTGTATCTTTGGGTTCTTAATCATGCTATTCACAATGTCCCCCTCAATTACTGTCATCTTCTGTTTGGTCATCTCTATCCTTTCCAGCAGTTTGAGTATCTCGGTCATCTCCCCTTTGGTCCACTGGTTACTCGGCTTATAATTCGCCTTGAGATTTCCCCCGACCCTTTCCGCATTGTCACTCCCAATGTCTATCTTACTGCTGACGATATCCTAGACGAGATTGCGATGGCCGTTGAGGGGGAGGATACTGATAATAGTGATACTGAAACTAATGATGATGCCGACTCTGAAGACGACAAACCGGAAGAAGATCCTGGAGACGACCCTGAAGTACCTGAAGGAGACGAGTCTGAAGGAGACGACTCGGGAATTGTAGCTCACTGGATCAATAGTGACGACTCTGACAACAATGACTCTGATGGTTCTACCTCTGGATCTCCGTCTCTGACAGATGTCTTGGCTGACCTCAAGAATGCGTACAATTCTGAATGAATCTCTCAGTTTTGCTAAGGCCAGCTTCGTAGCCTTGTTTGACAATAGACATGTTTGGATCTTCTTTGCTTTGTTTGACTGGTTTGGTTTGCTGGACGTGTCTTTTACCAGCTGATATTTAGACTTTCTGGATATTTTGGACTTTTTCGGACTTGTTTGTTTGCGTCCTATCTATTGCTATATTTTGGGAAACATATACTTGTTTTGCAGGGATCAATCGGCAATCTCTAACTTAGGGGGAGATTGTTGGATTGAAGATTTCAATCAAATCAAGTTAGAGATTTCTTAGGAAGGTTCAAGGAAAGTAAGCCGAAATCAAGGGGGAGCTAAGCAATGGATTCCTAAAACCTTCCCGGTCTGGAATGATTCAAACAACATGACCTCAACGGCTATTTTTCTGAAGAACTATTTAAAGGGAGCTCGACAACCATTTTGGGTACTGGTTCTGGGATTCTTTGTGGAATAGGGCAATGGGTTGGGGAATTGACAGTTGCTTTGATCGATACTGAGGAATAGGTTCAGTTGATCAAAGGTGTAAGTGAATTCTTGTGCGAATTCGGATCTTGTCGTCATATCTTTTGATTTTCACATTAGTGTATGTAATCGAGTCTTTTCACTTTCTTTTCTCAAATCAAGAAAATCAAAAGTGTCTCTCGGAATAGTGTCTACTATTCCGGGACGAAGAGTAGCCCTGTGGTGAACCTCGTTAAAAATTCTGATGTGTTCTTTACCTTCTGCTTTTTGTTCTTCGATCGTTTCCAGCTTCCCCTGTTTTTCTACACTTTGTTTCAGTCTGCCTGGCTCATACAGATGAGTTAAAATTGTTTCGGTTTATTTAGTTTTGGTTTAATCATTGACCTTTGAAATTCAAAATCTCTAAGTGTTCTCTTCCCATTTCCATTTCACAAAACCATTTCTTTTCTTCAGTTACCTCGGAGCTTCATGGGATGATCAAAACGGTCGAAGTCAAGAAACCGGGTTCTATGATCAACCTCCCTTCCAAGAAGAAGAAGTATACCATTGGGGAGTTCAAGAAGCTTTTCCGTATGAAGACAACT
Source organism: Linum trigynum (assembly GCA_964030455.1). Lineage (NCBI taxonomy): Eukaryota > Viridiplantae > Streptophyta > Magnoliopsida > Malpighiales > Linaceae > Linum > Linum trigynum. Next base: position 8,808,757 of record OZ034821.1, read on the forward strand.
TCCCTCCACAACCCGAGGAGAAATCCAAGTTGGAGTTGGCAATGGAATCCTTCATAGAGCATTCTTTAAGGCCATGTTCCACTCCACAACGGAGCGAAAGAGTTTATTGGAGTTCATGGTGGAGCGGTTTTCCCGAGGCACCGATCAAGGGTGCTCGAACTTGGATCTCCCACAAGCCAAAGAGAAGTCCAAATTGGAGCTTGCTATGGCAAATTTTGAAAAAGCATGCGCCAACATGGATTTCCAACCAATCCCTCCTCCTGGTTTGACATTAGAAGAGAAGGTGACAGGTGCTTGTGCAGGCTATCGCCTCTCATCATTGGAGGAGAACGAGGAGGTTGAAAGGGAGATCATTGACAACCGTGTGGAGCAATAGGAACTCACCCCGGAGAGCTCCCGTGGTAAGGATGATCAAGAGGGTTGCATTGATTGTTTTCACACCTTTCCCCTTCTCGAGAACAAATTCGAAGATCAAGCCATGAGGGTAGAGGAGCAAGAGAATCCTTTCTATGATCTTGCATGGCATCTTTCCCTCCAAACCGTACTTGAAGACATGAATGGGATGGAGAAGGAAGAGGTAGAAGATGAGGAAGAGAGCATCGAAGAGGAGGAAGATCATGATTGTTCCCAATTGGAGGAACATATTGAGGAAGAAGAAATGGATGTTGAAGATGAAGTAGACGGAGCAAGTGAGGTCCAAGATGAGGACGAGGTCAAGGTGGATGAAGCATCGACGAGTTACAAGAGCTACAAATGCTTTCCACTCGACCTTGATGCACTTTTGGAACAGGACCCATTTATGGCTCTTTGCCAAGCCAAGGCCAAACCATCGGCGATCCCCTTGGTGGATGCAATGTTAGTCAAGCGATTTTTCACTACATGGTATGGGGCAAAGAGAAGAAGGAAGAAGGAGAGGTCTCGTGGGTCGAGCCTCAAAATGATCCAAGTTCACAAGCCCTCAATCATGGACTCGTCCAATGTTTGTGACTTGAGACACCACCTCACTGACAAGAACCTCAACTTCAAGGAGGTTCTTGGGTGGACCGAAACTTGAGGAGAAACCGTCCGGCTCACGACGTTAAAGATGCGCTTGGTGGGAGGCAACCCAACCACCATCGGTTTGTTTTCTTTTCGCTTCAATAAGACAACCATTTGATGAGATTTTGGTGGTGTTTTGGGATGTCACCTTGATCTTTTGGATCTCACCCGCCCTTTGCTCCCGATCAGCGACATTCACAACTTGTCTGGTAACATCTTTCTACCTCCTTATTTTACACCATTGAGGGCAATGTCAATCTTGTGTGGGGGGGGGGGGGAGGGGGGTAGTCAATTATGCTTGTGTGTGTGAATGATTGGTGTAATTTTGAGTGCTTGGATCCTTGTTGTATGCCCAATTTTTTTTTAATTGAGGGCTCCAAGCATAACAACTTCTACATTTGCATGATCATAGTGCCACTTGTAGTGATTTGTTTTGAATCTCTTGGTTATTAGTATTGTATATGGATGATTTGATTGTGATTGTGTGCATCCTATGATGACGACTGAGATTTGTATTAGGTTTGTGCATAGGTTCAGTTCTCATGTGATTGTGAACTGATAGAAGTTTTGAATCGATTACTCGCTTTTCACAGTTGCATATGCATCGAGTTTAGGGAGTTAGAATGAATGATTGAACACCTAGGTAGCCATGTGAGACTTGTGTCATTCGTTTCATTCTTGTGCGATAGATCCCCCTTTATATGATGTGTAGCGTTGCACGTTGTTGCTAGCAAGGAAGATGGAGGCATGGGATTAGTCCACGACCCAAAAGTTGATCGACCCTATCATATTATCCCTTAGTCAACCCTTTTTAGCCGTGTGTCTAAGGGTCGCTCTCGTGTTAGGTAGCTCTTGCTACTTGAGCTTAATTGATTTAGATAGAGAGACCCTACTTTCTTCGTGTCTACACCGCTATCGAGTCACCCTTGTGTTTGGAAGCTCCATTCATACCATTTGAGCTTAAATGAGGTTCCACATGAATGATTTGTGTATGGTCTTGCTAAGAATGAAAAAGTGAGTGTTGAATGTAGTTTTTCAAAGTGAGCATAGTTCCTTAAGTTAAAAAAAATGTGGCATGTTTTTAGCTCTTTATAGACTGCAAAGAAAAGAGAAAAGAAAAAAAGAAATCAATAAAAGGGCAAAGAAGAGAAGGGAGTGGCCACCAAAAATATAATAAATGTGGGATATGCTCTTAGAAGTGCTTCTTAGCATGCAAGCGATAGGAACAGTTATATGATTGTTTACCTCCTCACTATTGTGCTTGAAAATTGAATAGCACATGTAGCAAGAAAGTATGTGCGACATGGTTAGGTGATTGGTTGTGGTTTGGAATGGAGGGAACTGTGGTTTTTGGCCGAAGCTAGTGGCCATTGCTTGTTGAATAAGGTTCTAGTCGAAACCATAAAACCTTGTTTTGGTTTTATGTCAAAGATGTGGAACCTTATGTTATGTTTGCGACCACCCAAAAATCCTTTTTCCCATGTCCTAGACCCTAGCCAGTCATTTGAACCCGTGTCTAAGACCTCCGAACAAGCTAGCAACAACACCCATCTTATGAGCTATAGCATTTAGAGGTTACCGTCATGGTAAAGGGACGTTAGGATTCAGCGTGAATATGCACATATTTTGCATCAAATGGTCCTGACCCCACTGGTCGAGAGTGAGTGATTCATTCACCATGTTTTGTTCATTTCTTATACCCCGGGGAGGACCTAGGTTGCTCGATCTATGGTTCCTATGATGTGATCTTTATGCATGAGTGATTTTGATTGGTGAGTCGTCGAAACAAGGTTTGTGTTGGTTGATGAATAATGTGAACACTTTTCATTTGCACAATCATAATATAGTTGAATGTCGTTTGTGGTGCTTGCAATGATTACCTTGTTTTTTTTTTCATAGGTCGATGTTGAAATAACTGTTGAGATTCGTTTGTTTTGTGCCCTATGACGTGCCACAAAAATGTTTTTGAAAAAGAAGTTGTAAGCTTACCTTGTTTTGTGCTTGGTTTGCTTGGGGAGAAGCAAACGTTCAAGTGTGGGGGTGTGATTCAGATCCAATTGTACACATTTTACCCCTCATTTCTAGTTCATTTTGTTTTGCAGATCGCCGTCCCTTGGCCTATTTTACGCTAGGTTGTGCTTGTTTTTATTACATTTTAGGTCCTGGCACTTGTGGGAAGGTCTAGGACAAGTTTCAGGTCATTCGGAGGTCAAAACGAGCAAAAAAGTGGAGGCTGAACACTGTTCACGGGCTGGAGGCAAATGTCACGCCCTGAGACCTTAAAAATCACCCCCTGGGAGTGAATTGATGACTTCACGGTTTGGAATCATTTATCACGATCGCTAAGACCGTGAACTGAAGTCTCAGACCGTGAAGTGGCCAATTTCTAGAGCCATTTTCGTTCTCATTGGACTCAAGTCAGTTCACGGTCACTAAGACCGTAAACTGAAGCCCCAGATCGTGAACTCGACACTATCAGGAAATTTAAAGACATCAGGGGGGAGAGAGAAAGGGGTTAGCTTTTAGAGAGGAATTAGTTTCTTTCTCTAGGGTTTCGACCCAAAACACCAAAGGGGAGTTCTAGAGAGAGAGAGAGAGTTCTTGAGTGATCTTGGAGCTTAATTGAAGGCATTGATCAACCTTGAAAGCAAGGAATCAAGGCTAGAAGAAGAAGAATAAGATCTTGTGCTTTGTTTGTAATCTCTCTCTTATCTCTTTAGAAACTCACCCTCTTCTCTTGGGTTTAAGAACCCCAGGTTTAGATTTTGTTTCATTGTTAAAGTATGTGACAAATTCCATGTTTGATTGATGATTTTACTTAATTGATGGATGTTTTCATGGATTGCATGAGTTTGGTTTCCATTTTCATGTATGAGCTTTTAACATAGGAGGGAGAAAATCCCCTTAGAGCCCATTATTGGCATCTTTGGGTCACTCCTATCCTATATTGTACGGGTAATCCCCGAGGGAGTCGATTCCATCAATCTCCTACAATATAGGGTTTCCCTAGGTTGAATAGAGCATAACCCATTCATCGATTCGCCATTCCGGGTCATTCCCGAGGGAGTCCATCTCCTAACAGTTGAGTATTTGAGTCGATTGAGCTAGGAGGATATTCAACAACGATCTAAAGGACGAACCCTAAACCTAAAGTAGGGTCAGCCTAGATCCCCCGTGGTACGATAAATTGTTATTACTTGCTTGCCCTATACTACACACGATCGGCGGTTACACTTGACCGTAATCGGAAGTTGTAGTTATAACAAGTCATTGTTCATCTACATTACAAATATATATAGTTCTGTCTAATTACCACAAGCACAGAAAATAAATAAACATTACATTAGAAGTCCCTAAAATATACAAAACAACCATCTAAGTCCTAAATCAGCAAGTCTTCATTAAACATTATAACTCATCATTTATTTTTCTAAACTAATAATACAAACATTGTTTGTATGATATGACACAAACTATCACTCAAATTGGTGAGTGGATAGGGTGCTAACATCCTTAAGTGTTAGCATCATACTAACACTTTCATTAAGGGCATTATAGTATTTATGCCTTCAACTTTCCCCTTCCCCTTCCCCTTCTCTTCCATTTATGTAGTTTTTTACTATTTTAGGTTTCATTTATAAATTACAGTTTGGGTACCTGAACTTAATAAGTACTAATATTTAGTACCTAAAATTATTTTTTTTAACATACGATTCCTAAAAATATTGATGGAAAATTCAAAATTACATTTTAATACTTGAAAAATAATGCTTACATTTTGGTACCTAAACTTTTTCAAATTTACAAACATGTTCACTACTTGTGGCATGCTTTATAAAGTTCTGGCATGCTTTGTTGACTTGTGACATGCTTTGTATAGGAGTTTTATGAATAGTAACTTGTAATATTATGAAACCACAAAGGGGTTTATATAGACTACAAGACTTGGACAATAAGTAAGAGAACCACAATACTAGAAGGTCACGGAAATACTAAGAACTATACTAAAAGGACAATGAAATATAAGATTATTCCTAATTTATCTCTAACACGCCCCCGCAAGATGATGGTGTGAAGAACAACCTCAATCTTGACCAAAATATGTCAATCTTGAAGAACACACTCCACAATGTGATGATGTAGAATGTGATGCAAACTCGTCGAACTCTTGTGCTTGAAGAACAAAGCCAACTAACCGTCATCTTGGAGAAGAAGAAATCATCAAACTATGTTGCAACGAAACTCACTCGCCGTCAAAACTTGACCAGGATCGAGATGAATGATTTGGTTTTAACGATACCAATAAATGTAAACTGGTTTAGGACAAAAAGAATTCATCTGAATGATTGTGATCAGAGAAACTTCCTTTGTCCATACACACAAAGGAGACATGGCTGGAGATTGATTGTCAACTCCATACCATAAAAGCTCTTGATCAATCAGCTATAAAAGCTAGAGCTTCATCTCCGAAGTAAGGCGGCAATGGTCAATCTACATGGCACAAAAAATAGCAGAGTCGGCGGCAATGGAAAATAGCGATCATCAATCGATGAAAGATGGATTTGGGGAATGACAGCCGAACGCTGTTCGGGACGTGGGACAGGGAAGCAATTAGGGATAGTGGCTAGGGTGTGGGACAAGGAAACAATTAACAGAGGTTTTTTTTTAATTGAGAAAGCGAAAACAAACTTAGTAGGATTATAGCTACGGGAAAGAAAAAGCAAGATAAAGAACAAGACTGTGGAAGGGAGGAGGGAATTAACCGGGTGACAGGGGACTCATGACTCCGGGACAAGGAAAAAAATTTAGAGTTCCTAGATCAAGGTTGTTAAGCTAGAGGCTCTGATACCATATAGGAGTTTTATGAATAGTAACTTGTAATATTATGAAACCACAAAGAGTTTTATATAGACTACAAGACTTGGACAAAAAGTAAGAGAACCACAATACTATAAGGATACGAAAATACTAAGAACTATACTAGAAGGACAAGAAATATAAGTTTATTCCTAATCCATCTCTAACACTTTGTGGTTGTGGCAAGCTTTGAGGTTATGGCATTCTTGAGGAAGTTGTGGCATGTTTTGTGGTTGTGGCATGCTTTGAAGTTGTGGCATGCTTTGAGAAGGTGGTGGTATGCTTTGAGGTTTTGGTCTAGTTCGTGGTCCCCCCCCCCCCCCCCCCCCCCCCCCCCCTTCCTTCCTCCCCCTTTCCAATTTTTCATAATACCAAACGAAATGTTCCTATTGCCTGGAGCTAGTGTTAGCACCATAATAACAAAATAAGTGTTAGCACCCTAGCCCCTCCCGTCAAATTGAGGGATAGTCAAACGATAAATTTCAAGTATGGTCGCTTGGTTTACTAAAATATGTCACGTTTAGTCACTATAAAAAATCAATATCAATAATGGTCACTAAGTTTAGTAAAACAAGTCATGTTTGGTCACTCTCCGTTAGTCTTCGTCCAACTCCGTTAATAGAGTCTGTTAAGTGCTGACTTGGCAAACAAAATCGCCTAGTCAGTCGAATATAACCCTAAAAAAAACTCGACCCGCCACTTTAATAGAACCCGCCACATCATTAAAGTCAACCCAACCCATGACCCCTCTTTATCTTCTTCTCTATTTTACCTAATCTGAACATTCTTCCTCCTTCCTCCCATCTCCTGCTTTGGGATAGGAAGTACACCGTGCTCGAAGGGCTCGTGACATGGGTTGATTTGGGAGCTCGGTGAAAAAGGGCTCACTGAGAGATTCGGGTCGCTCATCAATGTCGATGGTGGCTAGCAGCGTTTGCCATGTCCAAACAGAGCAACAAGAGAGGTGGGGATGGAATTTGATGAAGAAATAAGGGGGGAGACGCTTCTCCTTTCCACTTCTGGTATAGTATTTGCTTGCAGATTTTCGAGAGATTATGAAATTGCATTTTTGTCCGAGAAAAGAGAAGGGAGGGGAGAAGAGTTGAGTGAGGGAGATTGAGATCTGGTACGGGCAGGTGCACGGAATTAGCTGCCATGGCTTCACATCATTGCTCCTAGTATCAAACTAGCCGCTAATCAACTGTGGTGGATAATTAACACATAGAAATTGTAAGAAGGTTAGACTGTAGAAAGAAGTTAAATGGGGTGTCAACGTTTAGGGATTCAACCAACGAAGAAGACAGGGAAGGTAGAAGGGCATGCTTCATGTTGTACCTGGTAGCAGAGGTGATGTTGGAGGTAGGCGATGGAGTCAGGGGAGGTGGTGGGAGGTAGGAGGAGGAAGCGTCGGTGGTGGACGTGGGAAAAGCAGGAGGTGGGAGGAAAAAGGAAGAAGGTTCGGGTCGAGTCAATTAGAGGAGAAGATAAAGGGTTGTGTTGGCTTTAATGATATGATAAGTTTTAATGATGTGGCAGATCATTTTTTTTTGTTCGATTAAATCAGGCTAACTAGGCGATTCCGTTTGCCACATCAACACTTAACGGACTCTGTTAATAGAGTTGGACGGAGATTAATGAAGAGTGACCAAAAAGGACATGTTTTACCAAACTTAGTGACAATTATTGATATTAATTTTTTCCAGTGACTAAATATGACAAATTTTAGTAAATTCAGTAACTAAACTTGGAATTTACCCGATAGTTAAATCTCACATTTTATATGAGATTGTTGAGATAGTTTGAGTAATATTTTTTGTTTAATTTTATTCCAACTATATCCCTAACATTTTTTAGTTGTTTCTTTTTTATATTAAAACCAAAAGATAAAATTCATATTTCACTAAAAGGGTAATATAATTCATTGAAATATTATAATAGCTATAAAAAAATCAAATGATGAAAATGACTATATATCAATATTTGGTCAATGTTCCATGAGCGTTAAGAATTGATTGCACTGCTTGAACTAACTATCCCATCTTTAGCCAAGTGTAACTTAAGGGGGCATTGTCAGTATAATAGTTCACCAAGGTTGTATTCCACATGTCTCAATATTCTAGGCTACTTCTCACTCGGTCGTTATTTAGTGGATCGATTTTTAAGGTTGTTTGGAGGACAAATGGAAATAATTGGCGATGAAAGAATAGATCAAAAGGAGGTACTTAAGGCATCACCCTCACCCTAGCTACTAGGCCTATCATGCAAAATTATAACTTTGTCGGTTTGTGCGGAACAAAGTGTAGGAATCACTTATGTGGGGACTAGCATAATAGTCATGCAACTAGCTAACCCCTCTCCTAATCCGATCCGATGACCCAATCTCATCACAATCAGTCCCACGAACTAGGGATATGATCTATTCCCTCTCAATAGGTTACACCTATCCGCACACTAGCTCGATATGTCGATGGGAATCCACGTGTCGCCCTGCATTACCTAGGATGGCATCCTAATTGGCAGGGGATGGTCCCTCGACCACCAATTAGGCCCCTAGATCATTCATCTACACTAACCATGCAAAACCGCTCAATTCCACAACCTCCTCAATAAACCCTAACTAGAAAATCAAGAAACGCATATGGAGAGACAAGTTCAAAGCATAATTAACACAAATAAGTACATAAGAGCACTAGGTACACACATTTCATTCACAAACCCTAACAAAATTCCCTCTACATAATAAAACCTAAAACTAAGATTTGAGGGACTATACCCCTAGTACCTTGACTAACTATCCCATAAAGGGGGGAGAATAAACATGGAAGAATGGGGAATAAAACTAGAGATTGGAGAATTGCTGGAAAAACCTTCCTTCTTGGATCCTCCTCCTCCTCCTTATTCTTCTCCTTCCTTCAACTTCTCTCTCTAACATCTCTCTAAAAATATAAATTTATCCAAGTGTTTCAGCTCTCTTTTCAAAGGGAAAAGGGTCTCGTATTTATAGACTTTAGTAGGACGGACAAGTTCGCCGTTGAGGGTTGAGAGGTCATGGGCATGAACATTGGGTGTGAGGTTGCAATATTGAAACACAACGTTTTTCTCTAGCTGGCTCGGGAGTTCGTATTGTGACTTCATGGTCGCGATCTAAAAGACACGGCCGCGATCTTTCTTATGGTCTTGGACAACTGAGGTTGCGATTTGACTATCAAAACCATATGTACATTCCTTGGTTTTTGCTTCTTCAAGTTCAAGGCTGGCACCTCCTAGATCGTGGGCTTGATTTTTGCTCCATAGGTCGTGATCTTCTGCTTGACTTCGGGTTCGTCTTCTCGGTCGTGATCTCTGACCTTTAGCCATGTTTTGCTCCTTTTTTCCTACACTTGAGTCTCATATTTGTGCCTAAAATGCAAGTATCATCTAATACATCCTAAAATTATATAAAATACTTCGAGGAACAAATTCGGGATGAATTTGACGATTTATTAACAATTGAGACCACAGAATGACCTGGAAATACCTAAATATATATATGCTAAATAACACCAATTTGAGTGTTATCAATTTTCCTCATTACATGTATAATATTATACATGTATAGTTCACAACACATCAATTTACCTATCACCAAAAGTAAAAACGACTTTGAAATTGGTAGCTAATGCCCAATGTTTTTGTTAAGGAGAGAGGCAAGGTAGTCAGCCAAGTTTTCCAAGGGTGTGTTTTTAGTGCAATGGCCTGGACGAAGAATCTAAACATGGAGAGCATAGTTGAATGGCCGTTCTTAGATCTCCTTCGCCTTTAACTTTAGGAAAGCCTTGGGGTCGTGACGTGTGATGGTTTCACGCGTTGAACTTCGACAAACTTGCAATATGATGAACATCAAACAACTATGAAACATGATAAATCTACAACTAAATTACTCCTAAGACTTTACTTCTCATTCATGAATAAAAACGTAAGGAAAATGTACTCATTTATAGTACAAATCTCACAAACCCTTTTTGCCTCAAACAAGGTAAACAAATTCTAAATCAATAAGTAAGCAATCACTTCCTAAGCAACACACAATCAATAATACTAGTCCTACATAAACCAATAAGAATATCTCAAAGAGAAAAATATCCCAACAATTAGTTAACATGAAAATATTAAATACTAATAATAATTAGGGCATGTGGCACATACGATGCATTAATGCATCAGGTCGGCAACAAGGCTCAAGAGGTCAAAGCAGCAATTGGGTAAAGTAGGTCGACGTCCTCGCCAAGGTGCCCACAAGCAAAAAAATATCCCTCAATGAAGCCCATGGGGATGACCTGGCAAGCCAAGATGTCCTGAGCGTGTTTCAGGCTTTTTGGGGGGTGATTTGACCCAATCTATAGAGAACTCTAGAATTCGGACCAATGAATCATAATTGCACAATATCCAACTCTTTATGGTTTTCAGCTTTCTTTAGTAACACGAAAAGTAAAATGATAGGATGGAAATCAATCAAACAATCTCGAACCTGTGGGAAGGGCCAACTGATATAGGATAGATGCTCACCACAACTAGATGTGATCTCTTCTGTACCTCATTGACAGACGACTCGCACAACTCATTCACAATTGAACTTGAAAACACTTAATTTGATTAATGAAACTTGAATGAATATTACATGGATTTCGGTCCCCTTTAAATAGGCAATCCAAAACATAAAAAGAAAGCTAATTAACAAGTAAAATAAATCCTCAAAGAAAAATGAAACAAGTTTGACTCTTTCAACCCTTAAAACTAGCCTTCAAATTCGACACCCTTGTGTTCACTATTGTGGTTCCTTTCACACCTGTGTTCACGCCATGGGAGATTCTTTAAGGCCGAATCATTTCCTCCTTCTTTCAAGCCCACTTTCTCTTGAACCTGGTCAATGAATTGTAAGAATGTGATGGGCCTTCCTCGATGCAAATCCATTTCCATCTCTTCAAATTGCTTACCCAAATAACTTGTAAATTTCTCCCTCAAAGCCTTAGTCTTTGCACGATTTATTGGACCTTCTTCTTGAGCAGCTTTGGTCTTGATGACCTCATCAGTTCCTCTCTCTTGAAAAGATTTGCCTTCAAATCCGAATTGTCATCCAAAAATGGTGCCAGATCAGAAATGTTGAAGGTTGTGCGTAGTCCATACTATTCTGATAGGTCAAGTTTGTACGCATTACTTTCAACCTTCAAAAGCACTTGGAAGCGACCTTCACTTCTTGGCACCAACTTGGATCTCCTTAAATGTGGAAATATTTCCTTCCTCATGTGCACCCACACCCAATCTCCTGCTTTGAAGTGTCGAGGATTTCTATGCTTATTGACGTTCTTCATAATGTGCTTTGTTCTGCTCTCAATGTTCAATCGTTCCTTCTCATAGAGATTCTTTACATACTCAGCCTTCTTTGCTACATTCATGTTGACTTGCTTCTTCAAAGGTAGAGGTGTCATATCTAATGGTTTAAGAGGATTGAACCCATATACGAGCTCAAAAGGTGAGTATTTGGTCGTTGAATACACAACCCTATTGTAAGCAAACTCCATGTGTGGTAGTCAATCTTCCCAAACCTTGATGTTGCTTTTGATCATTGCTTGCAACATTTGGGATAAGTATGATTCACCACCTTAATTTGTCCAACCGTTTGAGGATGACAAGTCGTAGAAAACAAGAGCTTCACTCCAAGTTTGCTCCACAAAGTCTTCCAAAAATAGCTCAAGAACTTTGCATCTCTATCATACACAATGGTACGTGGCATTCCATGCAATCTCACGACCTCTTTGAAGAACATATCGGCCACATTAACTGCATCATCAGTTTTATGGCATGGAATGGAATGTGCCATCTTCGAAAACTGATCCACCGCCATAAATATTGAATGTCATCCTCTCCTGGTCCTCAAAAATCCCAACACAAAATCCATAGATATGTCGACCAATGGTGCCGATGGAATGGGTAGTGGTGTGTACTATACAGACGACTGCACCTTTGGTTTAGCTTGCTTGAACTCCACGTATCTAGCAGAAAAATTCTCCACGACACTTTTCATATGTGGCCAGTAGAAATGATCCTATTAGGAACTCAATGTTTTAGCTACACATAAGTGTGCCATCAAGCCTCCTCCATCAGCTTCTTGCAATAGTAATTCTCAAAGTGAAGTACGTGGTATGCAAAGCTGATTACCACGAAACAGATCAAGGTTGACTAATCCACTTGTGTGATTTCGTGTCATGCACTATTTCAAGCACAAAAACAAGAACAACCCGTGGAATCAACAAGTGTACATGAAAAATAACAAAAAAAAGGCGACTAAATTAATAGTTTAAAGATTTTTCTAATAACTTTGTCCCTGGCAACGGCGCCGCCCGTAACTAACACAGGAAAAATAGGCAAAGGTACCTATCGTTCTAAGGCAGTATAGCAGGAAGCAAGGTCATATCCACAAAGACTATGTGTACTAATACTCAGGTTTTTACCATTATCTAGTCAATCGTTTTTAGTTGATTTTTAGGTATAGTCTTTCACACATGCAGTAAATAAAACACAACTAAACAAATTCAAATTAAAATCAAGAGGAGATGGCGTTGCCTTGGAAAAGAATCCCCCCAGCATGCATTATGCAAACAAGTAGAATTCAACATAGACGTGTCTTCAAATCTTAGATCGTGAAAAATCCCAATTTAGTTTTAACCCGTTCGCACATGTATTAACACCCTCTCGTCTTTAAGAATCAAGTGAATCTTGGCTTATAAGACACTTAAACCAAAGTATTAACCAGATTTGTGAATTTCCATATTAGATTTTTAAGCTAATCTAGAGGAACTACGTGACCCCATTGTCGGTGGCTCCGATCAATTCCTTCTTCTCACGAGAGATTTAACATTAAAAATAACCTTGCATTTTCATTTACATGTACTGAGACAAAATATACAATACACGCGCACTATTGATACTTGCACATGATATGTCGAGAAAAGATCGTAAGATGAGAACAACACGTTTATGTCAAAGATACCACCTAATCCATAAAAAGCATTTTAGGGTTCATCAAGTCTGGAACAACTAGAATATTAGACGGACATGATGAGGTTTAGAAAGATGGAGGTGGAAGGAGTTAGCATGTTGATGATGAAGGATGGAAGAGATGAGAACGTTGGCACGGTGGTGATGACGAGGAACGAAGGATATGAGAATAGGGTATACATATTGGGTTAATAGACTATGCCTATCAAGTTACCAACGGGGGAACAATCGTGGGCGAAGTCGGTGGAAACTGACCAATCTACCACCTCAAATAATTATCAAACCCCACATATAGGGTACTCACTTTGGTAATCTCAATAACGCAAGAAATACAAGAAAGGAGGACAGATTTTGGGCTGGTTTATAGGCTATAGTGAAGGTATTTTCCAACTCTCATTTCTTCTCTTGCAAGTCTCTATTTATAGGCAGCAGCAGGCTGAACATACCATTGAAGACAGCCGTGTTCCAGACCATGTTAGTTGCTGGTCGTCACAACAACTTGTCAGCACATGCAGAGACTGGTTGGTGACTTTTCTTCTGAACATGGGCTAGAACATGATTGTGTTCCATGTCGTGTTCACTTGTAGATGGCCAAAAACTTTCAGTTGAACGATTGAAACCTGTTGGAATTGGTCGACGCATCTTGGAAATGGCTGTTTTGGAAAATCGTGTTAGATCAAGTGACCGACAATGTCATAAATGTTATCTTATGCTTGAAATGAATGCGAGACGTGGCCAGATGCTTAACACCCCTGGGAACACGGCCATGTTTGTTCCCATGTTAGTTTTTAATTCTTTCTTCGACGTGCATGAAACTGGAGGAGTTCAAGGCCAACACGGTCTGGAACACGATCGTGTTCGAGGGTGTGTTGACCTCAACATGGTCTGTGAACATGGCCATGTTCCTCGGTGTGTTCCCCTAAATTTTGTCTATGAACATGGCTACGTTGTTGAGTGCGTTGATGATGACGTGGTCTTGGACATGGCCATGATGTTGCCCACGTCAACTCTTTGACATCTCCTTGACTTTTGTTGATGTGGTCTTCAACGTGGCCATTTTGAAGGGTGTGTTGATGTTGACGTGGTCTGTTAACATGGTCATGTTTAGCAGGGGGCAATTTGACTCTGCATTGTCAAATAGCTCTTTTTCGCGGCTTACTATCATAATGCAAGGTGGGTTCGTATATTGATAACAAAAGGAGACGCGGCCAGAGTGGTATGACTCTTTGTCCTCGCTTGGGACGTCGTAGGCTCGAGTTCCACCGACTTAGATTTTGAACCCTACCCATCTTTTTATCATCCAAACACAAAATTAGTTCATTCTTTCTTCTTATTGGATGGAATGACCTGAAACATCACTTAGACACAAAATCAAGCGTAAAATCGGGATATCGAATGGACTTAGTACGATTTAGAAAATTGTAGGATGTAAAAATGTAGGTGAATATATGTATAATTCAAGTGTTATCACTTCTCTTCTTTTTCCTCCTCGGAAAAGCATTCTCCATCTCGTAGAACTAGAGCCTTCTTGTTGGGGCACTGGTTTGCCTTGTGACCTCGTCCCAAGCACTTGAAGCATTGGATGCTTCCAGTTGATCCTTCATGTATAGCTTGGATGACTGTGGACGTGTTCCTAGCAGTTGACTTGTCACCTTCTTGCCTAGGGTGATTCAATGTCTCAAGAATGCTCTGTGCACTAGGTTCGGGCAACGGTGGGTACCTTCTTCTGGAGCTCACCTTCAACTGCCTCTTCACCTTCATAGCCAAATGCACCACTTTCTCAAACTCCACGAACTGACAAAGCTTGACTTCATGCTTGATCTCCCAGTTAAGCCCATGTAGGAAGTGAGCGATAGTTGCTTCCTTGTCCTCCCTCGCATCTGCTCTCATCAAGAGTAGTTCCAGCTCCTTGAAATATTCATCAATCGATTGAGCTCCTTGCCAAATTCACTGCAAGGAATAATGAAGGTCTATCTTATAAAAAGGAGGCACGAAACGATCACGCATCAAGACTCTGAGTTCTTCCCAAGTAGAAACGGGAGGCTGCAGATTTCTTCTTCGTCGAAGTGAACTTGCTCCGACCATGTTGCGGCATAATCTCCAAACTCATAGGTAGCAAGCATAACCTTCTATTCTCTGTGTAAGGGTTGCACTAAAAATCAAGATCATCTTCCTCTCCCAGTTGAGGTATGTTGATGACTATTAGACCCTTGAAACGACATCAAAATGACATATTAATATTGTAATTTTACAAGTTTTGATTAATATCGGCTTCCTTCCCACATCTAAACGACATAAAAAAAGAGAAAAGATAAATAAGGTACTTTACTTCATGGAGGCTTTTACCCGTCCTTAAAAAAATGCAGGCTTTTACCCCCTCCCTAGGGATGGGCATTGGTCTGATCCGGACCGAATTAGAGAAAACTCAGGAGAACCGCGATCTAATAGTGAAACATATATCAGGACCAAGGACCAGACTAATAGCGCATTTTGTCCGCTTTGGTCCGGTCCAAATATTAATTCGGTCAATTTTCCTTCAGTAATTATAAAATGGGTTATAGGTATAATATGGCCCTCTACTATTGTATTTTATTAAACATGTCATTTACTATTTTTACATCAAACATGCCCCTATACTTTGAAAAAATTATCAAACATGCCCTTCTGTTAAAATTTTCGTTGAAAAAATCGTCAATCATGGTTGAACCGAGATTTAGACGACCCAACATCGACAAATGGAAGGAAAATTTCAGTTTTGTCCCTTATTTTATTTCTCTTGGTCTCGTTGAAGTGAAATTATTAGATTTATTTGGATATACAAAAGAACCACAAATATTCTAAAATTAAATTATTAGGGATATTTTAGACATTTGTGTCGCCCAAATCAAAGTTCGGTCGTGGTTATTGATTTTTGGATGAAAATATTAACAGAAGGGTATGTTTGATAATTTTTCAAAAGTACAGGGGCATATTTGATGGAAACAAATAATAGAGGGGTATGTTTGATAAAACAAAATAGTAGAGGGGCATATTATACCTATAACCCTTATAAAATTGGGTTAATACCTTATTTTGGCCTGAACTAACCCAAACTTTCTATTTTGGGCCGTGGTTTTCGAAATTGCTCCACTGGCCGGAACTATGCACCATACTTCCACACTTGGCCCAATGCGAAATTTTGACAGTAAATTTGGATGGTCAACTCCATTGACTGTTAGTCAAGCGCCAGGTCACTTGCCACGTCAGCAAACTCGAAATTAAAAATTTGGGATTTTAATTTATTTATTTCATTTCATTTTCTAATAACAATAATAATTAACAAAACAAAATTCGTAAGTTGGGTAACGTAAAATAATTACAAAACTTCCAAAATCCAAAATTTTTATTTTGGGTTTGCTGACGTGACAAGTGACCTGGCGCTTGACTAATGGTCAATGGAGTTGACCGTCTAATTTGACGGTCAAAATCCGTGCTAGACCAAACAAGAAAATATAGTGCATAGTTCAGGTCAAGGAGAGCAATTTCAGAAACCATAAACCAAAGTAGAAAGTTTTGATATAATTCGGACCAAAATATCGTATTAATATAAAATTCAAGGGACCAAGAACCAGGGGCGGAGCTACCTTAAGGCTCGATTTCGTAGATCACATATAAATACATCGAGAATTTTCAAAATTATTAAATAATTTAAGTCTAATATAATTATCGGAATGCACAGAAGTGTGTCAATGTAGTTTCTTATAGTCTAGTGGTCTTGTTGTTGGTTTGTCTTATGGCTGTACATTGTTTCAATCCCCAGCGGCGGCAAATTTATTAGTTTTCCTAACTTTTCTTTAATTTTTGCTTAAAGTTAAACTTAAATACTTAACTTTAGTTCAGCTTTTGAATAAAATTAAACCCAATTACTTAACTTTAGTTTAGGTTTTTCTTAAATATCAATTTTATTTTGCAAATACTATATGCATATACAATTATTGTTCAATTACAATAACAAAGAATAACATGGTAAAAGTTAAAAAAGAAAGATTAGTTTTTTCTTTGTCGTTTATTATTTATCTTGAACATACATACTGACAAAAAAATATAGTTCATATCATATGTTTAGATTTTTTAATTATCTTAAATAATGTATGCACGGTAACATTAATAAATTTTGGTCATATCATATATTATTATTGTTTTAATTTTTGACCGATCCTATGGAAAAAAATTCGACCCCCCAACTTCTGAATCCTGGCTCCGCCCCTGCCAAGAACCAGACCAAATTATATTTGATTCGGTGTCATCGGTCCATTGATTTGGTATAGTGATGCCCACCGTTCCTCCAACCACGACCTCCATTAAAGCCACACCAAGAATTCTCTCCGAGTCTTTTTTAGAGGAAATCCCAGTCTCCCAGTCTCTGTCTCTTCTACCAAATACATAAAGACGGGGAAGAGAAGTAAAGAACTGTTATTTTGTCGGAGTGCCAGCGAAAAATGTTCAAGTCTTTCATCTCGTTTAGGCCGGCCCGCTCTCTCTCAAGGAAAAAGCCATAACTGATCTCTTCCTCTGCGTTATTTTGTTTGACCCATTCCCTCTCTCTTCTCTACATGTCCAAACTTCTCTTCACTTTGTTCCCAACCTGCTATTACTTTATTGAAATGGAAAACTAATCTTGGGTATCTTCTCTCAATACCCTGTCTTGTCCTCCACCCGCGCCCCAGATCGCTTGCTGCCTCGTTGCAGCATTTTTTGGTTGTCAATTTGCTATATTTTTTTTGTGTCTGGAGTCGGAGAGGAAGGGGCCAGACAGGAAAAGGAAACCCTACCCATCATTCTCCAAACCACACCATACCCCTCTGCCCCCACGTTTCGCCATTTCTGGGCTCTGCCTCTCGTCTAGGTTTTGGTTGGACCTCGTTTTGATCTCTGAAAGTTCCATCTTTCCCCTTCCCTCTCCTCTAATCTTCATGGGTTCTTGATAGTTTTCCTCCCTTCCCCTCTTCTGCTTGATTCTTTTTATGCACCTCTGATTGATATTGAATCCCCTGTTATGTTTGGATTAGTTGGAATGATGTCTCACTTCCTTACTCAATCACCCTTCCTATGCTTTTGATCTTCTATCTGTGGCTTTTTTTCTCAAACCCCAGATCTCAATACTAGCCAAAATGGGTAGTAGGACTTTGATCTGGATTTTCTCCTCCTTAACCTTAGCCCTCCTATGTTCCTCCCTAGATTTTGTTCCTGCCGATAATTACCTTGTCAACTGTGGATCCGACTCAGACACCAAGGTTGGCAGCCGCGTATTTTCCGCCGATAAATCCGATTCAAAGCTTCTCTCCACCCCTAACCATGTCATCGCCAGTACCTCCACAAACCCGACTCCCGACGATTCCTCACCTCTCTACCAAACCGCAAGAATCTTCGACAAGCCTTCCACCTACACATTCTCTATCAACCGACCAGGCCGCCATTTCATCCGCCTTCACTTCTACCCTTTCGTCTACTCAACTTACAACATGAGCCAATTCAGCTTCGACGTCTCCACGCCAAACCACGGCCTTCTCAGCAAGTTCACTGTCAACGGTATCAAGGTCAAGGAGTTCTCCATCAATGTAACATCGAGCACACTCCCCATCACATTCGCCCCATCCGCGAACTCGTTCGCCTATGTCAACGCCATGGAAGTGATGTCAGTGCCAGATAACCTCATCGAAGAAGGCGCATTCACGTACAACCCCAAGGCGGATTTCATCGGAGTGGTGTGGCAAGCTCTGGAAACAATCTACAGAGTGAACATGGGCGGGCTATTGCTCAACTATGCCAATGACACCTTGTGGCGAACTTGGATTCCCGACGGCGAGTTCTTACTCGAGGAGAGCTCTCGGCAGAAGATAAACAATGTTCGTGCGGTCACTTATGTCGCCGATGGCTCATCAGAGGAGGTTGCTCCAAAGAGTGTCTATGGTACTGCCTCGGAGATGGCTTCAGCAGGTACTCCTAATAACAACTTCAATGTGACGTGGCAGTTCAATGTGGATCTTGGGTTTCAGTATCTTGTGAGATTCCACTTCTGTGATATACGGCAGAACGGTTCACTTAATCAGCTTGTGTTTGATGTTTATGTGAACTCGTTGTTGGCTATTAAGGACTTCGATATCAGCGCAACTTCGTCCAATGTTCTTGGTGCTGCTTACTATCGAGATGTGGTAACGCCTTTGATCTCTGATAACACGCTTCGTGTGAGTATTGGACCCAGTAATTTGGGTTCGTATCCTGATGCACTTCTGAATGGGCTCGAGATTATGAAGATGAACAACTCCATGGGCAGTCTTAGTGGTTCTGCTGCTGTATCTCCAACAAATCATGGTTCCAAGAGCAAAGTATGGGCGATTATAGGAGCGGTGGTTGGATGTGCAATTGCACTGTTCTTTGTTGTATGTCTTGTTCTGACTTTCCGAAGAAGAAAGGAGCAGGAAGCCATGGGGCATTCCAAGACATGGATGCCGATATCGATCAGTGGCCATTCTCATACCACTGGGAGCAAGTACTCGAATGGAACAGCTGCTAGCAACAACCTCCAGTACCGGATTCCGTTCGTGCAGGTTTCAGATGCCACGAACAACTTTGATGAGAATCGGGTTATAGGCATTGGTGGGTTCGGGAAAGTATACAAGGGAGTTCTGAATGATGGTACTGAAGTTGCTTGTAAAAGGGGCAACCCTCGATCCCAACAGGGGCTGGCAGAGTTCCAGACCGAGATTGAGATGCTTTCTCAGTTCCGACACCGCCATCTCGTTTCCCTCATAGGTTACTGTGATGAGAAGAACGAGATGATTTTGGTGTATGAGTACATGCAGAACGGTACTCTCAAGAGTCATCTCTATGGGTCCGAGCATCCTAGCTTGGGGTGGAAGGAAAGGCTCGAGGCCTGCATCGGAGCAGCTAGAGGGCTTCATTATCTCCACACTGGCTATGCCAAGGCAGTTATCCATCGCGACGTGAAGTCTGCCAATATATTGCTGGATGAGAATCTCATGGCGAAGGTGGCCGATTTCGGGCTCTCAAAGACTGGTCCCGAAATCGACCAGACCCATGTTAGCACTGCGGTCAAAGGTAGTTTCGGGTACCTCGATCCGGAGTACTTCAGAAGGCAGCAGCTGACGGATAAATCAGACGTGTATTCATTTGGGGTGGTGTTGTTCGAAGTACTATGTGCGAGGCCCGTTATCGATCCCACTCTGGCTAGGGAAATGGTGAACTTGGCAGAATGGGCGATGAAGTGGCAGAAGAAAGGACAGTTGGAGCAGATCATCGATCAGTCTCTGGTGGGGAAAATCAGACCGGATTCGCTGAGGAAGTTTGGAGAAACCGCCGAGAAATGCTTGGCTGAGTACGGTGTAGATAGACCTTCCATGGGGGATGTGTTGTGGAACTTGGAGTATGCTCTTCAGCTTCAGGAGGCAGTTGCTCCAGGAGAACCCGAGGATAACAGTACGAACATGATCGGCGATCTATCTCCACAGGTCAACAACTTCAGCCAAGTGGATAGCTCGGTCTCTGTAGCGCCGTTTGGAGTGTCTCCTATCGACGATGACATCTCGAATGCTTCAATGAGTAAGGTGTTCTCCCAGCTGGTCAAGTCCGAGGGGAGATGATGGTTTTGCATTGTTGTATCACTGCTGCTGATGGTAATATATGGGATCTGTTCTTTCCCAGCTTCCTTTAGAGTTGATGTTGTGTACAGTAACTTACTTCTAGAGCCAAGTTAAGGCGGGATCTTTCATCAATTCATGAGAGATGGGCTGTGAAAAAGTGTACGTTTCAATATTTGATGTGTTTGCTGCTAGAGTCGTTTGAGCTCTCTGACTTATTGCCGGTATATGGCCTGGTCCACGATTTGTGGCCAAATTGGAGCTCAGAGTTGCGCTGTGATACATGGCTTAATTGGCGCCTGGTCAGTATAGTAAAAGATCTCTCCAAGTCCGGATTGAAAAGTTCATTCTTAATTATATATATATAGACACGTTCGAGTCGTGGTAGGAATGGTTCTTCTCTCTTTATATTCTTTGTGTTTTTATTAATGTGTGGCCGGCGCAGCGTTGCATTCAAGGGTTTGATTCTGTTTTTCAGTTTCCCTGTCCATTTCAGTTATCTGTTGATCGTTTGTCGTCTGTTTTTTTCTCTTTTTCGACACCGCTGGCCCCTCTCGATCCTCAACTTTGGAGGCATGGTGGTCGTTGAAATATGGCATAGTTTTGTGATACGGCGTTGGAAGTATGGGTCAGGCTGCAACTTGCTTGCATGAAGCCGTCATCTCTGGCCAACCATACCCCAGTGAATTCGTTTTTAACCTTGTACACACCCTCCGTCATTGGGGTGTTCAAACGGTGTGGTTATCATGGTAACCGTTTTAATCAGTATTATTTGGATAATTTGGTTTGGTTAATTTGGATAATTGGTTTGGTTTGGTTTGGTTAAAGTTCTTAGTTTGTTTGGTTTAGGTGGTTTGGTTTGGTTTCAAACACTCCTAACCAGCCAAACCAAATTAACCAGATAAATAATTAGTTATATATCTAATATATAAACATACTTAATACTTTGAATAACCACTCAAGAGTTAAACGTTCATCCTTTTAGACTCAAAATATAAAGCTTGATATTGTTCCTATAATGTATATTTGTATATGTAGAGTGTAGACTTAGCTTACCGATTCGTGGAGCGGGAGCGGGTGCGCGAGAGCGTTTATTTTTCAAGTATTGGATATTGAGAGCGCGAACAGTTCGGCGATATTATATTGTTTTTGTTAATTAATTAATTTTTTCAACGATATGAAAAATAAGTGTAAGAATAAAGTACCTTTTTGAAAGAATAAGTTCGCAATAATCTAACACTTTAAAAAAAAGTCAATAATCCAACACATTTTCTTAATATGCAGCTTAATCTTTTTAAGGGAGGTTAAGAGGTAAAAGTATATTAATTATATGAATTCCTTTTTTGTGGCAGCGGGAAATTTATTGTGATAGTGGAGGATAAAATAGTCACTCAACGTGTAATATAAATAGTTGGTGATTGAGGCAACCCTAGCTAACTTCCACCTCAGACGCAGACCTCCAATTCGCCTCTTGTCTTGTTTCTATCTTCCATTTTCAGCAACCAACAAACTCGTAGGGAGCCTTTGCGAAAATCCCTTCCGCTCATCTCTTCTTTCTAGTCCATCGTCAGATCTGTCATCGTTGGTGCCTCTCTCTCTCTCTCTCTCTCTCACTGATTCACTAAACATTCTAGGAGATCTCTTCCCAGATCTCCCCAACTGGTAAAGTCCTTTCCGATGCATGCCGAGATTCCGGCCTCTTCCCGCCTTCCTCCATCAACCCAACCATCGATTTCATCTCCTTCACCATCTCGACAATCGCTATTGTCGACACTTCCTCTTCTGCTATATCTGCAAAATAAAGTGACTCGCTACGACACAACACCTAACAAAGGCCAAGTGTAACCAATGGAAGGGACTGCAGTATAGTGGCTCAAGTGATAAATATCGAATCCACGGGTCTCTAGAGTTACTATTACTCAGCTTCAGTTTATTATTTAGCAAACCAGATTAAGATGAAAGAACTAAAACTACTCTAGCAAACTACAGTTAAAGTTAATCTAATTATAGGTTGGGAACTCACTTAGGTATGATTCCCCCTAGCCACTAGCCAGACTAACGATTGATGATTTCCAACTTGTTTCACTTTCATTCACAATGCGGAGAATCCTTGACTAGACCTTGAGTCTCGACTAAAGGAACAAGGCCCTCTTGAGTCAATTGCCTAGAGGGATGTATCCTTCTCTAGAACAACTGATCAAGGCGTTCTGAACTAGACTCCCTCTATCGAAAGAGGTTCTCAATCGATACAAAGCAGTGAATCAACCCTCGACTAAAGCAATCGATCCACTACTATCAATCTATGGTGCTCTATTGACCTAATCAGGTATTCCCTCTCATAGGATCAAAACAGAATCAATAATCTCGACTAAAGCAGAATTGAATCATGAAAACATGCATAGATTGAATATGAACTCAAGATTATCAAGTCAGAGTACTCATATAATCATCCAATCAAACAAACATAGCTAGGGTTCCTCAAAACCTAAGTGAAGGGAAGTTACTCCATAGAGAAGAGAGAGACTACAGTAAGAAGCTTCAGATGATCAGTCTTCAAGTCCGGGCTTGTTCCTCGAGCTTCCAAGGCAAAGAAATCCTCCAATTCCACTCCAAGAATGCCCTCAAATCGCCCTCTCTCTCTTTGGTTCGTCCCTTGGGTGTTTGGGATCCAAAACCCAGCTCTCCCTCTCCTTTGGCTCGAATTCGGGTTAAAAATCCGATTCTGGGCAAAACAAGGTCGAGGGCACGGTCGTGCTTTGGTTTTGCCCGCCCGTGCTTTGCCCCGTGTTAAAAACACGCCCGCGCGCGTCGGCCAAAACACGGTCGTGCCTAAATATGGGCACGGCCGTGTTTTGCTTTAGGCGCGCGCGTGTTTTTACTGCCGAACCTGTTCCCCTATATTCAATGCTTTGTTTCTCCCTTGTCCGGACTCCGAATCAGTCGCCGTTTGATCCCACACGCTCGTAGTCTTGTCCTCTTTCTTTTCATGACAAGCTTGCATGATTCTTTGTCCATCAAGTGAGGTAGAAATCCATTCTTCTTCAGGTCATGCCCGAGTTTCTTCTCTCTAATCGCCAATTGATCTCTGATTGACTTGAAACTTGCGCCTATGCTTCACTTTATGTGCTAGGACCTGAAATGTGACAAAGGAACACAACCTAGCGTAAAATAGGGCAAAGACGCGATAATTAAATCTCAAACGATCAAGAAACAAAGGGAAAAACATGTGCAAATATCGAGTCATCATAAAGTCGCGAATTTCTTTACAAAATACGCGCTCCAGTAGATAATAATTCGCGGATTTATGGCGAACTCCTTCAGATCCGCGTTTTTGCGCTCCAGAACTTGAGCGTCAAGCCCTATGCCACGAATTGTGTGACCTAAGTGTAGACCACAACATATGACCGCCTAATTTAGATAAATCTCATACATTATGTTGGATGAAAACTTGAAAGCAAGGTCCTTTTCAGCCTATGAAAATTGCTAAAAGACTAAGTCAATTCAAACAAACACAACAATTCATTAATCCATACCATTGTGATAAATTTTTGTTAGGTGAATACTTCTATGCTAACCGTAAGATAATTGTCTTAGTTGCATGTATTTATGTTAAGGGTCAACTATAACTATGTGTTGATTGTTATGTTTTATTCATTATATAAATTGTGAATTGATAAATTAACCGAAATTTTCTCACTTGATGATAATATGATTTTATATTGGTTAATCTGGTTAACCAATTAACCAAACCGATTAAACTTTAGTTTGGTTAATTTAGTTGTTGTATTAGTTTGGACGGTTTGGTTATGATATTGCATTCCATGGTTAATAAAATTTAGCCTTATTTGGTTTGGTTATAACCATGGTAATCATTTGAACACCCCTACTCCGTCACACTATGCAAGCTGGTCATGCTCGAAATCTTTAGCTTAATCACTGGGATTACTAAAAAGTTATAGTATTGAAGGGTTGATGAATGGTGTAAAGTCGATTGTGCTTTTAGTATTGAAGGGTATATTGCAAGGTTGGTCACTAGGAATACTAAAAAGTTTCATCTCCGTTAAATCCATCATATGTGGCAGTCAACTTAAATAGTTGACCGTTAAATGAGTGATGTGGCAATTGACAAATATAAAATAAAATAAAAATATTTTTTAGTTCCACCTCACATCCTCACAAATACAATGATTAAATAAAAAAATAATTTGCTTTTTTTAAGTCTCTTCCCTCCTCCTCCTCTCCTCTCTAGTATGTTTCCGGCGGAATCTTATTGGTTGTAAAATCTTATAATTGAAACCCTAGCTCCGACATAAACGAAGCGGCGATTCTCAGACCTACGACCTCCCCCTGCTCGCGCGCGACGACACCATGGCTGCGCCGGCGCCGGGGGCCTCTCCCCCGAACGCAGGTATGATTGATCCTAGCACGGGTGTACGCCGTCCCCCGTCGATAACCTCGTCACCGGATTCAAAACGAGAGCGAGAAACCCAACAGCCAAAGAAAAAAGCAAAGCCCATGCGAGATAATCCCCTCTTTGGGGCTGATAGCACGAAGGAGCCTGTCCCCGCCCCTATGGAAGAAGGTGAGGCCAGCGACAGGAACGTGAACATGGAGAATGATGGAGCGGAGGAACTTGTGGACTTTTCAGTAACCTATATTAGGAAGAGGAGTGGTACGTCGCAGAATCGGACTCCGAAGACGTAGCTGCCGCCATGAAGGAGGATGACCTTGACGATGAAATCCCAGAAGATGATGATCCTTTGTGTCCCACCATTGCCTTTACGGCGATGGAGAAGCAGCAATGGCGAAGAGAATGGCGCTCAGCACTCATAGTGAAAGTCCTTGGCCGAACGTTCCCTTTCCCTGTCATCTCTCGAAGGTTGGAAGTTCAATGGGCTAAGTGCGGCAATATCCAGGTCTCGAGCTTGCCGTTTGGATACTATGTCGTGCGGTTTACTAGCCAGATTGATTACGAATACGCAGCAGCGGGCGGACCGTGGATGATTAGTGATTTTTATATCACTGTGCGCCCATGGCGGAAAAACTTCGACCCGAAATCGGCAGAGGTGGCTTCCACCATGGTTTGGGCGCGGTTCCCGGGTCTCCCCAGGGAATTCATTAATAAGCAAGTCGTGGAACGTATTGCGGAGAGAATTAGACGTCCAGTCCGGGTGGATCGAGCAACGCAAACAGGTGACCGTGGCAAGTACGCCCGAGTCAGCATTGAAGTTGATCTGACAAAACTGTTTCTATCAAAGTTCAAAATTGAATGAATCAACTATTACGTGGAGTACGAGGGACGCCACCAAATCTGTAGCGAATGCGGTAAGTATGGTCACATGAAGGTTACGTGCCCTGTGCTCTTTAAAGCACCCACCCCGGAACAAGTTCCTACCCAGGATGGGGGTCCCATTCCAGATCAGATGACTATTCCTATTAAGCATAACCCAGCGGTGGTAATTCCACCTTTCGGCCATCCTACGGGAACAGGGAATAATGCTAAGAAACCCGATCAATCCAGCAAGGCTAGTCAGGGGCGGCAGTCGGAACATGAGAGACCAGGAGCAGCCCGAAAACAAAAGAAAAACACATCACAGGCGGATAAGGATATGCAAGGTCGTGGAATACCAAAGGGTACTGGTACAAAGCATGGCGCGTGGAGCCTATCCCCTTCATCCCATAAATGAAGATATTAAGCCACAAGTCCACAACTGCTGCGGGTTGGGGAATACGCGGTCAGTAAATGCGCTTCGCGCGCTCTTGCGCAGATCATCCCCCGACGTCGTTTTTCTCATGGAGACGAAACAGAATGAGGCTGAGAATGAAGTCCTTCGCGGTTCACGCGGGTTTAAGTTTGGCAGAAGCTATTTGGCAACTATCTCCTCTCGGAGTCGGGCAGGGAGCCTTAGTATCTGGTGGAACGAGGAGTCACAAATTTCAGTTATGGATCTGGACCTACATTTCATTGATGTCGCTATCGAGGAACCAGCGGTGGGGAAGTGGAGGTTCACGGGTTTCTATGGATGGCCCGAGGGAGGGGACAAGTGGAGAACATGGGAGCTATTATGAGCACTTCGTGCTCAGTGGGATGGACGTTGGCTATGCGGTGGGGATTTTAACCAGGTTCTGTCGTCGGCTGAAAAAAGCGGGGGTAGAGGGGTACATGAGGCTGAGATGACCCAGTTCAATGACTGCCTGAATGATATAGGCTGCCATGATATGGGATTCCTGGGCTACCCATTTACATGGGAAAATAGACGTACACGAGGAGGTTACATTGAAGAACGTTTGGACAGGTTTGTGGCAAATGAAAAATGGACCTCTCTATTCCCTAACGGAAGAGTGCAACATGGGGACAGGGCTCATTCTGACCATCGACCTATTATGTGTAGGGGTGATAATCGGTCGGTTACCGGTTAACCGGTTACCGAATAATCGGTTATCGGTATACCAATTTTCCCCAAGATGTTGCCGACTACCGGTACCGGAAGAAAACCGGTTAACCGGATAACCGGATAACCGGTTATCGGTTAGCAGCCGGTTAGCCGACTACTACCGAACAACTCAACAAATAATAAATGCCTAATTTTTTTCTCCCCTCTCCTCACGACTCACGCAGCCCACCAAATAAACTCGCCTATCCTCTCTGAAACCGTCCAATTCCAAATCACTTCTCCGACGACCACGACTTCGAGAAGCAAAGACAAAGCGGCCAACGCATGGCGGCGACAATGATTCCTCAACGCGTGGCGGCGACTGAAGAAGACGGCGGCGGCTTGATGGTCGTCGATGCGGTGGCTCGACACTATCTGGTGAGAAAGTCACGACGGCAGCGTCGGGAGGAATTGGTCGACGACAAGTGAGATAGCGACGACAATGGTAGATCCGACTTCTGCTGTGTACCCAGATCCCTTTCCCGGCGAGTTTATCTTTGTCCAGATAGCGACGGCTATGGTAGGAGACGAACCTCCGCCATTCCCTTTCCCAACGAGTTTATCTTTGCCCAGATCCATTCGCCCCACATCGTCGTTGTAGGAGACTTGTGCTATGTGCTTGATTGGGGGTTGATGATTGATTTACTCATTAGGTGTGAATTGATATTGGGATTTGGGGGTGCTCTCTTGATTTTGCAGATTTGGGGAGGCAGAGTAATGGATTTTGGAAAGATTCTCAGCCATGCGCAATGGGTTTCTCAGCCTTTGCTCTCTGAAGACGACGGTGGACTTACGGGAGAGAGGGGACGGCCAGAAACCTTTCTTCTCTAGATCGATGAAGGCGATAAGGTCGGACAGAAGTGAATGGCTCGCATGCAGGGGAAGGGAATCGGTATATTCGGTATACCGATTTACCGCCGGTTATTTACCGGATGGGAGTCGGTACACCGTTAGGTTGATTTTGGCTGCCGCATACCGATACCGCCGGTTAACGGTATACCGGTAACCGCCGGTTAACGGTTCGGTTACCAGTTATACCGTTAACCGGAAAACCGATTACCACCCCTAATTATGTGTGGATCTAGGGGTGAGGAGGATATGGACGTTAAGTGGGGGTTCTCCTTTCATTTTGACCCGCTATGGACAAAGCACGATGACTGCTTCACTACGATTGAGACGGCTTGGAAAACCTCATCTTCCAGTGATATACTTGACAAGATAGCCTGCTGCCACAATGACCTTGAGACTTGGAGTAGGCAAGCATTCCCGGCTTTTGCAAAACAGAAGAAGAAGGTGTACAGGGCAATCCGAGCGTTGGAGAGAAGTGAGAAAAATGAGACGAACCTTGCTCAGCTCCGGGTCCTCGAGGACGAGCTGGCGAACATCCTTGATAGTGAAGAAAAATATTGGAAGCAGCGCTCCCATACCGACTGGCTGCGATCAGGAGACAAGAACACGGGTTTTTTTCACAGGAAAGCCTCGACACGTCGGAAGAGAAATATGATTAAGAAGATCCGAAATGAAGTAGGGTGATGGTTTACGAGGCAGGATGAAGTTTTACAGTGCTTGGTTGATTATTATGGGATGCTCTTTACAGCCGAGGCTCTCCCTACTGAGTGGCTGGTGCTCGATTCCATTAGTCCGAAAGTAGGCATTGAGGATAACGAAGCTCTCCTGCGGCCGTTTGATAAAGATGGGGAAGCGCAAGGCTCCCGGCCCCGACGGTTTATCCGTGTTCTTCTTCCGCAAGTACTGGTCGATTGTTGAGGATGATGTTACAAAAGCGGTACTCCAGATCCTGCACACGGGGTCATGCCTGTGGGTCTTAATCACACCCTAATCACGTTGATCCCGAAGGTCAAGCAGCCAGTGACTCCTAAAGATTACAGGCCGATAAGCCTATGTAACGTGCTTTATAAGGTGGTGTCAAAAATTCTCGCGAACCGGCTAAAGCCGTTGCTGGACAGGATCATCTCGCCCTCCCAAAGCGCATTTATTCCCGGGCGCTTTATCACGGATAATATTATGGCCGCGTTCGAGTGTTTTCACACCATGAAGCGTAGCAAGAGATGGAAGCACGGGTATTTTGCGGCCAAGATCGATATGGCCAAGGCATATGACCGGGTGGAGTGGCAGTTTTTGGAGGGAGTGATGCGGAGGCTTGGATTTGAGGAGAGAAGGATCCAGTTAGTTATGATGGGCGTGACTACTGTGTCCTATTCTGTCCTGGTGAACGGTCACCAATCATAAACGTTCACTCCGAGCAGGGGGATTCGGCAGGGCGATCCGTTTTCACCTTATCTCTTCCTGCTTTGTGCGGAAGGGTTGTCAAACTATACAGCCAAGGCGGTGGAGGAAAAACGGTTGCATGGTTTGCAGGTGAATCGAGGAGCCCCGGTGATTACCCACCTTTTTTTTGCTGACGATAGTATTTTCTTTGGCAGGGCGAACTAGCAAGAGGCTCTGGTCCTAAAGGAAATCCTACACGCATACAAAGTGGAGTCTGGGCGGATGGTTAACTTTCAAAAGTCGGAGGTCTCTTTTTTTGCAAATGTGAAACCTCATGGTCGGCTGATCACGAGCGGTACTTTAGGGATGCAACAGGTCGAGAAGCATCAGAAATACCATGGGCTGGTTACTGAGGTGGGGCGAGCAAAGAAGGACCTATTCGCAGGGCTGAAGGAGCGAGTGAAGTCGAAGCTTAAAGGTTGGAAAGAACAAATGATGTCGGTAGCAGCACGGGAGGTACTCATTAAGTCGGTTGCACAAGCACAACTCACCTATGCGGTGTCAGTTTTTAAGATCCCGGACGGGTTGATTGATGAGGTTCACAGCTTGATAACAAATTTTTTGTGGGGTCAAAAGAATGAGGAAAGAAGATCCCATTGGATACGGCGAGAAGAACTGGTGACCTTAAAAGAAGATGGGGGGATGGGATTCCAAGACCTCCGCGGCTTCAATATGGTGCTCCTCGTGAAGCAGCTGTGGTCGCTCTACCTCCGCCCTGAGTCGCTGATCGCCAAAGTTCTGGCGGCAAAATATCACAAAAATTGTTCGATTTTGGATGCCCGACTGGGGAGCAGGCCGAGTTATATTTGGAGGAGTCTTTTGAGTGCTCAAGATTTTCTATGCGATGGTCTTCGATGGAGGGTCGGCAATGGCGATCAAGTGGAGATTTGGGGTGATCAATGGTTGCCTGGCGAACCAGCTTTTGTCTCATCTGCACCGACAATCTTGCCGGTAGATGCAAGAGTCTGGGACCTCATTGACCCAGATTCAGAGGGATGGAACGTGGAACTAATCTCAGAATGTTTCTCGGAGCCTATTGCTCGAACAATTACCTCGCTGCCGCAGAGAGGAGCTGAGGAGCAGGACCGCATTATTTGGAGGCATAGTGACAGTGGTCAGTTTACGGCAAAGAGTGGCTACCGGAGATGGCTCGTGAACTTTATGGCAGCGGAAGGAATCAATCCTAGCGGCGATGAAAAGGTGTGGAAGATGATCTGGACTATGAAAGTACCGCCAAAAGTAAGGCATTTTTTGTGGCGGTTTACCATGGTTATTTTTCCTACAGGAGTGAGGGTGGCGGCAAAGAACCCGAGATGGACGGATAGATGCCCATTTTGTAATGAGCAGGAGACCCAACACCACTTCTTTTTCGAGTGCAGCTGGAGTGGTAGAATTTGGCGAGGGACTCCGTGGGCAAACGCATTCGGGAAGCCGGGAGAACAGGATTGCCTCTCTTGGGTGGCGGGAGTGTTTAACCGGGCGAGTCAGGATACTGTGGAGCGGTGGGCAATGCTGATGTGGGCCCTCTGGAAGGAGCGCAATGCGCAACTCTTCAATGGTGTTAAATGGCCTGAAGATGAGATTGTCGCCTGGGCGGTCTCGCTCCTCGATGAGTATCGACATAATCAGGGATCGGAAGAGGCAAGCAGTGGAGATCAGTCGACGGAAGCTTGGAAGAGACCACCTGATGGCCATATCAAAGTCAATACTGATGCTGGACTGTTCGCCACTGGTAGCATTGGCTTGGGCGCTGTGTTTCGGAATCATCACGACCATTTTCTTGCGGCTGCAGCAAAAAAGGTACGTGGGACTTACGAGGTGGAAATGGCGGAAGCTCTCTCTGCGGAATTGGGCATACAACTTGCACATCAGCTTGGCTTCCAACATCTGCAGCTGGAACTTGATTGTCTCCCGCTGGTTGAGAAGCTTCGACGACCAGAAGATATTTAGACTGAACTTGGGCTCATAGCTAAACGTGTCGGCGATCTCCTGCAGGCGACGGGGTTGAACACTAATTGTATCTCCCATGTGAGGCGATCGGCGAATAATGCAGCGCATATATATTATGGCACACAGTGAGACCCGTTGGGATAATAGAGAAGTGTGGGTAGATAGACCACCGATTTTCCTAATTGACCAACTTCTCTTGGATGATATAACCGCCAGTTCTTAATTAATATACGTCTGCAGGTTACCCGTAAAAAAAAAAGTATGTTTCCGGCAGAAAAACAAAAATTTCGACCACCAGCTCTCCAACCACCACCAAACTTACGACCACTCCTCTTCTCTCCTCCTCTATTGTTTTCCATCCTCTTTATCTTTGTTTTCCCTCTAGGAAAGCATACCAGAGATACACTTCCTTCCAACCCCCTCGATCTACCCGCTTTGCTCTTTTGTTTTTCTGGTAACGATGAGAAAAAGAGAAAGACGACAACAACGACGAAACTGACACCGACGACGGCAAGAAACGACAGCAATAGAGGTCGAATCAGTGGCGAAGCTTATGCACAATTGAGTGGGGCAGGGGCGGAGCCAAGATTTCGAGACCGGGGGGCCGAAAATAATTTTAAAAAAATATATAATCTTTATAATTAGTTTAGAAGTACACGACGTGGCTATTAAATGAGAGATTTCCATTTGGTTTGGGTAATGCAAAATATATATAGTAGATGAGAATTGAACCCATGAACTTCAAGAAACAAGTCAAGTGTGACTACCATTAGACAACATGGCTATTACTTGACAAAATTAACAGAACGAAATCTACTTATAAAAATTGTACTACATACCGTTAAAGTCCTAGGGGCCGGGACCAATCCCGGGAGGGCCGGGCCCACCCCAGGATGAACATAGCTCCGCCCCTGGAGGGGGGTGCATGCACCTCCTTGGCTTTGGGAAGGAAAAAATTCAATATATGTAGTCGGAAGAAGGGATCGAACCATTGAGCAATCTCACCATCTCAGCTAGGAGTTTTTTATTTACTAATCACACATATTTGATTATGTCAATGTTAATTATCTGTCCTAATATCAAAACACAAAACTCTAATTGTCGATCCTAGCAATCCCCAGTTACAGTTTCGTTCTTCCCTCCACCCAGCAGTAGCAGAGGCGCTGCGAGTTGCACGTCGAGCTCGCCAAACCTCCAAGCTTTCCATCCTCCAGCCTCCAAGGTCTCCATCTCCGACTCCTAGCTCGCCGAACCTCCACCCACCACCCATATTTTCGGCTCCTATCCTCCAAATCCAAACTATCTCCAGTCTCCAGACTTTCGTTCTCCGTCCTTCACCTCCAAAAATCCTTCTCTTTTCAATCGTGAGCAGGCCAGGGGAGCAACAAGCCAGCAGGACAAAAATTACTTTGTTTGACATCATCAATCATTAACAACAAGGTAAAATCTAAGTTTAAATTTCAATTACTTGAAAGAATTGTTATTTGTGTCAATTTAGGGTTAGGTTTGTGTGCTTGTTATACTCAATTTCATCTCCAAATTAAGTACTTGGACTGAATTAGTCATATAATGAAGTTGATTTTCATATTTTCGTTTAGAGTTGATTTTTCTGTTATATAGTTGACTTTTCATGATATGAAGAAGCACCCCCTTGGCCAACTTTTTGGCTCCGCCACTGGTCGAAAGTCAGTTTTTTTTTATTTTGCGTGTCATATTTTGGATTTGATTCTGGTATGGGGATTTTAAGGTTCTGGCCTCTATTCAATTTTGAAATTTTCTGGGTTTCTGGTCAAGGGGAGGAGATGGAAGTTAGGCGATGAGGATCGGGATACCCTCGGGAGCGGTCATAGCGAAGACCGCCATAGATTTCCCAGGGAGGATTTTAAAATTTTGTGATTGGAATATTCAATTTTAGGTAGTTAGTGAGAGTTATTAGTTAAATAGTTGTTAGGGTTATTAAGAGAATTACAATTAAATTAAAAAATGTAACCCTACTTATGTATATACCCACGTATCGTCTTTTTCTTTTTCCTTCCGCAAGCATCCGAACCGTTTCTCTGTCAAGTCAGAAAACCTTCTCCGGCCGTCCATCCCGCTGAGTTCTCTGGCCGGTAATTCTCTGCTCCCGCAAGCTTTCTCCGCCGACGGCAGCCAGCTCCTGTTACGGTCGTCGTTCCAGTCCACCAACGCCGAACCCCAGTTTATGTTGTCGCTGTGGGTTCAGCTTCCCTCCCGTTGAGATCTTCGATCGGTGATTCTGCTCCCATAAGCGCTCTCCATCGGTCGGTGATTATGATCCCCTTGCCCGACGTTCTTGCTCGTCGCACGAGCATAACAACGGTGTCGGTGCGGATTCTGGCGCTGCTTCCGTCCTTTCCCTCTCCCGTCGGCCAGTTACGTCCCTCAATTACCAATATTCAATCATTAAAATATTTGTCTATTGTTAACTATGTAACTTGACGTTATCAATGTTTATGTAAAGTATCATTAATAAAAATACAGTCATTATTATTAACATTTACTACAAACTTTTGGGATACTTACGAAATTATTTATTAACAATATCTCATCATTTATCAACATTTATGTTAGGTATCATTAAATATTTTGATGTATTATTAACGAGATATAAAAACATTATCAACTCTTCCCAAATCATTTGTTGATTGTTTGCAAAGTTATTATTAATACGATATCATCATTTTTCAACGCAAATCATATAACATTTAGAATGACCAATAATTCAAACATTAATTTTTTGTACAATTATTAACAATGTAACTTGACGTTATCAACGTTTATGCAAAATATCCTTAACATAAATACAGTCATAATTATTAACGTTTACTATAAAAAAAATTGGATATTTACCGAATCATCTATTAATAATATCTAATCATTTATCAACGCTTATGTCATGTATCATTAAACATTTTGATGTATTATTAACGAGATACAAAATTATTATCATATCTTCCCAAACCATTTGTTGATTTTTTGCAAAAATATTATTAATGGGATGTCATGATTTTTCAATGTAAATAATATAATATTAACAATGACCAATATTTCAATAATCAAGTGTTTTTTGACAATTACTAACAATGTAACTTGATGTTGTCAATATTTATGCAAAATATCATTAACAAAATACAGTCATCATTATTAACGTTTCCTATAAAATTTTAGCATATTTACTAAATTATTTATTAACAATATTTGATCACTTATCAACGTTTATGCCAGGTATCATTAAATATTTTCGATGTATTATTAACAAAATACAAAAATATTATCAGCTCTTTCCAAATCATTTGTTGGTTGTTTACAAAATTATTATTAATGGGATTTCATCATTTTTCAATGTAAATCATATTGTTAATGACCAATCATTAAATAATTTGTTGACAATTATTCAAGTCTCCTCGTTATTAACAAATTAAATATATAATTTTAATTATATTGAACCACGCTATCAATTCATCTTATTATAGATTTTTTTTTATTTTTGCATAAGAGGAGGCAAAAGCCAAGAAGAGAGAAGTTACATGGGGGGTTGAGGAGAAGAGGAGTTACATTGGCGGGACACAATCCGCCTCTCAAAAGAAACTACCTGAATATCATCCAGAAGAAAGGTCGCTACTCCTTCCGGCGGGTGTGCGAGCTCCTGTACACTGTAGGGATAGACGAGACTGTGCTTCGAGAGCCAGTCCGCGACTCTATTCTCTTCCCGGTATACATGACCTACGCGCACCAGCCAGTCACGGCTAAGCCTCCTGCGAATGGCAGCAAGTAAGGTGGCATAAGGGTGGACAGGGTCATGTCTATCCTCAATAAGCTAAATGGCCAATTGCGAGTCTGATTCAACCACGATCTGGCGGTAACCAGATTTCCAAGCTATATCCAAACCATGATAAAAAGCCCAAAGCTCTGCCAAGGCTGCAGAAGCTTCTCCTATCATGGCAACAAATCCACCAATCCACCGCCCAA
The DNA here is from genome assembly GCA_964030455.1 of Linum trigynum. Taxonomy (NCBI): domain Eukaryota; kingdom Viridiplantae; phylum Streptophyta; class Magnoliopsida; order Malpighiales; family Linaceae; genus Linum; species Linum trigynum. Next base: position 8,843,987 of record OZ034821.1, read on the forward strand.
GCTCGTCTCTCAAAACGCCTCCTGCCCCAGCAGGTCCCGGATTCCCATTAGAAGCACCATCGATGTTAAGCTTTACCCACCTTCAGGAGGCGGCTTCCACGCAATGTTGGCCATCACTCGGACCGCTGCAGCTCTCCTTCCATTCTGCAAGAGTGAAGGCGCTCGCCAAGCCTCGCTCCACAACTTGGCTTTAGCTACAATCGAGTGAGTCAAGGATGGAGGAGTGAGACTGGAAGAAATACCTTTAAAGCACATGTCATTCTTGTTCTTCCACAACAGCCAAACAACCATGCTGAAGAAAGAAGGCCACTGGATCCCCACATGCTCAGTCTCGCCCGCTGAAAGGTTCATCTGCAACCAGTCCGCCGTGTTCGCCGAGAAAAAGGTCTGCTGTCTTTCACTTGGCACTTGCCTAACCCAGAAGTACGTAGCCGGGGGACAGTCCCGAAGGATGTGCAGAATAGTTTCCGCCTGCCCGCTACATCTCCCACAGTCCGCCGAATCAGAGATCTTCCTGGAGTGCCGGAGGGCATTGGTAGCAATTCTACCAAGGCTCACAAGCCAAATGAAACAACGGACCCTCTCCGGAACTGGAAGGCTCCAAATAATCTTCCAAAACTTGGCATCCTGATCAATTCCTTCTGGCAAAAGAGACTGGTATGCAGTTTTCGTGGTGAAGCGGCCGTTCGGAGACAAAGTCCAGAAGAGGGTGTCCTCCTCGTTGGGGAGCTTATCCACCGCCACGCTAGTGATCTTCATCTGGATATCCGGTGGTAGAAGGTCTTCGAACAGCTCCGTGCGCCAACCTCCATCATCAGAAATCAAATCCGCCACAGCCTCATCCCTTCGCGAGTTGGGGATCTCCTCCTCCGCCAGATTCAAGAGAGGTTCCAGCACAATTCAAGATTCATGCCAAAACTTAGTAGCTTTTCCATTCTTGATATTCCACGCACAACCTCCCTTTAGGAGGGGAGAGGCCTTGTTAAGACTTCTCCAGGTAAAGGAACTTCCCTGAATAGAACGAAAAATATCCATATTCTCCTTGTCCCGACCATACTTATCCCCGATCACCTAGGTCCACAGAGCATCTTTCTCTTTGAGGAGTCTCCATCCACTCTTGGCGAGCATGGCCAGGCATTTCTCACCGAACGAAGGCCAGGCCCCCCTTGGTCCTTTGGCAGGATCATCTTTTCCCAACCAACTAAATGGAGCTTGGATTTCCCATCCTCCTCACCCTAAACAAAATCCCTGTTAATACGATCAATAGAAGCGCAAATTCCCTTAGGCAGTAACTCTGTAAGCATATGATAAGTGGGGAAGAGAGGAAATGATAGACCTGGATACAGTGAGGCGAGCTGCCAAGGACAAGCGTTTTGCTTTCCACGGAGCTAACTTCTTCTGAATGCGCAGAAAAAGGCTCTGGTATCTACCCGCCGTCACCCGGCCATGAAGACTGTGAGATAAACGATCCATGCATAAGACAAAAAGATCAGGCGAAAGAGGATCTCCATGGCGAACTGACACGCCAAAACACAACACCAATCTGCGACCAAGTGTAATCGCAGACCGGGAATGCAGTAACAGGCAAGTTATATTATCAACCCGGGGTCTAGATCTACTGCTTACTCAGTGATTCTCTGTTATCTAGCCAACTAAAGTAAGTGATTGTTGTTTAAAAGCAAAAGCAGAAAGAAAGCAGGAATTGATACGGTTTCCTCAAGCAAGTAAGAGTCACTCGGGAATGAATCCCCCTAGCTCCTTAGTTAGGTTTCAATTGTATTTCCCTGGGTTGATTTACTGTTGATTAGACTGCGGAAGATCCGACAGTAGCTTGGAATCTCTTAAGCTGACCAAACCCTCTCAGTCTATCTACCCGGCAGACGACTAGTCTTCACCGGGATAGAAAGCTGAAGCAGTAAGAACAGAACTCCACTACTGGAATTAGATTCCAGTACAAAGCAGTACACTGGCTAACTCTCGTATAGCCAATCTCCTACTATCGAATGATGAGACTCTAGCAACCTAATCAGATTCTATTTATCTCAGATTGCAGCAGGAATCAGGAAAAGTTGATCAGACTTCAATTGACTCAATAAACATGCATCATTCGATTAAAATCAAACAGTAATATCATCCCAAGTCATTACAATCAATCCCTAACACATAGAACTAGGGTTCTTCATTCCCAAGTGAGAGAGGGGTTCTACTCCATAGAGAGAGAGAGGAAAACAAAATACAAAGCAGTCATACTCATAATTATGGGAAGAATCTGCTCTGGGATGATGATTTCCACTCCTATGACGATCTCCAAGCTTGATTTGATGAAACCCAGCTCCAAGATGGCTTCTAGGATGTGCTCTTCGTCCTTTCTCTCTCTAGGGCTCTGTTTTTGCTCAAAAAGTTTGATTCTCTCTCTTGCAGCCCGAAATTGGGTTAAAAACCAGGAATTCCCGACTCACATGGGCAGGGCCACACGGCCGTGTGGCATACCCAGTTGCCCGTGTGAGTCAAAACGTTGCGTTCCAATTAGTTCGATCTTCAGGCTTCTCACACGGCCAGGGTCGCACGGCCGTGTGGGATTTCCATCTGCCCGTGTTTGCTCTCGGCGAAACTCGCACGGCCAAACCACTCCTTCACACGGCCGTGTGAAAATCAGGGCAAGCCGTGTGAAGGCTCGCACAATCCCACACGGCCAAATAGGTCACGTGCACAGCCGTGTGAGTTGTGGGTGTGCCCGTGTGGCTTCCTTTTTGCCTTGTCTCGCGCCCGATCTTCGTCCAATCGACCCCAAACTCGCTCCCAAGCCTCCATTCACGTACTAGGACCTGAAATATCACAAACAAGCACAACCCGCGTGAAATCGACCTAAAACACGAGAAATCACATCGGTGTAAGAACAGGGGTAAAAACATGTGTAATTAACGGTCTATCAAACTCCCCCACACTTAACCGTTTGCTTGTCCCCAAGCAAACCAAGTCAGACACAAGGTAAGCTCACATATTTCAATCAACCAACATTGGGGACAAGTCATAAAGGCACAGAACACGTGAATCGTACTGGTTTTCAAACATCAATACATGACCAACTTCAATAGCAACCTGGACAACCACCACAAAGGACATTCGAGTGCAGCAAAACCGAGTAAAGGAAGAGTCTCCCTTCTGTTCACCAACCAACCTAGACTTGACTCAACCACTTACTCAAAACAGTCAACTCATGCATCCAACTCAAGACATTAGAATAGAAACCGAGCAATCTAGGTCCTCACCGGGGTACAAGAGTATATAGAATATGAAAAATGAATCACTCACTCTCGACCAGTGGGGTCAGGACAATTTGATGCGAAAAATGCGCATGTTATTTCTCTCAATCCCTAACATCTCTTCACCATGATGGCAGCCTCTAAACGCTAGAGTTCACATATGGGGTGTCACTACTAACTAATCAGGAGGTCTTAGACACAGGTTCAAATGACTGGCTAGGGTCTTGGACATGGGGAAAAGGCCTTTTAGGTGGTGGAAGTATTCATAGCACAAGGTTCCACATTTCCAAACTCACACAATCACAGTCAAACAAACCGGTATTTCCTTTCTGCTATTCTGCATTACTCAATATCTCAAGAGCACAAGAGCGAAGGAGGTAAAAATGTCAGCATTTCCAAGCCAGACTGCTAAGAAACACTACTTACTGGGCATTATTCAGATTTTTTGTAGTGGCTCTCTTTTGCTTCCGATTTTTCTTTGTTTTTCTTTCATTTTCTTTTCATTTCTTAAGAGAGCCACCACTTCTGCACATATTTCAAACACCTGCCCAGCCCAACTTTTAAGCACTACCTCCAACACTCACATCAAATTTAGCAGAAACAGCAGAGAATATGTAAAACCCACTCTGTGGAACCTTCTAAAAGATGCAAACAGGGTGATTTTTTTCATTTCAGACCAAAAGAAGGGATAACACATGGCTCAAAAGGGCTGACTAGGGGCTATGACACATCAGGACAGTCAAATTTGGTCGTGGGCTAATCCTATGCCCCCATCATCCTAGCTAGTGACAACGTGAATGCTACACATCATGGAAGAGGGATCTATCGCACAAGAAAGAAACGAGCAGGCACAAATCTCACATGGCTACCTATATGCTCTATCTCACATTCTGATACCCTGAACTAGATGCATAAGAGACTGTCAAGAACAAGTAATCAATCCAAGTCACAGTTGGTAAGCAAACAGTTGAAAAACTGAACCCCTACACAATTCTACCGCACGTCTCAGTCCTCATCATAGGTTGTTCTAGTCACAATCAAGCTGTCATGCATCAATCCGAAAACCATTCAATTCATCAATCAAAACACAGTGCCAATATGATCAAACAGCAGTACTTGGAGCCCTCAAATCTCGAGATTTGGACAGTGGACTAGGCTCCAAGCACACATATATACATTCCAACCGATACAAAGCACCCCCCCCCCCCACACTTAAGCACGACATTGCCCTCAATGGAGCAGATGAATAGAGAAGGGGAACGATGTTACCGGATTGAAACTGCTGGGGGACTGGAAGTGGACCAATCAGCGAGAAACAAACGAGAAGATGGACAGTTCTGCACGAATCGAACACCAAGAACACACTAGCACACGTTGTGTTAGGGATAAGTGTTAGCCCAGACGGCTACAGCAAAAACAATCCACAAAAGAAAAAAAACAAACGACACTAAGTTCAAGCTCCTCACACATGGAGCAAACACACACAAGTCTAAAACAAAAAACAAAACACACTGAGATGGGCAACGAGTACAGCCTACTCGTCGCCGAGGTTATCCAGGTCGATGTCGTCCATGAACGCCGAATTTATAACCCGTGGCTCGGCCACACGGCCTGGCTCACACGGCCGTGTCAAGAGCACTTTTGCCTGTGCCGGCCGACACGGGCTGGCCGAGGCATTTCACTCGGCCGTGCCAAGTGCACATTTGCCCGTGCCAAAATATGCGAGAGCGAACACGGCCAGGGAAAATTTCCACACGGCCGTGCCACAATCTCATCTGGCCGTGTGGATTTCTGCGAGAGCTCACACGGCCTAACCTATTTTCCACACGGCCGTGTGACCCTCAGGGCTGGCCGTGTGAGCTGCCAAAACTCCGAAATTGACCTGTTTTCGCTCCAGAACGACATACAACTCGTGAACAACCCCTCAAGACTCAAAAATCACAAAAAATCAAAAGGAAAAAGGTAAGAAAATGCAAACCTAGGTGGGGTTGCCTCCCCACAAGCGCTTCTTTACCGTATTTTAGCTGGACGCCAGTCGGTGGATGCTCAGTGAGGTGAAGGAGCAGGTGCCTTCAAGAGCGGATCCACCTCGCTCTTGAGGTACAACTTCAAATGATGGCCATGCACACGCCGAATGTGGCCACCAGCATTTGCCAACTCAACTTGGCCATCCGGCAGGATGCAAGCGAGTGAATACTCGGATGGCCAAGGTGGGGGCGGGACCAGCTCATAGTGGTCTCCGGCCTTCTTTCGAGCAGGCTTAGCTGCCTGCTGTTTCGGCCGCCACTCCTCCCTGATTTGTTCCTTCGATGATGGAGTGGACGGGAACGGCGGCGAAGGTATGGGAGGTGGATCCTGCAAAATAGGCAACACAGAAGGATACACGACAGACTCGTGCTCCTGGTGAGATACAGCATGCAGAGGTGACGAAGCATGACGAGTATTAGAAATTGAAAATGCTATTCACTCCTCACCATCCCTCAAAACTAAGGTCCATCATGCACATCTATGAGGGCCTTGGCGGTGGCCAGGAAAGGCCTTCCCAGTATCAATGGCACATCCACATTTATGTCCAAAATCACAAAATCAACAGGATAATTGAATTTGCCAACCTTAACCAGAAGGTCTTCCACTATGCCCCTAGGATGCACTACAGATCGGTCAGCTAATTGAAGGCTCATCCTAGTAGCACGGGGTTCACCTAGGCCTAGTTTCTTAAACAGTTTATATGGCATAACATTTATACTAGCACCTAAATCCGCCAAGGACCTCTCTACATGCAAATTCTCTATAGACCACGGGATAGTAAAACTACCTGGGTCCTTCTGTTTCTGCGGAAGCTTGTTCTGCAGAATGGCCGAGCACTCCTCGCTGAGCTCCACAGTGGCCAGCTCACTCAGCTTCTGCTTCTTTGAGAGAAGATCCTTCAGGAACTTTGCATACTTAGGCATTTGAGAAAGTGCCTCCAGGAAGGGTACTTAGACATTCAGCTTCCTAAGCATGGCCATGAAGCTCTCGAACTATGCCTCCAGCCTGTCTTTGTGCAACCGAGTAGGAAAGGGGAGTTTAGGGATATACTCCTTCACTACTGGTTGCGGTTTAGGTGCGGGCACCTCAACCTCCTTCTCTGCTTCTTCTTCAGCTGCCGGAGATGCCGAGGCAGGGGCCTCTCTCTCTTGTGCCCGAGCAGGTAGATCAACAGTCATCTTGCCACTCCTGGTCATGATGGCATTGCAATGCTCATTCAGGTTCTGAGGGTGAGGAATGGTCTGACCGGGCAAGGTACCAGGAGCCCTTTGTGCCACTGCTTGAGCCACACTCCCCAGCTGGGTTTGGATATCCTGCAAGACAGCCTGTGTGTTCCTCTGGCCAGCTTCAAGAGCCAGGAATTTACCCGATGCCTTTTCCATGAACTGCTCGATAGTGTTAATTTTTTGAGCACTAGAACTGGCGAGAGAACCCACCAATTCCCGCAGTTCAGCCATCTGATCATTCTGCACTGGGGCGGCAGGGGCTGCACCTGGCTGCTGGAAAGGTCGCGGCTGTGATGGAGCAGCATGCCCCTGCATGGGCTGGTAGAGAGACTGATGCTGCTGGAATTGCCCCTGTCTGGGCTAATATGGTGGCCTCTGGAAGCCCGGTGGTCCCTGGGGGACTGGTGGTCTGGAATTTTCCCCACCCCAGGAGAAGTTGGGATGCTGGCGCCACCCCTCATTGTAGGTGTTACTGTAGGGGTCATTGCGCCTGACATTGTTGATGAAGTTCACCTGCTCCTGGGGTGTGGTCGATTCCTTCATCGCCTGGCAGTCTTCCACTGTATGATGGGTGCTCTCGCACCACTGGCACGGCATCGCCTGCTGCTGTCCGGTCCCTGGAATCATCCCGGAACGATCGATAGCTGAAACCAGCTTCGACACCACCTGCACCAAATCAGAGGAATGGTTTCCCACAGAATGTACACCTCGGCTTGGTGCTCTCCTCGACCTCCTCGCAGTGCCCCAATCATACCCGTTCTCTGCCATCTCCTCAAAGAGTTGATTCAGCTGTGGCGGTGTTTTAGTCAGCATGTTCCCGCCACAAACTGAGTCAATCAGCTGCTTATCTTCTGGGAAGAGGGCATGATAGAAGGATCCCACCTTGAAAGCATCGTTGAAACCATGATTGGGACACCTCAGGAAGAGACTGTTGTATCTCTCCCAAGCATCCCGGATGGTCTCATATTCATCCTGGGTGAAGTGGGTGATCTGCTTCTGCAAGTCCGCCGTCTTGGACGGAGGATGGTAGCGGGTGAGAAACTTGTCCGCCAGGTTGGCGAACGTGGTGATAGAGCCTGGAGGTCGAGTGTCTAGCCACTCCTTGGCCTGCCCCTCCAGGGTGAATGGGAAGTACCTCAGCTGGATGGCATCTGCTGGGACCCCATTGATCTTGATTCCATCAATGAGCTCATGGAATCGCCTGAGATGTGATCGGGGGCACTCCCCCTCCTTACCAAGGAACACCACTGAACCGCGCAGCATGGTGATTACTGAGGTACTCACCTCGAAATTATTGGCTGGGACATGAGGGTGTTGAATGGGTGACCTCATGTCTGCAGCCCTGGCGGTCCAGTAATGACCCATGGTCTGCTCCCCAGGATTGACCACATCATGGTCCTGTGGATCGGCCATCTCCTCTTCTTCTTCTTCTAACTGCAGCTGTGCTAGCACCTCCTCCGCAGCCAGTCGCGCCTTTAGAGCCCGCTTGAAGTTCCAGCAGGTTCGTTCAAGCTCTTGGTCTAACGGTAGTAGATCTCCCGACTGGCTACGGGTCATGCACTACCTGCACACAATCAGCAGAAGCAACCCGTGAAGGCACACAGGTGGAAGAGATAAAATGCAGTAAATAAAAAGCTAGAGTAACAAATTCTCACGTTTCCCCAATAACCTAGAGGTTCCCCGGCAACGGCGCCAAAAACTTGACACGCCAAAACACAACACCAATCTGCGACCAAGTGTAATCGCAGACCGGGAATGCAGTAACAGGCAAGTTATATTATCAACCCGGGGTCTAGATCTACTGCTTACTCAGTGATTCTCTGTTATCTAGCCAACTAAAGTAAGTGATTGTTGTTTAAAAGCAAAAGCAGAAAGAAAGCAGGAATTGATACGGTTTCCTCAAGCAGGTAAGAGTCACTCGGGAATGAATCCCCCTAGCTCCTTAGTTAGGTTTCAATTGTATTTCCCTGGGTTGATTTACTGTTGATTAGACTGCGGAAGATCCGACAGTAGCTTGGAATCTCTTAAGCTGACCAAGCCCTCTCAGTCTATCTACCCGGCAGACGACTAGTCTTCACCGGGATAGAAAGCTGAAGCAGTAAGAACAGAACTCCACTACTGGAATTAGATTCCAGTACAAAGTAGTACACTGGCTAACTCTCGTATAGCCAATCTCCTACTATCGAATGATGAGACTCTAGCAACCTAATCAAATTCTATCTATCTCAGATTGCAGCAGGAATCAGGAAAAGTTGATCAGACTTCAATTGACTCAATAAACATGCATCATTCGATTATAATCAAACAGTAATATCATCCCAAGTCATTACAATCAATCCCTAACACATAGAACTAGGGTTCTTCATCCCCAAGTGAGAGAGGGGTTCTACTCCATAGAGAGAGAGGAAAACAAAATACAAAGCAGTCATACTCATAATTATGGGAAGAATCTGCTCTGGGATGATGATTTCCACTCCTATGACGATCTCCAAGCTTGATTTGATGAAACCCAGCTCCACTCTAGGGCTCTGTTTTTGCTCAAAAAGTCTGATTCTCTCTCTTGCAGCCCGAAATTGGGTTAAAAACCAGGAATTCCCGACTCACACGGGCAGGGCCACACGGCCGTGTGGCATACCCAGTTGCTGGTGTGAGTCAAAACGCTGCGTTCCAATTAGTTCGATCTTCAGGCTTCTCACACGGCCAGGGTCGCACGGCCGTGTGGGATTTCCATCTGCCCGTGTTTGCTCTCGGCGAAACTCGCACGGCCAAACCACTCCTTCACACGGCCGTGTGAAAATTAGGGCAAGCCGTGTGAAGGCTCGCACAATCCCACACGGCCAAATAGGTCACGTGCACGGCCGTGTGAGTTGTGGGTGTGCCCGTGTGGCTTCCTTTTTGCCTTGTCTCGCGCCCGATCTTCGTCCATTCGACCCCAAACTCGCTCCCAAGCCTCCATTCACGTACTAGGACCTGAAATATCACAAACAAGCACAACCCAGCGTGAAATCGGCCTAAAACACGAGAAATCACATCTCAAACGGTGTAAGAACAGGGGTAAAAACATGTGTAATTAACGGTCTATCACGAACTCCACGAGTGGGAGTGATGGATGAGGAGAGGTTGCCATTCCAAAGAAACCGCATATTGTTATGCTCCACGCAATACATGATACAACTTATCCAAGAGCTGGGAAGACCCACTTCCTTCAGGGTATCACGAAGGAAATCCCACCGCAGCATGTCGTAGGCCTTTTCGAGATCAATCTTAAGAATCATGCCTCCTTTCTTCCCCTTCCGATTTCCCAGAGAGTGGAGCACTTCCTGCACTACCATGACATTATCTGTAGTCTGACGGCCAGGAATGAAGCTTCTCTGCCGAGGAGAGATGAGCTTCCTCATGACCGGCTTCAACCTACTAGTGATCGCTTTGGTAATAGCCTTGAGGCTCACTTTGTTGAGCGAGATAGGTCGGAGTTGGGTCACCAACTCGGGGTGATCGACTTTAGGAATGAGCACGACCGTAGACTCTGAGACCTTGTCAGGAAAAGGCCCCGTGTTGAAGAAAGCCAAAGCCATATCTGTTAAAGACTTCCCTACCACGTTCCAGGCTTTTTGATAGAAAACAGCATGAAACCCATCTGGACCGGGTGCTTGAAACGGCTTCATCTCGAAGATAGCTTTGTGAATGTCCATAATGGTGAAAGGCCTTAGTAATGCAAGGAGATCCTCCTGAGCAAGCCTGGGAAAAGCATTCTTTGGAATCCTATCCTCATATGCCGAGTTGTCCTGCAAATAGAGGTTAGTATAGAATTCGAACACCATATCTGCCAGCTCCTGGGGGTCATCGATCCACACGCCTGCCTGGTCCCGGAGGGCGGTGATCTTGTTCTTGCATCTCCTGGTATTCGTTTGCTGGTGAAAATAGCTGGTGTTGCGCTCCCCAAACTTAACCCAATGCTCTCTCGATCGTTGATACCATATCAGCTCCTCCTGCTCCAGAACAGTATCCAGATCGGCCTCAAGCTTGTAATGCAGCTTGGCCAGACCAGGGGAGAAGCTCTGTGAGAGGCGCCTTTCAACTCCTTGAATCCTCCCTAGAAGCCGCCTCTTCCTCTGTTGTACATTGCCGAAGGAATCCCGATTCCAGTCTTGCAGAGCGGTACTTAGGGACTGCAACGCGCTCGGCAAAGGTCTGGTAGGGTCCCAAGCACCTGCAATGGTATCCAAAAAGTCCTTGTGAGTAATCCATGCTATTTCAAATTTAAAAGTACAAGGAGGGTGAAGAGATTGCCCCTGAGAAGCAAAGGAGGTAAGGATGGGGTTATGATCAGATCTGAGACGTGGCAAATGGCGGACAACAGTATTTGGGAAGACTGAGTTCCACGAGGTATTGCAAAGGCTCCTGTCAATCCTGCTGGCCTTGTAGGTATCAGAGTTCTCCCCCTAGTCCAGGTGAAATTTGGGCCAGAATAGCCGAGATCCACCAAATCATCCCCATTGATCCTGTCGTTGAAAAGGCGACATCTCCGGAGGGTCGGCGTCGAGGCAGCCCCAGACTTCTCAGACGGTGATCTGATGGCGTTGAAATCCCCAGTAAGAATCCAAGGAACGTTGATCACTTTGCTCTGAGCGGTGAGACGATCCCAAAGTGGTTGTTACTCAGCGGGGCGAGGAGAGGCGTAGACAACAGTAAGAATCCAGTCGGCCATGTGGCTCTGGGAAACGCGGATAGTGACATGCTGCGAGCAAACAGAAATGATTGAGCATTGTACCGCCGCGCGTCCCAAAAAACCCAAATGCCACCTTGCCTCCCTTCTGCTTCAACCCGAATCACGTCCGGAAATCCCAATCTATTACAAACAGCATTGGCCGCATTGCCACTGATCTGCGGTTCAAGAAGAATCACAAAATCAGGCTTGTACGATTGAATGACAAGCTTGAGAGCACGAGAAAAGTATTTGCTCCCAGCGCCTCCCACATTCCAAGCAAGGATATTGATATTATCAGAATATAACATAGTCCTATGAAGAAATAAAACCAAAGAGAAGGCAGGAAAAGAAACATGGAACGAAATCACCAGGAAAAGGTTAGTTCAGGGGCACAGCAGCGACGATCGCATCCTCGACTGGTGCTCGTTGCTCAGGAAGCCTAAACGTATCCCCCTCCTTAGCTGATTTCCGATCGTCCTTCCCCACCGCGGCTTCGGTCCACGCATTGATCTCCTGAAAAGTGAGTGATGTCAGCCGAGCCTTGGATTTGACCTTTCTGTCCTTCACCGGAGACCAGATTTGCAGGGCCTTTGACACTTGAAGTTTCACCGGAGTTCCTTTCTTTGATTGCCGCCGAGCCCCTTTCTTGTTTTTCGTCCACTCGCCCGCCGATGGAGAGCTCTCCTCCGCCTGTCTAATTCTCTTTGGAGAGGAAGGCACAGCGACAACCTGCATTTTGGTTCCATTAGGCCCAACAAAGGCTTCGACAGAATGAGGGGCAGAGGATCCCGAAGTCTAGCCCACTGAAGAAATCAAGCCTAGAGGCGGAGATGGGCTTGAGCGGTTGGAGATTCCGTTGACAAAGCCCCCGGAACTGTCCGCTTGACCTGAACTGGAGGGGCGGTTGATCTCGGATGTGGGCCTAAACCCGTTGGCCCTGTTAGGAGCTTGAGTTGGGCCTGGGCCCAAGACCCCCTTGCCCAAAGCCCTTTGCTCTGCCATGACTTCCTTTCCCTTGTGAGCGTCTTTGGCCGCGGACAAGGCAACCGTAGTCTCCTTCCGATAAAGATTCCCTTTCCTTTCCTGATTTATTGGTCGTTGGCTCGCCGCCTGTTTTGTCGCCGTGGACGTCGCCCCAAGATCCTCCTTTTCTTTCTCTGTTACTTTGATCCCGCCTTTCCCATTTTTATTGTTCAACCCTTTGAACCTGTCCCCCAAATCCTGCTCTATCCTTCCTTTCTTGGTGTGATCTCCGGAATTACGCCGGCTTCTTTTGGAAACAAGCATCCAAGGACCAAATCCCGGGTTCACCTCCTCTGCAACGGTCACTGGTGTGGCCAGTCTATGTTCGCCGGGGGTTATTGATTCGGTGAGGCCGCCAGTCGGAGTTTGGGACAGCAGTCGGCGTTGTGACCAACCTTCCCGCACTCGAAGTACACGACCGGGAAGTTCTCAAATTCCACTTTTTGCCAGTGATCAACCAGGTAGATCCGAGGAACCAACGTTTTTTACATGTCGATCTCCACCGCCAGGCGAGCGAATTTCCTCCGTTGCCGATTCATCGTATGAAAATCCAATTTAATTGTGCGCCCGATGAGATTCCCCAGTGAAGTTAGAACATCTTGGTATAAAAGTGGACCTTTAAAGCCGGTAATTGAATCCAAACAATCATGGTTTTTGGCAGAGGATCCTGTACCCCAAAGCTTGGCGTCCATTGCTGCACGGCGAGATAATGATCCTAAATCACCCATGGTCCATCTGTGAGAGCTTTGAAATAATCCTGCTCATTGGATAATTGCACCAAATAAGTGGCGTCATCCAATTCCATGATCTCCATCACCCCTATGGGTCGCCATAGCCCTCGAAGTCGAGAGCAGAATGCGGTGAAGCTGATGCGGAGACCCAGCAGGCGCACAACCAACGTTTTTTGCCACGGAGCGCATAAACGACCTTTGAATCCAGAAGATATACTCAAAGACGGTTCTTCATTGATCTGTCTAGGAACCAGATCGTTCTCCCCAACCGGAGTCCATTTTTGAGCAGCCAGCGCCCGTGTGGCTCAGCCCCGGCCAGCACCCGAGCGTATGAGATTGGTGGCAGTGTGTTAGCGTTCGGGACAATGCAGTCATCTTTCGGGGGATTGGTTTCCACCGCCATTGGCGACGAATCTGATGTCATAGACGTCGTTGTTGGCTCATCCGTCGCCATCAGAGCAGTGATCGTAGTTCCGGTGTCCGGCGGCCGCCCTGAAGGGGTCAGCGCCGGAGCCACTGGAGGTTTCAGCGAGAGCGTTTGAGAGCATTTGTGTTGGACAGTTGTTATTTGTAAACCGGCCACGTGACTATTTCTAACTATATTATTTGAATTATTGACCGGTGACATATTCATAGGTAGTTTTCTATGGACTTATTATTATTCATAGTGTGTTTTGTGTTGTGTAGTTGGGTTTGTAGTAATGGAGGATTTGTGATGGTTGGTGGGCTGGGTAGGGTGTTCTTGGGAAGATGCAACTGAGATGATGCAACAGAGAGTGGTCATATTTTCCTGATGAACCTGAGATGATGCAACTGCAGCAGAACCTGACAACACATTTCTTTGTAATGCATACAAGGTACCAGTTTTCAAGCCTTTCATTACCTTCCTCGAACCCTTGCAGACATACACAATTCCACCTTTTCCTTTGAAACTGAAGTCCTTGTTGTCGAGTAGACTCAAGGAGATCAGGTTCTTTGTCATTCGTGGAACATGTCTGACATCATTCACGGTACAGAACGAACCATGATGTGTCCGAACTTTATGGACCTGATTCCAACAACCTTGCAGATAACTCCATTTGCCATGACCATGTTACCACCATCTATCTGCTCGTAGGTTGTGAAGCAATTCCTGTTCGGAGACATATGGTATGAGGCTTCAGTATCCAGAAACCACACATCACCACGATGTGCCTTCTCATCTATAGCCAAGGCGAGATCGTCTTCAGAACTATTGTCCACTTCTGCCACGGCAACTTAACCTTGGTTCTTCTATTGCCCTCTTCTCCTGGGACAGTTGTATTTCCAATGCCCCACTTCCTTACAGTTGTGACAAGCATCACCTGGCTGTGGACCGGGACCCTTGGAATTCTTGTTCGAATTCCCTTTACCCGATTTCTTCTTTCCTTTCCACCTATAACAGCCAAACCCGATGCGTCGCCACCTGTACTAGATCCGGACGCCTTATGCCTGATCTCTCGTATGAAGAGCAGACCTGACATCCTCCAATGACACGCTTTCTTTATCGGCAATAAAAGAATCAACGAAATTCTCATATGAACTTGGCAAAGAAACCAGCAGGATTAGGGCGGCATCCTCGTCATCAACTTGAACATCTATATTACGGAGATCTAGCAAAATAGAGTTAAGTTGTTCGAGATGTTCCCTCAAAGGCGTACCTTCTTGCATCCTCAAGCTGAACAAACGTTGCTTGAGATGCAGCTTGTTGGTTAGAGACTTCGGCATATACAGACTTTCCAGTTTCAACCACAAGCCCGCGGCAGTCATCTCAGCAGCGACTTCAATGATGACGTCATCAGACAACAATAACATGATGGTCGAGTGGGCCGTCTCCTCCAGGGTATTCCACTCATTGTCATCGACCGCTGCCTTCTTGTGTTTCGCAGACAGCATCCCCCACATCCCTTGCTGTTTCAATAAAGCCTGCATCTTGATCTGCCATATAGCGAAGCTGTTCTTCCCCGTGAACTTCTCGATCTTCATGTTCAACGACGTCATTCTTCAGAATCGAAACCCTAGCCCGATTTCCAGCCGCGGCTCTGATACCACTTGTTATAAACGCGCTGCTAGGGATCGGGAAATCGTCGGGATCGATAAAGCAAGAATACGAAAGCGAGAATCGAAAAACACAGACACACGATTTACGTTGTTCACTAACACGATGTGTGTTAGCTAGTCCACGGGCGAGAGAGAGCCAGTTTCACTATATCGAGGAGATTACAGAGGAGTATGAGAAGTATTTATATGGGGTCGTTTGGAAGTTGTGATTGTTAAATAGATGTATTGTTGAGAATGCATGTATAATATTATACATGTATTGTCGAATTTGATGCATTGTAGAATACAACGTTTGGTATGTGTGATTGTGTATGTCGCATCAGCTAAAAGCTGAGACAAAACAATCTCAACTCAACTATCTCAACAATCACAACTAAAAGTTGAGATATAACAATCACTCAAAATGAGTGATAGTTTGTGTCACATCACAGAAACAATCCATGTATTGTTTCTGCTAAAAAAACAAAAAAAAAACGATGCATTGTAAACAATACATGCATAATGACAATCTCAACAAAACTATCGCAACTTCCAAACGACCCCATACTTCTTCTCCATGTGGGTCTAAACATAATCCAATCTGGCAAAGGAAACGGTTACAGACCAGACCCAGAACCCGAACCCAAATAACATTGAGCTCATACATCGCGGTCCGGAGGCGTTGCCCCTGGACCCCACTTGTTGACCGTACAGCGAGACCCCCGACTATTCCAGTCGTAGCAGCTGATAGTCTAATTCAAGTCACATCAACTATTTTAATATTAGAAAGATATGTTTTTCAAAAATAGTAGATAAGTAAATGTGTTCATTACAAAATACTATGAACTCTTTTTAAAACTGTATCACCCAAGAGGCCAAGACCGAGAGAGAGTGTTCAACAAGCGCAATTGAATCGCTCTCTGTCTAATTAAAATTTCCATTTTAAATGAGTAAATCCTTATTGTTTTTCCTCTATGCGACTTTGCGTAGCTAATTACGCTTATTATTATACCAAGTGAGGAATTTTACAATGCTATATAGTATTGGTGCTATAGGTTTTTGCCTTTATGGTACAACTTGAAATTGTACATTTAAAGTTATGGAACAACTTTGGATTATACCTATACTGTTTGTACAAATTCTTTTATGGTACAACCTGAACTTGTACCTTTATATGATGGTACAACTTCAAGTTGTAAATTTGTACCATAACAGAATGGTACAAATTCTTTTATGGTACAATCTAAACTTATACATTCCATGTTAATGTACAACTTTAAGTTGTACATTAAAGCACCAATACTATATAATATAGTAGAAATGCTCTCCCAAGTACGAATAGATAGCACTCATAGTAATAGCAGAGATCTACTTTGGTTCCCGATTCTACTCAACCACCGTGTGTGGGAGAGAGGAGAAGAAATAAATAAACGAGAAGGCAGGCTGCTGTTCTCTTCCTGGAGACAGTAGCAAACAAGGGAGAAGCTCTGAAGGAGGAGGGCGGGGCTTTCCTGGTGAGTCGGAAACCCTAGAATTCTTGATAATTTCCATCTTTGCGTGTTGTTTCGTCTGTTTGGTTGCGGAGAAAATTGACTCCGAATTTTCCTTCGTGCCTTCTCTTAGATTCTCTCACAATACATTATCCAGCTTGATCTTTTTCAATTTATTCTCTGTTTTGTTTTTCTTCCCCCCTGAAGGCTGCGTAGCTGGATCCTGATGTATTTTATGCTTCCGATTCAAAAGGTCTAGAATTGGATCTTGGTCCAGTGAATTTTCGTGTTAGGAACTGAAATCGATGGGGAGGGGAGGGCAGGACATGGGGAAAACGAGCGGGAAACTCGGGCTTGAATCGGATGAGAATCGGGATGTCTTCCCGGCCTGGTCGAAAGACGTGAAGGAATGCGAGGCCAAGTACGAAGTCGACATTCTGCAGGGGCTGCACGCTGCAGAGGTGGAGAAGAGGCACCAGATCTATGGCCACAACGAGTTGGAGAAGCATGAAGGGACGTCTATTTGGGAATTGATAGTGGAGCAATTCAAGGACACTTTAGTTAGGATATTGTTGGCCGCTGCCGTCATATCTTTTATTTTGGCGTGGTATGATGGGAAAGAAGGCGGCGAGATGGAGATCACGGCTTTCGTGGAGCCGTTGGTGATTTTCCTGATATTGATTGTGAATGCGATTGTCGGGATTTGGCAGGAGAGCAACGCCGAGAAGGCCTTGGAAGCGTTGAAGGAAATCCAGTCAGAGCATGCTGCTGTTGTAAGAGATGGGAAGAAGATTTCTAGCCTCCCTGCTAAGGAACTTGTCCCTGGGGATATTGTGGAGTTGAGGGTCGGTGATAAGGTGCCTGCAGATATGCGGGTTGTCAGTCTGGTTAGCTCTACGCTAAGGGTCGAGCAAGGCTCTTTGACGGGAGAGAGTGAAGCTGTGAGCAAGACTGTTAAACCTGTTGCCGAGCATACTGATATCCAGGGCAAAAAATGTATGGTTTTTGCTGGAACGACAGTGGTGAATGGTAACTGCATGTGCTTGGTCACTGGCACTGGAATGAACACTGAGATAGGGAAGGTGCATTCACAAATTCATGAAGCTGCCCAGCACGAGGAAGATACACCGTTGAAGAAGAAGTTGAATGAGTTTGGAGAGGCCCTAACCATGATTATTGGTGTTATTTGTGCATTGGTTTGGCTCATCAATGTCAAGTACTTCCTCACTTGGGAATATGTTGATGGCTGGCCCAAGAACTTCAAGTTCTCATTTGAGAAGTGCACGTATTACTTTGAGATTGCTGTGGCTTTGGCAGTAGCTGCCATACCCGAAGGATTACCAGCAGTCATAACGACATGTTTGGCACTTGGAACACGCAAGATGGCCCAAAAGAATGCCCTTGTCAGGAAGCTTCCAAGTGTTGAAACTCTTGGTTGCACCACTGTCATTTGCTCTGACAAAACAGGGACTCTGACAACCAATCAGATGGCTGTATCAAAGCTTATGGCTATGGGTTCTAGGGCTGGAAATCTGAGATCATTCAATGTGGAAGGCACAACGTATAATCCCTTTGATGGTAAAATAGAAGATTGGCCTGTCGGTCGAATGGATGCTAATCTTCAAATGATCGCCAAGATTGCTGCAATCTGCAATGATGCTGGTGTGGAGCAATCAGGACAGCATTATGTTTCTACTGGAATGCCTACAGAAGCTGCATTGAAGGTAAATAAATAAAATCTTCCTATTTCTCAACTTCTTCAGACTCAATAATTTGTGAATCTAGAGCATACACTTAAATGTGGTACATCCTTATTGCAAGGCAACATGACGGTCTTAATATCGGCTGTTTGGTACCTTTTTGTGTATTTTGGTACGCCTGTGTCCAAACTTTTAGCCTGTCCTTTATGCTGGTACATTGGTTCTGTTGCCTTTCTTGGCTGACAGATTTGCGAGTAATGATTTTGTTGTGCAGATAGTTCACCAGTTCAGTTCATGTTGATGATTACATACGTAGTCTTACAATTTTCTTCTGCTCATCTACCAGGTTTTGGTCGAGAAAATGGGATTTCCTGGAATAGTCAATCATGATGCCTCTTCTTTGAGTGGTGAAACTTTAAGTATGTAATCCTATCTCAATTTCTTGGTCTGCGTATCTTCATTATCGCCTTAGCAAAATGCTTCATGTGCTGCATCTCTATTGTTATTAAGGTTGCTCAGGGCTGTGGAACAAAATGGAGCAGCGCATTGCAACCCTTGAATTTGACCGAGACAGAAAATCAATGGGTGTCATAGTCAATTCTAGCTCTAGTAGAAAGGTGCTACTAGTTAAGGTATATTCTCTATCAAGACTATCCCTTTGCCTTCTTCTTCTTCTTTTTTCCCCCCTTGTTGCTTTTGACATGTGATTCTCATAGTTCATCTGATGTTCCTTCAACTGTGCAGGGTGCTGTAGAGAATGTGCTGGAGAGAAGTACTCATATTCAGTTGCTTGATGGGTCTACTGTAGAACTAGACCAATATTCTCGGGATCATATCTTACAGAGCCTTCATGACATGTCAACAACTGCATTACGCTGCCTAGGGTTTGCATACAAAGAAGATCTTCCAGAGTTTGACACATACAATGGCGATGAAGACCATCCGGCTCATCAGCTGTTACTTAATCCATCTAACTATTCTTTGATTGAGAGTAAACTAGTGTTTGTTGGCTTGGTTGGGCTGAGGGTGAGTTGGTGGTTTCACTTTGATTTTTCCAGTTGTTTCACTACCATGACTCTTACAGAACAATAATCGAGTTACAACATTTTTGTAGGATCCACCACGTAAAGAAGTTCCTCAAGCAATTGAGGACTGCAGGGCTGCTGGAATCAGAGTTATGGTTATTACTGGAGACAACAAAAACACAGCAGAGGCTATATGCCGTGAAATAGGCGTCTTTGGACAGTATGACGATATAAGTTTAAGAAGCTTTACTGGGAGAGACTTCATGGACCATCCCAACAAAAAGGAGGTTTTGAGACAAAGTGGCGGGCTACTATTCTCTAGAGCAGAACCAAGGCACAAACAAGAAATAGTGAGGCTGCTGAAAGAGGAAGGTGAGGTGGTTGCAATGACTGGTGATGGTGTCAACGATGCACCTGCTTTGAAGTTGGCTGACATTGGAGTTGCTATGGGCATCGCCGGGACAGAGGTAGTTATACTTCGATTTGCACTCTCCATTCTGTCAGCTGATTTTGTAGTGGCCCAAGATATACTTCGATTTTTTGTGCATGAGTGTTCATATTTGAACTTTTGGAGTACATTTGATTCAATGCACTTATATTTGTACTCTGAGAATATTATGCATAGGTTACATTATCTGATTGGGTCTTCGTAAGAAGCTGGAATGATCTCATCGTCTACTCGCTAATTGTATTTATTATCCTCATCATATAATCGCTTCAGGTTGCAAAAGAAGCATCTGATATGGTGTTGGCAGATGACAATTTCAGCACCATTGTTGCTGCTGTTGGTGAAGGCAGGTCAATTTACAACAACATGAAGGCATTTATCAGGTACTTCAAATTGATGAACTTTCCCTCTATTTAAGTATCGTAATAGAACATGTAATCTCAAGGGGCAAGGTGCTCTATGGATTTTTCTTTTGTTACATCCGGTGAGGACTTCAATGTAGTTTATCCACGCATTCAAGAAACAGTACCATGTTTGGGAACCTTTTTTACCCTGAGTCCGTAATTGTGATAACCATTGAGTTCCAACTCTTAACTTCTCAACATTATAGGTACATGATATCCTCAAACATGGGTGAGGTCGCCTCTATATTCTTGACAGCTGCTCTGGGAATTCCGGAGGGGATGATTCCTGTCCAACTTTTATGGGTGAATCTCGTCACGGATGGGCCGCCAGCAACAGCTTTAGGATTCAACCCTGCGGATAAGGATATAATGAAGAAGCCTCCCAGAAGAAGCAATGACTCACTGATCACGCCTTGGATATTATTCCGGTACCTGGTACGTGAATTTCCTTCCCCCTTAAAAAGACCTGTCAATCTTAAGACATCAGTACCTCAGTTGGTCAAGAACCCTTTCCATTCACGCAGGTGATCGGTCTTTACGTCGGGATCGCAACTGTCGGGGTCTTCATCATATGGTACACCCACAGCTCGTTCATGGGGATAGACCTAAGTGGAGATGGCCACTCACTTGTCACGTACTCACAGCTAGCAAGCTGGGATCGATGCGAGTCATGGAAGAACTTTTCGGTGACACCCTTCACGGCAGGAGCGCAGACCTTTAACTTCGACTCGAACCCGTGTGACTACTTCAGGTCGGGAAAGATCAAGGCTTCCACGCTCTCGCTCTCGGTGCTCGTGGCTATTGAGATGTTCAACTCGCTCAATGCTCTCTCCGAGGATGGAAGCCTCCTGACAATGCCTCCATGGATGAACCCATTCCTCCTCCTGGCCATGTCGATCTCGTTCGCGCTGCACTTTCTGATCCTGTACGTGCCCATCCTTGCCCAGATTTTCGGGATTGTGCCTCTCAGCCTGAACGAGTGGCTGTTGGTGGTCGCCGTGGCCTTCCCTGTCATCCTGATCGATGAGGTTCTCAAGTTTGTAGGAAGGTGTACGAGTCGGTTGCGACATTCTGGTGCAAGCTCATTAAAGCGGAAATCCGAGTGATGGGATGTGATTATTTGATGTTTGGTCCTTTCGACTCTGGAAATCAAAGACGTTATTATGGGGCTTTGGACCATTGATTAGATTAAATTAGAGAAGAGAAGAATCGTTTCCCTCTTTGCTTTTTAACCTTAGATGTACGGTACGGACTTTCAAGATAGTCTAAAATTTTGTCCGTTCCAGTTTCTTCTTCCTCGTAGAACTTACAAAGCTAAGGCTTGAATGTGTGGCGAGTTTCAATGGCGGTTTTCAGGCCATTCCACTGACTATTGAATTCAAATGAACGTTTTCACTATGATCATCTATTAAATTTGAGAGGATATGCCCCTTTTTGTTACCAGGCTTAAAATGTATTAACTGATGGATAACGCGATTTAGTAAAACAGTAAATAAACCGAATTTTTACTTCAAGCATGAACTGCAAGAATCCATTACTAGCAGAAGAACTCAATTACAAGATAGAGAAAAAAAAAGGAAAAGTACATGAACCCTAAGCTAGTCATATCATCTTTCCACGAGCTTCCTCTTTCTTGTCACGACAGCAAGACTTCCTTCTCTCTCTCTCTCACTAGGGCCCTGGAATTTGAATTTCTCCTAACCGCCGAACCCGTAGAGAGTCCTACCCTGCCTCTTGAGCGCATAGACGACGTCCATGGCCGTCACGGTCTTGCGGCGGGCGTGCTCCGTGTAGGTGACAGAGTCGCGGATGACATTCTCCAAGAAGATCTTGAGAACGCCCCGAGTCTCCTCGTAGATGAGCCCGCTGATCCTCTTCACACCACCTCTGCGAGCGAGGCGCCGAATCGCCGGCTTCGTGATTCCCTGGATGTTGTCTCGGAGAACCTTGCGATGGCGCTTAGCTCCTCCTTTACCCAGCCCCTTGCCTCCCTTGCCGCGGCCGGACATATTGCTTCAGGAAATCGAACCGGAAAGATGTAGGGAAATTTGTGATGTGGTTGCTGGTGAGCTAATTTGCAGAAGTGTATGAGTGAGTTGGGGAAACTGTTTGGTGAAGGTATTTATAGAAAGGGAAATCGGCTTTGGTTGAAATGAGGTCGATCCGGGTCACGCGGTAGAAGGAGCTCTGGCAGCCGTAGATAAGAGTAGATCGACGGGTCGGGATGAAATTTTTTTTCAGATGTGGATAGATGACGTGGGTAGAACGCCCGTTTGAAATATTTCGTGTGGAAATTTGGGGATTTTCACTCGCGCGGATCTTTTCGTTTCCCCCGCAGGCCGCAGCTCGCAATTGGGTTGAAACTTGAAAGAATTTGAAACTCGTCTTCGTTTCCCCGTTTTACGGTGCCGTTTATGACTGCCTGGCTCCACTTGGGACAGCTAAATACGTTAAATTGGATAACTATTTGAACACTTTTGACCGACCCGTGAGTTCATAAAGACAATAAATTTAAATTTAAATATTTTTGTTTGACAAAAGATAGCTTGTATTACCAAGAAATAAAGATCACAAACGATTACATCTCCGAGTGGAGCCAAACGCAAAAATCAAACCCTCCTAATAAGAGTAGGATACAAAGAAAGGGTCTTCCTAGCCACCCTATGAGCTACCCTATTGTTATCCCTGCCTACAAATCGAAGCACATCCCCAGTAACACTGGCCAACATCTCCTGAACCTCCTGCAGCATTGCTCCCCTATAGCAATCCCAAGCACACCCAGCCAAAAGCTTGTCGATGACGACCTTAGCATCCCCCTGGTAACAGACACCGTGCAAACCCATCGCCCGACACCACAAGATCGCCTCCCGCAGAGCCATCAACTCCACTAGCATTGGGTCCGTTAGACCAGCCAATCCCTTTCCCAGAGCCCTAACCACCACCCCATCTGGCCTCTGCAGGACAATCCCCACCGCAGAGTGTGACACCTCACGCACTGCTCCATCAGAAGAGCACACCCAAGACACACCCTGAGGCTGCCGAAGTGGTCCTAGTGCCGCCACCTGTCGCCGGCCTTGATGTCGGCCCTCCTCGACACAGCTCGTACGATGCCATTCTTCCACCTGAGTTAGCCACTGGTTCCGCAGGATCTCCCTTTGGTATTGGCATCCCTCGAAGACCACCCAATTACGGGACTTCCACACCCGCCACAACAGGGATAAGAAACGCGTAAGGAACTCCTCATCAGACACCGTCTCCACCATCCGGCGACCAAACAGTCCAACATTCACCTTCGGTAACCCAGCCCGGACATCCTCTAGTCCCGAATCTGCCAACAAGTCCTTAGCCACTGGACAATGAAGAAACAAATGCGGCAGTGGGAGGGGATCCCCCACATCTGAACCCAGAGAGGCGCAAGTCCGAGGGAGTCAAACACCTCCTCCGTAACTGGTGTCCAGCGCTGGAGTTGCAGACCCGGTCCTTGACCGGCCAAGGCATGCACTTCAACACCCATTCCATGTCCTCAGCATCGTCAAACAAGAATTGAAGGAGACCCATCTCCGCCTCCAACACCTGGACCTTCTTACGGCGTTCCCAAGCATTTGTGACAATCTTCTGGATGACTAACAAGCTTGGCCGATTCTCGATGAAGAGTCTCCCCATCAGGCTCATTTTCGCCCTCTGCATACTCAGAGCCACATCCTCAGTGGAGAACTCCACGATCTAGTCTTGGCAAATATTGGACTCCGCCATTGCTCCTTGCCCCAGTTGATCAAAGTTGTTATTCGGCGGCGAGAGACACACACCAAGTAATACCAAGAAAGTAAGGCCTCGGTAGAATCTTATTCTTTGTAAACAGTCTACCAGCCAACCCTTGTATTTTTTTTTTGGTATGCAAAGGTTGTTGTAGAATTCAGCTAAATTTAAAGTCCCTCCGAGAGTTCTATCCCAAGCAGGGAATCCGATCGGAACCTGTAGGATAACCCAAGGGTTTATTTTTGTAACAGAAAGCCTAGGGGATCGGGAGTCATCTCCATCCCAACCACCCAACCGATCGCGGTTCAAATAAATCCTCTTGCGGATTTCAAAATTAATATTGTTAATATTTTTTAAATCCCCCTCAACACCAGCCAACTACTCCACGTCAGCTCGAGTCCGCGATCCTCATCTCCCGTCGTCAGATTTGTATTCCGGTCGACGATCCGGCTCTATACCCCATCAGTAGGGGTGGGCATCCGGTTCGGTAAACCCGAACTGAACCGAACCGAAACCGAATTGAACCGAACCGAAACCGAACTTTTGTTATTCGGTTCGGAATTCGGAAGAGAAACATGGTTAATTCGGAAACCAAGGTTCTCTCAACCGAAACCGAGGTTCCGAATTCCGAACCGAAAACCGAAAAATTGCCCAACAGTTGACATGTCATGGACCCCAAGCCCAAAAGCCCCTTTGCCTATTGAAACCCTAGCTCATTCCCATCCCCTATCGGCCCCATCCCGCAAAGTGAAAACCCTAGCCCAGATCTAACCCACTATCACCCATCCCCTTCTCACAACACAACAGGCGTAGTTGCCGCCGTCAGCCATTTTCCTCCTTCCCCTGCCTCGCCCTCTTCAACGACCGACGCCATCAAGCCACCACCTCCACCGTCTTCTCCATCATGCTCTTCCACCTCCTTCACCGCCGAGTTAACCTTAATCATTGAAGTTATCTCCACCTGAATCGAAAACAGAGGCGATGACACTAAAGCTCGAATGAGAATACAAACCCAAAAAATGTCATGCATGCTTGGATTTGAACTTGTACGAACCTTCGTCATTGAAGTTATCACCATCGCCGTCGTCAATCGTTGCCTGCCGCCGCCCTTCGATTGGATTTCTTCACTTTCGAACCCTTAAAGATCTCTACCGTCGCCGTGTAGCTTCGAGACTGGAGGCAGAGATCTCTATCGTCGCGGCAGCTGCGTTGTGCTCGCCGTCGTCGGTCGCCGCCAGCTCGTTAATTGGTTGGAGGGAGAGAGAGGGGGGAAGATTAGAGGACTCAGCTGTGTTGTGCTCGCCATCGCCGGTCGCCGCCGCCTTGTTAGTTGGTTGGAGGGAGAGAGAGGGTGGAAGATCGGAGGAGGCAGGGAGAAGTGAGAGGGCGGAAGAGAGAGAGGGTGTCATTGAGGAGTCAGGGAGAATTGAAAAGATAGGGTAAATGGAGGCCTCCATCCATTTTGCCCAGCGACAGGAGCCAAAACGCAAGAGTCAGTAGGGCAAAACGCAAAGAGCTGCCAATTTCGGTTTATGGCAATAAAACCGATCCGAACCGAGATATATTTCGGTTCGATCAAACCGAACCGAAATATATTTCGGTTCGAATTCGGTCGGGTGTGGAAAGCTTCGGAAAGTCGGTATATAGCATTTCGGTTCGGTTCAAACCGAACCGACCGAATGCCCACCCCTACCCATCAGGGTGTATAGTTGCTCGGCGGATTCTAAGAACAAACCTTATCATTGACATCACAATCGTTATCCAGGGCCCCATTTCGGGCCCCCATCCTCCTTGCAAGGATTTACAGACTGACCAAACCATTTCTCCATCGTTAACAACTCCCCACCCCGTGCGTCTTCCAACCAACATTTCTTCACCGCTGTGCGCAGCATAGGGCCATTGGCGTGCCTGATCGCAGACCACACCTTCAATACCTTCCCTTCCCATGTCTATCTCACCCAACGCACCCATGTTGCTGAGATCTCCATGGCTTCATCCTTCGAAAGCCAAATGGAGAAGAAGAGGAAGCTTGTTGTTCCTACGAGTTTCCGTAGGAGAGAGGACAGAGCACGCCACATTTTTTTTAATAATTTAAATTTAAATTTAAATAATTTTTTCTAATATCAATTATTTACAAGATTCGTTAAAAATAATATTATCTTAAAGTGGGCAATGGATGTACTTAAAGGGAAGAGTGTTCGTATGCACATTGTCCGAGTTACCTGGCATACTATGGCAAGCACAATCCTGGAGAGTGGAGACAGAGCGATGTCTTCTGAGACATGGAGGAGTAAAGAAGAGCTACTCTGATAGAGCTCATTAAAAATGACGTTAAAATGATATTTTGAGTGGATGTAACTGTTGTATTTTGGCCTTGTTGATGTATCGATCTTTGTAATAGGTTATTACTTGTGATAGTGATAGATAGAGTAATAATAATATATAGAAGGTATAGAAGTACAGAAACACAGGTTACTCATTTAGCAGGGTGTGTCGCAAAGATTTTTTTGTCTTTTATATGATATAAAATTTAATTAATTCATAACATAAATAATCTACATTTAAACATAAAATAAATTTAAAGAAAAATATTCCAACCCGTTCCAATTCTCACCCTAGTGTTTTGTTTCTATTCTTATGAGGCCTTCTTAGGCTATCTCCAATAGAGAGCCAAAAAGTAATAATCTGTCTCAAAACCTCCTCCAATAACAAGTGAAAAGGATTGGAATGCCAAAAAAATGGTACGTTGAGAGCCAAATTTGGCCCGATATTCTACAAGGAAAGCCAGAAAATCTACCCCCTCCCCCCACTTTGTCACAACAACAATGTACCGGAGATGTTGTCTATGGCAAAAACATGACTCGGGGAGGGGAGGCGTAGCGTGTGTGCCATGCACGTGCGGACCATGCGTGATTCTGGCCTAATTGTACACTTTTTATCCCCGTTTCTTTTATATGTTTGTTGCAATTTCCTGTGTTTCTGACCATATGTTTGTTGCAAAAGGGGTGATTTTAAGCTAGGTTTCCTGTGTTTCAGCGTGTTTCATATTATAATAGGTGAAAACAACCCCGGAGTCACGTACAAAATAACAATCAATTTCCACGTGCTTAGTACACTCATGGAGTATTGAGTTAGCTGCAATATGCAATGCAACCTGATTATCACAATGCATAACCGTGGCCTTCGACAGTTCGACTGTTAAGCGCCGAGTTCCGCTAATAACCAGTGAAGCCAAATCAACACACTCACAATACTAGCCATTGCCCGATATTCAACCCCAACCGAGGATTTAGTCCATCGTTTGTTTCTTAGTTCTCCAAGACACTGCTGCAGATCCTAACTGTATGAAATAACTTGTAGTAGATTGTCTGGTTTGCTCACAGCCTCCCCAATCTGCATGATAGAAGGCAGTCAATTCCAACTAACAGCAGATGGAAGAAAAAGGCCTTGACCGTGCGCACTCTTCAAATATCGGAGAACTCGGTTAGTTGCATCAAGGTGAGTCTGCTGCAGATTGTGCACTACCTAACTCAAGATGTTAATCGCGTATGTGATCTCTGGTTGTGTTACGTTGAGATAAAGTAATCGACCCATTAGACGATGATAAGCAGAAGCATCAACGTTGGCTGGTTCGTCTACACGAGTCACATGATGATTCTGCTCTATGAGGAACTTGCATGGACGAGCATCCTCAACGGAAGCGTCTCCGAGAATCTCCAATGCATAATTGCGTTGTGTGAGAATGATTCCTTTTGACGAATGAGATACTTCAATGCCTAGGAAATACTTCAAAGCGACAAGGTTCTTATGCTGAACTAACTATTATGGAGATACGTCTTCACTTTCTCAATGACGGTTAGGGACTTAAATCCCAGTATAACATCATCCACATAGATAAGTGAAAACACAAAATGTCTCGATGATGATATATAAATAATCAATGGTCTGGTAGCGAGGCTACAAAGCCAAAACTAACAATGGCTTGGGTAAACTTTGCGTACGAGTTCCTCGAAGCCTACGTCAATTCGTAAAGGGATTTGCGAAGACGACATACTCTGGTTTCCCCGGATTGACCAAATCCATCAAGGATCCACATATAAACCTCATCATCTAAGTCACCATGGAGGAATGCGTTGTTGACATCCAATTGGTGAAGAAACCATCCTTGTGCCGCAATAAGGAGAAGTGTGCAACAAACTGTGATGAGCATTGCGACAGAAGGGAAGGTGTCGTGAAAATGAACGCCCTCAACTTGTGTGTATCCCTTTGCCACTAAACAAGCTTTATACCTTTTGACCATACCATCATGATTGTACTTAATCCAATAAACCCACTTGGCATCGATGAGACATTTACCAAATGGTAAATGTTGCAAGATCCAAGTACCATTAGCTTCAAGAACATATATTTACTTCTGCTTGCCCGCACGCCAGTGAGCATGATGAATTGCTTCCTTAAAGGATTGAGACTCAACCTCTCGAGAAATCGTGGCAATGTAAGCACGGTGGTTAGGGGACAACCAAGCATAATTAACAACAACTTCAAGGGGATATTTGAAGGAGGAAACATGAAGGGTATGAAAAGAAGGAAGGTCGACTTCATAAGTGTCAACGAGATGTCGAGGCGGATGGCAAATCCGGTTGCTACGATGTATGACAGGAGGAGCCAAGGCAGCTGGCGATGGTGGTGAGGTGTAGTCAGTGATGGCAACAACGTTGAAAGAACTAGGTTGAACGGAGGCGTCGTTGGCAGGTTCTGGGGAAGACTCGGAAGATAAAAAGTCCATCATCATCATCATCATCCAAGGGATCACGTTGCGGAGCTGGAGCCACGGAAGGATGCACAAAAGAGCTGAGAAAGAAAACTTGTGCTGGCAAAAGACGACTTTAGGAGAAGTGAAAATGCGATGAGAGCATAACTCCATTACCCTGTACCCTTTATGTGAAGCGAGATAGCCAAGGAAAAGACAATGTCTCCCCCTTTCACCAAACTTGTCCCAGAGAGAAGATGTGTCTTTGGCATAGGCAAATCAACCAAAAGTCTGAAGATGGGTATATGAGGGAGGACGCCCAAAGATACGTTCATAAGGAGTGAGATTCTCAATGGCCACGGTAGGCAAGTGGTTTCATTCAATTCCAATTTTGGGGACCAAATTCTTAAGGGGGAGGGAAATATTACGTCCCAGCCAAGGCAGTTTCATTCAATTCCCATTTCGGGGACAAAAAATTTCCAACGGGGGAGAAATGTTACACCCCATTCTTTTCTTAAGCCAAAATGACAATCATTCCCTTGGTAATTTTTTTTCAAATTCCACCGTAATATCGATGAGGACTAAAAATGTGAACTTTTGGTTCAAATGGTGTCGAGTTTTGACATAAAACGAGAAAATTACTGACGTTAACTGAGTTTCCATTAAACTCACTAGTAATTATGAAATTTCTCCAAAATACCCTTGGGCTATTTAAACCCTAAGCCTAACCCCCACTCGGTTCCCATTACCCAAGACACACGAAACCCTTGCTTATAAACCCTAAGTTGCAGCAGCCGAGAGAAAAAACTCTTAGAACACCATATATGGTGAATCAGGCATCAAGTTTGTGTATTAAGTGGAGTTACCAAGAGGATAATAGTGAGGTCTACAAAGGGGAAGAAGCAATACCTAGGAACCGAACTATGAGTAAGCCATTAAGCAAGTCAAACATTCACTACGGACATCTATGTCAGGGATTTCGAGTAGAGGCGTCAGCAGTCAAGATATGGAGAACGTAGTTCAAGGTCTGGACGCATTATGAGATGAAGTTACGACGTGTCAGGTCCCGAATAGGGTTGGCTAAGAATTTATTTCCTTAATGTTTCTTAAGGAATCCTGAGTAGAGATCCAAGACAACTTGTTGAGAACAAAATGAGCTAAGAAGCTGTTACAACATCAAAGGGGTTTGTGAAGGGAGAGTGCCACAGTGCCATAGTCGCATTGCACAAGTAGCAAGCTGAGTACGTCGTTTATGAGGAAATGGGTGAGCCATCAGTCGGCCAAGAACCACATGAATTAGAGGCAAGGATTTATAGCTCCCAGTTGCACAAGGTAAAGGAGGTATTAATCCCAGTAGTAGAAGGATTACCACATGTGAGACTTTGAGCTATCACGATGAACAAATTTCAAGGTCGAAAATTTTTTAAGGGGGAGGGAAATATTATGTCTCGACCAAGGCAGTTTCATTCAATTCCAATTTCGGGGACAAAATTTTTCCAACGGGGGGAGAAATGTTACACCCCCATTCTTTTCTTAAGCCAAAATAACAATTATGCCATTGGTCAAAATTTGTCAAATTCCACTGTAATATCAATGAGGACTAAAAATATGAACTTTCGGTTCAAACGGTGTCGAGTTTTGACATAAAACGAGAAAATTACTGACGTTCACTTAGTTTCGGATTAAACTCACCAATAATTGTGAAATTCCCAAAATATTTAAAACCAAAGCCTAACCCCCACTCGGTTCCCATTACCCAAGAAACCCTTGCTTATAGACCCTAAGTTGCAGCAACCGAGAGAAAACCTCTTCGAACACTTTCATTCTTTTAATACCTCTCACACGAGCCAGCCACACTGGATATCCCTATCATCTCTCACTCCAATTTACCTCTCCATGGAATACCACGGCGCCGCAACGAGAAGAGAGGCATCATTTGAGTGAGAGGGGGTTTTCTTGGATTTTAAGGGGCCGAGAGGGATTAAAGAGGGGTCTTGGACGAGCTGAATTAGATGGGACGCCCGGAATTATTGGACAGGAGTGGAGATTAATTGGAGATCAGGTAGAGTAGAATTGGGCGGCGAGAGAAGAACGGAGAGGAAACGGTCGCCGGTATAAAAATGCTAGAGAATTATCAAGCTAATCACGTCGGGAGATAGGCTAAACGTGAAGGGTAAGCTCTCGTTATTCTCCATCGTATGTCTTACAAAGTAGTGGTGTTCTCACATCTTTTGCGGTCGATATGCTGTGGGGACTTCACGTCTTGAAGTGATGTTGGGGCCAACCTATTTCGAGGTCTAGCATGGGGGACTCAATCCATACGTACAAAGGTGCAAAGGACTTGGTGGCGGCGACACATTGAGAGATTCAACCGGATTGGTCACAATCATATTGAGAGGATTCGACATTGGAGAAGAAGCTGTGAATGTCAAGGCAACTAAGGATTCAACACAAGAGCATGACTAGTCAGGTGAGTGTAAATGAGGTAAAATCTCCGTTCAGGTTTTTTAGATTATGTATTTTATTCCTAGTTATGTTCGTTAATTTACGAGTTATGCACGTTTACTTATTTGAGGTAACCCATCGGTTACTGAAGGTGGATTCACTCGTTGTGCTTGTGTATGTGGATGAATGTGTGTGTTGATGTATGAATGATGGTATTAAAGTAAGGGAACCCCCGGACGATTGGATCACTACTGGACGCAGTAGTTGATCATGTATGTTTGGGTCACTACTGGACGGAGAGGTAACGCAGTAGTTGACCGAGCTTGGTGTTGGACGGTGGGATGTAACGCAATACCATTGCTGTTGAGGTAGGGGCACCGGATGGCAAGACGTAAAGCGGTAGTCCCTAGTAGTAATTATGTGTGTGAGTTAAGGATAGTAGTAGAGAAATCCTATAAGTTAATTAGAGAATGAATTATAAAGGGTGAAGGCGAGAACGACTTTCACGTAAGAGGGGAAATTCTAATAACGTTTAATACTAAAGAAATTCTTAAGGCAAGGACCTTAGGTTGTAGTAACGACGAGACTGACCCCTCCTCACTCACCAGGTAGAGGAAGAGTTAGCGGATGCGTATTTTGCGAAGAGGTAGGGCGAGGCGAGCAGTCGCACTCGCACCAGCATTGATGAGATCTCAGGGAGCTCAGTTTTATTGACGATGGGTTGAGATCGCCCAAGTGTTTAGGACATTTCATTTGAATTTCTTTTGGAAATGATTCGGTTTTATTTTTTTAATGAAGTTTTTGAACATTGTTTGGTCGGCTCCGGAGTCTTGAGTATTTTAGTTTAGTAAAAAGGATCAGGGTGTTTCAAATCGACCCTATCTTATGAACTGCAACTGCATACCCCTTTTGAAATATTTACACATAATTCCGAATCCAAAACAACATCCTTAACCAAGGAGACATATCGAGCAATGTGTTGGTTGCATCCTGAATCAAGTTTGCAAGGAATAATTATCGTAGCTAGCTGTCGCAATGCTAGCTTAGTCTTATATAACCACTATTCCCTTTACACAAGACAACTAGGGCTCGAGTATTAGGCTTAGGCTTAAACACACAATTACATATCAATCCTCAACTTAACACAATTAACATATGGGACATGCACGTGCATGACCATGCACAGATGCTGCGTAACAATAGACAACATACACTGTCGTCACTGTCTTGTGGCAGGCGTGCTCCATGTAGGTCACAGATTTGCGGATGGCATTCTCCAAGAAGATTTCGAGAACTCCCAGAGTCTCCTCATAGATCAGCTCGCTGATCCTCTTCACCCCACCTCTGCGAACCAAGCGACGAATCACAGACCCTAGAGAACCTTGGATGATGATTTGCTCCTCCGTTTTCGAGCCCTTTCCTCCTTGTCGCGTCCGGACTTTTTGCTACACGAAATCAAACTAAGAGATCTAATAAAATTTCAATGTATGAGATAAATTGGAGAAGCAAAGAAGTGAGTTGGGAAACAATTTGATGAAGGTATTTATAGAAAGGGAATGTGATTTGGTTGAAATTGAAACAATCCTTGGCAAAAAGATCTATTTCCACCGTAGTAGATAAGATTACATCGGCGCCTTGAGATGAACACTCGTGGGTTGTATAGATGTGGATCGATGACGTTGATATATTTTTTCAATTTTGTCCGTTTGAAAATTCGCGTAGAAAACAACAAACAATCAAATGCGGCAATCGACAAATAGTCGAACTATCAATGATAGAGTCTCTTAAGTCATTAAACGCGAAACTCTATTGTACATGCTAAGACTAAACCGAACTCCTCTAGAACCGTAGCACCTAATCCATGGGCCACCTCCACCCTCGAGCTCTTCACACCAGAGTTTGGCAATCCCTCAAAATTCATTGTAAGAAACCCTCAATTTCCCCGCAACTCATAATTGGGCGCTTAAGTCGATTGAAATTGAATGACACGTCCTCGTTCCGCAGAACCCGCAAAACAGAGGCGTTTCGCTTTTCTTCCTTATGTGTTACAACTTTCAAGGTAAATTGCAAGTTTGGTCACTAGAATTACTATAAAAGTTCACGTTTGCCACTAAAATTAATTTATTCTATTCGTAGTCACTTAAATTAGTTTAACAGTACAAGTTTGGTCACTTGCTGTTAGTCTTTGTTAACTTTTGCTGATGTGGCTGTCAACTCTCATAGTTGACCTTTAAATAAGTGACGTGGCAGTTAAAAATAATGAAAATTAATATTTTATAAATACCACCTCATTATAACAATATATGATTTTTTATGGGTATTATAACAACAAATTAAGATAAATAAATAAAAAAAATTATAACTACCAAAATTGAATACACACCTTTTTCGTCGTTCTTCCCAGAACTTCAAACCCAAATTCATCTTTCACCTTTTTTGTCGTTCTTCCCAGAACTCCAAACTCAAAATCATCTTCTCCACACGACTGAAAGTGATTCTGTTGACCACAACACCGGTGGCGATGCAGGTGGTCTCAAGGAGAATGCAGGTTGGTATCATTTTAAAGACTAACGTGAACTTTTATAGTAATTATAGGGACCAAACTTGCAATTTACCCAACTTTCAACAGTTGGTTTTGGTGCGGGAGTGATCCAATTTTTTTAAACCCTAAACCCCATAGCTGGACTGAATACTCTGTTCGGCAGTTGGAACTGTAACAATGGGGTTTTTCGATCTGAACATCCCTTACGAGACCTCGCAATCATCCAAGGCTACGCGGATGAAGCTCGTAATCAAGGCCATGGAGCTCGGCTACAGCGGCGTCGCTTACAATCGGATGATGAGAGGCGTGATGTCCGATCACGACCGGTGCTCTATCCCGTTCTTGTCTTTCTCATCTCTACTCAGTCTCGTTCCTTCTCTCGCATCCTCAGTCAGTTTCCACCGTGAGCTGCTCGGAGTTCCACGCAACACGCCCTTCCGTCAGTACACTCGTCTGACGGTCTGCGTGGATAGTCCGGCGCAAGCACAGGTGCTTAATAGCGGAAATCCTATCTTGAAGAGCTATGATGTTGTGGCTGTGAGGCCGACGAATCAAGTTGCATTCGATCATGCATGTGAGAAGTCGGAGGTTTGCTTCGATTTTTGGCCCAATTGCGTTTTGTTAGCCTGAATCATTGTTGGAATCGAGTGTCGTTTTGGCCTGATTACAATGGTATTACATGAATAGGTGGACTTGATTGCTATTGACTTCTCCGAGAAGCTGCCTTTCAGGTTGAAGATGTCAATGGTTAAAGCTGCGGTTGAGGTTTGGCAACCTTTGCTGTTAGCTTTTGTGGTGTTCGTTTGCTTTTGAAGTTTCGTGTTAGTGATTTTGTGGTATTCCTTTCCATTGGCAGCGTGGCGTTTATTTTGAGATAATGTACTCTGACCTTATTGCGGAGAGAAGGCAGATGATTCCCAATGCTAAGGTATGAATTCTGTAGTTGTTGAATGGTTGTGTTTAGCAATTTTTGTTGTCATTGGTCTTCATTTAGTTGCTCCTTTTGATTGAATTACACTAGACTTTTTAGGTAATTTTGATAATATGGCCACTCTCAGCTGTTTGTACTCTTTGCATCAGCCATCGAGTTTTGATTCGAAACAAAGTCTGCCCCTTTCATGTAGATGGAATTTTGTTCAGGAGTGATCTAGGTGATGGATGGTCTTGTGAATTGGCTGCTAAGTTATCTTAACTTTCAGTATATATCTCTAATGCAGTGGCCGAAACCCATTGTGGTTACTGCTTCTGCATGGTCTTCCACAGAGGATACCTGATATTGCTTACTGGATAGGGGAGAAAGGATTGATTGTAAGGAATTTCAGAGTCCATTGAGTTTGTGACATCTTCAACTATCTATTATTATTAGTTTTATTATTATTTTTTTGTCAGAAACTATCTTTTATTTTCTAAGGCTGATGGTCTGATTGAAATGGTTGTACAGTTTGGTTCTTCTCTTCTGGTACCTGGCTGGCATTTTCCCTTTGTCTGGAATTGTGACTCCTAATATGTCCTACATGTTTCTTAACTTCCAGTTATTGGTTGATTGGACGCGGGGCAAGAATCTCATTTTTTCTAGTGCTGCTTCTTCTGTAAATGAAATTAGAGGGCCATATGATGTTGCAAATTTATTATCGATGTTGCTGGGCCTCTCTATGGAACGATCCAAAGCAGCCATTTCCAAAAATTGTAGGTATGGAGCATGCAATCAATGGTCGATTGATGTTGCATATGTTCTTATTTATATTCTCTGACTTTTATTGTTTTGGGGCAAATGACATGCAGAAGTCTTCTAACTAATTCCTTAAGGAAAAGGAACTTCTACAAGGAAGCTATCAGGGTGGAGCCTTTATCAAATGGACAAACATCCGACTCAAAGAATCCCTTTTCTGCGGATTGGCTTATGTGGGATCCCATCTCTAGTGGGGAAGGTGATTTACAGTTAGATGATGTGCCAGTGGCAGTGAAGGCGTCAAAAACCATGAAAGCAATTGACTTCGATTCAATTATTGATAACACCTCTTCACTTGGTGGACGCTTTCAGATGGGTTCCACGTCCCTTGTGTTAACTCCCACTACTGTTGAAGTGCCTGAGAAGCTTGATGGAGATCATCCCTCGACTTGTCAGATGTCAGATGCACCATCACAGAATCAAATTTCTGGTTCTGAAAACTGTCAGGAAGTCAGTTTACCTGATGCTGAGACAATAGCTATTTCTTCTTCTAACGAGATTAGGAGCCCAACAAGCACCGGCGGGAAAGAAGCTGCAATCTTGGATGGCTTAGGGAACTCAGTTTCGCCAGCTAAAACTGAAGGATATGATTCGCCTTCACAAAAAATCTCCTCTGTATCAAATTCTCAAAATGATAATACGGTCTATCGCACATCTGTGATGCCTATTGAGGTATCCGGGAGCACAGACGTTCTTTCTCAAATTGACAAGTCTACAAAGTCGCAAGACTTTGACATTGAATTGCATGCAAAGATTGTTGTTCATCAAGATATTGAGGCGATCTTAGAACCCCAGAAAGATTCACAGGATTGCACGAATCCTTCAGGCACTGAACTGATTGAATCTGAAAACAATACAGTTTCAGTTGAGAATAAGTTTTCTCTCCCTCTATCGTCCGACATCATTCCTAGGGATGCTTCACGAACTGCAAATTATAGTTCAATTGTAGATGTTCAAATGAAGGAGGTAGAGCAGACAGAAGTCAACAGAGATATTATCCTCCTTTCAGATGATGATGTTGAAGATGACTCTCAAGTTGCAAGTTTTCTGCCCTCTGAGGATCAGAATTCTCAAGAACAACACCATGGAAAGGATGAAGGCAAAAATTTGACCTCAGTGCCATCTTCAGGTACTATTGTGCTTTTCCATGTAAAAGATGACTTTGCCTTCTGGTTTTCTGTCTATCCTATTGAGGAAGTAGTTCATATTTGTTGGAAGGCCTTTCTTAACTGATCCCTGACAAAAAAAATATCAACAACTGTAGATGTCCTTTAGAACGCGACCCAATCAGATAGGATAGAACATGAAGTAGATTGATTAAGAGTTGGATTTGGATGATACCCGGACCTGAATATTAAGGGTAATGGATGTTCATGGATTTGTCATTATGTTTTATGTTTTTCTCAGTCTCGAGTAAGTTTGTATGGGAACCTGAAGTCTTGATGAACTTTTCTTACATCGTTTTCATCTTATTGGTTCTTATTTTCGCTGCATAACTTGATCCTACTCTCTCTTTGGCTATTTCCTCCATGCATTGGTTCTTTTTGCCAAATGAAGGAAGAACGAGAGCAAAATTGAAGAAAACGATGGTGTTACTACCTTTCAAGCGGTTGTTGCATCCTATAGCTTTCAAGAAGAAGGGCAGGAGATCTGAGCACAGAAGGATGTTGGCATAGTTGGAAATGCAGTCGGCACAACTGTAAGATTGCAGTACAGGTTAAACGAAATTTCCCTGTATTCTCTGTTTTTATTTTTATTTACTGAAGCCGACAAAATGGCTTATCTAGCCGATAGATTCGTGACACAAGATTATATGAAGCAGCGAACTCTGCTATATTGCATTCATGAAACAAGAACAGTAGAGGCCATGAAGCCCTTTGATACTTAAAAGATTAGTAGTGGATTTTGTCATCTGAATCTAGTAGTTCTGAAAGAGGCACAAATAGATGATCCCGTTCCTACATGTTACTGCTTCTCATGTGGATCCATTATACCGAGAAAGGGAGAGGGGATCTACTTTTGTTTTTTAGCCACTAGCTTCATCATTGAGTTGGCTTCCTTTTCCCACTTCCTAGGGGCTGCTAGTAGTACACTTTTGTGTGTAGATCCCTATTTAGTTTACTTGGTCTGTTGAAAAATGCCGCTTTCTGTTCTATTATATGCATATATTTCTTCCCTGCTACACCAGGTCTAGGTATCATCAAGCAGGTCTCTGCCTGTGGTCAGTGGGGGTCATTTGCCGGAGAATCTTTATAGGAAATCATGTTCAAGCTTCGAGCAATATTTAAGCTGTTCAGGGGTAATGAGTACATGTTCACCATGATCAACATTGTATTAGTTTAATGGTAATTATCTATGGCTTGATATGAAAGGAGGGCATTGATTGAGTAGCTTTTGATCGAAGTTTCGTGGGTAATTAAGGGCCGACAAAGGGCCGACAAAACATTAGGGAGCGCCGTTTTCCTATCTCTCTGGTGTTTGTTTCAGACTAGACTCTTCTTTGCGCCTTTAGCGCTCAAGTCTAGTTAAAATGCTAAGTCAATCTTTGCTCAAACTCAAAAGATTGGAGGAACTCTTTTTAGAGATGTGTTGTTCTTACTATTTCTGGATTCATAAAAGTGAGTGAGCATAAAAGTGAGTGAGACGTTCTCCTTATATAAGCCTCATCTTCAAAATGTACGATAATAACTATCTAATTCTACGACTAAGATCTAACATCTAGAAATCTTTACACAAATATCTATATTTTAGAAATTTCTAAGATCTCTACTAGACTCCATGGTCTTCCACATGCTTCACATCCTTCTCCAAAATTTATAAGATCATCATCTTCATCCTCGGATTCGTTGGCCATCCAATGGATCTTCATCTTTGCATGCATTGGCCTTCAAATCTTCTTCTTCTTCTTCTTCTTCTTCTTCAGTGTTTGCAATAGGGTACTTGAATAGATATTGGATGACCTTCTTGCTTCGGTAGGTTCTCACTTCATGTGTGTTGATCTATGCTTCTCGAGGCTCCTTGTTGGGTAGGTTGATCATCCTTCTCTTCTTGGATAGGTTGAGGTCTTGAAGATGCTCTATCATGGTCTCCATGGCTTGTAAGATGCTTTCATCGAGTCGTGAGTAGCTTTCTTCGTTCATTGCATCTTATTGAGGATGTCTCTTGCCTTCTTCTTCTTCTTCTTCCAAAGATTGAGTTATAAACTCATCTTCTTCTTCCTTGAACTTGTTGGCCTCATGTTGATCCTCCTCTCCATGCTCCATGCTCCACGATCTCTCTATCTTCCTACGTGTTAGCATTGAGATGATCTTCCTTTTGTTCATGCTACACGAAATCTTTATGCTCCATAAGCTCTTTTTGCACCTTGATCTCTTCAAAACCTTAAGACACTTCATTGGAACTTCTTTGATCGGCTTCGGGAGGCTCCTCGATGATATGAACATCTTCTAGCAATTTCTTTGATGATAACTTCAATGGTCATAGAAGGTTTTGACTTGATTTGGTATCTTGCATCGAGAAAGAAACTTGCCCCATCTTCGCTATGGTAGGGTTATGTCCATTTGTCTCTCATAGTAGCTCTTGCTCTTCTTGATTTGATGTCTCTCTACTCCAATCGAGAGGAATCCTATCTTGACAGAATTGTAGTGGGAGAGGCTAGGTGTTGCTTGCTTAGACTTTTGATGCTTTTGGCTCATCTTTCTTCGAGTGATGCTTCAACTATTTTCGTCCTTAGATGCCTTGCAATACTTCCCTCGAGTACTATTTCTACAAAACAAAAACAAACAAGGTGATATTCAAAAGTAGCCGAACACAAGAGGTTAGTTTATTTCAAATACTATAAAATATAGTCGAAAATGGCGCCAAAAATTTGATGTAGAAAATACAAGTGACAATCCTAGATGTGCCTAAGGTCGTTTCCACGAGGTCTTTTGATAGTAACTACTCAAACCTAACTTATTGAGCTCGAATCGAGATGCAAGAAAAAGTAAATATGATGGGATGAGGTGCCATAACTCGAGATTACTAACTACTAATGCAACAAATAAACAAACAAAGATGCAGTGCAAACAAGAAAGCAACGAAAATTAATGTTTAGATAGAAACTGTAGATGATCATGTGTTCGTTATCATTAAAAAGATGCTTCAATGCTTCTTCTATTAAGATGCCCTATCCCTTCCACTGAATACACTCTCTAACTGTGCATGCGCCTCTTGTGATAGAGATTTGACTAGCTAATGCGTGTTTTTGTTTCATGTCCTTACCTAATCAATAAAAAACAAAGAAGTTAAGATAACATATAATTAATTGTAGGCTGCTACGAATCATAACTATAGTCTATAGCATCGATGATCTAAGAATCAAACATCTCCCTTTGTCATGCATAGAAGGATTTCCAATCGGCCTATACATACCTCAGAAGGATGCCTACTATATGAGATTTGTTCCTTGTTTCCCATGATAGCAGTAGAAACAATAACTATAGTAGCATTCAATAGAATCATAAGCATTGATTAACTAAAACATCTAATAATCATCGTATTGAACCCGTCAAGCAATATATAATACAAGCATAGATTGACATCAAGTATCGATTATATGAATAATAAACACAAAAGCAATCAATAAATCACAGAAATAGTGCACAAAGCATCATCGAATTACATCCCTAACAGATCGAGCTAGCTAAACAAAGAAGAATTGGAAGACATCACAGTAGATGATGAGCCCATCCTCTTCAAGCTCCTCCTCCTCTCCTATGCTCTCTTACTATTGCCCCTAGGTTAGAGTGATTATGAAGTGTGTATAAAAGCTATAGCCTAACCTCCTATTTATACTAGTTACAGAAAGGGGGTTTCTAGTCTTTTTTCCTCCTATAAGTCGGCCATTCATTATCCGACTTGAAGTTAGTTTCATTTGACTTGTGGATGAAGCTACTTGTAAAGAAAGCTTTATGGAGGGTTTTGGTCTGAGCGGCGTGCCACAACAGTTGGACCGTTCCTCTGTTTCTTCGTGGGTTGGGTTTTATGGCCCATGGACTTCTTCTCCTGATGAATTGGGCGCAACTTGTGTCAGCGGCGGTTGTACCCGACGCTCACAATTCTTATCCAAATTGGCCCATTTTTGGTGGGCAACTTCATCTTGGGCTCATGGACCTGCTCCTGAAATTTAAGCTCAATCAGACTTCGTTTAACCCATCTGGTCCTCAAAATACTATTCTATGATCCATAGCTTGAGCTTCCAGTGTCAGAATCCGTCTCCATTTGGGACCATGAGCTTGTATTCTCATCCTCCTTCTGATCCATTGGAACCCTTGTTGGTCCATATTCATCTTGAGCGGTTTATAACCTTGAAAAGCACAAAACAACACCATAAAGGCATCAAATAGTACAGAATCACACACAAGGTCTATCATAAACACATTAATCAAATAATTATGAATTCCATATGAAAAATATAGTGAAAAATACTAAAGCTGCATTGATAGAAGGGGAAATTGTAGCAAATATGGGAGTGAGAAATACTATAAATTGAGTGTCATAAGCTATCTCAAGCACAAGTGATTAGTTTTTAGTAGGTGTTATCAAATGACCTTGTGGAATACAACCCTAGTTTTATCTAGGATTTATTGCTGGCTTGCTTTACTACGCATCA
This sequence comes from Linum trigynum, assembly GCA_964030455.1. Lineage (NCBI taxonomy): Eukaryota > Viridiplantae > Streptophyta > Magnoliopsida > Malpighiales > Linaceae > Linum > Linum trigynum. Next base: position 8,884,966 of record OZ034821.1, read on the forward strand.
TCCCTATATGCTGGAGAATTTGTTGGGATTCATGATTCAAGCATGCACAACAAAAAACAAAAAACCCAGGTGAAAAGCAAGGGTAGAAAAGAAAACAAACAAAAGAAAGAAATGATAAATTAACAAACATCTGTCTTTCCTAATAACCTAGAATATCCTCGACAACAGTGCCAAAAACTTGGTTTCTACAAACTACAATCCTAACAAAGTACAAGTGTAACCAATGAAAGGGACTACGATATAGTGACACTAGTTATAAAAATATTGAGTCCACGTGTCTATAGATTTACTATTACTCATTATTATTTTTTATCTAGCCAAATCATATTCATACAAAACAACTATAACTACTCTAACAAACTACAATTAAGGTTAATCTGATTACATGTTCAGAACTCACTCAAGTACTACTTTCGTTTAGCCACTAGTCGGATTAATGATTGATGATTCTCTAACTTGTTTCACTTAGGGCTGGCAATCGGTTTGTTACCAGTTTAACCAATACCCGGTAAGTAAGTTATCGGTATACCGATCCTTGTTAAACAACCACCAGGTACCGATATCGTGTGGCAGTTGGTTAACCGGTTAACCGATTATCGCTTAGTATACCAATGATACCTTTCTGACTTATGGGCATTTTCTCTTTTGGATTGACGCAATCGGTAGAAGGTTCAGATATGTTTCTGGCATTATCTCCACCCTCATATGCTATTCTTGATGGCTGCATGCAATCAAAGCACCTACAAAAGCTCAACGGTTCTTTCCACCATGAAATACATGCGCCTGAAGACGGCGAAAATGCATAGGGAAGGACTCGATGGATGGCATGGCATGGGAGGGATAGGAAGGGGTCATTGTGAGAGCATGAACAATGAGCATTTCAGACCCAACAATTCCTTCCCTACCGCTGACCTCTTCGATCTCGTGAACTCCTTCGAAAGAGACTACAACCACAATCGCACCAGGAAGATAGCGATCTCTTGTAATAAGGATTTTGAGGAATCGAAGGGGGACAAGGTATTCGAAGGTGAGAGACTTGAGTTGGAGAAACCGCTAAAAGAAGACGATGAAGGCGTTCAGGAAGAGCAAGAGAGGATCAGCTACTTGTTGGAACAAGCTTTTTTTAGCGGAATCGGGGAGAGATCTGCAGATGGATTCGAACGCGTTTGATGACCTTGTTTGCACGTGATCTAATACCAACCACTAAAATGGCTAATTTCCCCAACCTCGTTCGCTGCCAGCAACCTTGTTCCTCGTCGCTCTCTCAAAATCTGAGGTGGAGCTTCGAGCATCGGCTGATGGTGCTGCTGGTTACCGTCTCTGGTGCCATGTGGTGGATTGGGGGTGGTCTCAATCGACGACTCCTCTTCCTTAGGGTTGTTGGCTGCAGAGAGTTGGAACGAAGCCAACGTGAGGCACGTGGGAGGAAGTCGAAGTCGGGTGGGGTGTAGGGCGGATTTCTTGTTTCGTTGCCGTATGCTGTGGATATTGGTTGTTGGTTAGTTAACTAACCACCGGTTACTAACCGACTGTGATCCGGTATACCGAGCTCTTCGATTTCGTCACCGGCAACCGATACCACGATTAACGTATAACCGATTATACCATTAACCGAAAAACCAAATACCAACACTAGTTTCACTTTTCATTCATAATGTGCATAATCACTAACTAAACCTTGAATCTAGATTAAAGCAATCAAAGCCCTCTTGAGTCGGTTGCGTAGAGGCACATATCCGTCTCTAACAAAATCGATCAAGGCATTCTACACTAGACTCCCTCTATTGGGTGAGGTTCTCACTCAATACAAAGCAGTGAAGCGACTCACTCTCGCACAATTGTTCCAGTGCTTCCAATCTATGGTGCTCTATTGACCTAATTTGGTATTACCTCTCATTGAATCAAAGTAGAATCAATAATCTCGATTAAAGCAGAATTGAACATGAAACAAGCATATATTGAATATGAACTCAAGATTATCAAAATAGAGTGCTCATATAGTCATCCAATCAAACAAAACAGGGATATGGTTCCTCAAAACCTAAGTGAAGGGAAGTTTCTTCAAAGAGAATACATATAATGCATAAATCTGATCTAGATCTTCAATCTCCATCTCGAAACTTGATTCACGAGCTTCAATGGCAAAGAAATCCTCCAAAACATCTCTCGGAAGGTTCTCGACTCCCTCTCTCTCTCTAGGGTTCGTCCTTTGGGTGTTCGAGATCCAAAAACCCAGGCCCCCTTTAAGATTCATAGATTTTTTTTATATCCGATAGTGACAAAAGCACAGTCAGGAGTGTAGCCATGAATTCTTTTAGGGTGGGTCCATTTTAAGAAAAATGCAAAAGATAAAATAGCTTTTGTTAACTTTTTTAATAATTTGAGATTTAATATTATATTTGAAAAAATTGGTAATTTAAAATAAAATAGTATTCGAAACAATAAACAAATATTATTCTAGTGTACGAAACAATTATTTATGATTTAGTTAGTCGTTTGCTTTCGAATGATGCACTTGATGAAAATCGTTTGTTATCAATAACTGGAGCTGTTGGATTAGGTTGAATAATTAATATTATGCCATTTACTAACACAATTTCTCAATGCTTTTTCCATGGACGTCGTGCTTTTTTGAAAAAAGCACGGGCTTTTTGATTGTTCTGCCTATCCTTTTGGGCAGAACCTCTGGAAATGGTTGCATAGGCTCAGATGGATCGTGATTTTCATGCCCATGACTATGAAAATCATTGTGAGTGTTTCCCCCCCTTCTTTTAGCATTCAAATGTCATGGAACTCACTCCCATGCTTTCACCACACTCCAGAACATGAAATATTGTAAAATAAGCACAACCTATCGTAAAATATATAATAGAATGGACAATTTAAAACCAAATGATCTAAGACAAACAAAAAGGTGCGCAGCTCAACAGAAAGTCCTGCAGAAGATTGAATCAAGGAAGCCATATTTTGGGCATAATAATATCCCACTCTCGCTTTCCCTGGTTCCAACCATAAAAGCTGGTATCGTTGGCTTTGACCGGACAGACGACGCTGGACTCGCAGTTGCCGTACCCGCCATAATTACTGCTGCCGTGCCGAGAGTCGTAGATGTAATATCTGGGCTTCCCCATTTCGTCCAACTCCGAGAACCTCCCCACGCAAAAACATCCCAACCCGTCGGCCGGCGTCTTCAGCTGGAAAGGAACTTCATGACCTGGCAGAATGGTCTGCGGCGGTTGTTGTCCCAACCCTTCGTAGCACGTGACGTAGATCGGGCTGCTCGCTAGCCCCGGTCTCCGTTCGTTGCTGACGGACACGGTGGTCGTCGTATTGGCTCCGGTCACGATGGTCAAGACGACGGCGGCGGCGGCGATGATGAAGATCTCCAGGGACTTCATTGTTATCGTTGGGTGGTTTTGGTTTCACTACTGTCTGATTTATATATATAGAAACGTAACTCCCTATATCTATTATATTTCTATTCGGTTACCTAGAAGAAGAAATTTATTATATTGTGTGGGTTTTATCGCTGAAGATAGGCAAACAATGTGGGATCTTTTTTAACGTTATTATTAGGTGTGTTAATTTATTTAGATTTTTATACTTACTTAATTATGATTACGTTATTCGTTTAAGTTTTCCATCAGAAGGAAACACATTTTTATCTTTGTTGGAATCGAAAGAAAAAATAAAGACTAAAGAGCGAGAAATTATTAGGTACTTTTAGTATACACAATGTAATTTTTTTTTGATGTGGTACTCCAAATCAATAGAAGGAAACCGGATGATTACATTTTTAGTTTTATCATGATACCCATATTAATACGGGATGGCTAAACCTCGCCCTAACTTAAAATATATCATTACCTAATTACCTTTATTAATCAATTCAAATTCAACTCTTCCCCAGCTTACTCCCTGTTAGGAACGGAACAACAAGAAGAACGAGGTTACCGAATCTGGAGCTGAGTCGCGGACTAGGTCGCTCTCTTTAAGACGTTCGCGACACTGCCTTTGATGCGCACGGCAGACTATCAACCGGTCATCTCCAGAATAAAACAGCTCCTCTCAATACTCGCGGTTTTGTGCGAAAACCGGAGCTCTCTGAACACTCTCTATTGTGTTTATGCTCGTTGTTATGTGTTTAGAGTGGCTGGGGAGGCGGCTATTTATAGGAGCCGAACCCCTAGGAATATACCCTCTTGCTTGGGGAATAAGTCGGATTAATTAAGGAAGATAATTACTTCCTTAATTAAAACCGTCGGTTAAGATAAACCCGGAGGGATTATCCTTCGAATATTCCTTTTTCAGTCGATTATCCTTAGAATATTCCTCAGAATAACCGATTAATAATTAATATCGTTCGGAATTTCTGTAAAAAATATATATGTAGTCTCAAGTGAACCAACCAACCAACCGACCGACCGACCAACCGGACGGACGGGCGACGCGCGCGTGTGTGTGTGTGGTGGTCCGTTAGGTCCTCCCTCTCCCACAAAAGTGGGTCACCCCAAGGGGCATGCCCTTAGGAGAGAGGCTCCTATCTTTATACCCATTTCACCAAGTAAAACTACCAATGTGGTAGTTTTTCCACTTGAGACTCTATAGCTTTCAAAGCTATTCATATACATTTCCAACAATCCCCCACTTGAATAGTTTTGAAACTATCTCTGAGCATTAACAGTTCCATAAGATCGGGCATAAGCTAAGGTATCGCGAAGATTTGAACCTTAGCGTAGTGGTTACACTTCCGATTTCATAAAGGTGACTCGTAGTCTTGAACCCTATCTCAGACAGTGTAGCACACCGGATCTTTTCATTGAGTTGTGTTCTCTTCTTAGCCCGTACGTTTATGGCCATGCACGTTATCCTGGTTTAGTGAACGCTCTAGCAACTTTGTGCCTCCAAAGTTCCATAGGGAGCGGCCCCACTCCCACATTCACATAGGTGAGTCTATTAGGAGTACCCCCAAAGTAAAGTACTCCACCCGACATAGGGTATAGATCTCATTAAGAGTTATTAACTCAACCTCCATTGCTTTGGGATTCATGCTTCACTATGCATGAACTTTTCGCATACTACTCATGACTTGTTATAACCCATTGAACCCATTTCTTGGGATCTCCAGTCTATTGGGCCGGGTTACCATCACTTGTAGTCCGTGGTTCGGTAGGCATAAGTCCCATACCCTTGGCGGTATTTTGGACTTTCTCTCTAGGTAATCCTTTCGTCAAAGGATCAGCTAGATTCTGTTCGGATCTTATATGATCCACCCTCACTGCTCCTATCGTTAGGAGTTCTCTTACAGTACTATGCTTACGACGAATCTGTCGTTTCTTTCCGTTATAGAACCGGTTCTCAACTTTAGCGATAGCTGCGATACTATCACAATGGATCAATACCGGAGGGAACGGCCTTTCCCAGAGGGGAATCTCTGACAACAATCCTCTAAACCAACTTGCTTCTTCCCTAGCCGTTGCTAGTGCTATCATCTCTGACTCCATAGTTGATTGAGCTAGGATTGTTTGTTTCTTTGACTTCCAAGACACAGCTCCACCAGCGATGTTAAAAACATACCCGCTGGTTGCCTTGGAGTCATCTGATAGGGTATTCCAATCCGCATCACTATACCCTTCTAGTACAGCAGGAAACCTTTGATAGTGTATACCAAGGTTTGCTGTTCTCTTGAGGTATCTCATGACCCTCTCTATAGCATTCCAATGCTCTCTACTAGGACAACTGTTAAACCTGCCAAGCAATCCCACGACATATGCAATGTCTGGTCGAGTGTAATCCGCTGCATAACGGAGACTGCCAATGATGCTAGCATATTATGATTGTCTTACACTGTCTCCAGTGTTCTTAAATAGCTTTACACTAGCATCATACGGAGTACAATCAGGTTTACAATCGAAATAGTTATATTTCTTCAAGATCTTCTCTATGTAGCTAGATTGATCTAGAGAATAACCATTTGCTGTTCTAGTTATCTGGATTCCAAGCATAAACTTTGCTTCTCCCAGATATTTCACCTCAAGGCTCTCTTTTAACATGGCTTTTGCTTCATTGACCACGTGAATATTTGTACCAAATATCAACATGTCATCTACATACAAACATATGATAGTGCAAGTGTTATTTTCCGACTTGCAGTAAATACACTTGTCACTTTCATTCACCTTAAAGCCATGTGAGAGAACGAGAGTGTCAAACTTCTCATGCCACTGTTTTGGAGCTTGTTTCAAACCATATAATTATTTGTCTAACTTACAGACTTTCGAGGCATGTTCGGGGATAACAAACCCTTCTGGTTGTTCCATATAGATTTCTTCATCCAGATCTCCGTTCAAAAAAGCGGTCTTAACATCCATTTGGTGTACCACGAGATTGTTCAAGGCAGCAAGAGCAATCATTACACGAATGGATGTTATTCTTGATACTGGTGAATAGGTATCGAAGAAATCTATATTCTCTCTCTGCCTGTAGCCCTTAACTACTAGGCGAGCTCGGAACCTTTCGATTGCACCATCAGGTTTCCGTTTCGTTTTTAGAACCCATTTATTACCTAAGACTTTGCAGCCAGGAGGTAAGTCTGTTAGATGCCAAGTCTTATTAGCTTCTAACGATTCCATTTCATCTATAACGGCCTCATTCCAAAAATCTGCATCTACGGAAGTTAATGCTTCCTGCAAACTTTTTGGATCTTCGAGGGTGAATACTGTAGTAAAGTCATCACCAAAATCTTTAGAGATTCTAGCTCTTTTAATTCTTCTGAGTTCATCCTCAGAACCAACACCCCCACTAGTTCCGTTATCTCTAATAGCGGGTAGTACATTACCCCCACTATTTCTCGTTTTAAATGGAAATCGTGTCTCAAAGAAATCAGCATCAATGGATTCTATTATAGTACAAGCATTCAAATCATACAATCTATATGCCTTACTATTGGCCGCATAGCCAACGAAGACACATTCATATGCTCGACTAGCCAATTTAATCCTCTTAGGATCCGGAATTCTTACGTAAGCCAAACAGCCCCACGTTCTTAAATAGGACAGATTAGGTGGCTTATTCTTCAAGATCTCATAGGGTGATTCTTTTCTATTTGTTTTTGAAAGACGGTTTAGCACATAGCAAACTGTCAACAAAATATCACCCCACCAAGAAGAAGCAGCTCCAGAATTGAGCATAATAGCCACAACTAATTCTGTAAACGTCCTATTTTTCCGCTCAGCTTTACCATTCATTTCTGGTGAATATGGTGCCGTGGTTTCATGAATGATACCATGTGAGCTCTAGAATTCCTTGAAGGGATTAGAGTCATACTCTGATCCTCTATCACTCCTAAGTCTTTTTATCTTTCGATTGCACTGATTTTCAAATTCAACCACAAATACCTTGAACATATCAAGGGCTTCACTTTTGTTTTTCATCAAATAAACAAAGCAATAATCAGAGCAATCATCTATGAAAGTGATAAAGTATCTCTTGCCCGACCTAGTTAACGTCCCATCTAGTTCACAAATATCAGAATGAATCAGATCTAAGGGTTCTGATTTTCTACTCACAGATTTATGGGGCGTTTTTGTTATTTTAGCTTGGCTACAGAAATCACATTTATCAAATTCATTCATTGAGAGTTTAGGGATATGTCCTAGCTTGCTTAAATTCTTCACAATTCGAGTGTTCACATGACAAAGACGAGCATGCCAAACATTCAAATCACACACCATGTAAACTGAAGAATTCATCTTATTAATTTCGACATTCAACTTGAACATCCCATTAAATGCATATCCCTTTCCCACAAAACTCCCATTCTTAGTAAGGGTGTACAAGTCTGCCCCAATAGTTTGATTAAACCCAGCCTTATGAAGAAGATATCCCGAAACAAGATTCTTCCTTATCTCTAGAGTGTGCAACACATCCTTGAGCACCATCTTCTTCCCAGAGGTGAAGTTCAGCTCCACTTCACCAGAACCAGCAACCATAGTGGTGTGAGTAGTCCCCAACAACACTTTCTTGTCAGCAGGTGCTTCTGTGTATGTTTTAAACATAGCACGATTGTTGCATACATGCTTCGATGCACCTATATCCAGCCACCATCCTTCTGAGTCACCGGTGAGGTTAACTTCAGCGATCATATCTGTGATCATGGCTATCAAATCCTCTTCTGTCAAGTTAACCGTGGCCGCAGCGGCATGGTTTTGCTTGTTCCAGCACTTTTTTGCCATATGACCCGGTTTTCCACAGTTATAGCAGATAAACGGTGGGTCATTCTTAGAGGTTTGGGCCATGACCCTTTGGTTACCTCGAGAGGCACCATTCTGGTGGGGGCGGACCTGCTGGTTCTTACTCTTAAATCCTTTCTGGTTAGGTTTAAGAGCTCTAGGGGTGGGTCGTTTAGCAGTGACGACCATCACCTCTTCTTTCATATCCTGCTTGCGGGACTCTTCCTCAATCCTTAGGCGAGTAATCAAGATTTCCAGTGAAAATTCTTTGGTTTTGTGCCTAAGCATATTCTTAAAATCTTTCCACGAAGGGGGCAGCTTATCAATAATGCAAGCAACTTGAAATTGATCATCCAGAGGCATACCTTCAGAGACGATCTCATGAGCTATTTTCTGAAGTTCGTGGGACTGAACTTCGACGGACTTGTCATCCACCATCTGGTAGCGCAGGTAGCGGCTGACAGCATACTTCTTAGCTCCAGCCTCCTCCGTGTCGTACTTCTTTTGGAGCGCATCCCAGATCATCATCGCGGTGTTCTTACTGTCCGCATAGTAGTAGTAGAGATCGTCTGCCAGGCCGTTGAGGATGTAGTTCTTGCACAGGAAGTCATGCTCCCTTTCTCTGGCAGAAGCAGCCCTCTCCTCATCGGTCGCTTCTTCCGGCAGCTCGACGGGCATGCTGGTGCGGCAGTGACTCACTTCTACTGTCACTCCAGGAATTGGCCAGGTGAAACCACTTCCTAAAGCGTAGTATAGCGGGGTTAGGTTTAAATGTCAACCCGGGTCCTAGATTTGATGACTACTCAGTGAATTCTTGTTATCTAGCAATGAAACTTTAATGCAAGTCTAAACTAACAAACTAACAAAGCAAGTAAACGGTTGTATTCAGGTTAAGAGAGGTCACCCGGATATGGTTCCCCCTAGACTGCAGTTAAGCCGGATTGTAATTACCAAGTTCAGTTTCTATGATAGTTATACTGCGGAAGGTTCTTAAACAGCCTGAAGTCTCGACTAAAGGTCTTCAGACCCTCTCAATCTGAGTCTCTAGCGGGCGACTAACCTCCACCGGAGTAAACAGATTGAGGCCTTAACAAACAAAACCTCCACTACCGGAGTAAATCCGGTGCAGAATAGTGAGTTGGCTCCTCGACTAAAGTCACCAACTCCCTATCTTCAATCAAGGATGCTCTATCAACCTAGTCAGATATTCTCATTCTAGGTTAAAGCAGAAACAACAGGAATTTGATAAGGATTCATGCCATTCAATCATTCAAACCTCAATCGAATATAATCAAATCATAGAATCAGTACTTGGGTTCATACAATCAAACCTAACATACAAATCTAGGGTTCTCCATACCCAGATGAATGGGAGAACTACTCCATGGAGAAAGAAGCAAAAGCAGAATCAGACGCGGAATTCATACTGTGAAGGATGGATTCCTGCTCCTGGACGTTGATCGGCACTTCTCCAAGCTCAAACTGGCCTTCAATGGTGTTGAAGATCAAGCTAGGGCACTTGGGGACTCTTGTTCGTCGCTTTCTCTCTCTAGGAATCGCTCTATCTCTCTCAAAACTCGAATCCCCTTCTCTTTGGCTGAAAATCTGCTTAAAAGGGCATCAGTGGCCAAAGCACGGTCGAGGGCACGGCCGTGTAATGCCTCAGCCCGCCCGTGCTTTGGCTAGGGTTAATTACACGGCCAGTGCATTGGGGGAAACACGGGCGTGTTTCATGATGGACACAACCGTGCTTTGGTTGACACGGCCGTGCTTTCAGCCCGTGTTTTTAGCCAATATTTGCCAACTCGAATTTGCTCTCGGCAGTAAAAGCACGGCCACAGAACACGACCGTGTTCTATTTTAGGTCTGCCCGTGTTTTGGCTCCAGCTCGACGAAATGACTTCCGAATGCTCCGAAACTCGTGCTTAGCCTTTCCTTTGACGCCTGGGACCTGAAATATGCAAAATAGCACAACCCGACGTAAAATAGGCCAAAATACACGCCTATGCCTCTCAAACGGATAAGAATTAGGGGTGCAAATACGTGCAATTTCATCGTTATCCAATTCCCCCACACTTAACCGTTTGCTTGTCCCCAAGCAAACCAAGTCAGACACAAGGTAAGCTCAAAACAACAAGGCATGACATATCGGCACAAAACACGTGGATCATACTGGCTTTCGATCATTAACACATGGACAACTTCAATGACAACCTAGACAACCACCACAGATGACATTCGAATGCAGTAAAATCGAACAAAGGAAGAGTCTCCCTTCTGTTCACCAACCAACATAGACTTGACTCAACCACTTGTTCAAAACAGTCACATCATGCACAAAGTTCAAGATATCATAATTAAGACCGAGCAATCTAGGTCCTCACCGGGATAAAGAGTAAAGAGAATAAGAGAAAATGAATTGCTCACTCTCTACTGCACATCTCAGTCATCACAATAAGTTGTCTAAGTCACACTCAAGCTGTCATGTATCAAGTCAAAAGCCATTCAATTCACTAATCATATCCACAGTGCCAATACGATCAATCATCAAGCAAACAGCCGTGCTTGGAGCCCTCAAATCTCAAGATTTGGACAGTGGACTAGGCTCCAAGCACACATATATACGTTCCAATTCATACAAAGAACCCCCCCCACTTAAACGCGACAATGTCCTCAATGGAGCAGAGGGAAGGGGAACGATGTTACCGTGAAACAGTGGTCAGGAACGTTGACTGGATGGCGGACCAGTCAAAAGAAGGAGGCACAGAGCTAGAGACAACAAAAACACACACACTGGGTGATAGGAATCAGAGTACCAAGTCTACAATCCAAAAAAAAAAAACAAAACGAAATCACAAAACACGGAGTCTTAGTCTGGAACACAAATAAAGCACAAAACCCGCCCTAGAAGGCATCACCACCATCGCCGGTGGGTGGAGGGTACTCATCCTCAAATCCTGGAGACTGAACGAACGGGTAGTGGACCGCGTTCGGGTCCAAGCCCAAGTAGGACATGATGTAGTGCTGCCCCGACATGAGACGACGCCCTCGGTCCCGCTCACGGTCAAGGCAGGTGTGGATGCGCTCCTGGCCGGCCAGGATGCGCTCATTCTGCAGAGCGATCGCCGCCAACTGGTCGGAGATGGGCACCACCACTGGAGGAGGTGACCCTGGAGAAGGAGACCGGGGAGCAGGAGAGGGGCTCGCGGGAGCCTGGGCACGACGGGGAACGCGACGGGGAACTCGGCGCCCACCAGCGGCGCTCGACTCGGCCTGGTCGCCCTCTGCAGGTATAGGTGGCTGAGGAAGGCCCGCGATCCAGCGCACACGCCCGAGGCGAGCAACCAAGTGCTGGTGGCGGAGAGTAGGCTCGCCGAGTGGGGTTGGTCCGCGGACCAATGTCATCCCTGTGTAGTACACCCAGTAGTTGCGGGCCAAGGCGGTGATCACCGGGCCACAAACGAGGCTGCGAGTCGTGTTGATGGCTGCCTTAGTGAACGTCCGGGCAAGCACAGAGCCCAGCTGGATGGTGTCCTTAGAACGACCCATCGCATGCAACAACCAGAGAGTCCAGAGTGTGACCCGGTTGGACGAGCCCTGGCTGGGTGTGTAAGAAGTGCACATCAGGTGGTTGAGGATCCTCCACTCCGGACGGAGGAGAGCAGCCCGCGTCTGGCTGGCCACGTACTCTTCATCCACACTGTCCGGCAGGCAAATGCTATGAAAGTACGCCTGGCAAGCGAAGTCGGTGGGGTCTGAGAGGTCCAAGCGGAGAGGAGGCCCGCCTGCTGCCCGGGAATTGAGACGAAGTGCATTGGCGAACTCCTAGTAACTGAGGGAGTGCTCCACCCCGCCGAGGGTGAACTGAACGACATCAGCATGGTCGGAGTTCCCCTTCGAGTTGTGGTGGAAGGTGGCATAGAACTCCCAGACCAGCTCCTTGTAGGTCGGCTCGGCGAGGGTGAGAAGACGCCGCCAAGCAGGGGAGCGGACCGCGGCCTCCATCTGTGGCCTGGCATGGAGCTCCTCAAACACCTCCCAATCGAGGTGAAAGTGCTCGGCGATGCTGCGGTCACGGAGGTTCGGGTTCCGCAGCTTATAGCGCTGGACGATGTTCATCTGGTCGAGATAAACCTCCATGATCCTGCAAAACACAATGAAGGACAAAGTGTACACAAGCAAACGGGGTCAATGTTAGGCCAAAACCACACCGGGAGCCCTCATATCGAAAGATATGGACAGTGGACTAGACTCCCGGCGACACAAACATACCCATCATCCGAGATTTACACAGCAAAATACACCAGGGACCCTGAAATCGAGCGATTCGGACAGTGGACTAGGCCTTCGGTGAAACAAGCATACCACAACTGTCCTAAATAGCACCAATCGAGGCATCACAGAAAAATCACATATCACGCAGACCATTCAACATGCAATCAGCCCAATCATCCCCCAAACCCAAAATATTCCCCAAACCATGCATTCCACAATCAAAAGTTCTTCACCTAACTCTAGGTATCGATTCTCCATAAATATAGGAAAAGACAAGGAGAACACACATGGAGACGCGAGAAGAGACCACGAGAGAGGTGAAGAAAGTGGAAAGAAGCACCCAAAGTCGCCGGAAAGCACACCGGAGACTCGCCGGAAAACTCACCGCCGGCAACCCAACATCAGCCAAACCAGCCCAAATCTTTGGGGAATGTGCTCCTCGACGCCAGGAGCGTGGGGGCGCTCGCGGTTTGTGATTTGGAGGTCGGGAGAGAAAGTTATGGCCGGAAAATCGAAGGGGAAGGTGAAAGGGGCGATTTTCCGGCGAGGGGGGATGGGGAAATTTGAAAAAATGACTGATATGTGGGTGGGGGGCTGAAAAATAATTTTTATAGGGGGGGAGCGAAACACGGGCGGGGCAGAACACGGCCGTGTTCTACCTGCTCCGCGCCCGTGTTCTCACCCATTAAAACACGGGCGGGATCCTTTCAAAACACGGCCGTGTTTTTGAAGGGCCCGTGCCCGTGCTTTTTATGCCGAGGCTAAAAGGCAAAACACGGGCGGGCTCAGGGCAAAACACGGCCGTGTTTTGGCCCCCTGCTGCCCGTGTTTTTACTGCCGAGCCTAAAATGCCTTTTTTTCAATTTTCAAACTCAAACCACCAAGATTCATTCGTGCCCCGGCTCTAAAATTTACCAAATCACACATCAAAAATAACCGCCCGAGGCACGAAAAACTTTCTAGACTGACTCCAGACAGACTCAAAGACTCAAAAACCGACAAAAATGAAATAAATAAATAAAAACAAAGGGTAGAAATGCAAACCGTGGTGGGGTTGCCTCCCCACAAGCGCTTCTTTACCGTCTTTTAGCTGGACGCCAATTGCGGAACTAAGGGTCCGCGAGCTCCACTGCTAACTCCGCACGTTCGACCTCGTCTCCCAGGTAGAGCTTGAGACGATGGCCATTCACTTTAAACGGCTCAGTTTGCGGGTTAGCAATCTCAATCGTGCCATACGGGAACACCTGTGTGACCGTGTACGGTCCAGACCACCGGGAACGGAGTTTTCCGGGAAAGAGCTTCAGGCGAGAGTTATAAAGGAGAACTCGATCACCAACCTGGAACTCTTTCGGACCCCGCAACCGTGCATCGTGCAGGCGCTTCATGCGCTCCTTGTACAGCTTGGTGTTCTCATAGGCGTGATGACGCCACTCTTCCAGCTCCAACATCTGCATTTTTCGCTCAACACTTGCAACACTAACATCCAAGTTTAGCAGCTTAAGGGCCCAGAAGGCCTTGTGCTCTAGCTCCACGGGCAAATGGCAAGCCTTTCCATAGACAAGCCGGTACGGTGAGGTACCAATGGGCGTCTTGTAGGCAGTGCGATATGCCCACAGAGTATCATCGAGCCTGGTGGACCAATCCTTGCGGTATAGGTTCACCGTCTTCTCCAAGATCCGCTTGAGCTCCCGGTTCGTCAGCTCGGCCTGGCCACTGGTTTGAGGATGGTAGGCCACAGACACCTTATGATTTACACCATAGCGAGACAACAATTTATCGAACTGACCCTGAAAATGGGTGCCTCGGTCGCTTATGATGGCTCTAGGTGTCCCGAACCGGGAGAATAGCTGCTTCAGAAAACCACAAACACGTCTAGCATCATTAGTGGGCAAAGCTTGCGCCTCAGCCCACCTAGAGACGTAGTCAACAGCAACAAGGATGTATGTATTACCAAAAGATGGAGGGAAGGGGCCCATGAAGTCGATACCCCAGACATAAAAAATCTCACAAGTAATAAACAAATTCTGGGGCATCTCATCACGGGCAGAGATGTTACCTGACCTCTGGCATCGGTCGCACCTGCGTGCGAAGGCGTCTGCGTCCTTGAAGAGCGTGGGCCAATAGAAGCCCGACTGGATCACCTTCCTCGCCGTGCGGTTTCCTCCGTGGTGACCGCCAGCAGGTCCTTCATGACAGTGAGATAGAATGCCCTCCATCTCACTCTCCATAACACATCGACGGATGATCCCGTCGGCTCTGATCCTGAAGAGATGAGGGTCATCCCAGAAGTAGTACTTCAGGTCGGAGAAAAACTTCCTCTTGGCGTGAGTTGTCATCCCCTTGGGCAGCTGCTGGCCCACAAGATAATTGGCAAAATCAGAATACCAGGGGGTGACACTCTCCACCAGGCACATCATCATCAGTCTCTCATATGGAAAGGATTCATTGATCTCCTCCTCGAGGTTGTCCGCAGGGGGTGCGTCCAACCGGGAGAGGTGATCGGCAGCAACATTCTCCGCTCCCTTCTTATCCCGAATCTCAATGTCAAACTCCTGCAGCAGTAAGATCCATCGTATGAGCCGAGGCTTGGCATCAGCCTTGCTCATCAAGTATCGAATCGCGGAGTGATCTGTATACACGGTCACATTGGACAAGACTAGATAAGGACGAAATTTATCGAAGGCAAACACCACCGCGAGCAGCTCCTTCTCCGTGGTAGTGTAGTTCTCCTGGGCATCATTCAAGGTCTTCGAGGCGTAGTAGATAGGTCGGAAATGCTGATCTCGCCTCTGCCCCAGCACAACTCCAACAGCAAAGTCACTGGCATCGCACATAATCTCAAATGGTAGGGACCAGTCAGGAACAACCATGATAGGAGCTTGTGTGAGCTTCTCCTTCAAGGTCGTGAAAGCCGCTGTGCATGCATCAGTGAACTGGAAGGGGGCATCCTTCTCTAGAAGCTTAGTCAGGGGCAGAGCAATCTTCGAGAAATCCTTGATGAATCGCCTGTAGAACCCTGCATGACCAAGAAAACTCCGGATCCCCTTAACAGATGTAGGAGGGGGCAGCTTGCTGATAGTCTCGATCTTCGCTCTGTCCACCTCAATCCCCATCTTGGAGATCTTATGCCCAAGAACTATGCCTTCTCGAACCATGAAGTGACACTTCTCCCAACTCAGTGCCAGGTTTGTTTCTTCACACCGTTTAAGGACAAGCTCCAGGTTATGGAGACAGTGAGAGAATGAGTCTCCATAAACTGAGAAATCGTCCATAAACACCTCCATAATCTCGCCGACCAGACGGTCAAAGATAGCGAGCATGCAACGCTGAAAAGTGGCCGGGGCATTGCATAGCCCGAATGGGATCCTCCGGTAGGCAAAAGTGCCGAAGGGGCAGGTGAAAGTGGTCTTCGCCTGGTCCTCCGGTGCAATAGGGATCTGGAAGTACCCGGACATCCCATCCAGGAAACAGTAGAACTCGTGCCCCGCCAGTCTCTGCAGCATCTGATCAATGAATGGTAGCGGGAAGTGGTCCCTCCGAGTGGCGTCGTTGAGACGCCGGTAATCAATGCAGACACGGTACCCAGTCACCGTGCGCATCGGGATCAACTCATTCTTCTCATTAGGCACCACAGTCATCCCACCCTTTTTGGGTACCACCTGGGTGGGACTGACCCACTCGCTGTCGGAAATAGCGAAGATGATCCCCGCGTCCAGCAGCTTCACGATCTCTGCCCGAACCACAGCCTCCAGGTTCGGTGTCAGTCTTCTCTGCGGCTGTCTCACTGGCCGCATCTCATCCTCCATCAGTATCCGGTGGGATCAGAAAGAAGGGCTGATCCCCCGGATGTCTGTGATCTTCCATGCGAGAGCTCGCTTGTACCGCTTCAGCAAGGTCACCAGTCTGGTCTTCTGCTCAGGTGTGAGGGTCGAGCTGATGATGACTGGCAGCTTATTCCCCTCCCGGAGAAATGCATACTCCAAATGAGGAGGGAGGGGCTTAAGCTCCAGCTCCGGTGGTTCCTCCAAGGAAGTAGCGATGCGGGTGGAGGATGAGATCGGTTTGAACAGCCTGTCGCCCTCCAAGAAGGGGCCACTCTCCAACTCGGCCAGCTGCTCCGCCAGCTGCGGCTCCTGCGATGCCTGCTCACCTAGCAAAATACAACGCTCAAGAACATCGTCAGTACCCGCACTCGTTATAGCGAGTGCGGTCTCAAAATCAGCAAGCATATCACAGTAATCTATGTGATCATGCAAATGAGAGTGTTTCCCATTCTCAGACACAGAAAAGGTAGCCTGTTCATCACCAGCACGCAGAATCAATTTACCACTATGCACATACATAAGCGCCTTGGCGGTGGCGAGAAACGGTCTACCTAAAATCAAAGGTACATCCACATCCTCATTTATATCCAAAATAACAAAGTCAACAGGATATGTGAATGCACCCACATTAACAAGCAAGTCCTCAATGATACCCCTAGGAGGCACGATAGAACGATAAGCTAACTGAATGCTCATCCTAGTAGTTCTAGGTTCACCTAGGCCTAGCTTCTTAAACAAATTATAAGGCATGACATTTATGCTCGCGCCTAGGTCCGCCAAGGACTTTTCTACATGCATGCTGCCAATAACAAGAGGGATAGTGAAACTCCCTGGGTCTTTTCGCTTCTCGGGCAGCTTGTTCTGCAGGATGGCAGAACACTCCTCGCTCAGCATCATTGTCGAAAGATCCCCAAGTTTCTTCTTGTTGGTGAGGAGGTCCTTAATGAACTTGGCATACTTGGGCATCTTTGACAGTGCCTACACGAACGGCATGCTAATGTTGACCTGCTTCAACATTGCCATGAACTTGGCAAACTCAGTCTCCAGCTTGTCTTTATGCAGGCGAGTGGGGAAAGGAAGCTGAGGTACATGCTCCTTAACCACTGGCTGTGGCTTGGGAGCAGGCGTTGTTGTGTCTTCCCCCACTTCTGCAGTATCAGCTGGAAGTGTTGAAGCAGGTAGTGGCTCATCTCGACTGGGCTGGGCAGGAGCAGCTGATGTGGTCTTGCCACTCCTGGTAGTGATGGCATCAAGCTGCTGGAGCTGGTTAGGATCACGAGGATTCGGAACAGTGGTGGCAGGCAAAGTCCCCGGTGCCCTGGTGGTGTTCTGGCGGGCCAAGATACCCACCTGGTTCTGCAGATCTTACAAGATGGCACCCTGGTTCCTCTGACCTGCCTCCAGTGACGTGATAGCTGCCTGAGTGCTAGTCATGAATGAAGCTAGAATATTTTCCAGCTTCGTCATCTGAGTATTTGGAGCTGGAGCTGCTGCTGGCTCGGCGAACTGGCGCTGGGGATGCTGGAATGGTTGCCCCTGCCTAGGCTGGTAGGGCTGCTGCTGTGGGGCTGGCCCCTGTCGAGGCAGGTAGGGCTGTTGCTGTGGAACTGGCCCCTGTCGAGCCTGGAAGGGTTGCCTCTGCTGAAAGCCACCAGCTGGTGCTGGGAAACCAGGTGGCTTAGTGGTGTTGCTGCCCCAAGAGAAGTTGGGATGCTGGCGCCACCCCTCATTATAGGTGTTGTTGTACGGGTCGAGGCACCGAGCATTGGCGATGAAGTCCAACTGCTCTTGGGGAGTAGTAGACTCCCTCATAGCTTGGCAGTCTTCCACTAAGTGATTCGAGCTATCACACCACTGACATTGAGCAACTGGAGGTGTAGCCAAACCTCTGCCCGGAATAAGACTGTTGGGCTGCTTCAATGTCTGCACTAGCTCAGCTACTTGCTGCTCGAGCCCGGATCTGGTCTCCATGGCGTGCACACCACGGTCCCGGGACTGTCTGCCTATGCTGCTGTCTCCCCAGGAATGATCTCTGGCAGCCAAAGTATTAATCATCTGGTTCAGTTCTGGTGGAGTCTTAGTAAGAACATCCCCTCCTGGGCATAGAGACTCAATCACCCTCTGGCTGTCTGGAGAGAGAGCACTGTAGAAGTTCCCCACTGTGAATGCATCACTAAAGCCATGATGGGGACACTGCCAGAAATATCCCATGTACCGCTCCCATGCATTACGAAG
Source organism: Linum trigynum (assembly GCA_964030455.1). Classification (NCBI taxonomy): domain Eukaryota; kingdom Viridiplantae; phylum Streptophyta; class Magnoliopsida; order Malpighiales; family Linaceae; genus Linum; species Linum trigynum. The sequence goes on from OZ034821.1 coordinate 8,903,531, forward strand.
TGACTCATCTGGCTCTTGGCGGAAGTGAGTGATTTCCCGCTGTATCTCGGTAGTCTTCGATGCCGGATAGTACCTGTGCACGAATTTGTCAGCCAGATCGTCCCAAGAGGTAATGGACAATGGGGGCTGGGTCTCCAACCACCTCTTAGCATTCCCCGCCAGAGAATGGGGGAAGAGATGAAGGCGGATTGCATCATCCGGGACACCATTCAGCTTGAACCCGTTCGTCAGCTGCAGAAAACGGGAAAGATGTACCCTGGCCTCCTCATCCTTCAAGCCATGGAACTGGATAGAGGATGTAATGAGCTGAATCCAGCATGGCTTGATCTCGAAGTTATTTGCTGGAATAGGCGGGTAGAGGATGACCGGGCGGATGTCAGCAATCCGAGGAGTGTAGTAGTACTCCAAGGTGGGACCCGGCTGCGGTGGATGATGAACCCCATGATCCTGGGGTATGGGGTTGTTCCCCAGGACCTGATTCACCGGGGGAACCTGATGAGGATTCCCCTGGTGCTGATTGTAGTCTCCGTCCATCCAGTACTCTTCTTCAGAATCGCTACTCAGGTGGCCGTCTATGCGCTCTTCCGTAGCCAGTGTAGCTCGCTGTTGTCTCCTGAGCTGGCGACAGGTGCGATCAATCTCTGGATTCAACGGCAGTAAACCTCCTGACTGGCTACGGGTCATGCACTACCTGCACACACTCAAGCAAGCAAATCCGTGAAGGCACAAGTGGGACAAAGCAAACAAAGCAAAAAGAAAAGCTAAATTAACAGAAATCACTTTTCTTCAACAACCTAGCCGTCCCCGGCAACGGCGCCAAAAACTTGACTCACTTCTACTGTCACTCCAGGAATTGGCCAAGTGAAACCACTTCCTAAAGCGTAGTATAGCGGGGTTAGGTTTAAATGTCAACCCGGGTCCTAGATTTGATGACTACTCAGTGAATTCTTGTTATCAAGCAATGAAACTTTAATGCAAGTCTAAACTAACAAACTAACAAAGCAAGTAAACGGTTGTATTCAGGTTAAGAGAGGTCACCCGGATATGGTTCCCCCTAGACTGCAGTTAAGCCGGATTGTAATTACCAAGTTCAGTTTCTATGATAGTTATACTGCGGAAGGTTCTTAAACAGCCTGAAGTCTCGACTAAAGGTCTTCAAACCCTCTCAATCTGAGTCTCTAGCGGGCGACTAACCTCCACCGGAGTAAACAGATTGAGGCCTTAACAAACAAAACCTCCACTACCGGAGTAAATCCGGTGCAGAATAGTGAGTTGGCTCCTCGACTAAAGTCACCAACTCCCTATCTTCAATCAAGGATGCTCTATCAACCTAGTCAGATATTCTCATTCTAGGTTAAAGCAGAAACAACAGGAATTTGATCAGGATTCATGCCATTCAATCATTCAAACCTCAATCGAATATAATCAAATCATAGAATCAGTACTTGGGTTCATACAATCAAACCTAACATACAAATCTAGGGTTCTCCATACCCAGATGAATGGGAGAACTACTCCATGGAGAAAGAAGCAAAAGCAGAATCAGACGCGGAATTCATACTGTGAAGGATGGATTCCTGCTCCTGGACGTTGATCGGCACTTCTCCAAGCTCAAACTGGCCTTCAATGGTGTTGAAGATCAAGCTAGGGCACTTGGGGACTCTTGTTCGTCGCTTTCTCTCTCTAGGAATCGCTCTATCTCTCTCAAAACTCGAATCCCCTTCTCTTTGGCTGAAAATCTACTTAAAAGGGCATCAGTGGCCAAAGCACGGTCGAGGGCACGGCCGTGTAATGCCTCAGCCCGCCCGTGCTTTGGCTAGGGTTAATTACACGGCCAGTGCATTGGGGGAAACACGGGCGTGTTTCATGATGGACACGGCCGTGCTTTGGTTGACACAGCCGTGCTTTCAGCCCGTGTTTTTAGCCAATATTTGCCAACTCGAATTTGCTCTCGGTAGTAAAAGTACGGCCACAGAACACGGCCGTGTTCTGTTTTAGGTCTGCCCGTGTTTTGGCTCCAGCTCGACAAAATGACTTCTGAATGCCCCGAAACTCGTGCTTAGCCTTTCCTTTGATGCCTGGGACCTGAAATATGACAAAATAGCACAACCCGGCGTAAAATAGGCCAAAATACACGCCTATGCCTCTCAAACGGATAAGAATTAGGGGTGCAAATACGTGCAATTACATCGTTATCAGGCAGTGTGCCAACTTTTTGGTCGTCAGGTAGAACTCCATATTTTGTCTCCAGCGACGGAAGTTGACCCCAATGAAGCGAGAGGGTCGATTGATATCGACAGCACCAGATCCGGCCATGTTGTTCTGTTCAGTCGACATAGCAGCAGCCGAACGTCTTAAAATTGTTAGGAACGGAACAACAAGAAGAACGAGGTTACCGAATCTGGAGCTGAGTCGCGGACTAGGTCGCTCTCTTTAAGACGTTCGCGGCACTGCCTTCGATGCGCACGCCAGACTATCAACCGGTCGTCTCAAGGATAAAACAGCTCATCTCAATACTCGCGGTTTTGTGCGAAAACCTGAGCTCTCTGAACACTCTCTCTATTGAGGCGGCTATTTATAGGAGCCGAACCCCTAGGAATATACCCTCTTGCTTGGGGAATAAGTCGGATTAATTAAGGAAGATAATTACTTCCTTAATTAAAACCGTCGGTTAAGATAAACCCGGAGGGATTATCCTTCGAATATTCCTTTTTCAGTCGATTATCCTTAGACTAACTGATTAATAATTAATTATTAGATAATTAATTTCGTTCGGAATTTCTGTAAAAAATATATATGTAGTCTCAAGTGAACCAACCAACCAACCAACCGACCAACCAACCGGACGGACAGACGGCGCGCGCGCGCGTGTGTGTGTGGTGGTCCGTTAGGTCCTCCCTCTCCCACAAAAGTGGGTCACCCCAAGGGGCATGCCCTTAGGAGAGAGGCTCCTATCTTTATACCCATTTCACCAAGTAAAACTACCAATGTGGTAGTTTTTCCACTTGAGACTCTATAGCTTTCAAAGCTATTCATATACATTTCCAACACTCCCCGCACTCCATCAAAGAAATTAAACGGGGCTCCTGCATCAACACATGCACCACCAACCGGGCCCCTGACTGAATTGGTTCCTTCAGGGCTTCAAAATTCAGGGCAAACTTCAACTATTCAAGTAAGCTAGGGTTGGGGAGGCATCTTGGAGGCGATTCGGAGATAGTCGTGGCGGATAAATACGCGATTCTCGTTGGTCTCTAGTCTATCCAACGAGGGAGGTGGAACAGGGCCGACTCATGGTATTCGGAGGCCCTGTTCGAAAATTTAAAATGTGGTCAATTTTTTTTCCCGCAAATTTATTAAATATAAAAATTATTAAATAATAATCACAAATACATAAGTTCCTAAAATGATTACAAAATGAATAATATCGTCTATCATTATTTAAAAGTAATAACCGTCTAATAGTATTTGAAATAAAATTCTCTATTTGTTCTTCCATTTTTGCACCATCCAAAAAGTGATTCACAATTGCCAACATAGCTAACCCATTTAACCTCTCCTGTGTCAATTAATAAGAATTTGTTTACTTAATAGGTAATATCTTTTCAGTGTTTTTAAAATAAAAAGTAATATTTATTGGACGTATAAGGTTCAAAGTGGATATCAATAAAATATATGTATCATATTGTAATTTTCCAAATGGGTACTAAATGATGATTTGCCACAATAATGTTGCACTATCATTTCTTCTCTGTCATTATCCATTCAGCCTGTTCCTCGTATAGTGAAGAAAGATAGAGAGACAAGACCAATAGATGAAGGAAAAAAAGCAACTCTCTGCTCTCGTTCCATGGCTCCAAGGACAAGATCCATTAATTAAAAACAAAAACATAAATGAAGAGAGAGGGTTGAGCCCCCAACGAAAATACAAATAGAAAAAAAGTAAAAAGACACTAGACTAACGCCACGGCTCACGGTGTCTATAAGCCCTATATGTAACTTACTTTAACCTTTATGTTGCATGGAGCTGGAATGGACCGATTTTTTATTTTTTTCCATAATATCTTCTCTGAAAAAGAGAGAGGTACAAAGAGCTATAGATTTTCAAGGAAATCTGTCTATAATGCAAACAAAAAACAAAGTCAAACCCCGAAAGAATTAGGAGTGACAAGATCAGAGCCAAAACAATCACCAAATGGGCAACTCCGAAACCATTACACCCAACAAGCCAAGACGCAGAACAGCTGGAATGGACCGATAATAGCCTATAATTAGGATGCCCCATAAATTAAGAGGCCCTGTGTTGGGGGACCTACCAGCACAGGCTATGGGCCGGGCCTAAGGTGGAACGTGGCCTTGATGTGGAACTCGCCAGTCGCCATCGTTCCCAAACGTGAATAGAGAGTGATATTCAAATTCAATGCACACACGTCCAATTAACAAAGTTCATTTACCAAAACACCATAGAGTATCATGAACCTCTCCTATCGGCCTATTCTCCTTAATTCAATTGTCGTTTGAGCACTATGTAATTCGCTGACAAAGTTGCTGGGTATGTGAGGGAGAGAGCTAGAGCTACGGTGGTGACTGGAGGCGACGAAAACTATGATGACAGAGATGAGCTCGTGCGAGTGTGGTTTCCGGAGGGAAAGAGATAAGAGTTGTTGGAAAAGGGTTCTTGTGGCCACTTAGATTTTAGGTCAATATATTTAATTAGTTTTAATTTTAGGTGGGTGTTATTTGTTTGTTAAAATATAATAAGTTTTAGGCAATATACACTTGTATAGCCAAAACTTTCGCGTTTGTGCCAATAATAGCCAAATTTGGAGAAATACCACTTATAACCACTTCTATCCAATACTTTGACGGTGTTATCTAACAGGGTAACTGGACTAACAACAACGATTGACGTGACATATTTTATTAAGAAATAATGACAGGTGGAAAATCATTAAAATTTGATAGAACCAAAGATTGGTTCTACCTAGGAATGAGAATTTAGGGGACCAACTAGGGATTGATCTCACAATTGGAACTAGGGATTTAGAAGAGTTGGGAAAAGAATTAGGGAAGAGAGGAAGGTAGAGATAGCTGCGGCAGCAGCTAGGGAGGAAGGAAAGGTGAGGGTTCGGCTAGGAGAGAGAGAGAGAGAGAGAGAGAGAGAGAGAGAGAGAGAGAGAGAGAGAGAGAGAGAGAGAGAGAGAGAGAGAGAGAGAGGGAGAGGGGTTGAGACGTAATTAGGTTTAATATTCTGCTTAGTGGTATGAGAACCCACTAGCTAAGTATTTATATAATCCGCTAATTGCCGAATGCTACCCCAAACAATTAAACCACCCAATAATCCCCCAAATCATGTTTAACAAATAATAACCGATAAATGACTAAATGTGCAAAATAAATGTTTCCATCATCCACGCCTCCTTATGAACAACCTTGACCTCAAGGTTGAGTTTGCGTTCACTTGTTTTCGTCCTTAGGATCCACCACCCACTCGAACCCGGCCGCATCATCCTTGGCATCGTCTTCCCAGCGACCGATGAACATCATCGTCTCCGGCTTCGCACACTTGTGCCCCACCGTGAACCGCTCATTGCAGTTGAAGCATTTGCCTTCCCTGCGCTTCTGATTGATCTCCGCCTGGGACAGGCGAACGAAGCCCTTCAGTGGAGCTCGCTGTCCTGGCCGAGCCGCCGCCCCCGTGGCTGTCCCGCCGCCGACACCGGCTTGCCCGATCCCGCCACCACTAGCGGACGAGCTACCGCCGCCACTTGGCCTCTTAAATCTACAAATGGTGCTACGCCAGTTGGCTATCTCCTCCTCTTTGTGACATGCAAGACGAAAAACAGCTTTCAAAGAGTCAGGCTCGAAAACCTTAACTGCAGATGCAATCTCTGGTTTGAGTCCCGCCATGCACAGCGCCACCAATGTCTCCTCCGACACACCCATGCACTAGCTACCCAACTTGAAACACTCCGCCCTATACTCCGCCACCGTTCCCGTCTGGCGGAGCTTAGCCTGCTCCTCTGGAGCCCAACCCTCCGATTTACCAAACTGGTATAGAAGCTCGTCCTTGAACCCCTGCCAGGTGATCAAGGTGCCCTGCTGAGTGTAGGAACTCTCCAACCATTCCCACCACTGTAGAGCATCCCCTTCCAGATAGAAAGACGCCAGATACGCCTTCCTCTCCTCCTTAGTGGGGTGATTACGAAACCACCTGTCAGCTACGTACAACCACAATCCTGCATCCTCCTGACCATTAAATTTAAACAACTCAATGGTAGGGGGTTTAGCCCTGAACACAAGCCTATCTTCACCCTCATAACCCCAATAATGCCCACCATACCTGCCCATGCCGGACGGACCGCCATACGAGCCATGAAAACCAGACAGTGGCGGCCCATACCTCCAAGCCTCGTCCTCCGCATCATGTCAACCAGGAAATTACTCTGAACCCTCCGGCGTTCGTCGCGCAGCCTCCCATGGGTTGCCCGAAGGCTGGTCCACCCCCTGGTAGCCACCCCCGCGCGTCGAACCTTTACCATCCACGACGACCAGCTGCTGATCGGTCGGTTTAGTGGTGGACCCAGCCCTACCAGGACCCCTGAACCGGTTTGGTTCGAGCCCCCGCTGCCCACCAAGCCGATTCCGCGGGGCGGATGGACTAGCGCCGCCGCGGTTCGTACCCAGCCCGGTTTGCCTCCTGCTCCTCCCATGAAGTGCCCAATGATACCGCGTTCCCGCCGCAGATCACGACCTCGTAACCTGACGCCTTCGCCTTGCGGCGTATGGCCGCCAGCTCCTGGGCTGTAGGGGTCGGCAGCATCCCGGTGCCTTGAGGAGGCCCAAAAAAGACATGGCCCACACGCTCGCTCTGCTCCAGGTCAACGACCGTCACCGCCACTGCCTGCCCCGGTCCTTGCGGGCCGCGCGCTACCCCGCCATTCCTGGTTATCCTAGCATTGACATCGACTGGGGAATCGTCCACGCCAAGTCTCGGAGTCTCCCGGTGCGGTCACCATTATCGAGCCGTCAGGGATTCCTTCCGGTGCTGCGATGGCGGCTTCGCCTTGTCGTGGACCAGTTGCTCTAGCATTTCGCAAATAGCCCGGACCTCCAGTGACAATGCGTCCTGACCAGTACGGAGGCTCGCGGTCTGCGCGTCCAGGACTCCCATCGTCACCTCCATCTGATCGACCTTGTGGCGTAACACCTCTGTGTCGGTGAGGTCTTTGAGGGCGCCATCCACGGGTGACCTGGAGGTCTTGGTTTGGACGGCCTTCTCTTGGGCAACAGCCTTCTCCGCCGCGGTCATTGATTTTGTCTGCACCATGGACATCGATATTGAGTCGGCGAGAGTCGTGACAGACTCGTTGAGGCTCTGATACCAACATGATAGAAGCAAAGATTGGTTCTACCTAGGAATGAGAATTTAGGGGATCTAGGGATTGATCTCCCAATTGGAACTAGGGATTTAGAAGAGTTGGGAAAAGAATTAGGGAAGAGAGGAAGGTAGAGAGAGCTGCGGTAGCAGCTAAGGAGGAAGGAAAGGGGAGGGTTCGGCTAGGGTGAAGGGAGAGAGAGAGAGGTTGAGACGTAATTATGTTTAATATTCTGCTTAGTGGTATGAGAACCCACTAGCTAAGTATTTATATAATCCACTAATTGCCGAATGCTACCCCAAACAATGAAACCACCCAATAATCACCCAAATCATGTTTAACAAATAATAACCGATAAATGACTAAATGTGCAAAATAAATGTTTCCATCAAAATTTTATCCTTTAATTTTAATTAAATTAAATAAAATTATAAATAAACAATAATCTCAGTCCCACCACCGCCTATTCACCTTCCCATCTTCTCTGAAACCCTTATCATTAGTTTTAATGTAACATATCTCATTTGTTTAGTTCAATTTTTTTTCACAAAAAAAATTTACGATATACAATATGAGAGCCACTTTGATATTATTTTGGATGCGCCTATGGTGCCTTGCAAGTTATTGTAACTTGCACTTTTCGTTCGACCTCGTTTAGGATTAGGTCGACCTAATTTGTTGTTTGTGTAAAAACAGTTTCATGGTGCCTACTTTGGAGATTCATATCTTACAATTGAATTGATGAGAATTGGAGATTAATGGCTTGTTTTGAAGCTGGAATGTCCCTCTATACATTGAAGTGCTTGGGAGCTTGATAGGAAGTCCAAAAGACCATTTTTGAACCTGATCAAAAGGCTATGCCAAAACTAGGAAACTGCCTGAAAATGGCTAAGTATAAGAATGTATTTGTGAAGCCTACTTTGAAGCTCAATTCGAGATGCGTGGATGAGAGTCGAGTCCTCTACCATATGAAAGTATGTATGTTTTTCTACAAATGAAAGGCAATGGATGAAAGATTGGATATCTGAAAGGATTCAAACAAAAGGGTCAAAGTGGCTATGAAGTAAGCTCCCTTCTAGCACAAGCAAGCTGCCAGAAAACAACCTTTGTAGCAACTTCGAGCCTTTTGTTTGAAGCATTCCAGATATCCAACTTTTCATCCAATGCCTTGAATCTGTAGACAAACATACCTAATTTCACGTGGTAGAGACTCCTGGACTTGAGTCTCATCCATGCTTCTCGAATTGAGCTCCAAAGTAGGCTTCACAAACACGTTCACAGACTTAGCTATTTTCAGGCAGTTTTCCAGTTTTGGCATAGCCTTTTGATCAGGTTCAAAAATGGTCTTCTGGACTTCCTATCGAGCTCCCAAGTACTTCAATGTGTGGAGGGTCACTCCACCTTCAAAACAAGCCATAATCTCCAATTTCCATCGAGCCAGTTGTAAGATATGAATCTCCAAAGTAGGCACCATGAAACTGTTTTTACACAAACAACAGATTATGTCGACCTAATCCTAAATGAGGTCGACCGAAAAGTGCAAGTTACCGTAGCAAAGTCCTATTATTTTTTAGCAAAAGAAAAACTGATAGAAATCTATTTCTTACGGTTTCTTATTATTAATTTGGCAGGATAATCATTATCAGGGTGAGTAGTATTCGAATCGTATTAGGTTATTTTTTAGGTTTATTCCAGCCTTTTCCCATGTATGTGTACTTTGTGTTTACGTCATAGGCAAGCAAGAACAATTATTCATAAAGTATTTCCCAAAACCGTAATCCTCTATTCTCTAATTTCTCAATCCCAATCCTTCTAAGGTTTTGGCCGATTCTATCTTTCTATTCTTCTTCCCCAAATTCTCATTCTCAATCCCTATTTCTATCTTCTAATCCCTAAATCCCCAAATTCTCAATCCCTATTTCTATCTTCTAATCCCTAAATCCCCAATTCTTTTCTCTAAATCCCTAAATCCCCAAACGTCGATTCCATCCGCAAACCCGTTAGAAACTATGTTTCTAACAAAAACATTTCATTTAATATTGAGACACATTTGATTGTTTATGGCATGCATTCAAGCAAAACTGGCATGCATTCAACCAATTCTAGTATGTCTTTGTTATATATTGGTATTCATTCAAGCAATATCGATATTCATTGTCTATTAATGGTATGCATTTGGTATTTATTCATGTAGATTCAAACAATAGTGGCAAACATTAATTCTAGGTGTTTGGTGGAAAAAGTGACAACAAGAATAAGAGGTTGGGAAGCAAAGACTCTGTCCTATGCAAGTAGATTTCAACTAGTGTAATCTGTTATTGCTTCCATTTCCCAGTACTGGATGGAGATCCTGCAATTACTTGTTGTGAAGATGATTAAAATGATTGATAAAGCTTGCTCAGACTATCTTTAGAATGTTGAGGCAGAAGAGAAAATGCTCAAGTTGTCTGGCAGTATGTAGCTAGACAGAAGAAAGAGTGTAGTTTGGGTTTTAAGGATCTCAAAAGTTGGAATGTGGCTTGCCTCATTAGACACTTATGGGCTGTTCTTTTTGACTCATCATCATTATGCTCTACCTGGGTTAGAAGTTATAGACTTCAACACTGCAATATATGGGATGTATCATGTATATGATACCCTAGCCAGTTCATGGGCACTTAAAAAGATAACAAAAACAAAAAGTTTAGCAGAACCTTTGATGAGAGTCAAGGAAGGAAGGGATTACTGGAATGAATTGGTAATGGAAAAGTACTAATTTAAGTGAGTTTGAGAGAATATCAGGTCTAAGCAGCAAGTTTAACGCTGGCATAAGCTAGCTGTTGTGGAAATCATACAGCTTACCTAGGGATATAAAGGTTTGGAAGATCCTTTTGAGTAGAATTCAAACATTAGACAAGATAAAAGAAGTGGTCCAAGGTAACCTCTGACATGTGTCTGGTTAATGCCCCAAACTCCATTCAATTTATTGTCTAAATAACAAAACTCAACGGGCGTACGATAAGGTAAGCATACACTAGCCTTTGCCATATACAAGGACGGTGGCTTCTATTGTACATTGAGTAAAATCTAGGTTACGACATACTCTGAGAAAGAAAACGCTATCTAGAGTCTAATTATCTAAATCATAGAGCCTAACCCCTAAGATTGTGCATGTAATTTATTGCATATATTTTGAGGGTTAATTGCAGGTTGGTCACTAAGATTACTAAAAACGTTCATGTTTAGTCATTAAAAATATTTAATTTCATTCGTGGTCACTAAAATTAGTAAAACATTTCAAGTTCGGTCGCTCTCCGTCCAACTCCGTTAACTTTAGCTGATGTGGGAGTCAACTCTCAAAATTGACCATTAAATGTGTGACGTGGCACTTAAAAATAATAATAAAATAATATTCTATATTTTAAATATTCCACATAATTATTATTATCACTAAAAAATAAAAATAATCCCACCAAAAAAATAAAAAATAAAAATCTAATTCTTCTACTACCTCCCCGAACCCGCTTTCTCCTCCCCGACTCCACCCGCCGCCATCACGGTTGAGAGTCCGACCGGTCACCAGGAAGCGAACCATCATCGCCACCATCTACCAAATCATCATCTATGATCCTTTGACCTTCTCACTGATCACACAATTAAACGCCGACACAGAAAGCGAACTCGGAGGCGGCGAGGTAAAAAAAGCCGAACCTGCATACATCACATCCACGACTTTATTAAACTCCTCCACCCTAACCTCCTTTTGAACCGTCTCCAGCTCCGGTCCAAACCGATCCGTCGATCCCAATCCCAAATCCACCACCTTCTTCCCCTTCTTCTAATCCTCACTCTTCCCCAGCAACTCCCCTCGCTTCAATATCTTCACCTGTCCCATCACGAGATTATTACCCGGAAGCTTCGCCACCGGCGACTGTTTCGATCGCGACGCAGCCCTATCCCTCTGGCTCCCCAAGGGACTCCCCTTCCGCCTGCATGATTCAGCCCTAGGGTTAGGGTTCTTTGGTTTTCCCCTTTTCTTTGTTGGCTCTGCTTGTGAAATGGTTTCTGTCCTCTATACTTTTTTCACAGAGGGAGGAGAAAGGTCCGACCTTGTTCGAACCTGGTGTGGTTAACAAGGTGGATGATTTGCCGTTAGATTTGTTGGTGGAGATTGTTGGGTCTTTTATCGTGAGGGTACACGTACGATAGCTCGAAACTGGGTGACCTGGATTATGATAGAGTCGTGAACTACGTTCACTTTCCGTAAAGAATATTTCCACCCTCAACAAGCCTAGGGTTACAGGAAATTTCTTCGTAGGATAAAACTATCACCACTTTAGGTTCTAAGTTTAAGTACCTAAAGCATACTTAGAACTTTTAGTAGGAAGAAGAATGAATTTTTGGTGTGTTTTTTTCTATCCCCACCACCTGTCGACTCCCTCTAATTTATAAAGGATCAAGAGGTGCATTGAAAGGTTATGGCCCTTCAAATATGTGGCGGGTACTTTTCAAAAGCAATGAAAAGTTGCACAATTTTGGAAGCAACCGTCAAAATGCATGACCTTTAACCTTTATCAAGGGACATGTTCTTCCAAAAATTGGGGCGGACTCATGCAACTCCCAAATTGAAGTCTCAAACGTTGCATTGCATTGGAATGGATATATTTTAAATTTAAACTCAATTACACGGTGCATTGCAACAATGGATAATGATTAGTAGTTTAATAACTCCAATTCAATCCAAAAGTGCTATTATTCATGGGCTAAATTACACGTTTGGTCACTCAGATTACATAAATCTTTCACGTTTGCCACCCGAATTACTTTTCTTTCTACTTCGCCACTAACTTTACGATTCGTTTCACCGTTAGTCACCGGCCGTTAGTCTCCGTTAACTCCGTTAGTTTTTTTATGACGTGGCAAACGGAACTGCTGACTGGACCGTCAACTTAATGACATGTCAATTTAAAAAATTAAAAATAAATGCCCTTTTCCCCTTCCACGTCTCTCTCACTCATGCTCAACCCTTCCCTTCTTTTTAGAGCAGCAGCTGCTCAAGGTTGGAGAGAGATTGGGTGCATATCTTATAGTCCACAAGACACAACAACAGCCACCGACCTCCGACCAAGTCGTGTTTCTCCGTGGACCACCGAAACTCAATTACTTCCGGCCGCCATCGCCGTCCAACTAGAGGTAGCGGCAGCGCTAAGAGCAAATGTCCCTGCATCCAAAAGTAAACCCACTAGATTGACAATGTCCCTGCATCCACCCCCAGATTACTCACTGAATTCAATCCTTGAATTAAATAGACTATATTGGATTGGGTTTCTATATAATTAATTCAATTTCAATTGAATTGGAACAGTGCAGGGGGAAATAACCCACCCATAAGGAGGAAGGCGAGGGAGATGTCGTGGCCTCCACTCTCCCGGCGGGCTGTGTAGTCGTCGATTCTCTGCCGCTGTCTCAAAGTCACGCCACCGCCAGACTACCTCGACACCAACATCGCCGCCGGTCCCTCCTCCCGCCAAGGCGCGGATCCGCACACCAAGCTAGACCATCGCTGGAGACCTACTCCTTGCCAATCGTCCCCAATTACTTGAGGACCCACGACGAGCTCGGAGCAGAAGGCCTAGTCAACGCTTCGTCGAAGGCTCCTTCGACGGGTTCGTTCCTGCCCAGGCTAATCGTCGCACTTGCACTCGTCATAGATCCTCGCCAACAGCTCATCCGCCGCCATTTATTGCCTTGCTCGGGTCGCAGAAAGAAAAAAGAAGAGTAATGGAGTAGGGCGCCGTTTGGAGTTGAAGTTAGTGACGATTTCGGGGGGGGGGGGGGGGGGGGGGGGGGGGGGGGGGGAGAACCTTGAGCGGCGGCTGCTATAAAGAAGGGAAGGTTTGAACATGAGTGAGAGAGATGTGGAAGGGGGAAAATGGCATTTATTTTTAATTTTAATTTTTTTAATTGACATGTCATTAAGTTGACGGTCCAGTCAGCAGTTCCGTTTGCCACGTCATCAAAAAACTAACAGAGTTAACGGAGACTAACGGCCGGTGACTAACGGTGAAACGAATCGTAAAGTTAGTGGCGAAGTAGAAAGAAAAGTAATTCGGATGGCAAACGTGAAAGATTTATGTAATTTGAGTGACCAAACGTGTAATTTAGCCATTATTCATGCAACCGTAAATTATCAAATCATATCTCCAACAATCCTCCCCCATTTTAGTGTATTCAAAGAATTCACTAAAATTAAAACATTCTTCCAACAAAAACTTAAGCTTAAATGAAAATGTCGTGACGATTGAATTTTCACCTTAGTATATTACACTTGACGAATACTCGAATACAAAGGGTGTCGGTAACGATTGAACCCATTGACTCATATGAATATTCGAAGATAAAATACACTTAAGTTTTCAAAACTTCTAAGCGCCTTGACACTATTATCCGCCATGTGTCCAATCCTTCTCATAAGCGCACACGAAACCAAAGTCCGGGTTTCTTGAAGCGGCTACACTTCATGCTTACGTAGGTTGAATCTCTATTCGTGTACCCGCATAATACATTTTTCAAAGATTCAATTAAGAAGTTTTGAACTTCATCCTCTTCTCTCATGCAAGATAACAAGCACATACCTCGGGATGATAAATTGTGTGCTTCAATTTCTGATAATAAGCTTTCCACATTGAATTCAGCCTCTAACGTTGTATTAGAGGGGAATTGGGTGTCCCATTACCCGAAATTATATGGACTTTAACCCATCCCTTTTACAGACTTAATCACCAAGTCACTAGTTAACCACTTCGTCAAATGATCAACCAAATTAATTCGAGTTTGGTCATATTGTCTAGACACAACACTATGAATGATCAGTTCACAGCTTTTACCGTGCCATACTCCCACATGACCGTACTTATCATTTTCACTTGACTATATGCCTTAGCCAAATTAGCATTACTATCACAAAAGATAGTAATAGGTGAGATTGGTTTAGGCCATAAATATATGTCATAAATCAAACCTCTCAACAATTATGTCTCTTCTCTAAGAGAAATCAAGGCCACACAAACTTTGATTCCATAGTGAAACTTAGTGATGCAAGTTTGCTTTCTAGAGGCCCAAATTATGGCACCTCTCCTAAGCAAGAGGACTCATCTCAATGTTGAGGTATCACCTTTAACATGAGAAATCAAACTAACATCAACAAATCCTTCCAAAATTGATGGAAAGCCACTATAAGTTAAGACAATATGCCTTTGACATATCCTAGTACACGCCTCATTTCATATCAAATGATGAGAACTAGGATTCATCACGTACCAACTTAATTGTTCTATCAGATATGCGATATCTGGCATCATGTAAGTCATGCATACATGGAACCCCCAATTTGACATGGAATATTCTAGTTATAAAACTAATTTCCAGTATTAACCATAAGTTCCATACTTGGATCCATTGGGTTCTTTAACTCACTACAATTCCTACTATGGAATGATGCATGTACCTTCTCATGCAGAAAAATTGAGAGAAGGACTCTTTCTTGTCGTTCAGCTTGATTCAATACACAGAATCACATTTGCCTCCCCCATGTCCCACATGGAGAATTTAAATAACAACATTTTATCAAAGTTCACTTATCTTTTATTGTTTAATTTCCAAAGATAAGCATGTCTTATACATATGAATGTACGATGACTCCATTACCAGAATCATCATAAATTGTGTACACATTTTGTTTCTTTGGTTTAAAATAACATAAACCACTAGACAAAATCACTTATCTTTGATTGGTCCCAAAGATAAATATGTCATCTATATACAAACACAACGACTCTATTACCAGAATCATCAAACATTGTAGATACAATTTTGTCTCCTTGGTTTAACATAAACCACTTAGACAAAACCACACCATCAAACCACTAGACAAATTCATATTTGTCTAGCACTTCGTAAACGTCGAATAGAGAATTAGACAAATTAACCTTGAGTATGCGACCTACCCAAAGGCAATTTTCATTCTTCTATTTCTCCATTTTACAAATCATTCTCCTTCTTCCTCATCTTTGAATCATCTCTCTTCCAAGTTACCTTCCGGATATGGAATACACCATGAGACTAGTACGAAGAACACCCATCTTCTACCGCCATCGATGAAATACCCATCATCGAAAATTCTCATAATTCCATAGACCGGAACCAGTTTCTTGTAAAGAGCATTTCGAGCCATTGTACCGGAAATTATTCTTTACGATTGTTGGGTCTTTTATCGCGAGGGTACACGTAGGATAGCCCGAGACCGGGTGACCTGGATTATGATAGAGTCGTGAACTACGTTCACTTTCCGTAAAGAATATTTCCACCCTCAACAATTTCAACGCTAGAGATCTGTTACAGCTCAAGTCCGTCTGTAAAAGTTGGAATGACACAATTTCAACGACGTATTTCTGATGTCCAATGGCAAGTCGGAAGTGCGTCTATGGAACCCAGCAACCGGCAAATCTAGGGAAATCACGATGCCACCAGTTAGGAAAAGCACTGCCGGAGCACACTATTTCGACAGCTACGGGTTCGGGCTAGATCCAATGGCTAAGGATTTTTATTTTTTAATTTTTGGTGAGATTTTTTTTAGTGATGATAATAATTAGGTGGAATATTTAAAATATAAAGTTTTAATCTTTTATTATTTTTAAGTGCCACGTCACACAATTAACGGTCAACTTTGAGAGTTGACTGCCACATTAGCTAAAGTTAACGGAGTTGGACGGAGAGTGACCGAACTTGAAATGTTTTACTAATTTTAGTGACCACGAATGAAATTAAATATTTTTAGTGACTAAACATGAACATTTTTAGTAATCTCAGTGACCAACCTTGCAATTAACCCTATATTTTGATGAATCATAACCGTTGATTTTTGTTTCTAATCAATTTAATCTTAGTGTATAAGATTTATATAATTAAGATCTATATTTTAATCTTTATGGGTTTGAAAATAATAACAGATGCCAAACTCCGGTCAATTCAAGATTTATATATAATTTTCTTACAAAAAATATGTCATACCTTTAATTTTACCCAACATATGATAGAACCACTGAACCACCAAGATAAGGACAAAGCACACTCATTAGGAAGCAATACAATGTTTTTTTTTTATATCATAGTCAGATGAAATAGTAGACAAATATGATTACAATGGGTAAAAATAACGTCAGTCGATACTAATCAAACATGCAATGAAAAAGCCGTTTAGGCCACAAAATGGCAGCTCTATTAGTTCCTAAGAATAAAGAGACAAGCAGCTTTATCACAATAGGAATGGGGATGCATCTGGATCCGTACGCACAAACCTTTCTTGGCCCTGTAAATAACAAACAAAAAGGAGCAACGGACAAAAGTCAACAGCAAAAGAGCCAATGCTTTACTAGTCCAATAAAATAAAATTCACCAAAAAAGCGTAGTCACAAAAGAGACGTGGCAATTAAAGACACAACAAGGGCATATTAACTAACAATGCTATAAAGGATAATATTCTTATCCAACCCGCCACCGCACCGCTGCTGCTGGCACGCGGAACTCGGCCTTATCCGAGAAAGTTAGCTCTACGCCACATGTCAGTTGGACAAAAACAAAGAAGACAAGGGGTAATCGCTGGACGTAGGTAGATGCCGGAGGCCAGAACTGCCGGCAATTGGTAGGGATGACAATTTTGCCCATACCTATGAGTTTTTTACTATCCAATTCAATTGGGTTGGGTTTGAAATCCAAATAGATGGATATGAGTAGAGTTTGATGGTTTTGTACCCACACCCATTTACTTTGAGTTGGGTTGGGTTTATAACAAATGTATTTGGGTTTGTACCCATGCCCAAATACAAATTATAATTTGGTACCTAAACTTAATAGATATGAATATTTAGTACCTAAATTTAATTTTTTTGCATATAAGTCCTCAAAATATCGATGGAAAATTACGTTTTGGTACCTAAATTTTTTTGGTCTTACATTTTGGTACCTAAATTTTTCAAGTTTTACAAATAGGTCCAATTTTTGCATGTGTAGTTAAAACACCATCAAGTAAGTGGATATTCATATCTAACCCATGTAGATTATGGAAGCAATATTCATACTTTACCCAAACCCATCTACAAACTCCTCAAATCCATATGCACTTCACCCATACCCAACCCATTATCAATGGGTCTACTTGGGTTTGGGTATAATTACCCATGGGTGGGTAATTGCCATCCCTAGCAATTGGGTTCAGGAGTAGGGAAGGAAGGAGGAGCTGCAAGAGAATACCCAACATAAATTCCTAATAATTTCTAAAGACTACTATGCAATTATGCATAAAGAACACCAATGGAAGCAAAATCAGGCACATATATGTAACAGGAATAAGCAAAAACAGTCCAATCTGAAACTAAATGCATAAATCGATCAGGAGCAGAGTATAAGCAAAGCATAGCAACACAAAACGTAGAGCTCCAAACAAGCCAACAGAATCATAGAAAGGTAAAAAATCACCAAACATCCAGATGATGTAGCAGGAAGGGAAGAGAGGCTGGTAGTAGCAACAGAAGGCGGAGATGAAAGAGCCTTCTTCGAACAGCCCAAAAACCATCCTATTTTGCCTTTGTTGCTTCAATTTTTGAAGTAAAAAAGACTACCCCAATTTTTCTTGTGCTGAGAAGAGAGTTGAGTTTAGATGAAAGAGCCTTCTTCGAACAGTCCAAAAACCCTTTAAGATAGTTGTCGGAGGACCGTTTTGGAAAAACCCAAAAGGCAAACAAGTGCTTATCGAAATGTACAAAGGGAGCGTGGGCTAATAATATTTTCAAAGCAATACAATGTTTCGTGCCCATCGCCTGCCATTTTCCTTTCCTTAGGAACCAACCAAGAAATTAAATGAAAAAAAAGAACACACACTCAAAACTAAGAAAAAATCAATTGGAATTGTGGCAGAGTTTCAATAAGAAAAATCGTATATGAAACCCAAAGGGGTTTGAGGCTATTTTTAGAAAATAAATGGGTATGTATGCGATTCTTTGTGTGGATGGTTATACTCCCAACCATTGCATCGGTTCAGATCATAATAGTTGTACTGATTGGGTTATTCCAACCCAACATTATTTTGGTTTGATTAGGTTCAAATCGGTTCAACATGGTCAGATTGGTTTTACAAATTCATTTAACTGACTACCAACATATTAAATCTAATTTATTGAATTTAGGTGGCGCCTACCCACATCTTACTAATGTGGTACTTTCAGAGCTTCTCTTGGCTCCTTTCCCTTTTATTCCCATTCACACCATTAAAAATTCCAACACGAAGAAGCTTTCGAAACCTGAGGTCTGGGTAGTGATAGTGTTAGTGGATAGTTTACAGATGTTAGCATTGTGAGTTCTATGTATCTTTAACAAAAGCACTTTACTTTTCCTTTGATGGTTAGTGTGAGAGGCACCCTTGTTTTATGGGGCAGGTATGAACTTAATAAAATATTTTTTATTTAACAGAAAGATTCATATCCTAATTCCTAGAACAAAGAAATCATCCTTTTATCTTGTTCTTCACTTAAGTACCAAATGACTATCCCTATTGAATATACAACATTCACAATCAGACCCTCTAAACTTAGCCCAATTTTTTTTCTTCTAAATTCCCTCTAGATAAACAAAATATTACTAATTAGAAGTGTCTATTTTACCACAGTGAATTACATGAAGAACTCTCATCCACAGACCACTTTACTATATATGTCTTGTTCTTCAAAAGTTCTCCTTATGGAAATGGAAGCGGGTCGTTGAATTCAGGCTGAAGTCCTGGCAAAGCTCCCTCAATGTCTTCACCAGGGCGACACTCCCGCAATAGAACACCCCTGCATTTTGAATTAACAACGCAAACTTAAGAAGGAAGAAAGAAAGAAAGAAAGAAAAGACACCCAAAACCCTAGATCCAAGAACAAAACAAAGACTGTTAAGTACAATACCTATATGAGAAGATGGATGTGCCTTCTCCAACTCCGAGAAAACCCTTTTCCAGTTAGGTCTTGAAAAATGTGTTCTTATCTGTACGTAGCCATACAAACAAGCTCAGTCCATATTAATATAGCTAGATTAAATTGACACTTCCTATGGGCAAAGAAAAAAAAAAGAAGGTACGTACTCGACTCTGGGAGACAATATCAACACCGTTCTTGGCATGCTGAAGCTTCTGGACCATGGCGATCAGTGCCGACCTGGCGTCGCCTTCCTCGTACACGCTGGTTAAGTAATTGTGCATCTCAATTATATGCTGCATGCATTATTATCACTTGCTCAGCTGTTGGATTTTAGTTGTTAAGCTTTTCAAATCACAAAACAACGTAGTAGTAGTAACTCAATCCATATTTGGTACTACTGAGGAGTTAAATTAAGGAGAGGGTAAAGTTTGGAAAAAACCCACATTGCGATCGTACTCTGCAATGTCGTCCATGACACCCTTGAACCATTCAAACGACGCCTGTTCTCTGGTCACCCAATAGAAGTAGGCTCTCTCTGGGCATTTCCTGGATGCTTGCTCCACTGAGAATTGTCCCTGCGTACATACAACGCCAATGCAGTAAAAAAGCGTGATTCTACCCAGAAACGTAAAACCGAAAGCGTTTAAAGAGTAGATTTTGACTACACTTATAAGGGAAAAACACGATCCTACGTAGAAGCGTTTTGGTGACCATTTAAATTAAAATCGTAAGCTGTTAAGTTTTAAAACGCGATTTTGACTTCATTGCATGCAACCATGCATATACAATAGCAACAATATTTATTACCACAAAATAGAGTTGCTACTTGATCATTAGTTCAATAACTTACTGGCCTCATCGGTCTAAGCGCGTTGAGAAGATCCTTTATGATGCTGATAAAAGGAGTGGCGCCAATCCCTAACCCTACCAGCAGCAATATGTCGAACTTCTTGTAGTTTTGGGCCGGGGCCCCGAATGGTCCTTTCACTAGGATCGTCGGGAACCTATACCCACCAAACAAAAACAACTTTCATTTACTTGTTTTTCTCTCTTACGACTTTAACAATTTTAGGGAGCATCAGTTTGGTAGTTTAAACCTACGTACGTCTTTTGTATTTCCTCGTAGTTGGAGTCGGACACAGTTCTGGTCTCCATTCTCATCAAGTTCATTGCTCTAGGTTTGGCTTGCTGTGGAGGTTCACAAACTTTGGCGAATATGCTCTTCATCTCCCTCGTCCAGTCGCCTAGGGTTCTTATGTGGACGCTTAGGTAATCGTCATCCGGTGCTGATGTTATTGAGAATGGGTGCCTGCACATATATAGTCTCATTTGCAACGTAGAAATCAATCAGAAACAACAGTCTTTGCCAGTTTTTTTGAATATTTATATCTAAGTACAGGTGAAAAAGACACGTTGGTTGTACCATTCGAAGCTGGAGATGTTGGGGCACTTGACGAAGATGTACATTCCACTCTTGTACTTGAAACCCATGGGTTTTGTCATGTACAATGCCAGAACATTTCCCGAGTATATAACTGCCTGTAATTAAGCAAATGTCAAAAATATTAGCAAGTAATTAACTTATTAATCAAATGTTAGAGGTATGTTTTAGAGTAGATATTCATATATATAGATCGACCTTAATTATGTTGACCGGTTCTGTGCGCTCTCTGTAGGACAAAAACACTCTTTCTAAAGCATACAGGGTTACTGGACCACCAATATACATCCATGTCTGCATCCATGTGTAAGAGAAAACCATTCAAAAGATTGTGATATATAAAGTTATTAATAAGACACTAATTTGGAAGTAGGACAAGCATAATAAACAACTTGGTGATGAGGGTAATTTTGGTTGTAAAAAAATGACTGGGTTAGATTTGGAAGAAATAAAAACGAAATGAGAAATTTCTAAAAATTTGAGGCTGCAGATATTCAAAAATGGAATTCAAAAACCCAGAACCGAGGGATTTCAAAATTCCTCACATGGACACAAAATCACGCGTCCATCCAAATGTGTTATTTTGTCACAATCTCACATTATGTGGAATTACGGTGAAAATCCTACATCCAAATTCCTACCCAAACTACCCCTATATATAAGGAATGGGTTAGCGTGGATACACAATTTTGAGTAATCACGCTGGCTCACCCTTAATTAGCTCTATTTTTCCTTTTTTTAAGGAATGATAAGATTAGATTAAGGATTATTTTGAAATAAAAACATTAACACATCAAATTATTACCTAAATTTATAGCTTACTATCTACTTCCTCTCCCCAAACCCTAAAACTCATCCATCTTCCTGTTTCCCCAGCAAGAAACTGTCGCCCTCCCTCTCCTCCCCTTGTGCCTCCCGCCGGTCATCCTCCCCTGCATGAAGAGTAACCCATCTCTTCCCTCCTCCTACTCTCCCCACTCCACTCCACCGCCGCCTCTCCACCCCTCCCCTCCCCTCCCCTCCCCAACATGCCCTTCTCCCCTCTCCCCTTCTCTCTTTCCCTCCTCTTTCTCACTACCCAACGATGAGGAGCCGACAACCTTCAAGCGGATTTCAGATCTATTTTTGTTTGATTATTTGTTTGTTTTGGTATGGTTCATTGTTTTGTTTTATGAAATGACATTGTTTTGATTTCATGATAGTAGTGGTACTGGTTGATTTTGGTATTAATTTTGACCATTGTAATAACATAGATTGTTTATATCGGTAGTTTTAGTGTAATGGTATTATATTTCATAATAGTATTAATTTAATTCTGTAATGGTATTGGTGTTTTTCAAAGTGGTAGTGGTTGTCAAATGTATTGATATTGATCTTTTTAGTTTTATTTTTGTAGTGGTATTATTTTGACTGAACGGAAACAAGAAAAAGGTTGAGAAAAAGTTGGATGAGAGATATAGCTGGAGATTGCAGAAGTGAGAGAAAGAGAGAGAAAATTGTAATTGATTATGTTTTATTTGTAACTTCCAAAAGTGTAATTTAATTAAAAAAATTAATTACTATATTTATTTTTCATACCCAATTTGCTCTCCTAACGTCGTAAACAGGGAATTAAGGTCTTAAATCATTACTGGTTACGTACCGTCTTCTGGTACCAAGGCTTGTCGGTGAGCAAGAACCAACCATGCAAGAAGAGCAAAACATAGGCGACGGCAAGCAAATGGTGAGCGTACCAAAACGCATTGAATCCGGCCAAGTTGTGAAACATCCCGGGGAGCTTCACCACGTTCCTCCTAAACGAGTGCGTCGCCAGGGTGAAGGAGAATGCCATGATCAAATCCATCAGCACCCCAGTCACGCTTATGGAATGCTCCATCAGCGCTCCGTACGTGGGCTGCCGGTGCCCGAACGCGCTCCCCACCAGGGACTCGAACCTGGCCCTCGGGCACGACGCCAGGAGCGGGTAGTTGCACGCCACGTGGGCCACCGTGTGGGCCAGGGACGCGACGGCCACGGCCACGGAGATGACCTTGTGGAAGTTGATGTTGTCGTCGAACGGGATGACCCTGCCCAGTACCGTGGACCGGAGGGAGGTCAGGGTCCGGCGGCAGACCGGGACGAGGATGAGTGCCATGTTGAACTTGATGGTCTCGGCGGTGGCCTTGGCGATGCAGAGGCAGTAGCCGGAGATCTGGAAGAGCGGTGTCCCGACGAAGGCGAAGAACTTCCACTGGAAGAGGTAGGCGTTGACTGCGGCCCACAGGGCCAGGATCCAGATGATCTTCCAGTTCTCGTGGACGTACTCGGCTGCGTGGGTGAAGAAGCGTCCCACCGGGGAGCGGTAGCGGCTGGGGATCATGGCCCGGGCCAGGGACTTGGCGTGGCGGTTCATCTTGGTGCTAGCCTCCGCGGATGCGTCTTGGTTCACCATCCCGCAGAGGAGGGCCTCCAGCTGCCAGATCTCGATGTAGCCCTTGTGGTCCGGGTCCATCTCGTCCATGATTAGGGCTGCGTACTTGGCCGCGTTCTCCTTTAGGTTGGTCAACTTGTTGGCCGATGCGCTCATGAGGATGACCTGATGATTTTTTTTTTTTAATGTTGACCGACATTGGTAGATCACATTAAATGTAGTCAGCTTTTATCTGGTTTGGGTCAGATTTGTCATATCGAATAGTTTAGGACACAAATGTAACAAAACACATATATTTTGTGCTAGATTTGTCATATTGAATAGTTTAGAACACAAGTGACACTTTTTAGATAGTTTGCACTTCCCAGTGGAATTAGCCCTAATAAATAAATATCATGTTAACAATGTAGTATTCTCATTTGGATGATAAGTTTTTTTATTTGATCTCTTCACTTAGTTTCTTCTCACCTCTTTAACTTCATTTTCAGAAAGTTTACCATCCCCGTTCTTGTCACACCTGAAAAGGAATGCAAAGTAATTAAAACAAGTGAGACGACCAAGAATACTCATTATCAAAACATTATTATAATAGTAAGAATAATCTCAATGAAAGGTGTAGGGTGGAGGGAGAGAAATGATCGTAATGGATGGGTGGGATTATAGTTTCAAACGTCTACAACAGAACGCATAATCAGTGTTTACTTGAAACGCTGCTCAAATTAAAAAAGAGAATATATATTGGAAAAGGAATTCGATAACATGAGAATGCAAACTTAAAACGTTAAGAAATACGATGAAATTGTTAAAAACTCGTATCAATACATAGTTTAACAAAATAAGTTTGATAACGATAATAAATTGGAAACATTTGAGGTGCATGCATGCATGCATGCAGCTGCTAGGTTTTCGTTAATAACTGTTTCAATTAATTTCATGGTTCCAATGGTAAGATAATAAGATAGTATACATGTCGAAGAAAATCTGGAGACGAGCATCAAGGTCTTGTTTGGTCATGTCTTCCCAAAACACCTTCAATTGATCTTTCGTTATACCATTGGCCGTCGGTATGAACTTCCGCCTCGCAATCGCCTCGAACAACTCCGACGCGAATTCCGTCGAATCCGCCATTCCTGCAACCAATCATGTCAATCCACGTTACGTAAAAGATAAAAGTTCAAAAAAAAAAAAAAGGAATGATATATACGGATGATCGAGTACCAATGCAGACGGCGAAGTGCTCCTTCGCCAGCAAGCCGTCGACGGCGTACTGATCAAAGCGCCTCTCGATCGCCCGCCAAGCATCCGTCTCCCTGCCGGTTGTCGTCCGGTCAAGAAACCTGAGGGACTGCAGCCCCCTGGCGGCGGACGACGCCGTCCTCTGCACCCGCTGCTGCCTCCCGGCGGCGGTGCTCGTCTTGCCCCCGCCGGGCAGGATCCCCTTGAGCGCGCTGCTGGTGGTCCGCCGGAAAGACATCCCGAAGTTGCCGAAGTTGCTGGTGGTCCTCCGAAACGACTGCCCGAAATTGCTTGCCGTGCGCCCCAACCCACCGGCGGAGGACTTGCCGAGGTCCACCGACATTCTGGGCAGGTGTGGCTTGCTCGGCGGTGTGTCGTTGATTGGCACGTCAGCCATCTTGTCGATCTCCACGCTGTCCAGCGCCATTCCCGTCGACGACAGCGACGACGGTCGCCGTTCTTTCTTGCCCCCTGCGGCTGCCATTGCACTAGAGAGAGAGAAGAGAGAGGCGATGGAGAAGAGAACCCTTTTAGTTTTCTCCTTTTTTTTTTTTTAATTTTATGGGTTCATCGTTAATTCATTGTTTGGAGAAAGAAAGGAGAGAGAGTGAGCGAGGTACGTAAACGATTTACCTCCCATGCTTCGGCTCTGGTGATGATCCGATCGTTAAGGGTGCCCAAAGGTGGCTACTTGTAATTAATTGCTGGATGAATTTGCCTTCTTTTTCATTATTATTATTATTATTATTATTATTATTATTATTATTTCAAGGTTAAAAAGATTTCAGCCATTCGTATAACAACCCAACCAATCAACGGTTGTACGAGTAGAACTACTGTTTCGATTCATTTGATTAAACAGTTAACAATAGACCCAATGATTTATGACAGTTTGAAACGAAACCAGATGAACCACCCAGATTTGATGGGTGCACAATTTTGACCACCAAAAATTAAGAAAAAACTACTTTAACATAAGCTAAGATCATCCAACCTCAAGCACTAATTTTATTTATACTTCCCTTTACTTCATTTCCCAGCCTTCTTATCAGATTTATGTTGTCCACTACAGATTGCCACCCTGGTTGCTAACTTGAATTAAATATAAAAAATATGATTTCACTTGGGAGATAGTTTGAATTTCGTGATAGATTATATGAATTTGAACTTGTTTATAGTCAGTGATTGTTTCACTCCTAAATTAGAGTAGTGCATGAATGGTTCTGTCAAAAGTTAACCAACGGTTCTATAACAGTTAAACCATTAAACCATCAATTACTAACTTTTTGGATTCAACATTCGGTCCGATTCTCACTACAACCAAAATAGTCTGTAGTGACTGGCGTGCAAGATCCACAACTGCTTATACCTATCGATAGAGAACATTGCGGAGGGGCAGAGGGCAGATACGGAATGGTCGAAGATTGGTGATGAACTCGTCGGTTCTCCCGGCGGCAGAGGCATTAAATTTTTTTTTTTAAATAAATGGCGGAGTCAACAACTTGCTATTGTTGGCTGAGTGAATGTATACTGTAATTGTATTTTATAATAAACTGAAAAGTATTGTAATGTATCTCATTCTGGGCATATATACTATACATATTTCATGGGTTTTCATTTACAATTATTAATTTCAAGATTTTAGTATTAATGTATTTAAATATAAAAAAGAAGCTAAAAATAAAGCCATTTTTAATATGCTTTTAGAGGCAAATATTTGTGCCTTTAAATCTAAACATGAAGTGTAGAAAAAAGTGGTTTTAGCGGCTAATACATGAATTCCAGTATCACTAATCAACGACAAGTAGGGATGGCAATTTCGACCTGACCCGTTTTACCCGACCTGTTTGACCTGTTTTGGGGCGGGTCCGACCCGGCCCGTCGGGGCGGGCATGGGTAGTCTCATCGACCCGACCTGCCCTGACCCGCCCCATTCTCGACCCGTTCTTGTCTAAATTACATGTAATCTTAGTCAAATTACTTAGAATTTTCCTTTTATTGCATCATATTTTAGCTATAATAAAGTTGTAAATTAGTAACAACTTCAATTTCTCCAATAATTTAACTACAATTGTCATAATATTGTTTGTTTTCTTAGTCTTATAATAAAAATAACGAATATTTCTAATGTTTTTCATATAAATTGCATACCCATTGGGTCGACCTGCCCCAACCCGCGACCCGTGATCAATTACCCGACCTGGACCCGACCTGCCACGGGGCGGGTCTGGGTACCAAGAAACCCGCCCCGGACCTGCCCCATTGCCATTCCTAACGACAAGTAATATATGTAGCTATATCTGCCTCTATAGAGCTGTAGCCAATAGAGTATTTGAGACAAATATTTTATGTGCCTCTAAAGATGTATAGAGACAAATAAATGACATCTAGAGGCAAATTTCATCTGTTGTTATAGATAGGTTTTCTTGTAGTGTCTGATAACATTGATTTTAGCCTATGTTTCTAAGGCCAAACAGAAAGATGATGAATCCATACACATGCTTCGCTTTTTTATCAATCCGTACACATGGTTCAATTCTTGCCTCCTTTTCAATACAAATATATTGTGGTTAGAAAATCATTGAAGCGTGTGCTCGCAAATTTAGTTTCCAAACACGACTTTATCTTAATTCAGGCGTGCACGCTCCAATTCATTATTCCGGCCGTTGTAAACCAGTTTGAAGTTCTTGACGCCTCTATGTGAGTTTGAAAGGCTGGACGACGACAACTCACGAATGGATAAACTACGGTGGTTAATAATAGCTATTAACTACGGTTTTTTGATACGGTGGATAAAAGTAATGGCTACCGTAAACTATGGCTAATAGTTGTTTAGACCCACCAGAACCGGCTGGGTCGGACCTTGGTTTGGAATTAGCAACCGTAACGGTGGTAAGGCACTGCCTACGGTGGTCAAAAGTGCCAGCTGAAGAAGAATACAAGTCGTCACAAAATGCTTCTACTTACGCCAGAAACCATAACAAAAGAAATGAAAAGAACAACCATTTAAAGCTGTGCCCGCAAAATGCAGTCAAGAATTACATATACCATCCCATAAGGCTCTTGTGTGGTTAATATACAATCCATAGAGTTCTAAATAATACTCCTACATTCTAGCTATTAGTAGTGTAGAGGAAATTCAAGCGTTACATGCTTGAACTCAGTAAAATAAAGGTAATACATATTCATATAAGTACTTATGAGATCGTTCATATCAACCTGCAAATCCATTCCGACTATACGATGAAGCCTTCTTGATCTCGGGGAAACAAATTTACCTGAAATGGATAAAATTCCATTACTGTCATCAGTAAGTATGTCACCACATTGGCTTAACTACCACCCATGAGTCCTCACTGCCATTTCTCTTCGCTTCCCCTACTAATTATTACAACATTCAGTTGGCTTAATAACTACAAAAAGCTTGATTCATCCTTATCAAGTCACCGACATAAATTACATGGGCTAAGATTAGGGATGGCAATGAGTCGGGTCGGGGACGGATAGTGCATATCCATTACCCTACCCAAAGTAGTTCGGGTTTTACCCATACCCACATGTGAAACGGGTAGGTAGAAATTTAAAACCATGCCCATACCCGTTCGGGTTTCGGGTATCCGCGGTTATCCATGGGTAATGATTTTTCTTCATAACTATAACCAATATGTTAACATTCACACGTATTCTCACATTACGTAAGAAGAAAAATACGACAATAATTCACTAGAATGAAGAAAATTAATTAAAACAACACAATTTCATGAAAATATTATATTTATATGCTAAATATAAAATATGTTAGAGAAAAAAATGATTATTTCTAGACAGAATACATATGCATGTGTATAATCGGGCGTGTTCGGGTTGGATAGTGAGAAACCTATGCCCACCCATTACCAGCAATATTCGGGTTCGAATTTTACCCATACCCACTAAATATCCTTCAGGTTCGGGTTCTACCCTACCCGATTAGGCCGGATTCGGACGGGTATCCACGGTTATGGATATTTTTGTCATCCCTAGCTAAGGTCGGACATTGGCATAGGCTGAAATCAAAATCGAGCGCCCTAATTTCAAATAACAAAGGACTGAACAAAAAGGCTTACCAGTTCAAAAAGATGCAAAGGAGTGCTGAATTTTAGGAGACGCTTGCAAAAGAGGTCTGCTAGTGCTTCCACTTATGCTTCACTCGATGATGGGGCTTTTGGTATTTTTCATTTCTGCTTGGGCTTATGGTTGGTTTTCTTGCTACCATTTCAACTTCTCCAGCTTCGTCCTTCGTTCAAGTTGATGTAGGACAAAAGAAGAACTCAAAAAAGTTAGAAGAGAATAATGACACCAGGTATAAAATCCGAGACTGCATGCCTACAAGATGCAGAGAGTACGCATATTATCAGCTAGCCAGCCTCACATTCCAATCAAAATCAGTTCAACACTATTTGTTTTCATAATGATGATCAATTAAATTAATAAGAAAGAAAAAAAAAGCACCACAAGGGAAATCTTCAAAAAATGTGCTTAGGATAGGGTCAGTAACCAATGGTTACTAATTAACCTATGAGTAACTAAATCTGGACTTTTAAATTTAAGTGGGTCCATAAAATTCAAATCTAAGGGTTGTCAATTAAAGACATTTTATTTTCTCTAGTTTTCTTAATTGGCTCTTATCTTCTTCGTTCTAACTCGGATTTCAATCTTTTTTGCACAGATGGAACGAGTTCGTTGTGCTCTACAAAATGAGATCAATTTTTAATATATTTCGGGAAACTTTTTTTCTACCAACTATATACCTTATGGTAACTTCTTCGTTTTTAAGTCGTTTTTGAAAACGTTTGCTCAGAAGGAACGAGTTCATCATGATCTATTGGATCTATAAATTTCTGGGTGAAAAAATACTGGATCAAAAATTACCATACTTGTGGTAACTTGTAGTAAACAATGATGAAAGTCGTAAATGACAATTAATATACAGCTACTATCATGTATTCAACTTTCTTACCATATTGGTCTGTTCATACCATCATGGTACGCTTTCTTACCATACCGCATACCTTGAGTATGAAAACACTATCTAGACCTCGAATTAGCAGGATTTTTGGGCATGATATACTATACCCTAACCCTTAATGAGTGAACCCTAGGTCCTAATTGTATAAATCATAAACTATAAACCCTAAGATGGTGCATTATTTTTTTTGTCTATATTTGGACGAATCATAACCGTCGATTATTTTTTCTAATTAAATTGATCTTTGGGTGTAAGATTTAGAGAAATAAGACCTAGATTTTGATCTTTAAGGGTAAGAGTATATTATCATGTCTGAAACATCAGTCAATTCAAGTTTTGGATAGCATTTTCTTACTCAAGGTATGCGGTACCCCGGATTTCACCCTGAGTACTGTAGAACTCCCCATACATATATATATCCATACCACCATGATACACTTTCATACCATCATGGTATAATGTATATAATGTTATGTGCTACCAAACATTATCACCGTGGTACAAACGAGTAATATATGCCTTAATTTTTTGTTAAAAAATAATATCAAAGTGAATATTATTTTGAAGAGCACGATTAAAAACACTAGGAGCGTAACCAGGATTTTCATCTAAGGCGGATCCACTTCGAAAAAAACATACATGATAAAATAGCTTTTGTTAACTTTTATTATTATTATTATTATTATTCATGATATAATCTTATAATTGAATTTTTTTGGTAAATTAAAATACATTCATTGTCCATACTCTTAAGTAAGCCTCTTTCAATGTATCCTATTAAAAAATCATTAGCAAACCGATCGTGAATTCGACTTCGAAACTTGAATTAGTATAGTTCAAGCTAAAAATGTTATTTCTACACTTACCATTGCAATGGGTAGAATCAAAACTAGTTTCAGAAGCAAATAAACTGACAGATATGACTTACGTACTTTTGTCTCCATCATTATTCGAGATAATTCATCAATTTCTTTCAATTAATGAAATCTCATAACATCTTGATAATACCCAACAAGCTATTGTCGAATAATTATTATGAATGGAACAAATAATTAATTATTTTTTATCAATTATTAAACAAGTAATGAGCTATGATGTAATGACAAGATATCCTTATATTACTTGTAGATGTTGGGTACACATATATGTGGGGTATTTTTTACCAACCATACATTACCCATGTCCCGGGACAAGGACAATATAGGCTGGCTCCGCCTATGCACTCTCTGTATACCAAACAATTATCCATGATTTAGTTAGTCATCTATTTTCGAATGGTCTTCTTTATAAAAATCATTTAGTATCTATAACTCAAGTTGTTGCGACTTGCAAGAGTTTCAATTATGTATCTCATCCCATCTGCTTACACACTCACTCATTAGAAATTCAACTTACATAATAATACTAGCATGAAAAGGGTTGGCGTGAAAAGGATTTCTGGTGGACGGACTATCAAGTCCAAGACAACACAATAATTAGATGGTGAGTTCCGTACGACAGTCACTCCCGGAATTTGTCATCATCTGCTTTTGATCAGCGATATTCCCGTTTTTCACCGCCGGATGTCTTTGTTGAGCACTTCTACTATGCTATATAGTATTGGTGCTTTAATGTACAACTTGAAGTTGTACCATAACGTTAAATGTATAAATTCAGGTTGCACCATAAAGGAATTTGTACAATTATGTTATGGTACAACTTCACAACTTGAAGTTGTACCATCACATAAATGTACAAGTTCAAGGTGTATCATAAAATAATTTGTACAAAAAGTATATGTACAGTTTGAAGTTGTACCATAACGTTAAAGGTACAATTTCAAGTTATACCATAAAGGCAAAAATCTATAGCACCAATACTATATAGCATTGTAAAATTCCTCGTCTTTGTTGCGTTTCTTCTAAAACAAAATGAATAAATTGAACTGACGTCTATCCACTCCAGGCCGATCGAGCTCGTAAAGATGAAACCTATGCAATCTATCAAATGCCCCCTCCACCTCTCAACCTTCCGGCCGGCCTCCACAAATTTATAAGGGGTTCGAAAACCAGTCAGCTAATAATGCGCTTCTGCTGCCACACTAAACATATTTAGAGATTTATTAATTGTTAAATTATGATGACGGCTGATCCACTTAGGCGGCTCTCATCCACGGCCATGGCCGCCGCAGCTGTATTCCTGACGGTGGCGGTATGGGCAGAGTGCGGCGGCGGAGCGGTTACCCTGGAAGTCAGCAACCAGAGGATCTTGCCGGAGAACTACCTCTACATCTGGTGCTCCGATGGTGTGAAGCGAGAGAAGGGCCAAAAAATCCCGCCGAAGAAGGTCCTTCAGATCCAGGTTGCCAGCGGTGGTGCCTGGAAGGGCGGCCAGCAGCTGCCATATATTTGCACGGGGACCTACACCAAGTTCTACGGGATGGATGCGGCGCCGTATTGCATCTACAGTTCTCGTACTGCTGCTGGCGATGTCCGGGTGATGGCTAATGAGACCAGCTTCTATCGCTGGAATGGCGAGAAGCGAGCTTGGGATGTAATCCGGCCGTCGCTTCCTTGATCCAATCCAACAACCTATTGGGCTTTTTGTCAATGCTTCTTTTGTGTGTTTTATTTTTTGTTTTGGGCCAGTGCTTGGGTGCCATTGTTCATGGCTTCATGCAGCAATAAAGGTATATCCTAAAGCTTTATCCAAAGTGGGTATTGTTATACATTGGAACCACAAAGCTTTGAAGGTAGGTGGGTGTGGAATTTTAAAAAGAATTTAGATTTTTATGTTAAATCATACTATCATGAGCTCCATTCATCTTCTAAGCATGATCATCTCGGTAGTAGACAGAAGGAGAAGGAATCGAAATGGATGTGGAATTTTTCTTTGCCACAAAGCCTTAAGTTTTTCATATGATGTTGCGAGAAAACGCGCGTACTGTAAAGGGAATATGATCTTTTTTTTAAAATGCTCGCCAAGAAACACCTGTAACAGTTGTGGAGCTGCTCCAGAAACTATTAATGATACCTTTTTCAGGTGAAACCAATTATAGACACCGTGGAATGATTTTTCAACGTGAATTCTTCTTCCACAGTCCAATATTATTTCATGATAGAATACGATAATAATTGAAAAATTCGAATAAAAATTAATTAGAAATATTAGAAATTTATTCATAAAGTTCGTAATGTCATATTTACAATGAACCGCAACGATTTTTTATCTTGTAAGTTGTTAATAGGTGGGGTAGTTTTTGCTTTCATTGGGAAAAATCTCTCCATAACTGAATTCAAAGTACAAAATAAATTATCTTACAAACAAATCTATTCAATTCATTCATGAATTACAAATTGACAAGTAAATTTTGGGTAAAATGGGAAAAGAAAAAAACCCCAAATTTTGCAATTTAGGGTTCATAACAACAAAATTACTTATTAATTTGGTCGGCTACAAGGAGTGCTCAACTGGGCGGCTACAAGAAATGGATGTCGTCCGCCAGTGAAGGGATGTCTATGAGCTGCTGCAGGCTGTCGTTCTGACTTCGGTCTCAACTCTCAACTAGCACTCTAGCAACTCGTGTATGTCTAGGTGTTTGGGCGTCTGCGGGAGGAATAAAGAGAAATGATGAGATTGGGGAATAAAGGAGTGTAATTGTGGTGGGTCTCTGGCTCTCTGCAGACGGCAGTGGCCGCCTAGGCCTTGGTGGTTTTTTTGCTTCTTCTTTAATTAAAGGAACATGCCCAACACACGTATATATATTGGAATGGTATGACCTGTGAGTTATTTTTTTAATAGGAATTGTTAGTGTTTGAGCCTAACTGGGTGTAGGAGTGAGACTCAGGGGAAATGGGTCAAGGAGAGTAAACAAAGAGGAAAATCTTCCGTTTAGAACTGGGGAGATTACAAAGAGAATTGGGAGAGTCGTATTCTTGAGAGAGAAAGTTGATGATTTTAGAGATAGAGTCTGAAAAATCCGATCCCCTCACCCACCGGAGTAAATGCCATATTTATAGGCTACATGGTGGTGGGTGAGTGGTTGGGTTGCAAGTGGATACAATGATATGACCACTGACATGCCAGGGATTTAGTCCACGCTTTTAGGACACTGATGTGACTACTCCTGACACAAGCAGGACTATACCTAGGACTATGATGGTGACTACCCGTTAGGTGACACGGTGACGCAGCGCCGCTTCTGCGGCTTCTCGATAAGGGCCCACGACCAGGTGACGCGTCGTCGTTTAGTATTTGTGCGCGCTCCTCCGGGGGTGGTCTCCACCAGCGTGCTTAGTTCCGGCGCGACCCGCGCGCTTGACTCCGGCGTGACTCCCGCGCTTCACTCCGGTGTACTCGCGCGCTTCTCCTTGACGCGATCACCCTTGGTGTTTCTTCAATGGGGAAGGATCCGAGTCACATGCCCAACAATTGCCCCCCATCAGGGGGTATTCCGCGAATGCCGCCTGTTTGATCTTCGTGTGGTTGACTCGGATCTGGGCGATTCCATCTCATTCTGCGCTTCTAGTCCTCACGCGACCTTCGTCTTTAATGGCGCGCGTGTCTCGTGCATCGTGGGTGTTATCCATTTGTTTTGTTTGTGCGCTCGGTCGAAGTTGGTGTGTCATGCCCCCCTATTGTGCGCGCGACTTTGAGCCGCACCCGCGAGTGGTGTTGTTTTCGAAGTTGGTGTGTCATGCCCCCCTGTTGTGCGCGCGACTTTGAGGCGCGCCCGTAAGTGGTGTTGTTTTTTCTTCCTCGCGGGTGTGCCATGCCCCCCAGGCGGTGCGCGGCACATGTGGCGTCGCCGACTATTGTCTATGATGGTAGGTGTCCACGTGTTCCTGGTTGATTGGGCTACTTTGGGCGGGGATTTCTTGAAATTCGAAAGAATTCGAAAAGATTTTGTGGGATCTGACGGTTACAAATCCCTATGCAGCTTTAACCCTTCGTTTTCCTTTGGCTGCGTATAAATATGGGTTTCTTATGGGAGGGTTGGACTCATCTGTTTTCGCAATTCTGCTCATCGTTTCTCTGTTCTTCGTTCTCTGAGATTCCTCTCCTTCTTTTACAACCTCGATACTCCTTTCTTTGTTGCTGGATCAAGTTATTATCATGGCTGGCATCAACATCAACGAGGCTGAGGTCGTACAAGGCGAAGAAGGTAATCTTTCCACTCTTTCGCACACTTCTACTGATCACTCGATCGAATTAAACGACGGTTCCGGCGATGGGAACGGCGGCGATGGAGTTCCGGCGACGCCGTCGTTCGACATCGAATCGGAGGACAATCTCGGTGATTCTCCCGACGAAGGTATGGGTGCCTCCGGGAGCGGGCGGGCGAGACAAGGGGCTAGTGGTGTGCTGATAATCCGCCGTGGCTGTGATGGGAGGCCGGTGGAAGCTGGTGGTGACGTGCGCGAAGAATCTGGCGCGCAGTCGGAGCCGGACTATAATGTGCGCGTCTCCGAGGCTATGGCTCGGCTCGGATTACGCGGTGTTGGCGCCGCGTACAATGTTATAGAGTGGGCCGAGATGTGGGGCGATCAACCCGCGCCGCACGACAACCTCAAGCGCGGTCCCGAACACGCCTCCATATATGATGTTGACGATGTGGAGGAGATAGTGCGCGGGCTGGGCTTGCCCCCCCATTGGCAGTACGCTGCTCCGTCTACGCGCAGCATGGTGGGTCACTACCCCGCGGGCTGGTTTGGCGTGTACACGGAGTATTGGGTGATGGGGTTTAAGTTCCCCATCGACCCGCTCTTGTGCGCTCTGTATAGGCGCCTCAAATGCTCCATTGGGCGGCTCTCTCCATCCATCATCATGCACGAGAGCTGTCTCCGACTCGCGTGCAAGCGGCTCAACATCGAGCCGACTTACGGCCTCTTCCGGAAGATATATAAGATCAAGGAGCCAACCACGCAGAGCGACTGCCTTTCCATCAAGCGTCGCAACAAGAGGCCCGAGGGCTTCGTGTACGGGTCGCCCAAGTTGAAGAAGACTTGGTTCGACCGCTTTTTCTACGTCAAGCCCGTTCCTGGAGAGTGGGCGAGTGAGTTTGTTGAGGAGCCCACTGAATGGAAGAACGACAAAACGCACGGGTACGAGTCAGACGTCGGCGCCTACGACGGGTTGGACGATGACTATGAGGCGTGCATGGATCATAGGATGAACTTATACGACGCGGGAGTGTGCGAGGCTTGTTTGCAGGAGCTGTTCGCCGATGGTTAGTTGTATTTCTTTTCTTTTGCATTCTTGTCATATTAACCGCTTTCTTACGACTTATTGGCGCAGGTGTTGACTTCTCCAGTCTCGTCAGCATGATGTCGGTCGACGACGTCGCGCCACGCGTCGACAAGAAGAAGAAGAAGAAGGAGAAGGAGGGTGCGGTGCCGAGGGGCGCAAAGCGGAAGGGGATTGAGCAGCCCCGAGCGGCGGTTGAACCGCCACATAAGGTGGCTCGCGTTGCGGAAGCGAGCGCGCGAGTGGCGTAGGATGCGCAAGCTGCTCAAGGGGGCGCGACGCTATCTGTCGCGCGGGAGTTGGCTCTGGCGCTTTCACAGCCGGAGGAGGCGGTGAGTAGGCCCTCTCGGTCTGAGAGGGAGAGGGGAGACAAGGCTGGGAGCTCCTCTGGTGCCACCGTCCAGCAGAAGCTTCCTGAAATGGCAGGCTTCGGGGGGACCTCCGCGTCACCCACTGCCGGCGCTGCGACGGTCAACTACTTCCGCGACGTGCGGATTCATACATCGGCGGCCTGCAATCTCGTGGCCGCCAATACTGCACTTCGGGCGCTTGGACCCGTGCTAAGTGTTCCGCCCCGGGTGGAGAAGTCTGACCCATTGCACGATTTGGCTCAGATTCACTTCGCGGTAAGACCGAGCTTGAGTTTTGCCGCGTCTAATGTTTTTTTTTTATTCATCTGTTTTGCTAAGTCTTTGAGCGTTGTAGGGTTTGTCGGCCACTTACCGGGCTCAGAAGGAGCGCGCGCTGCAGCGCGCCAGGATAAAGGACGACGAGGCCAAGATCGTCCAGCTGGAGGGCAAGGTGGTTGGCGCGAACAACCGTGCCGATGTGGCCACCAACAAAGCCAACGAGGCAATGGAGGAACTTGGCCTGCTGCAGAGTAGGCTGGCCGCCGATGTGTTGGCGGCGAAAGAGCAAGTGCGAGCTGAGGAGCGCTCATCCATCCGTAGTCAACTGGAGGCCTCCTTTGATAAGAAGCTAAAGCAAGCTCGCGAAGAGCATCAGAAGGAGAAGGACGACTTGGTCCGTCTCCATAACATCGCGAAGGCGGAAGCTGTCCGCGAGGCCGGGGTCGCGGCCGTTCGCCAGTTCAAGTCTTCTCCTTCTTTCGGGAAGATTCTGGCCGACGCTATGACCAAGGCCGTGCTCGCGGTCGGGAAGAAGGTGCGACCGGAGAACCCGGAACTCCGTTGGGACACGCGCGAAATGGTGCGCCAAGTGCAAACGTGGATTGGTGAGAAGCGTCCCCTGGAGTCCGACTCCGAGTCGGGGGGTGAGGATGATGAAGAGGAAGATGAGGAGGAGGATGAGCGCCCGGAAGGAGAAGAGGGCCAAGCTGGGAGGAAGGCTGAAGGCGCAGATAGGGGTGCTGAGCGAGTTGACGATGACGATGAGGAAGACGATGAGCCCCTGTTGCGTCGCAAGCAGCGTAAAGAGGGCTAGAGCGTTTGAGTATTTTGTACTGAACTGTTCCCTATTTGCGTTTGTTGCTGCTTGTCTTTCTTTTTTATCAAGTGTAGTTGCGACTTGTTGCTCCCGCTTTATTGAATCCAAAGAGTGTTAATTCACTGCGTGTGTTTGTTCCTTGGGATTGAGTGAACGTGGCATATGCCGGACGTGCGCGAATAGTGTTGGACTATTGCTAATTTTTTATTTTCGCGAACTAGATGGGCGCGAATAGTGCTGGACTATTGCTAATTTTTTGTTCTTGCGAACTAGATGGGCGCGAATAGTGCTGGACTATTGCTAATTTTTTGTTCTTGCAAACTAGATGGGCGCGAATAGTGCTGGACTATTGCTAATTTTTTGTTCTTGCGAACTACGTGTTTTCATTCCTTTGAGACAAAACGAAGTAGCGTGAGTAAAATACATGTTAAGTTGCTTGGTGATACTTCCGGAGATTTTGGGCGTTCCACGTTCTTTGTATCTTATTGCCCCCCAGCTCACTGAGTTTGAAGGTGTTGGCGCCAATCACTTCGCGGATTAGGTAGGGGCCTTCCCATACTGAGGCGAGCTTCCCGTGCTTGGGATCGGGACGGAAGTTCCGGCGCAGTACTTGGTCTCCGAGGATCAGCTTGTGCGGAACCAGCTTGGCGTTGTGGTACTTGGCTACCTGCTCTTTCATTGCGGCCAGCTTGATCGCTGCTAACTCGCGCCTTTCCTGCGAGAACTCCAGCTCCAACAATTGCGCTTCATCATTGGTTTCCTCGTTGTATTGCGCGACACGGTAGGTTGGGGTCGTTGTCTCAATTGGAATTACCGCGTCCGTGCCATATGTGAGGGCGAAAGGGGTTTCGCCTGTTGCTACCTTGTGTGTGGTGCGGTGCGCCCATAGCACTGTGTTCAGCTCGTCAGCCCAATTACCCTTTGCATCGTTCAGGCGGGTGTGTAAGCCGTGTAGGATTGCCTTGTTGGCGGATTCCGCCTGGCCGTTAGCTTGGGGGTAAGCTACGGACGCGAACCTTGCGATGGCTCCCACTTGGTCGCAGAAGTCTATCACCTCTGCGCAGTCAAACTGCTTCCCGTGATCGAAGATGAGCGCGTTTGGGACTCCGAAGCGTGACAAAATATTATTCTTCAGGAAGCGCGTCACCTGTTGTGCTGTTATCGAGGCCAGTGCTTCGGCCTCGATCCATTTTGTGAAATAGTCCACGGCCACAATGATGTACTTGCGCTTCCCCTTTGCTGTTGGGGAGGGACCCAAGAGATCCACTCCCCATTGGGCGAAAGGCCACGGACTCAGGTTGGCTTGGAGTTCGGTGGACGGGAGGTGGTGCTGGCGCGCGTTGACTTGGCACTTGTGGCACTGGTCTGCGTACTTTTTCGTGTCTTTCTTTATTCGCGGCCAGTAGTACCCGTGTACGACGCCTGAATCTGATAGCAATCTCGTGAACGACGCCTGTTGGCGTGCGCACGACGACTCCCGCGCTAGCACCGTGCTTACTTGCCGCTCCGTCGACGTAGACTTCCCATACTCCTTCTGGTGTAGTCTCGAGGGTGACTCCTTCAGCGATGAAGTCTGCTAGGATCAGGGCCTTGATTGCTGGTCTCGGCGCGTATTGGATGTCGTACTCTGAGAGTTCGACAGCCCATTTCACCATGCGCCCTGACACTTCCATCGAGGTCAGGATTTTCTTTAGTGGGAGGTTGGTCAGGATGGTGATTTGGTGCGCTTGGAAGTAGGGGCGCAACTTCTGTGATGCGCTTACTAATGCCAGGGCTGCCTTCTCTATTGGGGAGTATCTCGTTTCTGCGCTAACTAGCGTGCGCGAAGTGTAATACACGGGCTGCTCGGTATTATCAAGCCTTCTGGCAATCAGGACGACGCTCACTACTCTTGTGGACACGGCAAGATAAAGGAATAACTTCTCATTAAGCTTGGGAGCTGTCAACACAGGGGGGGGATACAAGATATGATTTCAGCTCCTGGAAGGCTGCTTCACACTCCTTGGTCCATGCGAATTTTGCGCCGTTTTTGAGTGTCTTGAAGAAAGGCGCGCACTTGTCGGCCGACCTTGGGATGAATCTTCCCAGCGCTGCTATCTTCCCATTCCGGGATTGGATTTCCAGCGCGCTCCTTGGGGCCCGCAGTTGTTGGACCGCCGTGATTTGTTTTGGGTCCACTTCGATGCCGCGCTTGGTTATCATAAACCCCAAAAACTTCCCTGCTTCCGCTCCAAAGACGCACTTCAGTGGGTTCAACCGGAGGCTGTGCTTGCGGAGCGCCTCAAATGTCTCTCGTAGATCCTCAAGGTGCGAGTTCCCAGCCTTGGTTTTGACGATGAGGTCGTCTACGTACGCTTCGATGTTCCGCCCTCTCTAGTGTGAGAACACCGAGTCGATCATTCTTTGGTATGTCGCGCCCGCGTTCTTCAGTCTGAACGACATTCCGACGAAACAGAAGTTTCCGAAGGGGGTCATGAACGCCGTTTTTTCTTCGTCTTTGCGCGACATCGGGATTTGATGGTATCCTGAGAACATGTCTAAGAAAGACAATGTTTCGTGGTCGGCGGTGGCGTCGATCAATTGGTCGATGCGCGGCAGAGGGTAGGGGTCACCTGGGCATACCTTGTTGATTGTCGTGTAGTCGACGCACATCCGCCAAGCGCCCGAAGATTTTTTACCAGGTTTACATTGGCCAACCATTTTGGGTATTTGACTGGGCGAATCAACCCTGCCGCCAAGAGTCGCGCCACCTCCTCTTCGATGGCTTTCAATTTGTCGCCTGTAAAGCCGCGCCGCGCTTGTTGCCTCGGAATTGCGCTCGGCGGGACTGCGAGGCAATATTGAGCCACCTGCCTTGGAACCCCTGGCATGTCTTCGGTGCACCAGGCGAATAACTCTTTGTACTCCTTTAGTAGCGCTATTAGTGGCGCAATCGCGTCGTCGCGAACGTGAGTCGAGATGCATATTTTCCTGGTCGGCTCGGTTGGGTCGAGCGCGACCTCGAAATCGGAATCCATTGATTCCGGGCGGGGCTCCTCTGGCCTTGTGTCGACGATGTTTGTTTGCCTGGGCTCTCCCTCTAGTTTCGGGGCCCCCCATGGTGTCCCGCGCGCCTCTCCGGTTCCCATTTTGGTAGGGAACTTGAGTTTTTGGTGGCACGTGGAAGGAAGGGCCATGAATTTTGCCAGGAATGGTCGGCCCAAGATGCCGTTGTGGGATGATTGGCAGTCGACTATTGTGAACTCGAGTTGTTTTGAGACGCGCGGCTCTTGGTCCCCGATGACCACAGGGAGAGTGATCACCACAGTTACTGGTACCCTTGTTCCAGAGAAACCGACCAGGTTTCCTTGGGCGCGCTTGATTAGGCCCGGGTCGATATCCATCTTGTCGATGGTGCTTTGGAAGAGGATGTCTGCCGCGGCGCCTCCGTCTATCAGTAGACGGTGAATTTTGCAGGCGGCCACTAGCGCAGTGATAATGAGCGGGTCTTCTGACGGAATGCCTTGCGGTAATTCGGTGTCGTCGAAGCTTAGTTGGCCTCCTGCTGGTACATCCGCTGCCGCGAATTCGATCGCTCGTTCGCGCTTGGTTTTCTTCTTCGGGCGATCCCCTTCCACCGTTACCACCCCTATCTCCTTTCGCACCACATACTCTGCCGTGGTTTCGTTGTAGTCGGATTGTGGCGGTGGTGGCGGGTTTTGGGGCCCCCGCACTTGCTCCTCTTTCTCGTGCGTGAACTCGGTCAGCAATCCTCGCCGTATGAGGCCCTCTATTTCGTAGCGCAGCTCTCGACAATCCTCCGTCCAGTGCCCCGTTGCTCTGTGGAAGTCGCAATGTTTCTTTGGGTCCCTCATGTGGGGCAAGGACTTCAGAGGTGCGGGCCAGTTGAGCTTGTATCCCTTCTCGCGCAGAACGTGGAACACGTTCTTCACGGAGTCGTTGAGCGGCGTGAACGCGTGGGGCGCGCGTCTGTCTGGCGACCTTCCCCGCTGACCTTGCTCTTGTGGAGGAGGGGGATGGCGCTTTTGCCCGCTGTGCAGCTGCGCTAGCTGATCTCGCGGCAGCGTGATCGGACGCCGTCCCTGCTCCTCCCGTGGCAATTTTGCTGGCTCAAAGCGCCTAACCGATCCCGCTCCGAGGGTTTCTTCCAGCGTGATTGAATTCTCGATCTTCATTTCCAATTCCGTTGACAGAGTTACGGGCCTCTTTGCTAGCGCCCGCTTGAGTTCCATGTTAGTTGTGGCTTCCATAAGGTGATGGGCGGCAGTCTCGGGAGTGAGGTCGCGCACTGCCATCGCCACTCTGGACCATCTGGCATAAAATGATCGTAGGCTCTCCCCATCCTTCTGCCTGAGGTCTACCAGCGCCTTGAGATGGAGGGGCCTCCTTTTCTGGGAGGCGAACTTTGTGGTGAATAGGAGTATAAACTCCTCGAACGAGCGGATGATCCCGTTCGGTAGCCTGTTGTACCAATCCAGGAAAATTCCTGAAAAGGTTGATGGGAAGGTTCGGCATAGCGCCGCGTTGGAGTTGGTTTGGAGCTGCATCCGCAGGCAGAAGGTGCTCACATGATCCTCGGGATCTGTCGTCCCGTTGTATGTTGGGAGGGCGGGTGGCATTCCGCTCAGGTGTTCCGCCATTATTTCCGCGCTAAGCGGCTGGTGGAGTGCCTTCTTGGGTGCGTTGAGTCGGTATTGCGGAGACAGGTGTTGCTCTAGAAAGCTCAGATCCGCCCTTCCTGGAAGTTCAGTTTGCTGCGTTTCGTATACGGGGTGGGGTGGTGGGACTGTCCTCGCCGTTTCTCCGTGGGCTTGTTGGGGCGCGACTGGTGTCGCGCATATTGTGAGCTCGACCTGTTGCGCTTCGTGCGCGGGGTGTGGTGGCAGGACAGTCCCCGGCACCGATGGAGTCGCGCCCGCCGTTGCCGCGGCTTCCTTGCTCATCATGAGCGCCATAACCTGGCTCATTTGTTTATGTATGTTAGCTATGACGTCGCTCTGCTTCGTCATCAGTTGTCTCGTTTCTTTGGCCGTGAGCTCGGGCTCTTCCTCTTCCAAGAGCACCGCGTTGAGATTGCTGCCTTCCGCGAATTCCCTTGGGTTGGTCATCGCCTTGATTGGGGTTGATTCGTCAGGTGAGTTGGAGCTGCGCTCTGCCATAGGTTAATTTTCTTTGGGATTTTCTTTGCTTCTCTACTTGGCCCCAAGGTGGGCGCCAATTGTTTGAGCCTAACTGGGTGTAGGAGTGAGACTCAGGGGAAATGGGTCAAGGAGAGTAAACAAAGAGGAAAATCTTCCGTTTAGAACTGGGGAGATTACAAAGAGAATTGGGAGAGTCGTATTCTTGAGAGAGAAAGTTGATGATTTTAGAGATAGAGTCTGAAAAATCCGATCCCCTCACCCACCGGAGTAAATGCCATATTTATAGGCTACATGGTGGTGGGTGAGTGGTTGGGTTGCAAGTGGATACAATGATATGACCACTGACATGCCAGGGATTTAGTCCACGCTTTTAGGACACTGATGTGACTAGGACACTGATGTGACTACTCCTGACACAAGCAGGACTATACCTAGGACTATGATGGTGACTACCCGTTAGGTGACGCGGTGACGCAGCGCCGCTTCTGCGGCTTCTCGATAAGGCCCACGACCAGGTGACGCGTCGTCGTTTAGTATTTGTGCGCGCTCCTCCGGGGGTGGTCTCCACCAGCGTGCTTAGTTCCGGCGCGACCCGCGCGCTTGACTCCGGCGTGACTCCCGCGCTTCACTCCGGTGTACTCGCGCGCTTCTCCTTGACGCGATCACCCTTGGTGTTTCTTCAATGGAGAAGGATCCGAGTCACATGCCCAACAGTTAGGATTATTAGTAATTTTAGACAAATTAAAAAGAAATATTTTTAATAAAATCTTAAGATTATTTCATTTGAATAATAAAATTCTTCCAGTGTAATGAAGGTGTGTCGACTATAATTATTGAAGGGTTGTAGGAAGTGCCGAACTAAAAAAATTTGTACAGAAAATATGACGGACAACAAACCCTCAATTGCCTTAGGTCCGCCCTTGGACACAAGATGATTTGGTAACCGAGTTCGACCTATTTTTACGTCTCGACTCAAATGTGGCACCCTTTAAGACTTAATGTCTAGGTTTTGATCCTCTTTCAATCTAACTCCAAATTGAGTCCCTTTGTGTGAAAAATTCAAACTCTTGACAAGAATAGAGCAATATTCTTTTTCTCTCTTCCTCACAAGCACTCACGCTATAGAGAGAAACTACACTAGCTCACAATCAATCAAGCAATTCATATCACCTCTCACACCTTTTACTAATTGACTCGCACGAAACTACACCACAAATTAATCCCGACTAGAGCCCAAGTTTTTAAACTCTAGCAGGGTGCAGTATAGAGCAAGTATTTAAATTGTCAACCGGGGCTGATCCATGTACCCCTTCTTCAATCGCTTAGGTTGTTATCTAGCAAACAACTTTTGGGTTTAGAGCTAATGAAACTACAAACTAAACTAGCAAGAAAAAGTAAATAAAGGAAAGTTCTAACTAAGGGAGCTTCACCCGAGAGTTGCTTCCCCCTAACTAGCTACCGTGACTCGTTGGATTGAATGGATTCGTGTGGCGTAGGTGGTTGTGAATCGCGGGGGTGAGCAACTAGTGATCGATTTGTCACGGAATCGAATCACTAGCGATCTATTTGTCACGGGATCGATCCACTCACCAAATCTAGGGGAACCACTAGGAGGAGCAACTAGTGATCCATTTGTCACAGGATGGATTCACTCGAGGTCTATTTGTCACGAGATCGATCCTCTCACTCAGTCACTAGTGGTTGCCTAGGTCTTTCCCTCAAACCGGAGTTTGAGCGGCTTAATCACAACCAACCTATATGCAAACTGGAAATCGTGAAACGTAGAGGGATGCATATATGGTCGGAGACCACAATCTCAATTTCTAGACCGAGGTAAGCATGAAAGCGCGTCACTCAACCCTCTCGGTTTAGACAATCACTAGTTGATTTACTCCCTCACTCAACTCTAAGGTTGGACGGCTTGATCACAATTAACCGATTTGCTTAACTCAATATTGAGGGTTGCCCTAACTTAACTAGTTTAGGTGGCTTAGAAAGCGGAAGGAAAACCAACTCGATTGAGTCTCCCTTGAAAGGGGGATTTTCCTCTCTAAGCTAGGCTAAGGTGGCTAATTAGATTGCTAGCAATAACATGCACAAACCTAAGGGTGCTAAGCTCAATTATGCACAATCCTTAGGTTGCTAAACACCAAAATGCACAAACCTAAGGATGCTAA
Organism: Linum trigynum; assembly: GCA_964030455.1. Classification (NCBI taxonomy): domain Eukaryota; kingdom Viridiplantae; phylum Streptophyta; class Magnoliopsida; order Malpighiales; family Linaceae; genus Linum; species Linum trigynum. The sequence goes on from OZ034821.1 coordinate 8,947,981, forward strand.
GTACAAAACATGCACAACCCTTAGATTGCTAAGCACGAGCATGTACAATCACCATAAAACACCTCTAATACTCAAATTGATGCAATCCCACACTTAATCATTCAATCTAAACAAATAATTACAAAGTATTAGTTAGGGATCTACACCACCAAAGAGAAAAGAGTGAGTTTCTAGAGAGAGAGAAAGAGAGAAAATTTGATCTCAAGATCTTCTTCTTCTTCTTCTAGGCTTGAATCTTCCACCCAAGCATCCAATGATGCTCCAAGATCACTCTAGCACTCTTTCTCTCTCACTAGAATTCCCCTTCGATGTTTTAGGTTGAAACCCTAGAGAAAGAAAGTGTTTCTTCTCTAAAAACCAGCTCTCCCTTCTCTCTCCCCGCTAATGTCTTCATATTTGTCGAAAGCGACTAATTCACGGACGCGTTGGTCAGTTCACAACCGTGAACACCTAAACGCATCCGTGAACTCAGTGTCGTCCCAAAACGCGCCGCTTCACTCTGCTGGGTTCACGAATAATGGCCCCAGTTCACGGTCTTAGAGACCGTGAACTGCCTTGTTTTCAGTAACTTCTAGAACCTCACTAGACTGCTCGATGTTCACGGTTTGTGGTCAATGTTCACAGTCTTAGGAGACCGTGAACTGCCTTGTCCGGCCGTGAACTGCGGCTGTTTCGTGGGACGCCTTCACTTCACTACTATGGTGCAATTGTCACGGACTTCGGACTTTTCTTCGATTTTTGCGCTTTTTGACCTCCAAATATCACAAAACTCGTCTTCAACCCTTCCACACGTGCTATGACCTGAAATGTATCAAAACAAACACAACCTAGCGTGAAATATGTCGAAGAACGATGAAATACTAAGCTAAACGAATAAGAAATGAGGGGTAAAATGTGTACATTTGAGCCCGAATCACTAGTCACAAAGTGTTTGCTCTTACTTTATGTAGGATTGCTCTGGCACATTCTATACATTTGCCTCTATGAGTTGACTAGAGGAGTTATTCGGATGAGGTTGTGTGTTGTGACTACACAGAAATAGCAATTAGCGCCAAAAAGTCTAGTCTACATCACCATACATAGGGATCGAGTCACAGCATGCAGCAACCATAACAGTTTAACAATAGTGTATGTAAATGCAGCAGTATCTTCATTCTTCGGCCAAAAGATGCTGAACTATACCAGTTTCTGTACTCCATAGATTCCTTTTTTTGGTAGAAAGACAGACACCAAGAGGCGTCTAAATCGTATTAATAACTAAACGTTCTGTGGCAAATACCAATACAATCATAGCTAATCCAATAACTCAATGTAACACAACATGTAGACACTGAAACTAAAAGGAGAAGCTAAGCTCAAAAGGTAGATATTAAAAACAGTGAAATGATAGAAATTGAAGAATTCATGAGATCCTGTAGCTCAGCTTTCGTCACTAGTTGCAGTCTTGCAGAAACATAAAGATTGCACAATTCCCAGTTCTCAAATAACATTGACACTACGAAGAAGGCAAGCCTAAAGGTAAAGGATAGGAGTAAGCTGAACAAACTGAAGAAGTTGAATCGACGAGACCCTGTTCGCAGCTCGCCGAGTCCCAAGTTGCAGAAGCACATAAAAGTGGGCACTTCCGAGTTCTCACCCCAAGTCATGTACATACCGAATACGGAATACGACAAGCCTGAAGATAGCTATTTCCAAACTCTGCAAGACACTATCAAATTCAAACAGCATGCTCCTGAAGTTCATAGTCATGAATGAAAGTAATCTAGCTAAATGCCACCCGCATTTGGAAAATGAAATAAGTCTTCGTCAAATAAGTGCTTCCACTTCCAGCTCGGCTGATTAGCTGTATCAGGGCTGAAGTAATCACAACGGCAGGAAGAAACATGAACACCACCACCGTACCCGTATGCTGTGTTCAACATATGAAGTGCCCAATAATTGATCATTAGGGAAAGGAATCATTCAACCATAAAATCAGATAAGCAAATATCAAGAAGCAAAAAGCAGCCTACTTGGTCCGAATCCAAGCCTTGATCAAAGCATCACTCAAATTACCCAAAATAAACATCCTGAAATCCATCGTCTACACTTCCATCACTCGGTTTATCAATCTATGGACCTCTTCTTCTTTCTAGGCCGCTCTTCAGAACGACTGTTATCTCTCCTTTCCTCCTCAATCTCACAACTCTTTCTCTTCTTCCTATTCTCTTCCTTTTGCGTCAACCGATCACTCTTATGTTCTTCCTCCTTCATTCTCGTTTTCCCCCTCGCATCTTCCTGGTCACCATTTTCATTGTAAACACCAACATAGCCATTCTCAAGTTCTCTACTCTTGTCCTTCTTCTTTTTCTTCTTCTGCTTACCATGGCTCGATTCCCCTAAACTAGCTTCCCCATGGCTCGATTCACCCTTCATCTCAACCCCTTTCTTGTTCTCGCCGTCCCCTGAAGTACCGAGATCGCTGTTCTTCGTCTTCTTCATCTGCTTCTTATTTGACATCTCTACTTCATCCACATTGCCCTCGTCTTTACGCTGCTCTTCCTCAATCTGATCTCCTTCCTTCTTCTTCTTCCTCTTTCGCTCTTCCAAGTTCAACTCGGCCCGACCCGTCTCCTTCGACCGTTGAACTCTCTCGTCGACCGTGTTGACGAAAGTGATGGTACGTGCAGAGGGTTCGGCAGCGTCGGATCTGAGACTCTCTCGAGCCCTGCGCGCGGATTTGGCGTGCAATCGGACCAGCTCGTCGAAAGCAGAGGTGGCACGCCGGAGGTACGCGTTAACGGCCTGGGAAGCGCCGGTATCGGCGGAGACGAATTGGGAGAGGATAGAGGCTGCCTTGGGTAGAGAGACGGGTGTCGATGAGACGATTTCACCGGTCACCGACTTCATGCTCCCGAATTTTGGTAGGGTTTAAGGTTGACGGTGAAGAAGAGAATTTGGTGGTTTTTAGGGTTTTGCGAGGTTTTGGCGCTTCGTGTATTGTTAAGGGAGGGGTTACGGTGCTAATTGTACAATAGTTAGCACCGTTGTACAATTAGCACCGTACTAATTAAGGGAAAAACTACTACTAGTTTGAATTAGTAGTGATTTAGTTTAGATGTTGTATTGATTTTATAATAATCCGTAGTGATTTTTGCTAGTTATCACGATGCTAACCCTTATAGGGGTTAGCACCTAATCTCATCCCTATTGTTAACTTGTACTTGTACAGTATTCTCTCTTCAAAAAAAAAAAAATTTGTCACTAAAACTCTTGCGATTTTAAATGTTAAAGACAAGGGAGCCAGGGAGGCCACAGGATCAGCACTCTCACTTGTCGACTCAAAGACATACTAAAGAAGAGAAATCAAGAAGTGTAGGACTTAAACCAAGATAGTGTAAGGCTCATTACGCCACACAATGGGTAGCCCGATTCACATCTCGAGGTGTGTAAAGTAATGTGACCCTTGGTAATTGGAGTAAAAATGCATTCCCTAAAAATGGCACCACCGCGGGTGTCGGAGGTGTCTCCTGCGCACAATTTGTCTACAATCGCCTCGGCATCCCCCGTGAGGAGCACATCTCGATCAATTCATTGCCACCGTTGAATCAAGTATAACGCCTCGCGAAAATCCAGAAGTTCAATCAAATCGGGAAAATAAATTACATAAATATTTCACGTTTGCCACCCGAATTACAAACCTTGCTTATTGGTCACTCACTTTACGAAACATTTCACCTTAGCCACTGGACGTCAGCCTCCGTCAGACCCCGTTAACGGCGTCAGATTTTTAATGACGTGGCAATCGGAAAATCTGACTGGGCCGACAGAAAGGCTGAATCAGCCTAAAAACCCGAGCCAGCAAAGCACCCGACCCAGAAAAGGACGGAGCCCGTCATTTTTATTTTTTTTTTATTTTTACTTTGCTTTAATTATTCTTTTTTATTTTTACTTTGAATAACCCGATTCCCCTTCTTCTTTCCTCTTGTCATGTTTTCCTTCTTCCTCCCTTTCTTCACTCCAGAAGAGCGTGCAGGGGAGAGTCGGCCAGCAGGAGAGCATACATGGGAGGTACAGGTGAGGAGCAAAAAAGCCCAATCTTCATCGTCTTCCTTCTTTCCTTCCTTCCTTCCTTCTTCTTATACTACTCGTTCTTGTATTGTGGTGAGAAGTACAGAAACCCTAGAATCGCGACCTGAAGAACAATCTCCCGATTCGCTACTCCAACTTGCATCTGTGGTGTTCTGGCGGCAAGAAAGCAGAAAACCAAAGGTGATAGTCTCATTTTCCATCTTCCTTTTGCATTGGGAAAGGGATTCGATATGGACGAAAGGGAAAAGGGGAAAAGTCGCCATCTCTTTATTCGATTTTCATTGTATCTTGTCATTTTCCAGGTTGCTGGTCCCGTTTGTGAAGCAATATGGTGGGACATGTGCGGCAACCGAATGCTCCTATCCCCAAATATGGTTAGGTTCTTGTCTTTATGGAGTAATGTCAGTTGCATCATTGTTTATTAGGTTGAAAACAACATGTGGATGGCTTTTGAATAAAATAAGCATTCATTTTGTCTTCATTGCATTTGCTGTTTAGCTGATGGGTTGGTGTAGTCTCTTTATTACTAGTACGTACTACTGTTGGTTAATATATGCATGATATATGCAGTAGCTAACATGTATCATTTTCTAATACTGATTCTTTTTATTCAAACAGGTAAATTTAGTGGTGAATTTAGCTTTGAAGTACACTTGGACTATGAAATCGAAAAGAAGGGTGGGAAGAAATTTATAAGGGATAACTCTCTGGTTTACTATGATTATGCTGATGTTGATAAGTTGTCTGTCCTCGACTTGCCGGATATCTACAAGGAGTGTGGTGGGAAGCAGACAAATCCAAATTTTTTTTGGAAAGCTCCATTAGAAGAAACAATGATGGAGATTACTAAAGATGAAGACTTGATGGAGATGGCATCAACAGCTAATCAACCTCCTAGGATTATCGAGCTGTATGCTATGGCTAATCAGGAAGTTAAAGGTGTTTTGGAGAGTGATGCTGAGGATGATGAATCTGGATATAGGCAAGATGATGGAATAGAAGGAAAGGACGATGACACTGATGACAGTGACTATGTAGAAGAAGAGGAAGATAGTGACTTTGAGTATGATGCTGCAAATTTTCTGAAGAATGTAAATACTGAGGTGGAGGCTAATATGTGCATGTTTGAGGGTGGAGATTCCAGCATTGGTGCAGCTGATTTAGAGGGAGAGGAATCTGATTCTGTGGACACAGATGACCGTCGGTCTGTCCACAGTTCGGAGGAAGAGGACTCTGAAAGTGAAAGAGATCAAGATTTTCGGGTGGACCGAGATATGGAAATGCCCACCTTTGCTATTTCTCAAAAATTCAGTTCATTTGATGTGTTGAGGGATGCGCTAAAGCAATACTCTTTCATGACTAAGCGACCAATTTTCTTCAAAAGGAATGATAGTAAGAGGTTGCAAGTCAAGTGCGAGGGAGAATGTCATTGGTATATATGGGCATCCAAGGTGAGGGATGAGGATGCCGTGAAAATCACCAGATGCACGTTGGAGCACTCAGCAGAATGCACCTTGACATTCACAAACAGGTATGCTACATACAAGTTCTTGGGGGAAAAACTTTCTAGGAAGGTTGCAGCCGATCACAGTATGAGTAGAATGTTGTTGAAACAAATCGTGAAGGAAGATTACAAGGAAGAAGTTGGGGATACGAAAGCTTGGAGGATTAAGAAGACAGCCATTGAAGTTGTGCGTGGGACTATGAGGGAGCAGTACCGAAGCTTATATCACTATGCTGCAGAGTTGAGGAAGAGCAATCCTAACTCAACTGTTGTAGTTGAGCAAAGAGATCAAGTTTTCCATCGCATGTATGTGTGCTTTGAGGCATCAAAGCAAGGTTTTAGGGCTGGATGTAGGCAGGTTCTGTTCATTGATGGATGCTTCTTGAAGCATGATTTTGGTGGGCAGCTGCTATCTGCTGTAAGCATGGATGCTAATAACCAATATTTTCCAGTTGCATTTGCTCACGTGGAAGTGGAGAACAAGGACAACTGGGTCTGGTTCCTTGAGCTACTTCGTGATGATTTGCATATTCAGGATAATCCTGGATGGACCTTCATGTCGGACAAACAAAAGGTACCATGTTTGCTAAAATTAGCTGCTGTAAATTCAGTATTATTTGTCTTTCTTGAGTTGCAATTAAGTTAATTTCATAACTTGCAGGGTCTCGTGCCAGCCCTCGATGATGAGTTTCCCCTCAGCGAGAAGAGACATTGTGCGAGGCATCTTATCACTAACCTGAGGAGTGCATGTGGAGCATCACAAAGGGTTAAAGAATTGTTCTGGGAAGCAGCTAGGGCTCCAACAGTGCCCGAATTCATGGCTGCTATGCAAGCAATGTCAGAATACGACAAGACCTCATATGATTGGCTGGTTCAAAAGTCATTCCATCATTGGACCAGGTCACATTTTCTTTGTTACATTTCATCGGATGTGCTAACGAACAACATGGTTGAGAGCTGGAATAAAGTTATCTTGGATGAGAGAGATATGGGTCCTGTTAGCATGTGGGAAGGGATTAGGAGGAAATTGATGTCGTTACATGCTCGGAGGCGACGAGTAGTCAGTAAGTGGAGTGGTCCCTTGTGTCGGCATATTGAGAAAAAGCTTCAACAATTGAAACAAGAAGCTCTTAAGTGGGGGGCTGAATCAAACGGAAATGGGGAGTTTGAGGTGAGGTGGTACAACAAGCAAGTTGTGGTTAATTTGAGAAACAAGACCTGTACTTGTAGAAGGTGGGAGTTGACAGGTATTCCATGTGAACACGCCATTCAAGCAATTGGCAGGGCAAAGCTTAGGGTATACGACTTCGTGGCTGATTGTTACAGAAAAGAAACAGCCACTAGAATTTATGAGCATTCCATATCACCAACAGCTGGCAAAGAGTATTGGCCTGTGTCAGAACTTGGAGAGGTTGGGGTTCCTGCTCTTCGTGAATCCACTAAGAGAGGTAGACCAAAGAAAGCAAGAAGAAAGGAATCTAGAGAAAATGAAAGAAGTAAGAAAAGGCAGAAGCAACCTGAAAGAGAAGCTGCAAAGCCTGCAAAGAAGCAGTATAAGTGTACTTCTTGTGGTGAGGTTGGGCACAACAAGACATTTCATAAGGACCGAGAGGCAAAGGATTTGGCAAGGAAAAAGAGGGAAGAAGCAAAACAGAAGGAAAAGAAAGAAGCAGAACTGAAGAGGCAGCGTGAAAGAGCTGAAAGAAACAGGCTAACAGCATTGAAGAAGCTGCAAGCAAAGGCATCTAAGGGTGCAACACAATCACCGAGTCAGCCACAAGTCGTCCAATTGATGCCAGATGTATAACTTTATAATTTTGTATTACGTTTCTTATTTTGAACATCCTTTAGAAACATACTCACATACATGAACTTTGCAGGGAAGTTCAAGGAGGCCATCAAGTCACGTGTCCCAGCCACCAAGCCAAGGCTCGCAAATGGAGAATCTGTGTATAGTAGTTGTGGGCTATTCTACTTTTGAAGTCATTCATCTCCCTTGTAGTGCTTAGTTCGGTTAGGTAGATTGGCTATTTTGAAGGCATTTCTGGTTCTGGTGAAAATCTTAGTTGTAAAACAGGTTGTTGAACTCATATCTTGAGTTGCTATGTAACTGAACAAGTAGAAGCACAGAATGCCAGCCCTCATTATGAATGGCTCTTTTGAGTAGCTTAGTTGTCAAACTTTCCCAGGTGTTCAGTGAAGATGAATGGATATTTTGAGTAGCACAGTTGTAAAACTTTCACAGTTGTTTAGTAAAGATGAATGGCTCTTTTGAGTAGCTCAGTTGTAGATGTTTAGTAAAGATGAATGGCTTTTGTTTCCAATCTATGGTGTCAGGTTATGGTCTGATCAAGGTGGTACAAAATAAAGGAAAATGACATTGCAGTGGCACATATGAAAAGAAAATAACGTTGGAGTGGCCTTGGTGAAAAGAAAAACAATATTACAGTGGTACAGATGAAAGGAAAACAACATTGGAGTGGCCTTGGTGAAAAGAAAAACAATATTACAGTGGTACAGATGAAAGGAAAACAACATTCTAGTAGTACAGATGAAAGAAAACAACAACACATTGCTACTTTCCCAGCAGAATGAAAACAACAACAAGGAATACAACAGTGAAGCTTATTTTGTATCCTCCCCTCGGTTGTCTTCTCTCTAACTTTCTTATACGACGATGGAAATTCTGAACAATGCATCTCATATGCTCATCAAGAGCTGGGTCATACCATCGAAAATAATTGCATGATCCGTTCGTCTTCATAACAAAACACAATGAGAATCGTCAGAATGGTCAGATTCTAAAACACAAAAAGAAAGGAGAATCAGATGGTCTTACCCCAAATTTGCTACATCCATAGAATCTCCGTCCAGGATTGGCATCGGTTCAGCTAGTCCTTAAATCAGTTGGGTACCCACAGTGACAACATGGAGTAGCCATGGCTCAGATCGACAGTCACCAAATAGCACTTTGTGTTGAAGAAGACGAGTAAGAAGATAGAGAAGGACAAGGAAAAAGATAGAGAAAGACGTTGAAGGAAAATGGAAGCCAGAAGAAGATAGAGAAGCAGGCAGAAGGAAAATGGAGATGGGAAGAGTCTTTTGGAGGAAAAACCATTTAAATATGTAAATCTCATTCAAAATGACAGAGAAAATGGGGAGAAATGATTTTTTTCCCGCCCATTCCATGTCAGCACCTACATTACGAAATTATTCAGCCTTTCTGTCGGCCCAGTCAGATTTTCCGTTTGCCACGTCATCAAAAATCTGACGCCGTTAACGCAGTCTGACGGAGGCTGACGTCCAGTGGCTACGGTGAAATGTTTCGTAAAGTGAGTGACCAATAAGCAAGGTTTGTAATTCGGGTGGCAAACGTGAAATATTTATGTAATTTGGGTGACTAATCGTGTAATTCATCCCATCCCTATTGTTAACTTGTACTTGTAAAGTATTCTCTTTCAAAAAAAAAAAAATTGTGTCCCTAAAACTCTTGCGATTTTAAATGTTAAAGACAAGGGAGCCAGGGAGGCCACAGGATCAGCACTCTCACTTGTCGACTTAAAGACATACTAAAGAAGAGAAATCAAGAAGTGTAGGACTTAAACCAGGATAGTGTAAGGCTCATTACGCCACACAATGGGTAGCCCGATTCACATCTCGAGGTGTGTAAAGTAATGTGACCCTTGGTAATTGGAGTAAAAATGCATTCCCTAAAAATGGCACCACCGCGGGTGTCGGAGGTGTCTCCTGCGCACAATTTGTCCACAGTCGCCTCGGCATCTCCCGTGAGGAGCACATCTCGATCAATTCATTGCCACCGTTGAATCAAGTATAACGCCTCGCAAAAATCCAAACGTTCAATCAAATCGGGATAACAAATGCCCGGAATGAAAGCACCACAAGCAAAAGACGGGGTACCACCATCAAAGCCAACCAGCCCTATTACACCCGACGTGGGAAATCTATGTTGAAGAGACTTGAATCGGGCTATCAGCAGCTACGACTGGTAGTCGGGGGTAACGCCCCGGTGGGGGTGCGGGGGCAACGTTGCCCCCGGCCCCGGCCCGCGGTGTATGGGCTCAATGTTATTTGGGTTCGGGTTCTGGGCTTGGTCTGTAACCGTTTCATTTGCCAGATTGGATTAGGTTTAGATATAGTGAAACTGGCTCTCTCTCGTCCGTGGACTAGCTAACACACATCGTGTTAGTGAACCACGTAAATCGTGTGTCTGTGTTTTTCGATTCTCGCTTTCGTATTCTTGCTTTAACGATTCCAGCGATTTCCCGATCCGTAGCAGCGCGTTTATAACAACCTAGTGTTGCCATCCACCACAATCTGAATATCGCGGTGCCTGTGGAGGACGTCTTCATGTAGGAGGCAAGTCTGAGGAGCTGGTAACTGAGGTGGAGCACTCACGACCACAACTACGTCATTGTTGAAGGCTTGATGATGGAGGAACTGGCGGCGGAGGACATGGATGGTGAACTAGACAAAGGGGGAGAAAACCACATTGTCCCGCCCCTTCCAAAGACGCCATCAAAGAAACTGCCACAAGAACTGCCACAAGACATCGGATAAACAACGTCACGTAAAAGAACTGCCACAAGACATCGGATAAACAAATGTTCCAAAGACTCCCCTTCCTCAGATTCACAAATGGGGCATATATTATGGATAACAAGGCCATGTTTTTCTAGGTCTTCACGGACTGGTAGGATCTTTAAAAGAATGCGCCAGAGAAAAAATTTCAACTTCGGCATAAGGGGTAAGGACCAAAGTTTTGGCCACAATGTCGGGTCAAGAGGAGAAACAAAATCAACCTTACGAACAATGTTCGGTGCAGATAATGAACTCATGCTGAGGCAGAGATGATAGGCCGACTTGACCGAAAACACTCAGCGTGAATCGAAATGCCAGACATACCGATCCGCAAGAGAAGTTCTAGGAAGGGGAATAGCAAGAATAGCTTTTACAGATGAGGCATCGAAGAATTGACAAAGCTGCGGTACATTCCAAGAATTTGTGGAAGAAGATATGAAGGAAGACACATATTGTGGATCTGATACTGCTAATGGAAGGGAGGTCGGGAGGAAGCCAGGTAACTTGGGGACCCAAGGGAAAAAAAACTTGTAAAGTATTCAATCATATATTTTCTTTATTTTCAAATCCTTTAGGTTATCAAAAGAAAATTCAAATTCTTGACAAGGAGAATCGAACGTAGGATGGTACAGTTGTCCTTATAATTATTTATTTTGTATTGACAATACATCATTATTTAAATTTGAAACAAAGTCTCTTCATACAAAGCCGAGAATCATAACTAATTACACAAAACAAATTTGTTGTATCTATCAAAATTGAAAACATTCAGATTAGTTAGCCCACTATGTCTCCTTTAGGGTCGTTTGGATAAGAATTTTCAATGAGATGTTTCACCATAATCCCTCATGGACCTGGATTTTGACCAAATAACTCGTATGAGAAAAATGAGAGATTTCAGTATTAATGATTTTAAAAACCTGCAATTGAGGGTTTTTTAAATAGATTAGCGTCAAGCTATTTTAAAATCACTCATCACTATTTCTTGCTTTCCAGAAGCTACCCTCTACCAGTCCGACTTTTTATTCCTTTTCTTCACCAAGCTTCAATCAAACACAGCCTGAGCCTGACCTCGTTCTGACTTCTTCTTCATCCTTTCTCCAACCAATCTCAACAAACAAACTGCATTGTCACCGAAATCAACTTTATTGTGAAGCCTGGATGGGGTGAATTGGCAAAAAAAAAAAAGTCAGCGAACCCATTAATAAACCTTTTGCATGTCTTTGCGCTCCCCCCCCCCCACCAATTCCAACCTCCCCTGCAATCAACGAACCCAACAACAAAACCCTAATCGACAAATTAGGACTGGTGGAAGAAGCCAGCAATTGGATTTTGGGTTATCATGCCATCTTCCGTCCATCCCTCTCACTCCCATCAATCGAATCTTCCATGTCATGTGCAGCTAGAGAAGGGGTTCTTCATCGGGCGTGGGGAAGAAGCAAGAGCAGATGAATGGGTTCTAAGTTCCCGGTTTTAGGCTGCCATTACAAGATGAGTCCTTTTGTGGGTCGCTGGCTTCTAGCCGCCATTACAAGACACATGGCCGAGGGCCGCCATTGTTGTTGCTGCCCAGAAACGTAGATGACAGGAAGAGAACGCCAGGAAGAAGACGATAAGAAGAAGAGGAAACACTGTCTTTTTGTGTTTTTTTCATTAAAAAATTGATCCAACCCAAACATATTATTTGGCTCAAACCCTAGATATAAAATCTTTGGGATTTTAAACAAGGGATTTGTCCAAAATTTCTCATCAATGAAATCCTTGATCCAAACGACCCCTTAAGTATTTTTTGGTGTTAGATAATTTGATTTTCATATTTGGATTATTTTTATTTTATTTTAATAATTTATTTATTATTTATTCTATCCTATAAATGGACAATAATCTTAAAATCGCAACTCAAATATCACTGATCTTAATATAGCATATCAAGTTGCAGTGTTAAATATGTAGAAGTGATGTAGAGTTCTTAACTATTGCAAGTAAAATATAGCATTTTATACCTCTCTACTTAATACGACCCTGGGGGATTTTATGTTATCAAAGTTACGCAGCAAACACAATCAATCCGAAGATTGATTGAACTCGAATCAAGAACAACGCATTCTTAATACGAAATTGGTTAAAACGGAACCAAAAGGACAAATCCACACTTGGGGATAGCTCTATTGGGGTAAAGGGTAGTTGTTCGACCATGATTGAAGTGACTATTCAATCGATACACAAGTTCAGCAAGTTTGGAATCCACCAAACCCAACAAGTTCGCAAACTTGAACAAACCAAACAGTTTCGATTTCTATTCAACAAAGTCTGACGATTACAATGCAAAAGACGAGTTTAAATAGGCCTAGCTAGGGTTAACTTTTGTACAAGCATCTCCTAATTACATCCTAATACGAATAAGAACTAAAAAGAAGAAAAAAGAGCATAATCCTCATCGAATAAGGAAACCAATTATGTTTTTACAAAGGCAGAATTTTGTGACTTTGTACTAACTTTGAGCCTTTTGTTCGAAGCCTTCCAAATCTTCAATCTTTCATCCAGTTCCTTCTCTTTGTATACAAACATACCTAGTTTCATGTTGTGGAAGCCTTTGGACTCGAATTAGATCCATGCTCCTTGAATTGAACTCCAAAATAGGCTTCACAAACACGTTTCCAGACAACCATTTTCTGGCAGTTTTCCAGTTTTGAAATAGACTTTTGGTGAGCTTGAAAAATAATCTTCCTGATTTCTCGTTGAGAAACCAAGCATACCAATGTGTATTTAAACACTCCATCTTCAATACATAACCCTTAATATTGAATTTTCATCAAACCAATTGTGAGAACCATGCCTCCAAAGCAGGCATCTCGAAACTGTTCCAACACTTAACCAAATTCTGCCTCTTTTCTTCTCAACCTTGATAGCCTCTTTTCTTCCACCTCATCATTATACTTACTTTGTCAATATGATTTTTCATATTAATTATTTGGCTTAATTGCAAGTTTGGTCACTGATAGGGCAAAAGCATATATGCCAATTTCCTATCTCGTAGTAAACCGGAAAGTCCGGGTATCGTCTCTCAGGGACTGGTACAACCTTATATTCTATCAATTCTATGGAGCAAACTATAGGTGAAAATGGTTTGAGTGAAGAAACTACTAGCTAATAATTAAACAAAACAAGCAAATTAAAGTTGTCGGGGAAAATCAAGGGAGAAAGCTCTGGGAGAAACACCGGGATTCACTACCTATCCTATCCAGATTAATTCACATAATCCAATCAATTTAATCCAACTCTCTACAGCCAGGGTATCACGAATGTGCTAGCTATCCATGTCGGGCATTACTACGTACTAAACAATTAATTCAAATCCTACTGTCGTAGCTCAATGACTTAATTATTTAGCCTGAAGACCGATATCCTATTTAAGACTGCATAACACCTTATTTAATCCACTGTCGCTTCGATAAGTTACTATGTCACATGAAATATGTTCAGTTAATAGGGTTTCACTGTCGCTAATAACCTAATCAACTACAAATCGATGTATTGGTGGCCAGTCAACACAAAGCATTAAGCAATTCCATGCAATAGAGATTGGAAGAAAAGAATCATAAATAAATCCAACAAATCAAGAAATAGCTACATCCTATGGTGTTTCCCCCAAAAATTGGGGTTTAGTTCATGACGAAATTAAGATAAATCGATAGGGTTTTGTTCATCATATTCTAAATCAACAATAAACAACTAATTTGGTTCAAAAAATCCAACCAAATAATCGCTCTCGTTGAACTCAGCTCGAGCCACTTTGAAGAAGTCGATTGTCGAACTGTTGTCCCTGGCTCTCGATCGCCGCAAGCGCCGTTTGCTGCCTCTTTCCCTTGCCTTTAATTGCCTCTCGCCCCAGCCTCTCGAGAATTCCCCCTCTTCCACTTTTATTTCGTTCCCCAAACTCCCTGCTGCCTTCTCTTTTCTTATTCCCAGGCTTCCGCCCAAAACCACCTTCCCTAATTGCCTCCTCTCCAGAGAATTTTTATTGCCAAAGGATTCCTCCCGCCGCCAGCTTTGTCCACCTCCACAAAATAGAATTCCGGCCCACTTCCTCTAATTCATTCCCCCTCCAAAATTTCTTCCGTCCAAATTAAGTCTACTCCAAAAATTCCCTCGGCCCATTAATTCCAGTCCCGGTTCAACTCCTCAGTAAGTTCCGGTCCAATGTACATCCAGTCCACTTGAATTATTCTATCCACCAATGCAAATTTCTCGTTTCATTTACCTGAAATATATAAAACATTTGGCCTTTGATGGTAATGGTTTTATAACCATTCCAGGCTTAGTTGGACCTCAAACAAGTATTATAGGTCTCAAACATATTATGAAATAATCACATTAAGCACATGGAATCGATATGTTTTCGACAATTATCACAACCCCACACTCAATACTTGCTTGTCCCTAAGCAACGATCCAAACACGAGAACGATAATTGGAGGAAACACAACACAGACCAGGGAGACACAATCATGCTCACACAATAATCCATGACACACAAAACACAACATCAAATACTCAAAACAAAACAAAAAATTTCCTTGTACTCTTGTTGTAATCAGTAGTTTCTTTCTTAAAGGACGAGTTGTGCTTTAATGATCATACCATTCACCCCACACTCAAGTTCTTTGCAACCATTACCATTGACTGACTCAAATCCATCAAAAACTCAAATAGCAACACTCAATTTCGATCGTCGGTAGTGGGTGGTTAACAACTTATGGTGCAACAATTATTAGGAGAGTCTGACCACATCAGTGAGGTGCATATCTCGTGAGGACAATCTGGCTTACTCACACCCATCATAAGCAATTAATTATTCATGAGTCACAAAAACTAATGGGGGAAGCATTTCAAAAACATGATTTTAACTTTAAGCACATCACTACCTTTTATGACAAGGAGAGGCTTTCTCTCTTTCTGCTTTTGCTTGCCGAGAAGTCGTATTTAGTACAAGTGGATTTGTTTCTTACTACCGGTGACCGAGCAAGAGCAATTTCTGCTTCTTAGCACTCGCACAAGGGCTTCTTTTAACTCCTTATCCTCGGTCCGTGTGGAGGGTCATTGCATCCTCTAATGGCACTTCACTCAACTGGGATCGTACTTGATAAGCAACATCGTACGGTCGCGAACCGATTCTCAATTGAATCTTTCCTCATCCCCATGTGCAATGAGTGATTGCCTCACACGATTTTGGCATTTTTACCCACACTTTAATTGTTATGGCAACTTTCTTATATTTTACTTGTCAGGTAGTGTTTTCTCATTTATAAAGATACAGTTCACCCCATCATAAAACATTCAAAACAGAGAGACTCATTGCAAAATCAAAAGTTCACAATTGATGCAAGTAAGCACGGTATCCAAACATGTCAAATGGTCAATGTTCTCCACCTAACTACTTCACCAAAAGTCGTTACACTATCCTCACAAAAGAGAATGTTGCTAAAAGAGTTGATCATTCAAAGCATATCAAGTCAGTCAAAACATCAAGCTCATTGTGAAGAACTATGCAATTCAACACTAGTGGGGTGATTTTGATGATTTCATTCAAGCACAAACTCATTTTCAAAGCATCACAGTCATTTACATCATGTTACCACAAGAGTACAAGGTTTTGTTTTTATTTTTTTCTGATTTTTAGGTGTTTTTTAGCCATTAGATTAACACAGGTAGCCTGCTTTTTACACAGGCAAACTGCATGCAGTTTGGCTGTGTTCAACCTAATGGCAATTTTTTTTTAATATATTTTACACAAGACGAGACACTGTGGACAACTACAACTCGACATAAAACGCGACAAGAACACAGACCATCCACCCCACACTCAGGATGGACATTGTCCACAATGTCTACAACTACACACGACACACCAATAGGTTCACCTAACTAACATTATACAGACCATCATCAGAAGTATTCACAAAGAAAAGAAGAAAAAGAACCTCGGGACAAGCTCCTATGAAGGAGGGGTCGATGCAGGAGTGCCGAGCTTCTCATCTAGACGTCGGAGGGATATATCTTTGACGTCCCATATCTGCAACCAAGAGTGCAAACTGGAAAACAAACTTCTTAAACCTCCCCTCCGCTCTTGAATCACCAACTTTGCACAAATCTGTACTCTGTGGCCCAAATTCCAGTTCACTGCTACCACAATCAGGAAGTTCTCCAAATTCTTCAACCCTCAAATCAACCAATTCTCAAGAATCACCCATAAATCTTCTGCAAATATTCTTGTAGACAGTAATTGCACTTCAATTGGCCCAATCAAGCAATCAACACACTCCAATTTCACTTCAAATTCGAAATTGAGCAAAACCCCCAATCTGAAGAACCCTAATTTTTTTTTCCTGTTCTTGAATCTTCAATTGCTAGGTATTTCATATCAGACCTGGGGGGAAGGGTGATTGGAGGCGGTAAGGGGCTGGGAGGGCGACTGCGATTGTCAGAGACGCGGCGAGATAGCTCGCCGGCGGAGGAGCGGCTTCTTCTTGCTGCTGCTCGTCGGAGGTGGTGCGAGGGGCTGGGGAATGGTGGTGCGGTGGCTGGGTCGCGCGAAGGCAACGCGGGGCGGCGGAAGGCAGGGGGTCGGCGGGGTGGTGGCGCGGCGGGGGACGGCGCCGGAGCTCTCTGCTGCTGCTGGTGTGTCTCTCGACGGGAAGAGGGGAGGAAGGAGAAGTCGGGGAAGGAAGAGGAAGGGGAAGGGGAAGGGGAACCCGACCCCTTTTGGTTTCCGGTTTTTTTTTTATTGTTTTTTCGTTTTAATGAAACGCTGCGCGTTTGATATTTTTTTTCTTTTTTTTAATCTGAAAGGCAGCGCTGTCCAGCTCTCTCTTTTTTTTTAACGCACAATAACCTTTTCAGTCCCCCTTCCTCCTATAAAAAATGCTAGATCAGTCCTCCCCCCCCCCCCCCCAAAACTTTCAGATTAGTCCACCCCCCACATTTGCGGTTTGCCTGTGCTCATTTTGCAGCCTCCCTGTGCAAAAAACAGCCTGCCCGTGTACCTACAAAACACCAAATAATACCTTCCTCAAGGCTTTTTTAGCTGAATTTTGGCGGAGAGCCTCTAGACACACCCTAAAACTAAAAAATGAAGAAAAAACATTGAAAGAAAAACTCACCTTGGGTTGCCTCCCAAGAAGCGCTTGTTTTGCGTCGCTAGCTTGACGTAAAATAGCTCATTCCAGATGATATGTTGAGATTTCCAGGACGGAAACCCCTTCAATATAGTGCTTGAGCCTCTGACCATTCACCTTAAACGCCCCTTGATCACCAAGAATCTCAATTGCACCATGTGGGTACACTTTGGTCACCGTGAATGGTCCGGACCACCTTGACTTCAACTTTCCAGGGAAAAGTTTAAGGCGTGAGTTGAAAAGTAATACCTTCTCTCCCACCTTGAACTCTCTTCTCAGTATGTGGTGATCGTGCCACTTCTTGGTTTTCTCCTTATAAATCCGGGCATTTTCATAGGCATTAAGCCTAATCTCGTCGAGCTCATTCAGTTGCAACAGACGCTTCTCTCCAGCAGTTTTTAGATCAAAGTTCAGCTTTTTGATAGCCCAATACGCCTTATGCTCGAGCTCGACGGGCAAGTGGCAAGCTTTTCCAAACACCAATCTGTACGGAGACATGCCTAAAGGAGTCTTGAAAGCAGTCCGGTATGCCCAGAGTGCATCTTCTAACTTCCTTGCCCAATCTTTCCTTGTTGAATTCACCGTCGTCTCCAGAATGTGTTTCAGTTCTCTGTTGGAAACTTCCACTTGCCCGCTAGTTTGTGGATGATAGGGTGTAGCAACTCGATGCTTAACTCCATATCTGGCCAGCAACGTGTTCAACTCCTTTCCCATGAAGTGTGTCCCCTCGTCACTGATGAGAACTCGAGGGACTCCGAATCTGGTGAACACGTTCTTCCTCAAGAAATTCACCACCGTCTTTGAGTCATTGGTGGGCAACGCCACTGCCTCCACCCACTTGGATACATAGTCGACTGCGACTAAGATATATTTGTTGTTGAAAGACGGCGGGAATGGCCCCATGAAATCCACTCCCCATACATCAAACATCTCTACCTCCAAAATCGAGGTCTGCGGCATCTCCATCCTTGCAGATATGTTCCCTGTTCTTTGGCACCTATCACATTGAGCAACAAAATCACGGGCATCTCGAAATAGAGAAGGCCAATAAAATCCAGATTGTAACACCTTTGCTGCTGTCCTATGAGGTTCAAAGTGGCCTCCTGCGGCCATACTATGACATAAATTTAGCACTGACTTTACCTCACATTCAGGAACACATCTTCTTACCATGGTATCAGCACAATGCTTATACAAGAAGGGGTCTTCCCATATATAATTCTTGGCAATAGTAATAAACTTCTTGCGCTGTTGATAAGACAAATCAGGGAGCTTACCTGTGGCGAGATAGTTCGCAAGATCTGCATACCAGGGAGCTTGTTGGACAAGGAGAGCGTAAAGCTGCTCGTCTGGAAAAGACTCATTGATCTCAACCTTGTCCTTAGGAATGGCCTCAAGCTCAAGTCTAGAAAGGTGATCGGCTACCAGATTAGCCGAACCTTTCTTGTCCCGAATTTAAACGTCGAATTCCTGCAAAAGAAGAACCCAACGAAGCAATCTCGGCTTGGCCTCCTTCTTTGAAAGAAGGTGTCGTATAGCTGCATGGTCAGTGTACACAACAGTTTTCGATCCCATCAAATAAGATCGAAAATTATCAAAAGCAAACACCACAGCAAGCAGTTCTTTCTCAGTCGTGGAATAGTTCAATTGTGCATCATTAAGAAGCTTACTTGCATAGTACACCGCATGCAACTTACCTTCCTTCCTCTGCCCCAAAACTGCCCCGACTGCATAGTCGCTAGCATCGCACATAATTTCAAATGGTAAAGTCCAGTCGGGTGCAGTGATAATGGGGGCAGAGGTTAACTCCTTCTTAAGTCGATTGAAGGCCTGCAAACACTCATCAGAGAAGTTAAACACAGTATCTTTGGCCAACAAATCACATAAAGGCTTGGTGATCTTTGAGAAGTCTTTAATAAATCTCCGTTAAAAACCGGCATGACCTAAAAAACTTCTAATTCCTTTGATTGTGCTGGGAGGGGGAAGTTTTTCAATGATTTCAATCTTAGCTTTTATCAACTTCTATCCCCCTCGCCGAAATTCGATGACAGAGCACTATACCTTCTGTCACCATGAAGTGACATTTTTCCCAGTTCAAGACTAGATTAGTCTCTTCACATCTCTGCAAAACTCTAGACAGGTTAGCCAAGCAATGTTCAAAGCTAGTACCAAAAGTCGAGAAGTCATCCATGAAAACTTCAAGACTCGATTCTAACATGTCAGAGAATATGGCAGGCATGCACCGCTGAAAGGTTGCTGGTGCATTACATAATCCAAAAGGCATTCTACGATATACAAAAACACCAAAAGGACATGTAAAAGCAGTCTTCTCTTGATCCTCCGGTGATACTGGGATCTGAAAATAACCGGAGTAACCATCTAGGAAGCAGTAGTGAGAATGACCCGCTAACCGTTCGAGCATTTGATCAATAAAAGGAAGAGGGAAGTGATCCTTTTGGGTCGCCTCATTCAGCTTCCTATAATCTATACATACTCTCCAACCCGTAACAGTTCGGGTAGATATCATCTCATCCTTATCGTTTCTCACTACTGTCATTCCTCCCTTTTTAGGGACCACATGCACGGGACTAACCCAAGTACTATCAGAGATAGGGTAAATAATACCTGCATCCAATAGCTTCATTACCTCTTTATGCACTACTTCTTTCATGTGCGGATTTAGTCTCCGTTGTGCCTGGACGGAGGGCTTGGACTCCTCCTCTAGAAGGATCTTATGCATACAAAATGCTGGACTAATGCCTTTGATGTCGGCAATAGTCCAACCTAAAGCCTGTATGTGCTGGCGTAAGACCTTCAAGAGCTCCTGTTCCTGCGAATCAGTCAGTGTAGCAGAAACAATAACAGGTAAAGTGAAATTTTCTCCCAGATATGCATACTTAAGGTGACTAGGCAATGGTTTTAGTTCCAATTCCGGAGGCTGGATCCGAGATGGAACCATTTTCTCTGGAAACTTAGCCTTTTCATCACCTTCCACCTGCATAGGCAATGCCTCGAGCATTTGTGCCCTCTTTGACACGGTTAGCTCATCAAGTTCATTATCAGAATCATCAAACTCAGAATCAACATCATAATCATTGTTCAAAACAGCATCAGTGCATGATTCTATGATATCCACCGCAAACACATCACTAGAGTCATTAGGGTACTTGCATGGTATACATTGAATTTTACCTCTTCCCCACAGACTCTGAATGTCAGCTCGCCCTTTTGGACATCTATGAGAGCACCCCCCGTCACTAGGAAGGGTCTCCCAAGAATGAGAGGTACTTCCCTGTCCTCCTCCATCTCCAGAATGACGAAGTCGGCGGGGAAGATGAACTTTCCCACCTTCACTAGCACGTTCTCCACCACGCCTTTGGGGACCTTTACTGATCGATCAGCCAGCTGTAGAGTAATTCGAGTCGGCTTGATCACATCTTGGAGTCCCATCTTCTTATAAACAGAATATGGCATGAGGTTTATGCTGGCTCCAAGATCACAAAGAGACTTTGTAAACTCCGTCTCACCAACAATACATGGGATGGTGAAGCTCCCTGGATCTTCCCTCTTCTCTGGCAATTTATTTTGGATAACAGCACTACACTCTAGTGTGAGTGTTACTTTCTCCAAATCAGTCCATTTTCTCTTCTTTGTCAACAATTCCTTAAGAAATTTGGCATATGTGGGCATTTGCTCAAGAGCTTCAGCTAGCGGAATGTTGATGTGCAATTGCTTGAAGAGATTCACAAATTTTTTGAAGTTCGGGTCCTCCAGGGGCTTCATCAACCTTTGAGGGAATGGTGCGGGTGGGTCATAAGGTTTTAGCTCCTCCCTCTTTGCTTTTTCCTCTTTTTGAGGTACACGGGCATCATGCTTTTGCACAGGCAAACCGCTTTCATTTTGCCTGTGCAAGGCTGATTCTTCATCTTCTGCACCAGATCTTTCTCCCGGTGCTTCCTCTTCTGCCTCTGGTGCCTTTTTCGAGCTGCTAGGGTCTTCCAAGGCCTTACCACTCCTCAATGTCACTGCCACAACTTTAGCATCTTTTGGATTCCTCTCGGTATTAGCCGGTAATGTCCCAGGAATCCTGCCCTGCATATCCGCCAGAGTTTGAGCCATCTGTCCCATCTGCCTTTCCATAGCTAGCATAGAAGATTGTAAATTATTGTTGATGGCTAGCTGTTGAGTGACAAACTGATCCAGGCCCTTCAGATTATTGTCGGTTTTCTGCATGTGAGCCAGAAGCAATTCTTCAAGTTGTGGTTTCTTCTCTGGTTGAGGTGGAGGTTGTTGTTTCTGCATGCCTGGAGGTGGAATGTTGCGAGCACCATTTGGGTTGTTGTTCGCCCAGGAAAAGTTAGGATGCTTCCTCCATTGTGGGTTGTAGGTATTCGAATACATACCACCCTGGCCTTGATTTCTCTGATTGTTGATATAGTGCACATCTTCCACCTGATCAGCCACCAGTGGACATAGATCCCTGTGATGAGCACCTTCACATAATTCGCAATAAGCAACCTCCTCCTGTCTACCAAGAGCCAACTTAGCCAGCCTTCGTTCGAGTGCATCGAACTTGGAATCCAGCTTAGCATCAATCTTTGCTTCTAAGCTTGCAACTCTGTCTACCTCATGCAAGCCTCCTCTCCTTCGAATGCCGGTCTCACTACCCCATTCAGTATCTTTAGAGCATATCTTCTCCACCAGTTCATATGCTTCAGGTGCTTCCATTCTTGTGAAACCATTCCGGGAAGCATTGTTCAGAGCATCTCGGTATTGCCTTCTGATTCCGTTGAAGAAAATGGAGATCACGTTCCAATCTTCCAGACCATGGCTCGGGCATCTCATTAGAAGCTCCTTATAGCGCTCCCATGCTTCGGTCAGACTTTCATCCTCAGCTTGTTTAAAAGTGACAATTTCCTCTTGCCTCTTCATTGCCTTGGCAGGAGGAAAGTACTTATCCAAAAAGGTCTTCTCAAGCTGACCCCATGTTGTGATGGAACGGGGTGTCAAGTTCTGGAACCAGTGGGATGCATTCCCTAGCAGAGAAAATGAGAACATCCGAAGACGGATGGCATCATCAGACACAGCTGGGCTCTTCATTGTGTCACATATGTTTGCAAACCGGCGAAGATGTTCATGAGGATCCTCAGTGCTGGCCCCTGAGAAGGTGTACCCATTCGTGATCATATTGATGAAGGCTGGGGCAATTCCCATGTTTGCATCCCCAGCCGGAATGACAACACATGAAGCTCGGGCTCCAGTCCTCCGATTCAGACGAGCCCTGATCGAACGATCCTGTTCAGCCATGATGACAGGCTCGATGACGCGCGGCGGTGGTGTAGGTGGTGTAGGGATGACAGGTGGTGTCACCTGCCTTCTCGGTTGACGATTCTGAGTTAGGGAAGGCCTAGGAGTTGTGGATGTGGTAGGCTGCTTCCCTAACTTGGCCTGCTTCCTATTCTGTCGGCAGGTCCTCTCGATCTCGGGATCTAGTGGCAGTAAATTGCCAGTCGTCCTCCTTGGCATGCACAAGGAGGATTAACCTGAAAAATTCACCTGCACACTAACACCCAGATCAAAAAAGTTCACTCACAAAAAATCAACAAAAATAAGGTATGGCAGTCCCCGGCAACGGCGCCAAAAACTTGATAGGGCGAAAGCGTATATGCCAATTTCCTATCTCGTAGTAAACCGGAAAGTCCGGGTATCGTCTCTTAGGGACTGGTACAACCTTATATTCTATCAATTCTATGGAGCAAACTATAGGTGAAAATGGTTTGAGTGAAGAAACTACTAGCTAATAATTAAACAAAACAAGCAAATTAAAGTTGTCGGGGAAAATCAAGGGAGAAAGCTCTGGGAGAAACACCGGGATTCACTACCTATCCTATCCAGATTAATTCACATAATCCAATCAATTTAATCCAACTCTCTACAGCCAGGGTATCACGAATGTGCTAGCTATCCCTGTCGGGCATTACTACGTACTAAACAATTAATTCAAATCCTACTGTCGTAGCTCAATGACTTAATTATTTAGCCTGAAGACCGATATCCTATTTAAGACCGCATAGCACCTTATTTAATCCACTGTCGCTTCGATAAGTTACTATGTCACATGAAATATGTTTAGTTAATAGGGTTTCACTGTCGCTAATAACCTAATCAACTACAAATCGATGTATTGGTGGCCAGTCAACACAAAGCATTAAGCAATTCCATGCAATAGAGATTGGAAGAAAAGAATCATAAATCAATCCATCAAATCAAGAAATAGCTACATCCTATGGTGTTTCCCCCAGAAATTGGGATTTAGTTCATGACGAAATTAAGATAAATCGATAGGGTTTTGTTCATCATATTCTAAATCAACAATAAACAACTAATTTGGTTCAGAAAATCCAACCAAATAATCGCTCTCGTTGAACTCAGCTCGAGCCACTTTGAAGAAGTCGATTGTCGAACCGTTGTCCCTGGCTCTCGATCGCTGCAAGCGCCGTTTGCTGCCTCTTTCCCTTGCCTTTAATTGCCTCTCGCCCCAGCCTCTCGAGAATTCCCCCTCTTCCACTTTTATTTCGTTCCCCAAACTCCTGCTGCCTTCTCTTTTCTTATTCCCAGACTTCCGCCCAAAACCACCTTCCCTAATTGCCTCCTCTCCAGAGAATTTTATTGCCAAAGGATTCCTCCCGCCGCCAGCTTTGTCCACCTCCACAAAATAGAATTCCGGCCCACTTCCTCTAATTCATTCCCCCTCCAAAATTTCTTCCGTCCAAAACTCCAAATTAAGTCTACTCCAAAAATTCCCTCGGCCCATTAATTCCAGTCCCGGTTCAACTCCTCAGTAAGTTCCGGTCCAATGTACATCCAGTCCACTTGAATTATTCTATCCACCAATGCAAATTTCTCGTTTCATTTACCTGAAATATATAAAACATTTGGCACTTGATGGTAATGGTTTTATAACCATTCCAGGCTTAGTTGGACCTCAAACAAGTATTATAGGTCTCAAACATATTATGAAATAATCACATTAAGCACATGGAATCGATATGTTTTCGACAATTATCAGTCACTCGAATTGCTACAAAATTTCATGTTTGGTCAGTCGAATTGGTTTATTCCATTCGTAGTCACTTAAATTAGTTGAACAATCCAACTTTGGTCAGTCTCCATTAACCTCCGTCAAACTCCGTTAGTACCGTCAGTTAACTGCAGACGTGGCTAACAGAGTTGCTTAGTCATCCTATTTTAACCAGAAAAATAAAAATAAAAAAGACAGGCCACATCATTAACCCCTCCATATCATAAACTCAACCCAAACCCAATCAACCCCTGAACCGACCCATTCACCCATTCCCCCTCTTCTTCCCCAGCTCCGACCCCATTCAATCTCCCAAACCCTATTATTGAGCGCCTAATTTGCACCAAAATCCCAGCCCCTCCCCCCCCCCCCCGGTCGCTCTTCATCGCCGTCGAAGCCCTACAAGGCCGCCTTCGAGCTTGCTCCTCCCCGTCTCTCAACTCCTCACAGAGCACCGCGTAACATTCTCATAAGAAGATCCGCCGCTCTCCATCGCTTGCCGAGCCATCCCGGCTAGCTCCGTCGCTCTCTTCCTCATCGCTTCACACTCCTCGTCGTCGCCCACCACTCTCTACACTGCCCTCACCACATCCTCCCTCTTGACCGCCGCCGCTTCGACCTCCTCCCAATCCACCATCATTCGCTACTCCACTCCCAGACTAACACCGATCCCCAGCACTTCGACAGCCAGCTTCTCGTTCACAAACTGGTCCCCGAGCAACAACCACGTAATCAACAGCACTCCCGCGACGCAACAGATTTTCCCATTCCCACCTCCCCCTTTCTTCAATTCCTCGACATACTCTGTCTCCAGCTATTCAAAGCTATTCATGATCACTCTGTTAGATTCTGATTCCGCTTTCAGCATCTGAAGCCTGATCCCTCTATTCTCCATCCTGAACCGCATGGGCAACTGATTTCTGGTGAACTTGATTCGATCGAGTCTGGGAAGAGAGAAGTAATCTGAATCTGACTCGGGGTATCAATACTCTCTGTATCTACCTTTCCTCCATCGCCATCCAACCGTCTTACCAAAAATTTGACTCCGCCACTCTCTGCCTATATAATCCCCTCTTCCCCCTACCAAACCCCACATTAAATCCCACTGCGAAATCATCTTATCCCCTGCTTAGTTACCCGCGCAAGCAAAGAGAGCCAAAACCCCCTGTTTTCCAAAAACAATTTCTCTCTTCGTCCTAGATTTTTACTCGACATGGCTCGTGCTTCTGGTGTTGTGTTGATTCTATTGGTTGTCATTTCCGCTTCGTTCGTCTCTAACGCGGAGGTGAGGAAGCTGCTGGTAACGAGCAGCAGCGGCGGCAGTGGCGGAGACAGGATTAAGAACTACTCCTGTCCTTTTTTCAAAATATAAAAATTAATAATATTCAAATAATTCATTAATAGATAAATAAATAGCGATTAATACAATTATTGTTTGCATAAACAACCACGACGAGTTTTCATATTATGAGAGAATTACAAAATACATTAATTGTTTACACTCTTAAGTAGGGATGGCAATGGTAGGGTCGGGTGAGGGTTTACCCTATACCAACTCCTAACCCGCCGGGTAGAGCCTCCTAAAATACCCGACCAAATAACCATCGGGTATGAAAATGAAGTAACCATACCCTACCCACCGGGTAACCATGGGTATTCGGGTAACGATGTGTACGAATCCTAAAATATAAACTTATACACATATATGCACATACATAGGGTTGTTCATTAAAAATTCTCAATACTTGTAACTGTTCTAGCTTCAACAATCCACACAAATAAAAACAGCAAATACATAATAATTGTTCTTGCTTCTGCAATCCACACAAACAAAAACACAATACATCATATTTGTTCTAGCTTCAACAATCCACACATAAACAAATACATCAAAGACAATATTAGAACCAAACCACATCAAATGCTCATTGTTTAACTTATGTTTCATGACATCCATCAAGACATCATTAGTAGAATAATTATCCAAGGTATTCTTAGATACCTTTGTGTCAATATCCCAAGCAAGTACAGTTTCAAGAAGAGCCTGAGCAAGCACCTCACTTGTGTGTGAGCAAGGAAAATCGACTGCTGGGTAGGATTAGGGCTAGGAAAATTGACCTTTTGGTTAGCGGGGCGGGTATAACAGGGCGGGTATTATCGAGTACCATACCCATACCCTACCCTTTATTTTGAAACCAGATATTACCCATACCCGCCCCTTAACCAGTCAAAGAGGGTAATTACCCTCGTTGACCGGTTACGGTCGGGTAGGGTACCCATGGTTACGGGTTGGATTGACATTCCTACTCTTAAGTGAGCCTCTTTCGATATATCCCACTAAACAATCATTAACAAACTAATCATCAATTTGACTTCGAAACTTGTTCTGAATATATCAATCTAAAAATGCTCTTTTTACGTTCGAAGTTGCAACTGGTAGTATCAAAACTAATTCAGAAGCAAATAAACTGACCGATATAACCTATGCACTTTTGTCTCCACCATGATCTGAGATCATTTATCAATTCCTTTCAATCCAACAAATCTCTCATCAGCCATAAAATAATTATAATACCCAATAATCCGTTGTCGAATAATAGTGTCATGAATGAAACCAATAAATTAATTATATTTTGGCAATTACTGAACAAGTAATGAATTATAGTGTAGTGCCAACATATCCTTATATTACTTGTAGGTGTTGAGTTTATTCTGAGTTCAAACATATGTGGGTTATTTTTTACCCTCCCAAAATTTTCCATTGTCTGGGACAAGGGCAAACTGCTCTCCCTCCGCCTATGGCGGCGGGGGTGGAGCAATCAGTGTGCAAACTCTGTTCCAGAGCTTGCTTTTAAGTGTCGTTCCGAAGGGTGTTGTCCCGACTTCTTCTCCGAGCAAGAAGGGTGAATTCGCGACGTTGGATATTATGGAGCGTTTCTAGAGGCAAACTCACGAGTCCAACCCCGGGAATGAATTTGTGTCATGCCATCGCCGCTGCATAGTTTCAACGAGCGAAGATGAAGAAGAGGAATATGGTAAATCAACAGCGGACTCTGCAATTTCTTCCTCCGCTGATAACTCCTTTTTGTAAGTTTTTACTTTTTATTAAAAATAATTAATATGATAACTCATATAGACAAAGTAAGTGTAATGATGAGGTGATAAAATAAAAAATAAAAAATATTTTTTTCTAAAATTTCCACGTCATCTAGTTAACAGTGAAACTTTATAGTTGACTACCACGTAGGACAAATTTAACGGAGTGTAACGGTCGGTGACTAGCGGTGAAACGATTCGTAAAGTTAATGGCGAATAAGAAAGAAAAGTAATTCGAGTGACAAACGTGAAAGATTTGTATAATTTGAGTGACCAAACGTGTAATTAAGCCTTTAAAATACTATATAAAGGTATCAAAAGCATAAAAACAC
Organism: Linum trigynum; assembly: GCA_964030455.1. Lineage (NCBI taxonomy): Eukaryota > Viridiplantae > Streptophyta > Magnoliopsida > Malpighiales > Linaceae > Linum > Linum trigynum. The sequence goes on from OZ034821.1 coordinate 8,975,839, forward strand.
AAATAGAGGCTACTAAACACATATTTGAGAAAATACTAAACAATTCCAAGTCTTAATGGATAAACATATGCATAAATGATACAAAATATGCCATGAAATGAGGTTATAAAAATATATATGTTTTACGTGTCATTACATACCCCTAGGCCCCCGTCATGAATCTCATACAAACAACTTTTTGTTTTCATACTACCACAGGCATCGAGTGAAATTTTTTACACCAAGTCCAATGCCATGAATCTCAGCATACATCTTGCATATTCCTCAAAAGTTGAAGTGGTCGTACCCGATAAGGTTGATGAACTCATTCAGAGGAAGTCCACTTTGGATATCCTGGAGAAAGCTGGAGGTAAGAGGGGTTCGACCTGGCTTGTCCAGACTCCAGAGTGGAAAAAAAATCACAATGCTCATTAGCTTAGGTTGGTGACGTAGATGCTTACTAATAGTTAATTGAATGAATTCTTTACTCAACTAGCACGATATCCGATGTCACATTGTACAATGAATGTTCTCAGTTAGTTTGTGCACACCCTAATCTTGATCACATTGTTGCGGCATGGCGAGTTCTGCATTACTTACTATCATCGGGCATACTATGAATTTGTTTTTTAATTCGTGAGTCTCAACAGCTTTTTTTATTATAGTTATGTCTATTAGGTATATAGGTCACCGGGCCACATGGCAATTAACCTAGTTGTTACATACAATTGGCTTTGGTCAGATCTTAATATAGACTTTATACAAACGTGACATATTTCGGGTAGTTATCATAAATAGTCAAAAATCTTTGCACTTAGTACAAAATAGTCACAAACCTTTCATTTGTAACGATTTGGTAACAAAAGTATGAACTTGTACAAAATGGTCACTTCTGTTAATCTCTATCCAATTTTCTGTTAGATTTGCCTTGTCAGCGTCCACGTCATTAACAAAATTCATAAAAAACCAACCAAAAAACCGAAACCAACTCGGCACCCGTAACCAACCTGACCCCACCCTAAGACAAAACTATTGTCCCTCACCTCGGATCTCTTGCCGCCGTCCACCATCTCGCGGTCGCAGCTCGACCTGGCCTTCTCTCTCATCCTCAATGTCCGTCGCGAAACTTCTCAAAATCTCAGGCCTCCTTCCTCAATTAACCCCCATGAGGTATTCTCGATTTAACTCTCTTGATCTCCCGATGATTCATGGTGGAGAACTGTCCTCGACGGAATCTCTCCTCCTCCTCCGTGTCTCTTCAACTTCATTCGCCTCTCTTTCATTTTTTTTGGTAATGGGCATCTCATTAAATTAATTAAAAGTTAAAACTTAAAACACAGAGGGGGGGGAAACAAACAGGAACGAAGTGATTTCGTTCCAATTGGCACAGGCGAGATTATACCTAGCTAAGTTTGCCTCTCTTCCATTGAACCCAAATGGTGGGTGATGATTTTGTTCCCGCTGCTACCCGTAACCCCTCCTTCAGAGTATTACTACGGCGGTGCATCCAGTTCCATCCCATTCACCTGGGAATCCGCACCTGGAACTGCGAATCACAACATGTTTGCCACCTCACCGACTGCGCTGCCTTCCTTCTACTCGTTCTACAATGAATCCCACCGCCGTCGCTTTCGCTCCTCCGCCGCCATTAGATTGTCAAACTTCCTCTTCAGAGCCCTTATCCCCAAAACCAGTGCTGCTCGGGGGTTGAGGTCCTCTGGCGATGTGGAGATGGCGGCAGAGAGGGAGAGGAGAGAGAGGAATTGTTTGGGTTGGAATTGGGGGCTGGTTGGTTTGGTTTTATTTATTTTTTATTAATTCTTTTGATGAAATGGATGCTGACGAGATGGTTGACTAGACTAAATTAACAGATTTTTTTGACGGAGATAGACGGAATGATCGTTTTGGTATATGGTCAAAAGTAAGTTACCGAATTGTTACAAATTAAAAATTTATAACCGTTTTGTACTAAATGTAAAGGTTTGTGACCGTTTATCTTAATTACCCCATATATCAGACACAGGGTCACTTACCCAATCAAATGAAACAGGGAGACTGCGGTCTGCGGCAAAGGAAACAAAGAACAACAGCTTAAAACGAAGCAAGAAAGCGATGGGCAACCGGCCAATCTCGTGAGCGTCGAACCAACCCAAATTGAGACTAAAAAAAGTTTGGGTAAATACAATTTAATATCCAAACCTTTCATTTTAAACAAAATAATAGCCAAACCTTTACGAAAACAATCTAATATCCAAATCGTCAACTTTCCGTTCGTTTGACCGTTAGTTGACACTTCAAAAAAGTTCGAAGTACGACGCTTCATCAATATCCACCGATATCTTCACTGGAAAACCACCAACATATCGTGGTTCCAAACCCGAGAAGTCCATGACTCCACCATGATGGTATAGAATATCTAAATATTTAGTCATCTGCAATGCCAAAACAAGAAAACAAAGTTGTATTGCGACAATTTCCCCTAAACAAAGCTTTTTTGAAGTGTCAACCAACGGTCAAACGGACGGAAAGTTGACGATTTGGATATTATATTGTTTTCGAAAAGGTTTGGCTATTATATTGTTTAAAATGAAAGGTTTGGATATTAAATTGTATTTACCCAAAAAGTTTTATATATTCCACTTTTCCCCCTCCATTCCTTCCTAAGGCCGAGTCCAATGGGCACCCCATTTATGGGGGAATCTGCAAAAATGGAGGAGGAGATGGTCCAATGGGGAGGTTTCGATATCCAAAAATGGAGGATCCTGCAAATGGAACTCCAAATTTGGGGGTGGAAATGGGGATCCCCAAATATAGAGGCTCACCAAAGCCCGCCACGTGGCTTTTCTTTTTCTTTTTAAGATTTTAGGGGTTAATTGAGAGTTTAATTAGGGGATTAGTTAGGGATTTAATTAAATCAATCATTTTCAAGTGTTGTGTATAAATCCAAATTAGGTACATAATTTTTTGTCAAAAAAATTCGGACTCGGAATTTAACAAAATTCTATAAAAAAATTTGTATTTAAAAATGATGATGAACTATACAAAAATTAACATGAATAAATTATATTAAGGCTACGATAAGTACATTTTTAAGTAAATGGAAAAACTAAAAAAATGAAAATCCCCAAATATAGAGATTGAAGCATTGAAGCAAAAGAAGGGAAAATGGAGATCAGTCCCCAAATTTGGAGATGAATGCCCCAAATTTGGGGTTTTGTATTGGACTTGGCCTAATATGACTCTCCTCAAATGCTTCTTCACACGTCCCATCTCCCCCCTCTCTCTCTCTCTCTCTCTCTCTCTCTCTCTCTCTCTCTCTCTCTCTCTCTCTCTCTCTCTCTCTCTCTCTCTCTCTCTCTCTCTCTTTCTTCTTCTTCCCTTGCCACTCCAGTCGTCGCCGATGAAATGATTTCGCCTCCCTACCTCAGTCTAGGGGTGGGCAACGGGAAACGAGTATTTGGGTATACCCGTACCCTTCCCGTTTTTTAAGGGTTACGGGTACCCATATTACCCGTAGTATTATAAACGGATGGGACTTGGGATTGTACATTCTTAATATGGGTACCCGCGGGTTATCCGCGAATACCCATTTGGGTAATATGGGTACCCGTTATACCCATTCAATACAAAGGCAGCCCAACCCAATTCAGAACCCATTGGCCATTTCGGCCCTCACCCTTGCAATTTAAATTCCATTTGCCATTTGGGCCTAGGGCCCTTACCCTTTCAGTGAGACTAAGCTTCTCTGCTATAGATTTTAGCTTCCCATGAACCTAAAAATTTGGATACTTTCTGCATTCAGCAACACAAGAAAAGTAGCAGCATGCCTCCCATTTGGTTGTGTTGAATGAAACTTCTTATTTGATAATTTGGTGCTTGGAATGCTTTATTTCTATGTGTTGTGATTGTTCATGAATGTGTTATTTACAAACCGAGTATTTGTGATTGGGATGTATTTTGTGTCTTGTGATTGTTAAACAAATACAAGTTAAGTTTAAACTTTTGTTAAAATTTTGGGTATTTATGGGTAGTATGGGTACCCGTTATCCCTCCCGTACGGGAAATGGGTACCCATTTCCCATATGGGTTTGGGATATGAGAAATGAGATGGCCTTTGGTCTCCAAACGGGACTGGGTACCCGTTTAAAACGGGATGGGTATCCCGTCCCGTCCCGTTGCCCACCCCTATGCCACACTCCCTCTCCGTCAACTCCTCCCTCCGCTTCCTCATCGCCTCAGCTTTCCGGAGCTTGTTTAAGCCGCCGTTAGCTACTTCTCCGGCCGCTGGTCACTATTGCCGGCGATAGCTGAAACAGGAAAAGAATAAAAAAGAGAGCAAGACAGAGAGAATAGGAGAGAGATTAAAAGAAAGTAGCCTCTAACTTCTCTTCAGCTCTCAGTTTATTTCTCTTGTTTCTTTCGGCTGCTTTCTCGATTCTACCTCTCTGCCGTCGTTTGGTATCTAGTCTGTGAAGTTTACAAGAAGTTTCCACCTGTGATCGATCAGCAGCCGTCCGATTGCTCCATTCTCTACCACGAATCGGCGATCGATTATGTAAATTTCCTGCTCGCTTAGTACGGTAAGCTAATTTGAGCTGAATTAGCTTCGAAATTGAGCTGAGTAGGGACAACAAGAAGTGCGTCCCTGAAGCTGATTGTGAGCATGTTGGATCTTAATCTGAATGTGGAATTGGCCGAGTCGACTCACTACTCCGACTCGGCTTCTTTCATGGAGGAGGACAAGTATCAGTGCCATCGCCAGCTTCCGGAGGCATCGGAGACGTCTAACTCATCGGTAGTCAACACCGATGCGTCGAGCAACGATGACTCGTGCTCCACACGCGCCTACACCGGCGACGCTGCTAACAACAACAACAACAAACTCATGAATGGCACCGCCACCATCATCTGCCCCTTCAACTTCGATATTCTGAAAGTTTGTGGCGGTGGCGGAAACGAGAATGACGAAGACGGCATCGTTGTCACCAAGGACTTCTTCCCCGTTAAGCAAAACTCTGCGGGACGGTACGGGTCCCCGGCACGGGCGAATTGGATTGATCTGACGTTCGAGAGGCAGCAGGAGATCGCCAGTGGCGGACCGGTGCGGGTGATTCAGCAAGCCGCACAGCAGCAGGCGAAGAAGAGAAGGAGGGGTCCCAGGTCTCGGAGCTCGCAGTACAGGGGAGTTACCTTCTACAGACGGACTGGCAGATGGGAATCTCACATCTGGTACTCCTTCTGTATTCATCGTTACTTCAACTTCTTCGGAGTCTCCGTGGTCTTCTTATCGAATTCCTATTGGCTTTTGATTGGCTGATGTAGTGAATTTTGAATTGGCTAGCTTAGTTCGGGGTCAAGTTTTGGTTGAATCCGAATTGAATTTGTGTGCCCGTGTCTCGTTGAAACTACCGAGTTGCCACCTAAACCTAAATTTTCTTGGGCGCAAATAGGATGTAATGCGAAATAAGAGAATGTCTGTTTGGTTAATGAGTTTTTTTCTTCCATTTTCCTTCACTCATTTCAGGGACTGCGGGAAACAGGTGTATCTGGGTAGGGATGCTACCTGCTCCGTTGGTTTCCCTGTGGTTTAAGTTTGTATTGAAGAAGAAACATCTTCACTTCTGTTTGCTATCGATGGGATGTAGTTTAATGGTGTCTAGTTTCGAATTTACAGGTGGATTTGACACGGCTCATGCTGCTGCAAGGTACCAATTCTAGTTATGCAGAACATCTCAGAATTTGAAATTTTTTTTATTTACTAATCTCTGGTTCAATCTCGAACTATGCTTTTGTAAGACATACCTTTCTATTCTCTTTGGTGTTCAGGGTCTATGATCGAGCTGCAATTAAGTTCAGGGGAGTTGATGCTGATATCAACTTCAGCCTTGGCGATTATGAGGAAGACATGAATCAGGTTTGGGAGATAGGGGTAGTTGTAGAAATTGATTATCTGAGTTCTCTATAGGCTTAGAAGATTGTGTCTTATGCTGCTTTGTGTATCAGATGAAGAATCTGACCAAGGAAGAATCTGTGCACATACTACGCCGACAAAGCACAGGTTTCTCTCGTGGGAGTTCGAAATTTCGAGGAGTGACATTGCACAAATGTGGCCGGTGGGAAGCTAGAATGGGACAGTTCCTCGGCAAAAAGTGAGAATTCGTTATCCCTAAATTCACTCCGTGGTTTGTATGTTTGGAAATGCTAGATTGTGCTTATCAAATGAGTGCTTCAATGTGATGAAAAGAATTTTAGAAGCGTAGTTGGACAAACAAATTACTGCTTTAGTTTCTGCTTTGTTTGGGGAAATTTTTTAAAGATGTATCTTTTCAAAGATGAAATAATTGCGCTATGGTGTTTTCACCTGGGAGATTACAATGCTTGCGTGCAGGTATATATATCTTGGGCTGTTCGACAGCGAGGTAGAAGCTGCAAGGTCCTAATGAACATTGATTACACCCTACTACTGATAGTTTATTACCATAAATTCTCTCGACCTCAATACGGTCCCATCCAATGTGTGTCTCCATTTTGGTTTTCTGGAAATCAGGGCTTATGACAAGGCAGCCATCAAGTGTAATGGAAGGGAGGCTGTGACCAACTTCGAGCCTTGTACATATGAAGGGGAGATGCCTTCTTCTGAGGCTAGTTCTGAAGGTTAGCTACTGTGCACGAATGGAGTGTATTTGGGTCTGGTGTACTTCTGGTGGTTCTGGATAAACTCGTTTCTCTATATGGTTTCAATGCAGGAACTGGCCACAACCTTGACCTTAACTTGGGAATATCCCCTCCTTTTGCCTTTGCTTCCAAGGAAAATGCGGGCCACCTGCCATTCCACTCAAGACCTCAAGATCGTGACAAGAGTTCAATGGTAAAGCATAACACTGTAATCCCGAAAATTTTGGATTCTATTCCAGGCTAAGGATTCTGCTGCAGTGAACCTATTGAGATTAATGTTTTTTGCATTCACTAGTCTGGTTGTTTAGATCTAGGAACACCGATTTATTAGCTATGAAGTTTTGGCAATGCAACTTAATAGTGTGGTACAACTTTGTCGATATGTAGGTAGAGAACCCAATGGGTAAAATGGTTGGTGATCCACTTTTCAAAGGGTTTGTGAGGACATCATCAGATCACTCAGTACCCTTGAAAGGTGCATATGCCACTTTCTTCCTTGCCGAGGTATGTTCATATTGGTGTGGTCTTATCAAGTTCTGGTCCTATCCTCTTCTATAATATATTGTTCAATGCACTTTGTCTAGTTGTACAACCTAGGGGTCGTTTGGTTTTGGTGATAGTTTGGTTAAGATAGTTACAATGCATGTAATGTCCACAATGCATCGTTTTTTGAATTTTCTGCGCCAACAATACATGCATTGTTTGCATTGTTAAATCTCAAGTTTTCATTGAGATTGTTTGATGGAGATTGTTGTGTTTTTTCTTCTTCCAAATATGTCCCTACCTTTTTATGTGTTGTTTTTTTATATTAAAAATAAAGGGTAAAAGTGACATTTCACTCAAAAAGTAATATAATTTATTTAAATACTACAATAACTATCATAGAAACCAAATGATGTAACTACAATACACCAATTTTCAAACTACCATGATTATGTCAACTTGCTGATCCTACTTTTTTTTCTGGTGTCATCTTTCCTATCCAGGCTGAACTTAGTTTTCCTTTTCATACCTGTACTCCATTTATTGTCCTTATATGTGTTACAATTCAAGTGAAATTTGACTTGGGTGTGAAATAAACAGTGTAAAAGCGAGCCTTAATTTGTTTCCCTTCTTCATGTGATGTTCTTAAAGTTTAGTAGCTTTCTGGGTTCCATTTATTTAGGTTCTTTTTTTTTCCAACCAATCCAATGAATTCCCCAGACGAAACATGCTACTACTCTCATTCTCCATACAGTTAGCAGTCCATTAGCAGAAAACAAATATGTTTCTGCAAGTGGAATTGTGGAAAATGAGGTGGCATAATGTGCAACATAGCCTTCGTGATATATTTAGCGCACTTAAGTAGTCACTGAAATTGATTACTGCTGTATTTTTTTTCCCCAGGAAAAAGCCACCACAGAGAAGACGATAGAACATCAATATCAACAAGCTTCTTCTCATGGGCTCCCCCACAGCTGGGCGTGGCAAATGCATGGGCAACAGGTCGCAGCTACTACCCCAATGGCATTGTTCTCTACGACCACTGCAGCATCATCAGGATTCTCAACTTCAGCTACCCTTCTTCGTCATCCCTCGAAACCTTTCAACCACAACACAGCGGCAGCAGCAGCAGCAGCCCACGGCTTTGATTTCGTACCATCTCCAGTGGTCATGGCTGCCAACGACTCTACGTTCTTCTACTCGATGAAGCCTCCCCAGGCTCCCTCCCTATAAAACCAAACCACACCAGGCTCTTATTCTTCTTCACTGTGAAGCACCAGTAAGCAAAGAAGAAAAAGGCACATGTTCTCCGAGTTGATGCACTTTCCAGACTATGCATTTTATACTGATATTCTTCTAGTTGAATTACTGCGACTCTCTGCAATGCTTGGAGCCCAGCCTCTTGTTTGGCTGATCAGTTCCCCTCAGAAGTCAGAATTATGGTATAGCTGTTGGAGTTGGTAGTTGATATTTGAATGTAAACTGAGCATACATAACTGTAGCCATACATCAATTCGCTCTGACTCACTCTAAATCTTATTTTGAAGTAATCGGTGTGGGGCTGGTCTCTTCCTGTTGAAATGAGTACTTTAAAAAAAAAAAATTAAGATATAACAATAGAATACAAGAAAAAAATAAGACTACCTTATATGTCCTTTCCCACCCAAGTAACATAATCAAATGAAAGCACCTTTAAATTAAACAGAAAGCACCAAGCTCGATTGACATTTCTATAAACCGCACAAAATTTAGCCTATGTCTAGAGCAGTGATTATCTGATGACAGTCTCTGAACATCGGACCTCCAATAGCATCTGACTCTATTCCTCTGAGAAGCTGGCGAATGACGACTTCAAAGTCTCCTTTCAGTATGATTTCGTGTAGACCAAAGCGACGGATTAAGTTTAAACCATCTCGAGGGGCTAGAAGTTCGGCTACGTATAGGTTGATGATCCCAAGATGTAAACTCATTTACGCTTCGTATGTTCATTTGTCGTTTGTCAAAAGTAGCCACTATTATTGATGGTGCATTCCAATATGAACTGTTTTAAAGCTATGTCTTGAGAAATTATACTAACTCGGAGGGAGAAAACTTGTACATATACAGCTCAAGGACCTACAAATTTGGGTAAATATCTAATTTGTTCACCTATTGGAGAAATTATTTTTCGGGGTGAAACTACACATTTTTGGGATTTGCGTGCTCCATCGATTCTTCCAAACGGCCACTATTAGCACGAGCAAACATATTAATGATGAAGAACACATTAAAATATACTGATTTGATACTATCTTAAGACACACTCGGAGAGCACAGTACAACAGAGAGTTGTATGTTGTGTTCGGGATTACAAAAGTATCAAAGATTTGGATTCTTTATTTATATTTAACAATGTACTAATAGTTCCTTTATTTTAGATCAAATGAACACTAGAATGAGGAAGTTTACAATGCTATATAGCATTGGTGCTATATGTTGTTGCCTTTATGACATAGTTCAGGAAACCGTACCGAAAGTCATACCGGACTCATATGTGGTAGGGTATTTTGTGGTATGACCATGGTTCAACCATTGTGTACCGGTAAAATAACGTTTTTGTAATAATAATATCTATTTTTGTCAAAAAATCGTACCGGTAAAATAAAGGTACCTTTTCGAAGTAATACCGGATAAAACTGGAATATACCGGACAACAAACCTAAATATCCTAATCAATCACATATGAAAATGTTGATACTTTCAAGATCATTCACTTCTAAAATTACACAAATCCCCTCTAAATCTATCACTTCTAAAGTATGGGTTAATTGTATGGTTGGTCACTGAGATTACAACAAAACGTTCATGTTTGGTCACTGGAAATCTTTAAATCCAATCTTGGTCACTCAAATTAGTTAGATGGTTCAAGTTTGGTCACTCTCTGTCCATTTCCGTTAACTCTAGCTTACGTGGCAGTCAACTTTCATAGTTGATCGTTAAATATGTGACGTGGCAACTAAAAAATTATTAAAAATGAAAAAATAATTTTTTATATTTTCCACCTCATTATTACATTCATTAAAAAATAAAAAAAATAAGAAACCTAATTTCTTTTTTACACACCCCAATTCCCTACCCAACCCAACCTCACCACCACCAGAACACAACCTCCAGCCCTGCAGCAGCATTCCTTCCGCTGACGAAATGAAACGCCCAATACACTTGCCTCCATGGGACCTCCTCATGCTCTCCGTCCACTACATCCAGAAGGGTCATCTCTACCAAAAACCCTCCGCCGGCTTGCACATCGTCGAATTCCTCCGCGGGTTGAACCATGCCCTCTCCCTCACACTCTCCCACTTCTACCCACTCGTCGGCTGCCTCGTCACTTCCGAATGCCCCTACGACGAAGGCTCCTACGTCGTCTCCCTCGATTGTGTGAACAGACCCGGAGCCCGATTGATCCACGCCGTCGCGGATCTGACCATCTCCGATGTCCTTTTTCCGACCTACGTCCATCGTCGTCGTTCAATCGTTCTTCGACCATAACTGAGCGATCAACCACGACAGCCACACCATGTCCCTCGTGACAATTCAAGTCACCGAGCTCGTTGACGGAGTTTTCGTCGGGTTCTCCTTCAATCACGCCGTCGGTGATGGGACTTCGTTCTGGAATTTCCTCACTGCCTTATCCGAAACGTTTCGGGAAAAAACCCCAATCTCCCGTCCTTCAATGAACAAACGGTGGTTTTCTGAAGGCCACGGCCCGATAATCCCTCTTTCGTCAGATCAAATCCCTAGCCGCTACGAATCGCCAGAGCTACTCGAGTGCTTCTTCCACTTCTCGGCCGAATCGATTGCTAAAATCAAATAAAAAACCAACTGCCAATTCCGGACCACCAAGATCTCGCCGTTCCAATCCCTATCCTCATTGGTCTAGCGACGCATAACCCGCGCTCGAAATTTCCCTCCGGAGAAGATCACCGGGTGCCGTCTCGCGACCAACAACAGGGGAAGGATGAATCCTCCCATGCATCTTGACTACTTCGGGACCTCGATTAATCCGATGAGGACCTCCGCCCCGGCGGGGGAGCTACTGGGGAACGATTTGGGGTGGGCGGCTTGGCGACTGCAAGAGGCGGTGGTGCGGCACAACGACGAGAAGATTAGGGGGATTTTGTCGTCGTGGTTGGAGTCGCCGGTGGTTTACCGGATGGAGCAGGTGTTCGATACGGATAGTGTGATGATGGGGAGCTCGCCGAACCTGGAAGGAATGTCACTGCCGAGCCGAAGGTTGTATTCCGGTGGTGATGAGGTTTGGTCAGGTAGGGTATTGGGGTGTTAAAAAAAGAATTTTGATTTTTGATTTTTTGATTTTTAATGAATGTAATAATGAGTTGGAAAATATAATTTTTTTTTATTTTTAATAATTTTTTAATTGCCACGTCACATATTTAACGGTCAACTATGAAAGTTGACTGCCACGTAAGCTAGAGTTAACGGAAATGGACGGAGAGTGACCAAACTTGAACCATTTAACTAATTTGAGTGACCAACATTGAATTTAAATATTTCCAATGATCAAACATGAATTTTTTTGTAATCTCAGTGACCAACCATGCAATTAACCCTCTAAAGTATTGACTTTCGCTCGTTAAAATAAGTATGTCCTTACTTCAAATATATATTAAATATTAATAATTATCTCATATTGTTATATTAAAATATCCAAAGTACAAAAGGGTTTAATTTCCATCTCTCTCACGAACTCACTCTCATATTGTCATAGTCTCCCCCGATCCCCTCTCTATCGCTCTCTATCTTCTCTCTCACATCCCAAATAATCTGTTCCCAAATCATCTGTTACTTTTTATTTTCGATTTCTTCCTCCTACTGCATTTGTATCGGCGATACCTAGTTTCCTCATCCTGATCTACTTCCCAATCTCGATTTGTGAAAGTCAAATTTCCACGAATTTTTTTTTATAAAGTTGACGCCGACGAGACAGCAACGACGATTATAAAGAACACGGTGCTTATGAAGAGAAAAAGCACGCCGGTGAAGGATAATCACAGATATGGAATTGAGAGCCTGAGATTTTGTGTTTTTTTAATATTGATTTTTCAGTACCGGCGGTCCAACTAACCGTCCGGTATATCGCGGTAGACGGTTGAAATATAAAATATCGGCCGGTATGGGTTTTTCCCTATTTTGGTTGTGTCGTACCGTCACAGCTCCGGTTTTCAACATTTGCGGTTGTACCGCCCGGCACAGCACGGTTTCCTAATCTTTTATGTTACAACTTGGAGTTGGAGTTGTACTTTTAAATTATGATACAACTTTAGATTGTAACTATATTTTTTTGCACAAATACTTTTATCGTACAACTTGAACTTATACCTTTATGTGATGGTACAAATTCCTTTATGGTACAACATGAACTTATACATTTAACGATATGGTACAACTTTAAGTTTTATATAAAAGCACTAATACTTTATAGCATAGTAGAAGTGCTCCACTAAGATAAGTGTGATTCATTCAACTTCTAAGGGGTCGTTTGGATGAGTTTTTTGGTGATGCGGTATTTGTAAGTTGAAATAACTCATTTTATAGGAATGTGGTGTTTGTGTGGTATTGATGTATTAATTGGTTTTAAATGTTATGTTTGGATGGTGAGTTATTTTACCTGAGTTATTTTACAATTAAAAGGCAAAAAGACCAATCAACCCTCACTTTTTTGCTTCCTTCTCATCTTATTAGAACTCTTTTGTTTATCCCTCCTCCCACAGACATCTCCAAACGAACTATGCATTCCCAGAAGAACCCCCAAAATCATCATTAGGACCCCCAAAATTATCATTACTAACCTATTGACATCCATCACCAACTTGATTGAAGTGTTAAATTCGAGACACAATTAGGAAAATCAACCGAGAATGCACAAAAGAAGCCCGCTTCTCGCCGCCTTCCACTATTCTTTCTTCCTCGATGACTACGGCGGCGGAGCTCGATTCGTTGGATATTCAATCCTGCCGCCGTCACCAACAAACCCCCTGTTGCAGGCGCCTTCGAACCCTCTACTGTCCTCACATTCGCACACTCAATGCCGCCTCCTCGTCATTGAAGAAGACTTTCGTTTGCTGCCGCTTGTTCGTCGCAACGTAGGGTTCCGCCTACTCATTGTGATCTGAAAAACAGAGAGGAATTCAAAAGTACCAGCAGAAAAGATTTTGGTTCAGTCGATTTGGATATGGACAGAAGAATCAAAAGGATTGAACAAAAGAGGGAGGAGGAAGAAGACAAGAGAGAGGAGAGAGGAGAGAGGAGAGAGGCAGAAAAGAGAAGGGAATGCGTTATTCTGAAATACCACCGGCCCATCAGTTATTCATAATGAGTTATTTGGGTCAAAATACCTCGTCCAAATAATCATCCAAACGACCCCTAAGACTTTGGAACAATTAGAAAATTAGAAAAATGAAACCATTCATTTTGAACAACAAAGAGCTATCAACTTTAACTATAACATCCGTTCTATTTATTGGTCTGAGCTAGATCTGACTTATTTTAAATTAATTGAATAAACAATTCAAACAAATTCTGAAATATTTGATCTATTTTGATTTCTTTACCAATACAAATAGCTGCACTGCCAATTTTGTAGAGGCAAATGCGCTTAGACCTTGAATACCCTCCTGTTGCAGGTGCCTGAACAACCCTCACTTCAGGTGTTGAACTGGATGACATTAAGTTTGAGACTAATATTTTTCGGAGAAATTATGAAGTTAATTATTTTATTGGACATGTTTTAATTAAATAGATATGTATCTTCCTAAAGGAACGTTACTTATTTGCTCATGAAAGAGCAATATTCTGGGGGTCTCAGCGCATATAGATAGCTGGCCCCTCAGACCCTCTAAACTCACCAAATTCAAAGAACAAAAACATGAGAGATAGAGTGAGAGCTCCGATTTTCGCAAAACTTATGAGCAAAGGAGTAGTTGTTTTAACCCAAAGGCGATCGACTGATAGTCTGTCGTTCGCATTACGTGGCAGTGTCACGAAAGTCTTAAAGAGAGCGACCTAGTCCGCGACTCAGCCAGATTTTTATAACCTTAATTTTCTTTTTCGGTTTACAAAATTTTTAAAACATTCAGTTGTTGTCATGCATACCGAACACAATGTAAATTCTGGCTAGACACATCTCTCTACCGACTGAGTGCACCCCATGTGACTCTAATGGTGCCCTAAATGAATCCAATCCATTCCAATCGGCGGGAGCTTGATTCCACCTTTGTTGCTCTTAAGGGTTGTGCTTCGAGTGATCCACTTTTGTGAGAGAGGGACGGCTTGATGAACCTCCACACACGGTCGGTCAAGCAAGCAAGTTGAGGTGGTCAGTTTGAGACTAATATGTTTTGGAGAAGTTCTAAAGTTAATTATCTCACTGGACGTGTTTTAATTAAGGATATATTCCTATTAGAATGTTACTTATTTCCTACGAAACAAGAATATTTTGGGGTCTCGACTCCTATAAACAGTTCACCCCTCAGATCCTCTAAACACATAATTCAAAGGTTAGAAACATGAGAGAGTGTGAGATTCAGAGAGCTTCTGTTTTCGCGCAAAACCTCTTCCTATTGGTGCATGTTGTGGAGTATAGTAATTTTGATTACATTGGTGCATGTGTTTTGAACTATGATTTCGATGTGAAAGGATTTGTGTTAAGTAAGGGTTATGCTTGGAAATCCATATGACTAGGATGTAGAAAGAGGCTTTCTCTATATCGATCTGACTACTCAGTTATGATCTTAAAGAAATACAAGTTGTAAGCATGTGTATGTATGCAAATGCTAGTTATAGTTTCAAGAACACTGGAGACAGTGTAAAATCGTCAAAATATGCTTGCATATGCAGTCTGCAAGGTACAACTGATAAACATGAAGCCTTGCATTGTATATGTTATAGGTTACTCGGCATGCTTATTAGTTGTCCTAGTAAGAATCTTTGAAATGCTAATGGAAGAGCCTTGAGAGACCTTAAGGGAACAAAAAACTTTGATATATGATATCAAAAGTTTTCTGTTTTACTAGAAGGGTAAAGTGATGCGAATTGGAATACCTTATTAGAGGACTCCAAGTCAACCAGTGAGTATGTTTTTAAATGTCACTGGAAGAGTTGTGTCTTAAAAGTCTAAGAAGCAAACAATCCTAGCTCAATCAACTATGGAATCAGAAATTATAGCACTAACAGTGGCTAGTGAAGAAGCGAGTTGGTTGAGAGGGTTGCTTGGAGAGATTCCCTTATGGGAAAGATCGTGTTCGATGATATTGATCCATTGTGATAACAACTACTAGATAGAACCGTTACCACAAACGATAAGAGACGAAAGGTTCATCATGAGAACAATACTAAAAGAGAGTCCCTCCCTAACTGTTGGAGTAGTAAGTGTGGATCACTTACCGACTATTTTTTTATGAGGGAAGGTGGAGAGAAAAATGTGTCTCCCGGGGTACTTTCTCCCTCACTGGAAGGGGTGGACAGGAGCAAGGGAAAATTAATGTGCTAGCTGCATATGTTTTTGTTTTTAATTATAAAATTCTCGCTTGCCACGATTTTCAAAGATAGAAAGAAATTTTTTTTTTTTTTGACAAACAGAAAGAAAATTTTTGGTAAGGGTGAGTTGTTATGTGGGAGGGTATTTAAGATGATAATAATTTATTAAGGAAAGTTTTGATGAGAGGGACGATTAAACTAAGATTTTTTTTTATAATGACTTGAGATTAAATTTATTTTATTGGGAGAGCTTTTTACATTGAAAACTTACACAGAAGATCAATTTCATTACTATTGAAAGAATTATACAAAACCCAAGAGATCTAGGGTTTTTCTCCGAGTTTTTCGGAAAGAAACCTTCGTGTTTTGTGCCTGGATTTTCCGTACTCCATGGCAGCGCAGCCGTCTAGACTACCGCCAGCCTCGGTAGATAAGCAACATGATATTAGTGGTAGCCGGTGGCAGTGGCGGACCCAGGATTATTGAAGAGGGGTGTCGCCGATAAAAAATTATAATAATTAAGATAATGAAATAAAAATTTAATAGAAATTACTGGAAATTTATTTATAAGTTCACAACCTCATGTTTACTACGAATTATGACGATTTTTTATATTTGAGACTTTTTTAAAATACATTCATCATTTATGTTGCAAATCAAACCTTTTTCGATATACACAACTACATAATCATTCATAAATTAGTCACTCAACTAAAGAGAATCGACCTACGTCTAAAATCAAATTAAAATAAATTAGTTTGCTACCAATCGGCTATTTTAGAAAAAACAAAGTATGCCTAAGTAATATCATTAGCATTTTTTCTCTAGTTCTATCAAATTAACCAAAATCAAACCATAATCTCCCATAAATATAGGCAATTCACCTATTAACTACAAATCAATAAGTTAAATTGGGTTGTGGGTTACTTAAAACAAGCATGCTTATTTGATTTTACTTATTATTGTTAATTACTAATTATGACGAATAACTTTATAACATTAAAACTATTGTCGTATAATGAAAGTGTGTCGCTTATAATTATTAGAGCGGTGTCGGAAGTTCCAAATTAAAAAATTTTGTACCGAAAAATTGGAGGTCCTTCACAAAATTTTCGAGCGGAGGGGTGTCGGACGACACCCCTCCCCTTGCCCTAGGTCCGCCCCTGGCCGGCGGCCAGTCACGACATCTTCCTCTCCTAACGGGAAAAGTGAGAAGGAGACCGTGCAACCCAAAATGCGAGTACAAGGCTTGAACCTGGATCGGGAGGGGGTAGGATTGTCGACCAACTCGGAGATGGAAACTGAAATGTTGGATAATACTCAACCGTTGAAGGAGAAGGCATTAGCCTGGGACGGGGCAGCTGGAAAATTGTTCAGAGAACAGGCAACTGATGAAGGTTGGTATGTTGTAGACTCAGATTCCGAGGATGTGGATGCCCTAGAACGAGAAGAAGATGATGTTGTGCTGGAACTGGAATATGATCCTAAGTGTCCGACGGCTCTCTTCAATGTTGCGGAGAAGAGTCGTAGGCGGCGAGAGTGGAGATTCGCTTTGGTTGTTAAGGGTTTGGGTAGAAGAGTGCCCTATATGGCGTTATCCCATAGATGAATTATCTATGGACTATAAATTGGGACTTGCAGATTACATATATGAAAAACGTGTGCTTTATGGTGTAGTTCATGTCTCCCCCAGACTATGAGCTGGCCTCATCTAGTGGTCCATGGATGTTGGGTGATGCTTACCTCACTGTTCATCGTTGGTTTAAGGGTTTTAACCCTTGGAAGACATAAGTAAAATCCACAATTGTATGGGTGCAGCATCCTTAATTACCTGTGGACTTTGTGAATGCGGAGGCGATGTTGCGCATAACCCAACTGATTGGTAGACCAATTCAAGTAGATCGGGCAATGGCTATGGGTGCTCAAGCAAAGTTTGCTAGGGTGTGTGAGGAAGTGGATCTGACAAAACCGTTATTGTCGCAATACAAAGTAGAGTGTTTTCATACTTGGTTGAATACGAGGGTTTTAAGAATATATTTGGGGAGTGTGGCAAGTATGGTAAACCGTCAAGTTATCGTGAGTGTCGATTTATGAATATGAAAGCAGTTGCAGAGGAGGTAGAAAAGGTTCCAGAGACTCAGCATGTGGATCTCACAGAATGAAGAGTTTATGGGGAGTGGAGGACTGTAAAAAGAAGAGAGGGAGCGCCTGTTAGGCGAGCAGGGCAAAATGGACTGACTCAAGTTCGCCTGCAAAAAATTTTCACGTTCTGTATGTTGAAGATATGAAAGAGGAGAACCCCATGCAGCGAGCCCCCGACGTTAATCAAGCTGGAGAAAATTATAACGTCGGAAGCCTGGAGGAGAAAGTGAAGGTGGTTGAGAGTCTAGATGGAAAGATGAGTGGAAATAAAAAGAAGGAGCCTAATGCCAAGCAACTGAACGGAAGGCAGGAGAAGAATCAGAGCAAAACAAAAGGAAATAATGGCTTGAGCAAAGGTGATGAGAAGATGGGAGGTAAAATGCCTAGTCCACTAGATATTATTCATGAGCATCGAACCATGGAGAAAAAACAAGAGGATAGAGCGACGAAGCAAGGATAAGGAGGTGATGGGGGTGTGCAAAGCGGGAAGAAGGTTTGAGATCAAGATGGGAAGTTGACGAAGGGGCACGGTATAAATCAAAAGGGAACTGATAAAACTACATTACATGGTGCGGGGAACCTAACCCTTTTGGGTCATAAATGAGGCTTCTTAGCTATAACTGCCACGAACTGGGAAGCAAACATGCGGTTAGAGTTTTGAGGTCGCTTTTGCAACAAGCTTCCCCGCAAGTGATTTTCTTAATGGAGACCAAATAGACTGAGGATGAGAATGTAGTAACTCATAAGGAGACGGGATTCCCACATGGCGAGTGATGGCCGACAAACACTTCTGGAGGTGGTCGAGCTAGTGATTAGAGTATATGGTGGGCAGAAGAAATCAACCTGACGATTATGTCCTCATCGTTACATCATTTGGATGCAAAGATTGAGGAAGTTAACGACGTTACTTGGTGATTCACTTGTATCTATGGCTGGTCGGAGAGGGAGGATAAATTCTAAATGTGGGATCTTATTCACAGACTGGCGGGACAATGGTCTGGTCTTGGCTGAGTGGTGGGAATTTTAATCAAGTTCTGTCAGCCGATGAGACGAGTGGAGGGTGTGCTTCTGTGGAAGTGGAGATGATTGATTTTCATGAGTGCTTATTAAATGCAGGGCTGAGTGATATGGGGTATGAGGGCTATCGTTATACGTGGGAAAACAGAAGGCAGGCAGCGAGTCTTATTGAGGAACGCCTGGAAAGGTTTGTGGCGTCGGAACAATGACTTGAATTATTTCCTCATGGGCATGTGCTTCATCTTGACAAATTGAGATCGTATCATTGTCCAATCGTTTGTGATACAAGAGGGGAGGAGGATGAGGAACCCAAGTGGGGTTGGAGCTTTCGCTTTGAGCCTCACTAGGTGAGACATGAAGAATGCCTAAAAACCATCGAGGAAGCATGGCACGGTCAGGGAGAAGTTCGTAGGATGAAAAGTATAAATAGTTGCAGGCGAAAGATTGACGAGCGGAGTGGTAGGGTCTTTCCAAAGTTTGCTTTACATTGTGCAAAAATACAACGAGCAATGATGTTTTTGGATAGTAGGACAGGCTCGCCTAGTGTTCTTGACCAGCAGCTTGAAGCAGAACTAGTCGAGTTGGAGGAGAATGAGGAAAGTTATTAGAAGCAGAAATCACGAGCAGACTAGAAGAATGAGGGTGATAAAAATACCAAATTTTTCCATAAGAAGGCCTCAACTCGACGATAAAGAAACACAATAAGGAAGCTTCAGGATGACTCGGCCAGGTGGTATGTAGGGCGTGATCAAGTCTTTGAGTGTATATAATTACTATAGCAAGCTGTTTACAATTGGAGAACCACCAGACTCGACCCCGGTGATGAAAATTAGTGCTGCGATTAGTGGCCCAGGAAGATAACGATAGCCTGTTGCGAGGTATTTCGTGCTCTTTAAAAAATGGGACACATGAAAGCTCTCGGTGCAGATGGGATGTCAGTTTTGTTCTTCCGGACGCACTGGATAATTGGGTAAAGGAAGAGTCTCCCTTCGAGTGCAGCAAAATCGGGTAAAGGAAGAGTCTCCCTTCTGTTCACCAACCAACCTAGACTTGACTCAACCACTTATTCAAGACAATCAGCTCATGCATAAAACTCAAGACATCAGAATCAAGACCGAGCCATCTAGGTCCTCACCGGGGTAAAGAGTGTAAAGAACAAGGAAATGAATCGCTCACTCTCGACCAGTGGGGTCAGGACAATTTGATGCAAAAAATGCGCATACTTATTCTCTCAATCCCTAACGTCTCTTCACCATGACGGCAACCTTTAAATGTTAGAGTTCACCTAAATGGGTGTCATCACTAACTAATCCGGAGGTCTTAGACACTGACTCACTCCTACTGTCACCCTAGAAAATGGCCAAGTGAAACCACTTCCTAAGGCGTAGTATAGCGGGTTTGGGTTTTAATGTCAACCTAGGTCCTAGATTTGATGACTACTCGGTGAATTCTTGTTATCTAGCAGTAAAACTTTAGTGCAAGTCCAAATTAACAAACAAACAAAGCAAGTAAACGGTTGTTTTCAGGTTAAGAGAGGTTACCCGGATATGGTTCCCCCTAGACTGTAGCTAAGTCGGATTGCAATTACCAAGTTCAGTTTCTATGATAGTTATACTGCGGAAGGTTCTTAACCAGTCTGAAGTCTCGACTAAAGGTCTTCAGACCCTCTCAATCTGAGTCTCTAGCGGGCGACTAACCTCCACCGGAGTAAACAGATTGAGGCCCTAACGAACAAAACCTCCACTACCGAAGTGAATTCGGTACATAATAGTGAGTTGGCTCCTCGACTAAAGTCACCAACTCCCTACCTTCAATCAAGGTTGCTCTATCAACCTAGGCAGATATTCTCATTCTAGGTTAAAGCAGAAACAACAGGAATTTGATAAGGATTCATGCCATTCAATCATTCAAACCTCAATTGAATATAATCAAATCATAGAATCAGTACTTGGGTTCATACAATCAAACCTAACATACAAATCTAGGGTTTCCCATACCCAGATGAATGGGAGAACTACTCCATGGAGAAAGAAGCAAAAGCAGAATCAGACGCGGAAATCATACTGTGAAGAATGGATTTCTGCTCCTGGACGTTGATCGGCACTTCTCCAAGCTCAAGCCAAGCTCCAATGGTGATGAAGATCAAGCTAGGGCACTTGGGAACTCTTGCTCGTCGCTTTCTCTCTCTAGGAATCGCTCTGTCTCTCTAAAACTCGAATCCCCTTCTGTTTTGGCTGAAATCTGCTTAAAAGGGCATCACTGGGCAAAACACGGTCGAGGGCACGGCCGTGTTCTGCTCCAGCCCGCCCATGCCCTTGCCAAGTGTTAATTACACGGCCAGCCTTTTGGGGAAAACACGGGCGTGCTTTTGGTGGACACGGCCGTGTTCTGTCTCAGTCCTGCCCGTGTTTTGAGCTCGTGTTTGCCAAACTCAGATCAAGTCTCGGCAGTAAAAGCACGGTCTAGGAACACGGCCGTGTTCTGATTTAGGCGTGCCCGTGTTTTGGCTCCAGCTCGACCGAATGACTTCTGAATGCCCCGAAACTCGTGCTTAGCCTTTCCTTCGACGTCTGGGACCTGAAATATGACAAAGTAGCACAACCCGGCGTAAAATAGGCCAAAAATACACGACTATGCCCCTCAAACGGATAAGAACTAGAGGTGCAAATATGTGCAATTACATCGTTATCAGACACAGGTTCAAATGACTGGCTAGGGTCTTGGACATGGGGAAAATG
Organism: Linum trigynum; assembly: GCA_964030455.1. Taxonomy (NCBI): domain Eukaryota; kingdom Viridiplantae; phylum Streptophyta; class Magnoliopsida; order Malpighiales; family Linaceae; genus Linum; species Linum trigynum. Next base: position 8,997,408 of record OZ034821.1, read on the forward strand.
CCTTTTATGTGGTGGAAGTATTCATAACACAAGGTTCCACAGTTCCAAACCCAACACATTCACCGCCAATCAAACCACTTACTTTCTTTCTTTCATTCTGCATTACCCAAATTATTTAGAGCACAAGAGCGAAGGAGGTCACAATAATGTTAGTATTTCTAAGCCAGACTGCTAAGAAACACTACTTACTAAGCATGATTCATATTTTTGGTAGTGGCTCTCTTTAGCTTTCATCCATTTTTTCTTCTTTTTTTTCATTTCTTGAGAGAACCACCACCTCTGCACATTTTTCAAACACATGCCCAACTTTTTTAAGAACTACCTCCAACCCTCACATTATTTTTAGTAGAAACAACAGAGAACATGCAAAAACCACTCCGTGGAACCTTCTAAGAGATGTAAAAGGGTGATTTTCCATTATAAACCAAAAGAAAGAAAGTGACACGGCTCAAAGGGGCTGACTAGGGGGTATGACACCCCACGACAGTCAATTTGGTCGTGGGCTATTCCTATGCGTCCATCATCTTAGCTAATGACAACGTGAATGATGCACATCATGGAAGAGGGATCTATGGCACAAGAAAGAACTAGGGGTGCAAATATGTGCAATTACATCGTTATCAAATTCCCCCACACTTAACCGTTTGCTTGTTCCCAAGAAAACCAAGTCAGACATAAGATAAGCTCAAAACATTTCAATCAAGCATGCTTTAGGGCATATCATATCGGCACAAAATACGTGTATCATATTGGCTTTTGATCATTAACACATGGACAACCTCAATGACAACCTAAACAACCACCACAAATGACATTCGAATGCAGTAAAATCGAGCAAAGGAAGAGTCTCCCTTCTGTTCACCAACCAACATAGACTTGACTCAACCACTCATTCAAAACAGTCACTTCATGCACAAAGCTCAAGATATCATAATTAAGACCGAGCAATCTAGGTCCTCACCGGGATAAAGAGTATAGAGAATATGAGAAAATGAATCGCTCACTCTCGACCAGTGGGGTCAGGACAATTTGATGCGAAAAATGCGCATGCTTAATCTCTCAATCCCTAACATCTCTTCACCATGAATGCAGCCTCTAAGTGCTAGAGTTCACATATGGGGTTTCACCACTAACTAATCCGGAGGTCTTAGACACAGGTTTAGATGACTGGCTAGGGTCTCGGACATGGGGAAAAGGCCTTTTAGGTGGTGGAAGTATTCATACAGCAAAAGGTTCCACATATCCAAACCCAACAAACTCGCAGTCAATCAAACCAATAACTTTCTTTCTGCTATTATGCATTACTCAAATTCTTCAGAGCACAAGAGCGAAGGAGGTTACATTAATGCTAGTATTTCTAAGCCAGACTGCTAAGAAACACTACTAAATGGGCATTACTCAGATTTTTGGTGGTGGCTCTCTTTTGCTTTCAATTTTTTTCTTTGTTTTTCTTTCATTATTTTTAATTTCTTAAGAGAACCACCACCTCTGCACATTTTCAAACACCTGCCCACCTTTTAAGTTTTAAGCACTACCTCCAACCCTCACATTCCGTTTAGCAGAAACAGCAGAAAACATGTAAAAATCACTCCGTGGAACCTTCTAAAAGATGCAAAAGGGTGACTTTTCATTGAAGACCAAAAGAAAGGAAAACACACGGCTCAAAGGGGCTGACTAGGGGGTATGACACACCAGGACAGTCAATTTGGTCGTGGGCTAATCCTATGCCTCCATCATCTTAGCTAATGACAACGTGAATGCTGCACATCATGGAAGAGGAAACTATCGCACAAGAAAGAAACGAGCAGGCTCAAGTCTCACATGGCTACCTATATGCTCTATCTCTCGTTCTGACTCCCTGAACTAGATGCATAAATGACTGTCAAAAGCAAGTGATCAAACCAAGTCACATTTGGTAAGCAAACAGTTGAAAAACTGAACCCTGCCATAATTCTACTGCTCATCTCAGTCATCATAATAGGTTGTCTTAGTCACACTCAAGTTGTCATGTATCAAGTCAAAAGCCATTCAATTCACTAATCACATACACAGTGCCAATACGATCAAACATCAGGCAGACGGCAGTTCTTGGAGCCCTCAAATCTCGAGATTTGGACAGTGGACTAGGCTCCAAGCACACATATATACGTTCCAATTCATACAAAGAACCCCCCCCCCCCCCCCACACACACTTAAATGCGACAATGTCCTCAATGGAGCAGAGGGAAGGGGAACGATGTTACCGTGAAAGGAGAACAGGAACGTGGACTGGAAGGCAGACCAGTCCAGAGAAGGAGGCACAGAGCTAGAGACAACAAAAGACACACACTGGGTGAAAGAACCGGAGTTCCAGGTCTACAATCCAAGATAAAAAAAACAAAACAAAACAAAACGAAACCACAAAACACGGAGTCTCAGTCTGGAACACAAATAAAGCACAGAACCAGCTCTAGAAGGCATCACCACCATCCCCGGTGGGTGGAGGGTACTCATCCTCAAACCCCGGGGACTGCACGAACGGGTAGTGGACCGCATTCGGGTCCAAGCCCAAGTAGGACATAATGTAGTGCTGGCCGGACATGAGACGACGCCCTCGGTCCCGCTCACGATCAAGGCGGGTGTGAATGCGCTCCTGGCCGGCCAGGATGCGCTCGTTCTGCTGAGCGATCGCCTCCAACTGGTCAGAAATGGGCGCCACCACTGGAGGAGGAGACCCTGGAGTAGGAGACCGGGGAGCAGGAGAGGGGCTCGCGGGAGCCTGGTCACGACGAACAACGCGACGGGGAACTCGGCGTCCACCAGCGGCGCTCGACTCGGGCTGGTCGCCCGCTGCAGGTAGAGGTGGCTAAGGAAGGCCCGCGATCCAGTGCACACGCCCGTGGCGAGCAACCATGTGCTGGTGGCGGAGGGTAGCCTCGCTGAGCGGGGTTGGTGCATGGACCAAGGTCATCCCAGTGTAGTCAACCCCGTAGTGGCGGGCCAAGGCGGTGATCACCGGGCCACATACAAGGCTGCGACTCTGGCTGGCGGCGGCTTTGGTGAATGTCCGGGCGAGCACAGAGCCCGGCTAGATGGTGTCCTCAGAAAGACCCATCGAATGCATCAACCATAGTGTCCGGAGTGTGACCCGGTTGGATGAACCTTTGCTGGGTGTGTAGGAAGTGCAGAGCAAGTGGTTGAGGATCCGCCACTCCGGACGGAGGAGAGAGGCCCGCGTCTGGCTGGCAACGTACTCTTCATCCACATGGTTCGGCAGGCATATTAGCTGGAAGTAAGCCTGGGAAGCAAAGTCGCTGGGATCAGAGAGGTCCAAGCGTAGTGGCGGCCCGCCGGCCTCCCGGGAATTGAGACGAAGTGCATTGGCGAACTCCCAGTAATTGAGGGAGTGCGCCACCCCGCCGAGTGTGAATTGAACCGCATCAGCATGGTCGGAGTTCCCCTTCGAGTTGTGGTGGAAGGTGGCATAGAACTCCCAGACGAGCTCCTTGTAGGTCGGCTCGGCGATGGTGAGAAGGCGCCGCCAACCATAGGGGCGAACCACGGCCTCCATCTGTGGCCTGGCATGAAGCGCCTCGAACACCTCAAAATCGAGGTGCAGGTGCTCGGCAAAGGTGCGGTTACGGATGGCCCGCAGCAGGTGGCATTGAGTGATGCTCAACTGGTCGAGATAAACTTCCATGATCCTGCAAAACACAAGAAAGTACAAAGGGTACACAAGCAAACGGGGTCAATGTTAGGCCAAAACCGCACCGGGAGCCCTCATATTGAAAGATATGGACAGTGGACTAGACTCCCGGCGAAACAAGCATACCCATCACACGATAATTACACAGCAAAATACACCGGGGACCCTCAAATCGAGCGATTCGGACAATGGACTAGGTCCCCGGTGAAAAAAAGCATACCAAAACCGTACTAAATAATCACCAATCGAGGCACCACCCACAAACCACACAAGCACGCATACAATGCAACATGCAAATGGTAGGCCGAATGACTGAAATCCCGAGGCAAAAATAGAACAACCAAATAGCGTCATCGGCCTACCCAATCATCCCCAAACCATTCCACAATCACAAGTTCTTCACCTAACTCTAGGTATCGATTCTCCATTAAATAAAAGAAAAGACAAGGAGAACACACCTGGAGACGCAAGGAGAGACCACGAGAGAGGTGAAGAAAGTGGAAAAAGGCACCCTAAGTCGCCGGAAAACACACCGGAGACTCGCCGGAGAACTCACCGCCGGCGACCCAACCTCGGCCAAACAAGCCCAAATCTTTGGGGAATGTGCTCCTCGACGCCAGGAGCGTGGGGGTTTTCGCGGTTTGTGATTTGGAGGTCGGAAGAGGGAGTTATGGCCGGAAAATCGAAGGAGAAGAGGAAGGGGCCGATTTTCCGGCGAGAGGGCGGCTGGGATTTTTGAAAAAATGATTTTGGTGGGTTTGGGGCCTGAAAATCGACTTTTATAGGGGGGAGGCAAAACACGGGCTGGCTGGAACACGGCCGTGTTCGGCCTGTTCTGCACCCGTGTTTTAACTACCGAGGTCGAATTCCAAAACTTTGAAAACACGGGCGGGCTGGGGCCAAAACACGACCGTGTTTTGGAAGCCCAGCACCCGTGTTTTTACTGTCGCGGCCAAATTCCAAAACACGGGCGGGCAGGGGGAAAACACGGCCGTGTTTTGGTCCCCTGGCGCCCGTGTTTTTACTGCCGAGCCCAAAATGCTTTTTTTCAAAATTTCAATCTCAAACCACCAAGACTCATTCGTGCCCCGGTTCTAAAATTTACCCAATCACACATTAAAAAGAACCGCCCGAGGCACGAAAAACTTTCCAGACTGACTCCATACAAACTCAAAGACTCAAAAACCAACAAAAATGAAATAAATAAATAAAACAAAGGGTAGAAATGCAAACCGTGGTGGGGTTGCCTCCCCACAAGCGATTCTTTACCGTCTTTTAGCTGGACGCCTATAGCGGAACTAAGGGTCCGCGAAGTCCACTGCCAACTTCGCACGTTCGACCTCGCCTCCCAAGTAGAGTTTGAGACGATGGCCATTCACTTTAAATGGTTCAGTCTGCGGGTTGGCAATCTCGATCGTGCCATACGGGAACACCTGTGTGACCGTGTACGGTCCAGACCCCCGGGAACGGATTTTTCCGGGAAAGAGCTTCAGGCGAGAGTTATAAAGGAGAACTCGATCACCAACCTGGAACTCTTTCGGACCCCGCAACCGTGCATCGTGCAGGCGCTTAGTGCGCTCCTTGTACAGCTTGGTGTTCTCATAGGCGTGATAACGCCACTCTTCCAGCTCCAACATCTGCATTTTGCGCTCAACACCTGCAACACTAACATCCAAATTTAGCAGCTTAAGGGCCCAGAAGGCCTTGTGCTCTAGCTCCACGGGCAAATGCCATGCCTTTCCATAGACAAGCCGGTACGGTGAGGTACCAATGGGCGTCTTGTAGGCAGTGTGGTATGCCCATAGAGCATCATCGAGCTTGGTAGACTAATCTTTGCGGGATAGATTCTCCGTCTTCTCCAGGATACGCTTGAGCTCCCGGTTCGTCAGCTCGGCCTGGCCACTTGTTTGAGGATGGTAGGCCACGGACACCTTATGAGTTACACCATAGCGAGACAGCAATTTATCGAACTGACCCTGGAAATGGGTGCTGCGGTCGCTTATGATGGCTCTAGGTGTCCTGAACCGGGAGAATAGCTGCTTCAGAAAACCACAAACACGTCTAGCATCATTAGTGGGCAAAGCTTGCACCTCAGCCCACCTAGAGACGTAGTCAACAGCAACAAGGATATAGGTATTACCAAAAGATGTAGGGAAGGGGCCCATGAAGTCGATACCCCAGACATCAAAAATCTCACAAGTTATAAACACATTCTGGGGCATCTCATCACGGGCAGAGATGTTACCTGACCTCTGGGAGCGGTCGCACCTGCGTGCGAAGGCGTCTGCGTCCTTGAAGAGCGTGGGCCAGTAAAAGCCCGACTGGAGCACCTTCCTCGCCGTGCGGTTCCCTCCGTGGTGACCGCCAGTAGGTCCTTCATGACAGTGAGATAGAATGCCCTCCATCTCACTCTCCATAGCACATCGACGGATGATCCCGTCGGCTTCGATCCTGAAGAGATGAGGGTCATCCCAGAAGTAGTGCTTCAGGTCGGAGAAGAACTTCCTCTTGGCGTGAGTTGTCATCCCCTTGGGCAGCTGCTGGCCCACAAGATAGTTCATAAAATCAGAATACCAGGGGGTGACACTCTCCACCAGGCACATCATCATCAGTCTCTCATCTGGGAAGGAGTCGTTGATCTCCTCCTCGAGGTTGTCCGCAGGGGGTGCGTCCAACCGGGAGAGGTGATCGGCAACAACATTCTCCGCTCCCTTCTTGTCCCGAATCTCAATGTCAAACTCCTGCAGCAGTAAGATCCATCTTATGAGCCTAGGCTTGGCATCGGCCTTGCTCATCAGGTATCGAATTGCGGAGTGATCTGTATACACGGTCACATGGGACAAGACCAGATAAGGACGAAATTTATCGAAGGCAAACACCACCGCGAGCAGCTCCTTCTCCGTGGTGGTGTAGTTCTCCTGGGCATCATTCAGGGTCTTCGAGGCGTAGTAGATAGGTCGGAAATGCTGATCTCGCCTCTGCCCCAATACAGCTCCAACAGCAAAGTCACTGGCATCGCACATAAGCTCAAATGGCAGGGACCAATCAGGAACAACCATGATAGGAGCTTGAGTGAGCTTCTCCTTCAAGGTCGTGAAGGCCGCTGTGCATGCATCAGTGAACTGGAAGGGGGCATCCTTCTCTAGAAGCTTAGTCAGGGGCAGAGCGATCTTCGAGAAATCCTTGATGAACCGCCAGTAGAACCCTGCATGACCTAGAAAACTCCGGATCCCCTTAACAGATGTAGGAGGAGGCAGCTTGCTGATAGTCTCGATCTTCGCTCTGTCCACCTCAATCCCCATCTTGGAGATCTTATGCCCAAGAACTATGCCTTCTCGAACCATGAAGTGACACTTCTCCGAACTCAGTGCCAGGTTCGTTTCTTCACACCGTTTAAGGACAAGCTCTAGGTTATGGAGACAGTGAGAGAATGAGTCTCCATAAACCGAGAAATCGTCCATAAACACCTCCATAATCTCGCCGACCAGACGGTCAAAGATAGCAAGCATGCATCGCTGAAAAGTGGCCGGGGCATTGCATAGCCCGAATGGGATCCTCCGGTAGGCAAAGGTGCCGAAGGGGCAGGTGAAAGTGGTCTTCGCCTGGTCCACCGGTGCAATAGGGATCTGGATGTACCCGGACATCCCATCTAGGAAACAGTAGAACTCGTGCCCCGCCAGTCTCTCCAGCATCTGATCAATGAATGGCAGCGGGAAGTGGTCCTTCCGAGTGGCGTCGTTGAGACGCCGGTAATCAATGCAGACACGGTACCCAGTCACCGTGCGCATCGGGATCAGCTCATTCTTCTCGTTAGGCACCACAGTCATCCCACCCTTTTTGGGTACCACCTGGGTGGGAGTGACCCACTCGCTGTCGGAAATGGCGAAGATGATCCCCGCGTCCAGCAGCTTCACGATCTCTGCCCGAACCACAGCCTCCAGGTTCAGTGTCAGTCTTCTCTGCGGCTATCTCACTGGCCGCATCTCATCCTCCATCAGTATCCGGTGGGAGCAGAAAGAAGGGCTGATCCCCCGGATGTCTGTGATCTTCCACGCGAGAGCTCGCTCGTACCGCTTCAGCAAGGCCACCAGTCTGTTCTTCTGCTTGGGTGTGAGGGTCGAGCTGATGATGACTGGCAGCTTATTCCCCTCCCGGAGAAATGCATACTCCAAATGAGGAGGGAGGGGCTTAAGCTCCAGCTCTGGTGGTTCCTCCAAGGAAGTAGCGATGCGGGTGGAGGATGAGAACGGTTTGAACAGCCTGTCGGCCTCCAAGAAGGGGGCACTCTCCAACTCGGCCAACTGCTCCGCCAGCTGCAAGAAGGGGCCACTCTCCAACTCGGCCACTCTCCAAGAAGCATATCACAATAATCTATGTCATCATGCAAATGAGAGTGTTTCCCATTCTCAGACACAGAGAAAGTAGCCTGTTCATCACCAGCACGCAGAATCAATTTACCACTATGCACATCAATAAGCGCCTTGGCGGTGGCGAGAAACGGTCTACCCAAAATCAAAGGTACATCCACATCCTCATTTATATCCAAAATAACAAAGTCAACAGGATATGTGAATGCACCCACATTAACAAGCAAGTCCTCAATGATACCCCTAGGATGCACGATAGAACGATCAGCTAACTGAATGCTCATCCTAGTAGTTCTAGGTTCACCTAGGCCTAGCTTCTTAAACAATTTGTAAGGCATGACATTTATGCTAGCGCCTAGGTCCGCCAAGGACTTTCCTACATGCATGCTGCCAATAACAAGAGGGATAGTGAAACTCCCTGGGTCTTTTCGCTTCTCGGGCAGCTTGTCCTGCAGGATAGCAGAACACTCCTCGCTCAGCATCACTGTCGAAAGACCCCCAAGTTTCTTCTTGTTGGTGAGGAGGTCCTTCATGAACTTGGCATACTTGGGCATCTTTGACAGTGCCTCCACGAACGGCATGCTGATGTTGACCTGCTTCAACATTGCCATGAACTTGGCAAACTCAGTCTCCAACTTGTCTTTATGTAGGCGAGTGGGGAAAGGAAGCTGTGGTACATGCTCCTTAACCACTGGTTGTGGCTTGGGAGCAGGCGTTTCTTTGTCTTCTGCCACTTCTGCAGTATCAGCTGGAAGTGTTGAAGCAGGTAGTGGCTCATCTCGACTCGGCTGGGCAGGAGCAGCTGATGTGGTCTTGCCACTCCTGGTAGTGATGGCATCAAGCTGCTGGTGCTGGTGAGGATCACGAGGATTCGGAATAGTGGTGGCAGGCAGAGTCCTCGGTGCCCTGGTAGTGTTTTGGCGGGCCAAGATACCCACCTGGTTCTGCAGATCTTGCAAAATGGCACCTTGGTTCCTCTGACCTGCCTCCAGTGAGGCTATGCTCTGGTCCAACCTCGTGACAGTTGCCTGAGTGCTAGTCATGAATGAAGCTAGAATATTTTCCAGCTTTGTCATCTGATTATCTGGAGCCGAAGTTGCTGCTGGCTCGGCATATTGACGCTGGGCTGCTGGAATGGTTGCCCCTGCCTAGGCTGGTAGGGCTGCTGCTGTGGGGCTGGCCCCTGTCGAGCCTGGAAAGGCTTCCTCTGCTGAAAACCACCAGCTGGTGCTGGGAAACCAGGTGGTTTAGTGGTGTTGCTGCTCCAAGAGAAATTGGGATGCTGGCGCCACCCCTCATTATATGTATTGCTGTACGGGTCGAGGCGCCGAGCATTGGCGATGAAGTCCAACTGCTCTTGGGGAGTAGTAGACTCCCTCATAGCCTGGCAGTCTTCCACTAGGTGATTTGAGCTCTCACACCACTGACATTGAGCTACTGGAGGTGTAGCCAAACCTCTGCCCGGAATAAGACTGTTGGGCTGCTTCAATGTCTGCACTAACTCAGCTACCTGCTGCTCGAGCCCGGATCTGGTCTCCATGGCGTGCACACCACGGTCCCGGGAATGTCTGCCTCTGCTGCTCTGCCCCCAAGAATGATCTCTGGAAGCCAAGTTATTAATCATCTGGTTCAGCTCGGGTGGAGTCTTAGTAAGAATATCCCCTCCTGGGCATAGAGACTCAATCACCCTCTAGCTGTCCGGAGAGAGAGCACTGTAGAAGTTCCCCACTGTGAATGCATCACTGAAGCCATGATGGGGACACTGCCAGAAATATCCCATGTACCGCTCCCATGCATCACGAAGTGACTCATCTGGCTCTTGGCGGAAGTGAGTGATCTCCCGCTGGATCTCTGAAGTCTTCGATGCCGGATAGTACCTGTGCACGAATTTGTCAGCCAGCTCGTCCCAAGAGGTGATGGACAATGGGGGCTGGGTCTCCAACCACCTCTTAGCATTCCCCGCTAGAGAATGGGGGAAAAGGTGAAGGCGGATTGCATCATCGGGGACACCGTTCAGCTTGAACCCGTTCGTCAGCTGCAGAAAACGGGAAAGATGTACATTGGCCTCCTCATCCTTCAAGCCATGGAACTGGATAGAGGATGTAATGAGCTGAATCCAGCATGGCTTGATCTCGAAGTTGTTCGCTGGAATAGGGGGGTAGAGGATGACCGGGCGGATGTCAGCAATCCGTGGAGTGTAGTAGTACTCCAAGGTGGGACCCGGCGGCGGTGGATGATGATGAACCCCATCTGCCTGGGGTATGGGGTTGTTCCCCAGGACCTGATTCACCGGGGGAGCCTGCTGAGGATTCCCCTGGTGTGGATTGTAATCTCCGTCCATCCCGTACTCTTCCTCAGAATCGCTGCTCAAGAAACGAGGGTGCAAACATGTGCAAATACGATGTTATCAAATTCCCCCACACTTAACCGTTTGCTTGTCCCCAAGCAAACCAAGTCAGATACAAGGTAAGCTCAAAACATCTTAATCATGAAACCCTTGGGGACATATCATATAGGCACGAAATACGGGAATCATACTGGCTTTTAGACATCAACACATGAACAACTTCAACATCAACCTGGACGACCACCACAGAAGACATTCGAGTGCAGCAAAATCGGGTAAAGGAAGAGTCTCCCTTCTGTTCACCAACCAACCTAGACTTGACTCAACCACTTATTCAAGACAGTCAGCTCATGCATAAAACTCAAGACATCAGAATCAAGACCGAGCCATCTAGGTCCTCACCGGGGTAAAGAGTGTAAAGAACAAGGAAATGAATCGCTCACTCTCGACCAGTGGGGTCAGGACAATTTGATGCAAAAAATGTGCATACTTATTCTCTCAATCCCTAACGTCTCTTCACCATGACGGCAACTTTTAAATGTTAGAGTTCACCTAAATGGGTGTCATCACTAACTAATCCGGAGGTCTTAGACACTGACTCACTCCTACTGTCACCCTAGAAAATGGCCAAGTGAAACCACTTCCTAAGGCTTAGTATAGCGGGTTTGGGTTTTAATGTCAACCCGGGTCCTAGATTTGATAATTACTCGGTGAATTCTTGTTATCTAGCAGTAAAACTTTAGTGCAAGTCCAAATTAACAAACAAACAAAGCAAGTAAACGGTTGTTTTCAGGTTAAGAGAGGTCACCCGGATATGGTTCCCCCTAGACTGCAGTTAAGTCGGATTGCAATTACCAAGTTCAGTTTCTATGATAGTTATACTGCGGAAGGTTCTTAACCAGTCTGAAGTCTCGACTAAAGGTCTTCAGACCCTCTCAATCTGAGTCTCTAGCGGGCGACTAACCTCCACCGGAGTAAACAGATTGAGGCCCTAACGAACAAAACCTCCACTACCGAAGTGAATTCGGTACATAATAGTGAGTTGGCTCCTCGACTAAAGTCACCAACTCCCTACCTTCAATCAAGGTTGCTCTATCAACCTAGGCAGATATTCTCATTCTAGGTTAAAGCAGAAACAACAGGAATTTGATAAGGATTCATGCCATTCAATCATTCAAACCTCAATTGAATATAATCAAATCATAGAATCAGTACTTGGGTTCATACAATCAAACCTAACATACAAATCTAGGGTTTCCCATACCCAGATGAATGGGAGAACTACTCCATGGAGAAAGAAGCAAAAGCAGAATCAGATGAGGAAATCATACTGTGAAGAATGGATTTCTGCTCCTGGACGTTGATCGGCACTTCTCCAAGCTCAAGTCAAGCTCCAATGGTGATGAAGATCAAGCTAGGGCACTTGGGAACTCTTGCTCGTCGCTTTCTCTCTCTAGGAATCGCTCTGTCTCTCTAAAACTCGAATCCCCTTCTATTTTGGCTGAAATCTGCTTAAAAGGGCATCACTGGGCAAAACACGGTCGAGGGCACGGCCGTGTTCTGCTCCAGCCCGCCCGTGCCCTTGCCAAGTGTTAATTAAACGGCCAACCTTTTGGGGAAAACACGGGCGTGCTTTTGGTGGACACGGCCGTGTTCTGTCTCAGTCCTGCCCGTGTTTTGAGCTCGTGTTTGCCAAACTCAGATCAAGTCTCGGCAGTAAAAGCACGGTCTAGGAACACGGCCGTGTTCTGATTTAGGCGTGCCCGTGTTTTGGCTCCAGCTCGACCGAATGACTTCTGAATGCCCCGAAACTCGTGCTTAGCCTTTCCTTCGACGTCTGGGACCTGAAATATGACAAAGTAGCACAACCCGGCGTAAAATAGGCCAAAAATACACGACTATGCCCCTCAAACGGATAAGAACTAGGGGTGCAAATATGTGCAATTACATCGTTATCAGACACAGGTTCAAATGACTGGCTAGGGTCTTGGACATGGGGAAAATGCCTTTTATGTGGTGGAAGTATTCATAATACAAGGTTCCACAGTTCCAAACCCAACACATTCACCGCCAATCAAACCACTTACTTTCTTTCTGTCATTCTGCATTACCCAAATTATTTAGAGCACAAGAGCGAAGGAGGTCACAATAATGTTAGTATTTCTAAGCCAGACTGCTAAGAAACACTACTTACTAAGCATGATTCATATTTTTGGTAGTGGCTCTCTTTAGCTTTCATCCATTTTTTCTTCTTTTTTTTTCATTTCTTGAGAGAACCACCACCTCTGCACATTTTTCAAACACATGCCCAACTTTTTTAAGAACTACCTCCAACCCTCACATTATTTTTAGCAGAAACAGCAGAGAACATGCAAAAACCACTCCGTGGAACCTTCTAAGAGATGTAAAAGGGTGATTTTCCATTATAAACCAAAAGAAAGAAAGTGACACGGCTCAAAGGGGCTGACTAGGGGGTATGACACCCCACGACAGTCAATTTGGTCGTGGGCTATTCCTATGCGTCCATCATCTTAGCTAATGACAACGTGAATGATGCACATCATGGAAGAGGGATCTATCGCACAAGAAAGAAACGAGCAGGCTCAAATCTTGCATGGCTACCTATATGCTCTATCTCTCATTCTGATTCCCTGAACTAGATGCATAAACGACTGTCAAGAACAAGTGATAAATCCAAGTCACAATTGGTAAGCAAACAGTTAAAAAACTGAACTCCTACACAATTCTACTGCACGTTTCAGTCATCATTATAGGTCGTCCTAGTCACAATCCAGTTGTCATGCATTAATTCGAAAGCCATTTGATTCACCAATTAAACCCACAGTGCCAATATGATCATGCAAACATCTGTACTTGGAGCCCTCAAATCTCGAGATTTGGACAGCGGACTAGGCTCCAAGCACACAGACTCATCTAGCAGTCAACAGTAGATAAACACCCCCCCCCCCTCACAGACACACACTTAAGCACGATATTGCCCTCAATGGAGCAGAGGGAAAGACAAGGGGAAACGATGTTACCGGGAATATGGACTGTCAGAGGACTGGAAATGGGACCAGTCAGCAGGGCTAGAGTCATCAAAACACACTGGGTGATAAAAATCATAGTTCCAAGTGGATAAACCGAAAAACGAACGAAAGAAAAACAAACCTTGGTGGGGTTGCCTCCCCACAAGCGCTTCTTTACCGTCGTTTAGTTGGACGCCAGTAGGGTGGATGCTTAGAGAGGTGAAGGAACAGGTGCCTTCAAGAGAGGATCCACATCGCTCTTGAGGTACAACTTCAGGTGATGGCCATGCACTCGATGAGTGTGACCACCAGCACTCGTCAACTCAACCTGGCCATCCGGCAGGATGCAAGCGAGTGAATACTCGGATGGCCAAGGCGGTCGAGGCTCAGGAGGCCGACCAGCTCATAGTGGTCACCGGCTTTCTTTTGAGCAGGCTTGGCTACCTGTAGTTTCGGCCGCCACTCCTCCTTGATCTTATCTTTTGGTAACGGAGTGGACGGGAGTGGCGGCGAAGATATGTGAGAGGGATCCTGCAAAATGGGAAGCACAGAAGGATACACGACAGACTCGTGCTCCTGGTGAGAAACAACATGCAAAGGTGATGAAGCAGGGAGAGTATTAGCAATGGAAAATGTTATTTTCTCCTCGCCATCCCTCAAGACTAAGGTCCATCATGCACATCTATGAGAGCCTTGGCTATAGGTGTCAATCGGGCGGGTTCGGGCGGGTTCGGGCTGGGTTCAATCGGGTTCGGGTTCAAACGGGTTGCGGGTTAGTCGGGTTGCGGGTTCATCGGGTTCGGGTTCAAACGAGTTGCGGGTTAGTCGGGTTGCGGGTTCATCGGGTTCGGATTCAATCGGGTTGCGGGTTCATCGGGTTTTGGGTCGGGCGGGTTGCGGGTTCATCGGGTTTTGGGTCAGGCGGGTTGCGGGTGGGTCGGATTTCGGGTTGTTCGGGCCAGCGCATCAAGTAACTTAAATCATTAGAGCATCTCCATTGGTGCAATTGCATTTGTAATTGCATTTTTAAATTTTTTTACACAACACTATTTTTGCAAGCTAACTCATTTGACTTTCATTGTACCTACATTGGTGCAATTCACTTGCAATTGCATATGAGGCCTAAATTTTTTTGTCATGCATAAAAAAACATTTTTAAATACCTTTTTATCCATGTGGCAAGTAAATAAAATATTAATTTAATTTAAATGAAATATATACAATTAATGCATAAATTTTTTATTACTAATTTATGTAGACATTTTGGTCTTGAGAATGGAATATAAAAAATCTACTACTCAATAATTACTCAATAATTTTTTATTACTAGCACAATATTCAAATAGGACACAAAAATAAAGTCAAACCTTATATCTAAAATTTTAAATGAAATTGGATTTATCAATGACGACTGTAGCACAAAGGAGATTATATGAAAGGAAAATTAACCAGCTACTCGAAGACAAGTGATTTATATTCATTATTTTGATATTTTTTTTTTGTTTGGATATAGCATTTCTTATTATATTTTGTAGTTTAATTCTTATGCATTTTAAATTTGGAGTGTACTATGACAATGAACATTAAATAAAATAATAAGTTAATATTTTAAAAAAGCAATATAATAACTTCGTTATTTGTATATATGAAATTAAAGTTATAAAAAATAAATTTTTATATTTATATTATTATGTATATTTTATTATAGTTAATAAAATTATTATAGGATGCTATTTACTCCCATTGGTACAGTAATAAACTAATTTACACACATTGTTCATGAAAATTATCCAAAAATTTTCAATAAAAATTAGGACTATGCCACACAAAGCTACACGTTGGCAGTGTGAACTAAAAAAGAGGAAAAAAATGTTATGCATTTCCAGTGTGGCTTGCAATGGTGAATTGCAAAAAATGAAAGATACCATTTTTGCAATCACAACTTTCAACGGTGCAATGGAAAAAAGCAATTGCATCCCTCTGCCACATCAAAGTGCAATTCCAATGTGCAATCCCGTTGGAGATGCTCTTATTCATTACCAACTTACACATTTTATTACACTAATTTAAAATATTTTCTCAATTTTTTAACCAATTTATTTCTACCTCGTATATATATACTTTATTTTTTTGAAAAAAACTAGTCAAAATGTTAAATCAATTTGTATGACTTGCAAACTTGTTATGTAATTAATCATAATTGGCAAAGTATTATAGCTAATAGTAATGGTGATATCAATATTTGCAACCAAAAGACACCGTTAATTATTTATTTGATATTTTAGTATTAATTCAGTAGTAATTGGATTAAAATATCTCGTTTAGTATAGCCATGCAAATCTGGTATTTGGCGTGTGGTATTTGGCAAAAGCATAGTGATAGAAGGAGTTATTTCAAAATAACTCATTTCCCAAATAACTTTAGTAAACTGTTGCCAAACGAGTTATTTGTAAAATTGTTCGAATTTTCCTAAAAATTGAACCATTAAAGATTAGCTATCAAATTTAGTAAAATTATTGTGACTTCAATCATAACTTACACAATAGCATATATCCTATACACTTAGCTTTACCCTCAACCAACAATATTAAGTTAGTATATGTTGTTGATTGTATACCCTAAACCATCAATACATTATACACTAACCACATAACCTATACCCTAATCATATGTCCTTGAGTTGTGATTTTGCTAGTATAGTTAATTTAAAAGTGAAATTCATATTTTGATTTTCAAAACATAGATAAAAAGCGATATTTGCTAATTGTTATACCCTAACCATATATCCTATACTTTACACCACATACCTTGTACCCTAACCACGTACCATAAACATAAATTAAAAAGGGATCTCCTGCCGTTAAAGACTTCAAATGACTTCAAGTGAACATATGTTAATAAAAAACTTAGAACCGTCAAAACCATCAATATCTTATACTCTAACCATATACACCCTAAACCATATGTATCTTATACCTTATACCCTAACCATATACTTTATATCCTAAACAACGAACCGTCGAAGATTACTTATCAAATTTAGTATAAATTGTTGTAACTAATGGTTAATTTATTTATTAGCCCATAAAGATTTACATACATATATTAGCCTTCAAAGCATATAAGAATAATTTTAACTAGTCATGCCCTCCATATAAAAGTTAAAGATTCATATTTCAAAAGCTAAAATTATGAAAAACCAAAAAATTGAAAACACCAAATTTGTTTCCTTCTTTCTTTTCACAAAAATACTAAAATTTCCCTCTTTCTTTCTCCTTCCACACATTAGAAAAACTCAATTTTCTCTCCTCTTTCTCTTCCATAAAATTGAAAGAACCAAATTTGAAATTACCCTCTTCTTTCCTTCTACAAAAAGTTGAAAAGTCAAAAGTTTCCCTCCTAATTTCTCTTTCATAATCAAAAGAATCAAACTTTCCCACTTCTTTCTCTTCCCACATATCAAAACCACCAAAATTCCCACTTGTTTCTTTTCTAAAAAATTCAAAGAACCAAATTTCCCTCTTCTTTCTCTTCCCAAAAACTTGAATAGACCAAAATTTCCCTCTTCTTTTAAAAACATCAAATTACCAAATACATTACTTTGTTTTATTTATATTTAATTGATAATTTTATTGAATAGTTAAATTAACCAAAATTTTAATTTATATATTATATTAATATTGTCATGATCTCAAGTGACCTTCATGTTTCAATTTTTGTAATTTTCTTAAAATACGTAATATCAAGTGAGTTTCATATTTTTAAAATTTCTTATACGAAATGAAAAAATAATTTTACTTAAGTTTAGATTGAAAAACTTTATTTTTGAAAAACTATATATTGTATATTTTTATAATTATTCAAGTGGATTAGATGAAATTCGGGTTGAGTCGGTCGGGTTACGGGTTAGTCGGGTTTGGGTCAATCGGGTTCGGGTTAATCGGGTTGCAGGTCAGTTGGGTTGCAGGTCAATCAGGTTCGGGTTAATCGGGTTGCGGGTTAGTCGGCTTGCGGGTTAGTTGGGTTGCGGGTCGGGCGGGTTACAGGTTGTTGACTTTTAGTCAATTCGGGTTGCGGTCGGGTTGCGGGTCGGGTTGATCGGGCGGGTTAATCGGGTCGGGCTATGTTTTGACACCTATAGCATTGGCGGTGGCTAGGAATGGCCTTCCTAGTATAAGGGGCACTTCTGTGTTTTCATTGATGTCCAAGACAACAAAATCCAGAGGATAAAAGAATCTGCCAACCTTAACCAGAAGGTCTTCCACTATGCCCCTAGGATGAACTATAGATCATTCAGCTAGTTGAATACTCATCCTAGTTGCCCTGGGTTCACCTAGGCCTAGTTTCTTAAACAATTTATATGGTATCACATTAATACTAGCACCTAGATCCGCCAAGGACCTCTCTGCATGCAATTTACCTATAGAGCACGGGATAGTAAAACTACTTGGGTCCTTTCGCTTCTGCGGAAGCTTGTTCTGCAGAATGGCCGAGCACTCCTCGCTGAGCTCCATAGTGGCTAGCTCACTCAGCCTCCGCTTCTTCGAGAGAAGCTACTTTAGGAACTTTGCATACTTAGGCATCTGAGATAGTGCCTCCATGAAGGGCACTTGAACATGCAGCTTCCTAAGCATGGACGAGGAGTTGCCGAACTCTGCCTCTAGCCTGTCTTTGTGAATCCTGGTGGGAAAAGGGAGCTTAGGCTTATATTCAGCCACTATTGGTTGTGGCTTTGGAGTTTGATCCTCTGGCTCCTTTACCATCACCAGGTCTTCTTCCGGCTCAGGGGTGATATGGGTCACCTTCTTGGCACTCTTCTGCGGTGCATCCGCAGTCACAGTCCCACTTCTCAGCATAATGGCGTGCAGCCCCTCCTTATGATTTCTGGGATTCGGCAAGGGTTGGCCAGGAAGTGTGCCAGCCGGTTTGGAAGCAAGGGCATCTGCCAGGTGCCCGATCTTGGTGTCCATATCCTGCAAGAGTGCCTGCTGGTTTCTCTGGCCAGCTTCAATCTCCATGAATTTGCCTGCAGCCACTTCCATGAATTGCTCCAATTTATTGAACTTTTGGGTACTAGTGCTCGCCAAGGTAGTCACTAGATCCCTCAGTTCTGACACGGGATCGCCCGGTGCTGGGACTGATGGAGATACACCAGGCTGCTGGTACTGCTGCTCTGGGGGCTGTTGAAAAGTCTGCCCCTGTCTGGGCTGATAAAGTGGTTGATGATGCTGCATCTGGCCTGGGCGAGGCTGGTATGGCTGCCTATGGTTCTATTAACTAGTTGCAGGAGCTTGGAAGCCAGGTGGCTTCGGATTGCTGTTGCCACTCCAGGAGAAATTTGGATGCTGGCGCCATCCCTCATTGTAGGTGTTACTGTATGGGTCGTTGCGCCGGACATTGTTGATGAAGTTCACCTGCTCCGGGGGTGTACTGGACTCCCGCATGGCATGGCAGTCCTCTACAGTATGATGGGCTCTCTCGCACCACTGGCAACACATTGCCGACTGCTGCACTGTCCCCGGAACCATCCCATTCCGATCGATGGCTGAGACCAGTTTAGACACAACCTGCACCAAATCAGAAGAGTGGGTGCCCACAGCATGTACACCTCGGCTTGGTGCTCACCTCGACCTCCTAGCAGTGCCCCAATCATACCCTTTCTTTGACATCTCCTCAAAGAGCTGATTCAACTATGGAAGTGTCTTGGTCAGCATAATCCCGCCACAAACCGAGTCAATCAGCTGCTTGTCTTCTGGGAAGAGGGCGTGGTAGAAGGTGCCCACCTTGAAAGCATCATTGAAACCATGATTGGGACACCTCAGGAAGAGACTGTTGTATCTCTCTCATGCGTCCGGGATGGTCTCATCTTCATCCTGGATAAAGTGGGTGATCTGCTTCTGCAAGTCCGCCGTTTTTTATGGAGGATGATAGCGGGTGAGGAACTTGTCCGCCAGGTTGGCGAACGTGGTGATTGATCCAGGAGGCCTAGTGTCCAGCCACTCCTTGGCTTGCCCCTCCAGAGTAAATGGGAAGTACCTCAGCTGGATGGCATCGGCTGGGACCCCATTTATCTTGATCCCATCGATGAGCTCGTGGAATCGCCTCAGGTGTAATCGAGGCACTCCCCCTCCTTGCCACGGAACACCACTGAGCCGCGCAGCATGGTGATGTTAGAGGTACTCACCTCAAAGTTGTTGGCAACAACTTGAGAGTGTTGGATGGGAGACCTCATGTCTGCGGCGCGGGCGGTCCAGTAGTAGCCCATGGTTTTCTCTTCGGGAAGGACCACATCATGGTCATGTGGGTCACCCATCTCTTCCTCCTCAGCGATTTGCAGCTGTGCAAGAGCTTCCTCCTCAGCCAGTCGCTCCTTTAACGCTCGCTTGAAGTTCCTACGAGTTCGTTCAAGCTCTTGATCTAATGGTAGTAAATCCCCCGACTGGCTACGGGTCATGCACTACCTGCACACAATCAGCAAAAGCAACCCGTCAAGGCACACAGGTGGAAGAGAGAAAATACAGTAAAGAAAAAGCTAGAGTAACAAACTTTCACGTTTCCCTAATAACCTAGAGGTTCCCCGGCAACGGCGCCGAAAACTTGACACGCTAAAACACAACAACAAACTGCGACCAAGTGTAATCGCAGTCCGGGAGCTCAGTAAAGTGGCAAGTTCTAATTATCAACCCGAGGTCTAGATCTACTGCCTACCCGTGTATATTTGTTATCTAGCAAACTAAGTCGATTGGTTGTGGTCTTAACTAAAAGCAGTAAGAAAGCAAGAATTGATTCGGTTTTCTAAAGCAAAGGAAGAGTCACTCGGGAATGAGTCACCCTAGCTCCTTAGTTAGGTCTCACTTGTAATTACCCTGGGTTGATTTACTATTGATTAAACTGCGGAAGATCCGACAGTAGCTTTGAATCTCTTAAACTGACCAAGCCCTCTCAGTCCAACTATCCGGCAGACGACTAGTCTTCACCGGGATAGAAAACTGAGGCAAAAAGCACAGAACTCCACTACTGGAATTGGGTTCCAGTACAAAACAGTAGATTGATTAGCTCTCGTATAACCAATCTACCACTACCGAATGATGAAGCTCTAACAACCTAATCAGATTCTATCTATCTCAGGTTGCAGCAGAAATCAAGAAAAGATTATCAGACTTCAATTGATTCAATCAAAACACTTCAATCGATTATAATCAAGCAATATCACAATCCAAACGTAATTACAATCAAGATTCCTAACACATGGAACTAGGGTTCTTCATACCCAAGTGAGAGAAAGTTCTACTCCATAGAGAAAGAGAGGAAAACAGAAATCAGAGTAGTCATACTCATAAAGATGAGGATAATCTGCTCTGGGATGATGATCTTCACTCCTCGGGATGCAATCTGGGCTTCAATGGTGAGAAATCCACTCCAAATAGCTCATAGGGTTTTTTCTTCGCACTTTCTCTCTCTAAAACTCTGTTTTTGCTCCAAAAAGTTGACTCCCCCTCCTTTGGCCCGAATCTGCCTCAAAAACCCGATTCTGGGCGAATTACAGGCTGAATTACGGTCGTAATCATGGTCTGCCCGTAATTGCCCAAAACGCGCGTTTCACTTATCTCAGAAGAAAGGATTTACGGTCGTAATTATCCAATTACTGCCAGTAATTATGGAATTACGATCGTAATCACTTTGATTCTTGCCCGTAAATGTCTTTGCGATAGGAATTCTGAAGAATTAGGCTCGACATTGCATTTACGGGCATGCCAGGAGCAATTACGGCCGTAATTGGGCAGGGGCTGCCCGTAATTCTTCCTCCGCCCCTGTTTAATGCTTCGTTTCTCCCTCGTCCGGACTCCGAATAAGTCACTATTTGATCCCAGACGCTCGTAGTTTCGTCCTCTTTCTTTTCATAACAAAATTCCAAGATTATTTGTCCTTAATATGAGGTAGAAGTCCATTATTCCTCAGGTCATGCTCGTGTTTCTTCTCCTGAATTGTCAAATGATCTCCGATTGACTTGAAACTTGCGCCTATGCTTCAATTTACATGCTAGGACCTGAAATGTGACAAAGGAACACAACCTAGCGTAAAATAGTCCAAGAAAGCAAAAACTCAAGCCAAAATGATCAAGAAACGAGGGTGCAAACATGTGCACATACGATGTTATCAGGTGGAGTGGCCATTTCTAGCAGGTGTCATGAGGCGAATGGGTTTCGATGAGAGATGGAAATCTTTGGTCATCCTCTGTGTTAGCACGGTGTCTTACTTGTTACTTGTGAATGGTCATCAATCTCCACCGTTTATCCCAGGTCTTGGTCTTCGACAAGTAGACCCTCTATCCCTATATCTGTTTCTTATTTGTGCATAGGGTCTCTCTTCCTACACTACGTTGGCGGTCCGAGAGAAGAGAATTCACAGGATTCAGGCAGTGGGAGGAGATTGGACATAGGGGGTCCTACAGATAAAGCGGGTGGAAAAGATACAGACTAATTACGAGAAAGAGACTAATTACGACAAGTTGACGATAGTATCTTTTTCGCCAGGTCCATAGTGCAGGAGAGTTTGGAAGGAGAAGAGCTGAGAAGGGAGGAGATGGCGAGTTCAAAGGAGGATAGAGGATGGGATTCAGGGATTTACGGGGATTCATTGTTGCACTACTTAGCAAGTAGATATGGAATCTTGTTAAACTACCTTAATCGCTCATTGGGAAAATCTTCAAGACAAAATACGACAAGCGCACGTCGATTCTAGATGCCTCAGTGGACTACAGGCTGAGTTTTGTTTGGCACAACATCTTAAGTGCGCAGAAGATGGTTAACCAAGGCATCCTGTGGCGGATTGGGAATGGAGTAGACGTTTGTATTTGGGGTGACCATTACCTGGTCAGGATGTCCCTACGGCTCCAGTGGACTTCTAGTGGATGCATACGTGCGTGAGCTAATGCACCCGAAAACGAACGAATTGCATACTTCACTAATAGAGAGTTGTTTCACAAGTGATATGTGGGAGGCTATCTTGCAGATTCCGTTACGCGGAACTGGGGAAATGGATACTCTCATTTGGCACAATGACAAGGAAGGGATTTATTTGGCTAAGTAGAGATATAGGGAATGGCTACGTGGGTTTAAAGAACAACTTGGGGTGGCTGATTTTGGGGAAGGACCAGTTTGGAAGCATCTTTGGAGCTTGCAGATCCCTCCAAAAGTGAGGCAATTCATATGGAGGTTAGCTAGGGGGATTCTTCCGACAAGGGCACTTGTAAGTCAGCTCAATCCTCGTTGGGGAGATGTGCCTTTTTTTGCGACCAGGTAGAAATCCATGTCCATTTATTCTCGAAATGTGAATGGGCTTCGAGGATTTGGAGTAAATCGGAGGTTGCGAACTGTTTTGCTCGATGTGGGACGAGTTCTTGTTTTCATTGGTTTAAATAAGTGGCTGCACTTGGTGACGAAGTAAGCCACGAGAATTGAGGGAAGGAATGCTCATATGTTTAATGGAGCAAAACTGGTCGAAGAGGAGATACCAGTGCGTGCAAAGTATTTTCTGATCGATTACAAGCAGCATCAGCAGAGAGAGGAAGTTTTGTCGAGCCTAGTCGTGAGGAAGAACTGGCAGAAACCAACGATGGGTAGAGTTTCTGTCTGCACAAACGCTGACATCCTTCCTTCTGGGGATACAAGACTTGTAGTTGTGGTTGGAGATGCTGAGGGGATATTTATGTATGCAGCTGCAAAAAATATACCAGGGACGTGGACAAGTGAAGGGGCAGAAGCTCTCGCATTGGAGATGGGAGTGCAGGTGGCGTACCTATTCCAACTCCAAAATGTGATGATGGAAACAGATTGCCTCTCGGTAATAACAAGATTACAAAGTCCGAACTTGGCCCAAGATGAGATAGGAGTGGTGTGTCATAGCATTGAACGCTACATGTCTTTGATGGGGAATAGCAGTTGGCGACATATATGTAGAGAAGCGAACAATGTCGCTCATATAATGGCGCATGCGAAGGGACGGAGCGGCAGCAAGGCGGGCAGCTTCTGCTTCACCAATTTCATTGAAGAAGGCTGGGATGCTCGGCTGGACAGCACAGTCGTCGGTATACAACTTGAGGAAAAACTCTCTGGCAAGCGTTTTGAGAAGACGAGAAGAAATGAAAGAGTTGTTTAGGTAGATAGGCCCCAAATCTATTTGGTTGATCAGGTTTAGCTGGATAATGTAACCGTCATGTCTGATCAATAAAAGCAGTATACAGGTATCCTGTAAAAAAATTCATTACAACTGAATAGGGAGAGGGAAATTAGCATTCTTATTCAAGAAGGTTTTAGTAGTTGCCCACTTAGTTTTGATGTTTTTACTTGCATGGCCAGTTAATTGAGCATTGGAGCGATTTTTTTTACGTCATGTATAACATTGTTTTATGCGATACAGAAAATTATTACGTGAGATGAAAAAATGTGTTACATTCCTAGTAAAAACAGCACCAGAGTGTGAAATTTATATAATGGATGTCATATTGTCCGACAGAGGTAGTCCAATTTTTATGGAGAAAATTTTAAATCGAGTTGAAATGAATAAGATTTTAAATCAATAAAATTTTTTTCAATGTGAACAAATTAGTAACAATTAATAAATTTGATCCACTATTCATAATTAATGAAAATAATATGAACACATAATTAAATTATTCTACTATAACATAACCAATAAAAAATATATTTATCACACTTTCCCACATACTTTTTTCTCTGCGTTGTGCTATCAAAATATATTATGTTCTTAGCACAATGGGGGTTTCTGAATTATTAGTGGTTGAGAGCCTGTGTATG
This sequence comes from Linum trigynum, assembly GCA_964030455.1. Lineage (NCBI taxonomy): Eukaryota > Viridiplantae > Streptophyta > Magnoliopsida > Malpighiales > Linaceae > Linum > Linum trigynum. The sequence continues at coordinate 9,021,653 of OZ034821.1, forward strand.
TTCTCCAAATGTTAGTGTTGGCTATGTGGTTTCTTTGAAATGAAAAGGGGTCTTAGACAGGATGACCCGCTTTCCCCCTATTTGTTTACGGTTGCAATGGAAGTCCTTGATGCTATGTTGAAGAGTGTTGTTCAGCAGGATCAGATTCCTTTCCATCCCAGATGTAAGTCGTTGGCAATTACACATCTATGTTTTGCTGACGATTTGCTTGTTTTTCAAAATGGTTCTATCAGAGGGGTAGCCAAAATTTGTCTTGTATTAAATGCTTTCTATACTTTCTCTGGTCTAAAATGTAACCCTGATAAGTGTCAGTTGTTCTATGGGGGGATCTCTATTGCTGAACAACAAGTCATATCTTCCTACTCAAGGTTTCCCCTAGGTAGCCTCCATGTTCGTTATCTTGGTGCCCCACTCATTACAGGAAAGCTTACACGAGCGGAATGTCGTGTCATTGTGGAGAGAATCACAGCTAAAATTTGCAGCTTGAGGGCAAAGACTTTAAGTTTTGCTGGCAGGCTTCAACTCATTGCTTTGATTTTGAGAAGTGTTATGCAGTTTTGGATGGGTATATTCCTTCTTCCCCAATTTATTATTAAGGAGGTGGAGTCCATATGTAATAAATTCTTGTGGGACATAAGTGCTTCATCATTAAGAACAAGAGTTGTGACTTCCTGGAATTTTCTTGCTCGGCTGAACCATGAAGGAGGGCTTGGGATTCATAATTTTGTGATCTGGAACAAAGCATGTGTCCTTAGGCACCTCTTGGTGATTCTTGTTGAGGAAGGTTTGACCTGGGTTGCTTAGATTTGTTGTTACCATGTCAAGCAAACTTTGATTTGGGATATTAATGCTTCTGCTGCGGGCTTTTGGACTTGGAAACGGATCCTTAGATGTTGGGTGGTAGCGAGGCCTTTTATTTCACAATTGGGGAATGGTTTGGCATGGGAAGGAGAAGTAATGGCAACCTATTCTGTGAAAAAAGTATGTAATTCATTAAGGCAGAGGAGTATTGTTGTGCCCTGGTATAGTCTTGTTTGGGCAAGTACAATGTACCTCTTCATAGTTTTATTCTTTGGATTGTTATTAATGATAGGCTCAAGTTGTCGGATAAGCTGATCTCCGGTGGAAAACCGCTCTCTGGTCTTTGTTTTCTTTGTCCTGGTGGTTTAGAGTCTCGTCGTCATCTTTTTGCTGACTATGCTTATTCAGGGAGTGTTCTCATTCAAGTTCTGCAGCTTGTAGCTCCACCAACTGTGGGAGACTAGGTAGCAGTATTGTAGTGGTGCATTTCTAGTTGGAGTGGTTCATCTGTTGCTACGAGTTTTCATAGATTGGCATGGAGTGTGGTGTTGAGCCTGATCTGGCGTGAGCGTTGGTCCAGGATGTATGGTTCTGATAGAGCGCGATCCGTCGCCCAGATTGCTGACACGCAAAAACACAACACCAAACTGGGACCAAGTGCAATCGCAGAATGGAAATGCAGAATAGTGGCAAGTTCAATTTATCAACCCGGGGTCTAGATGTACTGCCTACTCCGTGATTATCTATTATCTAGCGGGACTAAGTGTAGTGAGAGTGATTGTAAACAAAAGCAGGAAATTTTCGAAGTTCTTAAGCAAGGGAAGAGTCACTCGGGAATGAATCCCCCTAGCTTCTTAGTTAGGTCAAAGTTGTAATTCCCTTTGGTTGATTCACTGTTGATTAAACTGCGAAAGATCCTATATTAGCTTGGAATCTCTTAAACTGACCAAGCCCTCTTAGACAGAATACCCGGCAGGCGACTAGCCTTCGTCGGGATAGACTGCTAAGGCGATTCACACAGATCTCCGCTACTAGAATGAATTCCAGTACAAAGTAGTGAATCGACTAACTCTCGTATAATCGATTCACTACTACCGATTGAGGAAACTCTAACAACCTAATCAAATTCCATCTATATCAGGTTGCAGCAGAAATCAAGAAAAGTTGATCAGGCTTCAATTGACTCAATAAAACATGCCTCAATCGATTATAATCAAGCAGTATAGTATCCAAAAGTCATTACAAACATGATCCCTAACACATGGAACTAGGGTTCTTCATACCCAAGTGAGAGAGAGTTCTACTCCATAGAGAGAGAGAGAGAGAGAGAGAGAGAGAGAGAGAGAGAGGAAAACAGAATACAAAGCAGTCATACTCATAACAATGGGAAGCATCTGCTCTAGGATGATAATCTTCACTCCAAGGATGAAATTCAAGCTTGCTTGATGAAACCCAGCTCCAAAATCACCTCTAGGGTTTGTTCTTCGCACTTTTTTTCTCTAGAACTCTGTTTTTTGCTCTGGAAAATCGATCCCCCTCTTCAAAGACCCGAAATTGGGTCTAAAACCCAGAATTCCATGACCACGCTGTCGTGTGGAATCCCCAGGTGCCCGTGTAGCTCTCCAAAACGCGGCGTTTGATTTAAGTGACGAAAGGCATGTTACACGGCCAGAATTGCACGGCTGTTTGGAATTTAGGCTTGCCTGTGTGAACTCACTGGAAATCCCACACGGCCATAAGGGCCCTTACACGGCCAGTGTGGCTTTGCCCGCGCAATGGGGTTCCACACGCCCGTGTGGAATTTAGGTTAGCCTGTGTGGAATTTCCAGCTTTTCGTCAAACGTCCCAACTTCGTCCAATCGATCCCGAACTCGTGCCCAAACCTTCCTTCATGTACTAGGACATGAAATATCATAAACAAGAACAACCTAGCGTGAAATCGGCCTAAAACACGAGAGATGAGACTCACACGGGCACGCCTAAAATCCCACACGGCCGTGTGACCTGGCCGTGTGGCACCAAATTGCACGGGCAAGCCACACTGGCCGTGTAGGGGACCCCTTGTGGCCGTGTGGAATGTCCAGGGAGCTCACACGGGCATGCCTAAAATCCACACGGCCGTGTGGGTTTGGCCGTATAGCATACCTGAAGCCACTTAAGTGAAATGCGGTGTTTTGCAGACTCACACGTGCACGCCTAAAAAGCCACACGGCCGTGTGGCCTGGCCGTGTGGTCGGGAATTTCTGGGTTTTTACCCAAATTCTAGCCAAAGAAGAGGGAATCGACTTTTTGGAGCAAAAACAGAGCCCTAGAGAGAGAAAGTGCGAAGAACACCTCCTAAGAGTGGTTTTGGAGCTGGGTTTCATCAATCAAGCTTGGAAATCATCCTTGGAGTGAAGATCATAATCCCAGAGCAGATTATTCCCATTGTTATGAGTATGACTGCTTTGTTTGCTGTTTTCCTCTCTCTCTATGGAGTAGAACCCTCTCTCACTTGGGTATGAAGAACCCTAGTTCCATGTGTTAGGGATCTTGATTGTAATGACTTGGGATTGTTATACTGTTTGATTTTAATCGAATGATGCATGATTCATTGAATCAATTGAAGTCTGATCATCTTTTATTGATTTCTGCTGCAACCTGAGATAGATAGAATCTGATTAGGTTGTTAGAGCTTCATCATTCGGTAGTGGTAGATCGGTTATACGAGAGTTAATCAATCTACTGCTTTGTACTGGAACCCAATTCCAGTAGTGGAGTTCTGTGCTTATTGCCTCCGCTTTCTATCCCGGTGAAGACTAGTCATGTGCCGGGTAGTTGGACTGAGAGGGGTTGGTCAGCTTAAGAGATTCCAAGCTGCTGTCAGATCTTCCGCAGTTTAATCAACAGTAAATCAACCCAGGGTAATTACAACTGTGACCTAACTAAGGAGCTAGGGGGACTCATTCTCGAGTGATTCTTCCCTTGCTTTAGAAAACCGAACTATTTCCTGCTTTCTTACTGCTTTTAGTTAAAACCACAATCAATCGACTTAGTTGGCTAGATAATAGATATTCACGGAGTAGGCAGTAGATCTAGACCCCGGGTTGATAATTAGAACATGCCACTTTACTGCATTCCCGGACTGCGATTACACTTGGTCGCAGTTTGGTGTTGTGTTTTAGCGTGTCAATAGGCATAGTTCCATACTCTGCAACTGCGTACCATTCTTATACATTTCATAATCATCACTACCTACACAAGTACATGCTACATCATAAAACGATATGCACATGAAAAACGTTCTCAAAACAGTTTTACAAAAAATGTGGATCACTTACCAAAATCTCAAGTAGTCGTCCAACCCCAGAATAGTTGAAGACCATATCTGATATTGCCTTTAACTCCTTGCTCTGCTCACCACTATGTACTTGTTATTGCTGCTGCTAATTATTTGCTTACACATGTAATCTTAGTCACCATTCTTGATCTGTTGGCGACAAAAATGAAAGGTACAATTCTTGGTAACTGTAGCAAACAAGTGGCGACAAAAATGAAAGGTGCCCGCAAAAAAAAAGACACGTGGCCTACTTCCACTGGCTGCCGGCTGGTGCCTCTTCGACTCTTCTTTTTTAGTAGAGGCAGACTTTTTTTTTTTTTTACGGGAGTAGAGGCAGACTTGAGGGTTGTTCACTTGTTTGTGCTGTGGATTTGAGAAATGAATATTTGTATTAAATATTTTGTATTTGAGAAATGAATTGTTGGTTCTGAATTTGGGTTAATCATGATTTTGTATAAATTAGTGTAAGGGATTTTTTTATATATTATTGGATTAATATCATTTTATACCTCTTTATTATTTCTAACTAATATACATATCCCTCTATCGTATTTTTTAACAAATGTAGACCTGTATTATTAAGATATAACAAAAATATCATTCCATCCAAATTTTCATTAGTTGACCGTTAAAGAGAACACTGAAAGTTCATATTGCCCCACAGTTATTATATAAATTTTGTTTTCCAAATTTTTTGAAAGAAAAAGCATACTTTATTTAATAAAATTTTTTCTTGCTTAAATTTTAAATTCATTTTCCTACTCCTTTTATTTATTTCATGTTTTATTTCCGCTGAAAAAAATAGTAAATATTTATATAGAAAGCGATGGATAATTTGGTAATTTATACCCCATTTAACGATCAACTAACGAAATTTCGGATGGGAGGCTACGTTAGTTACATTTTGATAATAAAGAGGTACATTTGTGGAGAAAATAAGGGTTATAGGTATAATATATTCATCTATTTTGCATTTTTATCAAACATGCCTCTATACTATTTTTTACATATCAAACATGTCCTTGTATTTTGGAAAAAGATCAAACATGTCATGTTAAAATCTCCATTGAAAAAATTGTCAACCATGGTTGAACCAAGATCTAGACAACTCAATATCGGCAAATGAGAGGAAAAATACCAGTTTTGTCCCCTGATTTATTTCTCTATGTCTCGTTAAAGTAAAATTATTATTATACAAAATAACCAAAAAAATTATAAATAATATTATTAAGGATAATTTAGACATTTGTGTCGCCCAAACCAAGGTTCGACCGTGGTTGACGGGTTTTTTATGAAATTTTCACATAAGGGCATGTTTGATCATTTTTCAAAGTACAGAAGCATATTTGATGTAAAAAAATAGTAAAGGGGCATATTTTATATAAAGACGTAATAGAGAGACATATTATACATATACTCATTTTGAATTAAAATTAGAGATGACAATTTCGAGCTGGCCCGTTTTACCCGACCTGTTTGACCTATTTTGTGGCGGGGCGGGCATGGGTACCTCTCAACGACCTGACCTGCCCTGACCCGCCCCATTCTTGACATGTTCTTGCCTAACTTACATGTAATCTTAGTCAAATTACTTGAGATTTTGTTTTATTACCTCATATTTTGGCTTTAATAAAGTTGTAAATAAGTGAAAACCTCAAAAAAAAATTCAATAATTCTACTATATTTTATCATATTATGGTTTGTTTCTTGGTCTTTTAGTAAAAATAATGAATATTTCTAATATTTTTCATATAAATTACATACCCATTGAATCGACCTGTTCCAACCCATACCTCATATATAATTACCCGACTTGAACCCGACCTGCCAAACCCTCCCCAACCTGCTCATTCCATTCCTACTCAAAATCCACTAAACTAACTCACCCACCACTTGACATATTCTTCACCACTTCCCAAACATAGCTTTTAACTTATTAATTGTTTTGTTTTAGGTGTTTTTGTCAAGCAAGCAATGGTTTAGCTGTCCTCATACCCCCCTCTCACTACCTTATATTTGTGTCCACTTTTTTCTTGTCCCTCTCATTGCTGGTGAGCGTAGCTAATGCGATCTTCTACAGACTACAATGAATAAATGACATTTGAGTGAATTGAAACTGCGGGAGCCGGGAGGGGCCGTGCCAAGCAAAGCAAATCTTGTCAAATGGTTTTCAGTCGTTTTTTTGTGAGTTTTGTGGCGGGCTCAGGTCCCCCACCCCACAATTTGTCTTTGTACCCTATTAGTCCTTAAATTTTATTTCAATTATTATATTTTAAATTACTATTTTATTTGTATATATATTTAGAAAATATACCAAACGAATAAAAAATTTCGATCATACTATTCAATCTCAAACCACTTTCTTAACTGATTTGACAATCTTGCTACTACAATTGTAATTATTTGTTAAATTTCACCATAATGTTACTAGGATAGAAAAAAAAAACTATTTTGGTTCTTTAGCATTAAAAAATTTATTTGGGTTTGTTTTCGAAATCAGAATTTAGAGTACGAATCATATGGAAGAATTTAGCTTTGATAAAGGACAAGTAAGTAACCAATACTCATGTCATATTTTAATATTTGCTCCCCTAGAGAGGCAATCCCATTGTCCATTATAGGGGAAAAGTGAAAAAAATTGTTCACATAACTTCTCTTTTTATGTCTAGGGGCAGCTTGGCATCAATTCCCTACTGAAGTTGGAAGCTGTCCACCCTAGGGAAAGGGTGGAGGGACTACTAGAGGCTTCCAATTGAGAATCCGGGTCATGGGTGAAAATTGGCCTCATTCACTCTAACTTGTTTATGAAGGATCAACTTATTGAGGCATTTTAGTGTGCTTTATAGTATTGGTGCTATAAAACATTTACAGCCATTAGATCATGTTCAACCTTTATCAACCATTAGATTTTATTTAAATTATTAATATATTATTTTATTTGTTTGGGACAACCGGTACAACCGGTTGCTTGAAATTATTTGGGTTCACACCTCTTCTCACGGCCGAAACCATTCTTCTCACCTCTTCTCACCGCCGAAACCATTCTTCCTTCTATCCTCTTCCTTCGATCCTCTCCACGCAGCTAGCGAGCAGTGAAGACGGCGACAGTGAAGACGGCGAGCAGTGGGTGACGACGAGTGAAGACGGCGAGCAGTGGGTGACGACGAGTAGAAGAAGCTTGTCGATTGCAGCATCTCTTTGACTGCGGCGAGCCGGATTCCGACAACGACAGTGAAGGCGGCGAGCAAGGGACGACGAGAGCGAGCATCTCTTCGTCGATTGCAAACGATTGAGCACGTCGAGAGCCTGCATCAAGGGGTAATTGCGACGGCGACGCTGTGAGAAGAAAGAGATTTGGGGTTTCAAGTTTCCTCTTCCGCGATTGTGGACTATGCTCTTCCGCGGTGGGTCTCTTTGACGATATTGAAGTGGTTGAGCATCGGGGGAACGGTGAGATTGGGTTTCGCGGCGGGTCTCTGCTGATTGTGCTCTTTCGCGGTGGATCTCTTTGTCAATAGTGAAGGGGTTGATTAGCGGGTCACCGGAGGGAAGAATTGGAACAAGATTCAGAGCTGCTTGATTGAGGGTAAAGTCTGCTCCAAGTTCAACGAGACTTGCCTTTCCGATACCGTCGAGCAGTTCTACACCGAGCGATTGTCCGGTCTTCAGGTAAAAAAAGACGATTCACTTTCTGGGTTTTGAAAATTCGTTTGGTGGTTTTTGCTATCTTTTCTGAACTTTTTGAGCGTGGCTTTTGGATTTCTGTGGTGGGTTAGGGATTTGATTGTTTTTAGTTGGGGAAAAGCGATGGGCAAACTATGGATTTTTTCCCTCGGGAACTTGTGAAATTGTTATTGTGCTGAATTTAGAGATCCTTGATGATATTGAGCAGCAATTAGGATCAAATAGATATTGAAAACTTTGTAGACTCTGAACAATAGAATTGCTAGCCATCTAAAAGTTGGATCTTGGTCAATTTTCTGGGGATTCTAGTTCAAAAGTGCTCCACGGAAAGTTCATTTAGCTAGTGAAATCCCAGGTGAAGTGTTGAGTCTCGGATTCGCGGATAATGGAAGATGAACTAGGAAAAAAGCTAGCCTGAATTACTTAATGCCCCATCCGTAGTACGTAATGGTTAATACAGTAGGAATCCTTTCTTTCTTCTAGGATGTTTTTGTACTGCCACAAGGAGCTGCAGTATTAGCATCACCTTAATCGTAACCTGTCTATGATTTTTGCTGTTTACGTGAGTTCACTTTCACTTGTTGTATTATGTGTAGGGACTTTGATCTGGTAACTCTTTCAGATACTACACGTTGGATTCAGAATTCAATTTCTCTTGTGATAGAGCTGCAATCTTAGTCTTCAATTCCAGGCAAGTTACTGAAATCTTGCCCTTTTAACTTCAGCCGTGAATTGTTATTCAAGATTGTTTGTCTGATTAGAGATTCATCAAGTGATAGGTTTTGGCGTGATTCATCAAGTGAACCTTGGACTTAATCTCAACCATGCGTGATCTCAAAAAAAGTTTCTCCAATCTGACCTATCTAGCGATTGTGTTCCTTCCTTTATGCATGCCAGTATTAACTTTTTGATTGGAGAGACTTGATTTGTGTTTTATGGAGGCAAATCGAATAGGAAAGTTCATACTCAAAGTTTGATTCTTTTCAGTTTGGCTTGAGACAAGTTGGATTGTTGTTTGCCTTCAAACTGAGTCTGCAGAGAAAATTTTGGAAGAGTTGATTTGGTCTTGTTGGTATTGTAGTGTCGTTACCGTTGCTTGTTGATTACATTTTGGACTGTTAATTGAAGGGTCTTGCTTGGCTGCATGAAAGGTGCAATTGAGTGTGTTAGTCAAGAATTAGTTCATGAAATCAGGGTGACTTGAGGAGGAAACGCAAGAGAAATGAAGCATTCTCAATTCTGTGAGGTCTCTAGTCATTAAGCTATTGCTCAAAGTTTGTCCTTGTGTTGCTTCTCATATTGTTAGATTTTTTGGAGGGGGTTGCTAATTCGAATATCTTGCGATGGTTAGTTGTGTGGGATATATTTTGTCAACTGATCTGCTTGCTTGCTGATCTCCAAATCATTATGAAGTACATCGATAAAGATTGACCGATTAGCATAGATGTAGGAGACCTGAAATAGTCAAGAGATGATGCCCTTGCTTCTCTCTGTACAATGATCTTGTGTCTGAATATTCTGGATCTTGCTGTCCTCTCTTCTATAAAACAAAAGTATGTACTTGATCACCTTTTGTTTAAGCATGCAAGAAGCTGTTTGGTTTCCTATTTACTGCATTCGGATTAGACAAGGCTACTGCAACAGCTACGTTTGTCATATCACTCGAAACATCCATTTGAGCGAAAATGGGACTAGGATTGGTAGCTACTGGTGTGGTATTTCAAATGCTGAAAAATGCAGATGCATCATTTCATAGGTGGATCGAGCTTTGGGAGGTTAGAATAGTAGCTTTGATGTACTGATAAGTGACTCCTCTAGTAGCTTTGAAGTACTGAAAAATCAGGGTGTTTTTAGTTTCACGGCTTATTTTAACGGCCGTGATTTTTGAAGCCAAAGCCGTAAGATTGTCTGGGATATGAAAACTACTCTTTGCTTCTCACGGGTCATGTCACGGCCGTGAGAATTTGCATTTTGGGTGAAATTTAATGGAAGCTGGGTGTTTTGGGTGAAATTTATATCTGCCAATGGCGGATTTCATGGTTAATTAGTGTACTCAGGTGTTGATGTAGGGGGTTTTCAGTTCTTCTGGTAGTTAGAACTTGATATCGAGGCAAGTGTGCTTGTGAGCTCTGGTATAGTCTTGTATTTGTTCAATATTGTTTAAAGCCATATATTGAAAACCAGGATTGAACTCATTACCTGGAGAATGTGTTTACCGAATGATTAAATGATCCTTTTCTTGAATGAAACTTTGTCATAACCACGTTTTCTCGAATGTGTTTAAGTGTGAAAACTGAAAGTTGCTTCTTTAGATCAGTGGTGGACGACTCTGGCTTTGTGTATTTTGTTAGTACTCTTCGGTATGCTTATAATTCGTGTTTCAAGGCATGCTTATAATTTTTTTGTTGTTTTAATTTTGCAGTTTGCTAAAATTGTTCTCTAATGAAGACGAAGAGTCATGAAATTTTTAGCACCCGCTGTTCTCCTAGGAAAGTATTCTCAGTAGTCTCAAATTTAGAGGCTTGTCAATCAGAGGCCATTAAGAGATGTGGCTTTGGTCGTATGCTTGAAGTCAAAGGAAGAATGCTCCAACGTGAGTTGTTGGAGATCCTTTTGAAGAGCTTTAATCTGGAAGAAAGCTCAATTCAGGCTTATGGGTTGGAAGTCCATATTTCGGCCAAAGATTTCGAGCGAATTATGGGCGTGCCTGAGGGAGGTACTGTTATCATCTTGAATGGTGAAGAAGTGGGACGAAGATCCGAGGAATTGAATCCATTTAGAGTGTATTCGACAGTTGATTGTGCCCGACAGGCGATTTCGACAAGCTTAATGCGGAAGGCTTTGTCGGAGATGAAAGATAGCGGCGATCTATTTCTTCAAACGTTTATTTTGTACGTAATGGGGGTGCTATTAGTACCAACTAGAAGAGATGACTTTTCGTTATCTTCGGTATACGCTGTCCTCGATGTTGCCGATATTCCGAAGAAGAATTGGGCATCGTTTTGCTTCAATGAATTGGTCAAATGCATCTGCGACCATAATGCTGAGGGGAGAAAGTATATACCGGGTTGCTTGCTGTTCTTGGAGGTAAATAATTGCTAATCCCTACTTTCTACATATTTGTAATGATTAATCATCATGTTGATTATAGTATTTTTTTTTTTTTGTAGTTAATATTCTTGGAGCATGCAAATGGTATTTTCGAAACCATTGATAGGAGTTTCGATTTGTTGAGCTGGGGGAGCGGAGACGTGGAGTTATTGTTAACAAAAGTGGTAAGACTGATAGTATATTTGATTCTTTTGACGAGTTGGAGCATGCTAATGGTACATTTGGTTCCCTTTTTAATTAATTTGTAGGTTTCCAGCAGTTCGGGTAAAAGATCAGCTGAGGATGCAGGTTTGAAATCACCTGCAAGGAAACGGGAAAAAAGAGATGGGAAACGGCAAAAACCCGACGGTGATGAGCTGCTTCTCTGTGAGCGTATTGACGCTCGGTTTACTACCATGGAGGGTAGAATTGACAACTTTAGGCAAGAATTTAGAGTTGCAATGGGTGATGCTGCTTCCAGAGAGAATGAGCTCATGAGTCGGGTTGTGAATATGGAGAACGAATTTCGGGCTTTTAGAGACGAAATTGGTAGTCAAGTGAAGTCCATTATAGAGGCAGTGAAAGCAACTATAGGTGATCCGTTGTCAAGGGAGCAGCCTACTGAGTTGAAAAAGAACGATCAGAAGGATGAGGCTGATAATGTGAAAGCTTCTGCAGCTGTTTTGTTGTCAACGGAGCAGCTTATCAGAGGGGAAAAGGGCAATCAGAAGGCTGAGGTTGAAAAACCAAGTGAACCCATTTCTCCTACCTCCGAATCTGTCAAGACTCAAGGGTTAGGTGTTAAGAATTGGGGAGAAGCTGAGGGGGAAATTGGAGATGACTGCGGTTCTGAATCTCCTTCTGTCAAAGTTGTGAAAAAGTCTCCTTGCAAGCAGGCGAAAGCGTCTAAAGTTGAGAAATTCATATTGTTGAGTGATGAAAGTGTTGCTGCTAATGATGGTTGTGCCAAGACTGTGAAGGTATTACACTTTATTAAGTTTTCTAATTATTTGTACTTATGGTGTGGTTACTAATGAACTTGTTTTGTTTTTATGTTTTTGAACAATAAAGGGGCGAAAGGGAGGTGGACTACGTAGTGTATCTAAATTGATTACTACAACCAAGAAGGAGACTCCTTCTCGTTGTCGTCGGGTGCTGACACTGATCAAGAAGAAGACGCATTGGATGATGATGATGATGATGATGACGATGAGTCCGATCATATTGAGCCTGATGACCAACCCAACGGAGCCTCGATCGAGAAATTGGCAAATCATGTGTTATATATGTATGTTCAATTTTTTTCTACAAATCAATTGCAATGTACTCCATAACTCTAATGATCAAATATTGATCTTCTCTTCAATTGTGGGTGGCTAGATGGATATATCTAGTTATTGTTGTTTTTTGTTCTAAGATGGAAACCTCACGGCTTGTAATTAAATTGTCACGGCCGAGAGAATAAGCCGTGATATGGAAACCATTCTCAATTTCTCACGACCCATAACCCAAATCTCACGGTTTTTTATCTTTAAATATCACGGGCGTGAGATTAACCCGTGTTATGGTCACAGCTGAAACTCAAAAACACACCTCACATCTGAAAATCTCACGGCCGGGAGATGGACCGTTAGATTTTTTTTAAAAAGGGGGAGTTCCAGGGGGTTTCACGGGTTGTCTCGCCAGTATCACGGCCGTGAGATGAGCCGTGTTTGTGTAATTGAAATGCTGAACTTCTCATGGCTCATCTGTTAATCTCACGGGCGTGAGATTAACCCGTGAGATGGTCACAGTTGAAACCCAAAACCACGCCTCATAACTGGAACCTCACGGTCGGTAGATATACCGTTAGAATGTTTTTAAAAAAATTGTAACGGACAGGGTGTTTCACGGGTTATATCCCTCCCGGGAGAAAAACCGTGAGATGGAACCCTCAAATTGGTCCGCACCCTGTTTTAAAATCCTCTTTTCTACTTGAACCCGACCCCCAACCCTCTGTTCTACTTCGACCCCCAACCCTCTTCTCCCCCGACCCCCTGTTCTCACTCTACTCCCTCTGTTCTCACTCGCTCGCCATCGCACTTCGACCCCCCAAGCCTCGCCCTCACTCGCTCGCCATCGCCCTCGATCGGTCGCACTCGCTCGCTCGCCCTCGAAGATTCTTCCGCCGCCGACCACTTCCCCACGACTCTGGTAACTGCTCCAAGGTTCAGCGGCGACGGCGACCATTTCCCCACGAGTCTCTGCCCTCTGTTCCACTTCGTGAGTTCTTCTTAACCACAGCGGCAATCTTCTCTGGTTTCTTGCATTTTTTAGGGTTTAGTTGCCCAAGGTTGGTCTGAATTAGGGTTTTGAATTCCTAATTGTGATTAGAATGCTCCTGGTTGGTCTGAATTAGGGTTTTGAATTCCTAATTGTGATTAGAATGCTCCTGGGATTAGAATGCTCCTGGTTTGTTGCATTTTTTTAGGGTGTAGACGTCTCTTTGTGAATTGCATATGCTTATGCATAATTCTTTTCCCTCTCATTCACTAAAGACTTAATGTGCTTAGTTGGTTTTTGTAGGAATGGGGAAAGCTAAACAAAAAACCACGCAACCATCAGCCTCACCTGCTAAAGTGAAGGCTCCTTCTCGTCGTCGCCACCAAACCCAAGAACGAGAGCCTCCCCCCAAACGACAACGCAAAAACAACCAAGGACGAGCACGTCAACCATCTCCACCACCACAAACGGAGGCTCAACTTGGAGGAGGGGGACTTCACGGCTTCCTCCAATTACCCGACAAACATAGGAGGGCTTTAGAGCGCTTCCTTCCCCTCCCATTTGGGCAGCAAAGATGCATTGATTGGGATCTCCTAGAGGGCCTCGGAGCAGCGGACCCCGTTCGCACATGCCTCCATCTCCCGGCATGGGGTGAGGTTCTCTCCATCAATGAGGTCATCTACCGAGAGCTTACCATTGAGTTCCTCAGCACTCTCTCCATCAAGTTTATGTGCGAATTTCACCTCGACAAGCCCGAAGACAACATAACTTTTCGCCTTGGAGGACAGGCGAGACAGATGAGCATCACTGAGTTCACAGAGGCACTCCAGATATACCCACCAGGATTTCTCACTACAGGTCATGGTTTGATTTCAGAGAAAGTATATTCACCAAGAGCACAATTGGTCGATGCTATGTGGAAAAGGGTAAAACAAAACCATGTGGACAAGTCTGACACTGCCCACTATAAAGGGAATGATATTCTTCCCCCATGGCGTATCATCCACAACATTATCGCTCATTCTGTGGCAGCTAGGGAGGGTAGCCCGGGGAGTGTGACCAAGCGGGATTTGAACTTTTTCCTCTCTATGGTAAAAGATCCCCCAATTCATCTTGGTTTAGTACTGAAAACCCTACAGAAGATGACCTCCAACAAACAAATCAAGACCATCCATGGAGGTGCCTACATCACAAGGCTAGCTCGGCATTTTGGCATTGATCCGGTGGGTTCTCATTGCACCATTGCCCAGTCCACTCAACCAATCTCCCAAAAAAACCTTGCGGATCTATATTTGTTGTCAAAGGTAAATGTTCCAACCAACACTTTCCTTTTCACAGTGAATGCTAAAACAGAACTAGTCGGGATTCAAACAATCTAGGATTGATTTTGTGCAAGTTTTGGATTGCCTGCTAATCTAGTTCCTTTTGAACATTGAGCAAATGTAACTAATGCTTCTGATATTGATCATGTCTGTGTTTGGTGGTTAAGGAGAATGGTGTGTTAGGCATTGTTGGCCTCCCTCATCCTGCTCCACCTCTTGCAACAGATGAGGCAAACGCATCGGAGCATGTTGTTCAGCAAATGGTCGAGGAGTCTCGGCAACAACCTGCACAACATCACCAAACTACGACTCAAGCCGGACCATCCACCGACAGATACATTTCCCATTTTGAGGCATTGGGTCGGCAGAATGCCCAAATTCTCGAGCAAAATGCACTCATTCTCTCCCGCCTCGATCGAGAAAAGGAAGCTCGACGCTACATCATCAAATGCAACCATCACATCATGAGGTCCTTGAGGATTGACTACAAAAAATTCTCAACACCTTGGGAACTATCTCCTAGGCCAACCGAGGAAAGCAATGAAGAGGGAAGTGAAGAGGACGACGAGGGCAACGGCGATGAACAAAATAAGGAAACAAATCAAGAGGACAAAGGGACCAATGAGGAAGAGGGCAGTGAAGAGGAAGACGAGGGCAATGGCGATGATCAAAACAAGGAAAGAAATCAAGAGGACAAAGGGACCAATGAGGAAAAGAGCAGTGAAGAGGACGACGACGAGGCCAATGGCGATGATCAAAACAAGGAAAGAAATCAAGAGGACAAAGGGACCAATGAGGAAAAGGGCAGTGAAGAGGACGACGACGAGGGCAATGGCGATGATCAAAACAAGGAAATAAATCAAGAGGATAAAGGGACCAATGAGGAAAAGGGCAGTGAAGAGGAGGACGACGAGGGAAATGGCAATGAACAAAACAAGGAAAGAACTCAAGATGACAAAGGGACCAATGAGGAAGAGGGCAGTGACTCTAGCGAGGACAATGAAGATGAGCAAATCCATCAAAACGAAGACGAGGACGAGAGCACTGACGAGGAAGATGGGCAGTGAAGATGAGCCAACAAAAGTCCTTAGTACTTAGCTATGTGTGTTTGCGTTTGTGCTTGTATGTTTTCCAATTAGAATATGATGATGCACTAGTGTGGGCTACATGCAGCTAAACTACTGAATTTGAAAATATATTAACAACTTGTACCTATACTAATGGTACAACTTTAATTTGTACCTACACTTTCTAAAAATCCTTCTATGGTACAACCCGAACTTGTACCTATACCATGGTACAACTTTAAGTTGTACCTGCACTTTCTAATAAATCCTTCTATGGTACAACCCAAACTTGTACCTATACTAATGGTACAACTTTAATTTGTACCTACACTTTCTAAAAATCCTTCTATGGTACAACCCAAACTTGTACCTATACTATGGTACAACTTTAAGTTGTACCTACACTTTCTAATAAATCTCTTTATGGTACAACCCAAAATTGTACCTATACTAATGGTACAACCTTAAGTTGTACCTACACTTTCTCCAAATCCAGCTATGGTACAACCCAAACTTGTACATATACCATGGTACAACTTTAAGTTGTACCTACACTTTCTAACAAATCCCTTTATGGTATAACTAAAAATTGTACCTATACTAATGGTACAACCTTAAGTTGTACCTACACTTTCTCAAAATTCTTTTATGGTACAACCCAAACTTGTACCTATATCATGGTACAACTTTAAGTTGTACCTACACTTTCTAACAAATCCCTTTATGGTACAACTAAAAATTGTACCTATACTAATGGTACAACCTTAAGTTGTACCTACACTTTCTCAAAATTCTTTTATGGTACAACCCAAACTTGTACCTATACCATGGTACAACTTTAAGTTGTACCTACACTTTCTAACAAATCCCTTTATGGTATAACTAAAAATTGTACCTATACTAATGGTACAACCTTAAGTTGTACCTACGCTTTCTCAAAATTCTTTTATGGTACAACCTAAACTTGTACCTATACCATGGTACAACTTTAAGTTGTACCTACACTTTCTAACAAATCCTTTTATGGTACAACTAAAAATTGTACCTATACTAATGGTACAACTTTAAATTGTACCTACACTTTCTAATAAATCTCTTTATGGTACAACTCAAATTTGTACCTATACTAATGGTACAACCTTAAGTTGTACCTACACTTTCTCAAAATCCTTCTATGGTACAACCTAAACTTGTACCTATACTATGGTACAACTTTAAGTTGTACCTACACTTCCTAAAAATCCTTCTATGGTACAACCCAAACTTGTACCTATACCATGGTACAACTTTAAGTTGTACCTACACTTTCTAACAAATCCCTTTATGGTACAACTCAAAATTGTACCTATACTAATGGTACAACCTTAAGTTGTACCTACACTTTCTTAAAATTCTTTATGGTACAACCCGAACTTGTACCTATACCATGGTACAACTTTAAATTGTACCTACACTTTCTAACAAATCCCTTTATGGTACAACTAAAAATTGTACCTATACTAATGGTACAACTTTAAGTTGTACCTACACTTTGTGAAACAAATTCTTCAATGGTACAGCTGAAACTTGTACCTATACTATATGGTACAACTCTAATTTGTACCTACACTTGTATACATTGACTCATTATTTACAAGATTGCCATTAATGATGTGGGACCAGTCATTTAGTGGGTTACCTCCTCAACAGGTCACCTTTTTTTTTTGGTTTTTTATAGCATGGGTGCTATAGAGCACACTAGAAGGGCTCCAACTTATTATCTCTGATTCTTCCTGTTTTTGTTTTTCTTTCAACTTTGTCGGACTCTCTAGGGTCGGGGTGGGTCGGGTCAGCGAGTCGGTTCATTCAACAAACTTATTTTTTAAAATTACACTTTGGAATGCAAAATTGTTTTTTTCTTACACTTTAGTACCTAATTTTTTTTAACAAATAGGACCTATTTTTTTGGGTAAAATAATGTATTGCCACCTATATATTTTTTACCTTGCATTACAGTAGCTAAATTTTTAAAACCTAATGAAAAGTGGCAAATTCCCATTTAGTGATCATCTGAGAGTCTTCTTTTCAAATGGAAAGATGTTTCAACTCGTAACTACACTGTAACATTATTACCATTAGATTTTACTAGAAATTATCGTCTAATTCGTTCAAGGTTATCACTATTAGTTTTCCTGTGTATAAATACATGATGTTATACATGCGCAAACATCACCGTTGCATAAAATCAATGGTGACCAACCTAAAGCTTCTCGATTGCGAAGTTGGCTCTATCTATCTTTGGATAATAGAGTTCGATTCCAACATACTTCAGACAATCAAGTTGGAGATTTAGCTATTATGAACTTCCAACATGAATCGGCCGAGAGACCACCCACAGCATCCAGACAACAGATTCAAGCAGTAAGACGATGCAGAAGCTGGAACTCGAGAGGGTTGCAAGTTGAAACATCTTTTTCCCCCACTTTTGTATCTAATACTTGCAGTTAGTAACAATAATCGGGAAGGCAGTCAAAAGCGTACAAATGGAGACCAGGGAGAGTGGGGAAGACAGGGAGACTAGCCTCTTCCACAAGTCAAACTCTATATTCAGTTGGCGACCCAGACGGAGAAATCAACCAAATACATTCCTATTTAAACTCATCACAGGAAAAAAGAAACAGAACCAAGACTCTGGAGAAAAGAAGGGACAGTCAACAACTCTATAAGGTTAACAACCTTTGCCCCAACTTCTCTAGGTAGTAGTATGCACGCACCCCCTGCCGCTTCAAGGCACCAAATCAACTACAGCAATGATGTTCTTCTCCACAAGCTTACATGACCTGCGACGAAAAGAAAAAGCACAATGAATACTGCTTAGATGATAGAGCAGTTTCGTGGGATTGCAGGGAGCAAAGGGCAAAATCTTTCCCCTAAGAGGGCATTCATTCATATCACACCTGCTGCCTTCTAGACCTCGGGTCGGGAGCTTTTGGTCCTTCATAAGGCTGCCCAGTTAAGACCCAAACATGTCAAAGCTGTAGAGTCCAATCCTTCAGTACAACGGCCACGTAGTTGTTAAGCAGATCATCTTATCCATCTCCCCCCTCTACACCTCTCAGCCATGTGCTAGCCAGGCAAAACATCTTCATATGTTCTCACTACTGCTTCACATCTCAAACGTCCTGTTGTAAAAGTCACCAGAGCTAGGCATCCGGAATTTTGAATCTTCGTACCCAGAGGTGTAGAAATTGTTGAACTGGCCCAGTCTCTCACTCCTGAGTAGGTCTGCCATACCCAAATTGTTCCCACCACCCTGAACCTCATTCCAGCCATCCCCCCAGTGCCCATTTGACACAAGTCCATTACTCCTAGATTGTGGGACGGACAGTTGTGCAAAGGGGGACAAGTTGTTCAGTTGAGACTGATCCACCATCCTTGAAGAAAGGCCATAAGAGTCAGCGAGTGAAGAAGAGAAGTTATCCGCAAGGTCACCATATCGTAGGTTCTGTTGTTGTTGAGGAAGAGATCTTTCCATGATTAGTTGCTGTAGTCTGGCCTCATTCTCAAAACTGCTATACTGTAGTGGAAAGTTTGATCTCATGTCTAAACCAGGGCTATTATTATTACTAAAAGCCCCTTGAGGTCTCCCCTTGCCAACAGCTAAAATTGCAGGATCTATGAATTCAATGTCAGCTGTGCTTCCCATGCTTCCACTCATTGGAGCCTTGTATGAGCTTCTAAGCAAGGAAGACGAGTCGAACAAATGATTTCCTGTAGCACAGATAATGATAATTACAAATGCGAACAAGCGAACCACCACCATGACCCGATGAACATGGCAATAGAGGCTGAAGCCTAACCTGAGATGCTGTCAAAAGTCTGCTCCACCCTCTCATGAGAAGAGAAGCCTGGTGGCGGTGCTCTGTTAGGCACTGAAAACCCAGGTGGGGCCGAAATTTGAGATCGCAAAACTGATATATGGAGAATCAACTATGGTTAGTAAACTTTAAAAGCAGCTCATCATAACAATCTAATCCATATCCAACACAACAAAAGTGCATGAGGCATTGTATACAGCAAAATACAAGTCAACTGAATAACATTTGGAAAGAAGAAAAAAAACATCATGTTTCAGATTACGTAGCTAAAACTAGATCCAGATACAACATCGAAATCATTGACAAAACATAATTAGAAGCATCTCTTATTATCTAAATGGTACCACAAAAGGTATATGTACAAGAAATCAACAAATCACCATGGTAAATACTCACCGGAAGGCTTACTGGAAGAGAAAGCTGAATTGCCACCAAGAGAGGATTCTGAATCGTCCATATTACTTGATGAGAAACCATTACTCAACCCATGCTTATCCAAATATGAATTTCTATTTTCCAGGAGATCATGATTGAATGAATGATTCCTTGGCATTTGTCCAAGCCCAATAAAGGACGGATCAATATCAAATGCATGGTTCCTTGATTCCTCCTGCCTAGCAAAAGAAAACCTAGACTGCCCGTTACTTTGAGCTTTCCAGGAATTAGACATCTTCAGAGAACTAGTTTGTTTATCTGTATCACCCAATAGTTTAGCCATATTTTGCGGGGAAGTTATTGATTCATCCCATCCATCCAGATCTAGAGATAGTATATTTGAAATTATGCTACTCTCTCCAGCATCTAGAATCACATTACCATCACCGTCACTTTGCATTCTTCCCAAGTGCTCCCGTTCATCTTGGCCAGGAGGGAAAAGAGTTTGTTCTGCAAGTCTACTCAACCCAGTAGAACTATTCATCAATGTTTCAGTGTATCCATTTGGAAAGGCAGCATTGCTAGGCATGTGTCTCATTGGACGATCACCAATTCTATGATCTAAGAATAAAGAATCAGCATTTGCATCAACAGTAGCTAAAGCATCGGTATGCTGCAAAGAATGAGACCAGGAACTGTTTGCTGTCTGGAGAGAGTTCACTGAACTTGGCAAATACAATGAACGGCTGACAACCTCTGGATCCGTCAGTCTCTGATTATCAAATGATAATACATCTTCTTCCAGCTCACATTCGCTGCTTGGAACTGCTTCAGTCTGTGGATCCATTCTCCAATCTTTTTCTCCTCTAGAATTATATACCCCATTAGCAGCAGGCTCACTTGCTGGAGAAGCTAAAGAGCCTCCACATTGCTCAACATATTGTTGCTGACCACTAGGAGATTTGAACACACTGTTCTCTGGAAACACGCTGCCAGTTCTACTCATTGCCCCTGAGGTATCATTTCCACCAATCCTTATTGAAGACATTTCAGAACATGAACCCGGAATCTTCTCATCTGCAATAGCAAGCTCATCTTGCTCATGACTTGAGGACTGAGGGGACATAAGAGAACTTTTCACACTTGAGACCTCAGCTGTTCCCCAGTCTTTAGTTAAGTGAATATTCGCACTGGTATCATATAAAGATGCTTTCTCAGGCACAATGGGAGGGGAGTCACTAGCAGGCAACCGTTTCATAGGTCCTAATAAATCGGGTTTGCATTTACTTATTATTGGTTGACTATCTTCATTCCAACTGGTCTTTTTCACTGTACCACCAAGTGATGCAGAAAACTGAATTGAAGCTGATGAAAATCCAACAGTGCTGGCAGCTGTATCAGGCTTCAGCACAGGAGGGCCATTTGAAAATGTTAGATTTTGTGGCTGGTTAGAAGAGCGCATTCCCCTGCAAAACAGCATTTCAGGATAATAAATATATGTAATAAACCCACTGCTGGACATTAATGTTACTAGCATACCATGAAGCCGCAGCTGGAAGAGCACCAGATCTACTACAGCTCCCATTAGGTGGCGAACTCTTGCCACTACTACCCATTGCACTCTGCAGGACAGAACCAGATAAACGTCTAAATCAGTAAAAGCAAGACTTGGCCATCACATCAAATGTTTTCTTTATGCAGGACTTGGTTATCACAACAAATTTTTTCAAAAGAAAACAGACACTTGACTGCTATATCTTTCTAATAACACAAAAACTTACATTTACTGCATTTTTTACGATGGGTCTTGCAGCAGAGGCCGAAGTGTTGTAAGAATATTCATCGGATGGAGGTGGCAACATATTCCCTGCACGTCGAACCAAATTACTGGTGGCGCCAGTGATCTGTTGCACCCTACTCCTTTAAGAACCATGAAGCAGTTACACATCAAATAGCAGCCCAACGGCAGGAGCATGAGTACTAAAAACCATTAGTTTATACTCTAAGAGATGAAATAACATAATAAATGATCTGCTGAATTGATAGCTAACGTTCACCAATGTCTTTCATAGAGCATACTAAATTCTCCAACCATAACCATAGCAATCAGCAAGTCGAATGAAAATACATTCACTATACCTTGTATACTCTGAGATTATCTCATCTTTTGTAAAACTATCTTCTTGAGATCCAACCTCATGCAAGTATAGACAATCAGGATTGGTGCAGGGCTGGATCCAAACAGAAATTTCTTCATATTAAAATTGCAAACAAACTTAACATGTCAGAAGAAGTCAAGAATAAACAAGCAGCAGCTAGAGCATTTGTAGCACATACCACATTTCTTAACCAAGCATGACAGTACTTTGTGGTTCCAAAGCATGCCCTGAAAAAACATCAGCAGTATTAGCATGCATACCACACAAAAATTCAAATTAATATATTATTCAGATTAAACAAGTACATACTTCAATGGTCTACCATCCAACATGTATCCATGTACTGATTGAATACAACGAATTGCTTCATCCTCCTTTCCGTAAGTAATATATCTACATACAATGACATTTAGGTATTTGTCAGATATTAGGATCCAGATGAAAACCATAGCAGTGTAAGGACAAATATTTATCAAACAGAAGCTGTGGACCACACAGACTACATACATTTGTGACATAAGAAGTTACTGTTCTTAAATTTCAAATTTATCAGAAATCACGGAATCATATAAATTGGTGGATTGGAGGTTCTTACTGTAATCTCCATTTGGTAACTGATTGAAAAAGTAAAAGACCCAGTTAAGCTAAAATTAGACAGTACTCCAGAGAAGACACTTAAACTTACACACTACAAGTATTATTAGGAAACTGCTGAATGACTCCCGCTGCTGTCCGCGACATTGATACCTTCAACACTTTCCCGTACTGACCAAAATATTCTCGTCGCTGGAGTAGCTGCTTAACAAAAGATATTAAAAGGTTAGACCCAACTCTTTCTACGATGTACATAAAAGGATGGGTTGTGAAGGAAGTGGGAGCTGACAAAAATTAATTGAAAAACACAGAGGAAGACATTACATCCTCATCTGCAAAGTTCATAGGTAGCCCAACTACATAGACAAGGTTCCGTTGGATCACCCGCACACTGCTGAGCTGCTTCCTCCCGTCAGATGGTTTCGACTTTGACTTATGTGACTTCTTCCGCTCTTGGAATTCAGCTACCAATCTAATATTGTACATTCCAAATCAGCAACAAACGTACAGCAATACCGACTGGAAAACACAGATGATATATATAAACACCTCTCATTCGGTCCAGTCCCTACTATCTTCTCCTTGTCATATGGCGTGCGGCATGCAGGACACCGACCGTCTGAGTCATCCTTCTCAGCCATGTCCATTATGTGATGCCAACACCAAACACATATCTACAGCAAAGAGAATCCATTTCTAATCAAATACCGATTGGTGGATGGAAATGAATAACAGCGAACCAGATGAACACAACACGCATGCATGGATCGATTGACACCTCAAAGAGTAGAACAATAATCTTCCCCATCCACATAGCCAAACCAGAAACAGGATAATTACAAATAACAGAAAGCTACATTTTCGATTTAACCCTCCAACAACCACCAGTGAGCAATAAGAAGCTGATAATAAGAATTTTAACTTCGAAAAGATCATTACCACCGCCTTCATAAAAAAAGCTGCTGCCTTTAGGCGGAAAGCAGAGGCATGATTTCAGAAAGACAAACACTGAAAGCAAAATAATCAAATTCTCATGGCTAACAATCCACAAAGAGAAGTCTATACATTTCAAATGCGCTTCTACAATTTCACGGATATGATCTAGAAAAGAGTGGCAGATCAACTTATTATGGCATGCATGAACAAAGAAATTGTCCAAGTATTCAAGGTACAAAAGCAAAACCTCATAGCCACATTTGCAAGGCTTCAACTGCTGATCAGTCAGATCCATCTCCTCGGCGCAGAGTGGGCAGGTCTTCTCTCCCTCGTCACTCATGGTTACCTAGATCACAAAGAAAAAAGCTCTAAGTGAAAAACTGGCAACGTGTAAGTAATCTGCTCCAAAAACCCCATTTACACGAGTAAGATGCACAGAATTCTCTGAAATTCGGTAATTCCTCTTCTTAGTGCTGCCATTAGACAGTAAAACTCAATCAACCCTCAATTTAGGCATTTCACGTATACTACATTCACCTTCCTAAAGTCACACTATGTACAAGTCTCACTCGCACAGAAGACCCCCCACAACGAGAAAACCCTAGAGATATCCCCATCAATCTGATCACATCCCAGACTCGTGATTCCCAAAACAGATCATGACAATCAAACCCTGGGAACTCAACACTCACTCAATACATCACACCTCACTAAACAAGGAAACACGAACAAAGAAAAATCCAGAGTACCCATCAACGACCGTCACGGCAAAATTGTAGATCGAGATTAAGAATTTTAGCGGAACAAAAACTATCGGCACACGGAGAAGCAAGAGATAATAAAATCCAGATAAGGCTTGCTATCAGAATTTCACCCAGATTATCTACAGACCCGAGCGGGAAAAAAAAAATCCTAATCTAGAATCAGACATGCAGAACGGGAAATCTCGACCGAACAAGTCAAACGCAGCGGGTATCAACGACCCGGGAGGAAAAGAGCTTCGCTCACCGGAGAAGAGAAATTAGGGATCCCCGTCGTTGTTGTCGATCGAAGAGCGAGGACTGCGGCAAATTAGGGCTTAGTAACGAGAAGGGGAGAGAAGACTTACCAGTTGGGGGATCGAAGAGCGAATCTGTGACGATGAGATTGGGGCAGCAACGAAACGCGGAAATACAAGAGAGAGAAAGATAGATAGGGCCGGGTGGAGTGAGGGAGACAGAGGAACGAACGATGGGAGCGAAGAAGGGTCGGAGAGAGAAGAAAAGAAAGCCACAAGAGAAGGATTGGGCCGTTTTATAAAAGGGGCGAAGAGGAAGAAGAAGAAGAAGAAGAAGCAGAAGTGGAGATTTTATTAGAGAAGGTGGCCGCTCGAGAGGAAGAAAAGAGGGTTAATAGGCCGGAACGGGAAATTAGGCCGAAGGTGGAGGGGCTCTATGGTTCGGTGTGGGTTTCGCCGGCTGGCTGGCTCTGGGTTTCTGAGTGGTGCGTAAGCGTCACTAAGCCAATAGTGATGGCAATAGGGTGAGATAGGGTGGTTACCTTAATATTTATATGTCCCGTCTTACATTATAACGGGTCGGGGCGGATGACATTTACGTGAATATTGGGTGGGACAAGGCAACCAACTCTTACATCTTCTATAAAATTTATAAAGCAGATTCACTACTCCAAATTGCAGCATTTTGAATTTACTGTCCATAAAGAGCTTCACGGAAAGGTAGTTCTGACAATTCCACCTCGTTTAAATGTTGCTCTGCGTTTTAACTTTAAATACACGTAGCCCATTTAAATGTCACTCTCCACCAATTTGGGCCCGAATTGGGCTTTTCTCTTGTGTTATTTGAAAAAAATATACGCAAATTTTATAGGAAAAAACACTTTATGAATAAAAAATAGTGATAATAGAATGGGTAATTGAGTCTAACTAGTTGAAAGATCAAGTCTAACTAGTTGAAGAAAAGTCTAAATATGAGAAATATGAGTAGATAACATAAGAAATTGAGATAAAATGGGCCAAGAACAGGACGGATCGGAAGTTGATATGCAACCCCGCCAAATGCTACTGCGGATCAGTGTGGGTTCAAATTGTCATCCCTATGAGCCAAATGAAAGAAAAAAAACTAAAAAAGATCCTTCATTGTCCTACTTCCTTTTCCTATGAGCCAAATGAACGACCTTTGGGGGAAGGTGGTTTTGAGTAAGTATACAAAGAGATCTGAGGTGGGACTTGTGCCTAGAAGGACTGGGCGGATTTTGAACTTGTGGCGGGGTGTATTAAGGGCGTGGCACAAACTACAAGATGCCACAGTCTGGAACATAAGGAACGGAAAGGGGGCGAGGTTCTGGCGGGACAGGTGGCTTTCTGATGGCGAACCTCTCGAAGCATATGGGCCGGATGTTCCCGCAGAAGCCTTGGACATATGAGTGGCGGACTTCGTCTTGAACGGTGAGTGGAACCACGTTTATATTCAACATTTCTTACCAGCTGTTGTTGCTTCGCAAATTCTCCTTCATCCGGTGCCTAGAGGCGATGAGGATGACGTTCGTTGCTGGCGTTTTGCTGCGTACGGTCGGTTCACTTTCAAGTCGGCGTATGAGCTCATGGGAGAGGAGGATGCAAACACTCCACAACAGCATCCTAAGTGGCGTTCTACTTGGAGAGTTCCAACATTACTGAGGACGAGAACTTTCCTCTAATTGATGGCGCACGAGAAACTACTTACCAACGCGGAAAGAGTCAGGCGCCACCTTACCACGGACGACAGCTGCAACATTTGTGGAGGAGGGTCGGAGACGACTCTTAACATTCTCCGAGACTGTCCGTTTGCCAGGGCTATGTGGGCAGATTCACTTAGCAATGAACCAGATGGGGAATTTTTTACTCCTAACTTGGACTGTTGGATGTCTCACTATATGGTAGGGCGAAGCCGAGTTCTGGACTCTGCACTTACTTCATCACCATGTGTTGGTTACTGTGGAAGAACCGGAATAGGTACTGCTTCGAGGGAGATTTGAGGTCCCATGCACACATGCAAGGGAAAGCTGCGCAGCTACGGCAACAAATCTTTCAAGCCACTGAGAAGAACAATGTCGTTTTCGGAGCCGGGGGACTCCAAACACCGAGAGATATAGGTTGGACTACACCACCTACAGGCTGGACGTGCCTAAACACTGATGGATCGTTGATAACCTCTACTGGCAGAACAGTTGCAGGCGTCGTCTTGCCGGGGGGGGGGGGGGGGGGGGGGGGGGGGGGGGGGGGGGGGGGGGGGGGGGGGCTGCCTAATCTCAGCTTACACAACAAACCTTGGCGGTTCCATTGCAAGTGCAGAACTAGCCGGGATTGTGCATGGGCTTCGGATCGCCTGGGATGCAGGAACTAGGAAGGTTCTTCTTCAGACTGACTCGACAATGGCAGCATCTCTCATAGAATTGGCAACGCCGGAGCATCTCCACTACACCACTATTGCCGAGATTCGGCAATGGTTACAGCGCAATTAGGTGGTCCACATCACCCATGTCTACAGAGAGGCGAACATAGTCGCTGATTACTTGCCGGTCTCGGTCACTCATACCCTATAGGCAGACATTTTGTTGCTTTTCCTGATAGTAGGCTGTCGTATTGGTTGTATCATGACATTCTTGGGGGTTCAGACCACCCGTTTGATCATTGAATAAAGGTTGGAGTGCCCTTAGTGCTATGTTTCTCACCCCAAAAAAAAGTTGGATTGGATCAAATTTTTCTAAACCCAAATTCAATAGTGTGGATGCACTCATTAAAAATAATTATTTCTTCGAACACTCACATCGTAATATTCTAAAAAAAAATCTATAAATATATCTTTATAAAGACAACTGACATCCCTAAATTATTCATATGATTAGGTTTATATTGTTATAGAGACTAATGGCATTTATAAACTATTCATATTTCTGGTAAGATACAGAATGACATTGTTTTACTTTATGAGTGCGAGTGGGGTGGAAAGAGGCCGAGATTTTGGCAAAACCCAAGCCAACCGTTCAATTTCAAAAGCGGGTAAAATCTACTTCAAAAAAGCGGGTAAATCCGCACCCGACCCAAAATCTATCAACATCGGGTTTTATTCACTTTGACATGGTTGGGTACTCATGGATTCGTGTTCAATTGGCATCCCTACTTTCATCTGCTGCTTTGCTGCATAATAAATCTTTGGCAGTAGTCATCGTTTTGAGCCTTTGCTGCATAATAAATCATAGACGTTGTTGGGCAGGTTCAGTCTTTTGAGCCTTTGCCGTAGTCATCGTTTTGTACTTCTTTCCTTTATTAATACACCATCACCATTATATAAAAAAAAATCTTTGGCCGTGACTGAGTCTCCATAAGAAATGCAGCTTGAAGCACCTTCAACAATTGGGTAAAAAAATAAGTATCACTCCAAGAATTGTACCACTTTAAGTGCATAAACTTAAGAGCTAATACCACTACGACACCCAAACTATCCCGAAAATGCCACTTGTGTCCTATTGTTTCCAATATTCCATCTGTGTCCTGAACTATTATTCCGTTAGTGTTGACTGGCTTTGACCGTTAGTATTTAACAGAAAGTTTAGTCAACGCTGACGTGGCATCTGACATGGAATTTTAAATTTAATTATTATTTTTTAACCAAAATTAAAAAAAAAGTAAAATTACAAAAATAAAAATAAAAATAAAAAACTTATACGCTTCATCTCTCCTCTCGTCCATGTCTCCTCTCCTCCCTTCAACGATTCCCCTTATTCAACGAACAGCTTCGTTGCCTTCTTCGAGGATGGAATCGATGTTGTTCTCCTTCCTCCATAGTAGGGTCTTCCTCGACTATGACAAAGCCTTGTGCCCCTGTCCTAAGTGTTGGAAATCGATCGAGGTGAACGAAGTCGGAGTCGGGCTGGGGTCTGGGAGAAGAATCGAGATTGGGATTGAGGGATAAAGTTAGGGATCCGAGATTTCAGATTTGGGTATGCAAATCCAAATCCGAGAAGAAAGTTAGAGACGCTTAACTTGCAGCGGCGAAGAAACCTGGGTCGGTGGATTTGTGGGAGAACTCAATTGAAGGGATTGAGGAGACCAGATTCTCGATCTTGGTAGATCTTCTCTACTATGAACCTCCAGTTCTGAACGCACTAATCCTGAACCAAATCCGCCACCACAACACTCCTCCCACTCTGCCACCACTCCGATTCGACACAACAACCTCGATTCGACACCCCAAATCTTCTTATCATTCTGCACCAGATGAAGTTTCAGCACCCTCCCATGGCGAAAACCCGG
Organism: Linum trigynum; assembly: GCA_964030455.1. Classification (NCBI taxonomy): domain Eukaryota; kingdom Viridiplantae; phylum Streptophyta; class Magnoliopsida; order Malpighiales; family Linaceae; genus Linum; species Linum trigynum. The sequence continues at coordinate 9,050,412 of OZ034821.1, forward strand.
CTCTATCCCCCCCGACCACCTCCTCCCTTCCATGCCTACCTTCAATTGGAGCGATTTGCAAGGGCAAAATTCCAACGCCACCAACCTCCTCAATTAATCCATCTAATTGATTCAACAGAAAAAGCAACCCCCAAATGTCGCTTTCTTCCCTTTGGTGTCGCCGCCACTGTCGTGACTAAGAGAAGGAACGATAAGCTTAATGGATTAGGTCTCGAAGAAGCCCAGCTTCTTTCACTGCAGGGGATGGCTTTGGGGTTAGGTTCATAGCAGATTGTTAGTGGAAGCTTCAGGTTGGGGCTTCCAATCCATGGTTTTCCGGCCGGGCAGCCGGCAATGGAGGCTTTGGCAGGTGAAGAAGAGGAATTGGAAGAGAGGATACGACGAGGGGATTTATGAGGGGTTTTTTCAATTTTTTATTTTCATAGCTTTATTTAATTTAATTTAAATTAAAAATGTGAGGTGTCAATGACTTGGCATTGCCACATCAACAAAAGTCAATGTTAAGTTGACCGCCGTTTGGTCAACTGTTATCTTTACGGTCAACGAAATTGGCAGGATACAAATGGCACAAAATATAATAGTTCATGACACAGATGGAATATTGGAAACAATAGGACACAAGTGGCATTTTTGGGATAGTTCGGGTGTTGTAGTGGTATTAGCCCTAAACTTAACGAGGAAAGATAGGCTGGAGAGGTTCTGATCACACCCTGCATACAATGGCGATTCAACTTCTCCGAGAAGTCTAAACAAGTTCTTGGCTTCTTCATTGGGTTCTAGCGACAGAGGATCTAGTTGAGGTATGAGGTCATTGGGTCACCCATGCATATCGTAAACATCTATCTTATTATCATCATCACCATAACTATCTTCATCCTCCTCGCTAGAATCATCATCGTGCTCTCCATGATAAAATCAACTTAGTTTCATCCCGCCTTATTCCTCTAAATAGAAGATGTTGTTCGACTTATTGTTCTCCCTTATGAAATTATTATTACAGTCCACATAAGGACATTCATATCTTCATCTTAGATATTATCAAATGCAAAAGAGACAAAAATTTGCACTCCATTCACGTACTCCACACATGATCTATTTTGAGTTGCATCCGTCTAGTTACTACGTGAAATAAGCACTTGTTGGGATGCAACCCAACAATGGTAGATGTTTTTCTTTTCCGTGTGATGTTGAATAATGGTATTGTGTAATAACCCCGCCTTGTGCGAGTATGTGTTTTTGTTTGTCTCCTTGTGAAGCTCTCTCCCTCGAACCCGGTCCATCTCCAGTCCGAATTTCATTCTCCAATTGATACGGTAAATTCGTTCCACACTTCTCTTTGCTCTATTTGGGACAATATCGTGCTTAAGGGTGGGGAGTGTACATAAATTTGTGATTGGCGTGTGAATAATGAGTGTGAATGTCCTATTTGAATATGTTGGAGTCGTGTGATTGCCAAATTTCTACAATTTGAGGGCTCTAATCACTTGTTCATGAATGAATGATGAATGGTTGATATTGAGATGTGCTTTGGAACCTAGATTGTTGCTTGAATTGAAAATTGTAGGGTTCCAATCACAATTATCCCTAGCATGATATTGCTTAGTGTGCTTCAAATTGTTTGATGATTATAATGGTGTGCATTATAGGAAATAGTTTGGTGTCATGAAAATTCTTGATAATGAGAGGATTTATTTCAATTTCCTGTCGGTTGTGTGAAAGTGTTTTTTATGGAGGTTAGAACATATGTGTGGGACTCCCCAATTTGGGACTCCACATTTTTTGCAAAAGCACTCCAGTGTAAACAAATACTTTTCAAAAACTAAGGTTCTCACGTGAGAGAAAACCAGGTATAGTGTTTGAGTTGAGTTATCGAAGGGCTCTTCTCCCGGTTCGGAGTGCTATTGGAGGATGTGTTTCGGGATCAGAAGAGTTTCTAGCGTCTCGATCATCTTTCACTACCTTTCGTCCCCCCAAACACCTATCCTCCTCACGGACTCGTATGGAGAGGAGATAGTGCGCCTTTGAGCGAGTCATGAGACCTCGGCTCTCGTTCGCTCCCAACATGTGTGGCAACCCATTTGTCGTTGAGACGTGGAGTGCAGGTTAGGAAGTGGTGCTCGAAAAATTAATCTGACGATCATGTGCCCCTCATGAGGCCGAGAATGGTAAGGCAATGTACCTTTCACTCTTGGTCACGAGAGAGAGATGCCATGATTTGAAAAACTACAAAGTGTGGTGCCATGCATGGAAATTTTAAGTTGAGGCTCGAAAAATTGAGTTCTTTTTTGAAAAGTGGGAGCACCACCAAGGAGTCCTTCAGTTTTCACATGTTTTCTATGAGTCCTCTAGTGCATACGTGAAGTATCTAGACCTCCTTAGTTGACAAGGTCCTCAATCGAGAGTGTGCATGTCATGAAGAGATGGAATTAGAGTTTACCCGACTTTGATTATTTGTTTGGCGCCACCGATGATTGATAGTACATACCATTGTTTTTGTTCTACAAGTTGTACTAGTTCGAGCAGGTTTGTTGGGGACAAGCAAGCGTTCAAGTGTAGAGAGGTTTGATTCGAGATAGATTACACACTTTTATACCCCTTACCTTGCACCATTTGTCTTGGTTTGTACAATTCTTAGAGTTATTTTACACTCGGTTTGTTCGTGTTGTGTCATGTTTCATACCTTAGAAGGTAATTGTGGCACAAGGATCGAAAGTCAAACATAATATGGCAAAAAGGGAAAAAAAATGGATGAAAGTGCAAGGATCACTGTTTCGGTTCTATTATCACGGGCGACAGACCGTGAAGTGGACAAGCAAACTGATTATAGGATAGATAGTATTTTGGGTTGATATTGAAATACTTATCCTATCCTATACTCGATTATAGGTTGCACTTGACCTATAGTTGGGATAGTGTTGTAGTGGTCGTGAATCAGACTCATCATGGGTTTCTTTGTGGATCTTGGTTGCTTCACCGAGAAGATAACTCCTACATGAAATTAGGCAGAACTGAGCTTGCTTGGCCTGGTGGTAGTGGGACGGCAGTTGGACCTGCCATGGTAGGCTTCCTCCATTCATTCTTATTATTATTCAACAAGCTTCTCTTGGGCTCAAACGGCCCCCACTAGGGTTTCAACTCATTTGGACTTTGTTGATATACGAAAACCTCCTTATTCTTCTAGACATTAATCCTTTAGTCATCCAACTTTATCCCATTCGTGATCCAAATCATCCTTAATTAGATTTTACATGGAAAAGCATAAAATAATACCAAAAGGCATAAAAGAATGATACTACAAAATCAATGTCTAATATAAGCTCATTGGTCAAATAGTTGGAAAATTCATAGAAAATATAAAAAACTACTAAAGATACATCATAAAAAGGGGAAAAGAATCAAATATAGGAGTTGGAGAATACTATAATTTGAGTGTTATAATGGGTGTCATGAAATGGCCAGGAAAAGATGGCTTCAGCTGTATATTTTTTTCAAAAATATTAGGCCACAGTTGAAGAATCTCTACCTGTATTAGCTAACATTATTGGAGGATCTGAGGAACATCCAAGCCATTAATTTCACCATTATGTTTAATAGGCCTTTACAATGTAGCTTATAAAGCTTTAATGAAATGTGTTGCGAATTGATTGGAACATTTATTCCCCTTCTAGTTCATGAAACCAAGACTAACTTCGTTCCAAGTCGTCACACTATAAACAACATTTGTATCCTCCAAAAGGTAATTCATTCAATATAGTCCAAGAAAGGTAGATGGAGATGGATGTTTAGAAATATTAATCTGGTCAAGGTTTACGATTGGATTTGTTGAAATTTCGTTCAAAACACTCTTCAAGAAGCATGCACCCCAACCAACTTCATCAATCTCACCATGGCATGTATCAGGTCATCAATGATGTAGTTCCAATGGAACAAAAGGGTGATTAAGTCATTCACTCCTTCTCGAGGTCTTCGAAACTGTTGTCCACTTTCGCCCTATATCTTTACTCTATGTAGGGAAAGATAAGGACAACTCATCAACGAGTCTGCAAGGTCTAAATATTGGTAGCCAATCAAGCTGGGCAGTACGGTTCTGTCCTTATCTCGCCTATTTTTTGTAGTTGGCCTAATCATCTTTGATGAAGCATTGAGTATATAGGTCCAAGCCATTATTTACTGCTTTGAGACATTTGGAGCTTGTCCCGGATAATAAATCAGCAAGCCAAGTCTCGTATCTTCTTCTCAAGTAGTGTTAGCTTGGAGCAAAAGATGCCATTGAGTGCAGACGAGGAGATTCCCCAACCAGAGAATCTAGGGTGTTACCACGGATTACCCGTTATCCATGATAGATTTTCAAAAGCAACTATATTGACCTTACTAATAAATTTGACTCGTCTTGCAGGTTGTAAGGCATCGATAATGAGTTTAGTGACAATCATCATGTTGGCCTAATATGTTATGCCATCCCTCATGGCATACACTATGAAGACCTCTGATCTACCTTTATAAACCCTAGAGCGGCCGATTCATATTGAATAGTGACTCGCGCTATCACTACTCTTAATCCCAACTTCATGCTAAGTGCAACCTATAAGGGTGTAGGATAGGGTAAGTATTTCAATATCAACCCGGGTGGTATATATATTGAGTGTTGAAATATAACTTTATTAAACACTACTTACATTCTAATATTTCATCGTATGTCTTCTTCCACCCAGTATCGGATGAGTAAGAGGACAATTTCAGGTGTTGAAGATACTCGGCAGAAGACAAGTTTTCATTTTGAATGGCTTATCCCATCACAAGCGACGAGATCCCACCTTCTAAACAACACCTAACCTAGCGAGCTTTGTCGCATGTGTAGGCAATGCAACATATAAGACCTTTTATGTGGCTTGTCACCCACTAGCGGCTCCTAAGAAATGTGGAGCTACAATGAAGACATCTTACAACCAAAGATGGATGCAAGATAGGGGTGGGCAACGGTTCGGTAAACCCGAACCAACCCAAACTGGAACCAAATTAAATCGAACCGAAATCAAAATAATGATATTCGGTTCAGAATTCGGAAGGAAAATATGGATATTTCGGAAATCAGGGTTCTTTCAACCGAACTGAAATTTCGAATTTCCGATAGAAAAACCGAAATACTATAATTGCAACCTGCAAATGGTGAATTTTTATGTTTGTAGTTGTTTAGACTTAAATATTTGAAATGTTTTATGACTTATGTGTTGAAAAGTTTGATTTTATCATTGATGATGCATATAATTTCATATTAATTGTTTATATTAAGGGTGAAAATAATTTAAAAGTGAGAAGATACAAGTAGCCTCACAAATTCGGTTTTGTGTGAAAATCAAACCGAATTATAATTCAGTTTAAATCGAATGAACCGAATTATAATTCAGTTTAAATCGAATGAACCGAATTAAAATTTGGTTCGAATTAGGTTTGAGGTTTGGGAGTATTCGAGGACCCGGTATTCATAATTTCGGTTCGATCGAAATCGAACCGACCGAATGCCCACCCCTAATGCAAGATATGTGGTGGCGAACCACAAACTATGGGGTCATTTGGAAGTTGCGATAGTTTTGTTGAGATTGTCATTATGCATATATTGTTTACAATGCATCGTTTTTTGTTTTTTTAGCAGAAACAATACATGGATTGTTTCTATGATGTGACAGAAACTATCACTCATTTTGAGTGATTGTTATATCTCAACTTTTAGTTGTGATTGTTGAGATAGTTGAGTTGAGATTGTTTTGTCTCAGCTTTTAGCTGATGCGACATACACAATCACACATACCAAACGTTGTATTCTACAGTGCATCAAATTCGACAATACATGTATAATATTATACATGCATTCTCAACAATACATTTATTTAACAATCACAACTTCCAAACGACCCCTATAATCCTTATCATTTGTGGTTGCCCATTTGCAATAGCCACATGATCAGGACTCCTATAGGACAAGCTTGACAATCAGTTCTTCGATTCAGATATGAAGGGATGGGCGATTCATTAACATTTCAGGTCAAAGCAATATTGTTGACCAAACACTCTTTGTAGGTACGGGGTGGCTACTTTGGCAGACCATAACTCACTTTTTATTCTAGGGTAAGTTGATGAAATATCCCGATCTTTTTTACCAAAACGAAATACTCATGGATCCGGAGCTGACCAAAACAAAGTACAAAAATTTCAATAAAACAAAAACAACTGAATCATTTCCAAAAGAAATTCAAATGAATTGCCCTAAAAACTTGGGTGACCTCCATCCATAACAACATAAATTATGAACCTTGAACCTCCATTTTATACTCATAATCATGAACATAAATAACTAAACAAACTCTAACTCCTTGCTAAGCTCCCTGATATCTTGTCCATGCTGGTATGACTGCTCGCCTCGTCCTGCCTCTTCTCGAAGTCCATATCCGCTAACACTTCTTCTACCTGGTGAGTGAGAAGGGGTCAGTCTCGTCGTTACTTCCTAAGGTCTTTGCCCTGAGCAATCTCCTTACTAAAACACATTATTAGCATTTTCTTTCCTTAGATGAAAGTCGTTCTCGCTTTCATCGTTAATACCTTATTCCAACGGTAACTCATATAAGTTCTCTACTTCTATCCTTAACTCATACACACATCACTAGAGTCTACCGCGTTACGTCTCACCGTTCGATTGCATACCCAATTCGGCAATGGTCTGTGTTACGTCTCGTCGTCCAGTACCATGCCCGATGAACTGTTGCGTTCCGTATCGTCGTCCAACAGTGATGTGACCATCTACCGCATCCAGTAGTGGCCCAACCGCCCGAGGGTTCATCTTACCATTAAACATCATCCATACATCAACAGACACATTCATAAATACACAAGAACAACGCGTGCATCCGCCTTTAGTAGGCGGTGGGATGCCTCACACACATAATCGCGCACAACTAAAAAATTAACTAGCATTACTTAAAAGTAATTGCATAAACTAAGGGGTCGTTTGGTTTTGGTGATAATTAAATAGATGCACTGTTATCAATGCATGCACAATAATATACATGTATATAAAAAAATTGATGTATTGTAGTTTACATTGTTTGGTTTCTGTGATAGTTATTCTAGTATTTAAATAAGATATATTGCTTTCTGGGTAAAATGTTACTTTTATCCTTTGTTTTTATATAAATAAGCAAAATACATCAAAAGGTGGACATAGTTGAAAGTAGAAAACACTCCAACAATCTCAAACAAACCATCTCAACAACTCCCCAAAAAGTTGAGATATTTCTATCACTCATTTTGTGTGATAATTTTCATCACATCAAGCAAACAATGCATGTATAGTTTGTGCAAAAAATTCAAAAAAAAAAATGCATTGTGGACAATACATGCATTGTAACTACCCCAACCAAACAATCACCAAAACCAAACGATCTCTAAAACACCTACGACTGAGATATTATCCCCTTTACACTCACCTTATTTTCATCGAAACCGACTCTGCTTCGGCTATGAAATTCCCAAATCTTGCTTCTATAATATTCTCCTCGCTTCTACGATTCCATAGGCGGAGACGGTTCCTTGTTTGGATGTTGAACTAACGAATTATGATCAAAATAAGAATTCTGTCAGATTTCAAAGTATCAGGTACCGAATTGATAATTTTCCAGTCAATGCAATTGACTCTGACTGACCTCTGTGGAAAATTATCATGGTGGTCCATAAGCTTTTTGAAGTACTACAAACAGTACCTGAACTTGACAGATTTTCGTCCCAAAGTTTCGGTGCTCGTTTCTCCCTCGTTTGACGTACAAATTCGATTTCGGCGAAATAGTGACGATCCTGGGATTGCCATCTTCAAAACCGTACCCACCTTTTAAGTATGTTTGAATTGGCTTTTCTTGTTTTTCCGGTGAGCTCCGACGAAGTTTCGACGAGCTGCTGCAGTTTGCCGTGCAAGAGAGAAGGAAACGGAACGGAAGGGCCGCGTCACTATCGCTACTGTTGCTTGTTGGTCTCTGGTGTGCGAGGAATGAGATGGCTGGGTGTTGCTTCCCGTGTCGCTGGTAGGGAAGAGAGCGGCGACGGTGGCCGGTTGCTTCTCGCTGTCGCATGGCGCCGCAACTGGTTTGTGAGGAGGGAGGTCGCCGGGGAGAGGGTTTTCGTGAGGGACCTTTCTTTCTTATTACTTCTTCTTTCTTCTACTGCTTTCGTCAATTAAGGGGGTTGAGGAATAATAGGGGGAATGGGTAATAATGAGGAAACGAACGTAATTGAGAGTTAATTAATCTACGCAATAAATAAAAACCAAATGAGAAAACTTGAAGCCCCATTTCAAATTTCCTGCATCCAGAGTAAAAGTAAGAAGGATATTCTGGTCTTCACAAATACTTTTTTTTATTCATTAGAAAGACACTTACTAGGATTCGAACCATAACCATTTTAAAGAAAAGCAAAGATCATAACCAATCACAATAAGTACATTTGTTGTATCTTTTTAAATTAAAAACATATAATCGCAGAGAGGAAAAAACCTTTCCCCCATTTCAAATTCCCTGCTTTATGAGCGTTTGTAGGAAGGGTAGAATAGGGAATGTCAATTTTTTTCTTTTTCCTCTCTGGAACGGGCCAACTTACCGTACACATGAGGATTTAAACGGGTCTAAGAGTGTCAATTTTTTTCTTTAAGTCCTTTTATATCTCTGTGGTGGTAAAATATATATGAAAAGGAAAAAACAATACTCCTTTTTATTGCTAAAATGAAAAAATTTAACAATAAACTAATGCATGGATTCTAATGGGCTAACCGCTAATCATAAAATAAAAGAGTTGAATGAGCCTGACCTACACGGAATTTGCCCATCAAGTAAAACAAATGAACATCATGGGTTTGCTATTCTAAAAAAACTATTTTCTCTAGCATAATATATATTATGCTATTATTTTATATCTTAGTGGCTAAAATATAATGTATTTTAAAGTTATTCATTGGTTCAACCTCGACCAACCCAATTAGTCCAATTTTTATCATTTCAAATATATATTATGTAATTATTTGATATCATAATGATTAAATTATAGTGTATATTATAGGAAATCGTTTGGTATTTGTTAGTAAAAAACTAAATAGAAAGGTCTATTTGGTTATTTTTAACATTAAAACGATCCTTAACATTTTCAGTTTCCTTTCGAAATTCTATAATTTTATTCCCGAATCAGTGATGTGCAAATGGCGAATTGGAGTCATCTCTTTTCTTTCATTATTTTTTATTTTCAAATAGAAAGTTTAAAAGTACAGAATAATTAGAGCTTGGCATGGGTCGGTTAAACATGCTGATTTTCAAGTTTTGGCCCGTTTTGATCAAGTCTAACTTATAATCACATGGTTCCCTGATACTCGATAAGAATCTCAATCCAAACCAGTTTGGCAGGTGAGTCCGTGTTTACCACCATTTTCTAAGAATACAGGAACGGTGGTTCCTATCCCAAATCGTGTTGTTCATTCTTGATTTCTTTAGATTTTATCATGGCTTGGCAAAAAACTAGAAAGCACAATGATGACAAGATGAAAGTTTTATAAAGCAAATTAATCGGCCAATGGGCCGAGTAAAAGCTAGCAACTATTGTGAGATGCTCATTTCCTGAAAACCGGCGGGATAGGCGATTTTTTATTCGATTTACTGGAATTCGGTTTCTATAAAACTTACTCCACCTCATCATATTACCATAAAAAATATTGTTTCATAAGGTAACATATACTTGATTTTGATTCATAAGGCTGAATTTTGATTCGTTGCATCATTCATATCTCTTTCCTACTAAAATTCACTATTTTTATCACGTGTTTTCCAAAAAAAAACTATAGAATATTAAGCTATAGACCCCATTACATTATCAAATTTCATACCTCGCCTTCCTCCGGCCAAATGGCCGGCGCCCACGCTAGTTAGAGTGTAACCGAGAGGGAGGGAGGGGTAACGGGTTTGGGGTGAGTTTTATTTATTCATTTTTCCCTTTTCTTTCATTTTTTTTTTGTTTCGAATTAGGGGAGGCGTGGAGACTGATGATAATCTTAATAATGATAATAATAATAACATTAATAACATTATTATTATTTCTAATTCACGGTTGCATTACTTCGTACGTAACCGTCAATCCAACCGTTCATTTATTATGGTCAAACCTGAACCGAAATATCAGGGTGTAACATTTCCCCACCCTTATAAAAATTTCGTCACCGAAATTTGCTCAGACTCATTCTTCCATACTCCTCATTCTTGTACTTCCTGACCTCAAGGATTCACTCTTGCTATATGAAATTTGATGTTGTCCGTTGCTTATCCCGTATAGTTTACTTTACTTCTTATACTTCCTATTGACCATAAATTATTCTCACCAAGCTCATTAGCATCGAGTAGCTTTGAGTGACTACTTGTCCTTTTTAATTCCCCCGTTTGGGCCCAAGGAGTGATGGGACAAAATTTGATTCAATTTATTGGTCCAGCTCATTCAGTACTTGTTGTTGGACCTTAAATCCAAGTCGAGGTATCACATTTCCTCCCTCCTTAAGAAAAATTTCGACCTCAAAGTTTGTTTATCGGGATGCCTCAAGGTAATCATTCTACTACAGAGATTTATACTTCTTTTACTTTCACGACCCCTTTATCGATGCTTGGTTCTAGCTTTGATACTCGACTTTAGTTTAGTAGCCCCTCGCCATTTCACCTCGAGTATTCTAATTACTTTCTATGACATTTATTAGAATTTCTTTCAAACGTTCTACTTTCTTGTCCATCCTCGGCTGACTTGATGACTTTTCTTGGGCACGTTTCGAGGTTCTAACTCTTAACCTACCTTGGTTAGACGATGCTCCTTGTGTCCTTTGAATTTTTGACCTCCCATGACTACTGTAACTCATAGGGTCTCTCGAATGCCTCCTCGTACTTCGACTTCGTTGGTGCCACCATTAACCTCACATACTTAAACTTGACTACCCTCCCAATGGTGCCCCTTAACTTGAATTTTGACTATTGTGGCATGTATCACCACCTGGTGGGTTATTGACTCGTTCTAACTACATCATCCCAATCGCCGGCCAAGTATAACCGGTGCCCGGGTGTAGCATAGGGCAAACAAGCAATAAGAATTTATCGGACCACGGGGATCTAGGCTTACCCTACTTCAGGTTTAGGGTTTGTTATCTAGCCAACCTAGGATAGTGATTAATAAAACTAAGCTAACTAACCTAGACTAACCACTAAGCTAACTATTTATAAGGTTTGGAGCTCTTTTGGGTTAAATCCCCCTATTTTTGACCTTTGAATTGATGTTGAGTATCCTCCTAGTTCGATCGACTCAAATACTCTACCGTTTGGAGAAGGACTCCCTCAGGACGGACCTGGAACGGTGAATCAGTGGATGGGTAGGTGCTCTATTCAACCTAGGGTTTCATATATTGCGAGGACCGAATTGAATCAACTACCTCGGGGATTAACCGGGCAATATATGATAGGAGTGACCCAAAGACACCAACAATGGGCTCTAAGGGGATTTTCTCCCTCCTAAATCAAAATCTCAATGCATGAAAATGGAATCGAAACTCATGTTATTCATGAAAACATCCATCAATTAAGTAAAATCATCAATCAAACGTGGAATTTGTCACATACATCAACATAAAACCAAAATCTAGACCAAGGGTTCTTAAACCCAAGAGAAGAGGGTGAGTTTCTAGAGAGAGAAGAGAGAGATTACAAATTGGAGCCCAAGATCTTCTTCTTCTTCTACGCTTGATACCTTGCTTCCAAGCTTGACCAATGCCTTCAATTAAGCTCCAAGATCTCTCTCTCTCTAGAACTCCCCTTTGGTGTTTTGGGGCGAAACCCTAGAGAAATAAACCAACTCCTCTCCAAAAACCAGCTCCCCCTTTCTCTCTCCCCGCTTCTGTCTTTAAATTTGCATGACAGGGCCCAGTTCGCGGCCGGGTGCTTCAGTTCACGGCCAGGTGCTTCAGTTCACGGTCTTAGACAGTGAACTGACGACTTCATGTTCTGGGCTTTTAGTTCACGGTCTTAGAGACCGTGAACTGACTTGATGCTAGTAACTTCCAAAACCATTCTGGAAATTGGTCACTTCACGGTCTGGGCTTTCAGGAACTGAAGCTCTAGCCCGTGAACAAGACTCAACCTCCACTTTTTGGCTCGTTTTGACCTCCGAATGACCTGAAACTCGTCCCGGACCTTCCCACATGTGCTAGAACCTAAAATGTACCAAAACAAGCACAACCTAGTGTAAAATAGGTCAAGGGACGATGATCAACTAAGCATAACGGACAAGAAATGAGGGGTAAAATGTGTACATTTGGACCCGAATCACTTATCGAACTTGGGAAATGGGGAACGTGAAACTTGTCACCATCCGGTTCCATGCCTAATTCACTACCGAGGAATGTATTTCCATCCGTTAAGAATCCCTCGCATACCTTATCCTCTAGCTTGCACTTATTAGCTACATAGCGTGCGTGCTCCTTCCTCATTCTTTACATCGTTAATCTTGATGGTTGACTCCTTTCTTTCAGGTCTTGCTGCCGATCTAATTCGCCAGCTCCACGATTCCTCTTCTTAGGGGCATATTGTATCCATAAGGGATTCCTTTGTCAATGTATGTGCCCAAACGTGCCTCCTCCTAGCCTTGACATATTGATCCCTTGAAATCTTGCAGCCTCTTATGACGTCCTTAATTTCCTCCTTTGCTTTGCTTATGATCCCCTAGCGTTGCTTAGAGTCTAACTTTCCAATGCTCCTTGGGATAGTAGCCCTAAGTTAGACTCTAGTGAACTTAGTGAACCCTTCCTGCCTCCTTTTCTCTCGATGATGGCCAACATTTGCCGTGACTCCTTGGCTACTACCTGTCGACGTACTAGATAATTGGCATCTTCTTGAACCTTATTTTGATCAGATCGCATCCCTGTAGGATATGAGCTGCTCTGAACCTCCTCTTCTCACTCATGAAGGTTTTTTGCTAAACGATTTTTTTAGGAATCTGCTCTTCCTCCTTCTCGAGACGTATCATAGTCATGCGGGCCTAATAGAGTTATTTTCCTAATCATGATTAGAGTATACTTGGGGTTCTAAAATTCCTTAAGAGTACATTTTTGACTCACTTAGTCAAACCTTTAACCCGGCATCCCTTTTACCTTTCTTTTTAAATAAAAAACCTTGAAAAAACACCCGGACCGTCACTCTAGTATTCCTTGGAAATGAAGGAACAGAGGAGTTCCAGCTCTGATACCAAAATGAAACATCTGGATCCATTTTACCAAACCGAAATACTCATGGCTCCGGAGCAGAAAAAAACAAAGTTAAAAAATTTCAATAAAAAAAACAACTGAATCATTTCCAAAAGAAATTCAAATGAATTGCCCTAAACACTTGGGCGAACTCAATCCATAACAACATAAATTATGAACCTGGAACCTCCAGTTTATACTCATAATCATGAACATAAATAGCTAAACAAACTCTAACTCTAACTCCTTGCTGAGCTCCCTGAGATCTTGTCCATGCTGGTACGACTGCTCGCCTCGTCCTGCCTCTTCCCGAAGTCCATATCCGCTAACCCTTTTTATACCTAATGAGTGAGAAGGTGTCATTCTTGTCGTTACTTCCTAAGGTCTTTGCCCTAAGCAATCTCCTTACTAAAACATGTTATTAGCGTTTCCTTTCCTTAGATGAAATCTCTTCTCGCTTTCATCATCAATACCTTATTCCAACGTTAACTCATAGAAGTTCTCTACTTATATCCTTAACTCAAACACATATCACTAGGGCCACCACATTACGTCTCGTCGTTCGATGTCCCTACCTTGGTATCCCAACTGAGTTATGTCTCGTCGTCCGCTTGCATACCCAACACGGAAATAGTTTGCGTTACGTCTCGTCGTCCAGTACCATGCCTGATAAACTCATGCGTTACGTATCACCGTCCAACAGTGATCCGACCATCTACCACGTCCATTAGTGACCTAACCGCCCGGGGGTTCATCTTACCATTAACCATCATCCATACATCAACACACACATTCATATACACAAGCACAACGCGTGCCTCCACCTTCAGTAGGCGGTGGGATGCCTCACACACATAATCGCGCATAACACAAAAATTAACTAGCATTACTTAAAAATAATTGCATAAACTAAAAGACCTACGACTGAGATACAACACCCTTTACACTCACCTTCTTTCCGTCGAAACCAAATCTACTTCGGCTTTGAAATTCCAAAATCTCGCTCCTATAATATTCTCCTTGCTTCTATGATTCCTTAGGCACAGACGGTTCCTCCTTTGGACGTTGAATGAACGAATTATGATCAAAATAAGAAATCTATCAGATTTAAAAGTGTCAGGTACCGCATTCATAATTTTCCAGTCAACGCCACTGAGTCCGACCTTTGTGGAAAATTACAATGATGGTCCATAAACTTTTTGAAATACTACGAACAGTACCTGAACTTGACAAATTTTCATCCCAAACTTATGGTGCTTGTTTCTCCCTCGTTTGAAGTATAGTTGAACGTGGCTTTTCTGGTTTTCCCGTCGAGCTCCGACGAAGTTAGGACAAGCTGCTGCGGTTTATCGCGCGAGGGAGAAGGAAACGGAACGGGAGGGTCGCGTCGCTGTCGCTACTAATGTTTATTTTCATGTTTCGATTATGTTGAAATGGGTTCATCGTGAGTGCTGATAAAACTTTAACACAAACGGGGAATGTCGATAAAGGGGAACTTGGGGCGGGGGGGGGGGGGGGGGGGGGATTTGGAGAACATGATAAAGGTGTGGTTACCCGACTGCTGCTGTAAGTATAATAATATAATATTTTAAGTTAGGTATTATTTGGTTTCTATTAAAATGTCGCTTTCTTGATGTTGGATTCACGTATTATTTTGGTGTAATGGTATATGTTATTAGTATTATGTTAGATTATAATTGATAAAATTTATATATACATACTATATAATGACTTTTTCATGCATCCAAATAAAATTGGGCTATTCTAGACAAATTCAGACTAAACAATTAATACCATTACCCCTTCATCCACTTGGTCGATCGAGCAAACTGACCAAACTGGGTCGACAACCTTAGTTGTTATCATTGTATAAAAAATAATGTAACATATATATTCATTCATAATCAAATAAATCCAACACAAGTATACAATAACTTCAGTCTACCGTCAAATTTTATTAAAAAAGAAGCCATAATAAGAAACCCAACAATAATGCTCAACTCATTAACCCTTCCAAATCACATGAAAATTTCAATATTACTCATTGTTGTTGAGCTACTGTGTGCAAGTCTCTCTTTCTACTGTGTTATTTCTAAAATCCTTCCTTGAAATTATTCTCATTTGAACCTAAGTTACTATTACAATTAGGGTAGGCAAGGGATCTTGTAGCCCTTCAAACATCCCATTGATTTCGGTCCATGCCTACGACTCATCAACACATATTATTTTCGACCTATCTATGAGGATGACCATAATTGGTTGGTCGGTTAACGATTTAACCGTCAGTTATTACCTGAGTAACTGTCGATTAGTAAATAACTAAATTTTGTTGTCGACAACCGTTTGTTTACTATTTAATTGATTCGGTGTAACCATTAACTATCAATTTCAATTCGATAATTGATTACACCGCTAACCTGATAAGCGATTACGAACCTTATTATAAAGTAAAATAACTGCTAACGATCCGCCATTTATTATACCCTTCATGGCTAAAAGATATATAATTACTTAAATAAAGTTATGAAAGTTGTAGTCAATCGGCGGGGCAAAAGCTATAGTTAGAAGAAAATCAAAATCCCTCTATTGTCAATTCTGTCCTGCGTGTGTAATGCGATCGCATGAAATGCTCAAAGCAGCCGACAAGTGGAAAGTTTTTGGTCCTGCATCTACCAAGTGTAACAAACTTGAACTTTTATTAAAATCGCTTTTTTCTTTTCCTCTCTCTAACTTGAAAACCTCTCGCCTCTCTCTAGCTTTTCTTCTCCTCTGATTTTTTAGTGCTCGCCGCTTACACCATCAAGTGACCGACGGTGATCCAACTCTTTTTTTTCCCAGTCTTTCCTTCTGCTTTTCAGTTTGTTCATGTCAGTTTCAACCATTAAGTGCAGTGGCGGAGTCATCTCATTAGTGGGTGGATCCCTAGACCCACCTTGAGTGTGAGTTAGGAAGGGGAAAATATATATGTTTTTATAGTATTTGGGCTTTGGACATTCCTCCTTTCATAATTGTAGTGGGTTTCTTCCACTAAACTACACAAGCTATTAATTATGAAAATAATTTTATTTATTTTTTGTATATTTTAATTGAGTTACAGAATAGAAAGACCCCCTCAAATTATTTATTCCTCTCAATCCCTAATTTCTACTGCCAAATAGTCCTCCATTGTCTGTCGAATTGACGTCTCCAACCAAAGGCCGTCATCGAACTCTCACGGTGAGAGACTCACCCACTAGGTGACCACTCGTCCGTCCGTCCAAGATTGGGAGTCTACTAGGTCGACGCTTCTTGGTTGGATTGCCACTTACTAACTCTCCTTAGAAGATAGTACATATTCTTTTATCAATTGGTGAACCGTTCTTAAATCAAAATTGAAATCCCCTATTGGCCTAATCCATTACAAGTAGGGGTGGTAAACGGTGGAACAGTTAACGGTTTAACCGGTTACCGTACCGGTAATCATGGTAACCGGTTAAACCGATAACCGTTCCACACGGGATTCGGCCACGGGATTCTGGCTAGCGGTAGACCGAGATATGGACGGTAAAAATACCGCCGACAAATCGGTATTTCGATACCGAAGGGGAAAAGGCATCAGCCATCAACTTACGTCGGCCTCCCTAAGTAATTAACCTAGTCCTAGTGGTAATTAGTAATTAGACAACTAAAGCAAAGCGCCTTTTGCATCTCTCTCACCTGCTGCACGAGCAAGACGAGTCACGCCGCCGATCCCTCCGCCGTTCATCCAACCAAACGCCGCCGATCGAAACTGGAGGGCTCTCCCCGTCGCCGGCGCAAGTTCCATCCAAAAGACACGACCCAGCAAACCAGGGTGCCTCATCTCTCCGGCAGGCTCTGTTTCCGTCAAGTCCCTTTGTCGTTGCCCTGTTCCCGTTGCCGTCCCGTCGGAGCTTAATCCCTCCCTTAATCCCATAGCCAAGCAGATAGCAGTTCGTCTCGATTTGATTTGAGGTAACTTACTAACTTCCGTAGACGAGTTTCATTGTTTCATAATCGTTTCATACTTCCATTCTTTCATAATCAATTAATTATAGGTATAGCCGCCGAGTTCTTTGTGTTTGTGTGTTTATTTGACTATTCTATTTGTCGTAGCCACCGAGCAGAGAAGCACAGCTCATAGTTAATCTCTAAATAAAATTAACTAGTTTGTTTTTCCTTTTTTGCTGTCGAAGCAATACAACTTACAGCCAAGGAGAAGGGAATGATGGCCTTCCCTTCCATATGCTCGAGGAATGAATGATGGCCTTCCACTTTGCGGCAGGAAAGTCACAAGAGTACAAGACAATGAGATTAACACAGCATGCAGACAAGTGTCAAGAGTACAAGTCACAAGTGTTTATTTCCTTCCACTTTATTTCCGCCCGCAGCAATAGCATGCCGGAATTCGGAAAACCGTTCCCGTTATCGAAACCGTTCCAGTCGGCAAACGGTATACCAATTAATATCGGTACCGGCTAACAGCAGCTACGCGGGGAATTCTGGTACACCGAAAACCGGTCAAATGGTAACCGATTAAACCGGTTACCGACCGTTAACCACCCCTAATTACAAGGCTAGGTTGCTAGAATAATCTGTTCTTATTTTGAGAAGGAAGAATTGGTTACTTGGATTTCAAAAAAGCAATGGCTAGAATAATATGTTGCTACCTGTTGTCATTGCAAGTGTTGAAAGAGGATTTCTTGCAATGAACTTTGTGAAAAACACACTTCGAAATCGAATGAGGGATGAAATCATGGATGATGAATGTATTTTACATACTTTTCAGAATTCATGGTTCTTTGTAAAATATTAATATAAGTTAATAATAATTATCTTTTTATCGTTGTACTCACCTTAACAAATTTTTTGGCTACACCACTACTTAAGTGGGACTTCCTTTTCCGCGCCTCTCATGTAGATGGCTGCCTCTGCTTCTTCCTCATGTCAGATCTTCAGATATGTTCATTTGAGATGATTTTGTTTATGACAGAGGAGGTTGAGGTCCCCTTAACCTGCCTTCTTCTTCATGTTTCTGCTCGTCCTCCTTGCTTCATCTCTTTGGTAGGTGTTTCGGAGAAGATATGGGAATCCTATTGTGATTGTCTCTTGGTTCCAGTTTCGTGAAGCTCGAAGGCGAGGATCACTATATTTGGGCTTCTAATCACCTTTCTTCTGGATGCTTGTGCTTTCGTTGTGAAGGTGGTGTCTCATACACTAGGTGGCTTAGGGGTTCAGTGGTACATGCACATTTTGGCTGGATTTCTTGCGACTTTTTACCGTCGGCTGTGGCATGGATTTCTCCTTGTGCGGTGGCTGCTTTTCTCCGCTGGATTTTGATTAGGTTAAGGGTTTTTGTTACATGCTCATGTGTTGGGCTTCATCTTGCACAAATTTGTTTTGATTTAAAGGCCTGAGCCCAAATGTAGTTTTTCCTTCCTTGGGGTCTAGGTAAAAAATATGTTATCCTTGGTTTCATTTAAAGAAGCCCATATTAAAAAAAAAGCGTCACAAACTTATTGGCTGTCCTCCCTATTGCCACCAACAAACCAAGTGGCAGCTCATGTAATTAGTAAAAAACAAAGGGTAATGTCTATTTTTTATCCAAACCTTTTTTCACATTCTTTTATATTATCCAAACCTATTAAAATGTTATTAATTAGCAAAATCTTTCGTGATGCATTAAAAGATTAGCCGTTTTTACGTTATCGTTAATAATTTTGTAACTCTTTTCTTAGTTAAAATACTAAAATTTTTGGAATGTTGTCCTTCATGTGTCTTTTCCAAGTCAGTATCATATTGCCAAATCAAAATTGTCAACTGAAAGTTAATATCTGGCTAATTATTAGTATTTCGATATATTTGACTAATAAAAAATATGAAAAAAGTTTGGCTAATAAATAATCATTAAAAAATAAATTAAAAAATAGTCCCAATTTATTATGTATATACTCTGCCGTTTTGGAACCTCTCGAGAGGGAGGGAAATTTGTCTCAGAGACACGGACAGGTCACTTTATCATTCTCCTCCATGGAATCTTCTTAAATCCTCCATTAATATATGGTAGAGTTTTGTGTACTTTTCTCCATTTCAAATTTCCTGCAATGAGAGTGAAAGTAGGAAGGTCATTTTTGTCTTTACACATTTATTTATTTCATATGAAAATAGCAATATCAAGATTTGAACCCGGGTCTCTTCAAACAAAGATAACAATTACAACCAATTACACTAAACAAATTTATTGTATCCTTTTTGATACAAAACATAGACAAAGTTAATCTCTGAAAATCAGAGGACTTTTTCATCATAATTAGCAAGCTCACTAAGTCTACCGTATGTATTTTTATCGAGCTTGATACTTCTATTTTTATAGTAGAGTTTCATGTAATTTTCTCAATTTTAAATTCCCGCTCTCTCCTTAATTTTTGCTAAAGGTAAATGGCTAATTGGCTAACATGGAAGAAACTAATTATGTAACTACGTGTTGTATCCTTGCATTTTTCAATTTAAATTTTGTGATTTTTTATCTTTGTTCTTTTCTCTTTCTAACTTCCTCCGAAATTTCATCCTTCGTGCAATATTTTGCGCCTTTCACTTCCCAGTACAAGACTGTCATTGAAAATCAATCTTCAGGTATCTCTTGGCACTACGGTTTTATTGTTGGGGATTTTAAACTGGGCGAGTAGAAGATTTCAACTCCGATATCAATCCTTGGTGAATAGAATGGAGTTCATCAATAACTGGAGTTGTAGAAGGAGGATTAGAAATTGAATTTTTGGTTGAATATATGCCTCTTGAGATAGAAATTTGGTTGTACAACGGAGAGTGGTGGCTATTGGATCTTTAGGTTTATGATTTTTACAATTGTCACAACCTATTTCTATCTTAAAACGAGGAATCATTGATTGATTGTTTGAAATAGGTCGCTTTTTTATTCAACCTAATGGAACTAATAGATAAGGAGTGTCTAATTTTGCGCCTTATTACTTTGATCGAGTCTATTCGTATATTGGAGATAACCCTGATTTTTTCGTTTGCTCTCAAGTTGTGATGGTCCCCTCTTAGCTGAGTTTTTAGTATATAGATGACTTGAATCAACAACTCTCCATTTCTTTTTGATTTGTGACATATTGTTTCTAAAAGCAGAGCATTGAACCCTTTATATAGGATTGTGAGGTTTAAGATTTAGTTTCAAACTATCTATGGGTCGTGTGAGAATTTCAGTGAGCTTTTATACTTTATATTTCTTGACTGTAAAATAAAACTAACCAATAGCATTTTAACAGGGACTTAATTAGCATTATGAAAATGGGGTCAATGATACATTTTTCTATTTTATATTCTTAAATGATTATGATATTTCTTCGAATGTTTGACCTATATATTATTTCTTTATGTATCGTCTCGATCGAATGATTATCAATAAGATTAAACGGGCTAATAGACTTAAAAGTAACAAAAAATACAAATAATCAAATATGAGCATTCCGGTCAAAGGGCCGGGTTATAAGCTAGTATGAAAATGCGTTCACACCGTCGAAAATTAAAATCACATCACAACAAATAAACGCTTAATCACATCGCCATCCTTGAACTGACGCTGTTAACCCCATCATAGGCACCCGTTTCTGGTACCACTGGGGGACAATTCCGTCATATTAGCGTTTACTAACGTGGGAATATCTTTTTTATATCATTCGTTTTGGCCTAAATATCCATTTGA
The DNA here is from genome assembly GCA_964030455.1 of Linum trigynum. Classification (NCBI taxonomy): domain Eukaryota; kingdom Viridiplantae; phylum Streptophyta; class Magnoliopsida; order Malpighiales; family Linaceae; genus Linum; species Linum trigynum. The sequence continues at coordinate 9,071,420 of OZ034821.1, forward strand.
CCGGCTCAGATAATAATGCAACTTTTCTCGTTTTCTTGGCTTCCACAATTTCAATATTCCCATCACCTAACACTACTTTTTGCTGTCCATCCCGCCCCTGCCCTTTTTAATCGCAACCATCCATTTCCAAAAACCAATGCCAGCCGCATGATCAATTCAGACCCAACGGCTTGATTCGAGTTACTCACACACACTAGACCCTTTCTTATCTTTCCTATCCTCGACTCGACTCGACTCCCTTTTTATTTCCCATCAACACAGAGCTTGTGCCCTACTCGTGCCACTCTCGCATCTCGGACTCCCTTCGCTCGTTTCATTCCTCTACTCAGCACAGGTCCGTTTCCTCCTCTCGATATTCCGATCTCCTTCCAGCTGATTTCTTGCTCTTGTGATTCGTTTCTCTCCGTCGATTCTCCTGTTTCTGTTGATTCCGACGATCGGTTTTCTGGATCTGTCGCTGGAACGGCTTTGTGAAATGTGCGGGATGTTTGATGAGATTCGCGTGTGTTCTTGTTTGTTCGCCGGTCGTCGTAGCTCCGATTTCTTTCTCGAAGCTCCTTCCGTCTGCTCAATCCGATCTGGCTGTATTTTCTTATTTTGTTTATTTTTTCCAGAATCTGCCGGCGACAATGGCGAAGAACTACCCCACCGTGAACGAGGACTACAAGAAGTCCATCGACAAGGCCAAGAAGAAGCTCAGAGCCTTGATCGCCGAGAAGAACTGCGCTCCTCTGATGCTCCGTCTCGCGTAAGTGGTTTCCGATCTCTCTTTGTTGTGCTGTTTGGATGTGGCCTGTGGGCGATTGGGGTTCGTTTGTGGTCAGATTGTGATTTGCGATTCGAGTGTTGGTTGGTGGTGGTGGTGCAGATGGCACTCAGCTGGGACCTTCGATGTGAAGTCAAAGACTGGCGGCCCATTCGGAACCATGAGGTACGCGGCCGAGCTGGCCCATGGGGCTAATAATGGGCTGGATATTGCTGTGAGACTCCTTGAGCCCATCAAGGAGCAGTTCCCTAACATCACCTACGCTGATTTCTATCAGGTTCGTCGCTTCTGTTAAAGAAATTTTCTTCTTACGGTGGATGTGTATTCGATTTGTGAATGTCAATTTTTCGTTGACTTACAATTTGTGATCTGATGCACGCAGCTCGCTGGTGTTGTTGCTGTCGAGATCACTGGAGGACCTGAAGTTCCATTCCACCCTGGTAGAGAGGTCTGTAAGACTGTAACTATTACGTCCATGATTGTTTTGGTGTAGTTTCTTTCTTCAATGGTGAATTCGGGGATTAGTTGCCGTTTAACTTCTTTGTGAAGGGCCATTTGCTTTGGAATGTCGTGTCATTCGGGTAGAGTTGGTTCCTTTTCATGGCCGAGATCACATTTTTTCCTTAATCACAGTAAACAAAATGTAACAGGTTTCTGGCGTCAATTCTCCAGTCTTATGCACAATGAGAGATCCATTTCCTACTTGTTTAAAGAAAATGAATCCCCACTTCTATTGTTTTTCTTTTGGTAGGCATTTCTAGTGTTTTTATCGAGCTCTAGTAGTATGCAAGAGATGTTTGGATGTCTGAAGCCAAGTATTGAACCAAATTGGTATTGAGACCAGTTCAAATGTGTTTGAGAAATCTTTAGTTCTCTGCCAACTCTAATTCTCCTGTGTTTGTCCCTTATTGAGTGACTTTCTGTGGCAACTTTCTGCCTGGAGGTAGTTGTTTGGATTCCTGCACATGTGAAAATTTCATAGTTTGTTGTTCATCTGTCTTAGTGTATGTATTATGTGTCTTGTGGACTAAATTTTGGGAACATTGAACTTTCTTGTATTCAGGACAAGCCGCAGCCACCTCCAGAGGGCCGCCTCCCCGATGCTACCAAGGGTAAGTTTGTTTGTCGATTGGTTTAAGTAGTCTGTCCCATGTTTAAAATAATTTGCGAGTGCATATTGATCATGGGATCACTGTTCTTGCAGGATCTGACCACCTGAGAGATGTCTTTGGCACCATGGGTCTAAGCGATCAGGATATTGTTGCTCTATCTGGTGGCCACACTCTGGTTAGTGCTCACTCACGAATACAATGTCACCTTCTCGTTAATGCAGTATCTGAGAGTTCCAATTGTGTGAAATGATTTCTCAGGGAAGGTGCCACAAGGAGCGATCTGGGTTTGAAGGCCCCTGGACTGCCAACCCTCTTATCTTTGATAACAGCTACTTCAAGTATGTGTCCTTGAATGCCATTAGTTCTCTTCAATCTGTGGTGTGCTTATGGAAATGAGTTTTTATATGCTTGTGATGTTTAAATCTTCAGGGAGCTCCTGAGTGGTGAGAAGGAAGGTCTTCTACAGTTGCCAACTGACAAGGCACTACTCTCTGATCCCGTCTTCCGCCCCCTTGTTGATAAATACGCTGCGGTGGGTGTTTTCAGACGTTTATATTATTATTAGTATTATTATAAATTTAATGTTTGAGAGCTCAGGGAATGTGATTGTTTTCTAATCCACGATTTCACAAATGCAGGACGAGGATGCTTTCTTCTGCGACTATTCCGAAGCTCATCTGAAGCTGTCCGAGCTCGGGTAATGAATCCTTGTCTTTAAAGTTGGTTGCCGGTCTAAGGTTTGGTGTCTAACTATGGTTCTTATTTTTGTCCGGTGCCAGATTCGCTGATGCTTAAGCTGTAGTAGCGATTTGGTGGATGATGTAGTGGATGGTGCCAAACAATCTGGGGTGCGAGTTTTCAGAAGAGGTGATGGCTGAATTTGTGGGCTTTTTTTGGGATCATGTTCCATGTTACGGAAATGAGCTAGATCTCCATGGGAACATGTCCGACTCTAGTTTGGTGCCAATCCTTTTAGACTTGAATAACAAGAATATTTCGCTGTATTTGTTTATGGCTGAGAAATGCAAGAATGCGATTTGGGGGACTGACTGACTAGCTTGAATGTTCATTCATTACGTTTATTCATATGCAAGAAGGAACAAGGCAAGATGATGGGTTGCGCACGGCATGGTCATCGTCCTTGGTGGGAATTTGTGATTTTATTTTATTTACCGTCAACTGTTCGCGGACTTAGACTGCAAGTGAGTTGAGTTGCTTGTGAGCACGACACTGAGGAATTTGAGAAGTTGGGAGACTCCATTGAGGGAGTTATTCATAATGGATAACTTAAACAGTTCATCTAAAGTCTCAAAAGCTCAATCCAACAACCTTCATCATCGGACAAAGAAAAAGCTCCACAAGGAAGCGGATCGGTGTTAAATGCTGTTGTACAAGTCCATACATGGAGGAGCCGAACTACAATAGGAATGTTCAATATCTCATAAGACCTACGCTTGAACTTTGGTCAGCTCCACCTCCATTACCACAGATCATAATCCTATCTTCTTAGATTCTCGAGACCTCGAGGATATCGAATATCCCCATGATGACCCTCTGGTAAATGAGGCTACTATCGCCAACTACACCATGTAACGAGTTCTCGCAAATGGATGGAGATCAATCGACATACTTTTTTACGCCGCTTTTTGCTCGTTGGGTCCTGTCACTCTCTGACGAGGTAAAGTTCAGCACCCGACCGAGAGATGACAATTCTGTTCATCGCCGATGGCAGAACAGGAGAAGAGAGAGAGAGTGATCTGGGTGGAGGTCTGAAGACCAAGTCGATCCAGCCCAGCGGCGCAGAAACATTCCAGGCAACCCAATGGATATTTTCCCTGGAATGGTTCGCTTCGATTGCATCTCATTTCCAGAATCGAGATCGGGCAGAATCGGTCCTGGAAACGAGCAATCACGACCAAAAAACGGCTTTAATGGTTGTGAAGTTCGGGATCGATTCGCGCCAAACCACTGATGAAGAAACATCGAGGAAAGTCCTAGGAAGCTGGATTCGTCAATTCAGTGCGGGAATGCTTGAATACAAAAGCTCCAAAATCGAATAGGGATTCCTGTGCCCAGAAAATCTGAACTGTGACGATGGCGGGAAAACTGAATTCTTCGATTCGAGCGAGATGGTGCAGATTCGAAGCCACGGACTGGTGCAGAACTTCAATTGGAAGTAAGACGAAGCTCGAGAGCGCGTTCAATTGAGTTTGAGATCCCTGAAGAATAAACCCTCAAAATTTCTAGCGAAGAACATGTATGACCTAATTTTGCAGGCACTGAAGTCCGAACAACTTACATTGGATCCAATTTGGGATCAATTTTGTGTATCATTCGAGAAGAAGAAGGTGCAAGCTTTGAGGGCAAAACTTTTTCAACAAGGGGGCCTGATATGATCCCATGGATTGATCAAGAAGCAAGTTCAATTGGGAAGAAGGGATTTGAATTTTGGCCAAGTATTTTATGTGTTTCACGTCGTCAACTTTGGAGGCTTGGTTCCCTCAATTGGCTCGGTGGAAACCTGAGTTTAATGGCTTGTTTTGAAGGTGGATTGTTCTTCTACAAATGGGAATGCTTGGATTCTCAAGGAGAAGCCTGGAAGGTTATGGTTGAAGCTGGCCAAAGTTCCCAGTTTAAACCGAGAAACTGCCTGAAAATGGCTAAGGCATGAACCATGATAAAGAAGCTATCTTGGGAGTTTAATTTGAACCAGATGGAGGAGAATCAAGGCCAGAGAGCTATGCCACATTAAAGTAAATGTTTCAATCTACAACCTAAAGGAATTGGTGAAGGTTTGGAGTTCATTTGATCCATGTTCAAGACGTTCCGAAGTTGCTAGTTAGAACTAATTGTTTTGTAAGCTAAAGGCAGAATCCTTGTTGGATTCAGATTAGGTGTTTTGTTTCATTCCTTGTAGAATTAGGTTATTTCAAGTTGTGTTTTAGCTTTGTTTCAGTTCGATCTTTTCCTATAAAAGGCTTCCTTCGTGTATTGTACAATTTAGATTGAATAAAGACAAAATTGCCCTAATTCTCAAACGTGTGTTTGTGAGTTTTGTTTTGGTTTTCGAGAGATCCAAAGCTTGCTAATCTTGGCTTACTGATCGAGAAACCACACTCGATCACATTGAAATCTTCCTTATAGCAATTGTGTAATCTCCCAGGTGTGAGATTCCCCTTTTGTTTCCAACAAATTCGAGTTCTAACCCGTTCAATCGAACATGTGTTTGAACTCTGTTCGTTCTTAATCAATCTATTGGATTGATTGAGCTTGCTGCGCTATTCTGATCCAACTGAGACCCCTCTAGGGATCATCATTGATTTCGTTCCTAGAACTACTATTCTGAACAAAGAAGCTTAAAGAACAAATCCAGAGGAGTCCTAGGAGTTGCAGAGGCAGATTGACGAGCTCATGAAGAAAGGCCATGTTCGAGAAAGCATGAGCTCTTGTGCAGTTCCTGTTATACTCATGCCTCGTTTAGATGATATGCTTGACGAATTACATGGATCTAGTGTGTTTTCCAAGATTGATTTGAGATCAGGTTTGCTAACCCCAAGAAGTGCACGTTTTGCACCTCTAGTGTTTTTTTTTCTTGGTTTTGTGGTGAGTGAAGATGGAGTCAAGGTGGATGAAGAGAAGGTGAATGCAATTCGAGCTTGGCCTACTCCTACCAAAGCATTCAAGCTACTCAAGAACAAGCTCACCCATGCTCATGTCTTGATATTACTTGACTTTGGTAAAACGTTTGAAGTGGAGTGTGATGTTTCTGGTTTGGGAATCAGAGCTGTGTTAATGCAAGTGAAGATGCTTATTGCATACTTCAGCAAGAAGTTGAGTGGGACTGCCCTCAACTATCCTACTTACGATAAGGAGCTCTACGCATCGGTACGAGCATTGGAGACTTGGCAACATTATCTATGGCCAAAAGAGTTTGTGATACATATTGATCATGAGTCCCTCAAGTATTTGAAGGCTCAACATAAGCTTAACAAAAGACATGCTTGATCGATGGAATTCACTGAATCTTTCCCATATGTGATCAAGTATAAGTGGGGCAAGGAGAATATAGTTGCCGATGTCCTATCTCGAGCAATGTAGTCAAAATCGCGCTTTAAAGTTTAAAAACTTACACTTTCACGTTTTTAAGTCACCAAAATGCCTATACGCAAAATCATAGTTTTATAGCTAATGTAGTTAAAAATGCGCTTTAAAGCTTAAAAACTTACGATTTTACGCTTCTAGATCACCAAAACACTTCTACGTAGAAATGCGCTTTTGACTACATTGATCTCGAGGGCATACATTGATCACCACAGTGGATGCCAGATATTTTGGATTCGAGCATATTAAGGAGCTTTATAATGATGATGCTAACTTTGGAGAAATCTATAAGGCTTGTCAGAAGCATGGAGATGGGAAATAATTTTGAAGTGAAGGCTATCTGCTTCGAGCTAATTAGTTATGCTTCCATGTGCATCACCTCGAGACTTGTTGCTGAAGGAAGCTCACTGAGGAGGTCTCAAGGCGCGTTTTGGTGTAGACAAGACACTGAGATGTCTACAAGAGCATTTTTATTGGCCCCACATGAAGGGAGACGTGGAGAATCTGTGTGCAAGATTCGTGGAGTGTAAGCAGGCCAAATCGAAGGTGCAATCATCTGTATTGTACACACCATTGCCGATTCCTTATGCTCCATGGATCAACATATCTATGGATTTTGTGCTTGGTTCGCCGAGAACAAAGAGGGGAATGGATTCCATTTCCGTGGTTTTGGATCGGTTCTCAAAGATGGCAGACTTTATACCATGTCATAAAACTGACGATGTTGTGAATGTGGCGGATTTGTTTTTCCAGGAAGTGGTGAGATTGCATGGGATGCCACGTACTATACTGTCTGATCGACACACCAAGTTTTTTAGATACTTTTGGAAGATGTTGTGGAGAAAATTGGGGACGAAGTTGCTATTTTATACCACATGTCATCCTCAAACCGATGGGCAAACAGAAGTGGTCAATTGAACTCTATCCCAGATGCTTCGAGGCGTGATCAAAAGCAACATCAAGGTTTGGGAAGACTGTCTACCCCACATGGAGTTTGCTTACAACAGAAAGGTGCATTCGACGACAAAGTTATCTCCTTTTAAGATCGTGTATGGTTTCAATCCTCTCACACCTTTGGATTTGACACCATTACCTTTGAAAGAGCAAGTCAATCTTGACGGAGCAAAGAAGGTTGAGTTTGTAAAGAGTCTCCACGATAAAGCTAGATTGAACATTGAAAGGAGAACATAGCAGATTATGAGGAATGTTAACAAACATAGGAAGCCGAGGCACTTTGACGTGGGAGACTGGGTGTGGGTGCACTTGAGGAAGGAGGGATTCTCATATCAAAGAAAATCAAAGTTGCTATCTCATTGTGATGGTCCATTTTAAGTAGTTTCGAAGGTGGGAAGCAATGCATATAAGATCGACTTTCCAGGTGAGTATGGAGTAAGTGCAATGTATAAAGTTTCTGACCTTTCACCTTATTTGGATGTCAATTTGGATTTGAGGTCAAATCCTTTTTAAGAAGGAGGGACTGATGAGGGCATCAAAGGGCCAGTCACACGTTCTAAGGAAAAGGAGATGAGAGACAAGTTTGCAACATATTTGGGATGTTATTTTGCAAGCATGGATGTGGCGTTATTCAAATACAAGCCCTTTATGTTGTTGCAAGTCGTGGAGGAAGAAGGAGTAAAAGTGTTGTTTTTGTTATTTTGAGCTTAAACTCAGCCATAACTTGTTATTTGCCCCTTTTCATGAGTGAATTCTGTCCGATTGATTTCAATCCTATCTTGGTTCTATCTTTTGGTTCGAATTTCTTGATTTGTGCGACTTTGATTGTTTCAATACCCAAGTGACAGAGGGGATTACTCCATAGAGAGAGTGGAAAGCGGAGCCGAATGTGGAAATCATCGTGTAGAAGGAAGAAATCTGCTTCGGGTCTTCAATTGTCACCCCTCGAGGCTTGAATCGAGCTCCAATGGTGGGGAGACTTGATCTAGGGCACTCTAAACCTCTGTTTTCCAGCTTCAAAATCAAATGCATTCAATTTCGCGTTTGCAGCTTATAACAGCCCGAGTTGGGCATCCCCAGCCTGATTACCCGGTCGGGTATTTAAAGACCAGACCTGGTTTTAACTAAAACTAAACGCATCCATAAGTCCTCAAAGGAGATTCCCCGACCTCCTATTAGGATCCCCGATCGGGGATTAAGGCTCTCTGACCGGGGAGGATTCTGATCAATTTCCCCCGCCTCCAACCCGATCGGGTATATAGATAGCTGGACCGAGGAAATTTCCTTCCCGCTCCACTATTCATCCACTCTATGCTTTCGACCCCAAACTCGCTCCCAAGCCTCCATTCCCGCTCCACGTCCTGAAAAACAACATAAAAGCACAACCTAGTGTGAAATCGTATTAAAACACAAAAATCGATCCTCAAACAGTGTAAAAATGGTGGCAAAACTTGTACAAATATCGAGTTATCAAACCAACTGGTTGTTAACAACTTCCCAATCTTCATGTTCTCTCTCCGTCGCACCCATAGGAAAAACTTAGTCTCACCTATCAAAACATCTAGAATTTGTTTCCCAACAACGGAGTTTCAAAATTGAAACTTCCATGACGAGATATTTTCTTTTAAACGTTATGGAAACAAAGTCGAGCTTGAAAGAATCCATAATACCATCATTGGGTACGAATACGTAGCAACAATACTCTATAGCTAATGTCCAAAACCAGCCAATAGAAACTCCCAAAATAGTAAAACGAAAAAACCCAAACATGCAGCACGAACAACCTTTACCAACTCTTCTAGTAGCAAACCCCGTGGATACAATAATGCCACCACAAAATTTCCAATCATTTGGAACAAACGCGATTCTGCAAGCAGGAACTTGCCAAAACCTGGAACTAAGAAACACTAGATTGATGTCCTATCAACATCAGCTTTCAAACTTAGTCCACGATTTTTCAAACCAACTAATTAGGTGGAAAGCTCTAGTAACATATCAAATACCATACGAAAACTAAAGAACACAAGCATTTAGCATGGTTTCCCTGAGATTATCAAGACTAGCAATGGGAGATAAAGAACTCTCCAAGCAAAATTCTTATTCATGTGATCAGTTTGTACAGTTCACAGATTACATATATATAGGGTCAGATACGTCAAACCCTACACATAAGCCGACTGGCTTGTTACATAATGGTCCACTCACTTTGATATTCTAACACTTGGTTGTTGGGAACTTACGACTAGCTCTAATATATTCTTTCAGATAACAAGTTCTTCGTTCGCGGTTACTACAAGTTCATGACTCAAGATATTTTCCTCGGTTTAGAAGAACCCTTCCAGGAAAAAAAATGTATTAAGAGTTCAGTTGCTTCAACTTAAATATCAGCCTTTCTTTAGTTAGCTTACCATGGAAAGATAATCACTCAAGATCATTTGAAACTCCAAGGTTGTTACCTACCATGCCGTGTGAGCATTCTGGGGTCTTCATTTCAATAGATGAACACCCAGGAACCCCTCCCCATGGATGGCTAATTTCTTAGTTGCATAGATCTGTGAACCCTAGGGGTTCTAACCATGTAAATTTGATGTTTGGTTTAATACGAGTGTGTTTACTTCATATGTCTTGATGTTTGATTTTCTCTATTTTGTTATTTTTCAATTCAAATGAGAGCATAGTCGACCTTGCACTCCTTGGAGGTGCAATGATCGAAATCCTAGTCGCTTAGGATGAGACTAGAAATAGCAGTCCCATTCGATCGAACGTCATTTGATTGAACATCATTCGATAGAACGACGTCACGCCTCTAGGGAGAAATCTGAAGGGTCCTTGTCTCCCATTAATACGGGTAAATGCTTATAAAGTGGTATCTAACAAAATAAGAAATTGACAGCTCGTGTGCTTCCGATCATCGTGGGACTCATGGTTAGGAGACCTAGGGGCAACTTGCCTGTGCAACGTATCCTTCTCTGATCTCACTCATCCATTAGAATAGATTTACTTTTCTGCACATTTTACTCTCAAAATTTTACATTATGCAAAACCAGAGGCAACTCAACCTCCTAAATCGACCTCTTCTTCAATAGAACCGTACCTCCCTTTCGGAGTAAGGGTTATGCGAGAGGCCTTAGGGAAATACGATCCTTGTCTTAGAGCCATGTAAATTTGGCTCTGCAATGATGAGATTTTGTTCATACAGTATCATCAAGTCTCCCTACAAACTAATAACAACTTTAGATTTATGAGGTAATTGCTATGAATGAACCCCATCCTTTTGGCAATGGAAATTTGTCACATGGACTTAAAAGACGACCATCAATTCTTCCTATTCCGACCTTATTTCAGTAACTTCCACTGTGGAAAGCATTAATTGTCAAAAAGAATAGCAAAAGTTATTGTTAACTGCTCCTTTCGCGATGATTGAGTTCATATTTTTTTACCATATTTCATCATATCTCGATGAACTATAACTGTATTTATTAGGAATAATATTATACTAGGATTCAGCCTGCGCTCTGCTGCGGGATACTATTTCTGTCATAATTTAAATGGGATTTAATATAATCTATAACCATAATTGTTATGTCCCAAACATAGACATAAATGTTGTCATTGTCATAAACATAAAAACTGCGGTCATTATGCAAAAGATTGACTGGGTTTGCAGAATAAACATGAATGTAGTTAGGAGTGTTGCCAAGTCTCCACGATATATCTACTAAACTAATAAAAGTTCCATGGCGGAGACTGAAGATTTGGAAAACAGTAGGACAAAATGTTTTCAGAAGTTTCGTGCCTTTGTTGTTTGCACGATATCAAAATGGCAAGCTTCGAAGGACAACATCATTTCTCGAATGCTGATCGGTCCCACAGGGTGAGCACTGTCGCTTTTGGCTGCATGTCTGAATCACTGTCCCCCACTTTTTTCCATGCGACATTCAACTCCGCAGCATATTTTTTGTTACAGTTCTTTGCGATCAATTCGATGATTTCGTCCTTCTTCAGAAACTGATAATCAGACGGTGACTTACGAATAAGTGACAAAGCTGCTTCATGCTTAAACACCACATCTATTTCAGATCCTCCTTGGCGACATTTCCCTTCCAGTTTGTATGTCAGTCTTGCAATAAAGTTTTTTTTTGTTAGGTTATACAAAGAGTATTATTATGCCTTGTGTAAACATGGGAGAATGGTCAAAAGCTTACCCTGTGTTCTCTCCACGAACTTAACAGATGCTTTTTCTGTATATAAACTTTGGAATGTTAATCAATGTCATGTAAGTAACCTGTTGCAAAAACTGTCAGATGTATTATACAGGTAAACAGATGGAAATATACAGCTGTTGTCAATGCTGGTGTTTGTTCGTTTACCTCTGTGAAATCTGACAGGTCCTCCATCCTTTCTTTTATCTCTCTCAGCGATTTCTTTTGCAGTTGATTGCTCAGCAGGTGTCCAGTTTTTTTGCAAGTAGCATCATCGATGAAGTATACTGGTTTGCGACATGCAAGAAAGCTACACGTTGAAAATAAATGTGTAAGTATCACTAACTCGATAGTAGTTGAACCAATCAGTTGGGTAAACCAATATACAGCAACTCACATGTTCATGACATCCTTGCAGCAGTCCTGATAAAAATGGATGATGAGCTTGCTTGCAATTGTGGATTGAAATTCATGCTGATACTTACTGTTATGTCTAGGAGTTACTCTACTAACTGATCTGATTGTCACAATCAGTGGTAACTTTGACTCAATTGCTAGAGCATTCTTTTGAAAATCATCAATGTCATGGCCACTGTATTCAACATAAGCCTTTGCCCCACTGATTGCAAACCAATGCGTTAACTATACATTTTGACAAAGTAAAAAAAAGTGTACAATCTTAAGTGCATACCAGACATCTTGTATGAGCAGGTCGAATTTCTGAATCCTTCCTTTAATTGTTTCTGGATGAGTTAGTCTTCTAACACATCCTGTAACATCTATAGATTTAATGTTTGTTATGCTTTGTTTAATGGTGTTCTTAATCATGGATACAGAGACATATATTTACCTGAATGGCAGACAAAGTCTTCTGATGTTTGAGGCACAATGGAAAAATCGGCTGTTGTGTATGATCCTACTGGGAATTGCTGAGGTCCATTTCCTTCTTCAATGTGTCTCCTAATTTGATCTGAAGTGAGGAGCAGGTGTAACTCTCGATGGACAACGCGTTGCACTGACCTTGCTGGACCTGCTACAATATCTTGTAGTTCATGCAGGCAACCAACCTTTATTTTCTTAAAAACCTCAGATGCATCTTCTTCTTCAACTTGTGCTTCGATCAATTTGTTCTGTAAAGTCAATGGTAGATAAATATGTTGTCAAGAGTTTTTGTTCTTTTAGCATTTGCCAGTAGGTTAATTGATGTCCAGGGTTTGTATATTGGCAAGTTCTTTTGTCCTAACACTGAATCAAATGCTCTGACGAATATTTATGAATATGGTTGGGGTATCTGGAGTCAAACCTTTTTGTCAAGCCAGAGCATGTGATGTGTCCTTTTCTTCCATGTGGATAAAGGCACTTCTCGGAACTCAGTCCATGTAACGACATGTCTTGCTATAACGGTTCGATTGTTTGTTCCCAAACGATGTCCCCGAAAGCACATGCTTGATTCAATAGACTCTGCAATCCGATTAAAGACGAATCGATAAATAATAAATGGGAAAAACTTGCATAGGAATCGGGATGCGCTTGTCGGATTTCTTTCCAGATTCAATGTATTTACCTTTCAGTTCATTCGGGTCCATTTTGTGTGGGTCCACGGAATCTCACGTATCAGTCGTACTATACAACTGTAAATCTGTTGGGTAGAAGAATGCTTCCAGTTCTTCGAGATCCTGGTTTCCCTTTTTTGTTTTTATCTTGACTGCGCGGTTGATTTTAGAAGGCATAAAAAACAATCGGTAGTTTATGTAAGCTAGGGTTAACTTAGGGTAAGTCCTTTTTGGATCGATTGTTTGGGCCTTGACATCGTGTTTGGGCTCTGTATGGTATGCAATGGGTTCTAACTATTGAATCAGGCCTTTTTACAGAAAAGGCTACAATACGCTCCTGCGATGAATGTCTGTCAAGTTGTATCAGTTGGGCTCATCGATTTTCTTTCTAAGTTCTCTCTGGATAGTCCGAACCGATGTTAACTGATCATAACTCATGACTGCTTTCTAGCTTTGAGTTTCGAAATAATAAACACAAAACGTGTCTCTTGTTAAGAACAACGCAAGAACTGGAAGAACAAATTTTCCCAGGCGTAAAATTCAAAAAGTTGGGAGAATTCATAATAATCACTTCGAGCTTCTTCGATGCTTCCAAAATTAACCAGGTGCAATATCTGTGAAGGCTTCTGAATATACAATGTTTCTCGTGTAACTGGCTGGAATGTCCTCTTCATTTTCAATCAAGAATCTCAAACCACCTGCAGATCTTACTCTTGATTCTGCCACATAAAGCTGTCCATGACTGAATACTGGTTTGGGCAAATAGACTCCAACCTTGTCCAGCGTTTGACCTTGGCTCTTATTTATAGTCATCCCATAACATAACCGTACTGGGAATTGCCTCCTCTTCAGTATAAAGGGCCAGCGTTTGTCTTCTACGTTGAGTACTATTCGTGGTATAACAACCTCTTTTGTGTCAAAAGATCCTCCCATGATGTTTCCAACAATGATATTTTCCCCCAATTTCGTAATCAATATCCTCGTACCGTTGCACAGGCCGTTTGGTGGGCTCAAATTTCTCAGCAACATGATCGGAGTGTGAACCTTAAGTCTTATTTCATGATCTGGAACACCATTGAACTGAAGAGCATTCAAAAATTCTGTTGGGTAAGTTTCAGCAAATAGCTGAGGTACCTCTGTATCAAGTTGCATAGAGTCTGAACTGTAGTAGCAACGGCAATGTCCAGGAATTTTTTGCAACATGAAGTCATTCACTTCAGTCACAACTGCATTAGTAGGAGTAACGATTGCCCTTCCACTTAGGTAATCTGTGCTCATGTGTTGTTCCTCAAATGTGTCATATATGTCATTTGTGATTGACTCGATTGGATTTTTTCCAGCATATATCAAGAGTATTTGTGGTATCTCAATCCAATCTGAAGGTGTGTTAGCCATAAAGGATTTTGTTGGAAGCCTTCCATCTCCTAGCGCCAGAATCCACTCACCAAAGTTCATTCCACAGCCGACCAGGTTTCTATTATCCTGTGAATCATTAAGCCTCATGTTCCTTGACAGTTTGAGCACTTTAAAAAAGGGCCACAATGATGACCTTGTGATGGATCCATCCACTGTTTGTTCCCTTCCTGAATCCGAAATTACTGGTAGAGTCTGTCTAAAATCACCACCAAAGACAACTGTTTTCCCTCCAAACAACTTGTGTATTGGACCTGATAGTGGTATGTCCATCTGTAGACACCCCATTTTGTCCGGGTCAATTACTCAACTAAAAATTCTAATTAATCTTTAAATGTCGTAAGATAATTAGATTGGCCACTAGATTGGCCATTACGAGTCTAAAATATCGACGATTGTATAAATTATTCAAATTCGATTCGAGTGGATTAATAAGACCGATTGGCTTCCAATTTACGCTCTTAGCCCAACACAAAAAAGTACAGAAGAAGAATAAAGTTTTATTTAAATTATCAATAAATTATATAATTACAATCAGAATAACAAATTACAAATATGAATTACTGCATAAAATTGCACTTATACAACATCATTATAAAAGTAGTGTTACAAATTAAAACTTGATATTTGTAGCGTACTCTTACTTCATCCGCCATAATCCTGCAAGAAGAAAGGAGACAGTCTATTCAGGCCCAGATCCAAGACAAGTCCAGAAGATCACGGGCCACATTTCAAGCCCAAGCATTAAAACCACTTTGGACCAGATCAGGCAAAATGGGCCAGCAATCCGAACCAGCCCAACGACCCCAACCAACAGACGGACCGGTCGAACCAGAACTGGTCTGACCGAACCCAGAAATCACCGCCTCCTTTTTCTATAAAAGCAGGCTCAAATTTCAAGAACCAGGGACAGCTTTCTGGGGAGGAAGGAAAAAAACACGGGGGAAATAATTCCATTTCTTTCACTTTCTCAGTTTATAGTGGTTTCTCTTTCCGTTTGGTTCTGGGGAAAATAGAGAGAGGGGGGCAAACTCTGTTCTTCCATTTTCATTTTTTTTGTAATAGAAGCAGAATATTCCCGGGATAACAGAGGCATAAGAAAGCTTGCAAATCAAAGGTGAATCGTCAATCCACTTGTAATAACACGGCTTCCTCTATCACTCTTCTCTTCCCATTTCTTGTTCTTTTCATTCTTGCATAACTGGTTTCTATTATTATTGGTGTTGTTATTGCTACTGTTATTTACTCCTATCAGCCACAATCATCTAATTTTTAGCTTTCCATACAAGGTTTTCTTATAATAAGGAACACCAATCAACTCCAATATCAAACTACAACAAGACCAAACTGTTTTTAGAAAAGAAATCACAACTTATATCAATCCAAACTTTACCAATCTCATTTACATTATCAGGCTCAGCTCTTCCTTTCAGCTTTGTTTTATTTTCAATCCATTTATCTACTTACTTCAAGCACATTTACTTTACTAACTAATTACTCATAATAACCTATTACTATCTCTACTGTTATGTTAAGCTAAGCTAATTACTTATTATGCAATTTACTCTCTTTCATTTTACAATTCCTTTATTTATGTCATGTTTCGATCCATTTATTTTCTAGAATTAGAATATAGATGAGATCACCAAAAACAGATTCGTCATTTTTCCTGAATACCCAAAAAGCACACCCATTTCAACAAAGCTATATTAATCGAAAGACACTAGTATGTTAACCGAAAGGACAAATTTAGAATTGATTCTGAGTTTCAAAACCATCGACTTACCACAAAATTGAGACAATCACAACCATTTTCCCCCACTAATCTCAAATCTCAGAATCATAAAATTTATGTCCAAATCAACTACAATAGCCAGACCGCAATCCCAAACTCAGGACCATTAATCATAAAAAACCCTAATCTAACTAGATCCAGCACAGGTTAATCGAAACCAAAATCAGAGTAGGGAGAGTCCTCACCCAGAATTAGACTCTTCTCAAACCTGCTAAAATAAGAAAAAAAGGGAGTTAGTATTTGGATAAAGCAAAGAGAGTATAATCGAAACCTAGAAATTACCCATTATACTCACTGTCGTTTGCCCATCAGTCTTGTCACCGCCGGTGACTTCATCCTCTTCTTCTTCCCTCGTTCGCCATTAAACCCAGAAATCAAAAGAAAGACAAAAAGGGGTTAGAACCCTAAAAACAACCAGCTCACAATCGCACAAAAAAGCTAACATGCAACCAAAAACTTACCGCTGAACCCGGCTTCACCGTCGTCATCGTCACCGCCGTGATATAGAAGGGCGAGGGAGAGAGAAATCGGAGTGAATCGGTGCTTCTTTTTCTTTTTTTGCTCGATTTCCAGAGAGTACGAAAGATAAGAGGGGTTGGATCTTGAGGGTTTCGTTTTCGTTTTTTTTCTCGGTTGTCGATCGGATTTCCAGGAGAAGGGAAAGAAAGAAACGAAAGAAAAGAGAATATGGGGGCGCCGCTTAGGGTTTCAAATCCAAGGGGATTAGGGTTTTCGTTAGTCAGTCTCGCTTATATACCTCTGGCCTCCACCTAATTGACTAATCTGCCCTTTCTTTCACAAAAATTACGATCGATGCCACCGCCCCTTCTCCTTAAATCGACCAAAAAACAAAGACATTTCAGTGGCTTCGAAACCACGACCTCCAGTTCTTATCTTTTCACCAATCAACATAGCAAACCACTGAGCTACATCACAATTTTTGAACTTTTTAGGCCCCTCGTCTAGTTTTATTCCTTATCATGCTTAATACATAATCAATTAAACGTATAAGAAATTTTTATCTAGTTATATCGTCATTATTTTCATACATCAGAATCTTCTAAATATCTTTTTCATTACATCATTACGCATTTGTTTTTTTTTTCTTCTAAAGATTCAATAAAATTAAATTATGGTTAATAGATTATAATTATTTTTATAGTGTAATCTTTCCATAATCATCGATCAATTGATTCTAGCTAACCAATAACTTTTCATCTATCAAGATGCACGTCAATAGACGTAAAATCTCATCGTGCACCAATAGTATACGAAATTTATTTTAACTCAATAGTCCTATAGGACTTTAAGTTAAATCACTAACAATTTAAACACTCAACCCTTTAAAACTTATCGATTTGAGTAGTACCAATTTTGGGCGTTGTGGGGTGTGAATACACTTCCCTACACGTAACCGTACTCCCGAACCCAAATCTATAAATTTCGCAGACCAAATACCGGTTTCGACCCTGAGGTCGAGACCGGTCCAAATGAGTGTTCGATCCACCACAACTAAGGTCGATGGCGACTCCGATTCGATGACGCGACGGGCCCTCTGATCCGGAGGGGCGGTTGCGACACCATCAAATCACAAAACGTCCTGCTTATAGCCTCAAATGCATTTCGATGTGTTATCGGTGCTTCGTCCCAAATAATCAATGAAGTTGCACGTATTAGCTCAGCTAAATGAGTACCTTTCTTTATGAAACATGTAGATGCATGGTCTATATGAAGGGGAATCTTGAACCTTGAATGAGCAGTTGTGCCGTTTGGTAGTAGTGTGGCTGCTATTCCAGATGAGGCAACAACTATAGCAATTCTGGAAAGACTTTTTAATTTTGCAATGATTGCATTGTAGAGAAAAGTCTTGCCTGTTCCTCCATGGCCATATAGGAAAAATGAAGTGCCAAGGTTGTTGTTGATGGAGAGAATAATGAGTGTGAAAGCCTCTAGCTGTTTTGTGTTCAGTTTGCTAACCATAGTATTTGCCAGTAACCTTTGTTGATCATCATCAAAGTTAAGATGCTCATTAATCAGGGGATTTGATCCATCGTCAGGTTCTGAATCTATCGGTCTTGGGAGATGTAATTGCTGAAGTGAAGAACCATAAGTCCTCAGTAAAGTTTCCAGCTGATGTAACACCCAATTCTTAAGTCTCTCATCTGAAGGCTGGAAAGTTTTTGAGTGTAGCTGTTTACGAAGAGAATAAACATGATCTTCACTCATTAACCTCCATGAAGATTCAAATAGAGCATTAGGATCAGGTATCTCGCAGAACATCAGCATTGAAACAAATGTAGTCCGTATTATGTGTGGCATACTTGATGCTGCAATTTCTTGTAATACCTGAATCCATTCTGAAGAGTCCGACATAAGCCCCAACTTTTGACATGCTCTTTCGTAAGTACTACAAACCTCCCCTTGTATTGTTCTTAAATTGAGGAAGCTTGTTGCTCCTCTTACTTTGGTCAATAGCAGCCTAAGAAAGAATATATCATCACTTCCTGGAGGAACATATGTTATCCTTCCTATTGCGAAACCTCTTTTCCTTGGAGTCCATTCACTGTATTCTTCATTCCATGTAAAGGAATTTGGTCTGAGCATATGTAAGCTTTCTTGCATTGCAATCATGTCTGTTAAGTTCAAACCATGAAGTAAGATGAGTTTTGCCTGCCCTTGGATTTTGCAAAACATTTTGAATATTTCACCTTCTCTTGTATGAAACATTCTGTTGTCCATCCATGTGTACACCAAGTCGAACCACATTAGGCTCTCTGTGGTGTATAGAATACTCATTGATTCTCCATATAGCTTCGTATGAGGACAGCGACCTGCAATCAATGAACTCTTGTATCTCGTCTTTGGTTTTTTTTGTTATATTTGATGGCACCTGAACTGAGCTTGTCGAGTCTTCTGCAACAATAAGAGATCTATCTGGTCCTTTAGTAATGTACTTAAATAAGTACTTCACTAAGCCTCCCTTGTGACATATCTCCACATTAATATGGGCTTGAGCTCTAACCAATAAGTTCCGATTGTATGGAACGACATATCTATTATCCAGCATTGCCTTTCCTTTTTGAACCTGAATGCCGGAATTTCTTCTTCTGTAAACGACATTGCCAAACTTGTCGAACGAAGTTTCTGAACAGAATTCTTTTGGAAAATACTTTGAACATTTACCATCTTTCATACATGGTGAAGTGGGGTTGTTAACACCACAAGGTCCATCAATCATGAACTTAACCACTGCAGCATACCCTTCTGGATCTAGATTGGGGTCTGGTATCTCTGCAGAAATCATCTCATCAATGTCAGATGTTGACTTTAGCTTATCCTCTTTGGCTAACCATATAAGCATATGGACATGTGGGAGGCCCCTCTTCTGAAACTCAACTGTGTAGATTACTGCGAAAAAACAGTCCATCATTTGAACTTGATAGCTCATTCAAATAATAAAAGAAATTTTATACAATGAAAGGTCATCTACAGGTAACTCACTGGCTATCGTTTTTCCGAAATATGATTCTCTTTTAAACTCGTCAATTAATATGGCAAGCTTCATGTGAAACACACGGCAGACCACCATAGGCTTCAACTCGCTGTTTGGTCCAACCATATCTGCAAAAGCATCAACAATTTCTTCCCAAAGAGCATTGCAGGTAAATGTCACAAATAAATCTGGGTTACCATAATGTTGACAGGTTGCCATGGCATCATGATATAGTTGTTGCTTATATCTTGGTCCTCCTGTATAAGATGATGGCATTATAATTCTTCCAAGTTTTTCTCCATCCATGTCTCCCTTTGCAAATGCATCCTGCAACCCCTGATAAACATATGCTCTTAAATCTTTTTGATGAGTTCTAAGAAATGCCAAGCGATTGAGTTCAATTGTTGAAAATGCATCAACACAGTAATGTTGCAATGCCTTGCCACTTTGAACCAGTGTATGCCCCTCATTCAATCGATACTGAAGTCTAAAAGCATAATACTCTTTTTGAGTAACAAATTTTCTGCGCATTGATGCTGGACAAAAGGAGGCATTATAAGATATTTGAGGATGAAACCCATCTTCTCCGTACGGGAATAGCAATGGGAAGTGAAGAGCCTCAAATTTTGGGTTGAGGCTTGTTATACGTTTCAGCCCTTCTCCTCGATGGTCAACAATGATATCTCTATCCTCCCTATCTGCAACAAAATCACCAGGTATTAAGGCTGCAATATCAGAGCTAGTTGGCAAGTCATATTGTCGATTCCTACTTTTGATCCCAAAGATTCTGAGTCAGAGATTTGGTGTGGAAGAAAGCTGGAGATCTTGTCGAATGCGCCTAAATGTTCTGACCAACTCGTTGTTTTCATCAAGCATTCGAAGCAAACTTGCAAGTAACTCAGGCAGCAAGACTTCCTCTCGAGATGCGAAGTTTGCAAGTCTATTGTTAACTTCATTTTCAGGTTCAAATATATATAGCTGAGCAAACTTGGGCCTATTTCCATCAACTGGAAGTAAGGATCCAATCCTATGGTAATTCTCACCACAAATAACCATCGAATAAGTTCCTCTTGTTGTCAAAGAGCGTGGATCCAGTTTGGCTCCAAAAGATGTGAAACACAAAGAACCATTGTAGGGTCTAATGTTGTCTCTAAAATGCTTTGACATTGCACCTCCATTAAGATCCAATAGCTGAGCAAGCAATGGAGGTGGTGGCTTTAACCGGGGAATGCAAACTCTTCCTTTCTGACAACAAAGACTATACACAGGATTTAAGGATTTCCTGTGTCGATCCAATCGTTCAGCATACCAAAAAAAGCACCACAGAACTGACATACACAGTCAGGTTTTCCAACGCTCAGCCTATCATTGTGCAATGGCTTCCTTGCAGTTGGGACATCAGCTGATGCTTTCTTTGCTTTTTGATATTGACGATCATTTGTAGCTAAACTGCAAGATGCCTCATCACCACCCATTTCTGTATAAGGATCTGGAGGAACGAACTCACTGTTGTGAGCATTTGTCGACTTTGAAATTTCCCCTGAGAGAATGAACGGCAGGCTTCTCAATCTCTTGTTTACTCTGGTGTTATCCACGTTCATATCTGTAAAGCTGTGTGTTGGATTCCTGGAGGATTCGATTGTGAAAGAAGTGTCACCTCTCTTTCGCCTCAACAGGTTAGAAGTCGCTCTCTTCTTTCTAGGTGTCATTCTGATTACATGAAGTAAATGTTTGATATCCAGTCAGACTTAAATGAGCCAAAAACAAAAGTTCAATAACTGCAAACTTCAGTGTTCTGTCTTGGTCAGACAGACAAAGAAGAGGATCCAAATCATTTAAAGAGGTTCCATTAATGTGTAACTGAAGAATAACGAATACAGACATGCTTAACTGTATATGATGACGTGGTCTATATCACCAATGATGAGTGTCTCTGACTTGTATCTCCAAACAGCTGATCATAAGGTCTTACCTTGCTGTATACTCCAGCTAGCTGATACTCCACTGAAGGGAAAAAGTCGACACAAACAGAATTACTTGCTGAACACAGGAGCAAAAACCAGAGGGCAAAGAGAAAGTTGAAGGTCCATTGACGAAATCTCTTTGATATCTGATGTGTCCTTGATAAGATATTATACAATCAATATATAATTTTATATCAGGTGTCTAATCTCTATCCAAGTAGTCATTGTGACTGCTGGTTCTGTAACCAAGGGTAAACAATGATGGCTTTTTGTATTTAATGCTTTAGATTTTGGGCACATAATTAACCCAAATTATTTAAATCTTGCAACCCAAAAGATTCCTTTTAATATTAGCACATGTCTGCTATCCATTACTAATCTCGCCTGTTCTTATCATATTTTTCTTGTGGACAATGCTTACTCTTTCCCATCACATGATGTAAAGAACATTTTTGTGATATTTGCATATACATACAGTTAAGACATAAATGTAAAACATAGGCACCTTAGATAAAAACTATATTCCTTGATAATACATAAAAACTGCTGAGCATTCACATTCTACAAAAGAGGGACCAAAAGGCCAGAATTTTGCCCACACTAGGGTCACAACATTTCAGGTGTCCAAACTGACCACCCTGATTTTGCACAGAAAATTACATGCACTTAAAACTTACACCTCATAAACAGATACCCGAAGTACCATTAGTTTTGTCTAGAAACCAACAACATAATTTCCACAAAGTTGCCAAAATTAGCCAAGAAAGGCAAGAACAAAGTTTACAAACAGGTTCCCCAGAAGTTTACAAAAGAGCTGCAAACCCTACAACCAGCACAACTTCAAACGATCAACAACATAATCATCCTGCCCACCATCAAAAGGACTTCCTCCTTGCAGCAAATCCAGCATCCACAAAAGGCAACCACCTTTCCTGCACCTAGCATAACTTAGATCCAGTAAATAACATAACCAATCAACATTCAAAACTAATAAATAACACACAAAGGGATCAGACTCGAATTTATACCCTAAGATTCATACAGGCGACGCTTAGCAGCAGAAGGCTTCCCAGGCGCCCTTTGTGAATCTTGGTCAGCAAGCGAAAAAGGGGACGAACTTTCTGTTTGCTCATCATCCTGCCTCACATTAGGAGATCCAGTTCCAGAAGATTCCAGCTTCTCAATCTTCACCTTAGCCAGAGGTGATATCAAGCTGCATTGTCAAAGACCAAAACAATAAATTGCGACTGCACTCTAACCATGACACGATAAGTTTAAAAGTAAAAAACTCACAGACTCCTTGAAGACAAAGGCGAAACTGCCGAAGATGACTTGCTGATTTTACTCTGAGGAGTTTCAGAACCCAGCCCAGAAATGGATGACAATCCATGTACTCCCTGGCTAGTAGAACTCATCACATCCATACCATCACTCAGAGTTCCAGGAGTCCCCACTGCACCCTTCACAGCACCAACTGACTGGATATTAGAGACCTTCAAAGGATTCGCAATGGTAAAAGGAGCTGCCACAACAGTCGCCACTGGACCTGTTCCTTTTCCTTTCACATCAGCAACAGAAAGCAAAGGTGCAATAGATGAAACAGGAGGCAGCAAATTTAGCGAAATCACGTCGGACACAACAACATTCTCCTTGATTGCCAAAGGAACTTGAGATGAACTGCAAGAGCCAAATGAGCACATAAGTATTTACCATGCAACAACAGCAACAAAGCACAGGTTAATGCATCAATACCAAATCAAGTAAAACAGTCCAAATGTGTTACCCAGGGTTCAAGAAGGCGTGTCTAGGCGCACGCCTAGGCTCAATTAGGCGCTAGGCGGTGGAGGATCGCCTTGACTTGGCCATAGGCGTTGTAAAATGCGCTGGTAGCGCTTAGTAGGTAGGAATAGCGCTTAGTTTGCGCCTAGTGGAGAGAAGGTGTTCCTGGGCGAGCTTAGGCGGTTAAACCCAATACTCTTCGTTTTGTCCTAGAAAATCATAAAATTGCCTCTTGCCCTAGAAAATCAGAAACACGGGAAGGGGATGACCATGTTATGTATGTATTCGTAGATGAGGATGAGGAATCATATTGTGCACCCTCGAGTACTGTTACAGATGCAATGGCGGGTGAACAGAGTGAGCTTCGTAGGAGTGCACGAGTGAGAGAGCTCCATGATGAAGAATGAGTCTGAAGAGGAGGAAGAGGAGGAGGATGGTGAGGAGATTGCTTTGGAGGATGATGAAGATGAAGTGGTGGCTAAACGGACCTACTTGGATGATGAAGAATGAACATTGCTTGTTATTTGTTATGTTAAGTGTTTACTGTTAAGAACTAGGCATTGCTAATTTTATATACACTTGGATTATATGAATTATTCCAGAAAACAGGAAATATTTGAGAACTTTTTTCATTTATGCTCTGAACGCCTAGGCGCGCCTAGGCTACGCCAAATCAGGCAAGGCGCAAGTCAGGAGCCGAGCGCCTGCCTTATGCCTAGCGCCTTTTAGAACCTTGGTGTTACCTGAGAGGCAACCCTGCAACCTGGCCAATCTGGAATGTTGGATTCGTCCCTCCAGGCGACAGTGAGTCAACAACCTTTTCCTTTCCCTTGGATGAGCTAGATTTGTAACAGCAAAGATTAATAATTAGACTAACCCAAACCCATACCTAAACCCCCGTAATTAACTAACACAAACATAACAATAGAGCAAACAACGCTCACCTAGATGGTATGACAGCAGAAGCTGAAGCTGCGAAAGGTACACCTGGAGCAGGCAGCATCAACATTCCTTCCTGACCAGAATAGGACTGACTTAAGGTTTGGGACGAAGAAACACTGCCTGTGACATCTGGAACTCCTGTAAGACCAAGCACTGGGCCCTGAACATCACGGGGCATAACTCGGAAAACACGGAATTCACCCGTAGATACTCCACTTGACCCAACCATCGGAAGCTTGACCTCAAACCTGACAAACTGGCCGAGCAAAGCCTCAAGTTCAGGCGGTAACTGGCCAGACCTGTGAGGATATCTCTGGGCCAGCAGTTGGGCAGATGTGAGCACCAAATTGTTCCCACACGGGCCGAAAATAATGAAAGGGGCCTCGTCAGTGGCATCACGCAGGGTCAATTGGATCTTGTAGCTAGAGACGACACAGTAAAAAACAGAGACAATTCCATCAGGAAAGGCATAGGAGTGCAAACTCAAAAAATTAGGCAAATTCTTTAAGTCCTCACAGGCACACAATGAAATAAACAAAAACAACAACTAATGATCATACAAAACACACACCCAACTGTCACTTGCTGCTTAGTGATCTCCCAATGGTCAGGACACCAGTAGTTACCATTTCGCCACGCAGAACACTTTTTCCTGCACATGCTGCATGACATGTAATACCACGGGCTCCGGGACTCAACCGATCGGACTATACCACCGCAACGATGCTTTTCATCCTGAATATAAACATTGACAATCCCAAAAAGAAATAAAAAAACATAAATAAATGGACAACCCGAAGACCATTCTTAAATCAAGAACTACATGGGAATGCAACTCACGACAGAAGCACCGCCATGGTGCAAATCAAGAAGCTCAACTATGGTCCTGGTTCTCCGCTCAGCATCAGCAACAGCGTCCCCTGGGGTCGCAAACTTGACTGGCAAATCAGCAACAGGAACTCTGGATCCACCAAAACTGCATAGATGGACACAAAAAAAGTAAAGCAAATCAAACACCACAAAACAAATCTAGAACAAAAAAATCATAGTTTAGCAACAAAGAACCCACAAAGCAGCGAGGCTATAAGCTTCTGGTATCCTCGGGCTAACAACTATACGGGTTCCAGAGGAGCTCGAACAGGAATATTCACCAGCTGCACAACAAAAACAAAATCAGTTCACAATTTATGATCAAGCAGAATGGAAAAGAGTTAAAATACACACCTATCAAACGACCAACCATGAGCCCCCCAACTCCAACGATCACTGGCTCAATGGAGTCCGCCTGAATCAAACCAGGTCGATCAAGGACTGCCGTCAGTTCATTCCAAAGCGTGATCGACACTCTCTGGCCCCTGACAGCAAAACAAAGGATCATATCTTACGTGAAGGTGACGAAACAGTATTCCCCAGTGGAAAAATAAAATAACAGAAAGACCTACTGTGCATTCTCAAGGACCAGAACTTGTTTTGGAGTCGAGCCGTGATTAGTAACCTGATGATCAATCCCGCTAATAGAATGAAGACGGCCGACAACATCTGACCGAAAAAAAAAGAGCAGTAAGAAGACATAAAACCCAATCCACTTCAGTCAAGAAAACGCAACAATCACCTGCAAGGATACGATTGTCCCCTGAACGGTTAGACAGCTCACTATAAGGAACAACCTCAAAGGAATCAGTTGGAAATTCAGCTGCAGGTAGAGAACAGGCCTGGAAAATAGTTGTTGCTGACAACTCTATTATCAGATCAAATGAGCATGCACGATAGAGATTCCTTGCGGCATTGAGACCAAAAGACCTTAGAACGTAGATAACTCCCACGCGCAGCACACGCTCAAATTCAGACCCAATAGAGACATCAGCAAGGTTCTGAATGAGCATACCCTGAATTAAAAACAAATAAAGACAGTAAAGAAAGAGCAAAGAAGGAAAAAAAAGAGCAAAAAAACAGAAAGCACTGAAATCACAAAGAATCAGCGTAAGAGAATCTACCGTCTGATCCACCCAGAGGCAACAGTGATTAAACACCCTTGTCCCAGAAGGATTCTTGGCATACCACATATGGAGCAGACGAAGCCTCAGAGTCACCTCTCTGGTACCTCCTTTGAGATTGCAGAGCAGAGTAGCATCCATGGTGAGGAAAAAGGCGAGAAAACAACGACTGAACCACAGAGAACAAAGAGGGCAGGAAAAAAGAGGGAAATGCGTTCCGAGAATGAGTCCTCTTGTGCAAAAAGAATGAGAAATGGCCTTCTCCACCTGAGCGCACGCATCGAGGCACTGAATGACGGCCACAGTGCTTGAAACAGTAAACTTTTTGACACCCTCCCGCCATCAGGTGAATAACCGGTATCAATCAGCCGCCCACCATTCCCAAAGCACCTCCAATCCCAGCCAATCAGCTGCCAAGTTTCTCCAACATAGTCCTGCGAACAACAACCCAACACGACCCTCTAGCAATCCCTAACAGACACAATCATATCATGCAAGACTCACTGAGGACATCTGAAGGCCCCATCCCTCAGGTGAATAACCGGTATCAATCAGTTGTCCACCATTCCCAAAGCACCTCCAACCCCAGCCAATCAGCCGCCAAGTTTCTCCAACACAGTCCTGCGAACAACAGCCGGAATCCCTAACAGACACAATGATATCACGCAAGACTTACTAAGCACATCTGAAGGCCCCATCCCACGTGGCCGGGCAGGGGCAAAGTCACATACCGATCTCTGATGACCAACGCGCGTCCGGGCCACCAAACGACCGCAACTAAGGCCAACCAGAAGCCAACGACCAGTCCCACCCCGACCGAGCCCCCAAACCCCGCCAGATCCCAATGAGGCCTCACCCAACTCCAGCCCACACCGAAGGACACGCAGTTTGAAACAGTACATCTCAGTCACGTTGTACAGTAAAAGGTGTCTGTGTGTGCAGTACACGGGCATGCGGCGGGTTTCTTTCTTTCAATTTTAACAATGTTGTAATGAAGATGATTGAGATGTTATTTACGGTCTGTTTGGATACAATTTCGGAAGAAATGGAGATGAAATTCCATTTTCATTTTCTATTTTATAGTATCCCATTTCCAATTTTTGTGTTTGGTATAATTTCTACAACTATGGAAATGAATTGCACTTTAACTATAATTAAAAATATAATATGTTTGTTTTATCTACGGAAGTGGACTATGAATGATAGAGAAAGAGAGTAAAGTGATAGTTGATTAATAAAATAATAATAAATAATAATGGGACCCAATAATTCCATTTTCATAAACCCAATTCCTACCACTTTTGATAGGAATTGTAATTCCCAAAACTTAGGCTAAATGAAATTCATTTCTCAACCTTCTTATCACTCCAAACATAAAATATGGAATTGAAATTGGAAATGGAATTCCAATTCTTGAATTATTTGTCTACCCAAACAGGCTGTTAAAGAAAGTCCTATCCAACATTTCGAGTTGATAACACCAAACTTGGTGTTATTTACCCTACATATCTAGGTATGTTTTGTGCCAATACATCCCTATTGCGTTCCTATTTGATTTTGATGTGATTTTAGGGTGTATTAGTCTATATGTGCGAATTAGGTACAAAAGAAGGTCACAAGTGTAGAGAAGGGGCAGGAACTGAAGATCACGGTCAGGATCACAAGTAGCGAATACCAGCTGAAGATCGCGGCTCAGAAGTCATAGATCGCGACCGCGATCTTGGAGGGCCAGGGTGCGAACTCCGCGTGGAAGGAGCCTTGGAGAAGTAGAGAGTCTCTCCAGTCGCATCATGGCCAATGTTCATTCTGTCCATGAGGAAGATCGCGGCCTCGACTAGTGGATCATGACCGCCAAGTCAGCTCGCGATCTTCCCCTTTCCAAAGGCCTCGACGATTGCGTTTTGAGATCGCAAGCCAGAGACCAAAGATCCAGCCCGTGATCTCCCTTCCTCAGGTCGCGAACTTTCCCGAGTCCAGATTCTTATAAATACAAGACCCCTTTCCACTTTTGAAGTGAGCTGATTTTGAGAGAAACTTTCTGGTTTTAGAGAGAGAAGAGAGAGAAGGTGAAGAAAGGAGAAGAGAAGCAGAAGAAGGAGGAGCTAGGATCAAGAAGGCATCTTCAACCCCAAGTCTTCTTCTATTTCTATCATGTATCTTCTTCCCTCCTTTATGGAGTAGTCCTCTAAGGTACTAGGGATTCTAAATCCCAAACCCTAGATTTACAGTTTACTATGTATATATATATGGATATTTTAGGGTTTGAATGAATGAATGTGTTTGTCTAGTTGATTTTAATGCCACTCTCTTCTAAATGATGACGCTTGGGTAATTTGCCCGAATCTTCCCTCTTAGCTTACTTTATGCTACCGCGCTGGGTACGGAGTTCTAGGGTTAGACGGGTGTGCGCCATCTGGCGAGTTTAGGTTAGATGTGTCAATGGGGGCCTATATTGGTGGAGGCGACCGAACCCCTGCTTTAGGTAGCCTTCCTAGATGAAACTAGGGATGAAATCTCGGTGTGGATGGTGGATAGTGTCCATTGAAATGAGCCATAAGTTTAAGGACCCAAATACGATAGTCTAGATCAAGGTGACTGGAACATGGGTTTAGGGGAGGCATACTCGGTAGGGATGTCAATGGGTCGGGTTTTTACAAACCCAAACCCATGGGTTTATCCGCCAAAAAACCCGGGGTAAAACCCGCTGGATTTGAAAAACTTAAACCTAACCCAACCCGCTGGGTATCCGCGGGTTCATGGGTACCCGTGGATTTTTGTAGTAAAAAATTTACAATAACAATTAACAAGAAACTATCAAAATAAAAATCAAGCTTAAATCTCACCATACAAACTATACATACATAAAACACCATTCTTGAAAATTCAAGCAAATTATACACTATCCATACAAATTGTTCAACACCAATCTAGAAAATTCAAGAAAGTCACAAATTTTCCATAAACAACATGATTAATTGTAATTTCCTCCTCCTTAGAACTTGAACATTGTCATCTTAGCTTCACTCTCCGCTCAATAATGAAACACAGAGTTCAAAGGGGGATTTGATTACTAGAGCGTTCAAACAAGAACGTCTGATTAGGGATTAATGATACTGGAATAGATGGAAATGGTGTACAATCTTAATCCACCATGCCAAACAAAACAAAATTGTCTATGACAAAAAGAGAAAAGTACAAGAGAAATCAAAGCTCAACCTATATCGAAGAACCCAAGTATGCAGCAGATGCTCTGAGACAAGCAAACTTCTTCAAAACCTAACGAACAACAAAAAGAAAGACTTCAGACAACAGGGTAGAAGAAAACTAGGTATTGAAAAACATCAAAGTGCAACTGAAGCAACCTCTTCCTTGGTATTCACCCCCTCAATCTGGATCGGAGAAGAGTTGGGGTACTGGTTTGCCTTGGAACTAATTATCACCAACAAAATCAACAATTAATCTCTCGAAACAAACAAACAAACAAAAAACCTTAGAAAGATCTCCACCATTACTGAAACCTACACTAGCTAATCATATTCATCATACCAGAAATCAAAGATCTGTAAAACCATTCTTCAGTAACCCATTTCCTGACATCCTAACAAGACAATAATAGAGAAATAGGAGCATCAATCAAAGTTCAAACCTCAATACCTCTTGTACCCTAGGATAATTCCTCAGACGTGGGGAATGGAGGTCGAGACGCGGAGGCGCGGAGCAGCCGAGCAGGGGGAGGGCGGCGGGATGGGAGGTCTGGGGCTCTGGGCGGGGCGACGACCGTCGCGAATGGAGTCGGTACGGGAGGGTGGAGGTGGCGCGGAGTCGCGCGGGGTTTCAGAGAGGGAGAGCCGGAGAGGAGAGGGATGGAATGGAAGGTACAGGCGTGCATGTGCGGCGGGTGTCTGGGAGTTGGGGGGAATTGGGCAATTGTTGGGTTTACTAAGTGTAGCAGATATCCATGGGGCATGTACCCCAAACCCGCCCCAACCCGCCCAACAACACACCGGGTTTAAACCAAAACTCGACCCGAACCCAGTCAACACGGATTTTACCTGTTTTGACCGGGTTGGGTACCTGCGGGTCCGGGTTTCATATGCTGTCTCTAGTACTCGGAGGCATGTGGATAACTACGAAAGCCTATGGAAAAGAGCTCACTCACTATATTCTTAAGTATCTAGATTTGCATAGTGACCCTAAACTAGGGGAGTGATAGTTCCCCGAAGTACCTGTTTTTAGCTTTGATTAACCTCTAGACTAATGTTTCCTCATATCATCCCTCAAAGCCTCAAAAAACCGATTAACTAAGTAAAAACTAAGTGGGAAGTAGACTAGGGTACCAGGACCCGAGTAGATGATGACTTTCATTACGACTATACTACAATACCGTTTTAGGTTAAACTTGACTTAGAATTAGATAGTTGGTGATATGTGCTCACTTATGACAATAACCTGTACGAATTCAAGTGATTACGAATCTAATAATCTGTTACGAAGCATCGTCATAGAAGCTTTACTCCCCAGTCTCCACGTTAATCATAGGGGAGAATACAAAGTAAGAATGTCAACAAATATGGCACAAAGGGAGTGGACCATCTAATACTTGAATCCGGCCACTTGTTAGATCAAAGAAGTGGTTGGACAACTAGATGGACCGTTGACAAGGACTGATGAAAACCACAGCCGTGGATCGAACGGAGGCGGCTCTTACGCCAGCCGTCGATCCCCCCATTAACCGCCAAATACGTCCAAACCTAGGAAGATAATAATGCTTAATATAAAATTAAAAAAAAAAAAAAAAAGGGGGTCTCGTCTCTCTCTCGTGTCGCGTTTTCCCGCTTCCCCTTCCTCGCATCTACTCAGGAACTCTGCAATTCCATACATCTTCATTTGTCATTTTCGTTCCACTTCAACAGCAAAAGTCAAATAACTGAGCCTTCTTTCTCTCCCGTTTCATTTCTGTATTTATAAAATCCAATCTCTGGTATTTCCCTTGAGCCGCAGAATTATTCCCTAAAGTAATCAGCTTTCGAAAAATCTAAGCAACTCCCCGCATTACAAAGTGAGCTCAGAGGCAGGGGAGAAGGGAGGAGGAGAAGAAACATGGCAGGTTACCCGCACAGCAACGGCGGAGGCGGAGGAGGTCAGTACCCAGATTTCCCGGCGGTTCCCTCTCACGGTGGTCAGTTTGTTCAGTACAACATATTTGGGAATCAGTTTGAGATCACCCCAAAGTACCGGCCTCCGATCATGCCCATCGGCCGCGGCGCCTACGGCATCGTCTGGTACTGGAGCTCATCGTCTTCTCTCTAATTGAATTTTTTATTTTTAATGATCTTTTGATTGGATTTTTCCCCTTCCTTTTGATTGTGGGTTTTGATTTGGGATTTCTGTGATTTGCAGCTCGGTGTTGAATTCGGAGACTAACGAGATGGTGGCGATGAAGAAGATAGCTAATGCCTTCGACAACCACATGGACGCCAAACGCACCCTCCGCGAGATTAAGCTGCTCCGCCATTTGGATCACGAAAACGTCGGTGGTCTCATCTCATCTCATCTCATCGCGCTTCCATTTTCTATTTAATTGGACTTTTAGGGTTTGGTGGGATTTTCGCCTTGTCTGATTGTGATGGGTCGGTTTGATAACAGGTGATCGCCATCCGAGACGTGGTTCCTCCGCCGTTGAGGAGAGAATTTACTGATGTCTACATAGCTACCGAGCTCATGGACACCGATTTACACCAGATCATACGCTCTAATCAAGGTCTATCCGAGGAGCATTGCCAGGTAAAGCTGCGATTTGGTTCGTTTTCTAACGGGGATGGCTCGCAAAGTGAAGTGTATGATGCGAGGGGATTGATGTTCTTTTTGTTGCAGTATTTCTTATATCAGTTACTCCGAGGATTGAAGTACATACACTCTGCCAATGTGATCCACAGAGATTTGAAACCCAGCAATCTCCTCTTGAATGCAAATTGCGACCTAAAGATCTGTGATTTCGGGCTGGCGCGCCCTACTTCCGAGAACGAGTTCATGACGGAGTATGTTGTTACGAGGTGGTACAGGGCGCCGGAGCTATTGCTCAACAGTCAGGATTACACTGCAGCAATTGACGTCTGGTCAGTGGGCTGCATCTTCATGGAGCTCATGAACAGAAAGCCCTTGTTTCCTGGCAAAGATCATGTCCATCAGATGCGATTGCTGACAGAGGTAATGAACATGGAGGGTGCCTTTGAATCTAAAGAGGGGAACTTGTTGTTGGGGATTGAATGTTCAGTTGATCTAATAATCGAATGTGGTTTCATTTTGTCTTCTCCCCTTCAGCTACTGGGCACACCAACCGAATCTGAGCTAGGGTTTGTGAGAAATGAAGATGCTAGGAAATATATCCGGCAGCTCAGCCCACACCCTCGACAGCCATTGGCCAAACTTTTCCCTCACGTTCATCCTTCGGCCATGGATCTTGTGGACAAAATGTTGGCATTTGATCCCACAAGAAGAATTACCGGTGAGTTGAGGGGGTTCACTTCTCATGTCTGAGTTAATCCGATAAACCTTTCCAAGGACTCGAACAAACAAACTCTTTCCCAAGTTCAAAAAAAAAAAAGTCTGGTGATTTGAACGTCACCACTTGATGCTAACACTAACACTGTATCTCTCTGTGTGGCAGTCGAGGAAGCATTAGCACACCCATACCTTGAACGATTGCATGATATAGCAGACGAGCCGGTCTGTCTAGAATCCTTCTCTTTCGATTTCGAGCACCAACCCTTGGTAGAAGAACAGATGAAGGATATGATTTACAGGGAGGCATTAGCCTTTAATCCAGAGTATGCATAAAAATTGCAAAGAAGAGTAATGTTGGTTCTGGTGCATTGTGTTTGATAGCCTCTATCATTTCTTCTTCCATGGAGGTTGCTACTGCAAATCAGAATTTGGAACAAGAAGAGAGAAGAGCAATCAGATTAAACTGAGCGACGTTACAACTGGCGGTGAAAGAAGAAACCCCAAAAAGCTGCACTCTCTCCATGCTGCAACTTCCTGGTCAGGTAATTACACCTTGATAGGTCTCTGCCATTATTGTAGACCCTGTACCAAATGTTACAATTAAGCCCCTCTGCCCCAAAGCTTTCCTGTTGTAAGATGTGTGGCAGTTATTGATTGTTTTTTATCCCCCCTTCCATCCCGTATGTAATATTGCAATTTTTTTTATTTCGTCTTTGGTATACTTACACGTTATGTAAGTGAATAAAACCTCATGGTAGTCAATAGTTATGGACTTATGGGGTTATTTTAGTTTGGCAAAATTCACTTGTATAGGGAAAACTATCACGTTTGTAACAATAATAGTCAAATTTGGAGAAATACCACTTATAGTCACTTTCGTCCAATTCTTTAACGGTGTTAGCGTTAAGTCTGACTAGACAAACAGAGATGCTTACGTGACGAGCACTTCCGTCCAATTTTGTATGTAAAAATCCACGTTGATTTAGAGAATAAAAAAATTGAGAGAGAAAATAAAATTAAGGATCAACACAATCCAAAAACAAACTCACTCACTCACTCACACAAAACCTCCGACCCTCATCTCTTCCTCCTGCCACCTCCGTCTTCACTGGTTCATCCGCTTCTTACTATTCTCAGACGAAAGCAACCGGAGACTGAACCACCCTGCCCCCAGACCGAGAACGAAGAGACTCTAAAGTCCGAACCCCCCCGTCGACGACCTGAGCTCTGAAACAACGGGCATCTGTCGGTGACATTAGGGGGTGCTCTGTCTCACTCGAGCTCGCCGTCACGCATGCGATCCCGCAAAGAAGTGATGAGGGTATTTTCCATGTTTTGGGCTTTGGGTAGTTTCGGTTTGGGTTAGGGTGTTTTTTCTTTTGGGTCAAGTTTTCCTTTTGTGTTTGGGAAGGGGTAGCCGAATTGGGGTAGGATCAGGTTAAGTATTAGGCTTTTCTAAGCCTATAAATATGTACCTTTGGCATTAGTTCCGTATCAATCAAATAAATCAAAGGTTTATAGACACCAATGTCTTTCTCTCGCTTGTGAGTTACAAGCACAACCCTTGAATCGTGGGTTACGGTTCATCAATTGGTATCAGAGTCTGGTTACGCATCCTACTGGGAAGGGTAACATGGTCCTGGACGTAGCCCAGTATCGCACCCTTGCACGCAATGCGAAGATAGCGCTCGAGCAGACCAAGGTCGCCTGCGCACAACTAGCAAAATCACGTGAGAGGTTCACGACATTCTGCCGCGACCGGGAGCTGAACGCCAACCGCGCAATCATCTTTGGAGGAGAGCGAAGCGACGACAACGTGGCCCGCGTTGACGCCTATGAACCTAGGGCGGCGGAGGATGTCAAGATCTCCGTCAACGAGATCGTGGGAAGGGAAACAGTGCGCACGGGTGCACCGCACCTAGGCAAGACTATCATTCCTCGATCCAGAAGTTTCGGGAAGGGAGAGCTTAAACTCAAGCTCTATCCAGTGTAGTCGGAGCACTAGTTTGTAGCGTTGAAGCCGCGAAGCCATTCCAATGGCGGAGGGAGCACGAGAAGCAGCAGCCTACGAAGACTGGGCCAATGGCGCACAAGGCGCGGAATCTGGGAGGTTTCTCGTTTGATGGAAAGGAGAAGTGGTCGGGTTCACTCAATGGTAAAATTGAAGTGAAGACCATGCCGACCACTTTCGCAGGCGATAAGGGCATGCAGGGACAAATTTATTCTTGGAAATTTAAAAGGAAGGAAAAGGCGGAGGCGTATGAAAAGGGTGGAATGGATGATGGATGGTTTTCGTTTGCTAGTGGTATTGGGGGCCGAGAATGGACAAGAATGTTTGCTGTTAGGGGCCGCTCGTGGAAATTCAGGAAGAGACCAAAGCCTCAACATCGCCGCAAGAGCTGCTGTTGTCATCGTCGTAGACCGCCTCGGCACGGACTGAACCTTGGAGACCAAGGTTCTTTGAGGGGGAAGGATTGATGAGGGTATTTTCCATGTTTTGGGCTTTGGGTAGTTTCGGTTTGGGCTAGGGTGTTTTTTCTTTTGGGTCAAGTTTTCCTTTTGTGTTTGGGAAGGGGTAGCCTAATTGGGGTAGGATTAGGTTAAGTATTAGGCTTTTCTAAGCCTATAAATATGTACATTTGGCATTAGTTCCATATCAATCAAATAAATCAAAGGTTTATAGACACCAATGTCTTTCTCTCGCTTGTGAGTTACAAGCACAACCCTTGAATCGTGGGTTATATTCATCAAGAAGATGGGATGATTTTTGCTCGATTAAACCCCGTGCACTATCAACCACCCCGACGAGCTTCTGCCCTCCCCGAAGCTTGTTATCCGGTAGATTTATTGCCAAGGGAGAGCCACGAGTTATGAAGAGTGCCGGTGGCGGCAGATCTGCTGTCGGCAGAGTGAGTAAAAACATACTGGAGCTTGTTATCCACTCGCTGACTCTTGTTATCCTTGCCAGCGACCATGGTTTCTTCTGTGATTTTGGATTTGAAACCAATCCCAAGAACCATAAATAGAAAACCCAGATAACATAGAGACAACTTGGTAACTATGAATCAATCCCAACGAATCGTGGTGTCGCGAATCGGCAGAGAGGTTGGGATGCTTGAGGAAGCGAAGCAGGGGACTTGGTCGGCCACGAAATCAGGGGATTTGGGGAAGAGGATTTGTGGGAATGGGGAAGAGTACTCGTTGCTTCGATAGGAAAGGGGAAGAGCATTTGTAGGGAATGGGAAAGAAC
This sequence comes from Linum trigynum, assembly GCA_964030455.1. NCBI lineage: Eukaryota > Viridiplantae > Streptophyta > Magnoliopsida > Malpighiales > Linaceae > Linum > Linum trigynum. Next base: position 9,107,242 of record OZ034821.1, read on the forward strand.
CCTAAAATCGAAATCGGGGGAGATGGGTCGTGCGAAGCTGATATGAGGGTAGGAAAAATTTTAATTTTTTTTATTAATAAGGAAAAAGGGGTTCCAACGAGTGAAATGGAATGGAAGAGTACCCAATACGGAAAGTCCTTGGTTGTTGTGTTACGAGAGTGAGTCTCTTTGTCCATGAATTGTTTGTCCTAGGTCCACTGCTTCACATGATCCTGGTGTGAGTCTAGTACTCACATTGAGGGAAATAGGGGATGTCTTAGAAAATCGGTTGACCTCGTAAGTTGTTAAATGATCTAGGAAATCATCTACCGAGGATCGGGGTTGCGTGGTGTTATAGAGGTCTGGATAGCTGCATTGGTTTGAGTCAGGTTTGCTTGGGGACAAGCAAACAGTTAAATGTGGGAGAATTTGATAGACCGCTATCTGCACATGTTTTGTCCACTATTATTGAACCGTTTGAGAGTCGATTCTCATTTTTTAAGTCGATTTCACTCTAGATTGTGCGTTTATGTCAAATTTCAGGACTTGGCGCGAAAAGGGAGTCCTGGAAGCGAGTTTTGGGTCAAAAATGGAGGGTTGGCGGCAAGGAGGAGCTGAAGGGCAAAATACCCGGTCTGGTCACTCAAATACCCGATCGTGTATATGCGGCTGGGAGATCGGGTAAATACGGCTGGGATTCCGGGTAAATACAGGTGGGAGACCCGGAGGAGCAGAAGGCCGCTATGGTATGTTTCTATTTTTCCGTTTGATTAACCAGTACGGTTCAACAATGTCATACTACTAAAATCATCTATCATTTGGAATCTGATATCCAATATTTCCTTTTGATTGGCCGCTATGGTATGTTTCTAAAAAAATGGTTAAGACACGTCGTGCTATTTTTGTTAAGAATCCTTAGTTGAACCTTAGCTCAAATATAGTACGTTTGTGGATTGATCTATATCGAACATATGAAGATTTTGAGTTATTTGGTTCGTGAATTTTCACATACAAACATGCATCGGGACTCTAGAAATCATCATTTAAACATGAGAAACAAAACTTTGTAAAACTTTACGGTGGGTATGACTCAGGCTTAGATAGATGAACTGATGACAAATATTGAATTCTTTAACATTAGTATACTATAAATCAATCAAAAATTTATATGTTTATTAAGGATTTAATATCTTTACTTAGAAACGTGTATTGCATATGCCAATGATTTAACATTATTAAAAAAGTATTGAGTGTTTAATTGAGAAATTACCTAATACATACAAGTTAATCTCTCATAAACCTAAAATTTTGTATGACATAAAATTATATTTGGGTACATGAAACATCACTAATATCTTTTGAAAAATGTATACAAAAATAGTTTAAGTATGACGATAATTAATTAGTATAAATGTAATATATTCACAAGGAATTTAGGATAGCGGTGATTAATTTATTTTTTGTTTGCCCCAAAATTTATAAAATTTTCACTATAAAAAATAATTAAATGATAACCAACCGGCCAACGGCCGGGTTCAAAGCTAGTAATCATGGAGGCTGGAGCCAAAAGTTGTAAACAGCAAGGTAGAGAAAAACCGATTCTATTTGCCATTTTCTCCATGTAAATATATACAATACAAAACAAATAGGGCCTCAGAGAGACACAACCATACCATGTATACAGACAGATGATCATTACATCCTCAACTTTGAAAGATGAACAAAAGCGGCTCAGATCAGATTCCCATTCCTCCTGCCCTCTTTACATATTTATTCCCATATTCCCTGCCCTTCTTTTTCCTCTCTTTTTTTCTTCTGCCTTTCCAATCCTTCTTTCCTCCCCTCAAACTGAGGAGAATACCAGAAGAAGAAACCAGAAAGGAAAAAAAAAACGTAAAAATAAATAAGGACAACTATGAACTTAAACAGCTAGAGTGTAAGAACAAAACTCCCTCTCCTATATATACGACTCCAAGAAAACGAATCAGCATTTTACATTTTTCTAAGTTAAACCTGCAGCCAAAGCATAGTTGTCAGACCCAAGAGACGAAAACAGTTAACGGATACTCCTCCGCCTGCCATGTGTGAGGGTCCGTTTTCGAACCCCAGTTTCCAGGACCTTGGCAAAATTGTCAGGCCTCCTTTTTGTTGAACCTCATCGGCAAAAGAATAACAAGGGTGTATTGAGTTATAAGAGAGCTAGCTAATCTGCATCCTCAGTTAAGGAGGCAAAGGAAAAAGGTACGAACTTGTAGCCGTCGCCGAAGTAGAACTTGTTCTGGAACTCCACCCAATGGAGACGCATCGCGTGCAGGAAAGCGCTGAGTGTCTCCATCATGAGCAGTATAAAACTGGTGGCAAATGCAAATACCACAAGCCCCACCAATCGGATTACAATATTGTCATACCTGGGAACACCATACAACTTTATGTCAGCAAACAGCCTATGATTTTGAACGACAAAAATATTCTAGTGTAACTCTACTCACCCCCATGCCAAGAGCAGGACTTTCTCATAGAAAACTGTTGATAGTTCAGAGTGAGCCAAGCTGTCATATCAAACATAACAGAGTCAACAAACAATAGCAACAACAATGCCACGACAACAATGCTCAACGGCAGATTCATGACCGTGAACATGTCCTCCGTCTCTTTTTGAAAGGGAAAAAAAAAAGAACAGCGAAATTCATGAAAAAAGAATATCAATGATGAACAACCTCAAAGCCCAAAGACGAAGGTACGAAGCTGTATTGGAGACGGAACCAAGCACAAACTCTATTGAATGTATCATTTGGTGCACAAACACCTCAGTGAAATTGAAATCTGCATGATGTGCACCCCTTGCTGAATCGGGTTCCAAATCGAGGTCAACTTCAGAGGTGTCAAGCATACCATAGGAACGGCCTTGAAATCTCTACATCGTATCACCAAGCAAAAAAGACCACAGTTAGAGTATTAATGCAAAAAGAAATCTGGGAAGCCAATTCATGTGTTTGTTTGAACTTAAAGCTAAAGAAACGGCCTTGAAATCTCTACATCTTATTCAATTCTACGTAGAACCATTTTGGTGATCTAGAAGCGTAATAGTAAAAAGTGCAATTCTACAAAGAAGCTTTTCGTGACATAGAATTGCAAAAACAAAAGTTTTTAAGTTTTAAAATGTGATTCTGACTGCATTATTCTCGTCAATTAATTTTCTATTACTAAACATATGCTATATCTAATTAACTCAACCTTTTCCAAACCCTTGCAATCACACTTTTCCAAACCTGATAGTAACCTAATTTAAGGGTTCTATCGGTAGTGTTGGGCGATTGGGAGTTTAGAGATTTGGGCATAGAATTGGGGAAGAAGAAAAGAATAAGAATTGGCCGATACCTTGGATTAGGGAAGAAGATAAATTAGAGATAGAGAGAGCTTAGGGTTTCGGAAGATAATCCTTTTATTAACTTCTCATTCCCTCATCATAGACCCAAAGAACATATACATAGCTAAAAACTAGAATAAACATGATGAATGACCTAATTCTATCCGAATACTACTAATCCTAATAATAATTATCCTACCATAATTAATAATAGAAACCTCATAGAAACGTGTTTCTATCAAAACCCTTGTCAATCGCACTTTTCCATCACTTTCACTACACCTCTTTTAGCAAAGCTAAAACAAACACACCAAATGTCTTACCTCAGTGTGAAGTTTCTTCAAAATAAATGGTTTGGGAAACAGCATCCAAGGAACTGCAACTACAGCCGAAAGCAACAGCACGATCTGCAAAAGTCTAGCATCAGTTGAACACAATGAATATCGGAAAAGAGTAGAATGATCCGCCAGGGAAAAATATCATGAAGGAGATTGATTACCTGAAGAGGTCTTTGGCCCCAGAACAACTCATTCTCACCAAGGTCATCAGTGGGACTCAGAAACATGTATATCATGACATGATAGAGATCCGCCTCTGAACCAGTGCACCACTTGGTGATGATGAGAAGTGAAAGATACCCAAACAGGGAATTTAGGAAGATTATCTGCGGCAGAAACTGATACCTAACCACAACATACCATAATACGTTCCATTAAGACTGCTATTTTCGTTTTGATAAAACACAGAAATTCCAACAGCTGATGTGTGAAGTATAAGGCACACCTTATGTCTAGCGAGCTTCGGAAAAAGCGTGCATTGAAATAACTCATCAAGATCCCAAGGTTCATATGCGTGATACCCAATAAAATAGACATCTTCATCTTCAGAGAGTTCAAAAAGGGAAGTTCTGAACGACTTCCTCGCCAACTAGGATCTACACCAAATGGGTAAGGATCTCGAAATTTGACCAACCCAACAGTATGGGCATCGCTGATAAAAAAATAAGCAAGCCATCAAATTGGATTTGCGTGATACGAAGGTATTTATATATAAGTTTATGTTGTCCATCACACTACAAGCTATTTTTGTTAACTTTAAAACATTAAACAAACCCCAACTAAAATGTCCAATTTTATCCAAACCCTAAAAAATGAAACCAATTTCTATTCATTCTCCGTCTCTTCTCATCCGAACACAAGAATAAGAAGGGGGAAAAAAACAACCTTCTCGACTTAGGCAACTCCCCCTTTTTTAATCTTGATAGAACCTCTCATGTTTGAACGTCTAGGTTTACGAAAAATATTTGTGTCATGAATGATGAGAAATTTCTTAGATTAAAAATAATTAATGAATTAGCTCAGTTGATAGTGAAGACAAAAGTGAATTTATTATATTCGTTGTCTAATTGCTTATGAAACTTGTATTGATTTTATCAGTTGAAACTGCAAGTGTTGAAAGTGTTTTGTAGTTTTCAGCTACATCTAAACCAAATTTCGGAATAAAATAGGCTATCAGTTTATGCACCTCAAGAGAGGGATTAAAAAAAAACATGTGACATGCACTTTCAAACAACAGTTAAACTATTATTAATCCTACATGCAAGTCTGCAACACTAGGGCTGAACAACTAAATCAATGTAGGAAGGATTTGAAAATGCATACAAACTGCTTGTGAGTAAATAACACAGATTTCAGATATTTTTTTAATTTTATCAAAGAAATACCAAGAAACTGAAGAATACATACCTGCAGGAATCATCTCTGCATCTGTAAGCAGACCCACCAAATATGTGGAATGGGACGGAGAAGAACTCATTGTAAATCAGCCCACAGTATATTGAGAAAAGAGACATTAAAAGGAGTACATAACGCCCACCAAAAAGCATCTCCATGAAGCTTCCAAGTTTCTAGTAGGAATCAGAGACATACAGCTTATTTAATGCTATTAAATTAAGTAGACTTTTTCCGCATGTCAAAGATGAAACACAGTGTAGCGAACAGACAAGAAATCAATACAGGATATGCTGATTACAAACATAATAAAATAAAATAAAATAAAATCTGACAATGGTATAATAAAATCACGAAGTTTAAATATGCCGCAACCAATGTTGAACTAATTCATACAGTATCATCAAAATAATTCTGTTCTTCTCTCCATTTTAACTGACAGATAAGTTGTTTACCTTTTTTCTAGACTAGCAAAGTTAACAAGTATGCAGAAACACAGATCCAAATTAGACTAAGCATTATGTTGTTCATGAAAACCAATTCATGCCCTTTTACAATACAGGTTAAAGAACTCAAGATCAACAACTATCATTAACAAAAGAAACTTACAAAGCTCCATAAATAAGAGCAGTAAAGATTTTGCATAATCAGCTTTGGACTTCCAGTAATCAGAGAGAAAAATACCTGAATACTCAGCTTCTTCTCGCGAGCAATAAGGACTAGTGCTCCCAAAAGCAAGCATATTCCATGGCCCCAATCTCCAAACATCACGGCAAAGAGAAAAGGAAATGTAACAACAGCGTATACTGATGGATTTGCTTCCTGGTACCTAGCAACCCTGTCAGCAGAAATTTGCAGCTCATGTCTTATCACTGAATAGTTCCATTTGAAGAGCCAAGCCAAAACTTCATGATAAAAGCCTCCCTAACCATAATCAGCTTAAGTAATCACGTAAGCTAATTCACAAAATAGAGCGCAGAGTGTTGCCTGGTTGCCGAGTCCCAGATCTCAATAAGACAACTAGTTTTGGCCCTAAAACTGCTATTTAGAATCGTGACTCTACCTACATACCTGATAATTCTTAATGAGGACACACATAAAACAAATGGAAACTATTGCAGCATAAAGACTTACCCATATGCAGAAATAATTTCATGAAAGCCATTGGTTAAGCAATTGGTTCTGAAATAAGTAGGAGGTGATTCTGTAGCTTCCATGACATGAAATATTATGCCGACTTGAGAACTGCTATCACATGTCGCACGTTGCAACACCTCCTGTATCTGATCAACCAAACAACGTATTTCTCAAGCGTCTGACACACTAACCTATCAACACAGTACAAGTGTTGATACTGTGTTAATATGTAAAAGAGCATACAATGTTCAATGTACACAAGAAAGAAATAAATACGGTACCTGAGGTTTTGCAAATAGAGGGCACCAACCCTCACCAACAAGACACTTTTTTGTCACATCAAAATTAAGCCTATTCAGTGTATCATACACAGCCTGCTCCATCCTGACCTAGAGAAAGTAAAGCACGCCCAATGATGCCCACAATCATTATGCATAAAAAGAATTTAAGCAACAATCGAAACATTGTTCACGGATATTTAATCCTACCATGTTCGTCCACTTTGTTAGATGCAATCCAATGGAAGCAAGGGCTTGATTTCTGTGTCGAATCCCAGCATCCAGAGTGGCTTCCAATTCAGAAAGACGAGTCACAACCTAGAACAAATGTGATAATATTTTCAGGAATCATGAAACACAAAAGAATCAAGAGCCCCTGAGTCCCACAAATAGTAGCAAAATTCGCGTGAAACTAGGAGCAGCAATGGCAAATAACTTACCTCCCTAGTTAATTGCCTTTGCTTAGTTATATCCTCAGGAATAGGGTAGCAATTAGCCCCAAATGCTTCACAAATTTTTATGATCTTTGTTCTTGCCTGTTCACCCGAGAAAAAGACTACAAATACTGTTTTCTCAACCTACAATTATAACCTGACAAGTATCAGTATTCCCAACAGTTTCGATGGACACACATGAGGGGAAGATGGCATAATAACAAGAAGCTCAATAACATTTAAATCCTGACAAGATCTACTGTAGTTCAAAGGCAATACTAAAAACTTTAAGACGCTATAGAGAAGCAAGAAACCATTTCATTCGAAGTAGGATCCAGAATCTCCTCATCTGCCAGAGTTTGATTGAAGAGCATATTTCCCCTAGTAGCACGGAATAACATCCGCTCAAATCTTAAGACTTTGGATCTAGGTATAATTCCACTGATAAATCTCACAGTGGATTGAATTGATGACCCAGACCTCATTTCCTGAAAAGTGGATGAAAAATCATAATTGACCGGTATTCAATCAATCCAAAACAAACACAATGGTAAAAGGATCTAACTAAAAAACCTGTTCAAGCAACGAGGATGATTCACCAAAATCACCGTTGGAGTACACATTCTCGTCTAACTCAGTCTCATCAGTAACTGCATGACTATTATGTGATACAAGAAAGCCAACTGCCTGAAATTGACCCACAAGAAAGCATGTGAAACGATCAAGTATTGGTATCTTCCACAAAAGTGCATTTTCGTACTTTTGTGACGAAGAAAAATGCATAACTATTTAAATATTATGGAGCAGTAATGGGCATGCTAATACAAATATTAAGTCGTAATGTCCAAAAACACACCGCAGAATATTCTATAACACAAGTAGCACTGAGAACCCAAGACTCCTGGTCATTAGTAGAAGTGCACCATACTTGGTCAAAACTGGTCTACATGAGCCTAGAACCAAGGGCCAAAGAAAGAGAAGCTAGAAGAGTGAAATATAACATTCAAAAACTATGGGCAATGATGCCTAGTTTTTACCTTCTGCAAAACTATCTTGAATTCTAAGAGTTCATTGTACGACTGCTGAAGTTTCTCACCGTTCGAGTTCATCTCAATTAGCTCGTGTTCATGTTCGGCAAGTTGTACCTGATATTGGCACAAGTGTATAGAAACAAATGATTGTCAGTGAACAATCCTAGTTGAGGTGGACATGAAGCCTATATGAACATGACTGCACATGCAAGGGGATATTAGACCTATTGTTTCTGAGCAAGAAAAAGGTTCAGTGCACCTCTAATTCCTCCAGCTCAATATCAGGTTCCAGCGTAGAATGAGCAGAAGACAATAGACCAGCTTTTTGTATTTGTTCTTTGAAAAACCGCAGCTTCCTTGACATTTCTCCACACCTCTTGACCTATGAAAAATACTCCTATTACTCATCGTTATTGCAAAAAAAAAAATCCAATTCAACATTTTCACTAGACGGTTAATGCAGAAGGGGTCAAATAAAACACACAAAGATGCACCCATCCATACCAGGTACTTGCACTACTTAGAAAGTAGAACAGCTACTCGGATAGTACAACATGGAAGATTAAGATCGCACAAGAAGAAGAATATCCCATCCACTATACACTCATATCGACGTGACAGGATTTTGCTTCTCAATTCAGATTGCTTAATTGGTAGTTGTCACGAGAAATTCGACGCATCTGAACAGTTGTGAATGCAGTATCTGTTCTTTCTGGCATTGAGAATGATACCTGATTGACAAATGTTCGCTGGAAAGGACTTTTATCACCATTCATCTGCCAAGGAAAGAAAAATAAGATTAAGCATTAGAAAGATGATGCCAAATCTTTTACCATTATCTGCTCTCTGCTGCACTCAAATTAAAATTATTTGAGAAACCAGGTTGCAGCTCACAGGAAAAAAAGAAAATTTCCCGGCAAGTCTTTCTAATGGAATAGTATAGTGATGAACTGATGATGGAGGCTCAGAACACTGTGTTTCTAACTGGCATCATTGTTCCGAAAAATCCAATGATCTAGCAACTAAGAATGTTTAGCTTGCTGTATGCCTGTTATTTTCTAACGTCACACTTCAAAACTGGGACCATTGAACAGAACAACACAGCACGCCTTTATCTTCAGTACCAGAATCCAAGTTTCCAACACTCTCCATCTACAGACCTCTCCGTTCGTTAAACTCAACTGAGCGAATCCAATTCCTCAACTATAGAATAAGGTCAACGTCTGTGACGTGTGTATCTCCTCCGTTTGTTATCAAATGCCTCCATGCCTACTATCCTATCAAACAGAATCATCTTACACTTCAACACTGCTAACTCCAAATGGGAGAACAATACTTCAATCGCTGCAATTCCACTTCAAACCTAAATTATTCCCAGTCCACAGGATATACAGGAGAACGACAAAAGCCAATACCACAATGTAACCTTTCCAGGATCCGGCGGGAGTAATTTTTTTTCCTCTTTCTTTACGGAAAGAGCGATAGAGCAGAAACAGAAGCTGATCTTGTAAAAAAAGAAGGAAGGAGACGGGAAGGAAATGCGGTAAAAACTCACGTCACGGAATTGGAGGAGGCCGAGTTCGCCGAGGTAGGAGATGGCGCGGTGGGCGGACTCGACGGGGATAATGAGTTGAACGAAGGTCATCCTCTCGGAGCGCATGAGATCCATGGGTGGGAGATTGTCGATGAAGTGGTCCATCTTCTGGAGAGCCATGGTTGCTGACTGCGAATAAGTGCGAGCGAGAAAGGCTTCCTCTTCTCTCCCCCCCGCCCTTCTCTCTCGCTGCCTTCACTCCTTCTCCGAGGTTACCATACGTTGGAGCAGGAAGGGAATGCGCTGGTTGGACGGATCTGTATATTACAAAGGGCAAAGTGAATTGGAAGTAACAAAGGTCTCAGATCTGGGGATACAATGAAGCATTTTTTCTTTGTTTGCCTCCTGCAGTGGCAAGTGAGTGTGAGAGGGAGAGTGCGTTTTTCAGGTGATGTGTTTGCGTTCTGTTTCGGGTGATGCCCTGATCGCGCTTTGACTGCAGCCTAACCTTAACCTGCCAGGAAACGGGAAATTCGCTTCCAGTTTTCTTCCTTCTTTTTAGTTTTTACATTTTCTTTTTCCTGTTAATTCTCTACAAAGAGTCAAAAGTCAACTCGTAATAACTCATCCATTCTTGTAAAACAGCATTGGAGGTTGTAACCAAAAATTAAGTGATAGGGTATTTTATGTTGGAATCTTGGTTCAACGGTTTCATACAGGCTACTAGTTTAGTTACTGATAGAAGGTTTTTCTTATCAAACTACTAATACTGACATACGGTCCAATTTTTTAATTCTTGAATAAAATTTGGAAGGAAATACTCACCTTAATTTATTCGGGGAAAATGATTTTCATATTTCCCCACGCAATAGGCCTACATGTTCTTTCTTTTTTCTAAATGATTTGAAGCTAGGTGATTTTCATTATGCTATGAATATTATTATTAAAAAAATATTCATCTATCGGTTATGAAGTAGATTCAAGTTCATAGTATTTTTTTTCCAAGTATTGACATGGGAAAAGATAGTTAGAAACTTCTACCTGAAACCCACCAAAAGCAATACTTAGTGAAGCCACTCTAGAAAATAAAAGTAAGCTAACTCTGATGAGGACAGTAACAGAGCTTACGTGCCACTCTATAGGCAGCCCAGTTGGCAGTCTGCGGAACCGCCTTGAAAACTATACAAAGAGGACATAACTCCAGAAACTGACGACACTCTCAAAGCAGGGTACCACCCAACGAATCTTCCACTAGCTCCGACCGATGATGATGATGGTGGTGGTGGTGGTGGGGGTGCAGGATGACGACGACGGCGCTGGCGTGGCTAGGAAGCTAGCTGAGGAGGCAGCTCCGGTGCATTGGCTCCTCCGGTCCCTGCTCCACATGTGGCCTCAAGACAGTTGAAGGGCAGAACCTGTCAAGGCACACAACTCCTCGTTCCTCCTTCACAAGCTTCATGTTGTGAAGCATCTCAAATGGGAAGGACTCTATCTGGATAATGATCGAGCAACTCGAAGTGTCTGGCAAGTCTCCTATGATGCCCTCCAAGTGCATCGTGTAAACTCGTATACACCACTGAACCGAGATGGAGGGATGTTGTGGGTCGGGTCATAAAATCGAGGGCCATCAATCCTATGTTAGTGACCATGTGTCGGACTGCAGACTAGGGATCACTAAGTGGGTGAGCAGCGTGTGCAGGATCCTCCACGAGGTTCGGAGCTTGACCACATTGGTGTTCGATGCAAGGAACTGGTGGCCCTGGTGCTCCTAGAGGCAGATAGCCCGGTATGCCTTCTGATATATGAAGTCTCTGGCATACTCCCTCTTCAACATGGTCATAACAGTGTTGTCGAGGCCCGTGGCCTGATCAAAACTGTCATAGTTCATGACGTTGTGATGTCTCCCGAGCATAAACTCCACGTATGGCTGGTTGCGCTTGCTGGTGGGAACCTCATGAATGAAAGTGGAGTAGAACTCCACACATAGCTCTCTATAGTAGAGCTCGTCGATGAACAAGAGGTTGTGCCACTGGGGATGGATGAGCACCCCGGACATCTTAGCTCGACATCGGAACATGGTAAACATGTCCATATCCAGGAACCAGTATTGTATCACTATTGCTCGAACTCATTCTTGTACTTCTCGTGGTTCACCAAGTAGTGAAGGTACGGGTGGTTTGCATCAACCATCCTGCAAAAACAACAAAAACCATACACCATACATAGAAACATTCATAAATTACAATTCATCAGGGAGAAAAGGAATTCCCTCACACCTAGGATTCCACTACAGATATATGCCTTGAAAGGCTTTTCGCAAGATTGGTTATCAAACGATTAAGCTCATTACACACAAGACACATCGAGACATGATTCTAGGTGATTCATAATTCATCAAAAGTTGCACTTACGAACCTAGAACGTGCCTCAATGGTCACCAACCATCATGCACAATAGTGGACCAAATATTCATTCACAAAATGCACTTGGTGGGCATTTTCCAATTCAAACACAAATTATACCAAATCTTGCCCACCAATGCTCAATCAACTCCGCAATCACTTCATGCATCATTCAATCATCATAAATCGACTAACCCCCAATTTCAAGATTCATGCAAAAATATACCCCATTCTCCTCACCTAAGAACTCTAACCCAGTTCTCCAAAATTAACAAAGGGAAAGGTCGAAACTGACCTGGAGACACAATTAGGGACGATGAGAAAGGCGAGGAGATGGTGTGTAACATCCCAGCCTAAAACTTATGGGCTGGACCAATGGCTTACCCGCATAGCGGAATCTCTACCGAGGGTTACGCTAAAACTCAACTCTTTACCGCTGGTAACACATACCAGCATCGTTTTAATCCAACATCCACAGCAATCAATTCTCAAATTACTCATTGTATACCAAATATCAACTTGATCTATTTCATTTGTTTCATTTAAACCAAAAGAGAGTGTTCATTCACTACTATGCTCAATACGGTGTCATCCACTACGCATACCCAATCATCAACTCATATAACATAAATGAGAATCATTTCAAAATTTTAGAAAACTTCAAAACCAATCCTCCATCGATCATTGTGCAATACCAGAGTTTCTCTCAATTCCTTTGGGGACTGTAAGAAACTGAACAGAAGTGGGTCAGCTACTAAGCTGGTGCGTGGACCTTTCCCACGACCTAGTTTTGGGACCACAATCAGCTACTCATGTAGTCATATTCAATTGCAATTCAGTAGTCTAGATTTCATCCTAGGCCATCATATATGAATCATCAATCAATATATCAAATCCATCAACTCATCATCATCGAGCCAATTTAACCAATATGATAATCACACAGTTTCACGAACACACAAACAATGCATGATATAAAAATTCCAATAAATTATTAATGGCACCAAGGTTACCATAAACTTACCCGCACACGAGCAAATCATCATCATCCGTGGTGCTCATGCAACCACAATGCGTGCAGAAGCAAGCTAGATATACCCAAACTCATAATCATCTGGGGGTAAAATTGCATGCTCTTTCTACGTCTATGTGGATTATATGATCACGAATCAAAAAATTATCATTTCTCTCATCCATCATAAACAATCCGGCATCAATGCAGTCCCACTGATTAATCGGTCTGTGCATATCTCACGTTAAACATTTCATCGAATAAAATCAAATTAGGAATCAATGCCTTCCCATTGAGTTCCACGTTCAAATGAATCTCATGTTACTCATCTCATCATCATCTCAATCAATCCAGGAATCAGTGTCGTCCCACTGATTCCTGATCCATATAAATTTCACGTCGGTTATCAACTCCAATAAAATGCTTACTCCAAAAATCTCCCAAAAATACCAGAACATCTATTTATCATCCTAAAATAGGTTTGCCCAGTTTTTATCTTGTTCAACAACTCAAAACCATGAAAATATTATTACATCCGATCTTTACCGCAAATCTCGTACTAAGCTTGTTTTTACCATTTTAAATATTAAAACTACACCAACTACATAATTTATCATTTTAACATTAAAACCAATTTAACAAGCCATACTGGCCATTTTAAATTCATTAAAATCTTAAAGATAAATAAAATACATTTTTACTAATCTTTTCGTAAAATTCACCATCATGCAGTTTTTAACCCAAAATACATTTCCAGGTGCAATCTTTTGATCGATCTGCCCCAAAATAAATTTATGCTTACAAAATAACATTGATTAGTTTTAAAATCAACCAATCCAACTATCCAGTTTTTCGGTGAAACCTGTCAAATACTGATATTTATACCGTAAAATCCATAACACTCAAGAACAACCACCAAATCATCATCTCAACAAACCAGTCATCATCCACAGTAATTTGTCCATCCAAATACACCTGTCAAGCATAAATAATCGATGCAAAAATTAAGCTCCTCTTAATCCCCACACACCTTAATTTATCCGATTCCAAGTCGGGAATCAAGTTCTAAATTCCAGCGATTGACTCCTAAAAATACTCCTCGTTCCCAAGGTCTTGTAGGCGCAAAAAGTTTGTCGTTTGGAAGTCAAACGAAGAAATTGTGAGCCAATTACGATTAGTATAGAAAATTACTTAATGGTACCCTATATTTTCGAACCGTTAGAAACAGTTCCAGAGCGTGTAAATTGTTACAATTATACGTACAAACTTTCGAACCTCGTTTCTCCCTCGTTTGAGCTCGGAATTCGATTCCGTCAACTTCGTGATGCTCATGGAGACAAACTCTATGCATTGGTACCAAGATTTGGAATTATCGTCGCAGTTGATGATGTCGACGCGGACGTCGAGATTTATGAAAAGCCTCTGAGGAACCTCTTACAACCTTCAAAATCACTTTCTGACTTCATATATGAGTTTCTAGGGGTCCGATTGCCTAAACTCGAGCCTTTGACGGTTTCTTTTCCCCCTTTCTTTCTTCCCTCTCTTTCTTTAGTTTCCCTTCGGTTGTGAAAGTATTTATATGAAGAAGAAGATTTAGTAGATGGAGTTTTAACTGTTGTGCAACTCTCCCTTATTTCACTCCCTTACCTCCTTGCAGCCATAGTAAAGGCCTGAGGTGGCCTTTTGAGAAGCAGACTTGAAGAGAGGAAACCCAAGTTCCAAAGGATGGCGACTGCTTCCCTTGTTGCTACTGCGGACATGGAGGGAATGTTTTAAGACATAATAACATCACTTTTTTCAACACAAATGTTTGTAATTTACTGGTCCAGCGGTTGTCTTATGACCATAAAATCATGGATTCAAACCTTGCTGCAGACTACAATTGTTTTTTTTTACTATTTCTTTTCTTTTAATAACCAGTATTATGATTATTGCTTCTCGTTGTATCTTCTCCCGTCGATGTCATGCAAATTTCACGACATGCAAATTCTCTCAATCTCCCTAATAACCTGCTTAGGAAGAGAAAAGACACTCATCCAGTATTGAGTTATGTTATACAACACAGAGCTCACCAATTCAACCCTCCCTGCATACGTAAGAGACTTTGCTTTCCACCCTGTTATTAGAGCAATAAGCTTTCCAATTAGTAGTTTACAGGCCGCCACTGTCAACTTGCCTACAATTAGTGGTACACCTAAGTAACGTACAGGGAAATTTCCCAGCTGATATCCAAATCTATTGGCTCTAACAACCATCTCATCCTCTGCCATTCCACCAAAATATACCTCACATTTGCTTGGATTAGACTTCAGACTAGATAAACGATAAAATTCAGCTAACACAATCTGCATACTCTGTAAGCCACAGTTGGAGCCATCTGAGAACACCAGGAGGTCATCCGCGAAACATAAATGAGTTAGTCTAATCTTCTTACGCATTGGATGATAAGGAAAGTAGCCCCTCTCTGCTGCTCTATCTAGAAGACAAGTAAAAATTTCTATAGCAACCACAAACAAATATGAAGACATAGGATCTCCCTGTCTCAACCCTTGCTTAGAAGGAGAATAACCTACCAACCCTACATTGAAAGATATACTCAACATAGGCTCAGTCACACACATTTTAATCCAATCAGTGAACTCAGCTGGGATCCCCATTTCTTCAAGCACATTAAACAGAAAAAACCAGTTGACGGAGTCAAACGCTTTCATAAGATCAATTTTAAGCGTTGATCTATATGAAACATTCTTCCTTGCATATCTCATGAGCTAGTAATACATTTTCACCAATTAACCTGCCTCTAACAAATGCAGTCTGATTCTTGCTAATCCGTAAAGGAAGCAGAGCACTGAACCTCTTAACAATTATTTTTGACAAGCATTTATAGAGTGTATTGCAGCATGATATAGGCCTAAAATTTTTCATTTCCTCGGGATTTGGAATCTTTGGTATTAAAGCAAGAATAGTGGCATTTACCTCCTTAGGTATCTTCTTTGTAGCAAAACAATATTGTACTGCTTCCACAATATCAGCACCAACAGTCTCCCACGCATACTGAAAGAATCAAGCATTATAACCATCTGGCCCTGGACTCTTATCCCCCTTCATTCCAAATATAGCTTCTTTAACCTCAGCTTCTGTGATAGGAGCACATAATGAAGCAGTTTGCAAATGAGTTATTGTCTGCTTAAGGATAGACTTAAAAAACTCTACAGTGCCACCCTCAACCTTACTCAACCTCAGTATTAACCTGTCCCAGTAATTTCTTATAAAAACTCACTGCCACCTCACACATATCCTCCACCCTAGTTACCCAGTCACCATTATCATATAGAAGGCTTGTGATAGTGTTCCTCTTCTGCCTCGTTCTCACAGATCTATGAAAGTAATTAGTGTTTGAATCACCTCCCTTCAGCCAAATTTCTCTCGAATTTTGCCTCAAGAAAGATTCCTCAACCTTCATTAATGTGTGCAATTCCCTAGCTAGTTTCACTTCCAACCCAGCCAAGTCAGGGGAAGGATCAACTAAAGTTAGTTCTTGGACTTCCTCCAGCTCACACTCCTTATCTTCAGCTCTTTGCCTTGTATCTGAGTATTCCTCTCTATTAAGAGCTTTGAGCAAACCTTTTAGTATACATAACTTCTTATAAACTCTGCCCATAGGAGACCCTGATACCTGCTGAGACCAAGCCTCTTCCAGCAACTCCCTAAATCTAGGATGCTCCAACCAGAAGTTAAAAAACTTAAAAGGTTTAGGCAATGATTTCAGAGGCACCTCTGTTTGAACCAGAACTGGGCAGTGATCCGAGACCCCAGGTTTTTGCATATGAACTGTACTCTCCTTAAAAACATCCAACTAGGCCAAATTGACAAACGCCCTATCCAAACGCCTAGCAATTGGATTTTTAACTTGTCTATTTAGCCACGTAAACCATGGACCAGTGGACTTGTGCTCCTCAACTTCCATTTCTATGAGCCATTCATTAAAATCAGCCATACTGGCAGAGTGTGCTGGATTGTTTGAACCCTCACTTGGTTTCCTAATTGCATTGTAATCCCCCATTAATATCCATGGCCTATGCTTCACCTTTAGCCCAACAATCTCCCTATACATCTCACGTCTTCCACCCTCTAGGTTAGAGGCGTAAATAAAGGTAGCAAAGAAAGGCATTGTATCTCCCACCATAACATGGACAAACTGCTCAGAGAATCCCAGAACTTGCAACTTAACATCCTTCCTCCAGATCAACCACAACTTTCCCAGACCACTGTCATTATAGAAAATCTTCAGCTACCAACCCACAAATCTCTTCTTCAACATCTTCTTCTCATTAGATAGCTTTACTCGAGGCTCTAATACTGCTACTATATCAATAGTGTACTTGTTTATTTTATTAAGTAATGTATTGTACTTACTATCTTCTACAAACCCTCTAGTATTCCATGATAATCTTCTCATTAACGATATCTACCCCTTCCTCCACTTCTACCCTTTTTCTTCTTAACCTCAGGAGGATCCATCCATATTTTCTTCCCCTTGTTTACTACACTAGGGACCTTATTCTCCTTATCAAGAACAGCAAACCGAGAGCCTGAAGGTACTTTAGCCCGAGCAGTGACCTGAGTTTTTAAACTCCCTTCCATAGAAGGTGATTTAAAGCTCTCGAACTGTTGCACAAGGGTGACAGGGTTCCCAGCAATAACTGATGACCCTTTCACAACCTCTGCAAAGCTTACTCGACCCCCCCCCCCCAGTTGGTAAAGGGGTGATAGACTTAGTAATAGTAGCCAAAGTCATCTCCTGAACAGGCTCTGAAGCCACCTCTTCCTCCAGGCTTGCAAAAATGCTTTGCAAGACTCTACCTTGCAATTCCCTTAAAAGTTCTTTCTCTTTCTCAACCTCGGTTACCACATCCCCCTCCTTTTGTACCTCAGTAATTACCTCAATCTCCTCAGCCTTCTTCTTCGGGATCCAAACACGCTCAGGATCCACTTCACAATTATGCCCAAACACATTACACTTTGGACAAACCTTAGGAAGATTGCTATATTCAATCCCAATATCAAAAGAAGGATCATCATCTGGATAAATTCGAATAAACGTAGGAAACGAGTAATCAGCTCCAAGTTCCACACAAGCACGCGTGAAACCCAGTTGCCCTCCCACCCTTGTCTTTTGATCCATCCAGAGGGGCTTCCCAATCATACTTGCAACCCATTCCAACCCTTCCAACGCCAAATACTCCAGAGGAAGTCCCCAAATTATAACCCAAATTGGCAGCGTTTCCACCTTCGGTACCACTGGCTGAATTCCCGATTTTCACTTTCGAAAGAAAACCGGATTACCTCAATAGTGCCAAGGACCCGACTGAAAGACCCAATCACACGAAGCAGAAGAAGGAAATTCAAACACCAAGATCTTCGCCCCAAACTTCGACACTCGAACACCGCCATCACGTCCCCAAAGCGCGTTGGCCCACTACTGAAGCTATGGTATCTTCGGACGAGAACCGACGAACTGCCCGATTAAAGAATTCTTCCACCGCTCCGCTCCCTTCTCCTTCACCTCTTTCGGAAGACGAAACCCGTCCTGAAATTTGATCGGGGGACGATACTGGAGTCGATTCTCCGGAGCGACCTCAAATAGCTGAGCCCAAGAGGAAGATCCCTCGCCAGCCGGAGCGGCCGATGGCGAGGCATCCATCGCAAACTCTAGAAATCAGGAGAGAAGTGGGAAAAAAAGGTAAATAAGAGGGAAGTTGTCATTATTGATGTATCCGACATGGAATCTCGATTGTATATTTTAAAAGAAATAATTTTTCCTTTTTTAAATGTATTCTATTTTATTTCATTTGGTCTGGGATGTTACATGGCGAGGGAGTCGGAAATAGCTGGAAAATAGGTCGGACAGGCTCGCCGGGAAATCACCTCACCGGAAAAACTTACGCCAAATCAATCCAAAACTTCAACGAATAGGCGCTTGGACACAAGGAATATGGGTCTAGTTTTGGTTTTGAAAATAGATGACCGATAGTCAACGAACTCGACGGAAAATGGATTGAAATCACAATTTTCCAGCGAGGTTTCAGAGGATTCTGGGGAAAATAGGTCGTGAAGACTGAGGGGTCACATACCCCATTTTTATAGCCTTATCCCGAGGTTCATGAACGAGGATCTATTTTCACGATCACAAGGCCGTGATAATAACTCCATGATCTCGAACAAAAATGGTGAGTTTTGGGTCAGCATCATAGTCAGTCATTTATCAAGGTCACTTGACCATAAAAATATCCTTCCATCTGTGATGTTGACATGACATGGAAATTTCGTTCGAGATCACGGTTTCCACCTTATTATTACGGTCTAATGATCGTGATAATAGGGCTAAAACCGTGAAGTGCATAAAAACAGGGCACTTTCCAAACTCTCAAAACTCGATCTAATCAATTGTGCCCCTAATGCAATCATGAAACATCCAAAACTTTCAAACACACAGCACTGGCACTGTGATCACCATTCTACCACTTGGACTCATCACTCAATCAAAAAGAGAAAATAAACACAAACCTACTTTGGGTTGCCTCCCAACAAGCGCTAGTTTAACGACTCTAGCTCGACGTTGCAGATCTTCATGCTTGCGAGCATGAGGCCTCCAAGAGTGAACCTCTTGGCCGAGTACCTTCGCTTTATCCTTGTCCTTCTTTTGGGTAAAAGCGCGACCCATCTTCTCACGCCAAGCTTTCATTTGCTTCCCTTCAGGTTTGGCACCCACCTTAGGTCCCTGTTTCACACCATCACAAGGAGCAAGAGCACTAGTGGGGTTCTCCTTGTGTGGCTCACCTCCACTTCCAAACATACCATTCGATTCTATTCCTTTAACTTCGTTACGCTCACCCTTGGGGTCAATCGAAAAAGTAATTTGCTCCTCCCCATCTCTTAAGATCAATGTGCCCTTATTAACATCGATTAAAGCCTTGATAGTGTCAAGGAAGGGGCATCCTAGTATGAGGGCATATCCTCATTTTCACTTATGTCAAGGATAATGAAGTACGTTGGATAATAAAACGTGCCAACGCGCACTAGAACGTCCTCCATAATGCCTCTAGCACTAATCACAGTACGGTCAACCAATGTAGCACTCAACCTAGTGGGTTTCAATTCACCTAGGTTTAACTTCTTGTAAAGATTATATGGCATGACATTGATGCTTGCTCCTAAATTCACCAAGGAATTTTCTATATGGCATTATGTTCCGATGCAAAGAGGGACATTGAAGCTACATGGATCTTGTTGCTTTTTAGGCAACTTGTTCTGGATGAAGGTCGAGCACTCTTCGCCCAAGGTGATAGTGGCGAGGTTTTCAAACTTCAGATTCTTTGGAAGAAACCCCTTGAGATACTTGGCATGTACGTCATTGCCTCCAAGAAGGGAATTTTGATACCGAGCTTCTTGAGCATCTCCATGAATTTTCCTCATTCCACCTCCAATCGATCTTTGTGCACCCTTGTAGGTAAAGGGAGAGGAGGCTTGTACTCATCCAATAGGGGTGGTGTTGGCGATGACTTCTTAGCCTCTTCGCCCTCTCCTTCCGCGAGTTCTTGTTCATTAACCTTTGGATGGGCTTCCTCCTCTTCAATTGTCTCCTTGGCAACAACTTCCGGACTTACGTACCTTCCCGCTCCTCAAGAGAATAGCATTCAACATGGCATTTTGATCCTTGGGGGTTGGCAATAGTTTGGGAAGGTAGGGCTCCTCTATGTCTTTTGGTGAGAATCCCGACAAGATTGTCGATTTGGGTCTCCAAGTTTTGAAGACTTGCTTGATGGATTCTTAGACCCACCTCAATTGAAGTAAACTTGTTTTTCACTACCTCCATAAATTGCTCAATCTTCTCAAACTTCTTAGAACTTGTACTCACAAAGGTGGTGACTAGGTCTTCTAGTTTTTCAAACTTGTTGGGTTGTTGTTGGAACCCTTGAGCACCTTGTGGTTGAAAATTTTGTTGTTGGAAGTTTGAGCCTTGGAATTTTGACCTTTATCGAATAAAAGAAGGCCTTTGTTGGTAGTTCTCGGTTGGTCCTTGGAAACCGGGGGTCTTGGATTGCTCAGGGAAGACCATGCAAAGTTGGGATGGTTGCGCCTTGTAAGTGTTGCTATAAGGGTTGTTGTTGTTGTTGTTGGTCCCCCTAGCATTGACAATGAAGCTTACTTTCTCGTTCAGAGTGCTTGCTTCCTTCATCAATTTTCACTCCGCAATTTTGTGGTTGGTACACAAACACCAATCATACGTCATCACCGGCTTCTTGCCTTACTTCTTACCTTCTAGAAGCATCAATATCAACTCATCAATCTTCATGGTGAGCGGAGGATTCGCCTCCGTGGAGTGTACTCCTCTCTCGGCTTCCCTTCTTCAACATTTCGTCAAACCCCAATCATACCCCTTTGTCGCCACATCCTCAAGCAAAGCAGTAATCTCGAGTGGAGTCTTGTTCATCAGGTTCCTTTTATACAAAGAGTGTATGACAATCTTATCCTCTTAAAGAAGACAGTCATAGACGGTTTCGATCCGAAACTGCTCTCCAAATATGTGATGGGGATATTGGAGGAAAAAGTTAGAGTACCTCTCTCGTGCATCCCTGAATGTCTCGTCCTCCTATTGGGCGAAGTGAATGATCTTTTTACGGCATTCCACCGTCTTGGAAGGTAGACAATATGGGGCCATGAAATTGTTGAGCAAGTCGTCCCATGAGTTAATCTAAAGGGGTGGCCTATTGTTGAGCCACCAGAGCGCTTTCTCAGCAAGAGAGTAGGGGAAAAGCCTCAGCTTAAGGGCCTCTTCGAATACCCCATTGATCTTTAAACTTCCCGCCATCTCAAAGGAATCTCTAGACATGCTCCCTTGGAGACTCATCCTTAAGCCCATGGAACTGGATGTTGTTCTCGATCATTGTCACGAGGCCGGGCTTGATCTCGAAATTGTTGGCGGCCATGAGTGGATGCAGGAAGCTTGGTTGAATATCCTCCATCCATGGAGCCATATAGTATCCCATGGTCCTCGATTCTTCTTTCTCCTCTTGGGCGTGTTGATTCTTCGCCATCTCAACCTCAACTTCTTCTTTTGATTCAACTTCCTCCTCAACTTCAAATTCAACTTCGGGTTTAACTTGTTGTTGTCCCCGATATGCTATCCTTCCTCTTTCTATCGCCAACTCCCTCTCCCTCTCCTGAGTCAAGAGTCGAAGATTTCGATTGAGGTTCTCGTCTACTGACGCCAAAGGTGTCGGATTACTCTAGTTCATACACCATCATGAACAAACTTCACAGAAACACAACACGAGCCAACACAACCAAGATTCATAATCAACAATGCAAAAAGTAAAAAGCTAGATTAACACCAAACAAAATTTTCAAAATAATGGGCCGAAGTTCCCCCTCAACGGCGCCAGAAACTTGACTCGGCTACTAATACTCCATGGATTAAAATCCCAACTAGAGCCCGAGTATAGAATCTAGTTGGGTGCAATATAAGGCAAGTATTTAAATGTCAAACCCGGGCCGGTCAATGTACTCCCACTTCAACCGTTTGAAACATTATCTAGCAATCGATTTTTAGTGAAAACTACGAACTATGATTCAAAGCAGTGAAAAGGTAAATGGTTTTGGAAATTATATGAGAAGACTTCACCAGGGTGTTGCTACCCCTAGCTATTTATCAAGATTAGTCAAAAAGAATGAAAGTGTGTGGAAAAGTGGTTGTATAACGTAGGAGGGTGCAACAAGTGAAGAAGTTTCACTCTCTCGGTCGATGGGCCAAGTAATGTCAAATGAAGCTAACGAATTAGCTCTCTTGGCCAATCAACTAAGGGTTGCCAAGGCTACTCCCTCGGACCTTAATCCGGACGGCAAAACAACAACCAACTCAAGGTTCTAAAATGAAGTTTGAGGCTTGTCCTAATTTGGCCTAAGTAGGTGGTTCAATTGGCCAAGGAATTCCAACTTATGAAAGCATCTTGGCAAGAAGGGGATTTCCCTCTACCTAGGTCAAAATGGCATAATAATGATAAATGGAGAACACAACTCAAACCTTCTGAAAATACCTCAATACTTGCATTAAAACGCAAATTACACACAAAACATTCAATTCATACAACCTATCACATAGTTCTAGCTAGGGTTTATAACACCCAAGTGAAAGAAGGAAACTACTCCATGCCCAGACTAGGGAATACACAAAGGTGAAGAGCAAAGATCACCTTGAGATGTTTGCGTTCTTCCATTGATGTAGAAATCAACCTTGGTGGATGAGATTCCCAAATCTTGAAGCTTGGAGGAAACCCTTGCTTTCTTCCCCTCTCTTGTTTGTCACTCTCTCTCTAAAATCTGAGGAAGAAGATGCAATTCTCTCACTAGGCTCCCCTTCTCTTTCAGCTCCCTTCTCCTTAAATAACCAGATCGCGCGCGTTTCACGTTCCCAGTTCACGACCGTGAACTTGAAGCGTGGACCTTGATCCTGTATAAAAATGCATTGTATCATTTAACATCTTCACGGTCAGCGGTGGATTACCACGATCGCGTGGCTGTGGTATTGTTTAGGCCCGCGAGGCACAAAATCTTCTCTGTTCTCCTGCGACTTCACGGTCTGGGCTCTATTATCACGGTCAGCGTGACCGTGAAAAAACTGGCTTCCACCGTGATCCTCACCTTTATGCCTTCTTCGATCCATTTTTGCTCCCTTTCGTTCAACTTTCATTCCTAAGGCCAATTCCACCTGCTATGACCTGAAACATGCTAGAACCACGCACAACCTAGCGTAAAATCGAACCTCACTAGGTGAATATGCGTCAAGCACCTCAAGAATATGGGGAGAAAACATGTGCAATTGGACCTGAATCAATCATATTTACCGATTAGTGAGTATACTCGATATATGTTCACTACGGAAGGTTCAAAAGGTAACCCACCTATCCCGATGCAACTAATTCTTAGCTGAGAGTCACATAGTTTTTGCATAGTTTTCAAAACTTGCATTCTCCATTCATGTGGGGGATTGTTGGGATTTTGTAATGTGTGAATGGAAATGAAAGGGGAAGGAACCAAGAATTGGTTATATAAGGGAAAAAGGCATTGAATCCAGTCGATTGATTTGATTAAATCTTTTGGTAATTGGTCAAAGTGATTTGTGGAACCAATCAGACCAAACGAGTTTGAACCAAACTGATATGGCGGTTGGATTGAACAACCAGTCCAACTACCATGGGCCAAACCAATACAATAGTTCATAATTTTAAAAATGAACCAATGTGTTGGTTGGGGTGTAACCACCCACCGGAAGGGTCACATCCCTTCACGATCACCCTTTCATTTTCTATAAATAACACCAACCCCCTTTGTTTTCATACGAGAATTTTTTCAAGAGATTTTCGACTGAAAGAAAGAAAATAGTTTTTTATTCTTAATTAATTTTTCCTCTCTACAAATGCATACAAGAAAATAGAGTCGTGTGACTTCTTGTCGTTCGTTGCATTCGCTGATTTCTAAGGTCTCGAGTACCGGTATACCAGAAAAGGTAAGTAAGTTCTATCCTGTGAGGAATAAGTTCCATAACCTTGGCTATCATAGAGGGAAACTAAATTCCTTAAGGAGAATAGTGAATTCTATTGGCTCGAACGGTGTTTATGCATGTTTTTGACGAGTCTTGATTTCTTCTCCTAAACTTTTTGTTCAATTTGAGTTCTATATGTAACTTTTTTTTACAAGAAACATGGTATACGCGAACATATCCACAACAACATCATGAGTTGGGGTCATACAATTCTCATCTTGAATCTCAGAATTAGGTAAACATAATAAAGAAACGAGAGGGTTGTAAATTAAACTAAAAGGATCAATCACCATATAGAATTTTCGTTCATTTTCTGGTAAATTTGGTGGTCTGATGATCTCTACTAAATCTAGTCTGGTATATTGCAGTTGAAATCACAAATACCAGGTAAATTTTTTTCCACAATTATGGACCATGTTATTGAAAATTTTGCAACTCACATATTTTTAACATTTTACCCCGCACTTTACTTGTTATGAAAACTTTCTTATATTTTGATTATCAGGTAGATTTTGTTATAAATATATATATAGTTCACCCCACATAATGTTTTTTAAAAAAAATTGGAAAATCATTGGCAAAGTTAAAAGCTTACAAAATAATAAAGCATGCATGGTATTTGATAACGCCTTTTTGGATCCCTTTTAAGCCTCCTTGATTGGCCATTTCGAAAATAATCCTAGGTTTTTTGTCACTTTTATGCTTGGTTTGTGATTTTAGTGTGTTTCAGTTAATGATGAATGATTTCGATTATATTTGGACGAGAAATACACAAAGTATGAAAGATTGGGAGTTTTAGGGCATTTGGAATGCTCTTGTATGACTTTTTGGAGGTTCTCATAGCTTGCCTGACGCCCATGGCCCAAACAATAATAATTAGCTAGTATTCCAGTTGAAGAGATTTTATGTCAAGCGATTCACGGTTACTCCCACAACCATGACCCGAGCCATGAAGGAAGTCTAAAGATTTCCCCAAAGCGATGCCAGATTAATTAATTATTGGCCTAGGTTTTAGTTAATGGGTGGCCTCATGGTTGTGACCTCACCCGTGAACGACATCATGCCTTGTCATTTTAAGCTTCTCTAATCGGATTAAAGAAGGGAGTTCACCACAAAACCCTAAAATTGACCAAAACGTGTGTTTACCCATAAAAATTAACCTTGTACCACATCGGTTAAAAACAAGAAATTAAATGGCTTTATAAGGCCAACTTAATAATATCAGTTTAAATCAGTTGAGTGGACCATGAGGATTGGGGTTTTGGGCCCATTACTCCGTGCCACCACGCGCGCCATGCATATCCAAATTTGACTAAGTATGGGAGCCACCCTGATGACACGCATAGGGGGGTGGGCATCATACCACCACCCCCAGGATGTGGCAAGGGGGTGGACATCATACCGCCACCCCCAGGACGTGGTGAGGGGGGTGATGGCCGAATTTGGCTAAGGCAAGGAGTATGGTAGCCACCCCCAGGAGGTACCAAGGGGGGTGGCCACCATAGTACTACCCACAGGACGTGGCAAGGGGGTGGGCGTCATACCACCACCCCCAGGATGTATCAAGGGGGGTGGCCATCATACCACCACCCCCAGGACATGGCAAGGGGGGTGGACATCATACCGCCACCCCCATGACATGGAAGATGATGAGGGTGGAAGGAGCACCCCCATGAGGTGATAGCACCCCCATGGTATGATCAGGGGGTGAGGGGTCACCAACGCCACCTCCCATGAGGATGATATAGTGGTGGGGTGATCCATATGACCCCATGGGGGATGCCCCAATGGTATGGTAAGAGGGAACACCAATGTACCACCCCCCATGGTATGATCAGGGGGTGGGGGTCACTAACGCCGGCTCCCATGAGGATGATATAGTGGCGGTGGTAATCCATATGACCCCCAGGGAGGATGCCCAATGGTATGGTGAGGGGGTCACCAATGTACACCCCCATGGTATGGCCAAGGCAATGGGGTCATGTGAGCAGCCATTTTTACTCAATGGATAAGCAAAACTACGAAGGATATGCCAAGAGCAGAGGTTGAGGTCTCAAGAGGAGGAAGTCAAGACTGAAGAGGATCCCACATCCAACATCAGGGTAACCGTCATAGCAGTTGAGTGGGTAACCGTCACTCCACGTCAGCAGAGCAGTTTCTTGGGGCACTTACTTCTAGTGGCTATAAATAGGAGGTGAAGATGATAGAGAAAGGGGTCGCCAAAATCACACCAGACAACCTATTGTCAAATTTTATCCTTTTATCTTTACCTTTTCCTCTGCAAATGTAGCCATAGTTGTAGTTTCGGAGCTCTCGCTGAACCTCAATCGGAGTAGAATTAATGTAATTTAGTTTGCCTCGTAGATCACCAAGAACATCGAACACCCTTGTTTGATCTTTGCTCAAATAGGTGTGGACCGTGTTTGTTAATCGTTTGTTTGGAAGTCAAAAAGGTGCAAAATTCAATTCTCTTTCCTTTATTTTTTCACCGGGAAAACAAATTGGCACACCTGGTGGGACACATGTGTTCGATTTGATGGCTCCGAGGCGGAGGAATCAAGAAGGTGACGCTCCGAATGGTTTTGTGGAGGAGCAGGTGGCCAACATTGAACATGGCCAAGTGTCAGAGGCGGTGGCCGAAAAACAATGGTGGGGCGGAGATCCTACCAATGGAGACGCCTAGTGGAGATATTGGTGAAGCAGTGGGGGTCCTTCGTCAAATGATGGAGAAGAACCGCAAACTGGTGGCAGAGAACCGTCAAGCCATAGAGGAGAACCGCCAAATGATGGTGGAGAACCGCCGCATGATGGAGGGGCTAGAGCTGCTTCTCATCAGGTAAATTCTCAAATGGACTGTCTTAATTCTAGAGTGATAGACGTCTAAGTCAATTACTTGAAGTGGTTAATAAGAACAAAAGTGATTTTGATGAGTGTAGAATATTTTTAACCACACCAATAATTCAATCTAGAGCTCTGCCATTAGATGGCGGGAATCCAAACCCCATTAACAATTCTGTAAATTCTAGTTCATCTCCCATCAGCGGCGAGAATGGTCAGCCACGACAAGATAACCTCTTTCCGCCGATGACAAACCAACCAACTCCTCACCGCGTGAATCGCGGCGAGATTCCTGCCACTACTCAAGTGGAAGGGATACCCAATGTGGGAGTTGGAGAAATTCCCCCACGTGGTGAGAATTTGGGAGTTACACATTCTGCTCCAGTGGAACTGCCACCCATACCCATACCAGTGGCTAGGCCTTATATGGTGCCTGCTCATATGGGAGGGGAGTAGGCTTAGGTGGGGGAGATCAAGTTCCTCCCAGAGCATACCCAACACCCATGCCACCCCATTTCAATGGGCATGGCATGGACCCGATGGATTTCGTAACCCAAGGGGGCAACCAGGTGGGCATGATCCCAAAACTCTAAGGGACCAGGTGGCTCAACTTCTTGCCGAGAAATTTGGCATGGGAGTGAGACCCACCATGCCACCTATTTATCAAAAACCATACCCTGAGTGGGTGGATAGATTCTACCCATTCCCAAGGGGGGTTTAGAGTCCTCAAGTTTGCCACATTCACTGGGACAGGGGACCAGTCTACTGTGGAGCACATTGGATGTTTTACTGTCCAGTGTGGGGATGTAGGAGATTTTATTAAGTTAAGAGTATTTGGAAACTCATTGACAGGACCTGCTTTTGCTTGGTATGTCAACTTGCCATCCAACTCCATCCAAACATGGCAGCAGATGGAGCAAATCTTTCATGTTAGTTCTATAGATCTGAGCGTGAGGTTTCCATGATTTGGCGCGCATGCGCCAAGAGCCATGGGAGTCGGTGGAGCACTTCTTGACAAACTTCAAGAATGCTCGTAACCGTTGTTTTGTCAACTTGACAGAGAGAGAGTTTGTCAAGTTAGCACAAGGGGGGTTGAGTTTTGAGTTAAGGAAGAAATTCCAAGATAGAGAATTCTCTAACTTGTTCCAACTCATGTCTTGTGTGGTGAGATATGAATCTCTTCTTCAAGAAGAGGAGAATAGGAGGAGTGCCTCAATGGGGCAATACTTCCCCAACATCGGCTACCCTGTCAACCATATTGGCCAAGAGGCCAACGAGGTGGAGGTAGACCTGGCTGAGTTAACTATGGGGAAGCCATATGTATGTGCTCCTTTGGCTAATATGGAAAATGAACCA
This sequence comes from Linum trigynum, assembly GCA_964030455.1. NCBI lineage: Eukaryota > Viridiplantae > Streptophyta > Magnoliopsida > Malpighiales > Linaceae > Linum > Linum trigynum. The sequence continues at coordinate 9,135,942 of OZ034821.1, forward strand.
CAAGGGGGTAAACCAAATTGTGCTCCCATCCAGCCACAGAAGTATTCATTTGATATTTCTAAAGTCGACTTGATATTTGACCAACTCTACAAAGATGGTCAAATCAAGTTGACAGGGGGGCATAACATCCCACCCCCTGAGAAGTTAAGAGGGAAAACATATTGTAAGTGGCACAACAACATGCTACACTCCACAAACTCATGTGTGGTTTTTCGCAATATATTGCAGGATGCCATTGAGAAGGGTCGCATCAAGCTCCCCAAGCTAAAGAAAGATGCCATGCTGGTGGATACCAACCCATTTCCGAACTTGCTTGGTGTCAAATGGTTAACCCACACTTCTCAAAAATTGAGCTCCCCCGTTTCAAGCTGGTGTTGGATACAACACCGCAACAAGGGACCCCCGCCATGGTGTTCGAGCAGGGAGAGTCATCGAAGGGTACGCAGGCCAACTCGGCCGCTTCTAAGGTGTCAAGTGAGGTGGAGAAGCTATGTGACCAATGCAAAAGGAGTTCTAGACTTGATGAGGTGAGACCGAATCGACCAGTCCAACAAAGAATTGGTCCACCCCATAGGACGAGATACCCATCCTATCAAAGACAAGTAGAGGGGGTCATTCAACCGAAATGGGGGCAAAGAAGGCAATGGGTGGCACATGGCCCTCTTCCCATGAGAAGGACTTCTAAGATGCCCAATGTGCCACAAGGAAGGGGGCATACTTATGATATGCATAGTCAACCAGTAGCTATTGGGGGAATGACAAAGACTCAAAGGAGGAGATTCCTACGTAAGAATGCCAAAGCACGAAAGGGGCAATACCCAGTAGTACCTGGTGAGATGGTGAGACCAACACAAAAAAATGAAGATGGTCATGCTAGTATTGAGGTGGACAACTCTATGAACACGAGTTCCAAAGTGATAGTGTCTGACCAGGGCAAGCATGCCCAAGTCCAAAGTGATGGTAAGAGCCAGAAGGGAAAAAATGGTGTAGGGGGTGATTCAAAGTCAGCTTGTGAAGAATCATCTCCTTTGAACAACCATGGCCATATGGTGTATGGTTGGCTTGTTTGGTTTAATACATGGACTTGGCAGTGGATGTATACCTTTGGCACTTTGGTTATTGCCAAAGGGTATGGAGATCAATGATGTTTGTAACTACTTATTATATACAATAAAAAAAAGTAAAAAAAAAATATATTAATTAATATAGAAAAGCCAATCATGGCTATATATATATATATTTATTTATTTATTTAAAATCCCAAAGTGGCAAGTTTCAGAAGAAGTTAGTAGGTTTTGATGTGAGAATCTTGCCACGACTGGTAAGCCTCAATCATTACTCGTATTGTCAGGCCATTAAGGTGGCCTAACCATGCCAAACTTTAAAATTTTGTAAGGTGTGAACTATATACCCCATGACAAGACATGGAGGTGATGGTGAATGACATGGAGTATGATTAGTAGTAGTTTGGATTAACTAGGGGAATAACATGCATGATGTTATTCTAGCCCAATAACTTCAAAAGATACCACGTCGTGTGATTTAAGAGTGACCATAACTGTTGGTGGTCACAGTGGCATGGGGGGCACGGTTGTGTCGAGATGGAAGGACTATGGAATAATTATGTTTGACTCCCTTCCTTCCTCCCACACGGCAGCAAAGGAGAAGAAATTGGGATTGTTTTGGTCATTTAAATTGTAAGGCCAACTATCTGAGTTTGATGGCCTGGTTGGTGTGAAACTACTTAGTCCATAATTCTTATGCACTAAATAGTTGGGGGCATTTGTTTACCCATAAAAATTAACCTTGTACCACATCGGTTAAAAACAAGGAATTAAATGGCTTTATAAGGCCAACTTAATCATATCAGTTTAAATCAGTTGAGTTGGCCATGAGGATTGGGTTTTTGGGCCCATTACTCCGTGCCACCACGCGCGCCATGCATATCCAAATTTGACTAAGTATGGAAGCCACCCCGATTACACGCAGAGGGGGTGGGCATCATACCACCACCCCCAGGATGTGGCAAGGGGGTGGACATCATACCGCCACCCCCCAAGACGTGGTGAGGGGGGTAATGGCCGAATTTGGCTAAGGCAAGGAGTATGGTAGCCACCCCCAGGAGGTACCAAGGGGGGTGGCCACCATCATACAGCCCCCAGGACATGGTGAGGGGGGTGGGCATCATACCACCATCCCCAGGAGGTATCAAGGGGGGTGACCATCATCATACCACCATCCCCAGGAGGTACTAATGGGGGTGGCCACCATAGTACCACCCCTAGGACGTGGCAAGGGGGTGGGCATCATACCACCACCCCCAGGAGGTATCAAGGGGGGTGGCCATCATACCACCACCCCCAGGACATGGCAAGGGGGTGGACATCATACCGCCACCCCCATGACATGGAAGATGATGAGGGTGGACGGAGCACCCCCATGAGGTGGTCTGGGGACCACCAACATAGCACCCCCATGGTATGATCAGGGGGTGAGGGGTCACCAACGCCAGCTCCCATGAGGATGATATAGTGGTGGGGTTATCCATATGTCCCCATGGGGAATGCCCCAATGGTATGGTGAGAGGGACCACCAACGTACCACCCTCATGGTATGATCAGGGGGTGGGGGGTCACTAACGACGGCTCCCATGAGGATGATATAGTGGCGGGGGTGATCCATATGACCTCCATGGAGGATGTCCAATGGTATGGTGAGGGGGTCACCAATGTACAACCCCATGGTATGGCAAAGGAAGGGGGTCATGGGAGCAGCCATTTTTACTCAATGGATAAGCAAAACTACGAAGGAGATGCCAAGAGCAAAGGTTGAGGTCTCAAGAGGAGGAAGTCAAGACTGAAGAGGATCCCACATCCAACATCAGGGTAACCGTCATAGCAGTTGAGTGGGTAACCATCACTCCACGTCAGCAGAGCAGTTTCTTGGGGCACTTACTTCTGGTGGCTATAAATAGGAGGTGAAGATGACAGAGAAAGGGGTCGCCAAAATCACACCAGACAACCTATTGTCAAATTTTATCCTTTTATCTTTACCTTTTCCTCTGCAAATGTAGCCATAGTTGTAGTTTCGGAGCTCTCGCTGAACCTCCATAGGAGTAGAATTAATGTAATTTAGTTTGCCTCGTAGATCACCAAGAACATCGAACACCCTTGTTTGAACTTTGTTTAAAGAGTTGTGGACCGTGTTTGTTATTCGTTTGTTTGAAAGTCAAAAAGGTGCAAAATTCAATTCTCTTTCCTTTATTTTTCTCGCCGGGAAAAAAACGTGTTAGAGAGCAGGAGTATGAGGTTATCCATCCATCCCACCGCAAAGGATTCATCTTGGAGCATCCAATCAAGTCGTCATGGTGAAAATATGTTCTTCTTTCTATCCTTTGCTCTTTTTTTATTAGACATGAACTAATCCTACCATGTTGTTTGTAATAGATGAACCCTAGTTGTATGATACTGATTTGATTGAGAATGCATGGATGTGGTTGTTTATGATCTATGATTTTTCTATGGATTATGTTTTGGGTATGCTTTACTTGCGCGACAACTGCATGCTTGCATGTTCGTGTGTATGTTGAGGAGAAGATTCCCATAGATGCGTTAGAACACCCATAAATGAAAAGGATCTCTTCTTACTAGAATATGGAGGGAGAGGGACTTCTGGATTATGGTAAAACCTAATAGGGGGATCATAGAGCGATAATCATTAAGAGAATATCACAGGTCAAAGAGAATATCATACTCAGATTGAATAGACTATTAGGGTATTAACACATGAGAATATCGGGTTAGCATCAATTATGGTATTCGTATGGTCAAAGAATCTGACATCGAGTCTATGCATGATCAATTGAAAAGGTATAATAAACTAGGGGGATTCGAAGTCTGAACTGCCTCTCTCTGCTTGAATTTGCCTCATAATCACGTCATGTCTTGTTAACTTTGAATTATTTTCTTTATTAGTAGTTAGTTGAGAGAAATTGAAAAGCGATCAGTTAATAATAAGAAACATAACTTAGTAATAGTAGTCATGGTCTCTACAGAATAAGAAACATAGGTACTTAATCTCTACTGGGCCAGATATATGCTTTGCAGTCCAACAACTATATAAATTCCAGAATTGTGCAACAATAACTCAATTAAAGGCTCTTCACAGGATACTGAGGTATCCAAAGGATGTCTAGGACAAGGATTGTGGTTTTCTTTTAAGTACAAGACTTCAACTAGGTGGTTACAATGACTCGGACTAGAACACTTATCCTGATTCCATTATGTGTGTTACAAGTTATTGTACTTTCCTAGGAAGTTCCCTTATTAACTAGAAGAGTAAAAAGCAAGGAACAATTTCAAGATCCTCCTCAGAGCTGGTACATAGCTTTAGCACAACTCACTACAACAAATGTGTCTTTTTGTGACCTTTTCGATGCAACTAATTTTTTTTTTTGTCGCCAAAAAATTATTATTTATAACCAATTATTTTTCGGTAATGAAAAGTTTGATGAATTGGTTACTAATTAATAAAAGATTTTTTATAACCAAATTAAATTTGATATAACCAAAAAATTCGGTAATGAAATGTTGAAATTCTTTTCATAACCAAAACTATTTGTTAATCATCTTCATACTTTTTAAAGTAACTAATATTTTTGGTCACGTTAACATGCAAAAATAGTCACCAACTAAAGGAAAATATTTATAACCAATTTGACCTCTATATGACTAAAAATATTGGTAATAAAAGGATTTGTGTTTGTGGTCTGTCAGCTGAATGGGAGTTGCCCTTTTATATAGATAAAAAAAGGAGTTGTGTTTGCCTCCATCCTTTGCTGCAACAACCTGTGTCATTCCTAATCCACATTTCTTTTAAGTCTAGGCCGCCAATAAAAGCGAAATTATTGAAGCAACTCTTTCAAGAAAGGAATACAGACTCGTCGCTTCGATATCCATCATTCTGGTCCGCCGGCTCTTCCAAATCCCTAGCCATCGCCGCTCAATCTCCCAAACTCCTTCGTCCGCGAAATGGCATTCGCCACTCACTCTTTCGCCCGCGAGTTCACCGTCGCCGCTCACTTCTTCGCCCGTGAGATCGCCGCCGACCGTTCCAAATCCCTAGCTGTCGCAGCTCAATCTTTCAAACTCCTTCGCTCGCGAAATCGCAGTCGACGGAAACTCCGTCTCCCGCGAGATCACCGCCGCTACTCACTCCATTGACCGCGAGATGACCGCCAACTCTTCCAAGTCCGGTTCAGTCTCCACTTGCCACACATTCCTCACCAGGCAAGTTCAAGGACCGCATCAAGACTGGCCGCATCATCTACATGCAACAATGTTCTGAATCGCAGGTGAGGTCTATATCTTAGCGGCTTTGTTGTATTTTTAACTCCGTTGAAAATGAACTGTTCAATTTTCCTGGTTATTGCTCCCTCATGGTGTGATTTTCCTGGTGGACACGGGAGGAAACAAGGGGATTGGGTTCGAGATTTGCAATCAGTTGGCTTCTAATGGCGTTTTGGTTGTTTTAACAGCCAGAGATGAAAGCAGAGGCCTCCAAACTGCCTCAGTTTGGTTTTATTTTGCCTAATTGCATTTGACGGGAGTTCCACTTTTGCCAGTAAACCACTCTTCTTTGAGTGCCGTTTCGGCCTTTCTATAACCCTGGGAAGCTGAAGTATTTTGTTGTCTGCTTGTAGGCATTTAGCAGCTCTTGTACGAAGCTGTCCTGGCTTCACACATGGAGAATCAAGGTGGCTCCCCAACCTGGTCAGTAAAATCCAAGAGTAAGTATTCTATTCTGATTGCAGTCTAATTCTGTGTTTGATCATGGTTTCAAAGTAAGAATAAGGAATGGTTTCAAAGTAAGAATAAGGAAATTGCAAGTCGAGGTCATAGTTCAACTTGTAGGAATCTGGGTCATGGAAGTTCTACTGGAAAGAAGATTAAGGAAACTAAGCTAGGGATAACAATTCTTTCTCGTGAAGAATGCTTAGACTATGATTACTGAGTAGCAGTTAAACATGATAAAGATACTTTTGCTTCATGAATCTGAAAAGACCGGGAATCTTAAATTCAAGCAAGTCCAGCAATTTACATGTTGTTGGCTGTTGCTTCCTTCTTACTTCTTACTTATGTAAAATAGGAGAACTTTGGTATGTGCAGTAGGCGAAAATGCAGATGGTCGAAGTAGATTTGCTGATAGAGGCACCAGGGGAAGCAAGTCCAATAGAAGTATGCCTGACTTTTACTTTTTTTATGCTTCATTCTCATATTTAATATAATCATATCCTCATGTCATTGTTATATTATATACTGATTTGCTGGGCGTGACCTTATTTGACCATTTGCTTTATACCGAAATGAGTTGCTTGAGCATCATTTTGTTTGTTCTTTTGAAGAAATATTACGAGGACAAAGGCTATTAGGAACCAAGCACAATGTTGTGCATGTGAACATCCTGAAGGGAAGGAGGTAATGAATCCATAAGATGCCTCTGCTAGTGCCTTCATGAAATAACAGGGTCACTTAGCAAAGATTTCTAGTCAAATGGTTGATTTTTGAGTGTCAATGCAACCTGTCGAGTCAAAATAATTTACTATTATGATTAACTTATCTGTGTATTCACTGCTATTCTCGCTGTTGTACTCCTGGGTTTCATGGGAAATGGCAAAAAAGGTCCTCTTCCTCATAATAAGACAGGTTGCGTCATCTCCAATTCTGTCTCCACTCACCATGAGATGCTCGCCAGACAGCTAAACGATCGCGTCAAGAAACGCAGGTGTGTTTCTCGTCTCTTAGTGGCTCAGTCGTTACTCTAAATGTTCTTGGCTATATAGCCCACACTGCTAGAATATTTTGGACGATCTCAGCTGCTGATGCAGTGAACTGCTTTTTGGAATAATTAGCTATATGTTCTTGTTTAGCAACTAACTAACACATAAGTTGGGCCTCATGTTTACTTGAATCTCTTCTATATTCACTGTTGTGAAAGTAAATTCTGGTGTGGATGCATTTCAATCATTTAAGTTGTAATATCTTACTCTTGGTACTTTGTTTGTCTCCAGTGAAGTATTTCTTATTGTTGTACTCCTGGTGAAGATCAACTCATGGCCTCAACTGCATCTCCCCAGCAAGAAAGTGATGTTACTACTACACCCAGTAAGTACCTCTCTCTCTCTCTCTCTCTCTCTCTCTCTCTCTCTCTCTCCTTTTACTATTTCTAACTTATGCTTTCTTATGTTTCTTCTTCTGGTCTTAAATGATGGTTTGTTGGGTTTTTGGGAACAACTATTCCTATGTCAAAAACCACAATAAGGTAATATGAATCCTAATCAGTATGCTATGTTTCCCCCTTTTGTTTGACAAGAGAAGAGGCACAATTCAACTAACAACGACAACAGTACACAAGCCAAGGAGAAACTCTTGACCAAGGAAGCTTCCCAAAGGATGTCTTAAGGTAAGGTTTGATATAGCAGGATATCAATTTTCAAGATTATTGAATCGATTTTGCAAATTCAGTTGTTGAATCTATTTCACAATGTAGAAGAAGAAGAAGAAGAAGAAGAAGAAGAAGAAGAAGAATGTTCTGGTTCCACTTCGTTGACCTTGCTCTATTAATGATTTTTGTTGCACTATTTAGGAATAGTCTGGAAACTTCATAATCTGGCTAATGAGAATCGCTTGCCCTGGAAACTTCAATCTATTATAGCTACAGTTTACAGAGACTGTTAGAATCAAGATGCATTGAGTAATTCAGAGAAGGATGTGTTTTTTCACCCTCTTTGGTACGTCTTGCAGCTCGATCTAGAAACTTTGGTCAATTTCCAGTTGGTAGGATCCTATGAACCAACTTTGGTCAATTTCATGGCTGTGAAGGCCAATTTTGGAGGTTGAGAAATCTGACAACCCTTAAGTGAGTCTTTTGGTCCTTAGCTTTCTAAGGTTTTGGCTATTCTGCAGAATAGGTAGCACCTGTCTTCTGATGTTAACCAATATGTTTTCTGTCATTTGTCACCTTTGCTCACTAGTCACTATTCTCAGTGAGTGGGGTATGTGATTTGGTCCCCTTTCGATGCAGGTCTGTTGTCAGTGCAATTGAAATTGCAAAGGCAATAGAATAAATGTTTACCCTCTTTGTTTCCTTTCCAAACCAGTAGAATAATTCAACTGGAAGCTTCCTTGGCATCTTGCTCTAAATTGCCATTTGTATTAGAAGCCCGGAATAGTTGCTAGTTTTATATGCAATTCTCTTGCTTGGTAACTGAGAGATGAGAATTTATACGCGGTTGGATTTCATGTTTACACATTGGCAGAGATATATGTTCACGTCATATTGAGGCAAGAAGCTAGAGAAAACAGTCTGGATGATGCATTCTATTCCTACATCAAAAATCACAATAAGGTAACAGGAATTCTAATCAAGATGCTATATTTTCCCCGTCTGTTTGACATGAGAAGAGGCACAACCCAACCAACAATGATGTACACTTTTACTGACATCTTTTCAACAGTGCACTAGAGGTTTAATACAGAGGAAGATGCAAAAATGTTTGGCAAGTCTGGTTGAGGTAACTGAACGTATAAACTTCAGAAATGGAGTTGACAAAGAATAGTACTAACTTTTCTTGGGTGCAATTTTGCAGGTCCTGCATAGGGGAGCTGTGGAATAGGAGAACAAGATTACAAGGAGAGGAGGAGGTTGGTACAAGTGTATAGTTTCCTTCTTGAAATTCATAGCCTATGCAAATACTGCCTTAGCTAATACTGTGTATGGACTGATCTGTATGCATGCAATACAATGGTTGGGTGGTAATGATACTTGCTTTGGGAACTCACAAGTTTAAAGCTGAAAAAAAAAGGCTGGTAAAAGTGTAAAGTTATACTTGCTTTGGCTTCTCCTTGTTCATAACTCATAAGGTACTTTGCCGTGATCAGCTTACTGTTTTGATTTGTTGTTGAGAACCAAGGATCTTGTTTTGTTCACTCAGTTTGTACTATATATGGTGCAGGTATTTCAAACAAGGGGCAGAAAAATTTAAAGGAGCTGGGTGATCTCTCAAGCCAAAGTGATTTCTTTGGCAGATTTTAGTTTCTCATTTTTGTATTTTTGTATTTCTTTAATGAATTAGAACTGATATGAACTAATGTAAGTTGGTATTTGGTTGGAAATGTAATGTGACCATTATGGGCTAAATTGCTTGCATTACGTTATGGTATTATAACCAAATCAGTAGCTTTTCTCAACTAATATATATACAACCAAATTAGCAGTCATATTTAGAACAATTTATAACCAAAAAAATGGTTACATTTAGAACGTATGGTTACCATAAAACATTGGTTGGAAATAATATTTATTACCAATGAAAATAGTTATTTTTGAACAAATAGATTGGTTACTTTATATACTTTTTACAACCAAAATTACTATTCATATTTGGATTATTAGCAACCATAAAAAAATTGGTAAGGATAAGAGTTCATAACCAAAATTTTTTGTTACTTAATGATAATTACATTAGCTATGAAGAATAGTTTTGTAACCAAATTTTTTGGTTTTAAATAATGGCTTCTGTGACTTAATCATTTGGTTGGTAAATAATATATGAATTGGTTGGTTTTCATGTTATTTGTGACCAATCAGGTATTCTTTCGTGACTATTTTGACAGTTTTTTTGTTACCAATTGCCTTGGTTGCAAATAAAAACAATTGTGACCAATTGGTCTTCCGTCACAAAAACACGATGTATTGTGACCAAACTCAAAACTTGGTCACAAAATGGTTTTCCTAACGCGGCAAATATGACCAAAGCTTCTACCAAATTTTGTTGGTCACAACATAGGATTTGCGATTAAATTTGGATATTTAGCGACCATTTTCACTCGTCACAAAAGGCAGATTCTGTTGTAGTGACTATTGTGTAAGGTAAAATGATTGAAAGCACTTCTTGAATCCTATGTAGGGCTGGTAGTCGGTCGGTATCCGGTATACCGGATACCGATTACCCGGTATTCAGTATACCGAAAATAGACAGTGTACCCACCAAATACCGATACCGAATGTTAACCATTATACCGAATACCTAATAGTCGGTATCCGGTATTAATACCGGTATACCGAATACCAGGTAATACATAGTAGGTTTTGTCATTTGTCACCCATACCATACATAAACTAACGACTAATGTGATGCCAACACACAAGTTATTGAAGTTAATGATAAGCGCTTGTGTTGAAATCCAACCATTTCGACTTACCACACATTTTACGAGTCTATCATTCAAACTTCAAAACAAAACTCGACATAAACTACCCATTTCAGCACAAATCCTTGCTTAATTGGGACTCGAATATGATAGATTAATGATGAGCTTCTTGTTTATAACAAGCAAGCATATAGATTACTTGTACCCTGTGTTTTTTTAAGTGTTTTAGATGGTTGAGGTGTTTTGCTGGTTTTGTGTGTTTGCAGCTGCTGCATTATGACATAAAGTACGTTCCTTGTTTTGTAATGGTGGACAAAAATGGCAAGGCGGTGGGGAAGACTGGAGTTCCCAGCAGTCCATTGCATGTGGTTGCTGCCATTTCTCACCTTCTCAAGCTCAAGCGTCCCCACTCCTCGACCACCACTATCGCTGCAGGTGGCAACTGGTGCAGCTTCGGCGACAACTACGGCTGCGTTTTGCTTCTTTTTTTTTATACTCGGTATTACGGTATACCGGTATACCGTCGGTATTTACCGACTATTATCCGGTATTAGCGAATGGAAAATTATACGCCCGAATATCGATACCGCTAGTATTCGGTATACCAAATACCGTCGGTATCCGGTACGGTATCCGGTAATACCGAATACTGGTTTACTGATTACCACCCCTAATCCTATGGTATCTTACACCCTGATCCAGTTATAGTCTATATTGATAATCAATCAACAATTTATATTGTTGAGAATCCAGTCTTTCGCGAAAGGACAAAACATATTAAGGTTGATTGTCATGTCATTCGTGAAAGATCAAAATATGGACTTCTCAATTTTAACATGTTAGTACTGAATACCAATTATCGGATGTCTTCTCTAAAGGATTATGTGCTTAGAGGTTTCTTTCATTATTGAACAAACTGGGAGTACATGATCTGTACTCGCTAGCTTGAGGGGGCGTGTGAAGTAGAATTGCAGTACTAATCAAGTTGTCTTGGAACCGAAGAAATTGCATTATGCAAATACATGAGCACTTCTAATATGCTATATATCATTGGTGCTTTAATATACAACTTGCAGTTGTACCATAACATTAAATGTATAAGTTTAGGTTGTACCATAAAGAAATTTGTATCATTATGTTATGGTACCTACAACTTTACAACTTGAAGTTGTACCATCACATGAGGTACAAGTTTAAGTTGTACCATAAAAGAATTTGTAGAAAAAGTATAGGTACAATCTGAAGTTGTACCATTACAATTTCAAGTTGTACCATAATGACAAAAACTTATCACCAATACTATATAACATTGTAAAATTCCTCCAAATACATATCTAACGAAGAGAAGCGGGTCAACTTGTGGTCTCGTGGGTCGAGCTTCTTTTCACCTAAACCAACTCAAAAGGCAATAGATAAATAAGAAAAACACAACATTAAGCTCTTCATTTTGTACAGTGTAATTACAGAGCGAAGCGTGAAGAGTGCCACTTGTCTTTCTCTTATTAGTTAGTTTTAATAGTCGGTTACTAGTTAGCCATTAGTACAATAACTAGCTTACTCTGTAATTAGCTTCTGTACATATGTACACCACCAATGGAAAATGAATATAGCCAATTTCCCAAACTCAACTTCACTCTCTGAAACCCTAGAAGAAACTCCTAGGTCAAGAAAGTACCTCAAATTACCCAATCCTTCACTTTGGAACCGTTGTACTTTACCCAAATAGGTAGTTAGTCCACAATGTCTATTTTTTATGTAAATCTTTTTCAGATTTTTTTATATTAGCCAAACATATCGAAGTACTAAGAATTAGCCAAATGTTAACTTCTAGTTAGTAATTTTATTAGTAATATTGACTTGGCAACATAATACTGACTTGGAAGAGACACATGAAGGTCAACATCCCAAAATTTTAGTATTTTTAATTTTTAACTAGGAAAAGAGTTACAAAATTATTAAGGATAACATAAAAATGACTAATGTTTTAATGCATTACGAAAGATTTGGCTAATTAATAGCATCTTGATAGGTTGGATAATATAAAAGAATCTGAAAAATATTTGGATAAAAAATAGACATTAGCCTTATATTTACTAGTACAATTTTCTCCTTAATACTTTATTATCTACCAACCTAACTAGTCGATAAATGATTTTCGTAGTTTGGCCGATGTAACGATATGGTAACAATAATCGATAAATTTGCAGATTCAATTGGATTTGAATTAATTGAATCTTTATAGTAGACAGACAGATTTTATGAATTTGATTCAATTTAACACATCCATTAGAACCCATTTGCTTTGGGGACATAAATGGCTGATATATGATGAGGGTGCAAACTCCAAATGGCCCGGACGAGGATTTTTATCAAATGCAACGGTTGCCTCGTCTCTATCTGAAGTGTTTAGAGCAACACAATCTTCACGTTTCCCCACTTGATGGGATATGGGAAATGTTGGTATTACCTGATCTAAACCACATCCCATGTACAAAAAAAACATGCCCAAGAATCAAGATAAGATGTAACAGTATGGATACATTATGCGTAGCTACCGTAACGATAAGGATGAGTTCCTCTGTAGGTTGATTACTACATAAGAAAACTTTGTTTGAAGAAGCCATTAAAACACAAAGCTGAAGGTTGATTACTACAAAGGCATACTCTAGATCTTTGGCAGGTGTTTTCCACTCTAAACTGCAGAGATGAGATCTGCAGTAGAAACTCACTCATTACAAGCATCTGGGTCTAAGTACTGGAGTAAATTTCGCAAGAGTTATTTCAAGAAGTTAAGATCGTGGCTTCTCCTTCTTCTCCTTGAAGAGAGCCAAAAGAGACACACCAGACACTTTGACAACCTTAAACCTCACCCCGGGGATATCTCCGACAGCATGCCCCTTCCTACCGAACCCAGCAATCAGAACCTCATCCTGGCAATGTGATCAAGCAAAGCGCAATTAGGTGGATAAATGAACTTGGATTCATAAATCACAACACAAGAACTGGTTAAATAAACTACAGCTGCTGCTTACATTCTCCTCAATGTAGTTTAAGCAACCATCATTGGGCACAAAAGCTGCAATCTTCTTGCCGTTCTTGATTAGCTGAACTCTGGCGCATTTCCTAATGGCAGAGTTAGGCTGCTTGGCCTCAATCCCACTGTAAGATTCAACATTAACAATCAAACACCATCCGAATTAGTTATCATTATCCAATCAAAGAGAACCAAAGAAACCCAATATGCAGAAGCAAAAGTTAAAAGAACCATACATCTTCTCCAGAACGATGCCCTTAGCATGAGATGAGCCAGCAAAAGGCTTCTTCCATTCGTTGCCTAGATTGGATTTCTTGTAGGATTTATCAGCCCACCTCTGTCTTCTGCGGTGGGATTTCAACTTGCGACCAGCTCCCATTCCACGAGTCTTCCTGTAAACCAAGCATCCCCAAAACAAAACCAGCGCTCAACATACACATGAACTTATGAAACGAACAAAAACCATCCGCCAACAAACAGCTGCATTCTGAAGCTTCATAGTGAGGCTTAAAGAATTGAACTTTTGCACGAGGTAACTTTCCCCACTCAAAATTCCTAAAGCCTTAAACCAAGATTCCTTATAAATTCGAGATTTGGGAAATCAACTAACAGTGCGCGAGGCAGTACTACAAACTAACGATATACTCCCCTGGGCAATAAATTCCGATCAAAATTTCCAGCAAACAAGTAAACATCAGTTTGTTCAGTAGATTGTTTAGCTTACCCCATGATGGCGTTGCGAAGATGATCCTCTGTTGTGACGAAAAGCGATGCCGACAGACGGAAAGTGGGGGGATTGTAGCTTGAGGCGCCGGCAGTTACAGAAAGGGGGAAAGAGAAAACCCTAATTCGAGTTGCTAGCCTTTAAACTGCGGACCTCATGCTATGCGACAGTCTTCGTCTTCGTCTTCGGATAGTCCAGTGTCAGCTAATTTTGGGTCGCGGCCCGTACCGTCTCAGCTCTGTCTCTGATACTAATGGCCCATAATTTCTGGAACGGACAGGCCCAATAACTCTGCATGTGCTATACCGTTCTGCTGCATGCAATTCTTCCGTGCAGACTAGGAGTTAAGTAGTATTTATTAATTAAATTTTTATTAAATTAAATTTTAGAAAGTTACATATACATATTAATTGAATTTTTCACTATTTTAAGTAGCTCTCTCTTCTTTTTCTCACTTCAATAGCCCTCTAGTCATTTTTGTCCTCTTTTCGGTTCAACTTCTCGATTCTTCTTTGTCTCCATTAAGACAAACCAGTACCAACTTCTCGATTTCCAATTACTTAGCCTAGAAGGAGTAAAGATTAATAAAATCCTTTGAGAATTAGGGTTATGTCATGGGCGGATTTGCTTTACTTGTTTAAGTTTTTGTTTTCTTTCTTAGTTTTGGATTTAGATTTTGATTCGGGCTCAATTACACATGTTTTCACCTCATATTCTTGTAATTTTTGAGGCGTATTCATCGCTTGAGGTTCAATTTTACACTAGGTTGTGCATATTTTTAGCATGTTTTAGGTCTTAGCAGGTGAAATTGACCTCAGGAGCGAAAGTCGAACAAAAGAGAGCGAGAATGGAGCGAAATGGACAAAATGGCAGAAGTCGCCCCTGAGGAGCATTATCACAACGCTGGAGACCGTGACACTTGGGCCCAGACTGTGAAATTGACGGGATCCAGGAGCTTTTGCATGCCTCGTGGGCAAATAGAAGTTTACGAGCGGGAGACCGTGACATTTTTTCCCCAATCGTGAAGATTCTAAATGAAACAACGCATTTTTGCTCGAGTTCACGGGCAAGCCTTCGCGATCACGGTCGTGAAATTTGATCATGAGAATCGCCCAATTGGCGTATAAAAGGAGGAGTGAGATGAAACAAAAGAGGAGGACTTCTAGAGTGAGATTGGCTTCTTCTTCTTAAGATAGATAGAGAAAGTCACGAACCAAAGGAGGAAGAAGGAGTTCTTAATCTACCCAAGGCTTGAAGAGTGAAGATTTCTCCTCCAAGGAGGCAATCCAAGCAACTAATGAAGAGAAGCTATTTACCATGGTTTTTCTCTTCTTCTTTGTTGTTTCTTCTTCTTAGTCATGGAGTGGTTCTCCGATTTACTTGTGTGTTGTGAACCCTAGCCTAGAAATGTGATAGGTTGTATGGATTGAATGTTATGTGTGTGGGTTTGTGTTTAATACAATCTTTGGGTTATTTTTTAGAATTCTTGAGTGTTGTTCTTCATATTGCATAATTAGGTAAAATTGACCTAGGTGGAGGAAATCCCCTTTTGGGCCTTAAGAAGTTAGATTTCTTTACCACTTGGGTAACCTCACCACGGTAATTGAGGGCAAGCCTCAAACATCGATTTAGTGCCATGAACCTACCATGGTTGGTTGTTATTTCACCTTCCAGACTAGTTTCTGAGGGAGTGGTCTTAGCAACCCTTAGTCGATTAGTCAAGAGAGCTAGTTTCCTAGCTTAATTTGATACTACTTGACTAATAGTCTAACAGAGTGGAGTTTCTCCACTAGTTGCAACCTCCACGCAGTTTATGAACACACCTTTTCACACTAGCATTCCAATCGGATGACCTTGATACAAGGCTAGGGGGAGCAATACCCGGTTGAAGCCTTCTCATATTGAAACGACCTTAATTTAATTTTTTTCTTATTTACAACTATAGTTCTTTAGCTTTTAACTCCAAACCGTTTGTTGGATAACAAGTTAAATGATTGAGGTAGGAGTACATGGAGCGCCTCGGATTGACAATTAAAATGCTTGCCCTATACTACACTCTTTTAGAGTTTGCACTTGGGCTTTAGTCAGGATTTAGTTGTGTAGTTAGGAACGAGTCAAGTTTTTGGTGTCGTTGCCGGGGAAGTTTACGGTCCATTATTCAGAAAAAGTTTTTCAGCGTTAAGTGTTAATCTAGCTTTTTAATTTTTGCATTGTAGAGTGTGAGTCTTGCTTTTCTTGGCTCGAGTTGTGTTTCGTGAAGTGTGTGCAACAGGTGCATAACCTAGAGTGATCCGAGACCTTTGGCGCCACTAGACGAGAACATCAACTGGAATCTCCGACTCTTGGCTCCGGAGAGGGAGTTGAGGAAAGCAAGGGAAAGATTGGTTGATCCCGAAGGAGAAGTCAAAGTAGAGGAGGAAGTTGAATTGGAAAAAGAGGTTGAAGTTGAGAACGTTGAGATGGTAGAAGAGAACTTCGAAGAAGGAGATGAATGATTAGAACCATGCAATTCATACCCACCAAGACCTCCAAACCACATACATTCAATCATAAGCATGCAACACACAACAACACATAATCTTTTTATCATTTGACCTTCATCTTAGTCCATTAGAACTCATTCTTAACTAAGGCATGGTCATTTACTACTAATTACACTACAAACTAACCTAAAAACAAGATTCAAACATGCAAGTACTTTATTTAAAGATAAGCAAGGTTGTCAAACCGGTTTATACCGTTGTGACGGTTTGGCAAGTGGAATGGTACGACCAGTGGTATAACCAGTTTGTGCCTGTTCATGCCGGTTTAAAAAAGTGAAAAAATTAATTTTCAATGTATTTAATCATTTATAAAACATATTTGTGGAGAATTTAGTTACAATCCAACAGATATCATCAACTTTTAAAAATTAAAAATTAAAATGATGTCATTTAACTTAGAATGTGTAAGTCAATCATACCGGTTCCATGACCGGTACAGGTTCAACCAGGTTCAACTGGGTGGCATGCCAACGGCATGACAACCATAGATAAGGAAAAGAAAATGCAAACTGATGTTTGGGTGCCTCCTAACTAGCATGTCTTTTAGGTCGTTTCACCAGACCGTTGTCTTCAAGTACTCAGTTCAGCTCAAGACCTCCTTGATGTTGAGGTTCTCATCGGTGAGGTGGTGTCTCAAGTCGCGAGCTTTGGATGCTTCAAATGATGTGAATGACCCGTGGACTTAGTAAGAATTGTGTCTCCACCCATGAGACCTCTTCTTTTCATCTTCTTTCTTCTCTTTGCCCATACCATGTAATGCAATCTTGATTGACCTTCCTTGAATCCACCAAGAGGGACTGTTGATGGCGTGGCCTTGGCTTGGCAAAGAGAATTCGCAAAAGTATCCTTCTCTAAAATTGTATCAAGGTCGGATGGAAAGCTTTGGTAGCACATATAACTTGTAGAAGCTTCATCCATCCCTTCCTTGTCCATTGACGAAATCTGATTGTGTCTTCAACCTCCTCTCCCTCTTGTGAAGAATCTTCTCCGTGTCGGGTACCAAGCTCCCCTCTTCTTCACTTTCTCCGTCCTTCCTCACAACCTAATCAATGCTTCCTTCTTTAGTTTCCTCTTCTTGATGATTAGGAGCAACGATGGCTTTACAAGCAAGTTCTTCAATAGATCTTCAAGTTCCACTTGCTTGTCCACCCTTGAGACACCTTCCTCTTCTACCGCTTCCTCTTTTGTTTCATTCTTGATTACAAAGAGGCGCTCTTCACTAAGTCTAGAGCAAAGTTGCTTAATAACTCTTCCATTCTCCTCTATCCTCTTGAGCATCTCTTCTTGTTCTTTGAGGAAGTCTTGAGTAGAAGGGTCGGGACTTCCCTTGATGAAAGATGTCCCTACGGTCCCCACCTCTTGTAGCCAACTTTCCTCCCGTTTAACATCTTTAATCTAGAAGCAACCCGGAGGAAGGTTGGGATTGCTAGCATCTAGGCACTCCATTGGGATGTTGTAGTGCTCAAATGCAAACTCTCCAAAGCTCTTTGGTGTAGGTGGTGGTAAATATTGAAGTGTACTCCCACTCCCGGCCAAGAGTTTTTCTAACTCGAGCTCCAAGAGGCTCTTTGATTCTGGGGTTGGAGTTGAGTGAGTTGTCTAAGGCCTTCTAAATTTGTCGTATACGCCTCAAGTCTCTCAATGACCATCTCCAACTCTGTTTTCACCATAGGTTGTGGAGGTGGTTCTTGGTATGATGGTGGAGATGCTTGATAATCATGGAGGTAAGGTTGATAGGCCTGGAGAGGTAGTTGTTCTTCGTACCTGGATCCTTGGCTAGCACCACTACTAGAAGCTTCAAGATAACACCAATTCGGCGGTTGGTGATCTCCCCACTTCCCATGCCCACCATATGGATCCATAGCTACACCTAAACATTATGTATATTCACAAAAACAACCTATGAAAGCACAAGTGTAAAAAGAAAAGAAAAGAAAACAAAAAGTGAATAAACACTTAACACAAGATAACTAAAGGGAACATAACAATGGAAGAAAGAATACGAGAAACAAAATAAGATATGACAAATACAAAACACAAGAAAATGGCACCAAAGGATTAATGCTACAGCAATACAAAACACGACAAAACAACGCCAAACTTGGCACACAATAAATGATTAAACTAGTAGTTCTCGACTTTTCCTAATAACTTAAGATTCCCCGGCAACGGCGCCAAAAACTTGATACGCTTCGCATGGTCGAACTTTAAATTATAAGTCGATGCCCACTCTCTATTCAATCCTAACTAAGCCAAGCATAACCTAGCTAGGGTTGTAGTAAAGTGACTCGATCGTATTCCAAGGGAACTATAAGCTTACTATTACTTTGCTCCGAATTACTATCTAATCGAATCAGAAGTTTTGGTGTTTAAAGTATTCTAATCTAATCCTAAAAGCAAAATAAAAAACCAACCAAGTGGTTGGGAGACCTCTAGAAATGAGATGGTTGCCTAGAATCGAATTCCCCCTAACTATAGTCGGTAAGTTGAGTTGATGGTTATGGTGCGGAACTCTCTAAACTCGGAGCGAGATAACTCACTATCACTAGTTTGCCAGTTGGCGCATACCCGTCTAACTATAAACCTCCATACCCAGCATAGTAGCATAAAGTAGGCTAGTAGAAAAGATTAGGGAGACTTATCCAAGCATAAATACCTACACATGAGACATAAAGTCACTAGAACAACATACTTATATATAAACTGAGTCAAATACCAACATACAATCTATGGTTCATCTATTCTAAACAACCATTAGAAATTCAAGTCATTAGATAAAAAAGAAAACACAAGCTAGAAGAGGAGAGTGATGGAATCAATCTTCTTCTCCTTGCTTGCACCTTCTTCTTGCTCCTTGAGTGGATTGGATCTTCAATTAATCTCTCCCAAGGTGTTTCCCTCTATAAAAACAACCCAAAACACTAAATTTCTCACTCTGGGGCGGCTCTCTCTTGAAAATTGCAGCAAGAGGGGTATTTATAGGAAGCTGATGGCAGTCAAGGACTCCATGGCATGACGCGATGGTCACGACCGTGCCCTAGCGTGACTAGCTGGAACATCCCCGTATAATCTTAGAGGGGGTTGATGCTTGGGTCTCTGACTAGCTGGAATGTCTCTTGATGCCTAGGTCACTGATGTTGTGTCTCTCTTAGGTGAGAATGTTATTTTGGATATTCCTTTATAGTATAATCTTAGATGGGGCTAAGAGGGAGAGAAATAATCTGTTGGTTTATCTTAGCACTGTTGGCTCGAGTCGGGTGTCCAGCGGGCATCCTAGGCCTGTTTTGGTGCCCAATTCTGATGTTTCTTTCTTTATTCAATCTATGTACAGGTTCTTGGTGGATGATGTCTTCTCGGGGGTTCTGAACTTCCCTTCTGATTCCGTTTGGAGGAAGTCTGTCCCTCCCTAAATCTACTCTTTCATGTAGCGGGTGGCGCATAAACGCATCCTTATTTTGGATAATCTCAGTAAGGAAGAGACGCAGCGACGACGACACACTGCGTCTGCTTCTTCCTCCTCTTTGCGGATCTCTGGAGCAAGGGTCGTTGTCCTTCTCCATGTCGATGGCAACACGGCAGCTAGCGGCAACTATGGTTCTTCTTCCTTCTCCCGTCAACAGAGCAACAACCGGCGACTTTCGACTTCCTCCTCTTTCTTCTTTTAATTTTTCCGTGATGCCAGAGCAAAAGCTGCCTGCCTGAAACAGAGCAACAATGAAAGCTGCGGATTTCGGTAGGGGTGGTCAAATGGTTACCATGGTTATTACCAAACCAAATAAGGTTAAATTTCATTAACCAGGAAATAAAATACCATAACCAAACCGTCCAAACTAATACAACAATGAAATTAACCAAACTAAAGTTTAATCGGTTTGGTTAATTGGTTAACCAGATTAACCAATATAAAATCATATTATCATTAAGTGAGAAAATTTTTGGTTAAATTATCAATTCACAACTATCATACGTTAGGATACAAATGTCATATTGGATACTTTAGGACACAAATGACACATTCTTAATAGGTCGGGTTTCCTAGTGGTATAATGGTATTAGCCCTTTATATAATGAATAAAACATTCTCATAAAAAAATATAATGAACAAAACATAACAATCAACTCATAGTTATAGTTGACCCTTAACATAACTACATGCAACTAAGACAATTATCTTACGGTTAGTATAGAAGTATTCACCTAACAAAAATTTATCACAATGGTATGGGTTAATGAATTGTTGTGTTTGTTTGAATTGACATAGTCTTTTAGCAATTTTCATATGCTGAAAAGGACCTTGCTTTCAAGTTTTCATTCAACATAATGTATGAGATTTATCTAAATTAAACGTTCATATGTTGTGGTCTACACTCTACATATACAAATATACATTATAGGAACAATATCAAGCTTTATATTTTATGAGTCTAAAAGGATGAGCGTTTAACTCTTGAGTGGTTATTCAAAGTATTAAGTATGTGTATATATTAGATATATGGCTAATTATTTATCTGGTTAATTTGGTTTGGCTGGTTAGGAGTGCATGACCAAACCAAACCACCTAAACCAAACAAACTAAAAACTTTAACCAAACCAAGCCAATTATCCAAATCAACCAAACCAAATTATCCAAATAGTACTGGTTAAAACGGTTACCATGGTAACCACACCGCTTGAACACCCCTAGATTCGGGTGGGGGATTCGGTTTGGATGAATGGAGGGGCGATTGGAAGCTGCGGTGACAGTTTTTCTTTGCTTATATGTGAGAATGGAGAGGCGGCGGCGCGACTGTGGCGTCAATTCTTCTCTGACCACAGGTGGTCGTCGAGTGTGGAGGGTAGAATTGGATTAGAGGTGAATGTGTCATTTTGGTATAGATTAGGACGATAAAATTTAAATTTTAGGATGACAAATAGCAATTACTAGTAATCAGCCCGCGCTCCGCGGCGGGATAAGTTTGACTTTAGTAATTTTATGGATTATGAAACATTTTTTTATGTATATAATCTGAAAGTAGTTGAGATAGTTGTTTCACTGAGCAATGTAATTACAACATTGTTGGATAGAGCCTGTTCTAGCGCATTATTGAGCTTAGGCCGCGCTTTGCCTCGGAAAATGTCAATTTATGTCATCAGTGTACATGGGGACGTAGAATTGCGTGATCTGGCAGCCTACACCAAGCATCATTGTTGCTAAACCAAGAACGATAGCATAGAAGATTCATTATAGCATAGTGCAAGAAAATGTACTGGGGATTTAGTTTGTCAAGGCAAAGATTGGAAAGGTAATGATTATACACCTGTGATTGATATTTTCAAGCTTGTTATACATTTGTGATTGATATTTGCAAGCTTTGTATACATTTCAAGCCACATGTTTAATTTCTCCGGGATTTAGAATAAATCGGCAAAACTGGAAAGGTAATGATTATACACTTGTGATTGATATTTGCAAGCTTGGTATACATTCGTTGTTATCAATTTTAAGCCACAGAATTTCTGTAAAATTGTGACGTATAGTTGCACTGAGTTCCCTTGCACGCCTGAAGGTGGACAAAAAAAACTTGTAAGAGCAGTATGATGAGAAATTTAATTAGCCTGAATAGACGTATTAGTATAGAAGTGAAGTTGGTATGGGCATAGTACATTCCGATGGATAACATATGAGCACAATTTTGGTAGAGACAAAAATACATGTACAATTGTTCGAAGTCTAACGATTTCAAGCTTTCTAACTAAAGAACTTATGATACAAACATAATTCAAATCAAATATTGGAAAGTCTAGAAATGGATCCGTGTACAGAAATACGCAAATGCAAACCTCATTATGAAACTGCAAGGTATAAAAAAATATAAGATTCAAAATCAGCAATAGAATAAAAGAAATCAGTCTAATGACATCCAAACACCATATTAACTTAAATAAAGCTTAAATGAGACCAATAAAGGGCCAGGAACTCAAATGATACTCATCAGAAGTTTCTTACGAAACTCAAATAAAAGAAATTAGTATAATCATTACCTTTCCAGTCATTCCCTAGTAAAAGTATCATGGAAACGGTGAGCATAGAAGAATCTGTCAATACTGCACAACATAGCCGAACAGTTCCATGTGCTTGCTTGCATTGTGCCATACCTGAAATCATTAACAGTAAACAGAAAGTGCCTAAGCATTAAATCCTCTACATACGTATTGTCAAATAAAATAACTCAATCAAGCATATTAATAGTGGTTAATGTAAATTTTTTGAATGAATTGCAAGAAGCTATCAGATTCCAGGCTGCAAGACAATCTGCAGTAGATTGAGACAACAATGTCTAACTTGCTTTTGAGTTGTTCTACCTCGCTATGTATAACGATAAAGAACGGCTTAATTGAAAATTTGGTCACTCGAATTGCTATAAAATTTCACGTTTGCCACTCATATTAATTTATTCCGTTTATAGTCACTCGAATTAGTTGAACAGTTCAAGTTCGGTCACTCTCCGTTAACCTCCGTTAACTGCGACAGACGTGGCGGTCAACTCTGACAGTTGACCGTTAAATGTGTGACGTGGCAAATAAAAAATAATTAAAAAATAAAAATTAAATTATTAGAAATTACACATCATTATCACAAAAATTTATAATTATAAAAAATGAAAAAAAGAAACTATCACAAAATCCCCAATTTCCAGCTCCGATCCTATGCCCGAGAAACGAAAACGCACATTGATCTCTCTCTTCCACCGACGAAATCAATGGCGATTCTCCGGTCTCTCACTGTCGATTCGGTGGAAAACTCTCCCACCGACGGAATCAGTGACGATTCTCCGATCTCTCTCTCTCTCTCTCGATCCGGCGAAAAACGATGTAAACTCTCTGATTCTCCTGCTCGATGATAAGGTTCTCTCTCTTTCTCTTTCTCACTCTCTTGCAAGCTTTCAGTCTTTCTCTCTCTCTCATGCGCGCGTGAGCTCTCTCTCTGGCGGCCGTTGGAGCAAGTTGCGGCCAAGCTGGAGAAGGCAGAACTCAAGTTGTGTAAGTTCGGGTAGTAGGGTTTCGAAGAATTGAGTGTTTGTGGATAGAGTGTTTATAAATTAGGTCAAGTCTGAAATACTTCAGGCATGTTCGTTCCTTATTTACTGTGAAGCCTCGAGATTTTATTAGTATGGATAGAAGATGCTTAGCGGCGGCGGCAGCATTAGCAGTAGTGCCAGTGAAGGAGGAGGGAGCAGAGGATCCGGCTTGGGTTATAGATCGAGGATCCCGACTATGTTGTTCTTGATGTTCGCTAATTTTGCTTGAATTTACGTCGTCGGCCGGTAAGTTGTAACGCCCCGATGATGCTCACACCCTCTCTTTCTCTTGGGAGCAATCAGATCAAATTAATCTTTTTGTGATAATTTCTTTTTTTCATTTTTTATAATTATAATTTTTTGTGATAATGATGTGTAATTTCTAAAATTTTAGTTTTTATTTTTTAATTATTTGTTATTTGCCACGTCACACATTTAACGGTCAACTGTCAGAGTTGACCGCCACGTCATCACAGTTAACGGAGGTTAACGGAGAGTGGCCGAACTTGAACTGTTCAACTAATTCGAGTGACTATAAACTGAATAAATTAATTTGAGTGGCAAACGTGAAATTTTATAGCAATTCGAGTGACCAAACTTGCAACTAAGCCGATAAAGAACAGAAGAGCAATCTCTATATTGTGCAATGCAAGATGCTGCAGCCTTATGATCAGCTTGATCATTGATGGTTATGAACAACTATCAGATGCAACCAAACGAACACAAACAAAGTCATAGAAGAAAAGAGACAGGGGCTCGGCATAGAGAATTGTTTCCAGAGAAAGATAATAAACCACAACCATAGCAGATCTTATAAGCAAAGAAGTAAGCCGACAAAGATCCTACCCATGCTTCTGAGTTAAGCTGAAAATACTGAGAAAGCACCCCAAGCACTCTTTGCTTTTTTCTGCTGCTGCAGGAAGTGACAGTAGAGAGATTGCTCATTACAAATCATTCGCCTCAATCATCATCATGTAACTGAAAAATCATGAACACAAAAATATGGTTGATCAGATAGCCTTAAAAACAGAAAAATGAAATGGAAGTATGAGAAAGGAAACTCCCTTTGAAAGACCATTGCGCCACATCAAAGAATCACCCACAATAGTTCATGAGTGTCTTGCACTGCAAAACTTCACCCACAACAAATCCATACACACAACATCAGAGCGGAAAGCCCAAAAGCTGGAATCTTCTTCCACTGCAGGCATGACCAAAAGCATACAAAAACTAAATTAAAAACAAATGATAAAAGAAGATATAAAAAAACAAAAAGCAATGTATTAGATTGCCAAGAAGAGAACACCATTGTCCATTGCAAGAACATTACATTGCCAAAATCTGCCCGATCTCTCTTATCTGATGCATATCTCAGGTTCATCTCTTCCCCATCATGTATTGCACCGAGACCAGTGAAGTTACTGCAATCATATTCAAGGCAATTCCTATCTAGCATTGCTTTCTTCTTGGCCTATGTACTGTCCTTTGTAAATCCACATGCCATCAAATCGCCATACATTGCTTTCGATTTTACTTCTATGATCCTCACAACAAGATCCTTCTCTTCTGACTGTAATAGCGACTTTGTGATCTCTTTCTCAATCAACTCCGAAAACTGAGAAGGACAATCCCAGGGAATCACTTTGGCAGTAATTGATGAGCAGCGTCAGGAGAAAAGATCAATGGTCCCAATAATTTTGGAGTGCCTGAACTCAAGATGTTAGGTTCTAGGGAATGCACAGGGATAAGGAACACATGCATCAGTCATAATTTAGTGGTGCTTCACTCAGTTTTTTAATAGCAAGCTACCTTTTCATCCATCTATAATAAATTAGTTTATTCTCAAGATTCATCAAGGGTCCAGAGGGAAAACTAACACTTCAGCATAAATAGAAATGAAAAGATCTACACATTACACAATCAGATTCAGTAAGAACACCAACAATGAAAGACCATAAAGTGGAACTACTTGTCAATTCACCTGTTTCCCTGGATTGTTTACCTGTGCAGCTGGCTTCTTGCCTGTAGATTTCGGCAGAGGTTTGGATCCATTTTTGTCGTCCTCTTCGTTCTCGTGGATCATCACTCTGTCCTTGAGATTGATCCACGTTTAGATTTGTCTTCGCACTCTGCGATTCCAAAGTTTGTGGACTGTTAGTTAGTAAGGAGATGACTTCAGTGGAGATTGATCCATGTAAACGGTCTCACTTACAGTCTCGAAGAATTTGACCCCATACTCATCGGCAAGTGCTTGTCCCTTTGCTGTAGGCACCGCCTACCAGCAGAAAAAGTAGACAGTATGAGAATTGTATGAAATAGCCCCGTTTTTAAAGAAAAAGAGAGGCAATTAATAAAACTGGAAGCATACCCGTTTGCTTTCGTCCATGTCTGCCTTGTTTCCAACCAATATCTTGTTAACATTATCAGAAGCATGTTGTTCAATGTTGAGGATCCAATTTCTTATGTCTGCACCAAATAGTAGTCAGTCGGAGACAATTCCAGTGAGGTTATAAAGGTGAAAGACAAATCGACTCTCACAGAGGAAATGAGTGCAAATTCTTAACCATGAATCCTATGATAAAGGAACGCGACTACCAGCAACATGCAAGGGAAATAAAGGAGACATATTGTTGAACATTTTTAAACAGGTGCTCTTGTCTGGAACAAACCCGGAGGGGATAGCCTGCTGTCTAGAACCCGCCTGCCACTGTGAAAAAACAGATTCAGCTAAAGAGATCATACAAAAGAGAGCAAATCCGTTAAAGCAAACACAACCAATTACAAATCGAGAAATCACATAGACCCACCCGATTACAAAAGATCGAGAAATCACAGCAAACAAACTAATCATAGAGAGACTAATGACTTTGTTTCCCTCACCGTCACCGAGACTTCTCTCGACTTCAACCAAGTCTCCATCGATCTCCCCAACGCCGCCGCCTTGCTCCACCGTCTTCTCCCCAAACTCTCTCCCGCCAAATCGAAGGCTGAAAACGATGGCGCAACCGTGTCCCCGCTTCTCGCCGTCAAGATCACTCTGTTCCCTAACTCTAGCGTCTGCATCGGGTTCGAATTTCTCCACGTGGCAGCCGACGGGGATGGGGACGGTGACGTCGTACTTGGACCAGTCAAAGAGGTTGTTGAGGCGATGGATGACGCTGGTGGTTGATGAGGTCGGTGGAGAGGTCCTCCAGCTTCTTCCTGGAGATGACGACGTCGAAGACTTCCAGCTCCCGGTGGATGGATCTGGAGTTTTTGCCGACCAGGCCTAGCTGCCGCCACTGGTCCATGTTGCGCAGTAGCTGGGCACACCGTGAAGAAGGCCTGCCTGAGAATGAATAGAAGATCCATTCCATGGAGTTCTCCCTGGTTGTGCCCCAAAAACAGACGAAACTGGAGCACCGACACTGCAAAAAGAGAGAGAACACAAAAGTCATTAGAAAGAGAGAGGAAAACGCGAAATGCAAATTAGAAGGAGAAAGAAGAAGAGGATATCTGCAGTGCGGCAGTATTCATCTCGAGACCACCACCCACAACGTAGCTCTCCCCTTTTGTCTCAGCAGGGTCAGGTCAATTCATCTCTGATTTCAGTCTCAATCGGGTGGTAAAAAGAGACATCTCAAGGAGAGATAAGAAGGAGATCAGCGAAACGTGGCTTGCATTTGTGGGCAATAGGGATGGCAATGGGTCGGGTCGGGGACGGATAGTGCATATCCGTTACCCTACCCAAAGTAGTTCGAGTTTTACCCATACCCATACCCACATATGAAACGGGTAGAAAATTAAAACCATGCCCATACCCGTTCGGGTTTCGGGTATCCACGGTTATCCATGGGTAACGATTTCTCTTCATAACTCCAACTAATATATTAACATTCACACGTATTCTCACATTATGCAAGAGGAAAAGTATGACAATAATTCACTAGAATGAAGAAAATTAATTAAAACAACACAATTTCATGAAAATATTATATTTATATGCTAAATATAAAATATGTTATAGAAAAATAATGACTATTTCCAGACAAAATACATATGTATGTGTATAATCGGGCGGGTTCGGGTTGGATACTGAGAAACTCATGCCCACCCATTACCCGCAATATTCGGGTTCGGGTTTTACCCGTACCCACTAAATGTCCTTCGGGTTCGGATTTTACCCTACCCGATTAGGCCGGGTTCGGGCGGATATCCACGGTTACGGATATTTTTGCCATCCCTAGTGGGCAACATGATTTTCAACGCAAACAACGCCTCCCGAGAGAGCTCCCATGTGAAACCAAAAAGTGTTGATTTGACGGCGGCTCGATACCCACAACAAATACATGCAGCAAACAAAGCAGGATAAATAGCGGCGGGCCCAACTGCAGACCAGGTACCAATTAGAGGAGGATGAACAGTAATTTTGAGTCTAAATGAATAGTAAATTGTGTCTAGGCGAACAATAACCGTGTCTTTGCAAATAACTTGTTAGCAATTATGTAATAATTGAACCCCGCTTTCCCGCGGTGGGGAAGGGAACTAGGAAGGGACAATTGCAAACGGGTCGGACTTAATCCGTGTCACTCTGCTGGCAGGCGTGGCATTGCCTCAGCAAGACTAGAAGGAAAAAAAACCCTAATTTGCGCCCTTCCCTCTCCCCTCTTTATTTTAAGACTACCCAGACAGACAAAACCGTTTCGCCACCTCCCCTCACTATCACAGCGCTGCTCTCCTCTCCTTCCCCAAAACTGCAAAATCAACTGTCTGATTATTAGTCCATCCATACAATATATGTGTATATAGCTCCATTTCGTCCATCTCTCTGGGTTTTCCAATTTGAACAGACGCGACAAACAATGAGCAGTCATTGCTTGAACCGCTGCGAAGCTCTGTCTTCGACTTCTCTCCCGGCAGCCTCACCCGACCGCCGTCTTCCCCGTCCCGGAAGCTTCTCCTTGCTCTCCTCCCGCCGGAACGGCAGTTTCTCTTCTCTGAACCTCCACTCATGCCAGCACCGGCGGCAGATTCGCCACTCCAAGGGGTGTATCAAATCCGCCGTTGTGCGCTGCAGCTCGGCGGAGGCTAGTGAAGCGGCGGTGGAGGCGAAGGTTGTCGGAAAGAGGAGCGATTTCAAGAAAATTATGATACTTGGTGCGGGACCGATTGTGATTGGGCAAGCTTGCGAGTTCGATTACTCGGGGACTCAGGCCTGCAAGGCGCTCAAGGAGGAAGGATACGAGGTCGTGCTGATCAATTCGAACCCAGCTACAATCATGACGGACCCGGAATTGGCCGACCGGACTTACGTGGCTCCGCTGACTCCCGAGGTAGTGGAGCGAATCATTGAGAAGGAGCGGCCCGATGCGCTGCTGCCGACCATGGGTGGCCAGACCGCACTGAACCTCGCCGTTGCCTTGGCGGAAAATGGTGCATTGGACAAGTACAATGTGGAGTTGATTGGAGCGAAGCTGGAAGCTATCAAGAAGGCAGAGGATAGGGATCTTTTCAAGCAGGCTATGAAGAATATTGGGATCAAGACGCCGCCATCTGGGATTGGAACTACGCTGGATGAGTGTATTCAGATTGCTCAGGATATTGGGGAGTTCCCATTGATCATCAGACCGGCTTTTACTTTGGGCGGGACAGGTGGTGGAATTGCTTACAATAAGGAGGAGTTCGAGTCTATTTGCAAGGCCGGGCTGAATGCGAGCTTAACTACGCAAGTTTTGGTGGAAAAATCATTGCTTGGATGGAAAGAGTATGAATTGGAGGTGATGCGTGATTTGGCGGATAATGTGGTCATTATTTGCTCGATTGAGAACATTGATGCCATGGGTGTTCATACTGGGGATTCAATCACCGTGGCCCCAGCTCAGACCTTGACGGATAAGGAATATCAAAGGTTGAGAGACTATTCAATTAAGATTATAAGGGAGATTGGAGTGGAGTGTGGAGGGTCTAACGTTCAGTTTGCTGTTAATCCTGTTGATGGGGAGGTTATGGTGATTGAAATGAATCCTAGAGTATCTAGGTCTTCTGCTCTGGCTTCTAAGGCTACTGGGTTTCCCATTGCCAAAATGGCGGCTAAATTATCTGTTGGGTACTCTCTTGACCAGATCCCCAATGATATTACAAAGAAGACACCTGCTAGCTTTGAACCTTCAATTGATTATGTGGTTACTAAGGTAAATCAGTTCCTGCTTGTTGCTATCATAATTTGTTACGTATTCCATCATTTTATTCGATAGGCTTGATAGTATCAGAAGTCATAGCGCAGCTTCTTGTTTTCTATCCATGGCCTTCGTTAATTGAGACTTTAAGTTACATTGTTGACTAAGAGATGGTTATGGAAATTTCATAAGGTGAGAGTTAGTACAACTGTTTAAGGTAAATCAAAATGGGCTGGCCTGTTGGTTTTGGTGACTTCTCTTTCAACTATTAGAACCAAAGTAAACAAACATGTTCTTGTCTAGTGTTCTTAATTCTGGTCCTCTGTATGTCACCAAGAAAAAACATGATCTTCATATACCAACTCTTTGATATTTTTTTTTTTTTAATATTTTTCTCTCAGATACCTCGATTTGCATTCGAGAAGTTCCCAGGTTCTCAACCGATACTCACAACTCAGATGAAATCTGTTGGTGAAGACATGGCAATGGGCCGCACATTTCAAGAGTCCTTTCAAAAAGCTGTTCGGGGGTTGGAGTGTGGTTACCCAGGATGGGGTTGTTCACGTATCAAGGAACTCGAATGGGATTGGGACCGATTGAAATACAACCTACGAGTTCCAAACCCAAACCGCATCCATTCTGTTTATGCAGCTATGAAGAAGGGAATGAAAGTGGATGAGATTCATGAATTGAGTTACATTGACAAATGGTTCCTTACCCAGCTTAAAGAGTTGGTGGATGTGGAACAGTATCTCATGTCCAAGAGCTTGTCTGATTTAACAAAGGATGACCTGTATGAGGTTAAAAAGCGAGGTTTTAGCGACAGACAGGTAGCATTTGCCACTAAGTCAACAGAAAAGGATGTTAGAGAACGCCGATTGTCTTTTGGTATTACTCCAGCCTATAAGCGAGTGGATACCTGCGCTGCAGAGTTTGAGGCTGATACTCCCTACCTGTACTCATCATATGATTCTGAATGTGAGGCAACTCCTACTTCAAGGAAAAAGGTTTTGATTTTAGGTGGGGGGCCCAACCGTATTGGACAGGGTATTGAGTTTGATTACTGCTGTTGCCACACATCATTTGCCCTCCAGGTTTGTCTCTTTCCACTCTTTCTAAACTGTGTGAGAAAAACCAATTTTTTCTGTCATTTGGACATATGTTTGAACCATATAAGGGCCTTGTTCATTGCGCCTTCCCGCTGGACTGGACACGTCTCAGCTGTAGGAAGTATGGTTCCGAAAGTGAGAGGGGAGATGAGTGATGGAAAGAGTGAGTTGCATTTGGCGTTTTAGAATTATGTTGCACAAAAGGGAAAGGATCTCTCTCGGTAGCTTTATAGCAATAAAATGTTCCTCAAATTTTACTGTTAACTATCCAATACTCAAGATTTGTAGCGTTGCATTGTCATCTCTTACACAGTTTTTTTCTCTTATACAGGATGCAGGATATGAGACTATAATGATGAACTCGAATCCAGAGACAGTGTCAACAGATTATGATACAAGTGATCGTCTCTATTTTGAACCTTTGACTGTTGAAGATGTTCTGAATGTTATTGATCTAGAACGACCTGATGGCATAATTGTCCAGTTTGGAGGTCAAACCCCACTAAAACTGGCTTTGCCTATTCAGCAATACTTGGACGAGAATAAGCCAATGGCAGCTAGTGGGGTTGGGCCTGTTCGCATCTGGGGCACAACACCTGATAACATTGATGCTGCTGAAGACAGAGAGAGGTTCAATGCTATTCTCAAAGAGTTGCAAATAGAGCAGCCTAAAGGAGGCATTGCCAAGAGCGAAGCTGATGCTCTGTCAATTGCATCAGAAATTGGTTATCCTGTTGTTGTCCGGCCATCATATGTGCTAGGTGGCCGAGCCATGGAGATCGTGTATAGTGATGATAAGCTAATCACTTACCTCGAAAATGCAGTCGAGGTGGACCCAGAGCGGCCAGTTTTGATCGATAAGTATCTCTCAGATGCCGTCGAGATTGATATCGATGCTCTGGCGGACTCAAATGGAAACGTTGTTATTGGTGGCATTATGGAGCACATCGAGCAGGCTGGGGTCCACTCTGGTGACTCGGCTTGCATTCTCCCGACACAGACTATCTCGTCATCATGTTTAGCAACAATAAGGACATGGACAGAGAAATTGGCTAAACGTATAAACGTGTGTGGTTTGATGAACTGCCAGTACGCTATCACTGCAGCTGGAGATGTTTTCTTGCTGGAAGCGAATCCCCGTGCCTCGCGAACAGTTCCTTTTGTCTCCAAGACAATAGGCCACCCGTTGGCTAAATATGCTGCTCTTGTCATGTCCGGGAAGTCGCTTCATGACCTGGGCTTTACTAAAGAGGTGATCCCTTCACATGTTGCTGTAAAGGAAGCAGTGCTTCCGTTCGAGAAGTTTGCAGGTTGTGATGTGGTGTTGGGACCTGAGATGAGAAGTACAGGAGAGGTGATGGGGATCGATTTTCAGGTGGCTGTTGCCTTCGCAAAGGCTCAGTTGGCCGCTGGGCAGAAACTGCCTTTGTCAGGGACGGTTTTCTTGAGCCTCAACGACTTGACAAAACCACATCTTGAGAGGCTGGCTAAGGCATTTATAGAACTAGGGTTCAGGATCATTGCCACATCTGGGTCGGCTCACTTCCTTGAGCTGAAAGGTATCCCTGTGGAGAGAGTGTTGAAGATGCACGAGGGTCGCCCGCATGCTGGCGATATGCTGGCGAATGGGGATATTCATCTGGCGGTGATCACTAGCTCGGGGGATGCTCTGGACCAGATTGATGGCAGGCAGCTGAGACGGATGGCTCTTGCATACAAGGTTCCAATAATCACAACGGTTGCAGGTGCTTTGGCAACTGCTGACGCGATAAAGAGCCTGGCGTCACGTCCTTTTGATGTGATGCCGCTTCAGGACTTTTTTGATGTGGAGCTGCTGGAACAGAGAAGTAAAAAGTTGCAATCAGCATCGATTTCCTTGTGATTTTTGGGGGCAGCATGTGTTCTATTTTGCAGTAGGTGGGGACTTATGTTTTTGTTCTAATGGCTTGGAATTTTGTGTGTTAAGCAAGTGTAACCTGTTATTGGGGTGCTGTTGTCTTGCACTAGATTGTCGATCGGGCAATGAAGCGGAGCTCTTAGCTCAGTATCAGGTTTTCTCCTGGTTTAATATGGCTGTCGTGTAATTGATCATTCATAGAAGAGAGACGTAATGGAATACATAAGAGTCTATTCCCGTTGCTGAAGTAAAAATCTTTTCCATTTTGGTCAAGGTGGTTTGAAAGTTGAAACCACTGGTTTCCAGTCACTATTTCCCATGTTTATCAAAGAGCTGGCAGTAAGTTTGTTTAGTGGTATGGCCCTAGGGGCTAAGCTAGGGATGTTCTCTTGTCAAGTTTATTACTAGTTCGAGCTGTTAATATTTGTTCAATTAGAGCTCTACTCAAATTTGATTCAAGTTAAGTTTGGTAAAAAAAAGAATCCTCTCCTCACTCTCAGTAGGCGGTGGGACCTCAATTGTTATTCATATGCCCAGGGTTGTCACGCCGGCCGGCGTGCCACCGGTTATACCTGGTTCAACCTATACCGTCATAAAACCGGCGTGATACCGTCGGTATGACCGGCATGATCGATATACGAACCTCTAAGTAAAATAATCTTATTTTAGTGACTTTAATTGTTAAAAATTAATTTATTATTTATTTTATGAGTATAAATGTTAAATATTGATGTTATTTGTTGGATTCAAGTATAAATGTTTAGGTATTGACGTTAAATGTCATGTTTAAAATGAGTATTTATAATTTTATTTGTAATATTGACCGGCATGAACCGGCACAAATCGGTATGTGCCACCGGTCGAACCATTCCACTTGCTAAACCGACACACTGGCATAAACCGGTTTGATAACCTTGCATATGCCTCATACATTCTCAATTCTCTTAGTTTAAATTTTTAAGAAAAAAAAATCCTTAAACATTTTTTACGCTTTTGCCGGATAATCTTAAGTTATTATGAAAAGCCGAGAACTACTATATAATCATTTATTGTGTGCCAAGTTTGGCGTTGTCTTGTCGTGTTTTGTGTTGGTGTAGCATCAAGTCTTTAGTGCCATTTTCTTGTGTTTTCTATTTGTCATGTCTTATTTTGTTTCTCGTATTCTTTCTTCTTTTGTTATGGTCCTTTTAGTTATCCTGTGTTAAGTGTTTATTCACTTTTTGTTTTCTTTTCTTTTTACACTTGTGCTTTTCATAGATTGTTTTTGTTTTTGTGAATATAGACAGTGTTTAGGTGTAGCTATGGATCTATATGGTGGGCATGAGAAGTGGGGAGATCACCAACCGCCGAATTGGTGTTATCTTGAAACTTCTAGTAGTGGTGTCAGCCAAGTATCCGAGTACGAAGAACAACCACCTCTCCATGCCTATCAACCGTACCTCCATAAATATCAAGCATCTCCACCATCGTACCAAGAACCACCTCCACAACCTTTGATGAAGACCGAGTTGGAGATTACCATTAAGTGACTTGAGGCATATACGACAAATTTAGAAGGCCTTAAGACAACTCACCCAACTCCAACCCCATAATCAAAGATCCTCTTGGAGCTCGAGTTAGAAAAACTCATGGTCGGGAGCAGGGACGGAGCCAGGATTCTTGATTGGGGGGGGGGGGGGATTATTTTCCAACATATTGATAAAAGAAAATTTGTGAGAGAATTTCAATTGCATACAAATAGTTCATAAATTTTTTAATATGATGCCTCTTAAAGTTGTGCCAAAATTAAAAAATAATAACTTATCTCTTCTAAACTCATGATAAAATACCGTGTGTTTCATACATCATATATTTACCAATTTGATACTTCATAAATTCAAATACAATCCAATTATAAAATTAAGAATTCAAAATTTAACTATATACATATGTGAAGATGGTAAATTTTTTAAGAAATATGAAGATACCTGTAAAGAAATCGACAAAAAAACTAAAGAATGCAGAGAATATTCATATTAAAATAAACTTACCTCTTGGCCACAAATAATATCAGTTACGTTTTATAACCACCAAACACGGTATACATTATATTCTTGAGGTGTTTTTTAGAATTTAAGAGGTGGAGACATAGTCACTAAATGAAATCTATGATTCATAAAAGGGAGAGTGAGACACTAAATAATATGTAGACTGCTATATGTTATTATTAGAAAAGGGGCGCCCAAAGGCTCGGCCGAGTCACCACTCACCAACCCAGATGATTGAGGAGGTGTCATTCCAATAATTAAAATAAGCTAAAAATTGAAAAAACAAGGTTCAAACGAGAAACCTTTACACACACCTATTAGACGAGCCTTACGACCACCACGCCACAGCAACTAATATGTCATCTACTGACGATTTTACCTATTTGTAAAACTTAGGGGGGAGGGGGGCACAAACTAGCTCCGTCCCTGGCTAGGAGCGGGAGTACACTTCAACATCACCACCACCTACACCAAAGAGCTTTGGAGAGTTAGCATTTGAGCGCTACAACATCCCAATGGAGTGCCTAGATGATAGCGATCCCAACCTTCCTCCGGGTTTCTTCCAGATTAAAGTGTTAAACGAGAGGAAAGTTGGCTCCAAGAGGTGGGGACCGTATGGACATCTTTCATCAAGGGAAGTCCCGACCCTTCTACTCAAGACTTCCTCAAAGAACAAGAAGAGATGCTCAAGAGGATAGAGGAGAATGGAAGAGTTATTGAGAAACTTTGCTCGAGACTCAGTCAAGAGCGCCTCTTTGACATCAAGAATGAAACAAAAGAGGAAGCGGTAAAAGAGGAAGGTGTCTCAAGGGTGGACAAGCAAGTGGAACTTGAAGATCTATTGAATAACTTGCTTGTAAAGCCATCATTGCTCCTAAACATCAAGAAGGGGAAACTAAAGAAGGAAGCCTTGATCAGGTTGTGAGGAAGGAAGGAGAAAGTGAAGAAGAGGAGAGCTTGGTACCCGACAAGGAGAAGATTCTTCACAAGAAGGAGAGGAGGTTGAAGACGCAATCAGAGTCCGATCAATGGACAAGGAAGGGATGGATGAAGCTTCTACAAGTTATATGTGCTACAAAAGCTTTCCACCCGACCTTGATACAGTTTTAGATAAGGATACTTTTGCAGATTCACTTTGCCAAGCCAAGGCCACGCCATCAACAATCCCTCTTGGTGGATTCAAGTATGGTCAATCAAGATTGCATTACATGGTATGGGGCAAAGAGAAGAAAGAAGAATAAAATAAGAGGTCTCATGGGTGGAGACACAATTCTTACCAAGTCAACGGGTCATTCACCTCACCGACGACAACCTCAACTTCAAGGAGGTCTTGAGCTGATCTGAGTACTCGAAGACAACGGTCCGGTAAAATGACTTAAAAGACACGCTAGTTGGGAGGCACCCAAACATCAGTTTGCATTTTCTTTTCCTTATCTTTAAATAAAGTACTTGCATGTTTGAATCTTGTTTTTAGGTTAGTTTGTAGTGTAAGTAGTAGTAAACGACCATGCCTTAGTTAAGAATGAGTTCTAATGGACTAAGATGAAGGTCAAATGAGGAAAAGGTGATGTGTTGTTGTGTGTTTCATGCTTATGATTGAATGTATGTGGTTTGGAGGACTTGGTGTGTATGAATTGCATGCTTCTAACCGTTTTGATTGTTACACACCAAGTGCTCGATGAAATGCCCAAACCACATTATTTGTGCTTGTAATAATTTGATGCATGCCAAATGAACTTTAATGCTTTTGTTAGACCTCTAGTAGCATGTTTGAGGGGTAGTTTCGAATATTGATCAATTGGTATAAGGTGTATGGCCCCTTTGCTCAACAAAGCTTACCACTTTGATATGATTTTTGAGCAATCGGTCCATGCCCCTACCTTAGTCATTTAGGTTGCTTATTTCCCTTGGACACGACATTAAAACCCCTAGATTGACATGTTGTCATGTGAACCAATCAATCAAGATTGTTAACTACCTAATTCGACATTGTTTTCCACTTTTCACCCTTGTTTCACATAGTAACCATCAAATGTGGGGGTGTATAAGATTGGATCCTAGGGACGATGAGAAGTGTTCAATGCATCATTCGATTGTTGATGAAATATGTTTGGCATGGATGGGTATGAATCGTTCTTGTGTGTGTAGGAACCTTTAGAAGGGTTAATCCTTTGAAGAGAGAGTTCCAATGCTCCTCCTTAGAAAGTGCAATAAACTTCAAACTTCCAATCAATGGTGAAACCGGATCACTCGAAACTCCACACAACAATTTGAGCCTCAAAGCACCACTACACCATAAACAATAACACCAACAACAACTAGAAGTGTCACCTCACCTCGAGGTTGAGAGACTGAGTCCAAAAGGCGATTTCTCAACTTTGTGAGGAGATCAACCCACCCACCCTATCCTTAGATCCCACAATCACATCGATTAAGCATTTTGGTAACTTTGTTTCCCTATCCTTTTACCTTTCTCATATTGACGACAATGTATTCATTAAGTGTGGTTGGGGGGGGGGGGGGGGGGTATGCATGAATGCTTGTGTGGAATGTTGTTATTGATTATACTTTCTTACCCCATGAATGTTTAAAAGCTTGATCGAGAGAGTGTGTGCTTTTAGAGTGATTGTGGACGATGATTTAGCATTTTTAACCACTTGGAGCCTTGTATGTATGCCCAAATTTTTTCAAATTTGAGGGCTCAAAGTTGGCCCCCTATTGCATTCTCCCTACTCAATGTGCTTTGAATTGCTATATAATTGTGATGTTATGCATGATAGGGAGGATATTGTAGCGCTGCTGAGGATGTTAAGAGTGAGGAATTTAGTCAATGATTTCCTCCTTGAATGTGTTGATATTGTCCACTATCTAGGTTAGGACATGTGTGCGGGATTCTTTACTTACTTTTGGACTCAAAATGTTTGCAAACATGTGTTCAATTTTGAAAAATCTTTTGAAAAAAAGAGAGGTTCTCACGTGAGAGGCAACCGAGCATAGTGTTTGAGATACATCGTCAAAGGGTTTTTCTCTTGGCTCGGAGTGCCATTCGAGGATGTGTTTAGGGACCGATAGCTTTACCACCTCCTGATCATCTTTCACTACTTACCATCCGTCAAACACCTCTCCTCCTCACGGAATTGTATGACAACGTACGAAGTACCTTTTAGCTATTCAAGAGATCTCAAGCTCTCGTTTGTATCCAACATTTTCAATTACTAATTATTAATAATTCAATAGGTTTGGCTGATAAAACGATAATAAAAAAATCTGTCTAATTAGTGTTTAAGGAAAATTAGTAAATGAAATTAATAAATTATAAAACCCTCCCTTACCCCAGGCAGGTCTGATGAAAAAGAGAAAAATTCCTTCCCCGGCGAGCGGCACTGTCAGTCAATTACTCAATTCAGCTCTCTTTCTCTGATCTTTCTGCCTCCGCACGAATATGGATTTCGGCGGCGGCGACGATGATCACGAACACTTCCACACTCTCCTCTCCGAGCACCACCGAGAACTCATGGCGGCCGAATCACTCGATTCCGACCTCGATTTCGCCTACAGCCTCCAACTGCAGGAAGCCATCAACGCTTCCCTCTCCCTTGTTCCCTCCACTTCTTCCTCCCCGGCACCTCTCCCCGCCACCGCAGTTCTTTTCCCCGAGAAAATTGGCGCCACCTCCTCCACCTCCGCTCCCAAGCTCCAGTCTGACGAAATCGCCAGGCTTCAACAGGAGATCAACGACCGGAGGCAATCCGAATTCGAGATGAAGCGGATGAGGGAGGATCTCAACCGCCGAATCCACGATCAGGAGGTCGCGCAGGAGATACTCAGTATCCCCGAAGATGATTGGTTCGATTGGGGGGATGAATTCGAGAGGCCGTTCGGGGAAGGGAGCTCGAAGACCACCGCTGTCACTGGGAATCGCCTCGGTGGTGGCAGCATCTTCAGGCTGTATTTCAAGGGTTTGGTCAGTGAAGAGCGGGTTAACGGTCAGACGGTGGTTTTGGCTGGGATTGGTGTGGCGATATGCGACCCGCATGAGAATTTGGTTTTTGAGGTTAGGAAGCCATTGATTGATGAAAGGAGCAGAGGTGCTGCAGAAATTAAGGCTCTCATCGAAGGGCTAAACGCCGCTCTTGCGTTGGACCTCAAAAGGATTGTGGTCTTCTATGATTACTATCCACTTTATCAGTTCGTAAGTCTCACTCTTTCCTATTGAATTCTGCTCTCTGTTTATAATGACTGAATGTGAGAAGTTGCCACATTTTATCTAGGTTATGGTCTCAGTGAAAATGAATTTGATTTGACAGTATGAGTTCTTGCAGATCCCGTTCATTTGGTTTATCCTCATCTTGTTATTCCTATTTGTTTCCTCTGCCTTCTTTAATGAATGAACACTGTGTCAAATGCTGATGATCATAACTGGAACAGAGATTTGGCTTAACTGTTGTCTCCGGAGTGATGATCTCTGGAAAATAGAGGCAAATCTTGAATTCATAAGTCTCTGCGTCTGTACGTATTCTCTGGTATTTAGTTCTTACATTGCTTGGCAAAAAGAAAAAAAGAGTTCTTACGTTGATAGCGGCCTTTTACTCTTACGTTAGACATGCTTGGTTCTCTCGTATCAAGTTCTTACCTTGGCTGAACCCTTTTGCTCACCAACCGTTGGTCTTGGTTTTTAGGGTTTAGGTTTAATGGATTAATCACAAGGAACTTTAACTTTGCAACTGGGGCTTTATTTACTATCTTGGTTTTTTTTGGGCACTGCAGGTTACTGGAAGATGGCCTCCAAAGCAGCGTAAGGTTGCCATGTCAATGAATCAGGTGTCCATTTTGTACAGAAAATTTGAGTTTTGCAATTCAAGTCTGATACCCCGTTATGCCATCAGACTTGCCTTTAAGCTTGCCAGGGATTCTATAGTCTCACAGCTCGCAGGAGGGCCTTCAGAATTTGTCCATGCAAAGACTTCTCCTCACGAGACCTGTGTTATCTGTTTAGAAGATACTGATGTTGATCGCATGTTCTCAGTTGACCAGTGCAGTCATAGGTTCTGTTTTTCATGCATGAAGCAGCATGTAGAGGTGAAGTTGCTGCATGGTATGGTGCCTCAATGTCCCAGTGATGGCTGCAAATCGGAGCTCAAAGTTAACAGCTGTCAGAAGTTCTTGACACCTAAACTCGTTGAGATGATGCAAGTGAGAATAAAGGAAGCTTCAATTCCAGCTACTGAGAAAGTATACTGTCCATACCCAAAGTGCTCGGCACTAATGTCAAAAAGCGAGGCATATGCTTTTGTTGGTTCTGAAAGAACCCCTGCTAGGAAATGCTTGAAATGCCATGGCCTTTTCTGTATAGACTGTAAGGTTCCTTGGCATAGTGCTATGGATTGTGATATGTACAAAAGGGTTTACCCGAACCCTCCCGAAGATGCGAAACTGAAGTTTCTTGCATCGAGGAATCTATGGCGCCAGTGTAAGAAGTGCAACCATATGATTGAACTTGCGGAAGGTTGTTATCACATGACGTGCAGGTATTCTTCTATTATTGTCCTTACTATTACTAATTAGCCTATCTTTGAATGATTTGTCTGGTAACGTACTTTTTGTTTCGAGTTGTTTTCCAATTACTGTGGTCGCATTGAATGTTGCTTGCAAATTCTGGAAGCAGGAGCGAATTTCTTGATGCTGCTTTGATAACCAATCTTTCAAACAATGTTTTACGAACATTCTCCCATGACATCCAATATCAAGACAAATAACATCAATTTACACTTGTAAATTATAAGTTTTCTTTCGAGGTTCATTTGACATATGGTGTTTTCCTCTTTGCTTTTGCCTCAGATGTGGGAACGAGTTCTGCTACAACTGTGGTGCTGAGTGGAAGGATAAGAAAGCAACGTGTTCTTGCCCACTGTGGGTTGAAGATAATATTTTGCACGACGATGAATTGGGTTTGTCTGACCAGGAGGAACACTTTCAGGAGGATGAGTTCGACGACTACTGGGATACAGATTCTGATGACTTCTTCTGAACATTTTATGAGAAAGAAATAAACCTACCGAAACATCCCTTCTCGGCTATGGTATGGACGAAATAAAGACGTCCAAGATCAAATTGTTGAAAGAATGAATAGCAAATGGCTGGAGCTTGGAGCCCTTAACTGCTTACTCTCTAGTCTCTTCCAGCTCGACTGCAATCTTTTTCCTTTTCTTTGTTCAGTTAGGGTGATACCCACTTAGAAGTTGCCAAGTTAGGATTTGTTGGGAATGTATAGTTATTTTGTAATTTTTTTTTTTTGTAATTTTAACAGTGAATTCAATAAAAATGTTTAATGGTAGGTTAGTGTGTAGTATACAGCTTGCTTCAACAAAGTGGACAACTAACTACTTAAAGTGGCCAAACTGTTCATACATGTAATAATTATTCAAAATTATTTTGGTGTAAACACATATTGGTCCATTACTAGTATTGTTCGATTCAAATTTGACCCATACCACCTAGCATTTTAGTTTGATCGGACTTTACAATATAGTTAGATTCGGACGGATAAAAGAAGTTATTAGTATTTTTGTCATTTTTTTCTCAAAGCCTTTTAATTTAATACTATAGAAACTACTAGCTTCAACCCCTGCCCTTTGGGCAGGTAGCTTTTTCGTTTATTATGTATATGTATAATCTCTTTATTAAAGTAACAAATTTTCTAAAATCACATAGATAATCTATAAAAAAGTCAAATAGATTCATCAAAAGTTTTAATATCTCTTATTAAATTAGAACACAAAACTCACCTCCTTGAGATACCTAAAAAAGAGAGAAAACATGCATCTCGTTTTTCAGTAAATAGTAGAATGTGCATTCATCTTAATGATGATTCAAAGAAAAATATGGTGGGCATATCATGTTGCAACTTATACTTTAGTCAATTTATGGAATTGCATACGATGTTTAATCCTACCGTCTAGAGTTAAGAGTTATTTAACAACAGACATCTAGCAATTGAAAATCCAACTGATGCGGTAGATTAGAAATCTCGAAGAAAGTTAGATTGAGTCTTTAAATAAAAATGATGTTATAAAAAAATTGTCAAGTGTTGAGAATGAGCGAGATTATGTGCATGAGAGAAAATTTTGAGGGGATGGAAAGGTTCTTTGACTTTTGTGGATATGCTAAGTTTTGTAGAAAGTTCACTCGGTACTCGGTAACACAAATATTTATTAGAATAATTTAGAAAACATATTATTATTATTTGAATGAGTAAATAATTATAATTATGATTAACTAATTATCATAAAAAATATTAATAAATTATCCTACAATCTCTCTCTCATCTCTCACGGAACCAAAAGAAAGGGACAAAAAAAAACAAAGAAAAGCACTGTGGAAGCAGAATTCTTAAAAGGAAAGAAGCCTTGTCCAAATAATTGGCAGTTAGCAAACGGAGAAGAGAAACAAAATTAAAAGAAAAGAACAAAAAGATCAAAAGAAACCGTTCGGAAGAGGGAAACATTAAAAGAAAATGAAAATTCAGTAATTACCGAGAAGAGCGGAGAAGCCAGCGAGGCTGACGTGGAGAGGGTTGATTTTCTAAACTGCTTTAATATATTTTAAGAAAGATTAGAAAGAAAAAGAAAGATAATTATATGGGCCTGTGGTCCTCGCTCATGTCCAACTGGAGGCCCAACCTTCTTTCATCACGCAGGATGGGTTTTGAGTTTGACCCAAAACAACTCAGCCATTGAGCCAACGAGTTACCAACCATTGTCCATTGGCTATTCCTTATACAGAAACAACTCCCCATCTCTTCTTTTCCGCTGCGATACCAGCCGTTAAACGGAGTCGGAGAAGCTCGAGGTGATCATCAACACCAGGAAGTGAGACAAGGCAAATCGCCGAGGAACCATGAGCGGGGTTGCGAAGAAGGTGACAGATGTGGCGTTCAAGGCGTCAAAGACCATTGATTGGGAAGGCATGGCCAAGCTCCTTGTGACCGACGAGGCTCGCAAGGAATTCGCCAATCTCCGCCGCGCCTTCGACGACGTTAACTCTCAACTCCAGACCAAGTTCAGCCAGGTCCCCTCCATTTTCCTCCGCATCTAATTTTTTTTTTGTGAATTTCGGGCATCCTCTTTTCCGGTTTCCGATCGCTCCTTTTGCTAGGGTTTCTGCAATCTGGGCCTAGATCTGAATGTATGCGCTTCCGGCATTTACGGAATGATGCTTAGGGATTAGCCTTAGTTCTGTATGCTACTGTTTAAGATTCGTATGATAGCATCTTCAGGGCTTTTGGTAGTCATTTGGTGAAAAGTTTAGGGCCAATGGATAAGTATGGTCTAACAATAGGAATGTTTTCTATCCATTAATGTGGTCTGGCCTTCGGGAATTTATAAAACCAATGAAGTTGGTTTTCCTATAGTTTCTGTGGGGATTGATTGTAAAAAAGTTAAAAAAACAGATCGATTGAATAGTGGGTTAGTGTGAGATTGCTTAGCTAGATTAGAAGTCTACTCTTTGCTGGGTTTGGTAGGTTTTGTTACTTTCTGATTCTTTGAAACCTGGTTAGCGTGGAATTCCTGCTATGTGTAGTACAAGGCAACAGCTTCTTGCTTCATGTAATTATACATTTAAAGTACCGAGCAAATGCAAGTGAATCTGTTGAATATTATTTTCTATCTGAAAAGAGGAGAGAAGATGAGAAATAACTTAAAGGGATATACTGATTGCTGAAAGAATGTGATTTTGATTCTCTGGGATGTAGCAAGTGCATGGTTCTATGCTGTATCGATATACTAAGGTTATTGAAGCTTGTTGTTTATGTTGTTGTACACTTTATGCAGCTCACCACTGTCTCCAGCTGCTCTAAAAGTGATTTCATATTTCGTTTCTCTCAATTTGTGAGCTTGGTTTCTTTATTGCTAGGACTTGTGATTATAATGTCTGTAGAACTGGAGGTAGTCTCATAGTG
Source organism: Linum trigynum (assembly GCA_964030455.1). Taxonomy (NCBI): domain Eukaryota; kingdom Viridiplantae; phylum Streptophyta; class Magnoliopsida; order Malpighiales; family Linaceae; genus Linum; species Linum trigynum. The sequence continues at coordinate 9,179,659 of OZ034821.1, forward strand.
TAGTTATTCAATCTTTTCTAGAAGCACTTGGAGCGCAAACTTATGTGAATGTTTTTCACTATGAATTTTCAGGAACCTGAACCAGTAGACTGGGAATATTACCGAAAGGGGATTGGTTCTCGCTTGGTTGATATGTACAAGGAAGCATATGACAGTATGTTTACAACTTCTTAAGAGCTGTAAACTGTATTCGGCTGAACTACTTCTTGGGAGTGCATTTATATGGTCTTCCCTGTGTGTGCTCATAATTATGTTGGTTTTGTGTTATTTTGAGCTTCCGCTTTCCTGAATCTATATCCGTTTGAATGGGGTCATTAGGTCCTCAAATAATATATGTCCAAAAAGGTTCAATTGCAGAGAGCCTAAAATTAGGGGTTTCATTATCTCCTGTCTTTTCAAATAGCATCTCCGTGTCTTAGGAGTTGTCATTTGTGGCTTGCAACGAATTGTAATGAGTTATGTAGAGGAGGCAGGGAGGGAAAGAAGGAAAAAGAAGAAGGAAGCAAAACCTCGTGTTTCTTCTGTGAGGAGATTCCTCGTGTTCCACTTGATTCCAAGTTATTCTCATGAAATATATGAGAGGACACAGTTGTTATCTAGGATACTTCACAATCCCTCACCTGTTCAAGTTTCAAGTAGCTGTTACAAACTGGTTGAAAAGCTTAGGAATGTGGAAGCTTTCTTATTTCTTTAACTGGTGCTTCTTATCTCTTAGCTACTATATTTGAAGTTTAGTAATAGAATTACGTGCGGCACACTTAATTGTGCTTGCTTTGTATGGGGGTGCCTTATAGAACGGATTGCTGTGGATTTCTTAGAGAAAAGTATCTCTTATGTGTCTGTTTCTGTAATTTGATGTGACTTTGCGTCTCTACTATTTTTGCAGGCATTGAGATACCAAAGTATGTAGACAAAGTCACTCCTGAATACAAACCCAAGTTTGAACAACTGGTGAGCACATGAACAAACAGGAAACCCAATGCTAATCCTGATTTTTTCGTTTGTTAATCTGCCGTTGTCCTTGCTGTGTCATTAGTTCTATGGTTGAATAGTTCAACAGTGTTCTTTAGCCATTTGATAAAATTAAACATCTGGACTTTTAGATGGTGGAACTCAAAGAGGCGGAGCAACAATCAGTTAAAGAATCAGAACGATTGGAAAAGGAGATTCTCGAAGTCCAAGAAATGAAGGTGGTGACAATGGACGATTTTCCTGACTCTTGTATTTCAAATATGCTTGGCTATGCAGTTTTCCTCACTGTTTATTCTCTCTGCTCTTTAAAATTGTGTTTGAACAGAAAAAAATCAGCACCATGACTGCTGATGAGTACTTCGAGAAGCACCCTGAGCTTAGGAAGAAGTTTGACGATGAAATCCGAAACGACTACTGGGGCTACTGAAATCTCTAGATACACCGCCTTTGTCAAAATGGAGGGTTGGTTGAGGGTTTCATTCCAAGAATAAAAGCAGCTCCAGAATTCTTTCCTCTGTAATTTTTGGATTTTTCTGTTATATTTTTGAACGGCCGAGGTTTATTTCATGATGCACCACTCGGCAAGGAATTGATATGGATCCGCTTTGCAAGGGAAACGATAGACAAAGTGGTTATACACTTGGTGTTGCTTAAGACTGCAGTCTTGTTTTGCAGTGTGAGATCTGTGATGCTAGCCATATGATATGCAATTTCATTTCAACCTCATGGCTCGATTAGACGATTCTGTAATTTGATCCCCCTCCCCGGATCGTCTCTTTTGGCGTTGATACAAGTCCAGTGGACGCAACAACCTGTAAATAGGAAGCATGTCTCGTCTCAAATTGCTCTTGTTCAAAGATGGAAAAGAAAGTAGAAAAGTGTAGTGCAATATCAGAAGTGTTCAAATTTCAGCCCTGGTTCAGCCATAATCTTAGGGTTAATTGCATGGTTGGTCACTGAGATTACGAAAAACGTTCATGTTTGGTCACTCGAAATATTTAAATTCATTCATAGTCACTAGATTTAGTAAAACAATTCAAGTTTGGTCACTCTCCTTCCAATTCCGTTAACTTTTGCTTATGTGGCGGTCAACCCTAAAAGTTGACCGTTAAATGTATGACATGTCAATTAAAACATAATAGAATAAGTAAATTTTAAATTTTCCACTTCATACCTAACTATTAAAAAGATAAAAATGAATTAATTTCAAGAGGACCCGACCCGACCCGCCATATGAGCCGACTTAAAAATCCCCAACAGGACCCGACCACATCCTCCTCCCCCGAACGACCCATCCAAGTTCTCGATCAGTGCTCAGATCGAGATCCTGATCTGCCTCACCGTCGCCCACGTTGATCGCCGTCTTGTTGTATCTTCGGGGGCCAAGCTGAAAGTCGCCCCGGCGGCGTGATCCTGCACCTCGGGAAACCCACCCTTCAACACATCAATTAACGGAGGGAGAAGCCCCTAACCATACAATGGACGAAATTAGGGTTCGCAAGGCGGAGAGAACCGTCGGAGTGGAGAAATAGACAAAGTTCCCTTTTTTCGTCCTGGTCATGTTCCTGAAAGAAATTAATGCCTCTTCGATTTCGAACACTTGTGCACTCTTCAGCTTGGCTAGGAGCGCTTCCTCCACTAGGTCAAGTACTGTTTCGTCGGCCTCCGATGAGGATGAAGCGGAACGGGAGGAGTAGCATATGGGTTGGGTTGGTAATTAGATCGGGATCGACGAACTGGACGAGCAGGGTGGAGCTACTAGCGGATTCCTCCGAGCTCGTTGAGACGCGAGTTACGGTTGCTTTCCCTGTTTCAATTGTTCTGTTCACCAATTGGGGCTCCCTTGTTTTGCAGATTTGGTTTTCCCTATTTCAATTGCTCTCATGTTTTCCTTCAAATTGGGTTTCCCCTGTCACAACTGGAGTTTGGAGTGGCTATTGCACCAGTTGAGGATAGCGAATTTGAGAGCGAGATTGGGGATTACGACGTTGGAGAAATCAGGGATGAAGGACCTGTTGTCGTCGCTGCCGGAGAGAACAGGGGAGAAGCCAAGGGAGTGGCAGGCTTGAAGGCAGACTTAGTCGAAGGTGTGACCGGCGGAGACAATGACCAGGTCGGTCATCAGTGACCCGAAAATGGAACAGAGAAACTCCGTTGGAACTTGGAAGAATAACGACGGTAGGGGAGGTTTCAACGCGAATGGAGTTGGAGTTGGATGATGGTGATGCGGTCCAAGAGAGGGACCGGTGGGAGGAGAAGATTCTCCATTGCTGCTTGTGAGATAATCGTTGACGTGTTTTTACTTTTAATAGTTTCTAATTTCTTTTATTTTTTTAATAGTTAGAAATGAGGTGAATTATTTATTTATTTTTTAATTGACATGTCATACATTTAACGGCCAACTTTTAGGGTTGACCGCCACATAAGCAAAAGTTAACGGAATTGGACGAAGAGTGACCAAACTTGAATTGTTTTATTAAATCTAGTGACTATGAATAGATTTAAATATTTCGAGTGAGCAAACATGAACGTTTTTGTAATCTCAGTGATCAATCTTGTAATTAAACCCATAATCTTGAACAAACTAGTGTTGGATGAATTCGAGATAAGTCAAACTGGACCCTGATTCTATGTTCTTAATTATTGAAGTGGACTGGGCCGAGAAGACTTGCCTTGTTACCATGGGCCGAAAGGAAGAACCAATCAAAAAGACCGTTGTCGCGACGGGCCGCCGAAAGGGCCGCCCGGCCTTCTCTCTCGCGCGGTGAAGAAGAAAAATAATTAAATAATAAAGGGAGAAAGGAGCGGTTAGCGGCAAGTAATTGAAGAGTTTCCGCCACATAATAAGGAAAGTTGGAAGAGAGGAAGGCGTATGCTCTGCCGCCGGAGCTCGGAGAGAAACATCGTGCCGCCGAGCTTCCGTTGCTTTAACACCGCTCTTTGATCAGGAGGATTACCACTGAAATTGAGATCAAATTTTTGCGCCTGAGTATCATCTGCTTCCAGTTCTGCTGTTTCGTTCTTCCTCCCTTTCACTTCTTCCACGTTTCCGCTGATCGGAGTTCCTCAGAACTTCTCGTTTCCATGTCTAAAAGGTGACTCTACTCAAAACCTCGCTCCCTCTTGTTTGTTTCTTCTTCTTCTTCTTCTGCTTGCTTGTTTACCAACGATCTTTGGCTATCACGACGCTTTCTTCGTTTTATTGTTTTTTCTCTTGGCAGTTTCCTTTTCTTTTGGTATCTTCGCTTTCATTTGTGCTGATTGATAATCCTTGCTGAATCTACTTGCTCTAGGATGTTGTGCAAGTTCTTTGCCCATGGGGCATGCTTGAAAGGGGAGAATTGTGAATATTCCCATGGCTGGAAAGATCCTTCAAGCAATGTAAGTATGTTAAATGAATCCACTCTGTTGTTTTAGATTTATGTTTGGAATTCGATTATTTACTCCAAATTCCTGTGCAGATTTGCACCTATTATCAGAAGGGGAAATGCTATTATGGGAGTCGTTGCCGATATGAACATGTTAAAGCTTCCAGGCCACATTGTGCTGCTTCTTCTTCTTCAACTACTACTCTTCCTTCTGGGGGTGCAAGGCTTGGGCCTTTTGGTGTTACAAAAGTTCAAGGTTCGTCTTCAGAGCTCTCTCCTGGCAGCAGACCTTTCGTTCCATCCAATCATCCACCATGGCATTTGGAATCTGCGGACAATGAGTTCGTTGAACCTGATGTTTCCGTAGAGCTGCAAAATTTGAAACCATCAGATCGTCCGCTTTGTTCTTATGCTGCTGCCGCTGGAAATTGCCCTAGAGGAGACCAGTGTCCACATATCTATGGCGACTTGTGCCCCACCTGTGGGAACCATTGTTTGCATCCTTTCAGGCCTGAAGAAAGGGAGGAGCATATGAAGACTTGTGAGAAGATGCAAAAGCACCTTGATGCATTGAAGCGCAGCCAAGAAATAGAATGTTGTGTGTGCTTGGATAAAGTGCTGTTGAAGCCGGCGGTAGCACAAAGAAAGTTTGGTGTACTGTCTGATTGTGATCATCCATTCTGCATAGCTTGTATTAGGAATTGGAGAAGCAGCTCACCAACCTCTGGAGTGGAACCTAGTTCTATGTCGAGGACGTGCCCAGTATGTCGCAAGCTATCCTATTTTGTGGTTCCCAGTGTGATCTGGTATTTCTCCCAAGAAGAGAAGATGGAAATCATCGAGAACTACAAGGCAAAGCTTAGGCAAGTTTTTTTTCTGTTTGTTATAGTTGCTTGATTCTCCTATGAGATCAGTTTTAACTTGTTGGAATAGATTTTGTATGTCCAGACCATACTGACTACATTTTTTATGGTTAAAAGAACTAATCTTAATCTATGCTCACATTTTCCATCTTACAGTTCAATCGATTGCAAACACTTCAAGTTTGGAAATGGAAACTGCCCATTTGGCTCCAGTTGCTTTTACAAGGTAAATCAGACTCCAATTCTTAATTCTGCAACGTCCATTGTCATGCTTTTGTCAGTATTACTGTCTGAACAGGTTATGCTAAGTATGCTGCTTATTGAAGTCAGTGAGCTCATGAAACTCTCTGTTTTGCATTCAATATTTATCATTTTCTTCTAATATATTTGTGTGTGAAGTTTCCACATGTTATGTTGTCTCTCATATGTGATATGAATTTTCCTAGACGATATACCTCGTATGATATGCAAGTGGTGTCCATCTGCTTGTCTTTCTGTTACCGACTGACCAGCTAAATGAAGATGATTGGAACTAGGCCTGACATCTTATCGCAACTACAGATTTTAGAGGTGGATGATTTAGTTTCTGGTCTGCCATATTCATTAGCTACAATATGCTCACATGCTTTTCAGTTCTGATCTGCATTTTCTTTCTCAGTTGATGAGCTACCTACATACCAGCCTGACTTCTCAATTACATGATTTTGCTTCACCATTTAAGGGGTTAGGGTCATGATATGTTCATTTACATTTTGTGCTGTAGTAATCTTATAAATAATATCGAGATCAGTTTTTAGTCAAACACTTTCCCTTCTCATTTTCCAGTATGTTGTGCCATTTTGTCCTTTGTTGAGTTTTGATTCAGGAGAATGTTAGCTTCATGACTCCTTTAATGGATGTGATGTTCTGTTGTATTCCAGCATCATGTCAAGCCTGGCTCTTATGTGTGGAAACATCACAGACCACCTCCACGGAGGCCTTTTCCCCGCAACATCAATGCTGTGGATTTTCCGGCATTGTATATGCAGAGAATGGCGGATGATGATGATGATGATGATGATGATGATCCGTGGGATCCGGAATTCCTTGATTATGATGACTTCTGTGATCCGTTTAATATGGAGTATCTCGATCCTGAAGATTTGAACTTTTCGGATGATGAGGATAGCTTGTCACCTTTCCAAATGGCTTTATTACTAGGCAACCTCGATTCTGGAACCCCTGACTATTCTAGTGACGAGTAGAGCTGTTAAGCTATCTATTAGGGATGCCGTGCACATTTTCAGTCGTTTGGAATTTCGTTAGCGCAGCAAGAGTGAAGATTCTGGCTGTTAAAACGATCAAGTATCGAGGCTCTGTGAACATTTGACAGAGTTCTTCCATTTTGTTAACTCACTGTGCTCATACATTTTTCTGATAGTTATACTGTCAGAAACACATTTATTTGTGGTTTTTATTATTATATTAGGTAGGATAATTATAATTATGGTTAGTAGAGATTTAGTCGTATTAGGATTATTATTAGGGTTTTCTAGTATTTCCCTATAAATATGTACTTTGGGTTTATGTCATAATCAATCAATAACAATATTACGAAAAGTATCCTAAACCCTAAACTCTCCTCTCAACTCCTAATTTCTCGTCTCATCATAGTCCAAGGCTTCGACCTATTCCCAATTCTATTATGTTCTTCTCATCTAAATCCCCAATCTCACGGGTGCCGAAGATCAGTATCGAGAATCCCTAGAAGTGGGGTTCTCACAATTGGTATCAGAGCCCGGTTGTAGGCACTCGTACCGGAACCATGTCGAGATTTGAAGTTCCCTCAATCATAGAACTCACCAGGGTTCTTAATGAAGTTGGAGGCTGCAAGAACGGAGAGGAGTCCGATCACACCTTCACCCGCAGCTTGCACTGCAATCGAACAGCTGATCACAGAACTGGATTTCGAAGATTGGTTGGAACAGCCTGCGTTCCCAATCGAGCCGACGTTGTCGCCAATCTCGGGATCCAGCCGGGAGCAACAGCTGGCTAAGCAATTCATTTCTGTCGACGACTCCACACCCTCCACAATGCCATCAATGTGCAAGTCGTTGGGAGCCACCATTGACGTTGCAGCAAGCGTCGCACAACCATCGCCAACCGAGGGAGATGCCTCCTCAGGAAAACTCAACCTTGACACCAGCGATCAAGATCTGGAGAAGAGGTCAGCATCGGGTCACATCGTGGACTGGCGTTTCAGGAAGAAGAAGCAAGGGGCCAGAGATGGCCTTGAGATCGAACGACGGAAGAACTCGCCAGAGTCGAGGATTCCTCGGGGAGAGACTAAAGAGCTAGGGAGATCGACTCCTAGCCGTCGGGACAAAGACTCGCCGCCGGAGGAGAGGAGCGTCGAGGTCTCGCCCCGTTTTTGTCGATCAAATCGCCAGCTGCAGACCTGGATATGGAATCGAAGAAGGAGAAGAAGGGCGCGCGATCAATGATGTTTTTAGTGGCGGAGTCGGTAAGTGAGGAGGCGGCGGATGATGAAACGCGGCGAAGCTATTCGCAATCGACATTGATGACGCCGAAGAAGGAGATGGACGGCGAGGCAGCAAAGAAGAGGGTGAAGGATGACTCTGCGCGAGAGGAGATGAGAGTGAAAGGCCGGCCTTCGTCGAAGAATGAGGAAGCGACGAAGCTGGCGACGGCAGACTGTTCGCCGAGAAGGAGCTCACAGGCGAAGAAGAAGGAAGAGGTTGCGGTTGCTAAAGCATTGCCAGAGAACGAGGCGAAGCGGCTGTCGTCGAGGAGGAAGATGGCGACGGAGGAGGAAAATCCGGCGAACCAACGGAATCCGAAATCGCCGGAGAAGCCGGCGACCAAGACGGAAATGCCGCCGACAGAAGAGAACCAGAGCGGCGGCGTCGTCGTCTATCTCTGGAACCCTAGGACCTCGGTTCAGGTTGAGCAGCAGCAGCAACAAGTCGGGCGTGCCACGGTCAAGTTCCTGGGCTGCATCACTCGGATCGCCAGGCTCGAGTTGGGCCAATGTGTTTGGCCGAATGGGCCGCAACTTGAGCTGGAACAAGCTGTAGAGGAGCTTCGAGATGGGCTCGAGCGAGAGCTCAGATGTGGGCTGAGATCTGCTAGCCAAATTATTGAGGAAGATCACGGGCTTGGGATTAATAAAAACTATGTTGGGCTCCATTTGGGCAGATTTCTATTGGGCCAGCCAAGTGAGATAAAAAAAATGGGCTAGCAGCAGATAAGGGAGAAGCCCACTTCGTCCCCTGCCTCTTGAGAAAAGGTGGGCCGAGTTCCAAGGGATATTTGGGCTTCCCGTGGACTATCTTGTAGGCTTTAATTTGCAGGAAAATATCATGAAGAAGGAAAGTGATGGCCTCGATGGATTAAAGCTTGGGCTCTCAATAAAGCTTCACTCAACCTAACTTGAAGAAGAATGGATCCCAAAAGAATTTATTTTGAACACCAAGCCCATGGCGAAATCGATGGAGCGGTCCATTGAATCTTTCGAGGCGGGTTATAAGAAAGGGCCCAAGGAAGAACAATTCTCCGATTTTTATTTTGTGGACTTCGCAAGAGAGAAAGAAGAATTGTCTAGCGATGGAGAACGTGACATATGTCACGTGGGTGGGGAAGAAACAAGGAAAGTGGGAGTTGCGCGAGAAGAGTTCATTCAAGGGATCGAGCGCAATTGGAAACGAAAAAAGTGGAAGGTCAAGGAGGTAGAAGTCAACTACAACCTTGAGGTCAAGGTTGTTTTCAATGGGGATGGATTGTCAGAAACACATTTATTTGGGGTTTCTATTATTATATTAGGTAGGATAATTATAATTATGGTTAGTAGAGATTAAGTCGTGTTAGGATTATTATTAGGGTTTTCCAGTATTTTCCTATAAATATGTACTTTGGGTTTACGTCATAATCAATCAAGAACAATATTACGAAAAGTATCATAAACCCTAAACTCTCCTCTCAACTCCTAATTTCTCGTCTCATCCTAGTCCAAGGCTTCGGCCGATTCCCAATTCTATTATGTTCTTCTCATCTAAATCGCTAATCTCAACCCTAATTCTCAATCTCACGGGTGCCGAAGATCAGTATCGAGAATCCCTAGAAGCGGGGTTCTCACATATACTGCCCTAATGTTAATTTGGAGACTGAATTTTTCTTCATTGTGAGTGTGCATGCTTTCTACCATAACAACAATATACTTAACTGTGGTAGAAAGCAGAAGCCGCCTCCTTCTGCGTGGCCAAAGCTAGAGAACATAGCTTTTGAAACAAATACATGTACTTGGTCAGAGAAAAGAGTGTTGAGACAGGTCTTTGGTCTTGTTAAACTTTCTTCTCTAGACTCTGAACACATGATATCCAACCATATCAAGTGCAAAACAGGACGTCGGTCTGCCAACTTTCTTTGCTCGACGCTGAACTCTTCATTAGAAATACACATATCTCTAGTGTGTCGATAGAATAGTTGCAGACCTTACCATCGGACCCCCTTCCAGCGCTTCACTAAGGGTCGGTGCCATTCCCAAGTACCTAATGGCAGTGGTGGATCCATAACATAGTAGATTACTAGGCTATATTTGAAAAGATGTAGAGAGAGCTGAGTCGTGACCCGATTAGCACTGGACCGAATATCTAAAAATTAAAGATTTAGAAGTGCTACAGTAGCTATGTGCCCAGAGGAAGGATAGGTCGTGGCCCGTTATTGTTGAACTCATTGCATATGTCCTCCCAATTTCTTTAACTTGTCACCCAGGGAGAGGAACGAAGTCACTCAACCAATAGGGCTTAAGTCGTAGGTTGGATTCCAGGAACAAGTCTGATCTCGTTTTTTTATCTTACCCCGTGGAAAATAGAGTTATTACATGATTGGGACCTGAAGTGGTAGAACGAAGAAGGTCAACCAAGTGTACTAATGTGGGTAAGGTTGGCCACCCCCTGGATCCGCCACTGTCTAATGGTATCCTATATCATTGTCTCAACTACATCCAATTAAAACACTAATATGGATTACCGTCTCTATTATTTTTAATAAGGGCGATATATGTGTGTTATTATGATTAGATGTTATTTAATAGATTAGAACAACCTACCAACTATTTGTTCATAATAGGTTTACAGTCTCTATTTTAAATGGCAGAAGTCTAATTCCTATTTATCTCCCTCCCATTTACCTAATGTATGAACAAACTTATTTTGGCATTATGACAAATCCGGTCAAAATACATGGTGAAAACTGGATACCACCTTTATCGAATTTTGTATTTCAATTCCATCAAAAATTCAAAACTAAAATTCTTCTTCTGGAGAGCCATAAGAGGCTTCCGACCAGCATGAGGGGTCCAACACTATTGTAAGCTGGTTGCATCTAGTTAATGCCCCGTGTGTTGTGGACCCATGAAAGATCTTAGCAATTGCTTCTTTGATCGTAGTATAGTTAAGGAGCTATGGCATCCGACATGTCTAGATCACTGCCAATGATTCGAGACTATTTACACATATTTTATCCCTTCATATCTTGATTGTTTGATTCAGTAATAATCTTTTCTTAACCCATTTTACACTAGGTTGTGCTTTTTTTGTCAATTTTCAGACCCTAATACGTGTTGGAAGCTCGACGACAAGTTCCTAGAAATTCATAGGTCAAAACGAGTCAAAAAGTGAAGGAGTTGCATGGTTCACGGACCAGAGCAAATGTTCACTGCTTGGAGGGCGTGAAAATTCCCCAGAACCTTGAACAAAGCAAGTTTCCAACAGGATTAGTGCATCTCGCGGGTTGTGCACACTTTACTGTCCGAGGGAGCGACAATAACACCAAAATCGCGAAGTATGCTCAAACGATATGTTTTCAGCTGATATCACTGCTTGCACACTTCACGACCGTGAAAGACTACACTAGAGCGTGATCCTTGCACGGCTACGAGTATAAATTGACAACAATGATTTTTTGAGAGGGGTATTTGGTTTTTTACCCCAAAACACACAAGGGACGATTCTAGAGAGAGAGAGAGAGCTACATAGGGGCGATTCTTGGAGCTAATTTTGGAGGTGCAAATCACCATTGGAGCGAGAAGATCATCCCCTAGAAGTTTAAGATTGAAGATTCTAAACCACATACTATATTCTTTTTCTTCTTCTCTATGAAGTAGCTTTCCTTCATTTAGGTTGGTAAATCCTAGGTCTAGATTTTGGTTTGATTGTTGATAGGGATGGCAGACCCATCGGGGCCCGCCCGTGTGTATTGGGTCGAAACCCGCGATGGCGGATAACTTGGCGGTGTCGGGCAGACCCACGGCCCGCGTCGGTGATGGGCTGGGCGCGAATCCTGTGATACCCACCCCGTATCCGCCCAGTAGCGAAACGACGACGTATGGAATGGGGTATAAAATGTAAATTTTTCGCTAGGGTTTGGACGAAGCTCATTTTCAGCAGCTGCCTTCCTCTTTCTTCCCCGGTTTTCTCTGTAAAAATCTATGAATCGCCAATTTCCAGCCAAAAATCCAATAGTTTTCGACGATTTCTCCTCATTTCTCTTCGATTCTCCCTCGAAAATCGATGATCCTATCCCAAAAAACCCCACATCTTGCTGTTAATCAACCCTACAGCCACCTAAAATGTCTCGATCGACAGAAATCCTCTTTGAATCGTCAATCATGCATGCAAACGATTTCTTTCCCAGATGGCCAGATCGAGATAAGTATTCTATATTTTTACCTTAATCTAGTTTTGCTAATTGTTATTGCTTCGCTTGTACATGTATAAATAAATGACGAGAATTCATTATTTTGTTCATCTGCAGTTCATCCTTCATCGAACTCGTAAACTAGAAACCCTGGCCTTCCAGATTTCTGAATCACCCTTTCCTTCATTTAAGTAAGTTTATTTGACAATAGTTTGTTTCATTGTTTATTATTGGTTCTTGCTTAGTTCGGTAGATACGCAACCCTAACAATCCACATATGCTCTTTCGTTCTTGCAGATTGTTGTTCGTGAGTCCCATCTAGCGACTGGTGCTTCTGCTTCAACGTGGTGTTTGCTGTCTATTGAGGTAAGTCTGACGATTACTCACCTTAATAGTGGAGCTAGTCCATTGTTAATGTCCTAGCTAAGATTGCTAATGTAAATGCTAAGATTGAAATTAGTAATGAAGTGTGAAATCTGTAATTGCTTAGATCGAAATTAGTAATAATCAATTTGTCCATTGTTAATTCATGGTTTGTGTTTTTGCAGATTTCTCCTTTCTGATCAGGAATCAAATCAAGCAGCCGATTCTTCTAGTTTATTCATCCTAGGTAATCTACAATCTGCTTTTGTGTTGTTCATAGCTAAACCTAAATGAGAAACACTAATTTTGCCTGCTTTTGTGGTTTTGCAGATTTCTCATTTCTGAGCAGGAATCAAATTAAGCAGTTGGTTCTTAAACTGCATTCATCCTAGGTAATCTACAATCTTCTTTTGTGTTGTTCATAGCTAAACCTAAATCAGAATGATGAGAACATTTTGGGCTTTGGGTAGTTTCGGTTTGGGCTAGGGTGTTTTCCTTTTGTATTTGGGAAGGGGTAGCCGAATAGGGGTAGGACTAGGTTACGTATTAGACTTTTTTTAGTCTATAAATATGTAACTTTGGCATTAGTTTCGTATCAGTCAAATAAATCAAAAGTTTATAGACACCAACGTCTTTCTCTCGCTTGTGAGTTACAAGCAAAACCCTTGAATCGTAGGTTACAGTTCATCAATTGGTATCAAAGCCTGGTTGCGCATCCTACTGGGAAAGGTAACATGGTTCTTGACCTAGCTCCGTACCGCACCCTAGCGCGGAACGCAAAGATGGCACTCGAGCAGACCAAAGTTGCTTGTGCGCAGCTAGCAAAGTCGCGTGAAAGGTTCACGACATTCTGCTTTGAACGAGAGCTGAACGCCAACCGCGCAATCGTCTCCGGAGGAGAGCGCAACGAAGACGATGTGGCCCGCGTCGACGCCAATGAAATCAGGGCAGCGGGGGATATTAAGATCTCTGTCAACGAGGTCGACGGGAAGGAAACAGTGCGCAAGGGTGATTATCACTTAGCCGAGGCTCTCACCCAACGATATAGAAGCGATGGGAAGGAAACAGTGCGCCGCGGTGGTCACCACCTCGACGAGGCTCTCACCTATCAATCTGGAAGCTGTACGAAGGAGGAGATCGAGGCTGGAACAGGGACCAATAGAAGCGGTGTTGTTGGTGGCAACTGAAGCTTTTTAGATTCGGCTGAAAGGCCGCCGTCGATGCAGCGTGCGTCAGATGGACGTTTGGAATATGATGGCTCGGGTTTGCGTAGGACACTGCTTATCCCTCAAATTAAACACACAAGAAGAGAATTTGCATCGGACCAAGATGATGATTATGGAGGCCGATCAAGCCTCATTTTATTTGCCCAAGCACTAGCCATTTTGCCAAAGGATTTTGTATGTATGTTGCACCTCAAACTGCCGAGTTTAGAGTCCCAATAATGTGGCTAGCAATCCATGCCCTAGTCATCAGAAGGAAGACAAACAAAGGTCGATATGCAAACTGGAAGTTCCGGAAGCGACGCAAGTCTGGTCGTCGTAAGAGCTGCAACTGCTTTTATCGTCGACCTCCACGTCTCGGCATGTTCAGAACCTAGGGGACCAAGGTTCTTCGAGGGGGAAGGATTGATGAGAACATTTTGGGTGGGTAGTCTCGGTTTGGGCTAGGGTGTTTTCCTTTTGGGTCAAGTTTTCCTGAGTCGAATAGGGGTAGGACTAGGTTACGTATTAGACTTTCTTGAGTCTATAAATATGTAACTTTGGCATTAGTTTCGTATCAATCAAATAAATCAAAGGTTTATAGACACCAACGTCTTTCTCTCGCTTGTGAGTTACAAGCAAAACCCTTGAATCGTGGGTTACGGTTCATCAATTGACACTAATTTTGCTTGCTTTTTTGTTTTTGCAGATTTCTCATTTCTGATAAGGAATCTCATCAAGCAGCTGGTGCTTCAACTGTAGTCTGCATAGGTAAGTCGTCGACCCTGAATGATAATCTGTTGAATGATGTTGAATGCTAATTAGTAATCAGATAGTTCTTTGTTGTGATCTGAAAAAGGAATATATGTAATATGGTAATTTGTTGTAAACTTGTAATGCTACTCGAGTCAAGTAAACTTCTAATATGTAATCCTAAAATACTCTAATGAAGTAAACTTCTCAATATGTAATATGCTAATCTGTTGATTGTTATAAACTACTAATCTGATTTAAATTATGAGAACATAATTGGACAGTAGACATCTTTCTAAAACAACTTTTTTATTTCTTCCTCTCAAACAGATGGAACCCCAACACGTTGAGAATGCACCTGCTAATGATGTTGTTGCCCCTCCTCCTGGTAATCCTAATAATGTTGAGGAAGATGTTCTTCCTCAACATCCCTTAGGTGCTACTAGGTCATTAAAATCATATGTATGGCCTCACTTCACTAGGATGATGGTTTCTAGGGTATTGAAAGCTAAATGCAACTACTGTAAAAAGGTGTTGGCCGGGAAATCTACTAATGGTACTTCACATCTTAGGACTCATAGGAACAAATGTGTTCATAAAAAAAATACACGATGGGAGTCAAAGAGTTCTTGGTGCTAACTATAGTTTCAATGGAACAGCTGATATGAGTACCATTCAGTTTAGTAGTGAGGTGTCTAGAAAGGAGCTCTGCACCATGATCTTGGTGCATGAGTATCCACTTTCTATTGTTGAGCACCTTTACTTCAAACGGTTTTGTTGCACCTTAAACCCTCTCTTCAATGTCCCAGCCAGAAATACCATAAATAAGGACATAGTCGCTATTTATGGTTTAGAAAGGTCTAAGTTTCAAAAGGTCATTGATGAAAACACAGGGAGGATAGCTGTCACCAATGACATGTGGACTGTCACAAACCAAAAAAGGGCCTACATGGCTGTGACCGACCACTATATCGATAACTTTTGGAATCTGAGAAACCATCTTTTGATGTTTGGTTACCTCCCTGCCCCACACACTAGTGAGAGGTGGGATGTAAAGCTAGCTCAGTGCCTCCAATCATGGAATATTTATAGTAAATTGTCAACAATTACACTTGACAATTGTACTACCAATGATTCAATGATCAACCTAGTTAAAAAAGGCTGGTTTTGTCTAATCTAATTAGGGATGGATCACTTCTGCATATGAGGTGCTCTGCTCACATCCTTAATTTGATTGTGAGGGATGGTCTTGATGTTCTGAAAGATGGAATATATCAAATAAGAGAAAGTGTGTTTTTCTGGACATGCACACCTAGGAGGGTGGAGTCTTTCCATGCTACTGCCCAACAACTTAAACTGCCTGTTTCTAAGAAATTGGTCTTAGATTGTCCCACTCGCTGGAATTCCACCTACGAGATGCTTTCTAGTGCTATCCCGTATAAGGATGTGTTTTCTTTATTGAAAATAAGAGAACCTCATTATGACTCTCTGCCTACCAACGAGCAGTGGGAGTTTGCTGCTGTTTTGGTAGACAGACTTGATGTTTTCAAGGACATTACTTTGGTTTTTCTGGTTCAAACTACCCAACAGCGAATCAGTTTTTTCCTAAAGTGTGTGTCTTGAGGTTACGATTGATGGAATGGTTAAGTGACCCTAATCTGATGATCGTTTCTATGGCTGAGAATATGTGGACTAAGTTTGCCAAATATTGGGATGATATTCATTTGTTGTTGGTCGTTGCTGTTGCGTTGGATCCACGTTACAAGTTGGAAATTGTTGGGTACTATGCTGGTAAATTTGGTATTACTAGTACCGATATTGTTTCTGAAAGGGTCAGATCTGTGCTTGCTGACTTGATTGTTGAATACCAAAGGAAATCCTCCAAAAACTCGATTGTTTCTTCTAGTTCGAATGCTTGTTCGGCCACTGATCTGGATTTTGATCTATATGTGAGCCAAAGAAAGAAAACTAGAACAACTGTGGTTACTACTGAGTTAGATCACTATCTAGCTGAGTATGTTCATCCTAGAACACCGGACTTCGATTTGTTGGGTTGGTGGAAATTCAATGGTGCCAAGTATCCTTTTTGCAAGAAATTGCTACTTGTTGTACCTATTACGAGTGTTGCATCTGAATCTGCATTTAGTTATGCTGGGAGGCTGCTTGATCCCCATCAGAGCAGACTTGATCCTATGACAGTGGAAGCCATGATGATACTAAGAACATGGTTTAAGGACGATAACAAAGGTATTATGCTTGTTAAATTCCTGCCATGGTTTAAATTTCTTTAATTCTTTCCAAGTCAACTAATTCTTCCATTCTATGGTAGTGACTGCCTCGGACGTGAAAGCACTAGAGGGGGTGTTCTCGGCTATGGCAATGGATGATGCCACGGTGGAAGAGAGCACAGGTAAGTCCTTGTATGGCTGTGATTGGTTTACTAACTTAGGTTTCTGTTCTTTACTAAACACATTGCTTTGTAACAGATGGAGCTGGAATTCAGGCGGAGCAGATGATGTTGCTGCTGATGTCAACCTGCTGGACTAGCTCATGGTTTGTGTTTTAACTTTTAATCTCTAACTTTCCTATACGAAAAATGCATTTGAATCAAGTGCTGAATGTTAATGAAACTATTATATTGCAGATTTCGTCCATGATGGTTTGTTGGGTTGCTGCTGGGTTGATGTTGGGTTGCTGCTGGGCTGATATGGGTTGCTGGACACATGCTGGACTGATTCTATGTTGTTGGATGTTATGGCGACGTGAAGAATGATTGTTGCTGCTAATGCTTATTTCTTTTTGGCTTTGTGATTGTGTTTGAACTATCATTGATTTATTAGTGCCCATGTTTCTGGGTTTGTTTGATTATTAGCTGAGAATTGCAGATCATTGTTGGTGGGAGTTTCAGACTTTAAGACTGTAGTTCTTAGTTTTCACAAGTTCTGTTATGTGGTATTTTAAGGTTAGATTCCTCGATTTCCAGACAGGTTTTGGATTTGCAATTCGTGAATAATGCTAGAATGACATTATGTTTATGTTTTTCCTTCATTGTTGAGTTCATTTAATATCTACAGGTTAGTTGATGATCAATAATTGTAGGTGTTATTAGGTGTTGGCGGGTAGGCCCTTACCTGCGAGCTAACCGATGCCCGATTGGGTTTTGATTTGGTCTGCATTCTCTCCCCGTATAGCTTAGTGGGCCGGGTATGGGTACAACCCGCGGGCAGGAATGGCGGGCAACGGATATAGGGTATCTGCACCGTACCCGACCCATTGCCATCCCTAATTGTTGATGTATGTGACAAACTGTCAAACCCTATGATTGTGAACTCATATATATAATGTAAAATTACTAAGTAGTACCATTAAATTAAATTTTATTTTAGTGATTAAATTGTTAAATTATTATATTATAAGCCTTCTACTTATTATATATAGTTTTTAAGGTAGTAGTTTACGAACGGTTTTTTAACGTCCCACTATCGGTTTGACTACTAAAGTGCGAGCTATTCATATTATCAGGTTATACTCCAATTCAAATTTGACAAAATTGGTATTTTTTTTTATGAATAAGCAGATTTTATTCATCAAGGAGGGTTTTTCAAAGGAAGAAACCCCCCCAACTGGAACCAACAAACAGCACCACTGTTTACAACAAATATCAACTCAGAATTTTGAGTACCAAACTAAACAAGAGACAGAAACACAAAAACCAATCAATTCTAAGCTACACTACTATACTACTGACATGATCTTCCGAGACAGCAAGTTCCACCTGAGGGAATCCATGCCTGAGTAGGTGCAGTAGCCCTTGCAGCTTTTGCAGTAGCTGATTTTCCGATAGAGCCTCACCAGACATAGCTCTTCTGCATCGTTCCCGCCAGAGTTCGGCCACCACCATTACCCAAAGGAGTCTTCCTCGCTCAGATACAGAGTTTTTCACCCTGAACAGTGATATAGCATTTGCCAAGGAACCTTCCCAATTGGCCCCCACCACATCCCTTCCTGCAAACATTGCTTGCATCACACGCTTAGAATAAGCACATCCAAAGAAAAGGTGATCTCTGGATTCCTCCGCAGAAGAACATAATGGGCATAGGTTGACCACTGCACTGTTCCACCTTTGTACCTTGTCTAATGTGGCAATTCTGTTTAGGATGATTAACCAGACTAGAAGCTTATCTCTAGGTGTGCCATAAGACTTCCAAAGCAATGGAAACCACTGCACTGCCTCATGTTTATCACAAAGAGTCTCCCAAACCTTTTTTTACTGAGAACTTGTGCATCACACAGTCTCCCCAATACACACCTGCAGGTCTGACTGTTAGATGTTGAGCAACTTTGGTCCTAATCTTCAAGACTTTCCTCCAAGCCCAAGAGCAAGGCATAGATGTAGGTATGTCCCACAGGGAAGTATAGGTGAGCTGGTAATGCCTAACCCAACTTGCCCATAGAGAAGAAGAATTAGAAGAAAGAGCTCAGAGATGTCTTACTAAGCAAGCCATATTCCAGCTCCTGAGATCTTTAAAACCTAACCCCCCCCCCCCCCCCTTCTTTCTTAGGTCTAGCTATCAACTGCCAGTGAACTTTGGCCCTTTTCCCCTCTTCCTCTGCACTCCACAAGAAGTCAGAGCAGGCTTTCTCAACCATTTTAATCACCTTAACAGGGAGTTGAATGATCCCCATCCAGTACTGAGTAATGCTAGAAATGACAGCAGAGATGAGCTGCATTTTACCAGCATAGGTCAGAGTTCTCACCTTCCAGCCCCTGATCCTAGCAGTTATCTTTTCAACCAAAGCTTGACAATCAGAGGTATTCAGTTTTCCAGCAATAAGAGGAATCCCCAGGTACCTCACAGGAAGTTTTCCTATAGCAAACCCAGTTCTAGAAGAAATCTGAGCCTGGACCCTAGCTTCCACACCCCCACAGAACACTTCACTCTTGGCAGGATTGCATCTCAATCCAGATACAACATAGAAAGCATCCAAAATGGACTTAGCTTTTTCTACAGCTTCAGGGGTCCCTTTTGTGAAGACCAAAAGGTCATCAGCAAAACACAAGTGAGAAAGCCCTATTCTATGGGTTTGAGGATGGGGAGGAAGTGTTTTTATGGCATAAGCCCTGTTGAACATACATGAGAGAAGTTCCATGGCAATAGTAAAGAGATAAGGGGAGAGAGGATCCCCTTGTGTCAGTCCCTTTTGAGCAGAAAAGTATCCAACTAATCCCCCATTAAAACATACACTCAACTTTGTACTGTGTAAACAGACGTCAATCCATTTGATGAACTGTGTAGGAATTTTCATGGCTTCCATTACTGTTTTTAAGTATCCCCAATCAACACTATCAAAGGCCTTCATCACATCAACCTTTAGGGCACATCTAGGAGATATAGTTTTCCTATTATACAGCCTCACCATCTCATGGGCCAATAGAACATTATCACTAATCAATCTACCCTTAATGAAAGCATACTGGTTTTGACTAATGATACTAGGAAGCACTTCTCTAAGTCTGTTTGCTAGGACCTTAGCAATACACTTATACAATATATTGCAGCATGAAATCGGTCTAAACTGCTTCATACAATCAGCATTCTGTACTTTAGGGATTAAGGCAAGGTAAGTAGAGTTTACCTCTGAGAGAAGTTTCCCTGTTCTGAAAAAATCCAGTACTGCATCAGTGATGTCATTTCCCAAAATCTCCCAGTTATGCTTGAAAAATCTGGTTGTGAAGCCATCTGGACCAGGGGATTTATCCCCATCCATAGAGAATAGGGCTGTTTTAACTTCTTCTCTGGTGACTAGACAGCAAAGAGAATCTGCTTGATCAGAGGTAAGAAAGTTGACTAGAAGCTGAGAGATCAGCTCACTGTTTACCCTCTAAACATCTGGATTCTTAGTGCCTAATAGCTTCTGATAAAAACTCACTGCTTCCCCACTCATTTCCTTGGCATCAGTTAGAACAGTTCCATCTTCTGAAATGAGTTTCTTGATAGTTGATCGAGCCTGGCGAGATTTTACAGAATTATGGAAAAAAGAGGTGTTTAAGTCTCCTGTTTTCACCCAAAGTTGTCTTGACTTCTGTCTATAAATTGCTTCCTCCTCCTTAAGGAGGCCAAGTAACCTTCCCTGACACTCATTTACTTGTTGGAAACTCTCAAGAGTAGGCTGCTGAAGAGCCTCTATCTGCAGTCCCTCCATTTCACCTTGAGCAAGACGAACCCTTTCAGAAATCTCTGAGTAAGAGGCTCTATTCAGCTTTTTCAGTTGCTTTTTTACTTCTTTCAATTTCTGATAAACAACAAACATAGGTGTCCCCCTGGTCTCCTTACCCCAGGCTTCTTTGACAATCTCAGCATAGTGAGGGTGGGTCTCCCAGCAGTTGAAATATTTGAAGGGCTTAGGTAAGGAAGTTATCTGAATGTCTGTGTTCATGAGCAAGCCACACTGGTCTGAAAGCCTTGGGGGAATAAGGCTTACTGCATAATTGGGGAATGCACTCAACCACCTAGAATTAACTAGGATCCTATATATCCTTCTAGCAATAGGATTCTCCACCTGCTTGTTAGTCCAAGAAAACCAAGGCCCCTCAAAAACACTTCCCTCCAATTCCATTCTAGTTATCCAGTCATCAAAATCAACCATACTCTGTGACTGAACTGGGTTGTTTGAGGCCTCAGAAGTGTTTCTTATTGCATTGAAGTCACCTAACACTATCCAAGGCAGATTGTTATCAGGCTGTAATATAGGATGATGATATAGACTTCGCCTAATCCCCTCCTCATTTGATCCATACACAAAAGTGATCCTGATAGGCTGATCTCCCCTGAGTTCACCATGTATAAACTGCTCTGATTTTTCTAGTACAATAAAATCCAAATCTCTTTTCCAGAATATCCATAACCTCCCCAGAACTGAGTATTCATAGTTATGTACACAGTCCCATCTACCAAACTTCAGATCAATTATCTCTTTAGATTTTTCTTCTTTCACCCTTGTTTCCAGGACTCCAAAAACATCCACATTCTCTCTACCTACCACTTCCAAAACCTGATTCTGCTTGCTGGGGTGATTAAATCCCCTAATGTTCCAAGCTAACACCTTCATTTCCTAGGTTTAGGTTTTGCAGGCCTACCTGGCCCTTTCTTACCTTGCTTACCCTTCCCTTTTCCACCACCTTCTAATACAGGAAAGTCCTCCAAATTATGAACTGGGCTGCTTACCATAATATTCCCAACCTCAAATGAGTCTACGGCTAGATTCTGATACCTATTAGCTACGGGGGTGATGGATGTCTCCCTTGCAGGGGGGTGACTTGTTCTACCATGGCTGTATGCAGTTCACCTTCTGATGGCAGCTCAACAGTGCCTACCCTTTGCCATTCAGATAGTACTCCTTGCTCAATCGATTTTACCAGATTAGCTACAGCCAGATTCAGGTTGTGGCAGGCAACTTCAGCAGACTCCTGAGCTTTGCCCTTTGAAGCCAGTATTGAATCCAAAATCATCTGACCAGCACTTCCAGTTACATTCTCCCTACCCTCAGTGACTTGATTTTGATCCTCAACCCTTACCTCTTCGACATTATCACACTGATGCCCAAACACCCGACATTTTTTACAGCCAACTGGTCTATTGCAGTATTCCAGGCTGACTTCAAAAGCCGGCTTATGATCAGGGACCAGTTTCAGAGTCTCAGGAAACATCGAGTCTATAGACATTTCAACACAGACTTTAGGGTATCCCATTCTTCTACCCAGCCTAGTCGATTGGTCAAACCACAGTGGCTTACCTATCATACTAGCTAGACGAGTCAGTATTCGACCAGTCGCAAACTCAACAGGAAGGTCTTGGATACAAATCCAAATAGGGATGGTGGAGTCACAATTTACAGCTCTGATGCCAGGAGACCACTGCCGAAGAAAACACATATCGTTGTTGAAGTGCCATGGACCACTGGTGAAGACCCAATCTGCAACTGTCGCGTTTGGAAATTGGAACAAAAAGAGCTGCTCACTGAACTTCGAAACCCTAACAGTGCCCGAATTGCCCCATAACCTGTTTGCCCAGCTCTGCAACTGCTTCACAGACGGAGTAGAATGGAGAAACTGTCCTACAAGACTGTTCTTCCACCGAGCTTCGCCTTCTTTCACTAGCTCCTCCGGGATCCTCAGGCCGCCATCGACGAGCTTCGGTTCGATATACAGCAGGCGATTTGCTTCAGCAATACCGAACAAATCAGCCCGCGATTGACCAATGGAGACCATCGGAGCTTGGCAATCGAACGGAGGAAGACGGCCGGAGAAAGGTGTCCGCTCCGATCGGGAAGCTCACGCGACGGAGAGCCGCCGGTGAATCAAGGATCGCAACGGCCTAGAGAGAGAAGCTAAGAGATTGAAGCTTATGTGTCAACTACCAAAAAATTGGTATTTTGGCCTCTAAATGCAGGACAGAAAGTTCAAGATGGCAGTGATGAAAGACTTTGATTCCGGAATTAGAGTGCTCGGTGGTACGATGGCAAAGGCAAGCCCATTGCAACTTCACTAGAGATTAATGATGGTGGATATTGCCAAACTGAATTCTGGACAACGTCCCTTTGCAAGAAGACCTATTGCACCAGATAAAGGTTTGTAAACCTAAAAGCTCAAATGAAAATTGGAACAAACAGTCAATCGAGACAGTAAAACAAAGGGTGATGAGACAAATGTTTATCAACCACACATTGAGCGCCAAATATTCGCCTGTTCAACAGCAGATGAAAAAACAAAAAATTTGAGCCGCTCCACTGAACGCAGAGCACCTCGACAAAGGAACAGTTAATGCAACCTACAAACGACTCGAACACAGGACTAGAATTCTCAAAAAGTACGCCACCGCCACCGCCTATCAAGCACCCAATTCTGAGAAATGGTACCTAATAACCAGGTACAAAGGCTTGAAGAAGGCACTCCGAAAGTTAACGAAGAGAACACTACATTCCCGCGACCACAACAATTATTCATAAGACACTTCAACTTTAAACCAAAATATCCAACCTGCACGGTTCACTTCTTCTTGGCAGCAGCCTTGGTGACCTTGGCACCAGTAGGATCCTTCTTCTCCACTGCCTTGATCACACCCACGGCAACAGTCTGCCTCATGTCCCTGACAGCAAACCTACCGAGAGGTGGGTACTCGGAGAAGGTCTCCACCACCATGGGCTTGGTCGGAATCATCTTCACGAACCCAGCATCACCATTCTTCAAGAACTTGGGCTCCTTCTCAATCTCCTTGCCAGATCGCCTGTCAATCTTGGTAGTAATCTCAGAGAACTTCACAGCAATATGGGAAGTGTGGCAGTCGAGCACTGGGGCATAACCGTTCCCAATCTGGCCAGGGTGGTTCATGATGATGACCTGGGAGGTGAAGTTAGCAGCCTCCTTTGCAGGGTCATCCTTGGAGTTCGAGGCAACAAACCCACGCTTGAGATCCTTGACAGCAACATTCTTGACATTGAACCCAACATTGTCACCAGGGAGAGCCTCCTGGAGGGCTTCATGGTGCATCTCAACTGACTTGACCTCAGTTGTCAGCCCAGTAGGACCAAAGGTAACAACCATACCAGGCTTGATGACACCTGTTTCCACACGACCCACTGGCACAGTTCCAATACCACCAATCTTGTACACGTCCTGGAGTGGGAGACGGAGTGGCTTGTCAGATGGCCTCTTGGGCTCGTTGATGTTGTCAAGAGCGTCAAGAAGGGTTGGGCCCTTGTACCAGTCGAGGTTCGTAGACCTCTCAATCATGTTGTCGCCCTCAAACCCAGAGATGGGAACGAATGGAACCTTGTCTGGGTTGTACCCAACCTTCTTCAAGTAGGATGAAACTTCCTTCACGATTTCATCATACCTAGCCTTCGAGTACTTGGGAGTGGTGGCATCCATCTACAGTAAACATCAATACAAAATTTAGTACGATATCCAAGTAGCATCAAGATTCAAGAATAGATAGTTAACAAGAGCAGCAAGAAGAGACTCGCTGACCTTGTTGCAGCAGCAGATCATCTGCTTGACACCAAGGGTGAAAGCAAGGAGAGCATGCTCACGAGTCTGTCCATCCTTGGAGATACCAGCCTCAAAACCACCAGTTGTAGAGTCGATGATGAGGACAGCACAATCAGCCTGGGATGTACCAGTAATCATGTTCTTGATGAAATCACGATGCCCAGGGGCATCGATGACTGTGCAGTAATACTTGGTGGTCTCAAACTTCCACAGGGCAATGTCAATGGTAATACCACGCTCACGCTCAGCCTTGAGCTTGTCAAGCACCCAGGCGTACTTGAATGACCTCTTGTTCATCTCAGCAGCTTCCTTCTCAAACCTCTCAATCACACGCTTGTCAATGCCTCCAAGCTTGTAGATCAAGTGTCCAGTTGTGGTTGACTTCCCAGAGTCAACATGGCCAATGACCACAATATTGATATGAACCTTTTCCTTACCCATTTTTATCTAACGAGGATAAAAAAACTGCAATTCATGAAAAAATAAAGTCAATCTACATCTCATATAACCACCAGATTATATGAAAACAGAAACAGATGCTTCATCAGACCGCCATCAGAATGATGTATACCAAAAATTCAATCATGAAACTCTATCCAGCCCATGACACCGCCAGAATAGACAATATTGCAACAGGAAGCCGTTCCTGTGATATTGACCCGACCGGATTTACATACAGACTTCTCCATGACAGAATTGAAGATTGCTTGATTGTTTCAATTACTAAAAATCAGATTCGTGGAGCAGAAGGACATAGCTAGATACGAAACGGAACGAAGATAAGAAAAACGCCTTTACTTTAGCTAACCGCAAACTATACGATTGGAAACACATGCACACAACGGCTACAGCCAAGCATCAGTGAAATTGATACTATATCGCACGGGAAAGCAACGTCTAGAATAGATCTGTAATACGGACGGAAAAGGAACCTGAAGATCCGAAACTTACTGCAGTAACGCAGAAGAAGAGCCTCTCCTTCTGTGGCCGGCGGTGACGAACTAAAGAGCGATTTGTGGTGCGGATGTGCTGTGTGCAGCTGCGAGAGAGGGGACTCAACTGAGAGAAACGCGCAGCTTTTAAAAGAATAGGAGAGGGGAGAAGTGGCACGGCGTAGTTAGGGTTTATCATCAACCGTTGGATTCTACGGGGAGATATCAACGACTGAGAAACGTCTGACGTTGCAAATGCCGCCTGCACTAAGTGGGATCATTTTGATTAGGGATTGGGGCAGGATACAATCCCTCGCCATCCCAGATTTTAAAAGAATAATTTGATTGAAAAGTATTCGGAATTTAAGATTATAAATTTTAAAAATCCTCAATCGTGGTTTTTTCTAAAAACTAGTAGCTATGATTCAAGCATAATTACACATGTTTTTATCTCATATTCTTGTGATGTTTTAGGTATTTACATCGATCGAGGTTCGATTTTACACTAGTTTTGTACATGTTTTAGCATGTTTCACGTCTTAGCGGATGAAATTGACCCCCGGAGCGAAATTCGAATGGAAGAGAGCGAGAATGGAGTGAAATTGACAAAAACGCAGAGATCACGGTCAAGGCGCAAACATCATGGGCGGGAGAACGTGAAGATGGAGGCCAGACCGTAAAGATGGGCAACTTCCATGAGGCTTTTCACGATTCGCGGGAAGGTCAATTGTCACGGCACAAGAATGTGATAATTTCCATCCGCCCGTGAAGACGATAAATGAACCGACGCGTTTTGGGTCGAGATCACGGGCAAGCTTATAGGATCACGGGCGTGATATATGACCGTTATAATCACCCTACTGGAGTTTATAAAGAGGAGTGAGCTTAAATCAAAGGAGGATAGTTCTAGAGTGAGATTGGCTTCTTCTTCTTAAACTAGAGAGAAATTCTCGAACCAAAGGAGAAATAAGAGAGTTTTTACCTAACCCAAGGCTTGAAGAGAGGAGATTTCTCCTCCAATGAGGCAATCCAAGCAACTAGAGGGGAAGAGAAGCAACTTATCATGGTTTTTCTATCCATATTTGTGGTATTCCACTTCTAAGTCATGAAGTAGTTCTACAATTCACTTGGGTATTGTGAACCCTAGTATAGAAATGTGATAGATTGTATGAATTGAATTTTATGTGTGTTGGGGTTGTGTTTAATATAATGTTTAAGGTATTTTTCATGATTCTTGAGTGTTGTTATTCATTTCTCAAAGTTAGGTCAAATTCACAAAGGTGGAAGAAATTCCTCTTTGGGCCAGAAGAAGCTAGATCTCTTGATTATTAAAAAAGCATGATTTCTTTGCCAATTAGGTAACCCCATATAGGGAAAATAAGGGAGGGCCTCAAACACCAAATTAGTGTCGTGAATTTATCGTGATAGGTTACTTTTTCGTCGTTCCGGATTAGCTTCTGAGTTAGTTTCCTAGCTTATTATGTCAATCCTTGATTAATCGACTAAGAGAGTGGGGTTTCTCCACTAATTGCATCCTCGTCACGGTATATGAACACACCTTTCCACACTAGAGTTCCATTCGGTTGACGGTCCATTATTCAGAAAAAGTCGTTTAGTGTTAATATAGATTTTCAATTTATCCATTATCGAGTGTGAATCTTGCTTGTCTTGGCTCGAGTTGTGTTTTGTGAAGTGTGTGCATGAGGTGTATAACCCGGAGAGGTCCGACACCTTTGGCCCCCACTAGACGAGAAAATCAACCGGACTGTCCAACTCTTGGCTTGGGAGAGAGATTTGAGGGAAGCAAGGGAAAGACCAACGGATTGGGGAAAACCACACGTTGGACTCGAAGGAGAAGTCAAAGTTGAATCGGAAGAAGAGGTTGAAGTTGAGAATCTTGAGATGGGGGACGAAGAAGACCACATAGATGGTGAACCGAGGACGATGGGCTATTACATGGCCCACGGGCGCGAATATTCAATTAAGCATCTTGCATCCACTCGTGGCCGCCAAAAAATTTGAGACAAAGCCCGGCTTCATTACATTGATCCAGAACAAGTGAACAACACAATTCCATGAACTAGAGAACGAATTTCCTCGAGAGAATGTCAAGAGGTTTCTGGAGTTAGCGGGAGGTTTGAAGATCAATGGTATACCCGAAGAGGCCATTAGGTTGAGGTTTTTCCCCTACTCTCTAAGTGGAAAATCACAATAATGGTTGAACAACAGGACATCCCTTTCGATAACTTTATGGGAAGATTTGCTCAACAAGTTCATGAACCGGTTTTGTCCACCTTTCAAAAGGCGAAATACCGGAAAAATATCACTCACTTCGCCCAAGAGGAGGACGAGACTTTGAGGGATGCTTGGGAGCGATACTCTAACTATTCTCCAGTGTCCACACCACGGGTTCGGAGAGCAGTTCCGGATCGAGACCTTTTACGATAGTCTCCTTTTAGAAGATTGCATTCTCATTGATTCATTGTGTGAAGGGAACATGCTCAAAAAGACTTCATCTGAGATGACCGTATTGTTTGAAGATATGGTCGCTAAGGGCTATGGTTGGGGGTTGCCAAGGCGTGGGAGGAGGACACGAGAGAAGGGAATACACTACACGGAGGCGGATCCTCCACTTACAATGAAGATTGATGAGTTGATCACGATGCTCATACATGACAAGAAGCAAGGGAAGAAGCCGGTTATGGTTTGTGATTGGTGTTCAAGTCCCAACCATGAGATTGCAGAGTGCCAACTTATGAAGGAAGCGAGAACTTCGGAGGAGCAAGTGAGCTTCTTTTTTTTTTTTTTTTTGGGTACTCCGTGAGCTTCATTTCTAATGTTAAGGGAATCAACAACAACAACCCTTATAGTAACACTTACAATCGGGGTTGGCACAATCATCCAAACTTTGCATAGTCTTCACCAACCAATCCAAGGCCACCCGGTTTTCAAGGACCAAAAGGGAACTATCAACCAAGGCCTCCTTTCATTCAACAAAGATCACAATTTCAAGGCTCAAACCTTCAGCAACAATTTCAATCACAAGGTAAACAAGGGTTCAAAAAACAACTCGATAAGGTTTCAAAACCTGAAGACCTAGTCACCATCTTTGTGAGTACAAGTTCTCCAAAGTTCTAAAATATTGAGCAATTCATGGAAATCACAACAAACAAGTTCACTTCAATTGTGGCGGGTCTAAGAAGTCATCAAGTGAGCCTTCAAAACTTGGAGACTCAATTTGGAAATCTTGTCGGGATCCTCACCGAGAGACCACAAGGAGTTTTGTCTTCCCAAACCGTTGCTAACCCTAAGGATCCAAGAGCCGAGGTGAATGCTATTCTATTAAGAAGTGGGAAGGTAACTCAAGATGTTGCGACTAAAGAGGTAAATGAAAAATAGAAGCCCCTCAGAAGGTCCATGAACAAGAACCTTCAGAAGGAAAAGGTGAAGAGGCTAAGAAGGCACCGCCGATGCCACCTCTAGTGGTTGAGTACAAGCCTCCACTCCCTCTTTCTACAAGAGTACAAAAGGATTGTTTGGAGGCGGAGTGTGGCAACTTTATGGAGATTCTCATGAATCGCAATGTCACGATTCCTTTCTTGGAAGCAATGGCATATATTCTGAGGTACGTGAAGTTCCTTAAGGGGATTTTTGCTAAGAAGCAGAAATTTGAAGACCTCGCCTCAGTCACTTGGGGCGAGGAGTGCTCCGCCATCATCCAAAACAAGTTGTTGAAGAAGAAACAAGATTTAGGTAGCTTCACTACACTACAAGAAAACAATCCTTTAATCACGGGAAATCCCGTGTTTGAAAGGGTGTTTCCCGTGTTTAATACTGTTAGTCATGGGAAAATTACCGTAATATATACCTCTGTGTCTAATTGTAAAGGTCACGGAAAATTTGCTCCATGACTAGTTATAAATCGTCACGGTATAATTTCCCATGATAATTTGTATCATATTCATCACGGTGAGCCCCATGAGTAATACCAAATCTTAGCACACAAACCATAAAAAAAGCAATTTAGAGACGGGATGTGCATCTTTTGAACATAGTATTTACCGTGACAAAATAGATTCCCATGACTAGATGACAATCATTAGCGGTGTATTTTGGTTGGTTTTCCCGTGTTTAGATACTAGCAATTGGTCACGGTATTTTTCTATGACTAATTATGAATCACTAACCACAATATTTTCTCATGTTTCTTAAGATATCGTATATTAATATATAATTGAAAATATCAAGTTTTATAGCATGAAATTCTATCATTATTAAAAATACAATTAGTTCAAATACATTTATTGATCAATGCTAATGAACATATAATTGAAAAGACTAATTATTGTAGCATAAAAGGTTGACGCTATAAAAATCAACTACAAATCCAATCAGTCATACGATTCTTTGGTCTACATTTCTACAAGATATTCTTGAGTAGCTGCAATATCCATAACTCCGAAATCTTCATGTCATTCTAGTCCTGACAAAACATAGTAAGAAATTTAAAATTAGATGCAATATTTCAAAAACTGAAACTTGTCAAGTGGTAGGCAAAAACTATATCAAGAGTGAAGAATCAAACTTTTAACTACTTAATAACATGCAATCAAAAGGACTAATTCTTCTAGCATACAGTTTCATGAGGTGTTCTAGATTCTCTAGCGATAAAGGTTTCTCTTTGTTTTGATCATTGAAACAAAACAACAATGCCCGTCTATATCATCTACCATAAAAATATAAATAAAAGAAGAGCAACTTGTTATGACGATGACCTTGTTGTCACCATAAGAGGAGCACAACAAATATACTTCAAATGCAACATAAAGATCTTGTATTTATCAAAACATCTGCAAAAACCAAAATTTCTTTGCATGTTCGGTTTAAACAAGCAAAACTCTCTTGAGCAAGGACTATGTTATGAACCTCAGAATTCTTCATTGGACCAAACTAAAATTCATCAAACTCCCCTTTGATGAATCATAGAACAAGACTAGAGTTTCCAGTAACAAGGTGGCGAAGGAGAACCTAAATCACATTAAAGTTCAGTTATAATACATATTATGATTCAAACTTTGAATAGGACACATGGTAACCTACTGCTTCTAGTGCTGCTAGTTGTAATGTTTCTGCTGTTGTTACAGTTGTAGTAAACCCAACAAAACCTGCCAAATAAATCAGAAAGTTGTAGTAAACGAAAAATTATAAGAACTTAGTACATGGTATAGACTTGCATTGGTTGTTGTTAGGGACACATTGGTCATTCAAAGTTCAATTAGAACACGGTAACATATTGTTTCAACTGTTGCTACTACAACTTCTACGACTGCTGGTTCTCTTGCTACTACTGCTAGCTATTGCTATGCTGCAATTATTACTGTTGCTGATATTGCTATTCTCTAACTAACACTAGCACCACATTGATAATAGAATATATGAGCAGAAAAAGCTGAAATCTTAAGTCTTTTGGAAATTAAACGTTCGAAATTTAGGATTGACTTGCTTTGAGATTTTTTTAGTTTTTACGTTCTTTTTTAAGAATAGCATTTCATCAAGAGGGATGCAGACAACACTGAACTATTTTCCTATTGACTAAGAGCAAGAAAGAATAAGAAGCATGCATCATTAACTGAAAATACTTTAAGCTCGTGTGTCAAGCCATATACTCAAGAGGCATTCCATGCCATTCGATGGAGTACATACACACCTCTCAAAATTTGATGTATTCGTTCACATTATCATATCAAGTGGCATTATTCAAACTCTGGAATTGGCTGATTCATAATGAAATAAATTAGCACTATTATACAACATACCTTGATCTTCTGAAACTGGTCGAGGAGATGATTTCAATCCTACTAATTTCCAATACACTGCATATCAGAAACACTTGTCCTCAAGACAAAACATAGGAGAAACACAAAATTCACATAATAAGAACACTTGTCCAACTACAATGTCACAATTGGACATAAATGAAAACAAATAGCATATACCAGCCATCTCAACAACTAGCATATACCAAAATCGAGATACCCACAAAATAGAAACAACCATGACTTGACTAAGGCATATAATCACGAAGAATCAAATGGAAACATAAGCTTCCCCTCGCCCTCAAACTTTGAGATCTGCTACATGCATCTTATATTCATTAAACTCTCCAAGCTGAACCAAAGTCATACATGAATCAAATCGGAGGTAATAGACTAGTTCTCTGAGCAACAAAATGGGAAGAAATGGATATACCAAGGAATTTCAGTCGAATCCATTGTTTAATGACAAAGATACTAACATACATTCTCCTTCAGAAAGCTAGTATGGTTATAACTAGGATCTTGCATCCCACTGTTCTTGCAGGGGCACCTGATGGATTGACTGGAAGTAAAAGCCTACTGTGAAGTCATCGTCAAAGTACCCCATTTCAAGAATTAGTTTTGAAGAAGGAACTGCAGGAAAAAAGGGTTATGAATGACTCACCACATGGTTCTTTGACCAAAAGTCAGGGTCTCGGCAGCTAAACATTGGGAGGACAGTCATCTTCATCCCCCCTAGGCACCTCCATTCAACAAATGGTTTTGCTTCACTGATTCCATACCCGCTTGTCCACATTACGGTCATCTGTTGCATCCAACATATAAAAGCACATAACAAAGATAAAAAAAAAATTGAGCGGTTGCGGAAAGAGGATGATTGCTTTTCCTTTATTTCGCCAGACGAGGGTAGACTGGTGCGTTTGGATTGGAGGACGTCACCCTATTTGAGACTGCAAGCAGCTTTGGCTGTTGAACAAGAAGAAATTAGAACAAGATCTCAGACTTATACACAAGGCCAAACTAAGCTGGATGCTTCAGGGATCATACATTAAACACACCATCAGTGAATAGAGCAAAGGGGAAGTGTGATCTGATGCAAGATATAGAGCATACCTTGAACTTGGTTTGATTGAGTATGGGAGCATCAGCGGTGGCTTTCAATTGGACGATTACTAAAACCCGAATCAGGGAAAACCCCACAATAAGTAGCACACAGAAACATAGTCAAATGGGAGAAAAAGGAAAAGCGAAGAGCTTTGATAAGTTCGTAAATGACAATGGGTTACCTTCTCATCGAGCAGGCAGACCTAACCACATGATCATTTTAAAGCAGAACTCTGCTGAAGAGAAGCGAAACAGCTAGTTAGTAAAGTCATACATGCGATTACTCAAAACCCCCCAATTGACCCAAAACAAAAACCCTAATTTTTTATTAACAAAAACAGTTAATCAAATATGAAAGATGAAATTGAGTATCAAAAGATGTTAGAAATCATTGTTGGGATCAAAATCATGTTCAATTGGAAGGAGAAAGGTTTAATCTGGAAAGAACTGAAAATCAGCAATTGGATCAGTTACAGAATGAAATCGAAACCAAACCACCCAATCTTCAGAAATATAAAGAGGAGTGAAAACCAACCCTTGATACCCATCTAGAAGAAGGGTTTGAGAATGGAAGAGGACAATGGTTGTAACTTGTCCCATGGAGAAGGGGCACTGAGGCAAAGGTTGTCGCTTGTGCAAGGGGGAGGCGATGGAAACTTGGATTTGAGAGGGCAGGGTTTGTGCATGAGTGTATTAATGGTTGGGTTGAGCAAAAAAAAGAAGTCGACGGAGCTGTTAAGGAGAGAAAGGCAGAGCGGGTACCAGAAGCCAGAAGGGGAGGGTTATCGGGGAAGAAGGGGGAACGACTATGCTTTCTTTTCCTATACTTGAGTGTTTATCTTGCAAAAACAAATAGAGGAAAAGCTAAACTTTTAGAATTGTGGAGCCATTTTCTCGAGCCAAAATTTTGGGATCGCGGGAGATCCAAAGTTTCAAGATTGGGGAGAGGGAAACAAGTGCGGGACATCTAAATTCCTAAAGCGGGAATTTTTGGATAAAACCAAAGGTCCCGATTCTTGAATTGTCTATTGAAAAGGGCGATAAAAAAACATGACTAACAATTAATCACGGGAAATGAAAAGTAAAAAACATGTAAATTAATTCCCGTGATTAGAATTGTGTAACTAATTACAGGAACATTCCCTATGACTATTAGTGCACTTATTAGTACGGAAAAATTTCTCGTGAATAAGATCCTGTGACTAGAAACATGTTTTCCTGTAGTGCTATCCCCCTTTGCATTGGAACATGTCATATAGATAAATCCTTGGCGGATTTAGGAGCAAGCATCAATGCCATGCCATATAAGTTTTACAAGAAGTCAAACCTAGGTGAATTAAAACCCACTAGGTTGAGTGTTACTTTGGGTGACCGTTTTGTGATTAATCCTAGAGGCATTATAGAGGACGTCCTAGTACGGGTGGGCACTTTTTATTATCCGATGAATTTCATTATCCTTGATATTAGCAAAAATGCGGATATGCCCCTTATCGTAGGATGCCCCTTCCTTGCCACCGCCAAGGCTCTAATCGATGTTAATGAGTACACATTCATCTTGGGAGATAATGAGGACCAAGTCACTTTTTCTATTGATCCTAAGGTTAACCATGATAATTTAAAGGGATGGATTCCAATGGTGTGTTTGTAAGTGGAGGTGAGCATTCCATGGCAAACCCCACTAATGCTCCTTTTGCTTTTGGCAATGTGAAGGAAGGTCCTAAGGTGGGTATTAAGCCTAAAGGGAAGAAAAAGAATGATTGGCGTGATAAAATGAACCGTGTTTTGACTCGAAAGAAGGAGAAGGGCAAGGCAAAGGCAAAGCCAAGTGGCCAAAAGAGCCACCATTCTGAGTTGGAGACTGGAGGTGATGAGCCTCGTCCCGAAGGTGCATCGGGTCCACTCTAGGAGGCTTCATGCTCGCTAGCATGATGGTCTGAACGGTCAAGCTAAGGACATAAAATAACCGCTTGTTGAGAGGCAACCCAACGTCGGTTCGTATTTATTTTCCTAATTTTTCTCTTTTTGTTTGAGTGTTTGAGTCAAATGGGTGAGTTTTGAATGATCATCGTGCCACGATTTATGTGTTTGAATGCTTGAATGATTCGTGATTGAGTTAGAGGCACGATTGAATCTATTGAGTCTTGAGAGTTGTGGATTTGCCTGTTCTATGATTATCACGATTTTAGTGATATTATCACGATCGTCATACCATGATAATGTTAAGCAGAGCGTGATGTTGACTAGC
Source organism: Linum trigynum (assembly GCA_964030455.1). Lineage (NCBI taxonomy): Eukaryota > Viridiplantae > Streptophyta > Magnoliopsida > Malpighiales > Linaceae > Linum > Linum trigynum. The sequence continues at coordinate 9,214,021 of OZ034821.1, forward strand.
ATTTTTTACGATTTGCAGACATCACGAAGGGAAATTATCACGGGCAAGTGCACGTGATGTCAGACCAATCGTGATGTCGGCCCAAAACTCACCGTTTTTTGTCGAGATCATGCCCGCAGAGTTATTATCACGGTCAGTCGGTCGTGATAGACTCCCGCGCGTGATCCTTGATCTCGGGCTATATAAACCGATCGTGAACCCTTTTCTTCACAATACATTTTTGCTAGAATCCTCTGAATCTATCGCCGAAAAACATCGCCTCCGATGGTTTTTCGGCAATTTGATCCACTTCCAGGCCGTCCAATCCCAATCCCAAGACCAAACACATACTCACACTCCCTAAGCCAAGGCGCACCTTCGCCGAGCTTTTGGTGGAGATTTTCGGTCAATTTTTTACTCCTTTTCATTCTCCTCAGCTTCCTCACTAATCCTAGATGAGTCTCCATGTGTTTTTCATCTTTTACTTGTTCAATTTTGAAGAATTCGAATTAGGGTTTTTAGGTGAGGAGAATTGGAGTTTTTGCATGAATGATTGAAATTGAACGTGGGAGTTGATGAAATATGATAAATGGCATGTTGCTAGAATATTAGATTGGATTCTTTTGACTTTGTTGGCTTTATTTGGCATGTTTTGGTAATTGAATTGAGTAATGCCCACCAAGTGTTTGCTTAATTGTCTATCCTTTATACAATTTTGCGCATGTTGAATGGTGGTCATCAAGGCATGATCTAGGATTGTAATTGCATCATTGATGATTTATGAAACACCTAGTTTCATGCCTCAGTGTACCCTGTGGGTGTTTGAACCTAATTGTTTATAAACCAAGCTTGTGAATGGCCTATGAGGGCATCTTGCCAATGTGGAATCTTAAGTGTGGGGAGTTAGCTTTCTCCCCATTGTGCTTTGTCTAATGAATGTTTCCATGTATGGTGTGTGTCTTTTGATGCTTTTGCATGATGGTTTACCCTAACCACCCATACATTCACTATCTGGTGAATCACCCGAAGTACGGAGACAGGTTCGAGACTTGGCGTTACATCGATATCTAACCCCACTAGAGCTTGGACTTTGACATGTTTAACATGTTCAGGTGGCAATCCATGATCTCCGGAGCAATAGCCCATCCTCTGTGGCGCAACCTCCTCACCATCAATGAGCTCATATACCACGAACTCTGTGTGGAGTTCTATGCCACATTCATCCATGAGGTGTCAAAGTGGTGACGCAACCGACCCTTCGTGGAGTTCATGCTTGGAGGAGTGCACCACACCGTAGGATACAACACCTTGGCACATGCTATAGGCCTCGACATCAGCATCATGACGATGGCTGAGAGCGAGTACACCCTGGAGGTTAACCCATGACAGGTGTACAAGGTGATCTACATCCCGGAGGATAGAGATCATCCATGAATTGTTTGTCCTAGGTCCAAAACTTGGCATGATCATGGCTTGAGCTTGTACTCGCATCGATAGTAATAGGGGATACCTTAGAAAAATGGTTGACCTTGTAAGCTGCTAAATGATCTAGGAAATCCACTGCCGATGATGGTGGATGCACGTTGCTATGAAGGTTTGAGATTTGCGTTGGCTTAAGTCAGGTTTGCTTAGGGACAAGCAAATAGTTAAGTGTGGGGGGATTTGATAACTCGATATTTGCACATGTTTTCATCACTATTCTTAGACTATTTGAGGGTCGATCCTCGCATTTTAAGTCGATTTCACGCTAGGTTATGCTTCTATGTCGTATTTTTGGACCTAGATCGGAAAGGAAAGCTTGGGAGCGAGTTTCAGGTCAAAATCGGCGAGTGGATGATAAGTGGAGCTCGAGGATCAAAATCCACGGTCAGATCAACTCACCCCCGACGGGGGATATGCATCATAGGTCGTTGAAGTCGATTAGAACAACCCCCTATGGAGAGCCTCTAATCCCCGATTGGGGATTCTAATTTGAGACTAGGAAAATCGTCTTCGAGACTAAGTGGCGATGCTCCATTTTGGTTAAATCCCTAGTCTGGCCTCTAATTACCCGACCGGGGAATTAGACCGGGGATGCCCAACTCGGGCTATTACAAGCAGAACACGGGAAATTGGACGGGCATTCGATTTTGGAGCTGAAAAAACATAGTTTTAGACAGAGAAAGTGACGAAGAGCGAACGTTGAGTGCCCTAGATCAAGTCTCCTCATTATTGGAGCTCGATTCAAGTCTCGAGGGATCACGTTGAGAACCCGAAGCAAATTTCTTTCAAGAAGAGTTGTATGAACCATTTGTCATGATTGATTGATTATCTTTAATCCAATTGAGGCAATGATTCAGAATTATTTGAATCCTAATTAAATTTTTGTGATTCATGCTTTGACCTAAAATGACAGTCTTTGCATATATTGATAGAGCATCCTGAAATAAAAGAAATGAATCGACTACTATAATTGAGTAGTCGATTCACTTCTCTACCTTGACATCAATATCAAACCCGATACTTATTAATTGGGTTGTTAAAAATGCTGATGACCTACCCAACCGACCCATGCACACCATAGCTACTATGACACCACTAGTGATGGCAACGGGTCAAGGTTGGGGCGGGTACCCCTAAACCCGTGACCTGACCTGCCATTCTGTCCATTGCCCCGACCTACCCCGCGCCCCGCAACGGGTCGTCACTTTCTGACCCAGGCAGCGCCCCGCACGGGGCGGGTAAAACCCGCCCTGCCCCATCTTCAGTTCTCACCTATAACTTTTCAACATCATTCATCATATAGGCTATAGTTGCATATATGTAATCCTATAAAACATAAATAAAGAAACTCCACGTGCTCAAATATCATCCATAACTCACAAAATGAATTCTGGTTCCAACATTCCAATAACAAAAAAACAAACTTCCCAACATATCCAATTCCCAATCATCCAAAATAAACTCTCAGACCTCCTCTAAGAACTAAAATCCGAATCCAAAAAGAGTTTGCATAAACCATAAGAATCCAAAATAACATAATAAAAGCTTTCAACTGAAGAGTCTGGAAACTCCAAACTAAATACAGCAAGCAGCAACAGCAGGCAGCAAGCGTTCCTCAACCTTCCTCAAGTCTCTAGAACAGCAACATCTCCTCTCCCCTAACTTTTAGTACCATTAACCTGCGCCTTTGTATGCATAAAACATGAATAATGGCGAGTTAATGAGGTATTAGTAATGTTAAGTTGCTGTCAAACTTGCAATTCACAAAAAACAATCCACATAATGATCGATGAAGAAACCATAGTCCACAATGAACAAACCAAGCTACTGCTACCTAACTGTTGGCATTCTTTCGTTACTGTAACTATCAGTTGCTGCCTAATGCATTCTTTGGTTTGATATCATCTTCCAAATAAATATCCAGCTCTGACCTCACAGGTTTTCTTTTCTTCCGGGAAGCATATAAGTCGAATTTGCTGGTTAATGACCCCCCAACACTTGCCCCTGTTTGTGGGCAGCTCACCTGACCACCATCATTCTATTGTTCTTTCTCCCTTTCCTCCTCTTCATACTCTTCCACAAACTTACGACATAAACCAAGTATCCTCTCCACCTCGAGGTCACTATTCTGACCATAAATCTCAGGAAAATAACAGTCCAACACATCAAACTTGTAGCGAGGATCCAGAATAGCTGCCACCGCCATCAAAACATGAACATCTGACCAATATTTCTCATACTTCACTAGCATATCAGCAGCCATATTCTCAATCCTCTCTATCCCACAAACACGCCATTGATCTAAAGCAACTTTGATCTCACAAACCACAGGAAAGCACAAATTTGCAGTGGGATACTTGGTACCAGAAAAGAGATTAGTGGCTTTGTAGAACATCTCTAGCCTAGTACAGATTTCTTTGGTCAAACTCCAATCTAGTTCACTAGGCAAGCACTTGTACTTTGGTTCACGATGCTTTAAGCGATTAAACACATCCTTATACTCCAAGGCCGTGTTCAACATCAAAAAAGTTGAATTCCACCGGGTTTCACAATCAAGGAGGAGCTTCTTACCGGTTTGATTACGAAGTTGGCGAGCTGTCTCCTCAAATTTTTCCCATCTCTTTGGTGTCCCCATCCAAAACTGAACGCTATCTCTTATCTTCTGTATGCCTTCACCAATCACTTTCATACCTTCCTTCACAATAAGGTTCAGAATATGCGCGCAGCAGCACATATGAATCATGCTTCCGTTGCTTAACATAGAATCCATGGGAAGCTTCTCTACCAAACTAGTGATCATCGCATCATTTGTAGAGCAGTTATCGCAGTAATTGCTGATAACTTATAGTCGAGATTCCAATCCAGTAAGCATTGCAGCAAAACATCACAAAGAACTTCACTCGTGTGGGGGGAGGGGACATAAATGAACCTGGAAATAGACAATGAGCTCACAAACATATTACATTTATAGAGACCAATTTATAAAACTAAGAAGAAACAAAAAGAGAACAACAGATTGTTGGAGGCAACGAGACCAGGTTAGGAAGAAGCATATGTTAACACTGAAATAAAAAGCAAGGAAGAAAGTGAAATAAAAGGCAAGGAAGAAGCATATGTTAACAAGCATCGGTGGCTATCAGTATTTATTCATATGAATCATCTAATTAACTCAAAGTAAACAGGGGATTTTTACTCCATGCATATTAACATTTAATTAGCATCAGTAGCACCATATGAATCATCTAATTAACTCAAAGTAAGCATCTGAAACTATTCATGAACAACCATAGCAACGTGGAATTCTTAGGTAAACAGCCCAGAAAAATTGCAGGTTAACTCAATGTGAAAGGATTTACTCCATAACATAGACCGAGAATATACCTGATAATTCGACTTTCCAAACTCCAGTTGTTGTTGACATAATGTGCTGTGATTGCCATGAATCCCTTCTTCTGTGAAGATGTCCACATGTCTGTAGTTATTGCAACACGACCTTCATTCCTCTCCAGCAGCTTCATTATAGCTTGCTTCTCAAGATCATATATGACAAAACAATCTTTCTTGATTGTGTTTCTGGTCACCATCTTGAAACATGGGTTAAGACTAGTGCAAAAGCTCCTGAAACCTTCATGATCTACTATCGTCAGAGGGTATTCATGCTTGATTATAGCTTTAGCCAGCTCTTTTCGAGAAGCCTCTTGATTGAAATTAAAAGGCGTCAGCTGAAACTTTTCCTTGGTCAGATTGCCTTGCAGAACTTGTTGTCGAATATCGGCAGGCCGAGGCACTTTAGGACACCTTTCATGATGATTTTTCAGATGATTTGTTCCTTGCTTCGGGTCTCCAAGAAGCTTCTTCTTGCAGTATTTGCACTCGGCTTTGAGCTGGTCGCCAACAGTTAATTTGTTGTAGTGTTCCCACCACTTAGAGAACACTTTTCCAGCCGTCCCGCCCTTGCGCTTCTCACCAGTATTTGCATTTTGAGGGGGAACGGGGACATTTTCAACTTCAGCAGCAACAGGTATAACAGCAGGTACAACTTCAGCCTGAGTTGAATCCATATTTGCAATGGTTCCACCAGGTTGTGATCCCTCGGCCATGTCCTGTACGATCAGCAAAAAACCCAATAATTACCAACATGAATAGCGACATCCAACAATGAATCCATCCACTATACCTAATTACTCTCGTTTCTCATTTCTAAACAAGCATAGCGGCAACCAAAAATAAATCCTAAATACACAAGCATAAGCTGCAGACTGCAGTCAACAAGAAGACCCTCGTTCTTTTGTTTCTTTACCCTTGTTCTTGTTCATTATTTTCAGCATGAGTTCAGATTCTAAGGAATTAAACTATAAATATCAAAAGCATAGCAGCAGCCAACAGTGGACTCTATAGGCTTGACGTTGCTTCCTTTAAATTTAGTGTAATCACATTAGAATAAGAAATAGCAGCATCTAATCATGAATCCGAATAAAACACAAGCATAAATAGCAGTCAACCCTCTGTTCTGTTAGAATTCAGCAGTCGCTATTGATTAAGAATCCATTATCCATATAATAAACAAGCATCGGCAGCCGACAACAAGAACACCCTCTATGCACTCAGCATGGTGATTAAGAATCGAACAAATAGAGTATGAAACATACTTTCAAAGATAGATACCTTCAAAGACAGAGAATAGATGGCACTGGCACAACACCCTTGAATTGGATAGCAGAGGTGAGACGATTGAGGAATCAACTCCGAATCTCCGATGGTGGCAAAGAATTTGGACGGTGAGGAAGATGAAGCTTTCGGTGGTTGTGAGGGGGATATTAAATAGGAAGTATAACCCTAGGCCATAATGCCAAAACCCAATTGTTCCTCCCATCTTATTCTCGAAAGTTGAGGGAATCCCAGATTTGGGATTGGAAATCATCGAAATTGCAGGGATACGAGGATCCCTATCATTGATGGATGGCAAATTTATCGATGGAAGGAGTGGAGTTAAATGGAAGGAGGCCGGAGGGATTGAAATCGATTAATAAGGTAGGAATTGGAACCTTACGGCAGGGATACGCAGAGGTCGGGGCGGGTCGGGACGGGGCGGGTGAGGCATGATACCCATACCTGTTCCGTTCTGTTCACGGGTCGGGTCGCTACCCGCCCTGTTCTGCCACGGCTCGGGTTTAACCCGCCCCGGTACGGGTCGGGTCGGGGAATACCCGCCGGGGCGGGCCATGACTGCCATCACTAGACACCACATTCGGTCCCTAGCCGGTTAAAGGCTGACCCCAGCTTACGGAACGGACCGGCACCATCTGCCAATCCCCGTACCCGACGGTCAAATAGACGACATCGGATCCCTTCGATCTCCCAAGAATCCAACGGCTAGCAATAAACCCTAACTCCGTTGGCCCCGGCTACCATCTGCCACTCTTTAAAAGCCGCGCGTTTCTCTCATCCGTGTCTGTCCCCTCCGTCGCCACACAAATTCAGCTGCTCATCGTCTCGGGAATTCGTGTCAACAATCGCCCTCTTGTCAACGCCGGCTAGAGAAGGATAACTTCTTCATCTGCGGTAAGTATCCGATCTCCCTTTACCCTTCGTTCCCATGTTCTTACGATCTACTCCACACCTTTGTTCTCTATGCATGAGCAATTATGGCACTATATGTTCCCTTGCTTGCGTGCTTAGCGAAGCTTGTTTGTGATTTAGATCGTCCCTTAATCGGAGTCTTTGCGCTATCGCTTCCTACCACTGTCTCGTTCTTGTAGTCCGTTGTTTGGTTTAGTTATGTCCATCTGCCTGCGTGAATATATTTCCTGAATTAAACCAAGGCTTGCTGATAATCACAATTCGACCTATGTATGGATCATAAACTTGTCAATTGACTTGTTTACGTCTTCAGATATGGTGGTGTTTGTGTTTTCATATTGACGTGGTGCCTTGTTGCGTTGGATTCTATCGTTTTATTCGTGAGAATCATAGTGCTCGTAATTTTGTGCTGATGTTAAGTTGCATTCTTCCTGCAGTTGTACTTAAGTTCAGAATGGGTAAAGAAAAGGTTCACATCAACATTGTGGTCATTGGCCATGTCGACTCTGGGAAGTCAACCACCACCGGCCACTTGATCTACAAGCTTGGAGGTATTGACAAGCGTGTGATCGAGAGGTTCGAGAAGGAAGCAGCTGAGATGAACAAGAGATCATTCAAGTATGCCTGGGTGCTTGACAAGCTGAAGGCCGAGCGTGAGCGTGGTATCACCATTGATATTGCCCTGTGGAAGTTCGAGACAACCAAGTACTACTGCACAGTCATTGATGCCCCTGGGCATCGTGATTTCATCAAGAACATGATTACTGGTACCTCCCAGGCTGATTGTGCTGTCCTCATCATTGACTCTACCACTGGTGGTTTTGAGGCTGGTATTTCCAAGGATGGACAGACCCGTGAGCATGCTCTCCTTGCTTTCACCCTTGGTGTCAAGCAGATGATCTGCTGCTGCAACAAGGTCAGCGAGTCTCTTCTTGCTGCTCTTGTTAACTATCTATTCTTGAATCTTGATGCTACTTGGATATCGTACTAAATTTTGTATTGATGTTTACTGCAGATGGATGCCACCACCCCCAAGTACTCGAAGGCTAGGTATGATGAAATTGTGAAGGAAGTTTCATCCTACTTGAAGAAGGTTGGGTACAACCCAGACAAGGTCCCGTTCGTTCCCATCTCTGGGTTTGAGGGAGACAACATGATTGAGAGGTCAACCAACCTGGACTGGTACAAGGGCCCAACCCTTCTCGATGCTCTTGACAACATCAATGAGCCCAAGAGGCCCTCGGACAAGCCCCTCCGTCTCCCACTTCAGGATGTGTACAAGATTGGTGGTATTGGAACTGTGCCAGTGGGCCGTGTGGAAACAGGTGTCATCAAGCCTGGTATGGTTGTTACCTTTGGTCCCACTGGACTGACAACTGAGGTGAAGTCGGTTGAGATGCACCATGAAGCTCTCCAGGAGGCTCTCCCTGGTGACAATGTTGGGTTCAACGTGAAGAATGTTGCTGTCAAGGATCTCAAGCGTGGGTTCGTTGCCTCGAACTCCAAGGATGACCCTGCAAAGGAGGCTGCTAACTTCACCTCCCAGGTCATCATCATGAACCACCCTGGCCAGATTGGGAACGGTTATGCCCCAGTGCTCGACTGCCACACTTCCCATATTGCTGTGAAGTTCTCTGAGATCACAACCAAGATTGACAGGCGATCTGGCAAGGAGATTGAGAAGGAGCCCAAGTTCTTGAAGAATGGTGATGCTGGGTTCGTGAAGATGATTCCGACCAAGCCCATGGTGGTGGAGACCTTCTCCGAGTACCCACCTCTCGGTAGATTTGCCGTGAGGGACATGAGGCAGACTGTTGCGGTTGGTGTCATAAAGGCCGTGGAGAAGAAGGATCCTACTGGTGCGAAGGTCACCAAGGCTGCCGCCAAGAAGAAGTGAGGCAGGGTTTTATTTACTTTTGTCAATGTGGACATTGTCGTTGGGTGTTTCTGCTGGGTGCCCTTTGTTAGAATTTATTCTGGGAACATGGTGTGGCTGTAGTAGGATGGAGTGGCTGTTTGTTTAGTAATGTTTTTCAATTTCCCTGTCAGAGATGCTCTCTCGATCTGCCCCTGAGAGCGAGTGGCTCAACAGTTTTGCCCTTTTTTTGCAACGAATAGTTCATATCCGGGCTAGAAATTTTCGTGTTTTGAAAATCTCCCGTGCGTATCAGTACGAACTTTACAGCAGTTACTTTGGTTGCATTGTCATACTCATACATCGTAACTGCCTAACTGGCAATGTGCTTTCTTTAACTTAAGGAAATCGACCGAACTGACCCAGTGACCCTTCCAATCTGCATTGTACTCTGAAAAAGCACAGCAGTGATTTGCCACCATCTAGTATGAGCTTTGCTTGTCTGCTGACGATATGATTGCAATAGCCACTGTTAGAAGGATTCAGAGTTCAAGAGCAGGGTTGTGTATGATCGAGTAGTAGATAGTACTGATTGACTTCTCCCCTGGAAAACTGGATGTACCATTCGAACGAATGTAGAATGGCTAACAGGGAGATACTTAGGATCCAATATGATGCAAAGCTGAAAGATTTTGCTCTCCTTGTGTTTCAAGTTTCAACCCTGCTCTGAGATTTCGGCCAAAAAACTCCTATCAGTTCTATCATTTCTGGTAGTGCAAGAAGTTACACTGGACCACCCTGTCCAATGGGTGGCGCGACTGGTGAGTAATAGGCCTCTACCACACTCTTCCGGAAAAAATTACAACTCTTTGTCAATGTCACTGTCATTCTCTTTTTCCGCTGCAGCCTTCTCAGCCTTCTCTGCTTCTTCCAAAACAAACGCTTTGAGCGAATCTACATCCCTTTTCCCTGCATTTTATTCAAAGTACAAAGTCAACACAGGAAACAGTCCTACACAATGACTGTCTATATCCTTACGCTCGAATGTTCAAGTATTTGTAATGGTTTGATTGGATTATAAACTTGTAAACATATGTCCTAGCTGGAGTGCGACAGCACAGACACAATACCGAGCAAAATCTTCACGAGTGGAGGGCAAAAACAATTTGCAGCAATAGGTTAATGCTCCAAGACATGTCTTTCCCTTTTTACACAGCACAAGTCAGAGATTTCCCATTGTTTTGAAATGGATGCCAACACTTATCCAAACCAGCCCCCTCCCTTATGAATCATTGCAGAAAGCTCTACAAGGACAATTCATATAAGTTGACTGCTTAACTTCAAACAGAGACCGGTTTTCCCCACATACTTCATTTATCTATGTTGAAGTAGGCTCGAACACAGCATGAGACAGTCCTATGGAGATTCTGCACTACCAATAGAAAATCCATTCCCTTGCCCTATAATAGCCTAGGATATCCTATAATATCTTCTTACTAAAGCTATACTGATCAATTTTGACTATTGTTACCACCCTATGATATTTCTGCATAGTGCATACAGCCATTTACCCAGCCAATGTCGTATATCTACACTTTACATGTCCATCCATCGCATTCATATAAGACTTCTACCAATAAGCTCCCCTAGAAAAAAAACAGAGCTCTACCAATGAGCACTTAAAACAAAGCTGCTCTATATGTTGAACATAATGGATGTACGAAATCTGGAATGAACAATATATATCACATATTTCTTTAATCTGCCTGATGAATAGCTGAATCATGCCACACAAATATAGGAAAAGCTGCTCTATGACATGCTCCAAATGAATAAGGAAAGCAGAAATTTTGCACAGGCCAACAAAATGTTAGTAGGGAACTCCAACTTACAAATTATAACCCTCCAATGCAGAAAATAATGATCTGCCACACAATTTTCATCAAATTGCTTCAGATTTTAGTTATACCTTGGTATTTGGCAACTTCTTCTCCTTCATAGAAAACCTTAAATGTTGGGTATGAGTGGATGTCCACTTTCGAGCACACTGATTTGCTTGCTCCACAATCAACTTCGCCAACCTCTATCTCATCTTGGCCTTCCATTGCCTTCCCTAAGTCTTCCCATAGTGTGCCCAGATTCTTGCTGAACCCACAACAGGATTTGTTTATGTAAACACATCAAGGACTTGACCTAGACTGGTGAATGCTATTACTCATCTACTTACCAATGTTTGCACCAAGGAACACAAAACTTGACAAACCACGCAGTATCTTTCTCCTTCACCTGAGAGACACAAAAAAAAAAAAAAAAAAAAAAAAAATTGAACAGTCACTAACCTGTACGGTCATCGTTCAAGTCCAAAGTTACTTCTTTGCTTTGCAGCAACAAAGACTACTGTCCCATAATAAACTAAACGAACATAGTGTTTCATTTCTCAATATCAAAACTAGTAGATGCATGTTAGATAAAAAATTAAAAATAAACTAGTAGATGCATTTAAGACTTCTGATATCAAAGAGAACTGCACTGAACTTCGCTTATCTGGCTTTTGATCCAAGCTTCAAGCCTTTTTTGTACTAAAGCAAAATGATTCCGGACGATAAGGAAACTAGAGATAACTTGTTAAAACGTATTCCAAGCCAAAACAGGCAGTACTAACGCCAAACACAGACCAGGCTTTTTACTTCCTCATTTAAAAATCCTATCCAGAAACAGTTATATGTCAGCAATCAAAACCCTAGTTGCAGCAATAAACGGGCAAGCTTATGATTAAGTGAAACTCATCTCGCAGAAAGACGCAAAAGTTCTCGCCTTTAGGGATTAACAGATGCCAAAGATATCTAGTTCAGTCAATCTGATGAAAGAAGAAGAACCCTGAACCCTAGTTCGTAGAAGGATGCAAATCGTAAAATGAAATTGTCTTTCAATTAGGGGAAGACGGTGGATGTACCTTGTCGGAGAAGGTCTCAGGGGTTAGGGTAATAACTTCGGGTTGAGTCGGCGAAACGAGAAGTAGAAGCAGAAACGCAGATAGAGCAAGAGAACGATTTAGGTTTCCCATAACTCGCTGACGCTTTCCGAGGAATGGCGGCGGCGATCGCTGCTGCGGCACACGAGTTTCAGGCGAGATCATATGATAGATTATCGGCCCAAGTTTCCATTGGTACCATTTAAGTTTGAGAATTGGAGCAGATATACTATTTTAGTTTGAATACAGCATTCCTCAAAATGTGCATCCATCTAGTTTTCCACCAAACCCAAAATTTTAATTACTTTTTGGTACCTAATAATTTTAAAAACATCCAAAACTATATTTTAACAAGTTTTTATCTAATATCGAAATTAAAAACCTTCTAAACATAATATTTCTAAAATGACTAATCAAAATTGTCAATAAAATAGATAAATTAGTAAAAATAATAAACAAATATCAAGAAGAAGAATAAATATATAGAATATAATAATAAATATTTAAAATCAATATTAGAAGATCTATTTAAATCGCTAATCCAATTAGAAGTACTATTAAAAATAGTTAAAATAGAACCTCATCGATCATTAACATATCAAGACCAAAGAAGGATAAATGAAACACAGTCAGAAAGAATTAAACATATTCCAGTAATTGAAGAAAAAACACCTCGTTGGTCGCTGCAAGACAGATACTAAACAAGGGAAGCCTATTGTATCTAAAAGAGACCCATACAATTTATAACGAAAAGAGAACGTAAGTAACCAAGTAATAAATAAATAAAATCTACAACATTTCGTAACAAATCTAGAAAAGAAAATACGACTATAGGAAGAGAATTAGAATTAGTAATTTTAATTAATATGGAAGATCTAAAATAAAATATCAGAAAATTACAAGGATATTTAACATAGAAAATTATACAACATCAACATAATGTACGAGAATTAAATATAATATCCTCAAATTATTTATATCGATATAAAATTCACAAGATATATTTGCTTCAACAAATTATTCAATTATTATAACATATAATGGTAATTGAAAATACTTATAATGATAATTGATTCTACATTTCCTATTCAAAAATTGGTTTGGTAACAAAATCTTCAAAAGAGGATTCCAAGTAAACAGAATTATAGGATATATTTGCTTTAGAGAATAATTCAATATTAGAAAACATAATGATAATTGAAACTACTTATAATGATAGTTGATTCTAATTTTCTATTCAAAAATTAATTTGGTATCAAGTCTTCAAAAGAGGATACCAACTAAATAATAAAAATTGATGTTTTTCATAAGTCAAAAATGATTTTTACAATAAGAAAAGTAGAATGACCAATTAAGAAATTTAGAAAATAGAATATTCCAAGAATATTCTGATAACTTTAACGGAATGCACCTAACATGAAACTTAAGTGGTACCGGGTAAACCACATATAGTATTTTCTTGTAGCAGTTTCAATCCATAAGGGAGTGCGGCCACAACAGGCAGCATTCCATTGTGGCCAGACATAGTAGAAACCAGTGTGCTCCTAATTAGCAAAAATTGTGCCGCCAACCGGAGATCGACAACCACCGTACCACCTGGCAGCTGAAGCTGAAGCGGTGAAAGACAATTCAACCACGTGTACTTCTCGACGGCCACGGTGGCAGCTCTTTTTGCCCAGGCGGTAACTCAGGCTAGCCACTGGTATCACTGAGACATGAGATGTTTTTAGCTAACCTGCCATCACATTCCACATCGTTGCTAACCTGTATATGCATTGGAAATGTTTTCAAGCTAACCTGCATTGTTCAGTAAGTGTCACACAAGGAAGCAATTTCAGAACAAAAACCAGCGGGAAGTTTGAATGTAGTAGTCCATAAATTGGTTGCAGCGGTGAAAAGAACTCAGGTGGCGGGAGTCAACGCTCAAATCCAGCGGGAACCAACGTTCAACTCCAGCGGGACCACCGGTCACCTCTCCCTTTGACTTTAGATTTTATTCTGTTAAATACCACCATTGTTTTAATCAGTTCCTTCCAAATCTCACGCTTTACTTCCTTCATCTCTCTGAAGTAATCTTCCCCAGACTCCCCGTGTCCCCTCTTGGCTCATCCCCAGAGTAACAATCAACTCCATTACCCTCAGGCTATGAAAAATGATCCCAGAAGGTAACTTCCGTCTGTGGAAAGAAGACTCTACCCTCGGACATCGATCATGGTACAGCAAGTCAAACAACTCCGCTGCATCTCCGACAGGTCGCCGGAATTCACCCTTCTTTTCCGAGGACCACCGCCAACTGCAAATCATAATCAATGCATTAATGGTCAGAAGTATTGCAGACTTACCGTTTAGCGGTTACAGAGTCCCAAACTCTAAATTGGCTTTCGCCTGAAAAGCCATAATTGGGCTTTCAAATCGTCTAATTTATGACGAGTTAGAGCTATTTAGAGCTCCAAAAAACAGAGCAATATGTGATCTGTGCATCACTCATAATGAAAGGCGAAATGTAAGGGGAAATTCATACCAAAGCACAATCAAAGGGCACATTAAAGGCTGGCTACTACAATTCAAACTCAAATTAGTGAGCAGAAAATCAGCTTGCACCGGAAAAGGAATTAATTTGCTCGTTAAAGAACACATTCCTTTTGGGAACGAGCTTCTCTTAAGCCAGCAATTCAGAAACTTCCACCTCAACCTTGGCAAACAAGAGATAAATGACAATTCAAACACCCTCTTAATGATCAATCATCATCTAAATGTATTAAATTGGATAAATTATAGAATCATTGCTAGCATAAGTTCAGGCACTAATCTGCCTATCATTAAGTGCTTCAACCTTCTAATAGTTTCCTTTTTTACCCAACGGATACAGAGAGCTATTCACCATCCTCAATCGACCAAGTTACTCATGAGATCCCCTCCTCTTCTCTTCTCTAGCAAAAATTTCTACCCAAAGAAAAGTCTACCAACAATGGCAGCCCCGATTGAATTCAATGATGAAGTTTCGAGGCAGGACTTACCAGAGCTGGTCTAAGCTTGGTTGGTCGATTGGTCTGCTCCAACCATCCCTCTCGAATCAGAGTTCAGCATATGGCCAATAACCTCTGGGCTAAAAGAGCTCCGGTGACTGTACGGGACGCAAAGCATGAGCTATTCCAGCTCGTCTTCTCAAGTCAAACCGACCGGCAAGAAGCTCTGAAGAAGGCTCCGTGGTTTATCGACTCCAAGATTTTCACCTTCAAAGAATGGGAGACGCCATCAGAGCGTCTATATCATGATCTCGCCCGAGTCCCATACCTGGTCCAGTTCTGGAATCTCCCAGAGGAGTACATAACAGTCGCACTGGGAAGGTTGCTGGCTTCACGTCTGGGCACAGTGGAGGAAGCTGGGATGTATGCAGTCTGGTAGTCGCCAGGATGTGTGTTCAAGGCCAAAATATTGATTGATGTCTCTGCTCCCCTTGAACACAAATTAGAAGCAAGAAAACGAGCTGCAGATGGTTCGGTAGGCGAGACCTTCAGGGTGAAGCTCAAGTACGAAAACCTCAAGGTGGTCTGCTTCAGATGCAGAAAAATCGGCCATAACCAGGAGTAGGGCTGGGAATCCAGACCAAACCGTATGGGGAACCGCGGTCTAGACCGTATCGTATGGTTTGGTCTGGACCGTGAGACCAGAACTATGATCTGGTCTGGTTTGCGGTCTCCTCCTTTAGTGCGTGGTCTGGACCGCGGTCTACCGCAGTAAATCGTAACAGACCGCGATACACTACCTACTACATTGGACAAAAATAACACTAAATTGAACCTCCATATGTGTATTTGAAGAACAAAGTTAATTGATTCTTAATCTAGTTGAGAGCCAACAAATTGCAAAATGATCGATTATATGTTATCTCCTTATCAAAGTACCACACAAAAATTAGAAAGACTCATAAATAATATTCACAGATAATGTCTAGACTATGGAGTCGATAAAAATTAAACACTACAAAAAAATTCGTTCACCTTGATGAGATAAGGAAAATTATTGAGAGATATGTGACCATCTTAGTGGTTCAAAATTACCTCGACGTCATCAAAAAGGTTAACAACTGGGAGAAGTGAGAACCTTCGGATCACTCGAGAGAGGAGAGAAGCGGTAGCACAAAGAGGAATAGGGAAATAAGGCTATTTGAAAATTAAAAAACCCACTTCTATCCTCATATTTCTTCTCATTTAATACGATCACAATTTTTTTGTTTCACTAGCATATTGGTCACTAGATTTTTTTTATAGATACCGACGAAGGGTTGGAGGGCGAACAAGAGTTAATTTTTTTTAACATGGTCTGTCTGGTCTAGACCATACCGGACCGCACCGCACAGGTGTGGTCTGGTCTGGACCGTATAGTATATGGTCTGGTCCATGGTCTGTCTTCCAACCTCTCGGTCTGGACCACAGACCGTATCTATGGTCTGGTCTGGACCGCACCGTTTCCCACCCCTAACCAGGAGAGCTGCTCCTTCGACCTGGTCACTGGAGATGACGGCTTCGGCCCTGAAATCTTTGGAAAGCGAACAGGATCAAGGTTGAATGAAAATTCATAAACATCGGCGAAAATGGAGAGGAAGAACTGGACGAGCAATGTATGGAGGAATGGTGTTGGACCTGCTGCTCCGCCGCTTCCAAAACCTCTCCTCCTTGAAGGACCAAATCGTCGACAACCTTCCAGTCGCCGAGGAATGAGCCCCGGAAAACCTATTTTCACAGTCGGCGGCGAAGTCTCAGGGGGAAAAGTCTCTCGAGGCTTGCGATCCCAGCCCTAATCCGAGGGATCAAAACACCTCTCCCACCAGGCCAGATTTTGTTGTCAATGGGCCGAGCCTTAATGGGCTGAATCTGCAATCAGGGAACCTGGGTGAAGGGCCCAGCAAGCACCAAACCGCACAAATCCAAGAGCCCATCAAAGAAAAGATTATGGTAATGTGTCATGAGGCAAATGATGTTCGACCTTTGCAGTTCCAAGCTGCCTCTCCATCATACGATCTAGGTAATCTATTTTGCAGTGAGGATCCTAGTTTTTTATTTGAAAATATGGGGGACTCTCACCTTCTTGTCATGCAAGATTTTGAGCTTGAACTAAATAAAACAGGCAACAAGGAAGCTTCCACCGACTCAGCACAATCATGTTCCCCAATTGGCCGCGTCATAGAAGGAGAGTCTAAGGGGAAAGCTATTATGATAGAGTCACCAGGATCACCAAATGTCTACACAAGGAGAAACAATGGCATCAGTATTCGAGAGTCGGAGGAATACGTAGTGGAATCAGCCCCAAAACGTCCTAAAGTGATAGAAGATGAAAGGGTGGAGGAAGCCAACCCAAAGTGGCCCCAACTCGACAAATGAATGTCTACGCGTGGAACTGTCAAGGAATATGCAGCACCTTGACTTCCAAGACGCTCAAAGCATGCCGCAATATTGCCAATTCATTCTTGTTTTTGTGTGAAACTATGTCACCTAGTGATAAAGTCAGGTCTTTTGTCTGTTCGTTAGGCTTTTCAGATTGTCATCCAGTTGACCCTTCTGGCATGTCGGGAGGCTTAGTCTTTGCTTGGCCACCATCAACCTCAGTTTCGATTCTAGGCTCATCCCCTTGCTATATTGCCATTTCAGTAATCAATAACAATAATAACCTTTGCTATGGAGAATGTCCTCGATTTGTCCTCATAGGGGTTTATCTATCCTATATAGTGACCAAGCGTCGAACTCAACTAGAGGAAATTGCTAATTTTTGTGCTCGCCTATCGGATCCATACCTAGTTATTGGAGATTTCAATAGCTCCTTATATCCTCTTGATAAGGCAGGAGGATCCCCATGGCGAATGGATAAAGCACGCCCACTGTGGGACTTTGTTAATCTGTTAGGGCTATTTGAACCAAATTCCCAAGGTCCCAAATTTACCTGGACAAACCGGGGAAGGAATGGAGTCACGATTGAGCAAAAAATAGATAGAGCCTTCGTCTCTACAGCATGGATGAGCATTTGGCCTTCGACGACTATATATCACCTCACAGACGTAGGATCGGACCATAGGTTGCTTTTCTTACAAACAAATCCTACAATGCATAGAGCAAAAAGACTATTTTGATTCGATATCATGTGGATTCAGATGCCGGAAGCCGAGCTAATTATCACTTATGCTTGGAATCTAGATGTAGCAGGCTCAATTCAATACTGGCTATTTAGTAAGCTTCTACGGACTAGGCATGCGTTGGTTGGTTGGTCTAAAGGAGGAATGTCTAACTCAGCGAGGTTAATAAATGATCTAAGTCGTGCACTAGAAGTGACTAGATCTAATTATCCGGTGAACTGGACCCTAGTCAAATCCTTGGAAAAAGAATTGAGTGTTCAATATAATCGGGAAGAAATTTTTTCGAGGCAAAAATCTCGAACTAATTGGTTATAAGGTGGGGATAAAAACACCGGGTATTTTCATATAGTCACTGCAGCCAAACGTCAAGCCAATACAATATGGGGACTGGAAAATGCACAAGGGTCTTGGTGCACTGCAGAACATGAGAAACTGAACATTGCTGTGGACTACTATAAAGACCTTTTCCTAACACAATGTATGTCCACGATTGACCTATCTAACCTCTCGGTAGAAAAAACAGTGGACGATATCCAGAATGAAAGTCTGATTGCTCCAATTTCCCAAGAAGAAATTAAGAAAGCGGTGTTCAGCATAGGCAAAACTCAAGCCCAAGGCCCTGATCGATTTACGGCAGGTTTTTACCAAAACTATTGGGAGCTAATCAATCAAGATGTGATTCAAGCAGTACTGGCTTTCTTCCACTCTGGGCATTTACTAAGATCCTTCAACCGTACTTGGATATTTTTGATCCCCAAGGTTAACAACGTAAGAACCATGAAAAACCTAAGACGTATAAGTCTTTGCCAAGTGATCTACAAAGTCATAGCTAAAATCTTAGCAGATAGGTTGAGCAGAGTGCTTCCCAAGATCATATCCCCAACACAGAACGGGTTCATCAAAGAGCGCCAAATCTCAGATAATATCCTAATCAGCCATGAAATGGTTCATCATCTCAAAACTTCAAAATCCAAGAAAAAAGGTGGATGGCAGTGAAACTAGATATGGAGAAAGCTTACGATCGAATAGAGTGGCCGTTCTTGTTCGAAATGATGAGGATTCTTGGTATACATCCTAGATTCATATCTTGGGTAAAAGAGTGCGTAACTACAGTGTCATATTCGATTCTTATTAACGGCTCCCCATCAGAGTACATTAGACCCTCAAGAGGACTAAGACAAGGAGATCCCCTATCGTCTCTCCTTTTTGCTATCTGTGCCGAGGGATTTTCTAGCATGATTAGGAAAGCTACCTCAGTAGGATACCTTGAAGGAGTCAGAATCCAGCCTAGCTGCCCGGTAATTTCCCATCTTTTTTTCGCAGACGACTCATACCTATTCTTGTCAGCCTCACAGGAGTACTGTATGTCTCTCCTTTCCCTACTACGGGCTTATGAGGAGTTGAGCGGCCAACGAATAAACTTAAATAAATCAGCTGTCCTTTTCAGCCACAACACAGACCCTTCTCATGCTCAAATTATGGGTTCTCAATTGGGTGTTGGAACCATAGGAGAACACGACTCTTACCTAGGTCTACCAGCCATCTTATCTAAATCAAAGAGGGATACATTCCAGTTCATGGAGGAGAAACTCATTAAGAAGTTGCAAGGGTGGAAACAACGTTCCCTTTCAAAAGCGGGGAAAGACACTCTTATTAGAACATCGGCCACTATTATACTAGTTTTAGGAATGTCATGTTTCAAGCTCCCCAAGGAAAACTATAGACGATTAAACAGCCATGTCGCAAAGTTTTGGTGGGGTACGGCTCAAAATTTAGATCACCCAATCCACTGGTTATCCTGGAAAAGCTTTGCTCACAGCAAGTTCCATGGAGGTCTTGGATTTAGGGACTTTGAAGCCTTCAATCAAGCATTGCTAGCCAAACAATGTTGGCGAATATGGACCAATCCAACTTCACTCCTTTCCCAGATTTATAAGGGTCGATACTTTACCCAATGTTCGGTGTTGGAAGCATCAATCGGATCAAACCCTTCGTGGGGTTGGAGAAGTCTACTCTTTGGAAGAGATCTGCTCCTCCAGGGATTAAGGTGGCAAATAGGCAATGGACAAAGAACTCGGGCGTTCATTGATAGCTGGGTTCCGGGGGATAAACCCCTAATCCCGATTACACGACCCCACATTCAAAATGGATCTCCTATGGTATCTTACTTTATAAAAGAAGGTCGAGGGGAATGGGACGTTCCAAAACTTCAAAATTGCTTTGAACCTCACTCTGTTGATCTCATAAGGAGAATTCCTCTCCCTCGTCTCTCGCAGCAAGACATTAGAGTGTGGCACTATTCCAAGGATGGTAAATATACAGTCAAATCGGGTTATCACTTAGCTTTGGAAAGAATATTAGCTCCAAGTCGAAAACCGATAGTGCAAATCATTGACCCCCCTATTTGGAAAAAGACTTGGAACATCCAAGTTTAGCCTAAACTCAAATTCTTCATATGGCAATGCCTCAAAGTCATACTCCCCACAGTAGTAGCCCTTCAATCTCGTGGAGTTAATTGTTCTAACTGATGCCCTGTCTGCTAGAGACATCGAGAAAGTATCGAACATTTATTTTTCAGATGCCCCCTAGCCATCAGATTGTGGTCTTTAGTGGGATTGAGCAACTTTATTGAGACCGCCCAGATTATTAATTTTAGTCTATGGTGGCGACATGTCATGGTCTCTGAGACCTCCCCATTCCACATTCTCCAATGCGTCTGTTTACTTTGGAGAATCCGGAAGTCTAGAAATGTGGTGACCTTTGAATTTACCCAACCTCATATCCATTCTTCAGCCAGACAGTTCTACAACCAGGTCCTCGAATTTTCCAGTCTCCTTCCTCCCCCTCCACCCCGCAGCTCCATCCTCCCATCCTTGTCCGCCTCTTCTTGGGTTCCTCCACCGGAAGGCTTTTTGAAGGTCAATGTCGACGCAGCGGTTAGTGCCTCCGGATGCTCGTCTGGGCTTGTTTTCCAGGGCTCAGACGGGCATGTGAGGTTGGCGATCGGATTACAGCATCAAGGAATAGTCAACCCTTATCTGGCTGAGCTTCTTGCTTTTAGGGATGCTATCTCCTTTGTAGCCTCAAGATCCTTATCTCACGTGATAGTCGAAGGCGACTCTGAAGTGGTTGTCAACCAAGTCCGTCAAGGCATCTTAGAAGACTCGGTGGGTGGTTCGGTGCTTCGAGAGTGTCTCCAGATTCTTAGCTCTTTTTCTGCTTGTATAGAGTTTAGGGCAGTACTTAGATCCGCCAACAGTGCGCCCATAGAGTGGCGCGTAAAGCACTGCTTTTGTCTCCTGTAGAGCTAGAATCTTTTGATTTCTTGGGGGTAGCTTCAGTAGAGTCTTTTTGGGGTCCTGGGTAGAATTGTAAGCTTAACTATTTCTTCTTATTGATATCACTCAGAAAAAAAAGTGGTACCGGGTGCACAAATAATAGAGTTCAGTGGTACCCGACGCCCTATTCAAATTTAAATGATATGTTTGCCCCAACTCTCAAACTTCAGTGGTACTCAAGGTATTTTACCCGCGAGTTTCCAGTATAAGCTCGACCCGACTTGACGCGAAGTCTGGCACGTTGGTCGCACGCACCTGATGTATTTTTGGGCTATATTACAATTTAACCCACCTGTAGGGGTTTTCAAATGGTTACCGTGGTAATAAACAAACTAGTTAAGCCTAAATTTTATTAACTATGAAATAAAATGCCTTAACCAAACCATCCAAATTAACACGAAAACCAAAGTTTAATTGATTTGGTTAATCGGAATCGAATTAACCAAATAACATAACATTACATGAAAACAATTATCTTGTTAATGAATAAAACATAACCATATGTTATTACTATCATAAACTATCATTAATTTGTACGTAATCCTAAAGTCTAGTAATTGTCCACAATGTTTTGGTTTAGTAAATAGGCAGACCCATTTAATTTTTGACCCATAATGCTTTGGTTTGTTGTGCACATGGAAATAAAATAGGGAATCACGAAAGTTTGGTTTGGTTGGTTGCATGGAAGTATAAATAATTTTGTATATAAGGTGTATCATTATTGGTTAATTGGTTTCATTGGTTAGCAGTGTTGAAACTAAACCAAACCACTTAAACCAAATAAGCTAAATTGTTTGACCAAACCAAACCAATTATCCAAATTAACCAAACCAAATTAACTGAATGCTACCGGTTAATATGGTTACCACGGTAACTAATCCGTTTGAACACCCCTACCCACCTGTGCTGTGTTTACTATTTTGGTCTTCAAACTATTTTTTATTTACTTTTAGCCTGTTTATCATTTCTAAAACCAACAGTAGAGTTGAACGCAATTTTTCATCATTTTAAATTTTATGCAACAAGTTCGAAAGTAGGAAGGTTAGTCTTCACAGTTACCTATTTATTTCTTATTCATAGAAAAAAAATACACCAGCCTAAGAATTGGAAGCATGGTCGCTGTAGAGAAACGACAAGAATCATTATCAATTACGCTAAATAAATTTGTTGAATATATATAAATTAAAATATAAAAAATATATATAATTTGAGAATCATAAGACTTTTCTATACGATTAGCTAGCCCGCTAACTCTCCCATTACTATTTTTTGGTATTTGATATTTTGATTTTTATATTTGGATTATTTTAATTTGAGTTTAATATTTAATTTAATTTATGTATATCTTATAAATGGAGGATAATTTTAAAATCACAACTCAAACATCATTGGTTCGAATACTACATATTGAATTGTAGTACTGGATCTATAGAAGTGATTTAGAATTCTTAATCTAATATTTTTTATTTTATAAATGGATGCGCTGCATCTCAACTTTCATTCACAACAAGACGAGACACAGAAAGGCCTTGACATTCATACTAGATAAAATAGTCTAAAACGCGATCCGACACTGGAACAAGGTGAAACCCCAAAGGAAGGGAGTGACCACGTCTAGTTAAGAAATCAACACACTTATTCCCTTCTCTATAAATGTGGTAGCAAGAAACTTCCGCAAGTAAATCTTGAAAGAGGTCAATGATAGCAACATGGTGATTATCCATATGTGCCGAGCTTTAAAAGAGCTGGCTCGCACACTGAGAATCGAGCTCCACACGAACTCATCAGTAGCCGCTCTCTCATACCATCTGAGGACTTTCTGCAGCGCCTCCCTGTTCTGCTCGGGTGATAGAACAGATCCCCAAGTCACTGGCAAATGTTGCGTGGCAGCATCTCATATGATCTCTAATCAAGCCACCTGCTGCATGAACCCACAACTAATCGAGTTTTTTAACAAAAGACCATGCTACCTTAGCAAGGAATGCGAGGCTGAGTTCATGGGCACTGAAGAGACCCAATCCACCATCCTTCTTTGGTCGACAAATTGCCTCCCAATGCACCAGGTGAACCTTCTGCACTCCTTCCGAGGCTCCCCATATGAAACTTTGGATTTTGCGATAGATAGAGTCACACATGGATTTTGGGAGCATAGTGGTTTGCATCATGTAGGTTGGTAGAGAATTCAACACTGAGATAGCAAAGGTAGCTCGACCACCAAAACTGAGGGTTTGCAATTTCCATCCTTAAAGTATATTTTTCAGACGATCAAGAATAACTTGGTTAGTTACCTTAGTTACCATGTCATGCAGGACATGGACTCCTAGGTACCGAACAAGATCATGCGTCATAGGCATCTCCAGATCACGAGCAATTGAAGCGCAAAGCTGTCTAGGGGTGTTGCTGGAGAAGAATATAGTTGATTTGTCCTTAGTCGCTCACACTCGAGCACACTCCTATGCTTGTTGTTTGTTGTCTAGGCTCGTTCCTTTATGTCCTATGGTCGTTTGGTTTAGGACTTACCTATTGTCCAGATGCGAGGCAAAATTGGTCCAAGCACTTTGCAACCACAATTTCTTGTGCCTCAGTTGCTTCTGCAAAGAGAATGAGATCGTCATAAAAAAATAAGCGGGAGAGAGGAGGTCTACCTGGGGATGTTCGGATAGGCTTCCACTTCCTCTCCTCAACCGCACTCTCAATAGTATGACTGAATTGTTCCATGCACAGGGTAAACATGTATGGTGAAAGCGGGCATCCTTGGCACAGGCATCGAGATGGAGTGAATTCCTTAGTCAAGACCCCATTCCATAATACATGCATAGATGTGGATGTCATACACAACATTATAACCATCTACAAGATTTATTGGGAGTCCAACTTCCTCCAGCGTCTCCCTGAGAAAATCCTAGCTTAGTCGGTCGCAGGCCTTTGCTAAGTCGATCTTTAATGCCATCTAGCCCCATAAAGTGGATAACATCTTGTAGAATAATGATATTATCTATTATGTGACGACCAGGAATGAAGCTCGTTTGGGTTGAGTGGATTAAGATCCTCATAAGCGTCGTTATGCAGTTCACAAGGACTTTGGAAAATGTCTTATAAACCACATTGCACAAGGCAATTGGCCAGAATTGCGTGATGGGTTCCTGAATCTCCTTTTTGGAATCAAACAGAGGAGGGTAGCGTTCACTAGAGAGATTCAACTTGGGTCCTCCAAGTAGTCTCACACAAATTGAACTGGGGAAGAAGCTACATTACTCCAACACTTTTGGAAGAACACCAAGGGAAATTATTCCTTCCTTGGAGCCTTGAATCCTCCTATGCTCTTGAGAGTCTGCAGACTAACAAAACACAACACTTCCATAATGGCCAAGTATAACCACTATGGAAGACTGCACTAAAGTGGGTTCGGTTCAAATTATCGACCCAGGTCCTAGGTATAATGTCTACTTCCTGAATGTCTATTATTGAGCAGTTAAATTGTGGTGGAGATGCAAAAAGCAAAGTAAAAAGGAAATCAAATAAATTGTTCGGCTTTTGAAAGCAAGAAGAGTCACTCAGGTATGCGCCCCCTAGCTCCTCAATTCGGTCCATGTTGTAATTTCCTTTGGTAATTTTACTGCTGATTAACCTACGGAATATTCGATAATAGCTTGAAATCTCTTAAGCCGACCAAGCTCTCTTAGTCAAAATACGCTACGGGCGACTAACCTTCACTAGAATAAAATACTAAGGCAATACTAAGGCAATACACAAAGATCTCCACTACTTGAATGAATTGTAGTACAAAGCAGTGAATTGAATGACTCTTGTACAATCGATTCACTACTAGCAACTGAAGAAGCTCTCTTAACCTAATCAGACTCTATCTATCGAATGTGATCAAAATCCAATTGACTCAACAAATCATGCCTCAATTGATTAAAACCAACCAATAAAGCATCCAAAGGTCATTCCAAACAAGATCTCTGACACATGGAACTGGAGTTCTTCATACCCAAGTGAGAAGGAGGTCTACTCCATAGAGAGAAAGAGAGAGAAAGAGAGAGAGAGAGGAAAACCAAATAAAAAACTAGTCATACTCATGGAGATGTGTATAATCTGCTATAGAATGTCAATCTTCACTCCTTGGGAAAAATTCTAGGCTTCAATGGTGAGAAACCAGCTCCAAATAGCTCTTAAGTCTTGTACTTCATCACTTTCTCTCTCTAGAACTCTGTTTTTATCTCAAAATTTGATTCCCCTTTGGCTCGAAACTTCCAATTTACCCCAAAACTTGGTGAAACACGGTTGTGTTCCTCCTCTGACCGTGTTTTGACCATGTCACCCGCGACACTGAAATCTGGGAAGGGAAAAACACGAATCGCGTCTGGAGGTAACACGATTGCGTTCCGGTGAAACACACCATGTTTTGCAGCTTCCTTACGCCCTTTTTTTAAAATCCTTCAGCGTATCCTACGCTTCCCATTGTAATAAAAAGCATGGCCTACTCGTCGATGAAGAACGGGCGTGATCCCACCAAAACACGACTCAAAGGGGCCAACTAAGAGGTATGACACACCAGAACAGTCAATTTGGCTGTGAGTTAATCCTATGCCTCCATCTTCCTAATTTCTGAATGCTACACATCATGGTAAGAGGGATCTATCGCATAAGAAAGAAACGAGCAGGCTCCAACCTCACATGGCTACCTATGTGCTCTATCTCTCATTATGATTCCTTAACCTCTTTTCATAAACAGATGAAAGAAATGAGTGATCAATCCAAGTCACAGTTGGTAAGCAAACAGTTGAAGACTGAACCCCTAACTCTCACTCATCATTATAGGTTGTCTCAATCACAAAACGCGTCATACATGCTTTAATGTTAACATCTACTCAATTCACCACACAAAGACACAATGCCCATATAATCATGCAAATATTTTTACTTGGAGCCCTCAAATTGTAAAATTTGGACAGTGGACTAGGCTCCAAGCACAATCATAATATTCAATAATCAAAGGATAAACACCCCACACTTAAGATCGACATTGCCCTTAATGGAGCACAAAGATATAAGGGGAACAATGTTATTGGGGAATGAGGACTAGATGCGGGGACTGGAGGGCGGACCAGTTAGCAACACGGGCCTAGAATTGGACCAGTCAGAAGGATTATAGCTAAAACAACAAAACAACATACTAGGTGATAGACAAACCAAACCATAGTTACGCGTGCCCAATCCAAAAGAAAATAAAAAGAAATCGACAACAAAGTCTGAAAGGACAACAAAACACACAAAGCAGCATCCCGCGATGGGGTCAGTCCGTGGTGGGGAAGTAACCCCCATCGGGCTGGTAGTCATCTCCGCCGGGATGATAGTCATCTCCACATGGCTAATACTGCTGGTCAGGTAGTGGGTAGTACTCCTCATACCTCGGGGAAGGTACCTAGGGTAAACAACACGAGCAAGCTCCTCGTCGTGGTAGCTGTTCATGTAGTGCTGGGCGGATATGATGCGGCTACGACCATCTCTCTCCCGTTAGAGAAGGTCATTGAGCGGAGCCTGCTCGTCTAAGATCTGGGTCTGGGCAGTCATGATATGCTCGTTCTGGTGCCCAAGGTTGTAAGTTAATAAGCAAAGTGGGCCTTTGGTCCAACACCGAGACCTGTAGAACTTTCGTCGTACTCTATGTGGGGCGCAACAGAGGTGCTGCCATGCTCCCGAGCACGATAGGGTGAACATCGGGAAGCTCGGCGAGCTCGGGTGTCACTCGCCTTTGGTGGGTCAGCTGTATCTGGGGAAGCTGCTAGCTCAGAAGCAAGGGCGAGGGATCCCCTTGATCCATGTTAGAGGCCTATCGGAGGTGAGCAGGAGCTAGTGTCAGAGAATATTATGGTTGTATGGGGAGAGGAACCAAGACCTGGATGCAGTCATTGAGTTCGATGTTGTAGTACTTGGCCAATGCAATGATCATTGAGCCACAGACGAGAGGACGGTTGTTAGTAGTATACTTGGCGATCGTCATAGCAATGATAGAGGCCAAATGAAGGTTATCCTCATCCTGTCCCATAAAGTGCATGCAAAATAGCGTTTGGAGGCCATGCTAGCTCGTGGAGTGATATTGGGCTAGTTGGACTTGCCGAGCAATTGGTTAAGGATGCGCCACTCAAGTTATAGTGTGGAGGCCCTCGTCTGCCCAGGACGAAACACGATGCCGAGCTTCTCCGGGAGGTAAACTCGCTCGAAGAATCCAACTGGATCTGGCTACTCAAGTGCCCGGGTGAAATAATCATAGTTGAGGGAGTGATCTGCACCTCCGAGAGTGAAGTAGATGACGTTGGAGTGTATGCCTTATCGAGCCAGATAATGCTTGAAGGTGGAGTAAAACTCCCAGACCAGCTTCTGGTACAACGACTTAGAGAGGCAGAGGAGACGCAACCATGTCAAGTTGCGAATGACAACCTCCATCTCCTCTGGAGCATGCAGCTTCTCAAAGACCTCGAAGTCGAGGTGGTGATTCTCAAAGAAGCGCCTTTTCTTAAACTCACGCAGGTTCTTCTTCTGATCGTGAGTGATCAGGGCAAGGTAGTCATGCATTGTCCAGCAACCAAAAATAACGCAAATGTGCCATTCATGGAAGCAAGGTCAACGATTAGAAGCAGGTGAGGCCTCACTTGAAGCCCTCAAATCGAAAAATTTAGACAGTGGACTAGGCTCCAAGTGGACAAACACATTCAAACATTCATATCAATTATCCACAATTCAAGCATAACACCCATGGGACCCTAAGCGTGCAATCATTAGGCAGACTTAATCAATTCAATTGAAGCACAGAACCCCAACATGCAAAATCCATAGACCTACTGAATCCATTCAATATAAACACAAATCCCAAATTCCTCACCTAGAAATCTAGGTATCAATTCTCCAAAATTAACCAGTATAGAAAAGAAGCACACCTAGAGACTAAGTGGATACCACAAGGAATATGAGGAATAGACAAAGCACCAACAAAAATCACAAGAAAACAACCCGGAGCACTCGCTGGAGTTTCACCGCAGGTGACCTCATTAGCCTACAAACAAGACCAAATCTTTGGGGAACGGGCGCCAGGAACTCGAAGGTGGTCGCAGTTTTTTATTTGGAGGTCGGGAGAGGGAGACTTGGCCAAAATAACGCCAGATTTGAGAGGATTTTGGCGATTGTCGGCAGATATAAAAGGGGAACGCGGTCACAAATTAGGGGGAGAGAGAAACACAGCCACAACCGGGTTTTATATGGACATGGAAACACAGGCGCTTAGAAACACGATAATGTTTCTTCGCCCAACACCCGTGCTTTTTATGTTGCGCGCAAGACATATAGAAGAGCAAACACGAGCAACCACTATTGGAAACACGTTTGTGTTTTTTATGCCGCAGCCTATTCTGCTTACCCTCAACACCACATTTTCAAACATTCAACCCCCATCCGTGCCCCGGCTTGAAAAAACACACAACCACAGACAAAAACATGTCACCCACGGCTATAGAATATGTTCAAGATAGACTTAAGACAAACACAATGACTCAAATACCAAAAATGAAAAGAAAAAGGAAAATAAATAGGTGTCTCCAAGAGCAGATCCACATCACTCTTGAGGTACAGCTTTAGATAGTGGCCATGCACACGGAGGGGACCATCAGTGTATGCTAACAAGACCTGGCCATCTGGTAGGATGCAAACGTGTGATACTCAGATTGCTAGAGTGGTCGTGGCTTAGGGGGTGAGACCTAGCTCCTCAGTTAGTTCCAAGTTGTAATTTCTTTTGGTCGTTTTACTGTGGATTAAACTGCGGAAGATTCGATAATAACCTGGAATCTCTTAATCCAACCAAGCCCTCTTAGACAAAATACCCGACATGCGACTAACCTTCACTAGAATAGAATGCTAAGGAAATTCACAAAAATCTCCACTACTTGGAATTAATTTCAGTACAAAGTAGTGAATTGACTTACTCTCATACAATCAATTCACTTATCAATATAAGAAGCTCTCTTAACCCAATCAGATTCTATCTATCATGGGTTGAAGCAGAAATAAAAAATATGTGATCAAGATCCAATTGACTGAACAATTCATGCCTCAATTTATTAAAACCAAACAGTATAGCATCCAAAGGTCATTACGAGATCCCTAACACATGAAACTAGGGTTATTCATACCCAAATGAGAAGGAGGTTTACTCCAGAGAGAGAGAGAGAGAGAGAGAGAGAGAGAGAGAAATAAAAACCAAATACAAAGCAACCATACTCATGGAGATATTTATAATCTGCTTTGGTATGTCTATCTTCACTCCTTGGGACAAAATTCGAGCTTCAATAGTTAGAAATAAGCTCAAGATAGCTTCTAGATCTTGTTCTTTATCACTTTCTTTCTAAAACTCTATTTTTGCTCCTAAAACTCGAATCCCTCTCAAGCTCCCAAAATTGGGTTATAATTAGTAGTTGTACGGTTGCACAGGCAGTGCACGGCTGTGCAAACCAACCTTCCAATTCGTGCACACCAAAATGCACCAATTCACTTGAATGCGACGAGGGACCATCCATGGCCGTGAAAATTGAAGTTTGACCGTGCAAACTCTCTGGAAACGTTGCACAGCCGTGCATATATTTGCGCGGCAGTGCACATTTTTCAGCACCCACTCCTAAACTCCGCTTGAGCTCGTTTGATCTCTGATTGCCCCGAAACTTGCATACAAGCCTTCATTTACTTGTTAGGGCCTAAAATACATCAAATAAGAAAAAAGTAGCATAAAGCAGGCCAAAGAATGATTAGTCACCATTCACCAAGATAAACGATCAAGAAATGGATGGGAAACATGTGCAAATACGATGTTATTAGCAACCTTCCCTTTCTCTCTTGTTGTAGCTGTTAACCAATAAAATTCCTAAAACACAATTCCATAAAAAACCAACCACAAAGAGCACAAAAAATCTAGAAAGAAACGAAGATCAACTCACCAAGATCCTTGGACTTATTTGTAGTAGAACTAGGCACGTTCTTCTTCTCTGAGTTGGAGCATTGTTGATGACACGTGAAACACACTATTTTATACCCCCATATTATGATCGAAAGTGCACTTATTTCTTATTTTATCGTCATTGTACATTGGATTTTCTATGAGAATACTCAAAGTGAGTTTGAGACTGCTTTTATTACCAAATTACCCTTTTAGTTCCGTTATGTGCATTTTCAGGTCAAAGCATGCCAATTGACCACTTTGGACCTCATGGGACATCAAAGCCTAGCTGTTGGAGCAAGGATTCGAGGAATGTAACCTAGGCCCATAAATGGTGCAAATTTTGGCATCCCATGATGATAAACAATGTTGTGGCTGCTGATTTCAGGAAGTGCTAACTTCATCAAGAAGGCATCCATAAATTATCCTAAAGTAGTCGTTGCATGGAAGGACTCTTCTAATTGGTTGGATGACGCATCACGTTAGAGTTTCTCTCCTAGAATACCCTAATCCAACACCTTTACAAAGGTCTCTAGGGTTTATAACTTGATAGCTAGTGATAGGAGGCAGTTAAAGGGTTGTTACTCTATCGACAAAGTACCCTCCTGACTTAGAGTGAGACCTGTATCGAGGAAGGAATCGACGGCAAAATGAGCACTCTAAGGATCTATTTCTCTATTGCGGCGACCAATTATAGTGGTCTTTTGGGATCTTTGTTTCAATTGGTGACTCCGCATAACCCGCCCCCATGGCCACCTAATCCCTTTGTTGCATAGATGTGCAAAACCTAAAGGTTCTGGATTTGTAAAACTTGATGTTTGGTATTTTATATGACTAATTTTCATCTGATTATCGTTTATGAATGATTTCCTCTATGTTATCTCTTGTTGGTTTAGATGAAAGCATAATTGAGCTTGAATCCCTTCGTGTTGCAAGTACCAAAACGGTTGTCGTTTAGAACAAGACCATACATGGCGGCTCTACTCGATCAATCATCATTCGATCAAACGACATGACACCTCTAGGGAGAAATTGGTAGGGTCTTTGTGATGCAGCGTACGTGGGTTGGATGAGTATTAATCGAGACTCGTTGATTCTAAGAATGGCCGAGACACGATATATGCGAGGACAAGCCTCTTTTGTTCTTTTATTTCAATCAAATTAGCTGTCGAACAACTAACCTAACAACCTCTATAAATAGGCTTACAACCACAACAACCTAAACCGAGTAATAAAAGGAAAAGAAACCGACACGAGGAAGTAAAACAAACGCATAATGGTCCATAAAAAATAGAAAAGAACCCCACAAAACTCTCTACGTTGCATGGGTTGGACCCTCTACGTTGCATGAGCTGGATCCGCACCATTCCCCCCTAGGTAGAAAAGATTCGACCCCAAATCGGTCGCCGCATCGTCCTCTTCCGTCAAAGGATCCGCAACGAAGGGAACAAGATGTTTCACATTGAACACATCGGAAGTACGAACATGACCCGGCAAACGTAGGCGATAGGCATTGGGATTGATCTTCTCGACGATCTCCATGGGACCAATCTTCTTGGCAGCAAGCTTGGTGTACTCATGAGCTGGAAAATGGTCCCTCGTGAGGACAGCCCAGAAGAAGTCCCCGACCTGAAACTCAAGGGCCCGCCGCCGCTGGTCGGCCAACGCTTTGTAGGCGGCAGTAGAAGCCACCAAGCGATCGTGGGTAGTCCGGTGCACCTGTGTCAACTGGTCAACGAAATCAACAGCAGTAACGTGATTGCGAACCTTGTTGGGTAAGGCGACTAAATCAAGGGGACCTCGAGGAGATAAGCCGTAGACGACATGAAAAGGTGGAAACCCCGTAGAACGATTAATCGCTCGGTTATGAGCAAATTCGGCCTATGGTAACTTTTGATCCCAAGCCTTGGGATGATCCCCGACTAAAATCCTCAAAAGATTCCCCAACGACCGATTAACAACCTCGGTCTGCCCATCGGTCTTGGGGTGGTAAGCACTACTAAAATTCAGTCGCTTATTGACCATACGCCACAAGCTTAGCCAAAAATGACTGACAAAACGGTTATCACGATCCGAGACGATCGAGGCAGGAAGACCATGAAGACGATAAACATCTCGGAAATAAAGATTAGCCACGGCAACAGCATCCGACGTCTTCTTGCAAGGAATAAAGTGGACCATTTTCGAAAACCGGTCAACCACGACAAAGATAGAATCCGACCCACGCTGGGTGCGCGGGAGGCCAAGCACAAAGTCCATACTCACGTCGGACCATGGCTGTACCGAGATAGGAAGAGGGAGATACAATCCGGCATTGGTGGCGGCTCCCTTGGCTAACTGG
Organism: Linum trigynum; assembly: GCA_964030455.1. NCBI lineage: Eukaryota > Viridiplantae > Streptophyta > Magnoliopsida > Malpighiales > Linaceae > Linum > Linum trigynum. The sequence continues at coordinate 9,246,677 of OZ034821.1, forward strand.
CAGACGCGACAACGTGCGACGAATTGTCCCAGGATCTGGGAGAAAAATGGATCGTCCACATAGAGTTCCTGGAAAGAGTCAAAGCTGGGGACGTGTACGCGCAGCTCGGAGAGGAGACCACTACGACGACTCAACGCATCTACCACACGATTCGAGACCCCCGCTTTATGCTTGATCACAAAAGCAAAATGTTGCAGATAAGAAATCCACGACACGTGACGATGCGAGATCTTATCCTGGCTGCCTAAATGCTTGAGAGAGTCATGATCCGTGTATAAAATGAACTCCCTGTGGAATAAATAATGCCGCCAATGCTTAATTGCCTGGACCACCGCATAAAACTCGACATCATACGTGCTAAAACGGAGCTTAGCCCCTGATAGCTTCTCACTGAAATAAGCTACTGGGCGCCCGAATTGGCTAAGAACTGCGCCAATGCGCGACTTCGAAGCATCGAAATGAAGTTCAAACGGTTGACTGAAGTCGGGGAGGATCAGAATTGGGGCCGCAATGAGGCATTGCTTGACTTCAAGAAAAGCAGCCTCCGCGTCAGGAGTCCACTAGAACTTAGTGCCACGTATGCAGTCGGTAAGGGGAGCCATGATCCCGCTGAAATGAGGGATGAAGCGCTGGTAAAAAGACGCCAGTCCATGGAAGCTACGTACCTTGGTGATCGATGATGGGCGCGACCACTGTTCAAACGCTTGAACCTTGCTCGGGTCAACTTTGAGGTCGTCCCGCGAAACCACGTAGCCGAGAAACTGGATCGATGAAGAGAGGAAGGCGCACTTTGTTGTTGCCGCGTAGAACTTCTCACGACGCAGGACCCGCAATACGTCATGGAGGTGCTCGAGGTGAACCTGTTCGTCCGCACTATAAATCAATATGTCATCGAAATAAACGATGACACATTTTCCAATGAATGGCCGGAGAACTTGGTTCATCACTCGCATAAATGTACTGGGGGCATTAGATAAGCCGAATGGCATGACAAGCCATTCGAATAATCCTTCTCGAGTCTTGAAAGTCGTTTTCCATTCGTCCCCCAGGAGGATGCAAATTTGATGATACCCACTCTTCAAGTCGAGCTTACTGAACACCGAAGCACCACCTAGTTGATCGAGCAAATCATCCAACTAGGGAATGGGGAATCGATAGCGCACGGTGATCTTGTTTATGGCCCGACTGTCAACACACATACGCCAGGACCCATCCTTCTTCGGAGTAAGTAGGGAAGGAACGACATAGGGACTCAGGCTCTCCCGGACATGGCCCTTGGAAAGAAGGTCTTCAACCTGTTGACGTAGTTCCTCATGCTCCTGCGGACTCATACGATAATGCGGGCGATTGGGAAGGGAAGCGTCGTGAACCAAGTCGATATAGTGTTGGATATCACGCAACGGTGGTAACTCGGTAGATTCTCCGGGAATACGTCCGCAAACTCACGTAATAGGGGCTGAACGACTAATGGTGCTGGGGTCGACGAAGCACTTGTGGTCAGCGAACAGAAGACAAAGAGGACCATGCCGGACTCTCTCATTGCCGATTGGAATGGGCCCCTAGTCAACAATGTCGTTGGGGAGGGCGTGGGGCAAGAAGTGGTGGCCCCGGCCTTGGGTTTAGCTGGCAGCAAGACGATCTTAGTTCCCCGAAAGAGGAAGGAGTATGTGTTAGCGCGCCCATCGTGGAGAACCGAGTTATCATATTGCCAAGGCCTGCCCAGGAGCAAGTGACAAGCATCCATGGGGACCACATCACAGTAGACGGTATCTCGGTATGTCGCTCCCACCGAAAAACTCACGAGTACCCTTTTAGAGATGGTCACTTCAGTGCCCTGGCTGAGCCAAGAAAGACGGTAGGGCTTGGGGTGTGCTTCCTTCGTCAATCCAAGCTTCGAAACCGCCGTTTCAGCTATCACATTCTCACAGCTCCTGGCATCAATAATGTAGGTGCAGACCTTACCATCTATAGTGCACGTGGAGTGGAAGAGATTGTTACGAAGCCAGTCATGATCAGGGACGCGCGGAGTGAGGCAAGACCGGCGGAGTACCAATAGAGGTCCGACATCCCCAAATACGAGCTCTTCAGCCTCCTCATAAACTGGCTGGGAATCGCCTAGGGGTTCTAGATCGGACGTACCTCCTTCATTAAATAGCCCACGAGTAACAGTTTTTGGATTCCTGCACTCCGACTGTCGATGTCCAGCTTCCCCACAGTTAAAACATCGCAACCCTCCCATACGCCCCTGTGGATTCCCCGTCGAGCCCCGCAATACAGGTGGCGCAGCAACTCCTCGCGCTGGCGGCGGGAGGGAGTCGGGGTTATTAGGCGAGATAGTCGCTGGCCTGAAATTGGCGAGGCCACGCCGGGCTAATTGTTTCTCCGCTTGGGTTGCCCTTTGCTGGGCCTCTACCACATTCACCAGATTGAACATATTCAAGACGTCCTGCAGTTGAAGTCGTAAACCCCCAATATATCGGGAGACCAGTTGTAGAGGCGACTCCGTGATGTCTATACGCGCTAGGAAAGAGTGGAAGTCAGTTGAGTACTCGTCTACAGTACGAGGGCCCTGACGGAGATTCTGAAAGCGTGGGTACAGCTCACGGTCAAAGTTTTAGGGCAAGAATGCCGCCCGCAAATGCTTCCTGAACTTATTCCAGCTTGCAATCTTCTCCTTACCCTGTCATGCTCGTGTATTCTTCAGCTGTTGCCACCACGCTTGCGCACGATCGTGCAACCGGATCGTGACTAGAGGGACACGGCGATCTTCTGGAAATCCTTTAAAATCCAAGATCTCCTCATCTTGGGAGAGCCAGTCTATGACTTCTTCCGACTCTAGAGTGCCATCAAACTGGGGAATATCCACCCTAAAACCTTGTTCCCATCGGGAGTTGTGGTGTTCCGGCGAATGATTCCGAAGATTAGCGAAGGGATTTTCGTCAATGATGGTAACATCATCATACTGGCGCTGCACCTGAACGACTTCGTCCAGTCGTTGTGCCAACATCTCCACCTGACGCCTCAGCTCGTCATTATCACGTTGAACTTCGGCGTTCTCACGTCGCAAGTCAACAAAGTCAGCATCTTCCGCAGTAGCAGCTCGCGCCTGCCTACGGGGCGGCATCCCTCGGAATCAGCCAGGCTCTTATGCCAATCTGATGCAGCGTACGTGGGTTGGATGAGTATTAATCGAGACTCGTTGATTCTGAGAATGGCCGAGACACGATATATGTGAGGACAAGCCTCTTTTGTTCTTTTATTTCAATCAAATTAGCTACCGAACAACTAACCTAACAACCTCTATAAATAGGCTTACAACCACAACAACCTAAACCGAGTAATAAAAGGAAAAGATACCGACACGAAGAAGTAAAACAAAGGCATAATGGTCCATAACAAATAGAAAATAACCCCACAAAACTCTCTACGTTGCATGGGCTGGACCCTCTACATTGCATGAGCTGGATCCGCACCACCTTGTCTCCCATTGACAGTAATATATATCAAAGTGAGATTAGATTACATAAAAAAAATCATCAACTCGTATGTTGCTATTATCGAGGGAAACATATCTAGGAACTTAAGGGAGAGTTTTGCCTATGCAACACCTCTCTCATTTGTGTCTTCACTCTCCCAATTAGAATATATTTACTTTTCCTACACTTTATTTTTTGTTTTGCTAAACATGAGGCACCTCAACCTCCTACATAAGTTTTCCTTCAATATAGAACTCGTCCCTCACCACCTGAGTAAGTGGTTGTGAGAGGCTTTAGGGAATACGATCCTGGCCTTTGGGCCAGGTAAATTTGTTTCGCTGCTACAATTGAAGAAAAATTTTGACGCCGTTGTCGAGTACTCTCTTAATCGTTGGAAAGTGAATTATCAATTATGTAAGAGTTTTATCCCTCTCTCTGTCTTTTTTCTTTTCTCGTACTTCTTTTCTCCCGTTTTTGTATATTTATTTGTGTGTGTGACATGGGATAAAACCCAAAGCTCCCAGAATCAGCGACCCAGGAGACAAAATCCTTTGTATTTCAATAGCCCAATCCACCAAATAAATGCATAGTCTATTTCTTACGAATCCTGCCATGCCCTCTGTGCATGAGCCCACCACGAACGAGGGGTTTGTAATGTTTGTATGTCTAAAAAAAGTGTTGACTTTTGGATGGAACTCCTCTATATAGGTACAAAGCCTCCAAAGTCAACCCGGTTGTTTTTCCATTTTATAATTTATATGGTTTGTATTGTTTTTTGGTCAAGTTTTTATTATTTGTATAGTTCGTATGTTTTATATTGTTTGTAAATCAGTTTGTATGTTTTATAGTTCTAGTTTGTATTGTTTGTAAGTCCGATTTGTATAGTTTGTAATTTTTCATGATACCAAAATTAATCTTGTCACTAATTATAAAAATTTCCCATTTTTTAATCATTAGATTTGCGTGTTTATATTTAAAGTCGGGAAGAAATTTAGTTAAGTGACTAAGCACCCCATTTAGTCATCTTATCCTCCCTCGAGAAGACCGAGAGACGAGATCTTGGTGACGAGTCAGGTGAAAAAGTCTACGCATGGGACAAATAAATTTCGGACTCAAAGAAAACCCTATTGTGTATCAAGTATCAACCACTGGGTAGGGGTGTGTATTGGGTGGGTTGGGTGGATTTCGACCATAAAATGCACTCACCTGCGCTTAAACAGATTGACAATTTTTAACCCACATTCCACCCATATTTAGTCTCGGGTTGGGTAGGGTGGATAGCAGATGATGTAAATGGGTTTGCGGGTTCACCCACATCACAATGTACATAATATAAAGGAGTCAACTTGACATGATCCATTTATATTCCAGAACCCCCTGTATAATGTCGATATGTAAAATAAAAATCCATTTCAACATCCATTCACCCTCCAAATTTGAGATTCACTTCAAGTGTGTTGATAGTTATCGGGCGGAAACAAGAAGATGAAATAGGAAGAAAAAATATTGAATTCGTTTTGAAATTGCATAGAAATTCTATTATTGAGTAGTTTTCTACAAATGGAGATGATTATCTGGTGCAGGAAACTAAGAAAAATAATTCAAAAGAGGAAAGAGATGTGATTTAGGCACAAGAATCAGAGGAAAAACAAAGGGAAGAAGAGGAAAGTCTAGATTTGAAAGATTGGCTTTGAGATTCAATCTCTAAGAGTAACTCTAGTTTTCATCAGCGTCTCCACTCTTCAGCGCCTACGATTTTGTTCTTTTTGCTATTGGGTTGAGCGGGTCACCCGCGCACCCGCCCACAACCCACTCACCACTCGACGGACGCCTTAGAGCACAACACGTCAGCCAGTCACAGACCCACCCACATAACGAAATTCTGGTCAAATGCGGACGAATCGTCCCAAACCCACGGGTGACCTGCCCACATGCCCAACACTACCACTGAAATTGCCCATTACGTGGCGAAAACGACTCTTTCATCGACAGTTCAATTAGTATTGACTGACGGTCTAGCGCTTTTATTTTTGTAATAATCTATTGTAATCAACTATCTATTATTATTTTATCTATGACAGAAAAAAAGAGAGGAAAACAAACCAAAAAAATTGAAGGGCGTGCGTGACACGACAGTGCACCTGGACCGGCCACCCTGCGAGAAGCAGCGGAGCAAAACCCGGACGTTTCTCGTCCAATTAACCGGAATTTAGAATCGCCGATAGGTCCGGCCCCGTTTTTGAGCTGAGAGATAGGCTCCGCCTTCGTTTTCCTTCTTCCGGTCAACAAAGAGTTGTTAAAAAAAAAAAAAATTCCAAAGGAAAACGCTACAACAACGAAGCACTATACCGAGGGAAGAAGAGAGAGAGAGAGAGGAGTCGGCGGTTGAAGGTTTCACCCCGCAGTCGAAACCCTAATTAGGCCTTCTCTCTTCTTTCTTCTGCTTCTGTTTCGGTTCTGTTGCAGCCGCCATAAGTGCCTGGGATGCTTCTGATGCGGCTGTGTTTCCCATCTTCCTCGATTTGGGTGGTGTTTCGTGGTTGATTTCGATTCTTCCCTCGGTGGCGTTGTCGAATTGTTGCGGTAGATTTTGAGTAGATCACTTGCTGTTTCCGGACTGGTGTTGTTGCTCGGCAATCATTGATGGTTTAGCTATCGGATTAATTGCTGCTGGGGATTCTTTTGGGCGGAGGCGTTCTAGGGGAGGAGGTTGTTGAAGATGGATTTGGTGAATAGTTGTAAGGTAAATTGGTTTGAATTATGGAGGCAGCAGTGTTATTTGTTGCGGAAATCTCCCCTTCTCGGCTGCAGCTAATTTCTGTTTGTCGTTAGAATTGTCTCTCTGCCCTCTGTTTTACTGTTTAATTGTAAAAAGGAATCCCTTTTAAAGGTTTGCTGAAGCATGCAGCAATGTGGAACCGCGTATTCACAATTGTGTTGTGCTATTTGTTCAGTTGCTTCACAGTCTTATTTTACATTTAGTGGGAACCACCAAGCAGGATATGCTTCTGCACTACTGCTGTTCCGCTTGAGCATCTGTGACATGGTCTTCTCGAACGGATTGGAGTTTGGTTGGATTGTTCTTTTCTTGCAGCAGATAGTATCTGAAATGGAATAGTTGACTGAGGTGGCTACCACTTCTTGTTTGTACTCAGGCTGAAGTACAATAGTTTTGGGATTAGATTTGGAGTTATTCTATCTTTCTTTCAGTGTGTTATGTGCTCTCTTTATTTACACATATCTGCTATCAGATTTTCTCAATTTCTTGAACTTGTGGTCGCCAGATGGATCTGAGAGATACCATTTCTCTTGTAGGAAAAGTTGGCATATTTTCGAATAAAGGAACTCAAGGATGTCCTGACGCAGTTAGGGCTTTCAAAACAGGGGAAAAAGCAGGTTAGTATGATCTTTCTTCGTACTTAGCTTTGGCATTCGTTGCTAATTAGCATTAAGGGGTCGTTTGGATGTGGAAATTTGAAAACGTTGGAATTTGTCTGAATTTCCATGTTTTACAAAACCAAGGAATTGACTTGTGGAAATTGAAAAAAATTTCACGTTTGGATAGGGTTTAGTTTTGTGGGAATTGATGGTGTGGAATTTGGAAAAAGAAGTAAGAAAACGTGGTAATGTCAAATTACTAGGGGGAGGTGTAGTATTCTCAATTACCATGAATGTGGTAATTGAAGCCAATTTCCATGGTCCAATTCCCATACCCTTTTTGCTCTCCCAAACGTGGGTTTTAAACCCAATTACTGCGTTATGTGGTATTTGGGTCCAATTACTGCATTGCATTTCCACGTCCAAACGACCCCTAAGTGTTCTTGATCATGCTGTTGTTTCTTTGTTGCTGTTACTTGTACTGTACAGGACCTTGTCGATCGCATATTGAATGTCCTGCTCGATGCACAAGGTAAAATGCTTCCCCACTGTTGCATAACCACCTCTCTGCTTCCGGTCTTCTCGTACTTTACCTTCTGTGGTTGTAATTGTGACTTTTGGTTCATTTTGGCTGTTGATGAGGATATAAATTTTTTTCCTAGTATTTGTTTGTACGATTTCACTGTAGCTGTTTTCTGAAACCATGGTCGTAAAGGGAAAGTACCTGCTCAATAAGATTAGTTACACAAAACTGAATGGAAATTGAACTATATTAGTCTTACTACTGTCACACTAACAGGTTCTGTCAGTTGTAGGCATTATTATTCTTATAATGCTTGAAATATAATGTTTGTCGAGCATGTACATTTAGTCTCTCACACTTATTTCATCATCCACTGCTTGGTATTAATGATTGTTTACCTATGTTCAGGTTCCAAGGCGTGGCCAAAGAGGGGTGCTGTTGGAAGGGACGAAGCAGCAAAACTCATTGACGACATTTACAGGTTCTTAATGACATCTCTTGACTTGTAAATTAATTTTCCAGATTGTCCTGATACGTTAGGTATTTCCATATAGGACATTCTATGTTGAGAATAATTGTCTAAGCAAGTCAGCTTTGATCATCTGTACTATTAACTTCATTCATTTTACACATACCTCACCGATCAAGTAATAAAATGTACTCTCATCATCATCTTCAGGAAAATGCAGGTCTCAGGTACTGATTTAGCATCAAAGGCGCAATGCGTTTTGGATAGCAGCAATTCAAATACAAAACTTGTTAAAGGAGAACCCGAGGACTCTTTTCCCAGCAATACAAAAGTTCGGTGTCCTTGTGGCAGCACATTGGAAACAGAGTCAATGATTAAGGTGATTTGCATTTGTTAAATCTATGGAGTTTTAGTTTTCTTTGGCACTTTTGCTATTCCTATGTACACCTAGTTTATTGTGCATGGATCAGCGTCTCTCTTAGGAAATTAGATATTGTGACTGCTTACATTTCATTGTTGGAGCAATCACCTACTCTTTTTAGTGTCTGAGTTGTTAGTCTCTCTTGAGGTATGAGGAGCATGACCCTTCACATTTATCTTCAACCTATATTTTGCTGTAATATCTTGCTTACAAAATGTTGTTATCAATCATTTGTAGTCTTTTGATTTGTTAATCACAGCATAATAACCATTTCCGAAGTATTAAGTTCACTTTTCAATTGTTCCACACTTTTCTTGCACAAGCGTGTGAAGAGTGGAAGGACTTGAACAAGGTTCCACTTTTCTCGTCTAAGATTGATTTTATTGTGGCTAATTTGTGGAATCAATATTTTTGTCACTGCAGTGTGAGGATCCCAGATGCCAGGTGTGGCAGCATATTGGTTGTGTTATAGTTGCTGACAAACCCATGGAAGGAACTCCCCAAGTTCCAGAAGTGTTTTACTGTGAGATTTGTCGACTGAGCCGAGCTGACCCGTACGAATCTTTTATCTACTTGCTTGTTATGTTTGAACTGTTGTGCTGAATTCAGTTTTTTGTAAAAAAATAAAATTATTTAGCTCTTTCACGCCTACTTTAATGAGGTATTTTGGGGTTTTACTAGCAGCTTTAACTATACCTTTCCTTTTTCTTTGTTATTGCAAACATCATTATTTGAGGTGCCTTTGTGGCTCGTGACATAGGCCAAACTTCGGGGTGGATTTTGTTTAGGAACTTATCCTTGTGTTTAATGGTTAATTATAACTATGCCTAACTAGGTAAGGGGGACTAAGTGAAAGCTTTAACTGTAGCGCTGTTAAGTTTTTTGTTTTCTCTTGGTGTTATTAAGGCAAGTATTCATGAGCATAGTGGCAAACTTTTTTTCCTGTACAGTCCACTGTGTGGAGCCGAACTTTTGAAATGACAGATGGTGAAGCAGATTAATTGACATTGAAAATTTTGGAGATCAGGAAGATGACATGAGGAAAATCATGTAGTGGGAACAAGATTTGATTTCGTTTACAACTTTTTGTTTGGAATATTCTGTAGTAGACAGTGCAAGTTTTACTGAGTCAGCAAAACTAATCCAGATGTAGTCGATACATAGTTTATCCCTCCATCTCCATTGTTCAATGGTTGCCTTGTGTCGGGAGCTGAATGCAGGTTCCTTTTATCTCTTATGATTTCTTGTTTTAGTCTATTGCAACATTAGTATTATGTCAGTCTGATTTCTATTAATACTTTTGTTAAAACTTAAACCTCTTTTTATGCTCCCACACATCACATTAGTGTTTCCTTCTAATATGAAGTAAACTTTATCTGCAGCTTTTGGATTGCAATGGCACATCCGCTATCTCCTGTGAAGCTGGCCACTACAAATATCCCAACTGATGGGTAGGTTTATCGTTATTGTATTAGTGATTTCTGAGGAGCTTGAATGTGCTGTTCATTTCTTTTCCTTAAGATGCTTTGCATTTAGATCTGAGGTGTATGTACTTGTCCAATAAACTCTATGAAATAAGCTAGTTTGCATTTTGCTGTTGTAGGGTTTGGTGTGTAAGTTTTTCATATAGTTCTCATGCACAGTAATTCTATATTTGGGGTATGTGGGCATATACAATATTTTGGGAGAAATGCTGCTTGTTAGCTTTAGGAATTCTGACTATGTAAGTTGCATCTCTTTGCCCTTCACCTCTGCCAATATACAGCTGAGCATAAGCCCAACTAAAGTACTGTCTTACTTGCATTAATTTCGTCTTGCCATTAATTGATAGGCTTTCATATCTTGTTTGATGCTGTACATTTCATCTGCCTACTGTAGTGACTTATATTCAATATTGTCCAGTACAAATCCAGTGCAGAATATAGAGAAGTCATTTCACCTGACGAGGGCAGATAAGGACCTATTGAATAAGCCAGAAATTGATGTGCAGGTTGATTGATTTCAATCCTTTTCTTCAAATTTTCATTCCAGGAGTTCAGATATATGTAAAAAGTGATTTGTTGTTTCTATTTCCCACCTATCTTAGGCATGGTGCATGCTTTTGCATGACAAAGTCCCATTTAGGATGCAGTGGCCTCAATATGCTGATTTACAAGTCAATGGTATGATAATTACTCACTATTTCATGGATGTGTCTATTAACTAGTTTTCTCACTTTAGGTTTCTTAATACGAGATTTATAATTTGTTTGGGTAAACAGGTGTACCTGTTCGTGCGATCAATAGACCTGGCTCACAACTGCTCGGGGCAAATGGCCGTGATGATGGTCCAATTGTGAGTTTTTGTTTTTGTTCTTGGGGTATTTGTTATTATAATTATTTGCTGTATGAATTACTGTAGGGTGGTTCTATTCTGGGTCTAGCAGGCATTGGCCAAGTAGAGCCTTCATCTTTTTTTGTTTTTGTTTGGCTAACATCTCAACCTTCTTTGAACATCTTCATTGTCGGTTAGATCACGCCATGTACGAAGGATGGGATCAATAAAATATCATTATCTGGATGTGATGCTCGGATTTTCTGCTTGGGGGTAAGGATAGTGAAGCGGCGTACACTTCAACAGGTAAGCGTTCAATTTGTATGCTTCCAATCTTCTCAATATGATAGACTTTTGTTATCTATAATATAATACCAGAAGAGTGTGTTTGATGGTCAGAAGTATCCCACAATGTATATACTATATAGTTGTTTTGAATTTCTCATTAATTCTTGGCTATCTTATATTATGAATGTTTCTGCTAAGTATTGTTTCATGTTATCATTTCAGATACTTGGGTTAATACCTAAAGAATCTGATGGTGAACCTTTTGAGGACGCACTTGCTCGTGTTTGCCGTTGTGTTGGTGGTGGAGCTCCAACTGATGGTGCTGACAGTGACAGCGATTTAGAAGTTGTCGCAGACTCTATTACTGTCAATCTTCGTTGTCCTGTAAGTGATCTTTTTATTATTTCTTGTGAAGCATTGAAGTGGTGGGAGTTACAGGAGATTTTTGTAATGGACCTTTGAATAGCTGTTCCCTTCAGTACTGGACATCCAAACTTTTGTTTTGTATGTCATCAGTCCTTTAGTTATTAGATTTTTGACACTGCCCGCAACGCTCTTATAAAATTGTGGATTCTGTGGTGTCCCCCTTTCATAGATGAGTGGCTCAAGAATGAAAGTTGCTGGAAGATTTAAACCGTGTGTTCACATGGGCTGTTTTGACCTTGATGTTTTTGTTGAGCTCAATCAGCGCTCTAGGAAGGCAAGTAACTAGCGTTCATCCCTTTGTTTTTCTTTTTAGGGTTCTAATTATTTGTTCTCATGTCTCTTGAATTGTGTGTGTGGATTCTGTGCAGTGGCAATGCCCCATTTGTCTCAAGAACTACTCCTTGGATAGTATAATCGTCGATCCTTATTTCAATCGCGTCACCACTAAGGTATTGCTTTCCTGTTTAGAATTCTAGTAAATATTTTTGTGTTTTGCGGACATGAACCTTAGCTTTATGTTTTGTTTATTCTGTGTTGTTTACAGATGAGGCACTGTGGCGAGGATATAACAGAGATTGAGGTAAAGCCTAATGGTTCATGGCGCGTGAAAACAAAAACTGAAGCTGAGCGTAGAGAAGTGGGAGAACTTGCACAGTGGCACAATCCTGACGGTACTCTATGCAGCATACCAAATGGGGTGGTTCAGTCAAAGGTGGTGGAAACAGGGAAGCAAGTCAAGCAGGAAGGTAATTCTGAAGGTCACGGTACTATTAATGGTTTGAAACTTGGACTTAGGAAGAACCGTGATGGGCTTTGGGTAGTCAGCAAACATGAGGGTATGAATGGCTCTTCTTCAGGGAATAAGAGATTGCAGCCGGAGAACTTTGGGCAGAAAGTTATTCCCATGACTAGCAGCGGTACTGGCAGTGGCCATGAAGGCGAGGATCCAAGTGTGAATCAGGATGGGAATTTGGATTTTAACAATAATAGTGGAGGAATGGAACTCGATTCATTAGCTCTCAATATAGATCCTACGTTTGGGTTTGGTGCACAGCATATTTCTGCTCCAGTGGCACGGGATGCAGCCGAGATCATTGTTCTTAGTGATACAGATGATGACGATAATGATATCCTTGTGTCCTCAGGGACTGGCTTCAACAACAACCAGAATGATGTTGGTGTGGCTGGTTTCTCAGAGGTTGCCCGATCTGCGATTCCTGAACCACCTTATCCCGAGGATCCTAATCTTGTCACTGCTGCTGGAACTTCCTGCTTGGGTCTTTTCAATGAGAATGATGATGAGTATGGAGGTTTGCCCCTCTGGCCAACACCCCAGGGCGGCCCTGGGTTCCAGTTATTTAGTTCAGATGTCTCAGATCCTTTGGGTGACTTGCAGCATGGTCCCACATCAATTAATGGATACAGTTTGGGTCCCGATACTGACATGGGACATGTTAATTTGGCCCCACCAGATACTTCTGTGGGTAGATCTGACGGGAATGATGGGTTGGTTGATAATCCATTGGCTTTCGAGGAAGATCCTTCTCTACAACTGTTTCTTCCGACCAGGCCTTCAGATTCATCGATGCATTCCAATGTGAGAGATCATCAGGTTGATGTTTCGTCTAATAATGGTGGGCTCCGATCTGAGGATTGGATCTCTCTTAGGCTGGGGGGAAGTGCTGCAACTGCCGGGGGTGGTGGTCATGTTGAATCTGTTCCTCTTGCAAATGGCAGCTTAACTTCAAGACAGTCAATGCCTCCTAATAGAGATGGTACCATGGATTCTTTGGCTGATACAGGTTAGTTGGTTCTTTTCCATGAAAGGCTTGATTCAATTACTATTATGCAATTAAAACTAATTTGTTGCTGATATGGGTAGCGAAATTGATATACTTGCTTACGTACGAGGCTTACATAGGAAAACTGTCTTATCTGTTTTGGCAATTTATGCAATTCCGCTTCTCTCTAGCATTTGGGTTCTGATAAGTGCACTGGTGGTTGTTGCTGTGTCTGTTTTGCAGCCTCATTACTTCTTGGGATGAATGGCGGGGGCAGATCTGAAAAGGCAAGTCGCCCGAGAACTGAAAGCCCTTTCTCGTTCCCTAGACAGAAGCGCTCTGTGAGGCAGCGCTTGTACCTTTCTATTGATACGGACTCTGAATAGGCAAACTGCGGGCATTGATATCATTATTTCATCAATTTTTTGGGGTACAGAAGCCGTACTCTGAATTCTGGGGTGTTTCAAGTTTGGCGGCAGTGAAGTCTCCTTCCATCCATCATTTGGAACCAAGAAAACCCACCTTGCTGAAATGTGAAGAGGTCTCGGATGTCTTGACATAATTGGCGGTATTAATCGAGTAGACAATGCCTCAATTTTGTGCAGCAGCAGCAGCAGCAGCAGCAGCTCGTTTTAGACCGACCACACGACCTGGTCCATTTCGGTTAGTACTTATCGTTGTTCCTTTGGTGTTGGTATAGGCCGAGAGTAGCTGGGGGAAATGTACAGTAGGGGAGGATACTTTAGATAGAGAGGTCCAAGAAAGGAGCAGCTGATTGAATTGTGGGCGTAATGGTTGTGTTGAACCCTTGTGGATGGATGGTAACATGGGAAAAACCAGCAACCATCCTTTAAGGTCATGTTTAGTTTTTTTTTGTCCATCTAACGACCCAACCAAAGCTAAGTTAGCGTGTAAATGTTATTCCTGTCCTGGTACATTCGGTTATAGATAAATTGAAATAATTTTACCAGATGGCAATTTTCAATCCAACCCATCGACTCATTAAAAATATCCAACTAATACAATCCATTTAAATTCAATTCATTTGATCCAAATCCAATTGGATTGGTGAAATCATGGATTGATCCCTGGATCCAAATGAAAAATTATAGTTTGGTACCTATACTTTTTATATTTTACATTTTGGTACCCAAAATTTAATATTTTATTCGAAAAATATCATTGGAAAATTATGTTTTGGTTCCTAAAATTGTTCATTATGACATTTTAGTACCTAAATTTTTCACATTTTACATATTGGTCCTTGGTTGAGGATGTCATTTGGATTCATGGATAATCCACCAATCCATTGAATCCAATCCATTTGATCAATGAATCCACGAATCCAATCCACCAATCCATGGATCAATTCATTTGCCACCTCTATTACCACTGAGCAGCTGCAAACTGTTCCTTCCGGTGCCTGTTTTGGTCTATTGGTTATGCTGCCTTGATCTCCCAGTGGAGTTATCGCATTTCTGGATGATGGTATTGCCACTCAACTTCAGCCATGGTTATGTTCATTAAAGAATGAGACGGCAGGCATTGGTTGCTGCTGGAATGTAACATTATACTGATAGCATTAAATTAGTTACAACATTCCCATTCCAACGAACTTGTTCAACGCAACACACGAAAGAAAAGTACAATGACGACGAAGTAGATGCTTCTTACGCTTTCGGGGATGACTTCTACGTACTGAATTTTTGATCTCCGGAATCCGAATTGCTCGAAACTATCGAGTAGAGAATCTCGTTAATGACGAGAGCAATCCCTAATTAGCAACGAAACAACTAACATAATGAAAACAAAAGAATCATAAATTGGCCTCTGCTTATTTTTTTTATTTGATTTCTTTTTCTTCCTTACAGGAAACATTAATTAAATCCACAACAATAATTACTATAAATTTTATCCCGACTAGAAAAAATATGATAATAAAATAATTCGAACAATCCAAAAATAAAAACTAAATACAAATAAATAATTAAAAATGATCAAACCTTATTCTTTGGATTGCCAGTTTGATCTCGTAACACTTCATCCTTTATGATTGGCATGACATCAATTCCAGGGACTACATCATACTTCATACGTACAAGCATTCTATATATGCATTTTACCAAATCCGCGGAGGATAAAAGTTGAAGGAAGGCCTAGAGATGGCAAATGGATTGATCCATGGATTGGTGGATCTACGGATGAAATGGATTGGATCAAGTGGATTGGTGGATTATCCATGAATCCAAATGACATCCTCAACCAAGTACCAATATGTAAAATGTGAAAAGTTTAGGTACTAAAATGTCATAATGAAAAATTTTAGGTACCAAAATGTAATTTATCAATAATATTTTTCGTATAAAAAATTAAATTTTGGCTACCAAAATGTAAAATATAAAAATTATAGGTACCAAACCTTAATTTGCCATTTGGATCCATGGATCAATCCATGAATCCACCAATCCAATTGGATTTGGATAAAATGAATTGGATTTAAATAGATTGGATTAGATGGATATTTTTAATGGGTTGGTGGATTGGATTGAGAATTGCCACTTCTAAGAAGCTGGAAAAAATGCAATGAAATTATGAAGGGTTTTGTAATATAGAGTATAGGAAATTAGTGAAATAATTTGTAATATTTGTTTCCTTATGGTAGTGCCACTGGTTTGTAATAATACACACTACGGTTACTATATAGAATGTAAACAGACAAAGTATATCGATTTATTTCTTCTTCCAACAAAGGGAAGGTATTATTGGTCATGAAATATTTTCCTCCGAAAATTTATAGATTTAATAAATCACGACGAACTCGTTTCTTTTAAGCAAAATATTTCAAAATTCGAATTGGAAACAAAGATGACATTAAATGATACCACACATAGTTAGTAAAATATAGTATGGATAAGTTACGTTTAAAACACGTAAGAGTATTTCTAAACTTATTATACGCCTAATAGTCATAATTTATATAAAATTATTTATTTTAGAAGTAAATAAATATATAAATTATTAATTTAATTCATTAAATATGAATGTTAAATATGTTAAGGTTTTGTTGGGCTCATCGGGAATAGTCCACTAAAGCTCGTCCCATATGAAACAACCCGACCCACTAAGGAATCCGAGCCCATTTGGGACCAAATGATGCCAGAGGCGTAGAATTGGTGCACCCTAAGAAGTGACACCGTAGACAAGATGGGGCATTAAATGCTGTCATGGGTGGGGCATCGCAGAATGGGCACGTTCGACAAGACAAGACAATCACAACGATACCGCTACTGACACAATATTAAATGCGGCCGCAGGCGTTGTACTAAGGAACCGTAACGCATGAATGCTCCATACGATCAACCAATGGCTATAAATACAAACTCACCACCTCATTTATTGGCAACTTACTTACCCCTAATTATCTCTCTACTTTCTCTCTCTTAAGCCACTAACTTGTTCTTTGGAGGTTGTCCGAGGCCTCGCCTCCAGATCGGTGTGCAGGCGGGACTTCACAACCAACGAACAACGGATAGAGTGTTAACACCTAGAGGACTCTCTCCCTACCCTATGAGGAAGAAGAATCATCCATCCATCGAGCGACGCGAGGAGCAATCTTGCCCAACCGACCTTTAACCCGCCCGGTACTTTCGAGGTTTAAACAATTTGGCGCCCACCGTGGGGCCGTTTGGAAAAGATTCAACCCTTTGACGTCAAGAATGGACGAAAATTCTAATACTCCTCTGAAGGAAGTAATCGAAGGCGGAAGATTGATCGGGTTTTCCCCGACAGTGGAATATCAGATGGAGCTAGAAGATCGAGTCAAGGGCCATGGACAAAAAATCTAAAAAATGAAGAACAACATAGGTCAAATCTAATCTCTATTGAAGGCGGGAGAAAGGACTAGGCGAGGCGACCCAGAGGGATCGGGCATACCAAAGGACCATGAGAAGCAACCATTGGTGGTGATAGAAGACAACCCCAAAAGCAAAGAAGAAGACTCTGAAGGGTGCCCAGATGTGGACCTAAGTTTCCTGGAGGAGCACCTTCATGCAAGCTTTGGAAAGAGTAGCAAGAAGGTTAAGGGTCCCAATGTTTTGCACAACCCACTGCCAAAGAAGCTGTTCAATAATCCCGTGCCTCCCAAGTTCTCATCACTGGGGCTCCCTACCCATAACAGAAATACTGATCTGGGAGACCACCTGAGCGCGTTCTTGCTAAACATGCAGTTGATCAATGCTTCAGATGCAGATCTATGCAAAGCGTTTCTAGTTACATTTGGCGGGTGGTGTCGAACGTGGTATACGTCCATCCCTGAGGGGATTATAGAAAGCTTCAAACAGTTTTCCACGCTATTATCATCTAAATTTGCATCCCTGATACGTCACAAGCTCACGGTGTTGGTCCTTATCAACTGCAGGCAATGAGGGGAGGAGTCGCTATTCGACTTCTACGACAGGTGGAACACCATCGCCTATGAAATACAAGGGATCACCCCAAGAGTAGTAGCGAGAAACATGAGAATGTCGACGCGTATCAAAGAACTTGGCAAGTGTTAATAATTGAGGAACACTGCTTGGCGGTGACTCACTAAAATCAACACGCCTTACAGTGGCCATGTATAACCACTACAAGGGACTGCAGTAAAGTGGGTTCGGTTTAGATTATCAACCTGGGTACTAGGAGTACTGGTTACTCCATGAAGTTCTATTATTTGGCGGTCAAAGTTGAGTTAAGTTGTTTGCAAGCAAAAGTAGACAGAAAGCAAGTCAATTATTCTGGTTTTCAAGTACGAGAAAGACCACTCAGGTAATGATTTCCCCTAATCCGCAGTTAGGTCAAATTGTAATTCACCTAATTCAATTCAATTGATAATTATGCTACAGAAGATCCGAAAAAAGTTTGGAATCTCTTACGTTGATCAACCCCTCTTATGCACCGTACCCGGCGGGCGACTAACCTCCAACGAGATAAAATAAGAATGCAATAAACACAAATCTCCTATACTGGAATGGATTCCACTACAAAGCACTGAATCGATTGACTCTCGCACAATTGATTCACTACTTCCAATTCAGGGTGTTCTATTGGCCTGTTCAGATTTAGGTAACCCAATTCGCCTCTACAGCTCCCGTGATCCCGCTCTAAATCGCCAAAGCGCAAATTTTTTGCAGAGCACCCGAATTCGCTGATTGCTTATTATGAGAGCGCAGATTTTCTGAAATGAGAGCGCGACTTTGCGACGACCATCCTTTTCCGATGGAACTGGCCGGGGAAAAGCTACTTTGACATCACCAGATGCCACTGTCATCGCTTACCATCGTCTCCAATTCTAACCATCGCCGTCGTCCTCTCTCGGTTCACAAGTATCCGACGTAGATCTCACCCGCTGCCAACTCCCCGTTTGCTGCCAATCCCCGCTGCTCCAGCCATCAATGGCCATTCATCTCTGTTTCTAACCCCGGATTGTCAGATTCCCCGGCGTTCGTGACCCAAGCCGTCAATGATGAAAGTTGGGGTAGATTGAAATCACTTGTTTAATTGACTAGGTTTTTTAAGATTGAGGGAACAAGGTGAGGTCCTTGTGAATTTTGATTAATAATGAATTTACTTGCATGAGGATACGAGAGCAGAGAGCTCTGAATTTGGGAGAAGGTATTTATTAGAGATATTAAGTAAATAAAAGTATTTTTTATTTTTTTCTTTCTTCCCACTTCCATTCTGTTCCTGTTTCCATGGAACGTGGGATACTATTCTGTTGAGGATTCATGTATATTAGTTAGAGACTTATTCAATGGAAAGATACAATTCATTCTCTCCAAAACTACTTTGCCAAACCTCCTTTCATGGTATCAGAGCACTAGCAATGTTCAGCTAGTCAAGATCCAAATTCCTCTGTTTTCTTCTCTCTTCTGTTCGTGTGGTTATCATCTTCGAACATCATGTCTGACTCCTCTGTTTCGGCCGCCAATGAAGACTCAGTTATTACCTTCAATCCTGCTGCACAATTGCCTCTAAAGCTCACACCAACAAATTTCAATTCATGGCGGTCCCAAATTGAGATACTACTCATGGGATTAGATCTCGTCGGCTTCATCGACGGAACAAATATTGCCCCTGCATCAACAATCAAAGAAAATGGCACAAGTTGCCCAAATCCAAAGTATCACCGCTGGTTCCGTCAAGATAAGCTGATTCTTCATGCTATTCGCTGTTCGATTTCCGAATCTCTCTATTCTTTTGTCTCTGCTGCTAGTACATCCCGTGAAGCGTGGCTGACGCTTGAAAAGTTGTATGCGGGTCGTTCTCAATCCCGAATAATCAATCTCAAGGGAAAAATTAAATCGCATAATTAAGGGAAATCAAGATGTTATTACCTTTGTGAATGACTTGAAGCTGACTGCCGCAGAACTAGCTCTCGTTGGAGAACCCGTCTCGGATATGGACCTCGTGGTTCAGTGTCTTCGTGGTCTCGGCCCCGATTATAATCACTTCTTTGCCGCTGTCCGTGCTCGGGGAACCACAATCTCAGTAGAAGAACTTCTTGATTCTCTGGTTGAATATGAAGCTGATTTGCAGGAACAGTCTCGCCTGAATACTGTTCCCACAGCCTTTTACACAGGCCAGTCTCGTCGTGGTGGGAACAACAGTGGTGTTGGGCGAGGCTTTCATTCATCTCGTGGCGGCAGCTCCTCCAGTGGGTCGCGTCCCCAGCAGCTACAGGGATACAATTATGGGCATGCTGTCTCTCGGCCCACTCACTCCTCTCCGCCCGCTGGGAATTATGGGCCAGCTGTTGCCTCTCGGTCCACTCCAGCCTCCTCGCCTGCTGGGCTATTTTCTTCAGCCGAGCCCACTCGCCAGCGACGAGTCTCAGTCACCTGTCAATACTGCGAGCGCCCAGGCCATTCAGTCAGGCAGTGTTTTCAATTATTTCCCCAGGCCCGTGAGGCATTTCAGGCCCGCCAGGCCCAAGCTCAAATTAATTTGTCCACACACTCTGGCCCAACAGGCGGCTCTCCCTCTTCTGGGCCTTGGCTATTGGATTCAGCAGCAAGCCATCATGTGACATCTGACTCGGGCCACCTTTCTCTTTATTCTGATTACACGGGCCCCGATGAAATCTTGGTTGGTGATGTTCAGGTTTGGCCATTTCTCATATTGGTTCCTCGTCACTCACTACTGGCTCTCATAACTTGGCTTTGCGCGATATTTTATGTGTTCCTACAATCAAGAAGCATTTAATTTCTGTCTCCAAGTTATGTCAAACTAATCCTGTGTAGGTGGAATTTTTTGCCACTCATTTTATTGTGAAGGATCTTCGCACGGGGGCGCAGTTGCTGAAGGGGGAAAACAACGGTGATGTGTATGAACTGCCTCGGGAAGTAAAGAGTGTTCGAATGGCACTTGTTACCACTCAGACGATATCAACTTCTTGGCATGCTCGACTTGGCCATCCTTCTCATCAGTCCCTTTCCAGTCTTATTCGGTCAAACTCTCTTCCAGTGTCGTCCTCTCTTACTTGTTCTCCATGTGATCCCTGTCTTTCCAATAAAAGTCACAAACTACCATTTTCGGTTTCCACTTTGACCAGTTTTCGTCCATTTGATCTTTTGTATACCAATGTTTGGGGCCCCGCTCCGGTTTCTTCCATTGATGGATATCGTTATTATTTGGTTATTATTGATCATTTCACTCGATATACTTGGTATTATCCATTACATAATAAATCTGACGTCCTTCAAGTTTTTCTTTCCTTTAGAAAAATGGTTGAAAATTATTTTTCCACTACTATTCGTCGCCTTAACACGGATGGTGGTGGCGAATTCCAGAAATTACGTTCAGATTTGCTTGCTAATGACATTACTCATCTTCTCACCCCACCACATACACCTGAACACAATGGTCTTGCTGAACGTAAATATCGTCACTTGGTCGAAACTGGTATTACTCTTCTTCATCATGCTAAACTTCCTTCTTCCTTTTGGTCCTTTGCTTTTTCCACCGCCATTTATCTCATCAATCGTCTCCCTTCCTCGGCCCTACGCGGTAAAATTCCTTACACACTTCTCTTCAACATAGCTCCTAACTATCATAAACTACGTATTTTTGGCTGTCTTTGTTACCCTTGGCTTCGACCCTATTCATCTCACAAACTCGATCCTCGTTCTCGTCCTTGTTTATTTCTTGGCTATTGTCCTCAACGCAGCGCATATCGTTGTTTTGATCCTGATACTCACCGTCTTTTCCTCTCACGGCATGCCATTTTTGTGGAGTCTCACTTTCCAGGTTATCGGGCCACTCCCCCTGCTGCACTTGCCTCCACTGGATCCTGGCTCTTTGATTCCTCCTCCACCATCACCTCCTTCCCGTGCCGAGCAGTTCAGCCCACCACTGTGTCTTCACCGGCCCATCATTCCCCCCCAGCAGCGGCCCTTCAGCAAGATTCTTCCGCAACTGGGCCGCACTCTCCTCGCCCGTCCTCTTCGGCCCACAGTCCGCCTAGAACTCCACTGACGACTTCTCCTGCTGTCCCCGCTGTTTCGCCTCCCCTGCTACGCTCGCATTCCATGACTACGCGGGCTCAGCTAGGGGTTTTTAAGCCCAAAAAGCGCCTGTTTCTTACCCAGCGCACTAGTGGGTCCCTGCCTCTGGAGCCCCACACAGTTCAGGAGACCCAGTAGTATCCAGAGTGTGATTCGGCCCTCACGGCTGAACATTCTGCTTTGTTGGCCAATGACACTTGGGATCTTGTTCCCCGCCTTCCTCACTATAATGTTCTTGGTAATCGGTGGGTATATCGCGTTAAACATCACTTGGATGGGTGCATTGAGCGGTTCAAAACTCGCTTGGTGGCCAAAGGTTTTCATCAACGACCCGGGGTCGATTACAATGATACATTTAGTCCGGTGGTCAAACCGGTCACAGTTCGTACCATCTTCACTTTGGCTCTTTCTCATGGTTGGCCTATTGCTCAGTTTGATGTCAATAATGCCTTTCTTCAAGGTCCATTGGCAGAAGAGGTTTATATGGCTCAGCCTCCCGGGTTCATTGATCCTACTCGGCCTCATCATGTTTGTCGCCTTAAGAAGGCTATTTATGGACTCCGTCAAGCTCCTCGTGCTTGGTACTTTACCTTGTGTGCTTTCCTTAAGGATTTTGGTTTTCACAAGACTCATTCTGATGCGTCGCTGTTTGTCTATTCTCGTGGACGGACTCTACTATATTTCTTGGTCTATGTTGATGACTTGCTGCTCACCGGGTATGATCCGACTGTTCTTTCCACCTTTCAGCAGACACTTTCCAGTCGTTTCTCCCTCAAGGCCCTTGGTGATGTCAATTATTTCTTGGGTATTGAGGTTATTCCGACTTCTACAGGATATGTTTTGTCTCAACACAAGTACATGGTTGACATCCTTACTCGGTTCATGATGCTTGACGCCAAAGCTGTTGACGCACCTATGGCCGCCTCTACTACACTCCACCTTGCTGATGACACACCCCCTGCCGAGGCTACTCGGTTTCGCTAGGTGGTTGGTGCCCTCCAATATCTTGTCTATACTCGGCCGGACATTGCCTACTCCGTCAACAAGCTCTCTCAATACATGCATGCTCCGACAGCTTCTCACTGGCAATGCGTCAAGAGGCTACTTCGTTATGTCTCCGGTACTCTCACCTATGGTCTCGCCATTCGTCGGTCGTCTGCTCCATTTTCTCTATCTGCCTTTGCTGATTCAGATTGGGCTGGCAATCATGATGATTGTTCCTCCACCTCTGGTTATCTCATCTACCTCGGCTCAACCCTGATCTCTTGGCGTTCTCAAAAGCAACGCTCTGTTGCTCGGTCCAGCACAGAGGCCGAGTATCGCGCCATTGCCCATGCCACCGCTGGACTTGAGTGGATTCAGAACCTCCTCATTGAGCTTCAAATCCCTTTGGCGTCTCCACCAACTCTCCATTCTGACAACCTTGGTGCCACGTATTTCAGCTCCAATCCGGTCTTCCATTCTAGGATGAAGCACTTAGCATTGGATTATCACTTCGCTCGCCAACTCGTTCAAGCCGGCTGTCTACGTGTGTCTTACATTCCCACTGCTCAGCAACTCGCTGACGCCCTCACTAAACCATTACCATCCACATGGTTCCTTCTTCTCCGGTCCAAGATTGGCGTCGTTGATACCTCCTCCATCTTGCGGCGGCGTATTAGAGATATTAAGTAAATAAAATTATTTTTTATTTTCCCTTTTTCTATTTTTTTTTCTTTCTTCCCACTTCCATTCTGTTCTTGTTTCCATGGAACGTGGGATACTATTTTGTTGAGGATTATGTATATTAGTTAGAGACTTATTCAATGGAAAGATACAATTCATTCTCTCCAAAACTACTTTGCCAAACCTCCTTTCAGTATTTGGGGGAAGGCTGAAGGGAGAACTTTTAGAGTTTTAAATAATGTGAATAAGGATTTTTAGAGTCCTGGTTGGGTTTGGGGGATAAGGATTTTTTTGGAAAATAATGTGAATAACTTTTAGAGTTTTAAATATCTAATAATTTTATATGAGATAACTGATGGCAGGGGTGGTTGGTTAAAAGTTGGGTTAATTGCATGGTTGGTCACTGAGATTACAAAAAAGGTTCAAGTTTGGTCACTCGGAATATTTAAATCCAATGGTGGTACTTCACTTTACGAAAACCGTTCACGTTTGGTCACTCTCCGTTAGCTGCCATCCATCTCCGTTAAATGAGTCCGCTAAGTGATGATGTGGCGGACAAAATCGTCTAATCAGCACTATTTAACCTGAAAATAGTCTCACCCGACCTGCCACGTCATTGAAACCGGCCAGCTCATCTAAACCTACCCAACCCTCTAACCAAATAAAACCTGACCCGGTCCACCAACCCAACTACCCACCAAGATTAAATCCCTAAATCGATGAAAAATCAACACCTTTCCTTCTACCCTGCCGCCGGCGCGGGGGCAGCCTACAATCCCAACTACTGGCAGCAGCCCTATGAACTTGTTTCTCGAAATGTCGAGGACCTGGAGCTGGGTCATTTCACGTGAGATCTTTGCCGGGAAACATCCGTCCAGGCCATTATGAGAGAGGATAAGAGCTTAAGCGATGTGAGCTTTGCCATCTCAACGGGGAGTGGTCCAGTGACAACAACATCATTGGTAATGGTTAGGTTCTCCAAGTTGGATAGCAGCCCAATCTCTCCCGGAATCGGACCGTAAAGAAATCGATACGAGGTATCTAGTGCCACAACTCGTGAGTCCGAGTTGCAGGTGACGCCAGGGAAGGAGCAATGCACAATAGAGGAATCGTTAGTGGGAAATCTGTTGGGATCCCACTCCAAAAATCCACTGTAGTAGCAGGGGAGTCTCCACGACATTGCAGTAGATTTGAGCTTCAATAACTCTTGGAGATCGTTGCTACTACAGCTACTAGTGGTAGCGGCGGCCAAGCAAATAGTTGCGATCACCAGTCGCACCAACCTGCTGGAATTGCTCGTCGCCATCATATTTTCCTGCTGGGGGATGCGGCATCTTCCTCGATCACGAAACGGTTCTCCCTTCCTTCTTCGGCGGCAGAGGAGAAGGGGAAGGTGTTGATTTTTCTTCGATTTAGGGATTTAATCTTGGTGGGTAGTTGGGTTGGTGGGTCAAGTCTTTGGTTAAAAGGTTGGGTAGGTTTAGATGAGATGACGGGTTTTAATGACGTGACGGGTCGTGTCAGACTATTTTTGGGTTAAATAGTGCTGATTAGACGATTCCATCGGCCACATCATCACTTAGCAGACTCATTTAAAGGAGATGGACGACAGCTAACGGAGAGTGACCAAACGCGAACGGTTTTTGTAAAGTGAAGTACCAACAATGGATTTAAATATTTCGAGTGACCAAACTTGAACGTTTTTAGTAATCTCAGTGACCAACCATGCAATTAACCCGTTAAAAGTTTTTTAAAAAGTACAGTTTTCTTACAATAAAAAAAGTTATAAAACAAGTATAGTTGAAGAGCAAACAATACGGAGCTTGTTTGAATAAAAATGTATTGTCTAGGGGCTAAGATGTGACTAAACTCTTAATTAAAATAATATAATAATCACATTTTTATTCGCGCTTTTGATTTTGAATTCTTGAGAAATTGACACTC
Organism: Linum trigynum; assembly: GCA_964030455.1. Classification (NCBI taxonomy): domain Eukaryota; kingdom Viridiplantae; phylum Streptophyta; class Magnoliopsida; order Malpighiales; family Linaceae; genus Linum; species Linum trigynum. The sequence goes on from OZ034821.1 coordinate 9,271,904, forward strand.
TGACGCTCTCGCTTTGGTTACCTAAGTTCAGATTCTATCGTTCTAGGTCAAAGCATAAATCGCAGGAATGTGATCACGATTCAAAAAATTCTTGAAAATGCCTTGATAACACATAAATTAGTGTTATTTACCCTTCATGTTTAGATTTATTTCGTGCTAATTCAGTGCACAATCATTTTAATAGTGCCGATTGCATCCTTATTTCGTTCCTATTTGATTATGGTGTGATTTTAGGGTGCTTTAGACAATACATGTGAATTAGGTACGAAAAAGGACACAAATGTAGCAAAAGGAGCAGAATGTTGATGATCACGGCCAAAAACAATGACGGAAAACTCAAGGCAAATATCGCAGCCTCGAAGCATAAGATCTCGACCGCGATATTTGAGGCTGAGGGCACAAAATTCGTGAAGAAGCTAGCGAGGAGAAACAAAGAGTTTCCCCAGTCCGATCAAGACCACAGTTCACATTGACCGCGAGGAAGTTCGTGGCCGTGCTTCACGAATCACGATTGTGAAGTCAGTCCGCGAACTCCTCGTTCCTGAAGGCCAAAACGACGGTGTCGGCAAATCACGACCTCAAAGAAGAGGATCGCGATCGTGATCTTCACGTTGCCTGGCCGCTAACTGCTCCATCCTCTGAAGGTTATAAATAGAAGACCCCCTTCCCCCAATGAAGAGAGTTGATTTTGAGATAGAATTTCTGGTTAGAGAGTGAAAGAAGAGAGAGAAGCTGAAGGAAGGAGAAGAGGAGGAGGAGCAGAAGAGAGGATCCATCTCCCTCAACATCAAGTCTTCCCCAATTTCTTCTATGTATCTTCTTTCCTCATTTATGGAGTAGTCCTCTAAGGTACTAGGGGTTCTAAACCCCAAACCATAAAACTAGGGTTACTATGTAAGGAATGGATATTTTAGGGTTTTATGAATGAATGTGTTTATCTTGTTGATTTCATTGTTTCTCTAGCTTTGATTGTGTTTGGGTAAGTCACCCTAATCTTCTTTACTAGCCTACCTAAGCTTCTACGTTGGGTATGAAGTTTTAGGGTTAGACGGGTATGCGCCATCAAGCAAATTGAGGTTAGATGTATGAATAGGATCCTATAGTGGACGAGGCGACCGTACCCCTTCCATAGGAATGCCTTCCCAGATTGAACCCGAGATAAAACCTCAGTGTGGGCAGTGGGTAGTACCCATTGAAATGAGCTATGTTCTTAATGCCGCATATACGATAGCCTAGATCGAGATGACTGACATCGGTTTAGGGGAGGCATATTCGAAGGCGTATGTATAACCACGAAATCCCACGAAAAAGTGCTTAGTCACCACATTCAACAAATCCTATTTATCTAGACATTGCATAGTAAACCTAGACTAGGGTAATGGATAGTTCCCCGAAGTACCTACTTTAATCCTTATTTGTTCTCTCTACTAGTTCTTTCGTTTGAATCCTCCATCACAAACCCTTAAACCGATTGGCTAGATAACAACAACGTGGGAAGTAAGTTAGGCACCGAGACCCGAGTGAACACAACCTTAATTGCCACTATATTACACATACATATAGGTTTGCTAGGAAAAACCCTAGATACATTGACATATTACAAACATGTACTTATAGCTTAACACGTAGATCCTCCCGAAGCACTCCCTCCATATTTCACCTATCATTATGTTCCATACTAGTCTTCCCACTATGCCATTATGGAAGCAAGTAATAGCTTACAACACACCTATTTGCCAACCTTCACATCAAGAGTAGTTCCAAGACGGTCTTTCCAAAATGACAATTTTAGCATGATATTTCGTCTTGGTTAACTAATTTTGTTAGTATTTAAAAAAGAGCCAGTTAGTATTGACATATCTTGTGGCATAGCTTAAAAAATATTATTTTATTACAAAACAACAACCAAAAAAATCTTCTATAAATTTGAGCGAGATAGAATGGAAGAATGAGAATAGTGAAATGATAAAATAGTGCGATTTTTGTTATAGAATGTTATAAAGGCACGCGATGCTACGGATCGGGAAATCGCAGGAATCGACAAAGCAAGAATATGAAAGCGAGAATCGAAAACACGACACACGATTTACGTGGTTCACTAACACGATGTGTGTTAGCTACGTCCACGGGCGAGAGAGAGTCAGTTTCACTATATTAAGTGTTTACTGTTAATAACTAGGCATTGCTAATTTTATATGCACTTGGATTATATGAATTATTCAAGAAAACAGGAAATATTTAAGAATTTTTCCATTTATGCTCTGAATGCCTAGGCGCGCCTAGACTACGCCAAATCGGGCAAGGGGCAAGTCTAGAGTCGAGCGCCTGCCTTATGCCTAGCGTCTTTTAGAACCTTGGTTTTAATTAACCTGCTAGACCTATGGAGTCTGAAGTTATTCCAATTCCAAAACATATACTTACCCTACTTCTCCTACCTCCATCAAAAGTTGTACTCAAATTATTAATAACAAGGGAGCTACATTAAATACTCCATGGAAAAAATTTGGTCTTGCATCTGTCTGTCATTTCACATTTGGGAACAGAAAAATCCAGCAAATTAAGTAACCCTAACTTTTGGAGGCACTACAAATCACAACTCACTACAAGTACCCCTTCTTCTTCTTCTTCTTCTTCTTCTTCTTCTTCTTCTTCTTGATTAAACACAAAAAAGAAAAGGAAGCATGGAGCTCTACTTATCCGATCATCTCCCAGCGGTTTCAACACTAATGACAGTCCTCCTCTTCTTGCTCATTTGCTGGTTCGGCCGCGAAAAAACCAAGTCGACACCACCACTGCCAGGTTGCCTCCCAATCGCCGACCATCTCCTCCAACTCATATCTGTAGAATCACAATCTTGTGCAATCTGACGAACTTCTTATTGAAATCAAAGCAGGAATAAATAGGTTGATGTAACCCACATGACTCGGGCCACTACCAACGACTCTAATACCCTCAACGCTGAAAACCAGCTCCCTCAACTACCTATCTAGCTGAAAACTCTCAACAACTAAACAGATCTGTTCAGGACTTATTTGCAGTAAATAAAAACATAAAGGACTCAGACAAATAAACTGCAAACGACGCAGTTTCATCTAAGCAGACAAACTCAAATTCAAACTGGTTTCCTTTGGCGCCCATCACTAATCCTTGTGCCATCAGGATTTGATTCCAACATATCCTCCCCTGAACTGAACTCCATCCAATCTGAGTTCCAGTTCACAACTTCAAGCCTCCTTCAGTGCTCCTCAAACTCAGACAAGCTACAGACCCCCAACCTCCTTCTCATTCTTTGAAACGCTTCCAGACCCAATGCCTTGGTCATTATATCAGCAGCTTGATCCTGAGTGCCACATTGCTGCAACTCCACCACTCCTTCCTTTGTCAACTCTCTGAGGAAGTGAAACCTTACATCTATGTGTTTACTTCTACCATGTAAGACTGGATTTTTTGACAGCTTAATGGTAGAGCAATTATCACACATAATGACAGTGCTACCTTCCACACTAGCCTCCCAGCCTAACTCAGTCATCACCCTTCGCAACCACACACACTGTGCTGCACAGTAAGCAGCTGCTACAAACTCAGCTTCAGTGGTTGACAATGTCACCATAGGCTGCTTCTTTGATGCCCACGAAACTGCTCCTCCTGCCAAAAAGAACACATACCCACTGGTACTTTTCCTATCATCAATGTCTCCAGTATAATCACTGTCTGTGTACCCTAGGAGACAATTTTCTCCTTTCTTCCTTTGATACATGATGCCATGGCTTATTGTTCCTTTGACGTATCTCAGCACTCTTTTGGCTGCAAGTAGATGCTGTTTGGTTGGTGCTTCCATGTACCTTCTCAGCAGACACACAGAAAACATCAGATCTGGCCTTGTGGCTGTGAGGTACAACAGGCTGCCAATAAGCTGCTTGTACTCAGTAGCATTCACCAGTCCTCCTTCTCCTGGCTTTGACAACTTTGCACCAGGAACAATGGGATTATGCACAAAATTGCAGTCAGACAAGTGGAACCTCTCTAGAACCTCCTTTGCATACTTTTGCTGGCAGATGAATATCCCTGAGTCACTTTGCAGCACCTCAACCCCTAGGAAATACTTCATCTTCCCCAGGTCAGTCATTTCGAATTCAGCTTCCATAGATTTCTTGAAATCAGTCACCATCTCAGGACTTGTGCTGAAAAACAGTAAATCATCCACATAGATACTCACCACCAGCATACCCTGCTGTGTTTTCTTGATGAACAAAGTAGCCTCATTCTGACATTTCTCAAACCCAGTGCTGATGAGATAGGATTCAATGCGACTGTACCAAGCCCTAGGAGCTTGCTTTAAGCCATATAGTGCTTTCTTCAATTTGTAGACTTTAGATTCCTCCCCAGCAACTACAAAACCTTGTGGTTGCTCAACATACACATCCTCAGTGAGTTCACCATTGAGGAAAGCACTCTTGACATCTAGCTGCCACACAGGAAGTCCATGGTGAGCTGCAAGTGCCAGGAGTGTTCTGATGGTGTCCCATCTGGCAACTGGGGCAAAAACCTCATTGTAGTCTATTCCTGGTCTCTGAGCATAGCCCTTCACCACCAGTCTGGCTTTATGCTTATCCAGGTCTCCATTCTCAGTGTACTTAGTCTTATCGATCCATTTTAGACCAATAGGAATCACACCTGCAGGACACACAGTTAATTCCCAGGTGTTGTTCTTCTTGACACAGTACATTTCTTGTATCATTGCCCCATTCCACCTCTCATATGCAATTGCTTCCTCATAGGTCTGAGGATCTTCTATTGAGGTAGCCATAAGCCCCCACTCACCTTGACCTTCTTCCACATGTCCACAATCATAGATAGCTAGATGACCAGGTGGCTTCCTAGTTCTGGGACCAAGTTCAGTGCTTTTAGGAAGTCCCAGTACATCAGTGCTTATGGTGCCAGCATCATCTTCCATAGCATCCAGTACTGCAGTTGGTGATGGTGTGACAGGACTAGCAGCTTCTCCTTCATTTTCTTCAGTTTCAGGTACAGTTGCTTGATCAGCTGGAGGATCTGCTAGCCAAGGCCCTTCTTCTCCATCTGAATCCTCGAAAGGATCCTCACTTCCTTCCCCAATCAGACTGGTGAGAGCAGGTTGGAAATCAGATTTCCACTTCCAGCCCTTGCTTTCATCAAACACCACATCACGACTCACCACAATCTTCTTAGTTTCTGGATTTTAAAGCCTGTAGGCTTTGGACTCTGTGGAGATTCCCAGAAAATGACACACTGTGCTTTTGTCATCTAACTTTTTCCTTAGTTGGTCTGGTACATGGACATAGCCAACACAACCAAACACTTTGAAATGTGCAACTGATGGTGGAATGCCAGTCCAAACTTCTAGTGGAGTTTTCCCTTTGTTGGCAACTGTAGGACTCCTGTTTAGGACATGAGTTGTCCAGTTGACAGCTTCTGGCCAAAAACTAGCAGGCACCTGTGTATCCTTTAGCATACACCTAACCATGTTCATGGTTGTTCTGTTTTTCCTCTCAGCCACCCCATTTTGCTGAGGGGTTAGAGCAGCTGTAAGTTGCCTTTTCATTCCAGTTTCATCACAGAACTCCTGGAACTCCTTTAACATAAACTCTCCTCCCCTATCTGTTCTAAGACACAGAACAGATTCTCCTGTTTCTTTTCCAACTTGAGCTACATACTTTTTGAACCAAACCAGAGCTTCAGACTTAGCAGCTAAGTAATAGACCCATAACTTTCTGCTAAAGTCATCTATGAGGGTGAATATGTACCTCTTACCCCCATTTGAGGTTGGAGTGAGAGGTCCACATAAGTCTGCATGCACAAGCTCCAGTTTCTTTGATGCTCTCCACTGACTTTTCTGAGGAAAGACCTTCCTGGTTTGCTTGCCAAGTTGGCAAGTAGAACAAACCCCAACTTCTCCTTTCAACACAGGTATGCCTTTGACTAGCTGCTTCTGCTGCAGTTGTTGAAGACTCTGAAGGTTTAGATGTCCAAACCTGCGATGCCACAAACTCAGAGATGTGTTTGTGACATTTGTAGTTTGCAAACACTGAGTGGCAGTTGAACCAGCAGGTAAGATGTTTGCTTGGAGAACGAACATCCTGTTTGTCTTCATCTTTGTTTCTAACAGTAACCCTTTAGTTTCATGGAAAATCCTGCAGCAATCTTTCTTCACTAGAAACTCCAATCCTTTCTCCTGAAGTTGGCCCATGCTCAGCAAGTTGGTTTTGAGACCTGGTACAAAAAACACATCTTGAATGGCCATAGACAACTGGCCAAACTGGAGTTTCACTGTGCCTCTTCCTGCTACTGCCAGCTTACTGTCATTCCCTAGTCTGACTTGGCCCTTGTGACCTGTGTCCATGGAAGTGAACCAGCTTTGATTACCACTCATGTGGTTACTGAAGCCAGAGTCTAGGAACCACCAGTTGTCCATTCCAGTTCTGGGAGAATCTTCAAGTAAAGCCATCAGCAACACATCATCAGACATGTCATTTGGTGCATAGTAGGCCTGCTGGGTGTTTGAGTTCCAGTCTGGGCATTCATAACGAAAATGACCAAACTTGTGGCACTTAAAAGACTCAACATTATCTTTGTTCCAGCCTCTACCACCCCTTCCTCTTCCTCTGCCTTGATAACCTCCACCTCTACCTGATCTTCCTCCTCTTCCACCCAGTTCATGTGACATTCTCAATGCCTGATCTTCTTCTACCATACTTCTCTTATGGAACTTCTGCTCATGTACTAGCAGAGAGCTCTGCAGTGCATCCACAGACAGTGTCTCTATATCTTTGGACTCCTCTATTGAACACACTACATAATTGAACCGCTCAGTCAGGGTTCTCAGAATTTTCTCAACCACTTTGACATCAGGCATAACTTCACCACAATTCCTCATATCATTCGCCACAACCATCACTCTACTGAAATAAGCATTCACAGTTTTAGTTTCTTTCATTTCAAGTACCTCAAAATTCCTTTTGAGAGCCTGCAATTGTGCCTTCTGGACTCGAGCACTGCCTTGATACTTGGTCTTCATGGCATCCCAGAGCTGTTTAGTAGTAGACTTGTTGGTAATAGTTTTCAAAATGGATTTGTCGATTGAGTTGTACAAATAATTCTTGGCTTTGAGATCCTTGAGTCTCAAATCTTCCAGCACTTTGGCCTCAGTTGCAGACAACTCCACTCCAGCAGCTGATTCTAGAATTCCATTGCTAACCACACCCCAGTACTCCTTGGATCTCAGGAGATTTTCCATGAGCAGGCTCCAGTGATCATAATCCCCATCGAACTTGGGTAGACCAACTTGAGCAAAGCTACCATTCTCACTCATGTTCAAAGGCTCACAAACCTTAACCCTCTCAACTCAACCGGTTTCACTCACCCTGGTATATCAAATATGCCTCACAAATCACCCTCGTGTTTCCCAGAACCCTTATCTGTATTTATGCAACAGATACACCTCGCACCACTTGATTTTGCACTCTCAAAATCTCTCAAACACAAATGTGGTTACAGCTTGCTTTGTGCTCTGATACCAAATGTAGAATCACAATCTTGTGCAATCTGACGAACTTCTTATTGAAATCAAAGCAGGAATAAATAGGTTGATGTAACCCACATGACTCGGGCCACTACCAACGACTCTAATACCCTCAACGCTGAAAACCAGCTCCCTCAACTACCTATCTAGCTGAAAACTCTCAACAACTAAACAGATCTGTTCAGGACTTATTTGCAGTAAATAAAAACATAAAGGACTCAGACAGATAAACTGCAAACGACGCAGTTTCATCTAAGCAGACAGACACAAATTCAAACTGGTTTCCTTTGGCGCCCATCACTAATCCTTGTGCCATAAAGATTTGATTCCAACAATATCTTCAAAGAAAACTCTGGCACGAGCCTTGGCTGAGCTGGCGTACCGCCATGGCCCCATCTTCACCATCTGGCTTGGCGTCCACCGCCACGTCATAGTCAGCGACCCCGAGACGGTTCGGGAATGCTTTTCAACCCGCGATAGGGCCCTGGCCGGCCTCTCGCCCTAGGTCCAACTAGGCCCACTTCCTCAACTATCACAGCGCTGGGTTGGGTTCGCCATATCCCCTTTTGGGACTTACTGGCGCGACATCCGGAAGCTTGCCGTGACCCAGCTTCTCTCCGTCCTCCGGCTGAAGTCGTTCCGGCACTTCCAGGTGTCGGAGATCAACATGCTCGTGAGAGCACTGCACACATTGTCCACGGGTGGCAGCAACATTGTGGTGATCGGCGAGGTGCTGGACCGGCTGGGTTTGAACCTGATCACTGGGTTGATTGCCGGCAAGAGATATTTCACTTACAGGGCCTCCGCCGCCGGCGAGGAAGGTGAACAAATCGGGGGGCTGATTCGGGATTACATGCGTTGTGCGGGCAGTTCATGCCGTCGGATTTGGTGCCGATGAATTGGTTGCCTTTGGGGGCTTTGAAATCTATGAAGTGGATTAGGAAGGAGTTGGAAGTGGTAATGCAGGGTGGATCGAGGATCATAAACAGAGGATGAAGACTACTGGCGAGAAGAAGCAGAGTGATTTCATAGATGTGATGTTGTTTGTGATTAATTCAGGATGATTTCGCACAAGAGTATTCGCCCGACACGATTATAAAGGTGATTGCACTGGTAAAATTTTGTCTCTTCATCTCCTCTCTTCTCTCGTATATTTTGTCACTAGCCTATAGCCCGGCCCGTTGGCCGCATTTGTTTAAGGAAATGGAGTTACAATATCTATAATGATAGTGTCGAGAAATGAGTCTTGTTTTATATTATCATAAGATTGTTGCAATTTTGCAATTCGTTGAAGACGAACATGTAATATGAATGAACATTCATAATAAGTTAGAAATACATTTAAGATTAGCTAATCACAATAAAAATACTTACATGAAATTTTACTAATCACAAATATAATCTAGTTGAGTATTACGACAAATAACATGCAAGTCCAAAATAAGAAAACTCAATACATTGTCTCATTGTTCATGACATGGTACTCAATTCAACAAAGGCAAAAATAATTTCACCAACACAAGTTCACAATAACCAAATGCATCGTTCCAGGGACCGACTGTGACCATGACTTCAAATGTCTGTTCTCCAAGCATGTTCAGAAGGGCCATATAGTCAGCATTGACAACATCTGCATGACTGAATACAGATTCAACAATCGTTCGTAACTGTGATGACGGGAAGACGATGTCAACACCAATGAATTCGTCCTCAATTGTGAGGTGGACGAAATGGATTCTGGATGCAGGGGACCAGGACGTCGTCAAATTCGTTACACGTCCGGATAACAAAAAAGAGGTGCCCTGATGTAAACACAGAAACGAATATTGTCAAAGAAAATCGATAAAATGCAGCATGCCACAAAAGGCGTACGATTAAAAAGAAATTTATTTGTTTAGTTACCTGATTTTCGACATCCACTTGCAACATAATGAGATCGATGGTGTCGGCACGCTCACAAATTTCAAGAGCATCATCATATTGCAGATTAGCAATAAAATCATGGGGAAGCCTATATATTGGACTGTAAGTTTTGGCATTAAGTAGTGAAAAAGAATCGAAATTACATGATGTAGTATTTGTTGGATGCATGAGCAGTACTTACTGATTGAATTGAGGCAGGCCTGCCATATTGAATGCAATTCCCACGGTCAATGGAACCGAAGTGTTTTGTATGGGAAGTAGTAAACGGAAATTGTAACATGAGAGAAAGTGGTATCTCCATTATATAAAGGAGAGAAAGTGATTCTACACACGTGATTTACTTGGCCGCATGCAGTGGAGTACGTGTGTGTGTGGAAAGTGGGATAGTGGGGGAGTGGAGAAGGATTTGTGGCCTCGTGGGGGAGTGGAGAAGGTTGGCCATTTAGAGTTCAAGAGGCGGGTGTGTCACGGAACTCACGACCCACCTTTTTTTTTCTCTAAGGGGAACGACCCACCTTCTTAAAATCAAACATGCGCCGTCCTTTTATTTTGTTGCAATTAAAAATTCAAAAACAAAAGAAGGTAAGTACAGAATAAAATATAAAGAGAAGAAAAATCAGTTCACTTTTCCCAAAAAAGACCTAGCAGCCGCCCAAATTATGCTTTTTCAGTTTTAATAATTCTCACTTTATTCTTTTATCTCTAATAAGTGAAACAATAATTGTAAAAAAAAAAATAATTGTTAAGTCTACCAAGTAAGTCAACACCGGTCTATGATCGGTTTTTAATATCGATTAACCACCGGTTATTTGATAAACCTTGAACCCTTTACTAATCCGGATCGATGTCCGGTTCCGTTTTAACAACATTGCTAATTGCGACTGTGTCAACAATTCTTGTCCAAAATTGCCTCTCAAAGTTGCTAATTATTATTTGATGCGCCAACCCGGCCGGCCTGGCCCACACCACCACTAATTAACATGAAATGAAAATCATAATGAATGAATTTAATAAAGAAATAATGGCTTGGAATGCGGCAGCCTTCACCTCATAGAAGATCCAAAAAAATCGGATACTGGGCAGTAGAGGAGGTGGGGGAGTGGAGAAGGATCCGCCCAAGGTAGTGTAGGTTGGCCTTTTTTTTTTATGGGAATAGGTTGGCCATTTAGTTTCAATAAATCCGGCTGGGCATTCCCTCTCTAACTATATTTTATTTAACTGAACCATGCTTGGGTTGTTTTGTGGGCTGGGTTGTGGTGTTAATTTAGTTTAGTTCAGTTGCGACTATGGAAGTTCCTCTTCGTATTGCAATATAACGGTCACACTCGCATACCCTTCGGTAGAGTAAATTGAGGTACAATTAAATATAAAGTAGTGTGCATAAATCACATTTCATATAATTGGCTGTTGAAAACAGGAAAATAATTTGGACAAATTGAGAACTCAAGATTCAAATTGTAACGACCCGATAAATTTGACAGTCTTAGTCCTCAAATCAAATAAAACATAACATCAATAAACCACTACTCAAAAATCTCAGTGAACACAATGTTCTGCATAGTCTTTACCGGTTTACCTTGAGAGTCACAGCTAAGAATCTTGAGTCCCCTTTCCGACGTAACTCGAGACATAGCAACATACAACTGTCCATGAGAAAATACTTGTCTTTGCAAGCAGATGCCAACGTGATTTAATGTTTGACCTTGACTCTTGTTAATTGTCATTGCATATGACAGTGCAATTGGATATTGCCTTCGAACCAGAGTGAAATTTAAGCTCTTGTAGTGGACCGATAGACTTAGGCGTGGTAAGAAAACTGTATCACCAACATGTGTCCCGGTCAAAATTTGGACCTCAATAAACCACTTACCTTATCTCTTAACGATCATCCGAGTTCCATTGCAAAGCCCAGTACTCTGATCCAGATTTCGAAGCAGAATAACAGGGCACCCCAACTTCAATTTCAACTCATGTTCTGGAAAATTCCCAATCTTTAAAGAGTTCAAGAATTCAACTGTGTAGTCCCCTTCTTCAACATGCTGATTCTTGGCATCAATCTCTAGCGAATCCGAACTAAAATAAGAAACTTATTCACCAGGAAATAGACCCAATACATAATTGTTAATGGCCGCAACCGTGTCATTATGAGGGGCTAAGATTGCTCGCTCAACCAAATAGGTTGACATATTTTCAGTGGAGAGTAACTGACCATATATTTCAGCAACAATATCAGGAATTGGATCACTGCGATGGGGAACACAAATGTGTAGAGGTATCGGGATAATTGACTCTCCAAAAATATTACTATTTGTACCATCACCAATTTCCAAAAGCCATTTGCTAAAATTTGAGATTGCTAACCTGGCCGATGCTTCAGAATGAGGCAATTTTAATCGCATGTTCTCGGTTAGCTTCAATACTGTCATAGACCGCCACAAATAAGATCTCTTTATGGAAGAATTAACAATTTCAGTCCGTGTACCCTTCGTGATGATAGGTAACGTCTGTCGGAAATCACCTCCAAACACAATAGTCATACCTCCAAAAGGCTTCAACTCAGAATCAACATGCTTAACTCGGAAAATATCCCTCAATGTCCTATCTAGGGCCTCTATGTTGTGTTTATGAGCCATCGGTGCCTCATCCCAGATAATAAGTGAAGCATTGAGAATCAATTCAGCTACCTCAGAACCTTGCTCAATATTGCAAGTTGATTTTGTATCACAATCCAGGGGAATGTGAAATCTTGAGTGTGCAGTTCTTCCACCGACCATGAGCAGTGCAGCAATTCCAGATGAAGCAACACATAATACTATCCTCTTCTCAAATCTTAATTGCTCACAAATTGCTCGCCACAGAAATGTCTTACCAGTACCCCCAAATCCATCCACAAAAAAGCATTTACCCTCATTGGTATAAACAGAATGTAATACCATATCGTAAGCGATTTGTTGTTCTCCATTCAACGGTCTACTATGTCGATCCTCAGAACAGTCTAAGTCATCGGGTCCATATTTCATCTCCATATCTATCAGCCTGTTTACCGTATGTGAACGCAAACACTGATCGGGAACAGGCAACCCAGGGAAATCTGCTAATGACTTCGAAAATCTCTCCATCAATTTGTCAATATGAATAAGGCACAACTCCTTAATTTCATCCTCCGACAAATTCAACTGGGGTAAATTCAGCTCTCTACGTCGTGAATGCAAAATGCCTTCACTTAGTAATTCCCAATTCTTTAACCAAAAAGAAGTCACATCAGCCACCTGACAATGAATAAGAATTGTGACAAAAAGTTTTCTAAGTTTATAACCAGAAGCCCAGTGCGAAGCTTCTTGGACACAATCATTCCATTCAGAATCTCCTGATAACAGTCCCCGAGCATAACATGCTTTTTGGAATGTTTCATATACCACCCCATTCACTGTTCTAATATCATCATAAGAACAACAACCCCTAACAACCTGCAATAGCATTCGCAAATAGTATCGCTCCTTTGCGGATGGGTAACAGTAATATAATCTAGCAATGCAGGTACCTTTTTTGCGCTGCTGCCACTTCTTGTATTTTTTATTCCATACATAATATTGTGGCATCTCCGCAAAGGTATATTTCCGTGCATCCATTGACTGAAGATTGAGATCCATCCATGCTAACAACATTGAGGTTTGGGAACTGCTAGACTCAACCGCTTCCTCCACGTTAGAATCAACATTTGAATACACTGTATTCTCACCAGGCAAATGACAGGACATACGCAGTACTGTTGGAGAGTGAGTGTATATATCAAACCTAAAAATTCTCCAACATGCTTCTCCCGATGTGATGTAACGGGCATCCATGAATGCCTTTATCTCATCGATTTGCACAACCGTAGTTCCACGATTCCGACCATCCATAGCCGAAGCTGTTTGTTGTGCAGCTACAGTGACCATTGCACGATCCTCGGGTTTGTTGATGTACTTAAACAAATATTTCACAGCCCTATAGAAACATCAAATAAAACCAAGTTGTAGATGTTAGATAGGGAAGTAGGAAAAAGTTGTATTACATTTTTTCTTAAATGTGACTTGTATTAAATAAGAAATCAAAGTACAGAGAACAAAAGGCAACAAATGGATCACAATAGCTTATCCAAGGGGGAAAAAAAATGAAGGAAAACACACCAAAAAATATTACAAAAATTACAGAGTTGCGGCAAGAAGTCACACCAATAAGATAACACTGGGTTTATAAAATAACTAAAAAAAAAGAGAAATCGCACAAATATTGGTTTGGTTTTTATTCATCTTTGGAAATTAAATCATAATTAATATGCATGCATAAAGTTAATAATGAGTGTAGGATATAAATATACATATAGCCTGTCATTAAGAATCTGAGTTTGGTAATATAATAAAGGAAACAACAACGTCATATAGATAAATACGATTTAATTCAGCCATACCTTGTCTTGTTACAATATTCAATATTGATATGCGCTCCAAATCGTAGTAACAAATATCGATTGTAGGGTACAACCCATCGATTATCCAGATCAACGCCGCCACAGTTGAAAATTCTACCATTGTTCCGCCGACGATATTTAGCAAACCCAGTTTCATCAATAGTTGTTTGAGAAGAGTATTCCTTGGGGTAATGCTTACTACATTTCCCATTCTTCATGCACACATTATTAGGACGTACTGTACCACACGGGCCATGCATCATTGAACTTGTGACAACTGCATACAATTCAGGATCAAGATCAGGATCCGGAATTTCAGCACATATTATGGAATCAATAGCCGCAGGACCATGGAATTTATTCTCAGAGGCCAAAAAAAGCAATATGTGTGCATGAGGGAGACCCCGCTTTTGCCATTCAATTGCTTTGACATCTGTACAGCAAGATGCAAATAGTGGAAAAGGAATATTAGTTCAATGAGGTAAGAGGGTAATGGATGAACATTAATAGATAAATAACGAATGAATAAGCACACATACATGCATTGATTTTCCCAAATATTTGTTTCTCGCGAATCTCTAATATAAACTCATCAAGCTTGATTTTGAAAACTCTGGCGGTGATGTCAGCCCGGTCAAGATCTTTGCCACTGTACCTTCTAATCAAATCAACCATTAACTGTATCTCTGGCCAGTTAGAATTGCAAGTGAATGTTATAAACAAATCAGGATAACCAATCCACTTGCAAATAGCCATCGCATCCTGAAAATTCTCATACTTGTATCTTGGACTACCAGTGTGTGAGGCAGCTAAAATAACTGGCTTCCCAGAAAGCTTGATATCACTATCCCCTCGCAAATAAGAATTCAACAAATCCTTGTAGTAGTGTCCTCTTAGATTCGACTGATGGGTACGCATCCAGTCTAAGCGTTCAGCTTCAATTAACGCAAATGCATTCACCATATATTGTTGAAACAATTTACCAGATAATAACAGAGAATTCGACTCCTGGAGACGGGTTTGAAGACGATATGCATAGAAATCACACTGGGTTATCATTTTATCTCCAACACTGATATTAGAGCTACTGTGACTATAGCTAATGCAGGGATGCCACCCATCCTCGCCATATGGGAATAAAATTGGATATTGTAATGCCATCAGACTTGGATGGTATACGCTAATCCTTTCCATTTCTGAACCCTTCTGTTGAACAATTATATCTGGAGAAAATGATTGCTCTCCTGTTTCATCTACAATCAATGCTGCAATCTCATTCGCAGAGGGCAAATCATATTCTCTACTATTAATTTCACGCTTAGCCAATAGTTTCAGTTGAAGCTCCTGGACACCAGAGTTTTGTATCCTATCTCGCACAGAACGAAATGTACGTACCAGGATATTATTGTCATCAAACATATGCTGGAGGCCTTCAACAATACACTGGCACAACGGATTCTTGGCGGGATCAGTGGAGTAAAAGTCCATACGATTCTGCACCTCGTTATCTGAATCGTGAATGTAAAGCTGTGCAAATTTCGGACTATCCCCATCACCAGGAACCAAACATCCTATTCGATGATAAATCTGACCACCGATTGAATATACATAAACTCCACGACCATCATTAATAGAGTGATTGACTTTACCTCCGAGAGAAATAAAGCAAAAAACCCCATTATAGGCTCTGATGTTAGTACGAAAGTGACGCGCTAATGGTGTATCCCCTTCAAGTAGAGTTTTAAGAAATTCGGGCACATCTCTGCGGGGAGGCAATTTCACTTTACCATGTTTGCAACATAAAGGAAATGCAGGCAACACATCATTCCGTGTAGATAAAGTACTCTCGAACCGCCACATAACTGCTCCACAATGTTGACATGTACATGAAGGTGGACCAATATAAAGAATTCAACCAACGGAAGACCTAGTGAAATAGATAAGTAATATTAATAAATTTTTGTCACAGTAATTCATAAATTGAATGAGATTGAGAAACTGTGAAGCCGATTTAGGCGCGCTACAGTAAACACAATTATTAAAATAAATGTTCTCAAGGCAAGATAGATTGGTATACCGCTCATTTTAAGTAAGAATAAGTCAAATTTCAGGAAACACCAAAGTTTGTTCATAACACACAAATTTGCCGTTGACACATCAACATCTAAAAACAATCCACTATTTGCATAAGGTGACATGAAGCGTACATCACTAAATTATATGCATGGCATAAATGGGTACATTATATGTTCTAAAACCAAAATAGGAAACAAAATATGTTGACCAGAACACAAAAACATATATCCAATGTACAAAAACTAAACCAAAATAGAGATGAACCATTTCATGTATAATAGTGGCCATTAGAATCCACATACTTTGATTGACTTCTGTAGGAAAGAAACTTCGGCCACGTCTCTTTCTATGCAGATGAATACGTCGAAGTAATCGACTTTGCTTTTATAATAGAAATCTAAACTCCGGCTCCAAAACTATGAACAACACCAAAACACATACGATATTAAAGAAATAAATAAAGATTCAACAATCTAGAATAGCCTAATTTGTAAGACTTGCTACAAAATTTAGCAAACAACAACCTTGGTGTTCAAAAGGCAAGCCCCTCCTATGAACCTTCTGTTTCAAAATATGATGTCTTCTCTTACGGGCGACTTGGGATAGTATTCGCCGAAGTTGAGAGAGTTGGAATTGTAAGGCAGCTTCTTCTGCAGAATTTAAATATAAAACCATGTATTACTCATTGAATAGATGAACTAATTAGAAAAATTAAAACACAGATAACACACCTCTCTCAAATGCTTCTTCCTCTTCAGCAGATAAAACACAGCGTTGGTACTGATCTTCAGGATGAATAAACACTGCTCGACGTTTCCCTAAACAAATGAGATTCAAGGGAAAATATTAATGTCAGTTTGCATTGAAGCAGTTGCGTGCTAAACCATGACACTCACATGGTACAGACGATCGATAAATCTGTGGTTGGGCAGATGGGATGACATTTGCACTATCCATATTAAATTCTCCAATAACCTGATGCAATCTGAAATAGAGGTCGTGGTAAATGATGCACCCGTTCCAGTAAATTTTGCAGCTGCCATTCATATAAATTAATTAATTGTTACAACAGAAGTTGAACTCCTCACCAATTATAAGTTTGTGCGAGTTAATGACACATACAACACACCACACAAACATAACAGTCGAAGAAAAATATAACTATATAAGGCATAATTTAAATTGATGAACAAAACACATATAACAGAATGGCTTCCAAGCTTGGGGATGCAAAGGAAGAGCGAGAAGGACAACAATGTAATGGCCAACACAAATATAATTCAAAGGCATCCATAAAAACCATATCCAAAGAGAAGTTTGAAAAAGAAGCAAGCTGGCAATAAGAAAAGCACTATAAGTGCTTACCAATTCTAGTTCTTCTAACTATACCAAGCTTATCCCTTCTTTCAATTATGCAGTTTACGCTTTGTACTTTTAGCACAAATGGATTCCAACTCTAATGTCACAATACAAATACAATGCAAATGAAGTTGAAGAACAATAAAACAAACTAATGGAGTGAGATAAAACTGTCCAATGATCTTATGTAACAACGGGAAAAAAGCCTGGTAGAACCAATACACTAACCAGTGGAGCATGCTTATCAATACCGCCTACTTTATACTTCTTTAGTGATTAGAGCTGAAAGTACATTATCAGATCATAGCCAGTCCCATTAGATTAATTAACCTAGAAACATATGAGAGAAAACCTTACTGATCAAGTTGGATTTCGACATTTACCTGCAACAGAGTTAACATCAGAAAGTAAATTGATTATGTCTCATACGTGGTGGCGGGTGGGGGACGGCGCGCCAAATTTCGTCGGCGATGGGCTGGTTCTGGACTCAAGTAGGCTGGGCCTCTGAAGTATGGGCTGGCGAGAGAAATGGATCCCCGAGGCCTTATGGTTTACACTTTCCTTTTCCCCCGCCAGGCCAGCGGTAGTTTATAGCCGGCCCTTCGGTTTACTAACCCGGAAAACGGCCCGGACGAAGTACCTGGCTGCCGCCGCCGAACGTCTCTTTCTTTCCTCTTCTTTCTCTGCGGCCCGGAAAAACTCAGCTCAAAATCGGCAGTCGGCTGCTCTCTGGAAGACAGTCTAAGCGAAGTGGAATTTAAAGTAAGCAGCTTTGTTACTTTCAAGAGAAAGGGAAAAATGAAAAATCCCCTTTTGATCTCTAGAGAATCCAATCAACAGAATGAAGCGAGGAAGGTAAGAGAGAATAAAGAAAACAGAATGAACCAAAGGTAAGGGAGATGAATCTTTGCAACCGAATCCCTGAAAAAAAAACCCAGAACCCGAATCCCTAAAACTTAAAAGCAGCGACAACAACAAACAGAAATCTGAAAGAGGAAGAATAACTTACGGCAAAACCAATACCGATCTAACGCTTAGAGAACGGAAATCAAAGGTAGATGCAAGCACATAAAAGAACCAGATGATTGAGTCAAGGTTTGGTTTTCTGAAGGCCAAGAAACTTATTCGAATGAGGTGAAAGAGTGGAAGGAAGGGAAATCGGAAATAAAAAATACAAATTAATACAAATTAAATGAGAACGTGGGCCTGGAATGAGAAAAAAGTGGGTAGTGGAGAGTTTTTTATACAAATTAAATGAGAACGTGGGCCTGGAAGGAGAAAAAAAGTGGGTAGTGGAGAGTTTTTTGGTTCTGAAATCAGGCGGGACTCTTTTTTTCCCGCTTAACACTCTGCCACATCAGCTTCCTAAAATCACTCTATGGGCAGGAAATTTTGAATGGGGGTTGCAGTTTTACTTTTCAGCTATAAATTATACTGTTGATTAGCTCCTTGTGTTCTTAATGAATGTTTTCACCACAAGTTGAGTGAAGAGGGAAGATAAAATACTAAATTTCAGGACTCTAATATCATGTGTTCTTTGGAAGTCTCGATTGTATATGGGTGCTGGCCGTGCGGCACGGGCACACTTTGGACCCATTTATTTTGTGCCGTGCTTGGCACGGCCCATCATTTTTCGTGTCGTGGCTAGAAAGCCCATTTGTTAACTTTGCTAGACCCGACTCAGGCCCGAGCAAGGCTCGAATCGTGCCGTGCCTATTCGTGATCGTGCCGTGCTCGTATTTGTATCTAATTAAAAGGAAGAAAATAAAAGAGAGAATGAAAAAGAAGGTGATAACTCAGATTGTTCATCTGGCAATGTCTCAAAGTGGTCTTCCCTACAACAGTGACTCTCAAATCCCGCCGGGTTAACTGCCTCAGTCGTTGCCCTGTTTGTTGGAGGTTCCAAGAAAGTATATAACTTTGTTTTTTCGTTGCCCCCCTTGCCATCCAACTTTGATATTTTGTGGGATTAAGTGATTTACTGAACTCGGCCCCAAGAAGAAATTTTAGTTTGTGGTGGCGTCAAATTATGCTAAATGAGTAGTCCCAAACCCATATTCTCCAGATAGTGTGCCTCTTGTGGAGAATATGGAAATCAAGAAATAAAGTGGTATTTGAAAATACCCAGCCTCATGTTCGTTCGTTAGGTCGCCAATTCTCTTTCAAAATCCGCGAGGTTCTCTCTGCCCAGCCTGACTCGTCTCCCCTTCCTCGTGCTCTTGCCTTTGATAGACCTCTTCTTTGGAATGCCCGCCTCAAGACCTTTTGAAGATCAACTTTGATGCTGCTCTCCAAAGTGCTGGCTCCTCGTCTGGCCTTGTTGTCCGCAGCTCGGATGGGCATGTGCTTCTTGTCGTGGGTGCTCAACATTATGGTATCTATGATCCTTATCTTGCAGAACTCCTTGCAGCCGGGGATGCAATCTCTCTTGCAACTTCTAGAAGTTTGTCTTTGGTCATCATCGAAGGCGATGCAGAAGTGGTCATCCGTCAGCTCAAACTTCGATTGGTGGAGGATTCGATTGGTGGCCCCATCCTTCGAGATTTTTGTTATCTTCTTGAGTCTTGTTCTCTTTGTATAGAATTTAGGCCAGTTCCGCGGACTGTTAACTGGGCTGCTCATAGAGTGGCACGTAAAGCCCTGTTGCTGTCCCGGTTAGAGTTAGTTTCTTTTGACTTTGTTAGTTGGCTTGTTAGTGGGATGAGAAGGGATTGTGGGTGATGGTTGTTTCTAACTATGTTCTTGACATTTCTCGGGCAAAAAAAAAAAAAAAATACGAGAATGTTTGAGAAAAGTTACAAATAAGGGTGAAAAGAAAATTGGAAATATAGCTGGTGCGATTTGGCTTTGTTTAATTCTTCGTCCATTTTTACTTATGGTAGCAATTACATATATATCTTTATGACACTTCTAACAACAACAAATAATTATTTTTCTACTTGTATTTGTAATATTTGAACCTATAATTCTTTCAATATTTATTTTCTATAAAATAAATATTATTTTTGTGCCATGTTCGTTCTTATACTCAATAAAATGTCATATTAGGCCCAACACGGCCCACTTATATACCGTGCCGTGCCCGTGCTCATGCTCGTGCCCGTGCTCATGAAGTTTAGACCCGACACAACCCATAAATTATTCATGCTCGTGCTGGGCTGACCCATTTATTTCGTGCCTGTGCTCGTGCCGTGTTCTAACCGTGCCATGCCAGCCCGTGGACGGCCTGACCCGGTGCCCACGTACAGGATGTGGAAAACGCAAAATACTGAATTTCAGAACTCAAATATCATGTACAATTGAAGAAAATGAGAAAATCAACCACACAGCATTTTGGTATATGTATCTAGCCTTACAGCGCGTCAGACGTCTTTCACAAAGAACAAAAATCTTGATTGTTTTATCATGCAACACAATAATTTTGTTCGTTATATTTTGATGGCTAGGGGCCAACATCACTTATACCCTTCAACAATACAATGCGGGTAAAGAGCGAAATTACAAAAGAACATCAAGCTACACCAAAATGTACATGCAACTCAAATATAACTTATTTTCCACACAACCTCATTAATTATTGAAACTAATCACCTAATATTTTCCTAAAATTTCATCAATCTCATAAACTAATCAGTAAGGCTTTCCAAATTTCAATTTGTTGAAATCAAAATGAATTTCTCTATTATTTTAATTAAAAAAATGTGTGTAGGTTTTCTTAATCATAATTTTCTCCATTCCTATTATCAGGATTCAATTTTGTGAGGGGTTAAAAGCTTTGATCGCCTGATTGAAGAACGAGTTAGAGTGCTAACGGTATAAGTGTTAGCACTATGATAACTTCTCTAATTATCCTCCACTATTTTGAATTGAATTTGACAGTGAAGAGTAGCGAGACGCTTATTTGGTATTTTTAATAAATTAAATGTACTAAATATATTACATTTTGAAATTTCTCTCTCTTCTCTTCCGTTCTATGTGAAAAATCACTATTGAAAATTACTAATACTCAAATTCGTAGTGATTTATTTGGTAGTTCTAGTAGCGTTTTTATATTTTCTTGTAGTGTTTTAATTGTTATCATTAGTGATTTATGAGTTTTAAATTAGAAGTAATTGATGAATTTTAAAAAGGAACGATAACTTAATCACTACTAGTACGAATCAAAATTAGTATTTAACATAAATCAATGCTTACAAATGACAAATTACTATTAGGGAAAAAGAAAACGCTATTGAAAAATATCTATTACATAATCACCACTAATATGAACAATAAGCCGAACACGTATCATTTTAAGATAATCAACAACACTACTATACAATAGCTATTGAATGAAACACTACTAATTCGAATCACTAGTGATAAGAGATTCAGGAGTGTTAAGGATGTGATTATCGCAGATCTCGCTAATCCAAGACCTTTACAGGCTATCGCGGGTCGCCCCCAAATAATACATTTATGACAAAATTTTACAGGACAGATTTAACCCGAAATTTGGGTTGACTCTGAAGGAAAGAAGAAGATGGGTAGTGGGCCTCGCTGAGTAACATGCCCAATACGAAGACAGAAGAGAGCGAAGCCCACTTCAGAGATCAGCTGTCTCTGCTGCTTGAAGAAGCGCACTCCGACGTCGTTTGCACAGCACGACGTCGTCCCATTTTTGCTCACATTAGCTCAATCGAGCTTAGCCACCCGTGTTCCTTTCATTGGCTGATTTCAATTGTTTGTTGATAATAGTTAGTTAATTACTGTTTAGTGACCGTTGTAAATGGTAGGGTTTCCTTGTAGTGTAGCCTATATATACTGCTTGTAAAGCTTCTTCTCAATTCAATGAAACAAAAGGTTTCACACAACCCTATTCTTATGGTATCAGAGCACCATTAGTACTCTGCTAGGGTTTCTACATCATGAGTACTGAACCTTCACAGTCCTCTACAGTGGCTACCTCAACCAACTCTTCTAGCTCAACAGATCAGTTGGTGCCACAGTCTATTGTCTCAATCAAGTTCAACGGAAGGAACTACAACTTATGGAGCAGATCTCTGAGGATAGCTCTCAAGACAAGGAAACGCCTTGGATACATTGATGGCTCAAAACCACAACCTGATGCTACTGATGCAAGCTTTGAAGAATGGGATGCTAACAACACTCAGGTATTAGGCTGGCTTCTTAACTCTCTTGATGAAACAACTGCTGAGAGTGTGCCTAGTACTGAGAATGCATATCAGATCTGGGAAGATCTGAAAATGAGATATGGTTAGGCAGATGCAGTTAGGTTGGCAGATCTACAGACTCATATCTTTACTTGCAAGCAAGGTAGCTCTAGTATTAATGAATACTTTACCAAACTTAAGACATATTGGGAAGAATATGTCCAGTACATAACAGTTGTGTGTAGTGCTTGTCCTCAGGCAGATTGTCCAGCAACTGTGGCTCTTAATACCCTTAGAGGGTTTATACATGATGATTATGTTATGAGGTTTATTACTGGTTTGAATGACAACTATGAGGGGGTGCGTACCAACCTGTTGATGATGAAGCCCATGCCTAGCATAGGGTCTGCATTCAGTTATGTCCTGCAACATGAAAGACAGCTAGATCCACATGGTACTGGGACCAAAGGTGATGAAGGGATAGCCCTAGCAGCTGATGGAAGCAGGGGAAGAGATCAGAGGAAGGGTACAACACCATCTCAAGGTGGACTTTTCTGCAGATACTGCAAGAAAGATAACCATGTTAAAGAAGATTGCTGGAAGCTGAAAGCTAAGAACAAGAAAATGATGGAATCAGGTCACAACAACTTTGCTGGCTCAGTGTCAAATCCAACTGGAGATACCTCTTCTAAGGGGAATTCTGATGAAGAAGGCACAGGATATAAAAACCTCAAACTCAGCACTGAAGACTGTAACAGACTCCTCAATTTGCTGCAGCATTCTCCTACAACTTCTCCAAGTTCCACAAGGCCTGGATCCCCTGGGATGTTACCACAGGCAAATTCTGTTTCTCGACAATTGCCTACTTTCCCCAACTTTGCAGGCAAGTTAACTCTTCTTACAGGAGCACAATCTCAATCTTTTAAATTGCATGATATGTGGATTGTAGATACTGGTGCCACAGACCATATATCTTGCAATTTGTCGTGTTTCCTTGCACACAAAGAAATAAAAAATGTGTTTCTGACCTTACCTAATGGTCAAAAGGAAGAGGCCACTCACATAGGTGTTGTCAAATTGCCATGTAGCCTTGTCCTTCACCAAGTAATCTATGTCCCATCCTTTTCATTCAACCTCATCTCTGTCAGTAAACTAACCAAAACCTTGCCAGTCTCACTCACTTTCAAATCCTCATTCTGTGAAATTCAGGACCTTCTTACCAGAGGAGGATTGGCTTGGCCCATCAAGTTAGAGGTCTCTACCAAATGTCTCAATGCATTTCTCCTATCCCAGATGCCAGAAACAATCTTCCCACCATAGCAGCAGCTTATAACTTCTCCCAACAGAACCTTGATCTATGGCACTCCAGGCTAGGACATCCTTCTACATTGAGGCAAAACATCATCCAGAAATCCAATCCTATAGTAGAAAAATATGTAATAGACCATTGTGAGACTTGTCATTTTGCTAAGCAAAAGAAACTGCCCTTTGACTTAAGCAGTTCAGTTTCTGTAGAACCCTTTGATCTTGTCCATGTTGACATTTGGGGTCCACATTCTGTATTAAGTTACAATGGATTTCGTTATTTCTTAACTGTGGTTGATGATTACAGTAGATGTTTATGGGTTTTCTTGATGAAAGCTAAATCTGAAGCTAGAAAACTACTTCGAGATTTCTGTATTATGGTGAATGTTCATTTTGGTAAAAGGGTCAAGACCATAAGGTCAGATCAGGGCTTGGAATTTCACAAGCCTGTTTTCTATGGAGAACATGGAATACTACATCAAACTTCCTGTGTAGAAGTACCACAGCAGAATGGGAGAGTTGAAAGAAAACACCAGGATATTCTTAATGTAGCAAGGGCTTTGAGATTTCAAGCAGGGTTGTCATTATCTTACTGGGGAGATTGTGTCTTGCATGCAGTTTTTCTGATCAATAGGTTACCTACACCCTTGTTGGAGAATCTGACACCATTTGAGAAACTGTATGGGAAGGCACCAGATTATAGTGTCTTAAGAATCTTTGGATGCTTATGTTATGCTGGAACACTCTCTCAGGGAAGGAAAAAGTTTGAGAAAAGGGCCAGACAGTGTGTGTTTCTGGGTTTTACCCCAGGAATGAAGGGATATAAACTGCTAGACTTATCAAATCATGCAGTGTTTATTTCTAGGGATGTAAAGTTCTATGAGCAAATTCTTCCATACAAGAAGGATCACTTACATCCTGTTAGTGACTCCACACACACTGCTCCTTCACCTACCTCTTTTGATCCATTCCCAGAACCAGAAAACCCCTTTACTCCACCACCAGAAAATCCAGATTCCCCAAACCCTGATCCTCAGCCTTTGCCATCACCTCCCACATCACCATTAGAGAACTTTGATGAAGAGGAAGAACCACATGAAGAAGAGGAAGTAGTTCATGAAACTGATTTACCTCCCAATGACCCAGAACCAATACCTAGAAGATCTCAAAGAGCCTCTAAACCACCAGAATACCTCATTCAAAACTACAAAACAACCCTACCTAACCTCAAACCAACAAATACAAGCCAACACTCTTTAACCAATTTCATTTCTGACCAAAACCTCACCTCATCCTATCAAACCTATGCCCTCAGTGTTCTCCAGCTTATTGAACCTAAATCATTTGAAGAAGCCATGCAATATGAGTGGTGGAGGAAGGCCATTATTGAAGAGTTGAATGCCTTGCAGGAGAATCACACTTGGGACATTGTGGATCTGCCTCCAGGCAGAAAAATAGTGGGGTGCAGATGGGTGTTTAAGGTGAAATTGAATCCAGATGGGAGTGTAGAAAGGTATAAAGCCAGGTTAGTGGCTAAGGGCTTTACTCAAATACCAGGTATAGACTTTCTTGACACTTATTCTCCAGTGGCAAAAGTCAATACAGTCAAGACTCTACTTGTTGTTGCAGCAGTTAAGAACTGGCACTTACATCAAATGGATGTAAGTAATGCCTTCCTTCATGGAGACTTGGATGAACTTGTTTATATGGCTGTTCCCTCTGGGTTAGAACTTAAGCAATCTAAACATAGACAGGTTTGTTTACTCAAGAAGTCATTATATGGTTTGAAGCAGGCAAGTAGGCAATGGTTTGCCAAGCTCACTGCTGCTTTGCTCAAGTATGGATTTGCTCAATCCCAAGCAGATTACTCCATGTTTACCATGGTTCAGGATCAATCTATTCTCATCCTTTTGGTCTATATAGATGATATTATTGTGGCAGAAAATGATGATTCAATGATTGATCAAGCAAAGCAGTTTCTTGCTAAAGAGTTCAAGATCAAGGACTTGGGACTGCTTAGATACTTCTTGGGGCTTGAGATAGCCAGAAGCTCGAAGGGTATTTTTGTTTGTCAAAGAAAGTACTGCTTGGATATGTTAAAAGAGGCTGGATTTCTCAGTTGTAAGCCAGCTCTATCCCCAATTGACATGAAAACCAGACTGTCTGCAGGAGCTGGGAACTTATTATCAGATTCAACATCATATAGGAGGCTGGTTGGAAAATTGCAATACATAACAATCACCAGACCAGATATTACATATGCTGTACAACAGCTTTGTCAATACCAGCAGGAACCAACAGACCAGCATCTACAAGCTGTTCATCATGTCTTCAGGTATCTTAAAGGCCATCCAACACAAGGCTTATTGTTTAAATCTGGAACAACACTCCAGTTAAAGGGCTACTCAGATGCAGATTGGGCAGCTTGCCCTGATACAAGAAGATCTTTAACAGGCTATTGCACCTTCTTAGGTGACTCACTTATCACTTGGAGAGCTAAGAAACAACAAACAGTGTCTAGATCCTCTTCTGAGGCAGAATACAGGTCTCTAGCAATGCTCTCCTGTGAAATGGTATGGCTGAAACAACTGCTATCTGAGATGGGAGTCAACTGCACAGAACCAGCAGCCCTGTTTTGTGACAACCAGTCAGCCATCCACATTGCACACAACCCTGTTTTCCATGAGAGAACAAAACATATAGAAGTGGATTGCCACTTGATTCGACAACACATTTTACAGAAGATCGTCACGGTGACTCATGTCAGGTCTGAACTTCAACTAGCTGATCTATTTACCAAAGCATTGAGTCGCCACAGACTGCATTTCCTTCTTCTCAAGCTAGGAGTTTTCAACATTTACACTCCTCAGCTTGAGGGGGGGTCTGAAGGAAAGAAGAAGATGGGTAGTGGGCCTCGCTGAGTAACAGGCCCAATACGAAGGCAGAAGAGAGCGAAGCCCACTTCAGAGATCAACTGTCTCTGCTGCTTGAAGAAGCGCACTCCGACGTCGTTTGCACAGCACGACGTCGTCCCATTTTTGCTCACATTAGCTCAATCGAGCTTAGCCACCCGTGTTCCTTTCATTGGCTGATTTCAATTGTTTGTTGATAATAGTTAGTTAATTACTGTTTAGTGACCGTTGTAAATGGTAGGGTTTCCTTTTAGTGTAGCCTATATATACTGCTTGTAAAGTTTCTTCTCAATTCAATGAAACAAAAGGTTTCACACAACCCTATTCTTATTGACCCTTAATGCTAAAGGTAAAACATTTTTGGGCTAATTCCAGTAGAAAGCCCAAACTATTCTAAAAGTTTCATTTGTGTCTAAATTATTTAATATGATACATCTGGCACAAACTATATGCGTTTCATGACATTTGTGTTCTAAGTTATTCAATATGACAAATCTGGCACAAACCACATAGATGCTGACTAGATTTTCGGTCAAATACTAATGGTCTACGCTAGTCAACATTAACAAAAAAATAGTTCGTGCCAGATTTGTCATATTGAATAGTTTAGGACACAAATAATACTTTTTAAATAGTTTGGGCTTTCTAGTGGAATTACCCAACATTTTTTTTACCATTAACGAGTCAGCAAAAAGATGCTGATGTGCCGTCCATGACAATTACTCATTCATAAAAAATTTTAAAATTTTTATAAAAAAAAAAGAAAAAAAAAGGAAAGGGGTAAATTTTAGGGAATTATTTAAAAATTTTCAAGGTGACTTTTAAAATAGTGGCATCATGCATCAGGCACGTCAGAAGTTTTTTTGCTAAGTCATTAACGGTAAAAATATTTGACCATTAGTATTGACGGTCAACCAAAACTTCGAGCTAAACTGTCCATTATTTTCAAAAGTTGGCCATAACCGTATTATTTGAAAGTTAGAGCCAAAATTGATACTTATGCCAAACTAGGGAATCAACCCTTTTACAAATAAGTCAAATTTTAATTTTAATACGCGTAGTTAAAAACAATCTCAAGTAAATAAATATCCATACCAAACCCATGCTCATTTAGATTATGAAAGCAATATTCATACTCTACTCAAACCCACTTCGAACGGTGGGCAATTGTCATCCCTATCCATGATGAATGATATATTGTATTGATGTTATTAATTATAATTATTATTTTATGTTAAAAGTGAGTGATTATAAATAAAATTTTTGGATTATATTTTATTATTAAAATAAAAATAACAAAAACATTTCACATGTGAAAGTTGTTTTTGGTTAGTGGTTAATTGTCAAAAAACCGTTAACCGATAAAAATTATCGGTTCGTTATTAAGAAGCATTTTTCACTTCTCATTTATTCAATATTCCATTCATTTTTTTTTTCTTTTTTTCCCAAAATATGTCATTTCTTTCTCTTTGCAAGATGCAGACGCTCATCCCTGTGCCGATCGACACTAGAGTCATCACTGTAACATGAATCCTCTCCAACTTGCTGAACAACAGGGGCATGTTGGAGCTGGCGCAGCAGGAGCTAGATGTATCAAATCAAAGTCGGCAAAACTCGTGTGGTTGAATACTCCGACATTGACAACTTCTTGTACCTCAAGGCCATTGTCAAGGAGACCTTACGCCTAAACCCGCCAGCCCCAACGGCACACGCATGTTTGTGAACCTGTGGAAGCTACATCGAGACCCGAATGCATGTGTGGTCGGATCCTGATGTGTTCAAGCGCGCGATTCGGCTGATTCACGATCTGGCAAGAATTTCCAGTTGCTCCCGTTTGGATTAATGGGGAGGAGGTCAGCATAGGAGAGTCTTCCAGCTCTCTCGTGGTTTAACCTCACATCGAGGAATATCATCACATAAATTTGTTGTTATTTATTTTGTGTTTGTTGTCGATAGTTTTTTTCTATATGTCTAACATGTTTGAAAATAAAATAAAGTGGTAATTAAATCTCTTGATAAAATTAATTGACGATAACTAGTCAACATTGCATTCTCATCGACTTGCTACCCTCGTCTTACTAGCTACCTCCATGAAGCCATGTTACCCACCTTGATGAAATAAAGAACTTAACCCCTTCAACTTCTAAGTACATGGCGCCTTACCCATAAGGATTTCATATTCGGAGAGCTCGACCTGGTACCATCCTGTAAGTCTTGTACCAAGTTTATCTTGTCACCTGTTTGACTTGCCACCAAACTCATCCCAATGACTTGCAACCTTCCAGCTTGTCACCTAGCATGTCTCGTCGGGTTGGTATCTTTGCGGCTTGCCGACAAGCCCTTCTTGTCAGCTTGTCAGCAAATTCCATTTGTCGAGTTAGGACCCTGCCAGCTTGGTACCAAGTCGGTCTCATCTTAACATTGAGCTGGCCATATAAATTCATCACATCTCTTATAATTAATCAATATGGTATGTGAGTAATTTTTAGGTGAAAAAAGAAATTAAATGGCTCCACAATTAAAATGGGTAATCAAAACGACCTCCACAATTAATCTTCTTCAAATTATATATGTGCCCATTCAAATATTACACGCACTCGTACCTAATGGTGGTGTTGACAAAGTGAAAGGGAAATCATGTGTTGCATATCATTTTAAATTGCACGAATTGCATTATCTAGTGTTACCCTATTATTTCTTCTTCTTCCTTCTTTGAGGTAGTATATTAATTTATGAGTTCTATCTGTGCAAGCGTTGGAAATGAAAAGATCGATTAAAAAAAAAAAAGACTTACTGTTTTTTACTCGAAAATGTATAATTTTTTAGTTGAATGAGTGATCAATTTATGAATGATATTTTATGCATTGTGGAATGAAATTAATTATTTTTTTTTTCATTAGACCACTCGTATCTAGAGCTGGAAGTTTGGTACTGGTATTTGAGATATACTGAATATCGTACCGAATTTATCACTATTTGGTATTACAGAATACCGACTTATTTTTTAGGGATTGAGATTGAGATTCATTTTAAAGTGCTATTTGGTATTCAGGATTATGGGATTGTGATCAGTATATACCGAAATACCGATAAAAACCGAAAATAAAAAATTCATGAAATATAGAACCAACATTTGGGCATCCCTCACTCTTTCACAACTTAGAAGTCCCCATCTAACTCAATTTTGACTTTGTAGTTCAAGTCACTCTCGTCTCTCACCTAACATCTTGTTATTTTCATAACACCAAAAGACAAAAACTAGTATTTGTCGTCTCTCAGCCTCCAATTCGTCATATTAAAGATTACCAATGACAATAATTTGAAATACTTTATAAAATTGATAGACTACAATTTTAAAATTGAAGGATATATTTTATCTTGTTTTTTCCATCTTTTTTATTCATTTATGTTAAAAATCATATTTACTAAATAAAATAAAATTGATAGACTACATTTTAAAAAATATTGAAAGTCAGGATTTCTTTATAAAGTATAAATATCCAATATCAGAGCCCCTATAGCTCAGTGGTAGAGCGTCAGTCTTGTAAACTAAAGGTCCGTAGTTCGATCCTGCGTGGGGGCATTGATTAATTAAATTTTATTCTATGAAAAGAAAAGGATATTTTATATATATTTTGTTCACATACATATAAGAATCACAATTACTAAATGATAAACTTGTTGGACTACAACACTTAGATAAGGAAAGTGAATCTAGGGCTGCATGAATCGGGAATAAGACCAAACAGCGAGTTGAGAAAGATGAAGGGAATCATGAGAAGTCAATGATGCCTCTCACATCATCTCTTGGTTGTTCTTATTCTTCTTCATCTTCATCACCAAACCTTTCTTCCTCTTCTTGATGCCGATTATGAACAAAGTTTCTTTGAGGCATCCTTCTTCCCATGAATGGGTAATATTGCTGACGGTTCCTCCCTTTACGTTCTTTTAAAGCTCATTCTCGTTCAACTGTAACTTGTTTAGCACGGTACCTTTCAACTTTATCGTGCTCCACCCTCTCTTTCTCTCGTCTAGCACATTCTTCTTAATCTCACTCCACCATGGCTAGACGTTCATTGAGGTTAGATCAGCTCGCCATACTCAAGACAATCGATCTATAAGGGTTGTGAGAGCCATGTCACTTACCTCGACACCTGGTTCTTGCCATGATAATAAACTCCACAATACAAACTCGAACACAAGGTTGGTCTCTTGCAACCATCTTTTGGAGTGGAGAAGTCAGCATCCTAAGCAACCATTCAAGTGTCATCAAGTGTTTCAAGTGCCAAAGAAGGGGGCCCTAACAAAAGTGTCATGGTTCTTTGAAGCAATGAAGATTGAAGAGTATGCATATGAGAATGAAGAAAAAGTGACAGTGATTTCTCGTAAGTCTGCAAGGTTGAAAAGCTTCCATGGTTGCCTTTTCACTTCACGGGCCTGGCCTTTATATCACGGTCGGCCTGACCGTGAACTTTTGGCTTCCAACCGTGATCCTCGATTGTTTTCTCCCTTTGATCCGTTTTCGCCCCTTTTCGTCCAACTTTCGCTCCCGAGGTCAACTCCACCTGCTAGGATCTGAAACATACTAGAAACAAGCACAACCTAGCGTAAAATCGAACCTCACAGAGTGAAAATGCCTCAAACATCTAAGGAATATGGGGAGAAAATGTGTACAATTGGACCCAAATTATCGTTAATATGTTACCGTTTATTTCGGGACCACTCCAAATATGACTATTTTTTTTGTAGCCATTACTTTATGATCGTTTTTTGTCATTTTGTGCATCATATGTCTTTATAAATGACAATTCTTCATTTTTCATCAACTCATTTGAAACTTCTTTCCATTTCTAAAACAAACACATTCATCATGAGTATCTCAGATAGCTTATCGCCTGGAGGAGAAGAAGAAATCGAAGAGTTCGAAAGGTTTCACCACATATTTATGAGTTTAATCGGCCAGAGGCTGGTTGAAGGTTCATCAAGTTGCTGTCAAACTACAAATTCATGTCACAATAATCGTGAAAGGGTCGAATGTAATCTATGTCTTATGAAGGATTACTTTGATCCAAATCTAGTATACAATGCTCGCATATTTAGAGGCGCTATCGGATGCAGCCTAGATTATTCCATCGCATTATGGGCGCTATTGTGAGGTTTGACCCCTCATTTTCTCTAAGGTGTGATAGCTTTGGTTAATTATCACAATCTCAAGAGTAGAAGCTTACTGGTGCGATGCGCATGCTAGCATATGGTTCTCCAACTGATCAACTTGATGAGTATGTTTGGATGGGTGAGAGCACCTTGATGGTTCTTCAGCTGATTTAAGGATCTTACTTCATAAAGACTCAAGTCGTGGCTTTCCTGGAATGATTAGATCAATTGACTACATGCATTGGGAATGGAAGAATCGTCCAAGTGTTTGGGCAGGACAATACACTGGCCACATGCGTAGCCCAACAATCATTCTGGAGGTGGTGGCCTCCTACAACACATGTATATGGCATGCTTTCATTGGGTCACCTGGATCGAACATCGAAATAAATTTTTTGTGGATGTCTCCAGTGTTTGATTGTATCGTCAATGGAAGCGCTCCACATGTATGATGTGAGGTAAATAGTCATGCTTACGATCAATGTTATTATTTGACTGACAGTATTTATACCCTCATGGTCGACTCTGGTGAAGACCTTCAGCAATCCAAGGTCAAATAAAGAGGCTTTGTTTGCTCAACATCAAGAAGCTCACCACAAAGACGTAGAGTGAACATTTGGAATCCTCCAAACAAGATGGGTGATGACTCGGTGTTTGCACATGTTTTCCCCTACTGGAATCCAATTCCGGTAGTGGAGTTCTGTGTTCATAGCCTCAGCTTTCTATCCCGGTGAAGGTTAGTTGCCTGCCGGGTAGTTGGACTGAGAGGGCTTAGTCAGCTTAAGAGATTCCAAGCTACTGTCGGATCTTCCGTAGTTTAATCAATAGTAGATCAACCAAAGGTAATTGCAACTTGGACCTAATTGAGGAGCTAGAGGGAATCATACCTAAGTGAGTTCACAACTTGTAATTAGTAGAGTAGTCAGTAGAGTAGTTTATAAATCAATCCTTAATCTAGTTTGCTAGATAATGAACTGAAGCTGAGTAATAGTAACTCTAGAGACCCGTGGATTCGATATTTATTACTTGTGTCACTATACTGCAGTCCCTTTCATTGGTTACACTTGGCCATTGTTAGGTGTTGTGTTTTAGCGTGTCAAGTTTTTGGCGCCGTTGCCGGGGACTTTCTAGATTATTAGGAAAGGCAGAAGTTTGTTACTTTAGCGTTTTTCTTTTCTTGTCCACCCTTGCTTTTCACTTGGGTGTTTTTGTTTTTGTTGGTGCAGATCTGAATCATGGATCCTCATGACTTCTCCAACCATTGGGGGTATCTACCACCGTCCGAGTGGTATTACCCCGAGACCCCCTGGAGCAATCAAGGAGGAGAAGACTATGGATTCGGGTTCCAGTACCAACCCCCTTACTACGGAGAACAATCAGACCCCTGGGCATATCAAGAACAATCTTCTTATCAAGAAGAATTCCTCCCACAACAAGAAGGGCCATCAGATCTTGAGTTAGCCACAACCTTCACGGGCCACTCTGCAGAGCCATGCTACACTTCACTGGAAGATCCGAACAAACAATTAAGGCTTCTCGTGGAGCAGTTTGCTCGAGACACTGAGAGATCATGCTCCAAGATGGATCTTCAAATCAAAGCCCTTGCCCCTTCCGATCCCTCATTTCTCCATGATATGGAGGAGACTGTTCAGCGCTCAGCGAAGCAAACAGAGTGGGTGGAGCAAGTTTGCTCACATCTTGCTCAAGATCATCTTTCTGCTACCACGCTAGAAGAGGTGGAGGATGACAAAGGCTACGGGGATGTTGAGGAGCATACAGAAGTTATCACAAAGAACTCCCATGATAATCATGATCAGGAAAGTCCTCTGGTTGCAGATCACACATTTCCTTGCTCTAACATGCTGGGCCCGAGCGAGGAGATGCAAGATGATCACATTGAAGAAATTACATGGCGACTTGCTCTCCAATCTGTGCTAGAAGATGAAGAGCAAGAAAGGGTGCAGAAAGAAGTTGTGGACGATGACGAAAGTGAAGCAGAAGGAGTTCTTGATCATTTCCCAGGGGTGATACCACATGAAGAAGAAAGGGGGGTTGAAGAAGCAATTGGCATCCAGGCTGAGGACGGAGTTAAGGTGGAAGAGGCCTGCACCGACCAAGAGTTACATGAGATATCTCCACCAAACTTTGAGGAACTACTTAGCAAGGACCCATTTGCACTATCTCTTTGCCAGACCAAGGCCACGTCGACATCAGTCCCTCTTGGTGGACGCGATGGTGGTCAATCGATGTTGTCATATATGGTTTGGGGCAATGAGACGAGAGAAGAGAAGAAGAGGTCTCGAGGATGGAGACTTCATCTGCATCAAGTGCACGAGCTTCCATCACCAGTCATACCACATGCTCGTGACTTGCGACTCCACCTCATTGACGAGAACCTCAACTTCAAGGAGGTTCTAGCATGGACCGAAACTTAGGAGCCATCGTCTGGCTCACGACGTGAAAGAAGCGCTTGTTGGGAGGCAACCCAACCAGTCGGTTTGCATTTCTTTCTATATTTCTCCTCGGTTGAGTCAGTTTTGTTATTTGATTTTAGAGTCAATAACTCAACCTTTGTGAGATTTTGTGTGGTGTTTGCGTTCTGATTACTCTCTCTTCCTCGAATGCATCGCCTGACCCGTCCATCATCATTCACCCTTGATCTGGTAACTTCGTTCTACCCTCCTTATCTTTCCTCCATTGAGGACAATGTCGTGCTTAAGTGTGGGGGGATGTTCGATTATGTATGCGGGTGAATGTTTGGTTGTTTGTGTGCTTGGAGCCTAGTCCACTGTCCAAATTTTTAAATTTGAGGGCTCCAAGTACGTGTTTCCTTGCAAATTGCCTGCTCAGTATGCTTTGAATTGACAGTCTCTATAGTAATGTGCAACCTATGGAGGTAGTGTAGCACTATGGAGGATGTTGAAGTATAAGATTTTTCCTATCTAGCTCTCTGCTGTGTCAGTTGATTTTGTGAATTAGTGGAGCTAAGACCTTTGAATTCATGTGGTAATGTGGACTATGTTTGAATTGTGTTATGGACCCGTGTATTGAACAGGGTGCTCATGTGGCAAATGAAAAGCAGTTGGTCCTCCATGTCGAAATCATCAAAAATCTTAAACATGGGGTAAGCCCAACATGTGTGGCACCGTTCATTGCACAAAATCGGGTTTTGGAGGAGATTTTAGTGATCCTTAGTAGGGTACTCCTACAAGGTGAAGCTAAGTTGTCTCCAGTACAAGTAAAACTTCCACCCGTTGAACGGTTTGCCTACTCGAGGATGTGTTTTTAAGGGCACAGATAGAGCTTCCGACCCCCCTTAATTTCATTGACCCTCCACACGAGTTGAGGAAAAGGAGTTAAAAGAAGTACTCTGGCGAGCGCTAGATGTACAAAAATTGCTCTTGCTCGACTAATAAGGGTCGACCGTGCAAAAGACTGCAGTTGGAACCCCCGCCAAGTGAATGAAGAAAAAAAGAGAAAAAGAAATGTAAATGAAAGTGCAAAAAGGGGTTCCAACGGTGAAATGAAGTGAAAGAGCACCCCGGTACAACGAGTCCTTGGTTGTGAATGGTGTGAGTCCTTTTGTCCATGAACTGACTGTCTTACTTCTACTTCTTCTCATGTTCCTGGCTTGAGTCTAGTACTCGCATTGAGAGAGATAGGGGACGTCTTAGAAGACCAGTTGACCTCGTAAGCTGCTATATGATCTAGGAAATCCTCTACCGATGATCGGGGTTGTTTGTTGCTATAGAGGTCTGGAGAGCTGCATTGGTTTGAGTTAGGTATGCTTGGGGACAAGCAAACAGTTAAGTGTGGGGGGATTTGATGACTCGGTGTTTGCACATGTTTTCCCCTTTGTTTCTTGATCGTTTGAGCTTTAATTATCGCATCTTTGGCCTATTTTACGCTAGGTTGTGTTCCTTTGTCATGTTTCAGGTCCTAGCACATAAAGTGAAGCATAGGCGCAAGTTTCAAGTCAATCAGAGATCAATTGGCGATTAGGGAGAAGAAACTCGGGCATGACCTGAAGAAGAATGAATTTCTACCTCCCTTTATGGACAAATAATCATGCAAGCTTGTCATGAAAAGAAATAGGACGAGACTAGGAGCGTCTGGGATCAAACGGCGACTGATTCGGAGTCCGGACGAGGGAGAAACGAAGTATTAAACAGAGGCTGAGCAAGCCACACGGGCACGACCCACACGGCCGTGTGAACTGGCCACTTGGCAGCTGGGAAAGCCACACGGCCGTGTGGCCTGGCCGCGTGATCGGGAATTTCTGTTTAAAACTCGATTTTCAGCCAAAGGAAAGGGGAGAGCTGGGTTTTTGGTTCCCAAACACCCAAGGGACGAACCCTAGAGAGAGAGAGTGACTTGGGAACATTCTTGGAGCTATTTTGGAGGATTTCTTCGCCATTGAAGCTCGGGAATCAAGCTTGGAGATGAAGATTGAAGATCTAGATCAGATTTCTGCAGTCTCTCTCTTCTCTATGGAGTAACTTCCCTTCACTTAGGTTTTAAGGAACCCTAGTTCCATGTGTTAGGATCTTTCTTGTATGAAGTTTTGGATGCTATATTGTTTGATTATAATCGATTGAGGCATGATTTATTGAGTCAATTGAATCTTGATCAAATTCTCTTGATTTCTGCTTTAACCTATGATAGATAGAATCTGATTAGGTTAAGAGAGCTTCCTTGATTGATGGTGGTGAATTGGTTATACGAGAGTTAGTCAATCTACTGCTTTGTACTGGAATCCAATTCCGGTAGTGGAGTTCTATGTTCATAGCCTCAGCTTTCTATCCCGGTGAAGGTTAGTCGCCTGCCGGGTAGTTGGACTGAGAGGGCTTGGTCAGCTTAAGAGATTCCAAGCTACTGTCGGATCTTCCGCAGTTTAATCAACAGTAGATCAACCAAAGGTAATTGCAACTTGGACCTAATTGAGGAGCTAGGGGGAATCACACCTAAGTGAGTTCACAACTTGTAATTAGTAGAGTAGTCAGTAGAGTAGTTTATAAATCAATCCTTAATCTAGTTTGCTAGATAATGAACTGAAGCTAAGTAATAGTAACTCTAGAGACCCGTGGATTCGATATTTATTACTTGTGCCACTATACTGCAGTCCCTTTCATTGGTTACACTTGGCCATTGTTAGGTGTTGTGTTTTAGCGTGTCAATGGGCAATTGTCTGTGGCCCAGCAAGAGCTTGGAATTTTGTCACACTTAACAATATAATGTTGATGTGCATTATATTACACAACATGATAATCGAGGATGAACAAGTTGATTCTAATGCTGAGAAGGATGATGACCTTGATTATGAAGTCCATGAACAACATCAACCAATCAACCAACACCTTCCAACTCTGGTTGATTACCTGGCTAGAAATAATAGGATTCGCTCCTCAACAACACATCATGCGCTTCAAAATGACTTGGTTGAGCATCTTGAGAATTTGCATGGCAATAACTAGTTTTGTATACTTGTAAATTGTATTGCATGTTTAAATATTAATTTTACTTTATGTTGCTTGGTAGTTTGTATTTCAAGTTTCGGTGTGTGATTGTATTTCATGTTTCAATAAAGTGTGAAGAGTGGTTAGTTCAAAGTTTCAATAACACTAGTTTTAATTACACATGAAATAGCTCAAAGTTGAAAGAGCACACATAGAACATAAAAACAACAAAGTTCAAAGACAACAGACAACACATTAAAGTAGTAGAGACAATATAGTACACATAGACCTTCTTCTAATTATAATCCATGACAGGAAAATAATCACCTCCACTGTCATCTCCATCTCATCCGCCACTTTTATCTCCAC
This sequence comes from Linum trigynum, assembly GCA_964030455.1. Taxonomy (NCBI): domain Eukaryota; kingdom Viridiplantae; phylum Streptophyta; class Magnoliopsida; order Malpighiales; family Linaceae; genus Linum; species Linum trigynum. The sequence goes on from OZ034821.1 coordinate 9,309,619, forward strand.
CTCCGCCATCACTTGGATTAGAGGTTTGATAATCTTGATCGTACCCCAAGATGTCATTCTGTTTATGCCTCTACCATCTCTTATTTCTTGGTGTCAGCCTTGATAAATCCTTCTCTTTAATCTCAACAGCCCACTTTTTTGCTTCACGCTCCCTCACTTGCTCTTGTATGCCCATTCCTCTTTCTCCTGCTCTAGTCTCCTCTCTTGAACATTCATTGTTCTGTTTTTGTACTCCATCCTTGACTTTTTTTATCTCTCTCATATCATTACCAAACTCTAGCACTTGAGTAGTGTATATGTCTGGTGATTCAGCAACTACCAGTGGCGGAGGCAGTGCATACCAAGGTGGGTCCCAGGACCCACATTGGCTCGGGAGAAAATATGTACGTCTAGGTTAACAGTGGTAGAAGGTTGTACCGGACAAGTCAACGGTAGGATATTTTATGTTGAAAATGTGGTTTAATCATGGTTCAACCATTTCATATCGCTAATATCTTCTATCAATTTCAATTCCAGCATGAGATTTTTCTTATCAAACCACTAGTACGCTACGGTTTTTCACTCATTAATACAATAATTAAGTGACAATGAGATTTTTCACCTAAAATTCATCAATATTGATCAATATTTCTACCATTAAACAATAATTATATCATGAATTTAGCTATCATCATTATATATAATACATTTTAGTTTCTACATAAATAATATTAGCACAAAATATAACTTCATCCTCCAAGCTTCAAATCCTTAATTTATCCATTATCTATCGCCAAAGCCTCATTTTGTTGAAACTCACTAGATGCTTTTTATCCTAATAATGAATTCAATAAATCAGGTTTTAGACTCGAACTAAGGCTACACTGCAAGTGTTGAAAGAAAATTTTCAATGAACCACGTGGATATTAAAAAAAAATCGAACCCACCTTACATATAATCCTGACTACCACCTTACCTTTTTTCTTTGATGCCTTTTGTTTGTTGCGTCCTTCAAGGCGAGTCAACACGAAAGGCGTAGCTCTTTTATCTAGTAAGTCATCAAGGCCTTCCACGGGAGAGGATTGAGAACCAAAACCTGTGGGAGAACTTTGGGAACCTTGCCCCATAGGTGGAATGAGACTAACAAGCAGTTCAGGATTGCAGTACCATTTTGGACAATTTTGAAGAATCCCAAAACAATGCTCAAAAGCAAAAGCTTTGTTCCTATTCTTTTACTTATATATTGCTCTTGCGTCCTTTTCCTATGAAAACAATTAGTACATGGGCTAGAGAAGTTAAAGTACATAACAAATAAGAAAATAACAAGTTAAGGTTCCAAAAGAATACCACATCAAATTGGTTCGTGCCACTCGATTGATGCCTCTGCTCTCTTTGCAAAACTCCCTTCCAAGCATTGCATTGATAGGTGATAATCCTCATTCGGGACTCCATTTCAATCGCAATACGAGTTGTAGTAGGATCCCATCTTTGATGTTCTGCTGCCACTCTTTCCACTAACCTTGCAGACTTTTAGTTGGTGCCAACCGCTCAACACCCAAGAGCTGCACAAGATTTCATCTTCATTTGGACGCCAATTAGCTCCTCTCTTGCCTGCCATTTTTCCGTTTTTAGAGACGATAAGAATTGAATTGTGAGAGAATGCGATTTATGCTCCGAGAATCAATGTAGTCATAAGCGAGTTTCTATGTAGAAATGTTTTGGTGATCTAGAAGCGTCAAAACGTAAGTTTTTAAGTTTTAAAACAGAGTTTTTAACTACACAAGTTGTAAAAACAGATATTTTCTTTAGAAGCATTTTATTGACCTAAAAATGTAAAATGGTAAGTTTTAATTTTTAAAGCGCGATTTTGACTACATTGCTGAGAATGAGTGAAGAGAAATCTATGAAGAGTGCTGGAATATATAAGAAAAAATATGACCATTTTTTAGTGTCGTTAAAATATGACTGTAGTTTCGTCATTACGTCAATTTCGCATTTATATTTAAAATTCGTCCACAAACCAACAAGTTAAATGCACAAACCAACAACCAATGGAAAAAGTGAGAGAAAAAGGGGTTGTCTCTGTGAGAGGGCAGAACCACCCCTTTTCTCCATCAATATTTGGCATCCCACACCCAACAAGAGCTAAATTTAGCTCCCCATATCCTATTACACAATTTTGGCAGCCGATTGTTTCATGGGTTGGAGCTTGAAAAAAAGCTAAATACGGCTTTATAGCATTTTAGCTCCTTGGGCTAGAGTCAGCCTAAAGTGCAAAGTTAACAAACTTGAAGCGTCCACCAACCACATGCCTAAAACATGAGTAACTTCACTTGCAACACAAACACACAACTTGCCATGAAAAGACTTGTCCAAGAAACAACAAACCTCTAATAATGTGAAACAAAACTCAAAATAGAAAACTCAAACAAAGAGATGCAAAAGTCATTACATCAGCAACACCAAAAAATGAGACCATAAATTGATTTTGCAAACAAAATGCTCCAGTTTTTTCACCTAGTTTTATGTATACTTATTAGCTAGCAAAACAGTGTGTCCACCCACATTGAAAGCCCAACCCAAAGAACAAATAAATATGAAATAGAACACCAAAAGGTAAAAAATTATTGAACTCATTAATCCTTAATACAAGAGTTCGAACAAAATACCTTTTAATCAACCAGAGTCTAGTATCATGAAAATCCCAAATCCAGACCTCTCTGGCCCTATTGGCAGATGTAGGGAGAGAGAGAGGCTAGAGCGTGGGGTATGAATGAAGTTGGAAGATATCACCCCTATTTCCCGCATCTGTCTTCTCCCTCTCAGGAAAGCTCGTTTTTTTTCTTTCTTCAACGACATGTCAATAGCGAAGGGATGAAGAATTGCATATATAGTTTCAACGCCTGGTGGTGGACGGAAGATAGCGTATCTCTAAACGAGACGAGAAGATGTCCCAAAATCAGCCCTCGCCCTTCCAACTCGGAAACAGAGTCCCTCGATTCCCCTCCCCTAATCACGGCCGATTCCTCCTCCGTTGATCTTTAATCCTTCTCCTCCGGCATAGGAACATCAACCGGGATAACTCTCCGACGATGATTGGGTGGACTTCCGATCATCATAAATGATCTTCCGGCCGTTACTATATTTAATGGGATTGAAATTGAAAAGTCTTTGGACTTTCCCTGCTTTAATTGTCAAATTCAAGACTGTCTTAAAGCCTAATAAGCGTACCTCTAGGGACGCAATTGGGCTGTCAATTCTCCCAGGAAGCGATATAAACTCGCAAAACTCATTAAATGGAAAAATCGGAGAAGTTTTGTCCCGTAAAAACTCAGATAACGGTCCAAAGAGTGGCTTTAATGGTAAAATTTGCCCCTGCACTAACCCATTATGGGGAATTGGGTTGACAATTATTTATAATTAGTGTCATCAAGTTTTTGTTTTATTAATCGTATTTTCTTTTCACCGCCACTACTCAATCTTGATAGCATCATGTCCTTGTCGCTAAAACCAGGCCTCTCTTACTGGCAATTGGCCTCGTCGGCATGAATTTTTCGATGAGACGATACAAATGAGTCATTAAAGCGACCTCTTTATGGTGCTTTACGACTTTAAATAGCCGGTTTAAATTCTCATTTTGGGATGAAAAAATATCTCTTTATTGAGCTTGTAACCTATTTCCCCATTAATAACGTCCTAAGCCTAAGCATGGTGAACAAAAGGAACATTGTAGTGTCATTTGAGTGGCCTGTAGGCTTTTTGATAGCCTCCCCAGTTTTGGGATGAGAGGAATATTAACAACCTATTTATAGTGAGCTCTTAAATGGTAAGCCCCAGCTCGCTGAAGCTTGTGGGACAGAGCTCGCAACTAATGAAACCTCGGCCCTGACTGTGAATTTCAGTCTCTGACATGTTATGCTTTCTGAGCACCCCCAAACCCACGTTCTCTTATACGTTTGCGTATTGTGGAGAATCTGGAAGTCTTGAAATAAGGTGGTATTTGAGCATTATCAGCCTCATGCCCAGCCTCTAGCTCGTCAATGCTTTTTCCACGTCTGCGAAGTCTCTTCCTCTATCCCTCTGGTACCCGTCCCTCCCCTTTAGCCCTCAAGCTCCCGCCTCTCCTCTTGGATCCCTCCTCTTGTTGGCTATCTGAAGATCAACTTTGATGCTACAGTTCGTGCTTGCGGTTGCTCGTCTGGACTAGTGGTTCGTGGAACAGACGGGCATGTGCGTGGGCAGTAGGGTTCCAGCACCCAGGAATTGTTGACCCCTACCTCGCAGAACTTCTTGCAGCTCGAGACGCTATCTCCCTCTTGGTCTCCAAGTCCCTTCTTTGTGTCATCATCGAAGGTGATTCAGAAGTGGTGATTCGTTAGCTTCGCCAGGGCATTTTTTCAGATTCCCTCGGAGGTCCGGTGCTACGTGATTGCTTCCAGCTCCTGTCTTCAGTTTCTGTTCCCTTAGAATTTAGGGCAGTTCTTAGAACTGCTTGCGGGGCTGCCCATAGAGTGGCGCAGAAAGGCCTGTTTCATTCTCCTCTTGAGATCGGTTCCTTCAGCTTTGTAGGGTGGCTTTAAAGATGTATTGGTTTGGGAGGGTTTTGGGGTAGATTGTATAGTTTTTTTCTCTCTTGACATTTCTTGGAAAAAAATAACACCAAAAAACGCAGCCACCTGTATGAGACAAAAAAACCCAAAAGACAAACGCCTAAAGAAAGAATCCAACAAAGCCATATATCAATAATAATCATTAATTACTATCTCGCATAAAAGAGCTTAGTATTTATCCAACCCTTTCTCCTGGAGGCGCTGAAGCGTTTGCTAGGAAGTGACAATAATAGAATATCATCCCATGCCAACTGGCCTCTATTGAAAGTATGGGTATTAATATGTAATTTGTATCTTGAGTTTATCATAACAAACCGTATATATATGGGGAATTCTACAGTACCTAGGGTGAAATCTGGGGTACCGCATACCTTGAGTAAGAAAACGCTATCCAAAACTTGAATTGAATGATCTTTCAGACATGATACTATACTCTAACCCTTAAAGATCAACATCGAGGTCTTAATTCTCTAAATCTTATAACCCAAGATCAATTTAATAAAAAACAATAATCGACTGTTATGATTCGTCCAAATATAGGCAAAAAAATCAATGCACCATCTTAGAATTATAGTTTATGATTTAGATAATTAGGACCTAGAGTTCACTCATTAAAAGTTAGGGTATAGTATCATGCCCAAAAATTCTGCTAATTCGAGGTCTAGATAGCGTTTTCATACTCAAGGTATTCGGTACCCCGGATTTCACCCAGGGTACCGTAGAAGGCACCATATATATATATATATATATATATATCATATATATATATATATATACTTGTAGATTGTATAGAAGGATTTAACGAATAAGAAAAGCATAAAACTTGAGGGGGAGATCCTCCCTGTGGACTAGTGTTAAATTGATGATACCACGTTAAAAAAACTTCGTGTGTTCTTTCTTTCGAGCTTTAGATATGATTATTTGACATGGTATCAGAGCCTGCGATCTAGGATCACAAGTCGGCGGGATTTGTCAGGGTTTCTTGGTTGCTTATCATCCTCAGCCTGTGTACACTGGATTACGTCTCTTGTTAGAGAGCTCGGCCGACTTAGGTTTCTCGACGTTGGTGATTTTCTTGGACACCACTTGACAGCGTTCCTCCTTCGCTCGCGTTTTCCATCCTTTTTAATCTCAGGCTTGGTGCTACGTGGATCGCTTCTTCTTGCTGCCGCGTGTTAGGACTTGCTGGATTCTAAGCTCCCAGCTTTGGCGACTTCTTGGTTGGGTATTGTTTCATTATGTTCAGCACCTTCTGCTGTCCGGACTTTGGTATCAGGTTTGGCTATTGTTTCATATCAGGCCTTAACTCATTGTCTTTTATTTGTTGTATTTTGTGTTGCCATTCTTTTGTGTGATGGATTCAGGAAAGTCGGATTCAGCTACCATCAAGTTCCATGGCAAAAAATTCCCGCTCTGTGAGTTTTATTTCAGGAACTTTGTTAAGGGTCGACATCTTTTTCCTATTCTGATGGTATACATCTATGTCGACTCAAGAAATTGCTGATTGGGCAGCAGGAAATGCCCAAATTGTTACCTGGTTGTTGTCCTCGGTGGACATGGCCACAACACTTAGTCTGTGACGGTTTCAGCTTGAGGTTGATATATCCTATTACAGGAAAGGAGATAGAGATGTCTGGAGTTTTTATCAAGGTTTTGTTTCCAAGTGGACAGAATATGATATGCTGGTTGCTTCTCTTTTGGCCGAAGCCAATACCATTGTTATTCATAAATGCAATCATACGTGTTTCCTTTAGTTTTAAGGAAGCTCCATCCTAATTTTGAGCCCATTCGAGCCTTCTTGATTCAGCGTAATGTCACTTCCATTGATGAGGTATTTGTTGAGCTACTGCGAGAATAAAATTTCCTGTATAATCAGGCTCAACTTGATAATTCTCATGGTGGTTCAGATTATGTCTTTGTCGTCGGACGGGGTGGGTCTCAGAGCCCTCTATAGTTACATCCAACCACATTGTCCTAAGAAGAATTTCTGCATTTATTATAAAAAGTAGGGACACATTATCTTGGATTGCAAGACTCTCTCCAAACGTGGTCGGTCTGGTTCTTCTTCAAGTTCTGGTGGCACTTCAGGTACAAGTTTCTCGGTTGATCAGGTTTATGGGGCTCGTGGAGACGATAGCGCAGTGGCTGGGTTTTCCGCTCCTTCCCAGCCGCCCGCTACTTCTTCTTCTTCTACTTTGGGCTCGGATGTTATTCGTTGGCTCGTTGCTGTAGCTCTTCAAGAAACTCTACCGACTGCATTGAAAGCAGCATTTGCCACAGGTGGTTCGTTAGGTATTTATCCTGGTGGTTGTTAGATTCCGCAGCGTTCAATCATAGACCCGTTCTTTTTCAATTTTTTCATCATTGCGTCCTAGCTCTTCAATGATATTGCAGGTTGCTAATGTAGAAAAAATTATAGTGCATGGCATGGGGGATATTGTTACCTCTAATGTCATGTTACCCAACACACTCTATATGTTCCTAGATTGCAGGGGAGGAGTTAGCTAGTACATTATCGTTAAAAGTGAAAAAATGATAAGAAAAATAGTACAAGAAAATATATTATTTATTATCATTAATATTAGTATAATAATATAAGAAGTTATTTGAATTAAAAAACAATTAAATTAGAATCTAAATCAAAATTTCTATATCTTTTGTTAATTTCTTCTATAAAAGTACAATACTTATAAAATCAAACTATAAAAATTAAAAGATTAAATTTTTTATAGTCAAATAAAAAATTAAATACGGAATCATATAACCAAAAGAATCATTAAAAATATAAATTTAAAATTTGAACAACTTAATTGACATTATTTAATTTGTTAAATTACCCTTTGGTCAAATAAAACTAGTATATTAAATTAATAAGCTCTAAAACGTAAGAAACTACCAAACTCTAAAACATAAACATGTAAAAAATAAGAAACTACCAAACTCTAAAACATAAACATGACATATGCAAGGTCCGAACCCAACCACTCTCTTAAAGAGGCCATAACCCTACCGCTAAACCACCAGGCGATTCATGCCTCACTTATGAACACAGGTGTACCTATAGACGACATTCAATTTATACGTAAATTTCCAAACTCCTATCGAACTTAAAACGTGATTTCAGAATTCTCCCGGGGGGGGGGGGGGGGCTCAAAGACCAAAGTAGATCCGCCCCCTGCTAGATTGGTTCCGAGTATGGTCTCCGTTGGTTAACTCATAGAGGAAAACTGTGATGTTCTCTTTACTTATCGTTGGTGTGTGATGCAGGATAGGAAAACCGAGAGATTGGTCTGGAAGGGTAAGAAGGAAGGCAGGGGATTCGTGCTAGAGGAACATCAGCCGCCGGATACTAGGAGACAGATGCCGAGAAGGAAGTCTTCTAGAGGGGATGCAGATGCGTGGCATGGTGACGAGTTGGATGATCTAGTTTGTTTGGGTGTTGAACTTGAGGATTTTTGTAAGACTTTGGAATGTTTATTCCCTCTAGTCTTGGTTTTTTCTATTCGGTCATCTCGGCCTTTGGATTTTTCAGTTCATATGTCTATTTGAGATTTGTGGCAATGTCGCCTTGGTCATCCGCATACAGATCGTTTATTATTTATGTTTAGACATAATCTACTCCTCGCTAAATTGGATTCACATTTTAGTTCTCCTTCTTCATGTGTTAGCTACATTGAAGTGAAGTTTTCATAGTCTTCCTTCTCCGCCAGTGACACGGTTTATGATGAACTGTTTGATCTCGCTCACACAGATTTGTGGGGACCATATCTTGTTACTTCATGAGTCGAGTATCGGTAGTTTGCCTTGTTCATTGATCAAGTGTCATGGTACACTAGGATTTATTTTCTCTGGTCGAAATCCGAGTTGATCACTTATGCTAAGGAATTCATATGTACGTAGGTTGGTATAGTTAAAATTGTCCGATGCGACCATGAAGGTTAGTTCACATCAAATACATTGCATGAGTTTTATACAAAATATGGCCTTCTTTCTCATTTTTGTTGTCCTGGCATGTCCCAACAAAATGGCCTTGTTGAGCGAAAACATTGCCATGTCTTAGAGCTTACTCGCGCTCTTCTTTTGAATTCTCAAGTGTCGAGTGGGTTTTGGGCGGAAGCCTTTAGTACTATGTTTACCTTATCAATCGACAGTTTACTACCACATTGGACGGACAGTCTCCTTATCAGTGCCTATTTGGCAGGGTGCTTGATTACTCATTTCTTCGAGTTTTTGGTTTTGTCTGCTTCGTTCTTCAGCCTAAACGAGAATGTAATAAGCTAGAAGTAAAGACTGCTAGCTGCGTTTTTATTGGTTATAGCTATCAACAGATTGGCTATTTGTGTTATGATCCCCAGGAACATCGCATACGCTCATCAAGTCATGTAGTCTTCTTGGAACAGGTCATTGTTTTTTCCACCTGGTGATCGCGATCGCGATCTCGAACATGATTTTGATTTTTTGAAGACAGTACAACTCACAGACTTCTCAGTCGGTGTTCCTCCGCCTGCAACGCCAGCTCCTGGGCCGCAGGGAGGGAATGCAAATAACTTTCTGTATTCTCCTCCTCACACTCCCTCGAGATCTCTCACATTATCAGCTTCATCCTGCTCGTCTGGTCCTCATCTCTTGTCCTCCTGTAATTCGCCCTCGATTTCACCTTTGACAGTAGGAGATAGTGCGAGGACATCTCAATCCTCTCTCTCACCCTTACTTCGAGCGAGGCTATCTCATTATATTTTTGAAAAGGATGATCCTCTTTGGAATGAGGCAATGCCTGTTGAGCACAGGCCCTCGAAAAAAATCATATGTGAGACATTAAACCTCACATTCCTGTTGTTATAGTCATTGGCAATTGGTGGGTTTATACTTTATATGATTAAGATGTTTCCAGATGGCTCTATTGGACGGTTCAAGGCACAATTAGTTGCACAAGGATTCATACAGGAATATGGTAGCACCTGTTTTGAAAATGCAAACGGTTCATAGTGTGTTTGCTGTGCTCCTAAGCTCTCTTGGGAAATTATTTAGTTTGATGTCAAGAACGCATTTTTACATGGCGATCTTAAAGAGAATCTGTACATGGAATGTAAGAGGGATGTGATTTGCAGGTTGCGATGATCTTTATATGGTCTAAAGCAAGCCCCTTGTGCGTGGTTTGAAAGTTCCATACAATGATTATTAAGGATGAATTTAGTCAAAGTCAAAACGACCCATCCATGTTTGTGTGCACATTGGTGGATGGAATTGTGGTTTTAAAACTCTACGTTGATGACATGATTGTGACAGGCAGTGATCAAGCAGGTATTCAGGATCTGACGATTGCATTGCGAGATGCCTTTAACCTTAAGGAGCTTGGTCCAGTTTCATACTTGCTTGGTTTAGAGGCAACTCGCCTATCCACTGGATATTTTTTGTTTCAGAAGAAATATATTGCATATCTATTGGCATCTTCAGAGTATTCGGATTGTAAGCCTTGCGCGACGCCATTAGAGCGAAATATGAAGTTGAGTGACGAAAGTGGTGAACTTCTAGAAGATCAGACATTCTACATGAGTGTTGTTGGGAGTAGGGCTGTTAATGAGTTGAGCTATTCGTGAGCGACTCGGTTTTGAACTCGATAAAAGCGCGTTCGATTAAAATTGAGCTCTACCTTGTTCGGCTCGTGAAGCTCGTGAACTAGCTCGATTAGGTGGCTCGTTGAATACAACTCAGGAACTGTCTCGTTTTGAGCTTATGAAATGTCCCAACATTGTGACTAGAGAGCCAACTCGAATATAGCTTATGAGAAAATCAATCTATATTTTATGAGTTGGTTTGTTAATGATGCATATAGTTATTAAATTGTATATATCACCTCATATGGTGTTTAATACATTGAGTATATGTAAGCAAATACGTCTCATATAGGACATAACATTGGGTAATCACATGGTATCACATATGACATATAAATATTAGGGTATTTATATTATAAATTATTTTAGAGTTGAGCTCGAACCAAACTTTCGATCTTAAAGATGTGTCAAGATTTAATAAATGAGTTGGCTCGTGTTGACTCGAATAAACGAGCCGAACATGAACAAGGCAAAACTCGACTTGGCTCAGCTCATTAACAACCCAAGTCCAAAACCCAAACCCAAAATAACCTCATCAATCCTTCCCCCTCAAAGAACCTTGTCACCAAGGTTCGGGCCATGCCAAGACGTGGTGATCGACGACGATGACAATGATAGGTTTTGCGACGTCGAAGCTTTGATCGCCTCCTGAACTTCCAGCTGGCAGCTCAAACACCGTCCTTCTTCCCCTTATAGGATGGCACTCTTGGCCTCGCAGCTTGGTCATTGGCGCGTTGGGCTATTGTTTTTTTAAACCCCACACGACTTGGTGACGGACACAGTAGGGAAATCCTTCCCTCACCATTATCTTCTTTGTCCCAAGCAAAAATAGGCTTTCCATCCTTATTTAGGCGGACCATCATTGGCTACCGCAATACCATATTCCTTAGGCCGCAAACTGCCAATCCTGCTACCTTCGACGAAGCTCCAGCTTTTAGCTCTTTCTTCTCGCAGCTTCCCGATCGAAGGATGATAGTCTCGCAGCAGTGAGGTTCACCGGTGCACAATGTTTCCTTTTCGACAATCTTTTGGACAAAGATCTTAATATCATATGCCACCATAATTTCATTGGCGCCGATGCTGGCCACATCATTGTCGCTTTGCTTCCCGTTGATGATGGTCATGTTTTTGTGGTTGGAATCCCACCGTGCCAAGATTTCTGAGATCCGTTCAAGAGTCACATCAAGCTTCGCACAAACTGCTTCCACTTTCTTTTGAGTCTCCTTGTCCTTTTTTGCTAAGGCACAGAACGAGGCTAGGTCGAGAACCATGCCACCCCGGTAGGATGCGTAACCAGGCTCTGATACCAATTGATGATATGGTACCCACAGTTAAAAGGTTTTGCTTGTAACTCACAAGCGAGAGAAGGATGTTGGTGTCGAAAGAATTTTGATTTATTAATTGAATACAGAACTACTGTCGAATTACATATTTATAGGCTTAGAAAAGCCTAATATGTAACCTAATCCTACCCGAATACCTCCTCCTACTCGGTTACCCTAACCCCAAACGCACAAGGAGAACCATAACCCAAAGGAAAAACACTCAAGTCCAAAACCCAAACCCAAAATAACCTCATCAGAGGAATACGATCCTAGGTCCTCCTAGGAATTTATCATGTGATTTTTCAATAAAAGAAATTCCAAATCATTTGCAATTTGTTGGGCCGCTAAGGACGTGCTACCATCACCGTTGGTTATCACCACCATCCCGACCATCGAAGTAGTATCTACTCGCAACAAAGATGTTGCCACCATCACAATAATCGCAACCATTGAAGGCTATTACAAGGGACGTGAGCGTCTCTAGTGGAGGAAGGCGTGGAGCCATCGCCACATGAACTGGAAATTCCAAAAGAAGTCAAACCTGCTTCTCAAAGACAAGAATGTATGGTTTGCATTGCAAGTAACCATTAGTCCACAGAAAGGAAACAGTCACCACCATTGATGTGGCAAAGAATTTTCTAGAGAATGATGAGGCTTCTCGAAGGGTCGGGTACGACGAGCAAGGGGGTCAGCCGAGTCAGAGCCATTGGAGCTAAAGCTGGAGGGCCCTGCAATTGATGTTGTCCCTTTCAGTCTCCACTATCGACGCGACTAAAGTTCCTCAATAAATTCCTCTTATTCTTTTCTTCACTTTTTGTTTGGGGAGAGGATAGGTGAAGGAGATGCTTGATGTCTATTTGTGGATCCAACTATGATGATAATACTTATTTCTGATTGAGAATATGTGGAAGCTAGAGTTAGATTTGGGCAAAGGGTGTGCCGGTTTGGGCTAGGGGGTTGGGGAGTGCAGATCACGAGTGGAATCAGGTTCGAGAAAGTGAGATAATGGGATTAGCTATGGATTGGGTTGGATACTTAAGTTGGTTGTTTCGATATTTAGGTTTTCGATTCTAAACAATATGAATCGGATATCAAATTTCGACCAACACTCTTCCGTATTCCAACCCGAGAGCTATGTGTATTCGATTTGGCAAATGAAATTATCATTTTGGTTCGAACTAGTTCGATTTTACCTAACCAAATGTTCACCTATGCCACTCGGCCAAATATAGTACCATTATATATTTGGGAGTCGTTTGGTTTCTCTGATTGTTAAATCGATTAATTGTGATCAATACATGTATTATATTATTGATAACGTCGTATTTGTACATGTTTGCACCCTAGTTTCGTGATCGTTTTGGCTCGAGTTTGTTCTTTCTTGGCCTATTTTGTGTTCCTCTGTCACATTTCAAGTCCTAGCACGTAAAGTGAAGTATAGGCGCAAGTTTCAAGTCAAACGGAGATCAATTGGCGATTCAGGAGAAGTATTTCGGGCATGACCTGAAGAATAATGGATTTATACCTCATTTTATGGATAAAGAATCTTATAAGCTTTTTATGAAAAGAAAGCGAACGAGACTACGAGCATCTAGGATCAAACGTCGACTGATTCGGAGTCTGGACGAGGGAGAAACGAAGCATCAAAGATAGTGGAACAAGAGCTGAGGAAGAAACACGTGCAGACTTCCCTAAAAACACGGTCGTGTTTTGTCTAGAACTTGCGAGTGTTTTTATGCTTAGCCTCTCTTGTGAAGACTGCTGAAGGGATGCAAAACACGGGCTAGACTAAACACGGGCGAGACTAAACACAGCCGTATTCCCGATCGTGTTTCTGCTCCTGCTCGAGTATAAGTATGATTTCTACGATTTTAGAGAGGGAGAGCTGGGCTTTGGATCCCAAACACCCAAGGGACGAACCCTAGAGAGAGAGAGAAACTTGGGAACATTTTTGGAGCTATTTTGGAGGATTTTTTTGCCATTGGAGCTCGGTAATCAAGCTTGGAGATGGAGATTGAAGATCTAGATAAGATTTATGCATGCTCTCTCTTCTCTATGGAGTAACTTCCCTTCACTTAGGTTTTGAGAAACCCTAGGTCCAAGTGCTAGGATCTTTGTTGTTTGATCCTTTGGATGCTATACTGTTTGATTTTAATCGATTGAGTAATGATTTGTTGAGTCATTTGAATCATGATCACATTCTCTTGATTTATGCTTTAACCTATGATAGATAGAATCTGGTTACGTTAAGAGAGCTTTCTTGATTGATAATAGTCAATTGGTTGTGCGAGAGTCGGTCAATTTATTGCTTTGTACTGGAATTCATTCCACGTAGTGGAGATTTGTGTGAATTGCCTTAGCATTCTATCCCGGTGAAGGCTAGTCGCTTGCAGGATAATCTATCTAAGAAGGCTAGGTCAGCTTAAGAGATTCCAAGCTATTTTCGGATCTTCTGCAGTTTAATTAACAGTAAAACGACCGAAGGAAATTACAACTTGGGCTAATTGAGGAGCTAGGGAGAATCATAAATAAGTGAGTTCCCAACCTGTAATTAGTAGTTTTACCTAGTTTACCTTGTAGAGTAGTTTAGTTAATCAAATCTTAATTTGGTTTGCTAGATAATGAACTAAACCTGAGTAATAGTAACTCTAGAGACCCGTGGATTCAATATTTATTACTTGTGCCACTATACTGCAATCCTTTTCATTGGTTACACTTGGTCATTGTAAGGAGTTGTGTCGTAGCTTGTCAATTATACATGTATTGTTGAATTTTGTGTATTGTAATTTACAGTTTTTGATATCCGTGATTGTGTTTTCAATGGTTAAAAATGAAAGTCACTTCTTAGTGGAAATGTCACTTATGTAATTTCTAAAGGTTCAAGTTGGAATAAAAAGAAATCAAACAATCTTAACTAAACAATCCCTACAATCTCAACTGAAAACTGAAATTCTACAATTATTCATAATAGATGATTGTGTCTGTCACATCAAGTAAACAATACATGAAGTGTTTGTACATAAAAAACGATGAATTGTAAACATTACAAACATGTTACAATTAGGGATGGCAATGGGTCGGGTTAGGGCGGGTTTTGCCAAACCCAAACCTATGGGTTTATCCGCCAAAAAAACCCGGGGTAAAATCCGCTGGGTTTGAAAAACTCAAACCCAACCCAACCTGCTGGGTATCTGCGGGTTCATGGGTACCCGTGGATTTTTGCGGTGAAAAATTTACAATAACAAATTTCTTCCAAGTAAAAGTCTAACATCAATTTTCTCATAAAAATTATCCATACAAAAAAACACCAATCTAGAGCATACAAGCAAACCGCAAATTATCAGTACAAATTGTTCAAAATTAAAGATAAACATCTATAAATAACCTGATTAATTGACAACTCCTTCCACCTTGTCAACTAAGCTTCTTCACTCTCCACTCCATAATATCAACTTCATCGTACACAATTAGAATGAGAAAATTAGACATGCTTCCACAAACATAAAGAAGATTAGTTGTTTAAGGAAGATATATTGTTTAGAATATTAAATCTACCGAAAAAATTAATTATATGAGTGTGGGCGGGTTTGCCTAAACCCAAACCCGACCCAAAACCCGTCAATATGGGTTTTACCCGCGTTGACCGGGTTGGATCGGGTAGGATACCCGTGGGTTCGGGTTTTGTTGTCATCCCTAGTAACAATCCCAACCAAACAATAAGAGAATCTAAACCAATGCCACCGTGTTAGAGATGACAAATAAAAACAAAACAAAATTATTATTATTATATATATCAAACTAGCTTATAACCCGGCCCGTTGGCCGGAATGTTCAGTGTAAGTCTATCAAATCGTTTAACTTTTTTGACAATCCTTCGATCGAGATGATACATAAAGATACAATATATAGGCCGAACACTTGAAGAAATACCATCATCATTTAAGAATATAAAATATAAAAAATGTATCATTGATTTCATTTTCATAATTATAATATTATATTGGTTAGTTGATTGTCAAGAAAGATATATAAAAGCTCATTGGAATTACCACACGACCCATATCTTGTTTGAAACTGAATCTGAAATCTCACAATCCTACACAAAGGGTTCAATGCTCTCCTTTTAAGAACAATATACCACTAATAAAAAAGAAATGGAGAGTTGTTAGTTCAAGTCAACTATATACTAAAAACTAAGCTAAGAGGGAACCATCAAAACTTGAGAGCAAACGACAAAATTAGGGTTACCTCCAATATACTAATAGACTTGATCAAAGTCATAAGGCACAAAATTAGATACTCTTTATCTATCGGTTTGAGTAGGTTAAATAAAGAATCGACCTACTTCAGTAAATCAATCAATGACTCCTCGTTTTAAGATAGAAATAGGTTGTGGTAGCTGCAAAAACATAAACCTAAAGAGCCAATAGCCACCATTCTCCGTTGAACGACCAAATTTTTATCCACTCTGTCTTCAATCTCAAGAGGCATATGTTTCAACCAAACATTCACTTTTTAACTCTCCTTTCGCAACTCCATTTTTGCTACTTTGATGGACCTTCTCTCTGTGGCCCTCAACTTCTCTTCTAGTTGGGGTTCTTTGCCAACTCATCTTCCTAAGGGGCAGTTGTAATAAGTTCGCTAAAACAAACACTCATCTCCAATTCCATCAATATGTTCATCTCCCCCTTGTCTGCTTTCACTTGTTTCAGTCCACTTCCATGCCCTTCAATACCCTCTCCATTTTTATTACTATGCTCATCATCCCTCATTTCTCTCTCTTTAACTCCTCCATTTTCGCTTCCATGTCTTTCAGTACCCTCCTAGATTCGCTCAGTACTCTCTTCTCCGCCTTCACCTGTTGCAGTGGAACTTTACCTGCTACTAAATCCAAACACGATTTCTTCCCCCCGCCACTTCCATTCTCAAACTCAATTCCAACTCTTCTACTCCAAGTTCAAATCCATAACTACTTGATCAAACTCCATTCTATTCGCCATGGATTGATATCGGATTTGAAATTTTCTGTTTGCCCAGCTTAAATCCCTAAGAATAAAACGGTCGTGCCAAGAGAAACCGGAAGATTAATTTTCAAATGCGCCCCTTGTACTGGGAAGTGAAAGGGCCAAACTATTGCATGATGGAGGGACTTTCGGAGGAAGTAAGAAAGAGATAACACGTAGTAAAAGAAATAGTTTCTTCCATGTTAGCCAATTACAAATTTAGTAAGCAAAAATTAAAATTACATGAAACTCTACTATGGAAATTGAAGTATTAACTATTAACTTAAGCACCATAAAAATACATACGGTAGACTTAGTGGGCTTGTTGATCATGATGTAAAAATCATTCACTTTCCAGAGTTTAACTTAGTGTATGTTTTGTATTCAAATAGAAACAATAAATTTATTTAGTGTAATTGGTTATGATTGTTGTCTTTGTTTGAAAAGACTAGGGTTCAAATCTTGGTATTGATATTTTTTATTTGAAATAATTAATTAATTGTAAAGACAAAAACGTCCTTCCTACTTTCACTCTCGTTATAGAAAATTTGAAATGGAAAAAATTACACAAAACTCTACCATATATTAATGGAGGATATATATATTATTATAGTCCGACCCGTGGGCCGAAAGAAGATGTTGTGAATTTGGTAAATTGCAATCTAACATAATACATGTGTTGTGAGGTGTCCATATGCATAACTAATGCATATTAGTGATTGGCATTCACCTAAGATAAAAATAATCATAAAGACCTCTATTTTATTAGTTTGGAGATCACTATTTGAAATTTTACATTTTTTATATGAATTACAACAATAAAAAAATATATTGGGTTCAATTGGAATAAAAACCTTTGTGTACAAAATCATGACTTGATACGAAGTGTGAATAGCTCTAATGGAAGAGCTAGCAAAAGCAGGCTTCTCAAACCGTGACTGCTTTGCCACCACTGAGTTCAGTCCATCACAAAGATCAAAATCGTCTATGAAATTAAAATAGACTTGTAAGGTGTGGTTTGGATTTGGATTACATAGTTAAGCAAATGAAAATTGACAAAAAAAATGACATTCTTTTTTTGTTGACCTTGCCTTTGATTTTGATTCCATAAGCAAGATGGAGAAACTTTATATAACCTCAAACTTTATATGACCACATTTTGATCCCATAAGGAAGAGAAACTAATAGTGTCATTAGGAAGCTCTTCTGAGAGCGGCTCCGTAAGTTATTTCCTCTTGATGCATCTAACTTCATAATATTCACAACAAAAAATCACAGTCACGCTTGTGAAATTTGGATCCATCTCTTGAAGTAAAGTGACACAAACTCTGTTTCTTACTTCGATCCATCATTGTACTTGTACAACTTCGCAAAAACCAGTTCCCTTGTGACATTTGGTACATCCCCAACTCTGCAGTTCATTTCCAAAAGTTGCCGACTTTGGTTAGTAAACAACAACTTATAATAAACATAAACCTGAATGGATGATAAGATGTAACTTTCAAGCAACAGTTAATAATGAAACTAATTTAAAAGGAATCATCCATCTGTGTTTCACCTATTCAAAGGGCCTAAACATAACTTTTAAGCAACATCCTAAAAAGCATAACAAAAGGAAAAAAGAAGAGTTTGCAGAATTGCAGCTTTAAAAACGACATCACTAAACACTGAAAAAATGAAAACAACATGAATAAGGTATTTAACCATAACCATAGTTTATTTTGGAGAAAATCCATAACCATACTCAACATCATATTACTCTCCCAATTGAATGGTGCCAACTATAGAATCAGTCACCAAAAAGTACAAATATGGAGTAAAAAGGTTATTCTGGACATGGAAGAGTAATTATCCCCCTTTTATCATGGAACCACTACTGCTATTTAAGCTAAAAAGGTAGCATGAGTTGAGTTGCTCACCAGCATGCATATGAACAGGGAAACGCCAAATATAAGAACCAACTCATTCCGAACCAATAACTCAACGCAATGAAACTTAGTTTTGAATTAAACCACTACTTTGATGGCAAAAGAAACATATTAATGTGCATTTGTTTCATGTTATCTATTTCTAACATGGTTCAATTAACGTATCGTTCATGTTCCTATTAATTTCATAGAACCGATAGCATCTTTCATGCAAATAAGAAACATCTAATTTGAGTTCTAGTTTGAAGCTAGATCATAAAACTGACATTAATAAACACAAGTAGTTGTAGGCCTAAAAGAGGAAGAAGTTGTATGGCAGCGACAATAAGAAGCGAAACGAACACTGGAAATGTAAAACCCCGAGAACAACGATGGGACAACAGCACAAACAACACATACGTTACTGACAAAATCAATGGAGACATGAGGATCTAGTGCAGAAGAACATAAGGTAGGACGGAAGACTGTGTAGAGAAACAATAGGAAGGAGAAGAACAAATTAAAGCACAAGCTATTTAAATCCAAGATTAATAAAAAAAATATACCATTATATGGATTACCTCCTTGACCTGCTCTTACTTCTAGTTCTGCTCATAACACCAACTGCAACTCCCCTGCAGCAGTAGAGGAACAACACACATAATGTTGCTTAATTTCTATAATAGTATCCTATTTTTAGAATGAACCAACTAATAATTCTTTCATACTCATAATGACCACCAAAAATCAGAACAATGGAAGAAATGTAGGGGAAAACATCTCAGTAATGCATAGAATTTCCATATTCTTAATTTCCACATCTTACAACTAACTCACACAGTAGCAGCCCTGGGTTTTTCTGAGGTAATGAAATTATGGAGGAGAAACCTAAGCATCCATCTAGAGAGTAGAGAACTCTAAAAGCCAACCGGTTTAATTGGGGGCCTTACATTCCAGGAATGGGAAGACCGATGGATTCTAATGGCGGAAGCATTGATGGTGCTGAAATGGTTGGCCCTGAACTCAGAACATTATGCAAATCTTAAGGCTAACATGTATCGAAACTCTAAGCACAAATCCTCTTTTTTCACAATCTCATACAACCAACCAGAGGCAATGACCCAGTATACTAAAGGAATTCTTATGATCTGCATTAGACTTGCTACTGGAGAAAAAACTACCTACATTCTAACCCAGCTCTCCCCACAATCCGCAAGACCAGAACTTATTATCAAGAAATGGGAACTACTTGTCTAATTACACATATCCAACAAAATGAGATCCTAATAAGAGGTCTGCTGTAGTCTTACAGCCAATCTGGAATTACTAACTTATACGAATCAAACACCAGTGAACAAATATTAATAAGAGGTCCATCAAAAAATTTCTTGTTCATATGAATTCAGCAACGTAACCACAAACAACTTAACGCACAAAGAATGCTTATTTCTTTTAGTAGTCATGGGATTAGTGCTTCCTGACTACTAAAAGTGTTGTATTAGACCTCAATACAAAGAAACCAAAGACAACAAAAGGCATAACACAGGGATGGACACTAAAAGCGTTTTAACCCAAGGAAAAAACAAAGGAATGCATATAAACCATAAAGAAAAGTACGAAAATTCAAGCAATTACTTTGACAAATAAGGAATGCGAGGTAAGTGATTCTAAAATGCATGCAAAAATCCCTATTAACAACCTGATATAACCTACCAATTCAAAACTTAAATACTTGGGGATATGAGCCTGGCAAAGTGAATCGCTGGTTTGACGAATCTTCCTTCCTATTAACGACCCGCCCCAAGACAGAAACTACTAAAATCAACCCTCCTGTGTGCTCGCTAGAGTGAATGATAATGGTAGATTGCAAAATAACAGCTCAGAGAAGTGTCCTATGCGCATGAAACCCCAACTCCCCCTTCTTCTTAAGTAATGGGGAAAAATCAACATACCTCAACATAATATATGGGCAAGGAAAGCCGCCAGTTCAATTCCAGAATGTTGTAATGCCTCGGACCTTTCTTTAAGGACGGAGAGATCAGTGACTTTGTTGACTGGGAAAAGCTTGTATAGTTGGTCCAGAATCCATGAAACTGCAAACCAGAGCTCGCAAGGTACTGACATCACTCATAGCCACATCACATGGCGGTTTGGTTTTCGGATCCTCGATGTGATGAACAACCTGAGTGCTTCCAGGCTGAACACAATGAGAGCAGCCTGCAATGATAAATAGGAAAAATAGATTGCCACATTCATTGAAATACATAAAGCAAAGAGAGAAAAGGAGCTAAAAAACATCATAATTGAAATACTGAAGCCCCAATTTCGACAGTTAGCAACCTGAATCACAATTTAGGTTGAGAGAGAGTAAATCGAGGATACTTGTCACGACTGGAAATTACATCAGAAACATAGACTGTTCTGCTCAAATCCATTAGCTTCGCGGCCAACGCCATACCCATCTTTAGGCCACACAGCGTTACCATACCCATAAGTTCCATTGGTCTCCAACAACCACCTGGTGCGCTTAAACTCAGAGGGTGGCTCATTCGCTTAATAGACTTCACCAATGGAAGTCTTGTGTCCAATTTGGACAGAGATAGAGCTTGATCTTCCTCCTCGTCTTCTCCGTGGCATTAGTAATCGTTCTACTCATCCGCCTCCTCATAATTGTCAAGACCCTTGTGGGCTCTTTACACCCAAGACAATTCCCGCCTCCATTAGAACCCACGCAGCCCAAGTAACAGTCTTGACAAATCTTGAACCCACACTCGCACTTCCCTTTGGTTATGGCCTTCTCATCGTATCCCCTCATCCAGCAGACCTACGCAGATTTCGAAGTGGTCAGAGGTGAAATATATTGACATTAAAATTGATACATCTGTCAATGGAAAACACGAACCCAGAGAAACATAAAAGCAAAGAATAACTTACCACAGTGAAGTGATGAACCGTTCGCCAATTAGACCGGAATCGCGGGCAGTCGGTGCGTCGGAGGTGTGAAGGTCACTCACTAAGACTGGCGTAAATTAGATGGGAATCGTCGGCGGTGGGTGTGTCAAAGGAGCGGGCCAATAGGAATGAACTTGCTTCGACGTCTTCCACCTCTCGCTAACACTCTCAATCATGGGCATTTTGTTACCACGGATAGGGAGAGAGAGTGAGATCGAGAAAAAGTGGGAGAGATTCGAAAAAATCAAAAGCATCAAGGGCATACATAGGAAGGAAAACCCACCAGCAAAACTGAAAAATCACGATTTTCCCCGAAAGGGGTTCCTGAGCGCCACCGGCAATGTGGCTGTGCTGTTAAAGAATACAGGAGTCGATGAATGTGAGGAGTATGTTCTTCGACAGAGAGGAGCGGAGCCAAGGAATTGGGGTGGTGATTCGTAGAGATGGATTGTCCGGAACGGAGGGAGAGAAAGAGATTTGTTGTGGGAAGAAAGAAAGGAAAAGGGAGGACTATTGCGGTTCCACGAAGGGAAGTGGAAAACCCCGCCTAAATGTCCAGGCCACGTCAGCTCCGCAAATCACTCTGAGAACACAGAATTTTGAATGGTGGATGCAGTTTTACTTTTCCACTATAAATGATACTGTAGATACAATGAATATTCGGTGGACCCTTCCGCACACGAGCGTTTGATTTAGTCCAACGAGCTCCCAGCCAATCAGAGGACTACATTTTGTAGGTTAATTAAAATGATAATGATTTTCTGACCAAATAATTATTTATTATATTAATTAAAATCCTCCCTCCACCTGGTGCAACAGAAAAGTATCTACTCGTAGGAAAGGCTGGTGCCTGCCTTGCCTGCAGAGAGCTCTTTACTTCTTCTCTCAGCTCCCCATCTCTGCGCGGCGCTTCCTCCCTCCCTCCCTCTTTTCACTTTCTCTCTCTCATACCGCCATTTTCAGTCTAGTATAAAAGTTGTGATTTTGTTCGCCTTTGTTCACAAAAAAAGATAAAATGAAAATAAAATGGCAGCGCTGGTTTGGGTTTGGTAGTTTTGATGGCTCAACCTTTTGCGCTCTCTCACTCTCTCTCTAAACTCCCCCCCGTAGATATCTCGTGACATTTGACGATATGGGCCTTCCTTCACTCGATCTGGGGGGAGATCTCCTCTCCTCTCCTATTCGCATTATGCCTCTCTCCCTCTCTTATCTTCCTCCCACAGCGCCACCCAGTCCTCAAATGTAGAGTGACCCATTTTTGGCTAGCTCCATTTTTGGCAGCCGAATGTTGGTTTGTCTTTTTTTTTTTCGTTCGTTTATTTTCCCCCCAAAAATTCCCTCTCTGTAATTTTTGGGTTGATCGAGGGACCGCCGTCTCCAGCTCTGTTTCCGTTTTTGATCTGTCTCCATCTTTTTGCATTCCTTTCGATTGCGGCTTGCTGTTTTAGTCTTTTAGCTCTCTGCAACTCATAGTTCCGTTTAGTTCACCGGTGGGGGAAGGAAATCCCAGGCAGGCCAGTATTTCTCTGTCGTGTATTGAAGGTAATTTGGAGCAATTCTTCTCACTCTCAAGTTCTAATCTTACTCCACGTCTTGCTTTCAGCTCAGTTTGCAGCAGTTCAGCTTAATCTCGTTCCCGGTTAGTTTTAGTTTCTGCAATGGAGCAAGGAAAGCCGCATTGAACTCTCTGTATCGATTTGAAAGCTATATAGTCCGTCCGTTCGTAAAATCTGTTGTTGCATGTGTGTGATGATTGCTCGATTACGCGCTTGCTTCCGTGTTCTAGCAATTTCGAGCGTGAATTGAGCTCGGATTGCCGTGTTTTTAGCTCCGGCAATGGCCGCGGCTTGAATGTCTTGTCAGTTTTACATGAATGTCGGTTTTCTGACTCGTTCACGGACTCAGGCTTGCATCATGCCGAATGGGGGTGAGGAAAAGCGAAAGACAAAGACTCGTCGAGAGTCGTCGGGGGATGAAGACGGGAATATTGCGGGGAAATGTGATGCAGCCAGTGCTTTAAAGAAGGGGCCATGGACTTCTGCGGAAGATGCAATTCTGATGGAGTATGTTACAACTCACGGAGAAGGCAACTGGAATGCAGTCCAGAGGCACTCTGGATTGTCGAGGTGTGGGAAAAGCTGCAGGCTCCGCTGGGCGAATCATCTAAGGCCCGATTTGAAGAAAGGCGCATTTTCTCCAGAGGAAGAGGGGCTTATTATCGAGCTTCATGCCAAGATGGGCAACAAATGGGCTCGCATGGCTGCCGAGGTAGGTAGATCTTCTTCTCTCACTGCACTTCACTGTTGTCGATTGGACTTGAATGGATGGGGAAATTGCATTGTGGTTCCTTACGACTTCCATCCAAACTAGATGAAGGTGTCATTTCGTTTGAATAACTATATGCCAAATTGAACTATCAGTTCCATTATTGTTTTTTTTTTTTTTTTGTCATCCTCATTCACACCTTACAATTGGCCGCATTGTTGTTGAAGCTGAGTAAATTCTTCCCAATTTGGTAAGAGTTCAATCTTTGTTGTCTTCATTAACCATGAGTGGGAAAGGGAGATGGCATGTTGCTTGACATGTAATGCAACAATCTTACTACTGGAAATCGCAATCAGGGTTATGATACTGATCACTAGGCCTGACTGCTGATCAACATCAATCTTATCAGTCAGACACCATGCTTTGCCGAAGTGAAAACTTCTAAAACCGTACTCTGGCTATAACCGTTTTGAGGTTCTGGAATTGGTTTAAATTACAAACTAGTATCAGGCTTCTCCTCCAGTTCTCTATTTGGTTTCTCTTCCTGTCCTTCATGCCTTTTTCTGAAATCTGGGTTCCTGCTCGCTGTAAGACTGATGCAACAAAGCAGTCTAAGAGACCTGATGCTTTGGTCTCCACATCCTTCAAGCGTTATCATTAGACGACCATCATATGGTAGCTTTCGTTTTATACTCACACGTTGAGTAACCTATTTGTCCTCCATAACTTTTTTCCTCGCCTTCTAGATTAAGTTGACAATGGAGTATATTAATAAATTTTCTCTGCAGAAATTAGCCACTTCACTCATATTTTAAATTAAAGACTAACCTGAACATGTGGTCAAAACAATTGTCCTAATGTGCTGTGTGTGTCTGCTGCCATATGTTAAACTTATGAGTTTATTCCTCTATAGTATACTTGAATTGTGCTAATGTGATATGCTAACCTCAAGGAACTTGTTATTTTCATATTCCTGGATGGATATGTGATATTTCTGCAGAACTCGTTGGATTTCTGGGGAAGCTGATGTGTGGCATGCAAAGTTCAAAACAATATTTTGTTTTCTAAATGGTGTATTGATCCTGTATATAGACCTGTCCAAAATAAGTAATGTACTGGTTTGTGGGCAATTAGCTTATTGTATGAGCTATGCCATGCTAGGTCTAATCTGCTGCAAAAGCATGTTGGTAATCTGGAGTAAATAACTGATGCGGTGATTACTTCAATGGCATTCTGCTTTAGAATAATTTAACTTTTGCATTTCCTGAGGCTGACTTTCTTTTTTCCGCAGTTGCCTGGACGAACAGATAACGAGATAAAAAATTACTGGAACACAAGAATCAAAAGACTGCTACGTGCTGGACTCCCTATCTATCCTCCTGATGTATGCTCGAAAGTTCTTGAAGGAAATTATGAAACTCAATGCATGGATAGAAATGAGACAACTGGTGGCGACCCAGTGCAGAAGGATCACAGAGAGATCCCAGAACTGGTCTTCAAAAATTTCAAAATCAACCGGGGAGTTCTCTCTTATCTGCCAAACCTTCTCGATGTCCCAGGAAGCAACATTCTGAAACAAGATGGTTTTGGTTCAAGCAATAACTATGGCTTCATGCTCCCAACACTACCACCTCCAAAGAGAATCAGAACTGCTACAGAAGACAGCATTTTCCGTGATGTAGTAGATGTTGGTGGTGTCATTGGCCTCCCAACACCTTTCAGTCAGCTTACTACAGATTATGCTGCTAGTGAGAGGACCCCAGACCCGTTTGGTTTATCCTCTCCATATGATTCTTCTGATGTCAATTTTACTAGTTATGATGGGCAGCCACCATTGGCTGCTCTTTCAGGCAGTCATGCCTTCTTAAATGACGACTCTTCTTCTTCTGAGCCCATATCCGGGGCGATGAAGTTGGAGCTCCCTTCACTCCAATATACAGATACTCATCAGCTGGACAGCTGGGCGGCGATGACCCCAACTGCTTCCCCTTTGCTTCCAGTTGAGTCTGTTGATACCAATACTTTGATCCAATCTCCTCCACCGATGACAGAGCCACCTCAGTCACTGGGTTGTCTCTCGCCAAGAAGCAGTGGTCTCCTGGAAGCAGTACTCTACGAATCACTGACCCTCACAAACATGAACTGCTCAGCGAACGACCAAGCTTCCGTGGCTGTTTCTATGGAACACCAATTGCCCTATAATTCCAGGAAGAGAGATTGGGGAATGCAAGCTGACCCAATCTCACCATTGGGTCATTCTGCTGCATCAGTGTTCAGCGTATGCACGCCCATGAGTGGAAGCTCGTCCGACGAACCAGGTAAAAGCCAACCTTTATTGTTTATTAATTGATGAGACACATCATTACTATTTGACTATACAGTAATATTTGTTCCCCCCTTGCACTAGAACATCAACCATTTACTACTACACATCGGATGCAGGGTGTGAAATGAAGCAGGAGATGGGGAGCCAAGTATCATCCCCGTATGGGGAGGAGAAGCAAACTCCTGCTGGTACAGACTGCATGCAAATCGAGTTCAGCAGGCCAGATGTGTTACTTGGCTCAGGCAGCTATTTCGGGTTAAGCTATGGTGGTTGCCTCGAAAAGGGTGAACCAACTGCTACTACTCAAACTGATGCAGCAGGGGGCGGTTGAAGCCTGAAGTTAGTAACAAAAGAACATGAGCCAAGCAAGAGAAACAGTAGCAAACCAGGGTGCAAACAACGTGTGAATGGATCAAGAATAAGATTGTTTGTTTATCCTTGTTTGTTGGATTACATTTTCGAGCTTTTAGTTGTTAGCTGGGAGAGTGTTTTGTTTTGGTTTCCATCTGTGAATACCGAGTTGTTCTGTGAGCCATGCATGTTATGAGGAAAACTTTCCAGTGGGATGGATAGTCTTTTGCAGGATAGTGAGATAGATGTTGTCTCCAGTGGCATGGATGCTTTTGGCTGATATCCCATTTTCATCGTCATCCTGGAAGTACAACTGTCCATTTTGCCTTTTTTCCTTTTCAAGTTACTGAAACAAAACAAGAGTATCATATCCAAAAGGACCTTGTCTGTTTTACCCTTTATTATCTACCTTAACTATTAGCCATTAGGGCAACCTTCCCACAGAGAGTACTTTGAACAGGATTTACCGTGAAATAAAAGATTGTGGTGATTGGAAGAGAACTTTCTATTTTCAGTAATACGTGGATTTGGGTGGGTTTGGAACCACCCATTACGCGGTGGGTGAAGGAAGAAATAACCTACACCCACCCAATCATTACTTGCAGGTGGGCTGGGTTGGGTAATTGCGGATGATAGATGGATGGTTGAGTGGATTCGATGGGTTTACAACATATATTCCATATGTCACATAATTTCAATAGTTTTTTAAATTTAAAATGAAAGAAACGTTCAGATTTATTAACTCTTAATCCATAAATCAGGTGAATAATTTATTTTACAATACTGGTATTGGTAATTGTCCGCAAATTACAAATATTCAACTGATAAACATGGTCTAAGCTCAAGAATAACCAAGGTTGAAAAAGGTACTAAGCATAAGCAAAAGTTTTGTTTTTGCCTAGCGCCTCATTCGCCTAGGTGTTGTGAGCAAAGATAGCTTTTTAACCTATAGTTGCAAATTACAATTCCAAATTGATGGAAGGATTGAAGGACAAATCAGTGGTAGTTTGAGATGGCGTCGCCTTGGGGAAGACAACTGTATTCTTTCTGCCATTTGTCTACTAGTTATGCTTAAGCGTATCTCCAATTTCCTAAACACACCTCACAACACAATTCTTTAATCGAAATTGAGAGAAATTTTTGTGATTTTAAGGGTTTCATTTTTGGTAAAGCTATATGTTAGAGCTTCTATTGTGTGAGGTTAAGAAGTTGGGTGGGTCGTGGATCAATCACAATCCACGCGCACCCATCCAATCTTTTATGGGTCACCTATTTTACAATCACACTCACCCATAGAAACCACCCACAAGATAATGGGTGGGTCGATTGCGGGTGGATTTGTGGGTTAACCACCCAATGCTTACCCCTAGTAATGAGGTTCACTGGCGCTAATTATATAGGAGTTAGCAACATACTAACTACTCTAATCATCATTGATTGATTTTAAATTAAATATTACAGATAAATAATGAAGGTCTCATTCGGTATTTTAGAAACTTAATAAATTAATAAAATTTCTCTTTCGTCTATCGTTGTTGCCTCTCTCTAGTAGTGAGTGTTTCTACGTGTAGGGGTGTTCAAACGGTTTGGTCACCACGGTAACCATATTAACCGGTAACATTCTGTTAATTTGGTTTGGTTAATTTTGAATATTGGTTTGGTTTGGTTAAACAAGTTAGCTTATTTGGTTTAGGTGGTATGGTTTGGTTTCATTACTGCTAACCAATGAAACCAATTAACCAATTAATGACACACCTAATATACAAAATTATTTATACTTCCATGCAACCAACCAAACCAAACTTTGGTGATTCCCTATTTTATTTCAATGTGCACAACAAACCAAAACATTATCGATCAAAAATTAAATGGGCATGCCTATATTTACTAAACCAAAACATTTTAGAAAGCTACTATACTTTAGGATTACGTACAATACCATGAAAGCCACCTCAAACTATGTATAGTTTAAGTGTTTTGTAGGAGAGCTTAACTTCCTGATGAGTGGTTTGGTATGTATTTATGTTAAGGCTACCTATATTAGGTGCAGAGATGATGAATGATGTATTAACTAGAATGATGATGATAATTATAGATGGTTAGTCTTATTATTATCACTACAAGAAAATCTAGTTATAGAGACAGATAATTAGAGACAATTACTGTATTAGTCTCTGTAGCTATGCTTTAGAGACAAAAAATATTATTTGTCTTAGTAGATGAAATTATTTGTCTCTGTTTCATAATATTCTCCCATAATTTATATATAAAACAAATTAAAATAATAGGTTTATAGGTATTTATTCTATTTGTGCCTATATAATATATAAACCATACATATAGAGACACATTTAATTGCTTTTAGAAACAAATGTAAATGTTACTTATAATACGTCATATGACAAATCTAATAGTTTTTAAAAATAAATACCAATATCACGTATCTCTATATTATATAGAGACAAATCTAATAATCTTTAGAGACAAATATAAATTTCATTTATAATAAGTCATATATAGGTATGCCAAAAGAACCGGGCATGAAAAAATGGCTCCATAATCATAATTTAAATACTAGGGTTCACTATGGGGAAAAGAGCTATACGCCAGCGATGGGGAGGCGGAAGGCCCGCTACTGAAAAAAAAACAATAATTACGGAACAAACAGTGGGCGGGATTTTTTAAACAAAATTTGGGCGGGATTTGCGAATAAAGAGGCGTCTTTTTTTCGGTTTCCCCTGTTTTGGGTTTTGAATTAATTTTCACCTTCCAATTTTAGTATTTTTCCTCCGTCCCTTCTTCTCATTCTAAAGGAAAGCTCCCTAAAAATCCAAATCATATCAGAACCCCAAATCATCTTCGATGGATCCAGAGTCCAAACTTCACTCAATTCGCCGCCAGAGATCCCACCCATTCGCTCAGCACCTCCTACTCGCTCGTCGACCGGACCTACCCCTCAATCTACGGCGACGAACCTCTGTTAGTCTAACCTCCCACCCACTCAATTAGTTCTGATCTTCCTCTCAATCAACGGCGACGATCCTCTCTATGATTAATTCATGTAAGTTAAACGAGGTTTGTAAGGAGTTTGGGAGAAGAGCTGCTAGGCTCCGTTGCTTTCTCTTAAATATAGAAGCTAAGACCTGCGATTTGGGGTCATTGGTCCCTTTCCATCTAACATGCCATTGCTTCTGCCATATGAATTTATAATGGCTGAAATTATGTTAGTATGCTTGGATATTACCAAATTCATTTTCTGATTTCTTTCTCCTTGATTGTTTTATTGAAGGTAACAGTGGGGTTGGATTTTGAAGTGGTATGTGGGATGAGAGTTATGAAAGGTTTTTGCTGCAAGAGAACCAAACGACAGGTAGAGGGGCTAATGGTAAGTTTATGTAGATTCGTCATTTTCTCTCATGGTTGCTCATTAGATCCATCTCATTGTTGATTTTGCAGATTCCACAGACACTGCTGATATATTGTTGAAGACTGATGCCACTTTGATGCAAGTTTTGGAGCTGAATAGAGGCAGTATTAATTGAATCAACCAAAGACCGCGAACGTTCTTTTAGTCATTTGTATATAATTTGTCTAGTAGTATTTATATTTGGATTTACTTTCAACCTCTTTGTTTTACTCTAATAGAATATTATTGTTACAAAAGTATGTATTGGGTAACCGTTTATTATACAAACATATAAGTCTTATTTATCTATATATATTTGTTCTTTGTGTCCGTAAATTATATTTGAAGAAAAAATATAGAGATAGAAAAAGGACATCAGCAACAATCACAAAAGAATCATATAAAAAACAATATTATATGTTTTCAGAAATCATATTTGAGGTAAAAGTATTTGTCTCTAAAGATCTATCTGTCGCTGCAACTAATTTTAGTGACAAAATTATCCACCTCTAAAAATCATTTTAGATTCAAATTTTTGTGTCTCTAAAGCTGGACATGGAAACAAACATAATAGTTTCCAAAACTAATTTTAGAGGCTAAAATATTTGTTACCGTATCTCTAATCCGAAACAAATAATATATGTCTCCAATTTTGTCTCTAAAAGGGTATAGTGACGGCACTACTTGAGACATATGTATTATATGTCTCTAAAGAATTATAGAGACAAATAAATGCATTGTAGAGACAATTTTTCTCTGTCTCTATAGCTCATTTTTCTTGTAGTGTATTGCTTATATAAAATGATAGTTTATATTTGTTTTCATGTAATGTTACTCGCTAAAACACAACTCCTAACAAAGGCCAAGTGTAACCAATGAAAGGGACTGCAGTATAGTGGCTCAAGTAATAAATATCGAATCCACGGGTCTCTAGAGTTACTATTACTCAGCTTCAGTTCATTATCTAGCAAACCAGATTAAGATGAAAGAACTAAAACTACTATAACAAACTACAGTTAAGGTTAATCGAATTACAGGTTGGGAACTCACTTAGGTATGATTCCCCCTAGCCACTAGCCAGATTAACGATTGATGATTTCTAACTTGTTTCACTTTCATTCACAATGCGGAGAATCCTTAACTAGACCTTGAGTCTCGACTAAAGGAACAAGGCCCTCTTGAGTCAATTGCCTAGAGGGACGTATCCTTCTCTAGAACAACCGATCAAGGCGTTCTAAACTAGATTCCCTCTATCGAATGAGGTTCTCAATCGATACAAAGCAGTGAATCAACCCTCGACTAAAGCAATCGATCCACTACTATCAATCTATGGTGCTCTATTGACCTAATCAGGTATTCGCTCTCATAGGATCAAAGCAGAATCAATAATCTCGACTAAAGCAGAATCGAATCATGAAAACATGCATAGATTGAATATGAACTCAAGATTATCAAGTAAGAGTACTCATACAATCATCCAATCAAACAAACATAGCTAGGATTCCTCAAAACCTAAGTGATGATAAGTTACTCCATAGAGAAGAGAGAGACTGCAGTAAGAATCTCCAGATGATCAGTCTTCAAGTCCGGGCTTGTTCCTCGAGCTTCAAAAGTGAAGAAATCCTCCAGTTCCACTCCAAGAATTCCCTCAAATTGCCCTCTCTCTCTTTGGTTTGTCCCTTGGGTGTTTGGGATCCAAAACCCAGCTCTCCCTTTCCTTTGGTTTCAATCTGCCTAAAAAACGCGATTCTGGGCAAAACAAGGTCGAGGACACGGCCGTGTTTTACTTTTGCCCGCCCGTGTTTTGCCCCCAGCAGCCCTCGTCAGCCAAAACACGGTCGTGCCTAAATATGGACACGGCCGTGTTTTTCTTTAGGCCAGCCCGTGTTTTTACTGCCGAACCTGTCCCCCTATATTCAATGCTTCGTTTCTCCCTCGTCCGGACTCCGAATCAGTCGCCGTTTGATCCCAGACGCTCGTAGTCTCGTCCTATTTCTTTTAATGACAAGCTTGCATGATTATTCGTCCATAAAGTGAGGTAGAAATTCATTATTCTTCAGGTCATGCCCGAGTTTCTTCTCCCTAATCGCCAATTGATCTCTGATTGACTTGAAACTTGCGCCTATGCTTCACTTTATGTGCTAGGACCTGAAATGTGACAAAGGAACACAACCTAGCGTAAAATAGGCCAAAGACGCGATAATTAAAGCTCAAACAGTCAAGAAACAAAGGGGAAAACATGTGCAAATATCAAGTCATCATTATGTTATTTGGTTAATCCGATTATCCGATTAACTTTGGTTTGGCTAATTTGGTTTTCGTGTTAATTTGGACGGTTTGGTTAAGACATTTTATTCCATGGTTAATAAAATTTAAGCGTGATTGGTTTGGTTATTACCACGGTAACCATTTGAACACCCCTATCTACGTGGGGAAAATAACTACTAAAAATATATACAACCACAATCATTTAGCTTAATCATTTAGCTTAGTAGCAATTTTGGTCTGGTTTTTAATGCTCTAGGTTTGCAACAGCTTCATGGATTGAAGATACTAATTGCATCTTTTCTTTGTCGATGACTCTTATTTATTCCTCCAACCTTCTACCACTAAATATGGTCATTTTATTCATATGTTGAGATTGTATGAGGATGCTAGTGGACAAAGGGTTGATTTTCATAAATCATCGATCTGTTTAAGCTCTAATGTTCCTAAAAATATCTAGAGTTTCCTGCTCTGATCCAGCATATTCAAAGTCCTACCTTTCAGTTTGTGGAAGACGCTCTTGTTATGCTTGCATTCAGAGTTAAAGATCTAAAGCCCTTTTCTTAGCGGCTAAAGAGGTGGTGATTAATGTGGTTGGCTCTGCAACACTTATTTGTACTATGCTTTCATTTAGACTTCCATCAATTTGTCGTATATTGAATAGCCAATTAGCTTAGTTTTGGTGGGCATGTCATGATAAGGATGATGGGATACAATATATGTGTAAGTTTCATGGGGGGTTTTGCTTTGGGAATTTTGATAAGTTCAATGTGGCAATGATGGCCAATCAAATTTGGAAGGTTCTTAAGTCTCCTAATTCCCCGCTTGCATGGATGTACAAGGCACGATATTACCTTCATTGTAATTTCTTTACTGCTCGAGTAATTGTCCTTCTTGGGCTTGACATGGGTCCTTGAAGCCCGTCATCTCCTTAAGGAGGGGTCTTCAGTGGCAGGTCGGATGTGGGATGATAGGGCAAAAGCGTATATGCCAATTTCCTATTTCGTAGTAAAACTAGAAAGTCCGGGTATCGTGTCTCAGGGACTGGTACAACCTTTTATTCTATCAATTTATAGAGCAAACTATAAGTGAAAATGATTTAATCAGACTAATTATCTAAAAGCAAAATAAACTAATTAAGCAAAGTAAAATGGTCGGGAGAAATTCAATGGAGAAAGCTCTGGGAGAAACACCGGGATTCACTACCTATCCTATCCAGATTGATTCACATATTCCAATCAGTTTAATCCATATCTCTACAGCCAGGATATCACAAAAGTGCTAGCTATCCCTGTCGGGAATTACTACGTACTAAATAATCAACGAATTAACTATATAGCCTGAAGATCGATATCCTATTTAAGACCGCATATCACCTTATTTAATCCACTGTCGCTTCGATAAGTTACTATGTCACATGAAATATGTTCAGTTATTAGGGTTTCACTGTCGCTAATAACCTAATTAACTACGATTCATTGTATTGGTGGCCAATCAACACAAAGCATTAAGTAATTTCATGCAATAGAGATTGGAAGAAAAGAATCATAAATCAATCCATCAAATCAAGAAATAGCTACATCCTATGGTGTTTCCGCCAGAAATCGGGGTTTAGTTCATGATGGAATTGAGATAAATCAATAGGGTTTTGTTCATCATGTTCTAAATCAACAATAAACAACTAGTTCGGTTCAGAAAATCCACCCAACTAATCGCTCTCGTTGAACTCAGCTCAAGCCTTGGATGAATCGATTGTCGATTGCTCAATCGCCTGCTCGCTACGCTGCTCTTTGCTGCTCTTTGACTGCGCCCTTTTTGCCTTTCTTTTTCTCCCCAGAATTCCGTTCCACTCCAAGAAGTTCGCCGCCTCCAAAGAATTTTCCGCGCCCAGCAATCAATTGCCAATCCGCCCTTTTGCCTCTGTCCCTTTTCTTCTATTTCCCCTTCCCAAGAATTCTCCTCTCCCAACTTTAATTCCGCCCCCACTCTTTAACCAAAAGCCACCGACCCCTCCATTAATTCCAAGCCTCATCCAAATTAATTGCCCAGCCCATTAATTGCTTCCGGCCCATTTCCAAGTCTCCCCAGGCCCAAATCAATTTCCTCCAGCCCATCAAATTAATTGCCTCCATCAATTGGGCTTTGGCCCAATTACTTGTTGTGGAAGAAACATGGATCCAATTCCTCCCGCCATCTCCTGCTTCGGAAGTTCCAGTGTGCCATTTTATCTATCTTTTCACCTAAACACACACCAAAACTCCAACACAAAATGGTAATGGCTTTTCAACCATTACAGATTAATTCTCCCTCAAATAGCACCAATTGGCTTAGACATACTATGAGATAGTCACATAAAGCTCACGAATCCGATATATTAAAGCCGATTATCACAACCCCACACTCAATTGTTGCTTGTCCCTAAGCAACGACTCAAATAACACAAACACAAAATTATCCAAAACAATGACACATTACAGACTCAACACTCAAAGCAAAACACAAAATTTTCTTGTACTCTCGTTGTAATCAGTAGTTTCTTTCTCAACTGACAAGTTGTGCTTTAATGGTCATACCTTTCACCCCACACTCAAGGTCTTTGCAACCCTTAAATCCATCAAAAACTCAAATAGCAACACTCAAATTCGATCATCGGTAGCGGGTGATCAACAACTTATGGTGCAACAGTTATTAGGAGAACCTAACCACATTAGTGAGGTGCATATCTCGTGAGGACAATCTGGCTTACTCACACTAATCAGAAGCAATTAATTATGCATGAGTCTAAAAAACTAATGGGGGAAGCCTTTCGCAAACATGATTTTAACTTTAAGCACATCATTACCTTTTATGACAAGGAGAGGCTTTCTCTCTTTCTGCTTTTGCTTGCCGAGAGGTCATATTTAGTACAAGTGGGATTTGTTTCTTACTACTGGTGACCGAGCAAGAGTAATTTCTGCTTCTTAGCACTCGCATAAGGTCTTCTTTTAACTCCTTATCCTCGGTCCGTGTGGAGGGTCATTGCACATCCTCAAATGGCACTTCACTCAACTGGGGATCGTACTTGATAAGCAACATCGTACGGTCGCGAACCGATTCTCAATTGAATCTTTCCTAATCCCCATGTGCAATGAGTGATTGCCTCACACGATTTTGGCATTTTTACCCACACTTTAATTGTTATGGCAACTTTCTTATATTTTACTTGTCAGGTAGTGTTTTCTTATTTATAAAGATACAGTTCACCCCATCATAAAACAATCAAAACAGAGAGACTCGTTGCACAATCAAAAGCTCACAATTGATGCAAGTAAGCACGGTATCCAAACATATCGAATGGTCAATGTTCTCCACCTGACTACTTCACCAAAAGTCATTACACTATCCTCACAAAAGAGAATGTTGCTAAAAAAGTTTGTTCATTCAAAGCATATCAAGTCAGTCAAAACATTCAAGCTCATTGTGTAGAACTATGCAATTCAACACTAGTTGGGTGATTTCGATGATTCTTCAAGCACAAACTCATTTCACACTCATCACAGTCATTTACATCATGTTACCACAAGAGTACAAGGTTTTGTTTTAAATTTTAATAGATTTTTAGGTGTTTTTTAGCCATTAGCTTTGCACAGGCAGCCTGCTTTTAACACAGGCAAACTGCATGCAGCTTGGTTGTGCTCAACCTAATGGCATTTTTTTTTTGAATTTTTTTTTACCGACCACATGACAAAAGGAACAAACAAACACTAAGACTCGCCACCCCACACTCAGGATGGAACATTGTCCCTAATGTTCAACTCCTAATCTAAACATGCACGGGTTTGACACAACTAAAAAGAAAAATAAAGAAAAGAAAACTTACCTTGGGTTGCCTCCCAAGAAGCGCTTGTTTAACGTCCTCAGCCTGACGTTCATGGAGCTTTCAACCAATGGGTATGGAAAGGTATCCAGCATACCCTCCCGAGCAATGATAGAACGCATAGCCTCCATCTAACATATGAGTCATCTCTGCAGGGCCAGGTGTACGAAAATTTGGTATGACCTTCTTATCTTGCATGTTGGACCCTTTAGTGAGGCGTAGGTGGTACTGCAGCGCCTCAAGCAAGTACTCTTCCTGTTTCAATGTAAGTGAAGAAGGAATAATAACAGGAAGATTGAAATCCTTACCCAAATATCTATACTTGAGGTGACCTGGCAAGGATTTCTGCCCTTGCTTTGATTTCAGAATCTGAGCTGATAGGACATGTGATCGTTCTTCTGGTGGTCCACTATCACAGGAAGAGGAATTTTTCCTTTCTCGAGCTCCACTTTCAAAGTCAACAAATGCATCGTGATTATGATCAACTTGAAAGACATTAAAAATTTCCTCCTCCTTACCTACTCGGAATGTCAACTTGCCTCTCCCAACATCGATGAGTGCATCACCGGTTGCTAGAAAAGGTCTGCCGAGAATTAGAGGCACTCCCCAATCATCTTCCATCTCCAAAATTACAAAATCTGTTGGGAGAATAAACTTCCCCACCTTCACCAATACATTCTCCACCACTCCCTTTGGAATTTTCACTGATCGATCAACCAATTGGAGAGTGATCCGAGTAGGCTTAAGAACATCTCACAATCCCAATTTCTTGTAGACTGAGTACGGCATCAAATTAATTCCTGCTCCAAGATCACAAAGTGATTTATCGAACTCTGTACCTCCAATGACACATGGAATGGTGAAGCTGCCCGGATCATCCTCTTTTCTGGTAATTTATTCTGAATCACAGCACTACATTCAAAAGTAAGGGTTACCTTCTCCAGATCAGCCCATTTGCGCTTCTTAGTCAACAACTCCTTTAAGAATTTAGCATATGTAGGCATCTGTTCAAGTGCCTGCGCCAACGGTATGTTGATATGAAGTTGCTTGAAGATATTCACAAATTTCTTGAAGTTTGGGTCTTCCATGGGCTTCATTAACATTTGAGGGAATGGCGCGGGAGGTTCATAAGGCTTTACCTCTTCATTCTTCAATTTTTCCACTTTTTTAGGTACACGGGCAGCATGCTTTTGCACAGGCAGATTGCATGCGGTTTGCCTGTGCAAGTCAGATTTTTCAGCTTTGCACTAGATCTTTCTCCCGGTGCTTCCTCTTCTGCCTCTGGTGCCTTTTTCGAGCTGTTAGGGTCTTCCAAGGCCTTTCCACTCCTCAATGTCACTGCTACAACCATGGCATCCTTCGGATTCCTCTCAGTATTTGCTGGTAATGTCCCAGGAATCCTGCCTTGCATATCTGCCAAAGTTTGAGCCATCTGTCCCATCTGCCTCTCCATAGCTAGCATAGAAGATTGTAAATTATTGTTGATGGCTAGCTGTTGAGTGACAAATTGATCCAGACCCTTGAAATTATTGTCTGTTTTCTGCATATGAGCCAAAATCAACTCCTCCAGCTGGGGCTTCTTCTCTGGTTGAAGCTACTGCTGTTGAAAACCAGGAGGTGGGATGTTTCGAACACCAGTTGGGTTGTTGTTCGCCCAGGAAAAGTTAGGATGCTTCCTCCATTGTGGGTTGTAGGTATTCGAATACATACCACCCTGGCCTTGATTTCTCTGATTGTTGATATAGTGCACATCTTCCACCTGATCAGCCACCAGTGGACATAGATCCCTATGATGAGCACCTTCACATAATTCGCAATAAGAAACCTCCTCTTGTCTACCAAGAGCCAACTTAGCCAGCCTTCGTTCGAGTGCATCGAACTTGGAATCCAGCTTAGCATCAATTTTTGCTTCTAAGCTTGCAACTCTCTCTATCTCATGCAAGCCTCCTCTCCTTCGAATGTCGGTCTCACTACCCTATTCAGTATCTTCAGAGCATATCTTCTCCACCAGTTCATATGCTTCTGGTGCTTCCATTCTTGTGAAACCATTTCGGGAAGCATTATTCAGAGCATCTCGAAATTGTCTTCTGATTCCGTTGAAGAAGATGGAGATCACATTCCAATCTTCAAGACCGTGGCTCGGGCATCTAATTAGAAGCTCCTTATAGCGCTCCCATGCCTCGGTCAGACTTTCGTCTTCAGTTTGTTTAAAAGTGACAATTTCCTCTTGCCTCTTCATAGCCTTGGCAGGAGGAAAGTACTTATCCAAAAAGGTCTTCTCAAGCTGACCCCATGTTGTGATGGAACGGGGTGTTAGGTTTTGGAACCAATGTGATGCATTCCCTAGCAGGGAAAATGAGAACATCCGAAGACGGATGGCATCATCAGACACAGTCGGGCTCTTCATCGTATCACAAATGCTTGCAAACCGGCGGAGATGTTCATGAGGATCCTCGGTGCTAGCCCCTGAGAAGGTGTACCCATTGGTGATCATATTATTGAAGGCTGGGGTAATCTCCATGTTTGCATCCCCAGCCGGAATGACAACACATGAAGCTCGGGCTCCAGTCCTTCGATTCAAGCGAGCCCTGATCGAACGATCCTGTTCTGCCATGATGACAGGCTCGATCTCACAAGGTGGTGGTGCCGGTGGTGTATGGACGACAGGTGATGAAGCCTGCCCTCTCTGTTGACGATTCTTGGTTAGGGAAGGCCTAGGAGTTGTGGATGTGGTAGGAGGCTTCCCTAACTTGACCTGCTTCCTGTTCTGTCGGCAGGTCCTCTCTATCTCTGGATCAAGTGGCAGTAAATTGCCAGTCGTCCTCCTAGGCATGCACGAGAAGGATAAACCTGAAAATTCTTCTGCACACTAACATCCAGATCAAAATAGTTCACTCACACAAATCAACAAAAATAAGGTGTGGCAGTCCCCGGCAACGGCGCCAAAAACTTGATAGCGCAAAAGCGTATATGCCAATTTCCTATCTCGTAGTAAAACCGGAAAGTCCGGGTATCGTCTCTCAGAGACTGGTACAACCTTTTATTCTATCAATTTATAGAGCAAACTATAGGTGAAAATGGTTTAATCAGACTAATTATCTAAAAGCAAAATAAACTAATTAAGCAAAGTAAAATGGTCGGGAGAAATTCAATGGAGAAAGCTCTGGGAGAAACACCGGGATTCACTACCTATCCTATCTAGATTAATTCACATATTCCAATCAGTTTAATCCATATCTCTACAGCCAGGATATCACAAAAGTGCTAGCTATCCCTGTCGGGAATTACTACGTACTAAATAATCAATTCAAATCCTACTGTCGTAGCTCAATGAATTAACTATATAGCCTGAAGATCGATATCCTATTTAAGACCGCATAGCACCTTATTTAATCCACTGTCGCTTCGATAAGTTACTATGTCACATGAAATATGTTCAGTTATTAGGGTTTCACTGTCGCTAATAACCTAATTAACTACGATTCATTGTATTGGTGGCCAGTCAACACAAAGCATTAAGTAATTTCATGCAATAGAGATTGGAAGAAAAGAATCATAAATCAATCCATCAAATCAAGAAATAGCTACATCCTATGGTGTTTCCGCCAGAAATCGGGGTTTAGTTCATGATGGAATTGAGATAAATCAATAGGGTTTTGTTCATCATGTTCTAAATCAACAATAAACAACTAGTTCGGTTCAGAAAATCCACCCAACTAATCGCTCTCGTTGAACTCAGCTCAAGCCTTGGATGAATCGATTGTCGATTGCTCAATCGCCTGCTCGCTACGCTGCTCTTTGACTGCGTCCTTTTTGCCTTTCTTTTTCTCCCCAGAATTCCGTTCCACTCCAAGAAGTTCGCCGCCTCCAAAGAATTTTCCGCGCCCAGCAATCAATTGCCAATCCGCCCTTTTGCCTCTGTCCCTTTTCTTCTATTTCCCCTTCCCAAGAATTCTCCTCTCCCAACTTTAATTCCGCCCCCACTCTTTAACCAAAAGCCACCGACCCCTCCATTAATTCCAAGCCTCATCCAAATTAATTGCCCAGCCCATTAATTGCTTCCGGCCCATTTCCAAGTCTCCCCAGGCCCAAATCAATTTCCTCCAGCCCATCAAATTAATTGCCTCCATCAATTGGGCTTTGGCCCAATTACTTGTTGTGGAAGAAACATGGATCCAATTCCTCCCGCCATCTCCTGCTTCGGAAGTTCCAGTGCTGCCATTTTATCTATCTTTTCACCTAAACACACACCAAAACTCCAACACAAAATGGTAATGGCTTTTCAACCATTACGGATTAATTCTCGCTAAAATAGCACCAATTGGCTTAGACATACTATGAGATAGTCACATAAAGCTCACGAATCCGATATATTAAAGCCGATTATCATGGGATAAACAGATATTATTCTTAAGGTCCCTTCCATTTGCTTCCAACAACACCACCTTCCTCACCTACTCTTCTCTTGGGTGGTTTTATAGCTTATCCTTACGTAGCTTCTCTCTCATTCATCCACTCACCAGAACTTGCAATGGAACTTTGATACGTGCAGCATTTGGTGCTGAAAGTGGGTGATGGATTCTTTGGATCCCTCTCCCTTCATCTCGATCCCCATTCCATAGGTTAAATGGAAAGTTTTACTCCACAAAACGAGAGTACACCATAAAGACGGGTTACCAGTTATAATATGCATCTCAACATGAGCAATTCGATAGACTTCTACCTCGTATGGAAAAAAATATGGAAATCATTATGGATTTTACCATCCCTCAGAAGATAAAGTCTTTCTTGTGGCGGGTTGTGCGAGGTTTCTTGCCCCTGAGAGCAATTCTCCAGAAAAAGTCCTTGGGTTCTTCAATTCTTCTATATGCCATGTTTGCTCGAATACTGCTGAATGATTCGAGGCTAATTGCACACATTTTACCCCTCATTTCTTGATAGTTTGACTTTGAATTCCATTGTCCCTTGACCTATTTTATGCTAGGTTATGTTATTTTTTATACATTTAAGGTCCTAGCAAGTGTTGTAGGGTTGAGTACGAGTTTCGGGACGATTGGAGTCGAAAAATGCCAAAAAAGTGAAGAAAAGTCCAAAGACGAGCGTGAAGTTCGCTAGAAACAGAAGAATTTTGGCGTCAGGCGAGCTTGAAGATTATCACGGTCTCCTGACCATGATAATTGTCCAGTGACTTTGATGTCGGACCAAAACGGTTCCAGGAACCTGCATTTTTGTCTGACATCACGGTTTGAGCCCCAAAGTCATGGTCGTGATGTTCAGATCGTGAAAGTGATTGTTGGGCTGTATAAATAGAAGGCTGCTGGGAGAGAGAAGGGAAGGTTGTATCTGGGGTTGGTTTTACATTTTTTGGGTCCCTTCTAGTGAGAGAAATGTCTTCTTATTCAAAATCTAGATAGAGAAAGTGATCAACAAGGAGAGGAGAAGAAAATTTGGGCTTACTTCAAGTTAGAGGAGTGAAGATTCTCACCTCCTAAGAGAATTCTCATCAACAAGGAGAGAATACAAGCATCTACAATGGTTCTTTCTTTCATTTTTTTTGTTTTCTTTTGCCTAGCTATGGAGTAGAGTTCCTCTTCACTTGGGTATTATGTGTGGGTTGTGTTTTAATGCAAGTATCTAGGCATTTTCATGAAGGTTGAGTTGTGTTTTCCATTTCTCACTATTGTGAAAATTTGACCTAGGTAGAGGGAAATTCCCTTCTTGCTAAGAGGCTTTTATAAGTTGGAATTCCTTAGCCAATTGAGCCAACTACTTAGGCCGAATTAGGCAAACCTCATACTACGTTTTAGCGCTTTGAGTTGGTTGTTGTTTTGCCATCCGGATTAAAGTCTGAGGGAGTAGCCTTGGCAACCCTTAATCGATTGGGCTAGAACTCATTCGTTGGCTCTATTTTCCTTGGCCCATCAACCGAGAGAGCGAAGCTTCTTCACTAGTTGCGCTCTCCTACGGTTAAAAACCACTTTTCCACACACTTTCATTCTCCCCCCCCCCCCCCACTTATATTTCCACTACGGGCCCATGCTATTCAAAACAATTAAGCACAAGCACACCGAGGCATGGTTCTAGGTATTTCACGGATTACCCACAGAAAAATTAAACCCGAACCATGCTACGGTTGCTACCATCCACCACTCATGCATAAAAATTGCACATTCATTCACAAATTAGCACTTGGTGGGCAAATTCTACAAATAAGAGCAATTATAATCAAAACATGCGCACCAAGGCTAAACTAGCTCATGCAAACATTCATTCACCACAATTCACCTAATTCCTCGCCCTAATGCTAAGTTCAACATTCAATTCACAAAAATTATCCTCACTTCACTACCTAATCCGATTCTCCCAAATTAAACAAGGTAGAGTTGAAAACAAACCTAGAGACTCAAGTAGGAAGGGTAGGGGAAGTGAGGATAGGGCGAGGGAGGCAAAAAACTGGTCAAAAACAGGCCAGAGGAGGGTCATCGGAGCTTCCCCGATAGCTTGTCGAAGGACTTCTCCGGAAAAAATGTGCTCCAAATCCCCCGAAAAATTTTGCGAAGGCCTCCCTTGATGAGGAGAGAATGGGTCTGCGATTGGATTTTGGTTTGGCTCGCCAGAAGTGGGTGAAAAGAGCAAAAATAATTTTTCGACGACATTGAGAGGATTCCGGCGAGTTTTGGGTCGTGAAGTGAAGGAAGAACGTGCACGGCCCTATTATAGGTAGACCATGAGGTTCACAGACGCATTTGCAGTTCATGGTCGTTAAGACCATGAACATCGCAATCTGTCCGTGAACGAGGGCAAACCAGTGGGTTTGACACACATGGCAGCACCTTGGTTCATAGAAGCGTCTGACTATTCACAGTCGATTAAGACTGTTAACAGAACGATCTGTCTGTGAACAACTGTGAAAATAGGGTACTTCCAAAAAAAAATTTACTCAACCTACTCTACCGTGCCTACTATCATTCACGACACAACTCAAAACA
Source organism: Linum trigynum (assembly GCA_964030455.1). Taxonomy (NCBI): domain Eukaryota; kingdom Viridiplantae; phylum Streptophyta; class Magnoliopsida; order Malpighiales; family Linaceae; genus Linum; species Linum trigynum. The sequence continues at coordinate 9,352,468 of OZ034821.1, forward strand.
CACAATCACAAAAACCTGGCACGGGGATACCACTCGACCACTTGAACTCTTCACTTGACACAAAATGAAAATAAGGAAAAGAAAACAAGCCTACGTTGGGTTGCCTCCCAACAAGCGCTAAGTTAACGTCACTAGCTTGACGTTGCAAATCTATCACACCTGTGAACGTGATGCCGCCAAGAGTGGATCTGCCATGATATCGAGGTGAGGCATGTCGCCTCCCAATTTACTCTCCATGGGGTGTCCTTCTTGGCCGATGACTTTTGCTTTGCCCTTTTCCTTCCTCCGGACATTAGCATGATTTAACCGTCCCTCCAAGCTCTTTTCCTTCCTTCTTTGAGCGAGATGCCCTCTTTGCTTTCCTGCTTCACATCATCACAAGGAACAACAGTAATAGTGGGGTTCACCTTGCAAGGTTCTCCTCCACTTGCATTCATATCACCCGGTTCCACTTTCTTAACATCCTCACTCCCATGATTAGGTTCAATTCCAAGAGTTATTCTCTCCTCACCATCCCTCGGAATCAAAGTTCCCTCATTTACATCAATTAAAGCCTTGGAGGTGGCAAGGAAAGGGCGTCCTAGTATGAAAGGCATCTCAGAATCCTCACTTATATCCAGGATCACAAAATCCGTCGGATAACAGAATTTTCCCACTCGTACTAGCGCGTCCTCCACAATGCCCCAAGGACTAATGACAGATCGATCAGCCAATGTGACACTAAGCCTCGTGGTCTTTAGTTCACCTATGTATAGCCTCTTATAAAGCTTAAATGGCATAACATTTATGCTCACCCCTAAGTCCGCCAAGGAATTTTCTATGTGATGAGTATCGATGCAAAGAGGTATGGTGAAACTACCTAGATCGGGTTGCTTCTTGGAAAACCTGTTGAGGATGAAGGCTGAGCACTCCTTGCCTAGGGTGACATTGGTGAGGTCTTCGAACTTTGGATTCTTGGAGAGAAGCCCCTTAAGGTATTTTGAATACCTTGGCATGTGGGCCATTGCTTCAAGGAAGGGAATGTTGAGGTGGAGCTTTCGGATCATCTCCATGAAACCTCCACATTCCTCTTCCAATCTTTCCCTATGCACCCTCGTGGGTAAAGGTAGGGGTGGCGTGTACTCAACCACAAGTGGTGGCGTTGGCGATGCCTTCCTCGCCACTCCTCACTTTTCTCCCGAGGTTTCTTCTTCTCCACCCTCGGTAGAGGGTCTTCCTTATCATTCACTTCTTTGGCAACGACCTCCGGAGTCACCTTCCCACTTATCAAATGAATTGCATTCACCCCGGCATGATCCTTGGGGTTTGTAATGGTTTGTGAGGGTAGGGATCCCTTTGGTCTCTCGGTGAGGATCCCGGCAAGATTGCCAATTTTCACTTCCAAGGTTTGGAGACTTGCTTGATGGCTTCGGAGTCCCGCCTCAACCGAGTTAAACTTGGAGGTTGCCACATCAATGAATTTCTCAATATTCTCGAACTTCTGAGAGCTTGTACTCACAAAGGTGGTCATAAGGTCTTCAAGTTTAGAGAGCTTGTCGACTTGTTGTTGTTGTTGGAACCCTTGATCGCCTTGTGCTTGGTATGGTTGTTCGAAATTCGAATTTTGGAATTGAGGCCTTTGTTGGACGAAAGTTGGTCGAGGTTGATAGTTTCCCGTTGGACCTTGGAAACCGGGAGGTCTTGGATTGGTGGGAAAAGACCAAGCAAAGTTTAGATGATTGCGCCACCCGGGGTTGTAGGTGTTTCTATAAGGGTTGTTCCCTCTAGCATTGGCAATGAAACTCACTTGCTCCTCGGGGGGGGGGGGGGGGGGGGGGGGGGGTACTTGTCTCCTTCATCGCTTGGCAATCCACAATTTCATGATTAGTGCTTGAACACCAATCACAAGACATCACCACTCTCTTTCCTTGCTTCTTGTCCTCAAGGATCACCTCGATCAACTTGTCAAGCTTTGCTTCAAGTGGAGCACTTGCTCCCACACTTCGCACTCCTCTTTCGGTGCTTCTCTTCCCACTTCTTGTCAAACCCCAATCATATCTTTTGAGAGCCATATCTTTGAGAAACTCGGTCACTTGAGTTGGGGTCATGTTCATCAAATTCCCTTGGCAAAGAGAGTCAAAGAGAATCTTGTCATCTTGAATAAGACCTCCATTGAAAGTCTCTATCCGAAATTTCTCCTCGAATGCATGGTGAGGTCATTGAGGGAAGTAGTTGGAGAATCTTTCCCATGAATCCCTCAATTTTTCATCTTCCTCTTGCTCAAAGTGAGTGATCTTATTTCTCCACTCGGCCGTCTTGGAAGGAGGACAATATCGGGTCATGAACTTGTTGAGTAAATCGTCCCAAGAGGTGATGGATCTAGACGGACGGTTGTTGAGCCATCGGAGAGCCTTCCCCGCATAAGAATAGGGGAATAGCCTCAGTTGCAATGCCTCCTTGGGGGCGCCATTTATCTTCAAGCTTCCCGCAAGCTCAAGATACCTTTGGACATGCTCTCGTGGTGATACATTGGCAAGCCCGTGGAATAAGGTGTTGTTTTGAATCATCGTCACAAGAGCGGGCTTAATTTCAATGTTGTTGGCAGCCACGGGTGGATGTAAGATGGGAGATTGGATATCCGCCGCCCGTGCAGCCATGTTATAGCCCATAGTCCTTGGCTCTTCCTTGACTCCCGCTTCCACATTTGGGTTTTGAAGTGGATTAGCCCCTCGATGTTGATTCCCCCCCATCTCAACTTCAACTTCTCCTTCAATTCCTTAAGTCTGGGACCAACTTGTTGTCCCCTATCTTCAATTCTCTTTCTTGCCTCCGCTAGCTCCCTCTCCTGAGCTACAAGTCGGAGAGTCCGGTTGATGTCCTCGTCCAGTGGTGTTAAAGGCGCCAGATTGCTCCGGGTCATGCACCTCCCTATACAAACTTAAAAAATAGAACACGTTAGCACAAGCAACACTTCACACTTAGCAAAACTGAAAATAAAAGCTAGATTAATACCAAACAATCTTTTCTAGATAACGGACCAATGATCCCTTGCAACGGCGCCAAAAATTGACTCGCTCGGACTATCACAATAAAATCCCACCTAAGATCCAAGCATGAACCTTAGTTGGGTGCAATATAGGGCAAACATGTTTAAATATCAACCCGGGCCGGCCAATGTACCGATACTTCGATTGTTTGAAACATTATCTAACAGTTGGTTTTGGTGAAATGGTTTTGACACTAATTGAGAAGCCTTGACCCGGATGTTGCTCCCCCTAGCTAGAAATTATAACTTGATGGATCGAATGGCCGTGTGTGGTGAGGGGGTTGCAAACCTTAGGGAAGTCTACCAAGTGGCCAAAGTTACCCTCTAAGTCTCTAGATCGAGGAAATGGGATACGATCCAAGCCACTAATGCGACTCTCTCAACCTATTGACTAAGGATTGGTTATACTTCACCCTCGAATCGGAGTTCGGACGGCCACCCACAACCAAACCCTAGGTGATAATACTAAATAGGAGGTTTGCCCTGCATTAACCTAACTAGGAGACAATGAATTGTCTAAGAAAACCTAGTATTCAAGCCTCTTTCAAAGAAAGGAAGGGGGTTTTCTCTCTACCTAGGTTAGAATAGAAATTAGATTGATAGGCTTTCACACAACACAATCATTCATGAATAATAACTCCACATTCACATTAAACACAACCACACACAAATCATCCAATTCATACAAGCATTCACATAATTGTAGCTAGAGTTTACAAACACCCAAGTGAAAAATGGACTACTCCATGCTAGGAGAAGGGAAAACACAAGAGAGAAGAAGGAAAACCATCAAAGAGATGCTAGCCTTGCTCCTTGTGTTGAATAGATCCTCCTTTGGGGGAGGAATTACCAATTCCTTGCTTGAAGATGAAACCCTAGCTTCTCCTCTTCTTTGGTTCGTCACTTTGTCACTCTAGAAATCTGAAGAAGAAGAAGAAGAAGAAGAAGAAGAAGTTTCTCCCACTAGGTCTCCCCTATACTTCTTCCTTTCAACTCACTCTTTATACTGAGATCGTGCCCAGTTCACGGCCCAAATTCACGGCCGTGAATATCAAGATGCGTTCGTGAACACAGTGAACTGAACCAAAATGCACAGCTTCACTTCTGGAGTTCACGGTTTGTGGTTCCAACAGCATTGGCGTTAGTAACCTCAGAAACCCCTCTTGACGCTTCACGGTTCAAGGGTTGTGGTTCCAGTTCAAGGTCCTGATGACCGTGAACTACAATGTTGGACCGTGAACACATGATGAATCCTCCTCTGTGCCTGGTTTTTGCTCCCTTTCTTCCAACTTTCGTTTTCGGGGTTGGTTTCACCTGTTGGACTTGGTTTCTTCTACTGTTGTGCTTCAGGAATATAAGGTGCATTGGTAGAGGTGATGTTGGGGTAGTCCTCGAGCTTCTTTTCTCCTAGGGCCATCCATTGACCATAAGGCATACGAGGTTGGTTGAATCTTTAATACTAAGGGTAGTTTTCTTGTTGGGGTCTTGATTGATAGCCTTGGTTAAGGTAATTGACATAAGGATGTCCTTGCCCTCCATGGCTATAACAGTTGACTTTTTCTTAACCTTCTTCTACCATGCTTCACATACGGACAAGGACGCCATTGGTCCATACTTGGCTCCATTGATGCTTTCTTTAGTTGTTGTTATAGTTGCTTCATATGCTCATAGAAGTTGGAGACATCATCCTCCTTTCCTAGGAAAACGTTCAATGGTTTGATCGTTGATGGTCGTTTGGACTAGTTCTTGGACTTACATGCTAGTGTGGCAAAATGTTCTTGCCATTGCACTCCAGTCATTGTTGTGAAATCTTCATTGGCCAACTAGTTAACCATCATAGTGGTGGCTTGATCTAATCCTTTAGAGAAGTACTTTGAAATATGCTCTGGTTTGAATCTATGATGGGGCACACCTTGATATACTCCTGGAATCTCCTTCATGCGTCACAAAATGTCTCGCCTTCCTTCTATTGAAATTGGGTAATTTCATATTTAGCCTCCTCTATCTTCCGTGGTGTAAAGTACGTTTCAATGATTCTTAATCAAGGGTCTCCCATGTGGTGAAAGTGTCTGATGGATGGTAATCTAACCACAATTTTGGCCTTCCCACAAGTGAGAATGGGAAAAGTCTTAGCCGGATTACATCTTTGGTATCTTCATCTCCTGGAACGGAATTGACAATCTCGAAGATTATCTTCAGATGCTGAACATGATCATTATCATTCCTTCCAGCAAATATGCCAGCATGTGGCACCATTTGAATTAGTTGAGTGTGGATCTCGATGGTAGTTGGTGGTGTAGCAATACTTGATCTGATATTCGATGCTCTTGGCTTCAAATAATCATAGATTGTGGTTGGGATGGAAACTTGTCTTTCTCCTTCTTCTCTAGCCATTAATGATGGTGTAGAATATGATGAAGAGGCTCTTTCTTCTTCAGAAGTGAACTTGCAATCTTCGTCAATGAACTCCTCCTCTTCCAAGCTTGGCTCGAAATTGGTGTGACTTGAAGGCTCCTCTTCTCCTGAGCTATATTCTCCTTCCTTTGAAGTCAAGATGGGTGAACTCGATGCTCCTCCTTCTTGGACGATCTTTTGCACTATCTTTAGGTTTTATGTTTTTCTTCTAGTAATTACTATACTCATATGACAACCTGCAAAACAAACTAAACTAAAACTAATGAAGAGACATAAGATGTTTAGATGCTTTTATATATGATTAGAAATCCTCGACAACATTGCCAAAAACTTTATGCAAGCAACATGCAAGTGATAAAATTCCTAAGATGCGCTAAGGTCATATTCCACAATGTCTTCTAATGCATAATTACTCACACTAAACCATCAAACTCGAACAACAATATTAAAGACCATTAGGGTATTTTGAGTAAAGCATCAAAGCAAAGTAAGAAAAGTATCAAAGTAAAGATAGGTTATTGAATAGAAAAGCATACTCGAGTTAAACATATATATCAACACTCATTCATATCATGCATCAATGACTCATGGAAAAGAATAGATGTGGGCATTTTTATACTAGATCAGACAGGCTTTCATATATATATATATGGATATGAACCCCTTTATCGACTTTTCAATCGTGGATATCTCTGTATCCTTACCATACGCTATAACATCCCAATATCTCTTGTACTAAGGTCGTCCTATTCGACCTTTTGCGACATGAAATAGGAACTTGACTAGCTAATGTGTGCTTTCGTTTCATGTCATTGCCTAATTAATGAAGAAAAAAGTAGTGAGGATAGCACATGATTAAGTGTAGGTCTCTAGAGCCATAATTGATGGTCTATAGTATCGATGATCTAACAATCAAGCATTGATAATACTCGAGGGTGGACAAGTTGAAGAGATGAAGAGAGAGGACGAAGAAGAGGGAAAACGAAGCAGGGAGAGGGTAGGTTTAGGGTTCTGAGGGATAAGAGGAGATGATATGTATATTAATATGGGTACAATTTAATGTGGTATATGTATTATTGTCCAAAATAACGGTTTCATTAGATGTTTTGTCTCTATAAGAGATTATGAAAAATATTCCAAAATAACGGTGGGGTTTTTTAACCACCGTTGGGTCAATTGTTAGTCTGTCACCTAGCCACATATACAAGTATGGATCAATTGTTATGAGCATGACAAACTGTTATAGGTTGGGCTTTTTTCCCATAGTAGAAAATTTCTTCAAAATAGTATAAAAAACACTAATTTTGTATATTCTAAAACTACACATGTTTGGACCGTATCGTTTGAGATCTAAGTGATATGTATGTTGATTGCTTTGGACAAAAGGATTATGTGTGGATCGTTGTTAAAGGAAGCGATCTATGTAGTAAATCATTTTGGGGGAAAAACACAAAAGTGATGTTGCTCTAAAAGCGTCGGAGGCTCCATTGATTTTCACCTTACATATGTTGGAGTTTCAAACCAACGTAACCTTTTGTCATGTTATCTAATCGAAACAATTTTTTAGGTTTGCGTAACTTTCCGAGATATGAAGCCATAAACTGCCAAAGGTTTGCATTTGTCGCAAAAAATCATTTTGGGGGAAAAACACAAAAGTGATGTTGCTCTAAAAGCATCGGAGGATCCATTGATTTTCACCTTACATATGTTGGAGTTCAAACCAACGTAACCTTTTGTTCTGTTATCTAATCGAAACAATTTTTTAGGTTTGCGTAACTTTCCAAGATATGAAGCCATAAACCGCCAAAGGTTTGCATTTGTCGCAAAAAAAAAGGTCGTTTTGATGCATCAAATAGGCCATTTTATGATTTCGTTAAACTTTGGACGGCCCTTAGTTTGTCTCTGACCTCTGATCAAGGCAAAGTTGTTTCTTGTATTATTTAGCACAATTTTTTAACGACCCCAACTTTTATTGAGCGTAGTTTTCAAAAGAAAGCATTTAAAAAAAAGGCTTTGAGGATACCTTTACATTTATTTTCTACTTTTTGGGATATATTCTAAAAATACTTATATAATAAAAGCGGGGTTACGTTTTCGGTGCACTCACTTTTTTTGGTGCATTCAATGCACTCACTTCATAATTGTCATTCTGAGCAGGCGATTCATGTCAAGACAATGTTAATCATCACGTATGATACGACGAACAAGGAACCCCATGAATTAGCACAAAAATTATTCCAAATTTACATTAATTTTATGGAATTATGGTTTATGGATTTAGGGTTAGGGTTCATGATTTTGGGTTTAGACAAAAGTTCAAAATTGAAGGTTTAGGGCTAAGAGTAATGCATTGATTAGTTATGATCTTATGTTATATCATCATATTACACTAACCTTGCCAATCAAAATAAAAAATTGATGCCTTAAGGCTACTTTTAGAGTTGGGTGCATTGAATGCACTCATTTTTGTGAGTGCACCGAAGTAACCGCCATAAAAGCAGTAGTCCTTGAAAATTTATGCAAAATAAGAAAATTGTGTTCATCGAATAACCAAAAGCAAATTTATGGTGGTCTGACTCTGAAGTTCAACGAAATCACAGTTGCTAGTTTGGGACAACAATTTGCTTTTTCGACAACGAAGGCAGACCTTTGACACCATACAACTTGAAAGATCTCGAATAATTATGTGAAATAAAATAAAATTACATCAATCAAATAACCGAGCACAATATTACAGATGACCGAAGGAATGAATATAAGGTGAAATTCGCTGGAGTCACCAGCAATTTTGTAGCCTGATCGTTGTGCTACAATAATTTGCACAGCTTCCACCTATAACAAATCAGCAATCAATCCTTCAACGCTTTTGTCAAAAGCAACTTGTTTGTGACACGTTAACCCTGTATGACTCTCTGAAATCCACTCTCGCAGGGCGCCGATGTGCACACACGAACAAGGAGGGGGCGCCTGGGCCCGTTAATCCTCCGACGCCCAAGTTAGTTTCTTGGAAGAGAGAAGTGTCTCAAAGCTAGAGTTTAGTGAGAGAGAGTCCAACCTGTGTAAATGCTACCAACTGCCCCTATTTATACTCACCAGAGTTCGAGGTTGATACTCTCTACTTCCCTGTCTCCATTTAATGCTTTGTCCCTTTCTGGTTAGATATCCCAACCACTTTGTCAGACTCCTGGCACGTGACAGACGCCCGCAGACGCTGGACCACATGACAGTCTGGCCTCCTTTGGCTTCTAGTGATTTGTCTTTATGTGCCCTCCATTTTGCTTGAGCCTTGCCCTCCAATTGGGCTGTTTGGAAGTCCAAATTGCCGCCCATTGGGCTTTGCTCATAATACCCCCAACAATTGCCCCCCCAGCTAGGTGCTCATAGCTCTGCTTTTGAGCGCCTAGCTGACTCAGTTATCGTTGTCTTGTCCTTCCTCTTGTCAGTAGGCGCCCAGCTTCCTGAGTACGTCCATCCTCATAGTGTCTGACTTCTCTATTGGCCATCTGTTGTCGTGTTGTCCGTCCCGGCTTCAGTCCCGACTTCAGCTTGCTTGGCCTCCTTGTTTTGTCTTCTTTGCCTTTTCTCTCTTCTCTTTTTTTTTATGGGCGTCTTCCTCTCGACGCGCCCTTATTCAGCTTCTTTCCTGGCGCCTTTCATGAAGGCGCCTCTATCCCTTATGCCCCCCTCACGGGCGGGCGTTTGATATTGGCCCCACGTTTTTCTTGATTAAATTTTGAAAAATATTTCGAATTTGATTTAAAAAATTCGAAAAGAGGATCTTAAATTTGGCAAAATTCCAACAAAAAGGAAAAGGTGGGGGGAACTCAAAAGCCCGCCCTTGATGGTGACACGTGACGCGTGGCGCGCGTCTTGCCACATGTTCCTCCTTTCCTTTAAATACCCCCCTCCCCTTCAGTCCTTGTCACTTTCCACATTCTCGCCTCTCTCTAGAATTTTCGCTCTGACTTCTCTCTAGATTCTGTCCTGACATCTCTCTAGATTCCTTTGTGCTTCCGTCAGCCTTTCCTTTCACTCATCAAGAATGTCTTCGCAAACAGACAAGGTCGTCGGCCAGGGCGCCCCCACTGCGGGTGCAGAGGCAAGAACGGGCGCTTCGGTAGCGGGCGCCTCGGATACGGGTGGTGAGGCAAGGCGCCCAAGTCGAAGCGGTAAGAAATTTTCTTGATCTATTAGTTGCTTTCCTTATTTTTATTCTAGCTACCTAGGGTAGGGCGTCACTTACTCCGCGTCCACATTGCGCCTGGGTCGTTTGTTGGTTTAGAGAGGGCGTCTGCATCGACGTCCGCGGGTCCATCAAGCGCCTCCACTCCAGGCTTCATGCCCGCCGATGGGTCGTACAAGATTTCTGCGTGGGAGAACTCATTTCCGCCCGATCACCTCCCGAAGGAGACGGACACATTGCCTTTCGACGTAGCGGGCCCACAGCACACCTCCACCGTCACCTTAGCTAGTGTTCATGAGTTGGTGACCAGCCTCCAACTACCTCGTGACTGGTGGTATGCGCCTCCCTCCCCTATCTCACGAGTGGGCGTCTGCGGGCCTAAGTGGATAGGGGTGTATCAAGAGTATTTCCGCTTCGGGTTGCGGTTCCCACTCGACCACATAATGGAGGACATTTTGACGACATGCGGCTGCCCGTTGGGGCGCCTGCCTCCCTCGATAATCGTGATAGTCATCTTGTTCAAGCTGAGGTGCCGCGAACATCACGTGGAGCCTAACCTCAACCTATTTCGATATTTTTTCAAGATGGCGCCTCTTGACAACTGCTTATCGCTTCAAAAGAGGAAAGGGCGCCCCAATCACTTTGTGGAGAAGTGCCCGAAGTTGGGGCGCAGCTGGTTTAACGGGTTCTTCTTCATGAAGGCGTACCGAGATTCGTTCTTCGAAAGTGGGGGCGCCTTCCTGAGAGAGTGGAGGCTGGGGAGCGTAGAAGAGTTTAACGCGCCAGTTGAGTTATCTCCAGCAGAAAAGGACGGCGCCCGTCTGATTTGCGAGACGCGCGTAAACTTGCGCAAAACTGAAAATCGCCCCCCAATTTTGGAGGCGTATTATAATGATGGTCCGTAGGCGCCCATATATTGCATGAATGTCTTTGTTGTGACTCTGTGTTTTAATGACCTCTGCTTTTGTGCTAACTTACTTAGCGATGTGCAGGATCGGACTTCACCAGCATTGCAAAGCTGATGAAAAGTCGGCTTGCAGCCATGGCTGGAGGGGCGCCCCCACCAAGTCGGCCCAAGGCCCCTGTTGCGGCTGCTCCGGAACCACAGGCGCCTCCCTCTGGCCCTAAGAAGCAGAAGAAGAGGGCTGTGAAGGGGGGTACCACTAAGATCGCTAGTGTGGCGTCCTCAGCACCGGAGGAAGAGGAAGAAGCGCCCCACGTTGAGGCGCCCACTACGGAGCCCACGGAGCAGGAGGGCAACTCCGGGGAGGAAGAGGCTGAACCCTTGATTCGACGGGGGAAGCGGGCTGGCTCCCCGTTGGATAATGTCAGCAAGATGGCTGACAAAGGGAAGGAAAAGATGGGCGCCGGCGCCCGAAGCGGAGGAGGGGGCGCCTTCGAATACCACCTGAATGAAGAGGGGCAGTATGTAGGCCCCGATAGGCGCCCCCCAATATTCCAGCCCAGACGCTCTGACGTTGGGCGCATAGAGCTGCCATGTTCCCCACTGGTGGCTGTCGACCGAGGCTGTGCCATGGGGATGGCAATTACGGCTGCCAAGATGTGGCAAGTGCCGTCGGAGGTGAATGGGGATCATCTCTTCGCTGAATTGGCGAAAGTGGGCGCCAAGGTATGTTCCACTTTGTTTGCGTTCTTGAATTTTTTGACACTAACTTTGCACAAGTGCTAACTCTTTTTACTTTGTGTGTGTAGATTCTTCTTTTTGCTGAGAGAGGCGCCCGGCGCCTCTCTGAAACCAAGCGGGAGGCGCTCGAAGCCTCTACATCTGTCTCCTCCCTGAAGCATGACCTTGAGAACGCGACCGAGCGTCGCGAGCAACTTGTGAAGGAATGCGAGGAGGTGCAGATGAATGCGGCCGTGCAGGTGTCGCAGCTTCAGGGCGCCCTCGACGAAGAGCGCAATAAGTGAGCCACGCTCCAGGCTGAGAAGGAGGCGTTGGCGCAGGAGGCGGGCGCCCAGGCTAGTGAGATTGACATCCTCAAGGAGGAGAAGAAGAGGTGGCAGGACACCTACAAGGACTGCAAGAAGAACCTGAAAGAGGCGCGGAAAGAAATCACCAACTTGCGCCACTCTTTGGACACCTTTGAAGAGTCCGATGCTGGGAAAACATGAGCGCCAGTGCCATTTTGTCCGGCCTCCAAATCTTTCACAGCAAGTTGGAAAGGGATCACCCCGATCTTACTTGGGATTTCACCGAAATCGCCGAGTATGTAATCTTGGAGTTGGAGACTCTGCCTGAAACGGGGAATGCGCCCCAGCCTTCTAATGCGGAGGAGCCTCCGCATGACTCTGTTCCCGTCTCTCCTTCTCCTAAGGCGCCTAGCGCTGAGTGATAGCGAATGGGCGCCTTCTTTTCTTTTGAAGACTTAGTTTTTTTTTTTTAAGACTTGTTCCCCTTTGTGTATAATAAAAATGTTTTTTCTGACGTTGCGATCATTCTTTCTTGCTTATTTACTTGTTATCGTCGTATTTGGGCGTGAGTATTGTGGGCGCTTTGTAGTTTTCGGCGCAAGTTCCAGTTATCACTGATTGCCATGTTTCGAGAGCGCAAATGTGGCGCATAATTGTTCTGACTTAGGGCGCAAAGTTGTGGGCGCTTCGGGTTTGACGGGCGCAAAATTGGGCGCTTTACTTACTCACTTAACATTTGTAAACACACAATCGGGCGCAAGATTCGGGCGCTTTGTTCAACACAAAATTACTGGGCGCGAAGTTGGGCGCTTTTACTGCATACGAAAGGAGAGTTGAAACATGAAGTCACAATTGGGCGCTGAAACACGAGGCGCTTTGGACACGATACGGCGCTACTTTTACGAGCGCTTTGGCCACAACACACTGCACTTAACACAATTGTCTTTGACACGAACAATGCTCACAACTACGACCGACTTTTGCCTTCCTGGTCCTCATCAAACGGAGGCGCCCTCCCGGTAAACTCGCAGATTTTGCGCATTCCAAGTTCGTTTCACACCTTTGCCGCTAGTATGCTCTAACTTTAATGTACTTGGTCCTACCACCTCTCGGACTCGGTATGGGTCTTTCCATTTTGGTGCTAACTTCCCTTCACGGGCGTCCGGGCGGAAGTCACGTTTAAGGACAAGGGCGCCTTCGGTGATCCCATGAGCACGCATTTTCTTGTTGTAGTATCGAGCCACTTGGCGCTTCATCCTTTCCAACCGGATAGCCGCTACTTCCCTCACCTCATCTGCCATGTCCAGTTCGTTGGTTCTTGCTTCGCCATTGCTGGTTGGGTCATACTGGACAACGCGGTAGCTTTGGGTGTTGATTTCTACTGGGATGACCGCCTCACTTCCATAAGTCAGGGCGAAGGGTGTTTCCCCAGTAGCTGTTTTGTAGGTTGTGCGATGCGCCCACAACACATTTGGCAACTCCTCCACCCACTTGCCTTTGGTGCCTGCCAATTGAGTGTGCAACCCGGGTAGAATGCTCTTGTTGGCCGCCTCCGCTTGACCGTTTGTCTGTGGGTATGCCATTGAAGAGAACCGCAATACGACCCCATTGTCATCGCAAAATTCTACAAATTTTTTGCAATCGAACTGCTTTCCATGGTCTGTGATAATAGACTCAGGTAGACCAAACCGAGTGAATATATTTTTCTTGGTGAACTTTCGCACCTGTGCTTCTGTGACCGTGGCCAATGGTTCCGCCTCAATCCATTTGGAAAAGTAGTCGACCGCCACGATCAGGTATTTCATTTGCCCAGGCGCCTTGGGAAAAGGGCCTAACAGGTCCATGCCCCATTGGGCAAAAGGCCAGGCTCCCACATTGCCCTGCATTGGCGCCGCCGGGACATGGATATCGTTTGCATGGATTTGGCACTGATGGCAGGCGCCCACATGTGCCTTGGCGTCCCGTCTCATTGTTCGCCAGTAATAACCTTGTCGCAGCAGTGTTTTTTCCAAACTGCGTGCGCCCGCATGCATTCCGCACGTCCCGCCGTGCACCTCTTCGATTGCCCCTCTGCTTTCCTCCTCATCCAAACACCTCAAGTATGACCTTTTGTACAATGTTCCCTCAATTATGGAGCACCGGGCCGCCTTTCGACGGAGGCGCAAGGCTTCCTTCGGGTCATCCGGCACCGTTCCTTGGGTCAAGAATAGTATAATTGGTGCCATCAACCCGGAGTCGGCGCCCCGTTCCCCAAGGTTGCTACCAAATACTGACGAGGCACTTCTGCAGTGACTATGACTATCCGGTCTTCTGCAAATTCCACTGCGGTGGCCCACTTGGAGAGAGCGTCTGCATGGGCGTTCTCCTCACGTGGAATGTGAACAAAGGAGATTTCTCCAAACCAGGCTCCCAGTTCCCTGACTCTTTGCACGTATCCTTCCGGCGCTTCCTCCTTTACTTCGAATGTTCCGTTAAGTTGGTTGACGACGAGGGCCGAGTCGGACTTGACCTGGACTTTGTGGGCGCCCAGCTCCTTAACCATGGTCATGCCAGCAATCACCGCTTCATACTCTGCAGCATTGTTTGTCTTTAAGGTGGCGAATCGCAGCGCGACCTCGTGCATCGCTCCTCCGGAGCTTATCATCACAATACCTGCTCCGGCGCCCGTACGGCTGGCCGCTCCATCGACTTGAACTTGCTAGCGATCGTCTATCCCCTTCTCTGACTCTACTACACCCTCTGCAACGAAGTCGGCCAGGACCTGGGCCTTGATGGCAGGGCGAGGCGCATATCTGACGTCGAACTCACTTAGCTGGACCGCCCACTTGACAAGGCGCCCGGCCACGTCCATTGAACCCAACGTGGATTTCAGAGGGAGGTTGGTGAGGACTATGATAGTGTGGGCCTGAAAGTAAGGTCTCAACTTGGTTGCGGCCATCACCACCGCAAGTGTAGCCTTCTCGATGGGCGCGTACCGCCTCTCGTGGGACACAATGGTGCGACTAACATAATACACTGGCTTGTCTTCTCCAGAGTGGGCTTCTCTCGCGACAAGCACTGCACTTACCGAGACTTCCGACACAGCGATGTAAAGGTACAGTGGTTCTCCTTCTTTAGGCGCCGTCATCACGGTTGGGGCGCTTAAGAGCTACTTCAATTCTTCGAACGCCCCGTCACACTCAGTGGTCCATTGAAAACGCGCCGCCTTCTTAAGCGTTCGAAAAAAGGGAGCGGCCTTGTCGGAGGATCGGGGGATGAAGCTAGGGCTGGGAAACGGTACGGTCTGGTACAGACCAGACCATATATACGGTCTATGGTCCAGACCGAGAGGCTAAAGTATAGACCGCAGACCAGACCACAGACTATACGGTCCGGTCCAGACCACGCCTATGCGGTCTGGTTCGGTCTGGTCTGGTCCAGATAGACCACACTCAACGAGAAATGAATAATTTGTTTAGTCAATCACACAAAAAATTCAACCAATAACCAAGAAAAATAATTGTTATTTGCCTTAAAACATTAATCCTAACACGCATGAATAATTTTGATACTCTAAATCTTAGTACATAACAAAGATACAAAGTAAAAGCATCTCAACTTGCACCATAACGTCATAAACATTAACATAATGTCATATGGAGGCATGATTCTCTCTACTCTCTGGTTAAATGTGGTTGTGAATGAACGAGGGACGAGATTCACAAAACTAAGTTTGAGACTTGAGTGTCGTTGTCGGAGTTGGGAGAGTGGTCGAATGTCAATTACGCCCACGGTTTGGTCCGGTAAACCGCGGTCTAGACCAGACCAGACCAACAGATCAAAATATAAAATAATACAGACCATGGACCAGACCAGACCATACTTAACGGTCTACGATCCAGACCAAACTGTGCGGTACGGTTTGGACCACAGTTTTTCTAACGGTCTGGTCTATTTTCCCAGCCCTAGATGAAGCGCCCTAATACTCCCAGCCTGCCCGCGAGGCCTTGCACCTCTTTGGGCGTCCTCGGGGAGGACAATTTGAGAATAGCATCTACCTGCTTTGGGTAAGCTTCTATACCCCTTTTGGTGATCATGAATCCTAGAAATTTTCCCGCTTCGGCGCCGAATACACATTTGAGGGGGTTTAGACGAAGCCTATGCGCCCTCATGGCCTGGAACGTCTCTCGCAAGTCTTCAATGTGGACTTCCCGTATCCGGCTTTTGACTATGAGGTCGTCCACGTAAGCCTCCACATTTCGGCAGATTTGCTGCCGGAAGACGCTGTTGACCATCCTTTGATACGTGGCGCCCGCATTCTTGAGCCCGAAGGCCATGACCCGATAGCAGAAGTTTCCAAAAGGTGTCATGAAAGCTGTTTTGGGCTGGTCTTCCTCTGCCAGGGGGATTTGATGATATCTAGAAAACATGTCCACGAAGCTCAGCATCTCGTGGTAAGCCGTGGAGTCCACCAGTAAGTCTATCCGGGGCATTGGGTAGGCGTCCGTCGGGCATGCCCTGTTGAGGCTTGTGTAATCCACACACATCCTCCAGTCGCCAGACGGCTTTGGCACAAAGACCACATTCGACAACCAAGTAACATAAGAAGTTTCTTCGACCAAGTTAGCGCCCATAAGCTTGTCCACCTCGCCCTCATGGCCTGGAACGTCTCTCGCAAGTCTTCAATGTGGACTTCCCGTTTCCGGCTTTTGACTATGAGGTCGTCCACGTAAGCCTCCACATTTCGGCAGATTTGCTGCCGGAAGACGCTGTTGACCATCCTTTGATACATGGCGCCCGCATTCTTGAGCCCGAAGGCCATGACCCGATAGCAGAAGTTTCCAAAAGGTGTCATGAAAGCTGTTTTGGGCTGGTCTTCCTCTGCCAGGGGGATTTGATGATATCCAAAAAACATGTCAACGAAGCTCAGCATCTCGTGGTATGCCGTGGAGTCCACCAGTAAGTCTATCCGGGGCATTGGGTAGGCGTCCGTCGGGCATGCCCTGTTGAGGCTTGTGTAATCCACACACATCCTCCAGTCGCCCGACGGCTTTGGCACAAAGACCACATTCGACAACCAAGTAACATAAGAAGTTTCTTCGACCAAGTTAGCGCCCATAAGCTTGTCCACCTCGACCCTGAGCGCCGCCTCCTTTTCTGGCGACAGGTTCCTGCGCTTTTGTTGCACGGGGCGTCTGCCTTCCTCGACCGCTAACCTGTGAACGGCCGTTTCAGGTCCGACGCCCTGCATTTCTAATGCACTCCACGCGAACAGCTCAGCGAATTCCCTTGGGAGCGTGATGAGTTGTTCCATCATTTCGGCAGGCGCCTCTGCCGAGATCCTGACGCATCTTTCTGGGCGCCCTTCCTCCAGTGCTATCAGAAGTTCCTCGTCGGCAGCCTCAGCTCGCGATGCCTCGTCTCCCACAACTTCTATCAC
Source organism: Linum trigynum (assembly GCA_964030455.1). Taxonomy (NCBI): domain Eukaryota; kingdom Viridiplantae; phylum Streptophyta; class Magnoliopsida; order Malpighiales; family Linaceae; genus Linum; species Linum trigynum. Next base: position 9,369,442 of record OZ034821.1, read on the forward strand.
ATTGACTCTTGCTTCGACGTGCCTTCGCTTGCGCCCAGTTTCCTTTGCGTAACGCGGGGCGCCTCGCCCTCGGGCCACGCCCACCCCTTGCGGGGCGATGAACTTTAAGGTCTGGTGACAAGTGGAGGCCACCCCGTTGAATAAGGCTAAGAGGGGCCTTCCAAGGATCGCACTGTACGGCGATGGGCAATCCACTATCCCGAAGTCTATGGCGCGCGTCACCCTTTGCTCCCCATCTCCCAAGGTGACAGGCAGGCACACCCGCCCTATCACTCTGGCGGGCGCCCCCGAAAAGCCTACCAACACAGACTCAGATGGTCTGATCATCTCTGGTGATAGTTGCATGCGAACCACCGTATCCTTGAACAGCACATCCATGGAGCTCCCCGTGTCGACCAGCATTCTCCTCACTCTGCATCCGGCTACTACCCCTTGTATCTCCAAGGCGTCCATGGACGGGAGCATACACGCTTCTTCCGGCGCCTTGTTGAAGCTAATGTCGATCGACTCCTGCACATCCGCCGACGCTGCCCTCAATCGGCGATTTGCCTCTATCTTCTCTCTCAAATCCATTGTCCCTGAAATGGCTTCGATGGTCAGGCGCACGCGCTCAGGCGCCTTTTCTTGATCCAGGTCGTAGGGTGGGGGTGGCAGCTCCTCCCCTGTCTTCACCACTCCAGCCACACATGCCCGATGTACTCTTTCTTCAGTCTTCTTAATGAAGTCATTAAGCATTCCTCTGTCTGCCAGACCCTGCAGCTCTGTTTTCAACTAATAACAATCGGTCGTATAGTGTCCAATTTCACGGTGGAAATCACAGTATCGGTCCAAGTTTCGCTCATTGGGTTGTCCCCTCATGGGGCCTGGCCACCTGATGTGGTATCCCTTCTCCTTAACGTGCTGGAGCACGTTCTTCAGAGTGTCGTTGTACTCTGCGAAGTGCCCTGCCCCCCTAGGCGCCTGGCGCCCCATATCACTTCTCCTTGGTGGGGGTTGGCTTGCAGGCGCATAGCCCGAACCACTCGGGGGGTACAGCCTCCTTGGCACATCAGCTTCCTCCGCTCTTGACTTTCTCCGATCTGCCCTCTTGGCCGCTAGCGTCTCCTCCAGCAAAATTACCTTTTGCACTCTGTGATCCAAGTCCTCTGTGGACACCACGTCCCTCTTTGCGAGCACCCTGCATAGCTCCTCACTGGAGGTGCACTCATTTAGGCACACTCCCAGCACCGACGGCTGGGCGTCCTTCACCGCTAAGGCAACGGATAGCCACCTCTCGTAAAACTCCCTTAACGCCTCTCCCTCCTTCTGCCTGACCTTAAACAGGGCGCCTATGGTCAAGGAGCGCCTTTTCCTGCTGACAAATTTCGCTAAGAACATCGCTGCGAACTGTTCGAAGCAATCGATGCGCCTTCGTCGATCTGATGATACCAATCTAGGACCACGCCTGAAAAGGTGGACGGAAATACCTTGCACAGGGTGGCGTCTGTGCTGTTATAGAGTTGCATTTTGGTGAAATATCCATTAAGCTAGTCCTCGGGGTCTCCAGTTCCGTCATAGGCGGGGAGCGGGGGAATGTTTGTTCCTGCGGGCTCCGACAGTATGCAACGTGCCAGAGGCTGCATCACGGGGCAGTGGCGTGATAGGCGCCCAAAATTCCTCTGTTCCACCCACTAGCGTCCGGCACCCCATGATCAAGTTGGCGCCATAGACTTGGGCGCCTCAGACACCCTGGTTCGCTCTCCGTTTCCTCCATCCTTTCCCTTTTTTTCGTCGGGCTGGGCGTCATTCCTTCACTCCTCTTCAAGGCGTCCACCCCGCCACAGCGCCTCGATTGCCTCGTCCTGATCTTCGATGATCTGGAACAATTTTTTTTTCGTGACCGAGGCGCCCTCGGATCCCCGAAACACGCCATCACTTTCCTCACCTTCTTCCATCTCGGGCGTCTGCCCTCTCTTTTGCTCCGATTGTTCCTCTGTAATTTCTTCCCTTTCTTCGTTCATCGGCGCCTCTTCACTCGTGACTGTTGGCTAAACTCCCCTTCCTGGCGCGCCAATTGTTTGTGGCACGTTACCCCTGTATGACTCTCTGAAATCCACTCTCGCAGGGCGCCGATCTGCACACACGAACATGGAGGGGGCGCCTGGGCCCGTTAATCCTCCGACGCCCAAGTTAGTTTCTTGGAAGAGAGAAGTGTCTCAAAGCTAGAGTTTAGTGTGAGAGAGTCCAACCTGTGTAAATGCTACCAACTGCCCCTATTTATACTCACCAGAGTTCGAGGTTGATCCTCTCTACTTCCCTGTCTCCATTTAATGCTTTGTCCCTTTCTGGTCAGATATCCCAACCACCTTGTCAGACTCCTGGCACGTGACAGGCGCCCGCAGACGCTGGACCACATGACAGTCTGGCCTCCTTTGACTTTTAGTGATTTGTCTTTATGTGCCCTCCATTTTGCTTGAGCCTTGCCCCCCAATTGGGCTGTTTGGAAGTCCAAATTGTCGCCCATTGGGCTTTGCTCATAATACCCCCAACACAACTCACATGCAAATCATTTGAGTCTCAAGCAATCTAGTTCAAACATATATATTTTGAGAATAATTTATAAAACTAGTGTATCTTGAGAATCAATTTTATAAATATAGGTTAAGTTGGGGAAAATACTATATTTTGCATGCATAGGATCTAGAGGTGGCAATTAGGATCCAAATCCATAAATCCAATCCAATCCATCCACCAAATTATCCACTTAATTCAATCCATTTAAATCCAATCCATTTAATCAAAATCCAATTGGATTGGTGGATTCATAGATCAATCCATGGATCCAAATGGCAAATTACAATTTGGTACCTATATTTTTATATTTTGCATTTTGGTACCTAAAATTTATATTTTTATACGAAAAATATCATTGGAAAATTACATTTTGGTACCTAAAATTTTTTATTATGACATTTTAGTACCTAAACTTTTCAAAATTTACATTTTGGTCCAAGCCTTGGATGTCATTTGGATTCATGGATCAATCCACCAATCCATTGGATCCAATCCATTTGATCCATGGATCCACCAATCCAATCCACGAATCCGATCCAATTGCCAATTGCCACCTCTAATAGGATCCATCTCTTTTTTTAATGAATATAGTATCCATCTCCTAATGAATAAAAAATGAAGAAAATACAAATGAGAAGGCCAAGGTAGGACGTAGGAGAGACCGACAATACGAGGGAAGAGATGAGAGGAAAATGGTAGAAGAAAAGAAATAGAACAACAATTAGGTCCCAGTGAATGAAACCAATGACAATTTTATAAATAATAATATATCATTCATTCTAGTCAATGGGCACGGTAATGACGTCTGTAGACGAATTCAGGCTCAGATAATAATAAATTACAAAAAGGAAGAGCAAAGAGAGTAAATAATTTAATGACCTGTCGTTCCTGGAGAAGCATTTCTCGCTACATTCTGGTATAGGTCTTGCTCAAGCAACAACCATCCAGCACTTGCTTCTGGTTATTTTCTCAGTGCAATTGCTCATATGCTGGTGCATTCAAAAACCTCACTCATGGTGTTTTGCAATCATGATATCAGAGTACCGACGTCTGTCAGAGTCCCAACATCATAAGCAACCAAAATTGGATTAAACGTTTTCATTGACCTTTCACAAAGCGAACAAGGGCACATATTCAACGGCCATTCCATCTACGTATTCTTCTCCCTAATATCACTAAAAGGGGAAAAGGCCACAATGCAGAAAAAAAAAAAAATAACAGATAGCACTAGTCAGAATGGAGGTATAGGAAAATAAAGAGTTGACTTAGATTTTGTTGAAGGCAACAATGTCGCAGCTCTGGATGTATTCATTGCGGGGCTCAACTGTGAGGTACTCGTCAATAAGTGTATCCACAGAGACATCGTCATCCACAATGGTCATCATGATCTGGAGCTTCTTGATTCCGTAACCAACGGCAACCAATTTTGCTGCAAGGAACTCATCATACACAAGATTACAACTTCGGACAATGCATAAGAATAAATATAAAAAAATGTAAACAACATATATTTGAATAATGCAAAACGTACATGCTCCCCAGAAGAGACCAGGCATCTCGATGCTCCTCACTGCCTCCTCCAACTTCTTCATGTCTGTCTCATCATCCCAAGGTTTCACATCCAACAGAACAGATGACTTCCCACCTACAGTAACCATTACAACGTTTCAGATTATCACAGATGCTTAAACACAAGCCACCAAAAGTAAAGCTGAATGACATTCCTACTAACATATAGATAAAGCTTACTTTCTTTCTTCTTGGTAGAAGACTTGGCCTTCTCTCTCTCCTCCGCTGCCTTCTTGTCCTCTTCGGTCTCATCGCCAAAAAGATCCAAGTCGTCATCATCATCTCCAGCAGCAGCAGGAGCAGCCTTTAGATGGATGGCCAAGAGTTAGGTTCAATCAAACTACCAACATTAACAAAATTCCAGCAAACTAAACCAGAGAGTAGAGCATTTATTTGCTCTCAATTCCAAATATGATCTGTGTTTGATAGCGCTTCATCGATGAAGCCATAACCACCTAACAACGCCGTAGTCTGGTCAGCTAACTACCCAAAAATGAGTAATCGGAGTTCCTTCTAGTCTAATATGATCTTAAGTATAACAAGACTAACACATCAGTGACCATTGGATCGGAAAAACAAATAGGACTGAAGGAACGGCAGTAAATTAACACTATAAGAGAACATGCCAACTAATCCGCAGTTAGAATTGAACCAAAACGTACCTCTTTAGCAGGGGCGGCGGCGCCACCAACTCCTACACCAGCAGCCTTTCCAGGGAAGCTAGAAAACCCCAATTCACAAAACCCATCAGCCGACTAATCAATTCAAAAGGGTTTAAGAAAGCCACTAGACAGTAACATAAAAAAAATTTACGAGCTTTCACTCGAAAATCGATCGAATTACCCACCTCGAAGCAAGCTTTGAAGATACAGAGTTGTACCACTTGCAGACATTGGGGAAGGAATCGCCGGGAACACCATGAACAGCAGCATAAACCCTCACATCATCCTTGGTAAACTTGTCTCTGGGCGAACAACGAAGCAAATGGAATCAGTTGGCAAATATATACACAAATTCGAGGTTCACAGGAACAATGATAAAACACGAGGGAAGTAATACTAACCCGGAGATGTAGGATTTTCCAGCGAGGAAGGATTCGAGGGCTTTAAGACCACCCTCGGTGTGGAGATTTGAGAATGTGACCGCCATGGATGCTGAACTGGCTGAAGACTTTGAAGACGAGAGTTAAAGATCGGGAAAGAAAAAGTAGTTCAGTGGAGAAAAAAGGCTATATAGGGGGAAGCCAAAACCCTAATCTCGGAGTGCCGGATATATTTCTATTTGCTAGCAATGACGGAATGGAAGTTGCAATAGTTTTGTTGAAATTGTCATTATGCATGTATTGTTTACAATGTATCGTTTTTTTGTTTTTTTAACTGAAATAATATATGGATTGTTTCTGTGATGTGACAGAAACTACACTTATTTTGAATGATTGTTATATCTCAACTTTTAGTTGTGATTGTTGAGATAGTTGAGTTGAGATTGTTTTGTCTCACCTTTTAGCTTATGCGACATACACAGTCACACATATCAAACGTTGTATTCTACAATGCATCGAATTCGACAATACATGTGTAATAATATACATGCATTCTCAACAATACATCTATTTAACAATCGCAACTTCCAAACGACCCCTAACACTTTGGTACCAAACGAATAAGAATTCATTTTGTTGTAAAATAAATTATAGTGTAGAATTTATTGTCAAATGAAATTTTGTGTTTGGTATGTCATATTCAAATCTTTAGAAATATAATGAATTGTCATGTAGAATTCATTGTCAAATGAATTCATGTGTTTGGTATATCATATATATAAGTAATTTAGTTAATAAAGAGGATAATTATGTCATTCTATTATAATTAGTAAATAGTTGTGGAATTCATTTGGAAATTTTCTCTCAATTCCTCAGAATTGCTATAACTAGTACCAATTCCAAAGAATTCAAAATTTAGAATTGAAAATGAATTATTTTAAATACCAAACACAAAAATGTTTCCCCTATCATTTGCATTAGTTGAAGGGGAGAATAGCTTAAGTTGGGCATGGTTCTTTGACCAACTACACGAGCATGTCACACAGCGGCAAGACATCACAATCATATCCGATCGACATGCCGGAAATAGAAACGTCGTGTATGGTTTTCCCGATGAATGAGAGTGAACATTGCTCTGGTGTATTCGATACTTTCTTGCCAATTACCAGCACAAATTTGGGAAGAAAGTCATCAGAGATGAATTGTGGAATGCAGGTACTCATGTATTTTTTGTGCAAGTTAATTACTTATTGTTCAGATGAAATTTTTCATGTATTAATTAGTTTTTTCTTGTCACCTTGAAGAGGTTGCTCATCCATTAAAAAGACACGAACAGAAGATGAAGGTTATCCGTCAGAAACACCGGGTAGGGGCAGTATGGGCTGAAGGTCAAGACTTCCACATGTGGACATTCCATATGGACAATGGGGTTAGGTTCAACATTTCAACTACCAACCATGGAGAAAGTAGAAATGGAGTGTACAATGGCCTTAGAGCAATGCCTATTTCTGTCATAGTGGAGATGACCTACTAGAGGGTCATCGAGTGGTTTGTTAAAAGACTTCAAGAAGCCATGGGGAGGGAGCATGTTGGATATGTGATAGCACGTCACGTCTTTGATCAAATGAAGATGAATGAAGAAAAATCAAGTAAGCACAACGTTTTCCTTTTTCAACCTCCGTGAAGGTGTTTTTGCCATCGAAACATGTATATGGGGTGGAGGCAGACGTGGGCACAATCGTCAATTCATAACTCTACACGTATAAAGCTGCACCGGGGAGTATACATGCCAAAAGTTTCAAAACACAAGAGTGTCATGTTCTCGTGCAATGGCAGTAGCTAAATCACTATTCATCGCCCCTTATAGTCTTATGAGTCCTTACTTCACTAGTCAGGTGATCATCAACTCTTACTCGTGTAGTTTCAGCCCTCTGCAAGATGAAGCTTATTGACCTCTGCACATTAGGAAGTTGATTATCCCACCATTGCACTAAAGAGCACCAAGGGCCGCCCTAGGACTGAATGGATTCACATTGACATGAACCAATCAGCCCGACCAAGGTGAGGTCCGACACGTTGCTCCAAGTGCAGACAACCTGCACATAACAAGAGGCATTGCCCAGGTCCACCTCCCCAGCAAGATTCGGGCAGAAATCCAGACCAACATTGATTGTAATGATGTTTAAGTTGGTCATTTAGTTGTAATGATGTTTAAGTTAAGTTATAATGAAATTGTGATCTATCTTGATGATAACATGGATACTAAACTAAAACGTAGAACATGGATAGTTCAATGGAAAACACAAGACCAAACTACATAAAGACAACATGGATAGTTCAATGAAAAACACAAGACCAAACTACATAAAGACAACATGGATAGTTCAATGAAAAACACAAGACCAAACTAAATAACGACAACTTGGATAGGCAATGAAAAACAAAAGACCAAACTAAATAAGACAACATGGATAGTTCACTGGTCTCCTGCATTTGGTTCCCCTTCTCTTCCTCTTCCTCGTCTTCACGACGTCCTCGGCCCCGTCGTTCTCCATGTCCGCCTACTCCTTCTTGGCGAGCCGCTTGCGAATTCCTCTTAACCCGAGCCGCCACCTTAATAACCATAGGTGGTGGAGGTGGAGGTGATTGAGATGGACCAGAACTGGGGAAGTAGCTCAATGGATGAGTTGTGGTTACAAAGTATGATATTGCGGAGTGTGAACTTGCGGAGTGTGAACTTGCGGAGTTGGGTGCTGAGGGTGGAATTGTGGGAACCCTTGGGGGAACATGTCCCCTTGCTATGACAATTGGTTGCTCGACGATCTTCCATCTCCCTCCGTTGATGCGGGCCACTCGTACGCAAACAGTTTAGGAAGGCTAGTTTGCTCTCTCGGATGGAGCTCAGCAATGTATGGTTGAGCCTTTCGTTTGCTCCTCCATGGTGCCTCGAGATGGGGCAATATGGGCTTCTCATCACGGAAGGACGGACGCGCTGGTGCAGGCTGGAGAGGGTATGATATGACGTCCCTCCTTTGCTCCTGGTATAACTTAGTAGGTTGTTGAAAAGCCTCCACATGAAAGAGGTTTTGCGCTCGTCCATGTGGGTGTGCTCTCGACGGTGTGCATGAAAAGCTCTAATCCGTCAACCTAATACACATGATCAAAGTACCAAAGTATAAGCATTCAATATTTACCAAATCCACAAAAGCACGAAAGAAAAAAAAACAAAGAGAGAGACTAGGGATCACTTACCAAAGAACCCATCACAGCACCTGACTTTAAAACCCATCTGAGCGTGAACTTCTGATACCACTTCATGTATCCATCATGGTACCCCATCGACTTTGTCTTCGGGTTACCTTGGACCACCCAATCAACTCTAGCCTTCTAAATTTTGATGTAAAAGTGGTGTTTGCGGTCCTTTGCTTTGTGACGAAGGTCGATTCCATGAAGCTCCTTGGGGGTGGGGATGCTGGAATTGGTTGCTCCAATCGATATTTCTCAAGGCTCGATCCAGCAGGTGCCACTTCACGATGTGCCAACAAATCAGGGTCACCTTGCACAACCATGACATGTGATCCTTGGGGTGTCTAAGACGATGCAGCTTTAGTAGTTGTTGCGGATATGGGCCTCATATCACCTACATTCATCAATCATGTACAATTAGTAACAGTGATTCACTCTAACGACACATATTTTAAAAACTCTAGACATTGAGTTAAAATGTTTACCTGGTTCTACCAAGGCTTATCAAACTCAACACGATAATACAATAAAGAGTGTTCAGGTTGGTGATCGTTTATTTGCTCCAATCCACCGTGTAAGTAAATGTAAGCGTATAAGAAAATTTTAAAGCATTGAAAGGTATAAAAAAATTCACAGGAAATACATTCAATTTAAGTAAAAATACGCATGTAATAATTTTTCTAAAGCATTTGAGGCTATAAAATACATACTTCAAAATGATTCAATTTAAGTAAATCTAAGCATGTAATAATATTTCGAAAGCATTTGCGGCTAAAAAATATATACTTGAGAATGATTCAATTTAAGTAAATCTAAGCATGTAATAATTTTTCTGAAGTGTTTGAGGCTATAAAATACATACTTGAGAATGATTCAATATAAGTGAATCGAAGTATGTAATAATTTTTCTAACATGTGAGAATTTTTAAAGCTATATAACGCATACTTAAAAAATGCAAAAGTAAATAAATGTAAAATAATTAAAAAAGGTTGAAAGTAAAATAAACTTACTTGGCACCATAGGGGGCATTTGCCATAGCTTGTAGCTTCTCATCTTCCGCCCAGAATTCCCGCGAGTCTCGAGGTGCGAACATCGCAAGATGCTCCCATGGCCAGAGTTGGAGGATGAACATAACAACGCCAAATTGGTTTGCACCCATCTTCGAGCATATACACTAGGAGTGTTCAAATGGTTAACATGGTTATAACCAAACCAAATAAGACTAAATTTCATTAACCATGGAATACAATATCATAACCAAACCGTCCAAACTAATACAACAACCAAATTAACCAAACTAAAGTTTAATTGGTTTGGTTAATTGGTTAACCAGATTAACCAATATAAAATCACATTATCATTGACGATGAAAATTTTCCGGTTAATGCAACAATTCGCAATTTATATAATGAATAAAATATAACAATCAACACGTAGTTATAGTTAACCCTTAACAAAAATACATGCAACTAAGACAATTATCTTACGATTAGTATAGAAGTATTCACCTAACAAAAAATTATGACAATGGTATGGGTTAATGAATTGTTGTGCTTGTGTAAATTGACTTAGTCTCTTAGCAATTATCATAGGCTGGAAATGACCTTCCTTTCAAGTTTTCATTCATCATAATGTATGAAATTTATCTAAATTAGGCGTCCATATGTTGTGGTCTAGACTTTACATATACAAATATACACTATATGAGCAATATTGAGCTTTATATTTTATGAGCCTAAAAGGGATGAACGTTAACTCTTGAGTGGTTATGCAAAGTATTATGTGTATATAATATATGTTAGATATATGACTAATTACTTAACTGAATAATTTGGTTTGACTGGTTAGGAGTGTCTGAAACCAAACCAAACCACCTAAACCAAACAAGCTAAAAACTTTAACCAAACCAAACCAATTATCCAAATTAACCAAACCAAATTATCCAAATAGTACAGGTTAAAACGGTTACCACGATAACCAAACCGTTTGAACACCCCTAATATACACAGCTCTTGATAGACCGCCACTAAAACAACCGACCCCTAGCTCTTTCTCCTGATCTCGTCCCAGTCACCGAGCAGCAATGGTAACCACATGGCATGTACCCACCTATTCATCTTGTTTGGAAACATGAATCCATCAACCAAGGCAATGAGGTAGACACATGCATGCCACTACATTTGTTATTCGGGGGTGTGCGCCGATATGAACCTCCTGTTGGATGTGATAAACAAGCCACGTGATCAAGATTTTCCCCGCATTCAACGATGGATGTCCATGTCCTTCGATTTTCATTGTCTTCAGCATGTCGAAGCCCAAACGTTTCCTAATTAGGGGCCCCCAACCTCCTTCGGGAACTCTCGAGTGGTTGATGATGGCCTCTTAGGTAATCAACAGCCCGGTGAGGATGACAACGTCTCTGAGAGTGATCGTCATTTCCCCCTCACGAAAGGGGAAGGTGTGTAATTCAGGGTGCCACCTCTCTAACATTGTCGTCAACAAATCATTGTCGATCTCAATCCGCATGAAGTGTCTCATCATTTCCAAACTCGTCCTCTCTAGATACGAGCCAAGTCGGTTATGCTATTCAGGCAACCGTGAAGTCCTTCTATGGGTGATGGGAATGAGTGATTCCTACGTAAAATGAAAAAAATCAGCAAACTATTAGTGAAAGGAAATCAAAATACAAAGTTGCAAAATATAGAAAATCAAAGTTTTAGACAGTGACATTCCTACCGGATTGTTGTGCCAAATTGTACGAGAGCTATGTGTTGCTTGCTCGGTTAAACACCTCGCATCTTTTGGCCAGTGATCGATATATGATCGAGGGTCGTATATCTTGGCTCCCATCTATATATTTTTTGAATGAAATCAGATTATTTCAATATCAAAAAAATAAATTACAAAAGGAAAAGCAAGTAGGTACCTTAAGAGCCTCTTCGTCCATTTTTTGGTGGAAGCTGGACCGAGGTTCAACGATTTTTAGAGGGGAGGGTTGTAGGAAATAACTCAAGAAATTTATTATATTGTGGAGGATCGGCCTTAATCGCAACCATGAACCTTATTTGGAATTTCTACAGTAGAGGAAGGGAGGGAGAAAGAATTGTGAAGTGTGGTGGTGTGGTTGAAATGGGAGGAGATGGTTGAATTTATAGGAGGAGACTGCTGTAGAGAGAAGCAGTGACTTCATCGCAACCATCAAATGCAACAAAGAAACTGCGTTCGTCAATAGCGGTGATGCGCACGGATTGCTGACGTGGGATGCTGTGAGGCGTCGGATTTGGGGGAAAACTAGAATCCGCGCCTCACTGCATCCAACGGCCGCGGTTAAAAGGGCAGGGCGATGCGGACCACTGACGTGAAAAACAACTTATTCACCACCCCTTTCACCGCAACCATCCAATGTTATCTGACGCCTCAACGTGTTACACATTAGTGACTTATTCACTATTGCAGTGTTGCCGACAAGAGCGGTGATGGTTCAAAAATTATTCATCGAGTTTAACAACGACGATGATTTCTTCATTGCGTTTGACAAAGGTGGTGAACATCTAGGAATGGGTTAAGTTGCTAACCCCATATCGGGTTAGCACCATACTAACTAAATCAATACCCATTAGATTAAAAAATTAATCATAGGGTCAGAATTAAATAGAGGATAGAATAGTCAATATTGCGTGAAACCCTAATATAATATATATATAGTAATTTAACTGCCCCTCTCTCCCACGTACCCCAATCTCACCCACAAAACTTCCATCCCTCTCTGCGTCAAATCTCCTCCCCTCTCTGCCTCACCGGCGATTACAAGCGCCGAAACCAGTGATGTGCTGCCTGACCAATATCACTGGCCTCGCCACCATATCTGTCTCTCCCCACGCTCGCAGTCTAGCGCCGGTTCCATCGCCCATGCCGCCCGCCCTCGCCCGTACTCCACCTTAACTCCATCCTTCCTCACCGAACTCCGCCTCAATGCCATTCTTCCTCTTTGCCTCCCCTCTCTGTCCCAGTAATGGTGATGGTAGTTTTACATGGAGAAGGTACAATCCCCTGGACATCAAGGAGAGAAAGGAATTAAAAATCATTGAACGATTTTAATAGTAGTGGTTTTGTTAAGTTATAGTAGTATTTTTTTTTCCTTGGTTTTTCTGGTTAAGTTATAGTGGTTTTGATGAGCAGTATTAAATAGTAGTGGTTTTATCAAGGTGTAGTAGCGATTATTTATCTTTTAGTAGTGGTTTTTTAGCCATGTTAGCTGTGATTTATTGATTTTACCATTTTTGTAGTAGTGATTCTTATTAAAATTTTCAATGACTGCAAATTAAAAACATGTTAAAACACTACTAGTTACATGAAAATCACTATGGACCAAAAAAAATACTATTATCAAGTATCAACCTCTAAAACCATCCGTCGCTATTAAACAAAAATCCTAAAATCACTACTAGAAAATGACTAATAAACTGGGATTTTTCCAGAAATAGCACATTTTTAAAAAAATTACAAAAATAGCACCCAGTCCATAGAAATTACAAAAATAACACCCTTTTTTTAAAACCACACCTCCAAGGTGCGGTTTGACTGTGAACCGCACGCCCAAGGTGCGGTTTAAGGTTCTGGGCCAAAATCGCATCTTGGGCATGCAGTTTCAGGTCTGACCTAACAGAACCGCATGGTCTATGTGCGGTTCTTGGTCTGACCTAGCAAAACCGCACTTTGGGGATGCGGTTTTGTTTCTCCAAAACAAACCGCACCCTCAACATGCGGTTTTGCCTTTGCCGACACACAAACCGCACCCCCCCCCCCCCCCATGCGGTTTGTGTGTCGTCCTCATTTTTCCGACACCAAACATGTTGCCATGCAGGTTGACAGACGTGGGGCTGCATGACAGATGAAAACTGCACCCTCCCCATGCGGTTTTCATTGTGATTTGTGATTTTTATGATATTAACTGAACTACGATTTTTTTGCAGATGACATTCCAAAAGTTCACGCTTGGGTTACGGTGGAATGGTTACACGGAAGAGACCGGAAAGGGGGTCACCTACGTCGGTGGCAATTTTTAGAAAATAAAGGTCGCTACTAGACCGATGCTTGAAGACCTCTATCAAATGTGTACTAACGTTACTTGCATGGATGGCACGAGAAGAGTTGATCGTATGGTGTACCGATATCCAAACAGAGAAGGAGGGTCGTTGTGGCACGAGGAATATCTCATAACCACTCAGGATGAAGTAGATGCGATGCTCGAATTCTTGAGGTCCAACAATCTTTCCAAAGCCGAGATGTTCGTTTACACTGAGGCGGTCGTAGGCGTTGGAGGTCATTTTGGAGACGGTCAAACATCTGGTATACATGGTGGAGGTGAATTATATGGAGATCATCCCTACCAAAGTTACCATAATCCTCATTCCTACTTTCAGTACCAAGAGCAAGGTGAAGGTCATCATCAATCTTTCCCATCATATGAAGAAGAAGTTCAACCGGACCATGCCAACCAACAAGAGTACAACTTCCAATCAAGCAGCGGTAGTTTTCACAACTACCATTATGGAGCTGACGAAGGTGCCTTTCATGAACTAGATCAGATGGAAGATGCCCTGTCAGCACCAGTTAGTGAACCCTCTGATGAAGAAGGAGAGAACAACGTCAGTGCAGACAACTCCGACCCTCTTGAAGGTGCTGATGATTCAGGACCAGAATCAGACTTAGGTAATGATGATGAGGTGGCTCGTGAACATGTACCAGTCCCCTACTACAATCATATTCCAGACGAGAATTGGTGTGTCGACAGCGACATTGAGCCGCCAGAGGTCCCAGTATGGGGTCCACTCACTTGGTTTATGAAGGGCCAACAATTTGGCTCGAAGAAGGAGGTGCGGCACGCCATTGATACTGAAGCAATGACTCGACATTTTGAATGGCAAACAACTCATTCCAATACGAAAAGGCTCATAGTCAGATGCCGTAATCATCACGAGGGATGCAATGTTAGGATTCGGGCCATCAACTGCAAGAGACATGGCCATTGGGTCATATCCCGTGCGGTGAACACACACGTGTGTGTGTCATCCATAACATCCCAAGGCCATCGACAGTTGAAATCCAGTGTGGTTGTTGTGGCTATCAAGCATCTAATAGAGCAAGATCCTGACCTGAAGGTCAAAGTCATAATCGCTGACATTGCAAGTCGTTATGGTTATATGATTAACTATAAGAAGGCGTGGCATGGAAAGCAGAAAGCTCTGGCCGCCGTCTTTGGTGATTGGGAAGAATCATATGCATTCCTTCCCCGAATTGATTTTAGCATTAGAGGCGTCTAACCCTGGCACTGTTTTCTCCCCTCGATACCAAGATGAAGAGATACAGCCGCCACAGCCCGATAACAAACGCCATTTCAGACGACTTTTTTGGGCATTCAAGCCATCTATTGATGGTTTTGGGTTCTGTGTCCCTGTGATTTAAGTGGATGGTACATTCCTTACCGGCAAGTACAAGGGCACTCTCCTGATTGCCAGTGGGGCGGATGCAAACAAACAAGTCTTTCCTTTAGCCTTCTCCATTGTTGAGGGAGAGAATGTTGATAGCTATGGATGGTTTTTTCGACAAATTTAGCTCCACGTCACTAGGAGAACGAACCTGACAATAATCTCTGAGCGGTGCAATCCATGGCAGATGCTCCCAAGCCCAAAATTGGACGAGGAACATTGCGCCGCCGACCTCCCTCACAGCTTTGAGAGATGCATTGCACAAATGGTGGTAGATATTAGCTAGGCAAGCGGATGCCCATCTCAACTCCCCCATCTCATCCCAACTACCAAGGAGGATCCTAAGCCATCCACAACTAATTAAATTGGTCGATTTTTTTTTTGGAGAAGAACACTCCTCCGATCATATGCCTATGAGATAGACACAAGCATATCTTTCCTTCTCTAGCTCCGTACTTTCCTTGGTTAGGGGCACCCCATTTTTGGCAGGATCGTGATGGTCCCTAAAATACTTCGTCAACCAAGTGATTGGTACTTGGTGTTTCCTCAATGGTGGCAAGCGATCCGTCGCATCAACACTCCCCTTGATTGGTACTTTCACCCCCCAAAACACTGTGGATGAAATGCTGCCAACCGGTCATACCGTCACGATCCTCGAGGGGATGATCACTCACACACACCGCTTTGCCGTCGATGGGCAGATGGGTTAGGATGGCGACGTCCTTTAGCGTGTGGTGCACTCTCCTTCGCGAAAGTTGAAACAATGTGTCACCTTTCTCCATCTCTCCACCAATGCGGTGATGAGTTAGCGATCGACTTTTATGCCTACAAAATGCCTAATCGACTCTAACCGTGCCCTTTTGAGAAAGGGCAAGATAACTAGGTTCCATGGGAGCACATTGGTCGTACCCCTGTAGCAGAGTATTTGTTGTGCCTCCTAGCGAAAATTTCCACGTTATTTATGATATATTAGTAAGTTTTTTTCTTATAACTAAATTAATTAAAATTAATGATTTAATTTTGACCATAATTTTATTATAATTATATTATTAACAATCAAATTTAAATAATTGAAGGTTTTTTCCAAGATATATACATAATTACATATTATCATAAAACAAACATACTCAATTAATTGACTTAAATAACATTCTAAATGAATGATAATTTAAAGAGATACATACATATTCAAACATTCGAAATTAATAAAATTCATTTTGTACACATAAACATAAATCGTATTGGTTGTTTGGTAAATAATTTAATCGTATTGGTTGTTTTAAATAATTTAATCGAATACAATGCAACACTCTTTAGACTCTTAGAAGAGGATACATCTTTTTAAATATTCATCCTTTTTAACAAAAAGGGGGGGGGGGGGGGTCCGAGGATCTCTTAATACCCGATTTTCCTAGGAAATGGCAGGATCATGATAATCGCTTAAAACTCCATTTCCTTAGACGTGCATCTCTTTATAAAGAGTCGAAGTAAATGGCGCTATGTATTCGATTAAATTATTGAAAACAACCAATACGATTAAATTATTTCAAATTTATTTTATATTCCACTAAGTACAATAGCAAAATAAAAGAAAGACAAATGATTAAGAATTGTATGTACCTCATTATCGTTCCAAACATCCCTTGAATGATGGTTGGGTTGGTCGTACAAGTCGATTGGATCAATAGGTCCTTGATCCAAATAATACCGTTGGTTATATATATCCACGTCGTCCCCAACCTACGAGAGAATAGCAACAAGGTTAGTACATATAATAATTAAAAAGCTTATAACCACAACAAAAATTGACCAGAATAATGAGTACGTACCGCTTGAAATTCATCATAATAAACTTCCTCTCCTTGGAACCACTCGTCCATTTTTTCGCGAAAGTCGGACAAAAATTCGGCGGGTTTTGAGGGAAAAACCAAAGAAATATTTTCTGATGGCAGATCGGACTTAGCCGCAACCAACAGACCACTATTTCTTAGGCTTTTGGGAGGGGTTGTGGTGTGAAGAATGGGTTGTGGTGTGAAGAAATGAGAGGGGGGTATTTATACTATTCAGACCGCACCCTCCAGGGGCGGTCTTGTAATTTTGCACTCAATGAAACCGCATCGGGAGGTTGCGGTTTCCGTTTCTTGAGGCGCTGAACGCAGCGGGCTGGTGCGGTCTTCGATTCATGGTGTGGATCGCTGACATGGCGTGCGGTCCGCCGTTGGATCGCCGCCTCATCCAACGGTCTCCAAGGCCGCAGGCGAGGAAACACAAACCACACCATCTGGGTGCGGTTCGTTGGCTGACGTGGAATGGACCGCACCTCCAAGGTACGGTTTATAAATAAAACGCACCGTCCTGGTGCTATTTTTGTAAATTTTATGGACTGGGTGTTATTTTTATAATTTTTTTTAAAGGTCTTATTATTGAAAAAATCCCAAATAAACTAAAGGGGGAGAAATACCATACAAACCCTTCGTTACTAACCACCGTCAGATTTTACTTAAAAAACTAATTCCCCTCAACATCTTCACCTCGTTTGAAAATAACAATCTTCTTCGAACATGTATTGATTGGAATTTTTTAATGTATGTATTTTGAAAATTTTGTTTAAGAACGTGTGTATTTAGGAAAAAAATTCAAAAAAAGGACCATAAAAAAAAATCTACGGAAGGACAAAGCAGAGAAGGAGCCAGTCTGGAGAAATAAGATGTCGTTTTATGGCTGTTCAAAAATGGCGGTAGATGTTCTTTCTTCCAATATAATAAACAAATCTCCTAATTACGAAAAAAAGAAGAAAAAAATCTCACAGCAGCAGCCACTGCGCACTTCCCTAAGGATTCTACCTTCAATTTATCGAATCCCGAAGTCCTTGTAACTCTCTGGACTTCCGCTTGCTTACTATTTTGTTGTGGAAGACATCACCAAACCCCGCCATCACCATGGCTGCCTCTAGTTTGCTCTGTAATAACCCAAACTTCTACCCTTGTTCCAATTCCTTCAGCAAAAGCAATTTCTCCTCCACCCCATCTGGGTCCGTTTGTTTCACTCAAAAGTTTCAATTTCAGAGGAGCCCAGTTGTGAAAGCCAGCAAGAAGCAAATAGAGGTATCGCTTTTTTGTATCTTCTCATTTGATTGAAAAGAAATGAGCTTCGATTTTGATTTGATTTGTTGCTTTCTTGAATTAGGTGGTGTATGATCCTGATGAGAGGTTGAACAAGTTAGCAGATAGGTAGATAAGGAAGCTCCTCTTTCCAGGCTCACTCTGTTCTCTCCTTGCAAGGTCTTTCCGCTTCTATTTTTGATTCGACTCTCACTGTTGCCTTCTTTGCTCTAATGAGACTTTCGTATGGGTTGATTTCCCGTCTGGGTTTCTTGCAGATTAATGTTTTCTTGAGAATTACGAGCAAACGGGCAGATGGCTATCATGATTTGGCATCTCTTTTCCGTGTAAGTAGTCTCTTCTTCAGGCTCAAGTCGCTTGATACATTTGGAGATTTGAGGTTAATTCTTGGTTTTAGTTCCACATTCAGTCCAGTACTAACAGTTTGTCCTGCTTTATTCTTCCTCCTGGTGATTAGTTTAGGAGATATAATTAAGTTCTCGTTGTCCCCATCTGATAAGACGGATCGTTTGACCACCAATGTGTCTGGGGTACTCTATATCACTATGTCAGTCTTGTGACTGAATGTTGCAAATTTTGTATGCAGATTATAAAAGCCCTTAATCTCTTTAGGAAAAAGACAGGCACTAACAAATACTTTTGGGTAAGGACTTGCAGTGTTAAAATATTAATTAATACTTGTATTGGAATGGGTAACACTTTAAGATTTTGCTTAAGGTCAGTAATTTCTCCACAGATAACACCTAGATGAAAAGGTTCCAACTGGAGCAGCACTTGGTGGTGGAAGCAGCAATGCTGCAACTGCACTGTGGGCTGCCAATCAATTCAGTGGCGGTCTTGCCACCGAGGAAGAGCTCCAGGAATGGTGTGGAGAGATTGGTTCGGACATTCCTTTCTTCTTCTCTCATGGAGCAGCCTATTGTACTGGTCGTGGTGAGGTATGAATCCACGTTCTTTGAGATGCAGGCTTGAAGATATTCACACTTCACTTCATGTTGTGATGATACTTGATTGGTAAAGACTAAAGAGTGTATCTTGATACCAAAGTTCGGACAGTAGGCCTTTGCTTTTTGCCTGATAAAACAAGTTGGTTGATAAAAAAAGACAGGGATAATTAAGTTATCTCCTCAGCTATTACAGTTTCCAAGTGAATGAATATTAGTAAGCTCATTCGACACAAAATGCCCCTTGAGAGCATTAGCTGCGAGTTCGAACTGATTTAGTTATTGTTGTATAACATTTTTTTCCTTGGCTTGTTCAGGTTGTTGAAGATATGGCTTCACCTATTGCTTTTAGACATTCCTATGGTTCTTGTTAAGCCCCCAGAAGCCTGCCCAACTGGTGAAGTCTATAAGGTAATGTGGTTTAATATGCAACAGTCTTGAAACATTCATGCAAACTAGTTTAGTCTCAGAAAGTGTCTTGACAGTTAACTTGTGTGACATATTAGCATCTCCGAGTGGACCAAGCTAGTCAAGTTGATCCATTGACTTTGCTAGAGATGTATCAAGGAATGGCATATCACAAGATGTTTGCATAAATGATCTGGGTATGAACTCAAATAACACTATCATGGTTTAATTCGTAAAAGTGATTCCGTCTTCTATCGCTTGAATAGCTTTTTGTTTCATTTCTCCCCCACCCCCCAATATGAAAGCCACTATCTATCCTTGGCTGCAGAACTTCCAGCGTTTGAAGTTCTTCCATCACTTAAAAGGTTGAAGCAGCGTATGGCAGCAGCTGGCCGTGGACAATAAGATGCTGTTTTCATGTCTGGAAGGTACCTTTTTACTATCTAAAATGCCACGTGATTTGAATTTTATGGTATATCTAGTCCAAGAACCTGCATAGTATCAGTGGTTCGGTTTCTGTAAAGTTGATAACCACACACCATATGAAATGATTCTGTGCACTTTGCCAATGTGTGTGAGTTTTCCAGTGGTAGCACCATTGTCGGCATTGGTTCACCAGATCCTCCGCAATTTGTGTACGATGATGAAGAATATCAGGACGTTTTCTTGACAGGTAAAAGATGTAAAATGGTGACAGTAAATATTTGGAAAAACATGTTTTATGATTTGCACCAGTAACCAAGCCTTTACCTCTTACCTTGATCACTGAACTTTGGAATACACTTCCTATCTTTTACAGAGGCAAAATTCGTGACATGAGAACCGAATCAGTGGTACAAGGAACCCGCTTCCATCACTTCCACCATCTTCCCCTCGGAGTTCTCTCGATCTACCGCTCGAGAATCAAGTTTGTAGATAAAAGAAGCCATCTTTGTGTCAATCGGTGGTTGGTCTTGTTGTTTTCGTTCTAGAGGGTGTGCTATAATTTTTCCCGCACCTGAGGCCTGAGGGTGATGTTTAGAAATAATAGTGAAATGGTGGATTGGTGGTACAAGACTTAAACGGCAACTGTTCGGATCGAAAACCAAGCATCTTGGAGAGCTTTGGGATCTTGTTGCGCAGATGGGAAAAGTGATGTAATAGTTTCTTTTTTAGTAGAAGCTGCTTAGCGTTGTAATTGAAGTGCAATAACCATGAGAGTGTTCTCTTCTGCATTCAAAGACTACACAGACCCACCTGGATGGAATCCATATCAGCAGATCCGGGTTATGGCTGAACGAAAACCGAGGATGGCAACCCTCCTCGATGGAGAGGACAACATTGAAACCATTGGGTAAACACTTCCCTGATGGTGAATCAGTACCAACCTATACCATTGATATGACGATTACTGTATTAATTTACTAAGGTCTTTAAGCTCAATTGAGAGTTGAAACCATTTCTGCTCAGTGAACCATGGAAATTTTGCATTGACCCTCCCTGCTAGTTTGGAAGATGGTGCGGGTTCACGAGGGTACTCGCTTTCGACTCGTAACCTTACTGATTCAAAGTTCATCAATCACACAACATGCTTCCTCTCTAACCTCTCAGGAACTGTAAATCCAAAGGGAACGGCAGAATTCAAGAAAATATAACTCGTTGAGATGCCACTTATCTTCACTAAGGATATTCAACAAATCGACAGAAAAGCAGACAACCCAACAGCAACCATAAAATTCAAACACATTTTTCTTGTCCTTCTTTCCTCCTCTTTTTTTTTCCTTTTTCATTTTTATTCAAGGCCTCCCCCAAACCACCCTACTACAGTGAAGGAGAAGAAACAAACTGTCTGGGTAAGCTAAACAGATCTTTCCCCTCAAATGGAGACGTCCACTCATGCGAACCGCCAGCCGACGTTTCCGGGTTAGCCACCCCGCCACCATCCTGCAGCCCTGCAAAGCCACCTACACCATTCATACTTGGAGCTGCTCTCATCGCAAGCTTTGCACCCAACCCTGACCCTGTAGGGTCATAACCCTGGGTGGCACCATTCTTTATCGACCCTTGCCCTAGACAGAATGTAGCATTAGGCCTTGGAGAAGACAAACTCCGATCCAAACTCCAGTCTATGTTCGTGTAGTCTAACTGTGCCATTGAGCTTGCAGTGGTCCAATCCACCGGTGAGGAGGCCCCCGACGAAACAGTCGAGCCGAAGCCAGAGAAGAGGCCAAGGTTAGAAGCAGCAGCAAGGGTTGACGCTGACCCTGGTCTGTTACTCCATAACCCATTCCCTCCTCTGCTTGTCTCTAGGGGACTGCTTCCAGGAATAAAATGCTGCTGCTGCTGCTGATACGGAAGATGATGGTTGTGGAACATCTGACTAGAAGAAGTTAGGTGGTTTGGGCTTAGGCTGCTTGGAATCTGGGGAACAAATCCGTTGCCGGGCTTCATCATATCAATGCCGTTTGGAGGGTACCAACTGAGGCCAGCAGACCCAGGTGGAGGCGATGAGCTCATGCTTGTAACTGCTGGAAGTTGTTTCGTATTTACAGTAGTTTGGGGTCGCTGCATCATGATTACAGGTTCTCTAACAGTAGTTCCACCAGGGAGAAAGTTCTTGTTATTATATTCACTCCCAACAGATGATGATGATGCATACCTGCTGGTATCTGCCTTGGGTGGTTGTGGTGAAACTTGCAAAGGAGACGACAGAGAGTAAGAAACAGATGGAATATTATTAGATGTTGGCACACCAGTCCACCTTTTCTCTAATACCATCACACCAGAGACCAACTTTGTCGGTTGTATTCTGTTCAAAGGCTGCTGTAAGTTCTTCACCATCCCAGGTTCAGGAGATCCTCCTCCTGCCAAGGCAGGAGGAACAGCAGCTTTCATGTAGTTGAAGTCTCTATTATCATCTCGTCTCTGTTGTATAGCCACAGAAGGTTGACTATGATTTGGTCTTACTTGAGGTCTCATAACATTCTGATGACTGACAGATACTGGAACCCCCTTCCCACCGTTAACCATTGTTGGGGGATCACCAGTTTCTTCAGGCTTTGGAGGTGCAGGAGGAGGATCAAGCTTCATCCTCCTCAAACTCTCTGCAGCTTTATCAAGGTCACCTTCAGAACCAACTACTGCCCTTTCAACCTCTTGCTTTGTGCACTTGTATCTCACTTCTAAATCAGCAATCCGAGCAAGCTCATCCGATATATCAATTTTCAGATTCCCACCGCCACCGAGATTCTGATCTCTGTGTTTATCATCTGTATCTTCACCACTTTCAAACAGCCACGACACAGATTCCTCTACTTTACCTTCATTAAGTATTAGAGCCATGGTAGCTCTTTCGTGTGAGAATCCCATGGCAACGAGCTGCTGAGCAAGTGCTTCGAGCTTCCTTGACATCAGATAGCCGCTGCACCGCTCATGCAATTCCTGTGCTCGCCTTTCCTTCTGGCGCTGATGCTTCCTCTCATTCTTCTGACGGATTTTCTCTCTCTTGTCATTGTCAGCAACACCCGGAATTGTTGCTTCCTGGCGTGCTGGCGTGTTGGAGGTCTTCTCCTTGTGGTGATCTTCTGAATCACCAGACCAGCTTCCATTGTTTGAGACAGAATCATATTCCACACCACCAGCTCCACCAAACTGATCATCTGTCTCATCTATGTTGCGGAATCTGCCATTGTTGTGTATGGGAGAGGCGGCAGATGTTGGCACTGTTTCAAGGGTATGGAATGTTCCAGACAGTGGATTGTATGCACTGGCTGGGATGCTACTACTGCTACCTCCATTAACAGTGCCTGATGGAGGCTTTGATAATGCCTTCTGTGGTTCTTTGCCAGACTTCTTGTCCTTGTTCTTGGCTCTTGATGCCGGAGACATCACTACCTCGAAGTAGAGACTGGCTCCTGTAAGTTTTTAAGACAACAAGACAACATTTTCTGGTCAGACTCACACTAGGAAGTATGCTCATTATTTGAGTAACAAACAAAAGGACGAATCTTAATATAGACAGAGTCCATAATGGCAGTAACTTGAGAAAAGGTGCAAAACAACAGTTTGTTGTCTGCACGTATAAGTCGGAACAAAATCAAAGACAAGCAGCTGTGGTAGGACAATAGCTAACGCACAATTATTCCCCCACAGAGAATGGGATTCTTTATAGAGTTCAAAACCGGTCAGACAACTATCTTTCTTCCTATATCCATGTGGGCAAGTTCATTCCGTTATGGTTTTGTCACTCTTATACTTGTAGCGGATGTAGCCCACACAAGAAGGAATTGCAGGCCCCACACTCTTGCATTTACCCTGTTTCAGACGTCTCAAAGAAATCCAACAACAATAACGTTGCATCTTTCGAACCAATGTGGGAATTTCAAGCCATAGAAACAACTGTCAGCTGTCTTCAATCAGTTTTCTTAATTTCTGTGTCAAAAGATATAGCCAGCAAGTATCTATTCGAACCATTGTGGGAATTTCATCGAAAGCTAGAAGAACCACATGAGATAACAATCCCAACACAGCCATTAATAAGACCACATCTTATGCAAGTAACAGGAGGATTGCTACTCAAACATCTTCCGCAATTAAGGTAACAATTCCAAGCTTTGACCAGATGCTCCCTCCTCATAGAATAAACTCTCATAAGATAGATCGCATGAAAGCAAGCATCATATCATATCATATCATATCATATCATATCATATCATATCATATCATATCATATCCAAGAGGTGCACTTCTCCATTTCGGCTTGAATATATCCACCACAAAGCCATTGCTGATCAACCCTATTAGACCAAAAGTATTCTACAAACCCACAGAATATCTCAAGAATAAACAACTCCAAGGGATTGCATAGTGGTGATGGGGCGATCAAAACATCGAACCCACTCCAAACTTAGGGCCAACATCACCAATGAGAAGGAAGAAAGTGCTACATTTTGCATTCCAACTAAGAAATGAAGCACAACAGCTAGGGGTTGGAAAGAACAATTATTAACCGCGCAACCAGGCCAGCAAACTCAAGTCCAAACGTTTACAAACTCCGTTTCACTTCCTCATAGTACAGTGTAGACTACTACTATTCAGACTCATCCACCCTTATCAGAACTCATCAGAAGTTATTGCCGGAATAGTGAAATCAAGATTCTCCATCCACCCCTACGAACAGCCAAGAGAGTCCATAATCCAGTTTGACAGCTGATCCCGTAGCACAAGACGTGGGGATTGATTACAACAAAATTGAAGACAGAAAAAGATCAAAGCCAAAGCACCGGCGGGGGATGGGATTTTCCATCACAATTGATCAGTAATTGGGCGGAATTAGGGATTAACAAAATAGAATCACGCCATTCTCAACATCAGCGACGATTGACAACCAAGGAGATCCCTACTAAAACTACACGCCACGGATTCATCCCCCAACTCCGAGTCCCGAGCCGACTGAAACAATCGAATTGCAATTGTGCCAGCTCGTCGAGGAATTCACCCAGAATGAATACGGAATTCAAAATCACGGTAGAAAGATACAGGAGAGAGAAAGGAGGGATGCCAACCTGGAAGAAAGATTGGAGGGGAGAGAGGACGAGACGGAGTGATCGATGTTGCAACCACGGCGGCGGCGGCGGCGGCGAAAGCGATCGGAGAAGGGCAATCGAAGCGCGCGAGAGATGGCAGGTGAGAGCAGACGGATTGATTTTGGACAAAAAGAGGTTAGCA
Source organism: Linum trigynum (assembly GCA_964030455.1). Taxonomy (NCBI): domain Eukaryota; kingdom Viridiplantae; phylum Streptophyta; class Magnoliopsida; order Malpighiales; family Linaceae; genus Linum; species Linum trigynum. The sequence continues at coordinate 9,394,521 of OZ034821.1, forward strand.
GGGAGGGAAAATGGGGAAGAAGAGAGACGAAAGACGGGATAGATGTTTCGAGGCCCAGACTGAATCGACGGGATTAGGGTTTTGAAAGAAAGGGGCAGAAAAAGAGAGCAGACAGAAGAACTATTTTATTTAACAGAAACCAATAATAATATTAATTTCATTATGACTTTATAATGTTAATTTCATTATGGCTTTATATTTTTATACATTTATTTTTGGTTCTTTTACGGAATCAACAAAGTCCAAACAAACAAAATAAACTTTTTCCTTATTATAAAATAATAATAAAGTCCACGCCACATAGCAGGATCTAAAGAAGGTTGGCTTTGTTTCAAAAAATAAGGTCCTCCCACCTACTATTGGGAAGACATCCTACCAGTGGAGAATATGATATTTGTATAATGATAATATAGTATACGATCTACAGGAATACATATTCGTCCAACAAGAAAAATGTATTCTTATAATAGATAGTAGTATGAAATCAAGCTTTCAAGAATATGATATTTATGTTATGAGAATATGATATTCTTAAAGGCTTGATGATATTTATGTTATGAGAAGATGATATTCTGGAAGGCTTGATTTCATACTACTATCTATTATAAGAATACATTTTTCTTGTTTGACGAATATGTATTCTTGTAAATCGTATACTATATTATCATACACTATTTAACCCGGATTAGTACCGGGGGATTAGTGTGGAACCTTGATCCGGACTCCCTCGTCTGATCTCCTCGGGAATGGAAGAATCCTGTGGAGAGTCGGGGGCGGCCCCCGTGATCTACACTCCGACGGTCAAGTTAGAATAGGATATATGATAGAGTGTAGAGAATGTAGAGAGAGATAGGGTTTAGAGAGAGAACCATAAGTGGTAAAGTGAGGGAAGGGAGAGAAGTCCCTTTGCTTGGAGGGTCTGGCCTCCTTATATAGGAGTCGGAGGCATCCTATGGACGCCTCCCATTGTCATGGACGCCTCCCGTCGATGGACGCCTTCCGGTGAATGGACGCCTTCCGGTGGTGGACGCCTCCCGGTGTACTGGACCCTAGAATGGGCTTGGGCCCAAGGTGAGACGCTTTGTGGTGGGCTTGGGCCCGTATTAGGCGGGTTAATACTAGACCCAACATTTGCCCCTTTGCTTCTTGTATTCTGTAAGAATGGAAGGAGTAAAATAATGCGTTAAGGTGTATTAACTCGCCTTACTTGTGAGTCCGCACGATGTGGTTTTGCCCCTTGTGCGACCATTGCTTGGTGATGGATGCCCCTGGTGATGGACGCCTCTCGGTGGATGAGACGCCTCTCGGTGATGGACGCCTCCGGGTGATAGGATGCCTCCCGGTGATGGACGCCCACGAGTGGACTGGACCTTTGCGGGTCCAAACGATGCGGTTTGCCCCTGGTGCGACCATCGTCTTTGCTTCTTTGTTTAGCATTCGATGTCTTGAGTTAGAGCTCTCAAGTCGTTTGAGATTTCCCCACTAGCCCATTGCGGAGCGTGCTAATATGTAGGCCGTAACTGTGAGCTGTATGCGTTAAGCTGTTGGACCGCGAGATGGGCATGAGCTTGTGTGCATGTTAAGCGTGAGTTGTTGGCTGAATATTAGGCGTTAACTATGTGCTAGGGAGGGCGGCCCCCACGACTTGAGAGTTTTAACTCAAGGCGACGTTTGTGTTTTGAAGATGTCACACTTGCTGGGAGGCGGGATCGTGTTAGCTATACCGATGTCGCGCCTACTGGGAGGCGGTTTCGGGCTTCTATGTAGAGGGGAAGCATTGCCAGGAAACGGGATGCGGTTTTATATCTGCGGAAGATGTGAGTGACTAGTGCCCCATATTTTTAGAGTACAAACATAAGCATAGCATGCATGAAATATGTCATAGCATAGTGAAAATGATTATCTTCATGGCATGACATGGCATATGAGATATATTTTGTCTAGCATGATTCGTAATAAGCATATGATCTAAGATATATCTTGAAAGAGAGCACTTAGCTATAGGAGACGCAGTAGAGAAATAGTTGAAGTAGTGAGAATCGTGTATTGATTCACAAAGATGCTTGTAGTGCAGTGGTATATGCGCATCATCTTTCCAAACTTTGGACGGGGGTTCAAACCGTGCATCGAACTTTCATTTTTAGTGAGCGGCTTCCTGTCTGCTATCGAAAGTGGACGTTGACGGAGAGTGGAGGCGTGGGCCTCTGACGCTTGGGCCGTGAAAGTTGGAGACGTGGGCTTCAGTTCGTCAAGGCGGTCCGCCTTGAAGGTAAGTTGTGCATCAGATATGGGTCGGGAGGTTGACCGCTTTGAATGAAGGTTGGTGGGCCGGACGCGTGGATCTCGATGTAATACGCAGCGGGACTTGGAATAATGGGCTAGGTCGGAAGCCGGCATACATAATGGGTGTATTGGAGACGCGGCCAGGTCTGGATTATGGATGGTAATGGGTTGGGTTGGGGCGGGTTTTGTCAAACCCAAACCCATGGGTTTATCCGTAAAAAAAAACTCGGGGTAAAACTCGTTGGGTTTGAAAAACTCAAACCCAACCCAACCCGCTGGGTACCCGCGGGTTCATGGGTACCCTTGGGTTTTTGTGGTAAAAAATTTACAGTAAAAAATTTCTTTGAAAATAAAAGTTTAACATCATTTTCTCATACACTATTATTCATACAAAAAAACACTAATCTAGAACATACAAACAAACCGGAAATGATCAATACAAATTGTTTAAAATTAAAGATAAACATCTATAAACAACAAGATTAATTAAAAGCTTCTTCCTCGTCAAATAAATTTCTTCACTCTCCACTCTATAATATCAACTTCATTCTAAACAATTAGAAAGAACAAATTATACATGTTTCCACAAACATAAAGAAAATTAGTTGTTTAAGAAAGATATATTACTTAGAATATTAAATATACCGGGAAAGTAATTATATGTGTGGGCGGGTACCTGTGGGGCGGGTTTACCTAAACCCAAACCCAACCAACCCGATGAATAGTGTAGCGGGTTTAAACCCGAACCCTGCCCAAAACCCGTCAACACGGTTTTACCCGCATTGACCGGGTTGGGTCGGGTGGGTACCCGTGGGTTCGGGTTTTGTTGCCATCCCTAGTCTGGATGTGTGCTTGGTGTGTCGGTGCGGACCGCATTACGGGCCGCGCGTTTCGGGCTATTGGGCTTCGGTGGCGGTTATGTGGGCCGCGAGTTGGAGGCGGGTTCTCATGAAACACTGGACGAAGTGCGGGCTGGATGTTGGAGGCGAAGCGGGCCGCGTTGCAAAGGTCTTCGTGGGCCTTGAGTTGGAAGCGAAGCGGTTCGATTGGAAGGCCCCGCTCTGGGCTCTGATTGGCGAGGGGAGACTGGACTTTGTTCGCGGGGCGGCTTTGGGTTTGAACGAAGGTTATGGTGCAGAAAGCGAATATGGTTGAAGGCGGCTTTACTTGAAGCGGGGCCTTGTGACGGGCTCGCTCTGGGACTCGGGGCGGGCCACGTAATTTGATTGCAAGGTGGATCTGAATGTTGGAGGCGTTTCCTTGGGAAGCGGGTCAGAAAGCTCAGGGTTGGAAAGTTGGACTGAAACGGAAGGATGGGAGGCGGCCCAATTCGTGTTGCTGGTGGGAGGAGTCTGACTACATGGAAGGCCAGTTAAGGTGGTTTAGTGGGCCAATATAACTTTATTGGGAACTCAAAATGACTTTTTCTTTTGTGAGAGGGAGTGACAGTGACCACAACTTGCTTTTGCAGGTCTGTCTTTTTGAAAAAGACATTGGAAGAGGCAATGTGATGTTGACGGCAATAAGCCTCTCCTTTTTCAGTTGGAGCGCCGGCGGTGCTGGTAACTCCGGTGACCGGAGTCTGAATTTTTATTTTTTGTTGCTTTGAAGATTGGCATATCTGGCCAGAATCTTCTAGGCGCGACCCTCGCATGTAGTTGGTGAAGTGAGACAGATTTCTTTCAATCCTCTGATGGGATTTTGCGGTCGGAGCCGTCAGTGGTAATTAGTAGAGAAAAAATCGATTTCTTCTCCTCCTTCAGATACCAAACAAGAAGAGTACCAAATCAGACCCCACGGTGGGCGCCAAAATGTTTAACCCGGATTAGTACCGGGGGATTAGTGTGGAACCTTGATCCGGACTCCCTCGTCTGATCTCCTCGAGAGTGGAAGAATCCTGTGGAGAGTCGGGGGCGGCCCCCGTGATCTACACTCCGACGGTCAAGTTAGAATAGGATATATGATAGAGTGTAGAGAATGTAGAGAGAGATAGGGTTTAGAGAGAGAACCATAAGTGGTAAAGTGAGGGAAGGGAGAGAAGTCCCTTTGCTTGGAGGGTCTGGCCTCCTTATATAGGAGTCGGAGGCATCCTATGGACGCCTCCCGTCGATGGACGCCTTCCGGTGAATGGACGCCTCCCGGTGTACTGGACCCTAGAATGGGCTTGGGCCCAAGGTGAGACGCTTTGTGGTGGGCTTGGGCCCATATTAGGCAGGTTAATACTAGACCCAACATACACAAATATCATATTCTCTAGTGGGAGGACATCCTCCCAACAGTAGGTGGGAGGACCATATCCTATCCGACTTTGTCCGACCAGTTCCCACATCCCAGCTCTCTCCCTTTGAGAAAAAAAAACGGAGAATAAAAAAAGTTAGAATTACTCGGAAGTTATAAATTTACAATTCCACAAAAGTTTAAGTTCCCCTCCAAAAGTGTTATGTGGAGAGTTTCAAAAATCCAAAATTCCACTTTCACTCATAATCTAGTTTAGAGTAGATTTCATCATTCTACAAAAATTTTCTGTAAGTACTAATAATTAATTAAAACATTTTGATAATTTATTTTATTTAAAAAAAACTCATATGTAAGCCGGGGCGGAGCCAGGATTGAAAGTTCGGGGGGGGGGGGGGGGGGGGAGATTTATTTAGTAAATTATCGTGAAAATCCAAAGATAAAAATAAATAATAACGACACACATTAATTAAAATAAAAAAACTCAAAATATAAATAATTTAAAGTTCTCTAGTATGTTATACTCAAAATAAATGTTTATACTGTGAGAAAAAAGTATCATGCATTTTAACATGTAATTGTTTTATACCTTGAATATGAATTTATGATTATATTATTGTTTTTAAAAATTAATTAATTACATATCCAAAAAAAATCTTTGAAAATATGAATGTAAAAGTGTAAAATTTTAAGAACTTGACTGAATTTATTTGAAATTACAGGATTTATAAGACAAAATAGAAAAATTAGAGGATTAAACTGGAAAAAAAACTGTTAAAATTATAAAAGCAATGCTAGGAACAAGGGTCAAACCCTGAACCTTGTTGCTACAGCTGCGTAGCTTCTCCGCTAGACTGAAAATCTATGTTGTTAAGAATATTTCACTCGGATTCTATATACCTGTTAGATTGAATTTATACGTAATTTTCGAAATTTCATAGGACTTTATAAGTAAGTTTCAAAATTCTTGGGGGGGGGGGGGGGGAGGGGCTGAGAGCCTACATAGCTCCGCCCCTGTATGTAAGTATGCCGTAATTAATGATGAAAACACCATTATTAGTTCAGATAGCCATAGATTCATCACATGCTTGTCATATTGAGTTGTGACATCAACTATTCAGAAGTTTTAATCATAATGAAGTGTGCATTAACTATTCATTCATCCTTAATTATACTTAATTGTGACAACTACTGTTCAATCAACTTTAGTCAGACTAAGTTGTGTCATCAAAAGTTCATTCAACTTGAACATTGGTAAAAAATGAACCATTCCGGGTTTCTATAAATAAACCCTCAAACTTGGTCTTCGAACTCATCCATCATTCAACCTTCTTTCTTAAAAAAACCATTGATCCTTCATTCTTCTCTCCAGCCACCCAAAACTATTTCGCCTTCACGGATTCCCCTGATAGAGAATCTTATGAAAGGGAAAGAGAAGTTGATGAGAGGCAAAGAGAAGCTGATGATAGGCAATGGGAGTATGAGTGTCAACTTGAGCATGAGCACATAGAGATGTTCATGATGTACGCAAACCATCCTCACCAACATCAAGCAAAGACATCTCGTGGCAGTTCATCAACACGAAAAGCAGTAAGACGTAACAAGGAAAACGGTCACAAGCATTTCATACAAGATTACTTCAACCCAAATCCAACTTACGATGCTAAGGCCTAACAAAGCGATATCGGATGCCTCCTGCCTTATTTAACCGAGTCATGAACGGTGGTGTGGATGTAAGAACATGACTCTATGTGTGTTGATTGAATGTTTTATATAATATTTGAGGTATTATTCATGAATGATTGAGTGTTGCTAGCTTTAACTCATTATTGGGTCATTTTGACCTAGGTGGAGAGAATCCTCTTGTTGTAAGAGGATTTGATAATCTGGATTCTTGGCAAATGAGGGAAAACCTCAAATATCGTATTAGTGCCATGATTCCATCATGATTGGTCGCTATTCGCCATCCGAATTAATTTTCGAGGGATTGGTTCTTGTAATCTTTGGTTGATTGGTGACTCGCCACAGATACACCGCGAATGAAATCCCAACCAGAGCTCAAGCATAAACTCTAGTCGGGTGCAATATAGGGCAAGTATGTTTTAATTGTCAAACTTGGGCCGATCCATGTACCCCTAATTCAATCGCTTAGTTTGTTATCTAGCAAACGTTTTTGGGTTTAAAACTAAGTAACCTACAAATGAAAACAAGCAAGTAAAGTAAATCGAGGTTGTCCTAATGAGAGAAGAGTTCACCCGGGTATTTCTCCCCCTAGCTAAGAATTACGACTTATTGGATCGAATGATCGTGTGTGGTGAGGGGGTTGTAAACCGTAGGGAAGTGCAACAAGTAGCCAAGCGCCACTCTCTCGGTCTCTAGGTTGAGGGAAGGAAATTTGGTCCAAGCCAACGTGACTCTCTAGACCTATTGACTAAGGGTTGGTTAGACTTCACCCTCGAATCGGAGTTCGGACGGCCACCCACAACCAAACTCTAGGTGCTAATACAAAATAAGTGATTTGCCCTGCATTAACCTAGATACGAGACAACGAATTGCCTAAGAAAACCCCACATTCAAGGCTCTTTCAAAGAAAGGAGGGGGGGAGGGGGTTCTCTCTACCTAGGTTAGAATGACAATTAGATTGATAGACTTTCACACAACACAATCATTCATGAATAATACCTCCACATTCACATTAAACACAACCACACACAAATCATTCAATCCATACAAACATTCACATAATTGTAGCTAGGGTTTACAAACACCCAAATGAATAGGTAGGCTATTCCATAGCTAGGCAAAGGAAAATAAGGAAAAGGAGAGAAAGAATCATGGAGAGATGACAAACTTCCATCCTCCTTGCTTGAATCTCCCTTGAGAGGTAAGAATCTTCACTCCTCTAGCTTAGGGCAAGCCCAATCTCCTTCCCTTTGAATGACACTTTCTCTCTCTAGAATAGGAAGAGTAAAACCTAATCTCTCACTAGAAACCCTCCTTTATTTCAAAAACTAAAACCCTAGAAAAAGCTCCCCTTTTCTTCCTTCTGTTGCAGACTTTATAGTCTTCAAAAATCAGCTCGAACACGGCCACGAACACGGTCGTGTCCTCTGCCGTGTTTAATCCCAAGTGCACTGCGTTTTGCTATTTGCAAGAAAAAACCATAACATGGCCAGTGAACATGGGCGTGTTTAGGCCGTGATCTTCAAAACTCGACGAAACGCTCCGTTTTTGCCCGACTTCACGGCCTCTTCATTGACTATCATTGTCAGAGTGACCGTGATAATCTTCAATGCCAATGATATGGTAAAAGCCTTTGGACTCATCTGCGGATACGGTCTCTGAACACGTGCGTGTTCTGGCCGTGTTCGTTGAATGGCGAGAATCTTCTAGCGCTTGAAGCGATGTCGTGTCCAAGCTGAAGGGGTTGAACACGATCTGGGAACAAAGTCGTGTCCCTGGTAGTGTTCCCTCTGTTTTCTTCATTTCTTGCCTCTATTCGTCCTGAAACACAACACCAAACTGCGACAAGCTGCGACCAAGTGCAATCGCAGTCCGGAAATGAAGTAACAGGCAAGCTCTGATAGTCAACCCGGGCTCTAGATCTACTGCCTACTCCGTGAATATCTGTTATCTAGCAAACTAAGTCGAGTGATTGTGATTTTTAACTAAAAGTAGTAAGAAAGCAGGAAATGGTTCGGTTTTCTAAAGCAAGGGAAGAGTCACTCGGGAATGAGTCCCCCTAGCTCTTTAGTTAGGTCACAGTTATAATTACCTTGGGTCGATTAACTGTTGATTAAACTGCGGAAGATCCGACAGTAGCTTGGAATCTCTTAAGCTGACCAAGCCCTCTCAGTCCAACTACCCGGCAGACGACTAGTCTTCACCGGGATAGAAAGCTGAGGCTATGAACGCAGAACTCCACTATTGTAATTGGATTCCAGTACAAAGCAGTAAATCAATTAACTCTCGTTTAATCAATCTACCACTACCGATTGATGAAGCTCTAACAACCTAATCAAATTCTATCTAGCTCAGGTTGCAGCAGAAATCAAGAAAAGATGATCAGGATTTAATTGACTCAATGAATCATGCATCAATCGATTAAATCAATCAGTATAACAATCCCAAGTCATTACAATAAAGATCCCTAACACATGGAACTAGGGTTCTTCATACCCAAGTGAGAGAAAGTTCTACTCCATAGAGAGAGAGAGAGAGAGAGGAAAACAGTAATTAGAGTAGTCATACTCATAATGATGAGGATAATCTGCTCCGGGATGATGATCTTCACTCCTGGGGATGCAATATGGGCTTCAATGGTGAGAAATCCACTCCAAATAGCTTCTAGGGTTTGTTCTTCGCACTTTCTCTCTCTAAAACTTTGTCCTTGCCACGGAATACCACCGAACCGCGCAACATGGTGGTGACAGAGGTGCTCACCTCAAAGTTATTTGCTAGAACATGAGGGTGATGAATGGGCGACCTCATGTCCGCGGCTCTGGCAGTCCAGTAATACCCCATGGTCTGCTCCTCGGGGATGACCACATCATTGTTCTGTGGGTCACCCATTTCTTCCTCCTCGGCGATTTGCAGCTGTGCTAAAGCCTCCTCCGCAGGCAGTCGCACCTTTAGAGCCCGCTTGAAGTTCCTACCGGTCTGTTCAAGCTCTTGGTCTAATGGTAGTAAATCTCCCGACTAGCTACGGGTCATGCACTACCTGCACACAAAATGCAAACACAACCCGTGAAGGCACAAAGGTGGAAGAGAGAGAATGCAGTAAAGAAAAAGCTAGAGTAACAAACTTTCACATTTCCACAATAACCTAGAAGTTCCCCGACAATGACGCCAAAAACTTGACACTCTAAAACACAACACCAAACTGCGACCAAGTGTAATCGCAGTCTGGAAATGCAGTAAGTGGCAAGCTCTATTTGTCAACCCATGGCCTAGATCGACTGCCTACTCCGTGATTATTTATTATCTAGCAAACTAAGTCGAGTAATTGTGATTTTAACTAAAAGCAGTAAGAAAGGAGGAAATTGTTCGGTTTTCTAAAGCAAGGGAAGAGTCACTCTGGAATGAGTCCCCCTAGATCCTTAGTTAGGTCACAGTTGTAATTGCTTTTGGTTGCTTTACTGTTGATTATACTGTGGAAGATCCGACAGTAGCTTGGAATCTCTTAAGCTGACCAAGCCCTCTCAGTCAAACTACCCGGCAGACAACTAGTCTTCACCGGGATAGAAAGCTGAGGCTATGAACACAGAACTCCACTACTGGAACTGAATTCCAGTACAAATTAGTAAATCGACTAACTCTCGTATAATCGATTCACTACTACCGATTGAAGAAGCTCTAACAACCTAATCAGATTCTATCTATCTCAGGTTGCAGCAGAAATCAATAAAAGATGATCAGACTTCAATTGACTCAATCAAAACACTTCAATCGATTATAATCAAACAATATCACAATCCAAACGTTGTTACAACAATGATCCCTAACACATAGAACTAAGTTTCTTCATACCCAAGTGAGAGAGGGTTCTACTCCATAGAGAGAGAGAGAGAGAGAGAGAGAGAGAAGGAAACAGCAAACAAAGCAGCCATACTCATCAAGATGGGATGAATCTGCTCTGGGATGATGATCTTCACTCCAAGGATGATTTCCAAGTTTGATTGATGAAACCCAACTCCTAAATCACTCTTAGGGGGTGTTCTTCGCACTTTCTCTCGCTAGGGCTCTATTTTTGCTCTGGAAAATCGATTCTCTCTCCTTAGGCTCGAAATTGGGTTAAAACCCAAAATTTCCCGACCACACGGCCAGGCCACACGGCCAGGCCACATGGCCGTGTGGTTTCCCAGTTTTCCCGTGTGAGTGCCAAAACGCAACGTTTCAATTAAGTGTCTCCACGAATGCTACATGGCCAGAGCTGCACGGCCGTGTAGAAAACTGGCTTGCCCATGTGAGCTCCCTGGAATTTCCACACGGCCTCAAGGGACCCAATACACGGCCAGTGTAAACTTGCCCGCGTAATGGGATTTCACACAGCCACGCCACACGGCCGTGTGGCTGCTAGGTCTGGCCGTGTGGATTCCTCAGCTTCTCGCCAAACGTCCAACTTTCGTCCAATCCGGAACTCGTTCTCAAACCTCCACTCACGTACTAGGACCTGAAATAACACAAACAAGAACAACCTAGCATGAAATCGGCCTAAGAATCGAGAAATGATGCTCAAACGGCATAAGAATGGCGGATAAAAACATGTGTATATATAAAGTCATCAAATTCCCCCACACTTAACCGTTTGCTTGTCCCCAAGCAAACCAAGTCAGATACAAGGTAAGCTCAACACATTTCAATCATACAAACTTTGAGGACAAATCATATAGGCACATACGTGAATTATACTGGCTTTTGATCATTGACATATGGACAACTCAACAGCAACCTAGACAACCACCTTAGAGGACATTCGAGTGCAGCAAAATCGGGTAAAGGAAGAGGAATCCTTTATAGCACAAGGCGGTGGAAGTATTCATAGCACAAGGTTCCACAGTTCCAAACCCAACACATTCACAGCCAATCAAACCAGTAACTTTCTTTCTACCATTTTGCATTACTCAAATTCTCTAGAGCACAAGAGCAAAGGAGGTCACAATAATGTTAGTATTTCCAAGCCAGACTGCTAAGAAACACTACTTAATGAGCATGATTTAGATTTTTGGGTAGTGGCCCTCTTTTGCTTTCATTCATTTTTTTTCTTCATTTTTTTTCCATTTCTTGAGAGAACCACCACCTCTACACATTTTTCAAACACATGCCCAATTTATAAGAATTACCTCTAACCCTCACATTATATTTAGCAGAAACAACAGAGAACATGCAACCACCACTCTGTGGAACCTTCTAAGAGATGCAAAAGGGTGATTTTCCATGGTAGACCGAAAGAAAGAAAAGTACATGGCTCAAAGGGGCTGACTAGGGGGTATGACACACCAGGACAGTCAATTTGGTCGTGGGCTAATCCTATGCATCCATCATCTCAGCTAGTGACAACGTGAATGCTACACATCATGGAAGAGGGATCTATCGCACAAGAAAGAAACGACCAGGCTCAAATCTCACATGGCTACCTATATGCTCTATCTCTCATTCTGATTCCCTGAACTAGATGCATAAACGACTTTCAAGAGCAAGTGATCAATCCAAGTCACAGTTGGTAAGCAAACAGTTGAAAAAACTGAACCCCTACACAATTCTACTGCACGTCTCAGACATCATCATAGCTTGTCCTAGTTACAATCAAGTTGCCATGCATTAATTCGAAAGCCATTTGATTCACCAATCAAATCCACAATGCCAACATGATCATGCAAACCTCAGTACTTGGAGCCCTCAAATCTCGAGATTTGGACAGCGGACTAGGCTCCGGCACACATATATAGATTCCAACCAATACAAAGCACCCCCCACACTTAAGTTCGACATTGCCCTCAATGGAGGAGCGGGAAAGATAAGGGGAACGATGTTACCGGGTGGAAAGAATGCCGGGAGACTGGAAGTGGATCAGTCAGCGGAAAACAGATGGAACGACTGAACAATTTTGCGCAAAGGGAACATAAAGAACACACTAGCACACTGTGCGTTAGGGATCAGAGTTAGCCCAGATGGACACAAAGAAGACAATTCACAAAAGAAAGAAAAAGAAAAAAAACACACGAAAGACTTAGTTCAAGCTCCGCACACACATGGAGCAAACAAGAAAAGTCCAAAACAAAAACACACTCGAAGGGGAAACGAGTACAGACTACTCGTCGTCAAGGTTGTCTAGTTCGATGTCGTCCATGAAGGCATCATCACCGGTTGGCGGGGGTTGAAGTGGAGAGTCCTCCCAGGGAGTCCTCCAGACTGGCTACTCGCCCGGTATCAGCTGGAGGAGGTGCTGCTGGACCTCCTGCATACGCCTAGACCGGCCCTGCTCCCTCTCGATGTGAGCAAGGATCACCCCCTGTTGGGCCTCCATTCGGTCGAGGCGCTCATCATATGCAGCCATTCAGGTATTATACTCGGCCTGGTGAGTCGAGTACTGCTGCTCGAACTGGAGATGATGGTCGAGGAGTTGCTGATTCTGGAGACTTAGCTACTGGAACTGGTGAGTGAAGTAGTCATGGGATGGAAAAGTGGAGCTGCCACCCTCGTACTCAAAGGTGGTCTGGCGAGGGGCGGCAACAATGTCCACATCATCGGGGTGGACATCCTTAGTGGCATCATCCTTAGGAACTGCGGGCTGATCCTCCGCAGGGAGTGGTGGAGCAGGAAACCCCTCAATCCACTTGACGCCGCTCTCGACTCGCAGTAGGTGCATCTTCGAGATCGTGTCTTTGCCGAAGACACAAGTGTCCCCCTGGTCTGTGCAATCCTGAAGTGGGATATGGAAATAGGTGGCCAGGCGGGTGATGAGGGGGGTGCAGTGGAGGGTCCCCAATTGAACATCACTCTTGTCCAGAGTCCTGGTCACCACAGAACCCAGGTGGAGATTATGGTTCTCCGTGCGGATGGACTGGATGAAGTATATGGACCGCCTGGTGAGGGTGCTGGCACTGTCCCCAGTTGGGGTGAAGGACTTTGCTAGCAAGTGGTGGAGTATACGGTTATCGAGCTGCAAGGTGCTAGCCTTCGTCCTCCCTGCATGGAAGGGAGGCTGACCGGGCTGAGCTAGCCAGGTGTACAACACCTTGAAATTAACACCTTCTGGATTAGTGAGCTCGCTGACATAGTCCTCGTCATCGTCCAGGCCGAGGTCGAGAGCGACCGCCAAATCATGGACCGGGGCTCACCGCCGAGCCTGAATTTGACGGCTTCGCCATCCGCCTAGTCGGTTGTCTCTTCGTGCCGAAAGGTCGTATAGAACTCGAGCACCAGCTCGTGGTAGACCTTCTCGCGAATAGACAACAGACGGCGCCATGTGCGGTTGGTGACAATGGCAAAGAAGTGGTCGTAACAATTCAGGTTCTCAAACTCCCTCCTGGACCAATAGTGATGCTTCCCAAAACATAGAGGGCAGGACGCACTTAAAGCGATCCTTGTGGGGGCCCCTCTTCAAATCGCGGATGAACTGATGCTTGAGGTCGGGTTTCGACATGGTCCTACAAGAAAGCAAACCCAAGTGGAGCCAAAAGAGCCATAGAAACGGTCAATCACACCCCCACACATGAACACAGAACTCCACTACTGGAATTGAATTCTAGTACAAAGTAGTAAATCGACTAACTCTCGTATAATCTATTCACTACTAACGATTGAAGAAGCTCTAACAACCTAATCAGATTCTATCTATCTCAGGTTGCATCAGAAATCAATATAAGATGATCAGGCTTCGATTGACTCAATCAAAACAATTCAATCGATTATTATCAAACAATATCACAATCCAAACGTTGTTACAACAATGATCCCTAACACATAAAACTAGGGTTCTTCATACCCAAGTGAGAGAGGGTTCTACTCCATAGAGAGAGAGAGAGAGAGAGAGAGAGAGGGAAACATCAAACAAAGCAGTCATACTCATCAAGATGGGAAGAATCTGCTTTGGGATGATGATCTTCACTCCAAGGATGATTTCCAAGGTTGATTGATGAAACCCAGCTCCAAAATCACTCTTAGGGGGTGTTCTTCGCACTTTCTCTCTCTAGGGCTCTATTTTTGCTCTGGAAAATCGATTCCCTTTCCTTAGGATCGAAATTGGGTTAATACCCATAATTTCCCGACCACACGGCCAGGCCACACGGCCGTGTGGTTTCCCAGTCTGCCCGTGTGAGTGCCAAAACACAACGTTTCAATTAAGTGTCTCCACGAATGCTACACGGCCAGAGCTGCACGGCCGTGTAGAAAACTGGCTTGCCCGTGTGAGCTCCCTGGAATTTCCACACGGCCTCAAGTGACCCAATACACGGCCAGTGTGGACTTGCCCGCGTAATGGGATTCCAAACGGCCACGCCACATGGCCGTGTGGCTGCTAGGTCTGGCCGTGTGGATTCCTCAGCTTCTCGCCAAACGTCCAACTTTCATCCAATTAACCCCGAACTCGTTCCCAAACCTCCACTCACGTACTAGGACCTAAAATAACACAAACGAGAACAACCTAGCGTGAAATCGGCCTAAGAAACGATAAATGAGGCTCAGACGGCATAAGAATGGTGGATAAAACATGTGTATATATCAAGTCATCATTGAGCGATTAGGTAGCCATCTGAGATTTGTGTCGATAGTCTTTTTAATGTGTGATAGATCCCTCTTACTATGGTGAGTAACATTCACGTTGTCATTAGCGAGTATGATGGAAGCATAGGATTAGTCCACGCCCAAAAAGTTGATTGTCCCGAGACATTTTATCCCCTAATCAACCCCTTTGAGTAGGAGCTTTTGCTACTTGAGCTTAATTGATATTTATAGAGCGACCCTTTTCTTTCTTCGTGTCTAAACTGTTGTGAGTCATCCTTGAGTCTTAGAGCTCTCGTCACTTGAGTATTGCAGGCGTGGATCTTGGGAGGGGTATGAGCGTAGGCTACGTGCAAGGGAAGGGAGATGATTTGGTGTTTAAAGGAAGAAATGAGGTTTTGGAGAAGGAAGAAGGGTTATGTACGTGTGAAGTATGGGAAAGATGAAGAATTGGGTTTGGGGAATGGAACTCGATAGAGAGAGAAGAAATGAGGAGGGGATTGCAACAAAATATTGTGATTATGCTTAATGATCTCTCCCAACAACCACTCCCTAAATATAATGAAATTCCTTTTATAACTACCCGGATTTATACCCATAATTATTCTCCCCAAATCCCTTAATCAAATCCTCTCAATATCACTAATTATCGAAAACATCCATAAATCGAGAAAAGTGCAAGAATTGAAAAATACTGAAAATAATCCTGCAACAATCTCCACCGCTTCAGAGCGACCTTACCCTCAAGGTTGCATTTCGCCGTTAGCCTTGCTCGCCTCCGCTTTCGCTTCGTCGACTTCATCCTCAAGGTTCCCACAAGTAGCATCAAATTGGCATTAGCGCAACGGTGGCCTATGGTGAACCTTTCGTCGCAGTTATAGCATTTGCCATCGCGCCGTTTCTTGTCCATCTCGGTCGGAGTTAACCGAACAAACCCTCCTTGAGTGAGTCGAGGTTTGGTCCGCCTGGTTGGCCCACCACCTCCTGTCCCGGCCGCTCCTACTCCGCCCGCCGAACTAGTTCCGCTGGTCTCGGTTACCGCGATCCCAACAGCCCCAGCGCCACCGCCGCTATTCATCATGGCTGATCCACCTTCGCCGCCGGCACCACTCCCTCCACCTCCGGATTTAAATGACCTGTCACTCGCCTTCTGCCCGACCAACTCTTCTTCCTTTCACTTTGCTATTCGAAAAGTGGTTCGAAGCGAGTCTGACTCGAACACCTTGTCTGTCGCGGCGATCTCTGCCCTCAAACCCGCAAAACAAATCCCGACTAGTGTGTCCTTTGGAATACCATAGCAAAGGTTACCCAAACGCTCAAATTCGAATTGAAACTCACTTACAGTGCCCGTCTGCTTAAGCTTGACCAACTGTTCAGAAGCCGACCCATCCGTCACGTTGAATCGTATGCCGAATTCCTCCTTGAACCGCTCCCAAGTGATCTCCTGCCCAGCTGTGGCATAAGCTCGCTCCATCCACTCCCACCATTGTTGTGCGCCCTCGTCGAGATAGAAGGCTTCCAGATGAGCCTTCTGTTTCTCCCTGGTTCCTTGGTGTCGAAACCAACGGTCAACTCGTGATAGCCACGCGCCTGCATCCTCCAATCATGAAAACCTCTCGAACTCAATTACGGGTAGTTTGGTCCGGAACATGATCTCTTCGCCACCGTTCTTGTAGTAATCTCCTTCGCCCTGGTACTTTGCGCAGCCATAGACACCGTGGCGTCGTCCAGGCTCGGTCACCTCCCATCCGTCATCACCTTCCTTTTCCACCAAATCATTTTCGTTCCTCCCATAGCCTCGACCTCCCAGGAAGCTGCCGCTGCCTCGGATGGGACCTCGCGCCTTGGGTGTGCCGAGAGCGAGGAATTTCTCGTTCCCCACTCGATTACCGCGTTGTGGCAAGAATCCCCCCACGGCTCGCTTCCCGTGCTCCTCCGCCCACTTCCCGTGCTCCTCCGCCCGCTCGTCCCGACGTAATTGAGAGAGGGATTTGAGAAGCAAAGAAGACAATCTCCCCCATTCCCTAAACTTGCATCACCTAAGTCTCCCGTTTCCAGTGAGGCGATTAAGAAGCAGCAGTAGCGGAGCGACATAAGCTACTTGTCCCTTCCTTTGTCTCCCAAGCGGCAACAGGCTCAGCCAACCCCGACAAACAGCCGGCGATACCTGTATCGGGAGCCCAATCTCAAAGCCACCATCGTCAACTACAGCGTCTTCCCCTGGCATTGAGGTGGTAAGGTTCTTGATCCCCTCTGTCACTAAGCTCGTTTTTATGCCTCAATTAACTTGACGAATGTTGTGATGATCGAGCTCCATCTGCGGCACTGTCCTAGTCAACCTCGACCATTATTTTAGTGGGGGTGGGGTACTACTGCAAAGAGGAAAATTCCAGGAGCATACAGGTCTCGACGAAATCAAATTTTAACATCGGACGAGGGAGAACCGAGCCCTGAAATTTGGAGCATGAATCAGATTGTTCAAGTGTCAATTCTAGTATAAGGACATTATCGTTAATTTGGTTACAATACACGAGAAAATTTCAAGATTCGTCCCCCATGTTTCCAGTACGAGCAGCTTAGTCCACAACGTTTTAGAAAATTGACAATGGGTCGAAAATCATATTTCTCTAGCTTATTATTATTTTTCGTTTCTGTATAACACTTATTTTCATGGTTTGATAATTTTATAGATTGGAGAATTTTTTTTGGAATGTTTAAAAATGAATTTGAGAATTTATGGAGTTATATTTTTAATTATAAAAATTAGTAGAATGGTGTTGTTAATCAATTAAAAATATAATTAATTTTGGAACTATAATTTTGGGTGTAAGTTAAAAATATAAGAACCAGAAATTGAGACATCTGTAACATAGGTTTAAAAATTAGGTAATCTTAAAATTAAATAGGAAGAAGGAGTTAATTAAGTTGTAATTTATGGATAATAATTTTGAGAGGATTTTAATTGGAAAATGAATTTTGGTAATTTACCATAATTTTAGGAGGTATATTAGAAAATTATTAAATAAATTGAGACAATTTAAGTCTTGGAAAAGGTGGGCAAAATTCTATTGAGTTATTGTTTGGGATATTTGATTATTGAGCTTTCAACCTTTCTTTTAAGCTTTTATGTTGATGTTATAGTTGAAGTATGTATGATCTCTAAAGATCAAGTTTAGAGGTATTTCACCACTAACTAAATTAGGGGAAAAGTTTAAGAGTTAGTTCATTAACGCCACTCCGTCGCACTACTGAATGTTTAAAGGAAGAGCAATCTATACTCTTAAGGATTATGGGGATGAATCAATAAAACTCCCTTGAAGTTTAAAGTTTCAAGGTGATATGTTATAAAGTATCCAAGCACATGAGTTTTTATTACTTGCTATAGAAGCTATCCAAATTAGCAAGCAAAGAGGCAAAATTTGGCTAACTGCCAAACTTATGTCATGATGCGTACTTTGGGGATTTATATCTCACAATTAGATTAGTGAAAATGCAACTGGAAGGTTAGCCATTGAAGAACAAGAGTTAAGCTACATGGTTCAAGGTTTGTTGGCCAAAGGACAAGTCCCTAAGGTCATTAGCAAGGTCGTACAAGTTTCTATGGAGTCACAGAGAAACTGCCCAAATCTGGCTAAGTATGGAACCGTGTTTGGGTACCCTATACTTTGAGAGCTTACTCGACCTGGAGGAGGAACGTCGAAGCAAAAGGGACTTGGTACGTGGAAGTACAACATTTTTATAGCAACCTAAAGGAATTGGATGATCAAGGGCATACCTCTAAAGCTTCGAATGAATGTGTGCAAGATCGTATGGAGCTACAATGGAGTCTTGCCTCACAAAGAAGTCTATTTCCTTATCAAATTAGGATTTCTACTCTTTTTCGTTTTGTGTTTGATTTCTGAGGTCCATTGTACTTAGGACGTCTTTTGTAGTTGGATAGCCTAGCTAGTTATATTTAGGGGTCGTTTGGATTAGGGAATGTGTAAATGAGGGATTTGGATTAAAATCTCTCAATTAAAAACCCAGGTATTTTAAACGTGAAATTTGATCCAAATAACATGTTTGGGAATAGATGAAGGATTTTAATTAAAAATTAAAGTTACAATTATACCCATCCCTAATCCCTAAGAAAGAATAAGAAAGGAAGAACAAAAAGAGGGGCAGAGTTTGGAAAAGAATGTGAAAAAATGAGTGATTGTGAAATAGCTGATCTCCATCAGCTATTTTAAAAACTCTCATATGAGAGATTTAGAATTTCCTCATGCCCACAATCTCTCACCTTTCCAAACGCAGAATTGTTTTAAAATCCTGCACAACGAGAGATTGTTTTAAAATCACTCATAAATCCCTCATCACATTCACTAATCCAAACGACCCCTTAAAGTCTTTTCTATTGCATTGTAAGGTAGATTATGCTGATTGAATACAAACCTTCGAGTTTTGGTTCATTGAGCTTTTGCTTCGTGAACTGGGCGAGTTGCTTAGTGGATTCTAAGTAGCTTGATTGCTTGTATCTATCAATTAGAAACATTGATCATGGCCTAGCTTTTGTATATACTTATCAAGCCTTCTTCCTTGTGAAAGATTGCATGAAAGTTCCATTCCCACATCCAAATTCCCTACCCGGTTTAGAGTCTATTCGAACCTTGAATTGAAAGCTACGTGATTCTGATCAATCCAACCCCTCTAGGGTTGCATCAAAAGGATTGTGGGGTTTCATAGATGGTTGTCAAGGATTTTTCAAGTTCAAATGTAGATATGTGAGTTGATTAATGGTTCTTGTGTACCTTTTCCAATTCTTCTCTTGTGTAGGGAACCCAACAAGCATACATGTGCAGTTCACCACCTCAACAAAAGGAAGTGATTTTGGAAGAGTAAGAACAACAACCACATCAACCACCACCTTTGGAGCACCTTAATGAAGAACAACAAAAGGGTCACCAAAGACCAAGAGTAACAATGTAGCACATAACCTATGAATTCCTAGATTCAATCCCTTTGCAGTTCACCACCAAGCTATAATGGCTCCAAGTTATTCCCCTAGGTGAGAACTAGTGCATCTTTTTGCTCAGCTTGTAATTGAGGAGACCATGCGGTCAAAGATCAACAAACTAGAGTGGTTGAAGTTACTATGTATTGAGGAGAAGATCTATAGAGTGTTGGTGTTGGAGTTTCTTAGCACACTCACCATCAAGGACTTCAGAGGTGAAGCAGACTTACATCCCAACATTGAGTTTCGAATCAAAGGAGTCCATCACCAAATCTCAATTGAGAGTTCACAAGAGCATTAGATGTCTATCCAACAGATTTTGTGGACTCCAAGAGATAGGGATTTTTCGTGCTTCAAGGGATTTTATGAAACTGAAGTCAAGGTGTCCGGAAAATGGAAATGGGACGTCAAGCTATGCAAACCAAGCGAAGTGAAGCTAGAATGGAGGTTGATCCACCAAGTGATCGCAAAATCTATAGGTGAAAAGTTCAGAAGCAAGGACAACTTGACAGCCCAAGAGGTCACCTTCCTCTATAATATGCACAACCTCCAACCCCTTCACATTGGTCTTGCCATCCTTTACACGTTGAAGCGGTATGAGAAGGATCATCACCTAGATGCATTGCATAGAGGAGCCTATATCAGTGGCATTGCTCGATATTTCAAAATCGAATTCTGGGATGTCAACTTCTAAATCGATTTTCAGACAATCCCCATCTCTTTTGACACCATGAAGTTGCACATCAAGATGCTATAACAAAGTGAGTATGATGTTTGGGGAGTCCAAGGCCTACCATTTCCCAACACCAACACTTTGGTAATGGACGGTGTGGTGCTCGGTCTCCCAATGAGAACCTTCTCGGCATGTGGCAAGAGAGAGCTAATCATGGATGGCGAGGGAAGTAAAGAAGGAAATTTCAAGAGGAAAAGCTCTGACACATCTTCCCAACCACCAACAAGTTTCTTCAAAAACTAATGGAGTCGGATCCTTTCACACTCAAACATTGATAACGGTTGTTACCAAGAACCAAAGGAAGGAGAAGGAGGTGATACAACATCTCACGACATTTCTACATGAAATCATGGAGAAGATGGAAATCCCACTGGTGGACATCACTCCTACCTTAGCTCGATCTACTTCCCTAGACCCATATGGCTCCAAAGAAGATGAAGGATCCTCTAAGAAGGATTGAGTACAAGGCAACCATGGCCTTTTCTATTTTTTCATTCTTTTCTTTTCTTTCTTTTAATTTGAATGATGTTTAAGTTAATGCATATTTGACTCACTTCTACTGTCACTCCAGGAATTGGCCAAGTGAAACCACTTCCTAAAGCGTAGTATAGCGGGTTTAGGTTTAATTACCAACCCGGGTCCTAGATTTGATGACTACTCGGTGAATTCTTGTTATCTAGCAATGAAACTTTAATGCAAGTTTAAACTAACAAACTAACAAAGCAAGTAAACTGTTGTATTCAGGTTAAGAGAGGTCACCCGGATGTGGTTCCCCCTAGACTGCACTTAAGCCGGATTGTAATTGCCAAGTTCATTTTCTATGATAGTTATACTGCGGAAGGTTCTTAAACAACCTGAAGTCTCGACTAAAGGTCTTCAGACCCTCTCAATCTGAGTCTCTAGCGGGCGACTAACCTCCACCGGAGTAAACAGATTGAGGCCTTAACAAACAAAACCTCCACTACCGGAGTAAATCTGGTACAGAATAGTGAGTTGGCTCCTCGACTAAAGTCACCAACTCCCTACCTTCAATCAAGGATGCTCTATCAACCTAGGCAGATATTCTCATTCTAGGTTAAAGTAGAAACAACAGGAATTTGATCAGGATTCATGCCATTCAATCAATCAAACCTCAATTGAATATAATCAAATCATAGAATCAGTACTTGGGTTCATACAATCAAAGCCTAACATACAAATCTAGGGTTCTCCATACCCAGATGAATGGGAGAACTACTCCATGGAGAAAGAAGCAAAAGCAGAATCAGACGCGGAATTCATACTGTGAAGGATGGATTCCTGCTCCTGGACGTTGATCGGCACTTCTCCAAACTCAAACTGACCTCCAATGGTGATGAAGATCAAGCTAGGGCACTTGGAGACTCTTGTTCGTCACTTTCTCTCTCTAGGAATCGCTCTGTCTCTCTAAAACTCGAATCCCCTTCTCTTTGGCTGAAAATCTGCTTAAAAAGGCATCAGTGGCCAAAGCACGGTCGAGGGCACGACCGTGTAATGCCTCAGCCCGCCCGTGCTTTGGCTAGGGTTAATTACACGGCCAGTGCATTGGGGGAAACACGGGCGTGTTTGATGATGGACACGGCCGTGCTTTGGTGGCCACGACCGTGCTTTGTCTAAGCCCTGCCCGTGTTTTTAGCCAATGTTTGCCAAACTCGAATTTGCTCTCGGCAGTAAAAGCACGGCCACAGAACACGGCCGTGTTCTGTTTTAGGTGTGCCCGTGTTTTGGCCCCGGCTGGACGAAATGACTTCCGAATGCCCCGAAACTCGTGCTTAGCCTTCCCTTTGATGCCTAGGACCTGAAATATGACAAAATAGCACAACCCGGCGTAAAAGAGGCCAAAATACACGACTATGCATCTCAAACGGATAAGAACTAGGGGCGCAAATATGTGCAATTACATCGTTATCAAATTCCCCCACACTTAACCGTTTGCTTGTCCCCAAGCAAACCTAACTCAAACCAATGCAACTCTCCAGACCTCTATAGCAACAAACAACCCAGATCGTAGGTAGAGGACTTCCTAGATCATTTAGCAACTTACGAGGTCAACCGACGCACAAGTCATCTCATAGCTTCTTTGGCGAGAGCACTAGTATTGAGTCGGCATCATGGCAAATAGTGAACAGAGGACAAATGAATTGTGGATGAAGAGATTCTCAAAAACAAAGGATCATGGACTCACATTTTTCAAGGTGCTCTATTTTCTTCTTGAAGGTGGTTGGAACCCCTTTTCTTTCTGTTTTGCTTGTTTTCTGTTATTTTATTTTCTTTTTTTTCAAGGGTCCCAACCTGCTCTTACCGGCCATGCCAGGAGCGGATGTCTCGAGCCTCGTGGGGGGGAAAGACATGTAAGGAGGCTGGAGGTAGTAGGTGGAAATTGGGAACGAATTCCCGTCTCCCCTTACACACTTTCGCCCTATTCGCACGGGAGACGTTATTCTAAAGCACATTTTCGAGCACCTGATAAACTCAAAACAAGAAACAAGAGTCCATGACAGGTAGAGAGTCCACAACACCACACAATTCAAGGGTCCTAAGATCACTAATTCACTCAATCAACCAACACAATATGAAGAAGAAATGAGACTTCTTAAATGCATCAACATCCTCCATAGTGCTACACTACCTCCCTAGGTTGCATATTACTATAAAGACTGTCAATTCAAAGCATACTGAGCAGGCAATTGCAAGGAACACGTACTTGGAGCCCTCAAATTTAAAAATTTGGACAGTGGACTAGGCTCCAAGCACACAAACAGATCTAATGCAGTCAAACGATAAACATCCCCCCACACTTAAGATCGACATTGCCCTCAATGGAGAAGAGGGAAGGGAAAGGGGAACGATGTTACCGGTATGCACGGACTGCAGGAGACTGGAAGCGGACCCGCCGAGTGAAGCGGACTGGGGAGGGACCAAAGAGCTCAAACACAATATGTTAGGTCTAATGTCAGCCCAATAAGACATCATCCAAAACAAAAGAAAACAAACCAAAACCAACTGGTTTACAATCCGACTCAAAACACAAGAAAGAAAATCAAACCGTGGTGGGGTTGCCTCCCCACAAGCGCTTCTTTACCGTCGTTTAGATGGACGCCCATGGTGGATACTCAGGGAGGTGCAGGAACAGGTGCCTCCAAGAGCGGATCCATGTCGCTCTTGAGGTACAGCTTCAGGTTGTGGCCATGCACCCGACGGATGCGACCACCATCATCTGTCAGCTCACCTGGCCATCCGGCAAGATGCAGGCGAGTGAGTACCCGGACGGCCAGGGTGGTTGTGGTGCAGGAGGTGGGACCAGCTCATAGTGGTCTCAACTCTTCTTCCGTGCAGGCTTAGCAACCTGCTGCTTCGGCCGCCACTCCTCCTTGAGCTTTTTGTTCGGAGGCGAGGCGGGATGGAGTGGCGGCGAAGGAATGATAGGAGGGTCCTGCAAAATGAGAGGTGCAGAGGGATACACGACAGGCTCGTGTACCTGATCAGAAATGGCATGTACAGGCGTGACAGCAATCATAGCACAGTGATCAAATTCAGTCACAGAAAAAACAGCCTGTTCATTCCCAGCACGCAGGATCAGTTTACCATCATGCACATCAATAAGTGCCTTGGCGGTGGCAAGAAATGGTCTACCCAGAATCAAAGGCACATCCACATCCTCATGTATATCAAGAATAACAAAATCAACAGGATACGTGAATGCACCGACACTGACAAGCAGATCCTCTATGATTCCCCTAGGATGCACAATGGAACGATCAGCTAGCTGAATGCTCATCCTAGTAGGGCTAAGTTCACCTAGGTCTAGCTTTTTATACAACTTATATGGCATGACATTTATGCTAGCGCCTAGGTCCGCCAAGGACTTGCCTACATGCATGCTGCCAATAGTAAGAGGGATAGTAAAACTCCCTGGATCCTTGCGCTTTTCGGGCAGCTTGTTTTGCAGGATAGCAAAACACTCCTCGCTCAGCAACACTGTCGAGAGATCCCCAAGTTTCTTCTTGTTGGTGAGGAGATCTTTCATGAACTTCGCGTACTTGGGCATCTTAGACAGTGCCTCCACAAACGGTATGCTGATGTTGAGCTGCTTCAACATTGCCATAAAGTTGGCAAACTCAGTCTCCAACTTGTCTTTGTGTAGGCGAGTGGGGAAGGTAAGATGGGGTACATGCTCCTTAACCACTGGTTGTGGCTTGGGAGCAGGGGCTTCCTTCTCCACCCGCACTTCTGCATCGTCGGCTGGAAGTGCTGAAGCAGGTAGTGGTTCCTCCTGTCTGGCCGGGACAGGATCAGCAGATATGGTCTTACCGCTCCTGGTAAAAATGGCATCCAGCTGCTGGAGCTGGTGAGGATCCCGAGGATTCGGGATAGTGGTGGCAGAGTCCCCGGTGCCCTGGTAGTGTTTTGGCGGGCCAAGATGCCCACCTGGATCTGCAGATCTTGCAAAATGGCACCCTGGTGCCGCTGACCTGCCTCTAGTGACGTGATAGCAGCCTGAGTGCTAGTCATGAATGAAGCTAGAATATTTTCCAGCTTTGTCATCCGGTCATCTGGGGCAGGGGCTGCTGCTGGCTCGACAAACTGACGCTGGGGCTGTTGGAATGGTTGCCCCTGCCTAGGATGGTAGGGCTGCTGCTGTGGGGCTGGCCCCTGTCGAGCCTGGAAGGGCTGCCTCTGCTGAAAACCACCTGCTGGTGCTGGGAAACCAGGTGGTTTAGTGGTGTTGCTGCTCCAGGCGAAGTTGGGATGCTGGCGCCACCCCTCATTATATGTGTTGCTATACGGGTCGAGGCGCCGAGCATTGGCGATGAAGTCCAACTACTCTTGGGGAGTGGTAGACTCCCTCATAGCCTGGCAGTCCTCCACTAGGTGATTGGAGCTCTCGCTCCACTGACATTGAGCTACTGGAGGTGTAGCCAAACCTCTGCCCGGAATAAGACTGTTGGGCTGCTTCAATGTCTGCACTAGCTCAGCTACCTGCTGCTCGAGCCCGGATCTGGTCTCCATGGCGTGCACACCACGGTCCCGGGACTGTCTGCCTCGACTACCCTGTCCCCAAGAATGATCTCTGGCAGCCAAAGTACTGATCATCTGGTTCAGCTCGGGTGGAGTCTTAGTAAGAATATCCCCTCCTCGGCATAGAGACTCAATCACCCTCTGGCTGTCTGGAGAGAGAGAGCACTGTAAAAGTTCCCCACTGTGAAAGCATCACCAAAGCCATGATGGGGACACTGCCAGAAATATCCCATGTACCGCTCCCATGCATCACAAAGTGACTCATCTGGCTCTTGGCAGAAGTGAGTGATCTCCCGCTGGATCTCTGTAGTCTTCGATGCCGGATAGTACCTGTGCACGAATTTGTCAGCCAGATCGTCCCAAGAGGTGATGGACAATGGGGGCTGGGTCTCCAACCACCTCTTAGCATTCCCCACCAGAGAATGGGGGAAGAGATGAAGGCGGATTGCATCATCCGGGACACCATTCAGCTTGAACCCGTTCGTCAGCTGCAGAAAACGGGAAAGATGCACCCTGGCCTCCTCATCCTTCAAGCCATGGAACTGGATATAGGATGTAATGAGCTGAATCCAGCATGGCTTGATCTCGAAGTTGTTTGCTGGAATAGGCGGGTAGAGGATGACCGGGCGGATGTCAGCAAGCCGTGGAGTGTAGTAGTACTCCAAGGTGGGACCCGGCTGCGGTGGATGATGAAACCCATGATCTTGGGGTATGGGTTTGTTCCCCAGGACCTGATTCACCGGGGGAACCTGCTGCGGATTCCCCTGGTGTGGATTGTAGTCTCCGTCCATCCCGTACTCTTCTTCAGAATCGCTACTCAGGTGGCCGTCTATGAGCTCTTCCGTAGCCAGTCTAGCTCGCTGTTGTCTCCTGAGTTGGCGACAGGTGCGATCAATCTCTGGATTCAACGGCAGTAAACCTCCCGACTGGCTACGGGTCATGCACTACCTGCACACACTCAAGCAAACAAACTCGTGAAGGCACAAGTGGGACAAAGCAAACAAAGCGAAAAGAAAAGCTAAATTAACAGAAATCACTTTTCTTCAACAACCTAGCCGTCCCCGGCAACGGCGCCAAAAACTTGACTCACTTCTACTGTCACTCCAGGAATTGGCCAAGTGAAACCACATCCTAAAGCGTAGTATAGCGGGTTTAGGTTTAATTATCAACCCGGGTCCTAGATTTGATGACTACTCGGTGAATTCTTGTTATCTAGCAATGAAACTTTAATGCAAGTTTAAACTAACAAACTAACAAAGCAAGTAAACTGTTGTATTCAGGTTAAGAGAGGTCACCCGGATATGGTTCCCCCTAGACTGCACTTAAGCCGGATTGTAATTACCAAGTTCAGTTTCTATGATAGTTATACTGCGGAAGGTTCTTAAACAGCCTGAAGTCTCGACTAAAGGTCTTCAGACCCTCTCAATCTGAGTCTCTAGCGGGCGACTAACCTCCACCGGAGTAAACAGATTGAGGCCTTAACAAACAAAACCTCCACTACCGGAGTAAATCCGGTACAGAATAGTGAGTTGTCTCCTCGACTAAAGTCACCAACTCCCTACCTTCAATCAAGGATGCTCTATCAACCTAGGCAGATATTCTCATTCTAGGTTAAAGCAGAAACAACATGAATTTGATCAGGATTCATGCCATTCAATCAATCAAACCTCAATTGAATATAATCAAATCATAGAATCAGTACTTGGGTTCATACAATCAAAGACTAACATACAAATCTAGGGTTCTCCATACCCAGATGAATGGGAGAACTACTCCATGTAGAAAGAAGCAAAAGCAGAATCAGACGCGGAATTCATACTGTGAAGGATGGATTCCTGCTCCTGGACGTTGATCGGCACTTCTCCAAGCTCAAACTGACCTCCAATGGTGATGAAGATCAAGCTAGGGCACTTGGAGACTCTTGTTCATCACTTTCTCTCTCTAGGAATCGCTCTGTCTCTCTAAAACTCGAATCCCCTTCTCTTTGGCTGAAAATCTGCTTAAAAAGGCATCGGTCGCCAAAGCACGGTCGAGGGCACGGCCGTGTAATGCCTCAGCCCGCCCGTGCTTTGGCTAGGGTTAATTACACGGCCAGTGCATTGGGGAAAACACGGGCGTGTTTGATGATGGACACGACCGTGCTTTGGTGGCCACGGCCGTGCTTTGTCTAAGCCCTGCCCGTGTTTTTAGCCAATGTTTGCCAAACTCGAATTTGCTCTCGGCAGTAAAAGCACGGCCACAGAACACGGCCGTGTTCTGTTTTAGGTGTGCCCGTGTTTTGGCCCCGGCTCGACGAAATGACTTCCGAATGCCCCGAAACTCGTGCTTAGCCTTCCCTTTGACGCCTGGGACCTGAAATATGACAAAATAGCACAACCCGGCGTAAAATAGGCTAAAATACACGACTATGCATCTCAAACGGATAAGAACTAGGGGCGCAAATATGTGCAATTACATCGTTATCAATATTTTCTAATGTTCATGATGAATGTGCCATAATTGAGTAGCGACCTCCCTATGACTGTGAATGTAAGACATTTATAGTTATACGTGGGAGTGTATGTTATTGATTGAATATGTTTTGTGAGGATTGAATGGCTTAGAGAACTTGTTTGGAACCTTTTTGATTAGCCCTATTTTTTTCAAAATTTGAGGGTTCCAAAACACCTTGTCATATGCAACCCCCTTGTCACTGTGCTTTGAATTGTTAGATGATTAGGATGGTGTGCATTATAGGAAGTAGTGTAGCACTACAAGGGTTGTTGGTGCATGAGGGGTTTTACTTCTATTTCCTCTTGAATGGTTTGATATTGTTTACTATCGAGGTTAGGACATGTGTGCGAGACTCTCTCCCCAAATTTTGGACTAAAAAAGTTTTGCAAAAATGTGCTCAATTTTGATTTTTTTTTGAAAAATGGAGTATTCTCACGTGAGAGCATGTTTGTCACGCCGGCCGGCGAGCCACTAGTTGAACCTGGTTCAACCTATACTGGTCATAAAACCTGCATAACACCACCGGTATGACCAGCATGATCGATATACGAATCTCCAAGTAAAATGATCTAATTTTAGTGAATTTAATTGATAAAAAGTAATTTATTATTTGTTTGTGCGTTAAAAAGTTAAATGTTGATGTTATTTGTTGGATTCAAATACAAATATTTAGGTATTTACGTTAAATGTCGTGTTTAAATATGAGTATTTGTAAATTATTTGTAATATTAACCGGTATAAACCGTCACAAACCGGTATGTACCACCGGTCGAACCATTCTTCTTGCTAAACCGGCAAACTGGCATAAACCGGTTTGACAACCTTGCGTGAGAGGCAACCATGCTTAGTGTTTGAATTAAGCAGTCAAAGGGCTTTTCTATTGGTCCAGGGTTCCATTTGAGGATGTCTTTTGGGATTTTATCCTCCTTACGGGACTTGTATGAGAGGAGATAGTATGCCTCTGCGCAAGTCGAGAGACCTCGATCCTCGTTTGTACCTCAAATGTGTGGCAACCCGTATGTCGTTGAGATGGAAGTGCAAGTTGGGAATTGGTGCTTGAGAGATAAGACTCACCTCCAACGCTTCACCTTTTCATATATTCCATCCTCTCAACCATTAATTTCCCCACATTAGGCTGAGATAGAGAAGTCAATATACTTTTTCTCTCAGCCACGAGGGAGAGAAGCCTTATTTGCAAAAATGCATAGTGTGGTGCCATGTTAAGCAAAGTTAAGTTGAGGCTCAAAGTTTGAGTCCTCTTTTGAAAATAAGAAAAAGCACCACCACGGAGTCCATTGCTTTTCACATGTTTTGTTGAGAGTTCCCTAGTGCATACGTGAAATATCTAGACCTCTTTAGTCGAAAAGGTCCTCAACCGAGTTTGTGTTGTCACGTAGAGATGGAAGTAACATTTTTTCGACTCTGATTGTCTTTGAAAGTAAAACCGATGACCATTGTGATTGTCTAACAAGTTGTACCGATTTGGGTAAGTTTGTTTGTAGGGATTTAGATTGGAACCAGCCCTGCATGGTATTACCCAACCTGACCCACAATCGAGTGGGTAATACCCAACCAGCAGTAGCATGGGTAAGGCATGAGTACCGTCTGGTCCCGCTCTGCTCCATTCTTGGCCCATGATATCTCAATTTCTTACAATATATATTCAAATTCCTTATATTTTGCTTTTCTTCAACTAGGTAGACTAAATTACTCATTGTATTATCAATATTTCTCAATGATAAAGTGTTTTACCTTCGTTTTATTGTAAAAAGAAAAATTTTGCATGTTTTTTTTTCCAAATAACATATAATAGTGCGAACCACTCCGCTTCATACCCACGTGGGTATTACACGCCCCGACCAGCACTTGGTGCAGGGTTGACTTGCACAGAACTACACCGCGAATTAATCCCGACTAGAGCCCAAGTTTTTAAACTCTAGTTAGGTGCAGTATAGGGCAAGTATTTAATGGTCATACCCGGGCCGATCCATGTACACGTACTTCAATCGCTTAGGTTGTTATCTAGCAAAACGGTTTTAGGTTTAAAACTAAGAAAACTACAAATAAAAACAATCAAGTCAAGTAAATCGAGGTCGTCCCAATGAGAGAAGATTCACTCGGGTGTTGCTCCCCCTAGCTAACAATTACGACCTGTTGGATCACATGGTCATGTGTGGTGAGGGGGTTGTAAACCATAGGGAAGTCTAACAAGTAGCCAAAGCTACCCTCTTAGTCTCTAGGCCGAGGAAAAGGAATACGATCCAAGCCACTAATGCGATTCTCTCAACTTATTGGCTAAGGATTGGTTAGACTTCATCCTCGAATCAGAGTTCGGACGACCACGCACAACCAAACCCTAGGTGCTAATATGAGATAGGAGGTTTGCCCTGCATTAACCTAACTAGGAGACAATGAATTTCCCAAGAAAACCCAGCATTAAAGCCTCTTTCACAGAAAAGGAAGGGGTTTGTCTCTCTACCTAGGTTAGAATGGCAATTAGATTGATAGCATTTCTACCTCCACATTCACATTAAATACAACCACATCACAAATCATTCAATTCATACAAGCATTCATATAATTGTAGCTAGGGTTCACAACATCCAAGTGAATAGGTAGGCTATTCCATAGCTAGGAAAAGGAAAACAAAAAAGACGAGAGAAAGAACCATGAAGAGATGACAATCTTCCTTCCTTTTTGCTTGAATCTCCCTTGAGAGGTAAGAATCTTCACTCCTCTAGCTTAGGGCTAGCCCAAATCTCCTTATTCCTCCTTTTAATGGCACTCTCTCTAGAATAGGAAGAGGAAACCCTAATCTCTTACTAGAAACCCCCTTTTATCCTACACACTAAAAACCTACTAAAAGCTCCCCTTTTCTCCTTCAGCTCCCTTCTCCTTTTATACCCAGATCGGGATTGGTTCACGGTCTAAGACCTCAGTTCACGGCCGCGTTGATTAGTTCACGGTCTTAGACATAAGTTCACGGCCGTAAACATCAAAATGCATCCTTGAACACAGTGAGCTGGATCCAAACACACCGCTTCACTTCTGGGGTTCACAATTTGTGATTCCAGTTCACGGTCTTAGCGACCTTGAACAACCTTGGCGTCAGTAACCTCGAAAACCCCTCTAGACACATCGCAGTTCACGGTTTGTGTTCGCAGTTCATGGTCCTGGAAACTGTGAAGTCCAATGCTGGACCGTGAACTCTAGCTGAATCCTCCTCTTTGCTCGGTCTTTGCTCATTTTCTTCGAACTTTCGACTCCGGTGTTGGTTTCACTTGTTAGACTCTGAGACACATTGAAACACAAGAAACCTAGGGTAAACCACCCCTTTTTTAGCTCAATTGCCACAAACGTCAAAGAGAAACAGGGATAAAAAGTTTACAATTAGGCCCGAATCATGGGCAAGAATGGGTATTGAGATACCCGCCCCGCACCACCCGTTCGCCATCACTATTTGCTTGGAGACAAGCAAACACCCAAGTGTGGGGCACTTGATAACATCCAAATTGATGTTATTTAGCCTCCATATTCTCGGTGTTTTCATGTCATTCTTTGGAATTCATTGTTAATGTATTGTCATTTGCGTTCCAAATCCATTCCTCAGAGCATTTCATGTTGTTTTAGGATGCATTGGACGATACTTGCATTTTAGGCACCAAACAGGGTACAATAGTGGGATTTGGAGCCAAGCAGGAAAATCATGCCAGAAGGGCCCGAGATCACAGCTGAGCAGAGGAGCCCACAAACTTCTACCAAAGATCGCAGCCTCTAGAGAAAGATCGCGCCCGTGATCTTGGAGGGATCAATCGTGAACTTGGAGAAGCATAAGCCAAGGATGGACGGAAGGGTTCGACATTAGATTCACATCCTTCTTCGTCCAAGACTGTGATAAATATCATGATAGTGACTTATGGACCGCGACTGTGAAGTTATCCCATGATCTCCCGAGCCAGCAGAGCCAAAACGCTGCCATTTCAAGATCGCGGCCTCTCCACTAAAGATCACGTCTGTGATCTTGGATCCCCTGCCCACCAACTTGTCCATGATTTAGAATTCTATAAATAAAGGATCCCTCCTTTATTGGAAAGAGAGGTTGGACACTTGGTCAATTTTTGTTTTGTGGAGGGAGTTTAGAGAGAGAAGCTGAAGGAGGAGAATAAGAAGAAGAAGAGAAGAAGAAGAAGAAATGAGCTAAGAAGGAAGAGATTCTCCCCAGGATGTCCCCATCTCTATTTTTCTACCTCATTCTTCAATGTCTTTAATTTCCCCTTTATGTGGTATTCCCTCGAGGTACTAAGGGCTTTATCCCCAAAATCTTAGTTTTAGGTTTTGTTATTTAAGATGAATTTTGCTTTATTTTATGAATGAAATGTGTTTGCCTAGTGTTTTTATTGACCTATCTATGATTATTGTGCTTTGAACTTGTCTTTCCGTATGCTATATTTGATTTCTTAGTTAGGGCTTGTTTGAAGGTGTTGTGGATTGAGCGGTTTGGCATGATTTGCATAAATGATTGATATAGGGACCTAGTTGGTGTACGAGGTGGGCCATCCCTTAAAAACTAGGACGCCCACCTGGGTGATGCTAGGGTGGTACATGCATGATCATCGACATATCGACCTAGTGTGTAGATGTGTGCAAGCCATTGAAAGGAATAAACTGTATCCCAAAATCGTGAATCTGATTGAGGTGATATTGGTTCAGTTGATTGAATTAGGAGGGGGAGGAGGGTTATTTGCATGATCATGGAGCTAGCTCCCATGTTTGTGATTCCCACACCTCATTGCCCATAAATAGGTAATTCTATCATTTTGCATGACATACCTAGTAACTAGGGCGAGGGTGGTGCCCGAAGCACCTTATTTTTCATTTCTACTTCCATTGCCAGTTATTACCAAATTGTTATCCATCGTAACCAACCCAAAACCTTATTAACAAGATAACAATCGAGTAAGAAGTATTTTAGGATATCGAGAACCCCATGTAATACTACATTGGCCAGTCACTATACTAATAATGCCATCTCGAGTTATTCTTGGCTCAAAATGGGATAGTTACTAAAGCCCTGTCCATCCAAATTATGACTAACGGACCAATTGCCAATTATTACGTCCATAATTCTAACATGCAATAATGTGTTCTCTCGTGGATGCTCTTTCTAGCTTCAAATAATCAATTAATTAAAAGCACAAGTATAAAAATATTGCTGCATACGAAAAAATCGCAAAACAATTTAACCTCGTAAAACACTGTTCATTGTATCGATTAATTAAGGCTACACTTCCATACACACAACTTTCACGTTTTTTAAAAATATAGCCATATCTATCGAAATACACAAAATAGGCAGATTTTAGAGACACGTTTTCCAAATCTACTCAGTTCAGTTAAAAACTCTAACACCGTTACAAACATTAACAGTAATATTAACAAAATAGTGATGTGGATGCCACATTATACAGGCCACATGCCCGCCAAGTATAATTAATTCTATAATAATAAAAAATCATAAATTAGTTTTTTCCTCTATCATCTCTCTCGCCGCCTCCCTCCTATCCTCGTAGACCAGCAGAACAGGTCTTTGGGATTTTGTGGGCGACGACGGATTTATGGAGGGATAATATTTATATATCAATTAAATAAACTTAGTTACGTAACTATTCACTAATGATTAAGGCACTACGTATAGCTTATGAAGAGATAATTCTATCTTATGTATCAATTAAACAAACATATTACGTATATATTCATTAATGATTAAAAAACTACGTAAAACTTATGAGAGTTTCTTACCGAATGATTTTTTGAATTGTGTTGATTTCTCTCCTTCAGCCAATCTTGTCCCACAGATGGTGTAAAGAACCCGTAATTTTCAAAATGCGCAGACGTGTCAGTCGTCAATGGCCTTCCAGGAACCACCCTGCGGTTGTGCATTCTCCTCTCTTCATATTTGTCACTCTGCTCCTTGGTAGGTAACAGAGTTGGGTTGAACACTTCCCATTAAGAACTTGAGGAAGCCGCTTTTTTTGACTTTCTTTTCTTCTTTCCTCAAAACATCCCAAGAACAAAGAATTGAAAATTCAAGTTAGCCAAATGACGAAACCAAACAGACTCGGTCGACCTATCTCTAAATAGATCAACCTATACTATGCATGCATAGACAAAACAGAACATCAATAGGTCGACCTCAACCAAACTAAGTACAAGCAAAAACCAAACATTATAGGTCGAACTGACTATCAATAGGTTGACCTGACTATCATAGGTCGACTTATTTTTCTAACCAAAAGCAAATATCAAATAGACATTGACAAAAATCAAACCTCGTCATAACTTCTGCATATATAGAACATCAATAGGTCGACCTCAACCAAACTAGGTCGACCTTTGTTTGCAAGCAGAAGCAAAAACCAAACATAATTAGTCCAATTTTCTAATATGAAGAAACCAAACATTATAGGTCGACCTAACTATCAATAGGTCGACCTATTTTTCCAAGCAGAAGCAGAACTCAACCAAATATGGAGGAATACTGCATAAATCAGCATAACTTCTGCATAAATCGAACATCAATAGGTCGACCTCAAACAAGCTAAGTCGACCTTTGTTTGCAAGCACAAGCAAAAACCATCACTTTTTAGTCCATCTTGGTAATATTAACGAAACGAAAGGAAATAGGTCGACCTCATATGAAACAAGGTCGACCTTTTCTGCAAACAGAATATGAAAATCGCCAAACCTTCTGGCATAAATCAGCGAATTTTGTAGATTTAAATCATTTTACGAGAAAGAAAACAATATCGGCTGACCATGGATGAAGAAGGTCGACTATTTTGACAAGAAAACCTTCAATTTTTTTAGGTTTTCAAGTCAAATCATAATAAATCATCGTCCGGTTGCAAACAGATCGGGTTGACCAAGGTAAGGAGGCGGTCGACCTATTCTTGCGAACAGCAAGCGAAAATTGATTTTTACAGCTTTGGGGGTTTGGTAAAACCAATCTAATCTACCATGAACAAACAGAAAACTAACCTAAATGACAGGAATATATGAGAAACACACCTTATTCTTCTTATTAGCAGCTGAGAATTAAGTTGAATGGAGGATTTGGTGCTTCTTCTAGGTTTTTTTGGTGGAAGAAGAAGAATGGAAAGGAGAGAAAAGAAGAAAGAGGTTCTGGTAGAAAATGAGTGGAGGAGGCTGCTGAATAGTGGACTAAAGGGGATAGTAGGATAGGGTTTGAGTGGATGTTGAGATAAAATCCGGTTTAGGAGGATAAGGACCCGGTCTACCACGTCCATAGAACAGTGGACCTTTTGTGGTCTGGTCGACCGTTTTTTCTAGTTAATTTGAACTACCAAATAACACATGCTTATATTATGAAGATAATTTGAAAATATATAAATGCGAAAATAAAACATACAATCGTAGTTAAAAAAAATCCCTAAAAAATAGTACAAGAAATTTATGCTCTTTTTTGGGGCTTTTTTCGGACACTTAGGGTGAAAATGACCATATTTCCCACATATCGAACACTTTCTTATGCTTTTGTCTGATGCACTTCGTGGTGACTTGAATGTTCCATTGGTCTTCCCAATTTTTGGGTCTTTCACACTTGGAAGGGGTGCTGGAGGGTTTGCAGGTGCAGTGGTATTCATTCTCTCCCTTGAGAACTCATTTGCGCATTGAGTAAGGTTATCCATCACCAAGGAGACATGATTAAAAGCAGCTTCATTACCACACACGATGTCACACAAATGCTTACACTTTAATGACAATCCCCCGTGTCTTATCAGCCGACCGACTTTCTCTGTCACAATGGCGCCACGCATAGACTTGCATCCGTCTGTGATCATTAAAGTCGGCATCTTAGAGTTCATACACTCTAGAAAAATATTCAACTACCAAATGTCGTTGGGGATTGTCTCGTTATCCAACTAGGCAAAACCATATATGATGTTACGCTAGCTGGGGGTTTATTAATCCAACCATCATAACAAATGGCCGATTGTACTTGTTGCACTTGTAGTATGCATCAAACGCCAAGAAATCCCTAAAAAATGGTAATCTACTCTAGATGTGGCGTTCGGCCAAAAGAGATTGTTTAATTCACCTTGATCATTGATTGTGTACTTGAAGAGGCTGCCTACATCAGAAGTATATTTACTTTGCAAGTAACCCAATGTTTGGTTCACATCTCCTATTAGATCATCGTCATCTTTTTCGGGATTTTGAACAGCGTTATCCAAATCATTTGGAGTATACACCAGATTCTCATATCCTCCAACTTTATTCTTCATGAAATGAACAATGTGGTGTTGTTTTATTCATGACTGTCGCATCCCTATCGCCAATGCCTCGTCTCCTTCACTCACATTCCGATGAGACCGAAGAAATTAAGTTTCTTCTTCAATGCAACAACAATGTGAGCGCTTCCTCTCGAACTTAGAAACAACCCACATTTTCGTCCTCCGATCAAAGCATACATTATCGAATGCCTTGCAAGAATGCCTTGTCATCTTACAATGTTGCTGTGTCCGACCTTCTTTATCTATATGCCTCTATGTCTAATTCCCTCTCTTGAACATACCATTTGCCTCCCAATAAATACTCCTCGACTATTCCTCTATAGATCTCTACGTCGAACGCTAAACCCTTTCGCTTTAGCATATGCATCATAAAAATTCTATGCATCTTCTAATGTTTGAAATACCATGGAAGGAATTTTTTGTTCATATTGAGTAGCTTCTTCATCATCCATAAATTCTTCTTCAACACCCTCAGTTTCCTTATAATCCTCAATCTCTTCATCATCTGTATCATATATATCATTTTCATTATCCATAGTTTCTCCTCGACACCCTCAGTTTCCTCATTAACGTTAATCTCTTCAACATCTCTATCATTTATATCATCTCTATTATCCATCCTGCAATGATCAGAATAAGAATTGTATGTCAATGTGGAAAATTAAATTTTCCAACTATATTCGAAATTAGGTCTCGTCAGGTCGCCCGTAGCAAAGATTTAGGTCGACCACACCACAAAATAACACAAATTTGGTCTACCATTGAGATGACAAGTTCGACCTAATTATAAACAGACTAAGAGCGATCGACCACATGACAATTTCGGCCAACCCCGCCACGCGAGACTCCCACAATACAGTTGACCTCTTTAAGTACAAGGTCAACCGGTATTTGATGATAAGTTAAGCACAAAAAATCTTTGGCAAGTACGGAAAACATACCTTATCAAATAAGGTCGACCACTTAGGTATAAGGTCGACCGGAGTAAGAAACGGAGTACACCAACACACGATCACAAAAACGATGATAATGTTGCAACTTCATACCAACAAATTGCATAAATTGGATTATGATGAAAGTATTAAGACCCATAGCTGACTCGTCCCAAATATATATCACAATAAAAATCACAATTAAACCCAAGTATAAACCTTAATCTGGTGCAATATAGAGCAAGTACATTTAAATATCAACTGGGACCATTTACCCCTACTTCGATTGTTTGAAACATTATCTAGCAATTGGTTTTTGGTGAAAACAACGATCTATAGCTAAAACGTTTTGAAAAGTAAATGGATTGGACACTAATTGAGAAGGTTTCACCTAATCACCCGGGTGTTACTCCCCCTAGCTAACAATAATGACTTGTCTGGATCGAATTCATAGGTGTGGGAAATGCGGTTGTAAACCATTGGGAAGTGCAACGAGTGAACAAATGCCACTCTCTTGGTCAATAGGCCAAGGGAATATGATTCAAGCAACCCAAGTAGCTCTCTTGACCTATCAACCAAGAGTTTCCTAGACTTCACCTTCGAATCGGAGTTCGGACAACCAAATTACAACAAACCTTAGGTGCTAATACGAATTAAGAAGTTTTCCCTAATTTAACCTAAGTAAGAGACAAAGATTGCCCAAGGAAATCCAAATTTTACAAGCCTATAATCAAAGGAGAATCCCCTCTACCTAGGTTAAAATAGCATAAGACATTGAAATGCACAAATACAATCAATCTTCATGAAAATGCCTCATAACTCTGTGTTTAAACACACACGCACACTAATTATTCAATCCATACAAACCTTCACATAATTGTAGCTAGGGTTTACACACACCCAAGTGAAAAGAGAAACTACTCCATGCTAGAAAAGGAGGAAAGACAAGGGAGAAGAAGGAAACCATCTTGGAGATGATAGCCTTGCTCCTTGCGGTGTGGGATCCTCTTTTGGGGAAGAAATTCCCAAAACCTTTCTTGGAGTTGAAACTCCAACCTCTTCTCTTCTTTGGTTCGTCAATCTCTCTCTCTAGAAAGCTGAAGAAGAAGAAGTTTCTCACACTAGGTCTCTCCCCCTTTTCCCTTAAGCTCGGCCCTCCTTTTATACCCAGTTCGCAATCAGTTCACGGTCCCAGTTCACGGCCGTGAACATCGTTCCTTGACCGTGATGTCAAGCAAATCCTCACCATTTCACTTAGTCTGTTCACGGTATGTAGCTTGAGTTCACAGACTTGCGACCGTGAACTGGCTGGGATCTAGTGAGGTGCATATTTTTCTTTTGGAGCTTTTGGCGCTTCATGGTCTAGGGCTTTGGTTCACGGTATTACGACCGTGAACTGGTTGGACTTCAATGAGGTGCACAATTTTCTTTTTGAACTTCAACGCTTTACGGTCTGGGCGCCCTTTTCACGGTCTATAAGATCGTGAACTCTCAACACGCGCTGTGATCCTCAACTGCTTCCACCCTTTGACTCGTTTTCGTCCCACTTTCGATTTCGGGGTCAATTTCACATGCTAGGATCTTAAACATACTAAAACAAAATGGAACCTAGTGTAAAACCATACCTCACATATTACAAATGCATCAAACGTCTAAGGAAAACGGGGATAAAATGTGTACAATTAGATCCGAATCAATAGCATACACACTGCATCATGTGCACACCACACTCGGTATCATTCCTTTTCCATTGAATGCGTAGCTCTTCGATATTGAAATCTCGAAAATTTGGTATTACTGCATTGATCATGTTCTCCGGTTTGAAAATATCATGCAGTTTGGACAACTATACACAAACAACGAATATTTTATGCTTTTAGCAGTAGACGTGACACTTAGTAGTCAGAAATTTATACGAAACACTTACATTTTCTTGCAGTGGTTTGATTTACGCTTACGACCCGCCTCACTAGTTGCTGGTAGACTATCAAGCAAACAAGCGGTTTTTTGCTTGACATCGACGAGATACAGAAACCAATGACGTGTGTTATCGTACAGAACTGGCATAAATATCTATTAAAGAAAAAGTATGTTATCAAATGAGAATACAAACAAATGCACTTTCAAAGCATAATGAGATAGGGATATTGACTAACCTTTTGTCATGCGCTAACATTAGGCATAAACACTATGCCATCATCCAACAACTTGTTACGAATTTTTTTGATCTTCATGTTACATGGTACAATATTAATAACTAGGTTATGAAAAATAAATAAAAACTACGACTCTTACCGGAAACATATTTGGCAAATACCACACATTAGGCTCTTTATTCTCATTTTTTTCAGACATTGTTAGTGCCCTTGCACACAAATCCACTATCTACAAACCAACAATCAACCACAAAATCCTAGTAAATCATAACAGAAATAGTGCATAATTCATACTAAAGTAGTAGCAATATAGTAATTACGGATGAGCAAATTTAGCTACTCTCGCTAATGACCAAACTCAAATATTGTCGTTGTACGTTTTCGTGAAAAAAGTCAATAACGACCAAACTGCAAATCAAAAAATAACATAAATGTCAATTGTGACTTGAACAGTATCGGTCGACCTGTTCACAGT
This sequence comes from Linum trigynum, assembly GCA_964030455.1. Classification (NCBI taxonomy): domain Eukaryota; kingdom Viridiplantae; phylum Streptophyta; class Magnoliopsida; order Malpighiales; family Linaceae; genus Linum; species Linum trigynum. The sequence goes on from OZ034821.1 coordinate 9,434,391, forward strand.
CGACCTATTCAGGACGACGTAGTCGACCTCATCATTTAAACGGTCGACCACATACTATTTTTTTAAAAATAATGCTTCTCTTACTTGTCCCATTTCGTGTCTCCATCCTTCTATTTAGTAACAACATCAAACAAGTCTTTTCAACTGGATTATGCAGATGTTTTATAAATCCTTCTAGGCCCTCCACTTTCATGATCTACAACTCAGAGTTAAAATTTAAGCTACATATGAAAACAAACACATTTTCCTAATTTAATAGATCAATATGTTAGGTAAACTTACTCTACTTTTCGAAAGGACTCTTAGATTCATCTTCGTCGCAATAAGCACTAAATAATCATTTTCTTACTAAATGATCATTCTGTGGAGTGGTGTAGGAGTCCCTTTCATATCGAGGTTTCTTGTACTAAGGAGAAGAACTATTGTTGGCTGCCAAACATTGTTTCACCCTGTCAATCATATAAACAAAAGCAATTAGCGCTAACGATAGTAATACTAATATCTTCACTCACATATGAATATACTTTCACCTTCAACTTTTGGTCTTTCAATAAACAGTCTATACTCTGGAGTCAATTTGCAGAGTCATTATGGTCTTCCTCCTTTTCATCAAAGTCAAATTTCTTTCTGGCACCATCTTTTCCTCCCTTCTCCATTCGCTTTGCACATATTTCTTTGATAGGACCTTCTAGCCTCTCAAAACCATCATGCATCATCCCAGTCATATCTATCAATTGAACTGACAACTGCTCCAGTGTATCACACATGGTCTTTTGATACTCATTGAATTCTTTTCGACAAACCACCATCTTCTCTTGTGTGGTTTTCAACACTTTTAAAGATAATACTTCTCTTACTTGTCCCATTTCGTGTCTCCATCCTTCTATTTAGTAACAACATCAAACAAGTCTTTTTAACTGGATTATGCATATGTTTTATAAATCCTTCTAGGCCCTCCACTTTCATGATCTACAACTCATAGTTAAAATTTAAGCTACATATGAAAACAAATACACATTCCTAATTTAATATATCAATATGTTACATAAACTTACTCTGCTTTTCGAAAGGACTCTTCGATTCATCTTCGTCGCTATCAACACTAAATAATCATTTTCTTACTAAATGATCCTTCTGTGGAGTGGTGTAGGAGTCCTTTTCATATCGAGGTTTCTTGTACTTAGAAGAAGAACTATTGTTGGCTGCCAAACGTAGTTTCACTCTGTCAATCATATAAACAAAAGAAATTAGCACTAATGATAGTAATACTAATATCTTCACTCACATATGAATATACTTTCACCTCAGCTTTTGGTCTTTCAATAAACCGTCTATACTCTGGTAGCAATTTGCAGAGTCAATTTGCAGAGTCATTATGGTCTTCCTCCTCTTCATAAAAATCAAATTTCTTTCTGGTACCATCGTTTCCTCCCTTCTCCATTCGTTTTGCACGTATTTCTTTGATATCACCTTCTAGCCTCTCAAAACCATCATGCATCATCCCAGTCATATCTATCAATCGAACTGACAACTGATCCAGAGTATCACGCATGGACTTTTGATACTCATTGAATTCTTTTCGACAAACCACCATTTTCTCTTGTGTGGCTTTCAACACTTTCATAATTTCACCATCATCGTGTTGTTGTTTCTCATCATGCGCCATCGTCTAATCAATTAAAGGAAAAATTCAAATCAAAATTCAACTCCAAATTTTACAAATGACCAACAATAGAGACGTGGTCGACCTGAAAAATTATTAGGTCGACCTTGAATACACAAGTTATTACTACCATAACCAATTAGGTCGACCTTTGCTCTTCCCAAGCCGACCTATCCAACAGAATAATACCAATTTACCAATAAAAACATGTGTAATACTACCACGATCAATTGATAGGTCGACCAGACAGATTAATAGGTTGACTAGACACATTGACAGGCCGACCTTTTAAGCACAACAGAGTCTTACAAGCAAAGCCAAAGTCAACATTCTAGATAAACAAACAAAACAAACACAAACGGTCGACCATGACAAGAATTAGGTCGACCTGTTGGGTTTGATCGAGTGTTGTGCCCTAAATTCAAGTTCTCGCAATTGTCAAACAGAGGCCGACCGGATTAAAAGAAAGGTCGACCGAAATGTTCTTGTGCATGCAATCAAAACATCAAATTAAATGGAGCAAATTACGAAATAGAAAAGACTATGACAATAAGTAAAGTTGGTCGACCTCGCCTTTCAAGTGGTCGACCTCTTCAAACACGTATAGGAGCAACCACAAAGGATCTTTTTCTTCGCCAAAAATCTTACCCTCCAAGATGAAAGCAAAGCAAGTCAAATTACAAATTAAACGAAGGAAATAAAACATAGAGCAAGGAAAACATCGTTACCTATATTCGGTCTACTTGAACTTGTAGTTTGTCGACCGTCTTGACGGCGAACAGGAAGAACAATAACATACTTCTTCACCAAAACTCTAACCGTACAAAAAAAAAACAAATTCAGAGTTTCGATGGCGATGAAGGTGACATATATTCATATTTATAGATATTTAGGCCAAGATTAGAGTGAATTAAGTGGTAGACAAGTTAGGGTTACCTTTCTGGGTGTTGGAATCTTTATCCAATACAGATACGGTGTGCACGCGGTCGACCGTTTCTACTATTTTCCACAATAATTCCGACTTTGATATTGATCAGTTAATGAAACAAAGGTAGACCTTTTCATTTATGCGGTCGACCTTTTGATAGCAAAATGGTTGGCCTTTGAGATAATGGGGTCAAACTTTTATATTGTTCGCTTGCCAAAGAGGTCGAACGTTTTCTGTAAAAGGTCAACCGCGTTGATGAGCATTACAAAACTTAAACAACAGATAATGTCGACCATTTAAATTTTTGTTCGACCGAAAAGTGCAAGTTACGGTGACTTACAAATCACAATAGCAAAGTCCTAAAACTCGAAATTCTTACAAATAATGCACATGTCATTTCTAATAACGTAGTGAACCACTCACTACAGTCAAATACTTCCCTCAATCATTCCACTCACTCGCTGTAATCTTTGTATGGCTAGCAGCCAAAATCAACCCTTCTCTTACCGTTTGCAGCATATTTTTGTATTGTAAAAAATAAGCTTTTGGAGAAGGATATATGATTATACCGGTTGAAATCATCAATACAAGAAAGTGGACAATCTAATTCTTTTAAACCATGCACCGATAAATTTTTAGAGGAATCAATTTCTTATCATGTTAGGTGACAAGAACACCTAATTCATGCATTTTTTCATTTATTCACGCCATATTTGTGTTATCCACGCCATATTGATGTTATTCACGCAATCAATATTGTTTACTCACGCAACCTCGTGTTTATTCATACATATTGTTATTTACTTATGCTATTGTAAAATTAAATTTAGTCATGTTATTTAGTCATGCTATGGTCGACCAGATAAATTAATAGGTTGACTAGACAAATTGACAGGCCGACCTTTTAAGCACAATAGAGTCTTACAAGGAAAGCCAAAGTCGACATTCTGGATAAACAAACAAAACAAACACAAACGGTCGACCATGACAAGAATTAGGTCGACCTATTGGGTTTGATCGAGTTTTGTGCCCTAAATTCAAGTTCTCGCAATTATCAAACAGAGGCCGACCGGATTAAAAGAAAGGTCGACCGAAATGTTCTTGTGCACGCAATCAAAACATCAAATTAAATGGAGCAAATTACAAAATAGAAACGACGACGGCAATAGCTAAAGTCGGTCGACCTCGCCTTTCAAGTGGTCGACCTCATCAAACACGTATAGAAGCAACCACAAAGGATCTTTTTCTTTGCCAAAAATCTTACCCTCCAAAATGAAAGCAAAGCAAATCAAATTTCAAATTAAACGAAGGAAATAAAACACAGAGCAAGGAAAACATCTTTACCTATATTCGGTCGACCTTGACGACGAACAGGAAGAACAACAACAGACTTCTTCACCAAAACTCTAAGCGTAAAAAAAAAAACAAATTCAGAGTTTCGGTGGCAGTGAAGGTGGCATATATTTGTATTTATAGATATTTAGGCCGAGATTAGAGCGAATTAAGTGGTAGACAAGTTAGGGTTACCTTTCTGGGTGTTGGAATCCTTATCCAATACGGATACGGTGTGCACGCGGTCGACTATTTCTAGTATTTTCCTCAATAATTCCGATTTTGATATCGATTAGTTAATGAAAGAAAGGTCGACCTTTTCATAGCAAAATGGTCGGCCTTCGAGATAATGGGGTCGAACTTTTATATTGTTCGCTTGCCAAAGAGGTCGAACGTTTTCTGTAAAAGGTCAACCGCATTGTTGAGCATTACAAAACTGAAACAACAGAGAATATCGACTATTTTTATTTTCGGTCGACCGAAAATTGTAAGTTACGGTTACTTACAAGTCACAATAGCAAAGTCCTAAACCTCGAAATTCTTACAAATAATGCACATGTCATTTCTAATAAAGTAGTGAATTACTCACTACAATCAAATACTTTCCTCAATCATTCCACTCAGTCACTATAATCTTTATATGACTAGCAGTCAAAAGCAATACCCTTATCTTACAGTTTGCAGCTCATTTTTGTATTGTAAGAAACAATTTTTTGGAGAAGGATATATGATTATACTGGTTGAAATCATCAATACAAGAAAGTGGACAATCTAATTCTTTTAAACCATATATGCACCGATAAATATTTAGAGAAGGGGGAAAGACCACAACATACTATCACCATTATTTGATCAATTATTAACTATAGTGATCAACCGAAAACGTATGGATAAAAATGAGATAACACTCCGATTAGTATACAGGTATCCAGTGGTTTAGTAGACCCCGTTGTCGCTCAAGCGGCGCGTGAGGCTGAGGTTCCCGAATTATAAAAAAAATGTAACGCCTCCTTAATTTGATATATTTTCATATAAAGTTACAGTTCATTAAACTTACAGTGTTTTTTGCCAATGCCACACAACCACACATCTCTGTCACCACCACCGATGGCAGAGTTTCCTCCAACACAATAGTGCCAGTGCCACCTGCAAAGGCTGGTGGGACTTTTCCTCATCGTGAATTAAAGTGTGACACGATAATATATATTCGCTTGTTCATCCATAAGAGGACAAGCGTGGTCCGTCGTATGCGCGACATTGATAGTACTCCATACCATTCACTTCCTTCCACCAATCCATCACCAAGTCTCCGCCTTCCATATCTCTTATCCGAACCCCAAACCACAGTTTTTAAGGCCGCGCTGCCGGAAAGGACTCAACTAGTACTAATTCATTCATAAAAAAAATGGCAGAGCAACCGCAACAGCTGGTGTTCATCCCATTCCCTAGCGTTGGCCACCTCGTGTCCATGGTGGAGCTCGCCAAGCTTCTTGTCCACCGCCACACCACCCTCGTCGTCTCCATCCCCGTCATCACCTCCCTCTCCACCGCCGCCGCCGTCACCCGCTACACCGACTCACTCGCTGCCCCCGACTCCGATTTGAACCCCCGTGTCAAGCTACTCCACCTCGCTAACGACGACGACGACCCATCAGCTCCAGCCGGCAGCGTTCTCGCTCTCATCCAATCTCAAAAGCCCCGAGTCACAGAAGCCGTCTCCGCCGAGCTCACTCGTTCCGGGGGTCGACTCGCCGGCTTCGTCCACGACATGTTCTGCACCTCCATGTTGGACGTGGCGGAGGGATTCGGCGTCCCTTCTTACATCTACTTCACCTCCGGCGCCGCTTTCCTCGGCTTTATTCTCCGTGCCCAGGAGTTGCACGACCAGGAAGGAGTTGACCTCACCGAGTCCAAGGAATTGGCTGAGTTGGCCATCCCGACTTTGAAACACCATCTTCCACGTAAGGTCATCCCTTCCAGCTTTCTCAACAAGGAATGGGCGTCTGTGGTACACACGATGGCAAGAGATTTTAGGAAGACCAAGGGTATTCTTGTCAACACCGTGAAGGAGCTGGAGTCATACGCCGTCGACTCTCTCTCGTCGGGAAAAAACAACACCCCCAAGGTGTATCCGTTGGGACCCATTCTGAATCTGAAGGCCGAGGAGAATTCGGATGGGTCGATACTTCAGTGGTTGGACCAACAACCCGAATACTCGGTCGTGTTCCTCTGCTTCGGGAGCATGGGAGCCTTCAACGCGGAGCAGGTGAAAGAGATCGCATGCGCGCTGGAGGGAAGCGGGCATAGATTCCTGTGGTCTCTGCGCCGACCAGTACAAGGAGCGTGGGCCAGCCCAACGGAGTACGAGAATGTTAGTGAAGTTCTGCCGGAGGGATTCCTTGATCGGATTCGAGAGGTGGGAAGGGTGACGGGATGGGCCCCACAGGCGGCCGTCCTAGCTCACAGATCCGTTGGAGGGTTCGTATCTCACTGTGGCTGGAACTCCACACTGGAGAGCCTGTGGTTTGGGGTACCCATGGCCACGTGGCCAATGTATGCAGAACAACAATTCAACGCCTTCCTGCTGGTGGAGGAGCTTCGGGTAGCCACGGAGGTTAGGATGGATTATCGGACTGAGAGTGGGGAGATCGTGTCGGCGGAGGAAATCGAGAGAGGAATCAGGAGCTTGATGGAGGAGGATTGCTCGAGGAAGACGAGAATGAAGGAATTTAGTGATCAGGCCAAGGGTGCATTGATGGATGGCGGATCGTCTTCTTGTTCAATCACTGAATTTTTTAGAGACGTGATGAGTGCTGGCGATGTATGATTTTTTACTAGAATAAATATTGTTCAAAGCTCTATTCCATTGTAGATATCTCATTAATAATCAAATGAAAGTCTATGACAACGAAGTTACAAACAATAATAATGAATCAATATAGTGTGTTAATAATTACAAAACACCAAATTTCATTTATTTACAACTCATAAATAATAACACGAAATTTGTTAATAACCAATCTCAAAATGTAAAAGTTACGACCATAATTAACAAAAAAAAAAATACATGATCAAATAGAAATAATGCGTACCTTAACACGAAATTCGTTACTAACAAAATAGACATAACACACAGATCTGGGGTTCTACATACCCAAGTGATGAAGAAATGGACTACTTAATAAATCATGACAAGAAAGCTATAGATGAAGTAGATCTGCTCATGTAGATGATCCAAATATACTTTCTTCTTGTTGATCGACGCTCCAAATGGTCTGATCTGTGCTCCAAGGGTGGAAGGATGCTCAAATTCAGCTTTTAGAGGTATTTCTCTGTCACTTTCTCTAGAATGTTCCATCTAGACCTGGATATGGAAATGTGTATTTATATTATTCCCAAAACTCGGCCGAGTTTGGTGACCGAATTTCTTGATCCAGGACGAGTTTTGTGGAAACTCAGCCACTTTCATGGTAAAATTCGGTCTAGCCCTAAGGAAAACGTGACCGAGTTTTTTTGCTTGTCAGTGGAAACTCAGTCTCATGCTTTCAAAAATCGACCGAGTTTTTATTCTTCACCAGCCCGAGTTTTGTGGAAACTCGTACATCTTCAGGGTAAAACTCGATTTGGACCTTGGAAAAACTCGACCGAGTTTTTGTCCTCGATAGTGGAAACTCGGTCGAGTTTTTGTCCCCAGTAGTGGAAACTTGGCCGAGTTTCTTTCTTGGATCCAGACTCGGCCAAGTTTGTCTGGCCTTAGTCGAGTTTCATCTTTCAAGTCTCCAAACAACCTCTAAATGACCTGAAACTTGCGCCAAAGCTTCTCTATGCTTGCTAGGACCTGAAATGTGTTAAATGAACACAACCTAGCGTAAAATAGGCTTCAGAAGCAAGAATTCATGCTCAAATGACTAATAAATGAGGGAATAAAGATGTGTAATTATGGTGTTACCCTTGCCTGCTCGGATCCGATCTTTTGCACCTTTAGTGATGTTCGTAATTTGCTCCTCTAGTTGGCTTCTCTCTAGTTGCCTCCTCTACGACCAGTTGCTCTCTCAATCCTCCTCCACGAACTTGTGGAATTTTCTTAGGTGTTCATCTCAAAATACTTGTGGAATTTGTTTGTACTTTTACCCTTCAACATCCTTAAAAACTATGGTAGCTCGTACTACTTCCAACCCTTAAACATCAACTCTTTAAAATGTGGGAGTTTATGTTAATCGCCACCCACAAATTCTAAAATGTTTGATCGACATTGGGATCTCCTCACTAGCTAGTCCTGCCGCCTAGCTAATTTATGTATGAGGGTCAACCTAGGTCTAACCTTTGTGAGAGTCTTATTAATTCATTCCCACAATTCTTTAACCTTTAAAATTCATGGGAGTCTTATTGATTCATCTCCATGATCCTTAAGAGCAATCTGTGCTCTTCCTTTAAACTTTTCCTATGGCAGGAGACTAACATTAGAGAACTACCTTTCAAACTTTTTCACCCAAATTTAGTTAGTGGTGAAAAGAAAAGACAATGACATCAACTTGGAGTTGCAGTGAGGACAAAGATGATGAAATTGAAGATCACTCTCGAAGGAAGGAACCATGTCTAATGGCCACGGATGATTTATCATATCATGAAGGAACTGTCACTACATTCCATGCCAAGCTTAATGATGTAACAATTTTAGAGTTTAGTGACTCAGACTATTATAGCAAAGATGATATTTTCGCTAATACTATCAAAAGCATGCAACTTCAATTTGGTTCTGTCAAAATCAAATACACGAAGCTGAAGGAATAACATACTAAGAAAAATGCATAAATCTATTTAGGCAGTTAATCGAACTAGAGCATACTAATAACCAATTACTTGAAAAGATCTAGGAAAGTGAAAGAAAAATGCTATTGTAATGGAAAAAGACACATTTGAATGTTGTAACTCTCCGAACATTAGTAAGGGAAATAAAAAAAATGGAATGTTTTTACTGTCATAAAGGAGGTCACCAAATTATGTATGGCAGAAAACGTTTCAACTCCGAAAGAAGAAAATACCAGTTGGATGGTAGTTATCCACATATCAATGGTAAGGCTGAACTTCCAAAGAAAAATATACCAAAAAAATTTTGGGTACGAAAACAAAAATAAATGTTAATGCCGCAGGATTGCCTTCACGTGAGCATGAAGGAAAATCAATGGATACTCGACAGTGGGTGCTCACACCACATGACTGGAAACAAAAATCTATTTACGCAATTCTAAAAAGGTAAGGAAGGTAAGGTTTTCTTTTGAGACAATAATTCTGCAGATATTCTAGGCAGAGGTACAGTAGGGACTGATCCTAGCATTACAAATGTGTTTTTAGTAAAAAATCTAAAACATAATCTCATCTCAGTGAATCAAATTTGCAACAAGGGGTATAGAATATCTTTTGAGTTCGATGTCTGCTACATTGAAAACTGTGTATCTAGAGAAATTATTCTAAGCGAAATAAGATTAGGCAAGGTGTATGTTTTGGAGCTAGAAAAAGATAACATTTCTAAAGAACTGTGTCTGGTGTCTCTCATCGAGATGAGCAATTTAGTCAGTTAGGATTTAGTAAGAGGTTTGCCTAAACTGAGCAGTTCTAAAGACTTTTTCTGTGAAGCTTGTGTTAAAGGTAAGCAAACTTGTACCTCTTTTAAAAGCAAGCAAATTCTTTTCACTTCTAAACCTCTTGAACTTCTCCACTTATATCTGTTTGGACCAACGAACGTGGTTAGCTATGGCGGAAAATCTTATGCTTTTGTTATAATTGACCATTTTTCTCGATTCACCCGGGTATTATTCTTGGCTAAAAAGGATGAAGCTTTTGAAAAATTCCAAATTTTAGTAAATATGATTGAAATGAGAAACAAACCAAAATTATTGAAATAAGAAGTGATCATGGAGGTGAATTCATCTCAGATCAGTTTGGTACTTTCTGCCATCATAGAGGTATTTAGGGGTGTTCAAACATATTGGTTACCGTGGTAACCATATTAACAGGTAGCATTCAGTTAATTTGGTTTGGTTAATTTGGATAATTGGTCTGGTTTGGTTAAACAATTTAGCTTATTTGGTTTAGGTGGTTTGGTTTCAACACTGCTAACCAATGAAACCAATTAACCAATAAATGATACACCTAATATACAAAATTATTTATACTTCCATGCAACCAACCAAACCAAACTTTCGTGATTCCCTATTTTATTTTCATGTGCACAACAAACCAAAGCATTATAGGTCAAAAATTAAATGAGTCTGCCTATTTACTAAATCAAAAATTTTGGACAATTACTAGACTTTAGGATTACATAGAATACCATGACAGCTGCCTCAAACTAGGGGTGGGCATCCGGTTCGGTAAACCCAAACCGAAACCGATATTGTTGTTTGGTTCGGAATTCGAAAGTGGAAACTAGTTACTTCGGAAACCAGGATGCTCTCAACCGAAACCGGAATTCCGAATTCCGAATTGAAAATCGAAATATAACCCACACCCTAACTAAACCCATCCAATACCACTCTCCAGCCCACTGAAACCCAGCCCACACAGAAACCCAACCCACAGCCAACCTCATCCTCTCCAAACCCTAGCCTCACATCACAGCGGTCGCCACCCATCCTCTCAAAATAGCGGCCGCCACCGCCTAGCTGTCCGCCATCAGATCGGCCATCGCTCCGCCACGGATCGGCCTTCGCTCCGCCATGCAGACACCACGACGGAAGAGGAGAATAGCTCCCTGACATGCAAACTCTATTCCACACCTGATTGATTCGACCTGGACGCGGAGCAAAAAGTGGTTAGTAGAGGCGGAGGGGAAGGTCGAAAATCGAGGGAGAGAGCGGAGAGGCAAGAGGCGGAGAGAGGGATTGATGGCGAAGTGGTGAACGTCTTCTGTGGATTCTTCAGAGAGAGCGAGAGGCAGAGAAGATGAGGGAGATAGTGTTAGCGGCGGGAGACAGGCGGAGAGAGGGGTAGAGACGGAGAGGGAAGTCGGAACTCGAGGTGTGGTCGGAGAGAGTTTCCTCCGAGAGAGGAGAGACAGAGAGGAGAGAGAGAGTTTATGAAGAAGAAGTTGTTTGAGAAAGAGAGGGTGGAAGTGGGGGCGGCAGAGGTATATGTTGAAGTTTTCGATTTATGGCAATAAAACCGATCCGAACCGAGATATATTCGATCAAACCAAACCAAAATATATTTCGGTTCGAATTCGGTTGGGGTGTGGGAAGCTTCGGAAGTCGGTATTACCATTTCGGTTCGGTTCAAACTGAACCGACCGAATGCACACCCCTACCTCAAACTATGTATAGCTTAAGTGCTTGTAGGAGAGCTTTAACTTCCTGATGAGTAGTATTGGTATGTATTTAATATTTATGTTAAGGGTTTGTTGTAAGCTAACTATATTAGGTGGAGAGATGATGAATGATGTATTAACTCGAATGATGATGATAATCATGGATGGTTAGTCTTATTATTATTTCTTATATATAATGATAGTTTATGATTGTAATAACATATGGTTATTTTTTATTCAATAACAGGATAATTGTTTTCATGTAACGTTATGTTATTTGCTTAATCCGATTATCCGAATAACCAAACCAATTAAACTTTGGTTCGGTTAATTTGGTTTTCGTGTTAATTTGGACGGTTTGGTTAAGACATTTTATTCCATGGTTGATGAAATTTAGGCTTAATTGGTTTGGTTATTACCCCGGTAACCATTTGAACATCCCTAGAGGTATTCATCACAATTTCTCTACTCCTAGAACTCCTCATCAAAATGGAGTAGCGGAGTGAAAAACTCGTACTCTTATTGGTATTGCTCGTACCATGCTCAACGACTATAGCCTACCTAAATATTTTTGGGCTGAAGCTATTAATACAACTTGTTATGTTATTAATAGAGCTGTTATCAAATATGGCCTGAAGAAAATTCCATATGAAATTCGGAAAGGTAGGAAGCCAAACTTAGGAGATCTTCCTCGCAGTCAAAATGCATTGTGGTAGTGATTCGACTGGGGAAAGTCTCTGTTTCTCCTCGGCTCTTTCTTCGCGAAGTTCGGGCCCTGAGCCCTCCAATTCGCGGTAGCGATCTTCACCTTGTCTTTGCGGTACAGAATCTCAGTCATAATCTTTACTTCTAGGCCACGAGCTTCAGTCTTCTGCCCCCTGCTACACTTATGACCTTATTTTGTACCTAATTCGCATATATCGTCTAACACACCCTAAAATCACATCGAATTCAAATAGGAACGGAATAGTGATGCAATTGACGGTGTTTAAGCATTTATGCACATGAATTGGCACAAAACAAACCTCAATATGAAATGTAAATAACACCAGTTTAGGTGTTATCGGATAATTTAAGGTGATTTATAGTAGAGGGGCATGTTTGAAGAAAAGGCAGAGTAGAGAAACAGAATATTCATATTGTTTAACATATGACTGGTTGGTACACTTTATTGTCCAATTTTTTCTTTTCTTTTTTATAAAAGATAATCATATATATTGATTCGAACAATAGATCATTACATCCTAGAATTTACCCAGACCAGAAAATAAAGAAAATGACACATAGTCTGGTACAATGAAAATGGATTTCTACTCCGACCTACAAATCGCAAATTAAGCCTAGTGTGAGTAGCGAGATAGCACAAGACCTCCTCGAGGATGACCCCCATCCGATCACCTAGGGTATCTACCTGATTTATTTTATCAATGATCACTTTGGCATCTCCTTCAAACCTCGTCTCAGTAATCATGTTCTCTAGACACCAGAGAATAGCCTCCCACAAAACCAGTAGCTCGACAACCATATGATCATCAATATAAGCAAACTGCACCCCTTTCGCCAAGAGGACCCTCCCTCCTTGGTTCATGATAATCATACCCTTTGTCATTGACTCACTCTTAGTTGCCTCATCCCACATAAGTGAATTACGGTGACCACTTCTAAGGACCTTGTTTTATGGATAGATGATCACAGAATATGGTCAACTGGCAAACTAATCCACTCCTGGTACTGCTAGTGAAATTGTCGCATTAAAGCTAGGATCCAAAATTGTTTGCCCTCAAAGACAACCCAATGTGACCTCCAGATCCTCCAAAGGACGCAAAAAACCGCCATAAACAGTTGGGGTTGATGTATCAATAGCATCAACTTTTTATGGAAGAGCGGAAAAGTGTGACGAGGCAAACCTTGGCCAAGATATTCGTGGCCCGAATGGTCCCATAAAAAAATTTCATTACTATTTCATTTCTAGTCGTTTAGCATATGTGTAGAATTTCTTTTTGCCTTTCAAATTTCTCAAGAAATCTTTGGTGAAAGAATACCACAACAAGTACACCTTCTCCTTCCCTTCCATCGAGTCCGTCTCCCTGGCAAAACTGTCAGAACTATGGATCTAGGTGTGTGATTTAGGGATTGCAACAGATTAGGGATTGGGGATTTAGATGAGGGAGAATTGGGAATTGGATGAGAGAGAAGGCAGAGTGGGGTTCCCGGGGAGGGAAGGCGCCGACGGTGATGAGAGGAAAGAGGAGGTCGGCCAAGGTGAGGTTGAGAGAGAGAGAGTTGGGGAACAATTCTGTGTTATTGCTTGCCCTTGCCCTTGACCTAACATAACATGATATATATATATATATATATATCGACTAATTCCTGTTTGCTACCCGAATAATTAACCTAACCGAATAAACCCCCATAATTCCCGCCCTAGCACAAATCTGAATAATACGCAAATAACAATAAACCTCCAATAATTATGTTTCTCACAATCCATCCCCCTTGAAACCCACCTTGCACTCAAGGTGGGCCATCTTTCTTGTCCTCCTCCTTCATCTCGCCCCCTTCCGCTCCCAACTCCAAATCCTCGCCCTCGTCTTCCCAATTCCTGACCAGCAGCATTAAATGTCCCTTGGCGCATTGGTGTCCAACGGTATAACTCTCGTCGCAATTGAAATAGCGGTTGTCCCTGCATTTCTGATCCATTTCCACCTGGGTCAACCTCACGAACCCGCGTGGTGGCGCCCTGGCCGGAAATCGATCTCCTGAAACAGTCCCAGCAGCCGACGGTGAAGGTGACACCGCCCCAGCCCCAGTGCCACTATTCGCTCCTCCGCTGGCCTTCTGTATCCTTCCCACGGATGACCTCCAACTGGCTAGCTCCTCCTCCTTGCGACCTGCAAGTCTAAAAGCCACTCGAAGAGAATCAGGTTCAAAGACCTTGACCGTTGTGGCCAATTCTGGTGGTAGTCCTGCCATGCACAGCCTCACCAATGTCTCCTCAGTCATCTCCTTGCATTGATTACCGAGCTTCAGGAACTCAGCCCGGTATTCGACCACGGACCCTGTCTGCTTCAGCTTGGCCAGCTGCTCTGGTGCTCATCCCTCCGCTCTTCCGAACTGGTAACGGAGCTCCTCCTGAAACCTGGGCCACGAGATGTCTGCGCCTGCTTCCGCGTACGCCCGCTCAGTCCATTCCCACCATTGGAAGGCATCCCCTTCCAAATAGAAGGACGTCAGATGCACCTTTCTTTCTTCCATGATTAGGTGGTTCTTAAACCACCGCTCCGCTGCATATAGCCACAATCCAACATCGCCCGTTCCATCAAATTTTGGAAATTCAATAATCGGAGGTTTAGCTCTGAACAACAGCTCATCATCATAGTCATACAGGTTGTTGTACCCATACCTGCCACCGTCCAATGGTTTTGATGGGCGACCCGGCCCATAATGCCGATAGTCGGGATTCGCATTCCGCATCCCCGAGTAGGCCTAGTCGGCCATCTTCCACGGATAGTCTTCCTCGCGCCCAGGCTTGGTTCCAGAGCCATGTCCCACTACCATTTTGCGCCCCTACGCCCTTGATCCGCTCACGGAGTTCCCTATGGAGGATAGCCCGACTCGGGACCTAATCGATCGCGCCCGGACCCGCCCCCGGCTCCACTCCAGCAGCTGCCCCGTGGGAATCGTCCCAGTTCGGGTCGGTTCGGCCCAGTTCGACCCGGTTCAGGTCGCCCAATCTCGGTCCAACCGTCCTCGGTTCGCTGGTGCTGGTCCGGCCGGCTATTGGCCCGACTGGTCGCCCAGTCTGATCCACCCTAGGGTCAGCCACCCAGTTCTGGCCAGGCCCGTCGGCCCCAGGGTCTGCCCACCATCCTTCTTGGTCCGCGAAGCTCAGCTCTTCATCTTTCGGTCCCAACCCATCGAACTCGACAACCTTCTTCTTCCCGCGGGCTTCAGCGATCTCCTGGGCCGTCGGAACAGGCAGCAGACCCAACCCACTAAACACCGGCGCGACCCACTCCTCTCCGCCGTCGCCCGCTTCCCCGACCGACCTCGGCCCCGTGGCCTGGACTTCCCTACTCACCGCGGGCCCTGGCGGATTAGCGATCGCCGACCCGGCCACGCCGCCCATTGCGCTCCCCTTCTGCGCCGCGACCTCCTTGCCGGCAGCAGCCCCCGACGGCTTGTACCCCGCCGCTGCAAAGGGCCCGCTCGCGCCGCCTTTCGCGCCTCCCCCCTACGTCGCGACCTCTCGGCCGGCAGCAGCCCCCGGCGGCTTGGACACAATCGTCGCAGAGGCCCTGCTCGCCGCGCTTCCTTCAGCCGTGCCTGCCCCCTTCTCCGAGATCGGCTGATCCTCCGGCGCCAGCTCTTTGTTCTTCAGGACGCCGATCAGCACCTCCCTCACGGTCTCTGCGTGGGCTCGGCACAGATTCTACGTCACTGACTTGCCCATCCCCTCAATCGATATGGCGATTTGGCCTCCCAACGCCTCCATGGCCCCGATCGAGTCCCGCAAGGCGGCAGCTGCCCTTTCCGTGGACTCTGTTAGGCTTTCCAGCGTCGTGACGATCACGTCATACTTGTTCGTTGTTATGTCCTTCACGGTCTCGATCTCCTTGCCCTGATTCTGCTATTGCGGCTTGTCTGTGTTCGACATCTTCAATTTCTGAGGTTTTCAATAAATCAGCACACCAGCCAAGCTTTGATACCACTGTCAGAACTATGGATCTAGGTGTGTGATTTAGGGATTGCAACGGATTAGGAATTGGGTATTTTGATGAGGGAGAATTAGCAATTGGATGAGAGATAAGGTAGAGTCGGGTTCTCGGGGAGGGAAGGCGCCGACGGTGATGAGAGGGAAGAAGGGGTCAGCCAAGGTGAGGTTGAGAGAGAGAGTTTGGGAACAATTCTGTGATATTGCTTGCCCTTGCCCTTGACCTAACATAACATGATATATATATATATAAATCGACTAATTCCTGTTTGCTACCCGAATAATTAACCTAACCGAATAAACCTCCATAATTCCCGCCCTAGCACAAATCCGAATAATACGCAAATAACAAATAAACCCCCCAATAATTATGTTTCTCACAAAAACCTTCTCTCACACTCTTCCCTCTCCAATCACATCTCTCCCAATTTTCTTAAGCATTATCCTTCCCTCCCGTCGAGCCTCCATCCCTGATAATGCCTTCTCCCACGCGCTTCCCTCTCCATTCTCATCTCGCCCATTTTTCTTAGCCAAAAAGGAATACCGTTTCCTTAACCTAAAAGGAAGAATATTACTTGGTGGAGAAGGATTGTAATTCTTGGATTTTATAGCTTTTCTTTAAAGTGTTATTTTGCTGTAATTGTTAGTTTTGAATTTGTGTTTATTGTTCAGTAGTCTATTTAAATGAGGGGTGAGTGTCATTTTAAATCATTCAAGTTTATTCAATCAAATACAAGAGTTTTTACTTTTATTCCTATGTGAACGTTGTGCAAAGCTTTCTGTCAAGGAGTTCAATAAGTTTTCACGTGTCTCCTATCAACTAGAGAACATGTCTAGTTGTGGTGAGCATCTACCATATATCAATTGGCCCTTTCCATGAGTTGATTATGTCCGATTGGTTTCATATACCAACTGTCATTTGTCACGGGTTGGGATTATATTATTGATTCTGTACCTATCTTTATTTTTTAATTCAAGAAAGGAGAAATCATGAAAAGCATAAAAAATTTTGAAGTTGCGTACTTTGGTCATATCATTCTACGGAAAGACGAATGAAGAGAGGCGCAAGTATTGGGAAAGGAAATTCCCCTCCTGAAACTGTTTTCTATACCATGAGCTTTAGCCCTCTGGAGGAGGAAGTGCTGAAATGGGAGGATTTCTTGATGTTTCAGTTCACTTTTGGGGATAAAGACGAAGGCTTTTCTTCTGCACTTTGGCCTCCTGTGTGCAGGTGAGACCTGATGCGATCACGCTCACCCTTCATGATCTTATTCAAGGTCAAATAATCTCTTCACATGGACCAAGGTCCAAGAGAGGAATTAAAATATTCAAAGAGATATTGGAATGGGAGCATTCAAGATGGGTGAAAATGGCTCTGTAAGCAAGGCGTACGGGTTGGTTGATGTGAAACTGATTGCCAAAATATATAGTTCTCGTGGTTCAAAGATGAAGATTCATACTCGAAGATGTAAGGATTGATTAGGAGCATTCTTGACGGATAAATGGGTTTCTTACAACTACAAGTGAGTCGTGACCATGCATGGATGAAAGTAGGGAGAAGATGGACGTATTTATCGGACCAGAACTGTTAATGAATTTCTTGCTTCCCAAAAAAGGCATTCTTAATACCCAAGTCGTCCATCCTTGATGCCCAAGTCAACCAAGTGTGAAAAAGGAGACAGAAGGAGATTGCTTAACTAGAAAAGTGCTTCCAAGCATTCGTTTTGTTATATTCAGGTAACTGGCGTCCCTCGACATATTTTGCACTAGGTTGTGCTTCTTTTGTTATATTCAGGTCCTAGTACGTGTGGGAAGGTCGACGACGAGTTTCGGGATGATTGGAGATCGAAAAGTGCCAAAAAGTTAAGAAGAGGCCAAGGTCACAGTTTGGAGGTAATTGTCACGACCCTGAGGCCGTGATAATTGAGATTAGGGCGTGACAATTTCAAAGATCTAGAAGAGTTCGCACGTCTCGAGGGCAACGACAGATGTCACGGTCCCAAGACCTTGACAGTTTCCAGCTGACCGTAAAGATGGACTAAGATGATGGTGAACGCTTAGATCGCTTTCTCTTAGGTTGATGAACCCTAGATCTAGTTTTTGGTTTGAAGTTTATGTATGTGACAGATTCTATGTATGATTGGTGATTTTATCTAGTTGATGGATAGTTTTCATGAATTGTATGATTTTGGATTCCACTTCATGTCAATTGAGCTTTTGACCGAGGAGGAAAATAATCCCCTTAGAGCCCATCATTGGCGTCTTTGGGTCACTCCTATCATATGCCATTCTGGGTAATCCCCGAGGGAGTCGATTTGGTCGATGTCTTGGTGGTATATGAAACCCTAGGTTGAATAGAGCATTACCCATTTATCACATCGTCGTTCCGGGTCATCCCGAGTGAGTCAATCTGATAAGGGTATGGTAGTGATTCGATCGAGCTAGAATGGTACTCACCATCGATCCAAATGATGGAACTAGCGGGATTCAAGCTATGAGAGCTCCAAAACTTGTAATTAGCTAGTTATTTAGATTAGCTTCTTAATCGCTATTCTAGGTTAGCTAGATAACGAAGCCTTGAGCCGAAGTAAGGTACACTTAGGAGACTCGTGGTTCGATAAATTTTATTGCTTGCTTACCCGATGCTACACCCGGTCATCGGTTATGCTTGACCATCGATTGCGATGTGTAGTTAGAGTCTTGCCAGACGTGTTTTAGAGATTACTTATTTGCTAAAAGGCTTCCTTTAGTCATAAAAACAAGTTTTAGTCCTTATCTAATTGGTAGTATGTTTCCTACCTAGTTTGAGATTTGTTTTTCTATTCTTAGAAGGTTAGTTTTATGTTTTTGTAACCTCTAGATGTAAGACCTACGATTTTTAACAACCAGCATCATAATTTTATCGATGAATTGAAAAAGTTTATCTCGTGTTCCTTTGTGAACGTTTTGCCCAAATCTTTTGTCGAGGAGTACAGCAGTTTGTGCGTCTCTTATCAACTAGAAGATCACATCTAATTGTGGCGAGTCCTACCCAAATCGGTTAACCCTTCTCAGAATTTGGAATTGTTTGATCGATTTCTCGCTTTTAACCTTGGTTCGAGTGAAACAACGTGAATATCGAAGTTGGCTGCGTACTTTGGTAACCGTTGAATCCAGGAGTTCGAGTCTCGATTCATATCAAGTCCTTCCATCCTATGTGTTGCACAATCAGCAATACACAGCTCCTAGCGATAAATGTGAAGAACGACGTTGCTTGACGGGTTCACCCAGGATTAGCTTGAATTGCTATCCAAAGTGTCCAAACCCTGAGCTGGTGGCCAGAGTGGGCAGCATTCGGATTCGTCAACCATCATGATCCCTGCTTTAGGGAGATACTAGAGGGCTCTATGTCTGGCCAACCCAAGAAGACAAATGCAGTGATTCGAATTCGTGTATTTCAGTTCCTTCATTGAAGGAACACTTGTGGTGAATGTCGAGGATGCGTTACAGATAATGAGCAATGATGTTCACAAAAGCGTTGGGTACTGTCATTTCCCAGCAAGACTATAGGACAGTTTACAAGACTGGCCTGTATCTTGATTACTCCACGCATTTCTTTAGCCAAGGTCACGATGGAAAGAGTACCTTGGACTTTGACAAGATATGAAAGAGCCCTAGGCTTTTTTGGGTCCATGTTGATGCGATTGCACATTTTAAACATAGCTTGTTTGCAGTTGACTGATACGTGCATTAGCTAAGTTAAAATAATTACCATCCCAACCAAGCCAAATATCTTGAACCAATTCAGTAACATTCATTATATGTATTGAAGTAGTTCGATTCAACCAGGCGTGACTAAAAAGGAACACGAACGAGAGCCAGAAGATTGAAAATGATCAATACTTCCACTACACAATCAGTAGATGTCGAATAAGGTGTATTACAAAGATGGGACAAAATTGATGCTAATCTATCACAAAATACAGGATGTTTGGATAGATTAGTCACAGGCCGCACACATCAATTCTCATGAAAAGGCATAGCAGAAGAAAGAATACCACCCAACACTAGGAGAGCTGGAATGCTGTTAACCACACACCACTACGAAGCTCGATATCTCTGTGATCACCTAAACCTCTAGCAACAGCATTAGCCACCCAAAAATTCCAACCGTGATCTACATCACGGTTCACTGTGATAAAGGCATTTCTGGTTCTTCTACCAAGGGGTTATCCACTGTTTTTTTTTTAACCCCCAACATCATTCCTTATAAACTCTATTTCTCTTTCCTAGTTAAGGACTCTCCCTTGTGTTCACTGCCTGCGGAGACCACAAAGCCTGCTCCAATCTGTGCACAGGAAGAGCGAAGTTTATTACTACCTGCACAACAAACTCAGTCACATGCACTCACACTCGAAACAGGAGCAGTTAGAAAATTACCTGACAGTCTTTTAGTACAACCCGCTCTTGGATCTGAACATTGCTGCAAACTATCGAACCTTGGATTGAACTGCCATCTCCGAGGGTAACATGGTCCATGACAACTGAATTAACAATCTACAGAAATAGCACAAGAGACGGTTTATATCAACTTTCAGAACAAGCTGATGGTACTACTTCTTCTGCTCAAGCTTCACCAATGACCCTCTGCCTTACCTTAACATTGGAACCTATCCTACAGTGGCGACCAATAACAGAGCGCTTTACACTGCATTTGTCACCCATTAATGATCCTTCACCCAACATACAATGAGGCCCCACCTATGATTGCCAAAACAATCACATATCAAAAAGCAAGCATATCTAGTCTTCCACGATTTGAAAGATTTTGGTCACGGGTGAAATACCACTTATCAATGAGTGTAAAAGCAAGGTTGCTTCTACATGTGACTTACAGTAGTCTTTGATCCCAGCTCTGATGAAGGATGTATGATGTTGTTATGAACAGAGAAGGAATATCCAGAGAGATGATTGGCTTCACCTATGACCTGACATTTTTTAAAGATAAAAATCTAATTTCTGAAATGATCAAGGAAATTTAGCAGTAAGCCATAGCTAGGTAACTGAAGAAGAGCTTCACAGCTATAAACACTCACATCACGGTTAATGTCACTGAATGCTTGAATGGAATTTAAGCGTGCACAATACTTGCTGTTGCTGGCAATATAAGCACAACATTTATGAGTTCTTTGTA
Organism: Linum trigynum; assembly: GCA_964030455.1. Lineage (NCBI taxonomy): Eukaryota > Viridiplantae > Streptophyta > Magnoliopsida > Malpighiales > Linaceae > Linum > Linum trigynum. The sequence goes on from OZ034821.1 coordinate 9,455,504, forward strand.
CTGTTGGAGATCCATTTTGAATTGATTCATAAACTTCATGGAATCTTGGTGTAGAAGCGTTGGCCAATATTTGAGATATTATAGTTTGGTTGCTCTCAGAAGTGACCTTATCATGTCCATTTTCTTCTGCTTGTGGTGTACCATTCAGTAGAATCTCTGATTTCTGTATGTTCAGAGACAGTTAAAACAGTTCAATTCTTCATAACATCAATTAAAGGTTCATTGGAAATCTGATTAGGAATCAACAAACTAACCAGCTGGGTCCTAACAAGATAAGGTAGTACATCGTGTCTCAAGCTGTGAAAGTTTTGTTTTTGTTCTAAAACCTCCAGCAGAACAGCCCTGGAAGATATAAGGAGGGAAAATGAGAATTGATATATTTGTTCTAACAAAATTTGTAGGACTGAGAAAGTGAAATGGACAAACCTCTTGAACGCGTACATATGGGCATCCATAAGATCGGCTTGTATATCCATCTATTAAGGGATTCACAGAAAAGATTGTTATAACCGAAACTGAAACAATAACCCTGCAAGTATTTACTTGCTTCTGAACATTCAGAGCATATGGTTTGGCAATCAAGAGAATAACTTCTTACTCCAACTAAAAGTGAGAATACTAACAGAAGACATAGGTTTGCACACCAACCAGCATTGAGAAGTTAGCCAATGATCCATTGATGTGGCTAACAAACAGGCAAAGTACAATGAATTGAAACAAACAAAGCCGAGGATGGTTTCATAGTCACTCCATGTCAAACTAGGCCCATTATTACAACACTCGTAAGTTCTGTAGGCTTCTTAGTACAAGCATCACCATCTTGTCATTCGTAACAGAAAATGTTGGAAAAGGCTCACAAACGGATGGCTAGGTATTTACCTGACCAACAGCACGAAGAATACTCTTGGCGATATGAAGATCCTTTTCAACTTCAGCTCCTGAGAAACAAATTTATAATAAAAAAGAATAAAGTGATGCACGATGACAACAATAAGTAATAAAACAGGAAATAGCACATATATTTACCTGAGGCAATGTACAACAAAAATTGCTTTGTAGGGTCCAGCCCAATAATGTTGAATCGCCTGGGCTTCTTTATCTTGTCCTTAGCACCAACTGATCCAGATTCTACAGGCCCGCTGACTGGTGTAGAACAGATCATTGAAGTGACTACAGCGTCATGCCTTCTATGGGCAGCTGCAACAGCACCAGGAGGAACATCAGAAACAAGATCACCACTCACAACCTGCATAAAAAGATGATAGCAATTTAGTTAACATTCTCCAATCCCTAAAAAGCTATTACTAGTACCGAGAGAACCGAATGCAAACCAAAATGTCCTTTGCTGTCAAGTGGCGTGCGATGGCCCGGAGAGCACCAGCAGTTCCAACATCCTCAGGAACTGCAGCAACCTGCATTCTCATATAACATCCTTCAAATGCTATAGACAAAAGAGAATCTTGTGCAGTTCTCATAAAGGGGGAAAGGAAGTTATATCATTGGCTTAGCATGCTAAAAAGGATGAACTGGTTCAGCAGAACAAAACAGGCAAAACAAGTCATAGGCAAGGTAAAGAATGAGTAATGTGCCTTTGCGATGAGGAGAGGGGGAATATCATGTCAATGAACCATCTATTTGATTATCAGGCTGTACCGTTTTTGGTCATATAATCTTCTTCCTTTTTAATCATTGGGTTAACGAGTAAGAAGTGAATGAGATTTATGGATCTATCAACTGTCAAGATTATTCAAATAAGCAATATATAAGCAAGCAGGATATTGAGCATAGAAGGGAGATGGTTTCAATTGGCACATTTAAGCCATGCTTTATCAAGTTAGAACCAAAATGAAGAAAGTTACATTAGAGAAACCAAGTTATATCGACCAATGTTTTACGAAACCATCATTTTTAGGCCACCCACATAGGTACTGTTAGCATACCCGTAACGTCTTTTCCATTTCATCCAATGCAGAACCATGGAATTAGACAGGTACCTCAACATGCAGGCGGTCCACATAAGCTCCTGAAATCCATCCACCAACACGTAGAGCTGCATCTTCCCCTTCAACAACCTACGCTAACCCAGAAGATTATAAGAAAACGCTTGAAGAAAAGAAAGAACTTGGAATCCTGATACCCAAGACGAACCCACTAGTCCAACAACTAATATTTCCAGTGAGAGCATCTTGTTTCGTCATAACACAGAAACAAAGCAATCAAACACGGGAACTAGGGGGGAAAAAGAAAACTACAACAGAGAAAAGAAAGAAGGCCTACCACAATGAGATCCTTGAGGTTGCTGAGCTCTAATTGCTCTAGCACGTAAGATAGAACCGGACGGTTGGCCACGGGGAGCAAAGGTTTTGGCACTTCCTGCATTCAACAAGAAAACAACGAACAAACCCCAGAAGGTAGCAAATTAGACGGAGGGGAAGCGGACCCAATTGATTGCCCCAACAGAAAAACGTAAGTGGAGACGAGCGTGGTGATATTCTGGAGAAGAATAATTTGGTGGTTTCTAGTTCATTTGATTGCAGAAAAATTGGAAAGTTACCTTGGAGACAAGAGGAACAAGTTCTTTCGAAGTTCCGCCGGCTAGCACGACGACTTGGAAATCCATTTTCTTGAGCAGAATTGGAAGATGGAGGAAAGGGAGAGTGGGGAAACGATGAAAATATGTAAAGAGGGTTTTGCGTTGGCCACTGTTACAGAGTGTGGGATTGGAGGGGGGTTTCTGAGGATTCTGAATCTTCCAAAGCAGAAAGCGATGAGGACTTCCTCCTTCAGCATTATTAGCAACGGGATTAATGCACTTGGTTTAGATATTTAGTCATGTGGTGATATAGTCTAAGGTCGTTTGCTTCAAGGATTTGCATCATAGATTTGGTACTAAAAAACTAACTATCAAGGATTTACATACAATCCTTTATTTGCTTAGTTAAAAAATGTTGAAACAAATCCGTGGGCCCCATAGATTTAGGTTTTTTTTCTCCTCCAAATCCGTGGGGCCCACAGCTATACAAATCTCACATGATTATTAGGGAATTGGTGATGTGCTGAAAAACCAAGAGGCCAATTGACACTCCTATCCTCATTCTTTTTCATTAAACCAAAATTGCTCTCTTTATCCCCACCATATCTGTCGCTTCTACTTCCCATTCTCATTCTTTACACACCAAACCAAGGAAGCTGCGAAGAGTTCTTCAGTTCCTTTCCTAGAAAATTGCAGCCCCCACCAACAAAGGAATTCTTCGCCCGACGTTGAGTCCGCGTGCAGCCGGCATCAATCTCCGACGCTAAACCCAAAACCCAGATAAGCAGGACACTTCCTTCTTTGCGTTGAGTCCATTTTCTTTGGTGAGCTTTTGCAAATCATAGGAACCATATACATACAATTAACTGCTCACAATTGCCTATATGCCTTTTGTTCTTGGACTGTACTGTGTTCCATTATATGACACCTTAGGTATGGGCTTTTGTCTGTTAATAACAGAGCAATGATCAATGATCGAATCAGTATACTTTATGCATGATTATGGCATTATATTTGTTTGTTCCTGGATTTTAGTAGTTAATGCAGCCTCTGACTTCTGCCATTTTCACATTGAACTAGTTCTTGTATCTTTTGGTGCTTGTATCAGCTGCTCGTGCCATCGAGTATATTTTATGAGAAGGCTTTTGTAGCTGCTAACAAGGAAAGAAGGGAAACAAAAAACAACGGCAATCCCTTCCTTTTAATGGGTTAAAAAAAGGGCAATAAGGTAAATGTAGATTTTTATTTCTAAATCCCAAACCATTAAATCCATGATCAAAATGAGGAAACAAACAAAGGATTTTTTCAAATCCATAATGCCCCAAATCCCAAATAAAACCTTAGGTTTTTAAATCCCACATTTAAGTAAAAACCCTCATTTTACAATCCTTGAAGCAAACGACCCCTAAATGGTAGAGTCTCCTTCATTTTTATAATTTTTGGTAAAGTGTTCTTTTGAAATAAAAATAATGTGATGTTAATATCTTATTTTGACATAAATTTTGCATTAAAAAAATAGAATCTTAGTCCGAAATTTCAATAAAATTTGACCCAAATTTTAAGTTGACCATTAATACTTAATGGTTAACTATTTCCACTGTCACTGACTCACCCAAAACTGCCGACGTGGCTTATGCATTGGCGCCACGTTATTGATAATTATTTATTCAACCTTCTTTCTTAATTTTGGGAATTCAAGAAGATTTCCTTCCACAACGAGAGTCTAAGAGCCAATTGGAGCTCATGGTATGGTGTAGTGATTTGCCTGCGGTACCGAGGAAGGATGCTACAACGTCGACTATATCGATTGGCCCTTCTCATAGGTCGGGGATTGTTTGATCGATTTCTGCAACTATCTTTATTTTTTGTGTTATTCAAGAAAGGAGAAACCCCAAAAGAGTTCGACGTTGTACAATTCTGATTTTTGGTCCGAATTTGAGAGGATTCTCGAATTAAGGTCATATCAGTATGGGATGGAGTTAAAAATGGAGACTATCATGGCAAGTGACTCATTGGAGCTTTTCATGGAGAAATTTGAAAGAACATGCTCCAATATGCATTCCAACCCCACCTCCTCCTGATTTGACGCTACAAGAGAAGGTTGAGCAAGCTTGTGCACGCCTTCATCTCTTACCATTTGAAGCGAAAGAGGAGGTTAAAGACGCGATCAATGAAGATCATGTGGAGCAAGAGGAACTCATCCGGGAGAGCTTCTATGGTGAGGATGACCAAGAGTGTCTCATTGACGACTTTCACACCCTTCCCCATCCCAAGACCAAGTCACAAAGGTGGTGGAGCAAGACTACCCTTTCAACGATCTTGCATGACGTCTTGCCCTCCAATTTGTGCTTAAAGTAAAGGATGGGAAGGTTAGAGAAGGGGTTGAGGAGGAGGAGGAGGAAGTAAGCATCAAAGAGGAGAAATGTTTTATTATTCCCAAGGGGAGGAACAAATCTTGGGAGAAGGAAGGAAGGTTGAGGATGTAAATTGTGTCTGATCAATGGAAGACGCCGTGGTGGGTGAAACTTCTACAAGTTACAAGTGCCACCAAAGTTTTCCACCCAGCCTTGATGCTCTACTCTCAAAGGACCCGTTTGCGGTTTTTTGAAAAGCCAAGGCCAAACCATCTTCGATCTCTCTTGGTGGATGCGATGGTGGTCAATCCATGATATCCTAGATGGTATGGGTCAAAGAGAAAAATGAATAAGGAAATAAGAAGAGGTCTCATGGGTGGAGCCTCAAATCTAACCAAATTCACAAGTCATTACCATTACTTTTCACATAACATGCTCGTGACTTGAGACGCCACCTTGCCGATGAGAACCTCAACTTCAAGAAGGTTTTGGGATGGACCAAAACTTGACATCACCCTCCGACTGATCAAGTTAAAGAAAGCGCTTGTTGGAAGGCAACCCAGCCATCGGTTTGCATTCATTTCCCTTCAATAACACAACCTTTGTGGGCTTACGATGTTTTGGAAGTTGGAGCATAGTTGTGTATGCCCAAATTTAAAATATTTCAAGGCTCCAAGCACATGTGTGGTATTATTATGATTGGGACAATCAACTTTTTGAGGTATGGACTAATCCTATGCCTCGATCTTCCTCGCCAATGACAATGTGAATTTTACTCGTCATGGTAAGGCAGATCTATCACACATGAAAAAAAATGATCGACACAAATCTCACATGGCTACCTAGTCACTGAATCATTCATTCCAATTTCAAAAATTTTGATGCATGGAAATTGCAATCGATGAGTACTCAAGTCAAGGCATCTATCGATTCGCGCACATATGAGAACTAAACAAATGCACCAACCTAATGCAATTCTCAATCATCATAATAGGATGAGCTCAATCGCAAGTAATCAATCCATAGTCAATGCCAATAAAAACAAGATTCTCCAACAACTGGCCACTTCGATCAACCGAAGCCTTCAATTAAGCTCCAAGATAACTCACTCTCTCTAGAACTCCTCTTTGGTGTTTTGTGTCAAACCCCTAGAGAGAACCAAGTTCTCCTCCAAAAACTAGCTCTCCTTTCTCTCTCCCAACTGCTGTCTTTTTATACAGATCGAGAGTCAAGGTCTCGAGCTGAATGTCACGACAGTGACATCGGACACTCGACAGTGATCGTAGAGGAAAACTCAGACGTTTGTTCCTATTTTTGTCCAATGTCACACTGGCACGCTAAAACACAACACCAAACTGCGACCAAGTGTAATCGCAGTCTGGAAATGCAGTAAAGTGGCAAGTACTAATTATCAACCCGGGGTCTAGATCTACTGCCTACTCCATGTTTATCTATTAAGCGAAAACAGTAAGAAAGCAGGAAATGGTTCAAAGTTCTTTAGCAAGGGAAGAGTCACTCGGGAATGAGTCCTCCTAGCTCCTTAGTTAGGTCGAGGTTGTAATTACCCTAGGTAGATTAACTGTTGATTAAACTCCGGAAGATCCGACAGTAGCTTGGAATCTCTTAAGCTGACCAAGCCCTCTTAGTCAAACTACCCGGCAGACGACTAGTCTTCACCGGGATAAAAAGCTGAGGCTATGAACACAAAACTCCACTACTGGAATTGAATTCCAACGCAAAGCAGTAAATCGATTAACTCTCGTATAACCAATCTATCACTACCGATTGATGAATCTCTAACAACCTAATCAGATTCTATCTATCTCAGGTTGCAGCAGAAATCAAGAAAAGATGATCATGCTTTAATTGACTCAATGAATCATGCACCAATCGATTAAAATCAATCTGTATAACAATCCCAAGTCATTACAATCAAGATCCCTAACACATGGAACTAGGTTTCTTTATACCCAAGTGAGAGAGGGTTCTACTCCATAGAGAGAGAGAGAGAGAGAGAGGAAAACAGAAATCAGAGTAGTCATATTCATAAAGATGAGGATAATCTGCTCTGGGATGTCGATCTTCACTCCTGGGGATGCAATATAGGCTTCAATGGTGAGAAATCCACTCCAAATAGCTCCTAGGGTTTGTTCTTCACACTTTCTCTCTATAAAGCTTTGTTTTTTGCTCAAAAACTCGATCCCCCTTCTTTGGCTCGAAATTGGGTTAAAACCCAGAGTTTCCCGATCACATGGCTGTGCGGCTTTCCAGTCTGCCCGTGTGAGTGTCAAAACGCCGCATTTCACTTAGTGGTCTTCAGGCACGCTGCACGGCCAGAAGCACACGGCCGTGTGGATTTCCAGTTTGGCTGTGTGAGCTCTCTGGACTTTCCACACGGCCACAAGGGGTCCCATACACGGCCAGTGTGGCTTGGCCATGTAATGGGATTCCACACGGCCGTGTGGATTCCTCAGCTCCTCGCGAGACGTCCAACTTTCGTCCAATCGACCCGAAACTTGCTACCAAACCTCCAATCACGTACTAGGACCTGAAATAACACAAACGAGAATAACCTAGCGTGAAATCGGCCTAAGATACGAAAAATGAGGCTGAAACGACATAAGAATGGCAGATAAAAACATGTGTATATATCAAGTCATCAAATTCCCCCACACTTAACTGTTTTCTTGTCCCCAAGCAAACTTGACTCAAACCAATAAAACTCTCCATACCTCTATAGCCACATGCAACCCAGATCGTCGACAGAGGATTTTCTAGATCATTTAGCAAATTACGAGGTCAACTGGTCTTCTAAGACGCCCCCTATCTCTCTCAATGCGACTACTAGACTCAAGCCAGGATCATGAGACGCAGTGGAACTAAGACAATCAATTCATGGATAAGGAGACTCACACAACTCTACAACCAAGGACTCATTGTATCGGGTGCTCTTTCATTTCATTTCACTTGTTGGAACCCCTTCTTGTTACTATTTGTTTCTCTTTTTTTTCTTTTTTTCTTTTTTTGTTTTACTTTGCTGGGGTTCCAACTGCAGTTTGTATGCGCGGTCTACCCTTATTAGGTGAGCAAGAGCTATTTTTGTACATCTGTCACTCGCCAGAGTACTTATTTTAACTCCTATTCCTCACTTCGTGTGGAGGGTCAATGAAATTAAGGGGGCCGGAAGCTCTATCTTTACCCTTAAAAACACATCCTCAAGTAGGCAAAATGTTCAACGGGTGGAAATTTTACTTGCACTAGAGACAACTTAACTTCATCTTGTAGGCCTACCCCACCAAGGATCACTAAAATCTCTTCCAAAACCCGATTGTGGTGCAATGAACGGTGCCACACACGTTGGGCTCACCCATGTCTTATAATTTCAAATTTTTGACATGGAGGACCAACTGCTTTTTCATTTCACACTTGAGCACCCTTTTTTGATACACGAGTGCACAACACAAAATAAGAGGAGTCATCAATACCACATGAATCAACGGTCCTAAATCCACTAATTCACAAAATCAACCGGCACAGCAGAGAGACAGATAGGAAAAATCTTATACTTCAACATCCTCCATAGTGCTACAACTACCTCCCGAGGTTGCATATCACCATAAAGATTGTCAATTCAAAGCATACTGAGCAGGATTTTGCAGGGAACAGTACTTGGAGCCCTCAATTCATCAAATTGGACAGCGGACTAGGCTCCAAGCACACAAACTCATCTAGCAGTCAAAAATAGATACCCCCACCCCTCCCAACACACACACACAAACACACACCTAAGAACGACATTGCCCTCAATGGAGCAGAGGGAAAGATAAGGGGAAACGATGTTACCGGGAATACGGACTGTTGGGGGACTGGAAATGGGACCAGTCAGCAGGGCTAGAGTCATTGATAACGTCGTATTTGCACATGTTTGCACCCTCGTTTCTTCATCATTTTGGCTAGATTTTTTTATTTCTTGGACTATTTTACGCTAGGTTGTGTTCCTTTGTCACATTTCAGGTACTAGCATGTAAATTGGAGCAAAGGCGCAAGTTTCAAGTCAATCGGAATTCATTTGGCAATTCAGGAGAAGAAACACGAGCATGACCTGAGGAATAATGGATTTCTACCTCATTTTATGGACAAATCATCATGGAAGTTTGTTATGAAAAGAAAGAGGACGAGACTACGAGCGTCTGGGTTCAATCGACGATTGATTCGGAGTCCGGACGAGGGAGAAACGAAGCATTAAACAGGAGCGGAGGAAGAATTACGGGCAGCCCCTGCCCAATTACGGGCGTAATTGCTTTTGTCATGCCCGTAAATGCAATGCCGAGCCTAAATCCCTGAGAATTCCTGTCGCAGAGCAAATTACGGGCAAGAGTGGACTCATTTACGGTCGTAATTACTTAAATACTGGCATTAATTGGGTAATTTCGGCCGTAATTACCTTCCTCGGAGTTTAGTGAAACGCGCGTTTTGGTTGAATTACGGGCAGACCATGATTACGACCGTAATTCAACTTGTATTTCACCCAGAATCGGGTTTTTGAGGCAGATTCGAGCTAAAGGAGAGGGAATCAACTTTTTGGAGCAAAAAACATAGCCCTAGAGAGAGAAAGTGCGAAGAACACATCCTAGAAGTGATTTTGGAGCTGGGGTTCATCAATCGAGCTTGGAGATCATCATAGGAGTGAAGATCATCATCCCAGAGCAGATTCTTCCCATTTTTATGAATATGACTGCTTTGTATTCTGTTTCCCCCTCTCTCTCTATGGAGTAGAACTCTCTCTCACTTGGGTATGAAGAACCCTAGTTCCATGTGTTAGGAATCTTGATTGCAATTACGTTTGGATTGTGATATTGCTTGACTATAATCGATTGAAGTGTTTTGATTGAGTCAATTGAAGTCTGATCATCTTTTATTGATTTCTACTGCAACTTGAGATAGATAGAATCTGATTAGGTTGTTAGAGCTTCTTCAATCGGTAGTAGTGAATCGATTATACAAGAGTTAGTCGATTCACTACTTTGTACTGTAATCTAATTCCAATAGTAGAGTTCTGTGTTTATTGCCTCAGCGTTCTATCCCAGTGAAGACTAGTCGTCTGTCGGGTAGTTTGACTGAGAGGGCTTGGTCACCTTAAGAGATTCCAAGCAACTGTCGGATCTTCCGCAGTATAATCAGCAGTAAAGCAACCAAAAGTAATTACAACTGTGACCTAACTAAGGAGCTAGGGGGACTCATTCCCGAGTGACTCTTCCTTTGCTTTAGAAAACCGAACCATTTCCTGCTTTCTTACTGCTTTTACTTAAATCAACAATCACTCAACTTAGTTTGCTAGATAACAGATATACACGGAGTAGGAAGTAGATCTAGTCCCCGGGTTGACAATTAGAGCTTGCATGTTACTGCATTTCCGGACTGCGATTACACTTGGTCGCAGTTTGGTGTTGTGTTTTAGCGTGTCAAGTTTTTTGGCGCCGTTGCCGGGGACTGTAGGTTATTGTAGAAACGTGAAAGTCTGTTACCTTAGCATTTACTTTTATGCATACTCTCTTTTCCACCCTTGCTTTTCACTTGGGTATTTTGTTTTTGTTGGTGCAGATCTGATACATGGATTCTCAAGGCTTCTCCAACCATTGGGGGTATCAACCACCACCCGAGTGGTATTACCCCGAGACTTCCTGGAGCACCCAAGGAGGAGAAGACTATGGAGTCGAGTTTCAGTACCAACCCCATACTGCGAAGAACAATCAGACCCTTGGGTATTTCATAGATGAGTCTGTGTGCTTGGAGCCTAGTCCGTTGTCCAAATCTCGAGATTTGAGGGCTCCAAGTACATATGTTTGCATGATCATATTGGCACTGTGGGTTTAATTAGTGAATCGAATGGCTTTCGAATTAATGCATGACAACTGGAGTGTGACTAGCACAACCTTTAATGATGACTGAGACGTGCAGTAGAGTTGTGTAGGGGTTCAGTTTTTCAACTATTTGCTTACCAACTATGACTTGGATTGATCACTTGTTCTTGACAGTCGTTTATGCATCTAGTTCAGGGAATCAGAATGAGAGATAGAGCATATAGGTATCCATGTGAGATTTGAGTCTGCTTGTTTCTTTCTTGTGCGATAGATCCCTCTTCCATGATGTGTAGCATTCACGTTGTCATTAGCTAAGATGATGGAGGCATAGGAATAGCCCACTACCAAATTGACTGTCCTGGTGTGTCATACCCCCTAGTCAGCCCCTTTGAGCCGTGTAATTTCCTTTCTTTCGGTCTATAATGGAAAATCACCCTTGTGCATCTCTTAGAAGGTTCCACAAAGTGGTTTTTGCATGTTCTCTGCTGTTTCTGCTAAATATAATGCGAGGGTTGGAGGTAATGCTTAAAAGTTGGGCAAGTGTTTGAAAATGTGCAGAGGTGGTGGTTCTCTCGAGAAATGAAAAAAATGAAAAAAAGAGAAAAAAAATGAATGAAAGCAAAAGACAGCCACTAACCAAAAATCTGAATCATGCTCATTAAGTAGTGTTTATTAGCAGTCTGGCTTGGAAATACTAACATTATTGTGACCTCCTTCGCTCTTGTGCTCTAAGTAATTTGAGTAGTGCAGAATAGCAGAAAGAAAGTTACTGGTTTGATTGGCTGTGATTGTGTTGAGTTTGGAACTATGGAACCTTGTGCTATGAATACTTCCACCACCTAAAAGGCATTTTCCCCATTTCCAAGACCCTAGCCAATCATCTGAACCTGTGTCTAAGACCTCCGGATTAGTTAGTGGTGACACCCAATATGTGAACTCTAACATTTAGAGGCTGCCTTCATGGTGAAGAGACGCTAGGGATTGAGAGAATAAGCATGCACATCTTGCATCAAATTTTGTCCTGACCCCACTGATCGAGAGTGAGAGATTCATTTCCTTATATTCTCTACACTCTTTACCCCGGTGAGGACCTAGAGTGCTCGTTCTTAATTCTAATGTCGTGAGTTTTATGCATGAGGTGACTGTCTTGAATAAGTGGTTGACTCAAGTCTAGGTTGTTTGGTGAACATAAGGGAGACTCATCCTTTACCCGATTTTGCTGCACTCGAATGTCCTCTATGGTGGTCGTCCAGGTTGTTGTTGAAGTTGTTCATGTGTTGATGTCTAAAAGCCAGTATGATTCCCGTGTTTCGTGCCTATATGATATGTTCCCAAGGGTTTCATGATTGAAATGTGTTGAGCTTTCCTTGTATCTGACTTGGTTTGCTTGGGGACAAGCAAACGGTTAAGTGTGGGGGAATTTGATAACGTCGTATTTGCACATGTTTCCACCCTCGTTTCTTCATCATTTTGGCTAGAGTTTTTGATTTCTTGGACTATTTTACGCTTGGTTGTGTTCCTTTGTCACATTTCAGGTCCTAGCATGTAAATTGGAGCAAAGGCGCAAGTTTCAAGTCAATCGGAATTCATTTGGCGATTCGGGAGAAGAAACACGAGCATGACCTGAGGAATAATGAATTTCTACCTCATTTTATGGAGAAATAATCATGGAAGTTTGTTATGAAAAGAAAGAGGACGAGACTACGAGCGTCTGGGTTCAAACGGCGACTGATTCGGAGTCTGGACGAGGGAGAAACGAAGCATTAAACAGGAGCGGAGGAAGAATTACGGGCAGCCCCTGCCCAATTACTGGCGTAATTGCTTCTGTCATGCCCGTAAATGCAATGCCGAGCCTAAATCCCTGAGAATTCCTATCGCAGAGCAAATTACGGGCAAGAGTGGACTCATTTACGGTCGTAATTACTTAAATACTGTCAGTAATTGAGTAATTACGACCGTAATTACCTTCCTCGGAGTTTAGTGAAACGCGCGTTTTGGGTGAATTACGGGCATACCATGATTACGACCGTAATTCAACCTGTATTTCATCCAGAATCGAGTTTTTGAGGCAGATTCGAGCCAAAGGAGAGGGAATCGACTTTTTGGAGCAAAAAACAGAGGCCTAGAGAGAGAAAGTGCGAAGAACACATCCTAGAAGTGATTTTGGAGCTGGGTTTCATCAATCGAGCTTGGAGATCATCATAGGAGTGAAGATCATCATCCCAGAGCAGATTCTTCCCATTGTTATGAGTATGACTGCTTTGTATTCTGTTTCCCTCTCTCTCTCTCTTTGGAGTAGAACTCTCTCTCACTTGGGTATGAAGAACCCTAGTTCCATGTGTTAGGAATCTTGATTGTAATTACGTTTGGATTGTGATATTGCTTGATTATGATCGATTGAAGTGTTTTGATTGAGTCAATTGAATTCTGATCATCTTTTATTGATTTCTGCTGCAACCTGAGACAGATAGAATCTGATTATGTTGTTAGAGCTTCTTCAATCGGTAGTAGTGAATCGATTATACGAGAGTTAGTCGATTCACTGCTTTGTACTGGAATCTAACTCCAGTAGTGGAGTTCTGTGTTCATTGCCTCAGCGTTCTATCCCGGTGAAGACTAGTCGTCTGTCGGGTAGTTTGACTGAGAGGGCTTGGTCAGCTTAAGAGATTCCAAGCTACTGCCGGATCTTCCGCAGTATAATCAGCAGTAAAGCAACCAAAAGTAATTACAACTGTGACCTAACTAAGGAGCTAGGGGGACTCATTCCCGAGTGACTCTTCCTTTGCTTTAGAAAACCGAACCATTTCCTGCTTTCTTACTGCTTTTACTTAAATCAAAAATCACTCAACTTAGTTTGCTAGATAACAGATATACACGGAGTAGGCTGTAGATCTAGACCTCGGGTTGACAATTAGAGCTTGCCTGTTACTGCATTTCCGGACTGTGATTACACTTGGTCACAGTTTGATGTTGTGTTTTAGCGTGTCAGTCATCAAAACACACTGCGTGATAGAAACCATAGTTCCAAGTGGAAAAACCGAAAACAAACGAAAGGAAAACAAACCTTGGTGGTGTTGCCTCCCAACAAGCGCTTCTTTACCGTATTTTAGCTGGAAGCCAGTAGGGTGGATACTCAGAGAGGTGAAGGAACAGGTGCCTCCAAGAGCGGATCCACATCGCTCTTGAGGTACAACTTCAGATGGTGGCCATGCACACGACGGGTGTGACCACCAGCACTCGTCAACTCGACCTGGCCATCCTGTAGGATGCAATCGAGTAAATACTCGGATGACCTAGGCGTTCGAGGCTTAGGAGGCGGGACCAGCTCATAGTGGTCTCTGGCTTTCTTTTGAGCAGGCTAGGCTACCTGCAGCTTCGGCCGCCACTCCTCCTTGGTCTTTTATTTTTGTAATGGAGTGGACGGAAGTGGCGGCAAAGATATGGGAGAGGATCCTGCAAAATGTGAAGCACAGAATGATACACGACATACTCGTGCTCCTGGTGAGAAACAACATGCAAAGGCTATGAAGCGGGGAGAGTATTAGCATTGGAAAATGTTATTCGCTCCTCGCCACCCCGCAAGACTAAGGTCCCATCACATACATCTATGGGAGCCTTGGCGGTGGTCAGGAAAGGCCTTCCGAGTATAAGGGGCACTTTTGTGTCTTCATTGATTTCCAAGATAACAAAATCCACAGGATAAAAGGATCTGCCAACTGATAACGATGTAATTGCACGTATTTCACCCCTAGTTCTTATCCGTTTGAGGGGCATAGTCGTGTATTTTTGGACTATTTTACGCCGGGTTGTGCTACTTTCTCATATTTCAGGTCCCAGGCGTCAAAGGAAAGGCTAAGCACGAGTTTCGGGGCATTCGGAAGTCATTCGGTCGAGCTGGAGCCAAAACACGGGCACACCTAAATCAGAACACGACCGTGTTCCTAGACCGTGCTTTTACTGCCGAGACTTGATCTGAGTTTGGCAAACACTAGCTCAAAACACGGGCAGGGCTGAGACAGAACACGGCCGTGTCCACCAAAAGCACGACCGTGTCCACCAAAAGCACGGCCGTGTTTCTCCCAATAGGCTGGCCGTGTAATTAACCCTTGGCAAAGCACGGGCGGGCTGGAGCAAAGCACGGCCGTGCCCTCGACCGTGTTTTGCCCAGTGATGCCCTTTTAAGCAGATTTCAGCCAAAAGAGAAGGGGATTCGAATTTTAGAGAGACAGAGCGATTCCTAGAGAGAGAAAGCGACGAACAAGAGTTCCCAAGTGCCCTAGCTTGATCTTCATCACCATTGGAGCTTGGCTTGAGCTTGGAGAAGTGCCGATCAACGTCCAGGAGCAGGAATCCATCATTCACAGTATGAATTCCGCGTCTGATTCTGCTTTTGCTTCTTTCTCCATGGAGTATTTCTCCCATTCATCTGGGTATGGAGAACCCTAGATTTGTATGTTAGGTTTGATTGTATGAACCCAAGTACTGATTCTATGATTTGATTATATTCAATTGAGGTTTGAATGATTGAATGGCATGAATCCTGATCAAATTCCTGTTGTTTCTGCTTTAACCTAGAATGAGAATATGTGCCTAGGTTGATAGAGCATCCTTGATTGAAGGTAGGGAGTTGGTGACTTTAGTCGAGGAGCCAACTCACTATTCTGTACCGAATTTACTTCGGTAGTGGAGGTTTTGATCGTTAGGGCCTCAATCTGTTTACTCCGGTGGAGGTTAGTCGCCCGCTAGAGACTCAGATTGAGAGGGTCTGAAGACCTTTAGTCGAGACTTCAGGCTGTTTAAGAACCTTCTGCAGTATAACTATCATAAAAACTGAACTTGGTAATTGCAATCCGGCTTAACTGCAGTCTAGGGGGAACCATATCCGGGTGACCTCTCTTAACCTGAATACAACCGTTTAGTTGCTTTGTTTGTTTGTTAGTTTAGACTTGCATTAAAGTTTCATTGCTAGATAGCAAGAATTCACCGAGTAGTCATCAAATCTAGGACCCGGGTTGACATTTAAACCCAAACCCGCTATAATACCCTTTAGGAAGTGGTTTCACTTGGCCAATTCCTAGAGTGACAGTAGAAGTTAGTCAAGTTTTTGGCGCAGTTGCCGGGGACGGCTAGGTTGTTGAAGAAAAGTGATTTATGTTAATTTAGCTTTTCTTTTCTCATTGTTTGCTTTGTCCCACTTGTGCCTTTACGGGTTTGCTTGCTTGAGTGTGTGCAGGTAGTGCATGACCCGTAGCCAGTCGGGAGGTTTACTGCCGTTGAATCCAGAGATTGACCGCACCTGTCGCCAACTCAGGAGACAACAGCGAGCTAGACTGGGGTTCATCATCATCCACCGCCGCCGGGTCCCACATTAGAGTACTACTACACTCCACGGATTGCTGACATCCGCCCGGTTATCCTCTACCCGCCTATTCCAGCAAACAACTTCGAGATCAAGCCATGCTGGATTCAGCTCATTACATCCTCTATCCAGTTCCATGGCTTGAAGGATGAGGAGGCAGGGTGCATCTTTCCCGTTTTCTGCAGCTGACGAACGGGTTCAAGCTGAATGGTGTCCCTGATGATGCAATCCGCCTTCATCTCTTCCCCCATTCTCTGGCGAGGAATGCTAAGAGGTGGTTGGAGACTCGGCCCCCATTGTCCATCACCTCTTTGGACGATCTGGCTGACAAATTTGTGCACAGGTACTATCCGGCATCGAAGACTACAGAGATCCAGCGGGAGATCACTCACTTCCGCCAAGAGCCAGATGAGTCACTTCGTGATGCATGGGAGCGGTACATGGGATATTTCTTGCAGTGTCCCCACCATGGCTTCAGTGATGCATTCATAGTGGGGAACTTCTACAGTGCTCTCTCTCCGGACAGCCAGAGGGTGATTGAGTCACTATGCCCAGGAGGGGATATTCTTACTAAGACTCCACCCGAGCTGAACCAGATGATCAATACCTTGGTTGCCAGAGATCATTCTTGGGGGCAGAGCAGCAGAGGCAGACATTCCCGGGACCGTGGTATGCACGCCATGGAGACCAGATCCGGGCTCGAGCAGCAGGTAGCTGAGTTGGTGCAGACATTGAAGCAGCCCAACAGTCTTATTCCGGGCAGAGGTTTGGCTACACCTCCGGTAGCTCAATGTCAGTGGTGTGAGAGATCAAATCACCTAGTGGAAGACTGCCAGGCTATGAGGGAGTCTACTACTCCCCAAGAGCAGTTGGACTTCATCGCCAATGCTCGGTGCCTCGACCCGTACAGCAATACATATAATGAGGGGTGGCGCCAGCATCCCAACTTCGCTTGGAGCAGCAACACCACTAAACCATCTGGTTTCCCAGCACCAGCTGGTGGTTTTCAGCAGAGGCAGCCTTTCCAGGCTAGACAGGGGCCAGTCCCACAGCAGCAGCCCTACCAACCTAGGCAGGGGCAACCATTCCAGCAGCCCCAGCGTCAGTTTGCCGAGCCAGCAGCAGCTCCGGCTCCAGATAATCAGATAACGAAGCTGGAAAATATTCTAGCTTCATTCATGACTAGCAATCAGGAAACTGTCACGAGGTTGGACCAGAGCATAGCCTCACTGGAGGCAGGTCAGAGGAACCAAGGTGCCATTTTGCAAGATCTGCAGAACTAGGTGGGTATCTTGGCCCGCCAAAACACTACCGGGGCACCGGGGACTCTGCCTGCCACCACTATTCCGAATCCGCGTAATCCTCACCAGCACCAGCAGCTGGATGCCATTTTTACCAGGAGCGGTCAGCCCATATCTGCTGATCCTGTCCCGGCCAGGCAGGAGGAACCACTACCTGCTTCAGCACTTCCAGCCGACGATGCAGAAGTGCGGGTGGAGAAGGAAGCCCCTGCTCCCAAGACACAACCAGTGGTTAAAGAGCATGTACCCCAGCTTCCCTTCCCCACTCGCCTACACAAAGACAAGTTGGAGACTGAGTTTGCCAATTTTATGGCAATGTTGAAGCAGCTCAACATCAGCATACCGTTTGTGGAGGCACTGTCGAAGATGCCCAAGTACGCGAAGTTCGTGAAAGATCTCCTCACCAACAAGAAGAAACTTGGGGATCACTCGACAGTGTTGCTGAGCGAGGAGTGTTCTGCTATCCTGCAGAACAAGCTGCCCGAAAAGCGCAAGGACCCAGGGAGTTTTACTATCCCTCTTACTATTGGCAGCATGCATGTAGGCAAGTCCTTGGCGGACCTAGGCGCTAGCATAAATGTCATGCCATATAAGTTGTATAAAAAGCTAGACCTAGGTGAACTTAGCCCTACTAGGATGAGCATTCAGCTAGCTGATCGTTCCATTGTGCATCCTAAGGGGATCATAGAGGATCTGCTTGTTAATGTAGGTGCATTCACATATCCTGTTGATTTTGTTATTCTTGATATACATGAGGATGTGGATGTGCCTTTGATTCTGGGTAGACCATTTCTTGCCACCGCCAAGGCACTTATTGATGTGCATGATGGTAAACTGATCCTGCGTGCTGGGAATGAACAGGCTACTTTTTCCGTGACTGAATTTGATCACTGTGCTATGATTGTTGTCACACCTGTGCATGCCATTTCTGATCAGGTACACGAGCCTGTCGTGTACCCTTCTGCACCTCTCATTTTGCAGGACCCTCCTATCATTCCTTTGCCGCCACTCCATCCAGTCTCGCCTCCGAACAAAAAGATCAAGGAGGAGTGGCGGCCAAAGCAGCAGGTTGCTAAGCCTGCACGGAAGAAGGGTGGAGACCACTACGAGCTGGTCCCACCTCCTGCACCACGACCACCCTGGCCGTCCGGGTACTCACTCGCCTGCATCTTGCCAGATGGCCAGGTCGAGCTGACCGATGATGGTAGTCGCATCCGTCGGGTGCATGGCCACAACCTGAAGCTGTACCTCAAGAGCGACGTGGATCCACTCTTGGAGGCACCTGTTCCTTCACCTCCCTGAGTATCCACCATGGGCGTCCAGCTAAAAGACGGTAAAGAAGCGCTTGTGGGGAGGCAACCCCACCACGGTTTGACTTTCTTTCTTGTGTTTTGAGTCGGATTGTAAACCGGTTTGGTTTTGGTTTGTTTTCTTTTGTTTTGGATGATGTATTATTGGGCTGACCATTGGACCTAACATATTGTGTTTGAGCTCTTTGGTTTCCTTTAGCTGTGCTTGTCTTGACAGGTGCTCTCTCCAGTCCGCTCACTCCGACTGGTCCGCTTCCAGTCTCCTGCAGTCCGTGCATACCGGTAACATCGTTCCCCTTTCCCTTCCCTCTTCTCCATTGAGGGCAATGTCGATCTTAAGTGTGGGGGGGATGTTTATCTTTTGATTGCATTAGATCTGTTTGTGTGCTTGGAGCCTAGTCCACTGTCCAAATTTTTAAATTTGAGGGCTCCAAGTACGTGTTCTTTGCAATTGCCTGCTCAGTATGCTTTGAATTGACAGTCTCTATAGTAATATGCAACCTAGGGAGGTAGTGTAGCACTATGGAGGATGTTGATGCATTTAAGAAGTCTCATTTCTTCTTCATATTGTGTTGGTTGATTGAGTGAATTAGTGATCTTAGGACCATTGAATTGTGTGGTGTTGTGGACTCTCTACCTGTCATGGACTCTTATTTCATGTTTTGAGTTTAACAGGTGCTCGAAAATGTGCTTTAAAATAACGTCTCCCGTGCGAATAGGGCGAAAGTGTGTAAGGGGAGACAGGAATTTGTTCCCAATTTCCACCTACTACCTCCAGCCCCCTTACATGTCTTTCCCCCGCACGAGGCTTGACACATCCGCTCCTGGCATGGCCGGTAAGAGCCGGGCTCCCGCAAAACCTCTGCTAGGTGGGAGCCCCCATTTTCTGAAAAGCAGGTTGGGACCCTTGAAAGAAAAAAAAAGAAAAAAAAATAACAGAAAACAAGCAAAAGCAAAACAGAAAGAAAAGGGGTTCTAACCATCTTCAAGAAGAAAATAGAGCACCTTGAGAAATGTGAGTCCATGATCCTTTGTTTTTGAGAATCTCTTCATCCACGATTCATTTGTCCTCTGTTCACTATTTGCCATGATGCCGACTCGATACTAGTGCTCTCGCCGAAGAAGCTATGAGATGACTTGTGCGTCGGTTGACCTCGTAAGCTGCTAAATGATCTAGGAAGTCCTCTACCTACGATCTGGGTTGTTTGTTGCTATAAAGGTCTAGAGAGTTGCATTGTTTTGAGTTAGGTTTGCTTGGGGACAAGCAAACGGTTAAGTGTGGGGGAATTTGATAACGATGTAATTGCACGTATTTACACCCCTAGTTCTTATCCGTTTGAGGGGCATAGTCGTGTATTTTTGGCCTATATTACGACGGGTTGTGCTACTTTGTCATATTTCAGGTCCCAGGCGTCAATGGAAAGGCTAAGCACGAGTTTCGGGGCATTCGGAAGTCATTTGGTCGAGCTAGAGCCAAAACACGGGCACACCTAAATCAGAACACGGCCGTGTTCCTAGCCCGTGCTTTTACTGCCGAGACTTGATCTGAGTTTGGAAAACACTAGCTCAAAACACGGGCAGGGCTGAGACAGAACACGGCCGTGTCCACCAAAAGCACGGCCGTGTCCATCAAAAGCACGGCCGTGTTTCTCCCAACAGGCTGGCCGTGTTTCTCCCAACAGGCTGGCCGTGTAATTAACCCTTGGCAAAGCACGGGCGGGCTGGAGCAAAGCACGGCCGTGCCCTCGACCGTGTTTTGCCCAGTGATGCCCTTTTAAGCAGATTTCAGCCAAAAGAGAAGGGGATTCGAGTTTTAGAGAGACAGAGCGATTCCTAGAGAGAGAAAGCGACGAACAAGAGTTCCCAAGTGCCCTAGCTTGATCTTCATCACCATTGGAGCTTGGCTTGAGCTTGGAGAAGTGCCGATCAACGTCCAGGAGCAGGAATCCATCCTTCACAGTATGAATTCCGTGTCTGATTCTGCTTTTGCTTCTTTCTCCATGGAGTATTTCTCCCATTCATCTGGGTATGGAGAACCCTAGATTTGTATGTTAGGTTTGATTGTATGAACCCAAGTACTGATTCTATGATTTGATTATATTCAATTGAGGTTTGAATGATTGAATGGCATGAATCCTGATCAAATTCCTGTTGTTTCTGCTTTAACCTAGAATGAGAATATCTGCCTAGGTTGATAGAGAATCCTTGATTGAAGGTAGGGAGTTGGTGACTTTAGTCGAGGAGCCAACTCACTATTCTGTACCGAATTTACTTAGGTAGTGGAGGTTTTGTTCATTAGGGCCTTAATCTGTTTACTCCGGTGGAGGTTAGTCGCCCTCTAGAGACTCAGATTGAGAGGGTCTGAAGACCTTTAGTCGAGACTTCAGGCTGTTTAAGAACCTTCCGCAGTATAACTATCATAAAAACTGAACTTGGTAATTGCAATCCGGCTTAACTGCAGTCTAGGGGGAACCATATCCGGGTGACCTCTCTTAACCTGAATACAACCGTTTAGTTGCTTTGTTTGTTTGTTAGTTTAGACTTGCATTAAAGTTTCTTTGCTAGATAACAAGAATTCATCGAGTAGTCATCAAATCTAGGACCCGGGTTGACATTTAAACCCAAACCCGCTATACTACCCTTTAGGAAGTGGTTTCACTTGGCCAATTCCTAGAGTGACAGTAGAAGTGAGTCACCAACCTTAACCAGAAGGTCTTCCACTATGCCCCTAGGATGAACTATAGATCGGTCAGCTAATTGAACACTCATCCTTGTTGCATTGGGTTCACCTAGGCCTAGTTTCTTGAACAATTTATACGGTATCACATTAATACTAGCACCTAGATCCGCCAAGGACCTCTCTACATGAAATTTACCTATAGAGCACGGGATAGTGAAACTACTTGGGTCCTTTTGCTTCTGCGGAAGCTTGTTCTGCAGAATGGCCGAGCACTCCTCGCTGAGCTCCACAGTGGCCAGCTCGCTCAACCTCCGCTTCTTCGAGAGAAGCTCCTTCAGGAACTTCGCGTACTTAGGCATTAGAGATAGTGCCTCCATGAAGGGCACTTGGACTTGCAACTTCCTAGGCATGGACGAGAAGTTGCCGAACTCTGCCTCCAGCCTGTCTTTGCACATCCCGGTGGGAAAATGGAGCTTAGACTTATATTCAGCCACTACTGGTTGTGGCTTCGGAGCTTGAGCCTCTGGCTCCTTTTCCATCACCAGATCTTCTTCCGGCTCTGGGGTGATTTGGGTCACCTTCTTGGCACTCTTCTACGGTGCATCCGAAGTCACAGTCCCACTTCTTAACATAATGGCGTGCAACCCCTCCTTATGATTTCTGGGGTTTGGAAGGAGTTGGCCAGGAAGCGTGCTAGCCGGTCTGGAAGCAAGGGCATCTGCCAGGTGCCCGATCTTGGTGTCCATATCTTGCAAGAGTGTCTGTTGGTTTCTCTGGCCAGCCTCAATCTCCATGAATTTGCATGCAGCTACTTCCATGAATTGCTCCAGTTTATTGAACTTTTGGGTACTAGTGCTCGCCAAGGTAGTCACTAAATCCCTCAGTTCTGACACGGGATCGCCTGATGCTGGGACTGATGGAGATGCACCAGTCTGCTGGTACTGCTGCTGTGGGGGCTGTTGAAAAGCCTGCCCCTGTCTGTGCTGATAAAGTGGTTGTTATTGCTGTATCTGGCCTGGGCGAGGCTGGTATGACTGCCTCTGGTTTGGAAAACTAGCTGGAGGAGCTTGTTGTTGCCACTCCAGGAGAAATTTGGATGCTGGCGCCATCCCTCATTGTAGGTGTTACTGTATGGTTCGTTGCACCGGACATTGTTGATGAAGTTCACCTACTCCTAGGGTGTACTGGACTCACGCATGGCCTGACAGTCTCTACAGTATGATGGGCGCTCTCGCACCCCTGGAAACGCATTGCCAGCTGCTACCCTGTCCCCACAACCATCCCATTTCGATCGATGGCTGATACCAGTTTAGACACAACCTGCACCAAATCAGAAGAGTGGGTGCCCACAGCATGCACACCTCGGCTTGGTGCTCTCCCCGACCTCCTAGCAGTGCCCCAATCATACCCTTTCTCTGTCATCTCCTCAAAAAGATGATTCAACTGTGGCGGCGTCTTGGTCAGCATGTTCCCGCCACAAACCGAATCAATCAGCTGCTTGTCTTCTAGGAAGAGGGCGTGGTAGAAGGTGCCCACCTTGAAAGCATCATTGAAAGCATGATTGGGACACCTCAGGAAGAGACTGGTGTATCTCTCCCATGCGTCCCGGATGGTCTCATCTTCATCCTAGGCAAAGTGGGTGATCTGCTTCTGCAAGTCCGCCGTTTTCGACGGAAGATGATAGCGGGTGAGGAACTTGCCCGCCAGGTTGGCGAATGTGGTGATCAATCCGGGAGGCCTAGGGTCCAGCCACTACTTGGCTTGCCCCTCCAGAGTAAATGGGAAGTACCTTAGCTGGATGGCATCGGCTGGGACCCCATTTATCTTGATCCCATCGATGAGCTCGTGGAATCGCCTCAAGTGTGATCGGGGGCACTCCACCTCCTTACCACGGAACACCACCGAGCCGCATAGCATGGTGATGACAGAGGTGCTCACCTCAAAGTTATTCGCTGGAACATGAGGGTTCTGAATGGGAGACCTCATGTCCGCGGCTTTGGAAGTCCAGTAATACCCCATGGTTTGCTCCTCGGGAAGGACCACATCGTTGTTTTGTGGTTCACCCATCTCTTCCTCCTCGACGATGTGCAGCTGTGCTAGAGCTTCCTCCTCAGCCACTCGCGCCTTTAAAGCCCACTTGAAGTTCCTACAGGTTCGTTCAAGCTCTTGGTCTAATGGTAGTAAATCTCCCGACTGGCTACGGGTCATGCACTACCAGCACGCAATCAGCAAAAGCAACCCGTGAAGACACACAGGTGGAAGAGAGAAGCGGTAAAGAAAAAGCTAGAGTAACAAACTTTCACGTTTCCACAATAACCTAGAAGTTCCCCGGTAACGGCACCAAAAACTTGGCACGCTAAAACACAACACCAAACTGCGACCAAGTGTAATCGCAGTCCGGAAATGCAGTAAAGTGGCAAGTTCTAATTATAAACCCGGGGTCTAGATCTACTGCCTACTCCGTGATTATCTATTATCTAGCAAACTAAGTCGAGTGATTGGAGTTTAAGAGAAAACAGTAAGAAAGCAGGAAATGGTTCAAAGTTCTTTAGCAAGGGAAGAGTCACTCAGGAATGAGTCCCCCTAGCTCCTTAGTAAGGTCGAGGTTGTAATTACCCTAGGTTGATTAACTGTTGATTAAACTGCAGAAGATCCGACAGTAGCTTGGAATCTCTTAAGCTGACCAAGCCCTCTCAGTCAAACTACCTGGCAGACGACTAGTCTTCATCGGGATAGAAAGTTGAGGCTATGAACACAGAACTCCACTACTGGAATTGAATTCCAATGCAAAGCAGTAAATCGATTAACTCTCGTATAACCAATCTACCTCTACCGATTGATGAAGCTCTAACAACCTAATCAGATTCTATCTATCTCAGGTGGCATCAAAAATCAAGAAAAGATTATCAGGCTTTAATTGGCTCAATGAATCATGCATCAATCGATTAAAATCAATCAATATAACAATCCCAAGTCATTACAATCAAGATCCCTAACACATGGAACTAGGGTTCTTCATACCCAAGTGAGAGAGGGTTCTACTCCATAGAAAGAGAGAGGAAAACAGAAATCAGACCCTAGGAGTCATACTCATAAAGATGAGGATAATGTGCTCTAGGGCATCGATCTTCACTACTGGGGATGCAATCTGGGCTTCAATGGTGAGAAATCCACTCCAAATAGCTCCTAGGGTTTGTTTTTTGCACTTTCTCTCCCTAAAGCTCTGTTTTTTGCTCAAAAACTCGATCCCCCCTCCTTTGGCTCGAAATTGGGTTAAAACCCAGGATTTCCCGACCACACGGCTAGGCCACACGGTCGTGTGGCTTTCCAATCTGCCCGTGTGAGTGTTAAAACGCCGCGTTTCACTTAGTGGTCTTCAGACACGCTGCACGGCCAGAAGCACACGACCGTGTGGATTTCCAGTCTGGCCGTGTGAGCTCCCTGGACTTTCCACACGTCCACAAGGGGTCCCATACACGGCTAGTGCGGCTTGGCCGCGTAATGGGATTCCATACGGCCACACCACAAGGTTGTGTGGATGCTAGGTTTGGCCGTGTGGATTCCTCAACTCCTCGCCAGACGTCCAACTTTCGTCCAATCGACCTGAAACTCGCTCCCAAACCTCCAATCACGTACTAGAACCTGAAATAACACAAACGAGAACAACCTAGCATGAAATCGGCCTAAGATACGAGAAATGAGGCTCAAACGACATAAGAATGGCGGATAAAAACATGTGTATATATCAAGTCATCACACGCTCTCTTCACAATTTTCACAGTCTAATGACCATGACAATTTTTAAGCCCGAGAGGAGTGAAAAACCTTCTAATAACTTGCAATTGTAACACCTTGGGATTATTTGTCACAACCTAGTGACCGTGACATTTATCCCCAGCCCGTGACTCTAGCCTCTCCTTCACTTTTTGGCACTTTTCAACCTCCAATCATCTTGAAGATCACGCCATAGGATCCAATGACTGAGCAAACTAGGTCCTCACTGGGATACATGATATGAACATGGAAATATGAATGAATGAATCACTCACTCTTGACTAGTGGGGTCAGGACCATTTGGTGCAAAAAGATATGCACAACTCAACACTCAACCATATCATTTCTTCACCATGATGATAACCTCTAAATGCTAGAGTTCACAAGGATGGGTGTCGTCACTAGCTTGTCACGAGGTCTAAGACACGGGTTCAAATGACTAGCTAGGGTCTAGGACATGGGGAAAAGGCTATTTAGGTGGTGGCAAACATAGCATGAGGTTCCATATCTTCAACCTAAAACCAACACAAGGTTCTATGGTTTTGACTAGAACCTTCTTCTACAGATAATGGCCACTAGCATTGGCCAAAACCACACTTCCCTCAATTCCAAACCACAACCAATCACCAAACCATTCACAATAAACTTTCTTTGTTACACTTGATATCAAACTTTTTAAGCACAAGAGTGAAGGAGGTAAACAAACATGTACACGGCTCAATAGCTTGCATGCCACGAAACACTCTTTAAGATCAAAATCAACTTTTGTGGCAACTCTTTTTTTCTTCCTAGCCTTCTTTATTTCTTTCTTTTTCCTTTCTTTTCTTTTCACTTGTTGTGGGCTAGAATAGAGCTAACCAAACATGCCATATTGATAACGTCGTATTTGCACATGTTTGCACCCTTGTTTCTTGATCATTTTGGCTTAAGTTTTTGATTTCTTGGACTATTTTACGCTAGGTTGTGTTCCTATGTCATATTTCAGGTCCTAGCATGTAAAGTGAAGCCTATGCGCAAGTTTCAAGTCAATCGGAGATCAATTGGCGACTCGGGGTGAGAACCTCGGGAATGACTTGAGGAAGAATGGATTTCTAACTCATTTTATTGAAACTTGCGCCTATGCTTCACTTTATGTGCTAGGACCTTAAATGTGACAAAGGAACACAACCTAGAGTAAAATAGGCCAAAGACGCGATAATTAAAGCTCAAACGATCAAGAAACAAAGGGGAAAACATGTGCAAATATCGAGTCATCACTACTACATGCTAGGAAAAGGGAAAACACAAGAGAGAAGAAGGAAAACCATCAATGCAATGCTAGCCTAGCTCTTTGTGTTGAAGATATCCTCCTTTGGGGTAAAAAGTGTACAAATGAGACCGAATCAGGAGATTAAATAAATAATCCTTGGGAAATGCAGGCTCATAGATGTCTTTTTCAAGGCCTTCTGAGATATTGTTGGTGCGCGTGTGATTAGAGTTATATTGTCTTTTTTTTACAATGGTAAGTTGATGTTTGTAAGCGTTCATTCCAAAGGTGTAGATAGTGGAAACTATGAATCTACTTTGTCCAATCATTCATTGCAAATTCCTGTACAAAATTGTGGCCAAAATCCTCGACACTCGTCTTGTTGATGCTCTCCCTCATTTGATTGGTTTTGGAGCATAATGGATTTATAGGAACATAGAGATTGTGGATAACGTATTGGATTTTCATGAGGCGATGTTCCAGCGGAAGGACCGAAGGCATATGATCATTTGGAATCGTTGGTCTTGTTTTCTCTTATACGCCAGTTTGGATTCTCTCCCATTGGAATTAATTGGATAAAAGAATATGTTACTACAACCACGTTTTTAGTCATAGTCAAAGGCACCCATTTAGGTTACTTTAACTCTAGTCGTGGACTACGCCTGTTGAGGATATTAATTACTTAGTCAAAAAGTAATTAATTCCTTGTCCTACAAGTCCCTAGTTTTCCTTGTTCAAGTAAAAGAAGGAAACTTGGTTGTCCTTAGGGTTTTAACCCTACGTCTATCTCTATATAAGCTTAGCTACGAACATGTCGTAAGCAAGCCGTCAAGATGTAGTCGTATAATAAAACATCAGTCGTGAGCTCGTTCCGAGCTCACCGTGGATTAGTCTCGATCAATCGATCGAGGATACCACCTAAAATCTTGTGTTTTATGTTCTTTCGTTCTTCCGCATCATCAAATTCTACATGGTATCAGAGCAGACCTCGATCTACTAGGGTTTTGTGTTTGATCTTCCGCAATCACCATACGTCGGACATCAATTGTCTCTCCCCGGCAGCATCGACGTCATCAGTCTGACGCCTTCCTTCCTGCACGGCGGAGCTTCTTCCTCTCGCAGGCGTTGTCCGCTTAGAAGTCTTGTCCACCGGGTGTCTTCGTCAAGGTCACTTGGAATTCAAAAGTAGCGTGGTTCAACACTCATCAAGCTTCCAGTCTTCGTCCGCGAGTTGGTTTGTCGATGGGCCCGCCAATCATCGTCGGCAGCTCCGAATCGCCGCCCCGCCGGTCAGGCAAGGCCCATCGCCCCTCGAAGCTTCCAGAGTTCGTCCGTCCCGACGTGTCAAATCCTTCATCTCAGGTCCACAGTCAATCAAGCCTCCAAGGCAAAGTCAATTCCGGCGCTGAGCAATCTAGGTCAAACCGCCACATTAGTCTGTCGAGAAATCCTTGTCATCATTGCAGCCGCCGATCATCTTCATCAAGGCCACTCACAGCTGCAGTCCGTCAATTGGAATAAGAAGCAGTCTATCATGCATGTTCATTGACCGCTGCCGCTGTTGTTCTTATTCAGTCAAGCTACAACCGAGAATCCTTTTGCTCCCACACCCTTCAGCATTCGAGCACTTTTTGGGTCTTAGAAAATTCCATGTTGGGGGAATTTAACAGGTACGTTCGGTGCACCAAACTTCCTACCCATCTACAATACCTTTTGGGTTTGTCTTGTCATCTCCTATGCTTGGAAGCTTGTCATGCTTGTGGTGCTGTTTTTGGTTAAATTCCAAACGGGAGAACGGTTAGTAGGATTTCATTAGGATCAAAGGAATTACACGGTAAAAAAAAAATTGTAATGTTCTGCCTTGTGTTCGTGGTGGAGATTGTGTGCCTTGTTGCAGTTGTCGTCCTTATGTTGAGAACATCAATCAATATCATGACCGTGAAGACCCAGTAATGGTCGTCCCTTCAATAGTCAGTCATGATCAAGTGATAAAGCGAGACAGTCACGATCGCAGAAACGATCGTCCTCTCGCTGTTCAGGATCAGGTAATTTTCAGTCTTCATCATTCTAACTTTCAAACTGGGCATTCAATACGTTCATGCTTCGGTTTGAAGGGGAGAATAGGGAATCAACACATGTAGGTCGACTAGTTCAGTAATCAAGTCGACCGTGTGTATCTATCAATCATGTTGCTCGGGGAAGCACAGTCAGCAGTGCAGGTAGAAGTCTCCAAAGTTAGCAACACAGTCATCAGTCTTCAATCTCATCCAAGACGTCAAGGAATTCCGCCATGCTGAGTTCATTGTCAAAGAACTAGGTCAAGTATGGAGTAGGATCAGTCTCATCCACAACGTCTAGGAGTTTCACCATGCTGAGTTCACTGTCAAAGGAATTGGGTCAAGCATGGAGTAGTTTCATCATTTGTCTACCCCTCCCGCAAGCGAACAAAGTCACAGCCAGTTGGATCGTCATTGCCAGCAAGAGGTTGTTTGAGTGTTGTTCAGTTCCAAGCTCGACATTCTTGTCATTCATGTCTTCGCTTGAGGGGGAGTGTTGAGGATATTAATTACTTAGTCAAAAAGTAATTAATTCCTTGTCCTACAAGTCCCTAGTTTTCCGTGTTCAAGTAAAAGAAGGAAACTTGGTTGTCCTTAGGGTTTTAACCCTACGTCTATTTCTATATAAGCTTAGCTACGAACATGTCGTAAGCAAGCCGTCAAGATGTAGTCGTATAATAAAACATCAGTCGTGAGCTCGTTCCGAGCTCACCGTGGATTAGTCTCGATCAATCAATCGAGGATACCACGTAAAATCTTGTGTTTTATGTTCTTTCGTTCTTCCGCATCATCAAATTCTACAACGCCAATGTGATATTTTCTCCCCTCTCTTATTTGCTTTATCAACGAAAGGACATTTTGCTCTTCTGAAGCATCTAGAGATGACAAAAGGATTGCATTCGCAGATTTGGATCAAGTGGATAGGTGGATTCATGAATTTGATAAAAATGGATTGAATTTATAAGTACGAGTGACATCTAAGCAAATTTCGAAAAGTTTAGGTACTAAAATGTCATAATAAAAAAATTTGGTATCAAAACATAAAATTTTAATAATATTCTACGTTATAAAGTTAAAATTTAAGTATGAAATATAACATATAAAAAGTTTAGGTACTAAACAGTAAATTTTCAACAATCCATGAATCCATCAATCTAATTGGATGAAATAGATTGGATTTAATTGGATGATGGGAAATCGAGTAATTCATGGTCTACGAATGCCGCACCAATGTTCAGTGGTCTCCCATTTTTATTTTTTTATTACTCATATTGGATTTTAGGGCTTCTATGAGGGATTATGGTAATATTCACCATTTGTTGCGTGAATATAATAGTATGAGTGGCCAGCGGATAAATCTGGGTAAGTCGTTAGTGCTTTTCAATCATATCACGACTGCACCCAAAAAAAAAGCATGGGAACCTTGTTGGGAGTGGGGGCTATAGGGGTTCAGTATCGTTATTTGGGTTTGCCATTACTAGTCAGGAGTTCCAAGCGTATACTTTCCGATTTGTGGAAGAGGAGCTTATCAATAAGCTACAAGGTTGGAAGAATCAGGCCCCGTTTGCCTACAATAAAGGAGACTTACTCAAGTCGATGGTTGGTTCTCTTCCACTCATGTTATGAGTTGCTTTCTGCTGTGATTAAATTGATGAAGGAAACTAAATTCCCACATGGCTAGGTTATGGTGGGGGAAGACCCAAGATAAACATTGTATTCACTAGATACTTCATAGACTCTTTAGATGAGCAATTTTGATGGTGGGCTAGGGTTCAGGGCCTTCGTAGCTTTCAATCAAGCAAATAAGAAATCTTAGCTAAGATTAGCTGGCTGATTCTTCAAGGTCCTTCTTAGGTTTTGGATCAATCGTACAGAGGATGATACTATGTAGTTTGCACAATCAAACTCTATCTGTAACACCCAGTATTTACAGTTACGTGAAATCCCGATCCCCTTCATTTATTATAATTATGGTAGTTAACTAATTATAATTATAATAAATTAATTATATATATATATATATATGGGGAGTTCTACGGTACCCAGAGTGAAATTCGGGGTACCGCATACCTTGAGTAAGAAAACGCTATCCAGAACTTGAATTGACTGATCTTTCGGACATGATACTATACTCTAACCCTTAAAGATCAAAATATATATATATAAAGGGGCCGAGCGGCCCCCTCAATTTCCCACCCCACGCACCCCCTACTGTAAACTCCTGCAGCGTCGTTCGTCCTCGCAAGCGTACAACGCAACTACCTCTTCCGCTCTCCCCGCTTCACTCGATCAGTCGGGTGACGAGGCTCTTGCCGCCATCAACGATTGCTATCATTCGAAAAAGGTAAGGACAAAAATTCCAAGTCGTTCCAAGTTTGTTTGATCAATAAAACTAAAGCGACCTCGTCAATCGTGGACTGTAGCTTGACGACAAGGAATCATAGTTTAATCGGTACCAATCAAGGCAAATCGATTTCCAAAGTCTTTGAATATGAGCCTAGGCACGTTCTAGAAGTAATGGAACTCGACCGCTTTGAGGTAAATTGATTTTTTCGTGTGATTTTTCATGAAGGCGTAGTTTTGGAAAATTAGGACAGTTTAACAGAATATTAGTGACATTTTTTGGTTGGTCACTAAAGTTGCAGGTAATTTCAAGAAACGTTATTTAAGTTCTTTAAATTGTTTCGAGCCTCTGCATGAGCTTGTTTCTGCATTTAAAAAATTCTTAAATTGAAAGAGGTCCTTGAGGTGCTTGTGATTTAATTTGCGGATTTTTTAAGTTGATTTACTATTTTTAGAAATTTTTCGAAGGTTGATTTCAATTAAATAATTATGTCGAGGTGTTTTTGAAAGATTTGATATTTTTCCCAGGAGGCTAGTCCTCATGGTTGACCTTGGAAAATTATGGTCTGGATTTCTAGGGAGGTTTAAGTTGGATTAAAAATTCATTCACGACTAATTTAATTAGAGGGATAGTTAAATAACTATACAAGAAATAGTTATTTCTTATGCATGAAAGGAACTTATTACGGAAGCCTTCCTTAATGTAAGATTGAATGAAAATTTTACTATTAACTAAACGGTTGATCATCTCGTTTCATAGCAGTTTAAGCCCGAGAGTTGCAACTGCAAACTCCTCCTCCAAGTACCAGCTGTTTAACCAGGACAGTAACAACTCAATGTAACTATCTACTATAGTATGCAAAAATAAATACTATCTCTGCTTCATTCCAGCTCCAGGGTTTGGCTGCCATTATCCACTTTACTTCCTCTTCAATCCGCCCAACAACCTATTGGGGGAACGTATTACAACATTGTGACTTCTGCAGCATCGCTCACGCCACACATAGCTAATGCAAATGGACCATCTGAACCTTCCTTCCCCTGCTATCAATGTGCTACTGGACCACTACCTCACTGCCCAGCTCAAATGCTCTGACCATGTAGTGAAAACAGGGAGGTGGCAGGATCTGCTCAGCACTTTAGACAATAGCTGATGTAAGGGCATCTAGAAAAGAGGTGAATTTTAAAATACATTACGTAAAAGTTATGGAAGAATAGTTATTTCTTAATTGTGTGTTTTTTATTTGTCAATTAAACAAAGATAATACACGAGTCTTACCTAATGATTAAAATACATAAAGATTATAGAAGAATTATTTCTTATGTATCAACTAAACCGACGTATTATGTAAGTCTTCCGTAATGATTAAGACATTGCATGGAGCTTATGGACGGATAGTTATTTCTTATGTGTCACAAACAAACACTTGAAGTATGTTTTTCTTAATGATTAAGAAGCTACCTAAGTATCTTACCCCAATAATTTTATGAATTATTTGATTCTACTAAATTGTTAAATAAGTGAATGACGTTATAATATAATTAGTTTCTTACCACTGCAAATCGCGGGTCAAAACACTAGTATGGCATTATGAGGTACCAGGTGTTTTCACCTTTAAATTGGCATATACAACGTCGCTTTGGCACCTAAGGAGGGATGGAGTGAGGGCACGAGTGAGCTCTGCAGATTCGGCTCTATTGAAGAGAACATGGAGTTTTCAGCTTCAACCAAAGGCCAAATTCTTTCTGTGGCATTTTCTGAACCGAATTCTGCGTACTATTGAATCTCTAGTAAGTCGAGTTTTAGAAATTCCTTACCTTTTGTCTGGCGTGTTTATGTTACATACATACGTTTCTAATAATATCAATATTATTATTACTGGATGTAGGGGATTAGCGGCTAATTGTGGATAGAGTTGCATTAGGGTCATTATTAGGGTTTTGGGATTTTCTATATAAATGTACTTTGGTGCATTACATCATAATTAATTAAAAATCAATAGACAAAACCCTATTCAGTTTATCTCTCTCATCCTTCTTCTCCCAACTCTTCTAAATCAGTTTATCTCTCTCATCCTTCTTCTCCCAACTCTTCTAAATCGCTAATCCCCAATTATGTTCTCCACTTCCCAATTCTCAATTCTCCTTCTCAAATTCCTAATTCACTTTCTAATATATCCGGTTATGTTAATCACAAGCATTTGAGAAAGCGTGTTTCTTACTGTTTACTTGAAAGAGAATAAGAGGAACACTTGTTCTTTCATTGTCCGGTGAGAAAATGAATGTGGGAGTTCGTTGGTTTACAACATTACTTATCATCTCCTATATCATATTTTCTGCCCTCTTCTTGAGACGGGTCCTCTCCCTACCTCCGTCTCCAGAAACAGACTATGTACCCGCTCAAAGAGAAACCAGGGAGATCCAAGTCATACTTCAGATTAGAACAGCCAATAAAACATTCTCTGCACATCAATCCATTCACACCCTTGTCAAAAAAAAAAAATTCATTCACCCCCACAACAAAGAAATGATAGTACAAGCTCGGCGCTACTCAACAACAGCCTGGTATAATTACAGGAGAAACCAACAAACACAAATTTGCGCACCACAAATGCCGTTTTTAGCACTTTACACTTGAAAATTTTTCCTTTGATCAATTAACAAACACTGCCAATCCCGTATAACCAACACAAACCCCTGGTCAAAAGGGGTGTCGTGTTCATTTGATTAGCATGGGAAAAAACACACCTTAACCCGCAACTCTCATGGTCTAGGGGAAATGGATGTGGTTTTCATACATTAGTAATGCATAAAATTAGCCGTCACCTTTTGGATTTCGTGTCTATGGCTCGAAGCTTTGGCGACGATTGTGATCCACCGCCGCTGCTGCCACCGCCACCTCCAAGTGCAGCAGCGGCAGATTCGACGTGCGTGAGAAGGTACTCGTAGATCTTCTTCCTCAGCCGATCAACGGTCTCGGAAGAAACACTCGGTCGAGTCTCGTCGTCTTCATCCTTGCTCGCCCCAATCCCGTCTAACCATTCATTGACACTCTTCAGCTGAGTCAACATCCCAGCTATTTGACCGTTATCCGACAGCACTGACGTGTCAACGTCTGCGTCCAAGAACCTTTCCACAAACCCCAAGAACCAACTCTGGGAATCCACCCGCAACACTTCGGCCAAGTCCATCGCCTCGTCGAGTCCTCCCCCCCTGCTCCATTCTGGTGGTGGTTGCAGGGGCTGCGCCTTTTCACTAGCAGCAGAAGAATCCAACTGTTTGCGGAAAGCACCTGTGGCTACTAGCTTCGAGCCAACCACTGGACGGATTTTGGGTTCAGGTCTCGTAGCACCATTCTTTGAAAGGGGTTCGAGAACAAGCACATGCTGGTTACTTCCAGCAGAGGCTTTTTGGTCCTTGGTGAATACGGCAAAGGATGATAAATTGGTGGCTAATGCTGCTTGGACCCAAATGGATGCGTGCTTACGTCGATCTGATGTAATCTTCTGTATTTCTTCGGGGAGATTTTCATTCATTGATCCAGGGGGGAGCATTTTGGATAGAGAATCAGCCACTGTACGAGCATTGTTCAAACTTGAATGGAGAGCCAAGAAAAGCTCAACAGCAGGTTGAGGGTTATCTTCTTTGGCTGACAAAGTTAGCTCAGAGTAAATCCTACAACAAGAAGAAAGCATCATCTGACTGTTACATACTTTGTTATATTACAACGTAATAGTTTTGATCTGGTTGTTGTTTTACCTAAGACATCGAAGCAAGCTCTCTGCAGCACAAGCCTCCTGCATTGCCTCTATTGCTGCTGTCTGTGCAGCATCTCTATGCCTCATAACTTCCTGAGACAATAAGCGTTTGGAAGATGAATAAATAGGGCAGTTAGCACATTAACTAGTTTTCATGAGAAAACTGAAAATTCTCTACCTTCCCAAGCTTAGCAAGAGAAGAAGGAAGAGAAGTCCATGAAACACTCCCTTCAGTCATCCTTTTACTATGTATTGGAATTTTGACAAAGTTCCCTGGAAGCCCATTATTAGCCAGTTCTCCAGAAGATTTTCTTCCAACAGACAGCCTAGGCTTATTCATCGTTTCTTGATCATCAGTAATCCCAGAAAAAGCAGCTCTCTTAACAGATACTGGACCTTTGTTCTCTTCTTTAAACGAATTCGTAAAGCCCCTACTATCTTCTCTAGGAAGTGAACGCTCACTGGACGTACTTTTCCTTGGAACCTGCAAATATACAATAGGATTTAAACGGGGAAGCGCAACATTTAAGTTCAAAGAAGTTTAGAACATCCCAAACGAGGGAGGAAACATGGTACCACTGATAAGAGTAAAAGCCAGAATAAATTAAGAACTTCCAGAAAACTCACCCACGTTAGTGATGATGCAGTGATATTCGAGTTGCATTGTCAAATTCATTATAATTAATCTAAGGAAACTCTTGGCGTGGCAAAATAAGTATAAACAACAGAGAATAACATGACTTAATTTGCATACTAAAAAGATCAGAAATCACAGACAGTGCATTGCATTATCCTTGGGCACGTGTTTAGTTTCAAACTAAACCCAGCATCTGTAATACGAAATGCTAAAGCCAGTAAAAAAGTGATGATACTCACAGAAGTACTCCGAACTTCAGGTTTTGGATCCAGTTTAGAAGGCAGCAACTTTGTGGAATCCCTCTTCTTTACTTCCATGCTTCCTTCCCAGCTCCTTCTCAGAGCCTTTGCTCCCAGCTCAATACCCTGAACTATGTTCTTGATCACAGGAACTCTTCTAGTAGGAGTTAATCCATTAGCAGAAGCCGCTCTTTCTGTTAGTCCTATCCTAGGCGAACCCTTATCGAACCCCTTAATTTTAGACTGTTGCTTCACCCCACTTGAAAACTTCTCAAATGATGTAGGCAACGAGTAACAGCTACTTGGAGAAGAAGGAATAGATCTTGAACTAGAAGGCTTCAACTTTTGTAGAGATTCCTTCTTCAATTCTAGGTTCGAATGAAGTTTTGACAACTGAGACTTAGACCTCGCTAGAGAGGAGGTTTTCTTAGAGCGTAAATCATCTTTGCTACCACTGCTACTCAGCCCTCTGGGCGTTGATTTCACCTTCCCCTCCCCATTACTACTGCCTGAACCCACTTTTTTCAATGTCTTTGCACTGTTGGAATGCTTCGAACCAGAACTTGGATCATGATTATTATTGAGGAAGCTGAGTGAATCAGTTGCCACAATATCCTCGGGGCTACCAACACAAGCATGCCTCCCTGGGATTGGCTTAACTCCTCTAAGTATTGGGACTGGTGAGGCAGCTTCGAGCCTCTCAATATGAATAAATTGTCCTAATTGGATCTTATCGCTCAAAATGAGATCATCATGCTCCTCCGGTAAAGAGACGTAAGTTGCATGGGAAGAATCAGACACTTTGAGATAAAAACCCTGATTAGGGAATAGCTCACTGCCCGCTAATGCTGGCACAATGCTCACCACTTGCAGTAACGATGATCTATGCTCACCTGCAACTTTGACATCTGTATTCATGTGTTGCAAGAGCTTGAGCAGAACCCCTGGGGTAAGATTCGCCATTTGCAGAGGGATTTTCTATTTGCATTACTTTCCGGACACACCCCCTAAGAATAAGGAAACAGGGCGCCTGCTTCCTACTCAGAACATCCAAACAGTAGATAACAAATACCTCTCTTGGTGATCACGAGCAAACCTTTCAATCCTGCAGTTGAAACCATCACAAATTTGTGAATTACAGAATCAATATGACTGGAATACCAAACAACTCATCTGCCATTTGGGAGCGGAAATCATCTGAGCTACTCTTACGCTCTCATTCTTGAAAGAAAGAAAGAAAGAAAGAAAGAAAGAAAGGATACACCACCTCTTCCTGACTTCATGGACACATAAGAGTCAGCATTGAAGCGTCATAAGTCATCATATCTAAAACAAGCATGGCATATCACCGGGGAGACACATCGACTCACGCCAGTAAACCACAAAACACCAAAGCCCTATTAGAGCATGTAGCTTATAGAGGACTATTAAAAAAAACTTGTTTCACCCTTCTAATAATACAAATACCATACACCCATCTTGACCTAAAATCTCAACCCTAACCCAAATAACGAGTATTGATGATCATTAAGGGCTCATAGCACACATGTATTCTGAAAAAGCAGCAAAACCCAATAGATGGCATGGCATCATTGGTCAGGAAAGCAATCAGCATCATACGTTGCAGTCCTCAAGGGTATTCCTTCAACTTCAAACCCAGTTGTTAATCCCCGCTGACACTTCCTCTCCACGAAACACAAAAGCGTTCTCCTTTCCGCGCAACCACACTCAATGAAAGCAAAGCAAAGAACCCACAAATGCAGATTTCAACGTAAAGGAAAAGCATGACTCCAACCAACCTGCTCCGCTGAAGCCTCCTTCAGCCTCGGGCCCTAAACTTGGCCAGCGAAACCGCAGACTGTGGACAAGCTGAAAAGATGGGGTAACCGAGTTCCTTCCAGCTCAACTCTCCTCCAATCAAATACCCCCAGCCGAAAATGACACAGCAACAAGCTCCATTTCGCTATGAACCAGCCCGCTCCCCGGGTAGAGAAAACGGGCAAAGAGTCGTATTTTGTGAATCCAGAAAAGGGGAAAGGAAATAGGAAAAGGGTCTCTAATAACTGAAGCAACGGGGGCGGCCTGGGAAGATGGTATGTGCAGCGCAACAGCCAATAGCTGCTGAAAAGGACCCAACAGGAAGCACGAGGCGGAGAGAGAAAAAAAATACAGAGGAAGGGCAAGAAGAAGAAGAAGAAGAAGAAGAAGAAGAAGAAGAAACGGGTCGGATCCAGCTGGGGGCGGGTTTCCTCGGCGAGGGCTTTGATCTCGAACGGAATGAATGATTTGTTGCGGGGTGTGGTGAGCTGGACTGGAGAGGCGAGTGGCGCATGTGCAGAGAGCAATGCGGTTGTTAGGAAGGAAGAAGAGACGGAGAGAGAGAGAGAGAGGAGAGGCAGAGAGTTGGAGTTGTCGGCTACCTGAAAAGAGACTTCACTCACATCTCTCTCCATGATTCCTTACATTTCCTTGTATTTTCAACCCACCTCTCCACCCGTCCACCGGTACTCGTACTCTCGGGGAAAGAAAAAAAACCACAAAAATTCTTTATTATTTCAAAAAAGAAATTGAATTTAACATTCAACTAAACCGAAAAAAAAAAAAATTTGAATTCAACAAATATGAACTCGGGAAAAAACAAACAGTAGGGTTGTGATCTGTTATTGTCGCTTGTCATTACACCTGGACGATAAGTGGGACGAGTTAGCCAATCACTTCACTAAAAAAAATTCATGAAAAAGATAAAATAGACCTATATTAATGTCTATTCTTTATTTAAATCTTTTTCAAATTTTTTATATTATCTAAATCTACTAAAATGTTATTAATTAGCCAAATCTTTCGTATGGTATCAAAATATTGGCTAAATTACACGTTTGATCACTCAAATTATACAAATCTTTCACATTTGCCACTCGAATTGCTTTTCTTTCTTATTCGCCACTAACATTACGAATCGTTTCACGTTAGTCACCGGCCGTTACACTCCGTTAAATTTATCCTACGTGGCAGTCAACTATAAAGTTTGACTGTTAACTCGATGACGTGGAAATTAAAAAATGAAAAAAAATATTTTCCACCTCATCATTTCACTTAATTTGTCTGATTTATTATATGAATTATTTAATAAAAAACAAATTATAAAAATTACTTATCACCGCCTGGTCCATGTTCTCAGGGTTATTGACGGTCGGTACGACGATAATGAGTTTCAGCAACGTCATCCGTTCTCGTCGACAAAAATATTGCCTAAACTTACGCGTTACGACGATGAGGACAAAAGCAATCGAGACGACAAATTGGTACCAGTCTCTGCCACGGCGGCTTTTCATCTTCTGCTAGGACACTTCTTGCATTTCGCCGGCTAAAGAATCAATTACTCGCTCCATTTCCACAATGCCTTCCCCGATGTCGCGAAACTCTAACGCTTCGTCGCCAATCGATTCGAGGAGTGGATTCTGCCCGAAAACAAAGATCTATCAGTGTCTCAGATCTCCAGCACCACTTCCACAAGCAACCACACCGCTCTCCGTCACTAATTACGTATTCTCTCTTATCAATTCCTTCCCCCTGCCACCGACAATCTTAGCTCTCCTAGACGACATCACTTGCAACCGGAATATTTCCAAGACAACAGAAGAAGGCAACTTCTAGGAAGGGAACCAAAGGAAGGCAATTCAAGGTCAAAAGTCGTCAAAAAGACAGACAACGAAAAAGAAAGAAAGAAACGGGACCGGAAGAAGAAAATACAGAGCGCGGCGGAAACAGAGAGCGAGCAGAAAGAAAACAGAGGCGATTTCTCTCATTTTTCATGGCGTTGTATCGATTTCGGGATCATGTACGTGATTCCTCTCCAAATCGTCAAGTTTCTTTCTTTTTTGACCGCCACCGGCGGCAGGAGAAACTACGGCCTCTTCGAATCAAGGATCCTCGTCGTCCTCGGCGGTGAGTCCCGAGGTAGAATCAGAAACGAATCTGTCTCGTGTAAACCGTGGGTTGGGTATTGATTTGAATAGGGAATTCAATCCTTACTTATTAGGCGGTGGGGGAAAGGTAAACGAGGCGGTGAGTGCTGGTAGTGGTGATTCAACGGTGGTTGTTGATCGGAAGAGCTCTGAGGGTGAGTTTGATCCAATTAGCAATAAGGACGGCGACGACGGTGATTTTTCTCCGCCAGTAGAGGCTCTGAAAGCTTTGAATCTGTGAATCAACGAAAGCAGAGGGATCGGCATTAACAGAATTGGTGACGAAGACGGCGACAAAAAAGGAGGTGGGGAGGAAGGGAAAGAACTACAAAACGACAGTCGGCTTACGGTCCTGATTAAAGCTGCGGAGCTTGCTTCCGGTGACGATTGTTGTCGTCGACCAGTTGGGATCCGAACGAGATGCCGACGACTGCCGCTGAGGAGACTAAGGACGAGTTAGAGCCTCATTCGCCGTCGATTATGGGAAGCGGCGGTGGACGAATTGCGTTGCGGGGGACAAAGAGGAATAGAAGGAACAAGTGTTGGGTGGTGGATTTGTACAGGGACAAGAATGAGATGAGGACGGAGGCGGCAGCCGGCAGTGGCGGGATCGAAATCGAAGAGAGGGAGGAGCAGCCAGGCGCTTCCGTCGAGGTATCGAGATGCTTCCGTGCGTTTAACAAACTAAGTGGGGTGATGAGGTGGAAAAATAAATTTAATTTTTTTTATTTTTTAATTTCCACGTCATCGAGTTAACGGTCAAACTTTATAGTTGACTGCCACGTAGGATAAATTTAACGGAGTGTAACGGCCGGTGACTAATGTGAAACGATTGTTAAAGTTAGTGGCGAATAAGAAAGAAAAGCAATACGAGTGGTAAATGTGAAAGATTTGTATAATTTGAGTGACCAAACGTGTAATTTAGCCCAAAATATTAGTCATTTTACATTATCATTAATAATTTTGTAACTCTTTTTTAGTTAAAATGCTAAAATTTTAGATTGTTGACTTTCATGTGTCTCTTTCAAGTCAGTATCATATTGCCAAGTCAGTATTACTAACAAACTGCTAACTGAAAGTTAACATTTGGCTCATTCTTAGTATTTCGATAGATTTGGCTAGTAAAAAAGAATCTAAAAAAGGTTTGACAATATGGGTTCACCTTTCGAATGTTTCTCTAGAATACCACTTCCAGGGGCTGAGCAGAATTGCCAGTTGGGTGGGAGTTCCTCTGGGAATGGACCAAACTACTCGCATGGGGAATAGGCATGGTTTTGCAAAGGTTTTAGTGGAGCTTACTGCGGAGAGTGACTGTCCAGATCATGTGTTAGTTTGGCCGGATGATGAGTCTTCTATTCGTATTGGGGTCTCATACTGCAACCTACCTCCTGTTTGTTCTGTATGCAAGCTTTTTGGGGTTTCTGGTTCGTGTGCAGCTCATCAGGGGAAGCAGTGGGTTGCAAAAACACAAAAAGATCAGGCATAGGGCTCTCTGGCTCAACCCGTGGGTTCGGAATCAGTGGTTATTCGGAATGTGGTAGAGGACAAATCTGTGGCAAGTAAGGGTAAGGAAGTGTTGGTTACTGAGGATGATCCTCAGTTGCATACTATCTTTGCAAGTCCTTCAGTTATAGAGGGAGTGAGGATTGCTCCACAGAACTTGGAGAAATCTTTCTTGGCGGTTGCTGGGTCACCATCTCCCAAGCTGCCTTCAGAGGATGAATTTCAAAGAGTGGTAAATGGGGTAAGGCCTCGGGTCTGGTTATCTCCTGACAGTGCCAAAAATTCTATTCAAGCTACAACTTCTTCTTTCAGTGTGCTGAGTAAGTTGGAGGATAAAGAAGCTAGCAGGGTTCTGAAAGCTCCAAAGAAGAAGGACGTTAGAAAGGATCAGTGGAAGGGAGGAGGGGGGAAACCTCCAACTTCTAAATGAAAGTACTTTTCTGAAATGTAAGGGGGTTTAATAAAACCTCCAAATAAAGGGACTTGATGCAAGTCCTTTGTAGGAATAAGGTGGATATAGTGGTAGTTTTGGAAACTCGAATAAGGGCAGAAAAAACTAAAGAGGCGATTGAGGAGGTGTTTTCTGGATGGGAGAGGTGTATTGACTGTATTGATTCTAAGCTTGGTAGGGTTTGGCTTTTCTGGGTTCCTGAGATAAAGTTGCAAGTGCTGAAGCCAGGGAAGAACTTCTTTCACTGCTTGGTGGAGGACCCGAATAAGGATAGCTTCTTTTTAACTGCAGTTTATGCTTCAAATGACGAAGTAGAGCGTCTAACTACTTACAAAGAGTTAGCCAAACTGAAGGTTGCTGGGCACCCATGGATTGTAGGAGGAGACTTTAATACAGTGCGAGTACCAGAGGAGACTTCAAATCAGATAAGTTCCAATACAAGTATGGATGACTTTAATAGTTGGATTGGGGAGATGGAACTGCTTGATTACAGGACCACTGGTCCTCAATTCACATGGACAAATAGACAAGTCAATAGCCCAATTGCTCGGAAACTTGATAGAGCCTTAGTAAATTTGGACTAGATTGAAAAGTTTAAAGACTGTGTTATGGAAGTGTTACCTGCTCATTTCTCGGATCATGGTGGGGTGCAAGTTAGTACCATGGTCCAATTAAATCCATTCCAAAGCCCTTTAAATATTTTGAATTCTAGGATGAGCACCCGCTGTTTCTGGAGATTGTTGAGAATGCTTGGAAGGTAGAAGTGTCTGGGAATCCGTTGCAGATAATTCAAGGGAAACTGAAAGAGGTTAAAAAAGCATTAAGGAAGTTCAACAAGGAAGTGTATGGGAATCTTCAAGACCAAGTAAAAGAAGCGGATGCTGTATTGCACAGGGCACACACTGTTGCCTTCTCAAACCCTACATCTGAAAACTTTGAAGCTGTTACACACGCTACAGAGCAGTATGAACAAATATCAAGAGCCTATGAGAGCTTTTGTCGGCAAAAATCTAGAGTATCCTGGTTGACTATGGGGGATAAGAGTTCCAATTTCTTTCATCAAGCTGTTAAAATACGCAATTCTAAAAGGGCCATCAGAAAGCTTGTAAAAGACACAGGGGAGGAAATATATGAAACAGACCAAATTGTTGAGGAAGTAATTGGTTTCTATAAAAAGTTGTTGGGTGAGGTTAATGTTGATATTAATCCAAGTGAAGAGGAGGTGAAGAGGCTTGTTCAAAGGCAAATCCCTCAGGCAGAATGTGAGGCTCTGGTTCAGGACATTACTTGTGAAGAAATAAGGACAGTAGTGTTTAGCATGAACACACAGAAGGCCCCTGAGCCAGATGGGTTCTCTGCAGGGTTTTTTAAGAGGACCTGGGGGATCATTGGAGAGGATGTAATCAGGGGGGTCCTCTTTTTCTTTAACTCAGGTATCCTTCCTAGTGGGGTTAACTCTACTGCTATTTCTTTGCTCCCAAAAATTCCTAATGCAGATACCTTAAAACACTTTAGGCCTATTTCATGCATAAATCTCTTATACAAAATCATTGCTAAGGTCCTGGCAAATATAATTAAGGGGATAATGCCTTTGATAATTAGTAGTTCCCAATCTGCTTTTATTAAGGGGAGGAGTATCATGGATAACATATTGATGGCTCAGGAACTGGTGAGTGGTTATAATAGGCGATTTTTGTCTTCTCGTTGTGCTATTAAGGTTGATATTATGAAGGCATTCGATTCTGTGAGTTGGAAATACCTGTTCTTCATGATGAATGCCATGGGATTCCATGCTGTATTTTTAAAGTGGATAAAAAGTTGTTTGCAAACTGCTCACTACAGCATTAATGTGAATGAGAGCCTCTGTGGATTCTTTATAGCCAGGAAAGGTGTGAGGCAGGGTGATCCATTGTCACCTTACCTTTTCACCATGGCAATGGAGGGGCTGTCTACAATGCTAACAGAGGCAGGCCAGTCAGGGGTTCTCCCATTCCATCCGCAGTGTAAGAGAGTGGCACTGAACCACCTTTGCTTTGCTGACGATTTGCTAATATTCACTAAGGGGTCTGCTCAGGCCATAATGCAGGTTAAAGGGATTCTACAGCGTTTCTATCAGCTCTCGGGGCTTAATAGCAATCCTGCCAAGTGCGAGATTTACTTTGGTGGGGATTCAGTTCTCTACAAGCATAATGCTCTGGCTCTTGCAGGGTTTCAAGAAGAGAAACACTTAGTCCGTTACCTAGGTTTGCCATTGCTGTCTGGTAAATTATCGTCAGTAGAGATTGATAGTCTGGTTGAAAATATTACAAAGCGGATCAGGTCTTGGCGGGCCAAGAAGCTCTCATATGCAGGGAGATTGCAGCTGCTTAACTCTGTAATTCTGGGGATGGTGCAATTTTGGATGCAGATGTTTATTCTCCCAAAGCAAGCACTCAAGAGAATACAAAAAGTTTGTTCTCAGTTTCTCTGGCATGGTCTGGATGAAGGGAAGGCAAAAATGGGATGGGAGCAGGTTACTCTCCCAAAGCGTGAAGGGGGACTTGGGGTAAAAGATTTGATTGCTTGGAATCAGGCTTGCACTATAAGAATGCTCTGGTTGTTTTTGATGAATTCTAGGGCGTTATGGGTGGCATGGATGAAGGAATATAAGTGTAGGCATTGCGATTTGTGGTCACTAAGAGTGCAGTACAGTAGTTCATGGGTTTGGAGAAGACTTCTCAAGCTTA
Source organism: Linum trigynum (assembly GCA_964030455.1). Lineage (NCBI taxonomy): Eukaryota > Viridiplantae > Streptophyta > Magnoliopsida > Malpighiales > Linaceae > Linum > Linum trigynum. The sequence goes on from OZ034821.1 coordinate 9,499,601, forward strand.
GGGCTGTGGTTTTCCCTGGCTAATTGTGCATAATGATATAGTCTATTGGGATTCATGAGAGATGGAAACTTACTCAATCCGTCGAGTTTGGGAAACTTTGAGAAACAGGGCTCCTAGAGTAGTGTGGTACAAGTTGGTATGGAATAGTAGCTATCCTCCTCGTTATAGCATGCTTACTTGGTTAATAATGAAGAATGCAATTATCACGAGGGATAAACTGCAGAAATGGGGGAGAATCAGGATTGCTGAATGCCCGCTTTGTAGTCAAGGAGTGGAGAGCAGAGATTATCTGTTTACTCAGTGCTCTTTTGCAAAGGACCTTGCTGCTGAGATAAGGTGTAATCTGCTGCTACATTCAGACTGGGATTCTATGATACAATCTCTTTCTTCGACAGTACTAGACCTGGGGAGTGGCAGGCCCTTGTGTGGTGTCTCCTAGTGGTGTTTATTTGGAAGGAGAGGTGTGGGGTTCATGGCGCCTCAAGTTGCAGGTCTAATAAAGCAGGAATTGACGTTCCTCACTTATGGGAATAGAGGGGGCTGAGACATTTTAGTAGGGTTGGGTTACTTATAGTGTTTTGATGTTTTTGGCTGTTTGTTTTTCTTTGCAGTCGTATAGAGCACATATAGGTTGTGAGGAGTTTTCCGTTGGAGACTTTGGGATGACTATCCCGCTTTCGTTGTTTTGGTTACTTGCGGAAATAAAAGCGACTGATTCAACGAAAAAAAGGTTTGTCTAATAAGTAGTAATTACCATTATAGTTTTTTTATAGTAATAGTCCATTTTTAAAAATATCATAATAATGTCTTTTTCCATGTTACATAGATATCTCGATAAACCCATGCACACGAACCTTTTGGATTTTTCGAACGCTCTCGAGTAGAGGACCTCCTTAATGGCTAGATCAACCCCAATTTAGCTTACAACTACTCCTAAGAAATAACAAAGCAACAGACTAAATTGGGTTACAATCTTCTCATGACATTAAACGGATAAACTAGTACATATTTATAGGCATAGAAGCATCTACCTTTTCTTATATAGAACATGACTCATATTCCTATAAGGAAACTACTAACATAACCAAATCCTACTTAGACAAGGAAACTACTAACAAAGACAATAATAATAAAAGACTACTAATACTAAAACAATAAGGATAAGTATGCCTAGATAATTAGCCCAATTGCTACGATGACCCAGTTCTCGTAAAAATCCTCCCCCCTTAGCACAACCTTTCACTCGAGGTTGGTCTTCATCGTGGATAATTGGCCTTCCTCTTCGTTAGTGCATGGCCCAATCATGAGTAGCACGTTTTTGTTGGCACATCGATGCCAATCATGAATCACTCATCACAGTGGAAATATAGCCCTTGAGCTCGGTGACGTGCTACTTCCTCCGACGTGAGTCTTCGGGCATTGGGGACGTCTGGCAGTGGTGGTCGAGGTTGTGTCGATGCCACCTCGATCGTCGTCTCTGCTGACGCCCTTGGCGGATTCCTTGGCGCTCCGCAATGCTTCCCCAATTCTTCATTCTTCACTTTGGCGAGTCAGATCGCCTCTCTCGCCGTCTCTGGCTTGAACATGCTGATTGTGTCAGAAATTTTCGATTTGAGCCCACCAATGAATGAGCTCACTAACGCTTCACCGGTCCACCCATAGCATTGATTGACCAATCTCTCAAAAGCTAAGAGATAATCGCTTAGGGACCCCATTTGTTTGATCTTGGTGTTTTTTGGTGGATGTCGCGTGATTAATGCACCCTGACTTCAAGAAAACATAAAACGACGTTAATCGGTTCACACCTCGTCAAACACTATTTGAACGAGGGTGTTTGATGCATACATCAAAGGATCTAGTTACTATTACCTTTACTCCTATGGAGATTCCTTGAGAGCTCCACAACTATTGACTACAACTAACAAAGAAGCCTCGTGGAGGAACCCTGGTGCTACTGCTAAGGTTAGTGTTCTAATTTGATTTGTATGTCCCTCCATCAGAAGCTTCTTGCCAGTTTTGTTGTGCCCCACCCTCTAACCGCCTTCTCTCTCTTTTCGAAAATTAGCCCCACGTAGCATGCACTAACTTCGAAAATCAGCTTCTGGTAACCACCTTCGACACGCCATCATGTAACTAGACAATCAACCCTACGTACTATGGATGAACAATTAGATTGTCACCATACACCACATAACTTGGATGGTATCCATGTTGACTAAGAAAACCATACATATATGCAGTGGCGGACCCAGAATTTTGGTATAGGTGTGTCGGCCAATAAAAAAATTTAATTAATTAATTTAAAATAAATATAAAAAAATTTATTCATAAATTTCATTATTTTTTACAGTGAACCACAACGAATTTTCATATTCTGAAAAATTTCTTAACTACATATGCTCATTAGGATGCAAATCAAATATATTTTTTATGTACACAACTAAAAAATTATTCATAAATTGATCACTCAACTTATACCAAAGATTTTTCTCGATTAAACTCATATATGAAAAATGTAATTTTGTAGCTTACAGTTGCTATATGTAAAGTCAACACTAATTTAATATGAGAAAGCTGGTATGAGAAGCTGGAAGGGTGGCCACAGGTGTCAATGTGTAAGTTTGAATGAGAATGAGGATGTCGTCGGCTCGATGCCGACAACCAGACGGTGGCGACAGGCGTCAACGTAGAAAGAAATAGCTAAACTAGAAAGCAAGTAGAATGTTAACTTAAGAAGAATCCATGGAAGAAGTTACGGGGAAAGACAATATGGAATTCACTATCTAATTACGTGACTCAACCAGATTATTAATCAATTTAATTCTCATTCAATTTATTGAGGTTATCTGTAAGGTGATAGCTATCTTTCTGAATACTCAGTAAGTAGTAAGTAGTCAATTAATTGTTTACTCTTGTACAACCAACTAATTAACTACCTAATATGAAATCCGACAACTCCTACATCATTGACTCATAATACTCAGAAGGAGTCAATTCATGTTGCTTCATGTCGTATAGACTTTATCGTTATCTCAATCGGCAAGAAGGCCTCATGAGACCATATGTCAAAGAGAAAGGTGTCACTCTCATATTGCTACATGGTGACATTCTATAGGCCTATAGCGCCTCTGATAGAATCCCTTTTACCACCTTATTGGATGCTTCTGCTTGACCATTAGATTGAGCATAATAGGGTGTGGAGTGGATGATTGATAACGATGTAATTGCACATATTTCCGCCCCTAGTTCTTATCCGTTTGAGGGGCATAGTCGTGTATTTTTGGCCTATTTTATGCCGGGTTGTGCTATTTTGTCATATTTCAGGTCCCAGGCATCAAAGGGAAGGCTAAGCACGAGTTTCGGGGCATTCGGAAGTCATTTCGTCGAGCTGGAGCCAAAACACGGGCACACCTAAAACAGAACACGGCCGTGTTCTGTGGCCGTGCTTTTACTGCCGAGAGCTAATTCGAGTTTGGCAAACACTAGCCAAAACACGGGCTGAAAGATAGGCCGTGTCCTCCCAAAGCACGGCTGTGTCCTCCCAAAGCACAGCCGTGTCCATCATCAAACACGCCCGTGTTTCTCCCAATGCACTGGTCGTGTAATTAACCCTAGCCAAAGCACGGGCGGGCTGAGGCATTACACGGTCGTGTCCTCGACGGTGCTTTGGCCACTGATGCCCTTTTAAGCAGATTTCAGCCAAAACAGATGGGGATCCGAGTTTTAGAGAGACAGAGCGATTCCTAGAGAGAGAAAGCGACGAACAAGAGTCTCCAAGTGCCCTAGCTTGATCTTCAACACCATTGGAGGCCAGTTTGAGCTTGGAGAAGTGCCGATCAACGTCCAGGAGCAGGAATCCATCCTTCACAATATGAATTCCGCGTCTGATTCTGCTTTTGCTTCTTTCTCCATGGAGTAGTTCTCCCATTCATCTGGGTATGGAGAACCCTAGATTTGTATGTTAGGCTTGATTGTATGAACCCAAGTACTGATTCTATGATTTGATTATATTCGATTGAGGTTTGAATGATTGAATGACTTGAATCCTGATCAAATTCCTGTTGTTTCTGCTTTAACCTAGAATGAGAATATCTGCCTAGGTTGATAGAGCATCCTTGATTGAAGGTAGGGAGTTGGTGACTTTATTCGAGGAGCCAACTCACTATTCTGTACCGGATTTACTCCGGTAGTGGAGGTTTTGTTTGTTAAAGCCTCAATCTGTTTACTCCGGTGGAGGTTAGTCGCCCGCTAGAGACTCAGATTGAGAGGGTCTGAAGACCTTTAGTCGAGACTTCAGGCTGTTTGAGAACCTTCCGCAGTATAACTATCATAGAAACTGAACTTGGTAATTACAATCCGGCTTAACTGCAGTCTAGGGGGAACCATATCCGGGTGACCTCTCTTAACCTAAAAACAACTGTTTACTTGCTTTGTTAGTTTGTTAGTTTAGACTTGCATTAAAGTTTCATTGCTAGATAACAAGAATTCACTGAGTAGTCATCAAATCTAGGATCCGGGTTGACATTTAAATCTAAACCCGCTATACTACGCTTTAGGAAGTGGCTCCACTTGGCCAATTCCTAGGGTGACAGTAGAAGTGAGTCAAGTTTTTGGCGCCGTTGCCGGGGACGGCTAGGTTGTTGAAGAAAAGTGATTTCTGTTAATTTAGCTTTTCTTTTTGCTTTGTTTGCTTTGTCCCACTTGTGCCTTCACGGGTTTGCTTGCTTGAGTGTGTGCAGGTAGTGCATGACCCGTAGCCAGTCAGGAGGTTTACTGCCGTTGAATCCAGAGATTGATCGCCCCTGTCGCCAGCTCAGGAGACAACAACGAGCTCGACTGGCTACGGAAGAGCGCATAGACGGCCATCTGAGTAGCGATTCTGAAGAAGAGTACCGGATGGACGGAGACTACAATCAACACCAGGGGAATCCTCAGCAGGCTCCCCCGGTGAATCAGGTCCTGGGGAACAACCCCATACCCCAGGATCATGGGGTTCATCATCCACCGCCGCCGGGTCCCACCTTGGAGTACTACTACACTCCACGGATTGCTGACATCCGCCCGGTCATCCTCTACCCGCCTATTCCAGCAAACAACTTCGAGATCAAGCCATGCTGGATTCAGCTCATTACATCTTCTATCCAGTTCCTTGGCTTGAAGGATGAGGAGGCCAGGGTGCATCTTTCCCGTTTTCTGCAGCTGACGAACGGGTTCAAGCTGAATGGTGTCCCGGATGATGCAATCCGCCTTCATCTCTTCCCCCATTCTCTGGCGGGGAATGCTAAGAGGTGGTTGGAGACCCAGCCCCCATTGTCCATCACCTCTTGGGACGATCTGGCTGACAAGTTCGTGCACAGGTACTATCCGGCATCGAAGACTACAGAGATCCAGCGGGAGATCACTCACTTCCGCCAAGAGCCAGATGAGTCACTTCGTGATCCATGGGAGCGGTACATGGGATATTTCTGGCAGTGTCCCCATCATGGCTTTAGTGATGCATTCACAGTGGGGAACTTCTACAGTGCTCTCTCTCCAGATAGCCAGAGGGTGATTGAGTCTCTATGCCCAGGAGGGGATATTCTTACTAAGACTCCACCCGAGCTGAACTAGATGATCAATACCTTGGCTGCCAGAGATCATTCTTGGGGACAGAGTAGCAGAGGCAGACAGTCCCAGGACCGTGGTGTGCACGCCATGGAGACCAGATCCGGGCTTGAGTAGCATGTAGCTGAGCTAGTGCAGACATTGAAGCAGCCCAACAGTCTTATTCCGGGCAGAGGTTTGGCTACACCTCCAGTAGCTCAATGTCAGTGGTGCGAGAGCTCCAATCACCTAGTGGAGGACTGCCAAGCTATGAGGGAGTCTACCACTCCCCAAGTGCAGTTGGACTTCATCGCCAATGCTCGGCGCCTCGACCCGTACAGCAACACATATAATGAGGGGTGGCACCAGCATCCCAACTTTGCCTGGAGCAGCAGCACCACTAAACCACCTGGTTTCCCAACACCAGCAGGTGGTTTTCAGCAGAGGCAGCCCTTCCAGGCTCGGCAGGGGCCAGCCCCACAGCAGCAGCCCTACCAGCCTAGGCAGGGGCAACCATTCCAGCAGCCCCAGCGCTAGTTCGCCAAGCCAGCAGCAGCTCCGGCCCCAGATGACCGGATGACAAAACTGGAAAATATTATAGCTTCATTCATGACTAGCACTCAGGCTTCTATCACGTCACTATAGGCAGGTCAGCGGAACCAGGGTGCCATTTTGCAAGATCTGCAGACCCAAGTGGGTATCTTGGCCCGCTAAAACACTACCAGGGCACCGAGGACTCTGCCTGCCACCACTATCCCGAATCCTCGGGATCCTCACCAGCTCCAGCAGCTGGATGCCATTTTTACCAGGAGCGGTAAGACCATATCTGCTGATCCTGTCCCGGCCAGACAGGAGGAACCACTACCTGCTTCAGTACTTCCAGCCGACGATGCAGAAGTGCGGGTGGAGAAGGAAGCCCCTGCTCCCAAGCCACAACCAGTGGTTAAGGAGCATGTACCCCAGCTTCCCTTCCCCACTCGCCTACACAAAGACAAGCTGGAGACTGAGTTTGCCAAGTTTATGGCAATGTTGAAGCAGCTCAACATCAGCATACCGTTCGTGGAGGCACTGTCGAAGATGCCCAAGTATGCCAAGTTCATGAAATATCTCCTCACCAACAAGAAGAAACTTGGGGATCTCTCAACAGTGTTGCTGAGCGAGGAGTGTTCTGCTATCCTGCAGAACAAGCTGCCCGAGAAGCGAAAAGACCCAGGGAGTTGTACTATCCCTCTTACTATTGGCAGCATGCATGTAGGCAAGTCCTTGGCGGACCTAGGCGCTAGCATAAATGTCATGCCATATAAGTTGTATAAAAAGCTAGACCTAGGTGAACTTAGCCCTACTAGGATGAGCATTCAGCTGGCTGATCGTTCCATTGTGCATCCTAGGGGAATCATAGAGGATCTGCTTGTCAGTGTCGGTGCATTCACATATCCTGTCGATTTTGTTATTCTTGATATACATGAGGATGTGGATGTGCCTTTGATTCTGGGTAGACCATTTCTTGCCACTGCCAATGCACTTATTGATGTGCATGATGGTAAACTGATCTTGCGTGCTGGGAATGAATAGGCTATTTTTTGTGACTGAATTTGATCACTATGCTATGATTGCTGTCACACCTGTACATGCCATTTCTGATCAGGTACACGAGCCTGTCGTTTATCCTTCTGCACTTCTTATTTTGCAGGACCCTCCTATCATTCCTTCGCCGCCACTCCATCCAGCCTCGCCTCCGAACAAAAAGCTCAAGGAGGAGTCGCGGCCGAAGCAACAGGTTGCTAAGCCTGCATGGAAGAAGGGTGGAGACCACTATGAGCTGGTCCCACCTCCTGCACCACGACCACCTTGGCTGTCCGGGTACTCACTCGCCTGCATCTTGCCGGATGGCCAGGTCGAGCTGACCGATGATGGTGGTCGCATCCGTCGGGTGCATGGCCACAACCTGAAGCTGTACCTCAAGAGCGACGTGGATCCGCTCTTGGAGGCACCTGTTCCTGCACCTCCCTGAGTATCCACCATGGGCGTCCAGCTAAAAGACGGTAAAGAAGCGCTGGTGGGGAGGCAACCCCACCATGGTTTGATTTTCTTTCTTGTGTTTTGAGTCGGATTGTAAACCAGTTGGTTTTGGTTTGTTTTCTGTTGTTTTGAATGATGTCTTATTGGGCTGACATTGGACCTAACATATTGTGTTTGAGCTCTTCTGCTCCCCTTTAGCTGTGCTTTGTTCCAGACTGGTCCTCTCTCCAGTCCGCTCACTTCGACTGGTCCGCTTCCAGTCTCCTGCAGACCGTGTATACCGGTAACATTGTTCCCCTTTCCCTTCCCTCTTCTCCATTGAGGGCAATGTCGATCTTAAGTGTGGAGGGATGTTTATCTTTTGACTGCATTAGATCTGTTTGTGTGCTTGGAGCCTAGTCCACTGTCCAAATTTTTAAATTTGAGGGCTCCAAGTACGTGTTTCCGTGCAAGTGCCTGCTCAGTATGCTTTGAATTGACAGTCTTTGTAGTAATATGCAACCTGGGGAGGTAGTGTAGCACTATGGAGGATGTTGATGCATTTAAGAAGTCTCATTTCTTCTTCATATTGTGTTGGTTGATTGAGTGAATAAGTGATCTTAGGACCCTTGAATTGTGTGGTGTTGTGGACTCTCTACCTTTCATGGACTCTTGTTTCATGTTTTGAGTTTAACAGGTGCTCGAAAATGTGCTTCAAAATAACGTCTCCTGTGCGAATAGGGCGAAAGTGTGTAAGGGGAGACGGGAATACGTTCCCAATTTCCACCTACTACCTCCAGCCCCCTTACATGTCTTTCCCCCGCACGAGGCTCGAGACACCCGCTCCTGGCATGGCCGGTAAGAGCCGAGATCCCGCAAAACCTTTGCTAGGTGGGAGCCCCCATTTTCTGAAAATCAGGTTGGGACCCTTGAAAAAATAAAATAACATAAAACAAGCAAAACAGAAAGAAAAGGGGTTCCAACCATCTTCTAGAAGAAAATAGAGCACCTTGAAAAATGTGAGTCCATGATCCTTTGTTTTTGAGAATCTCTTCATCCACAATTCATTTGTCCTCTGTTCACTATTTGCCATGATGCCGACTCGATACTAGTGCTCTCGCCGAAGAAGCTATGAGATAACTTGTGCGTCGGTTGACCTCGTAAGTTGCTAAATGATCTAGGAAGTCCTCTACCTACGATCTGGGTTGTTTGTTGCTATAGAGGTCTGGAGAGCTGCATTGGTTTGAGTTAGGTTTGATTGGGGACAAGCAAACGGTTAAGTGTGGGGGAATTTGATAACGATGTAATTGCACATATTTGCGCCCCTACTTCTTATCCGTTTGAGGGGCATAGTCGTATATTTTTGGCCTATTTTACGCCGGGTTGTGCTATTTTGTCATATTTCAGGTCCCAGGCGTCAAAGGGAAGGCTAAGCACGAGTTTCGGGGCATTCGGAAGTCATTTCGTCGAGCTGGAGCCAAAACACGGGCACACCTAAAACAGAACACGGCCGTGTTCTGTGGCCGTGCTTTTACTGCCGAGAGCTAATTCGAGTTTGGCAAACACTAGCCAAAACACGGGCTGAAAGCACGGCCGTGTCCTCCCAAAGCACGGCCATGTCCATCATCAAACACGCCCGTGTTTCTCCCAATGCACTGGCCGTGTAATTAACCCTAGCCAAAGCACGGGCGGGCTGAGGCATTACACGGCCGTGCCCTCGACCGTGCTTTGGCCACTGATGCCCTTTTAAGCATATTTTAGCCAAAACATATGGGGATTCGAGTTTTAGAGAGACAGAGAGATTCCTAGAGAGAGAAAGCGACGAACAAGAGTCTCCAAGTGCCCTAGCTTGATCTTCAACACCATTGGAGGCCAGTTTGAGCTTGGAGAAGTGCCGATCAACGTCCAGGAGAAGGAATCCATCCTTCACAGTATGAATTCCGCGTTTGATTCTGCTTTTGCTTCTTTCTCCATGGAGTAGTTCTCCCATTCATCTGGGTATGGAGAACCCTAGATTTGTATGTTAGGCTTGATTGTATGAACCCAAGTACTGATTCTATGATTTGATTATATTCGATTGAGGTTTGAATGATTGAATGACTTGAATCCTGATCAAATTCCTGTTGTTTCTGCTTTAACCTAGAATGAGAATATCTGCCTAGGTTGATAGAGCATCCTTGATTGAAGGTAGGGAGTTGGTGACTTTATTCGAGGAGCCAACTCACTATTCTGTACCGGATTTACTCCGGTAGTGGAGGTTTTGTTTGTTAAAGCCTCAATCTGTTTACTCCGGTGGAGGTTAGTCGCCCGCTAGAGACGCAGATTGAGAGGGTCTGAAGACCTTTAGTCGAGACTTCAGGCTGTTTGAGAACCTTCCGCAGTATAACTATCATAGAAACTGATCTTGGTAATTACAATCCGGCTTAACTGCAGTCTAGGGGGAACCATATCCGGGTGACCTCTCTTAACCTAAAAACAACTGTTTACTTGCTTTGTTAGTTTATTAGTTTAGACTTGCATTAAAGTTTCATTGCTAGATAACAAGAATTCATTGAGTAGTCATCAAATCTAGGATCCGGGTTGACATTTAAACCCAAACCCGCTATACTACGCTTTAGGAAGTGGCTCCACTTGGCCAATTCCTAGGGTGACAGTAGAAGTGAGTCAATGATCTTAATCCATGCTCTTTGGCAAACTCCATTACTCGTGCTCGAGTGAAGATTGTCCCTTGATCTGCTGTTATAGTGGCTGGCAAACCAAAACGATGAATAACGTGTCCTTTGATAAAATAAATCACTTCCCCGTGGTTCACCGTGTTGATTGGCTTTGTCTCTACCCATTTTGTAAAATAATTAATTTGGGTCCAATTGCACACATTTTATCCTCGTTTCCCTTGGGTGTTTGTAGCATTTGAACTCCTAAAAGGGTGGTTTTATGCTAGGTTTTGTGCGTTTTAGTGTGTTTCAGGATCCAAAAGGTGAAACCAGCACTGGAGTCAAAAGTTAGATGAAAAGAGGCAAAGACCGGGCAAAGAGGGTGATTCCGGCAAAGTTCACAGTTTCCCATTGGAGTTCACGGTCTCCTATGGCCGTGAACTGAAACCCAAAACCGTGAACCGCGAAGCGTCCAGGGAGAATTCTACAGTTACTGACGCAAGGCGAGTTCACGGTCGACAAGACCGTGAACTTTGGGTGCAAACCGTGAACTCACGCGAGTGAAGCGGTGTGTTTCGACACGCGCTCAAGTTCACGAACGCGTTGAAGAGTTCACGGTCGTGAACTAAGCCCGATCCCAGTATAAAGTGTGAGCTGAAAGGAAGAGAGAGGGAGAGCCCAAGAGTGAGAAAGTGTCTTCTTCTTCAGATAGAGAGAGAAAGGACGAACCAAGAGAGAAGGAAGGCTAGGGTTTTCTCCAAGTGGTGAATTGGGAAGAATCTCCCTAAGAGAAGATCAACACAAGCTTAGAGGAGCTTGGAGGCATCACCATGATGGTTTCTACCTCTTTCTCTTGTGTTCTTCCCCTTTCTAGCATGTAGTAGTACTCTTTTTCACTTGGGTGTTGTGAAACCCTAACTATTTGCCATGTAGTTGTAGTGTGACTTGAATGATTGTTTATGGGTGTTGTTTAATTTAATGATTGAGGTATTTTTCATGATGATTGTGCATGTGTGTTCTTAGCAATCGAATTGGCCATTCTAACCTAGGTTAGAGGGAACCCCCCCTCTCTTTCCAAAAAGAGGCTCAATTGAGTTGGGATTCCTTGGGCTTGACAAGCCACCTACCTAGGTTAATGTAGGGCAGACCTCGATCTTGAATTAAGCCACTAGGTTAGTCATGATTAATCCATCCAACCATCGGTTTGAGGGAGAAGGTAAGTCAACCCTTAATTTCCTTAACCAAGAGGGCTACTCTTATAGCCTATAATGTATCCCTTGGTTTGGCAATTGAGAGTGTGGTCTTCGACCATAGTTGCACCTCCTAGCGGTTCATGATTTCCTTGCCCATAACGTCCAATTCGAGTCCACGTGCCATGGTAGTAGTTAGGGGGAAGCGACACCCGAGTGATCCTTCTCATCTAGAGCTTTCAAACCATTTACTGTCGTTTTGTTTTGATTTAAATCTCATAGTTTTCAACCAAAAACCAATTCGCTAGATAATGCCTCAAACAATGGAAGTAGGGGTACATGGACCGGCCCAGGTTGATATTTAAACATACTTGCCCTATATTGCACCCATCTAAGTTTTATACTTTGGCCTTAGGTGGGAATTTGTTGTGATAATCGGGACAAGTCAAGTTTTTTGCGCCGTTGCCGGGAAACTTTGGTCTGTTATCTTGAAAAAGTTGTTTGGTGTTAATCTAGCTTTTAATTTTCATCTTTGTTTGTTTGAGTGCTTTGTAAGTGCTAGACGTGGTTTTGATCTCTAAGTGTGTGCAGGGAGGTGCATGACCCGGAGCAATCCGGCGCCTTTAGTACCGCTTGACGAGAACATCAACCGGACTCTCCGACTCCTAGCTAGGGAGAGGGAGTTAGACATGTCAATCGGGTCGGGTTGGGGCCTACAATTACGGGTCGGGTCACGTTGGGTTGCCTGATTTTGGGTCAAATATTGAATGGTGAAACGATGTTGCATGAGCCTAGTTGAGCCTTGGTGGGCATTTGGTGATTCGAATTGCTTTTATTTGTAGATTTTGCCCACCAAGTGCTAATTGTTGAATGATGGTTGTGTTTGAATGTTGATTGGTAGCCACCGTGGCATGGGTTGGGGTTCAATGCTTTTGTGTTGGTGAACCGTGAAATAACCACAACCATGCCATGGTGGGTTGAGCTTAAATGTTTGAAATCCATAGAGGAGATAAGCGTGGGAGGAATTTCTTTTTCCTCCCAATGTGTTGTGCTTAACGAATGTTTCCATGTATGGTGTTTGTTTGCAAAATTTTGCAGGATGGTTACTATGAGCCACCCATACCTTCTGGCGCTAAGGGCCCGCCCCGAAATGGAAAAAGAAATGTGTTTTTGGGAAACTGCGAACGACGGTGACCATTGGAAACTTGACTTCACACAGTTTAATAGGATTTATGAGAGAGGCAGTGGTGCACCCACAATGGCGTCAACTCCTTGATCTCAAAGATGACATTTACGGGTAACAGTGCGTCGAGTTTTTCAGTACCTTCCCCCTCTTCAAGACCCGAACCCGCCTCGAGCATCAAGTACGCCAGGTCAAGTTCCTGTTGGGAGGGGAATGTCTCATTTTGAGCTACGACGGGTTCGCCAGAGCCTTAGGAGTTGAAGCCAAGCATGAGGAAGAGTGGGAGGAAGACACCATCCAAAGTTGTGACATGAATGCCGCATTTTGGAAGTCTGTCTTCCAGAGCACCGAAGGAAAAAGTTTAGGTCAGCCCTCACAGTGGCATCTGCACTCCAGCCCCAGTGGCATGTCATCGTCGCCCTCCTGGCTCGTTCCCTCTATCCGACTTACCGCAACCCGAACAAGATAACCGAGAGGATCTTACTTGCTTGTTCTTGAATGGTGGACCCGTTGAGCAATCTGCACCTGGGTTCAGTCGTGGCCACTTACTTTGCCAGGGCCACGGGGGCAACCGTCGTTATGTCACATCGATGGGTCCCTACATCACCCGCCTTGCTCGACACTTCAATGTCAGCCTTGCGGGGTGAACTAGGGAGGGGCGCACCCAGGGGTTTGATGAGGGCACCTTGCACTCCATGCACTTATTGCGCACCTTTGGCCCATTTCGGTATATTGAGGGATTGAGTGTACCTGCAGGGGTTCCACCCCCAGAGCAGCCACCTGCTCGAGCACCCCGGACGCCGCCGGCGTCCCGCATTCCAGCGCCCCATACTACCATCACCACCAGCTTCAGTACCAAGACCAGCCGGTGATCCCCTCGTGCAGAGGATGGATCGCCTTGAGACCCAGTTTGGGGGAGTGACTTCCCGCTGGGTTGTAGGAGAATCTTGTGGTTATTAGCATTGACCTTGAATTGTTGCATGTGATCGAGTATGTCCTATGATGATGACTGAGAGGTGCATTAGGATAATGCATTAGTTCTCATGTGTGAAAAAATGAATGGTTGTTTTGACTCGATTGCTTGTTGATTACAATTGCTATGCATGTTGCTTTGTGAATTGGAATAGATGGTTGGGTGATTAGGTAGCCATGTGAGGTTAGAGCCGATTGTTTTCTTCTTGTGTGCTTAGATCCCTCTTGCCATGGCGAGTAACATCACAGTTGTCACTAGTGAGTATGTTGGAGGCATGATTAGTCCACGCCCAAATGTTGATTGTCCCGAAATGATTTATCCACTAGTCAACCGCTTTGACCTTGTGACTTTGGGAGTCGTTCTCATGTTAGGAGCTTTTTGCTAGTGAAATTAATGGTGTTGATAGAACGACCCCCCATCCTTTCTTCGTGTCTATACATGTGTCGTCCTTGTGTCCCGGAGCTCTCACTTTTGAGTTCTATTGAGGTTCTACATAGGAGGATTGTGTGCGGTTCTTGCTAGGAATGAAAGTGAAAGGAAGAGTAGTGTTGGAGTTAGCTCTTAAAAGGAGAGCATTGCTCGTTAAAAGTAGTGTGGCAAATGTTTAACTCTCTTGTACCCCCCCCCCCCAAAGGAAATTAGAAAGAAAAGATAAAGAGAAACGAAAAAGAGGTAATAAAACGGGGTAAATAAAGTAGAGAGTGCCACAAGGAATCAAAGAGTATGCTATAGATGCGATTTCTTGGCACACAAGCCATTGAAACCTCCACATTGTCTTAGAACTCCTTCACTATCAAATCAAAGTGTGATAGCAAGAGTAGATCGATGAAGAGCGCTTAAGGGGAAGTTCATGATGGGTTGGAAGGGAGAAGCAAGGTTTTTGGCCGTCGCTAGTGGCCGTTGTTTGTAAGAAAGGTTCTTAGTCGAACCATAGAACCTTCGGTTTTAGGGTGAAGATGTAGGACCTCATGATGTGTTCGACACCACCCAAAAAGCCTTTTTCCCATATCCAAGACAATCGCTAGTCATTTGAACCTGTGTCTAAGACCTCCGAACAAGCTAGTGATGACAACCATTCGGTGAACTCTATCATTTAGAGGTTGCCGCCGTGGTGTTGAGACGATAGGTTCGAGAGTTAATAATTGTCCACATTCTTTGCACCAAAAGGTCCCGACCCCACTGGTCAAGAGAGTGAGCGATTCATTCTTGTTTTGCATGTCATATCATACCTCGATGAGGACCTTTGTTGCCCATCCGTTTGTTCCTTGGACTTGAACTCTATGCATGGTTAGTTGTGGTTGGTAAGTGATCTAGTTAAAACTTGCATTGATTCATGAACAAGGTGAGAACTTTTCATTTGTCCGTTTCTAGTAGCCTCGGATGTCGTTTGTGGTGGATGTCGGTATTGCTTGTAATGGTCCTTGTGTGAATTGCCAATTGCCATTTGAGATTCACCAAAGCATTTTGATTGGTTGAGATATTACCTTGTGTGAAATGGTTTGCTTGGGACAAGCAAACGTCTAAGTGTGGGGAGTGATTCGGGTCTAATTGCACACATTTTACCGCCGTTCCCTTCGGGCGTTTGTAGCATTTGAACTCCTAAAAGGGTGGTTTTACGCTAGGTTTTGTGCGTTTTAGTGTGTTTCGGGATCCAACAGGGGAAACCACCCCCGGAGTTGAAAGTTGGACGAAAAGAGTCAAAGACCGGGCAAAGAGCGCGATTCAGGCAAAGTTCATGGTTTCCCATTGGAGTTCACGGTCTCTTATGGTCGTGAACTGAAGCCCAAAACCGTGAACCACGAAGCGTCAAGGGAAAATTCTGCAATTACTGACGCAAGACGAGTTATCACGCGAGTGAAGCCGTGCGTTTCGACACGACGCTCAAGTTCATGAACGCATTGAAGAGTTCACGACCGTGAAATGAGACCGTGAACTGAGCCCGATCCCAGTATAAAGTGTGAGCTGAAAGGAAGAGAGAGGGAGAGTCCAAGAGTGAGAAAGTGTCTTCTTCTTCTTCATATTTTAGAGAGAGAAAGGACGAACCAAGGGAGAAGGAAGGCTAGGGTTTGCTCCAAGTAGTGAATTAGGAAGAATCTCCCCAAGAGAAGATCAACACAAGCTTAGAGGAGATTGGAGGCATCACCATGATGGTTTCTACCTCTTTCTCTTGTGTTCTTTCCCTTTCTAGCATGGAGTAGTACTCTTTTTCACTTGGGTGTTGTAAAACCCTAACTATTTGCCATGTAGTTGTAGTGTGACTTGAATGATTGTTTATGGGTGTTGTTTAATTTAATGATTGAGGTATTTTTCATGATTATTGTGCATGTGTGTGCTTAGCAATCGAATTGGCCATTCTAACCTAGGTTAGAGGGGAAACCCCACTTTCCAAAAGTGGTTCAATTGAGTTGGGATTCCTTGGGCTTGACAAGCCACCTACCTAGTTTAATGTAGGGCGAAACTCTATCTTGAATTAAGCAACTAGGTTAGTCATGATTAAGCCGTCCAACCATCTGTTTGAGGGAGAAGGCAAGTCAACCCTGAATTGCCTAAACCAAGAGGGCTACTCTTGTAGCCTATAATGTATCCTTGGTTTGGCAATTGAGAGTATGGTCTTCGACCATAGTTGCACATCCTAGCGGTTCATGATTGCCAGTAGTTGTGAGTGAACTAAATGCTATGGCCTGTAAGTGGGATGGAGCAACTAAGAGCGACTCCCATTCAGCGGGTGGAATGATTATTTTGGACCAGGCAGGGCTAGTCATTTAAGTGAAAGGGACTCAGTTCCTAGAACTGGATGATCCTATGGTGGTCGAGCTGCTCGTTCTTCGGGAGAATATCCTCTGGTGTTTAAGCCTAGGATTTTCAGAGATAAGATTTGAGGGTGATGCCAAAGTGGTTGTCGACAAGATTCACTAATCTGATATCTGGGATAGTCGGATGGGCACAATCCTGGAAGAGGTCGTGCATTGCTTCGAGATTCATAGTGGCCTTAGTGTGCGATTTGTAGGTCGATGTAACAATAGGATTGCCCATTTGGTGACTAGAAAAGACCTTTTCATTGTACCGACCGCTAATCACTCTTTTGATTCACTGCCTAGTTTCACGCTAGGATGTAACTATCTATTTGTTT
Organism: Linum trigynum; assembly: GCA_964030455.1. Taxonomy (NCBI): domain Eukaryota; kingdom Viridiplantae; phylum Streptophyta; class Magnoliopsida; order Malpighiales; family Linaceae; genus Linum; species Linum trigynum. The sequence continues at coordinate 9,516,312 of OZ034821.1, forward strand.
CAAACTTTCAATCAATGTATCTTATTATCTTTTGTAAAAAATAAAAAAAAATAGAATGGTGAATGTGGCAGTCCAGTCTCCACCTAAACCCCTCTCTCAACCTAAACCCCAAAAGCCCTCGCGACGCGTCCACAGTTCAACTCCCGCAACTACCGCCTGCCGGAGGGCGACTTCGGTTGCCGTAGTACGTACTACTTCTGCCGCCGATATTTGAATAAGTGACCGCACTAGGGGCACACTGGCGATTGAGAGATTAATTTCGTTGACGCATCAAATCAATGCGGAAGAATATGCTCACCATTCTTGCACAACCCCTCTTCTTGTATAGGATTCCCGTCTTGCCAATAAAAAAGGTAGCAAGTTTTAACAGAACTTTCACTCTTCATCTTTGCGCTGTGAATTTCTCGTCTCAAGGATTACTTTCTGTTGCAACTCGAGAAAATTGGAAGCGATGTAGCTGAATTAGGTTCTCAAGGTCTAAAGTCGCCCTCTTGAGATAATAGTTTACAGTTTGTCTATGTAATGTCTGCTACACAAAGCTCACTTTCCGATGGTTTATGATGAGGCTGGTGGTTTTGGTGGGCGTATGATTCTGGGTTCTAAGTTGGAAATGCAGTCTGAAGAGACTGGTTTTCGTACCCTTGAGGTTTGCTTGGTTTGACATTCTTTAACATGTCAAGGAAACATTACTATAATGGTTGATGTAATGGAAAAACGAATGTGCTATGGAAATGAATCATATTATGTATCAACGGTTCTATAGTGGATGTGCAAACATCCGGTTATACCCGGTGTTCAAGTTTCCATTTCTTAGGAAATGGCTTTCAGTTCTAAATGAGTTCTATTGAAAGCAAGCTAAAATTTTCAGGTTTTCTCTTGCCGTGATTGTTAGTGTAAGCTTTTCGCTTTTTCTGCTTGAAAATGATTATTAATCTGTGGTTTAACGTTTACAGAACAGTGTCAAATCCATCCCCATTGGCACTCCCTGGATTATGCCTCTCTTTGCTTGCATAACAGAGGTTTTAAGTAACTATAAGCAAGTTTCTACCCAGATATCTCCAGAGGATGAGGAGTTCAGAGATGAGAACTGGTATCAAATTCTCAATGCTATAGAAAATGCTCCAATGTCTGCCAGAGAAATATGCAGCTCCCAAATTAGTAAGCTATGCGAGTCTGGAAATCTTTCTGCCGCTGCTAGATTGCTTCAATTCTTAAGGGAGAGAAACATTTTTACCGCCCCAAACTTGTACAATACCCTCATGGAAGTAGCAGGTCGAAGAAATGATGTTGAAATTTTGTGCCAGGTCTTCAAAGATCTAATTCTGTATTGTAAATCCCTTCCCTCAACTTGTTATCTTACTCTAGCACGGGCTTTCTCTAGGATAAACGAGCCTCTCTGTTTACTTCAACTTACCACAGAAATTTCGGAGCTAAAATATCCAAGCAATACTCTAGTTCTGAACAGACTCATCTCTGCCTTTGCTGAGTGTGGCCAGTCGGATAAAGCCCTTATGATATTTGATGAGATAAAGAGTCTGAAGTGTGAGCCTGATCTGGTCACCTACAATACTATCATGGATATGCTAGGTCGTGCTGGTCAGACTGATGAAATGCTCAACAAATTTGCCTCTTTAAAGGATGCAGGGATTATCCCGGATTTCGTGTCTTTCAATACGATATTGAATCACTTAAGGAGGAAGGGGAGACTGGATTTGTGTTTGGTATACTTAAAGGACATGTCAGCTATTGGAATTCAACCAGACTTACTCACTTTTACTGCTTTGATTAGTAGTTTTGGACAATCAGGAAACATTGAGGAAGCGTTGAGACTCTTCAATGAGATGAAGATGAGACAGATCCGCCCTTCTGTTTATGTTTATAGGTCACTAGTTAACTGCTTGAAGAAAATGGGGAAGCTAGAGTTGGCAATGACCATACTAGAGGAGATGAATGCATCTACAGGGAATCTTGCCGGTCCAAAGGAATTTAAGTGGAAAGGAAGATAGATAGGAACTAAATTTTCTATTTGGTTGTTCTGGGTTATGGTTTGATCTGAGTTCCTTAGCTTCATCAATTTTGCTGCCTAAGGATAGAGGTTCAACTTTTTTGAATGCTTGGCTAGATACTGCCAGTGATAGGAGCTAGGAAAAACCTCACGTAACTCCCAGTTCATGCTATGACCCTTGGGGACACTGCATTTTGTGGTTGTTTGTTTCTCAGCTGAAGCAACACCTCTTGAACCATCCATACTTCCCAGGCTTGCCCATGGTAGTCGTGAAACTAGATGAAGCAATGCAAAGAGCAAACACTGCAGAGATTGATAACCCGGTTCTTCCATATGTGAAGTACTTGGCAGTTGAAAACATTGGTCACATTGGCCTTCCTGATGTCCCCGTCATTAGTGGGTATTAATGTTTGCGTGCTTTATTTGATTGGAAATGTATGAACACGAGATTAATGGACTTGATGGTGGTGGTGTGTGGGGACAAAATCCTGGTATTCACTTTAAAAGAATTAATTCCTACCGTGATATATTTATATGTTTCTATGGCGTCGGGGAGTTCTCATATATGTTTCCTGACGTGAAGACCTGCAATGCTGATGATAAAACTTAGCGGGAGCATTGAGGTCTTTATTGTTTAATTTTGAATTTGCGATGATGCAGAGAGAATCTGCAGTTACTGCAGCAGTTCTCGAAGTTGAGTTCAGTTTGGTGTTTTAATGATTGCTGCCTTCCTCATTCATGTGAAAGGATGATATCCAATACTTGTATATCACAGTCAAAATGGTTGCTTTTGCTCTTGAAGGTTGAGAAGTCTTCAATGTTTTCAAGTGGAAAGAACCCCTGTCAGGTAACTTCTCGAGTTCCTGGTTTATCTCATAACCTATTAAACATTCGAATTTTCATACGGTACCTGTTTTCTTGCCCTTGGTGATGTGCTCCCTTGTTCACGTTTCCGTCAACACATTTGTTTGGCAGTTGACGTTGCTCTTTAGTCTAATGCTTACTCATTATCATTGGTTTCTGGATTACTTCTATCTTCTTCTTTTGGATGTATTGCTTTTCTGGGGTGTCTGCTGCTGATAAGTGATAAAATAACGGTGACTAACTCCCTGCCACGAGTGATGGCATGAAGCTGGAAATCCAGTGCACTCCAGCTCAAGCAAATTTGGCTTTGGGCCAGATGATGAGACAAGTGATTTTCGTTTACTATTTGCGAAAGCAATGGAAGCATGCCACATGTAACACTCTGATACATTATAATATCCCTGTATCAAAGAAAAATAGTAGTTTTTCTTCGCCAATCTCAAATGCAGAAGCAGAGCAGCAAGCAGAGGAGCATCTTTCAAACCAGTCGACCGTTGGACTGAAGACGACGCCATGTCGGGAAGAACTAAGCGTTGAAGTGAAGACGGCGCCGTATCCAAAGGAAACTCCGCCTGCGACCAAGACGACGGCGTATAGGAGCTGGAGCCAAGTTGTGTCTGGCGAATTACCAAACTGATGCTCAACTTCTTATTTTGTCCAATTTCCCAAATCGGATTGTACTTTCTTCTTTCCCAAGTTTGTCTTCTTTACTTGTTCTGTAGACCAACAACTTGTCAGCTATATAAGCTGAAGAAAGGCAATGAGAACAAACAAGCTGAAATTTCCAAACCCAAAACAAGTGTTATGGTATCAGAGCCTCAAGGGTTCTAACCCTAGCCGCCACCCATGGAACAACCAAACACAGATCCAATGTCTGATCCTTACTACCTTCATGGTAGTGAGCAACCTGGATCTCAACTTGTCAGTGAGAAACTCACTACCACAAACTACAATGACTGGCACAAGGCAATGTTCAACGCCTTGGGAGCCAAAAACAAGACTGGCTTCCTTGATGGAAGCATTCCAGATCCAGGAGATGATAGTGACCAGTCCACCTCCTGGAAACGCAACAACATCATGGTGTTGGCCTGGATCCAGCAAGCTGTCGAGCCTGCAATCCGAAAGACAGTCATGTCCTGCAAAACAGCTGTTGAAGCATGGCGTAGTCTACGTGCAAGGTATGGCCAAGGTGATTTGATTCGCATTGCTGAACTCATTGAATCCCTCTGCACACTCAAGCAAGGTACTCTCTCTGTCACTGACTACTATGGCAATCTCATCACCCTAAAAGACGAGCTTGACAACTACCAACCTCTTGAACCCTGCACCTGCACTCAAGACAGTGTCAACACATGCAATGCCATGAAATTAGTCTTCCTCTATAGAGATACCAACTACGTCATTCAGTTTTTAAGAGGCCTCAATGACAACTTCTCAACTGTTAGATCTCAAGTTCTATTTGGTGACACCATTCCACCAATAGATAGGGTCTTTCAACGCATGCTTCAGCATGAAAGACAACTAAATGGAAACCAAAATGGAAAGCCTCGTACCACTGACAGCATGGCCTTAGCTGCTCAAGGGAACACCAACTTCCAGAACAGGAGGCCTCGTCCTCACTGCACTTTCTGCAAGATTGATGGCCACACTGAAGACACTTGTTAACACAAACATGGTTGGCCATCTGGTGTGTCCACCAAACCCAGCAATCCTGCAAGAAAATCCTATGAATGTACCTTCTGCAAACGTCAAGGTCACACTGAGGAACGTTGCTTCTTCAAACATGGTTTCCCACCCAAATCCTCTACTGGTGTTGGTCGTGGTAGAAGCTCTGTCAACTCCACTTCCAACAACCTACCTGATGATTCCAACCAAGAAGTCAAGCTCACAAAGGCTGACTTTGACAAGCTCATGAACCTAGTCAAAGACAATGGTCCATCTCAGTCTTCCAGTTCTGCCTTTACTGCTGCTACATTTACAAACAATTCAGGTAAATTCACACTGAATGTTGACACCAAACTACCCTACAACAACAAATGGATCCTGGATACAGGTGCTTCAGACCATGTTGTTTGCTCTCTTGAGCTACTAACCATTCCCAGAATCATTCATGATGTTTACATTACACTCCTAACTGGTGAACAAGTACAGGCCACTCATACAGGCACTGTCACTTGTATCCCTGGTCTACTTATACAAGAAGCCCTCTTTGTACCACAGTTTAGCTTCAACCTAATTTCAGTAAGCAAACTGACCACCACAACTTCTCTATGTCTAACCTTCTTTTCAAATGTTTGTCAAATCCAGGATATGCAGTAGAAGAGGATGACTGGTTCTGCTAAGCTCTCCAAAGGACTTTACCTCATTGATTCCCAACCCATATAGTATACCTAAACACATCACTGCTGCAAGTTTCAACCATTTTGACCTATGGCATTACAGACTTGGCCATGTTTCTCATTCCAAAATCCCTTCCCTGAGAGAGATATGTTCTTCTATTCATACTGACAAGTCATTGCTATGTGATGTCTGTCATTTTGCAAGGCAAAAAAGACTGCCTTTTCCATGTAGCAACTCTGTTTGCACACAATCTTTCCAACTGATACATGTGGAACTTTGGGGTCCTAATTCTGTCCCTAGCTATGATGGTTTTAAATACTTTCTAACCATTGTAGATGATTTTACTAGGATGACTTGGATTATACTTCTCTCTTCCAAATCAGAAGCAAGATCCAAGCTTCAACATTTCTGTTCTTATGTTCAAACCCAGTTTCAAACATCTGTCCAAAGAATCAGAAGTGACCAAGGAAAAGAATTTCAAATGACAGATTTCTTTAACTCAACTGGAATCTTTCATGAACTTTCCTGTTTTGAAACACCCCAGCAAAACAGCAAGGTTGAAAGAAAACATCAACACATCCTTGTTGTTGCCAGGGCTCTCAAATTCCAAGCCAATCTACCTTCTGGTTTTTGGAGTGACTGTGTCAAACATGATGTTCACCTCATCAACAGAGTTCCCTCCCTTGTTCTTGCCAACAAAGCACCATTTGAAATCCTCTTTCACAAACCACCTAACCTATCAGAACTAAAAGTTTTTGGATGCCTTTGTTTTGTCAGTTCCTTAAAGAATCACAGAACAAAATTTGATCCTAGAGCCAGAAAAGGTGTTTTCCTTGGCTTCACTGCAGGCATCAAGGGCTACAAAATCTATGACCTAACTACAAATAAAGTATTCACTTCCAGAGATGTTCATTTCTATGAACATCATTTCCCATTCAAAGACACAACACCAGACCCAAACGCCCCTTACAGCCCTCCACCCAATCCCATCTTCTATGATGATCCACTCCCTTCCACATCACCTACTACCTCCAATCCAATTCCTATCCCTAGTCCACCCCACTATGATAGTGATGACAGCATGGATAACACCCCTCAACTCACCCCAGCCATCTCATCTCCACCACAGTCAACCCCAACCATCCCATCCCCACCACTCCAACAACCACCAATCCAACCAATAAAGAAATCAACCAGACACATCAAAAGACCTACCTATCTCCAACAATACCACTGCAACCTCCTCCAGCAGAATCACTCAACCAGTCATCCTCCCAAGCAGCATATCTCAGGTACTAAACATTCCCTCAGTACAGTTCTAGATTACTCTAATCTATCTCCTTCTCACCAACACTTTGTTTTGAGTATCTCCTCTCACAAAGAACCAGATACTTAAAAAGAGGCAATTTTATCACCTGAATGGGATTCTGCTGTCAACACAGAACTAGCAGCACTTGATTCTAATGGAACCTGGGAAGTGGTTGAATTGCCAGCTGACAAACGAGCTATAGGTTGCAAATGGGTCAAATTCAATCCTGATGGCTCAATTGACAGATTCAAGGCCAGACTTGTAGCCAAAGGCTACAGTCAACAAGAGGGAGTAGACTACCAGGACACATTTGCCCCAGTAGTCAAAATGACAACAATCAGGTTGTTCCTTGCTCTTGCTGCAGCAAGGAATTGGCATGTTCATCATTTAGATGTGAACAATGCTTTCCTCCATGAAGACCTAGACCAAGACGTCTACATGAAACTCCCACCTGGATACAAAGCACCTACTGGAATGAAAACACCTGTCTGTCTCCTCAAAAAATCACTCTATGGACTAAAAGAGGCCTCAAGACAGTGGTTCTCCAAACTTGCAGATAAGCTTATCTCTCAAGGCTACCAACCCAGCAAAGTTGATCATTCTTTGTTCTACAAAGCCACAGGTTCCACCTATACATCTATACTAGTCTATGTTGATGATCTGATTATTGGAGGAACATGTCTGCAGGAGATCAATCATATCAAACAATTTCTACACCATGAATTCAGTATCAAGGACTTGGGAAATCTAAAAAAATTTCTGGGTATTGAAGTGGCCAGATCAGCCAAAGGAATTCACATCAACCAGAGAAAATACACATTAGAGATCCTTGAGGAAGCTGATCTTTTACATTGCAAACCAGTCACTACACCAATGGATTACAAGGGGCACTTATCATCCAATCATTCTGATCCTTTCAATGACCCAACCCTATACAGAAGATTGGTGGGCAAGCTTATCTACCTAACTACCACAAGGCCAGAAATCAGCTATGCAACCCACCAAGTCAGCCAATTCATGGCCAATCCAAGCAATGATAACTACAAAGCAGTTCTCCGAATCCTCAAATACCTGAAGTCAGCTCCAACTAGTGGTCTCTTCTTCTCAGCCAAATCCAATCTCCAACTCAAAGCATTCAGCGACTCTGACTGGGCTGCCTGCGTTGACACAAGACGATCCACCACTGGCTATTGTGTCTACCTTGGCGACTCGTTGATTTCTTGGAAAAGCAAGAAAGAAACAACCATATCAAGATCATCCTGTGAAGCTGAATACAGGGCCCTTGCCCACACCAGTTCTGAAATTCAATGGCTGCTCTACCTCCTTCAAGACTTCCAAATTCCCCACTTCCAACCAACCATCCTCTACTGCGACAACCAATCAGCAATACACATCGCAGAGAATCCAACATTCCATGAGCGGACGAAGCACATCGAGCTTGACTGCCACTTCGTCCGCGACAAGGTTCTTTCCAACACAATCAAACTCCTACATGTTTCCACAGTCCACCAACTTGCAGACCTCTTCACCAAACCACTCCCACCAGCTACATTCCTTCATCTCCTGTCCAAGCTCGGTGTGCTCAACATTTGCCCACCAGCTTGCGGGGGGTATCAGAGAAAAACAGTAGTTTTTCTTCGCCAATCTCAAATGCAGAAGCAGAGCAGCAAGCAGAGGAGCATCCTTCAAATCAGTCGACCGTTGGAGTGAAGACGACGCCGTGTCGGGAAGAACTAAGCGTTAAAGTGAAGACGGCGCCGTATCCAAAGGAAACCTCGCCTGCGACCAAGACGACGGCGTATAGGAGCTGGAGCCAAGTTGTGTCTGGCGAATTACCAAACTGATGCTCAACTTCTTATTTTGTCCAATTTCCCAAATCGGATTGTACTTTCTTCTTTCCCAAGTTTGTCTTCTTTACTTGTTCTATAAACCAACAACTTGTCAGCTATATAAGCTGAAGAAAGTCAATGAGAACAAACAAGCTGAAATTTCCAAACCCAAAACAAGTGTTACCCTGAGTTTTCATTTTTGAAATTCATTAAAGCATAGGAGAAGTGAAGACCAATGGTAACGTCAAGTCTAATGGCACATGGTGATCTGCAGAATTTGCTTGGCGGCAAATATTTGTAAATCTGGCCAATAGATTAGCAGACAATGGGTTGAAGTCGAAGAGCTGCAGTATCAAAACCTATATAGTGATACGATACAACCATCCCTACTAGACTTAGACCATCCACAATGGTGGTAGGGAAAAGAAGGAAATTTGGGTGGGAAAATAGGGAATTGAGAGTTTAGGAAAGGGTTTGGCCACAAGTGGGAAGGGAAAATAGGGTAATTGATAAGAGTTTTTTTTTTTGCCAAAATCAATTTAGTGTTGATCTCATCACTTTATTAAGATAATTTGTTCATAATTTTTATATAAGCAGTAATAATTAATTAAAATAAACATATCGATATAATTTTTTTTAAATTTGGACATAATTTATTTTATCACTAATTAAATATGACGTCATCAATAACGAAAAATATAGATCTTGGAAATAAGATTGTAGGAAATATTGCTGTTAAAAAATATGAATGTTGAAAAATATGATTGTTAGCCAATAACATACTATAATCACTAATTAAAACAACTAAACCAATAAAACAAAATCACGGGTCCCACCTACCCCTTTTCCTTTTTCCCTCCTCCATTTGTTCTCTAGTGAAGGAAAAATCCTACCACTTTTTCCTTTCCTTTCTTTTTTCCCTTTTTTTCCTACCCTATTGTGGGATTTTCCACCCTTTTTTCCCTCTTTTCCCCATCTTGTTGTGGATAGTCTTAGGTAATCAATTCGTAAAGTGTGAGAGCGCTCATTTTAAGAGAATTTAATATTAAGAGTGTGACGAAATCGTGCTATTTGATTATATATATTAATTTATTATTTCATTTTTATAAATATATTTATTTACATAAATTCAAAAATAATAATACTAATACTAATGTGCACGATGACAAACATAACAATATTTCATGAACATGTTAATTAATATATTAAATGCCCTTCTACAGTTCTATACACGATATCTTAATATCTTTCTTTTTCTATAAAGTATATCCATCTTTGAATAAAAAACAAAAGAAATTCTGGCCAAAATAAAAAGCAAAAGAACCAAAATGAAAATTGTATTTTAATGTTTATGATGTTCACTCAGCGTGGTTGTTCACTCGGCAGACCCAAAAATAAAGTATATTTTATTATATTTTCCCCTGGTAATTTATTCTATTATCTTTTGCCTTTCCCCTTCCCTCTACAGATTATAGAAGCCCCCCTATCTCTTTTTCTCTTCTTTGTTCTTTCTCTCCAACACCAAATTGAAAATTGGCTTGGTAGAAGAAAAGGAAAGCAAGAAACCCATAATTTGGAGCTAAAGAGGCTCTAATCAATCCGTAGAGTGAATAACGACGGTTTGGAGGAGGAGGAGATGGGAGTAGCGGTGGATATGGTAGGATGTGGGACGATCGAAGAGCAGAGGCGGCAGAGGTTGTGATGAGGCTGAGATGAAGATGAAGCGGTGGTGACCAATTGGGCAGAAGTTCTGCTTCGATATGGAAGAACGCGAGCTATATAGATTTGAGGGCAAATGCAGTTGTCAATGCTAGATCTGGAATATTGCATATAGCCTGTGAACTGATTGAGGGCAACAAATAGTGGACTGAGACAAGGTCGTCTTCAAGGAGGCTAACGTGCAATGGCGGTGGCGATGAAATAGCTACAGAGATTCATTTCAGAAGGACGAACAAGGGCTTGGTATAGTGATAAGGTCGAGGACGTGTTTCATTTCCTAGCACGTGTGGGAAGGTCGAGGACGAGTTCGGAACGAATGGCAAAGAAATGAAGAAAACATAAGTGCACAAGAACTAGACACGGCCGTGTTCATAGACCGTGTTCCACAACATCTACTTGGACACGACAACATGTCAGGCGACAGAAGATTCTTGCCATTCGACGAACAAGACTTGAACACACCCGTGTTCATAGGTCGTGTCCGCAGCCGAGTTCTAGAGGCTTTTGCGCGCCTCACTGGCATAGAAGATTATCATGGTCACTCAGACCGTGATGATCAACGAAGAGGGCGTGAAGTCGGGCAAAAACAGAGTGTTTCGTCAAGTTTTGAAGAACACGACCAAAACAAGTCTGTGTTCCCTGGAGGTGTTATGGTTTTTCTCGCAGACGGCAAAACAAAGCACACTTGGGATAAAACACGGCCAGAGGACACGTACGTGTTCGTGATCGTGTTCGAGCTGATTTCTGCAGACTTTATGCAGACTATAAAGTCTGCAGTAGAAGGAAGAAGAAGCAGTTTGGTAGATTTTTAGTTTTCAGAATAAAGGAGGGTTTCTTGTGAGATTAGGGTTTCCTCTTCCTATTCTAGAGAGAGAAATTATCATTCAAAAGAGGAAGAAGGAGATTGAGCTTGTCGTAAGACAGAGGTGTGAAGATTCTTACCTCTCAAGAGAGATTCAAACAACAAGGAAGGAAGATTGTTTAGCTATGGATTAGCCTACCTCTTCACTTGGGTGTTGTGAACCCTAGCTTGAAATAGGTGATGGATTGAATGCTATGTGTGTTGGTTTGTGTTTAATGCAGAGTTTGAGGTACTTTCATGATGATTGGGTTGTATTCTTCATTTCTAATTATTATGCCAATTTGACCTAGGTAGAGGGAATTCTCCTTTTTGTTAGGAGGCTTTGATAAGCTGGATTCCTTGCCCAATTGAGTCACCTACCTAGGAAAAATTAGGGCAAACCTCAAACTTTGATTTAGCACTTTAACTTGGGTTTTACTTTGCCGTCCGGATTAAGTTCCGAGGGATTGGTTCTTGCAACGCTTAGTTTTATCGGTTAAGAGAGCCAAGACTCCTAGTTTTTTGTTGCAATCCTTAGCCAAAAGATTAAGAGAGCTAGACTCCCTAGTTTATTGTAGCAATCCTTAATCCATGGATTGAGAGAGCTAAGGTTCCTCGCTTAATTGTTTTCCTTAACCGATTGATTAAGAGAGTGAGGTTTTCTTCACTTGTAGCTAGGGGGAGCAATACCCGGGTGAATTCTTCTTTCATTGGGACAACCTCGATTTACTTTACCTGTTTGTTTATTTTATAGTTTTCTTAGTTTTAAACTCAAAACCGTTTGCTAGATAATAACCTAAGCGATTGAAGTAGGGGTACATGGATCGGCCCGAGTTTGACAATTAAAACATACTTTCCCTATACTACACCCGGCTATAGTTTATACTTGGGCTCTAGTCGGGATTAATTCACAATGTAGTTTCGAGCGAGTCAGATGTCGATTGCCATGAGTTTTTCTCCATGTTTCTTAGTCCTTGAGCACTCTAGTCAGCCATCTTTTTCTTTCGCACCTCCCTTCAGCAGGGCTAAGATCCAATTGAGACTGTCTTGCATGCTTAAAATTTGCTTTCCATGATCTTTAACACGATCTTCCAGCTCCGTTTCCTCTTCTACTAGGGGAGACATTTCCATGATTCCTCTATTCTCCACCATTCCCTTCACTTGAGTAACTGAAGGATCTCCCATTAAGGTTGTTGCATACTTATCGATTGACGCACGATGGGCGCTAAATTGTTCGAACCCAGAATCTCCTAGGCGAAAAGGGCGTATCGAGTCGGATGCAGCTCAGTTCCTGGGAGGCATCCTCATAAGTCTACAACAAAGGTCCTCAGGCGATTTCCTGTGCACTCTTTGATGTCTAAGTTAGTTAGAAAATATAAAAGAGAGTGTAGTGAGAGAGAGAGAGAGAGAGAGAGAGTTATTAAGTTACCATTTAATGCACTTTGGGGCTATTTATGCCTAGATTGGGATAGTCCAAGCATTAATGCATTGTCATGCGTCCTGTGTGCGTCTTTTCTAATAAGGAATTCCTCCGATGATAATATATGTTCGGCCAAGCAGATATCAAGGCCCGTATCTTCGAGATCTTCTTACATTCCTACCTTCTTAAATTCCTAATTTCATTCAATGAAAAAATCTCTTAATTCCTAGTCGTAGTCATCCTCGTCAACCATTTCCCCTTTCTCCATTCTCGACGAAGCTTCTATTGTCGTCGGTGATAATGGTATAAGGAGGGTTTGCAGCAGCGCTCACTCAATCCTTTCCCCTTTCTTCCTCTGCTATACTCCAATCGACTTTGTGGTGAGAATGCTATGTCCACGCACCCAAACTTCACCTCTTCTTCAAGTCTCTCCATCTGACATTAGTAAATTGAAGGGTAAAGGTGAGTTTGCAGCAGCGGCTTGAAGAGGTAGAAGTAGAAGCTTATGGATGCGGCGAAGATCCATGACCAACAATCAATTTGAAAGAAAAAAGATTGAATCCAGAACAAATCCTAGGGCATCCTCAAATCCCCAATTAGGTTGAGGGTGAATCAAAGGGAAGAGGACATGGTAGAGGCGGTAGTCGGCGGAGAACCGTGACCGGTGACCATTCGGATTGGAGAGGAGAATTTGAGGTTTTGGGGTTAAGGATTGGAGAAGAGGAAGACGGGATTCAAGAAATGGGAGACCCATGACTGAAGTCCTCCCATTGACATCACCAAGTTGCTGAATCCTTATGAAGAAAGGATTATGGAGCAGAGGAACGAAGAAGAAGAAGAAGAAGGAAGCAGAGCTACAAGACGGTGGTGTTTCATGTTAGAAGGGTTTCCTTAGAAACTAAAACTTTGCCGTCTGGTTTGGTTTAGTAGTTGTTAATTAACAGTGTTTTATGTTTGCAATAACTAGTGTTTCCTTGACACGTGGCACAACCATATTAGTACTGTTAAACTTCTATCGAGCTGATATAAAAGGAAAGAGAAACAACCCTTTTTATTAAGGGTCTGCCTTCACCAAAATTACAATCTTTTTATATCTCAAAAAGTTCTTATGGTATCAGAGCGGTGACGATCTAGGGCAAGCTCGATGTCAGGAACACCTCCAATCACACCTCATGGACGAGGAAATAGATCTGGTGGCTCGACTGGGATGAAAATTTAGTTTGAGTCCTTTGATAGTCAGCAACAGCAGACTCAACTCAGATATGAGGTAATCACCTTTGGAAACCCATTTTAACTGAACCCAAACAAGGCATTGAATCAATCAATTGGTCCAGAAGTGTTTGATGGCACCAATTGGAGTAGATCTGTAGTGATTTGAAGATGAAACACAAAATGGGTTTCATCAATGGTACTTTACCTATGCCTGCTTTGAATGATGATAAATTTATGTTGTGGGATGGTTGTAATACTATTGTCTTGTCATTGATTATAAAATTCCTGCACAAGGACTTGAGAAGGTCAATTATGAACCATGTGAATGCAAAAGTATTGTGGGGTGAACTGAAGCGCAGGTTTGGTAAATCAAATGTTGTGAGAATCATCAATCTGGAGGATAATATTCAGCGATGTAAGCAGGGTAATCTGACTATTAATGATTACTACACCAAGATCAAGGTACTTTGGGAAGAGTACTCACATTTTATCCTATTCTTCCTTGTAATTGTGTTCCAGGGAACCCAAATCCTTGTGATGATGTTACTACTTACACAGAAAGACATGAGACTAATTATATATCGGTTCTTAGAGGTCTAAACCCAGATTTTGAAGTTTTGAAAACCCATATAGTTATGCAGATGCCATCCCCAAGTGTTTTAGAAGCAGTGGACGACGACTCATTGCAGCATGAACAGAAGCTGAAAGGAGAGGGTACTAGAAAGAGAGCACAAACTGTTTCTCTAGCTGTGAACTTAGACACACTAGCAGGACAAAGAACTCAAGACAGGCGATATTGTGTCTACTACAAGAAGACTAATCATACTGGTGATGACTGATGGAGGAAGAAATTAAGGGATAAAGAACTAGCAGCTGGTAACAAATTTAGTAGTTCACAGAGTAGTACACCACGTTTTGCAGGCTCAGTATCTCAAGGGAGTTCAAGAGATTCACATACTAAAGGTAATGTGAATGGTAATTCATCTGGAGGTAGCCCAGTAGGTGTTGCTAATTCTGTTGTAGGCTTTACTCATGAAGAAATTACCAGATTGAGGCTTATGACGCAGTCTAGTGCTAACAATGTCATTTCACCACCTATTTCCCCATCCATTTCACACAATGCCTTCTCAGTGTCCCAATATATATCACCATTCCCAAACTATTCAGGTAACTATGTCATGTCTGCTCATAGTGACAATCATTTCACAAATCTAGTCACCTTTTGGATTCTAGATACAGGAGCTTCAGATCATATTTCATGTTTCTTAGCATTGTTTGTTGAACATAAGCTAGTAAAAAATACATATGTTCACCTTCCCAATGGTACTAAGGCTCATGTTACTCATATTGGGACAGTGAAACTTCCTTTTGGCCTCCACTTATACAATGCTCTTCTAGTCCCTAGCTTTTCTTTCAACCTCGTGTCAGTTAGTAAGCTTACCAAAGATTTCCCTCTAGCCTTGATTTATGCCGAATCCAGGACGTACTCAACAAGAGGATGATTGGTTTGGCAAAGGAAACCAAAGTTATTTATCAACTCTCCTTTCTACCACCACCAGCTTCTAACCAACTTTCACCTCCGCCACAAGTAGCAGCCCTCAACTTTAGAATCCAACAGTTTGATCTATGGCATTGGAGATTAGACCATCCTAGTGGTGATAGAATTTCCTTGTTACAACAATCTGATTCGACTGTAACTGCTACTAAAGTCTCTCATTCTGATGTTTGCCATTATTCCAAACACAAGAAACTTCCCTTTCCTATTAGCACTAGTCATGCAAATGATTTATTCCCATTGATCCATGTAGACAATTGGGGACCACTTTCTGTTCATTCTTATGATGGATTCATTCAAGAGCAATTTGTGTGTTCTTAATGAAACACAAAAGTGAAACCAGAGAATTATTGAAAGGGTTTTGTCATTTGGTACATAATCAAATTGGGAAAACTGTTAAGACAGTTAGAAGTGATCAGGGGAAGGAATTCAATATGTGTGACTTTTATCTGGAACATGGTATAGAATATCAAATATCTTGTGTTGAGACCCCTGAACAGAATGCTAGGGTAGACAAGAAGCACCGACATATTTTGAATGTTGCTAGATCCTTGAGATTTCAGTGTCAGGTCTTCCTTTGCAGTATTGGAGTGATTGCATCCTTCACTCAGTTTATCTCATTAACAAACTTCCCACTCCTGTCTTGAACAATCTTTCTCCTTATGAACTGTTGTATGATAAACCTACTTTCTTAGGCCATTTTAGAGTATTTGGTAGTCTATGCTATGCTAGCACCCTCACTCATGGAAGAACTAAATTTGATGCAAGAGCCAAGCAGTGTGTTCTACTAGGCATTCCTCAGGGCATTAAACGTTACAAACTCCTCTCTCTGAATGAACATCAAGTCTTTATCTCAATAAATGTAGTGTTCCATGAGTCCATTCTACCTTTTAGACACACTAATTCTCCTCCTTCTGTATCTGATCACATTCATCAATGCAGGTTATTGTCAGTAGTTAGCACGTGTCAACAACTACCCCATCCTAGGAAAAGTTTAACCTAAGATGGCATTGGCATATAGTGGCAATCAATGTCGTATTTTACTCAGGTCCTGGTACCCTAGCCTACTTTCCACCTCGTTGCTATTTAGTCAATCGGTTAGGAGGTTTATGTGGAGGATTTGAGCGAATTACTAGTTTAGAGATTGAATAAAGCTAAAAGCAGGTACTTTGAGGAACTATCCCTCATCCTAGTCTAGGGCTACTATGTAATGTCTAGATGCTTAGGGTTTATCGAATGTGGTGAGTGAGCTCGTTTCTGTGGGCTTTCGTGGCTATCCACACACCTCCGAGTACTCCTCCCCTAGACCCATATAAGTCACCTCGATCTAGGCTATCGTATCTGGGGCATTAAACTCGTAGCTCCTTTCAATGGATACTATACACCGTCCACATCGAGGTTTTATCCCGGGTTATATATAAGAAGGCAACCTATAGTAGGGGTTCAGTTGCCTCGACCACCATAGGTCCCTATTCATACATCTACCTTAATTTTCTTAATGGCGCATACTCGTCTAACCCTAGAACTCCATACCCGGCATAGAAGCATAAAGTAGGCTAATAGAGAAGATTAGGGCGACTTACTCAAACACAATCAATGATTGAATAGCAATAGAATCAACTAGATAAACACATTCATTCATTCAAGTCCTAGAATATCCATACATACATAGTAAACCCTAAAACTAGGGTTTGGGGTTTAGAACCCCTAGTACCTTAGAGGACTATTCCATAAAGGAGGGAAGAAGATACATAGAAGAGGTGGAAGAAGACTTGATGTTAAGGAAGATGCCTCCTCTCCTCCAGCTCCTTCTACTTCTTCTCCTCTTCTCCTTCCTTCAGTTTCTCTCTCTCTAAAAGGGGAAAATGACTCTTCTATTTATGGGCAATCCAGATACAGGGACGGAGAAGTTCACGGCCGGCAAGTTAGAGATCGCGGGCGGGATCTTTAATGGCGAGGCAGCGATCATGCAATGCAATCGTATTGGCCTTTAGGATTGAGGAGATCGCGGGCTGACTTCGCGGTCATGATTTGCGAGTCGCGGCCGTGATCTTCCTCGCGATCAAAATACACTATGGTCGTGATTCGACTAG
Source organism: Linum trigynum (assembly GCA_964030455.1). Taxonomy (NCBI): domain Eukaryota; kingdom Viridiplantae; phylum Streptophyta; class Magnoliopsida; order Malpighiales; family Linaceae; genus Linum; species Linum trigynum. The sequence goes on from OZ034821.1 coordinate 9,533,499, forward strand.
GGAAACTATCTGTTACTCCTTGGCTCCTTCTGCGCGAAGTTCCTCCCCCGAGCCCTCCAATTTGCGGGATCAATCTTCAGCTTGACTTCACATTCCATGATCTCGGCCGTGATCTTCTCTTCTAGGCCAGGATCTTCAATCTTCTGCCCCCCTTGCTACACTTGTGACCTTGTTTTGTACCTAATTCGCAACTATCGTCTAACACTCCCTAAAATCACATCGAATTCAAATTGGAACAAAATAGGGATGCAATTGACGATGCTCAAGCAATTATGCATATGAATTGGCATGAAACAAACCTCAATATGAAGGGTAAATAATACAAATTTAGGTGATGTCAGTATCACCACCACCTCATGTGCAAACTCCTCTTCATACTCCTCCTTCATTCCCTTCTGCACCACCTATTGCTATACCCTTTTCCTCTCCTCCTACACCTCACACTTCTTCTCTACCCTTTGATGATAGGGGGTAACCTCTACATCACAGTCTCAGTCTCCTTCTCAACCAGACTTCCACCTTCTCTGAATCACGATTCATCTTCTTCTGATTATGGTGAACATGACCCTGAACTTGAACCTCAGGTTGATTATGAACAACGTGCTAGACCCACTCAACATCATCATCTTCCTTCTAAGTACCAAGACTGTGAGCTAGACACAAGACTAAAGTTTGGTGGTTTTGGTTCAGCTGCTTTAGTAACCAAGTATCCTATTTGCTTGGAAGTGGATCACCTCAGCATAGAAGATAGTAAATATGCAATGAGTGTTATGACACAGATGGAACCAATGAGTTATGATAAAGCAATGAAGCATGTAGAATGGAAAAGAGCCATTGATGATGAACTGGCTGTACTAGAGGAAAATCAGGCATGGGACATTGTTTCTTTGCCACAAAATAAGAGAGCCATTGGTTACAAATGGGTGTTCAAGGTCAAATTGAAACTTGATGGCACTACTGAAAGATATAAAGTCAGATTAGTTGCAAAAGGCTTCACACAGGTATATGATGTAGGCTTCTTGGACACATATTCACCTGTAGCAAAGAGTATCATAGTGAAAGCCCTATTGGCAGTAGCAGTAGTTAAAAACTGGAGTCTATAGCAGATGGATGTATCTAATGATTTCTTGCAAGGTGATTTAACTGAAGAGGTATACATGAAAGTACCACCGGGAGTTGTTTCGCCACCATCTTGTTTAGGGCAGGTAGCTTGTCATCTGAAGAAATCCTTGTTTGGATTAAAACAGGCATCCAGACAATGGTTTGCCACGCTGACCAATTTCCTACTGAGGAGTGGATTTTCACAGTCAAACTCAGACTACTCTATGTTTACTAGGTTGATTCAAGGAAGAACAATAATTGTGCTGGTTTATGTAGATGATATAATAGTGGCATGTGATGCACCTAAGGACATTGAGCAAGTTAAGAAGGCTCTAAGCAAAGAGTTTAAAATCAAGCTCTTAGGTCCTTTGAAGTACTTCTTGGGACTGGAAGTGACTAGATCAGATTAAGGCTTGCATGTTTGTCAAACGAAGTACAGTTTGGATCTTCTGGAAGAAACATGATATCTTGAGGCTAAAGGTACTGCTTACCAGTAGACACAAAAACCAAATTGACAGTAGGACAAGGAACAAGATTTGATGATCCTGAGTCATACAGAAGGCTCATTGGGAGGCTGCACTATGTAAACTATCACCAGACCTGATTTGACATATGGAGTCCAACAATTATGCTAGTTCCAAAAGGATCCTCACACAAATAATCTACAAGCAGCTTACAAGGTACTGAGATATTTGAAGAATTCACCTGGGAAAGGAATACATTTCAGTAGTCAAGCTGAATTGAAAGTGAAGACTATTGTTATTCGGATTGGGCAAGCTGCCCTGACACTAGGAGATCAACAACTAGCTATTGTACTTTCCTTGGAAGTTCACTCTTGACTTGGAAGACAAAGAAGCAGACTACTGTGTCAAGGTCATCATTAGAGGCTAAATATAGAGCTTTGGCTCTACTAGTTTGCGAAGTGCAGTGGGTGAGAACTCTTCTTGCAGAGCTAAGTGTGCAGGTTCCATTGCCTATATCCATATTCTGTGACAATCATTCAGCAATTCACATTTATGAGAATCCAGTGTTCCATGAAAGAACAAAACACATAAAAATTTATATGCATGAGACAAGGGAGATGATTAAATCTGGTTTGATTAAACTACATCATGTTGGAACTGTGAATCAACTTGCAGACTTGTTCACTAAGGCATTGCATAGCACAAGTATGACGAAGTTGTTTGTCAAGTTGGGAGTCAGAGTGACATCCACAACTTGAAGGGGGCGACAACACCAAGTTGTTGAATCCTTATGAAGAAATGATTGTGGAGCAGAGGAACGATGAAGAAGAAGGAATCAGAGTTACAAGACGGTGGCATTTCATGTTATAGGGTTTCTTTAGAAACTAAAACATTGTCGTGTGGTTTGGTTTAGTAGTCGTTAATTAACAGTGCTTTATGTTGCCCTAAAAGTTCTTACCCATCCTTGGCCTCAATCTGACCACCGTTCTGTTGCCCGGAATCCGAGGAAGATGGGCCAACCCCTTGGAGAGGAAGAACCGTGCCGCGGGATTATAGAAGGTGGAAGCGGGGAGTGAGGTCAGTCTGGCAGGTGGAGAAGTGAGAAGGTGGTTGAGGAGGAGGAAGAGAGTAGAGAAGAATGGCGTTGGAGTTCATCGTAAACCTTCTTCAGGGCACCAATGTCGGGGTGTCGTGCCCAGCCGATATCCAAGGCGTGAAAACACTTCCATGATGGTGACGGTATCGGTGGTGGTTGGGGACGAGCGGTGGTGTGAAATGGACGCCACAGATTGCGTATTGAACATAGTGCTAGGGCCGGCGGTAGTGGTGGAACGTGGCAGGTAATTGTCGTTAGTTAATTTTAATAACTTGTAAATTAAATTGTAATTGATATAATGAGGTGAAAATTGTAAAATATTAAATTCTACCTTTGTTATTATTTTTTAATTGCCACGTCACCTATTTAACGGTCAACTCTCAGAGTTGACTGCCACCTCAGATAAAGTTAATGGAGACTAATAGAGAGTGACTAAACCTGATTTGTTGTACTAATTTAAGTGACTACGGATGGAATAAATTAATTTTTGAGGCAAACGTGAACTTTTTAAGTAATTCCAGTGATTAAACTTGCAATTTACCCAGATTGTTTTGATAAATTATCGCTATTTTTCGAATCAAATAAACCTTTGTGAAGTATAACCAATCCATATAAACGTTGCACCTTTGTCAGATGTCCTAATCCTTTTGACAATGGCTACCTCGCATGGCAATTAATGTTGTTACCTGCGATTCCTTATGCATGTCTCTTAGACTATACAAAATCTACGGATTTAATGAATCCACGGCCTAAATCCCATTCTCCAAACGACTCCTAAGGGGTCGTTTGGAGAATGGGATTTAGGCCGTGGATTCATTAAATCCGTAGATTTTGTAGAAAGCTATGTTTTTTTGTTGCTTTTTGTATTGTGGATTTTAGCTTTAGAGATTTCAAATCTCTAAAATCTATGGATATCAAATCTCTCATAATCAGAGAGATTCTATATCTTGATTCATGAGATTTTTTTTTCTCCTACCTTTTCTCTTTCTTTTATTTATTTATCATATTAAATATATTTACTAACAAAGTTTTTAATATTTCTCGAACTACTCTAATTTTTCATTAAGGATAAACATGTTATTTAATATAAATTTTTTATTTTTATTACCATTGAATGTTAAACAATCACAGTTACCAAACAATAAACATTTTAAAATCTATTTTCAACAATCCGAAGAGTTAGAATCTTTAGATTGTTTACAATCTATAGATTTAAACTCATATTCTCCAAACGACCCCTTAGTCTTTGGATTGTATACCGAGATTTCTTTAGGGGTCGTTTGCTTGATGGATTTGGGTCATGGATTTGGGACTCAAATCCCAAGCATGATGGATTTTAGCCAATTCCATTGTTTGTTGTCAGGTGTTAAATCCGTGGGGTCCACGGATTTGTTCCCTTTTTTGGATCTAAATCCGTGGACCCCACAAACTTGTAAATCCCACATATTGGGGTGGGATTTGTAAATCCTTGATGGCTAGTTATATTTATAGCAAATCCATCATAATTATATCATCAAATCTATCATGCAAACAATAGACTCTTCAAATTCATGATGGTACAAATCCCTCATAAATTCAAAGGTTTTTTTGAGCCAAAACTCTTATTTATCAAATTCAACAAGCAAACGACCCCCTTAATGAGCTTGGGCCACCTGTGGGCTTCTGGTACGGATGGCAAAATGAGAGAGGTGGGATTGGTATCTCAATAACCATAACCACCCTACACTAAGTATGGATTAGGTCGGGTAATATCTATCCCAATAAAGATAATGTCGGGTAATATTCAACGCACCAAGTTCAAATTGTCATCCATAGCTTTTGACTGTGCTCCCCTTTGGTCCAACAAGATGGATCTCTGATATTTGGTTATATAAATTTTGGTGGCTTTCAAAGAAGCTAATTCACGACTCACACCTAAGAGTTAGGGGAAGAGAGCCTAATAAGACGTAACGAATTCAGTACTCAATACATAAGTCAGTATCCCCTAGTAATACTATACGACGCGTCTCTGATGGATTCACTATTCTTGGTAATCTATCGAGCGAGTATCAAAGTGAGCGGTATCAAGTTACCAACAATTCAGTCCACTGAGAAGTGGAAAATAAACACTAATGGTACAAACACCATAATTTATCTTTCACAACAACGGAAAAAAAGCAACCAATAATACCTCTTAAGCACAAATACGGTAACTATTGCTCTTCATAAACATGCCAACGTTATTAAACAACCCTAATCAACACATCAGCCAAATGTTAACACGTACCAAGTAGGAGAAAGGGATGGGGGAGTAACGGATCAGCAGCGTGGTGCTGAGGACCCCTTACTTAACAGTCTTAAACATCATAGCCTCACTCTACATAATTGTTTTCAGCCAAAACTCAGCTTGAAGTTCAGTAGCGAGGGCCGTTCCCATCTCTGTTTGGAGGATAGCCATCAGGGTTGTAGTTTGGTTGCTCACCCTGGTAAGGAGGACCTGCATTGTTGCGTGGCATTCCACCCTGAAAGTTCCCCTGGCCCCCATTCGACCATCCAGGATTGTTTGGCGGAGGAATCCTTCCAGCATTCGTCTGTGGCATCCCGCCGTAAGTATTCTGAGGAGCTCCACCCATGGGGTTGTGTGGAGGTGGTGGCATACCGTGTCCTCCCACATTGTTTTGAGGCCATCCTCCCATTTGGTTGTTTTGCGGCGGCAAAGGAGACCCCATTCGGTTGTTCGGCGGTGGAGGACCACCTGGCCCTCCCATGTTATGTGGAGGAGGGGCCATTTGGTTGTTCGGTGGTGGAGGACCTCCTGGACCTGTCATGTTATGTTGAGGATACTGTGGCGGCGGCTGTGGCATGCCTTGGCTACCCATATTCTGCATGCCTTGACCACCCATGGCAGGAGGCGGCGCCTGTTGGTTCTGGAAATCCCGATTTTGCGCAACATTCTCTCTTCTCCTATCAAAGTTCCTTGACCTATCAAAGTTGCGTGGTCTGTCATTGCGACGATTCCTCTCGTTGGCCCTTGCATTATTTCTCACCCATTCCTCATGATACTTAGGGTCATAGGGGACAGCTTGTCCATTGATAAATGGCTCCCCTGAAACAAACCAGAAGAGAAAAATGAACCTATATATCATATATATACATTACTATGAAACTATAGTGGCTAACGAATAAAAAATGACAACACACTTAACATTGGGGGAAGCCGTCACCCATAGAGAGCAATCAGCACATACAATCTGATAACCACATGCGAGACAAGATTCTAATTCTGCTAATCAAAGACAACCAACTAATATATGCAAGACAAGATGAATCAACACCTCTCAACACATAATTTAATCTAATTAATACATGCAAGACAGGAATCTGATTCTGGTAAGTCATGCCAGATAGTAAAAGTAGCTGAGAGTCCACTATTCAGCAGCTCGTTGAGCACAACAGGAGTTACATCTCGAATGGCCAAACAAAACATATGGTTTAACTAGACTGTAAAACAGCAGCAACCAACACAACCTGATTCAGTTAGCATCTCTTAAATCTTAAGCCGCCCTCCACCACACTAAATCGAATGTCATAGCAGAAGAATCTATCAATGGAGACTGATGAAAGAAAGGATGAGAGTTTACCTCCATAGTCTTTATTCTTCACATCCAAATACGAATCTGGGAGAACCCAACGCACTCGTGGCAGCTCTGTACACAAAATAAGAACGAACATAAAAATTTCACGAAGCTCTTCTACCCCGCTTTATACCAAGAACAAATCAATCTAATAACTGAAATCAATATGACACCTTTCAACTTGTACGAAAGTTCCTCGGAGACCAGAGCCCCAAATGCAAAATAGTGTCTGGTTGAAACAGAGTAGATTTTCATTCTAGCTTCTTCCTCGCTGCAACAAAGCGGATTTTGCATTACCAAAACAAAACCATAAAACCCAAATCGAATACTATAACACATAATCAAATAGCCCATCAAAAGTATCAATCAGTGGTATATACCTGCCGACGACCTGAGCTAGGGTTTTGATGTAGCTGTCGATGATATCATCCCTAGTAGGGTCCCCCTCCGGCTTCTCCATCACCACGAGCCAGTGCTCGAAATCGCAGCCATCTAACAGAATCGTCTCCTTCGGGGGCCTGTTGGACCAGTTAGGGCTGGGGTCGTTAAGCGAGGACGAAGTCGTCCGGGTAGCCAGACAGCGAACCGAGGCGGAGGCGGAGTTGAAGGTAGGGAAGTAGGCGACGGCGGCTAGGGGTCGGAGAGAGCGGAAGAGGGGGTGAGAACGGTGAGAGGAAGACGCAACGGAAGAGAAGGTGCGAGCGAGGAAAGGGTTGACGGCGGCCCGCCGGAGTAGGACGGAGCGCGAGACGATTGAAGCAGCAGACATGGTGGGCGGAATGAGTCGAAGAAACCCAGCACGGGTTCAGGGTTTTACACTGCTAGGGATTTGCTATCTGCTGTGCTGTGTAAGCCCTAATGGCTAAAACTATGGCCGCTTGCTATATACTGGAGCATTTACAATGAGTTAATTGACAATCTGGTCCCTAAACTACGAGCTGATTCCATTCACGGTCCCTACACTCTTTTTTATTTTATTATAGCCCCGTCAATTTTACAACTACTATAGAGGTCTTCGGTTGGGATTTCTTGTGCAAGTGCAAAGAGAGATATTTAGGCAAATAGTTATGAGTGGGCCCAACTTATGCTTCTGGACTTCTAATAATATGTTTATATTTAGCACGATTTTAAGAAGTGTATTTTTTGTTGATTTAATCATGTATAGTGAGATTAATTTGGTTATTGTTAGTAGATTTTTGGGATATTGTGGGTGGCATGGATTAAGGTGTATCCTTGCAAAGCTAACAATCTCTTAAATATGAAAATTTTCTTTAGCAGTTCATGGGTATGGAAAATACAAGTCACAATCTGGTTCGGTTACAACTACACTTAATCCTAATTAAAGGTCAAGTGCAATCTATAGACGAGTGTAGGATAGAATAAGTATTTCAATATCAACCTGGGCAATCTATCTTTCCTTACTTCAATTGTTCACACTTTATCTACTATCTAGTGATCAATTTGTGGTTTAAGCTAAGGAAACTATGCAAATTAAACAAGCAAGCAATTAAACTTTGGTGAATTCGATTGAGAAAGAATCACTTGGATATTGCTCTCCCTAGTTTCATGTCAAGATACAACGACCGTGAGGAGATCACAATTAGGTAGGAACTCATAACCCTCTTAATCGATCAACTAAAGATTGTCACGATTAGCAAGGAAACCCTAACTCTCTTAATCGATCAACTAAGGATTTCAAAATCACTCCCTAGGAAGATAATCTAGAACTGCAAAAAGTAACCAATCAAGTTGAAATTATGGTGGCACTCTCTTAACCCAAGTTGCCCCCTAGAGAAGGTTACCTGAATTTCTAATATTGGGGTATAAGGGAATTTCCTTCTTCTAGGTCAACTAGTCCCAAAATTGAGACATGATCAACAACACCCAAATTCCATGAATAGTACCTCAAAACATTAAAGTAATCACAGACCCAACACACATAGAGTTCGATTCCTACAATCTAACACATCCTAGACTAGGGTTCATAACATCCAAGTGAAATTGGAGACTATTCCACAGCTAGAGGAGAAAATACAAATAAGGTAGAAGAAAAAACCCATTGCAAGTTGATATTCCTTCTTCTTAGATGCATGATTCAAACTTTGGATAAGAAATCAACCTTCCTCTAGCCTTGGGTAGGTGAAATTCTTCTTCCTTCCTTCTTAGCTCATAACTCTCTCTCTCTCTCTCTCTAAACCTTGAAGATGAAGCTCCAATCTCTCTCTAGGACTTCATCCTTTCAAATTAGCCAACTCTCCCTTATATATGTTCCTAGTGAACAAATCACGATCTCACATCACGTCCATGAAGTCGATAGTGAAACCGTGATATCGGAGCAAAATGCGCCCTTTCACTAACAAGCTTCACGGGCCGCTTGTTGACATCACAGTCTAGAGACCTTGATCTTGACACTGCTCACGAGCCATACAACTTGTAGGAAAAAATAAATGGTATTCACTATCAATCATCGGTGGTGCCTCGAGAATAATCAAAATTGGGTAAACTTTACTTCCATATCTTCGTGCAACGCACACTCTCGGTTGACGACCTTGTCAACTAAGGACATCTAGAAACTTCATGTGTGCACTGGGGAACTCATAAAAACATCAAAAACCCAAGGAATCCATGGTTGCGCTCCCACTTTTTCAAAAGAGGATTCAATTTTTTGAGCCTCAACTTAAACTTGCCATGCACGGCACCACTTTGCAATTTTGCAAATCAAGGCATCTCTCCCTTGTGACTAGTGATGGCAATGGGATGGAGTGGGGCGGGTACCTCAATACCCATGTCCCGCCCCCGCTACTGTGGGTCGGGGCGGGTAATACACGCGCGGGTACGTGGCGGGGCAGGTCGACTCACTCTTACTTACTATTTGAAAAAACATACAAGCAATTTTACTTTTTACGATACAAAGAAGGGGAAAAAATTTGAATGAAAAATAGTGATAACAGAATGAGTAATTGAGTCTAACTAGTTGAAGAAAAGTCAAAATATGAGAAATATGAATAGATTTTGTAAGAAATTGAGATAGAATCATGGTTTAGAAAACTGTATCGGACATCAAACCGGAGTCGTCTGTGATAGGGTATTTTGTGGTACAACAGTGGTTCAACCCTTTTGTGCCGATAAATACCGTTTTGGTAATAATAAAGTATTATTTTTGTTAAAAAACTATACCGACAAATGAGGTTATCATTTTGGAATAACACCGAAATATACCAAAATAAAACACAAAAAAAAGGACACATGTCATGTCCCCCATCCCACTGTCCATCATGCCTCCCACTCCCACATTCTCCCCTCTCTCTATCTTTAATTATTATTTCTTTAATACTTTCCCCTATCTCTCGCTTCCTGTCAGCCTCTCTCTCTCCCCCTCTCTTGTACTTTTTCTTTTCTCTCTTATTCTCACCGATCATGTCTCTTCTTTATCTTCCTCTTCTAAAACAGTGGCTCTCTTACTTGAGTATTCCATGTTAATTGGGCACTTGATGTATGCAATGACTTTCATAAGACCAGATATCGTATATGTAGTATAACAATTAAGTTGGTGTATGAGTAATCCTAGTGCTCATCATTTGGCAATGGAATGAGGCGTGTACTAGGATATCTCAAAGGCACAATGCATTATGCAACATTCATTGACTTACAGTGGGTTTTGTTGGGTATATGGCTCGGGTCTAGTCGCGCCAGGGAAGCATCCCAGCACCGCCCCAAAAGAGCTAGGCGCGCCAATACTACCACAACCAAGGAGCCCGCGCGAGGATCACGCCCGCGCGGACGAAGACCCCAGACTCCGAACGATGAAGTTTCAATTAAGCCTTGACCAGACCAAGAAACCAGGAAAATGACGCCGCGTTTACCGAAGAGTAGTCACATCATTGTCCTAGGTATAATCATAGTCAAATCTTCTAGTCCAAGGTAGAGGCATGGCCTAAACTTCTAACATGTCAGTAGTCATGTCACATTGGATAACTCACCCACCACCATGTAGCCTATAAATATGGCATTTACTCCGGTGGGTGAGGGGATTGCATTTTTCACTCTCTCACTCTACCTACTAAGAACTTTATCTCTCTAAGAATTCTCTCTGCCCAAACTCCCCTGCTACTTACTCTAAGAATCTCTTCTGCCCTAACTTCCCCGTTGCTTACTCTACTCACCCACCTTTGATCCGAGTCTCCCTCCTACTCTTAGTTAGACTCAAACAATTGGCGCCCACCGTGGGGCAGAGTAGAGAAGCAGTTGAAAATCAACCGATGGCGGAACACAACCCCGAATCACCTGACGAGGCGATGCCAATCAAGGAAATCACAAACCCAAGAGTGTTCGCGGAAACCAGCAACCTAAACGTGGTACTCATTGAAGAAGAAGAGCCCGAGCTAACAGCCAAAGGAATGAGGCAGCAAATGGCGAAGCAAAACGAAGTCATAGCCGATATGCAAAGAAAAATGAACCAAGTCATTGCGCTCATGATGAGCAAAGAGGCTGCGCCAGCAGCACACGTGGAACCAATCGCGCCACGACAGGTGGCAGGAGAAGCACCATTGCCTGTCCCAGCACCAGAGTTTGTCACGCTGCCACCAGCTGACGCACCACCCGCACGAGAAGTGCAACAAGCGGAGCCGTCGGACAGGGCAGACCTCGGCTTCTTGGAGCAACATCTATCTCCGCAGTACTGCCCTCACCCACCCAGAAGAATCCTCCATCAACCGTTGAGCGAGGAAATCATGGCGGAACACCTAAGCGGAATGCCACCCGCCCTCCCAACATATAACGGGACTAGTGACCCGGAGGACTATGTTAGCACATTCTGCCTTAGGATGAAACTCCATAAAAATTCCAACGCGGCGCTATGCAAAACCTTTCCATCAACATTTTCCGGCATATGCCTCAATTGGTACAACAGACTTCGTAACGGGATCATCCGCTCATTCGAAGAGTTCATACTCTTATTCACAACTAAGTTTGCATCGCAAAAAAAAAGGCCACTCCAACTCAAAGCCTTGATCGACATCCGGCAAAAAGATGGGGAAAGCTTACGAGCATTCTACGCCAGGTGGTCCTGGGTGGCAATGGCCGTGCGGGACCTTACCCCCGAAACCGCGGCTCATCACCTCATGGACGCCACCACCAACATGGAACTTAAGCGGGCGTTAGCAAAAAGACCAGTCACACTTTCGACGGAACTAGAGGTCAAAATCGAGAAGGCCATCACACTGGAGGAAACCTTGGGCGCAGGTTCTATCAGGCGCTTCGAACCCTCAAAGCCGCCCAGAGAAGATCAAGGGCGGAAGCAGCTCCCATTGTTGCGGGAGTAGTTGGTACAGTCACATAGCGGGCCCAAGCCCGCCCCACCAGAACACACTGCGCGCAGGCGTTCACCAGACAGACGCCCACAAAATGTCATGCCCGCCTACACACCACTCAACGATTCCGTAAAAAATGTGTTTCATGTGCTCCGTGAGAAAAGATACAAAATCAACTGGCCCGCACCTGTCAAAGCTGCACCACACATGCGCGACCCAAGCAAGCATTGCGAATTTCACAGGCAGACGGGCTACTTGACGGAGGATTGTAGGGAACTGAGGTACAAAATAGAAGGCCTCATTCGAAGAGGACTCTTGTCCCAGTTCATCCAAGAAGCGGAAGGGCAGAAAGAACAACGCGGGGATCCCCCGCCACCTCCACAACCTGATTACGATGAGGGTACCGGCGCGTATCTAGTGCGAAAGGAAATAGGGGTGGTGACAGTCGAAGGAGACCGCAAAAAAAAAAAAAAATAAAAAACAAAGCGCGTGCGCGTGACGGAATGCGCGACGTCGGAGGTACAGCCAAGGTGCAACCTAAGTTTGAATGACGCGGAATTTCCCCAAGGGATCCCGTCAGAAGACCCACTCACCATCACCGCGCTGGTGGCTGCCTGCAAAGTTCACCGCCTACTAATAGACGGGGGCAGCGCGACGAACATTCTCTTCAAAAGCACCCTCGACCAAGGGAACTTAGTTGGGTTCTCAGGAACGAGGGTTGCAGTGATCGGTGTGGTTACTCTCCCGGTCGTATTCGGAGACCAGGAGCCACGAGTCTCCAAGCAGGTCGAGTTCACCATCGTCGACTGCAAATCCCATCACAATGGAATCTTAGGTCGACCGTTCCTCGCCAAGTTCATGGCCCTTGATAACGCTGTAATTGCACATGTTTTCACCCCTAGTTCTTATCCGTTTGTGGGGCATAGTCGTGTATTTTTGGCCTATTTTACGCCGGGGTTTGCTACTTTGTCAAATTTCAAGTCCCAAACGTCGAAGGAAAGGCTAAGCACGAGTTTCGAGGCATTCGGAAGCCATTCGGTCGAGCTGGAGCCAAAACACGGGCACGCCTAAATCAAAGCACGGCCGTGTTCCTGGACCGTGTTTTTACTGCCGAGGCTTGATCCAAGACTGTCCAACACTAGCTCAAAACACGGGCGGGACTGACCCAAAACACGGCCGTGTCCATCAGCAAGCACGCCCGTGTTTTCCCAAAGTAGCGGCCGTGTTTTTAACACGTGGCAAGGGCACGGGCGGGCTGGAGCAAAGCACAGCCGTGCCCTCGGACGTGTTTTGCCCAGTGATGCCCTTTTAGGCAGATTTCAGCCAAAAGAGAAGGGGATTCGAGTTTTAGAGAGACAAAGCGATTCATAGAGAGAGAAAGCGACGAACAAGAGTTCCCAAGTGCCCTAGCTTGATCTTCATCACCATTGGAGCCCGACTTGAGCTTGGAGAAGTGCTGAACGACGACCAGGAGCAGAAATCAACCCTTCACAGTATGGTTTCCGCATCTAAATATGCTTTTGCTTCTTTCTCCATGGAGTAGTTCTCCCATTCATCTGGGTATGGAGAACCCTAGATTTGTATGTTAGGTCTGATTGTATGAACCCAAGTAGAGATTCTATGATTTGTTTATATTCAATTGAGGTTTGAATGATTGAATGGCATGAATCCTGATCAAATTCTTGTTGTTTCTGCTTTAACCTAGAAAGAGAATATCTTCCTAGGTTGATAGAGCACCCTTGATTGAAGGTAGTGAATTGGTGACTTTAGTCGAGGAGCCAATTCACTATTCTGTACCGAATTTACTTCGGTAGTGGAGGTTTGGTTCGTTAGGGCCTCAATCTGTTTACTCCGGTGGAGGTTAGTCGCCCGCTGGGGACTCAGATTGAGAGGGTCTGGAGACCTTTAGTCGAGACTTCAGAGTTCCGCAGTATAACTTTCATAGACATTGAACTTGGTAAATTGCAATCCGGCTTGACTGCAGTCTAGGGGGAACCATATCCGGGTGACCTCTCTCGACTTGAAACAACCGTTTAAGTTGCTCTGTGTTTTTGTGTTTGTTTGAACTTGCACTTAAGTTTTACCGCTAGATAATAGGAATTCACTGAGTAGTCATCACATCTAGGACCCGGGTTGACATTAAAACCCAAACCCGCTATACTACGCTTTAGGAAGTGGTTACACTTGGCCATTTTCTCTAGTGACAGTAGGAGTGAGTCAAGTTTTTGGCGCCGTTGCCGGGGACGGCTAGGTTGTTGAAGAAAAGTGATTTATGTTACTTTAGCATTTTCGTTTTCGCATTGACTGTTTGTTTTTTCCCACATGTGCCTTCACGGGTTTGCTTGCTTGATTGTGTGCAGGTAGTGCATGACCCGTAGCCAGTCGAGAGATTGAATGCTCCTGTCGCCCTGCCGTTGAATCCGGAGATTGAACGCACCTGTCGCCAACTCAAGAGACAACAGCGAGCTAGATTGGCTACGGAGGAGCGCATAAACGACCATTGACTCACTTCTACTGTCACCCTAGGAATTGGCCAAGTGAAACCACTCCTAAAGCGTAGTATAGCGGGTTTGGGTTTAAATGTCAACCCGGGTCCTAGATTTGATGACTACTCAGTGAATTCTTGTTATCTAGCAATGAAACTTTAATGCAAGTCTAAACTAACAAACTAACAAAGCAAGTAAACAGTTGTATTCAGGTTAAGAGAGGTCACCCGGATATGGTCCCCCCTAGACTGCAGTTAAGCCGGATTGTAATTACTAAGTTCAGTTTCTATGATAGTTATACTACGGAAGGTTCTTAAACAGCCTGAAGTCTCGACTAAAGGTCTTCAGACCCTCTCAATCTGAGTCTCTAGCGGGCGACTAACCTCCACCGGAGTAAACAGATTGAGGCCCTATGAACAAAACCTCCACTACCGAAGTGAATTCGGTACATAATAGTGAGTTGGCTCCTCGACTAAAGTCACCAACTCCCTACCTTCAATCAAGGATGCTCTATCAACCTAGGCAGATATTCTCATTCTAGGTTAAAGCAGAAACAACAGGAATTTGATCAGGATTCATGCCATTCAATCATTCAAACCTCAATTGAACATAATCAAATCATAGAATCAGTACTTGGGTTCATACAATCAAAGCCTAACATACAAATCTAGGGTTCTCCATACCCAGATGAATGGGAGAACTACTCCATGGAGAAAGAAGCAAAAGCAGAATCAGACGCGGAATTCATACCGTGAAGGATGGATTCCTGCTCCTGGACGTTGATCAGCACTTCTCCAAGCTCAAACTGGCCTCCAATGGTGATGAAGGTCAAGCTAGGGCACTTGGAGACTCTTGTTCGTCACTTTCTCTCTCTAGGAATCGTTCTATCTCTCTAAAACTCCAATCCCCTTCTGTTTGGCTGAAAATATTCTTAAAAGGGCATCCGTGGCCAAAGCACGATCGAGGGCACGGCCGTGTAATGCCTCAGCCCGCCCGTGCTTTGGCTAGGGTTAATTACACGGCCATTGTGTTGGGAGAAACACGACCGTGCTTTTGGGAGGACATGGCCGTGCTTTGGGTGGACACGGCCGTGCTTTGGGTGGACACGGCCGTGCTTTCAGCCCGTGTTTGTAGCTTGAATTTGCCAAACTCAATTAGCTCTCGGCAGTAAAAGCACGGCCACAGAACACGGTCGTGTTCTGTTTTAGGTGTGCCCGTGTTTTGGCTTCAGCTCGACGAAATGACTTCCGAATGCCCCGAAACTCGTGCTTAGCCTTTCCTTTGACGCCTGGGACCTGAAATATGACAAAATAGCACAACGCGGCGTAAAATAGGCAAAAAATACACAACTATGCCCCTCAAACGGATAAGAACTAGGGGCGCAAATATGTGCAATTACATCGTTATCAAACTCCCCCACACTTAACCGTTTGCTTGTCCCCAAGCAAACCTAACTCAAACCAATGCAGCTCTGCAGGCCTCTATAGCAACAAACAACCCAGATCGTAGGTAGAGGACTTCCTAGATCATTTAGCAGCTTACGAGGTCAACCGACGCACAAGTTATCTCATAGCTTCTTCGGCGAGAGCACTAGTATCGAGTCGGCATCATGGCAAATAGTGAACAGAGGAAAAATGAATTGTGGATGAAGAGATTCTCAAAAACAAAGGATCATGGACTCACATTTTTCAAGGTGCTCTATTTTATTCTTGAAGATGGTTGGAACCCCTTTTCTTTCTGTTTTGCTTGTTTTCTGTTATTTTTTCTTCTCTTTTTTTTCAAGGGTCCCAACCTGCTCTTACCGGCCATGCCAAGAGCGGATGTCTCGAGCCTCGTGCGTGGGAAAGACATGTAAGGGGGCTGGAGGTAGTATGTGGAAATTGGGAACGGATTCCCGTCTCCCCTTACACACTTTCGCCCTATTCGCACGGGAGACGTTATTTTGAAGCACATTTTCGAGCACCTGTTAAACTCAAAACAAGAAACAAGAGTCCATGAAAGGTAGAGAGTCCACAACACCACACAATTCAGGGGTCCTAAGATCACTAATTCACTCAATCAACCAACACAATATGAAGAAGAAATGAGACTTCTTAAATGCATCAACATCCGCCATAGTGCTACACTACCTCCCTAGGTTGCATAGTACTATAAAGACTGTCAATTCAAAGCATAATGAGCAGGCAATTGCACGGAACACGTACTTGGAGCCCTCAAATTTAAAAATTTGGACAGTGGACTAGGCTCCAAGCACACAAACAGATCTAATGCAGTCAAAAAATAAACATCCCCCCACACTTAAGATCGACATTTCCCTCAATGGAGAAGAGGGAAGGAAAAGGGGAACGATGTTACCGGTATGCACGGACTGCAGGAAGCTGGAAGCGGACCAGTCGAGTGAAGTGGACTGGAGAGAGGACCAGTCAAGACAAGCACAGCCAAAGGAAACCAAAGAGCTCAAGCACAATATGTTAGGTCCAATGTCAGCCCAATAAGACATCATCCAAAACAAAAGAAAACAAATCAAAACCAACTGGTTTACAATCCGACTCAAAACACAAGAAAGAAAATCAAACCGTGGTGGGGTTGCCTCCCCACAAGCGCTTCTTTACCGTCTTTTAGCAGGATGTCCATGGTGGATACTCAGGGAGGTGCATGAACAGGTGCCTCCAAGAGCGGATCCACGTCGCTCTTGAGGTACAGCTTCAGGTTGTGGCCTTGCACCCGACGGATGCGACCACCATCATCGGTCAGCTCGATCTGGCCATCCGGCAAGATGCAGGCGAGTGAGTACCCGGACGGCCAGGGTGGTCGTGGTGCAGGAGGTGGGACCAGCTCATAGTGGTCTCCACTCTTCTTCCGTGCAGGCTTAGCAACCTGCTGCTTCGGCCGCCACTCCTCCTTGATCTTTTTGTTCGGAGGCGAGGCTGGATGGAGTGGCGGCGAAGGAATGATAGAAGGGGCCTGGAAAATAAGAGGTGCAGAAGGATACACGACAGGCTCGTGTACCTGATCAGACATAGCATGCACAGGGGTGACAGCAATCATAGCACAGTGATCAAATTCAGTCACAGAAAAAGTAGCATGTTCATTCCCAGCACGCAGGATCAGTTTACCATCATGCGCATCAATAAGTGCCTTGGCGGTAGCAAGAAATGGTCTCCCCAGAATCAATGGCACATCCACATCCTCATGTATATCAAGAATAACAAAATCAACAGGATATGTGAATGCACCGACACTGACAAGCAGATCCTCTATGATTCCCCTAGGATGCACAATGGAACGATCAGCTAGCTGAATGCTCATCCTAGTAGGGCTAAGTTCACCTAGGTCTAGCTTTTTATACAACTTATATGGCATGACATTTATGCTAGCGCCTAGGTCCGCAAAGGACTTGCCTACATGCATGCTGCCAATAGTAAGAGGGATAGTAAAACTCCCTGGATCCTTGCGCTTTTTGGGCAGCTTGTTCTGCAGGATAGCAGAACACTCCTCGCTCAGCAACACTGTCGAGAGATCCCCAAGTTTCTTCTTGTTGGTGAGGAGATCTTTCATGAACTTGGCATACTTGGGCATCTTCGACAGTGCCTCCACGAACGGTATGCTGATGTTGAGCTGCTTCAACATCGCCATAAACTTGGCAAACTCAGTCTCCAACTTGTCTTTGTGTAGGCGAGTCGGGAAGGGAAGCTGGGGTACATGCTCCTTAACCACTGGTTGTGGCTTGGGAGCAGGGGCTTCCTTATCCACCCGCACTTCTGCATCGTCGGCTGGAAGTGCTGAAGCAGGTAATGGTTCCTCCTGTCTGGCCGGGACAGGATCAGCAGATATGGTCTTACCGCTCCTGGTAAAAATGGCATCCAGCTGCTGGAGCTGGTGAGGATCCCGAGGATTCGAGATAGTGGTGGCAGGCAGAGTCCCCGGTGCCCTGGTAGTGTTTTGGCGGGCCAAGATGCCCATCTGGGTCTGCAGATCTTGCAAAATGGCACCCTGGTTCCGTTGACCTGCCTCCAGTGACGTGATAGCAGCCTGAGTGCTAGTCATGAATGAAGCTAGAATATTTTCCAGCTTTGTCATCCGGTCATCTGGGGCCGGAGCTGCTGCTGGCTCGGCGAACTAGCGCTGGGGCTGCTGGAATGGTTGCCCCTGCCTAGGCTGGTAGGGCTGCTGCTGTGGGGCTAGCCCCTGTCGAGCTTGGAAGGGCTGCCTCTGCTAAAAGCCACCAGCTGGTGCTGGGAAACCAGGTGGCTTAGTGGTGTTGCTGCCCCAAGAGAAGTTGGGATGCTGGCGCCACCCCTCATTATATGTGTTGCTGTACGGGTCGAGGCGCCGAGCATTGGCGATGAAGTCCAACTGCTCTTGGGGAGTAGTAGACTCCCTCATAGTCTGGCAGTCTTCCACTAAGTGATTCGAGCTCTCACACCACTGACATTGAGCAACTGGAGGTGTAGCCAAACCTCTGCCCGGAATAAGACATTTGGGCTGCTTCAATGTCTGCACTAGCTCAGCTACCTGCTGCTCGAGCCCGGATCTGGTCTCCATGGTGTGCACACCACGGTCCCGGGAATGTCTGCCTCTACTGCTCTGCCCCCAAGAATGATCTCTGGCAGCCAAGGTATTGATCATCTGGTTCAGCTCGGGTGGAGTCTTAGTAAGAATATCACCTCCGGGGCATAGAGACTCAATCACCCTCTGGCTGTCCGGAGAGAGAGCGCTGTAGAAGTTCCCCACTGTGAATGCATCACCGAAGCCATGATGGGGACACTGCCAGAAATATCCCATGTACCGCTCCCATGCATCACGAAGTGACTCGTCTGGCTCTTGGCGGAAGTGAGTGATCTCCCGCTGGATCGCTGTAGTCTTTGATGCCGGATAGTACATGTGCACGAATTTGTCAGCCAGATCGTCCCAAGAGGTGATGGACAATGGGGGCTGGGTCTCCAACCACCTCTTAGCATTCCCCGCCAGAGAATGGGGGAAAAGGTGAAGGCGGATTGCATCATCGGGGACCGTTAAGCTTGAACCCGTTCGTCAGCTGCAGAAAACGGGAAAGATGCACCTTGGCCTCCTCATCCTTCAAGCCATGGAACTGGATAGAGGATGTAATGAGCTGAATCCAGCATGGCTTGATCTCGAAGTTGTTTGCTGGAATAGGCGGGTAGAGGATGACCGGGCGGATGTCAGCAATCCGTGGAGTGTAGTAGTACTCCAAGGTGGGACCCGGCGGCGGTGGATGATGAACCCCATGATCCTGGGGTATGGGGTTGTTCCCTAGGACCTGATTCACCGGGGGAACCTGCTGAGGATTCCCCTGGTGCTGATTGTAGTCTCCGTCCATCCCGTACTCTTCTTCAGAATCGCTACTCAGGTGGCCGTCTATGCGCTCTTCCGTAGCCAGTCTAGCTCGCTGTTGTCTCCTGAGCTGGCGACAGGTACGGTCAATCTCTGGATTCAACGGCAGTCCAAAAGAGTTCCAGGTTGGTGATCGAGTTCTCCTTTATAACTCTCGCCTGAAGCTCTTTCCCGGAAAACTCCGTTCCCGGTGGTCTGGACCGTACACGGTCACACAGGTGTTCCCGTATGGTTTGAGATTGCAAACCCGCAGACTGAACAATTTAAAGTGAATGGCCATCGTCTCAAGCTCTACTTGGGAGGCTAGGTCGAACGTGCGGAGTTGGCAGTGGACTTCGCGGACCCTTAGTTTCGCCATGGGCGTCCAGCTAAAAGACGGTAAAGAAGCGCTTGTGGGGAGGCAACCCCACCACGGTTTGCATTTCTACCCTTTGTTTTTTTTTCATTTTTGTCGATTTTTGAGTCTTTGAGTCTGTCTGGAGTCTGTCTGGAAAGTATTTGGTGCCTCGGGCGGCTCGTTTTAATAAGTGATTGGGTAAATTTTAGAGCCAGGGCACGAATGAGTTTTGGTGGTTTGAAATTGGAATTTTGAAAAAATGCAGATTGGGTTCGGCAGTAAAAGCACGGGCGCTAGGGGAGGAAAACATGGCCGTGTTTTCCCTCCTGCCCGCCCGTGTTTTAAACCCTGGCCAGAATTGCTCGCGGAAGTAAAAACACGGGCGTTGGGGTTCCAAAACACGGCCGTGTTTTGGTCCCAGCCCGCCCGTGTTTTCAAAGGAGGGAGACACGCCCGCGACAGTAAAAACACTGGCGAGCACGCCGAACACAACCGTGTTCCAGCCCGCCCGTATTTTGACCTCCCCCCCCCCTATAAAAGTCGATTATCAGCCCTCTCCCCCCAGATTCATTTTGTTTCAAATTTCAACCGCCTCTCTCACCGGAAACTTGGATTTTCCCTCTTCTCCTTCGATTTTCCGGCCATAACTCCCTCTCCCGACCTCCAAATAACAAACCGCGACCGCCCCCACGCTCCTGGCGTCGAGGAGCACAATCCCCTAAGGTTTGGGCTTGTTTGGCAGAGGTCGGGTCACCGACGGCGAGTTCTCCGGCGAGTCTCCGGTGTGTTTTCCGGCGACTTGGGGTGTTTTCTTCCACTTTCTTCACCTCTCTTGCGGTATCTACTTGCGTCTCCAGGTGTGTTTTCATTGCCTTTTATTTTATTTTTTGGAGAATCGATACCTAGAGTTAGGTGAAGAACTTGTGATTATGGCATGAATTGGGAATGATGTGGTAGGCCGATGGCGCTTTTTGCTTGTTATATTTTTTCTCGGAATTTCAGTTCTTCGGCCTACCATTTGCATGTTGGCATTCTATGCATGCTTGTGTGGTTTTTTGTGTGGTGGATCGATTGGTGAATTTTTGGTATGGATTTGGTGTTTGTTTCACCGGGGGCCTAGTCCACTTTCCAAATCGCTCGATTTGAGGGTCCTCGATGATTTTGGTTGTGTGAGTCTCGTGTGATTGGTATGCTTGTTTCACCGGGAGCCTAGTCCACTGTCCATATCTTTCGATATGAGGGCTCCCGGTGTGATTTTTGCCTAACATTGACCCTGTTCGCTTGTGTGCCATTTGTACATCTTTGTGCTTTGCAGGATCATGGAAGACTACCTCGACCAGTTGAGCATCACCCAACGCCATCTGCTGCGGACCATCCGTAACCGCACCATCGCCGAGCACCTGCACCTCGATTTTGAGGTGTTCGAGGCGCTTCATGTCAGGCCGCAGATGGAGGCCGTTGTTCGCCCCTATGGTTGGCGATGCCTTCTCTTCCTCGTCTGGGAGTTCTACGCATCCTTCCGCCACTCCTCGAAGGGGTCCGCCGACCATTCTGATGCGGTTCATTTCATGCTCGGCGGGGTGGAGCACTCCGTCAGTTACTGGGAGTTCACCTCTGCACTTCGACTCAACTCCCCGCACTCCAGCGACCGGCCCCTGCACTTGGACATCACTGATCCCACCGACTTTGCTTCCCAGGCTTACTTCTAGCGAATTTGCCTGCCGAACCATGTGGATGAGCAGTACACTGCCAGCCAGACGCGGGTCACTCTCCTCCGTCCGGAGTGGCGGATCCTCAACCACTTGCTCACCAATTCCTACACACCCAGCAAAGGCTCGTCCAACCTGGTCACACTCCGGACACTGTTCTTCATGCATGCGATGGGTCGTTCTGAGGACACCATCGAGCTAGGCTCTGTGCTCGCCCGGACGTTCGCCAAAACCTCCGCCAGCCAGGATCGCAGCCTTGTATGTGGCCCGGTGATCACTGCCTTGGCCCCCTACTATGGGGTCGACTTCACTGGGATGACCTTGGTCCGAGGACCAACCCCGTTCAGCGAGGCCGTCCTCCGCCACCAGCATTTGGTTGCTCGCCATGGGCGTGTGCACTGGATTGCGGGCCTCCCTCGTCCACCTCTACCTGCAGAGGGCGACCAGCCGGAGTCGAGCGTAGCTGGGGGACGCCAGGTTCCCCGCCGTACTGTTTGCCGTGGTCGGGCTCCTGCGAGCCCCTCCGCTGCTCCCAGATCTCCTGCTCCCAGGTCTCCTGCTCCCAGGTCTCCTGCTCCCAGGTCTCCTGCTCCTGGGTCTCCTACTTTCATGGTGCCTATTTTTGACCAGTTGGCGGCCATCGTTCAGTAGAACGAGCGCATTCTGGCCGGCCAGGAGCGCATTCACACCCGCCTCGATCATGAGCGGGACCGCGGGCGTCGTCTTATGTCCGGCCAGCACTACATCATGTCATACCTGGGCCTGGACTCGAACGCCGTCCACTACTCCTTCGTGCAGTCTCCGGGGTATGAGGACGAGTACCCTCCACCCACCGGCGATGGTGGTGATGCATTCTAGTGGCGAGTGGCTGGTTCTGTGCCTCATTTGTGTTCCAGACTGAGACTCCATGTTTTTATTGTTTCGTTTCGTTTAGTTTTTTTTTGGATTTTAGACTTGGAACTCCGGTTCTTTCACCCAGTGTGTGTCTTTTGTTGACTTTAGCTCTGTGCCTTGGACTGGTTCCCCTTTCAGTCCCCTGCTCTTGACTGGTCTGCCTTCCAGTCCCCGTTCCTGTTCTCATTTCACGGTAACATTGTTCCCCTTCCCTCTGCTCCATTGAGGACACTATCGCATTTAAGTGTGTGTGTGGGGGGGGGGGGGTTCTTTGTATTAATTGGAACGTATATATGTGTGCTTGGAGCCTAGTCCGCTGTCCAAATCTCCAGATTTGAGGGCTCCAAGCACTACTGTTTGCTTGCTATTTGATCGTATTGGCACTGTGGATGTGATTAGTGAATTGAATGGCTTTTGACTTTATGCATGACAACTTGAGTGTGACTAAGACAGCTTATTATGATGACTGAGATGTGCAGTAGAACTGTGTAGGGGTTCAGTTTTTCAACTGTTTGCTTACCAACTGTGACTTGGATTGATCACTTACTTTTGACAGTAATTTATGCATCTAGTTCAGGGAATCAGAACGAGAGATAGAGAATATAGGTAGCCATGTGAGATTTGAGCCTGCTCGTTTCTTTCTTGTGCGATAGTTCCCTCTTCCATGATGTGCAGCATTCACGTTGTCATTAGCTAAGATGATGGAGGCATAGGATTAGCCCACGACCAAATTGACTGTTCTGGTGTGTCATACCCCCTAGTCACCCCCTTTGAGCCGTGTGTTACCCTTTCTTTCGGTCAATATGAAAAATTACCCTTTTGCATCTCTTAGAAGGTTCCACAGAGTGGTTTTTACATGTTCTCTGCTGTTTCTGCTAAATATAATGTGAGGGTTGGAGGTAGTGCTTAAAAATTGGGCATGTGTTTGAAAAATGTGCAGAGGTGGTGGTTCGCTTAAGAAATGAAAGAAAAAAATGAAAGAAAAACAAAGAAAAAAAATGAAAGCAAAAGAGAGCCACCACCAAAAATCTTAATAGTGCCCATTAAGTAGTGTTTCTTAGCAGTCTGGCTTAGAAATACTAACATTTATGTGACCTCCTTCGCTCTTGTGTTCTGAAAAATTTGAGCAATGCAGAATAGCAGAAAGAAAGTTATTGGTTTGATTGACTGTGAGTTTGTTGGGTTTGGAAATGCGGAACCTTGTGCTATGAATACTTCCACCACCTAAAAGGCCTTTTCCCCGTGTCCATGACCCTACCCAGTCATGTGAACCTGTGTCTAAGCCCTCCGGATTAGTTAGTGGTGACACCTCATATGTGAACTCTAGCATTTAGAGGTTGCCTTCATGGCGAAGAGACGCTAGGGATTGAGAGAATAAGCATGCGCATGTTTCGCATCAAATTGTCCTGACCCCACTGGTCGAGAGTGAGCGATTCATTTTCTCATATTCTCTATACTCTTTATCCCGGTGAGGACCTAGATTGCTCGGTCTTAATTCTGATATCTTGAGCTTTGTGCATGAATTGACTGTCTGGAATAAGTGGTTGAGTCAAGACTATGTTGGTTGGTAAACAGAAGGGAACTCTTCCTTTGCTCAACTTTATTGCATTCGAATGTCATCTGTGGTGGTTGTCTAGGTTGTCGTTGGAGTTTCCATGTGTTAATGATCAAAAGCCAGTATGATCCACGTGTTTTGTGCTGATATGATATGCCCTAAAGCCTGCTTGATTGAAACGTTTTGAGCTTACCTTGTGTCTGACTTGGTTTGCTTGGGGACAAGCAAACGTTTAAGTGTGGGGGAATTTGATAACGATGTAATTGCACATGTTTGCACCCCTAGTCCTTATCCGTTTGTGGGGCATAGTCGTGTATTTTTGGCCTATTTTACGACGGGTTGTGCTACTTTGTCACATTTCTGGTCCTAGACGTCGAAGGAAAGGCTAAGCACGAGTTTCGGGGCATTCGGAAGCCATTCGGTCGAGCTGGAGCCAAAACACGGGCACACCTAAATCAAAGCACGGCCGTGTTCCTAGACCGTGTTTTTACTGCCGAGGCTTGATCCAAGACAGTCCAACACTAGCTCAAAACACGGGCGGGACTGACCCAAAACACGGCCGTGTCCATCAGCAAGCACGCTCGTGTTTTCCCAAACTAGCGGCCGTGTTTTTAACACGTGGCAAGGGCACGGCCGTGTTTTGCCCAGTGATGCCCTTTTAGGCAGATTTCAGCCAAAAGAGAAGGGGATTCGAGTTTTAGAGAGACAGAGCGATTCCTAGAGAGAGAGAAAGCGACGGATAAGAGTTCCCAAGTGCCCTAGCTTGATCTTCATCACCATTGGAGCCCGGCTTGAGCTTGGAGAACGACGACCAGGAGCAGAAATCCACCCTTCACAGTATGGTTTCCGCATCTGAATCTGCTTTTGCTTCTTTCTCCATGGAGTAGTTCTCCCATTCATCTGGGTATGGAGAACCCTAGATTTGTATGTTAGGTCTGATTGTATGAACCCAAGTACAGATTCTATGATTTGATTATATTCAATTGAGGTTTAAATGATTGAATGGCATGAATCCTTATCAAATTCCTGTTGTTTCTACTTTAACCTAGAAAGAGAATATCTGCTTAGGTTGATAGAGCACCCTTGATTGAAGGTAGTGAATTGGCGACTTTAGTCGAGGAGCCAATTCACTATTCTGTACTGAATTTACTTCATTAGTGGAGGTTTGGTTCGTTAGGGCCTCAATCTGTTTACTCCGGTGGAGGTTAGTCACCCGCTGGGGACTCAGATTGAGAGGGTCTGGAGACCTTTTGTCAAGACTTCAGACTGTTTAAGAACCTTCCGCAGTATAACTTTCATAGAAATTGAACTTGGTAAATTGCAATCTGGCTTGACTGCAGTCTAGGGGGAACCATATCCGGGTGACCTCTCTCGACTTGAAAAAACCGTTTAACTTGCTTTGTGTTTGTTTGAACTTGCACTTAAGTTTTACCGCTAGATAATAGGAATTCACTAAGTAGTCATCACATCTAGGACCTGGGTTGACATTAAAACCCAAACCCGCTATAATACGCTTTAGGAAGTGGTTACACTTAGCCATTTTCTATAGTGACAGTAGGAGTGAGTCAGCCCTCCCGTCGACGTGCCATCAGAAACTTAAATTTCCTAGCAAGGCAGGAACCGGATAAGCGCGCGGGACGCCATGGGTAGTGCCAAAAATAGAGAGAGAGGCGTGCCGGACCAACATCGTCGACATGAGGGCAGAAGATCTGCACCCAGAATCCATGGATTCATACTTTGAAGTCGCGCTTGATCCCACCAAGCCGATGAAGAAAATCCGCATCTCAACCCACATCCACAGTGATGTAATTGAGCCACTGATAGCGCTACTGAAAGAATACAAAGAACTATTCGCTTGGTGCACGGAGGACATATCGGGAGTTCGAAGGCAAATAGCTCAACATTGCCTCGCGGTTCCAACTAACGTGGAACCAAGGCAACAAGCGCAATGAAGCTTCACGGGCGACAAGCTGAAAGCCATACAAGAAGAGGTCGCGCGACTACTTGCCGCGGAACTGATGCGGCCGGTGAAATACCCGAAGTGGTTGGCAAATGTGGTTATGGTAAAGAAGTCCTCGGGGGCCTGGTGGATGTGCGTCGACTATACAACAATCAACAAGGTATGCCAGGGGGACCCTTACCCCCTACCGCGCATTCACCAACTAATCGACGTCACTGCCGATCACGAAACACTGTCTTTCCTGGACATGTGCTCAGGGTACCACAAAATCCGAATGTCCCGCGAAGATGAGGAAAAAACGACCTTCATGACGCCATTTGGAAACTTCAGCTTCGTCGTAATGCCGTTCGGATTGAAGAACACTGGCGCCACCTACCAAAGAATGATCGACTTCGTGTTCTCACAACAAATAGGGCGGAACATCAAGGTATATGTGGATGATCTCATCGTCAAGACAAAAACAGGCAACTCCTATTTGGAAGACTTGCGCGAGACTTTTGAGGCGCTCCGCAAGCACAGCCTCCGCTTAAACCCCTTGAATTGTGTGTACAGAGCGGAAGTTGGAAAATTTCTGGGGTTCATGATCACCAAACGTGGTATCGAAGTAGAACCGAAACAAATCACTGTAGTCCAACAGCTCCAAGCGCCAAGGAGTGCATTAGAGATACAATCCTTGAATGGCAAGATAGCGGCCCTAGGAAGATTCATACCAAGGTCAGCCGACAAGTGCGCCCCTTTCTTCAAAACGCTTAAAAACGGCGTGCGGTTCGCATGGTCCAAGGAGTGTGAAGCGGCTTTCGAAGAACTCAAGTCATATCTTGTATCCCTCCCTGTATTAACCGCTCCCAAGCTTAATGAAAAACTTTTTCTGTATCTTGCTGTGTCAACAAGAGCGGTGAGTGCGGTACTAATATCAAGGAGACACGACCAGATTGAGTGGCCCGTGTATTACACGTCGCAAACTCTGGTTAGCGCGGAAACAAGATATTCCCCAATAGAGAAAGCCGCCTTGGCGCTGGTAAGAGCGTCGCAGAAATTACGCCCCTACTTCTAAGCACACCAAATCATTGTCCTGACCAACCTTCTGCTGAAAAAAATCCTGACCTCAATGGAAGTGTCCGGGCGAATCGTTAAATGGGCGGTCGAGTTGTCAGAGTACGACATCCAATACGCGCCAAGACCAGCAATAAAAGTGCAGATTCTAGCAGATTTCATCGCCGAATGAGTCACTCTCGATACAACACCAGAGGGAGTATGGGAGATTTACGTGGACGACGCGATGAGCAAACATGGAGCCGGAGTGGGTGTCGTCGTGCGCACCTCGACAAGCGTCGTCCACGAAATAGCAATCCGATTCAGAGCGTTGAAAACAAATAACGCGGCTGAGTATGAGGCCATCTTGGTGAGAATGACGACCGCCAACGACTTAGGCGCAAGAACGATTAGGGTGCTATCCGATTCTTCGCTGGCAGTCAACCAACTGAACGGGACCTTCGACGCAAAGGATGACACGCTCGCACATTACATGGAGCGTGTTAAACAACGGGCAAGTACCTTTGAAGCGGTGACCTATGTGCAAATACCAAGGGAGGAAAACATGCACGCAGATGCGCTATCCAAGCTAGCAACCGCCATCGACTTCGAATCATTATGCCTAGTCTCGGTCCAAAAAGAAGAAGAGGAAATCCACCAAGGTGTCATGATCAACACCACGCAAATTATGTAAGAAGAAGACTGGAGAGCTCCAATCATAACATACTTACAAGATGGTGTGGTGTCAGAAGACACCAAAGAGACGTGGACCTTAAGGCAAAAGGCGGCCTGATGCACGCTCATTGGAGGGGAGTTATACCACCGGTCATACTCTGGCGTGTACCTAAAATGTATCGGACAGGAGGAGGCGCGCAACATAGTGCGCAACTTACATGAGGGTTTGTGCGCAATGCACACTTAAGCGTGCAGTATGGTGCGCACCATCTTGCTGCACAGATACTATTGGCCGTGAGTGAAAAAGGACAGGAAGAAGTACGTGGACCAATGCCACAAGTGTCAATTACACGCGCGCCAACATCATCTACCATCGACTGAGCTTCAAGGCAATATGAGCGCATGGCCCTTCGCGCAATGGGGGGTGGACCTCTTGGGTCCCTTTCTGACGGCTAAAGGAAAACGCAAGTACATAATCGTGGCGGTGGACTACTTTACCAAGTGGATCGAAGCGGAAGCACTAGCCTCGATAACTGCGCATCAGGTAACCCGCTTCCTAAAAAACAAAATCCTGGCATGCTTCGGGGTCCCGAATACACTCATATTTGACCACAGGAAACAGTTCGACTGTGTGGAGGTGATAGACTTTTGTGATCAAGTGGGAGCCATTGCGAGATTCGCATCAGTAGCTTATCCCCAAGCCAACGGCCAAGCATAGGCGGCCAACAAAGCAATCCTGCACGGCTTGCACACCCCTCTGGATGAAGCCAAAGGCAATTGGGCGGATGATCTCAACACGGTGTTATGGGCGCACCGCACCACGTTCAAAGTGGCCACGGGAAAAACTCCTTTCGCGCTCACTTACGGCACCGACGCGGTGATTGTGACAACCCGACTTTTGGGTTCAGGTTCGACCATTATAAATGAATGATGGGATTGAAGATTAGGTACAAAGTGTTTCAACCGCAAATCAGAAATAATAGTAATAATAATAACAATTATTATTACCTTATTTGGGTTCAGTATTTTTTTGAAGTGTTGCTATGGTTGTTTATACTCATGATTATGTGCTTGTTTGAGTTGTGGTTTATAGTGAATGTGTGATGTTTGCTTTAAAGCTTTACGTTTATGAGTGATTGTTAAATTTAAGAACAAGTCCTTTTGTTGTAAGAAGTACTTCACCTTCAAGAAGGTGAAGTCGTTTTAAGTGTTTTTAGTCGCTAACGCAGTCCGTTGCCATTTGAGATTTTCAGATAGAGCATCAGTTATGCTCTTGAGATCTTTGAGACAGAGCAGCAGTTATGATCTTGAGAATCATGGCGAAGAGCCATCACGATAAGTTTAAGATGTTAGGGGGATGAATCGTTACGACTCCCCTAACTAAGTTTAAGTTTAAGGAAAGCCTGGATGGCTTCTCATACGTATGAGTTGGGCAACCGGACTAGCTAGTGAGGGATCCCCGTGTCAGTCAAGTATTTAAGCCGAGATTTGAGCTTTAAGAGAGGAGAGTAACTTCAACTCCCTCAAAGTTTAAGAGTTAAGATTTTAAGAGTGGAAGTACAAACAACTTCCACAAATTTAAGTAAGGGTTTTAAGTAAAGTACTAAGCAGTAATAATTTTAAACGTAAGGGCATAGACTGACCCCATCTCACTCACCAGTTTGAAGAGCTAGAGGAAGAGCTAGAGGAGCATTTAGTGAGTAGCGAATTTGAGGGCAGGCAGGTAGATGAGGGCAGTATAAGCGTCACAGAGGATGCTTAGTCAAGGTTTCAGTAGCAACAACATTAGAGATTATTAGTTATTTACATTTATGATTATGAGTATAGACTGGAATTTAAGATTTGAGTATTTTATTTATCAATGGCATTTTAGTAAAAGTAGTACCCGGCCGGGTTAGCGTGTTTCATTTTGGTATCAGAGCCGGTCTTCCTCTGTTCCTTTGTTTCCAAGGAATACTGGAATTTCGGTCTCAGTTTTTAAAGGTTTTGTTTTAAATGAAAGGAAAATGAGTCAAGGGTCTCCTTTTAAGAGTCTATAGAATCTCCAGTCTACTCTAATCGTATTAAGATAAATAACTTTAGTCCTAATAAAAGGGTGCGCCAATCGCAAAGTTCTATCCCGATGTATAGGTACGAGGAATCAAAGGAGTCAAAGGAGCACTATGAGGATTTTTCTACTTAGCCACTAGCAAACGATCTAATAGGTTAAGATATAAACAAATAGGAGAACTATGAATCTCCGCAGAAAGAGCTAAAATCACAAGATGTCAGTAGCTATAATGATGGGAGGATTTTAGGGTCCTCGACCCTAGGCAGTGGCGAAGAGGCTACGAGTCAAGAAACAAAGAGGTACCAAGAGAAGTTCCTCAACTAGTTTTAGTCATCAACGACTCGACGGTATTACAACATAGTGACAAGGAGTAGTGGTAAGCTTATACTTTAAGAAAAGCAATGGTAGTATAAATGAAGCAAAGGAGGAAATAAGTAGGTTACATGGAGTATGAAAGGACATCAAGAAGTCAAAAGGTCAAGGCGGAGAGGAGGCGTGGTCATTTACATGTGATGATAACGGAACCCTGATAGAGAAACTACGTTAGTAGAGAAAAGGGTACATGACCCTGGGGAGTTAGGTTGATAGCAAGCCTCTAAAAGGAAAAAGACAAGCGTCCAGATAATCGAGGTAGAAGATGAGTTTGGATCAAGAATAATAATGTGCTAGTGAACAACGCCGAGCTAGAAAGAGGATGCTTATGATATGAGAGACACTACAAACTACCCAGATCACGAAAGGTCGGGAGGTCATTGGGACCGTTGAAAGGGGAATGCAAGAGTTAACGATGATCTGTTATGGGATTGTCCTCTCTTAAATAGAGGGAACACCTAGCCTCCTAGGGTACATGAGGGGTGGCAGAAGGAGGAATCTCTCTACTAAGTTGGAACTAGAGGGCTAAGAGCTGAGGTCTCAAAACTAGCTATAGAGTAAATCATTAAGCCAACCGAGTATAGACAAGTAAGTGGAATGTTCAATAAATGTTCTAGTGAATGGCAGAGAGTTCGAGGAAACACATGGAAGTTCCGATGAAGGATTGAGAATATGTGTAGGTGACTCGTGTTCAGGAGAATGCAAAGTGGAGTACGACGAGGAAAAGCATTACCAAGAAGGAGGAAATTATTAAGTTACCTTACCCAAGGTGCCTCACTCTGAGCGAGTACGACATAGTAGGATGTCATCCATAAAAGAAGGCCAGTTGAGGATAAATTAGTGATATTTAGTTAAGCCACTAAGAGCCATGACTAAGAGATTAAGGCTATGTACAAGCATCGGTTGAGACAAATGACGTGAATGAGGTTTGTTAAAACCTACCCAAGGAAATCCTCTATTGGAGACTTTAACCCTAACAATAACGAGAAGGTACTCAACGGAGTTTGGTGATCAAATATAGTACAAAGCAACAACGGAAGAGTAGTAAAAGTAAAGAAGCAAGGAGAACACCATAGGACGCTTTAGGAAATAAAATAAAAAAGGTGTTTGTCGACCGGACAATGAATGCGTGAAAGAAGATAGTTGGGACATGGTCAAGCACCATCGTAAGTAGAAGTCGTGGGTGTCATCTGTCAAGTCTACCTAGAGAAAGTTTCTAGTGGAAATGTTGGCTGAGGTATGCGAGGAGCTACTAAACTGAGTAGATCAAAGCTAGTACCAAGCATCGATGAAGGAGTTGTGGAAGTAAGGAGGAAACCACAAGGCTATAATGAAAGTTGTGGTGAAAAGGGTGGTAGTTGATAAAACGACAAATTCAGGGAGAAAGATAGTTAGGAGGAGCCGGCAAAAGAATACGAAGGTCAACAAGGAGGTGATAGACCAATAATTACACATGTTTTTACCCCTATTCTTGAGCCTTTTGAGAGGTTGACTCTCGTGTTTTAAGCCGATTTCACGCGAGGTTGTGTGTTTATGTCATATTTCAGGGCCCGATGTTGGAATCGAGGCGGAGAAACGAGTTTTGGGTCGAAAGGAGCGAAGTTGGGTCGAAGTGTGCTGCAGGAGGAAAATACCCGGTCATGGGCTCAAATACCCAACCGGGTATTTATTGTTTTGGGCACCCGTGAGAAACAGAGGGGGGCCCGGGAAGGAGGCAAAAACCCCCGGTCGGGGATTCTTGGCCAGACCGGGGATTTCCCCTGAGGCAAAAACCGTGCGTTTCAATTATACCCGGTCGCTACCAAAAATACCCGACCGGGTATCGCGACAGTAAGCCTTTTAAAGGAAAAGAAGGCCAAAAATCAAGGGTTCCGAGTTTTAGAGAGACAGAGCGATTCCTAGAGAGAGAAAGCGACGAACAAGAGTTCCCAAGTGCCATAGCTTGATCTTCATCACCATTGGAGCCCAGCTTGAGCTTGGAGAAGTGCTGATTGACAACTAGGAGCAGAAACTCATCCTTCACAGTATGATTTCCGCGTCTGAATATGCTTTTGCTTCTCTCTCCTTGGAGTAGTTTTCCCATTCATCTGGGTATGGAGAACCCTAGATTTGTATGTTAGGTCTGATTTTATGAACCCAAGTACAGATTTCATGAGTTGATTATATTCGATTGAGGCTTGAATGATTGAATGACTTGAATCCTGATCAAATTCCTGTTGTTTCTGCTTTAACCTAGAATGAGAATATCTGCCTAGGTTGATATAGCACCCTTAATTGAAGGTGGCGAATTGGTGACTTTAGTCGAGGAGCCAATTCGCTATTCTGTACCGAATTGAATTCGGTAGTGGAGGTTTGGTTCGTTAGGGCCTCAATCTGTTTACTCCGGTGGAGGTTAGTCGCCCGCTGGAGACTCAGATTGAGAGGGTCTGAAGACCTTTAGTCGAGACTTCAGACTGTTTAAGAACCTTCCGTAGTATAACTTTCATGGAAACTGAACTTGGTAAATTGCAATCCGGCTTAACTGCAGTCTAGGGGGAACCATATCCGGGTGACCTCTCTCGACTTGAAAACAACCGTTTAACTTGCTTTGTGTTTTTGTTTGTGTGAACCTACACTTAAGTTTCACTGCTAGATAACAAGAATTCACCGAGTAGTCATCAAATCTAGGACCCGGGTTGACATTAAAACCCAAACCCGCTATACTACGCTTTAGGAAGTGGTTACACTTGGCCAATTTCTAGGTAGGAGTGAGTCAGGAGGCGTTAAGGTGATTGCCAGTGGAGAATAAGTTGGACCATAGGAAGCCCATCAAGAACTGAGAAGCTCAATGGTCAACTTTAAATTAGAAGTGTGGTGGTCCAGAACGGTCGAAGGGAAAACCTTATTGGTCAAGGTACATAAGTGAGAAGAGAATATGGGCACCAAGATGACTACGTCGAGGACTAGGGACATATAGAACTAGGGAGAAACATTGGTAAGAGGAGTCACGAGTAAAGAAGTAAGATGGATATGAGTTTAGCGAACCTGCTAGGATACCCTAAAGTGAAAGCAATACCACCTATGAGGGTGAAATGTGGCGATCTCTCGAGTGAAAATTTCTTGGACGGGGAAACTGTACGAGGAATTTCAGGCAAGGTCAAAGAACAATAGAAGAGATCGTACGAGAACTCCCAAGTCAAACGGTGATAAGGAAATGTTAAGTTAGGTGCCATGAGTGAAAAAGTACTCAAAATGGAAGGTCATGATTCTGGAAAGAAGTCATAAAGTTGATCGCACGCTAGAGAAAGATACAAAGGATGCCTCTAATGCATACATAAAGTAGAAGCAGTAGTATGAGGTTCCAGCACTAAGCAGCAAGTAACAAGAAAGTGACCATTCAGTTTATGGTTAATGGATAAGACGAGGCATTAAGGAAGAAAGTAAGAGATGCAAAGTTATAAGATACAAGGACCTAGGTGATCTATGAGATCAACCCTGGACGAGAGTTATGTTAAAGGAGTTTTACCATTTGACTGAATAGAGGATAAGCTGTCATCTGTAAACTTGGGGTTCGAGAGAAGCATCAACTTCTCATGTACCGAATAATGGATAGTTATCGTTGTGACATATGTCCAAGGTGCAGCCTAGGTGATGTGAGGTGTTAAGAAGCCACAACAACATTGAAGTTGCAGGAAGTGGGGAGAAGGATTTTATGTCATGTCGTATAAGTTAAAAGAAATAAAAATCCGCGAAGTGAAAAGGATTACCACAAGCAATGCTTAGGGTAATCACATGGGACAAATTTTGAGGGCGAAATTTCTATAAGTGGGGAGAAAATGTGATACCTCGACTTCGATAGGTTCAACATCAGGTACGAAATCAGTTGGACCAAATAAATTGAGCCGAAATTTGTCCCATCACACCCTAGGCCAAGTTGGAAAATTTTGAAAAGGGCAATGAGTCACTCAAACCTATTCGATGCTACCAAGCTAGATGAGAATATATGTTATGGTCAAGAGTACATATAAGAACTATCGTAAGCTAGTCAAGACAAGGTAAGGGCACGCCATTGAAGTTCATATAGAAAGAGTGAAATCTTGAGCCAAAGAAGCACGAGAATGAGGAGTATGAAAGGATGAGTCCGATCAAATTTCGGGGACGAAATTTTTATAAGGGTGGAGGAAATGGGACAACCTGACTTTTGGGTTCAGGTTCGACCATAATAAATGAATGATGGGATTGACGATTAGGTACAAAGTGTTTCAACCGCAAATCAGAAATAATAGTAATAATAATAAAAATTATTATTACCTTATTATTATTATTATAATAAGAAAAATAATAATAAGTAACGGCCAAGAGGGCTGAGCGGGCAGCGGCCCTCAAATTTCCCCTCTACCCATCGCAACTTTCTCCATGTCGTCAAAACCCTTTCCCCCAATTTCCCCTGAGCCTCAGCAAAAGAATTCCCCGCCCCTGTCTTTCTCTCTCTCGCTCGACCCGTTTCCCCAGCGAAGCAAGCAGCGGAAGGAATTAGATGCAGCGCTTAATAGCGCTTCAACTTGGGAAGGAGCTGGCGGAGTTGGGCTTGATTTATTTTTGAAAAGGGCAGAGAGGAAGATGGTTTCATGGAAAACGTTTGCAGTGGCGGTCTTGAGCATTTATCCACCACTAGTGATGATTGGAAGAAGGCAGCAATTAAAGGAAGGAATTAAATGGACAAAGTCCATTGTCCTATAGTGAAAGGGAAAAGGACGGGAAATGTTTTGGTGGTGGGTTCTAGCGGTGGCAGTGATAAACCGTTAATTGCACATGTATTTACCCATATTCTTGAGCCGTTTGAGATGTTGATTCTCGTGTTTTAGGCCTATTTCACGCTAGTTTGTGCTTGTTTGTGATATTTCAGGTCCTAGTACGTGAATGAAGGTTTGGGAGCGAGTTCGGGGTCGATTGGACGAGGATCGGACGTGTAGCGAGTCCATGAGGAAGCCACACGGGCAGTCATAAAACCCACACGGCCGTGTAAGGTACCAATATGGCCGTGTGGGATTGTGCGAGGCTTCACACGGGCAGACTGGAGACTACACACGGCCGTGTGTCCCTGGCCGTGTAGGAGGCCGTGTGTCCCTGGCCGTGTAGGAGGCCTGAAGTCCAATTAATCAAAATCGGCGTTTTGACTCTCACACGGGCATCTGGGTAAGCCACACGGCCGTGTGGCTTGCCCGTGTGAGTGGGGAATTCTGGTTTTTACCCAATTTCGAGCCACAAGTGAGAGAATCGACTTTTGAGAGCAAAAACCGATCCCTAGAGAGAGAAAGTGCGAAGAACTCATCCTAGAAGCAATCTTGGAGCTGGGTTTCATCAAATCGAGCTTGGAGATCATCATAGGAGTGGAAATCATCATCCCAGAGCAGATTCTTTCCATTGTTATGAGTATGACTGCTTTGTATTTTGTTTTTCTCTCTCTCTCTATGGAGTAGAACCCTTCTCTCACTTGGGTATGAAGAATCCTAGTTCCATGTGTTAGGGATCATGATTGTAATGACTTGGGATGATTATACTGTTTGGTTTTACTCGAATGATGCATGATTCATTGAATTAATTGAAGTCTGATCAGCCTTTCTTGATTTCTGCTGCAACCTGAGATAGATAGAATCTGATTAGGTTGTTAGAGCTTCTTCATTCGGTAGTAGTAGATTGGCTATACGAGAATTAGTTCGTCTACTGCTTTGTACCGGAATCCAATTCCAGTAGTGGAGTTCTGTGCTTATTGCTTCAGCTTTCTATCCCGGTGAAGACTAGTCGTCTGCCGGGTAGTTAGACTGAGAGGGCTTGGTCAGCTTAAGAGATTCCAAGCTACTGTCGGATCTTCCGCAGTCTAATCAACAGTAAATCAACCCAGGGTAATTACAACTGAGACCTAAGTAAGGAGCTAGGGGGACTCATTCCCGAGTGACTCTTCTTTGCTTCAGAAAATCGAACCAATTCATGCTTTCTTACTCCTTTTAGTTAAAACAACAATCACTCGCCTTAGTTTGCTAGATAATAGATAATCACGGAGTAGGTAGTAGATCTAGACCCCGGGTTGATAATTAGACTTGCCACTTTACTGCATTCCCGGACTGCGATTACACTTGGTCGTAGTTTGGTGTTGTGTTTTAGCGTGTCAAGTTTTTGGCACCGTTGCCGGGGAACCCTCTAGGTTATTGGAGAAACGTGAAAGTTTGTTACTCTAGCTTTTTCTTTATTGCATTTTATCTCTTCCACATGTGCCTTCACGGGTTGCTTCTGCTGGTTGTGTGCAGGTAGTGCATGACCCGTAGCCAGTCCGGAGATCTACTACCATTAGACCAGGAGCTTGAACGAACCTGCAGGAACTTCAAGCGTGCTCTAAAGGCGCGATTGGCTGCGGAGGAGGCGCTAGCACAGCTGCAAATTGCTGACAAAGAAGAGATGGGTGATCCACGGGACCATGATGTGGTCCTTCCTGAGGAACAGACCATGGGATATTACTGGACTGCCAGAGCCGCGAACATGAGATCACCCATTCAACACCCTCATGTCTCAACCAACATTTTGAGGTGAGCACCTCTGTCATCACAATGCTGCGCGGTTCGGTGGTGTTCCGTGGCAAAGAGGGGGAGTGCCCCCGATCACATCTGAGGCGATTCCACGAGCTCATCGATGGAATCAAGATAAATAGGGTCCCAGTCGATGCCATCCAGCTGAGGTACTTTCCGTTTACTCTGGAGGGGCAGGCCAAGGAGTGGCTAGACACTCGACCTCCAGGATCTATCACCAGGTTCGCCAACCTGGCGGACAAGTTCTTCACCCGCTATCATCCTCCGTCAAAAACGGCGGACTTGCAGAAGCAGATCACCCACTTTATCCAAGATGAAGATGAAACCATCCGGGACGCATGGGAGAGATACAACAGTCTCTTCCTGAGGTGTACCAATCATGGTTTCAATGACGCTTTCAAGGTGGGCACCTTCTATCACGCCCTCTTCCCAGAAGACAAGCAGCTGATTGACTCGGTTTGTGGCGGGAACATGCTGACCAAAACACCGCCACAACTGAATCAACTCTTTGAGGAGATGGCAGAGAACGGGTATGATTGGGGAACTGCAAGGAGATCGAGACGAGAACCAGGGCGGGGTGTGCATTTTGTAGCCACCCAGTCATCTGATTTGGTGCAGGTGGTGTCGAAGCTGGTGTCAGCCATCGATCGCTCTAGAATGATTGCAGGTACCGGACAGCAGCAGACGATGCTCTGCCACTGGTGTGAGAGTTCTCATCACACCGTGGAGGATTGTCAGGCGATGAGGGAGTCTAATACTCCCCAGGAGCAGCTGGACTTCATCGGCAATGCCAGGCGCTTTGACCCCTACAGCAACACTTACAACAAGGGGTGGCGCCAGCATCCCAACTTCTCCTGGGGTGGGGCAAATTCTAGACCACCAGTCCCACAGGGACCACCTGGTTTCCAGAGGCCCCCTTACCAGCCCAGACAAGGGCAATTTCAGCAGCCACAACAGCCTCTCTACCCGCCCAGACACGGGACAGTTCCACCTCAGTCACAGGTGCGTTCATTTCATCAGACAGGGGCAGCACCTGCAGCCCCAGCATAGAGTGACCCGATGGCGGAACTGCGAGATCTGGTGGGTTCTCTGGCCACCTCCAGTGCAAACAAGTTCAATAACATCGAGAAATTCATGGAGAAAGCTTCAGGAAAATTCATGGAGCTAGAAGCTAGTCAGAGAAACACGCAGGCTGTGCTTCGGGATATCCAGACCCAGCTTGGGAGTGTTGCCCAGGCTGTAGCTCAGAGGCCTCCTGGTACTCTACCCGGTCAGACCATCCCTCATCCGCAAAACCCGAATGAGCACTGCAAGGCCATTACCACCAGGAGTGGCAAGGTGACTGCCGATCCATCTGTTCGGGCAGAAGAGAGAGAGACCCGTGCTTCAGCACTTCCAGCTAATGAAGAGGAAATGGAGAAGGAGGTTGAGGTGCCTGCTCCTAAACCGCAACCAGTGGTGAGGGAGTATGTACCCCAACTTCCCTTTCCTACTCGGTTGCACAAGGACCGACTAGAGACCGAGTTTGCCAAGTTCATGGCAATGCTGAAGCAGGTGAATATAAGTATGCCCTTCGTGGAGGCATTATCGAAGATGCCCAAGTATGCCAAGTTCATGAAATATCTCCTCACCAACAAGAGGAAGCTTGGGGAGCTGTGAACGGTGATGCTCAACGAGGAGCGTTCTGCCATCCTGCAGAACAAACTACCAAAGAAGCGAAAAGACCCAGGGAGTTTCACTATCCCTTGCATGATTGGTAGTTTGCATATAGGGAAGTCCTTGGCGGATTTAGGCGCTAGCATAAACGTCATGCCATATAAACTGTTTAAAAAGATAGGCCTAGGTGAACCCAGTGATACTAGGATGAGCATTCAACTTGCTGATAGATCCATTGTGCATCCTAGGGGCATTGTAGAGGACTTGATAGTCGCAGTAGGGCCATTCTCTTATCCTGTTGATTTTGTGATTTTGGACATAAATGAGGATGTGGATGTGCCATTGATATTGGGTATACCTTTTCTCGCCACCGCCAAGGCGCTCATTGATGTGAATGATGGAAAACTGATTTTGCAAGCTGGGGGTGAACAAATCACCTTCTCTGTTTCTGATAATATGAAACACCCCCAACTCCATGATGATCTAGATTACTATGATGTTGTTGCTGATTTTGAGACCGCACTCGCCATCACGAGTGCGGGTACTGATGATTTCCTTGAGCGTTGTCTTTTGCTAGGGGAACAGGCATCACAGGACGTGCAGCTGGAGGAGCAGCTCACGGAGCTAGACGAGGCCGCGACCGAGGGGCGAGAGATACCATTCAAGCCGATCCCTATCTCGCCCCGGATCGCTACATCATTGGAGGAGCCACTAGAGCTGGAGCTTAAGCCCCTCCCCTCTCACCTGGAGTATGCATTTCTCCGGGAGGGGAACAAGCTCCCGGTCATTATCAGCTCGGATCTGACACCCGAGCAGAAGAGCAGGCTGGTGGCTCTGCTGCAGAAGTATGCCCGGGCCATGGCATGGAAGATCACAGACATTAGAGCCATTAGCCCATCCTTCTGCTCCCACAGAATTCTGATGGAGGGTGAGGTTAAGCCAGTCAGGCAACCACAGCGAAGATTGTCTCCTAACTTGGAGGCAGTGGTCCAGGCAGAGATTGTGAAGCTCATGGATGCAGGGATCATCTTTACTATATCTGATAGCAAGTGGGTCAGCCCCACTCAAGTGGTCCCTAAGAAAGGCGGGATGACTGTGGTCACGAATGAGAAGAAAGAGCTGATCCCGATGCGGACCGTGACCGGCTGGAGAGTCTGCATCGATTACCGGCGCCTGAACGATGCTACCGGGAAAGACCATTTCCCCTACCTTCCATTGATCAGATGCTGGAGAGGTTGGCTAGCCATGAGTTTTATTGCTTCCTGGATGGCATGTCTGGTTATTTCCAGATTCCTATTGCACCAGAGGATCAGGCGAAAACCACATTCACTTGCCCCTTCGGCACTTTTGCTTACCAGAGGATTCCGTTCGGGCTGTGTAATGCACCGGCGACCTTCCAGAGATGCATGATGGCGATCTTCGACCGACTGGTCGGAGAGATCATGGAAGTCTTCATGGATGACTTCTCGGTTTATGGAGACTCCTTCACTCATTGTCTCCATAACCTGGAACTCGTTCTGAAGACGTGTGAAAAGACTAATCTGCACTCAGCTGGGAGAAGTGCCATTTTATGGAAAGTGAGGGGATTGTGCTCGGGCACAAGATCTCCAAGCAGGGGATTGAGGTGGATCGCGCGAAGATTGAGACGATCAGTAAGCTACCTCCTCTTGTTTCTGTGAAGGGGATTCGTAGCTTTCTGGGTCATGCAGGCTTCTATCGGCGCTTCATTAAAGATTTCTCGAAGATTGCCCTGCCTCTGACCAAGCTGCTGGAGAAGGATGGACCATTCCAGTTCACTCCTGAGTGCACAACTGCATTCGAGACTTTGAAGGAGAAGCTTACCCATGCACCTATCATGGTGACTCCTGACTGGTCTCTCCCTTTTGAGCTGATGTGCGATGCGAGTGACTATGCAGTCGGAGCAGTTCTGGGTCAGAGACGCGAGAAGCACTTCCAGCCCATCTACTACGCGTCCAATACCTTGAACGATGCACAGGAGAACTACACCACCACTGAGAAGGAGCTCCTCGCCTTGGTGTATGCGTTTGATAAGTTCCGACCCTATTTGGTGCTCTCCCATGTGGTGGTCTACACTGACCACTCGGCGATTCGCTACCTGATGAGCAAGGTTGATGCAAAGCCTAGGCTCATCCGCTGGATCCTACTTCTACAGGAATTTGATATTAAAATCCGGGACAAGAAGGGAGTCGAGAATGTTGCTGTAGATCATCTTTCACGGTTGGAAGCTCCTCCGGTGAACAACTTTGTGGAAGAGATCAATGACTCCTTCCCGGGTGAGAGATTGCTGGCGATGACACTGGTGGAAAGCGTGGTCCCTTGGTATTCTGACTTTGCCAATTATCTGGTGGGCAAGCAGCTACCACAGGGGATGGCCACTCATGCAAAGTGAAAGTTCTTCTCCGACCTGAAGCATTACTTCTGGGAGGATCCTTACCTCTTCAGGATCGGAGCAGATGGCGTGATCCGGCGCTGTGTCATGGAGCACGAGATGGGAGACATCATGTCTCAATGCCATGAGGGACCTACTGGAGGCCACCATGGAGGAAACCGCACAGCGCTGAAGGTGCTACAGTCGGGCTTCTATTGGCCCTCGCTATTCATAGATGCAGACACCTTCGCCCGACGGTGCGACCGCTGAAGGTCAGGTAACATTTCTGCCCGTGATGAGATGCCCCAACATATTTCTATCACCTGTGAAATTTTTGATGTTTGGGGTATCGATTTCATGGGCCCATTCCCTCCATATTTTGGCAATCTATACATTCTGGTTGTAGTGGACTACGTCTCGAGGTGGGCAGAAGCTCAAGCCATGCCCACCAATGATGCAAGACGGGATGCTCATTTCTGAAGCAGCTGTTCTCCCGGTTCGGGACACCTCGCGCCATCATTAGTGATAGAGGAATCCATTTTCAAGGGCAATTCACTAAAATCCTCTCTCGCTATGGTGTTAAGCATCAGGTGTCGGTGGCTTACCACCCCCAGTCAAATGGGAAAGCCGAGCTGACGAACCGGGAGCTTAAACGGATAATTGAAAAGACAGTGGATCAGTCCCGCAAGGATTGGTCCACCAAGCTCGATGATGCTCTTTGGGCATATAGGACGGCCTATAAAAACCCGATTGGCACTTCTCCCTATAGGCTTGTCTATGGGTAGGCGTGTCATCTGCCAGTAGAGCTAGAGCACAAGACCTTCTGGGCCATTAAGCTGCTAAACCTGGATTTGAGTATGGCAGGTACCGAACGTAAGTTGCAGCTGCTGGAGTTGGAGGAATGGCGTTACCACGCCTACGAGAACACCCTGTTCTACAAAGAGCGCACCAAGCATCTCCACGACGCTGGGTTGAGGGGCCCGAAGGAGTTTCAGGTTGGTGATCGTGTTCTGCTCTTCAATGCACGCCTGAAACTCTTCCCGGGCAAGCTACGTTCGAGGTGGTCAGGACCCTTCACGGTCACCCAAGTTTTCCTGCACGGTGCGGTGGAGATCAGCAATGCTCAAACTGAGCCATTCAAGGTGAATGGCCACCTCCTAAAGTTGTACTTGGGAGGTGCTGTCGAGCGTGCAGAGCTGCTGATCAAGCTCGAGGACCCTTAGTTCCTCTACTGGCGTCCAGCTAAAAGACAGTAAAGAAGCGCTTGTGGGGAGACAACCCCACCTAGGTTTGCATTTTCTTACCCTTATTCCTTTTGATTTTTGTGTTTTTGAGTCTTGAGGTGTTGTCCAAGAGTCGTATGTCGATTTTGAGTGAAAACAGGTCAAATTCGGAGTTCTGGCAGCCCACACGGCCAGCCCTAAAAGTCACATGGCCGTGTGGAAATGGGTTTTGGCTGTGTGGATTCCCTGGAAATTTCACACGGGCAAGAGGGGTCCCTCACACGGCCGTGTGGATTGGCCCCTTGCCCGTGTGAAGCCTCGACAATTTCCACACGGCCAGTTGTGCTTTTCACACGGCCGTGTGAAAATCCTCGGCCTGCCCGTGTCGGCCCACATGGGCAAATCTGCACCTCACACGGCTGTGTGAGCTTGCCCGTGTGGCCGAGCCCAGCCTCTATTAATTTGGCCGACACGGCCGCGTGGTCAGAAATTTCAAACATCCTCGCCGGAATCCTCTCCCCCTCGCCGGAAAATCGCGACCTTTCGCCCTCTTTGGCAATTTTCGGCCATTTTTGGTCGATTTTTCACCAAACCACCTCCACACCCATCCTTTTCTCCCCATTTTCATCCTATCCCTCGACTTTGAGGCGATTTGGACCGATTTTGAGTCGCCGGAGGCGATTTCCGGCGAGACTCCGGCGAGGCTCTGACGAGCACTTCTGGGCAGATTTTGGCCTCTTCGTCGCTTCCATTGCCTTCCCCTCATCATCCGCTACACCTCTACTTGTGTCTCCAGGTTTGATTTTGACTTTAACTTTGTGATTTATGGAGAATTGGGTGTTAGGGTGTATGTTTAGAGAACAACTTTGAATCATGTGAATTGTGTGCAATTGATTGAGGGGAATGTTTGGTTTATGTGTGAATGAGGTCGGGCAATGTCCCCCATGCTTGTTTGAGCCCTTGTGTGCAAGGAATTTGTCAATTTCATGCTTAACTTAATAGTGCACACAAGGTGTTCGATGAAATACCTGTTTTTCATGCCATGTTGTGGGCACCGGTTGGGCCCTTAATGATGTTTGAGGGTGTGTTTGCTATGGATGTGAACCTTGAGTTGCCTACTTTTTCATGGATGTGCACCCCCACCCCGATTATGCTTGTTTGATCGAGTTTTTGACCCCCGAACTATGGATGAAACCATGATTCAGCTGTTTTCTGTTCTTAAGTGTGGGGGTGTGATTAACCTTTTCCTTGGCTCTCTTGGTTCCACTTTGGGTTGTTCTTTTGCAGGACCATGACGAAGCCCGACCTCAAGCACCCGTTTATTCGATATTTGAAGAGGGGCCCCCACCAGGATCGTTTTAAGAGCGTCCTGGCCTGCAAGTTTGGGCAGCATCATTGCTGGTCCAGGCGGGAGTTTGAGAAGCTGCACTGCTACGAGCACTTCTCCGCCATTGTCACCAACCGCCCCTGGTGCCATCTACTAAGCATTCGCAAGAAGGTTTACCACGAGCTCGTGCTTGAGTTCTATACGACCTTCAAGCACGAAGAGACGGAAGATTGGGCAGACGGTGAAGCCGTCAAGTTCAGGCTCGGCGGTGCACCCCGCTCCATGAGCTACCACGACTTGGCGACCGCCCTCGGCCTCGGCCTGGCCGATGATGAGGAATACATCACAGAGCTCACCGAGCCAGAGGGGGTGGACTTCAAGACACTGTACACCCGCCTCGCTTGGCCACACCAGCGTCCCTTCGTGGCGGGGGAAGAAGAAGGCCAGCACCTTGCAGTCGGGGTATCTGGGTAAGCCACACGGCCGTGTGGCCTGCCCGTTTGAGTCGGGAATTCTGGTTTTTACCCAATTTCAAGCCACAAGTGAGAGAATCGACTTTTGAGAGCAAAAACAGAGAACTAGAGAGAGAAAGTGCGAAGAACTCATCCTAGAAGCAATCTTGGAGTTGGGTTTCATCAAATCGAGCTTGGAGATCATCATAGGAGTGGAAATCATCATCCCAGAGCAGATTCTTTCCATTGTTATGAGTATGACTGCTTTGTATTCTGTTTCTCTCTCTCTCTATGGAGTAGAACCCTTCTCTCACTTGGGTATGAAGAACCCTAGTTCCATGTGTTAGGGATCATGATTGTAATGACTTGGGATGATTATACTGTTTGGTTTTAATCGAATGATGCATGATTCATTGAATTAATTGAAGTCTGATCAGTCTTTCTTGATTTTTGCTGCAACCTGATATAGATAGAATCTGATTAGGTTGTTAGAGCTTCTTCATTCGGTAGTAGTAGATTGGCTATGCGAGAGTTAGTCCGTCTACTGCTTTGTACTGGAATCCAATTCCAGTAGTGGAGTTCTGTGCTTATTGCTTCAGCTTTCTATCCCAGTGAAGACTAGTCGTCTGCCGGGTAGTTAGACTGAGAGGGCTTGGTCAGCTTAAGAGATTCCAAGCTACCGTCGGATCTTCCGCAGTCTAATCAACAGTAAATCAACCCAGGGTAATTACAACTGAGACCTAACTAAGGAGCTAGGGGGACTCATTCCCGAGTGACTCTTCTTTGCTTCAGAAAATCGAACCAATTCCTGCTTTCTTACTGCTTTTAGTTAAAACAACAATCACTCGCCTTAGTTTGCTAGTTAATAGATAATCACGGAGTAGGCAGTAGATCTAGACCCCGGTTTGATAATTAGACTTGCCACTTTACTGCATTCCCGGACTGCGAT
Source organism: Linum trigynum (assembly GCA_964030455.1). NCBI lineage: Eukaryota > Viridiplantae > Streptophyta > Magnoliopsida > Malpighiales > Linaceae > Linum > Linum trigynum. Next base: position 9,578,064 of record OZ034821.1, read on the forward strand.
TACACTTGGTCGCAGTTTGGTGTTGTGTTTTAGCGCGTCAGGCAGCGACGGAGACGTGATGGACATGGGATGAGGTCCGGATAATTGAGAGAGAGCCCGAGTTAGTTCGAGTGATGACGCCATCCGACGAGCCACTATAATGGTGTTCCTGAGATAATTGGGCGAATGAGGGATTCCTTTGAATAAGTAATCGAGGAGTCGTCTTTTCGAGGTGAGTGTAAAGGGGGTAAATTCTACGCCTTACGAATTCTTTCAAGTATTAGAGTTTTCAGTATTTTTGTGAAGTGTTGCTATGGTTGTTTATGCTCATGATTTTGTGCTTGTTTGAGTTGTGGTTTATAGTGAATGTGTGATGTTTGCTTTAAAGCTTTACGTTTATGAGTGATTGTTAAAGTTAAGAACAAGTCCTTTTGTTTTAAGAAGTACTTCATCTTCAAGAATGTGAAGTCGTTTTAAGTGTTTTTAGTCGCAAGCACCAATCTGTTGCCATTTGAGTTTTTCAGATAGAGCAGCGGTTATGCTCTTGAGATCTTTTAGACAGAGTAGTAGTTATGCTCTTGAGATATTTAAGATGAGCAACATTTATGCTCTTGAGAATCGTGGTGACGAGCCACCACGATAAGTTTAAGATGTTAGGGGGATGAATCATTATGATTCCCCTAACTAAGTATAAGTTTAAGGAAAGTCTGGATGGCTTCTCATACGTATGAGTTGGGCAACCGGACTAGCTAGTGAGGGATCCCCGTGTCAGTCAAGTATTTAAGTCGATATTTGAGCTTTAAGAGAGGAGAGTAATTTCAACTCCCTCAAAGTTTAAGAGTTAAGATTTTAAGAGTGTGATAACGATGTAATTGCACATATTTGCGCCCCTAGTTCTTACCCGTTTGAGGGGCATAGTCGTGTATTTTTGGCCTATTTTACGCCGGGTTGTGCTATTTTGTCATATTTCAGGTCCCAGGCGTCAAAGGAAAGGCTAAGCACGAGTTTCGGGGCATTCGGAAGTCATTCGCTGGAGCTGGAGCCAAAACACGGGCACACCTAAAATAGAACACGGCCGTGTTCTGAGGTCGTGCTTTTACTGCCGAGAGCTAATTCGAGTTTGGCAAACATTGGCTAAAAACACGGGCAGGGCTTAGACAAAGCACGGCCGTGGCCACCACAAGCACGGCCGTGTCCATCATCAAACACGCCCGTGTATCCCCCAACACAATGGCCGTGTAATTAACCCTAGCCAAAGCACGGGCGGGCTGAGGGAAAGCACGGCCGTGCCCTCGACCGTGCTTTGGCCACTGATGCCCTTTTAAGCAGATTTCAGCCAAAACAGAAGGGGATTCGAGTTTTAGAGAGACAGAGAGATTCCTAGAGAGAGAAAGTGACGAACAAGAGTCTCCAAGTGCCCTAGCTTGATCTTCATCACCATTGGAGGCCAGTTTGAGCTTGGAGAAGTGCCGATCAACATCCAGGAGCAGGAATCCATCCTTCACAGTATGAATTCCGCGTCTGATTCTGCTTTTGCTTCTTTCTCCATGGAGTAGTTCTCCCATTCATCTGGGTATGGAGAACCCTAGATTTGTATGTTAGGCATTGATTGTATGAACCCAAGTACTGTATCTATGATTTGATTATGTTCAATTGAGGTTTGAAAGATTGAATGGCATGAATCCTGATCAAATTCCTGTTGTTTCTGCTTTAACCTAGAATGAGAATATCTGCCTAGGTTGATAGAGCATCCTTGATTGAAGGTAGGGAGTTGGTGACTTTAGTCGAGGAACCAACTCACTATTCTGTACCGAATTCACTTCGGTAGTGGAGGTTTTGTTCATAGGGCCTCAATCTGTTTACTCCGGTGGAGGTTAGTTGCCCGCTAGAGACTCAGATTGAGAGGGTCTGAAGACCTTTAGTCGAGACTTCAGGCTGTTTAAGAACCTTCCGCAGTATAACTATCATAGAAACTGAACTTGGTAATTACAATCCGGCTTAACTGCAGTCTAGGGGGAACAATATCCGGGTGACCTCTCTTAACCTGAATACAACCGTTTACTTGCTTTGTTAGTTTGTTAGTTTAGACTTGCATTAAAGTTTCTTTGCTAGATAACAAGAATTCACTCAGTAGTCATCAAATCTAGGACCCGGGTTGACATTTAAACCCAAACCCGCTACACTACGCTTTAGGAAGTGGTTTCACTTGGCCAATTCCTGGAGTGACAGTAGAAGTGAGTCAAGTTTTTGGCGCCGTTGCCGGGGACGGCTAGGTTGTTGAAGAAAAGTGATTTCTGTTAATTTAGCTTTTCTTTTCGCTTTGTTTGCTATGTCCCACTTGTGCCTTCACGGGTTTTCTTGCTTGAGTGTGTGCAGGTAGTGCATGACCCGTAGCCAGTCGGGAGGTTTACTGCCGTTGAATCCAGAGATTGACCGCACCTGTCGCCAACTCAGGAGACAACAGCGAGCTAGACTGGCTATGGAAGAGCGCATAGACGGCCACCTGAGCAGCGATTCTGAAGAAGAGTACGGGATGGACGGAGAGTACAATCCACACCAGGGGAATCCTCAGCAGGCTCCCCCGTTGAATCAGGTCCTGGGGAACCACCCCATACCCCAGGATCATGGGGCTCATCATCATCCACCGCCACCGGGTCCCACCTTGGAGTACTACTACACTCCACTGATTGCTGACATCCGCCCGGTCATCCTCTACCCGCCTATTCCAGCAAACAACTTCGAGATCAAGCCATGCTGGATTCAGCTCATTACATCCTCTATCCAGTTCCATGGCTTGAAGGATGAGGAGGCCAGGGTGCATCTTTCCCGTTTTCTACAGCTGACGAACGGGTTCAAGTTGAATGGTGTCCCTGATGATGCAATCCGCGTTCATCTCTTCCCCCATTCTCTGGCGGGGAATGCTAAGAGGTGGTTGGAGACCCAGCCCCCATTGTCCATCACCTCTTGGGACGATCTGGCTGACAAATTCGTGCACAGGTACTATCCGGCATCGAAGACTACAGAGATCCAGCGGGAGATCACTCACTTCCGCCAAGAGCCAGATGAGTCACTTCGTGATGCATGGGAGCGGTACATGGGATATTTCTGGCAGTGTCCCCATCATGGCTTCAGTGATGCATTCACAGTGGGGAACTTCTACAGTGCTCTCTCTCCAGATAGCAGAGGGTGATTGAGTCTCTATGCCCAGGAGGGGATATTCTTACTAAGACTCCACCCGAGCTGAACCAGATGATCAATACCTTGGCTGCCAGAGATCATTCTTGGGGACAGAGCAGCAGAGGCAGACATTCCCGGGACCGTGGTGTGCACGCCATGGAGACCAGATCCGGGCTCGAGCAGCAGGTAGCTGAGCTAGTGCAGACATTGAAGCAGCCCAACAATCTTATTCCGGGCAGAGGTTTGGCTACACCTCCACTTGCTCAATGTCAGTGGTGTGAGAGCTCGAATCACTTAGTGGAAGACTGCCAGGCTATGAGGGAGTCTACTACTCCCCAAGAGCAGTTGGACTTCATCGCCAATGCTCGGCGCCTCGACCCGTACAGCAACACATATAATGAGGGGTGGCGCCAGCATCCTAACTTCTCTTGGGGAAGCAACACCACTAAGCCACCTGGTTTCCCAGCACCAGCTGGTGGTTTTCAGCAGAGGCAGCCCTTCCAGGCTCGACAGGGGCCAGCCCCACAGCAGCCCTACCAGCCTAGGCAGGGGCAACCATTCCAGCAGCCCCAGCGCCAGTTCGCCGAGCCAGCAGCAGCTCCGGCTCCAGATACTCAGATGACGAAGCTGGAAAATATTCTAGCTTCATTCATTACTAGCACTCAGGCTGCTATCACGTCACTGGAGGCAGGTCAGCGGAACCAGGGTGCCATTTTGCAAGATCTGCAGAACTAGGTGGGTATCTTGGCCCGCCGGAACACCACCAGGGCACAGGGGACTTTGCCTGCCACCACTGTTCCGAATCCTCGTGATCCTCACCAGCTCCAACAGCTTGATGCCATCACTACCAGGAGTTGCAAGACCACATCAGCTGCTCCTGCCCAGCCCAGTCGAGATGAGCCACTACATGCCTCAACACTTCCAGCTGATACTGCAGATGTGGGGGAAGGCACAGAAACGCCTGCTCCCAAGCCACAGCCAGTGGTTAAGGAGCATGTACCCCAGCTTCCTTTCCCCACTCGCCTGCACAAAGACATGCTGGAGACTGAGTTTGCCAAGTTCATGGCAATGTTGAAGCAGGTCAACATCAGCATGCCGCTCGTGGAGGCACTGTCAAAGATGCCCAAGTATGCCAAGTTCATGAAGGACCTCCTCACCAACAAGAAGAAACTTGGGGATCTTTCGACAGTGATGCTGAGCGAGGAGTGTTCTACCATCCTGCAGAACAAGCTGCCCGAGAAGCGAAAAGACCCAGGGAGTTTCACTATCCCTCTTGTTATTGGCAGCATGCATGTAGGAAAGCCCTTGGCGGACCTAGGCGCTAGCATAAATGTCATGTCTTATAAATTGTTTAAGAAGTTAGGCGTAGGTGAACCTAGAACTACTAGGATGAGCATTCAGTTAGCTGATCGTTCTATCGTGCATCCTAGGGGTATCATTGAGGACTTTCTTGTTAATGTGGGTGCATTCACATATCCTGTTGACTTTGTTATTTTGGATATAAATGAGGATGTGGATGTACCTTTGATTTTAGGTAGACCGTTTCTCGCCACCGCCAAGGCGCTTATTGATGTGCATAGTGGTAAATTGATTCTGCGTGCTGGTGATGAACAGGCTACCTTTTCTGTGTCTGAGAATGGGAAACACTCTCATTTGCATGATGACATAGATTACTGTGATATACTTGCTGATTTTGAGACCCCACTCGCTATCACGAGTGCGGGTACTGACGATGTTCTTGAGCGTTGTATTTTGCTAGGTGAGCAGGCATCGCAGGAGCCGCAGCTGGCGGAGCAGTTGGCCGAGTTGGAGAGTGGCCCCTTCTTGGAGGGCGACAGGCTGTTCAAACCGATCTCATCCTCCACCCGCATCGCTACTTCCCTGGAAGAGCCCCCAGAGCTGGAGCTTAAGCCCCTGCCTCCTCATTTGGAGTATGCATTTCTCCGGGAGGGGAATAAGCTGCCAATCATCATCAGCTCGACCCTCACACCCGAGCAGAAGACCAGACTAGTGACTTTGCTGAAGCGGTACGAGCGAGCTCTCGCATGGAAGATCACAGACATCCGGGGGATCAGCCCTTCTTTCTACTCCCACCGGATACTAATGGAGGATGAGATGCGGCCAATGAGACAGCCGCAGAGAAGACTGACACCAAACCTGGAGGCTGTGGTTCGGGCAGAGATCGTGAAGCTGCTGGACGCGGGGATCATCTTCGCCATTTCCGACAGCGAGTGGGTCAGTCCCACCCAGGTGGTACCCAAATAGGATGGGATGACTGTGGTGCCTAACGAGAAGAATGAGCTGATCCCGATGCGCACGGTGACTGGGTACCGTGTCTGCATTGATTACCGGCGTCTCAACGACGCCACTCGGAAGGACCACTTCCCGCTACCATTCATTGATCAGATGCTGGAGAGACTGGCGGGGCACGAGTTCTACTGTTTCCTGGATGGGATGTCCGGGTACTTCCAGATCCCTATTGCACCGGAGGACCAGGCGAAGACCACTTTCATCTGCCCCTTCGGCACCTTTGCCTACCAGAGGATCCCATTCGGGCTATGCAATGCCCCGGCCACTTTTCAGCGATGCATGCTCGCTATCTTTGACCGTCTGGTCGGCGAGATTATGGAGGTGTTTATGGACGATTTCTCGGTTTATGGAGACTCATTCTCTCACTGTCTCCATAACCTGGAGCTTGTCCTTAAACGGTGTGAAGAAACGAACCTGGCACTGAGTTGGGAGAAGTGTCACTTCATGGTTCGAGAGGGCATAGTTCTTGGGCATAAGATCTCCAAGATGGGGATTGAGGTGGACAGAGCGAAGATCGAGACCATCAGCAAGTTACCTCCTCCCACATCTGTTAAGGGGATCCGGAGTTTTCTTGGTCACGTAGGGTTCTACAGGCGGTTCATCAAGGATTTCTCGAAGATTGCTCTGCCCCTGACTAAGCTTCTAGAGAAGGATGCCCCCTTCCAGTTCACTGATGCATGCACAGCGGCTTTCACGACCTTGAAGGAGAAACTCACACAAGCTCCTATCATGGTTGTTCCTGACTGGTCCCTGCCATTTGAGATTATGTGCGATGCCAGTGACTTTGCTGTTGGAGCTGTGTTGGGGCAAAGGCGAGATCAGCATTTCCGACCTATCTACTACGCCTCGAAGACCTTGAATGATGCCCAGGAGAACTACACCACCACGGAGAAGGAGCTGCTCGCGGTGGTGTTTGGCTTCGATAAATTTCGTCCTTATCTGGTCTTGTCCCATGTGACCGTGTATACAGATCACTCCGCGATTCGATACTTGATGAGCAAGGCTGATGCCAAGCCTAGGCTCATATGATGGATCTTACTGCTGCAGGAGTTTGACATTGAGATTCAGGACAAGAAGGGATCGGAGAATGTTGCTGCCGATCACCTCTCCCGGTTGGACGCACCCCCTGCGGACAACCTCGAGGAGGAGATCAATGACTCCTTTCCAGATGAGAGACTGATGATGATGTGCCTGGTGGAGAGTGTCACCCCCTGGTATTCTGATTTTGCAAATTATCTTGTGGGCCAGCAGCTGCCCAAGGGGATGACAACTCACGCCAAGAGGAAGTTTTTCTCCGACCTGAAGTACAACTTCTGGGATGACCCTCATCTCTTCAGGATCGGAGCCGACGGGATCATCCGTCGATGTGTTATGGAGAGTGAGATGGAGGGCATTGTATCTCACTGTCATGAAGGACCTACTGGCGGTCACCATGGAGGAAACCGCACGGCGAGGAAGGTGCTCCCGTCGGGCTTCTACTGGCCCACGCTCTTCAAGGACGCAGACGCCTTCGCACACAGGTGCGACCGATGCCAGAGGTCAGGTAACATCTCTGCCCGTGATGAGATGCCCCAGAATGTGTTTATAACTTGTGAGATTTTTTATGTCTGGGGTATCGACTTCATGGGCCCATTCCCTCCATCTTTTGGTAATACATATATCCCTGTTGCTGTTGACTACGTCTCTAGGTGGGCTGAGGCGCAAGCTTTGCCCACTAATGATGCTAAACGTGTTTGTGGTTTTCTGAAGCAGCTATTCTCCCGGTTCAGGACACCTAGAGCCATCATAAGCGACCGAGGCACCCATTTTCAGGGTCAGTTCGATAAGTTGTTGTCTCGCTATGGTGTAACTCATAAGGTGTCCGTGGCCTACCATCCTCAAACCAGTGGCCAGGCCGAGTTGACGAACCGGGAGCTCAAGCGGATCTTGGAGAAGACGGTGAACCTATCCCGCAAGGATTGGTCCACCAAGCTCGATGATGCTCTGTGGGCATATCGCACTGCCTAAAAGACGCCCATTGGTACCTCACCGTACCGGCTTGTCTATGGAAAGGCGTGCCATTTGCCCGTGGAGCTAGAGCACAAGGCCTTCTGGGACCTTAAGCTGCTAAACTTGGATGTTAGTGTTGCAGGTGTTGAGCGAAAAATGCAGATGTTGGAGCTGGAAGAATGGCGTTATCACACCTATGAGAACACCAAGCTGTACAAGGAGCGCACGAAGCGCCTGCACGATGCACGGTTGCGGGGTCCGAAAGAGTTCCAGGTTGGTGATCGAGTTCTCCTTTATAACTCTCGCCTGAAGCTCTTTCCCGGAAAACTCCGTTCCCGGTGGTCTGGACCGTACACGGTCACACAGGTGTTCCCGTATGGCACGATTGAGATTGCTAACCCGCAAACTGAGCCGTTTAAAGTGAATGGCCATCGTCTCAAGCTCTACCTGGGAGACGAGGTCGAACGTGCGGAGTTAGCAGTGGAGCTCGCGGACCCTTAGTTCCGTAATTGGCGTCCAGCTAAAAGACGGTAAAGAAGCGCTTGTGGGGAGGCAACCCCACCACGGTTTGCATTTCTACCCTTTGTTTTTATTTATTTGTTTCATTTTTGTCGGTTTTTGAGTCTTTGAGTCTGTCTGGAGTCAGTCTGGAAAGTTTTTCGTGCCTTGGGCGGTTCTTTTTAATGTATAATTGGGTAAATTTTAGAGTCGGGACACGAATGAGTCTTGGTGGTTTGAGATTGAAAAACTGAAAAAAGGCATTTTAGGCTCGGAAGTAAAAACACGGGCAGCAGGGGGCCAAAACACAGCGGTGTTTTGCCCTGCCCCGCCCGTGTTTTGCCTTTTTGCCTCGGCATAAAAAGCACGGGCACGGGCCCTTCAAAAACACGGCCGTGTTTTGAAAGGAGCCCGCCCGTGTTTTAATAAGGGAGCAATTCGCCCTCGGCAGTGAAAACACGGGCGCGGAGCAGGCAGAACACGGCCGTGTTCTGCCCCGCCCGTGTTTCGCTGCCCCCCCCCTATAAATTCGATTTTTCCGCCCCCCAAACCCTCCAGCCTCATTTTTTTCAAATTTCCCAGCCTCCTCCCGCCGGAAACTCGGCCTTTTCACCTTCTCCGTCCATTTTCCGGCCATAACTTCCTCTCCCGAGCTCCAAATCACAAACCGCGAACGCCCCCACGCTCCTGGCGTCGAGGAGCACATTCCCCAAAGATTTGGGCTGGTTTGGCTGAGGTTGGGTCGCCGGCGGTGAGTTTTCCGGCGAGTCTCCTATGTGTTTTCCGGCGACTTTGGGTGCTTCTTTCCACTTTCTTCACCTCTCTCGTGGTCTCTTCTTGCGTCTCCAGGTGTGTTCTCCTTGTCTTTCCCTATATTTATGGAGAATTGATACCTAGAGTTAGGTGAAGAAATTCTGATTGTGGAATGAATGGTTTGGGAATATTTTGGGTTTGGGGGATGATTGGGATGATTGCATGTTGATTGTATGCGGGCTTGCTTATCTCGTACGGTTTTGGGTATGCTTGTTCCACCGGGGGCCTAGTCCACTGTCCGAATCGCTCGATTTGAGGGTCCCCGGTGTATTTTGCTGTGTAAATCTCATATGATGGGTATGTTTGTGTCGCCGGGAGTCTAGTCCACTGTCCATATCTTTCGATATGAGGGCTCCCGGTGTGGGTTTGGCCTAACATTGACCCCGTTTGCTTGTGTACACTTTGTCCTTCATTGTGTTTTGCAGGATCATGGAGGTTTATCTCGACCAGATGAACATCGTCCAGCGCCATAAGCTGCGGAACCTCCGTAACCGCAGCTTCGCCGAGCACCTGCACTTCGATTGGGAGGTGTTCGAGGAACTTCATGCCAGGCCACAGATGGAGGCCGTGGTCCGCTCCTCTGCTTGGCGGCATCTTCTCACCCTCGCCGAGCCGACCTACCAGGAGCTAGTCTGGGAGTTCTACGCCACATTCCACCACAACTCGAAGGGGAACTCCGACCATGCTGATGCAGTTCCGTTCACACTTGGCGCGGTGGAGCGCTCCCTCAGTTACTGGGAGTTCGCCAATGCACTTCGTCTCAATTCCCGGGCAGCAGGCGGGCCGCCCCTACGCTTGGACCTCTCCGATCCCACCGACTTTGCTTGCCAGGCGTACTTTCAGAGCATTTGCCTGCCGGACAGTGTGGACGAAGAGTACGTGGCCAGCCAGACGCGGGCTGCTCTCCTCCGTCCGGAATGGCGGATCCTCAACCACCTGATGTGCACTTCCTACACACCCAGCAAGGGCTCGGCCAACTGGGTCACACTCCGGATACTCTGGTTGATGCATGCGATGGGTCGTTCTGAGGACACCATCTAGCTGGGCTCTGTGCTTGCCCGGATATTCACTAAAGCAGCCATCAGCACGACTCGCAGCCTCGTTTGTGGCCCGGTGATCACCGCCTTGGCCCGCAACTACGGGGTGGACTACACAGGGATGACATTGGTCCGCGGGCCAACCCCACTCAGCGAGGCTACTCTCCGCCACCGGCACTTGGTTGCTCGCCACGGGCGTGTGCGCTTGATCGCGGGCCTTCCTCAGCCACCTCCACCTGCCGAGGGCGACCAGGCCGAGTCGAGCGCCGCTGGTGGGCGCCGAGTTCCCCGTCGCGTTCCCCGTCGTGCCCAGGCTCCCGCGAGCCCCTCTCCTGCTCCTCGGTCTCCTTCTCCAGGGTCACCTCCTCCAGTGGTGGTGCCCATCTCCGACCAGTTGGCGGCGATCGCGCAGCAGAATGAGCGCATCCTGGCCGGCCAGGAGCGCATCCACACCCGCCTTGATCGTGAGCGGGGCCGAGGGCGTCGTCTCATGTCGGGGCAACACTACATCATGTCCTACTTGGGCTTGGTCCCGAACGCGGTCCACTACCCGTTCGTGCAGTCCCCAGGGTTTGAGGATGAGTACCCTCCACCCACCGGCGATGGCGGTGATGCCTTCTAGAGCGGGTTTTGTGCTTTATTTGTTTTCCAGACTGAGACTCCGTGTTTTGTGGTTTCTTTTTTTTTTTGTTTTTTTTTATCTTGGATTGTAGACTTGGTACTCTGATTTCTATCACCCAGTGTGTGTGTTTTTGTTGTCTCTAGCTCTGTGCCTCCTTCTTTTGACTGGTCCGCCATCCAGTCAATGTTCCTGACCACTGTTTCACGGTAACATCGTTCCCCTTCCCTCTGCTCCATTGAGGACATTGTCGCGTTTAAGTGTGGGGGGTTCTTTGTATGAATTGGAACGTATATATGTGTGCTTGGAGCCTAGTCCACTATCCAAATCTTGAGATTTGAGGGCTCCAAGCGCGGCTGTTTGCTTGATGATTGATCGTATTGGCACTGTGGATGTGATTAGTGAATTGAATGGCTTTTGACTTGATACATGACAACTTGATTGTGACTTAGACAACTTATTGTGATGACTGAGATGTGTAGTAGAATTGTGTAGGGGTTCAGTTTTTCAACTGTCTGCTCACCAAATGTGACTTGGTTTGATCACTTGCTTTTGACAGTCGTTCATGCATCTAGTTCAGGGAATCAGAACGAGAGATAGAGCATATAGGTAGCCATGTGAGATTTGAGCCTGCTCGTTTCTTTCTTGTGCGATAGTTCCCTATTCCATGATGTGCAGCATTCACGTTGTCATTAGCTAAGATGATGGAGGCATAGGATTAGCCCACGACCAAATTGACTGTCCTGGTGTGTCATACCCCTAGTCAGCCCCTTTGAGCCGTGTGTTTTTCTTTCTTTCGGTCTTCAATGAAAAGTCACCCTGTTGCATCTTTTAGAAGGTTCCACAGAGTGATTTTTACATGTTCTCTGCTGTATCTGCTAAGTGTAATGTGAGGATTGGAGGTAGTGCTTAAAAGTTGGGCAGGTGTTTGAAAATGTGCAGAGGCGGTGGTTCTCTTATGAAATGAAAAATAATGAAAGAAAACAAAGAAAAAAATGAAAGCAAAAGAGAGCCACCACCAAAAATCTGAATAATGCCCATGTAATAGTGTTTCTTAGCAGTCTGGCTTAGAAATACTAGCATTTATGTAACCTCCTTCGCTCTTGTGGTCTGAACTTGAGTAATGCAGAATAGTAGAAAGAAAGTTATTGGTTTGATTGATTGTGAGTCTGTTGGGTTTGGAAATGTGGAACCGTGTGCTGTATGAATACTTCCACCACCTAAAAGGCCTTTTCCCCATGTCCAAGACCCTAGCCAGTCATCTGAACCTGTGTCTAAAACCTCCGGATTAGTTAGTGATGACACCCCATATGTGAACTCTAGCACTTAGAGGCTGCATTCATGATGAAGAGATGTTAGGGATTGAGAGATTAAGCATGCGCATTTTTCGCATCATATTGTCCTGACCCCACTGGTCGAGAGTGAGCGATTCATTTTCTCTTATTCTCTATACTCTTTATCCCGGTGAGGACCTAGATTGCTCAGTCTTAATTCTGATATCTTGAACTTTGTGCATGACGTGACTGTTTTGAACAAGTGGTTGAGTCAAGTCTATGTTGGTTGGTGAACAGAAGGGAGACTCTTCCTTTGTTCGATTTTACTGCATTCGAATGTCATCTGTGGTGGTTGTCTAGGTTGTCATTGAGGTTGCCCATGTGTTACTGATCGAAAGCCAGTATGATCCACGTGTTTTGTGCCGATATGACATGCCCTGTTTTGAGCTTACCATGTGTCTGACTTGGTTTGCTTGGGGACAAGCAAACGGTTAAGTGTGGGGCCTAGTGATGGCAATTTCAACCCGCCCCGCGGGTATTACCCGATCCGACCCGCGATGGGGCGGGTATTACCCGACCCGCAGTAGCGTGGGGCGGGGCATGGGTATCTACTTCCGACCTGCCCTGCCCCACCCCGCCCCGTTCTAGACTCATTTATTTCAATTTCTTACAATATCTATACATATTTTTCCTATTTTGACTTTTCTTCAACTAATTAGAGTCGATCTTTTAACTTGTTAGGCTCAATTATCCATTCTATTATCAATATTTTTCATTCTTAAAGTGTTTTTCCCTACGTTTTATTGTAAAAAGTAAAATTTAGTTGTATTTTTCTTGAACAACATGTAATAGTGGGTCGACCCGCCCCGCCTCATACCCGCGCGGGTTTTACCCGCCCCGACCCGTAGTAGCGTGGGGCGAGGCATGGGAATTGAGGTACCCGCCCCGTTGCCATCACTAGACTGTGGGGGAATTTGATAACGATGTAATTGCACATATTTGCGCCCCTAGTTCTTACCCGTTTGAGGGGCATAGTCGTGTATTTTTGGCCTATTTTACGCCGGGTTGTGCTATTTTGTCATATTTCAGGTCCCAGGCGTCAAAGGAAAGGCTAAGCACGAGTTTTGAGGCATTCGGAAGTCATTCGGTGGAGCTGGAGCCAAAACACGGGCACACCTAAAACAGAACACGGCCGTGTTCTGAGGCCGTGCTTTTACTGCCGAGAGCTAATTCGCGTTTGGCAAACATTGGCTAAAAACACGGGCAGGGCTTAGACAAAGCACGGCCGTGTCCATCATCAAACACGCCCGTGTTTCCCCCAACACAATGGCCGTGTAATTAACCCTAGCCAAAGCACGGGCGGGCTGAGGCAAAGAACGGTCGTGCCCTCGACCGTGCTGTGGCCACTGATGCCCTTTTAAGCAGATTTAAGCCAAAACAGAAGGGGATTCGAGTTTTAGAGAGACAGAGTGATTCCTAGAGAGAGAAAGTGACGAACAAGAGTCTCCAAGTGCCCTAGCTTGATCTTCATCACCATTGGAGGCCAGTTTGAGCTTGGAGAAGTGTCGATCGACGTCCAGGAGCAGGAATCCATCCTTCACAATATGAATTCCGCGTCTGATTCTGCTTTTGCTTCTTTCTCCATGGAGTAGTTCTCCCATTCATCTGGGTATGGAGAACCCTAGATTTGTATGTTGGGATTTGATTGTATGAACCCAAGTACTGATTCTATGATTTGATTATGTTCAATTGAGGTTTGAAAGATTAAATGGCATGAATCCTGATCAAATTCCTGTTGTTTCTGCTTTAACCTAGAATGAGAATATCTGCGTAGGTTGATAGAGCATCCTTGATTGAAGGTAGGGAGTTGGTGACTTTAGTCGAGGAACCAACTCACTATTCTGTACCGAATTCACTTCGGTAGTGGAGGTTTTGTTCATAGGGCCTCAATCTGTTTACTCCGGTGGAGGTTAGTCGCCCGCTAGAGACTCAGATTGAGAGGGTCTGAAGACCTTTAGTCGAGACTTCAGGCTGTTTAAGAACCTTCCGCAGTATAACTATCATAGAAACTGAACTTGGTAATTACAATCCGGCTTAACTGCAGTCTAGGGGGAACCATATCCGGGTGACCTCTCTTAACCTGAATACAACTGTTTACTTGTTTTGTTAGTTTGTTAGTTTAGACTTGCATTAAAGTTTCATTGCTAGATAACAAGAATTCACTGATTAGTCATCAAATCTAGGACCCGGGTTGACATTTAAACCCAAACCCGCTATACTACGCTTTAGGAAGTGGTTTCACTTGGCCAATTCCTGGAGTGACAGTAGAAGTGAGTCAGAGTGGAAGTACAAACAACTTCCACAAATTTAATTAAGGGTTTTAAGTAAAGTACTAAGCAGTAAGAATTTTAAACGTAAGGGCGTAGACTGACCCCATCTCACTCACCAGTTTGAAGAGCTAGAGGAAGAGCAAGAGGAGCATTTAGTGAGAAGCAAATTCGAGGGCAAGCAGCTAGAGGAGGGCAGTATAAGCGTCACAGAGGATGCTTAGTCAAGGTTTTAGTAGCAACAGCATTAGAGATTATTAGTTATTTACATTTATGATTATGAGTATAGACTGGAGATCAGATTGAGATTTTAAAGTTTGAGTTTAATTTGCCCACGTGTTAGGGCTTTGCTCTGAGCTACAAGTGTGTGTTTTCAGTATTTTATTTATGAAAATTCTTCCCGCTGCAATTTAAGATTTGAGTATTTTATTTATCAAGGGCATTTTAGTAAAAGTAGTACCCGGCCGGGTTAGGGTATTTCAGTGATCCCCATTGAGACAGCAGCCCCAACTATCGGATCACGATGTACGACGAAGCGGATAACGAGGAAGCACGCCTACTGGACTTGGAACTAGCACAAGAAAGACGAGAATTGGCGGCCATCAAGCTAGCCGCGACAAAAGAGCAGGTAGCAAATTACTACAACGCGAAGCTAGTACCGCACAAGCTGACCCTCGGAGACCAAGTACTGCGTCAGAACTTCCGCCTCGACCCCAAACACGGGAAACTTGCTTCTACACGGGAGGGCCCATATCTGATCCGCGAGATTGTCGGCGCCTACACTTTCAAGCTTAGCAAATTGGGCGGCGCCAAAATCCCAAGGACGTGGAATGCGCAGAATCTCAGAAAATACTACCGGTCAACTTGATGTGTATCTTGTTCACAGTGGCGCATTGGCGCAGATAAATAAATACAAAGTTCGACAGAACAAAAAATAGCAATAATCATGAATTATTTGCGCCTAAAAAGTTTGACATAACAAAAAATAGCGATAATCATGAATTATTCGCGCCCGCGCTCCGCGCAACAATACATACAACGCTGATCACGAATCACGCGGCAAGTCAAAGAAAAAAAAATATATAGCAATAATCATGAATTATTCGCACCCGCGCTCCGCGCAATCACGCTGATCACGAATCACGCGAAAAGTTCGATGAGAAGACATAATCACGAATTACGCAACGCACGAGAATGAAAGAAGAAGGAAACTGTTGAATTTTCATTAAACAAACATGTCCGCGACACAACATACAAACGAAATGATAGCAAGGTAGCGCGACTACACTTAATCTATAACAACATTATCAGTGGTAGTCGCCCCGGCCTCCTCTTCCGCTGCCGCATCAGCTTCCCCATCCTTAGCTGCTCTAGACCCTCCATCCTCGACCGCAGCTTCCGGGCGCACCTCATCTTCCGACCGACCCTCATCTTCCTCATCCTCCGATTCGGAGTCGGGCTCCAGAGATCTCTTCTCGCGCAGCCACATTTGCACATGCTGGACCATGACGCGAGTGTTCCAGCGAACCCCCGGATTCTCCGGTCGCACCTTCTTGCGGATTGCGATCACTGTCTTAGTCATCGCGTCCGCCAAAATCTTCCCAAAGGAAGGGGAAGATTTGTACTGGCGGACAGCAGCAACCTGCGCTTCGCGCACAACCTCAGCCTTGGCCACGTCATGCAGGCGGACCGGATCCTCCTTCTCCCTTTGGAACTCCTATTTCTCCTTTTGAAACTCCTCGCGGACCCGCTTCAGCTTCTCCGCGTGATCTGCTTCCAGCTGCCTCTTCTCTTCCTCGAACTCGCCTTGCAGCTCCTCCCGAACCCGCACCTTCACCGCCTCCACATCCTCCGTCAGCTTGCTCTGCAAAATGCCGAGCTGCTCCATAGCCTCATTGGCCTTATTCGTCGCCACCTCCGCGCGACCCTCCGCCCCAGCGAGCTTGCCCTCCAGCTGCGCAATCCTTGACTCCTCAGCCTTCAGCCTTGCGCGGTCCTTGCCCCGCTCCTGCTGAGCGCGGAAGGTAGCCGGCAAACCCTACATCCGCAATGCAAGAAGACACAACGAAATTCCATAAAGCAAGTAAGACGCAACACGCGCAAGGTCAAACTAAACTTACCGCGAAGTGAACCTGCGTCCGGTCCTGCAGCGGATCTTATTTCTCCAACCGCGTGGGGACGCTGAGCATAGGCCCAATCGCGCGCAGGGCGTCCTGAGCGGCCGAAATGTTGCAGGGCGCACCAGTGTGGATCCGCACGTCCCGGAAGTAGTTGATGGCAGTCATCTCCGGCAGCGTCTGTTGGACGGTTGCCCCGGATGAACTGGCAGCCGCCACCCTGTCAGAGCAGGGAGGTTTACTCGCCCGCACCACTTGTTCAGTGGTCACCAGAGGCAGCTGCTTCACAGGCGACAAGGGTTGCTCCACCTCCTTCCGCTTCGCGCCGCTAGCTTGCATGTCTTCCTCCTTCTTCTTCTTATCTCCGCGCGGAGCCCGCGGAACCTTCACCACGTCATCGACCAGCATCATGCTCACTAGTGAAGCAAAGTCAACACCTGCGCCAATAAATCGTAAGAAGGCGGTTAATATGACAGAATGAAAAAGGAAAGAAACACAACTAACCATAAGTGAGCTCCTCCAAACAAGCCGCGCGGACTCCGCTCATGTATAAATTAATCTTCTGCAACATGCATGCCTCATATTCTTCGTCGAGCCTGTTGTATTTGCCTTGATCCGAATCATAGCCGCGCGTACTGCCTTTCTTCCTGACAGTCGGCTCTTCCACATGCTCACTTGCCCACTCCCCCGGAACCGGCTTAACAAAAAAGAACCGCTGAAACCAGTTCTCCTTCAACTTTGGGGACTCATACACGTAAACATTGGGCCTCTTATCGTGACGCCTGATTGAGAGGCAATCGCTCTTCTCCGTTGGCTCCTTGATCTTGTATATCTTCCGGAAAAGCCCTTAAGATGGCTGAATGTTGAGCCTTTTGCACACAAGGCGGAGGCACGACGCGTGCATGACTACCGAAGGGGAGACGCCCGACCGAGCAGTTAAGGCGCCTGTACAACGCACACAGCAGCGGATCAATGGGGAATTTAAAGCCCATCTCCCAGTAGTCTGTGTACACCCCGAACCACCCTGGGGCAAACCCAATTGGGGGGCAAACCCAAACCGCGCACAATTTCCGCCACTTCCCTTCGTCCATAGATGGACACGTGATCGGGCCCCCGAAGTAGGTTGTCATGCGGCGCTGGCTCCTCGCCCCACATCTCTGCCCAGTCTAAAATAGTGTACTACGCACCTACACCGCGAAGCCCAAGACGGCTCATCGCCTCGGACACGTGCGCAACACAGACCGGCTCTGATTGAGTATCAGACCCCTCGCGCGAATCAACACCTGCTTCTCCAGACCCACCAGCGCGGTCGCGGCGGATTATCAACACCTCGCGACCACGCGCGCTTGCCTCTCTACTTCCATACCCTACCATATCCACATCGGAGGAGCTGATGACTCGGTATTTGCACATGTTTTCCCCTTTGTTTCTCGATTGTTTGAGCTTGAATTATTGCGTCTTTGGCCTATTTTATGCTAGGTTGTGTTCCTTTGTCCCATTTCAGGTCCTAGCACATAAAGTGAAGCATAGGCGCAAGTTTCAAGTCAATCAGAGATCAATTGACGATTCGAGAGAAGAAACTCGGGCATGACCTGAAGAAGAATGGATTTCTACCACACTTTATGGACAAAGAATCATGCAAGCTTGTTATGAAACGAAAGAGGACGAGACTACGAGCGTCTGGGATCAAACGGCGACTGATTCGGAGTCCGGACGAGGGAGAAACGAAGCATTAAACAGAGGCTGAGCAAGCCACACGGGCAGAGCAGAAAATCCACACGGCCGTGCAAGGTGAGCTGCACGGCCGTGCAAGGTGATCTTCACGGCCGTGCGATCCTGGCCGTGTAAGAAGCCTGGAATTCAACTAATCGATACGCTGCGTTTTGAATCGCACGGGCAACTGGGTGAGCTGCACGGCCGTGCGGCCTGCCCGTGTGAGTCGGGAATTGCTGTTTAAAACCCGATTTTCAGCCAAAGGAAAGGAGAGAGCTGGGTTTTGGATCCCAAACACCCAAGGGACGAACCAAAGAGAGAGAGGGCGATTTGAGGGCATTCTTGGAGTGGAATTGGAGGATTTCTTTGCCTTGGAAGCTCGAGGAAGAAGCCCGGACTTGAAGACTGATCATCTGAAGATTCTTACTGTAGTCTCTTTCTTCTCTATGGAGTAACTTCCCTTCACTTAGGTTTTGAGGAACCCTAGCTATGTTTGTTTGATTGGATGATTGTATGAGTACTGTGACTTGATTATCTTGAGTTCATATTCAATCTATGCATGTTTTCATGATTCAATTCTGCTTTAGTCGAGATTATTGATTCTGCTTTGATCCTATGAGAGGGAATACCTGATTAGGTCAATAGAGCACCATAGATTGATAGTAGTGGATCGATTGCTTTAGTCGAGGGTTGATTCACTGCTTTGTATCGATTGAGAACCTCTTTCGATAGAGGGAGTCTAGTTCAGAACGCCTTGATAAGTTGTTCTAGAGAAGGATACGTCCCTCTAGGCAATTGACTCAAGAGGGCCTTGTTCCTTTAGTCGAGACTCAAGGTCTAGTCAAGGATTCTCCGCATTGTGAATGAAAGTGAAACAAGTTAGAAATCATCAATCGTTAGTCTGGCTAGTGGTTAGGGGGAATCATACCTAAGTGAGTTCCCAAACTGTAATTAGATTAACTTCAACTGTAGTTTGCTAGAGTAGTTTTAGTTCTTTCATCTTAATCTGGTTTGCTAAATAATAAACTGAAGCTGAGTAATAGTAACTTTAGAGACCCGTGGATTCGATACTTATCACTTGAGCCACTATACTGCAGTCCCTTCCATTGGTTACACTTGACCATTGTTAGGTGTTGTGTCATAGCGAGTCAGGAGCTGTGCAGGAATTCATGTCCCGAATCGACATTGTACGACGGCTTCGCTGCAACTCCCTCATCATCAGTCCCGCCGCCGTTCCCGTTTCCGGAATCGGTCAGATCCAGCGAAGGATCGGTAGAAATATGCGAAAGAGGGGAGAGATTACCTTCTTCGTCTTGCACGACCTCGATCTTGTCAATGTTGGTTTTAGCCATGGCACTTCTCTGAGTATTAACAACAGCCAGATGAGAAACAAGGTTGTGGAAGGAGAGAAATCTCAGAGAGAAA
Organism: Linum trigynum; assembly: GCA_964030455.1. NCBI lineage: Eukaryota > Viridiplantae > Streptophyta > Magnoliopsida > Malpighiales > Linaceae > Linum > Linum trigynum. The sequence continues at coordinate 9,597,342 of OZ034821.1, forward strand.
CTAAACGTAGAAAGAAGAAGCAGAGCCTGAAGAGAGCAGAATGATTTCCCCCCGATGGCCAACTGGTACTTATAGTTGATGGAGGAAAACCGAAAGGCTAAAGTTGCATCGGGAATCGTAACCGTCAGAGCTTTTCGAATTTCAAAACCGCCGCCTAAATCGAGCAATCGTATCATGACACGTGGACACCTACCATGCGTAGACTTTAGCCGGTGACGTCACAAGTTCCGCACACCGCTTGGGGGGCATGGCATACCCGCGAAGAGAAAAAAAGCACACCCAAATCCAAACTCAATCACAAGAGTCGCGTGCAACCAGACCAGAGTATCTCGCGGTAATCACACAGATTTGATCCCATCTCGCGGAAACACAAGAGTCACGCGCAACCAGACCAGAGTATCTCGCGGTAGTCACACAGATTCGATCCCATCTAGCGGAAACCAAGAAGCACCCCCAAATCCAATCTCAACCCCGAGAGTCGCGCGCAACCAGCCCAGTACATCTCGCGGAGATCACGCAGACCCGAGCTAATTTCGCGGAAATCAAACAGGCGGCATCCGCGGAATACCACCTGATGGGGGGCAATTGTTGGGTATATGGCTCGGGTCTAGTCGTGCAAGGTCTAGTCTCCCTCTCTTTGTACTTTTTCTTTTCTCTCTTATTCTCATCAATCATGTCTCTTCTTTATCTTCGTCTTCTAAAACAGTGGCGGCCGGGAGAAGAGTGTTGACCTCAGCCAGGACTCTGTAGAAGAGAGGGAACCACGAGAAAACGACAACATTTCTCAATCTCGTCCTTCTAGCGAGTCGCTGGAGGCAGGGTCGGGCTGGAGCAGGCGAAGGAATGTCGAGACAGGGAGGGAGAATCGGCGACATTCTCGAGAAACGGAGCTCATCCTTCTCGTCCTCGTCATGGATCGTCACTCGTCAGAGGCAAGGGTAAGTTGGAGAAGAGAAGAGGAGCGGCAGGGTGAAACTGGAGAAAAGAAGTTCTTCGATTCGTGATTAGCGATTCGCGTTAGCTATTGAGTTTGGACGCGATTTTATTTTATTTTTCCTCGTTTCATAAGCGACGACTTTTCTTTGCCAAACTGGCTATTGCCGGCTGGAACAAAACCGGCGGCATTTCGTTTAGAACCGGTTAAACCGCCAAAAGCGGCCGGTATGGTATTTCTAGTAGCAAATGCATATCGTTTCATTTTTAGTCTAGTTATTGAACCAACCAGTACGATCTAGTTTCCTAGACCATAGATAGAATGGGCAAGAACAGGGCAGGGCAGGTTGGAAGTAGATAACCATGCATCGCCCCATCGCGGGTCAGGTCGGGTAATACTCGCCGAGGCGTGTTCAAATTGCCATCCCTACTCGTGACCAAGAGCAAAAGAAACATTGCCTTACTTATCAAGGTCCCATGTATGTTTATCTATGAGACCAATCAAAGATAAAATAGACTTTACTAAAAATTTATTTTTTATCTAAATTTTTCATATAGGACATTGGGGAGACAAATTTGATTTTGTGTATTAAATCAAGCGGAACGACAAAGAAGATTCATTCTCTCAATTTTTATGCATTGTCGTGGGTTAAATACCCCGATGGATCCAAGTATGGAACTTATGGTTAATACTGGTCAACTAGTGTTACAACTTGAGTATTCCATGTTAATTGGGCACTTGATGTATGCAATGACTTTCATAAGACCAGATATCGTATATGTAGTCTAACAATTAAGTTGGTGTATGAGTAATCCTAGTGCTCATCATTTGGCAATAGAATGAGGCGTGTACTAGGATATCTCAAAGGCACAATGCATTATGCAGCATTCATTGACTTATAGTGGGTTTTGTTGGGTATATGGCTTGGGTCTAGTAGCGCTAGGGAAGCATCCCAGCACCGCCCCAGAAGAGTCAGGCGCGCCAATACTACCACAACCAAGGCGCCCGCGCGAGGATCACACCCGCGCGGACGAAGACCCCAGACTCCGAACGACGACGTTTCAATTAAGCCTTGACCAGACCAAGAAACCAGGAAAACGACGCCGCGTTTACCAAAGAGTAGTCACATCATTGTCCTAGGTATAATCATAGTCAAATCTTCTAGTCCTAGGTAGAGGCATGGCCTAAACTTCTGACATGTCAGTAGTCATGTCACATTGGATAACTCACCCACCACCATGTAGCCTATACATATGGCATTTACTCCGGTGGGTGAGGGGATTGCATTTTTCACTCTCTCACCCTACCTACTAAGAACTTTATCTCTCTAAGAATTCTCTCTACCCAAACTCCCCTGCTACTTACTCTAAGAATCTCTTCTGCCCTAACTTCCCCGTTGCTTACTCTACTCACCCACCTTTCATCCGAGTCTCCCTCCTACTCTCAGTTAGACTCAAACAGGTTTCCATTCATTTTGGGAGGATACACTAATCCATGTTGATTTCTTTTGTTGAAGATCATACTTCAACATTAACATGAGTCCTCTTTCTTGGGGGAGGTGCCATCTCTTGGGCCTCTAAAAAGCATTCTTATGTTGAAGATCATACTTCAATAGTAAGATGAGTCCTCTTGCTTGGGGGAGATGCCATCTCTTGGACTTCTAAAAAGAAAACTTGAACCATTGGTTTCACTATGGAGTCAAAGTTTGTGATGGTTAAGAGACTTGGTTTATGAAATTCCTTTATGGTCGAAACCAATCTCAACTGTTACTATTATTTGAGATAGTAATGTTACTTTGGCTAAGGCATATAGCCAAGTGAAAATGACAAGTATGGTCATGTGGGAGTTAGTCACTATAAAATCTATGAATTGATCACTCATGGAGTTGTGTTTATGTAATGCGACCGGACTTGAGATCATTTAGTTGGTCATTTGATGAAATGATTAACTAGTGACTTGGTGGTCAAGTCTGTGAAAGGGATGGATTTAAAGTCCATCTAATTTCTGATAATGGTGTACCCTATTCCCCTATAATACAACATTAGAGACGGAATTCAATGTGGAAAGCTCATTATTAGAAATTGAAGAACACGATTTGTCATTCCGAGGTATGTGCTTGTTATCCTGGTTGAGAAAAGAGGACAAAGTTTAAAAACTTCTTAATTGAATCTTTGACAAAGTGTATTATGCGGGTACAAGAAAAGAGATTCAACCTACGTAAGTATGAAGTGCAACCAGTTCCAGAAACCCAGACTTTGGTTTTCATGTGCGCTTATGAGAAGGTTTGGACACATGGCGGGTATTCATATGAGACGGAATTCAATTTCTGATAATGGCGTACCTGATTCCCCTATAATACAACATTAGAGACGGAATTCAATGTGGAAAGCTCATTATTAGAAATTGAAGCACACGATTTGTCATTCCGAGGTATGTGCTTGTTATCCTGGTTGAGAGAAGAGGATAAAGTTTAAAAACTTCTTAATTGAATCTTTGACAAAGTGTATTGTGCGGGTACAAGAAAAGAGATTCAACTTACGTAAGTATGAAGTGCACCCAGTTCCAGAAACCCAGACTTGGGTTTTCATGTGCGCTTATGAGAAGGTTTGGACACATGGCGGGTATTCATATGAGTAGATGGGTTCAATCTTTACCGACACCAATATTCGAATATTTGTCAAGTATTATATGCTAAGATTATAATTCAATCGTAACGATATTTGCATTATGCTTAAGTTTTGTTTGAAGTATGTGTTAATTTTAGTTAATTCTCCTTATACACTAAAATGGGGGAGAAATGTTGGAAATTTGGATAACTGATCTAACAAAGGTATCGATTTGGTTGTTGGTAATCTGGTCTAAACAACAAAGTTTGGTTTGGATCCATTACACTAATATTAATTGTTTATAATTAAAAATTAGATTAAGAACTGGTGCATTCAAACTCAAAAGTTGTACTTAAACATGGTAAAACATGCCAGAAGTTGACGTTGCAATACCATGCAATACAACATCTGGATATAAGTTTGGATAAGCCACATTTTTAATATTAAGGGAAGCATCCCTTGGTAATGGACGCATCACATGGCAAAGGTGCCTTAACCGACCATAAATTCAAATCATATAAAAATGCATGTTCTTTCACCATGAAACTGTCCACTTGAAACAATGTGTTGTTTTGATCGTATAGAGTTCTCGAGCACTATAAATATGAGTGGTCTAATGGTGACAAATACAATAATATCTCACCTGAAAAGCGAACAACATCAACAATCAGTTACTGATCAAAATATGTTCTCAGAATAACTGTGTGAGTAGTGTCACCACGAATGAGAGATTCAAAAATAAAACTAAGTGTGGATGGAAAGGTCCCACTAATAACTCTAGGTTGCGTGTCAAATTTCTCATGAACTCCACTCTAAAAATTGCAAGCTAGTATATCTAACATAATAAACCAAAATAAAGGAGAGAACTTCCATGAGGAGAAACTGACCAAGTGGTAATACACGTGACCCCGTAGTATCAATTATAACTTCAGTAATCTTGTCTCCCAATGTCATCATCTAATATTGGTTTTCATGTCTTGTTGACCCAACTCTCCTTGGAGCATATCACCACTCACCTGCTGTAATAACTCCATCTCCCTTTTCCAATGCATTTGCGATCTGCATCGCATCATTTAGAGGGGCCCCCAAAGCTTCATTTGTGAGTGCATATTTCCAATGTTGACGTTGTTACTTCTTCAACTGGAGGGAGTTCCTCCTCCATAGCTACGGTTAGTTTAATACAATGGCAACTACCCCATGTCGTGCACATTTTGCAATGGATACAAACCTTGTCTAAGCCATACTAACTAGGCAATGGAAGTACTTAATACCATCAATCTTGTACGGAGATACAAGGGTCTTCATATGAATAACTTGGACACACACACATGGTTACTCACTCCCATTCCTCGTACTCGTGGCTTGACCCACATGAACGACTTTCCAATCTTCTAGGAAATCTTCATAACTGCATCTCAATGGAAATAACGTATGGGAAGCTCTACAAGGCTCGCCCAAACTAAGGTTGAAGGAATCTCCGTTTGATAAGGATCATTGTGAAACATGGTATAATGGTCAACCGCCATCCACAAACCCATGCTCCTAGTCTATTCAACTCATTCTTCATTTGGAGTCCTCGTGCCTTTCCCATATAAAAATTAAGTGATTTGATAGGGTCATATATGATACATACAGATTTTCCCAGAACTTTTACCGCGAGGGCTGATCGACATGGCAGGCAGAACTTCTGCTACTCTATTGCGGTGAAATGGATGGGCATGCATAATGGTTCGTCTTCCTCATCAAACTCTGCATCTCTGCTGTCCCAAACCCCAGTTTTGATTTTTTATGATCCTTGGGCACACCATGATACATTCCCTTATCTTGTATATCTTCGTCCATGTCTACCCCGACTTCTAGATTGGAAACCATGGGTTTAACATGTTCTTTTACATGTTGGGTCTCGTGCTCCCCTTTGGGATCATGGGAGGACGAGCTAATGGGAGGCAAGTGCTTTCCAGCTATTGCATCTGGTTGTGCAGGGTTCTGTTGGCTCTCTCCAACCAACGACAGATTCCTCGCTGGCATTCCCTTGAAACCTAATCTTAGTCACTCAATGAATAAAATTGCCACTGCAAAATTGTCGGAGCTCCTATGATAATAGATGGTTATGTTATTGACTCACACGGACTACATCGCGAATTAAATCCCTACTAGATCCCAAGCATAAACTCTAGGCAGGTGCAGTATAGGGCAAATATGTTTTAATTATCAAATCCGTGCCGATTCATGTACCCCTACTTCAATCGCTTAGGTTGTTATCTAGCAAACGGTTTTGGGTTTAAAACTAAGAAAACTACAAAATACACAAACACGGAAAGTAAATCAAGGAGAATTCTATATGAGAGGACTCCACTTGGGTATCGCTTCCTCTAGTCTCATGCTAAAAAACTAGTCTCATGCTAAGAAACAATGGATAAAAACCTAGCATGAAGGACATGTTAATACACCGTGAGACGGGTGCAACTAGCTATGAACAAGCTCTCATAGTCGATCGATCAAAGATTGCCACAATAAGCTATCGAACCTAGCTCTCTTGATCGAACAAACCGAGAAAACCCTTACTCTCTTAGTTGACCACTTAAGCATTGTTGCATTAAGTTAGTAGACTAACTTTCTTAACCTTTTGGCTAAGGATGACAACAATATGCCAGGCAATCTAGCCCTCTTAACTAACCAACTAAGGATTGCAAGACCCAACCCTCGGAAGTTAATTCCGACGGTGGAGATTTCAATCACGCCGAAATCATGATAATACTTTGATACTTAAGGTTTTGGCCCTAGATCAACCCAATATAGATTACCCAAGTGGCTAGGACTTAGGAGATCAAACTCCCTATGGGCCAAAAGGAGGTTTCCACATTCTAGGTTAATTTGACCCAATAATGAGATCATATAAGCAACACTTGATCATTCATGATTAATACCTCAAATATTATATAGAACACACAATCAACATAATAGAATCAAGTTCTTACATCCTAACACACATCTAGACTAGGATTCACAATACCCAAGTCATTAGGTAGGCTATTCCATAGCTAGGCAATTCTCCCTTGAGAAGAAGAAACCTTCAATCCTCTAGTTTAAGGGAAGCCCACATCTCCTTCTTCCTCCTTTGAATGACACTTTCTCTCTCTAGAATAGGAAGAGGAAACCCTAATCTCTCACGAGAAGCCCTCCTTTATTCTGAAAACTAAAACTCTACCAAAAGCTCCCTTATCTCCTTTAGCTCACTTCCACTTTTATACCCAGATCGATGCCTGTTCACGGTCCCAGTTTACAGCCGTGAAAGGAAATAGAAGTAAAGCCACTCATTATCAAGTATTTTTGTAGCACCAGTATATTCCCTATAGTGCACCCCATCATAATCATCAAACAATTCAAAGTACACTGAGCAAGATCATGCTTGGGACAATTGAGTTCGGAACCCCAAGAATTTTCAATAAAAGCAAGAATTTAAGTTCCTACACACATCTCAATATCGACCATACATCATTCATTCATTTACAACGGCTTGGATCCCTCAAATAGTAAAATATTGGCAATCACAAGGCTGCAAAACATTCAAATTGGCCATTCACACGCCAATTACAAATATATGTACACACCTCCCCTCCACACTTAAGCACGACATTGTCATCGATAGAGGAGAAATAAGGAGGGTAGAACGAAGTTATCGGATCAAGTGTGAACAATAGTGGAGGGACTAGTAGGACGGGCAAGACTCATCGAGAAAGTCAACAACCAAACACCACAAGCTTACAAGGGTTAAGTTGTTGAAGGAAAATGAAATGCAAACCAAAAGGTTGGGTTGCCTCCCAAAAAACGCTTGTTTAAAGTTGTGAGCCGGACGGTTGCTCTTAAGTCTCGTTCCACCCCAAAACTTCCTTGAAATTGAGGTTCTCGTTCGTGATGTGAAGGTGCAAGTTACCAGAAAATGGTGTGAAATGTGATGATGATGCATGACTCGTGGACTTGGTATGAGTTGAGGCTCCACCCACGAGACCCCTTCTTCTCTCTTCTCTTTGCCCCATACCATGTAGCACATTGTGGATTACCGCCATCTAATCCACCATGAGGGATCGATGGTGGTTTGGCCTTGGATTGGCAAAGAACCACAAACGGATCCTTCTCGAGTAGTGCGTGGAGGTCGGGTGGAAAGCTTTGGTAACACTCGCAACTCGTGGATGCTTCATCCACCTTGATCTCGTCCCCATCTTGGACGCCATTTTCTCCTTCAACCTCCCTTTCTTCCTCTAATTTGTTTCCCTCTTCTTGGAAACCATCAAGATCTTCCTCTTGTTTTACACTCACTTCCTCCTCTTCACCCTCTTCTAACATCTTCCCCTCCATGTCTTCAAACACGGTTTAGAGGGCAAGATATTGAAAGGGTTCTCTTGTTCCTCTACCCTCGTGACTTGGTCTTCAAATTTGGTCTTGGGAAGGAGAAAGTTTTGAGAGTTTTCAACGAGACGCTCCTGATCATCCTCATCACATGAGCTCTCTGGGGTGAGTTTGTCTTTCTCCACATAATCTTCATTGGTCTCCCTTCTTTATTGAGAACTTGATCATGCAGTGATAACACTTAAATTCATATATTTATCTTCCTAACACTAGGTGTTTTCATGCCACATAGAGACCCTCATTCTCAACACTTTTCAAAATATAATAAATAAGTTAATAAATATAATTAAAAAATAATATAAAATAATTAAGATATATATAAATAACTAACTAATGTAACCATTGTTTTCATAAACAAGCCAAACGCACTTTCTTATTATGAAAAAATACATTTTTTGTCTGCACATAAGTAAATCTCTTTCGATGTATCTCACTAAACAATCATTAGCAAAATGGTCGTCAATTCAACTCCAAAATTTGTTCTTGATGTAACTCAAAGCTGGAAAGCCTTTTTCTACACTTGCAGTTGTATCTAGTAGAACTAAAACTAGCTTCATAAGGTAATAAGCTGACAGATATGACTGATACACTTTTGTCACCACCATTACTCGAGATAATACATTGATTGTTTTCAATCCAGCAAATATCTCAGCAACCATAAAACCTCTTAGGGAGAAAATAGATCGGATTACAGATTTATTCCATTTTGAAATTTTATTTATAGTGTAATAGATTAATTTTGTGTCAATCTAAGAACACTCTTAAAATCTCAATGTGGTGGGTTTAATCCTTGACATAAACATACATAGGGGTATATATAATTTTTCCTCAAAAATTACATTTGTTCTGTGACAATGCCTAACCAGCCGAGAAATTTTACAATGCTATATAGTATTGGTGCTATAGGATTTTGCTTTTATGGTACAACTTAAAATTGTACGTTTATGTTATGGTACAATTTCAGACTGTACTTATACTTTTTGTACAAATTCTTTTATGGTACAACTTGAACTTGTACCTTTATGTGATGGTACAACTTCAAGTTGTAAAGTTGTACCATAACATAATGGTACAAATTGCTTTATGGTACAACCTAAACTTATACATTTAATGTTATGGTACAACTTTAAGTTGTACATTAAAGCACCAATACTATATAGCATAGTAGAAGTGCTCCTAACCAGCCTGCCTCCGAGTATGGGCTAGGGATGCCTAGTTATGAGTCCATACCACCATGGCATATAGAGAAAGCAAAAAAAAACTATTTCTGTAGGACATAAACCTTATACCAAACCAATATAAGCCCAACTTGACATGTTGATCAGAAGAGGTTGCCTATAAATACATCAGTTAGCATACATGATCGACTATCTTCTAGTGTGTTGTATGAATATGTCAATGAACTGCTCGCTTGTGGTCGTTGGATTGGCAGCCCTGATCTAGACGGTATCAGATCGTGACAGACAGAAAGCTCCATTTAATTATTATCGCACACAAAACATACTAACCCCTTTCATGCATGCAGTAATATATGTAGTTACTAATAATCAAAACCCTCCTACTCCCCTTCTTTATATATGGGCCGTAAAAAAGGCCGAGCATCATTTAAACCAACACTACCTCATCCAATCCTACAATTCCTCGCCATCAATCTTCTTTCAACTTCCAAAATAATTTCCAACAAATTAAAACAATGGAAAATAACAAAAGATGAGAAGACAAATAAAAATATCCCTACTTTCTCTCTCTACACACACGCCGTAGTCCCTCTTTCACCTCATGACTCTTTGATCCCCCCCAATACTTCCATCTTCTTTACCGCTTGTCATTTGCCACCCCCGCAAGGAAAAGAATAGAGAGAAAAAAAAAGGAAAACGAATAGAACCCATCGCCCTTTTTTTTCTTCCGCCCTCCCCCTCTCTCTCTCTTCTCTCCTTTCTCAGGGAGTATTATCATTGGAGAGAAATGGGGAATTGTTGTTCAAGGGGAAAAGAAGGAGACGCCTCCAATGAAGAAAAGGAAGAAGGCACGCAACAGCAGCAGGGTGGTAGCAACGGCGGAGGAGACGGATCCAAGATGGCACCACCGTCACCGGGCCCGCCTCACGCCTCCCCCAAGCCTTCCAAAAATGCCCCCATCGGCCCTGTACTAGGGAGGCCGATGGAGGATGTGAAATCGAGCTACTCCATCGGGAAAGAGCTCGGGCGAGGCCAATTTGGGGTGACCCATTTGTGCACGCACAAGGCGAGTGGCGAGCAGTTGGCGTGCAAGACCATCGCCAAGAGGAAGCTGGTGAACAAAGAGGACTTGGAGGACGTGAGAAGGGAGGTCCAGATCATGCACCATCTGACCGGCCAACCCAACATCGTCGAGCTCAAAGGGGCCTACGAGGACAAGCACTCGGTTCATTTGGTCATGGAGTTGTGCGCCGGCGGTGAGTTGTTTGATCGGATTATTGCAAAGGGTCATTACACGGAGCGAGCCGCGGCTTCTTTGCTGAGGACCATTGTTCAGATCGTGTACACGTGTCATTCCATGGGTGTCATTCATAGAGATCTTAAGCCCGAGAATTTCCTCCTCCTTAGCAAGGATGAGAGCTCTCCACTTAAGGCCACCGATTTCGGGTTGTCCGTGTTTTATAAACCAGGTTTATTTGGGGTTCGCTATTTTTAAACATTGGTTGGATAATTTACTGCATTTCTTTCATTCCTGCGAGTGTTTTTTTTAATCTTATTTCATTTTGTATTTACGCAGGGGAAGTGTTCAAGGACATTGTTGGAAGTGCATATTACATAGCACCAGAAGTGTTGAAGAGGAAATATGGGCCAGAAGCCGATATATGGAGCGTTGGGGTTATGTTATACATTCTTCTATGTGGTGTTCCTCCTTTCTGGGCCGGTAAATATTTTGTGATATATAGTACCATTTCAAATTTGATACTCTTATACGTTATTCATTATAGCGAAGACAATCCTCAAAACAAGCATGAACATGTATTTATATGATGTTGGACGTTTAGTGCTAGTAGCTTTACGTCCATGGGCAGAGAACATAACTCACTACTTGAGATTATAATGTTATACTTATTATCAATTCGTAGGCCAATTAAAGACACTAACATGCATTGGAGATCCTTGTGCTACCCATTTGTAGAAAGATAGCATATTCAATGCATTCCAACGTTAACTTGAGATATTTTTTGAATGATGAATTTGATATTGATTAAATTAATTGTAGAATCCGAGCACGGAATATTCAACGCAATTCTACGTGGTCATGTTGATTTCACGAGTGATCCATGGCCTTCGATTTCACCACCAGCCAAGGACCTTGTTCGAAAAATGCTCAACTCGGATCCTAAACAGAGGCTCACAGCTTCTCAAGTACTAAGTAAGAAATATTTTTTGTTCTTCATGCCTCCAAACCACATGCATGCAACAAAATTCGATTACAATGATTATAACACCATCTATATGAACGTTTTTATATCATTCACGACCATGTAATCAAGTGTTGGACACACCGTTGTCGTTGGATGACCGTGGTTAGGGGTGGCTATATGGTCCGGACCAGTTAAACTGGCTCGGATTGACCCAGTCTCAGTTCGATCTTTTTTGAAAATATGGGGACTAAAGATTGGATTAGGTACAGTCTTGTTTTGACCCTGGCCGGTCGGTCCCAATCCGGTTTTAAGGTCGACGACCTGGGACGGAGGGCGACAAGATGCTAGTTGACGGTCGCAGTCGCTAGGTCGGCGAAGAAATGCTAGTCGGCGATAGCGGTCGCTAGGTCGGTGAAGAGATGCTGGACAGCTGGTCGCGGTCGCTGGGTCATGGACTCACGGTCGTTGTTCGGAGCGGAGCGACCTGGGACGGAGAGAAGGGAGCCGAGGCCGGCGTCGCGTCGCAATTTTATATGATGGAAAGGGTTAGGGGTTCGGACTTCTGCAGTTGTCGTTTGTGATTGGAGGCGTAGCGATGGAAAGGAAATTGGAGAGGGAGAGCGCCGCTGCAAGTGTACAACCCTACATCAGTCATCACTTATCACAGAGCGGGCTCACCTCGCTTGGGCCGCTGGGGGGAAGGGGCAGTGGGCTCTTCTTGGCCCAGATGGCCTATGCCTTTGGGCCTGTTTTTTAATTATCCGGTCTTCCGGTTTTATACGGTTTTAACCCGGATTGCATTGGTCCGAGTTTTTTTTGCTAATACAAGGACCAAAGACGGGATTGGATTATTTTACATCCAGTCCCGGTCTTAAAAGATCCGGGTTATACGATCCGGCTTCCGATTTTAAATCCGATTCCGGACCAAATAGCCAACCCTAATCGTGGTAACAATTTTGTAAACAAAATGTCACGCGTCCATCTAATGATGCCCAACACCTAATGGTACTATTGTGGGCACTGTAATTATACAGGTGATGTTACGAACAAGGGATTGGTCTAGTGGTAATACTAGTAGCCATGAACCTGGAGGTCCCTGGTTCGAGTCCCTTTAGTAGTACCTAATAACAAAAAAAGTAACCTATATCACCCTTATCTAAAAAAAAAAAATTATACAGGTGGTGTTGTAAGCAGTATAGTCGGTTTGCATGCAACATGTTACTAATGTTTCCTGAACTTGCAAGAATTCATAATTTATTTTTGGGATTTTGTGATATTATAAAGATCATCCATGGATCCAAGTGGATGGAGAAGCACCTGACATTCCTCTTGACAATGCCGTGTTGGGTAGACTCAAGCAATTTAAAGCCATGAACAAGTTCAAGAAAGTTGCTCTAAGGGTACGTACGTAGAATAATATCATATCATCCTATTGCATGCAACGCATACATGCAAAATAAATAAAAAATATTGACTGATTGATCTGCTGATATTATGGTTCCTAGGTTATTGCTGGGTGCTTATCAGAGGAAGAAATCATGGGACTAAAAGAGATGTTCAAGGGCATGGACACAGACAACAGCGGCACGATAACCCTCGAGGAACTCAAACAAGGGCTCGCTAAGCAAGGGACCAAGCTTTCCGAAGCTGAAGTCAAACAATTAATGGAAGCAGTAAGTTCATTACTAGCTATATATAAACGTGTTAATTTGATTTTAGAAACTAATCAACATTTTTTTTTCTCTCATTATAACGGCCTTGTTTGTTCATGGAAAAAATATATATATAGGCTGATGCGGATGGGAATGGAACCATTGACTACGATGAGTTCATCACAGCCACAATGCATCTGAACAGGATGGACAGAGAAGAACATCTCTACACTGCTTTCCAACATTTCGACAAAGACAATAGCGGGTAATGATCATTAATTGGTGACTGAATTCTATTATTATATGGCTATGTTCATTCTAAATTCATCATTAATTTTGTTTCATTTTGTATTATGTTGTTATTAGCTATATTACTACTGAAGAGCTTCAGCAAGCTCTCATCGAGTTTGGTATCAATGACGACAAAGAGCTCAAGGACATCCTGTCTGAGGTTGACAGTGATAATGTACGTAGTTATAGGATCTAGACGAAAAAACTTCTCTCATTTAGTGTTTAAATTATTATTATTTTTTGCATAATTTGGAAACTAATTACAAATGCTCTTTCTCTCTCTCTCATACAGGATGGCCGAATAAACTATGATGAATTTGTTGCAATGATGAGAAAAGGGAACCCAGAAGCTAACCCAAAGAAGAGGCGTGATACGGTGTTTACTTAATTGATGATTTCGTTATGTCTATGATAGTTAATTAATGATCTTGATATGACTTGTGAAGAGTCTAACCTAAGGATTAATCATCTTTTTGCATCAAGTTAGTTTGTGAAAAGGAACTTAATTTGTTGGTGGTAAGAGAAAAATTAGACAAAAGAAAAGAGTGCATGGGCAACAAACGAAGGATTATACGACCGGTATTTTTTGTGTGTATTACTACTTCTGTTTGTGTGTGGTGTGCAATGAGAGGGATAGGAAGGAAAGGTTGTTGTTCATGTATAAATGTTATATATATCCATCTTTGTAAGTAGAAAAAGATTGGTCAAGTGTTTAGTGGTGGTCTTAAGGGCTTGACTGAAAGTTTGATGGATTTTCTGAGAACAAATTTTGGTTTATGTTGTTTGTTGTTGTTGTTGTTGTGGGATGTACTATACATGTATATATTTTGCTGTCTCAACCTCTCTATATTATTTTACTTAAATTTGATGTCTTCGCTCATAGAATTAGAGACAATAGGGTTTCTAAATGAACTAATGGGTTAGTCAAGCTAGATCTAAGATAGACTAGATTAATTGTCTTGAATTTCGGTTTGATTTCAGTTTTTACATGGTGAAAATTCAGTTGTTTGATTGTCGGTTTTGATGTGATGAATTTGATTATAAATTTATCTGAATTAAAATTTAGTAAAATTTATTGTTTTGACACCAATTTGAGGATGAGTTTTGCTGACGTTAGAAATATGATTTCCACGCCTCCCCTTATTAAAATTGGAAGTCAATTTTTGAGAAAGACTAATTTGAATGCCTCTACCTACCTAGACCGACCCACCTCCCTTATTCCCTCACTCTCCATTGAAAATTGAAGGCTCTCATGCTAGCTTGTGTATTGTCTTGTAATATACACTATTTAAGTAGTAGGACTATTAAATTTTACAGGTTATTGTTTTTGTGATAAGAGCATTTAAAGTAGTATTAAGAATGTTGTCAAAGTAGTATACGCAATAATATATGTTCGAAACATTTTCCTAGTAGGATGGAAAAGTAAAACCCATGTCGAAGAAGAAATTCTTGATAAACCTAGATTAATATATGGATTCAATAACTACGTCGAAAACAACAAGCATCACCATGCAATTTTAGGCATGGATGATAGTACTCTGCTTCTAAATTCAGTAGCGAAACTAGGAATTTGAATGAGATGTTGATTTAGACCGTAGTAAATGGGGAAGGGGGCTAATGTCTTATGGAGTACGCTATTTTCTAAATTTGTTACATGTTAGCTACATTTCAAAGTTGAGAGAGATATAGCCCCTCCTATTTTCAACCTAGCTCTTCCATTGCTTCTATTGAGAGAGATATAGTCAATCTAACGATATCTCGGGTTTAGTTCCTTCCTCTAACACATACGGAGTAATGGGTAAGTGAAGACAAACTTTAGTAAATTGAGGTGTGATCACGGTGTAGTTTGGATGCGAATTTACTTGGTCCCAATACCATGATCATATTCCTTAGTGTCTCTCACAACCACTTACTCAGGTGGTGAGGGACGTGTTTTATGGGTTTTTTTAAAGCAAATGTGGAGGTTGAGGTGCCTAATAGATTTCCTCTATTAGAATGCCATCTGGTACGACATTATAGCTCATTTTCATGCTCGGTCCATTGGCCCATAACGAGGGTTAAGGTAGGTACTCTATCTAACCTAATTGGATCTTTTCTACCTTTGGTTAATAGCCATAATTGAGAGAAATTGAACAATACCCACACAATTCATGCAATACCTTAAATCAATATATAATCAAGAGTCAATCAAATCAAGAAAATCAACCATTCGCCTAACCTAACATACAACTAAAATTCCACAACACCGAAGTGATAGAGAATTTAGTTCATGATGTGAGAGATAGAGATACACCAAATAAAGAGCAGAAAACATCCTAGAAGGTTGGGTTCTTGCTCTTGCCACTTGATCTCAAAACCCTTAATGATGGATTTGCACTCCAATTGTGATTTGAATCTCAAAACCCTTAATGATGGATTTGCACTCCAATTGTGATTTGAAGCTCCAATTATCTCACTAGCGATCTCCTTCGCCACTTTATCTTTCTACCAACATATACAATTTCTCACTCTAAGCCCCCTTCCTTGAAATCTGATTTATGCTCCCTTATATAGTCAGGAAATGCAAAGTTCATGGTTGCACGTCACGACCGTAAACTTTGCAGCTCAACCATGAGCTCGACTGGATGCACACCATTTCACTAACAATCTTCACAGTCTAGGTTAAATCCTCGCAGCCCGAGGCCGTGAGATGTCTTCATCTTTCTAGGACTTTGCACACCTCACGCTTTTAGTGTTGATGTCACAGTTTGCAATCCGTAATATTTGCACTAGCCCGCGAGACAACTTTTTCATTCTGAGATTCCATTCAATCTTCACGATGTTGATGTAGATGTCACGCCCTGACTGTGAGGAGATGCCCTGAGCCGTGAGATTTGATACTTTTCACCATTTTGTCCGGTTTTGGCTCCCTTTTGTCCGGATTTCGTTCATTTTGCCAATTTCACCTGCTAGAACCTGAAAAATGCTCAAACATGCAAAATCTAGCATAAAACAGCTCCAATGATGATGAAACACAAGACAAACGGCCACGAAAGAGGGGTATAAATATGTATAATTTGGCTTGATGGACCTTTGCAATGGTAGACATTATAGATTGTAGGTAGCAAAACAACTAGCATTTCGATGCCAATGGGAGACAAGAAATTCCACCACTACCTCAATGAAAAGATAAACCGAAGTTGGGATCTTGTCAACTAGTGATACCAAGACACGAAACATTTGTATGAAGGGACTCTAAAAAATGGGCTCAAAACTATGAACTCGATGGTGGTACTCCTACTTAAAAGGGCTCAAACTTTCGATCCTTATATTACAATGTCGCTCATGGCATCACAGATGCAATTTTCGCAAACAAGGGCTCTCTATCCCATGGCTTATATCAAAAGTGACATTTACTTCGCTTTCTTAGCCTCATACGGGGAAAGTGATGGTTGAGAGGATGGAAAACTGTAGGATGGTGATGGTTCGAACGTGAATCTGGTTCTCTCAAGCACCAATTCTCAACCTCCGCTCTCTTCCAACGAAGACGGGTTGCCACATACGGGAGATAATATCAAGAACTGAGGTCTCTCGACTTAAGAAGAGGCAAACTATCTCGTCTCAAAAAGTCTCGTGAGGAGGAGAGGTGATGAGACGAGAAAGTATCTATTTTAAGAAGAGGCAAACTATCCCTAGGATTGCTTTTATATTATTGATGTGCTTTCAGTACCGTTTTGTGTATTTTCAGGGCCTAGTAGCCTAGTGGACCACTTAGAAGCCATACTGGGACATCGAGTCCAAGTTATTGTAGCAAGGATTCGACGACCGAATATCAGGGGAAAATGGCGCCAACGAACTCTCTGGAGGCTTGTCCAAAACAAACTCTCTCTACGAGTGTACAAGGCCTCAAGCTACGAACATTAGTTCCAGCATCGTCCTGCCTCACGTCCATGTGCCTAACTTTGAATTGCGCACTTCAATGATCCATATGGTCCAGAATGTTGGATATTTTGAGGACCGCAATAACGAGAATCCGATAGAGCATATCAAAACATATCTAGAAATATGTGAATCTTCATAACACCCATGGGTGGAGGCTGACGCAATATGGCTACGTCTCTTCCCTTTCTCGCTTACAAGAAAGGCAAAAGGCTGGCTATCTTGTCAACTACAACGAGAATTGTGTACGTTCCCGCATTGGTCCAAGCCTTTCTCGGAGATTTTTCCCTCCACGGAAAACCAACAACCTTATGGACCAAATTGATCGATTCCAACAGCGACATCATGAGCCATTGTACGAAGCATGGGGGCTTTATCAAGGTCTAATTTATACTTTCCCTCATCATGGGTTTGCACAAGCACAAGTAGCAGACATCTTCGGCAAGGCCCTCGATCTAAACAGCACAGTAATGGTGGGTGAATGAAGCTACAAAGGTTACGTGTCTCAAATGACTATGCAACGTGCTCTCGAGCACTACGCGTCAATGGCCGCCAAGTCTTGAAACTAGTCAATGAGGATTGCTTCTGCAACCGTAAATATGGCACAATAGCCAGATGACTCTCTTGCCAGCATACCAAAAAAATTTTTTGCTGTAGCTAAGGAGGTGCAAGCACTCAAGATGAGTTAAAACACCTATGTTGCGCAACTCTTCGTTTGCGAGTGATGCGGCAAGGATGGTCATTATGGGTACAATTGTGGTATTATAAGAAGTATTTCAAACGAGGAGTTTCATTTCATGAATACTCGTTACCCTCAAGCTCGTGATTTAAATCGCCCAAACTTTGGGTACCATAACTCGCAACCTCCCTATTCTTCAAACGCCTAGGAGCTTCGAAAATTTTCCTTCTATCAATTATCGAGCTTGGATCCAGATACTAGGGAGACAATGGTCTCCCCTAGGAGGGTAAAACCAGCCAACTATCCAAAAATTACATCCACTATCAACATAACTTCCTTATGCACCCATTTCACATGTTAGGCGAGCTAGAGTATTCGACGGCCCGTGCCATATCTTCATGACGCGCACTGGGATGGTAGACCTCCACCCGATCCAAACTAGAAAAGGAAATCGAATCCCCCGCCACTAGGATTCGATAGACACCCTCCATTCAAAGAGAGAAATGCACCTCCTGCCCTGGAACGCTTAACAGTTGATGAACTACGCGCATACACCCGAGGCTAGGAGGTGACTCTTAAAAACATGGAGCGCAAACTAACTTCCCTTTTGGAACTTCAAAATACCCAAGAGATAGCCATAACTCTTCAAAGAAACACGAAAAACAATCCTGAAGAAGCTATTAAGGAGATTGAGGTCAAATCACCTGGTTCTAGCCATGTCTCAGACATGGAAGAGTTTAGAAACTAAGAGGATGCGAAGCTAGATGCTAAAGTGTACTTTTCCCACAGACCGGAAATAGGTGCCACAGGCGCCCCTTATGGGATGAACTTGGCGCCACGACTGCCTATTTTCATGAACCCAGAAAAGACCCTAGAAGCCAGGCCTCCAACCCTTCTAGAACCTTACGGATTACATGAGCAGGATTTGAGTTTGTTTAGACCAAAAAGGTTTGCCAAAGGAAATGAACGATGGTTGACGCCAGTGCCTAAGATATTCTCTTTGCTTATTACAAGTTTCCAAGTGTTATTTAGGGGACAAAAGGAAGTAAGAAACCAAACCCCTAACATGGCAACCATCTCACATGTGGGCGAGGGGCACAAACCAGCGAAACTCCTACGAAAAGTATCCCACACCCCTTCTCCGTAAAAATGAAGCATGTAACCCAATGGAATCCATCGTAGGCACCTTCTTAACAAAGAAGAAGGTAGAGAGAAATTCCACGACTCCTAAGGTTGAGAAGTACCCTTCCAATAGTAAACATGTATGCTAACATTTTTGTGAAGAGGTAAAAAATATGATGGCAGTTAGCGTCAAGACCGGTCCTCAAGGATGGATTAGTGGCCTCAATGATGAGAATTCTTTCAATTTTGGCAAATAGGGCAACTTTTCCAACCCTCCTAGGGATAGAACTGGCTAGAATGTGCTCAAAGAGTTCATTTCTTTCATAGGAGGGGAATGAGCTGCCATAACAATGTGGGAAGTCCTTACAGAGATGTCTGATCCCCTAAGGGCAGTACGACAGCTTCTTAAGCAGTATCATGAGCAACTTTGCAAGCTCGCGATGAGGCATGTACCTTCCCACATGTAACTTTTGGTACTACAAATGCTACCCAATCCGGGTTAATTCGTGATCCCATGTGTTCTCAATGACCATCACGAGATGAAAGCGCTTATCGATCTAGAGTCTAGTCTTAACGTTATTCCCTTTAACATCTTTAGTTTCTCAACCATTAGGAAGGGCAAGGGATTTGAAGGTGGAGATAGGACCATGCATAGCGATCGAGATTACTTTATCCTCTTTGGGAGACCTTTCTTAGCCACTTCCGAAACATTGATCGACGTTTATAAACATCATTTTATGATGAGAATCGACAATGCTGAGTGTGGTATCCAAATGATTACTTTAAAGATAATAAAGAGGAATATGATCGGCAATCAAGATCTCCAATTGTTGAATTTGATTGAGAATCCTTAGAAACTCCTGTGCCCATCTATGGAGAAGGTGTCGATTGGATACTTCCAATCAATATGGAGAAGGAGCGATGAAGGAAATTTGCTATCCCCAGATAGCAAGCAAGAGTTTGAGGCGATGGTACATAATTTTCACGTCAATGTTAACGAGTCACCTACGACTCCTAACTTTGCATCTGATCCATCCCTCGATTCATCTGGCCCGGATGATCACTTTGGATAATGGGCACTAGACCTTCATTGGTATAATCCATAGAATGATCACTAGCGATGCCTAGATCTAAGGCATTAAAGAGAGGACGCAACTTGGGAGGCAACCCGTGGCTTGTCTAACTTAAAGACAATAAAGAAAAATACTTACGAGAGATAACTAGTTTTCTATTTCGGCTTTATCACCAATAAAGTTGGTCGATCCTAACTTTATGGGTCGTACCTAGTCCCACTCATCATAGTATTACGCAAAGATGGCGCAATCATCCACTACTTCATGTAAAGGTGATTCTTAAGCCTCGTATTTTACAAATTTGCGCTTCAACAGAAGGAGTGGTTGCAGGCCTTTCACACGTTGAAGTGGTCTTGTCACAAAACATTAGCGCACCTATCTTAAAGACGTTATGACAATACTTGGACAAGGAGCTATTATCTTAACGTGGGACAGGATTTGCAACTCCCATTCCATATCCTACCATCATTTTCCCCATCTTCGACCATGATTACGTGCCTAAAAAGACGCTTTGGATATGACGCCTCTGGAGCAGGAAGTACCAACTCTATCTGAGGAGCGCAAATGGTCATGCCCTCAGCGAAGACAAACAGTCGTCAAAACCAGTAGTTTTTCCCGCCTCCGGGGCGTGTTGGGTGGGCTTAGGCCCATTTTTGCAAACTCGGGCCCATAGTGGGTACTAGGCCCATCGGAGCGAGGCCCATTAGAAAGAGGCCGAGTATAACCACGGACAAAGGGTGTACACTCCCGGTGTCAGGCATTATCTGATGAATTATGCGGCACGGTAGCCAGTAACGCCGCATGTTCATAGCCATATGTGAATGGCATGAGTTAGCGGGGAGCGTGGGAGCGAAGAACGGACCTTGTCAAAAACTCTGACTAAATCTAGCTTTAGGCTTTGTGAATATACTCCTTACGCGCATGTGTCAGGTGGCTACGCAAAGCTTCGGCATGGAGAAGGCACTCATGCTTGTCTGAGGACACATTAAATGCAACCACAGACCTCGTACGATAAAAGACATTCCTGACAAGCACTTTCAATGCCACATTAGGCGTTGTACAGTAAAGGACATTACTAATTCCCCTGACGAGGGCATTAAATGTCTATCGTACATATGAGAGGAGTATAAATACCCCTCTCTACCTCATTTATGGTAACTCAACTACCCTCTACTACTATTCAGTTTATATCCCTAAATCATTTTCTCTAACTTGAGCATAATAGAGTTGATTCGTAGTTATAGCTTCCTTGTATTACAAGTATCTATGTCCTAGTTGTACATGGTTTGTATGTTTGTATTCTGGATTATAAATACCCCTCTTCTGTTAATAATACAACACACAATTCCCATAATCCTTACATGGTATCAGAGCTGGTTCTCTAGCCCTAACTTTTTTTCCCGACTTCAGCGTCTACGATCAACGTTCTTCGTCGCTCATCATGTCTGGTTTTTCGGCTACCTCCGACGCCACCAATGGTGGCTCAGCTGCCTCCGACGCTTCCCTGGTCACGTTCAATCCTGCAGCCTCTCTCCCGTTGAAGCTCACGGCTCTCAATTATTCGTCCTGGCGTGCTCAGCTCATGTCCCTCATGGGTGGCCTCGATCTCACTAGTTATCTCAATGGCTCCATCGCTTCTCCTGCCGCAACAATCACGGTTAATGGAGTCTCTGCTTGCAATCCTGCTTACACACGTTGGTGTCGTCGGGATTAGCTCTTGTTGAATGGCATCTTTGCATCCTCCTCTGAAGGCGTTCTTCTGTTTATTAGTGCGTCGGCCACCTCGTCTGCTGCGTAGGCCACTCTTCAGCGTCTTTACGCTGGTTCTTCGCAATCCCGGGTGATGACACTGTGGGATTGTCTCCATGGCGAAAAGAAAGGTGATCGCGACGTCACCACTTACATCCAGTCTCTTCGCTTGTATGCCACCGAATTTTCCGCTGGGATTCGGGCACGTGATGTTACTCCACTACTCGAAGACTTGCTTGACCGTCTTGTTGCTCTTGAGGCTGATCTTCGTGCCTCTCGCCCTTCTTCTAATGCTCCAGCTACTGCGTTTGCTACTCAGCAGGGGCGTGGTCACAGACGTCGCGGCGGTCTGCCTGGCCATGGCGTTGGTAGCGGATCTTCTCTGCCGCCTTTTTCCTACTCCAACGCTTGGGAAGCTCCTCATGGTGATGAAGATGGTCGCCGCCCTCCTCGCACGATCTGTCAGTTCTGCGAGAAGCCGGGTCACTCCGCTCGCACGTGCTTCCAATTGTTTCCTCACAAACGACCGCAGGCCAACACTACTACTGAGCCACGCCCGTCTGCGCCGGCTGAGGACGCCTGGCTTATGGACTCTGCTGCGAGTCATCATGTCACCCCTGATCTTGGTAACCTAGCGCTTTATTCAGACTATAATGGTCCTGACGAGGTTTATCTCTGAGATGGTACAGGTTTGGCCATAACCCATACTGGTTCTTCTTCTCTTCCAACTTCTACTCGTTGTCTTGCACTCAATAATATCCTATGTGTTCCGGGTATTCGTAAGGGCTTGATTTCCGTTGCCAAACTATGTCGTACTAACCCTGTTTCGGTGGAATTCTTTCCCGATTTGTTTGTTGTGAAGGATCTAAGAATGGGGGCGGCGCTTCTGACCGGAAGGAACAACGGTGATACGTATGAGCTTGGCGGTGGTTCTGGGGCTGTCTGTCTTGCGATGGTCGCCACTCGCAACACCCCTGATTTGTGGCATCGTCGTCTTGGGCATCCATCGTCACGTTCCATCAGCTCTTTCTCATTGTAACTCGTGTTTGTCTCATAAGAGTCATAAACTTCCTTTCGGTGTTTCTAGTCTTTCTAGTACTCGGCCTTTGGATTTGATTTTTTCTGACGTATGGGGTCATGCGCCCATTCCTTCCATTGATGGTTTTACCTATTATTTGGTTCTGGTTGACCACTTCCCTCGTTATACCTGGTTTTATCCATTACGTCATAAATCTGATGTTCTGTCTGTCTTTACTGCGTTCAAACGTTTGGTCGAGAACTACTTTGCTACTACTATTCGCCGGTTTTAGACGGATGGTGGTGGTGAGTTTGTTAAACTTCGTCATAAACTTGCTTCTCATGGTGTCACTCATCATCTCACCCCACCCTATACACCAGAACATAATGGTCTTTCTGAACGTAAACATCGTCATATTGTTGAAACAGGCCTCACCTTGCTTCATCAGGCTCGCCTTCCTCTCTCGTATTGGTCTTATGCGTTTTCCACTGCTATGTACCTCATTAATCGTCTCCCGTCGTCTTCACTTCGTGGTCATGTTCCCTTCACTCTTCTATTTAATGAGTCTCCCAATTATCTTAAACTACATGTCTTTGGTTGTCTATGTTATCATTGGTTGCGTCCCTATGCACCGCACAAACTTCGTTCTTGTTCCCGTCCCTGTGTTTTTCTCGGCTACTCTCATCAACAGAGTGCCTACAAGTGTCTTGATCCTGTTACTCTTCGTGTCTTTTTGTCCCGTCATGTTGTCTTTGTTGAGTCTGAGTTTCCTGGTCTTCATTTTCAGGAGACTTTCAGTTCGGTTATTAAACCCGTTACCATTCGGGTAGTCTTTATTGTTGCTCTCTCTCATTCATGGCCGGTTTTTCAGTTTGATTTCCATAATGCTTTTCTCCAAGGGCCTTTTTAGGAAGAGGTTTATATGTCACAGCCTCCGGAGTTTCATGATCCTCGGTTCCCACTTCATGTTTATCGCCTTCGCCGGGCAATTTATGGCCTTCGGCAAGCGTCTCGAGCTTGGTATGAGGCTCTTAGCTCGTTTTTGGAGAGTTGTGGCTTTGAGAAGACACGATCTGATGCGTCACTATTTATCTATTGTCGGGGTTCGGTGACTGCTTATTTTCTCGTGTATGTTGATGATCTGCTGCTCACGAGCAATTCTCCTTCCTTTTTGGCCAAGTTTCAGCGCCGTCTAGCTACTCGGTTTGCCCTCAAGCATCTTGGCCCTATTAACTTCTTTCTTGGCATTGAAGTTATTACTACGTCGTCCGATTATCTTCTTTCTCAACATAATGCCAAGCCCTGTCCTACGCCACTTGCTTCTACCTCTCGGTTGTGTCTTAACGATGGCTCTCCTCCAGCCGACGCCACTCTCTATCGCCAGGTACTTGGCGCTTTGCAGTATTTGGTTACTACTCGGCTTGACATAGCGTTTTCTGTTAATCGCTTGTCCCAGTTCATGCATGCACCCACTACTCAACATTGGCAACATGTTAAGCGTCTTCTTCGTTATGTTGCTGGTACTCGCACTCTTGGTATCCGCATCACTCGTCATATGATCGTCCGCTGCCTCTGCGTGTGTTCTCTGACTCTGATTAGGCTGGTGATCCAGATGATCGTTTGTCCACTTCTGGTTTTTGGTCTATCTTGGTGATACACTCATTTCCTGGAAGTCCAAGAAATAGCGGACCGTTGCTCGTTCCAGTACTGAGGCGGAATATCGTGCTCTTGCTCTTGCGACTTCCGAGTCGCTGTGGGTTCGTAATCTTCTTTCCGAACTGCATCAGCTGCCTTCGTCTACTCCTGTTCTCTACTGCGATAATCTGGGTGCTGTCAACTTTAGCACCAATCCTGTGTTCCATTCTCGTATGAAGCATCTTGCCTTGGACTATTTCTTTGTTCGTCAACTGGTCCAGCCTCGTCAACTTCTTGCGCGGCACGTTCCCACTGCTACTCAGCTTGCCGATTTACTTACCAAACCTTTGCCTCTTGCTCGGTTTTGGTTGTTGAGTTCCAAGATTGGACTCGCTGACGCTGCCTCCATCTTGCGGGGCGTAATAGAGTTGGTTCGTAGTTATAGTTTCCTTGTATTACAAGTATATATGTCCTAGTTGTACATGGTTTGTACTTTTGTATTCTGAGTTATAAATACCCCTCTTCTGTTAATAATACAACACACAATTCCCAATCTCCCATAATCCTTAGAGAGCATTGGAGGGTGTCCAAAGCTTCCCTGGCGACACTTTTTGCAGGTCATCGTTCCCTTCAAACTATCGGTAAGTCTCAAAGCTTATCCCCATAAAACGCTCAGCACATCTCGAGCAAAAACAACTTGTTTCCCTATTTTAATGTTGCTTGTGACACGTATAGTTCAATGGGAATGGTTCCATTTCAATGTTTGCTTTCTCACGGTCTTCTCTACAGTAGTCCAATCTAAATGTTCTTTAATTAAGTAGTCTGGCAATGTTTATGTCTTATTCTATGTTTAAGACCTTGAGCTATTTGGCGAATTCGGATCCTTCTCTTCTTTCTTCCCCACTTATGAAATCGAGCAGCGTCTTTTGCATATTAAGATTTAAATTGCTATCATCACAACCTCAAAGTTGTCTTATTTCATACCAACACTAGGTGCACCACCAATGGATCTTTGACCCGTATCTTAACGAACTCATTGCAATTGTGTATACGATCTCTCTTGCAGCTTCTAGAAATTTGTCTCGTATCATCCTCGAAGTCGATGCAAAAGTTGTTATCCGTCAGCTCAACTTTGGTGTGACGCAAGATTCCATTGGAGGCCTCCTCATTCAAGATTGTCGCCTTTTTTAGTCTTCTTCTCATTGTATAGATTTAGTGCAGCTCCACGAACTACCAACTAGGCTGCTCATAGAGTTGCTTGCACATAAAGCCTGGTTGTTGTATTGGTTAAAGTTAGCTTCTTTTATTAGTCGGATGGGAAAGAATTGTGGGTAGTGGTTCTTTCTAACTATTTTCTTAACATTACTCGGAAAAAGTAACACATACTTACGAATTCCTTTATACAAATGTGTCGACAATGACAAGGATAAATATAGAAAGCAGAGCTTTAGGGACCATTCATCAGTATTTTGACTTTTGAGTATTTTTCATCGGTACACATTGATGATACTGACCTCAACAAAACATTAAAATCTCATATACATAGGCATCTCTCAAACAGCAAGGGGAAATCCTGAAATAGAATAGAAAACCGGAGGGAGAACACAACAGTCACTCTTGTCCAGTCATAGATATGATCTCCCCAGGCGCCCTCCCATCAACTGCTGACCTCGCGAGAGCACACTCGATCATACAACGAGGAAGGAAATACTCTTGATTTGGTGGAGAGCAAGAAGAATACAATTGAGATAAGCGGGGGGAAAGAATTATATGCAAACACAGGAAGATAGAGAATGTACAACACTGCTGATCACAGAAGATGTTTATTTCCTGTCAGTTCCATGGAGGGGAAGATGGAGGCCTACTATACACAAAATCCTGTGAAGAAGTCGTCCCGTAGTTTAAATCGAGGTTGTGGAGCTGCTCCATCAGCTGTGACCGCCTTTCCTTGAAGAAATCAAGGCGCGTTGTCAGTTCCACTAAAGCAGAAGATGCTGCTGATGGATGTCTGGTGTAATCTGTTGCCTACATGGAGCAATGTGAATACAAGGATAAGAGTCCCCAACATAGAGATTGATTTTAAGCCTTGGTTTGTTTGGTAACTAAGAGATTGCTACCTCTACAGGTCTCGAAGTTGATGTAGGAGCAGAATCAACGACGCCACAAAGCTCATCCATGGATAAGTTGGTAGAAGCGTCCTCGGTACTTTTAGAGTCGCTGAGGCTGGTTGTCGGTTCCATATATTGTTTTCTATTATTAGGCTGCCTGCTACTGCTGCCAGCAGCTCCTTTAATATTATTCCTCCAATCTGCTCCTAATAGAACCTCCTGCAACAAAAAGTTCATTTAGAAGGATACATTAAATGTAGGTAAGTTATGAACCGGAATATAATTTCCTCGTAAGGAGATCCATTAAAAAGCAACTAGAAGACACTTTAATAATATAAGCAGAAAGAAAATCATCCGAAAACGTGTCAGGAAAAGAGCTGAAACAAACACACCTTCGAATTTCTGAAAGGTACGACATAATCACCTCATTGAATTTTAATAATCAGCTAACAATTGATCAGCCCCCTCCCTTTCTCTCTCCAAGGATTAATGTACTATTTGTACAAGGTCGGCGTTGAGTACAATTTGGAGGGAAGCACATATGATGAATCAGTAGGATTCACCAGCGCACTATACTCAAATGCAATCTAACAAAATTTTGATTGATTTTCTCCTACATCTGCACCAGGAGACATAATAATAACTGCCAATAGCACACACTGTTTGCAGGAATGGGGAATCACAAACTTTTAGCTGACAAAAGACTAGTTGTTAATGATCTTGGGTGGAGAAGTGAAGAGTTCATAAGAAAAGAGAATGAAATAAGAATAAATCAAAAGAACTTCTCGAGAAATGAAGGGACCTAAAAAGATGATTGCTTAAATGATCCATGTGATGCATTCGCCACCTTAAAACACAAATGTACAATGAAGGATAAGCTAGAAGTACCTCAGTTCTCTGTTTTCTTTCATGATTTACAAAAGCAAGGGTTGTATCAAAATCTTGCTGAAGAAATCTCCTGCACAACCAGGTGGACTAATAATTAAAGCAACAACTTGAAAATCTCGTCAAACATAGGCAGATGAATTTATCCTTCACTTTCTTTGGGCACCACCATTCCTCAAGACGAAGTATCTTAGAAGTTTCCTCAACATTCTGATCAAGCAGCGATATTTTAAACAAAGCATTGCAGCATAATTATACTGAATTGCAAAAGTTACACTGCAGTCATGCTCTCAACAAACTGGAACCTTACACTTTGTATGATAAGCAGCTGAGATAATAATAAAAAAAGGCTGACCATAAGATTCATGTTCAAGACAGCCATTCACTCGTTAATTTCTAGAAGTCTTCCTCTGTTCTGAACTCCATGTTATGCACAGAGAAGATAGAATGACAGTAAGATTTTGGAAACTCACTGATGAGGATTATGGTTTTGGATATGCTGATAACGATCATCAGTTAAAGCACCATAATGATGCTGCCGCTGCTGATTGAGCTGGTGGTGGAGTTCAGCAACTTTCTGCCTCAACCTCGCTACATCTGCTTCAGCAAGAGCAATCTCCTCCAGCTCTGCCCTTGTCTACAAATCAGGAAACATACCACTTATTTCTAGAACACCCACATATTTAGGATGTAATTAAACTAGATTAAATCCCAGAAGCCCAGTACAAACTTTAGAGTCCATGCCCCGTGAACTTGACAACTGCCCGGAAGTCATACTCAAACCAACTTCCAATGCAGCTCGAAGATCTCTTTCAGCTTGCAGCTGCTCTTGCAATCTTGAGACCTACAGGGCGATAATCGTTAAATAGACAGTGAAGAAAGGTAAATACGAGACCAGAGTAGATAAGAGATAAATACTTGACAGAAGCCGAAGCAAATCGGATCTTTAAATTCTGGAGAAATTGCTTATATATACTAACAATAGAGACAGCAGACTTCAACAAAAATGGGTATCATCTTTATAAAAAAAATGAAGAAAATAAAATAAACTAAAATAAGGTAAATGCTAATCCAGGAAAAAAGATATCACAAGAAAAGAAGAGATCCTGATGGAACAATAAATCCCAGCACACGCATGTTCTGCCCATACATCCCTAACGTAAGCACAAAGCCTATGTCCTCAAATTCTATGTTTCACAAAATAAAGCAACCAACAGTGGAACCTCAAGATTCGGATAGAAATGAATACATCTTGTTCAAGTGCCAAGCGCCGCTCATGCAAAGCTTGTTTCCTTCTCTCCAAACTAGCTTGGAGAATTGCATTACCTCTAGCCTGTAGATATGAATAGGAAATCCAGTTAGGTAACAGCATCGCCGTCCCAAGCTTCAGAACATAGGTAATACAAATAAGAGTCTACCAACCTCCTTTGCTATCCTATGCCTCAAATCATTTTTAGTAATCTCAAGCCTCTGAATAGCAAGCCTGTATAGCACAATTCAACTCATGTAAGATTAGACAAAATTCAGGATCACCACCACAGCCACCATAGAATTTTCCAGCCAACTTGAATTTTTTCCATTCAGTGACGTGTAGATTTTTCCAGGATTTAGACTAGGATTTTTCAACAATAAAGAAAGCAATAGGCTTTCTAAAATGCCTATATGGGCAATGAATAAGATACAGAACTCTCATTTAGAGGGACAAGTTGGAAAAAAGAGAGTTTCCATCAATGAGATTAAATTGTGACACCTATGTATAGTCACTCTTTTTATATAGAAAAATCATTTACTAAAAGCATTTGTAAACTAGGATTTTTTCCAGGAATTAAACTAGGATTTTTCATCAATAAAGAAATCAATGGGTTTACTAAAATGACTACAATGGGCAAAATTAAAGAAACAGAATACTCATTTTGATGGCCAAGTTGGAAAAAGGAAAATTTGCATCAATGAGGTGGTTTTTTCCATTGTGAGGCCCATGTATAGTCACTCAGTCACTCTTTCTCAGAAAGTTGTTTGCTAAGTGCATTTGTTTGGGCTATTGTTTCAAGTCAAGTTTAGGAGATAAAAATTAGATGAAACAAATATAGCCAAAAACAAGCCACTTTAGGTGCATATAAACATAGAGATCTTACTCTTCTTCAGAAGAATCAACTGACTCCGTAGATGGTGTCTTTCTGCCCTGTAAATAAAAACAAAGGATTCCAGAGAACGAGCATGAATTCAAATAAAAGAGATCGGAGTGGGAAGGACACTAAGATTAATTCTCATACTTCATCCTAAGCAATACATGCCAATAGAATAGTTTTCAAATTGTAAGGTAATGGCTCAAATTACATGACAGGCGCATATGCTAACAGGGGATGTACATTTTTCATACTCCCTTTCCATGTATTTAGATGGCTACCGTGAACTAAAACCTGCATATTCAAACTTGTTTCGAAAGTTGCTATCACTATCTTTCCATGCCTCAGTGTTTATTACCCAAAAAGAAGTTTAAATTCTTTTATTTGGAATACTTCACATGGAAACATAAAAAAAGCAACAAAAAAAAACTTTAAATGCCTAAAGTTAATAATCTTCTTAGTGAAAAGTCAAGAAAGTTATTGATTTCCAAATCTGGACTAAAAATATTTCAACCCTTATATGCTCTTGTAGATATTAAAAAGAAATAATGTCAGACATACATTGCTTCTTCCCCAGAATGTTGATCGCTTTCCATTGGCATTGGAGGTTGTAGCTTTACCAGCTGGCTTCTCAGCTGATGACTCAATAGGTGATATAGGTACCTGAGGCTCAGCATCTATTGTAGATAGGATCTCTCCCATTGACCGGTAAGATTCACCAGGAGGTAAATCACTCAATGAATCTGTTCCATTGATTGAATTTTCATTTCCTTTCTTATGTTCGCTTAGCTTCAGAAGTTGTGCACCAGGATCTCTAATGTGTGGAGGTTCAGTAACAAAGTCTGAACTCTCGGCAGGGGTATGATTGCCAATTGGTGATCTGACACCTGATTCAGCACCAACAAAAGCCTGCATGTTATACAAAGTAACTCATCAGTATACAACCCATTACAAGAAAGATTAAAAAACTGTTCACCAAAAGAAATAACGAAGACCAAAAAGTGAATGAAAGTGCCATAATTGTATTAACAATTCATCATTATAGGATGCTTCATCATCATAATCTACAACAGTAGAGCACTAAATGCATTTTGCATACTCTAGTCTCAGAAGAAAATTTCTAACACACATGGCTGCCCCAAATGCTGTTACAACAAACCCCCATGCCTCCAACGCCAATGAATAAAACATTAGAGCTACCAAGACTCCTAGGCACCTCCAATTATAGTATTATTCACTTGTACCAGGATGACATGTAGTAAAATTGAACAAGCACCTACCAAAGACTCCAAGGGCACTCCTATTTTAGTATTACTCGTTTTTATTAGGATGGCTGCTAGGTGAAATTCAAATAAGTTGCAAAAAGGCACCCGGCAGCTTTGTCAGTATTTAATCCCCGAGTAAATGGGAGTAAAAGCTGTAGTGACTGAAACAGAATGAAAGTTAATTGAACCTCATCGGCATATTTTTCTTTCCTACTATCCAGCCCATGCCGAATTTGTCAGCATGCTCTTTCATTTTTCTCTATTTCTCACCCTTTAGTTAAGGCAACAACAAGTTCAGTTGAGTGCTGTTATATCTCAGGAAGATAATCTTACGAGCTGAGTAGCCCTGTAAGTGCTTGCAACGTGCTAATCAACAGAAACTTTTTTTTTTTTTTAAATATCCCATTTAACAGCAACACATGCAAGATTTCAATTTCATAAAGAAACTAGAATATCAAATGTTAAGTGTTTGACGATGGAGTGAACCTTATAATCATAAAGATCGCTGCCAGCTGAACCACTTGATTCACTCAGTTTCCCACTAAGCACACGCTCAGCATCATCATCTGTTTCTTGGTCTACTTCATTTTCTGCATCATGGTAGTTGTTATCTTTCATATCTGTATTTTCATCATCACTAGAATCTTCACTTCTACTTTTACCCATCCGAGAATCTGCCGAGATAGAGCATCTCTGTAGATTTTCATCCTGAAACAAAAGGAGCATTCTATCAACACCGAGTTGTCTAACATCATAAACAGTGCCAAAAATTGCAAAATTGTCAAACACATGCCATCACCATCGAGCGTTACATCTTATTATTTGATTTATCATATGCACAGCCATCTTCACCTTCTAAAGATTGTTTAAAAGGACACGGATGAAATAACAAAATTAACATAAAAGCTTATCTAAATGCTTAAGCAAAAGTGAAAACAGTTTTGTTGTTTATAAAAGACAGTGAATATAAATGCAGGAGAACAGACAACATACGAGATGAATTGCAAAAACTATAAAAAAAGAAGGAAAAGGAACAAATTGAAATAAACAGGGGCCACCAACAGAACGGTCCCCTGAAACTAAAACACAGAAGAAAGTGATGCCGTGGAGCCAGCAAAACAAGAATCATAACACCTGCATCTTTCTAATTCAATCAAGCCATAACTCTTCTGCCCCTTGTCCACAATGAAAATTGCAGATTCTAACATACATTGCTAATAACTCTATGGCCTCGCTGCTAATCACAGAGGTCATAAATACCACAAGTGTAACTAGAAATTACTAAAGAAACATGTCCAGGACTTCACATATCAGTTTAACTTATTCATGGAATATATCAAAGAATCTGTCAGAAGTGATTCAAGTGAATAAGGAATCCTTCAAGATGTTCCATTATGGTCATACCCATAAAGGATACCCGAAAAGAGCTAATATACTAGGAAATAAGTCACTTGATTCTGATCCATCTTGATAGATACAATAACCACGATTAGAGAGGAGTACAATATAGTGTGTATCTATCCAAATAGCATTATCTCTTCTACCAATCAATTCAGTCCTCTTATCATGTGCCTTCAAGTTGGCCAGATCTCTTCTGACCCCTTGTCCACAATGAAAATTGCAGATTCTAACATACCTTGCTAATAATTCTATGGCCCGGCTGCCAATCAGAGAGGTCGTAACTATCACAAGTGTAAACAGAAATGACTAAATAAACATGTCCATAACATCACATATCACTTTGACTTATTTCATGGAATATATCAAAGAACCTTTCAGAAGTTATTCAAGTGAATAAGGAATTTTTCAAGACGTTCCATTATGGTCATACCATAAAGGAGACCCGACAAAGAGAGACATATACTAGTAATAGGTCACTTGATTCTGATTCATCTTGATAGATATAATTACCATGGTTAGAAAGAAACATAGTATACTGTGTATCTATCCAGATACCATTAGCCTTCTACCAACCAATTATGTCCTCTATTCCTAAGCGTTCAAGTTGGCCAGATATCAATCAAAGCTGACCAGCTAAATGAAACTGGTGACAGAGGTAGCAATAACTGCCTAAGTGAAGTACCTCTGCCGGATTAGTCGGACATTGAGAAGGACAATCACATTTGAAATTAGACATTGAGATATCTTACATCAAAAATACTGTCATACTCTTCCAGAAGAGTTGTGATGATGGCCTGAGCGTTATTAGCTGCATTTGAAGCAGCAAGAAGCTGAGCAGAATTGTCACCATTAGCGTCAAAGTCATCCTCCAACTCACATTCGCCAGCTAATAAGGGGCGCAAAAGCAAGGGTGCCATGCATGCAGCAACAGCAGAAGGAGTCATCCGATTCTCATGAGAATGAGAAGAGACTGTATGCATCATCTTCAGAATCCTGTGAAGAACGCCAACATAAAGTAGTAAAATGAAATCAAAATTAGCCACCATAAAGATTGAGTTGGAAACTAAGTAGCTGTGAAGTGTGCATCTACTTTTCAATCCCACAGCTAATAATATCAGTTTCAGATAAGTCGACCATTACTGCAAGCCCCAGTGTAAAGATAATAGGAGGTAAACATTGGTTTCATTTATACTAATCTTTCACCAGGTTCCAACAATGTATAAAACTGCCGAAGCCATTGTCAAATGGCTCATTTCCACATAATTGCCCCTATCTCTCAAAAAGTTAAGCTTTGTGTGATGTCTGACAATCAGCAAACTGAGATACTCAACTTTCACATGAGATGACAAAAAATCCAAGATGAAGAAGCTTTAGCTTTGTTTCAGGACTACCACAACTCCAGGTTTGAGAGTATTTAGTTGCAATATATGGCACTACCACAGTCACAGAGAACATGCGTGATGGAACCAATTATTAATTTCTTGACAGAAATTTGACATAGTCAAAAAGTATTCTAATACCTATTTGTAATACTATTGGCTCGATATATATTCAGGACAAAAAATGTAGAACATTTATATACTAATGATCAAGAGATAAATTCAAAAGTATTTGTCGAGACACAAAACAAATGAAATTAATTTGAGATTTTCCACATCTCAGCAGATAACAAGGAATTTATCATAGCCAATGAACTATGACAACCTAAAACTGGAGAAAGAGAACTTTCAGAGAGTTTTACCTTTGTAACAACCTCCGGTTTGGTTCAGGAAATGTTTCTGATATGACAGAATGCATAGCAGATATCCGAGCTTCTTTCCCATCGATTTCTTATTCAATAGGGAGATAAAAATATCAATAAATTGTGATGCACATTGGATACTAGTACAATGATTACATACCAAAATAAATGTATTAGATAAAAGGATGGGAAGTTAAATCACAGATGACAAAAAACAAAGGTTGGTTCTAACATAAAGTACCGACAAATGAGCACGCACAGACTTAAATGACCCCTGTCGACACAACATAGCATTTGGAGTAAAAGTTTGACTTCTTCGATAACACCAAAAACGTCCAACTGAGTTTGGATCTGATACCCAAACACATATTAGCTAGATATGATAAACAATCAACTCACTATAGGCATCCAGCAATGCAGAGCAGCAAGATGCAGGAACTGGGGAGGAAGGAAGCTCCCTCAAGACATGCTGCAGACAGAAAGAAAACCGAGGTGAGTACAGAACTCAATCCGTTTATCCAACAAGATTCAATTTACCAACTAGTACCTTTACACAATCACCAACAACATGAGCATCCTCATCTGCCTCAAATTCATTTTTACCTAAAAATGGATTGTGATACATTAAGAGTCCATGTCTAAAAAACAGTTCAATCGGAAACGCAGAATACCTACAGTTCCAGGAGAAACTCTAGTGAAGTCGATCTTCAGAAACCAAAGGTTCATGGAGAGACGTTTGAAATTTATTGAAGTCACAAGTACCTTGTTCATAATCTTGAACTCTATGATCAACCTCCTCAACATCAGCTGACTGTCTCAGAATCCCCTCCACTTTAATTCCTATGATATAAGATCAAAGGTAACACAACAATTGTTATACCTAAGAGACTGAAGAGCAGTAAGAACAATGAAGGACCAAGAAACTTACAAAGACAACGAAATAGATGCAAAAATCACAAATATCAATAAACAAGGAAACGAGATTCTAATGCCAAGTAACTATAATTCAGTTTTACTACCACCAACCATTGCATCACAAAGGTCGGGGTTGCAGATTGTGAATCAAATATTTTCACATATTATCTAGTAACTATAATTCAGTTTTCCTACCCCCCAAACACCCAACTATTATTCATATATACTGTTAAGGGCCCTATACTCTACAAAAAATAATAACCACTCCCCTGCAAATTCTGAATCCACTTTCTTTTTGTATATAGACTTCACTCCAATTTTTCCAGAAACAGGTTATTATTTGTCCTACTTAGGAAGTTATTTAGAAGAAGTTAGCAGTATTTTCCATCAGAAAAGTAGCTAGCTGTACAGTTGAAGAAAGACAGTTATGAGGAGGCAGAGCACATGCAACTAAGACTCACCATACTTCTCAAGAAATTGAAGAGCTTTCTCAAGAAAAGATGGACTACCATCAATATCTTCAAGAGCAAGCAAAATAGGTCTTCCGACAACTAAAGATTTCACAGGGCGCTTATCTCTCCCTGAAAACCAAGGGCAGAAAAGTTGGCTAGTGCATATGAAACACCAGGACAAGAATATTCATAAATAATTGGATATAGATCATATATAACAGGAAAAGTGATTGATTTGGAGACTTGTTATGGAGTACGAACATTGATGGAAAGAGCCATCAACAGGATGAGTATTGTCACTTCGAAAAATCCCATTATGCCCCATAACAAGAGCGGCACTTGGTGCTTGTGCAAGGGCAAGTTCAAGAGCAGTCTTCCAGTCATACAGATCCTCAGAAGTTTCGGCCTGCAAATGCCGCAAATAACCATTTTAATTTAACTGTTGAGGGAGATATTGCTCTTGTTCCCATACAAAGTTCACGGAAAGGCCAGCAGATAATAAGCAACACTATAACTTGTTTTAGAGGATAAATCTAGGCTAGGGTGGATTTGGAAGAAGGGACATGGAAGCCAGCACTTACCTTAAGAGTAAAAGCTCGTCCATCCCGGCCATCGGGAAACAAAACAGTCAAAAACTTTTTATCTTCTCTTACAACCACACTGTAAAAAAATGAAATCATATACAAGCCAAACAATGAAGTCCCAGAACACAGAAGGTTATCAGGCATACCTCCCAGAATTATTTAAATCTATTCCTCCTAAAGTTAAGTTCACTTCACCGCCTTTTTGTGGTAAGGCACTCTGCAGGAAAGAAGGAAAAAAATATGAGTAACAGCTGCAACGATTTGCTCATGCATAAATTACTTCAAATGTCCGTTAGCAGCAGACTGGGCACATAGACCAAACTACCAGCACCTCACTAAGAAAATTAAAATATAATATTTGAGAATAATAATACACCTAGAGCATAATCATAAAACAAGGAACTCACTAATGCGAATCTTTCACTACCAGGTGCAATCAACATAAAGAACTGCGATAAGATAATCAAATGTCCATAATTGACCAAAACCAATAGTAGTGTTTTGATCCTCGATAGGTATGAAGACCAAGGGGCAAAGTACCATCCAAAGGATGAAGAAACTAGCAGGGAACCTTGAAGTGGCGAAGATTAAGCTAAACACTTACCAAAGTAAAGAATAGAACTACAAGTAGACAAAGTAAAGACATTTAACAAGGATAAACTAACCGGGTCATTCTTAAAGAAAACCAAGGATGTGCGTGTGAGGATAAACCACCGCTTCTTCCATGATTTCCAACCTAGTCCTGCAGGAATTCAATACTAGCTGTCAGCACCGGAGAAGACTTTCCTTTTCTCAAGTCAGAAGCGAATATATATACTATACATACCCTTCTGTTTGGGAAATAAGGAGGGTGAATATTTTGAAGGGACGCAAGTGGTGATGTCGAACATTGATAGAGAATAAAGATGGTGAAAAATAGAATAAAATAATTAAGTAGATCTAAAGTGAATCCCCCATTCAAGGGGGGTTTACACCCTATAGCAGATGCCTTGTTCACTATTACAGCAGGTAAGAGAAGAGAGACAGAAGTTGAGTTGTAAACTACAGCTCAGCTTCCTACCTTATTAGAGTTTCTTTTTCTTCCTTATTATATGTTTCACTTCTTAAGGAGGGCCTGCTATTATAATTTCTGGAGATGATATTTGCTCCAAAGTTCAAACGGGGAAGTATGAGTACCATTACCTCCCTTTCTTAGAAAATGATTATTTCCCAGAGCGCATCAACAGTGTACCCTGGTTTTAGGGTGCATACATAAATTTGCAAATTTTGACAAATGGAATTGTAATTCAACTTTACATTCGTCTTTTACAGAATAATAATGATATCCTTACAAAAGCTTATATAGATGTTTATATATCGGTTGGTTTAAGGTACACAAATGACACTAGTTAAATTTACAAACATCGTGACATTACGTACGTTGCCAATATCCAGGGTGTACAGTAACCCTGTTATTATTTCCTATAGATAAAAGGCCCCGAACAAATTAATGAAATAAGCAGAATTTTGGATTTCAAGTCCGAGAATAATTATCTCTTTTCTAGGGTTTCAGGGCCTCAAAATAAGTCAACGAGTGGGAGTATCAAAGGAAATCTGGATAAAATTGCAACAAAATTCTGAACATAAGACTCATAACACGCCCCCTATTACTATTGAACTAGCCAAATAAGAGAAGGTGATGGAGGTCCCCCTCCGCCCTCTTTAAATACTATATATTGTAAATTAAGGAATAATCTCAGTTCCTCAAGCTCCAGAAGCCCCCTTCTCCCCTTCCCACACCAAACAGAATGCTATCCCACCCGAAAAATCAGTGGAAACTGAATCAAACAAGTTCCTAACACAAGAACCAGGATCCACAAGAATAAGGTTTAAGCAAGTACAACAGATATAAGGGAGTCTGTGGGAGTTTACATGAACTCAACTGGACTAGAGAGAACATTTTGCTTTCAAACAAACGAGTGAATCGTCAAATTGATAAGGTTCAGGTTGATGATTCTACAACTGTACATATAATTTTGGGCAAATTTCTACTCAGTCATTACTGATTCCCATCCAGCTAATTGTTCCGTCTTGTGCTTTAGAGCAGTTGCACAATGTTCAGATACAAAAAATAGAAAAGTAATCTTCAACACAACTGCTGAACTAAAACTACTAGGGAAGTTTTACAGCACTGACTAGGGAAGAGATAAATCTAGAATCAACTGTTCACAAGGAAGAGCAGTAACCAACCTTTCGAGGAAATGAACAGTGGTCCGCTTTTAAAAACCTGTTAAAGAATTGTGTCGAATTAGAACACATAAATGTTGAACACAGGTGAACAAACATAAATGGAGAAGGCAGTTTGAGTTTAACCCCCAAAAAATGACACCAACACTGCATTTGATCAGAACAATTGGCAAATAAAACTCAATTAACTGTTTCTTCTGTAAATTTGGAAAGTTGAATATTATTTAAGCCAACCGTGAACATTTGGAGTTGGAACTTTCAGTAAGGATTCCAGGTGGAAAAATAGTGTTCTCCTGTAGCACTACAGGAAACGTGAAGAGGGGAATTGCCATTTATTTATCGCAAGGTCACGTTATGCTTTATGCACCTACATCTACTATATATGTCTCGACAATCTCAAGGATATTAGCAGCCACCCAGGTCCCCAATCACTTCAAATATGAACTAAACCAGACAGACACATGCGATCAGAAGGAACCTGTTACTATGTTGATTTTGTTTTTCAGACCGATTCATTCAGTAAACCATTAGAGCTTAACCACTCTGACACAAGAAGCAAGAGAATGCTGTCTCATTGATGCAATGAATGAAACAGGCTTCACTAGGTACAACTTAGGGAGTAAAGATTAAACACAATATTTTAATTCAAACCCAGAATCATCCAACAGAACCACTCTAAAAATAGAGCAATCCAGCAATTGAGCCAACAGGCTGACGTGGGGTGCCCAAAGCCACAAAATGAATGTCAGTTGTTCAACAATGTCCATTGGCATCTCTAATTTCTTAACATCATCCAATTGAGTAAGGAAACAAGTTAAAGGAAAATGCAGTCCACGTAGTGAGTTCCAAACTTAGCCAAGAACAGTAATAAATAAATAAAAAAGGAATTGTTTTACTTCCAGTACTTAACCCCTAGAAATGAACACAGACACTAGGCATTGAACCTGGTATGCATCATCATGATCAAGATCCAAATAAATTCAAGCCAAATTCGAGTCTGTCTGATCAAGAGCAGGGGGGGAAGAAAATGCAGTACCGTGTTAGAAGTAGCAGGTCTAGAACGGTCAAGAAAGGCAGCTGAAGAAGCCGACATTGACACAGTTTCCGGGGGATCAACGACGCCGGCACGGGACATTAGTGTGTTCAACTCCTCCGAACCGAGCAGCCCATTGCTGGCCGACTCGGCCGGGCAGATCGGGAAGGGGATCTACAGTTCACACGAACCAGGCGATCGGAATCAAATATGGGCAATCGCCACAAGCAAGTGATGATAAGGATTTCTTTCCTTGTTTACTCCTTTGCCTTCCCTTTTCCCGCGGTTAGGGTTTCCGAAAGCGACCAAGGAATGACAATAACTCCCAAGCTCTAGGTTTCTTTCTACTCTAAACGAGCCCAGACAAATTTGCTGCGGCACTTTCTCGTGGTAGTTCTCTGGTGAGGTTGGGGCCTCCGTGAGAGAGAGAGAGAGAGAGAGAGAGAGAGAGAGAGAGAGAGAGAGAGCAAATTGCGATGGATGGATTAGGTGGGTGGATGGAGTAGTGGTTGTCTGTCTCTCAGTAGTATATTACTCTCTCCCGCTGTTCGTCAGTTTGCGGGAGAAGGGAAGTGAGAAAGTGGGGGCAATGAAGGGAGAGAGGGAGAGGGGACTTTGCTTTCCACCTACTTCTCTCTCACCTTGATAGCAGTCGCTCGCAGGCAGACAGGCAGTAATTAAAAACTGAAAAATTGTGAAAGAAGAGGAGGAGGAAGAAGAAGAAGAAGAAGAACTGCGAGAGAGGAGGAGAGGGGATTGTCAATTTGTCATGGATTGCAAACTAATGTAATAAGGTCTAATTGTCTGCGGTCACTCCCAGTCAAGTCCGAGTCTTGTTGGCATCAACGACGGCCACGTGTATGGGGCAGGGCATCTTTTTGTGTATTTGGCTGGTTGTCAGCGATACTTTTTGGCGGGATTTTATTTTCATCTACCTCGCATTAACCTCAAAACCAGATGGCATTGGACCTCTTGCATTCCAATTGCAACTTGAAATGTGGGTGAAACCCGTGCAATTATATTCGCAATTTAAAGTGTAGAATCGTACGGTCTCCCCGTTTCTAGGATAGGAAAACGTTTCAAATCACTAATAAAATAGTTTTACACTCAAAATCAGTAAAAAGCGTAAGTAGAATCGTTAAAATCGGTGAAAACGGATAAAAATGTGTTCTCAACCCTTTTTAACGATTCCAAGCAAATGAGAAACTGTTTCAATCAAAACGACGTTGTTTTAGTCTTTCGGACAAAAAAAAGTAAGGGGTGGCTATCGGGTTGTGGCTTCCAATCGATTCCCCTGCAATCCCTAAATCTCTCCGTCTCCACTCTCCAAAACCCACCCTTCTCGGCGAACAACCCACCGTCGTCGCTGCACGGCAGGCCTTCCAGCGAAGTATCAGTCGTCGTCGCCTTCCACCGAAGCTCCAGCACCTGTCGCACTCGCCAGCTCTATCACTAGTCGCACTCGTTTCGTCTCTCGTTGCCACTCGCCGACGCCACACCAGGTAATCACTTGTTGTCTCTTCCTTGTCCTATGCTCCTAGCAACTGTTATTTCTGGGTGCTGGGTATATTATATTTCGTGGATTTAATTTCAATTCTGGAAAGTGGAAACAAACCGTTCAATTTTCTACTTTGTTTGCTGGAAACAAACAGTCCAATTTGAGGATGTTTCCTACTTAGGGTTTCAGTTTCCATTGCAACTTCATTGGGGTTTAAGGGAGTTTTGTGCTTGTTCGGATT
This sequence comes from Linum trigynum, assembly GCA_964030455.1. NCBI lineage: Eukaryota > Viridiplantae > Streptophyta > Magnoliopsida > Malpighiales > Linaceae > Linum > Linum trigynum. Next base: position 9,638,283 of record OZ034821.1, read on the forward strand.
CACCAAAATATGTTTGTTCGTATGTAATGATTTTGTGATTTTGTGATATACAGCCTGTTGAGATGGTTTGAGCAAGTTGAGATTTCGTGATTTACAATCCTTATTCTTTATTTTATGCAGGATTTGCAATTTCAAGTATGTCGAGTGGAGGTACTAGTGCAAGCAATACTGTATCCAATTCTAGAGCGAAGAGAAAAAATGTACAAGGCAATCGTCTAGACCCCGGTTGGCAGCATGGTAAAGATGTACTCGATACCGGGCAGAAAGTGAGATGCAAGTATTGTGACAAGGAAGTATTTGGTATATCTCACTTCAAACATCATCTTGCAGGAACAAGAAAGGACTATGTCGCTTGTGTTAGTGTTCCCGCTGAAGTTAGAGCAAAAAAACTAAAGCTACTTAGTGCAACTGAAGAAGGGAATACGACTAAGGCAAGGAAGTTACATTATCTCAGTTTTACTCGTGATGGAGAGGGTAATGAAGCTAGTGGCACTGGAACTGCTGGCAAACGGAAAACAATTACTACAGTTTTGAAGAAAGAACTCCCGAAAAAGGCTTGCAAGACCATATCAAACTAGTGGTATGAATATTTTATTCAATTCAACTAGATGCGATACCTATCACCAAATGTGGGAAGATGTAGCTCGTCATGGTTTTAAGGGTCCTTCATATGATGAGGTTAGGGAGACTCTGCTAAAAGAGGAAATGCAGGAAGTGGAGAATAAATTGGGGATCTTCAAAGCTTGATGGAAGGTCGTGGGTTGCATGATAATGTATGATGGATGAACGGATAAGAAACAGCGAGTTCTTTGTAACTTTTTTGGTTAATAGTCCTCGTGAAACTGTATTTCTTGAAGCTGTTGACACTACTAATTTTTTGAAGACCACTGAAAAGGTGTTTGAGATGTTAGATGGAGTTGTTGAGAAGGTTGGGGAAGAGAATGTTGTCCAAGTTGTGACACATAATGCTTCAGCTTATAAGACAAGTGGACAAATGTTGATGGAAAAAGGAAACATTTATTTTGGACACATTGTGTTGCTCATTGCTTGGATTTGATGCTAGAGGATCTTGCGAAGCATATTAAGGTGAACGCGAACACAATTTCCAATGGTAATAAGATCACCAATTTTATTTATTCAAGAACAATGTTGATTGTCATGAGGGAGTTCACTAAAGGGAAAGATTTGATTAGACCTGCTGTTACAAGATTTGCTACATCATATTTGACATTGGAAGCTCTTAATGACAATAAAGGTTCTTTGATGACAATGTTTTCTTCTGGGAAGTGGAGGAAGAGTAACTATTCTAAACTTCGTGAAGGAAAATGTCACACCCTCTCCCTCTCAAGTTACTTGACACGTATGTTTGTAACTTGACGATGTAAATATTGATTAGGGGTGGAATTAACTCAAAATTTTAATGAAGAAATTTATGACTAGATGGTAGAGAATTCTAAAATTAAGTGATTGTACTACTATATGAAAAATTAAAAATTAAATGAATGATGATCATCGATTAAACTATGTTGCTCATGTTTATATCCCCATATGCATTCATAGATTGGAAATGAAGTTAACTAAATTGTGATATCATTTTGAGAAGAGTGGGCTTCTTAGTAGCCTCCACTTAACCGAAAAAGAGGACTAACATTTCCCTTTGTATGTGTGTCCTATTCTCCCATTTATTGCTAAGATGGATTTAAATAAGGTAAGGAAGCAATTTCCCCTGCCTCCACCATACTCCTTCTGAAAGTCCAATTGCCAAACTTCCTCTAAACCCCCACGTGGGTAGCTTGCATGTAGTGGTGAATTAATTAGTTGGGGGAAAGGGAACAAGTGTATGGAATAGGATAGGGAAGAAGGCTAACAATTACCACCATTTCTTTTAGTTTTCGCGCAGGGGGGGGGGATAATGTTCATAGGGAGGTAATCATTTTGAGAACAAAAACCGGCACCCTCAGTTCTTGGTTTGGTTTGGTGGCTATCTTAGTTAGAGAGAGGATCGAGAATGAAGTTGGATATTCCTTCCTAAAAACAAAATCCTTAACAAGTGTTAAACTTCCATACTTGAAATCTGAGACTTGCATGGTAGGATTAGCAAGGGGACACCAATTCACAAGGAAGAGAGCATGGAGAGTCGCCAAGGGAAAATAAGAATTCGATGTGAGTAAATCTCATCCCAATGCTCATATTAATACAAATATGGTATCCGAGTCATGAAGTGACTCGAGTACAGGGTAAGTTAGTACTAATTAATCCGTGTGATATCATATTGTTGTGATATGAGAATGGATGATGACATGGATGAGCGCGTAATTATTTGAAGGATCATGTTAGTATGTGACATGGTATTGTATAATGATGTTCGGTATGATATATGAGCTATGATTATGTGATATAAAACTGGATATCGGAAGTGTACGATAGGAAAGATACTTTGCCTAGTACGAAATTGTATGATTGGAATCTGGAAATGAACTGCAAGGCTTATGAATGAGAAAGTGCAAGAGATGGTTAAAATTATATTATCTATATATAAAAGCGAAATGGATTGGCCTGAAAATGGCATACATGAAAATGTTATTGCATGGTCACCTAAATCGAACATAATGATTGGCTTGTTGTACACTCAACACAAGATATGGGAAAAGGGAGAACATGGTATGATGACATCGGACGGTGATTCATTCCGTAGTATGTGAAATGACGAGACTGGGCTGGGTACGTCCCGCAGTGGTATAATGGCACCGGGTTGAGATACATTCCGCGATGATATGTTTTATTGGAACCAATGGTAATCCTTATTCCTATATCTTGGAAGAGTGTATGATTTGGCAAGCTAATGAAATAAAAGCCACTGAATCAACCTAACTATGCATGTGATTAAATCCTTGTATAAAGATTACCTATGACGAGGTTATGTGATGACTTCCTCTTATGTGATATATGAACTAGGCATGTGGATGATATAGTTATGTGATAGTTTTCCATGATATTCGTTATATTGATATGATATGGGAGTGCATGATGAAATGAATTGATGTTTGTGTTATTGAATGAAATCTCTTGTATCATTGTGTTTAGGTGATGTGGTATATGACATGTGTTATGAGACCATGGCTGAATGTGACTATGTATCATCGGTTGTTAGCATATGGTAAGTGATATGAATGGGTTATGGATGATAGGAGAAGTACTTCGGGGCACAGCATCACTCATTACTAGTTTGGTATTGATGGTTGTATTAGGTTATTATTTACTCATTGAGTGACGTCTCACCCCGTCAATATTTTCCCCAGATCAATAGCTAAAATGGGTGAAGGCCATGGGACGAAGCAAGTTTGAGTTCGTTATCGACGAGGTGGGCGGAAGGCTGAACTCTCCATAATGTTTTTATGGGACATATGAAGATGGGGTTTTCCCAAAATTTTATTATGGATCAAGAGTTTAACGATTTTGGTAAATAGCTGATGATGTGCACATATTTTAAATGGTTTAAATGGTTTAAAAGGAGAAAAGTAGTTGGGTGTTACATTTGTGGTATCATAGTTGGGATATGATCCTACGGGATATCACCGGCTTTGATAAAGTAGTATTGCATAGTCTTTAAGAGATTTCCATAGTTTTAAATCCAATTTTGCATTATGAGTCAAATATGGACCCGAATCCAAATCGGTTTTTTATTCAGTCTATGTGGAGTTCAATCAAGGAGAAGCAAAAGAAATCTCCCCGTCACCTCTACGGGAAGGATCACAAAGATCTCCGACAACATCAAGCTACATCCCAGGCATAAGTATATAGGGTGATAGTATTAAGTATATGAAGAGTGAATATAGGATTATACTCGTATGCTTATATGCTTATATGGTATAAGGATCAAGAAAAGAAGAATAACAAAATGTTTATATGGATATATGAAATTATAATGGGAGGGTGATGTTAAGACGACGTGCTGATGTAGTTGGATGCTTGATTGACTATATAGTGGTCTATGAAGCAATACAGTGAAATGACTTCATGATAGTGTAATATCTATATCGGTTTTAAATTAAATTTCGAGGACGGAATTTGTTTAGGAGAGAGGAATTGTCATACCCTCTCCCTCTCAAGTTACTTGAGACGTATGTTTGTAACTTGACGATGTAAATATTGATTAGGAGTGGAATTAACTCGGAATGTCAACGAAGAAATTTATGACTAGATGATAGAGAATTCTAAAATTAAGTGATCATACTACTATATGAAAAATTAAAAATTAAATAAATGATGCTCATCGATTAAACTATGATGTCTCATGTTTATATCCCCATATGCATTCATAGATTGGAAATGAAGTTGACTAAATTGTGATATCCTTTGAGAAGAGTGGGCTTCTTAGTAGCCCCCACTTAACTAAAAAGGGTTAACAATTCCCTTTGTGTGCGTGTCTTATTCTCCCATTTATTGCTGAGATGGATTGAAATAAGGAAGGTATCAATTTCCCCTGCCTCCACCTCACTCCTTCTAACAGTCCTATTGCCAAACTTCCTCTAAACCCTCCACGTGGGTAGCTTGCATGTAGTGGTGAATTAATTAGTTGGGGGAAAGGGAACAAGTGTATGGATTAGAATAAGGAAGAAGGCTAGCTATCACCACCATTCCTTTTAGTTTCTGAGGAGGGGGGGGGGGGGGTTGATAATGTTTACAGAAGGTAACCATTTTGAGAACAAAAACCGCCACCCTTAGTTCTTGCTTTGGTTTGGTGGCTATCTTAGTTAGAAAGAGGATCCAGAATGAAGTTGGATATTTCTTCCTAGAAACAAAACCCAAAGAAGTTAGCAGCTCTGTTTCGCCTCCTAAGATCATGATCTGCCATAACAAGTGTTAAACTTCCATACTTGAAATATGAGACTTGGATGGTAGGATTAGCAAGAGGACACCAATTCACAAGGAAGGGAGCATGGAGAGTCGCCAAGGGAAAATAAAAATTCGAGGTGAGTAAATCTTATCCTAATGCTTATATTAATACGAATATGGTATTTGAGTCATGAAGTGACTCGAGTACAAGGTAAGTTAGTACTAATTAATCCGTGTGATATCATATTGTTGTGGTATGAGAATGGATGATGACATGGATGAGTGCGTAATTATTTGAAGGATCTTGTTAGTATGTGACATGGTGTTGTATAGTGTATTGTATAATGGTTTTCAGTATGATATATGAGCTATGACTATGTGATATAAAATTGGATATCATAAGTGTATGATAGACAAGATACTTTGCCTAGTACGAAAGTGTATGGTTGGAATATGGAAATGGCCTACAAGGCTTATGAATGAGAAAGTGCAGGAGACGGTTAAAAGTATATTATCTATATATAAAATGGAAATGGATTGGCCTTAATGGTATACATGAAAATGTTATTGGCGGTTGGAATGACCAAACTGGTCCAACTACCATAGGCTGAACTGATGTAATGGTTGAGAAACTTCATACGAACCATTGTAATGGTTGGGTTGTAACCACCCATACGAAGAGTTGTCTCCCTTCATACGCACCCCTTCATTCTCTATAAATAACACATATCCCCTCTTATTTTTATATGTTTTCCCCTAACAAAAACTAAATCAAAATTTATTTTTTCTGCATTGTTTTCAAAAGAGAAAATCGAGTCAAGTGTGGTTCTCGCCGCTTTGTTGCCTTCGATGGTTTCTGAGGTTTGAGGTATCGCTACGCCTGGAAGGTACGTCATTTCTATCCTGTGATAAATCATTTTGTAACCTCAATCCCTAATTCTATTCGTACAAACCTTAATCCCCAAATATCAAACCCGATAGAACCTTGTTTCTATCATTTGGTATCAGAGCCTGGTTTCGTGAGCGTGTTCGTCACAACTCTCAATCAGGGATGGATACGTATATGGAGAATTTGTGCCTAGGGTTACTAAATTGGTAACCTCAACATTCATTCAAGTGTTCGTCCTCTTGTCGGGGTTTAGGAGAGCACATGTAGTGTATTCCTCGGGCATCATAACAATCTGTGGAAAACTCCCATTGGAGAACGAGAATTGGTGGATGCTTTTTGAGACGAAGATCAAGATCATGTCGGATTTTGATACCCATGAATTTGACGTTTGGTTGAGGTACGACCTGCTCACCATTGAAATTCGCAAGAGCAAATCTTCATCGGCAGCAGCAGCGAGAAGCACGCAGCTCGCTGAACCCGCTGCCATTCTGCTGTCATTGACCATCGCATCGGGGGAAGAAGATTTGTGAAGAGAAGGCAGCGAGCGAGCCGCCGCCGCAGGAGGATACAACATGAGATCTCGATGAGGCGGAGGTGGAGCGACCAAGTGAATCTGCGTCGCCGGAGGACGACATGCAGGAGCCGACGACCGAGGAGGAGGAAGCTGCGGCGGTTGATGCAGCGAAGAACGAGGCAAAAGACAACACAAACGGGCATCACCCTTGCTAACCGCCTCGATAGTCGCAGGAGGTCGAGAAAGTCTTACATTGCTGGAGGAGCTATGCACCGCGACCTTTGAAGGAAACAACACGGAGGAAGACGAAGAAAAGAAACCGGTGATGGGGTACCACGGGTGGAGCTTGTCGTCCATCCTTCTGGTCGAGGGCTCGCTGTCGGAGAATGTAACGAAGAAGGAGAAGAAGAAGGATGGTGCATCGGGTCGCTGGGATTCCTCTTCTGTGGCGCGAGTCGTCCAGGTGGCATTGGTGCCGGACGATCGTTCGACGGTGGCCCCCGTGGCGCTGTTGGAGGTGGATTTGCCGGCGAAGAAAAAGGAGGAGGGCGACGCGGCTTCTGTTTCGCAAACCATGGGTCGCCAACCCTAGGGCGAGCTACCCTGCAATCACTTCTGGTGGGCTGTGAGGATGTGAGTGCCGCAGAGTTTGATGGGATGTTGCATGGGCCGCCGTTTGGGCTAGCAGCAGCAACAGAGGAGGTAAAGCAGGCCGAGCAAGCACTTGAATATGGGTCGAAGACAGACCTGCGGAGCGGACCAAGTCTGAGAGCAAAGTGGGCCGAGCTTGTTCGTGGGCTGAGCCTTCAGAAATGGATTGGGAAAAAAGAAGTGGGCTAGAAGGAATAGAAAGTGGGCTTTCAAGGGAGCATGGGCCAAATGCAATTGGAGAAATTTATGGGCTAGCTCCAAGAAATATTTTTAAAAGCCTTGATAAGTTGGTACTTAATGATGGGTTCTTACACCAGCAAGTACATTTTGATTCATAGAGCGGGATGCCAACAAAAGAAGGGCTATCGGTGTTTGACCTTGCCACATAAGCGAATAGTCGGCGCATGGAAAGGAGTTTCAAAGAGTGGGGCCAACAAGAGGAGATTGGTACAAGAGGCCCAAGTGCAGAGTTGGCACATGATTGGAGGAAAATAAAGAGCAAGACATGGAGGAGCCAAGGCGCAGGTTGCACTGCCAATGTGGAGAAGTGGGACGAGTCGGTCAACCTTGAGGGCAAGGTTGGTCTCAAGGGGGAGGGGATGATAAAAATCCAATTTTCGGGATTTATCATAATTACAATTATTAGGATTTATTTAGATATGGTTAGTAGTATTTGAGTCATATTAGGATAGTCTATTAGGTTTTTACAGTCTTTAGCTATAAATATGTATTTTGGGTCTTTGGTTCGATTAAGCCAAAATTAGTAAAAGAATTATATTTCCAAACCCTAAGTTCTCCCTATCTCCTAATTTCTATTATTTCCTAGTCCAAGGCTTCGCCCGATCTTTATTCTGTTCTTCTTCTCCTAATTCCAACCTCAATCCCTAATTTTGTTAGTATAAACCCTAATCCCCAAATATCAAACCTCATAGAACCTTGTTTCTATCATATATGCATTTATGATTGATGGGGAGTAGTACCTTGGAAATCATCCACGTTGAACTGTATATAGAACAACTCTAAGACCGGTGAAGTTTACTAGCGTGGCCTGTAAAGACTGGCGTTAATAAAAACACTTGTGCACAAAGTTGTTTTTGCAAGAGGTAGAAGTGTTATGTGAAAATCTCGTCATAGGTAATGGAAACATAACACTATTTATTGGTTAATTTCTAGTGAAGTTATTGGAGTTGATCATTTAGATCAAATGATAAAAAATATGGAGCCACCTAGAAATTAATTAAAGTATAGAAAGGAATGGACACGTGACCTAGGACAAATCATCATGGCGGTAACTCTACCTAAGTAGGATTGGCTGACCCAACCTCTAGGTTCAAGGAGCAAACAAACTTGTGAATGATGGTCCAACATTTTCAAATTATTCAAAGTCCATTATCATGATGAGACAATATCCAAAATAAGGGCAAACCTAAATATGAAAGGTTTTTAATGGTTTCTAAGTTTGACACGTGGTGTGATCAAATAGTGGATTTTAGGAATGCACGTTTAGAAATCACCTATGTGAGTGTGAAGTGGAGCTACTTCAAGGAGAATAAAAGAAGGCCATCTTTCTAAACATTCATGAGACCAGGCGGTATTCATGACTAAAACAAACACAACAATGAGAGCCAGTGAACGGATAAGAGTTAGTTGTGTGACATATGTTGTCTTAGTATACAAGCAAAATCGACGATTCAAAGATAATAGATCTACCGATTGATGAGTATACTCTATATATGTTCACTAAGGAAGGTTCAAAGGGAAACCTACCAATCCCCATGCAACTAATTCTTAGTCGAAAATCACATAGTTTTTTTTTTTTGCATAGTTTTTAAAGTACAACATTCTCCATTTATGTGGGAGATTGTTGGGATTTTGAATGGTGTGAATGAGAATGAAAGGAAAAAGATCCAAGAGAATCTCTTGAAGTACCACGTTAGTAATATGTGAGAAGGTGTGGTCTTGAATTTGGTAATCGATTAAATTGATGAAATATGTTGGTAATCGGTTAAATTGGTTCAGTAGCCAACCGGGTCAAACCGAACTAAGTGAACCAAATTAAAACGAATTGATTTGGCTTTTGAAATAACCAAACCGGTCCAACTACCATAGACTGAATCGATGCAATGGTTGAGAAATTTCAAACGAACCATTGTAATGGTTGGGGTGAAACCACCTATAAGAATAATTGCCTCCCTTCATATAAACCCCTTCATTCTCTATAAATACCACCTAACCCCTCTTGTTTTTATATGTTTTCCCTAACAAAAACTCTGCACAAATCAAAATTGATTTTTATGCATTGTTTTCAAAAGAGAAAATCGAGTCAAGTGCGGTTCTCGCTGCTTCGCTGCATTCGATGGTTTCCGGGGTTTGAGGTACCGCTACGCCGGAAAGGTATGTCCTTTCTATCCTGGGAGGAATCATTCTGTAACCTTGGGGACTAGAGGGGAATAAGATTCCTTAAGGAGAGACATTGAATTATGTTGGTTATGACGTTTGCATATGTCTTTGCATGTTTTTACGATCTTATATGTTTACTTGTTTTGCAAGATTTAGTATACATGAACAATTTCCACAACACCTCTAGTCAAGTTCTACGGTTGGTTGATTCTGATGAAAAACCGGCAATGCCCTTCTTATACTCTGAAATTATCCAAGCGAAGGAGAAGATTAAAAGCAACTTCAACAATGTGGAAAGAAGGTAATTCTGAGTTTCATTTGCCTGTTAACTTATCATACACGCCTATGTTTTTTATTGTTCTAACTTCTAACTTGTGTATTGTATATACTTTATATAGATATAAGCCTGTCTTGAAGATCATTGACAAAAGGTGGGAAGATCAAATGAGTAGACCAATTCACCATGATGCATATTGGTTGAATCCTCAAACTCACAATTCTTAGGGATTTGAGCATAATGATCCAAAGGTGAAAATGGGATTGTATGAATGCATATCTAGACTTGCGAATGATGATGAAGAGAAATTTTTGATAATGGAGCAATTGTCTGTATTTCGTCATGCTCAAGGAAGGAATGATAAGTATGGGGCAAGACAATTAAAGGATAGTCAACATCTAGCTGATTGGTGGACCTCATTTGGAGATGAAGTGCCATAGCTTCAAAAATTTGCCCTCTGGGTGTTGAGTCTGACTTGTAGTGCTTCTGGGTGCGAGTGTAGAGTGCATTTGAGAGGGTAAGTAATAAATTGCCTCTACTTTCTTTTAATCATATCATTCATCTTTTTACATGTGAACTCTTTTCCTTGTAGATTCATACTAAGAAAAATAACAATTTACATGCACCAAAGATGAATGATCTTGTGTATGTTATGTGCAACAACAAATTGGTGGGGGGGGGGGGGGAGTGGCAGGAAAGCAAGAATGCTTGAGATCAACTTTGAAGATATAACTCTGATAATGAATGGATTTGTGCTAGTGATAATGAAGAAGGAGAATTACAAGCTAGAGATTTAGAGGTTGGTAGCGAGGAAGGTGGTCATACTGTTGAAGGTGATGATAATATTGGTGTTGATGCTCCAAGAGATGAGGGTGACCATGAATATGATAGTCCACCTGATGTTGAAGGCAATGGTGGTGGTGATGATGATAATGATGATTTGGATGCAAATGTTGAAGCCGATGAATTGATGTAGTTTTCCTTCTATCCTTTATAACATTTGTGTGCTTTGATTTCAAGAACTCGGATTATTAAACTCGAATGTTATTATGTAAACTTAAACAAGCTTGTGATAATATGGATTCTTAACTCGTTTGTTAGTTACGATTCATGTTTATGAACTTATTGTTAAGATGTCATGAGTTTGTTCTAATTTAGACATGATTTGCAGGTATTTATTATTTTTATCTAAACTCAATGCACTCATATTTTACATAGTTTATGCCGTACTTAACAGATTGTTAACTATTACACAGGATGCATAAAAAATTTACGCTTTTACGTTTTAGTTCACCGCTTTTTGATTTTATTCCTTTTCCACTTTTAGGTAGAATCACGCTTTTAATTGCATTGATTTTGCCTATTAAAAAATGAGAAAAGTATATTTCGAGGGCTAAAATTGAAAAAAACAAATATAAATAAGCAAACGACGTCGTGTTGTTGGGAAGACGGGGCCGCCGCCTGGGCCTGGCAGGCTGGTGGCTTGGTGAGGAAGGCGGAGGGAGGGGAAGGGGATTAGGAAAAAACTGGAAAAGAGGAAGAAATCAGAAATCTCATTGAATGTGTTGATAGATAGATAACATCATAACACAATCACATATGCCCCTTCCTCGGTCTTCCTCCCCTTCCTCTCCTCTTATTTTCCCCTTTTCATCCCTCGGTTTCTCTCTCTATTTTCCCCTTCTATCAAACAATACTATACGACAGACTAACCCTAACTTCCCCCCTTTCGTGATGATTTGATCTGATCGGAGTAGATCTCTCTGGGTTCTAATACCGTCGTCAGGTGCGTTCTCTTACTCTCCGTCCCTTGTTTTCCTCCTTCGAAGAATGTTTCTTGGCTTGCTGAATTTTTCGCTTGTGATAATTGAAAATTTGAGGTCTGCTGATTGATAGTTTCTGAGCGGAGTGCGTTGTTGGTGTTGCGTTAGTGGATCAGCCGACATTTTGGATGTTTTTGCAGCTTCTCTCTTTTTTTTTTATGATTTTGTTTGGATGCCGTGAATTCCTCCGTGGAGGCAACTGGAGACGATTTTATTGGAAAGAGGATGTTCTTACCTTTCCCCAATTGCTCTTTGTTTGTTCCCTTGGATTTCCTCCCCTGCGTTAGAACCTGTTCTTTCTGATGCGCTGACATGCGAAATTGGAAGGTATCGGTAGTCTTAAGTTGCACCGATGGTGTTTTTATGAATGGAGATTGGAGTAATTGGTGGCCTTTCTCTACTTCTTGTTGTCAGAATGGGGTTATTATATGTTGTGAGTGAATTTGGAGTTTTGTACGTGTAATAGAAAGCCGACCCCATTGCTAGAATGGAGTTCCGTGCGCTAGTTTAATATTTGCGTTATCATTTGGCATTATTAGAAGGGTAACTTCACTTTTCTGTATCCTCGAGCTGCTTTGATGCCTACACTGGACTCCTGTCTTGTGGGTCTTTGGCGGATGAGTTGTGTGAAGTTGTGGTAATTGTTTTGGCAGTTTCTAATACGCCAGCAGGATAAGTTTTTGTAAATTAAGCACCAACTTCATAAAAGGAAAAACAAGAGAACATGAAGCGGATTGGGGGATGTATGGCAGCCATCTCTGTGTAGTGATGTTTTGATTTGTGTTCTCATTCATGGTCATTTGCAGCAGGCACTCTTTGGTCCCTTATTTCCTGTGATTTGCAGCAGAGGCAGAACACCTTGTCATTTACTGCCTAATGTCAATAATGCGTGTTTGATGCTTTTGTTTCATTGTTATAACTGATCTGAACTTTGTTTTTGCTGTGTTATCTGAACTCTGTTTGCTGCCTTTTTTGTCTTGATTAATTTATTCCAAATCTCATGACTAGATACTATATCACATTAGTTAAAGACCCTTCTTGGTAATGTTTCTGGATATTCTTCAGATTGAAGGCAATAGCAAGTGGCCCAATATAATTGATGGACAATGATTGTGCAGATGGATAAAATGTCTACTCCTCCTTCTCGGGATCGTGTTCAATGTCTGTATGACAAGGTAGACTTGTGGATATATTTGTGCATGCTGGTTTTTTTTGTTATAAATATTATTGGTTTGTTTATAAAGTGCTTTGCTTTCTTAGAACGTTGAGTTGGAGAACAAACGAAGGAGGTCAGCTCAGGCACGGGTTCCATCTGATCCCAATGCATGGCAACAAATGCGCGAGAACTATGAAGCTATAATTCTCGAAGATCATGGTTTTTCCGAGCAGCACAACATAAATATGTGTTGTGGCAATTACACTATAGGTGTATTGAGGAACTGAGAGCTCATTATAATGATGCCCTTAATGCTGCTGGCTCAGACTCATCTAAGGTTCTTGCCCGCCCTGATCGTGTCTCAAAGATACGGTTACAATTTAAAACATTTCTTTCTGAAGCAACTGGGTTTTATCATGACCTGATTTTGAAAATCAGAGCCAAGTATGGGCTTCCCCTGGGTTTCTTCTTAGATGGCACGGATGGCAGAGTTGTTATGGAGAAAGATGAGAAGAAATCTGCTGATATCAAGAAAAAATTGATTTCCTGCCACCGGTGTTTGATATACCTGGGTGATCTTGCGAGGTACAAAGGACTATATGGAGATGGAGATGCTAAAACACGCGAGTATGCTGCTGCTTCGAGTTACTACTTGCAGGCTGCATCTCTTTGGCCATCAAGTGGCAATCCACATCACCAGGTTGAATTTGGATATGACTAGTTTTTGTTTGATATGCTAGGTCTATTTTCGAGGCTATGATTTTGATGAACGTTGAATATTTTTTCAGCTTGCTATTGTGGCATCATATTCTGGTGATGAGCTGGGGGCAGTGTACCGTTACTTTAGGAGCCTGGCAGTTGATAATCCTTTTATGACAGCACGAGATAATCTGATTTTTGCTTTTGAGAAGGTATCTTCTTTTTCCTCTACTATGACAGCATGTTTCTAAGTTGTGCTGAAGTCTTGGATACACATGGCTTTAGAGAGTGTGCAGCTATTTGTTTGTGGCCTTTCTTGTGAGATGTAAGGGGGGTTAGTGCAGAATTACAAGATAACTGCACCTATTGTTATTGTTTTGAAGACATCGAGACACAGAAGCAGGACATGATCCTCCCTCCTCTTCTCGGGTGGGGGGAGCATGCTGTCGTTCAGGTTCATGAATGCTAGAACTATGAGTAACTTGTGGATTTTGATCTGGTTTTAGTGCTTTTGTGGTTTCAACCAACCTAGGTCATTTGTTGTGCTAATACAGTTACTAATTGAGTTTTGTTTTATGAATTGGTGAACTAGTGACGTATCTTGCAAGTTGAAATGATTCTCAAGTGCATCCATATTGAGCTTTTGAACATGCATGGATCATGTAAAGTCTTTAGGTCTTCGTTACAAGGGAGTTGAAGTGGGGTGGGGGGTTAGTTAAGTTGGGATTCATGCGATCCCTCGGGCCATTTGGTTGGAACTGTATCAATGGTAGATAAATTTTGTTTCATAACATCTGCATTCCCTCCTTCCCTGTCCTATTTGCTTGAATATTTGTTTTCTGTGTCTATTGCCAGAATCGTCAGAGTTGCTCTCAGTTGGTTGTGGAGGTCAAAGGTTCTATAGTTAAGGAGTCAGTAGTTCGGGGAAAAGGAAGAGGAAAGGGGGAGCCAAAAGGTGGATCTAAAATTCCATGTGTTGAAGCTGATGGTTCCAAGGAGAAGGAAACTGATGTTAATGAGATTCGTAAATTATTTTGCATTCGATTTATCCGTCTAAATGGCATTCTTTTCACCCGCACGAGGTAATTCATTTTTCACATTGTCAGTTACCATTCTTAGTTTGTATAGCTTTGCTAGTAAACTTAGTATATGATCCGCATGTGTAGCTTGGAGACATTTGCAGAACTTCTCGCATCAGTCAGCAGCACTTTCCTTGAGCTTCTATCCTCTATTCCGGAAGAGAAGTCAAATTTTGGAGCAGACACTGTTGATAATGGACTTTTTATTGTTCGATTAGTCTCTATCCTTGTATTCACTGTTCATAATGTTAAGAAAGAGGCTGAAGGTAAGAGCTATGCAGAGATTGTGCAGCGTACTGTTCTTCTTCAGAATGCATTTACTGCTGCTTTCGAGTTAATAGGACATGTATTGGAGAGGTGCGAGCAGCTTAATGATCCTTCTTCAAGTTACTTGTTACCTGGAATTCTGGTATTTGTGGAGTGGTTGGCCTGTTGCTTTGAGAAAATGGTTGCCATAAGGTCCAAATTTTGGAGGTGCTGTATAGCTTTCATGAACAAGATCTTGTTCTTTTTGCCAATATCCCTTGATGATAATGAAGACGATACGTGCTTCAATAACATGATCCGGTATGAAGATGGGGAATCTTGGAACATGCTTGCTTTATGGGAAGACTTAGAGTTGAGAGGGTTTTTGCCACTTGTCCCTGCACAATCCATTTTGGACTTCTCCAGGAAATACCCATTTGCAACTGACGGTTCTCAGGAAAGGATGGCTCGCATTAAGAGGGTTCTTGCTGCAGGGAAGGTGATGACTCGATATTTGCACATGTTTTCCCCTTTGTTTCTTGATCGTTTAAGCTTGCATTATCGCTTCTTTGGCATATTTTATGCTAGGTTGTGTTCCTTTGTCACATTTCAGGTCCTAGCATGTAAATTGAAGCATAGGCGCAAGTTTGAAGTCAATCGGAGATCATTCGGCAATGCGGGAGAAGAAACACGAGCATGACCTGAGGAATAATGGACTTCTACCTCATATTATGGACAAATAATCATGTAATTTTGTCATGAAAAGAAAGAAGACGAGATTACGAGCGTCTGGGATCAAACGGCGACTGATTCGGAGTCCGGACAAGGGAGAAACGAAGCATTAAACAGAGGCTGAGCAAGCCACACGGGCAAACCTAAAAACCCACACGGCCGTGTGACTTGGCCATGTGGCCGTGTGGGATTTACCGAGCACTCACACGGGCATCCTGGGGAGCCACACGGCCGTGTAGCTTGCCTGGTTTCCCATTAATCGAAACTCTGCGTTTTGGCACTCACACGGGCATCTGGGTAAGCCACACGGCCATGTGGCATGGCGTGTGAGTCGGGAAATTCTGGGTTTTAAGCCAAATTCGAGCCAAAGGAGAAAGAGAGCTGGGTTTGTGGTTCCCAAACACCCAAGGGACGAACCCTAAAGAGAGAGAGAGAGAGCGGCTTGGGAACATTCTTGGAGCTATTTTGGAGGATTTCTTCGCCATTGGAGCTCGGGAATCAAGCTTGGAGATGGAGATTGAAGATCTAGATCAGATTTCTGCAGTCTCTCTCTTCTCTATGGAGTAACTTCCCTTCACTTAGGTTTTGTGGAACCCTAGTTCCATGTGTTAGGATCTTTCTTGTATGAAGTTTTGGATGCTATATTGTTTGATTATAATCGATTGAGGCATGATTTATTGAGTCAATTGAATCTTGATCAAATTCTCTTGATTTCTGCTTTAACCTATGATAGATAGAATCTTATTAGGTTAAGAGAGCTTCCTTGATTGATAGTGGTGAATTGGTTGTGCGAGAGTCATTCAATTCACTGCTTTGTACTGGAATTCATTCCAGTAGTGGAGATCTGTGTGAATCGCCTTAGCAGTCTATCCCGGTGAAGGCTAGTCGCCTGTCGGGTATTATGTCTAAGAGGGCTTGGTCAGCTTAAGAGATTCCAAGCTAATTTAGTATCTTCCGTGTTGAATTTAAAGATTTCAATACATCAAGTCACGAGATTGTTTGGTCTGAATTAGAGAAATCAAGGGATTTGCAGCCGCAATCAAGGGGGAGCTGCTGCCTATGGAAAATCTCAAACCTTCCAAGTCTGGAGTGATTCGAAAAGCTTCAATCCAACGGCTATCTTGTTGACAACTATTTAAAGGAAGAACAGAGTTTGTTTATGTACTGGTTCTGGGATTCTTTGTGCAATAGGGCAAAGGGTTGGGGATTATCAGTGGCCTTGATCATTCTGAGGAATAGGTTCAGACGATCAAGGGTTGTGGCGAATTCCTGCGCGAATTCGGTTGTTGTTTATTCTGCTTTTGATTTTCACATTCGAGTCTGTATTTGGGTCTTTCTTTTTCATTATAGAGTCAAGAAAATCAAAAGTGTCTCTCGGAATAGTGTCTACTATTCCGGGACGAGGAGTAGCCCTGTGGCAAACCTCGTTAAAATCCTGCTGTGTCATTTACTTTCTGCTTTCCTTTTGTCTCTGCTTCCCCTGCTCATTCTTCCTCTGTTTTCTGCCGATTCTGGTTCAGCAAAGAGGAAGAAGATCACCCTCTGTTTCTCTATACTCTAGTTCGGGCTCGGGTTGAAATTAAGCCCACTCTTTGGTCATTCCGATCAGTGGGCTATTTCTTCACACGACCCATTTAAGCCCGATTCAAAACAGACGAAGTTGAAATGTTTCGTTCTGTTGAATTAAGCTCTGTCAAAATCCCTAAACCATCTCATCCATTATCTCTGCGCGAAGAGCTCTTCCACTTTTCACAAGTGGTATCAGAGCCTGGTTCTTGAAAGAGTTAACTACTGCCAAGACAGATCCTAAATCCATGGGATCCACTAGCTTCGGGCAAGCCTCTTACAACCATCCTCCTGTGTTCACCGGGTCAAACAACACAGCATGGAAGAAAAGAATGAAGACTTTCCTGTGGGGAGTAGACGAGGATCGCAAGACCGTCGTAAGAGATGGCACGATTGCTAAGGAGGATGCTGAGCAGAATACTTGGTCAGCAGCACAAAAGAAGAGCGCTCAGCTCAACCAGCGAGCCATGCACATCCTGCAATCAGCGATGGCACCAGACGAAGACGACAAAGTGGAGCACTGCGAATCCGCTCAGGAAATCTGGATCTCGCTCGAGAGCACGTACGAGGGGACATCGAACATCAGGGAAACCAGAATTGATCTTCTGTTTCACGAGTACGAGTGCTTCGAAATGGCTCCAGGTGAGGGAATTCATGAAATGTACTCTCGCTTTACTGTTCTCATAAACAAATTGAAAGGACTTGGGAAAACTTATCTTCTTAAAGACCTAAATAGAAAAATACTGAGATCTCTCCCTAAGCAATGGCTGCCAAAGAGAACAGCAATAGAAGAAGCTAGAAACCTAAACACTTTGCCTATAGATGAACTAATTGGGTCACTTCTTAGTCATGAACATGTTCTGAAGCAAGTTAATAAAGATGAGGAGAAACGAAAGAAAAGTCTAGCTTTTAGATCTCAAGTCGTCGAATATGATTCTGATACTGATTTAAGTGATGAATTTAATAGAGAATTTTCCCTGATAAGTAGTAAATTTCACAAAATGCTTAAATACAAACAAGAACAGAACAAAAGTCCTTTGATCGAAAAACCTCTTTTCGTGCTAATCCTTTTGACAAGGTCAAAAGCTCTTTTCAAGATAGGCTGCGTACTCCGCACACCAAACATGTTGAAACAGGAACTTTTGAAGCGCAGGACTGCTACAAATGTGGGAAACCAGGGCACATTCGTGCCAACTGTCCAATGACACTAAAGGCAAAGGAAAGAGCCATGAAAGCCACTTGGAGTGACTTTGAGTCTGACAATGAAGAGGAGGAAGAAGAAGAAAAAGCACTCATGGCCTTCACAAAACAGCCACTGAAAACTCAAGAATCTTGTCACATTCCTGAAGATTCACAATGGTATCTTGACAGTGGGTGTTCCCATCATATGTCGGGTAAGAACTATCTGTTCAATTCTCTAGTTATGAAACGTGGAGGTAAAGTCACTTTTGGAGATGATAGTCAAGGGACTATCATAGGCTCTGGTGACATAGGTAAAACACCTGGACCTGTCATAAAGAATGTATTACTTGTAGAAGGGTTAAAACATAACTTACTATCTATAAGTCAGTTATGTAGTAATGGCAATCGAGTGATTTTTGAGAATAATAAGTGCTCTGTGGAACAGGTCAATGAAAACAAAACTCTGTTCATTGGAAAAAGAGTAAATAATATGTATCTGGTAGATGTCTCTGACCTAAGCATGTTTAATGGTAAATGTCTCCAGGCCACATCAGTTTCACCTGAAGTGCTTTGGCACAAACGCCTTGGACATGTTAGTATGCCTAAATTAGCAGTACTGTCTAAACTGAGTCTAGCCAGAGGAATTCCCAAACTTAAAGAAAAGGCTGAATTTTTCTGTAATGCCTGTGCTGCAGGTAAACATAAGAAAAAAAGCTTTAAGTCTAAGCCAGACATTACTACTGCCAAAACTTTTGAGTTAATTCATATGGACTTGTTTGGACCTTGCAATGTCACTAGTCTGGGTGGTAAGAACTATGTTTTTGTCTTAGTAGATGACTATTCCAGGTTTACCTGGGTATATTTTCTAGCTACTAAAGATGAAACTTTTGAAAAATTTCAATCTTTTGTCACTATGCATCATCAATCTATAGAGGCAATTCGTAGTGACAATGGGGGAGAATTTATCTCTGATGACTTTGCTGAGCTGTGTGATAAAACAGGAATTAAACACACTTTTTATGCTCCTCGAACTCCTCAACAAAATGGAGTTTTAGAGCGTAAGAACAGAACTCTCATTGAGTGTGCTAGGACCATGCTGCTAGATTACAACCTGCCCAAGTTTTTCTGGGCTGAGTCAGTCAACACTGCTTGCTATATAATCAATCGAGTCTTAGTTCGAAAGCAGTTAAATAAAACCCCTTATGAAATTTTAAAATGAAAAGCTCCTAAAATCTCTCACTTTCATCCTTTTGGATGTCCTTGCTATACTCCAAATACTCGAGATTCGCTTGGAAAATTTGATGCTAAATCTGATCCAGCAACATTCCTTGGGTATTCAACTAAAGGACAAGCCTATAGGGTGTTTAACAAGAGAACTAGGAAGGTAGAAGAATCAGTTCATGTTGTTTTCAATGAAACTGATCTAGTTGTCCCAAATACTACTATGCTAGTTGACTTAAGTGAACTAACTACTAGCCAAGATTCTTCTTGTGAACAGATTACAGATATGCAGAAATCATCTACTCAAGAATCCATAAATCAAGAAGTTGAAGCACTGGATAAGTCTACTGAAGAACCAAAGGCTCCACCACACATTCAGAGAAGACATCCAGAGAGTCAAGTCATTGGAAAATTGAGTGATGGACTGCAAACTCGAGGCAAGTACACTCCTGGGCAGTATGCCTTTGTCTCTCAACTAGAACCTAAGAATGTTAAGGAAGCCTTAAATGATGAAGAATGGAGTATTGCTATGATAGAGGAACTCACTCAATTTGAATACCTGCATGTTTGGGACCTTTTTCCTCGTCCACCTAATGTTATTGTCATAGGAACTAAGTGGGTTTTTAGAAACAAGTCTGATGAATTAGGGTTCATAATAAGAAACAAAGCTAGGTTGGTGGCACAGGGGTATCTTCAAGAAGAAGGCATCGATTTTGATGAATCCTTCGCCCTAGTAGCTAGAATAGAGTCTATAAGATTACTATGTGCTTTTGCTAGTCACATGGGATTCCCTTTATATCAAATGGATGTGAAGAGCGACTTCTTGAATGGTATCATCCAAGAAGAAGTGTACGTATCTCAACCTCCAGGTTTTGTTAATTTTGAGCATGCAGATCACGTTTATAAACTAAACAAAGCTTTGTATGGCCTCAAGCAAGCACCTAGGGCTTGGTTTGAACGTCTTACAACTTTCTTACTGGAAAATTCTTTTACTCAAGGAGGAACATATAAAACTCTTTTTATAAAGCATGAAAATGGTAGAATTCTTCTTGTGCAAGTTTATGTGGACGATATAGTTTTTGGATCCACTGATCCCTCTCTTTGCACCGACTTCTGTAACACCATGCATTCCGTTTTTGAAATGAGCATGATGGGGGAACTTAAATTTTTCCTTGGTCTCCAAGTTAAACAAACTTCCTCTGGAATATTCATTAATCAGTCAAAATATCTTCAGAATATGCTAAGTAAATTTGATCTCAATAACGTTAAACCCAGTCCCCCTCCCATGGCAGTCAACCTTAAATTAGATCGAGATGAATCAGGTGTTTTGATAGATGAAAAGAAGTATAGAGGCATGATTGGTTCACTGCTCTATCTCACTGCCAGTAGACCAGATATACAGTATAGTGTCTGTATTTGTTCTCGGTTTCAGTCAGCCCCAAAAGAAAGTCATCTTTCAGCCGTGAAAAGGATTTTTAGGTATTTAAAAGGAACTCCTGAAATAGGTTTATGGTATCCTAAACATAATAACTTCTACCTAATAGGCTACAGTGATTCAGACTTTGCTGGTAGATTAACAGATATGAAAAGTACGACTGGTACCTGTCAATTTGTAGGAACCTCCCTAGTTTCCTGGTCGTGTAAGAAGCAAGGAGCCGTTGCCCTATCTACTGCTGAGGCAGAATATATTGCTGCAGGGAGTTGCTGCACCTGCACTCAGCTCATATGGCTTAAAAATCAACTTAAGGACTATAATGTAATGATTAATTCAATACCTCTCCTGTGTGATAATACTAGCGCCATATGTATGTCTAAGAATCCTGTGCAGCATTCAAGAACTAAACATATTGAAGTAAAGTATCACTTCATTAGACATTTAGTTCAGCAAAATGCTATAATTATTAATCATATTCCTACAGAGTACCAATTAGCAGATTTATTCACTAAAGCCTTAAATGCTGATCGATTTACCTTCCTTTGTTATGAGATAGGGCTGCGATCTCCAGATAATCTGGAAGATCTTACTTGATTGCCTCTTCTGATATATGTTTCCCTCAGTATATAGTTGCATTTATTTTCTTTCCTGTTTTGAGTAGCTTACTTTGTTTAATTCTTCCTTTTCTGTGTCTCTAGTCCTCTATTTAAGTCTGTTTCGGCTCTTAGTCCTTCTCATCCTTCCTTAGTGTTTCGAAGTCTTTTCTGCTCGTAGTTATGGTGCTAGGGTTCTCCAAAACCTTCACAGGTACTCTGTTCCATGATCCTATTCCTGCAAATGCACATCGTCATTCCATATCATTCGCTCATCGTCCTTTCATTCCTACTCATCATGTCCCATTTGCTGATCTCATAGAGTATGGTCTCGATGTCACTGGGTATGCCCATAATCTAGGATGGGATTTCTTAATCGATGACACCCCTGAGCATATCTGCCCTGAAGGGGTGCGTCTGTTTTACTCAAATTTTAGATCTTTTGGGCTTCACACTCGCACTTTTACCACTCTGATCTATGGAAATCTTGTCACTATCCCCCTTGAGGATCTCAGGCGTCTTCTCAACATTCCAAGGTTTGGAGAAATTCTAGCAAATGACTCTGAGTTTCCACTTTTCAACTTTGACATAGTCCATGAGATTGTGCTTCTCACTGGTCATGAATCTGACGCCTATATCACATTGCCTGCTGCATTATTGCTTCCATCTCTTTGCACGTTTCACTATCTTTTGACTCGTAGGTTCCTCCCTCGTACTGTTCTTCTTGATCAAGTCACCCCTCTAGATCTTTGGGTACTCCAGCATGCTGTTCATGGTGTCCCTCTCGATTACTGCCATCTTCTATTTGGACACCTTTATCCCTTCCAACAATTTGAATACCTTGGCCATCTCCCATTCGGTCCCCTGATCACTCGTCTCATTATTCGCCTTGGAATCTCCATGGACCCTTTTCTCATAATTACTCCCAATGTTTATCTTACTGCTGATGACATCCTCGACGAGATTGCGATTGCCGTTGAGGGGGAGGACATTGATGATAGTGATAGTGATAATAACGACGGTGCCGGCGACGATTCTGATGACGATGAACCGGTGGAAGCTGTAGCTTCTGAGCCATAAGGTGAGGTTGAACCTATCCCTGACATTGAAGTTCACTGGATTAGCAGTGATGAAGATTTTGATAGCGATGATTCTACGGACTCCTCCTCTGGCACTCCTTCCCTAGCAGAAGTCCTAGCTGATCTCAGGGATACGTACTATTCTGAGTAACGTTTTCCTGGTGTCAGGATTCAGCTCTTAGTCTTCCAGTTTGAATCAGTCGGTCTGAATGTTTCTGCTAAACTTGATACTGTTTTTTCTGTTGTGCTTGACTGGACTGGTTTGCTGGATGTGTTTTTACCAGCTGAATTGCTTTTGGGTTTGCTTAGCTAAATGACTAGACTGTTTTGCTGGGCGTGTCTTTTCCAGCTGATTAATCGTTTGGCTCTCTCGGACTATATGCCTGTGTTTATTAGACTTTACTATGCTCCGGAAAAGGTATACTTGTTTTTGCAGGATTCAATCGGACAATCATCAATCTCTAACTTAGGGGGAGATTGTTGAATTGAAAGATTTCAATCACATCAAGTCACGAGATTGCTTGGTCTGAATTAGAGAAATCAAGGGATTTGCAGCCGCAATCAAGGGGGAGCTGCTGCCTATGTAAAATCTCAAACCTTCCAAGTCTGGAGTGATTCGAAAAACTTCAGTCCAACGGCTATCTTGTTGACAACTATTTAAAGGAAGAACAGAGTTCGTTTATGTACTGGTTCTGGGATTCTTTGTGGAATAGGGCAAAGGGTTGGGGATTATCAGTGGCCTTGATCATTCTGAGGAATAGGTTCAGACGATCAAGGGTTGTGGCGAATTCCTGCGCGAATTCGGTTGTTGTTTATTCTGCTTTTGATTTTCACATTCAAGTCTGTATTTGGGTCTTTCTTTTTCGTTATAGAGTCAAGAAAATCAAAAGTGTCTCTCGGAATAGTGTCTACTATTCCGGGACGAGGAGTAGCCCTGTGGCGAACCTAGTTAAAATCCTGCTGTGTCATTTACTTTCTGCTTTCCTTTTGTCTCTGCTTCCCCTGCTCGTTCTTCCTCTGTTTTCTGCCATTTCTGGTTCAGCAAAGAGGAAGAAGATCACCCTCTCTTTCTCTGTACTCTAGTTCGGGCTCGGGTTGAAATTAAGCCCACTCCTTGGTCATTCCGATCGGTGGGCTATTTCTTCACACGGCCCATTTAAGCCCGATTCAAAACAGACAAAGTTGAAACGTTTCGTTCTGGTGAATTAAGCTCGGTCAAAATCCCTAAACCATCTCATCCATTATCTCTGCGCGAAGATCTCTTCCACTTTTCACATTACGCAGTTTAATCAACAGTAGATCAACCAAAGGTAATTGCAACTTGGACCTAATTGAGGAGCTAGGGGGAATCATACCTAAGTGAGTTCCCAACTTGTAATTAGTAGAGTAGTCAGTAGAGTAATTTACAAATCAATCCTTAATCTAGTTTGCTAGATAATGAACTGAAGCTGAGTAATAGTAACTCTAGAGACCCGTGGATTCGATATTTATTACTTGTGCCACTATACTGCAGTCCCTTTCATTGGTTACACTTGGCCATTGTTAGGTGTTGCGTCGTAGCGTGTCAAGTTTTTGGCGCCGTTGCCGGGAACTTTCTAGATTATTAGGAAAGGCGGAAGTTTGTTACTTTAGCATTTTTCTTTTGTTTTCCGCCCTTGCTTTTCACTTGGGTGTTTTTTTTGTTTTTGTTGGTGCAGATCTGAATCATGGACCCTCATGGCTTCTCCAACCATTAGGGGTATCCACCACCATCCGAGTGGTATTACCCCGAGACTCCCTGGAGTAACCAAGGAGGAGAAGACTATGGAGTCGGGTTTCAGTACCAACCCCCCTACTACGAAGAACAATCAGACCCCTGGGTATTTCAAGAACAATCTCCTTATCAAGAAGAATTTCTCCCAAAACAAGAAGGACCATCAGATCTTGGGTGTGCCACAGCCTTCACGGACGATCCGGCAGAGCCATGCTACACTCCACAGCCGCATCCAAACTATCACTTGAGGCTTCTCGTGGAGCAGATTGCTCGAGTACCTGAGAGATCCTTTCCCAAGATGGATCCTCATATCCAGGCCATTGCCCAAACTGACTTCTCATTTCCCCGTGAAACAAAGGATACCCTTCGGAGCATAAAGGAGCACATAGAGGTCATTGAGAAAGCCTGTTCACAGTTTTCTCAAGACAACCTTTATGCTGCCATACAAGTAGAGGTGGAGGAAGAAGAAGGCAATCATGAGGATGTTGAGGAGCATACAAAAGTTGTCAAGGAAAGCTCCCATGATAATCATGATCAAGTGTATCCTCTGGTGGTAGATCGCAACTTTCCCCATTTCCGCTCTGACATGCTGGGCCCGAGCAAGGAGATGCAAGCTGAACTTATTGAGAACCTTGCGTGGAGACTTGCTCTCCAATCAGTTATGGAAGAAGAAGAAGAGAGAGAAAGGGTGAGGAAAGAAGTTGTGGAGGATGAGGAAGAAAGCAAAGAAGAGGTAGTTCTTGATCATTTCCCAGGGGTGATACCACATGAAGAAGAAAGGGGGGTTGAAGAAGCGAGTGGTGTCCAGGCTGAGGATGAAGTTGAGGTGGAAGAGGCTTGCACCGGCCCTATAATACAAGTAATATCCCACCAAACTTCGAGGAACTGCTTAGCAAGGACCCATTTGCAGTGTCTCTTTGCCAGACCAAGGCCACATCGACATCGGTTCCTCTTGGTGGTCAATCAATGCTGTCATATCTAGTTTGGGACAATGAGACGAGAGAAGAGAAGAAGAGATCTCGAGGGTGGAGACGTTATCTGCATCAAGTGCACGAGCTTCCATCACCTGTCATACCACATGCTCGTGACTTGAGACTCCACCTCATCGACGAGAACCTCAACTTCAAGGAGGTTTTGGGGTGGACCGAAACTTAGGAGCCATCGTCCGGCTCACGACGTGAAAGAAGCGGTTGTTGGGAGGCAACCCAACCAGTCGGTTTGCATTTCTTTCTCTTTTTCTCCTCGGTTGAGTCAGTTTTGTTATTTGATTTTAGAGTCAATAACTCAACCTTTGTGAGATTTTGTGGTGTTTGTGTTCCGACTACTCTCTCCTCCTGGAATGCATCGCCTGCCCCGTCCACCATCATTCACCCTTGATATGGTAACTTCGTTCTACCCTCCTTATATTTCCTCCATTGAGGACAATGTAGTGCTTAAGTGTGGGGGGATGTTCGATTATGTATGCGGGTGAATGTTGGCTGTTTGTGTGCTTGGAGCCTAGTCCACTGTCCAAATTTTTAAATTTGAGGGCTCCAAGTACGTGTTTCCTTGCAAATTGCCTGCTCAGTATGCTTTGAATTGACATTCTCTATAGTAATGTGCAACCTAGGGAGGTAGTGTAGCACTATGGAGGATGTTGAAGTATAAGATTTTTCCTATCTAGCTCTCTGCTGTGTCAGTTGATTTTGTGAATTAGTGGAGCTAAGACCGTTGAATTCATGTGGTAATGTGGACTCTGTTTGAATTGTGTTATGGACTCGTGTATTGAACAGGGTGCTCATGTGGCAAATGAAAAGCAGTTGGTCCTCCATGTCGAAATCATCAAAAATCTTAAACATGGGGTAAGCCCAACGTGTGTGGCACCGTTCATTGCACAAAATCGGGTTTTGGAAGAGATTTTAGTGATCCTTAGTGGGGTACTCCTACAAGGTGAAGCTAAGCTGTCTCCAGTACAAGTAAAACTTCCACCCGTTGAACGGTTTGCCTACTCGAGGATGTGTTTTAAGGGCACGGATAGAGCTTCTGACCCCCCTTAATTTCATTGACCCTCCACACGAGTTGAGGAAAATGAGTTAAAAGAAGTACTCTGGCGAGCGCTAGGTGTACAAATATTGCTCTTGCTTGACTAATAAGGGTCGACCGTGCAAAAGACTGCAGTTGGAACCCCTGCTAAGTGAAAGAAGAAAAAAAAAAACAAGAAAAATGTGAATGAAAGTGCAAAAAGAGGTTCCAACGGTGAAATGAAGTGAAAGAGCACCCCGGTACAATGATTCCTTGGTTGTGAATGTTGTGAGTCCCTTTATCCATGAACTGGCTGTCTTACTTCCACTTTTTCTCATGATCCTGGCTTGAGTCTAGTACTCGCATTGAGAGAGATAGGGAACGTCTTAGAAGACCGGTTGACCTCGTAAGCTGCTATATGATCTAGAAAATCCTCTACCAACGATTGGGGTTGTTTGTTGCTATAGAGGTCTGGAGAGCTGCATTGGTTTGAGTTAGGTTTGCTTGGGGACAAGCAAACGGTTAAGTGTGGGGGGATTTGATGACTCGATATTTGCACATGTTTTCCCCTTTGTTTATTGATCGTTTAAGCTTGCATTATCGCTTCTTTGGCCTATTTTATGCTAGGTTGTGTTCCTTTGTCACATTTCAGGTCCTAGCATGTAAATTGAAGCACAGGCGCAAGTTTGAAGTCAATCGGAGATCATTCGGCAATTCGGGAGAAGAAACACGAGCATGACCTGAGGAATAATGGACTTCTACCTCATATTATGGACAAATAATCATGTAATTTTGTCATGAAAAGAAAGAGGACGAGACTACGAGCGTCTGGGATCAAACGGCGACTGATTCGGAGTCCGGACGAGGGAGAAACGAAGCATTAAACAGAGGCTGAGCAAGCCACACGAGCAAACCTAAAAACCCACACGCCCGTGGGACTTGGCCATGTGGCCGTGTGGGATTTACCGAGCACTCACACGGGCATCCTGGGGAGCCACACGGCCGTGTGGCCCCTGCCCATGTAGCTTTCCTGGTTTCCCATTAATCGAAACTCCGCGTTTTGGCACTCACACGGGCATCTGGGTAAGCCACACGGCCGTGTGGCCTGACCGTGTGAGTCGGGAAATTCTGGGTTTTAAGCCAAATTCGAGCCAAAGGAAAAAGAGAGCTGGGTTTGTGGTTTCCAAACACCCAAGGGACAAACCCTAGAGAGAGAGAGAGAGCGGCTTGGGAACATTCTTGGAGCTATTTTGGAGGATTTCTTCGCCATTGGAGCTCGGGAATCAAGCTTGGAGATGGAGATTGAAGATCTAGATCAGATTTCTGCAGTCTCTCTCTTCTCTATGGAGTAACTTCCCTTCACTTAGGTTTTGAGGAACCCTAGTTCCATGTGCTAGGATCTTTCTTGTATGAAGTTTTGGATGCTATATTGTTTGATTATAATCGATTGAGGTATGATTTATTGAGTCAATTGAATCTTGTTCAAATTCTCATGATTTCTGCTTTAACCTATGATAGATAGAATCTTATTAGGTTAAGAGAGCTTTCTTGATTAGTAGTGGTGAATTGGTTGTGCAAGAGTCATTCAATTCACTGCTTTGTACTGGAATTCATTCCAGTAGTGGAGATCTGTGTGAATCGCCTTAGCAGTCTATCCCGGTGAAGGCTAGTCCCCTGCCGGGTATTCTGTCTAAGAGGGCTTGGTCAGCTTAAGAGATTCCAAGCTAATTTAGGATCTTCCGCAGTTTAATCAGCAGTAGATCAACCAAAGGTAATTGCAACTTGGACCTAATTGAGGAGCTAGGGGGAATCATACCTAAGTGAGTTCCCAACTTGTAATTAGTAGAGTAGTCAGTAGAGTAGTTTACAAATCAATCCTTAATCTAGTTTGCTAGATAATGAACTGAAGCTGAGTAATAGTAACTCTAGAGACCCGTGGATTCGATATTTATTACTTGTGCCACTATACTGCAATCCCTTTCATTGGTTACACTTGGCCATTGTTAGGTGTTGTGTCGTAGCGTGTCAGAAGGCATTAGAAAACCTTGTGAAGGTTGACCATAAACCAGTCTCCTTTGATTCTAAGATGAAGAAATTCGTCATAGGTGTTGTGCCTCTTGTTTCTGGTGATGATGCCTTGTTCAACGCTGATTCTGGAATGTCAAAAGCATCTAAATTGATACAGGAATATAGTTCTGAGGAAGCTATCAGTTTTGGAGCCTTGAATACAAACCCCTAGCGATGTGTGGAAGGAGAAGAGGACGAAGAAGTAATTGTTTTCAATCCCTTGGTGACTGAAAGCAAAATGGTGGTTTAAACCCAAAGCCTGCTCCTCGCGAGAGCTTAAGACCCATTAGAAACCATTCTGCTGCTGATCCACAATTTTGTGGTGGCTCTGTCTCTGCCGCGATCGATAATCAGCTCATTCCTGCTGCTTTCAACGGACATCCTCAAATATCAACATCTGCAGGTGTAGTTGGCACTCAGCATCTATCAGCAATCCATCCTCCATCTACTTCAAAGTGGCCGATGGAGGAAGCTGTGTTGCTTGCTAATAGCATGAAAAGTGTCAGGTTCAGGGAGAATGGGCACGCAGCTGGCTATAAGATGCAGAAAGATTTCTGTTTAGCCCATTTGCCAGTGTCTACCTCCGTTCCCATGCAACCACCAACTATGAATTTTGGTATTACTGGCATGATCTCGAGTAAAATGAAAGTTCCAAATGCAACCATTCTGTCCAAGGTTGATACTATTAATTCTTCTGGAATGTACCCTGAAAGTTTTGCTGTGCAGGCATCAGCTGGCATGGCAACTGGTTTTAGGAGGAGCCCTGTAAGCCAGCCTGTGAGGCATCTTGGCCCTCCACCTGGGTTTACTTCCGCCCCACCGAAGCAGGTGACTGAATCTTTTTCTGGTTTAGATTTGACTACCGAGAATCCTCTAGCAAATGATTATAGCTGGTTGGATGGCTATCATTTGCCGCCTTCAACCAAAACCTCAGGGTTTAGTGGTTCAACCAGTCTCTCTTCCTATCCCACACTTCAATATGCCAGCATCAATAATGGATCAATAGGGGCAGACAACTTTCCATTCCCTGCAAAGCAGCTGCCAGGATCTCAGGTACAGTTGGAGCAGGAAACAGGTTGGGAGAATTTTCAGGCTTTTGAGAATCTAAGAGCCCAGCAAGACCAGCATCTACAGCAACAACAACTCTTGAATGGAAATCAACAATTTACGACAACGCCTGTGCAGTTTGATGGACACTCCATGTGAAACGGGCGCTATATCGTGTGAGATTGGTGTGAAGCAGATATGGGGAAGATGAAAATTTTGGAACTCCAGGTGGATATGCCTAAGGGTGGTTTTATGGGCTTTCTTTCTTGAAGCTGCTCCGAACTGATCTCTTTTCTTAAGAAGGTTATAAGAATAGGTTTTGGTGAATCTTGCGGTATCCTTTTGCTACCAAGTGTGCGCTCCGACTTTGCAGCTGTATCAAATTTCCAATTTCAATTTTTGTTGGAGGATGGGTGGCCTTGGCTCCTTGCTTGGCACTTGCCACTGGACAGGTGTGTTTTATTCCATCTTTCACTGGTATACAATTCAAATGGTATTGAGCTGTGGTTTGCATCTTCTGAATTTTATGTCAATGTATACTTATCATGGGATCCTTTCTGTTTTTATATCTCTCTTGCATATTGGCAAGCCACAAGCGGATTGGGATAATTTTCAATATTTTTATTTTCATGAAGTACCATTTGCTTGTATCTGGCTGCATGGAACCAACTGCCATCTTTCTCCAACACTTCTGTTTTAAAGATAAAGTTGCTTGAATGGCCCTGAAATGGTTTTTCGTTGCAGCTTATGTGTAGCTTTCTGGTGGACGGTTTGTGGTTATCATCTTTTTGTTACCTTTATATATTCATATAGGAAAACGATTGAATGACCATGAAAAGATGAATTCTTGCAGTCCATGGGTTGTCGCCGCATTATCCATTTGTTTATTTTAGATTTCAAAATTTGCTTGTTACACTGTATTGACTTTGTTCTATTACGGATCTTGATAGGTTTTGCTGATCTATCTGCCAGGAGAAGACAAATATTTGCAACATCGTCTATGAAATGGATCTCTCAAGAAGTAGAAGCCTTATTTGGTTACTTGGGTTTGGAGATAGAGTCGAGCTAATAAGATCAGTTGGAACGTTGGGCCTAATATTTGGAAGGAAGAATTGGTGAGACAAAAACCACGTGGTTTCCCTTCTACGCCAAACTGTTGGGCTGCTCTAGGTAGCTGTCAAAGGTGCTGGATTGTATCATCTTGACAACTGAATTTGGGATATGGCGAATGTGAGTGGAATCTTTGGCATGTCGCTTTCAGATCTCCAAATACTGGATGGGTGCCTAGGTATGTCCTCAGTATCGCAAGTTTGTCTGTCGCATGGTGAAGAATGGTGGAAGCCTGATCGTATGTTGAGGTCCGGGGATTTAATTATGTTTACCATTTTCCCCTTTGTGTAGTGGGGTTTATGGCTCAATGTGGAGGGGTGGCTTTTGAATATGCGTGTGCAGGACTGTCGTAGTACCCCCGACTTCCTGGAATAAAAGGCATCTAGAGATATGGTTATGCCAGGGGAATGGTTTCTCTCTGGAGTGTCAGTATTACGTTATGTTGTTGATGGGTCTAGTAGATTTCCTTATGAATAAGTGTCTGTTTAAAACCGATGTACAACTTATTATGTTGGGGGACAGTTCTGATTTCAGTTGTGTAATTTCTCTTTGCATAGCTGCTGGCAGTCTGATAAGAGACCTTTCTCTTGCTGCTCCGTTTGTTGTGGTTGGTATCTAATTTTGGTTCTTGTTTTTGTTTTTGTTGTTCGAAGTTATATACAGATGGTGATGGGTTAAGTGCCAATGAATTTGCAGTTTATCAGGCTTAGTTAAGCCTTAGGTTTTGGAAAAAATCCAAAACTACCACTGTTAAAAAAAATTTACAAAAATACCACCCATTTCCAAGAATTTCCAAAAATACCACCGTTTATTAAAAACCGCGCCTCTAAAGGGCGGTTAATATAGAAACCGTGGAGGCGCGGTTGCATGTGCCGCCACGTGGAGGCGCGTTTTGACAGCTACGAAGGGTCAAACCGCCCCTTGCCCGCGCGGTTTGACTGAGAATCGCACCTTCGAGGCGCGGTTTATGGGGAGTGGTAATATTTTTGGAAATTCTTCAGAATGGGTGGTATTTTTGTAATTTTTTTAAAAACAATGGTAGTTTTGGATTTTTTTCCTTATGCTTTAGGCTCTTGGGAGTTTTGAGCTCTTAAATGATTATGCTGCATTCGTATGGCCATTTTTTTATGGTATAGCTGAGTTCGTATGGCCATTGCAGGATGATATACTTAGTGCCCTCCGGTTTTTGAGTTCGAAGGCTAGTTCATGGTTTTTCTTACGGTGATTGGCTGGCTAGTACACTGTTTAGGCTAGTAGGTTATTTAGAAGCTCAGAATTGTTACCTTGGAAAATTTCACGTGTCTGCATTGCCTTGATGGTTGTCGGAGCGGAGCAGGAGCAGTTGGAATTTAGAATAGAGCGCCATTTGACACTCTTTTCTATTAAGGATGTTATTAATCGCTTGCAGTCGTGCACAGTGACGTAGAAAATATATAATGTGAGTTTGAGTATGTAATAATTTTTTGAAAATAAATATTCATAATGCAAATTATGAGAGACGTTAAGATACTGATCGAAAAAATTATTTATGATTCTTTACTTTGCTTATTGTAGTAAGTGCTTGTTCAATACTAATAGCAACAAACACAACTAAACTCACTTACATAATACATGAAATAAAAGTTAAATAGAGACCCTAGTACATTACTTTTGGTAAAATTATCTACAATAATATGAAAATCTTGTATTCAATCCACAATCAAATAAATAAATTTACTCTACATTGTTTGGGGTCAAGATGTTGTAGATGGCCCACCTTGACATCAAGTGGCTTCGTCATTGATCGTGCACTAGGGTTGTACATGAGTCGGGTGGTTCAGATTTAGTCATTTTAACCATCCGACTCAGACACTATGGTTTTGAAAATACCAAATTCAAACTCACACAAAAAATTTAGAACCCTACGATTTTTTTAAAGTTAAGTTGGGTTGGGATGATACTTTTAATTAGTATAAACACTAATTATTAGCTAACCTTTCATGCATTCTTTTTTATTAGCCAAACCTATTGAATTTATAATAGTTAGTCAAATATTAACTTACAGTTAGCAATTTTGTTAGTAATATTGATTTAACAACATGATATTGACTGGGAAGTGGCACATGGAAGTCAACATTCCAAAATTTTAGTATTATAACTAATGAAAAGTTACCAAATTATTATCGATAACATAAAATGGCTAATATTCTGATTCATTACAAAAGATTTGACTAATTATTAGAAATTCAATAGGTTTGGCTAATAAAAAGAATGTGAAAAAGGTTTTGCTAATAATTAGTGTTCACCCTTTTAATTAAAAATCCAATCCAACGCGTAAAAAAGACAAATATTCTACACCCTAAAATATTATATAACTAATTACACTTTTAGGCAAATAAATCGAACCGAAATGTATAAAAATGCATAAATAGTATTTGCATTTTAATGAAATACAATTTGCTTGAAAAAAGTCTTGTTTTTCTCACAAATATTTGTCAAAATAAACTCAAACGATTATAAGTGAACATATTCATAATATATTATTCTTCTAAAGGTGGCGTCTTCGGTGCACTCACTTTTTTGGGTGCATTCAGTGCACTCGCTTCATACTTGTCATTTTAAACATGCGATTAATGTCAAAATGATGTCAATCATCACTTATGACGTGATGAACAATAACGCACATGAATTTGCACAAAAACCATTAAAGATATACATTAATTGGAAGGATATAGAGTTTAGAGATTTAGGGGTAGGGTTTACGAATTTGGGGTTTCGGGATAGAACTCAAAATTGGAGGTCTAGAGCTTAGGGTAATCCGCTAATTAGCTGTGATCATATGTTATATAATCATATTACACTAATTCTACAAATTAAAATTCAAAATCCGACACCTTAAGACTAGTTTTTGAGTTGGGTGCATTGAACACACTCATTTTAGTGAGTGCACCGAAGTAGTCATCTTCTTCTAAAATTGTACACTAAAAAAATTATGTTAATTGTAGCCTATATTAAATATACGTCTAAATTTTAAGGAGAAGAATGCATTACGTTAGAGAAATCACAAGAGAAAAATATGATAAAATATCTTAAATTTGTTACAAACATATTTTGGATACGAACATTTGTAATAATAGTTGGAACACAGGTTGAGTCGGACTCTACAGGCTGCGTAACCCAAAATCATCACCCAACCAAATAGAGGCGGGTTGTACAAAATAAAACTCTCACCCAACCTTGAATCTTAATTTTAGCAATAAATACAGGTGGGTTGGGTCAGGTTGGACAGGTGGGTCGATTTGTGAGTTGTTTTGTTCACGCCCATCGTGCACCAAAACAAGCTACGAGCATTTGCAGGTTTTTTTCTTTGTACAGATCTCTTGGTCTTCGGGTGAAAGAGCAAGAGTTGGAACGATGTCGTCTGACCGAGAGCTAGGAACCTAGGATCAGAGGCGGAGCTAGCATGGAGGAAGGGGGTTACATGAAAAGGCCATGGCATATTTTAAACGACAACTCCCTAATATCAAATTCTGGCTACACCACTGCCTAGGAAACACTGCTCAAAAGCCTGTTGTACGATAATGCAAGTTGATGGATAGGTAACTTTGGTAGTAGAAAACAATGGGGATTCTGCAGCCCTCGCAGGCCGGCTGACTACACATTAACTCGATTGGTAACAATATTACATACATATGCTAGTGGATGTACATTTTATGTTTTCAATCAATACCACCACCTGCGCTCTATGTGGACTTAGGTCCCCTCCCCAAGAAGCTACCTTGGATGAGCGAAAAAGTTAAACTGCTAACAAGGTCTTTTGTTAGCAGATACTAACATGGTTGGATTGAGGCCCACGTGGAGGCCCTAGAGATCCAAGGGATGAGCTATGGGCTCACTTAAGTGAGCTATTGTGGCTTTTTTTCCAAACAGAACCCACAGTCGAGCCGGTTTAAAGAGTTGAGTTTGTGAGCTGGGTCCACCAAAATTTTGGGCGGGAAATAGGAGAGGAATGGAAGGGGGAATTGGGAGAGCTAGGTCCACCAATTCCTATTCTTTCTCAAGCTCCTCTTTCTCTTCTCTTCCAATGATGGTGTGATATTAGTTGGCAGATGATTGAATATTAGTTTTTTTTAGTTTGTATTTTTGTTTTAAATCAATATATTTGTTTTGCATTAGTATTACGGTATGTCATGAACTTATAATAGTTTAAGATGGATCGAACATTAGTTTGTAGATAATTATATTCATCATTAACCAAATAATTATCCAGGGCCATTAGTTTATATGGTCGAATATTAGTCTGGGCGGTATGGATTTTTTTTTATGAACGGATATTATGTGAGATGTATATTAGTTTGCGAAGTAATGGATATTGTGTCTTTCATCAAAATTAAACACACTATCAAGTCCTAACACATAAAGCTTGCAGCCTTAGTTAGGGCTGCCCGCCGAAGGCCTATGAAACAACAATAGTAGGAGAGTGAGTGTCTTTCAGGCCCTGATATTAGTCTGTTTGTGATTTCGGATATTAGCTTATGTGGTTGCAATATTAGTAAGGGTGTCAAGGATATTTGTTCGTTTAAGGGAGGATATTATTTCTGGTGTGGATGGATGTTAGTCTGGGCGCCACGTATATTTGTTTGAGAAAGGAAGGATATTTGTTTTGTGGTGAATGAGTATTTGTCTGGGCGTTATGGATGTTTGTTTTTTATGAACATGTATTTTATGCGATGGATATTAGTTTGTAACTATTCACATGTGAACCTTATGGTCACTATTCCCATGTGAACCTTGTACTAACTATTCAAATGTCATCTTTGTTTATTTAAGCATTTACCATCACATTCATCAAGTATGGTTTCTAGTATCACGAACTTAGTCAATCATATTACACCAATTTATGGTTTAGGTTTTATGGTTTGGTGATTATGGTTTAGGGTTTAGTGTTTTGCGTTTTACGGTTTAGGATTAGTCATATGTGTTCGCATATAAATATTAAACTGGTTGGTGTGGGTATTTGTTTTATTAGTTGATATTAGTCTTGGCTTTAATGATATTAGTTCATAATGTTTGGATATTGTTTTATCTGCAATGGATATTATCATTTTTACTAGTGGATATTATCTTTTTTTTTAATAAATCATGGATATTATCTTAGTCAATCATATTACACCAATTTATGGTTTAGGTATTCCCATGTGATTCTTTGTTTATTTAAGCATCTACCATCACATTCATCAAGTATGGTTTCTAGTATCACGAACTTAGTCAAATATTACACCAATTTATGGTTTAGGTTTTATGGCTTGGTGATTATGGTTTAGGGTTTAGTGTTTTGCGTTTTACGGTTTAGGATTAGTTGTATGTGGTCGGATATTAAACTGGTTGGTGTGGGTATTTGTTGTTTTATTAGTTAATATTAGTCTTGGCTTTAATGCAGTGTTCAAGAAGACGCGATTAATCTCTCGCCTAGGCACGATTAATAGCTGGGCAGGAGGAAATCGCTCCGTCTAGCCCTAGGCGATTGATCTACGTGTGCTAAATGATTAATCTCCATGGAAAACGCCTAATTGGTGCCTATACTCGAATGCACGTTTTCACTCTAGTGGGTGACGCCCAGAACAACTAATAAAGGAGGGGGGGGGGGGGAATGTAGCCTTTTTGTGAAAATCCCAAACCCTATTCTATTTCACATTTGCATTCGACCAGCCACTCCCCCTCATTGACCAGCAACGAGATCCCTCCTCATGGTTGGCGACTTGGGATGTTTGGGATTGTGGAAAAGGGTTGTATATATGAATGGATGAATAATGATATGGCGACTTGGGTTTTTGTGAAATATGGCTTATCTATAATTTTTTTTAATGTTTAATCTCGCCTAGGTAACGACTATTCGGCCTGGGTGGTGCCTCCTCGCCTAGATAGCGCCTAGCGTCTTCTTGAACATTGCTTTAATTATATTATTTCATAATGTTTGGATATTGTTTTATCTGAAATGGATATTATCATTTTTACTAGTGGATATTTTTTTTAATGAATCATGGATATTATCTTAGGGTTTCATTCCAAACACAGCAATATCAAATAATCATTTAACAAATATCTAGACCTCACATAACAAATATCAGGGAACTAATATCCATACATGGCAGATTGAGGAAAAAAATATCAATACATCACATATCTAATATCTGGACAACCAATTACATACTAGAATCCACATCATCAACAAATCGAAACCCAGAATCACAAGTCTAATCCCAGCTACATGGGAGTTATAGTGCCAAAGTAGGAGGTTGGTTGCAATGAGTTCTCCTCGTCTTCCATTATGCAAAATCCCTGAAGCACATAGAAATAT
Source organism: Linum trigynum (assembly GCA_964030455.1). Taxonomy (NCBI): domain Eukaryota; kingdom Viridiplantae; phylum Streptophyta; class Magnoliopsida; order Malpighiales; family Linaceae; genus Linum; species Linum trigynum. The sequence goes on from OZ034821.1 coordinate 9,674,976, forward strand.
CTTGTAAGCATAGAGGAATATCCATTAAAGAGCAAACAAATATCCATGCATAATATTTTCAATATCTGGACAGTACAGAACAATATCCACATATTCAAAAAGTAGTATCCCAAGCATGCTAATATCCAAACATGGAGGACAAATATCCAGACATAATATTTTCAATATCTGAATAGCACAGAACAATATCCACATATTCAAAAAGTAGTATCCCAAGCATGCAAACTATTATCCACTATGAAAGAAACTAATATTCCAGATCTACAAATCGAATCCCAGATCTCAACCAAAACCCAGAATCCCAGCTCGAAAAAAATCCATGAAATCCTAACTTCGTATCCACAAACAAAATCAACAAATAAGGAAGGAGAAGAAGCGTACCTTAGTCTATGAAGTTGTTCTTTGATCAACGACCTCCCCTTCGAAAAGCTTCTTGCCCCTTCAGAGAGAGAGAGAGAGAGAGAGAGAGAGAGAGAGAGAGAGGATACCGTCGCCGTCGTCTTCTTCCTCACCGCTGTCGTCTTCTTCCTCACTGCCGTCGACGAAGAGGAATTTTGGTTTGTATTGAGAGAGAAAGGAGGAGGAAACAAACATAGTTTTGAGGAGAGAGAATGAAACTGAAAAGTGATGGAGAGAAAGGAGGAGACTAATAAAATAGCTTTTGAATTTTGAATTTGTGGTCCATTTACTGAGTTGGGTCATGGGAATGAGCCAGCCGAACCGATCAACTGCCCTCCTTCTCTCACATACCCAAACCAATCGTTCCCAACCGTCGGATCTTGACTTGCCCACGTGGACACCAATATGTCCCTATTAGTATATACTAACAAAAGACCCTGTTAGCACTAGGGCTGGAAGTTTGGTACCGGTATTTGGAATATACCAAATACCGTACCGGATTTGTGTATATTTGGTATTACCGAATACACATATTATTTTTTGAGATTGGGATTGAATTTCAATTGTTATTCGGTATTAGAGATTACAGGATTGGGATCGGTATATACCGAAATACCGATCAATATCGAAATATAAGCTAGTGTGTATTTATCCTCTCAAGTAGACTCTCTCATTCACTACTACACGCCCCTAAACTACCAAGAGTGTCATTTAATTATACATAGATCATTCTATCACTATTAATAGTCGTCTCTCAACGTCAAATTCGTCAAATTAACGGTTACCAATGACAAGAACTTGAGATGTCTCCTCTCCTCCTTTCTCCTTAATAATATCCTAATTCAACACACTTTGCTTAGTCTTTTCCCCCTAAATTAAAGAATAAAATATAATTTATATATTTAATTATTAATTGCAAAGGTAATTAATTTTGTATTTGATAATACCGATTGGGATACCGAAGTACCGATTGAGATACCGAAATATTTAGGGATTGGGATTGGGATACCGAAATTTAGGGATTGGAATTGGGATTGACTTTAGGGTGTAATTCGGTATTCGGGATTTCGGTATTTGGTATTGGGATACCGATATTGTACCGATTTCCACCCCTAGTTAGCACCATAACTAAGTTGTGGAATGAGATGATAGATCTAACACCAGTATTTTCACTGATAAAAGAGACGAGGTCTATCAACAATCAAACTAACACGAGAATTGTTTTTCACTTCTCCAATGTTTCTCTCACCACTTTTTGTTCTTCTCATTTGCTTTCCCTCTACAATTTGTCTCTATCAAAATGAAAATCTAAGGAGTGAAAATCCCCCCAATTCAACGCACCAATGCTTTATTTCATTTTATTATTAAGCTCGATTCCCATCTCCCATAAGCTACTTATTAATTAGGATTATTGATTGACAACGCTTACAAAATTTTGCCATGAATCTTAATTCATATATTTTTTATTAAAAGGTTTATACTTCACACATAAGATTTTTAAAAATTTATCAAACAAACAATGTATTCTTCCAAATCTACAATGCAACAAATCTATCATAAATTTAAAGGTTTTTAAAACTCAAAACTCTCTCAAATCCAACGAGCAAAGCATCATCTAAGGGCCCAACAGTCAATTTTGAACGTTGAAAAAGCCCAATGGTATTGCACCACATTTTCTCATACACATATGTTTCCCCTCTGTTTAGGAAGGGAATTGTGCAATTTGCTTGGATGAGATTGTGCTCGAGGAAACTGTCCTCATTAAGGGTTGTGAGCATGCTTACTGGTCAGTATGATCAATCATTCAACATTCTTCCATTCCAGTTCCGTAGGTCTTGAACACGATTCTTGGCTTTCACTCACCATTTTGAATTTTCTGGCTCAAACAAATATCAATATCCAAGGTGGATGGCTACAGTAGCAACTTAATAGCCTTTGCCATTTTTTTTTTCTTTGCATTCGTCATACATCTTCTCCGTCTGTACTTATTTCTTGTGTGGAAACAACATTCAGCTGATTTCTCTCGTGTCTTCTTGTTTGGGACTTTGAGAATTGTGATAACTTGCATCTATGCTTTGCTATGCGGCCTACATTGTAACTCATGTTGAGGAATGAGGAGTATACTTAAGAGTTAGGGCGACCGTTAGCAATTTTAAGGGCGACATTTAGCGATTCAGATTTTTTTTAGATGCACTAAACACACTCACTTTCTGGTTTAATATTGACCCTTCAATATAATTAAAATATATCCAACGATTGACAATAATTAATATATTTCTAATTAAAGTATTCAATATTTATTAAAAATTTTTTTAGTTACCGGTAATTACAATTAAGGACCTAATAGTAATTCATTCCACAAATTCTGATTTCTTTCCATCACAACAAACAGTGCCGCTCACACCAAAACAAAAATCAATTGGCCCCACGACGTTCGTGATCTCAATGTGATGGGTGACGTCAACTTCGACAATTAAGAGCAAACTTTTTGGCTAAATTCTCCGTGAATTAGTACTGATTAACCGTTTGGAATACCACATAAAAATTTCGTATCTTTCTTTTTTTTGCGCTAGATTTTACACAGACTTATAATTAATTATAGATGGATCGGAGGGAAACAAAAATGATAAAAAAAAAAACTGAATCGCTAAATGTCACCCTAAAAATTGCTAAACGTCGCCCTAACTTACAAATCAATTTACCTATATGCCCTTAATGAAAATTTAAAAAATATACCAACAAAACAGGCCCTTTACCCCTCCACCCTCCTTCCAGCAGACTTCCTTCAACCTTCAACCTCTCCCTCTGCAGCCGTAGAAGAAGCAGCCGACGCCACGCTAGCTCGCTGCCGCCGGAGCCGCCGTCCCTCGCCGCCCGCGCCAGTATCGCCGCCGTCCAGCCTCGCCGGACGCGTTGCCGCCCTCCTCCTCTCGTCGCGTTCCTGCCGCCGGGGCTCTGCCCCTCGTCGCGTTCCCGCCGCCGGGGTTCTGCCTCCCCTCGTCGCGCTTGCCGCCGCCAGAGCAAGCTCGCTCGTCGGAGAAGAAGAAGGTAATAAAAAAAAAAAAATTCCCGACCGCAGTCAAACCGCGGTCTGCCGCGGTCAGGCCTTTTTTTTTTAATTCTGTTTTTTAAATTCTGTGTTATAAATGTTAATAATAATAAAAAAATTAAAAAATATATTTAATAAAAATAATTTAGTTATAATTATATTTAATGATAACGTATTCCATAAATGTTAATTTAGTTATAATGTTAATTTAGTTATATGATATAAAAATTTAAAAAACGTTTTCGATAAATGTTAATTAATGATAACAAATTTAAAGAACATAATAAAAAATTAAAAATGTATATTTATCATTTTAATAATCAAAATTTCAAAGTAATTCGTTTATCTACTTAATTATTAATAATTTTACCTTGATTAATTATTTACTTTTATGTAAATAATGATTACATAGAACGTAACATAAATGTTCAAACTATCAATTTTACAATTTTAATTATGGAAATCTTTAATTTATTACTTTATGTACTCTATTATTAATAATCCATTATTAATAATTCAAACTTTTTTTTGAAGATGTCTGGACATGGAATGGGTAAACCGGATATGATTGAGTCGAGAAATAAGGAGAGAATGGAAGGTCGTGCTTGTAGACTTACGGCGACTGGTAGGAAGGAAAATGAAGAAAAAAAATCCACCTAAGGTTAGAAGGAAGAAGAAGGCGGATGTAGTGCGTCCTGACGGCTACCCTACTGTGGGGCAGTTGTCTCTTAGTCGAGGTACTACCAGTACTCCTACACCACAGAGCGCACCGGTATGGCAGGCTAATTGGAGTGATTCCATTGACGAGGATGATGATGATGACGGTGAGGCTGAGGTTGGGAATGCCCCAGATGCTGGTGATGCTGCTGGTGATGCTGCTGGTGATCGTGCTGGTGATGCTGCTGGTGATGCTGAGGATGGGGATGCCCCACCTCAAGCTGATTTAGGCGTGGGGAAGACGGCGCGGGTCGGGATATCTTCTACTGCCTCCTCCCACTTCCGTGGCCCCGATGGACGCTATGCGTCCAGACCTAGTAGCGAGGATGGCGGAGATGGAAATAGGAAGAGGAAGACCACGAGCATGGGCACTTGACCATGTCGAAAATCAAGTCGCACCCAATGATCCCCCGTAAAATGTAGTGATAAGATCCCACGTGGTCTTGTTACTCCTGGTGGGGCCGTCACAGGTAGCACGGTATAACGACCGCCTTGACTGTATACAACGATAGCCCATGAATGCAAGGTGGCGAAGACGAAGAGTTCCGCATTATCCATCCAGTTGGGAGGTCCACAACCACTTGTTGATGCCCACCTGCAACGTCGAATGCCATTTTCTATTCCATTTGCTATTCCATCATAGTAGTCTCTATAAAGCTCAGGACGGGATTCAAGCTCCTCTACAACAACGCGTCTCATTTGTGGCCAATTGCTTTGGTCCCCAGTAACTGCTTGTGATATAGCTCGAAATCCACAGTGTCCATCTGGAATAGGGTTGAACCAACCACGAACTAGTCGTTGCACGTAGGATTCCAAAAAATGTAGCCATGGGTAATTCTTCCAACTAGTATTGGGAATCCGAGCAACCCTCCACGGGGCACCATCTAGCCAAAGAGCATAACACAATAAATTAATACAAAGAGTTATACAATATATTTATCCGAAATTAGGAATATAATTTCTAACCTGTATCATTATGGATCACCGGCTCCGTCTCATTCTCGTAGTTGGTTTGTGCATTCACATTCGGGGCACCACCTATCTCATTTAAAAAAATAGATTAGTTGTACACTATATTGAGGACAATTGAACACAACTAATAGAAAAAGTTTTTCTACCTGTATTTCCATCATTTTCCGGAGTTGCAGTCGGAAGTCTTGAACTTCTCCTCCCTCGTTTCCTCTCCACATGCTCGAAGTGAGATAGGTTTCGAGTGGTGGACGTCCTTGGGCGACCGGGGCGGGGCTGTCCCCCATGCGGCTCATCAATGCCATCATTTTCAGGATGAAGATGGCTCCGGAGTAGGCCGATTGCACCTCGAATGGTCTCGTCGCCTCTATCAAGAACCTCCTGTACTAGACCTTGGAACACACCACGGTGGTAATCACTATGGTCATCCCACTCCGGCCGAGTAGGAGGTTCACGATAGTTGATAACGGTCCAGAATGCCAACACATCATACAAGGCGAAATCCCGATTTTCACGTCGTGCTAACTGAATGGAACATCTACATGGGAGACCATAGGTAGGAGTAAACGTACATGTACAAGGTTCCCCTTCCACTGCTACCTCGAACAACATCAACCTCAGAGCTTCTAGGGTGACTTTTGTATTCAACTCTCGAAATGGTTTTCCATCCGCTCGGAGTAGCTTCTTTTGTCGGGAATCCTCTAGAAGCTTCCTGATTTGAAGGTGTTGAGCCTCAATGTAATCATCGTTCTTCTTGAATACCTACATACAATGAAGAACAATTAGGAGACTACTAAAACTTATGTGTGTATCAATGAAGATTTACTAGGAGACTAACCGTGTCGACTGCGCCAGTAGATGATTGATGCCACTTCTTGAAGGAGGAATGGGCGGCTTCAACCCTATTAGAGCTTGTGTTACCCAAATGCCGCAGTTGATTGGTATAACATTTAGCCCACATGTGTCTAACTGGTAACCACTAAGCTGTCATATACCCCCAAAGACGTCGGTACTGTACTCCCCAACCACGTCTGAAATTGTCTAAGGCAGTATCCATGTCTTCCACTGTCAATGCATATACAGCACGTTGCCAAGACGCCATGATATGATCCACTGTCGGTTTGGCTGCATCTATACCACAATGAGTCGTCCTTCTCACCTCCGCTAGACACTTTGCTCTCACATTCCTATCCATATGCCAAAGACATAATATATGAGTCGATGATGGAAACATTACCCCCACGGTCTCAACCAATCCTCCTGCCTTGTCACTGACAAACACATCTGGAACAATGGGGCCAAGAAAATGTTGCAAATGCGTCAGAAGCCACTGGTACGACTCCTTCGTCTCGTCGTACACTATTGCAGATGCAATGACAAAGTTCAATCCCACTGGTGTCATGCCGACAATCTCAACCCAAGGCATATCATACTTATTGGTCTTGTATGTTGCATCTATCACGATCACATGGTGCCAAGCTCGCAACATCACTACTGACTCAGGGTGGGCTAGGAACAAGTGCGTAAGCACGTTACGATCGTCCATATACTGCACATAGTAACCCTTCTCCTGCGCCACGCGGAAAGTATACTGTAAGGCTGTCATCTGACCAAGCTCTTCTTTCCTTATCTTTTGCAACTCGTTATAAATCTGCTTTCTGTTGTGTGTTCCATTTGCACCTTTTCTCTCATTCACTGCCTTGTGGATATTCCTTGGTGGGACACCGGCTGATCTCAGCTCTCTGATGTATTGCTTATCCTCTGTAGTCAGAACATTCCTTCCCTTTGATCCTTCCGGAAATAGCTCCAACTGATGATTGTGGAAACCCAAATTAGCACCAGGATTCTTTGTATTTGCCACCCCTAGGATCAACCAATATCCATCACCTGACCGCTCAAGCTTGATCTGAAACTCGCACCCCAACTTTTCAGTAGATGTAAGAGGCCTCCTTTCCTTACTCGGATCAGGTTCCTTTGACTTCTTCTTCCTACCATGAGTGCAATGTAAGTAATGTCGCCAAATAAAACCCAAAACCCTTGGCAATCTCAGTAGCTGCTTCATATGCTTGCAACTCCGTAGTGTATTTCACGCCATCAATGAAATCCGAGGTGTAATCATGGCCATCCGGATTGTAACTTCCAATATCCTGCAATGTTATCAGAATTTATAAGTGATACCCCACAAATTAAAAAAAAAACTTAACATTCTATATCGTCAATTTAACGAGTACCATATGATAAATTTAAAATTTCATAACTATATTAAATTTAATAATCATCATAACTTCATATGCAAATCTATTATTTATGCAATAAATTTAATCTTAATTTGTAATGCAAAATATAATCTTAATTTTCTAGATTAAGACCAAATTAAATCTAATCTTCATATGCGAATCTATTATTTATGCAATAAATTTAATCTTAATTTGTAATGCAAAATCTAATCTTAATTTTCTAGATTAAGACCAAATTAAATGTAATCTTCATTTAAGGCCAAATCTAATCTTAATTTCTAATGCGAATCTATTATTTATGCAATAAATTTAATCTTAATTTGTAATGCAAAATCTAATCTTAATTTTCTAGATTAAGACCAAATTAAATCTAATCTTAATTTAAGGCCAAATCTAATCTTAATTTCTAATGCTAAATCCTTCAATTCCAAAAATAATTATGCAAATAAATCTAGAAATTATATAAATCAAAACCCAACAAATTATCTCATGGAACAAATCATAAATCATATAAAAAATAGAAAATTATTCAACGAAAAAAAAACCAGAAAATGCCCAACCGCAAGTGACCTGCGGTTGGACCATGGCCGGACCGCAAATCCCCTGCGGTTGAACCATGGCTGGACCGCATGGTCCAACCGCAGGTCAATTGCGGTTGGGCATTTTTTGGTTTTTTTTTTCTTCGTTTTTCAGTTTCGGTATTTACCTCGTCGGAGTCGCTACTCATGATTCAGACGTCCTACCGACGATATCGACTTCAAAATGACGATGATGGATTTTTCTCTCCTTAGATAGTGTTTTTTTAGTCCAAGTGGTGTTTGTTTGATAAAAGGAAGGTAAAGAAGATAGGGAGTTATAAGTGTAACTTTAAACTTTTTAGGGCGACCTTTAGCAATTCTAAGGACGACCTTTAACAACTCCAAAGTAAAAGAGCAATAGAGTACTTTCTACCTTCTCTCTCTGCCTTTCTCTCACTTTTCCTCTCTGTGACTGCCTGCCCTGCCCTTCAAGCATTTTTTGTTTGTTTACTTGCATAAGCATAGCTAACTCGGATAATTTTCTGTCATTTATCCCCCTGGATTCCTCCCAGACTCTCTTCTCGATTTCCTTCTCCCTTCTCCAAATAGCAAAACCAACACCTGCCCTTGTATTCCTTCCCTACCTCCGCACTCACCGGAATTCCACTGCTGACCACCGGAATCGATTCCTTGCTTGCCTATTTTCCTTGTCTTCCAATTGCTCAGCTGCTGGAGAGCAATCAGCTAACTTCGCTACAGTGTAGATCAATCTTGCGCTTACCTCAGAATTGAGCTGAGGCGGGAGGTGGAGACTTGAAGTTCGTTGGACTCTGAGTCAGCTGTTATCTCTTGATGCTGCTGGCGACGGTCTTCACTTCCGAGCTGGAGTAGCTATTGTAGTATTGTGTGGATTCGCTAGGGTTTTTCTAGTCTGGTGAATGGAACGGTTCTACTGCTTGATTGAGAATGGGCGGGAGACGTACTGCAGTGTCGTTGCTGCTACTGTTTAGCTTTCTCGGTTCCAGGATAGCTCGCCGTTGGAATGTCGCCGCCGGATAGAATGGCTGCGGATCTCAGTAGGACTGGCGCTGCTGAAAGGGATATTGAGCAGGTATCTGATTTCGTTTTTGTTCCAGCTTTTTTATTTGCTTTTCTACCCTGGATACTATGTTTAGCTCAACTGATTCCTGAATGAGCCAGATTGGACTATCGGCATTAGTGGTGAATTGTGTATGTCAATTCTCTCTGATGCGACGATTTTGTCCACAAATCTGGCCTATTCTTGAACGGGATCTTTTGATAACTCCGCAAATTAGATAGATGTGGTCAAGATTGGAAGGCTATTATTCAAGGGGGCCGGGCCTAAAATTGTTTACGATAGAGAGCATTGATCTACGAACAGTCCTGTTAACCAATGTTGTAAACAAATGAACTGTTATTCCGATAGTGAAACAATATTTTACTGGCTCAGGTCAATAGCGGTGGTACCTCTTTAGCAGTCGTATTAATTCCTATTCATGGGTTTCCATTCCCGATTGTATTGGTTGGCATTGGCAATGATTTGAAAGTTCATGAAAAATTGGTTAGCTCAACGGGCTGGAACAGTGACCAAATCTTTGCCACGGTGAATGATTGGTAAGATTAGGGGAGCTTTCACTTGCTGTGGTTGGCTACTGCTAGTGAAATGGTCAAAGGGTTTGCAGGCAAGGGTGTATTTGCTTCAGCAATTCTGTAATTAGTTCGAATTACGATCCGATGTGGTGGTGGATACCACACCTTCAGTTGAGGTGCCTAGGGTTGCCGTGAAATCATTTGCAGAAAATAGGGCTGCTGGAATGTTATTGAGAAGTGGAGTTTAGAATTATTCGTGGATAGAATGGATGATGAACCTCCACACCAGTAAGTGATTAGGTGTGGTAAATGCCAGGCTACAACTCAACGTTGATATGGTGAGCACGAATAATTCTCTCCTCCATATCCTTATTGGATAAGGAATGTTGTAGGGTAACTCCAGATTCTGAAATTATGCATCTTCTGTAAAGATAGAAAGCTCATAGAGGTGTTCTTAATAGCAAAACCTAGGTGTTTAAGCTCCTAGGGTTAATATTGGGCTGTCTCATCTAGATTCCTTTCATTTTTGCTGAAGGAATCGTGTGAACTGGGCTGGTGGCAGAAATGATCCTTAGTGCTAATATTTCCTCTTTGGGGTATACAACTTGGAGTTTCAGGAATTGAACTCTTGGCTCATTTTGACTAGGTGTTCAGTTAATGGTTTCACTACATTAGCAATCGGCAGTGCTGGGCAACAGCTCCAAATTCACACAACTCATGACTTCACTTCTGCTCTCCTTGGGGATATATGGTCTAGGTTATCTTCAAATTTCAGATTTTTTTTTCGTAATGTGAGTACGGAGATACGACGAGTCCATATGCTGTATTTTCCCATTTCGCTGGTAATTTAGTTGCTATCATTTGATGAGCTTGCAAAATATTCTCATAGAAGGCCAATACTCCAAACCAAGTTATGTGTTGGTTGACAATACTTAGGAGGAAAGAAAAGCATGGGAGTTGTCCCTAAGGACTAAGGAGACAATCTATTTTAACCTTACCCTTATGATCTCTACGCCCCTGTTTTGGAATTTATATAGATTGATGGATGTTTTCAACAGCTTGATACCTCTCCATTTCGGGTTGTATGGGCTGAATTTTGTCCACAAGAGAACTCTGTGTAAACTCCTTCCAGTTTCTGTACAAGTCGCATGTCAATGACACAATCTCATGCTGTTTCGGTGTTTCCTAAAGGATACCTACAACCGGTTTCTACTGCACTTGTCTGCTGGCAATGCTTATATCTACTATCTAGTATATGTTAGTGTTGTGGTATATGATCTACGATTGAACATTTCCCAACAACTCGAGTTATTGGGATCAACTGGTTCATGACATGGTATCAGAGCCTTATGTGACCGAGAGGTCTTGTGTTCGATTCCCGGTGACCCCCATTTGTTAAGCACATGGTATTATTGTCTTCAGACATGTGCAAACTTCAAGCCCTTGTGAGTGGCTTTCGTTTGAGGGGGCGTGTTAGTGTTGTGGTATATGATCGAGTTAGCCAAGTAAAATGAAATTATGCAGATAACTCTTTATCTAACTTAGAACTAACTGGATGGTCATGGAGTGCTATTGTTTAATCTTCTACTATCCACATTCTGGATTTTTTTTTTTGCACGGTGCTCTTTATGAGGTACTAAATTTTGTTTTTGTTGAATTTCAAAACAGGCAATCACTGCTCTGAAGAAAGGAGCTTACTTGCTGAAGTATGGAAGAAGGGGGAAGCCAAAATTTTGTCCCTTCCGCCTTTCAAATGTAAAGTGTGCCAAGTTTTGTTAGCTATTTAATATGTATACCTTCTGAATTATCACTTACAACTTCAACAAAATACCATCTGCATGTGTCCTAATTTATTCCACCCTGTGCGATATTCATCAGTCATCATGACCTCAACTATAAGAATAAAACTCTGTTTTCCTCTTTTAGTAAGATTATAATAGTAACAATCAAAGTCTTTATTTTGTACATTTCAGTGGATAATCTTGATATCTGAAGTGGTGAGTTGGCCGCATTTCATACTCTATGAAGTGCTTCGCCTATGATGCAACTTATTACGCGTTCTTATGCAGTTTGTCGATTTCTCTTGTAAGAGGTGATTAGCAGACTGATATTTTTATTTGTTCAGGATGAGTCCGTTCTTATTTGGTTCTCAGGGAAAGAGGAGAAGCATCTCAAGCTAAGCCACATATCTAGGATTATATCCGGGCAACGCACTGTGAGTTTCTTGATTTTATTTTATTTATAAAATGTGTTGAAATATATTTTGTTAAACTGATATTTTCAGACTAGGCTCATTTTGACTTCTTTGTGGGAATGCCAAAGATCGGTTAATTCTTGATTGACTTTTGGGTCATAGTCTCCAGTTTAGTACTTGTCGTATATGATGTTACTTTTGAAGAAGCTCTGGGTCATAGTTATTGTTTACTTGGAATGTTGATAGTCTTGAGGAAACGTTACTCTCAAATCAGCTGTACTTATTTCCTTAGGCTGCTTTATTTAGTCAAGATATCAGTGGTAATTTGTGTTATTTCTGCCATTTTGCGATTTGATATACTGAGAAGAATGAAGCCCATCTTCCAATGTTCACTGACCAGCTAAAATTTTTGCAGCCAATCTTTCAGAGGTATCCACGTCCTGAGAAGGAATACCAGTCGTTTTCTCTTATATATAATGACAGATCATTGGATTTGGTACGATTTTCTATGCTTTAAGGACACTGTTTCTGACTATGATTACGTATCTTTATACAATTAGTTGCTGAAATGACGGGGCATCACACACCTTGATTTCTTCATTACATGCACATGGCCTCAAGTATGAAGTTCTAATGTTTATCGTGATCTCTTTACTAGATTTGCAAAGATAAAGATGAGGCGGAGGTGTGGTTTAGTGGTTTAAAAGCATTAATATCACGCAGCCATAACCGGAAATGGAGAACAGAATCAAGGAGTGATGGCATTCAATCTGAAGTGAACAGTCCCAGGACATATACTCGTAGAAGTTCTCCCTTGAATTCTCCATTTGGGAGTAATGACAGTTTCCAGAAGGTATAGGCTTCTATTGTTCACCTTGCTCTTTTTTTGAATTCATCACTGCTGCCTCTTCCCCTTCTGTTTATGCGCGTGTCCTCATTCAGGATGGAGAGACCCTTCGTATTCACAGTCCATATGGAAGTCCACCGAAGAATGGACTAGATAAGACTTTCTCCGATGTGATATTTTATGCTGTTCAGCCTAAAGGGGGTTTCCCCTCTGATGCTGCTGATGCTTCAGCCCATTCTTTGTCATCTGGGGGATCAGATAGTATGCATGTTCATACAAAGGGACTAGGGATGGATGCTTTTAGAGTTAGCCTATCCAGTGCTGTCAGTTCATCAAGCCAAGGTTCTGGTCATGATGATGGTGATGCCCTAGGGGATGTTTTTCTTTGGGGCGAAGGGACTGGAGAGGGTGTTTTAGGTGGTGGAGTTCATAGAGCTGGGAACTGTTTTGGTGTAACAATGGATTCATTGTTGCCTAAAGCCTTAGAATCTACAGTTGTACTTGATGTCCAGAACATTGCTTGTGGCAGCCGACATGCAGCCTTGGTGTCTAAGCAAGGTGAGATTTTCTCCTGGGGGGAGGAATCGGGAGGCAGACTTGGGCACGGTGTCGATTCTGATGTCATGCATCCGAAACTTTTGGATACTCTTAGCAATACCAACATTGAGCTTGTAGCTTGTGGCGAATATCACACATGTGCTGTAACGCTTTCTGGTGATTTGTACACTTGGGGTGATGGAACTTACAATTTTGGTCTTCTTGGACATGGAAATGTAGTCAGTCACTGGGTCCCGAAAAGAGTGAATGGGCCATTAGAAGGCATACATGTATCATCTATCTCTTGTGGACCGTGGCATACAGCAGTTGTAACATCTTCTGGGCAATTGTTTACATTTGGTGATGGCACATTTGGTGTTCTAGGTCATGGAGACAGGAAAAGTGTATCGTTGCCAAGAGAAGTGGAATCCCTCAAGGGGCTCCGAACTGTACGAGCATCATGTGGTGTTTGGCATACCGCTGCAGTTGTAGAAGTCATGGTTGGTAATTCGAGTTCTAGCAATTGTTCTTCGGGTAAGTTGTTCACATGGGGAGATGGAGATAAAGGAAGACTTGGGCATGGTGACAAGGAAGCCAAACTTGTTCCTACTTGTGTTGCTGCTCTGGTTGAACCAAACTTTTGTAGAGTTGCTTGTGGGCACAGCCTGACTGTTGCTCTCACAACATCGGGCCAGATCTACACTATGGGTAGTCCTGTTTATGGTCAACTAGGGAACCCACATGCTGATGGGAAGCTTCCTGCCCGTGTTGAAGGCAAACTGTCAAAGAATTTTGTCGAGGAGATAGCGTGTGGTGCTTATCATGTTGCTGTTCTAACTTCCAGAACTGAAGTTTATACTTGGGGGAAGGGGGCAAATGGTAGGTTGGGTCATGGGGATATGGATGACAGAAACTCTCCTACACTGGTGGAAGCTCTGAAAGACAAGCAAGTTAAAAGTATTGCATGTGGTGCTAATTTCACTGCAGCTATTTGCCTTCATAAGTGGGTCTCGGGTGTTGATCAGTCTATGTGTTCTGGATGTCGGCTACCGTTCAATTTCAAACGCAAACGGCACAATTGCTATAATTGTGGACTAGTTTTCTGTCACTCATGCAGCAGCAAGAAGTCTCATAAAGCTTCCATGGCTCCAAATCCGCACAAGCCCTATCGTGTGTGTGATACTTGCTTTAATAAACTTGGGAAAGCCATGGATACTGAGGCACCATCGTCTCATTCCTCAATTAGTAGAAGAGGTAGTATAAATCATGGCTCTAATGAGTTTACTGATAAAGATGAAAAGTTGGATTCGAGATCTCGTTCACAGCTTGCTAGATTTTCATCAATGGAGTCCTTCAAGCAAACAGATAGTCGATCCAAGAAAAACAAAAAACTAGAGTTCAACAGCAGCCGTGTGTCGCCGATTCCAAATCGAGGGTCACAGTGGGGAGGACTGAATATTTCTAAATCTCTTAATCCTATGTTAGGTTCATCCAAGAAATTCTTCTCTGCCTCGGTTCCTGGGTCAAGAATTGTTTCTCGAGCAACGTCGCCCATATCTAGACGGCCGAGTCCACCGAGGTCAACAACGCCAACACCAACCTTGGGTGGCCTTACTTCACCCAAAATCTCAGTTGATGATACTAAAACCTCTAATGATGGTATTAGCCAAGAGGTTACTAAATTAAGAGCTCAGGTACTGCTCCTTATGTTACCTGGTCTTTAAATCTGATCAACTGTTTGGTTTATTTTTCCTTATGTCACTTCAGTATTTTGATGAATGTGGAAATAACGACTTGGACATGAATTAGTTGTGGGACATACACACTTGCTTTCATTTCAACTGTCAGTAACAAAATTCAGCTCAAGGTGCACAAAATTCCAGCACATACATTTCTGTGTGTTTCATGGATGATGCATCTTTCTAGACCCGACTCATTTGTATGTATGGGTTGCAAAATGTCGCTGTTGTGCTCATTTGGCTTGGACATGGGCTACCCAACTCATAAGTTAACTGGAATTTTCCTATTTGTTGGAACAATGCTACTGATAATATTCAATGGATGTTTATGTACTTGTATCATTATGGTGGCATGCGGTGTGCAACTTTTGTTTTATGATTCATTGGGGTCATATAATGATTTGCTCTGCTGATTTGTTTGAAGAAACACAAACTTCAGTGCATTCTAACCAAACCGTATTTCCCAGGTTGAAAGTTTGACTCACAAAGCTCACCTTCAAGAAGTAGAGCTAGAAAGAACAACTAAACAATTGAAGGAAGCAATTGCATTCGCAGGAGAGGAAACTGCAAAATGCAAAGCAGCGAAGGAAGTAATCAAGTCACTCACCGCTCAAGTAAGATAAGTTTTGATGTTTTCCTGTAGATACTAAACAAGCCACCATTGGTAATGTTATATGAAGTGCATTAGTCACTTGGAATCAGCGTACTTATTTCACTTTTTGCTCACTTCATTATTGTTTTATTGATAGCTGAAGGACATGGCAGAAAGACTACCCGTGGGAGCAGCCAGGACTGTGAAGACACCTTCCTTCACTGCTTTTGGATTCAATCCTCCGAATGAGATGCCAACCAATAATGTTACTGTGGACCGCTTAAATGGTCAAGTGACATCCCAAGATCGAGACACGACAAGTGGGTTAAATACTAACCAGTTAATCCCCAATGGTTCCAGCACAACTAGCAGCCATAGTTCTGGTTACAACATCAAACAAGGCCACGCAGAATCCACGTTGAGGAATGGCAGCGGCAGAACAAAAGACGGCGAATCACATAGTGAAGCTGAATGGGTTGAGCAAGATGAGGCTGGCGTGTATATAACACTAACCTCTTTGCCAGGTGGTGGCAAGGATCTCAAACGCGTGCGCTTCAGGTGCGTTCTTCTACATTCAAATCTTCATCCAATCTACCTGCATTGATCTGAAGTATTAAGTGATGCACAGTTTAGAACTCGTCTGCCTATATCGGCTTTAGCCTGAAGTTACATGTGTTCTATCTCTGTAATCGTGATTGATGGAACCCTGTAACTTTGAGATTGCAGTAGAAAGCGCTTTTCGGAGAAAGAGGCAGAGCAGTGGTGGGCTGAGAACAGGGCAAGAGTCTATGAACAGTACAACGTAAGGATGGTTGATAAGTCGAGTGTCAGCGTCGGTGGCGAGGATTTGCCACAGTAGTTAGGACCGGGGGAGATTGCCGTCGCCTTATATAGCAAAGGTAGGTTCTTTTTACCTTTCTTCGTCCTGGTCTTCTTCAGCTAGCTAGCTAGCTCCAACACCGTTTTTAACGACGTAGAGCATTGTTTCCACAAACCGAGTTTATGAGATGCTTGCCTCCATATATATCTTTGGCGTCAACGGGGAAGGGGAATAGAGTGGTTCGGTTGTGCATTTCTTTGATACTTTTCTTTAACCTGTCCTGTAATTTTTTTTATACCATTTTCGAACTCCTGATCGCCAATTTTTTTACCCCTATATGTACGTGGTGGTGTGGGTTGAATATATAGTGAAAATGTAAATTCTTCTTAGTCTGTTGGAATGAAGAGAGAGGAGGGTGCAGCTGCCATGTAAATTCATAACAACAAATGAACTGCACTTTCGGATTGGTGTCCAGCGTGCCTGTTGTTTTGCCTAATCCTGCATTATGAACGGTGATTTCAGTTAGTTTGTCATTGGAGAGATTTAATAATGAATGCTAACATGAATTGTTGGGAGATTAATAATGAATACTAACATGCTCCTCTAATGATATGAATTTGATACCATTCAAGAACCGGTTGAGCTGAATAATTTCAATTGTTATGAGAGATTTAATAATGAATCTTAAGGTAAATACAATATATTAGCCACAACTATTATGAAGTGGGGAATTATAGTCACAACTATGGAAATTCAAATTATTAGCCAAACTCTAACTCTTTGCTAACAATTCTGTTAGGAATACTGGCTAAACTTGTTTTATGTTTTAAAGTTATAAATTAAAAGCAGTCTGACGTGGCTGCTGTAGTGGCCGATGACGTGGCCTTCTTCATTAAAAATTCAATAATAGTAACGGACAGTTAACCATATCTTGACCCGTAACAATGGTTATGGCTAATAATTTGAATTTACATAGTTGTGGCTATAATTCCCAATTCATAATAGTTGTGACTAATATATTGTATTTACCCTAAATCTTATACTACATACTAATATGAACAACTAGCTTCATCGTTGATTCTTCAGACGGATCCTTAGGCTACAGATCACAGATTCGGTTTGAGCCTATCATTCATCGATGATTGAGTCTATTAAGCACTGATTTGGGCGTATTTTTTTCGAGTCAATTTTTGGCAGATCCCAAAGGGTCACATATTTCAGGTGATTTTTTGGAATGACCATTTTCGTTAGATTTTGGAGGCTAAAGATCACGGATTCGGCTTGAGGCAACTTGGGGCCATTCCCCATCGCAGATGAAGTCAATTAATGGCCGATTTGGGCGAATTTTATATTGAGGGCGTTTTTGTAATTTATCATGCGCTTTTTTCGAAAGGCCATTATCCTTGGATTTTGAAGACTACGGAACATGGATTCAGCCTGAGGCTATCCTTCACTGGTGATTAAGTCTATTAAGCACCGATTTGGGCATATTTGTTCCAGGTCAATTTTTGGCAGATTCCAAAGGGGTATCATCACAATTTTTGAACGATTTTTTGGAATGACCATTTTCGTTGGATTTTGGATGCTACAAATCACAAATTCGGCCTGAGGTGACCTGGGGCCATTCCCCACCGACAATGAAGTCAATTAATGGCCGATTTGGGGGATTTTATCCGGAGGGCGTTTTCGTAATTGTTTGCAAACACTTTTAAAAAAGCCATTTTCCTTGGATTTTGAAGGCTACAGATCACGAATTCGGTCCGAGGCTATAATTCCCCGATTATTAAGTCTATTAAGCATTGATTTGGATGTATTAACATATTTCGGGCGATTTTTAAAAAAGACCATTTTCGTTGGCTTTTGGAGGCTACAGATAACCGATTTCGCCTGAGGCGACCTGGGGCCATTCCCCACCGATGATGAAGTCAATTAAAGGCCGATTTGGGCAAATTTTATCCGATGTGCGTTTTCGTAATTTTCTTGGATTCTGAAGGCTACGGATCATGAATTCGGCCTGAGACTATCCTTCATCGATAATTAAGTATATTAAGCACCGATTTGGGCGTATTTGTTCTGGGTTAATTTTTGACAGATTCCAAAGGGGTACCATCATAGATTTCAAGCGATTTTTTGGAATGACCATTTTTGTTTGATTTTGGAGGCTACAGATTACGGATTCAGCCTGAGGCGACATAGGGCCATTCCCCACCGATGATGAAGAATAATGGCCGATTTGGGCGAATTTTTTCCAAATGGCATCTTCGTAATTTTTCGTGCGTATTTTTCGAAAGGTCATTTTCCTTGGGTTTTGAAGGCTACAGATCACGGATTCACGCAGATTCTAAAGGGGTATATCACCGTACCATCACAGATTTCGGGTGTTATTTGGAATGTCCATTTTCATTGTATTTTGGAGACTACAGATCACAGATTCGCTCTAAGGCGACCTTGGGCCATTCGCCACCGATGATGTAGTAAATTTATGGCCAATTTGGGCAAAATTTTCCTTGAGGGCATTTTCATAGTTTTTTGTGCGCTTTTTTCGAAAGACCATTTTCCTTGGATTTTGAAGGCCACAGATCACGGATTCGGCCTGAGCCTATTCTTCATTGATGATTAAGTCTATGAAGCACTGATTTGGGCGTATTAACTCTGCGTCAATTTTAGGCAAATTCCAAATCACAGATTTCATGTGATTTTTTGGAATGACTATTTTCGTTGGAATTTGGAGCCTACAGATCACGCATTCGGCCTAAGGCGACCTAAGGCCATTACCCACCAACGATGAAGTAAATTAATGGCCAATTTGGGCGAATTTAATCTGGAGGGCATTTTTCGTGCGCTTATTTCGAAAGGTCATTTTCATTGGATTTTGAAGGCTACGAATCATGCATTCGGCCTGAGTCTATCCTTCACAGAAGATTAAATCAATTAATCATCGATTTAGGCGTATTTGTTCTGGGTCAATTTTTGGCAGATTCGAAAGGGCTACCATCACAGTTCGGGCGTTTTTTGGAATGGTAATTTTCGTTTGATTTTGGAGGCTACAGATCACGCATTCAGCCTGAGGCGACCTGAGGCCATTCCCCACCGATGATGAAGTAAATTAATGCCCGATTTGGGCAATTTTTTTTGGAGGGCATTTTTCGTAATTTTATGTGCTCTTTTCCTAAAGACCATTTTCCTTGGATTCGAAGGTTACGGATCACGGATTCGGCATGAGGCTATCCTCCACCGATGATTAAGTCTATTAAGCATCGATTTGGGCATATTTGTTCCTCGACAATTTTTGGCAGATTCCAAAGGGGTACCATAACAGATTTCGGGCGATTTTTTGGAATGACCATGTTATTGGATTTTGGATGCTACAGATAACGGATTCGCCGTAAGGAGACCTGGGGCCATTCCCCACCGATGATGAAGTAAATTAATGGCCGATTTGTGCGATTTTTTTCGGAGGTCATTTTCGTTATTATTTGTGCGCTTTTTTCGAAATACCATTTTCCTTTGATTTTGAAGGCTACGGATCACGGATTCACCTTGAAGCTATCCTTCATCGATGAGTAATTCTATTAAGAACCGATTTGGACATATTTTTTTTGGGTCAATTTTTGGCAGATTCAAAACTGGTACCATCACAGATTTAATGCGATTTTTTGTATTTGTCATCTTCGTTGGATTTTGGAAGCTACTGATCACGGATTCGCCCTTAGGAGACCTGGGGCCATTCACCACCGATGATGAAGTAAAATTATGGCCGATTTGGGCAAATTTTTCGCAAAGGGCATTTTCATAGTTTTTTGTGCGCTTTTTTCGAAAGGGCATTTTCCTTGGATATTGAAGACTACGGATCTCGAATTCGCCCTGAGGCTATTCTTCACCGATGATTAAGTCTATGAAGCACCGATTTGGGCGTATTAACTCCGGGTCAATTTTATGCAAATTCCAAATCACAGATTTCAGGAGTTTTTTTGGAATGGCCATCTTCGTTGGAATTTGGAGGCTACATATCACGCATTCGGCCTGAGGCGACTTGGGGCCATTCCCCACCGATGATTAAGTAAATTAAATGCCGATTTGGGCGAATTTTTTCTGGAGGGAATTTTTCGTAATATTTTGTGCGCTTATTTCAAAAGGCCACTTTCATTGGATTTTGAAGACTACGGATCACGGATTTGGCATGAGGCTATCCTTCACAGGTGATTAAGTCTATTAAGCATCGATTTAGGCGTATTTGTTCTGGGTCAATTTTTGGCAGATTCCAAAGGGGTACCATCACAGATTTCGGACGTTTTTTGTAATGGTAATTTTTGTTTGATTTTGGAGGCTACAGATCATGCATTCGGCCTGAGGCGACCTGAGGCCATTCCCCATCGATGATGAAGTAAATTAATGGACGATTTGGGAATTTTTTTTTCAAAGGGCATTTTTCGTAATTTTTTTGTGCTCTTTTCCTAAAGGCCATTTTCCTTGGATTTGAAGGCTACTAATCACGGATTCGGCATGAGGCTATCCTCCACCGAAGATTCAGTCTATTAAGCATCGATTTGGGCGTATTTGTTCCTCGTCAATTTTTGGCAGATTCCAAAGGGGTAGTAGCATAACAGATTTCGGGCGATTTTTTGGAATGTCCATGTTCGTTGGATTTTGGAGGCTACAGATCACGGATTTTCCCTTAGGCGACCTGGGGCCATTCCCCACCGATGATGAAGTAAATTAATGGCTGATTTGTGTGAATTTATCTGGAGGGCATTTTCGGTTTTTCGAAATGCCATTTTCCTTGGATTTTGAAGGCTACGGATCACATATTCGGCCTAAGGCTATCCTTCATCGATGATTAAGTCTATTAAGCACCGATTTAGGCGTATTTGTTCTTGGTCTGCCTTGGAGCCGGACGGTGATGAGTTCCGCGGTCTCCATTGCCTAGGTTTAGGTATGTTACCGGATGGTGATACTTTCCGTGGTACACATACCTCAGTTTCAAAACCTGATGGTGATACATTCCGTGGTGATCATAACTCCTGTTGAGGGGCACCCCATTGTGAGGGTAGCCATGTTTAAGTAAGAAAAGCTAGTAGTGGTGCCACCTCAGTCCCAATAGTTCACCAACGCCAGTCCCCTATCCTAGTTAAAGTTTAAAGGAAGAGCAGAGATTGCTCTTAAGGATCATGGGGATGAATAAATAAAACTCCCTTGAAGTTAAAGATTTAAAGGTTAGGCCTAGGTTGACCCTCATACGTATGAGCTGGGCGGTTGGACTAGTTAGTGGGGGGATCCCAAATTCGGTCGAAGGTTTAAGAATTTGAAGGTGGCGAGTAACACCAACTCCCACATTTTTAAAGAGTAAAAGTTTAAAGTATGTAAGTGATACGACCTTTCATAGTTCTTAAGAATGGTTTAAGGGTGGAATATAAACAACTTCCACAAGTATTTTGATGCGAACACCTAAGGAAATAACGTTAGGTGCTTTGAGTTGAAGTAATAACGTAGACTAACTCCAACCCGAGCATCCAGTTGTAGAGTGAGTACTCAAAGAGCAGCCATCTAGAGGAGGACAGTATGAGCGTCACTAAGGACGACAACAATCGGATCAGAGCAAGCATCTACATAAACTTCTAGTTATTGTACTTTACGTTTAGTAGTAAGACTAAAGATTAAGATTTTATGGTTTGAGGTCTACCTAAGTGTTAGGGATTTGTTTTAAATAATGAAAATTCCCTTTTAATATTTATTAAAATTAGTTATGAAAAGCTTTCGTTATTTTTCCAAGTCTTTTCAGTTCTTATTTTGGTTTAGGATTTATCAAGGGCATTTTGGTTAAAGTAATACATGGTCGAGTTAGCATGCTTCATGTCTAACGCGATTCCTGAACAGACTCTTGTTGGCTTGTATCTTGCAAGATTGAGGCTAGGGTTATCAGTTGCAGTGAAGGTATTTGATACCAAACGACCGTAGGAGGACGAGGTGGTTGGTTCGGAGCAGCGGCGGTGACAACGGCGGCTACACCACTAGGGTTGCTGCACAAAGGTTTAATGAGGTTGTCACCCGCAAAGATGGATTAGAAGAGGCACGAGGAGTGTTGCTTCAACTGCAACGAGTGGTATACCGTGGGCCACCAGTATGTGAATGCTCACCTGATGTTCCTAGTGGGTGTTTTTGCTATTTGGACCAAGAGGAAAGCGGTCCAGCGTTACGGGCAAGGTTGGTTGTAACACCGGTACCCTAAATTTTAGAAAATTTCCAAATCACCCCTCTTTAATTACAACATTTAAGCCTAGATTAATCCCAATGTAAGATTAAAATAATTCTAATTAAAATCCACATGTTACCTCCCTGACGAATTCCAAATCATTCTTCGTTTTTCCTTCGCTCAATTCTTCTTTCCTCTTTCCCTTTTCTTCTTGAGCTTGTTCTGCATCAACAATGGCAGGAAACGAAGCTTCATCCAACACAAAATCCAGATTTGAAACCTCCTCAAAATTCAAAGTCGTGTTTCTTCCTATGAAGATCCTTATCTGAATTCGTATTACCAACCTCCTCAAGATGTAGCTCTACCCACAATCATCTCCACCAAGCTTGTTGATGGCAACTACCATACCTGGAGTGAGTTGATGCTGATGGCGCTAGAAACGAAGAACAAAACCCAATTCATTGATTGTCGGATTCCTGATCCTCAGGTAACTGATGATCATTACCAATCCTGGGCTCGATGTAATGGCACTATAAGTTGTTGGATTTACAATTCGTTATCTGATGACATAGAGAATAGTGTTATGAGACTGGGTTTGGCAAAGGATGTATGGGATAATATGAATAATCGTTTCAGCCAGCAAGATAATATTAGGGTTTATGATCTCCATGGCCAATTTGCTAAGTGCCTTCAGGGAGATGATACTGTTAGTCAGTATTTTACAAACATTATTGTCCTCTGGGAAGAATATAAGAAGTACAGACCCATTCCTGTTTGTCCATATGTTCCTGGACCCTATGAAACCCTGAAGAAATATCAGGAAACGACTTTGTTATTAAGTTCCTACAAGGATTTTTTTTCCGATGAAGGTGATGAACTTTATTGAAAAAGAAACCTCACAAGCTGTGAGAGTCAGCAGAAAAAACAAAGAAAGAATGAAAAAGCCCTGAAGAAAGGGCAACGAAATGTCCAAAACTACAGTCTCAAGCTGCACCAGAGACATAAGCTGAACATGGACAATCAACAATAAACGAGCACAACACAGCAAAAAAAGGAAAAATAGATCAACCAAGGAGACCAAAGCGCCCAGAAAGATCAGAGGGTTGAGCAGTTCTTGAAAACTCCTCCTTGCTTGCTGTATACCACTTTTTAAACCATTGAAGAGCTTCCTCCTTGCTTGTAATCAATCAGCAAGGACTCAGGTTCTGATGCTCCCAGTTTTACCCCACATTGATATAGTGTTCAAGCACATTCTGCAACTGGAAAGGCAATTGAAGGTGTTAAACAAATATCCTGATGTTGACACTCTTGCCTTGGCGGCAGCTACCTATAACAACAATCAATACAAGGGGAGAGTGCAGCATCAGCAATAACAACAAGATGGAAAGAAAATATGCAACTATTGCAAAAAGGAAGGTCATGTGATGAAGGAATGCTACATACTGAAGAACAAAAAGGCTAGAGAGCATCTTTACACAAGATAAGATGGTGAAATTGAAACTACTGCTTCTCAAATCTCCTTCTCCCTCACCATCGTCTCTAACTTCACCTTCTATTCATGATGCCAATGCTATTACTCGTTCAGTTCCATCACAAAGACCACCTCCTCAACTGGCTTACTTGCCTTCCAGCTCAGGTACCACAACTCTCTCAGCCTTGATTGCATCATCTGGAGAACCATTATGGGTGCTTGATACTGGTGCTACAGACCACATTATCTATAGTTCTAAGTTACCGTAGATATAAGGCAATCAATGGTGTGTTTGTTACACTTCCAACTAGAGAGCATGTAGAGGCCACACACATAGGAGTTGTTAGACTTCCTTGTGGCTTGTTTCTTTCACAAGTCCTCTTAGTTCCAATGTTCAACTATAACCTTGTTTCAGTTAGTAAGTTGACCAAACAGAACCCTGTCTCACTTACTTTTTAATCCTCTGTCTGTGGTATTTAGGACCTTATTACACAGAAGATGACTGGTTTAGCCCAAGTGGATAGAGGACTTTACCTTTTCACCAAGACACCCTGTCTAGCTTCATCTCCCTAGTGTCTTGCCACCACCTCTCACAACTTCCAGTCCCAACATTTTATCTCTAGCATGCCAGATTAGGACATCCTCATGTCTCTAGACTACAAGCTATCCATAAACAATTTCCTTATGTAATAGCTTCTAAGTACATTCACTGTGATGTTTGTCATCTAGCAAAACATAAAAGGCTTCCCTTTCCTTACAGTACATCTATTAATCCAATTGTTTTTGGCCTGATACATGTTAAGATCACAAGGACAAATCAAGGACACGAATTCCACATGAATGACTTCTATAGTTATGAAGGAATCATCCATATGATGAGTGTTGTTTATACCTCTCAGCAAAATGGGATGGTAGAAAGGAAGCATCAACACCTTCTTAATGTTCCTAGAGCCCTCAAATACTAGTATGGTTTTCCTCTCTTGTGCTGGAGTGATTTCATCCTCCATGCAACTTACTTGATCAATAGGACACCTACTCTATTCTGGACAACAAAACTCTCTTTGAGGTTCTTCATCAATTATCCCCTAACTATGCCAGTTTGAAAGTTTTTGGCTATTTGGCTTATGCAGCTGACACGCTACGACACAACACCAGAACGCGACCAAGTGCAATCGCAGAATGGAAATGCAGAATAGTGGCAAGTTCAATTTAACAACCCGGGGTCTAGATCTACTGCCTACTCCGTGACTACCTGTTATCTAGTGAGACTAAGTGTAGTGAAAGTGATTGCAAACAAAAGCAGTAAGAAAGCTGGAAATGGTTTGAAGTTCCTAAGCAAGGGAAGAGTCACTCGGGAATGAGTCCCCCTAGCTCCTTACTTAAGTCAAAGTTGTAATTTCCTTTGGTTGAGTTACTGTTGATTAAACTGCGGAAGATCCGACAGTAGTTTGGAATCTCTTAAGCTGACCAAGCCCTCTCAGACAGACTACCCGGCAGACAACTAGTCTTCACTGGGATAGAACGCTGAGGCAATTAACACAGAACTCCACTAGTGGAATTGGATTCCAGTATGAAGCAGTGAATCGACTAACTCTCGTATAATCGATTCACTACTACCGATTGAAGAAGCTCTAACAACCTAATCAGATTCTATCTATCTCAGGTTGCAGCAGAAATAAAGAAAAGTTGATCAGGCTTCAACTGACTCAATGAATCTTGGATCAATCGATTATAATCAATCCGTATATCAATCCAAAAGTCATTACAATCAATATCACTAACACATGGAACTAGGGTTCTTCATACCCAAGTGAGAGAGAGCTCTACTCTATAGAGAAGAGAGGAAAACAGAATACAAAACAGTCATACTCATAACAATGGGAAGAATGTGCTCTGGGATGATAATCTTCACTCCAAGGATGAAATCCAAGCTTGATTGATGAAACCCAGCTCCAAAATCACT
The DNA here is from genome assembly GCA_964030455.1 of Linum trigynum. Lineage (NCBI taxonomy): Eukaryota > Viridiplantae > Streptophyta > Magnoliopsida > Malpighiales > Linaceae > Linum > Linum trigynum. The sequence goes on from OZ034821.1 coordinate 9,700,829, forward strand.
CCTAGGGTTTGTTCTTCGCACTTTCTCTCTATAGGACTCTATTTTTGCTCTCCAAGTTCGCATCCCCTTCCTTTGGCTCGAATATGCCCCTTTCAACTCAATTCTGGGCGAAATACGGGCAAAAATACGTTCGTAATTCTTTCCTGTTCGTATTTTGCCCAAAACGCGCGTTTTGGTTAAGTCTCAGTGCATCCAAGGCTTCTCTCGGCAGTGAAATTACGGGCAAGACACTGAGAAATACGACCGTATTTTTGGGAATACTGACTGTATTTTGTACATGAGCCATCACAAGGCTCGACATAAAAATAATGGCAATAATTTGTGAATTACGGTCATAATTTAGGGAATACTGGAGGTAATTTGTGAATTACGACCATAATTTTAGGGAGTCTGCTCGTATTTCTTTCTCAGCTCCACTTTTGAGAGGCTTTTGAGTGACCAAACGACCTCCGATTGACCCAAAACTTGCGCCTGTGCCTCCCTTCACTCAATAGGACCTAAAATATGACAAAATAACACAAACTAACGTAAAATAGGCTAAGACACCACAAATTGGAGCCAAAATGGTTAAGAAACAAGTGTGCAAACATGTGCAAATATGGTGCTATCAAATTCCACCACACTTAACAGTTTGCTTGTCCCCAAGCAAACCAATTCAGATACAAGATAAACACAAAACATTTTAATCAAGCACCCCTTGGGGACATATTATATAGGCACAAAACCCGTGAATCATACTGGTATCAACACTTGAACAACTTCAACAACATCCTAGACAACCACCACAGAATACATTTGAGTGCATCAGAATCGGGTAAATGAAGAGTCTCCCTTCTGTTCACCAACCAACCTAGACTTGACTCAACCACTTATTCAAGATAGTCACCTCATGCATAAAACTCAAAACATCAGAATCAAGCCCAAGCAATCTAGGTCCTCACCTGGGTAAAGAGTGTAGAGAATATAAGGAAATGAATCGCTCACTCTCGACCAGTGGGGTCAGAACAATTTAATGCGAACAATGCACATGCTTATTCTCTCAATCCCTAACGTCTCTTCACCATGACGGCAACCTCTAAATGTTAGAGTTCACATATTGGGTGTCACCACTAACTAATCCGGAGGTCTTAGACACAGTTTCAAATGACTGGCTAGGGTCTTGGACATGGGGAAAAGGCCTTTTAGGTGGTAGAAGTATTCATAACACAAGGTTCCACAGTTCCAAAACCAAACACAGCAACATTCATTCAAACCAATTACTTACTTTCTACCATTCTGCATTGATCAAGTTCTCTAGAGCACAAGGGTGAAGGAGGTCACAATGTGTTAGTATTTCTAAGCCAGACTACTAAGATACACCATCTAATGGGCATGATTCATATTTTTTTTGGTAGTGGCTCTCTTTTGCTTTTATTCATTTTTTTTCATTTCTTGAGAGAACCAACACCTCTGCACATTTTTCAAACACATGCCCAACTTTTAAGAACTACCTCCAACCCTCATATTATTTCTAGCATAAACAACAGAGAACATGAAAAACCACTCTGTGGAACCTCTAAGAGATGCAAAAGGGTGATTTTTCATTGTAGACCGAAAGAAGGAAAGTTACACGGCTCAAAGGGGCTGACTAGGGGGTATGATACACCAGGACAGTCAATTTGGTCGTAGGCTATTCCTATGCTTTCATCATCCTAATTAGTGACAACGTGAATGGTACACATCATGGAAGAGGGATCTATCACACACGAAAGAAAAGAGCATGCTCAAATCTCACATGGCTACCTATATGCTCTATCTCGCATTCTGATTCCATGAACTAGATGCATAAACGACTGTACAAAATAAGTGATCAATCCAAGTTACCGTTGGAAACCAAACAGTTGAAAAACTGAACCCCTACACAACTTTACTGCACGTCTCAGTCATCATTATAGGTTGTCCTAGTCACAATCAAGTTGTCATGCATCAGTATTAACAACCATTCAATTCACCACATAAACCACAGTGCCAATATGATATGCAAACATCAGTGCTTGGAGCCCTCAAATCTCCAGATTTGGATAGCGGACTAGGCTCCAAGCACATAAACATATGTTCCAATAAATACAAAGCACCAATAATCCCCCAGACTTAAGTTCGACATTGCCCTCAATGGAGTAGGGGGAAGGGGAACGATGTTACCGGGAAATGACGATCGAGAACAGTGGTTGGAAGGCAGACCAGTCAAGAGCAGGGGACTAGAAGGGGACCAGTCCAAAGGCACAGAGCTAGAGTCATCAAAACACACAAGGTGATAGAAACCATAGTTCCGAGTGAAAAAAACAAACAAACAAAAGAAAAACAAACCATGGTGGAGATGTCTCCCCACAAGCGCTTCTTTTACGTCTTTAGCTGGACACTGGCTCCTAAGTTTCTGTCCACCCCAGAACCTCCTTGAAGTTGAAGTTCTCGTCGATGATGTGGAGTCTCAAGTCACAAGCAGGTGGTGTGATAGGTGATGAAGATAGCTCGTGTCCTTGAGGAAGATGAAGTCTCCACACTCGAGACAACTCCTTCGCATCTTCTCTTGTCTCATTGCCCCAAACCAGATGAGATATCATCGATTGACCACCATTGCATCCACCAAGAGGGATCTATGTTGATGTGGTATTGGCCTGGCAAAGAGACCCTGCAAATGGGTCCTTGCTAAGTATCTCCTCGAAGTTTGGTGGAGATATCACATGTAGCATAGGGCCGGTGCAAGCCTCTTCCACCTCAACTTCATCCTCAACCTGGACACCACTTGCTTCTTCAACCCCCCTTCCTTCTTCAAAATGTGGTCTCTCTCCTTGGAATAGATCAAGAACTCCTTCTGCTTCACTTCTGTCATCCTCCACAACTTCTTTCCTCACCCTTTCTCGCTCTTCTTCTTCCAGCACGGATTGGAGAGCAAGTCGCCAAGCAATATCTTCGATGAGATCATCTTGCATCTCATGGCCCAGGCCCATCTTGTTAGAGCAGAAATGGGGAAAGGTGTGATCTTCCACTACAGGACATTCTTGATCATGATTATCAGGGGAGCTCTCCACGACAACTTCTATCTGCTCCACAATGTCCTCATAGCCTTCGTCATCCTCATGTTTCTCCACCCACTCTGTATGCTTCGCTGAGCACTGAATAGCCTCCTCCATTTCATGGAGAAATGAGGGATCATAAGGGCAAAGGGCTTGGATCTGAAGATCCATCTTGGAGCATGAACCCTCAGTGTCTAGAGCAAACTGCTCCACGAGAAGACTCAATTGTTTGTTCGGATCTGGCAGTGGAGTGTAGCATGGCCCTGCAGAGTGGCCCGTGAAGGCCGCCATGGCCAACTCCAACTCAGATGACCCCTCTGGTTGTGGGAGGAATTTTTCTTGAAAAGGAGAAAAGGAGATCGTTCTTAAGGTTCCCAAGGGTCTGGTTGTCCTCTGTAGTAGGGGGGTTGGTACTGAAACCCGAATCCATAGCTTCTCCTCCTTGATTGCTCTAGGAAGTCTCGAGTTAATACCACACGAATGGTGGTTTTTACCCCCAATGGTTGGAGAAGCCATGAGGATCCATGTTTCAGATATGCACCAACAAAAACAAAACACCCAAGTGAAAAGCAAGGGTGGAAAAGAAAAGAAAAATGCTAAAGTAATAGAATTTCACGTTTCTACAATAACCTAGATCTACTGCCTACTCCGTGACTACCTATTATCTAGCGAGACTAAGTGTAGTGAGAGGATTGCAAACAAAAGCAATAAGAAAGCAGGAAATGGTTCAAAGTTCCTAAGCAAGGGAAGAGTCACTCGGGAATGAGTCCCCTTAGCTCCTTAGTTAAGTCAAAGTTGTAATTTTCTTTGGTTGATTTACCGTTGATTAAACTGCGTAAGATCTGACAGTAGTTTGGAATCTCTTAAGCTGACCAAGCCCTCTCAGACAGACTACTCGGCAGACGACTAGTCTTCACCGGGATAGAACGCTGAGGCAATTAACACATAACTCCACTAGTGGAATTGGATTCCAGTACAAAGCAGTGAATCGACTAACTCTCGTATAATCGATTCACTACTACCGATTGAAGAAGCTCTAACAACCTAATCAGATTCTATCTATCTCAAGTTGCAGCAGAAATAAAGAAAAGTTGATTAGGCTTCAATTGACTCAATGAATCATGCATCAATCGAATATAATCAAGCAATATATCAATCCAAAAGTCATTACAATCAATATCCCTAACACATGGAACTAGGGTTCTTCATACCCAAGTGAGAGAGAGTTCTACTCCATAGAGAGAGAGAGAGAGTTAAACAGAATACAAAGCAGTCATACTCATAACAATGAGATGAATCTGCTTTGGGATGATAATCTTCACTCTAAGGATGAAATCCAAGCTTGATTAATGAAACCCAGCTCCAAAATCACTCATAGGGTTTGTTCTATGAGTGATTTTGGAGCTGGGTTTCATCAATTGAGCTTGGAGATCATCATAGGAGTGAAGATCATCATCCCAGAGCAGATTTTCCTCATCTTTATGAGTATGACTACTCTGATTTCTGTTTTCCTCTCTCTATGGAGTACAACATTCTCTCACTTGGGTATGAAGAACGCTAGTTCCATGTGTTAGGGATCTTGATTGTAATGACTTGGGATTGTTATAATGATTGATTATAATCGATCAATGCATGATTCATTGAGTCAATTGAAGTCTGATAATCTTTTCTTGATTTCTGCTGCAACCTGAGATAGATAGAATATGATTAGGTTGTTAGAGCTTCATTAATCGGTAGTGGTAGATTGATTATACGAGAGTTAATCAATTTACTGCTATGTACTGGAATCCAATTACAGTAGTGGATTTCTGCGTTCATAGCCTCAGCTTTCTATCCCGGTGAAGACTAGTCGTCTGCCGGGTAGTTGGACTGAGAGGGCTTGGTCAGCTTAAGAGATTCCAAGCTACTGTCGGATCTTCCGCAGTTTAATCAACAGTTAATCAACCCAGGGTAATTACAACCTCGACCTAACTAAGGAGCTAGGGGGACTCATTCCCGAGTGACTCTTCCCTTGCTAAAGAACTTTGAACCATTTCCTGCTTTCTTACTGCTTTTAGTTAAAATCACAATCACTCGACTTAGTTTGCTAGATAATAGATATTCACGGAGTAGGCAGTAGATCTAGACCTCGGGTCGACAAATAGAGCTTGCCTGTTACTGCATTTCCGGACTGCGATTACACTTGGTCGCAGTTTGGTGTCGTTGTAGTATAGCGAGTCACCTATGCCTCCCTTTACTCACTAGGAACTAAAATATGGCAAAACAACACAACCTAGCGTAAAATAGGCCAAGACACCACAAATTGGAGCCACAAATTGGAGCCAACTAGAGAGCAACCAACTAGAGGAGGATACTACGAGTGTCATTGAAGATGTAAAAAACTGTATCCCAATAAGAAGTCGCGTAGGCTTTTAGCTATAATGCTTAACGTGTATGAGTAAGACTGGAGATTAAGATTTTATGGTTTAAGGTTTGCCAAAGTGTTAGAGTTTTTTTTAAGGTATGACAGTTTACTTTCAGTATTTGTGATTGGAGAACAGTGTTATTTCAGTTTGTTTGAGCAAGTTATTCCTTTTCTTTCGAAAATTTTGAGTATGCTCCGGAGCTAAACAAAAACCGTTACTTGAAGGTGTCACAAGTAAGACGGATTGTTAGAAACATTGATATTGTGTCTTTTTGCCATTTCGACTAAAGCTAATGTATCTTTTCATTTTGTTCATAAATTTAGTTGCTGATATTATGTTATTTAATAGTAATTAGTATGTGAAAAATCTATGAAATATAGTTTCTCTTACTTTATCACGTGATCAAATTCTTAAACATCAAATGTGGTGAGATATATATAATCCAACAAACCAATGATAAATTATCAACAAACCGATAATAAGTTATTAATCGATTTGCTCATAAGTTGCTAATTGAGGTGGCTCGCTAGCCATACTATTAACCCATCACATAGTTTAAAACAAGTTAGCTCATTAGTCGAGCTTCATAAGTTATTGCGTCGAGCTTGTTCACGAGCCTTACAAGCCGAACAAGGCTTACTTCAAGCTCAATTGAAAGTAAATGAGCTGAGTGTCGAAAGATTTTTCTTCCCAAACCGAATGTCGAGCCGCTCGTATCCAGCTTGACTCATTTGCAGCCCTACACGGAACTTGGCAGAAACTATGTACTTAAATCTTGATGATTTGTATAACATTGGGTATAAGAAGATTGAACAACACAATTGGCATTCTAATTGCTTCTAGGCGTGTTGACTTCACTATATAAATGAAGTCTCGTATTTAAAGATCACGCAAGGATGAACTCTTCGACCCTTTGATTATTGATCAGGGAGACTTATGAGTCTGTTTTCTTTACAAGATGACCAAGAACCTCCTTTTTAAATGCAAACATATGAAGTTAATAATCTTTAAGAAGAGGTATTGGTAATTCATGTCTCGATTCAACTATAAGAGTATGTAAGAATTTGCACGATAATATTATCGTTGGCATGATCCCCATTCAACTAAGGGACATTTAAGAATTTGTTCTCAAGAGGTATTACATAATTGGAGTACCAAAGTTTGTAAAATGATAAATGTCGCACTTATGATCGACTTTTCAAACAAGGCTACAGCTTGGCCTCGTCATACAATTTTGGAATTAATGCTTGCATACAAACTCAAATATTATAACAACAAAACAATGATAATGTCAAACCTACCAACCTTAGAGAAACAAATGTTGTAATAAGCTCCCACGCAAAGCTGGATGGTAAAGCAACAATGTCTTACATGCTTCTCATTTCTCTTTTGGAAGTTTATAGCAACAATGTAAGGGCTCCCCCACCATCATCTTCAGAAGTTCACAAATTCGAATCATAGAACTATATTTCTTGTGACATCACAATCTTGCAGCGGCTGCACATGGGAATCATGCAAAAAAAAAAAAAAAAAAAATTTGAAGATGATAACCTTCTATTGATCTACTAAACCCATACCACTCTAAGTTGGCAAGCAATCACTTGATTAAACCACGTTTACCTCAAATATAATCTGCATTGTCTAAAAATTTCCAGAGATAGGTCAGTGCCACTTCCAGGTCGTTGGATTGCAAGTAGTTGCTGCATATCTAACTAAATCAAAGCATGAAGCCTTCTTCAAAAGCATGGGGCTTCTAATGCTACCCTTGTCTTTGCAAGGATATCTGGTCAGCAAGCATTGCATCTTCTTCATCATGTGTGGTAAATTCACTGCTACCATTGTAGAGCCGAGTAGCTAATGTTGGAGATAAAGGTGCATAGCCTCCAGAGTTGATTGATGATGCATAGCCACCTGATTTTTAAGGGGCATATTGCACAATTAGTTCAGGATAAAAATAAAAGAAAGTTAAATTAGGTAGGAAACCCAAGAGATTCAGAGAACTATATGTGAACCTTTAAATGATGAACTCCTTTCGAAGTCCTTAGTAGTATGTAGCAGGATGGTTCCAGAGAGTACTACAATGAAGCCACATATTTCTGATATCACATTTCCTGCATTCTGGTCAGCCCAATCCTGAAACAAAACATTGAATATTGGTTCTTAATTTCAAAACAAGATGTATAGTTAACTACTTGTCTGAAAATTACAAGTATAGATCCGCATTTTTAAGGACATGGATCAAGTCATAGTAAATGGAGATGCACCTTGAACATGATGACACTAGCAAGAATTGTAAGTGAAGTGAACATGACATAATAAATTGGAGACACAATTGCAGTGTTGAATGTATCAAGAGCCTGGAAAAGCAGAAGCATTCTATTAGCAAAGTACAATTGGTGAAACTAATTTAAGACATCAACTTCACAAAGCGTCATGTAGCTCAATGGGACACTTGAGTCTCTTGTTGGATAAGTTATCATCAATAGTGCTATTTTAATCTGGCGATACTTCTTCTTTCCCTTTGAATCAGCAATACTTATTTCTAAGCTCTCTTCAAAAGAAAAATATGAAAGTCCCTTTTTATTGAATGTCCCTAAACTTGATTATATTTGACGATAACATTATGTTTGAACACCCAATTTTAGGAACTCCACTTTTTAACTAGAATTATACTTTGAGAAGCCAAAATACACAAAGTGGTAAGGTATCTGAGGGCTTGAAATCTAGGCAAATATCACCAGCAGTTATGCAGAACTAAAACTAGTTCAAACTTTCACCATTTACATTGCCAAATAAGCATACCACAACATTGTAAAGAACTAGCGACATGTACAATGTAAGTAATAGTGTTCCAAAGTGATCTCAATTAACCTGGAAGAGCCTACATACTTATGACTTTAAGTGTGATTATTTTAGCACATGATTATGAGGATAAAAGCAAGATTACGGAGTTAAAGGAATATAAATGAATAATAAAATTAAGTATTTATTTCCTTCAATCAGTCCAATTCACCTTGTTGAGATAATTCATTTGCGTGATGACACATATGGCCACAACGAATGTAAAGAACCATGTCTCTGAGTAAAGCAGTTGATTTTTCCCTTCGAAAGTCAATTTTAAAGCAGTTCCAAGTGCTTTGACACTCATCACCTGAAAGATAAGCACAAAAAAACAACTCTAAAATGCAACAATTAAGCTTTAGTAGTTATTATTCCATAGTAGAAAGTCACCTTATGAAACTCACTCCAACATATCATATAAGATTATTTGCAACACATCAACTTGATTCGACAATCAACATCATTTCAACTAATAGTTAACACAAAAGCTCAAACAATTATATATTATATTGCAAAAATGTTTTTTTTTTGTTCTTTTAAATCTGTGATTATTGCTGGAGATTAAACATAAAGCTAGCACAAAAAAGATATCAAAGTACCAACACTAGTTGAAATGATTTACCGATAGAGAACCCATCAATGAACAAATGCCGGTGAAAACTAACACATTTGAGTTCCCATATTGTGGAGCGTAAAGGAAGACAAGAATGAAAACCAACACAATCACTGAGGCGACATAAAACAAAAAACCTGCAAGAAGAGGACAGTTGGGTTAGTGAATAACAGAGTAAACATGCATAAAAGATGGAAAGAATTTAAGGGAAGTAATTACCGGGTTGAGTTGCCATATTCCACAATTGAAGAACAGAATTGATTGGGTGCTCTTCTGGTGCATGAATCACAACTACAACGGATCCAGCAATGCACATTACACAACCCACAACTCCTTGAGCATGCAACTTCTCATTCAAGAGGAAATGTGCAAGGATAGCACTACAAGTACATGACCATAAATCCAAACTCCAAATGATTTATTTTTACCAAAATAAAAAAAATCTAAAATACTTAAATGAATGAAATATGTCACCTAACAATGATACTTAGTGCACCAAGTGGAGTAACCAGAACAGCCGGAGCAAATGCATATGCAACAAAGTTTGCAACTTCTCCTACAATCACTGGATCCAACAATCCACAATCAAATACTCTCAAATTATCAAACTTCACCCAAGAATAACCAAACAAATTCAATAGAGTCAATCCCATGAAGCAAAGAAGAAGGAACTGACGAAAAGGGCGAAACTTACTGGTAATCATGCCAAACCACCATAGAGGCTCTGAGAGATAAGAATACCCACCAACACCTACGAAATTTATAGTTTAGATGAGCAAGGAAACTTCTCTAAACGCGACCGGAGAAAGGAAATTTACCAAAAGGAAAAAGCAAATCACCTGCTCTAACACCGGAGGTGGCACCGGCTTTCTTGAGACCTTTCTTCTTGATGATGAAGCTAGCCCCGATGAATCCACTAGACACCAATGCCAAAAGCACGCCGGTTAGATTTTCTTTAGCTATGACATCCATCTGAGATTTCCCGGCCAGCCGTGATTTTGGGTCGTGCCTCTATCCCATTCATCGGAATTTGTCAATCAATAGTGTTATTAACTCATCGGCAATATTTTATAAAAACACTCAACAATAACATTCCTCCAATTTTTATATACTAGCTCTTGGCCCGGCCATTTGGCCGGAATTTTAAGTTGAAGTGAGTATAACAAAATAATTTTTACATATTTTTTTTATTAATCTATAGTTTATATCTTTTAATCTCATTAGTCATCTTCGAAGTTAACTTAAATCATAAAAACTAAATAAATGTTTGAACAATAGTTATGTTATTCAACCATAAAATTGCATCGTAAACAAAACAAAAAACTTAGACAAAATCAATATTATCCTTTAAACACTAACTCTCAACTCCATCTTTTGAGAAAGAATAATGCATGTCTAAATTATACTATCCACTCAGAGCCTACATGTAATACATGAACCTTTGAACCATTTTTTTCAAACTCCAAATAAGAAAATTTTTTGAAGAATAATTATGATAAACATCCTCTTAAAAATTATATTCCAAATTTTCTTATCTCAATCTATACCCCAAGAACTCAATGAAATTTGCTGCACCCTATACTTACTAGTCAATACAGTGAAATCATATAGTCTAAACTATTAATTCTTGAACTCTTAACATTAAACTTTACACTATAACATCACACAACCCAAAATATATGAGATGCAACCATTAAAATATTCCTTAGAATAAACTTAGTATTTTGTTAGTAAATGAAATATACTGTTGGTAATTTCCTAAGATATGAAAGTAGTAAAAATCTTGAATTTGATATATATTATTCTAAATAATTAATAATGCAAAAAAATTTAACCATAAACTTACATCTTAATCAAGAAGCCAAACCAAAATATTTTCTTTGTAAGAAGTAAATCTCAAAACAATTAATAACAATTAAGCACATGAGTATATACCTTAACATTATGCTAAAACAAACATCTTCAATATCTCTATTTCTGAGTTTGTCGCTCCAAGCACTAACCTACTTGATTAATTTCATTCCGTGTTATCCAATATATTCAACTTAATTGTGATAACAAATTTATATGAACTTTTTGTAAACTTTAAAATAAAATTTGTTACGACACCAATAATTTCTTCATACACTTGAAAGTATTATGTACATGGATGTTATGTAAATATATCATTATGATATAAATTTATACCATGACCTTTCAGGTGTCAAAACTGATATAGTGATACTATGTTGTTATGGTTCAGAAACACTATAATATGGTAATTTAACGCTCGACAGTGACCACATCTTCAAGATGATAAAATATTTAATTTTAAAATATATCAAAATAAATATCATTAGATAAATAAAATATGAACCGATAAAGATAATGGTGAATTACGGAAAAAGTGAAAAGAAAGCGACATGTATCAGATTTTGATAGGATGATTGAAAATTGAGAATATTAATAAAAATCAAACTTTATTATAACAAGATACTTTTGAAGAAGAAAAAAAAGTTCAACGGTTTGGAACCTAAAAATTGGGTAGTGACAAATGAAAACTTCCACGTCTACTTTTTTATATAAATATATCTTTTTAATTCTTAATTATGTCAATTATCATCATATCCCTACCTAAACTTAAGCAGAGAGCATAAAATTCAAAATGGAGAAAAGTACACAAAAGTGTACTACATATTATAGGAGGATTGTCCGCTTTAAATGTATCTCACACAATATTGCTTTTGCTTGCATTATCGTGGCTTTCCAAGAGGTCATGGATCTTTTCATGCTTCATTATAAGCACGTCTCGTAAGTTAAGCTAAGAATGTTCCTTACTCTATCGATTTGAGGTTTTTATAAGGTGTTACACGCACCCTTTAAACCGCGTCTTGTAAGTTAAGGCTAGAATGTTCCTTTGTTGATTTGGGATTTACCGACGGTGTTAGATGCACCCTCTTTGCAAGTCAACGTCCTCGTTGCGATTTGCTTGAAGTAGATCGAATCAACTCCCTCGGGGATTACCCGGATGCGTATGTACTCTATTCAACCTAGGGTTTCATATATTGCTAGGAAGTAGATCGAATCAACTCCCTCAGGGATTACCTGTACAATATACGATAGGAGTGGCCCGAAGACGCCAATAGTGGGCTTTAAGGGGACTTTCTCCCTCCTAGGTCAAAAGCTCAATACATGAAAATGGAAACCCAACTCATGCCATTCATGAAAACATCATCAATTAAGTAAAATCATCAATCAAACATGGAATTTGTCATATACATCAACATAAAACCAAAACCTAGACCTAGGGTTCTTATTCCCAAGAGGAGAGGGTGAGTTTCTAGAGAGAGAAGAGAGAAATTACAAGTTGGAGCACAAGATCTTCTTCTTCTAAGCTTGATTCCTTGCTTTCAAGCTTGATCAATGCCTTCAATTAAGCTCCAAGATCACTCAAGAACTCTCTCTCTCTCTCACTAGAACTCCCCTTTGGTATTTTGGGTCGAAAACCTAGAGAGAGAATCAATTTCTCCTCGAAAAAACAGCTCTCCTTTATCTCTCCACGCAACTGTCTTTTATACAGCCCGAAAGTGTCGACATCACGGTCACTGTTCACGGCGTTGACATCGGAGGCCAGACCGTGATCTCGGCTGAAAACACAAGTGTTGTTGTTGTTTTGTCCGACTTCACGGTCTAGGGATAATCCTGAATTATAATCCTGGCGATCGTGATATATGTGGCCTTAATATATGTGGACAACGTTGTACTAACGGGTGATAATCCCGAGGTGCATTGATTGCGTGAAGAACTTCCTTCATGATCGCTTCAGCATTAAGAATTTGGGGCCACTCAAGTACTTCTTGGGTCTTCAAGTTGCTTGATCACCAGATGAGATCGATTTGTGTCAGCGCAAGTATATATACTGGATATTTTGGCCGATTCCGGGTTGGGAGCTTCGCGTCCTGAGTGGATTTTCGATGGATCAAAATCACACTCTCACCCGGCCTACAGATGATTGTGTTGATGATGTCAGCTCTTATCTACGTCTCATTGGGCAATTTCTCTATCTCACCATTACTCACCCAGACATTGCTTACTCCATAAGCATCTTGAGTCAATTTGTTCAAGCACCCAGTCCTGATTATGTGGCTTTCGCTCATCGTGTTCTCCATTATCTCAAGAATGCACCTGGTCAAGGTATTCTTTTGCCTTCCACTGGTTCTTTGACTCTGACAGCATTGGCGGACCCAGGATTGTTGGAGAGGTGTGTCGCCGATAAATATTAAAAATTTAATTAAAATTTAATTGATAAAGTTCACAATGTCATGTTTACATCAAATCAAAATGACTTTTCATTTACTTAAATGTCTCTAAAATACATTCATCACTTATGGTGCAAAGCAAAATTTTTTCAAATATACACAACAATCATTCATAAATTTGTTACCCAACCGATTTCGAAGATCTTTCTTCATTATCTTCATAGCTGAGAATGCTCTTTCGCAGCTTGCATTTCAACATATAAAGTCATACCAACTTCAAAAGCAAGTATTCTGGTGAGTCTCGATAGTTGCCGCTTGGGCTTTGGTAATTCTTTTGTTTCTCCATTAATGAAAGGACCCATCCCAGCACACATGTATATTGGTAGGGCCTGTGGGTTTTTTTGATAGCAATTGATATGATTATGAGTTATTTTAAACAAATTAAAAATTGTTAATTAGAATTTAAGATTGATTCATTTAAATAATAAAAAATTTCCAGTCTAATGAAGGTGTGTCGGCTATAATTATCGAAGGGTTGTCGGAAGTCGAGAACTTAAAAATTTTGTACCTAAAATATGTAGGTCCTTCACAAAATTCTCGGGCGAGGGTGTGTCGGACGACACACCCTCCCTTGCCTTGGGTTCGCCACTGTCTGACAGCTTATTATGATGCAGACTGGGCTGGTTGTCAGTCAACTCATCGCTCTATGACTGGATACTACATTAAGTTGGGTGGTGCTCCTGTTTCCTGGCATGCTAAGAAGCAGAGAGTAGTTGCTAGAGGTGTCAATCGGGCGGGTTGGGTCAGATTCGGATTGGTTCTAACCGGGTTGGGTTCAATTGGGTTGCGAGTTCAATCAGGTCGGTTTCAATTTGGATCAGGTTTAATTGGGTTGCAGGTCAATTGGGTTACAAGTCAATCAGGTCACTAGTCAATTGGGTTACGGATCGGGTCGGGTTACGGGTGCATCAAATTACAGGTTTATTGGATTGCGGGTTAATTCGGGTTCGGTCAGGTCGGATTATGGGTTATTCGGGTTAATCCATTGAATCATTTACTTCTTGATAGAAAATAATATTTTAAAAACTATCAATATATGAATATAAATTGTAGGTAATGATACAAAATTTAAGAAAATGATAATATTTTACACATACAAATTAAATATCCATTATGTTAGTATAAAAACTAAATATAAATAAAATAGTGTATATAAAAGCTTTGTTGTTGGTTATAATTGTTTTTGTTTATGGTGAGATATTGTAACTTCACTTATTTATTAATTTATAAAAAAAATTGAATCAGTAAAAATTTGAGAATGAAGTAAAAAAAGGTAGACTATATGCTTATACATCTCGAAATAAATTGTTTAATTAAACATAGTATGAACTAGATGTATGTCTCTTCATTTCCACGAAGACTTATGAACATCATTTCGAATCACCCACTTATATATCTTCACAATTTTTTTTATATATTCACGGTAATATCTCATCCTAAAACGCATGGATCGAACAACGGTTCGCTCAAATATGATATTATCATCTAGTTCGAATCGTCGATTTATTAATTTATAATAAATAAATAAATAAAATCAGTAAAAAGTTGAGAATGAAGTAAAAAGGGTAAACTATCCACTTATATATCTTGATAGGGATCATTGATTTCATTGATTTTGGGATTTCATTGATTTTCAAGGGTTGATTTTTTTAATATAGTTATGGGTGGTGGAGATACGAATTTGTGTCTAAGTCTTCCTATTATCTTCAAAAATTTATCCTTTGAATTTCATAAAATAAAAAATGAATGAAAAGATATTTCACATATTATTATTTTAAAATTTAAATATTTAAGAAAAAACATCAATTTATACCATCAATTCTACAAATAATTATCAATTATTATGAGAACAACAGTTCTTTCTTGATAAATTTAAAAATATAATAATGTATACATTGAATTTTCGTACAAGCATTCGAGTCAAATGGGTTATTCGGGCTGGGTTGGGTTTGGTTACGGGTTATTTGGGTTATGAATCATTCGGGTAATTGATGGGTCGGGTTATGAGTTGGATCGGATAACGAGTTCATCGAGTTATGGGTTATAGCTCTTATTCTTACTCCAACCCACAAAAAAAGAGGGAGTCAAATATGGGTTTTGGGGTTTAGGGAGCCAAATTTGGCTGGGTTTTGGGAAGGAAAGCCATTTATGGCTGGGCAAAAATGGGTACTGGGCCCACGTTTGTCTGTCCCATGTGGTGGGCAGGCTTTTTTTTCCTTCTGCTTCCTCATTTGTTATTGGTTATTGCTTTGTTGGTGTGATTTAAATTTAAATGAGAATCAATTAACGTAGCGACGAAACAACGGTCACTTTGCAACGATCATATTTTAACAGCCATAAAAAGACGGTCTTGAAATACAATCACACCGAAACTTGAAATACAACAACCAAGCAACATGCAATACATTCTACAAGTAAACAACACGGTCTTAAAGTAACAGCTAAAAAAATGGTCATATTTGAAGTGGTCTCGAAGTTAACGACAACAAATTAGCGACTAATTTTTCAAAAAAACGTTGTCTCGGAATTTAAAAAAATTTACATTGAAGTACCAGTTCACCCTCACCTGTTTCCAAGAAGTACCAGTTCAGCAGCTCTTCCGGAGGTAACGACCGCGTTGGAGGAGGCAGCAGCACCGGTGTAACGGGCGAGGATCGAAATGTAAAGAATAGGAAGTACGTTGATTAAAACTGTAATAATTGTAGCGTGGGGGTGGTTTACAGTTGTCACTTTAGGAGAGGATACTTAAGGTATCCGTTGTTTCGGTTGAAGATAAGAAAGAAGCATAACAAACTTTCGCCCCCATTCTCTCTCTTATCTCTCTCTCTCTCTCCCTTGTACTTCTCTGTACCCTTCCTCTTGTGTTCTAGAGTAAATCCTGCTGAGTAGATCCAGATTGTTACAACGTGGTATCAGAGCCTTACTCAACACCAATGGCGAAAATACTTCTCGTTTAGCTCAGATTGATGAGCATTTGATGGAATTGGATCAACGTTCCAATTGGAAGAAATGTCAGCCCTTGTATTCTTCCCCTGGCTAGGGTCGAGGGTGGGGAGGCGGTGGTTCCTCCTGCTCGAGGCAGCGTTCTTGAGATTCGTGTTGCTGAACGTGAGGAGCTTTCCTCTGCCTCGAGGTAATCACTATCAAATCCCTCTCCTTGAATTTCCCTTCTTCCATGGTGATAACCCTAGAGATTGGATTAGGCGTTGTGAGAAGTTATTTCGTGTGTATAATGTTCCAGAAGGGGAGCAAGTCGAAATTGCTTCTGTTTGTGGTTAAAGGGGTGGTCTTCAGACCATCATGATTGGCTGTGGGTTGATTTTGTGGCTGGCTTGCTTCATCGTTTCGAGGATGCTTTCATGGGGGGTATAGTGGGAGAGTAATAAATTGCGACAACGGGGGTCTCTTGTGGAGTACCAGGAGTGTTTTGATGAGCTTCGCTCAGAGATGGCCTATAATCCTGCGTTCACGGAGGACTATTTCATTTCGAGTTTCATCAGTGGCTTGGAGGACGAATTAAGACTTGTGGTTACTATGCTGCATCCCCAAACTCTCTCCCAGGCTTATCAGATGGCTAAGCTGGAAGAAGTTTCCAATGAAGCTAGTCGCAGGAAATGGAGAAGTTTGACAAAACCATTTCCATTTGTTATGGGTGGGGGAAAACCTTCTTCTGCTCCACCTGCTCCATCTCAGAGTGGGAAACAGAACTTCCAGCCTTCTACTTCAAATGGGAAGGCTAGTGGGGCCAACAAAGGCGCTTGTTACAAGTGTGGAGAGCGCTACTTATATGGCCACGTGTGCGATGCTGCCAAAAAATAGCTGAATGCAATACAAGCATATGCTGGGGAGGTTATTGCACCAGAAGCTTGGAGTGAGGATGATTAGGAGGATTTGCGCAGTGAGACTGAAGAAGTGACTCTGCAGACTCTGAGTAGTGGTCGTGAAACTAACTCTCTAGTGGTTCAATGCAAGGTGAGAAAGCATCGATTATTGATTTTGGTGGACACAGGTAGCATGCACACCTTCTTGAACCAATCCAAGGTAGCTGAATTGAAGTGTAGTGTGGTTTCTGCTCCTCCTTTGAAGGTGAAGTTAGCTGATGGAACAGTCTTGTTAAGTAATTATGCTTGTAGTTCCTTTACATGCGAGATGCAGGGACATTTTCTTGCTTTGATGCTCGTATACTGAATTTAGGGACCCATGACATGGTTTTGGGGCTGGATTGGTTGAGAACCATCAGTCCAGTTAAGTTCGACTTTGTGCAGTTGTGGTTGTTCTTTCAGTTGGGGGGACAAGAGGTGGTTTTAACTGGGAACAAGAAGTTGGCTCATGTAAGATCATTTCAGGGAAGGGTATTCAGAAGCTGTTGAAGAAGAAGGTTCAGGGCTGGGCAGGACATCTCTTAAGCATGGTTGAGGTCAAGCTTCCAGGTGTGATTCCTTCCTTCTTACTTCCAGTTGTCCAAGAGTACTCAGATGTGTTTGGAAAGCCTACAACCCTTCCTCCTTCCAGACCTTGTGACCACACTATTCCTCTTCAACCCAAGTCACACTCTGTGAACCTCCGACCCTATCGATACCCTTTACCACAGAAAGATATAGTAGATAAAATGACTCATGAAATGCTTGAATGAATCCAAATGACATCCTCAACCTTGGACCAATATGTAAAATGTGAAAAGTTTAGGTACTAAAATGTCGTAATGAAAATTTTTAGGTACCAATACGTAATTTTCCAATGAGATTTTTCGTATAAAAATTAAATTTTAGGTACCAAAATGTAAAATATAAAAGGTATAGGTACCAACCCATAATTTGTCATTTGGATCCGTGGATTGATCCATGAATCCACCAATCCAATTGGATTTGGATTAAATGGATTGGATTAAGTGGATATTTTTAATGGGTTGGTGGATTGGATTGGTGGATTGGATTGAGAATTGCTACCTCTAGTTGTTAGTAGCTAAGAAGGATGGTGCCTCCAGATTTTGTGTAGACTATAGGCAACTTAACTCCATTACTTTGAAAGATAAGTTTCCCATACCTGGTATAGACGACCAGCTGGGTGAACTGAGAGGTTCCCAATACTTTACCAAGCTTGATCTCCTATCTAGTTATCACCAAATCAGAATGAGTCCCGCCAATCAACACAAAATCACTTTTAGAACCCACATTCCAGTCTTAGTAATGCCATTTGGTTTAACAAATGCACCTGTCACTTTCCAGTCTCTCATGAACACCATTTTTTCAGCCTACCTTCGCAAATTCATCCTAGTATTTTTTTTATGATATATTGGTTTATAGCCCTGATGAAACCAGCCATGTTAATCACCTACAGCTTACCTTAGCCATCCTTCGTACACATACCATGTATGCAAAACCCTCCAAATGTTCTTTTGGCCAAACACAGGTTGAGTACTTGGGGCATATCATCAATAAGGAAGGGGTCTCAACTAATGCGACAAAGATTTCAGCTATGGTCTCTTGGCCTAGACCTAAGAATGTGAAGCAGTTACGGGGTTTCTTGGGTCTCACTGGATACTAGAAGAAATTTGTTCAGAACTATGGAGCCATTAGTCGACCATTGACTGAGTTACTTTAAAAAGATGGGTTCATGTGGAGTGCAGCAGCAGAGGAAGCTTTTGCACAACTCAAGACAACCATGGTTAAGGCTCATGTGATTGCCTTACCAGATTTCAGCAAACCATTCATACTGGAGACTAATCCTAGTAATGTCGGAATAGGTGTTGTGTTGCCCCAAAGGGGTCTTCCAATTGCTTATCTCAGTCAGGCTTTGGGAAGAAGGAAGCAAGGGTTGTCTGCTTATGAGAAGGAGTATCTTGCTGTACTTTTGGCAGTCACTAAATGGCGCCATTATCTCGAGGGCAGGCCATTCATTATCTTGACAGGCCACGAAAGCATGAAGCATTTTCTTGGGTAGAAGATATATACTCAAATACAGAAGAAGGGGTTAGTTAAATTGCTGGGGTTGGACTATGAAATCAGGTACAGGCAGGGTCGATATAACAGGGTAGCGGATGCTTTATCAAGACATCCTGAGTTCACTACTGGTGGTTGTGAAGCCATTACTGCTGTGCTACTACTGGAGTCTACTTACGAGCATGATGAGTGGGTCAAGGATAAGATGGGAGAGGCTTATGTGCCTACTACTGGATCGAAGATTAATGAGTTCAAGCAAGGGTGACTATACCACAAATCAGCCATCTACATTGGTTCTACTGGGACAATGAGGCAGCACTCGGGTACACAAGCAACATATCAACGATTAAAACGATATTTCTGGTGTCCCGGAGTGAAGAGGGATGTGATGAAGTGGAATTCTGAATATGACATCTGCCAAAAATGCAAAAGTGAGAATGTTCCTTACCCTGGCCTTCTGCAACTATTGCCTATATCTGATCGTGCTTGGCAGCATATCTCCATGGATTTCGTGGAAGGTCTTCCAAAGTTAGGAGGTAAGGAGGTGATTTTGGTGGTGATTGACAGGTTTTCCAAGTATGGACACTTCTTTGGGTTGAGAAGCCCATACACTGCTGTGTCAGTAGTAGCTCAGGTGTTTATGAGGGATGTGTTTCGACTCCATGGAATGCCCCAGACCATTGTGTCAGATAGGGGTGTGATCTTTACAAGCAATTTTTGGATTGCATTGTTTGAGCAGCAGGGTACCCAGCTACATTACTCCACAACCTATCACCCGCAGACTGATGGCCAGACTGAACGGTTAAATAGGTGCTTGGAGGGCTATCTTCGTTGTATTATATTGGTTGGTTCCTCTTATTGGGTGACCTGGCTGCCCTTAGCCGAATGGTGGTACAACACCAACTTCCATCACAGCTTGCAGGTGACTCCTTTTCAGGCTCTCTACGGTTACCATCCTTTTCAATTTGCAGTCCAAAACCCCCTCTCCACCTATGTAGCCGCTGTAGTTGATAAGCTCAGTGAGCAGCAGAAGTTGGTGGGCCTCTTAAGACAGAATCTTGCCAGAGCTCAGAATCGTCAGAAGCAAATGGCAGACATGCATATGACGGTGAGGGTGTTTCAGGAAGGTGATCGGGTGTAGTTGAAGCTTAGGCCCTATAGGCAGATTTCAGTGGAACAAAGGGCTAACCAGAAATTGGCTCCTAAGTTCTATGGACCCTTTTTATACTTAAAAAAGTGGGATCAATAGCCTACAAACTACAGCTTCCTACCGGAGCTTTAATCCATGACGTGTTCCATGTGTCCCAACTCAAGCAAGCTAGCGGAGCTAGGGTTTAAGTCCAACCAGAATTACCAGAAGTTGATGATGGAGGAACACTCAAGCTGGAACTAGTTCCAGTGCTTGCAAAGAAGGGTAGTGGCCCAAAATAATCAGTCTGTGACTCAATTCCTGGTTGAGTGGTCTCACCAACAGGAGGAGGATGCTACGTGGGAGTTCCTCACTAAGCCGTGGAAGAAATTTCCAGACTTCCAGACTTGAGGACAAGTCTCCTCTGAAAGGGTGGGACTTTGTAACAGCCGAAGATCGAAATGTAAAGAATAGGAAGTACGAAGATTAAAACTGTGATAATTGTAGCGTGGGGGTGGTTTACAGCTGTCACTTTAGGAGAGGATACTTACACTATGTTTGGCAACAAGGGGGGTGCAAATTCTAGGGGTAAATTGTTGGGGGGTGCAACTTGGTGGGGTAAATTGTTGTTTGGATGAAAAAAGTAGGGGGCGCAAATTGAGTGAAAAGTAAGTAATTATGTTATTATAAAATAGATTTATAAAATATTATCTCAAAATAGTATAAATAAAAATCAATATATAATAATAAAAATTATTAATTATATTATAATAAAAATTATTAATTATATTATAATAAAAATTATTATTATATAATAATACTTAAATAATAATTGAATATAACAACACTAATAATCATTGGTCGAACGACCTCGAAACTCGAAACCCAACTCGTAACTTGCCTAAGGGGGGTCTCGTGCCTAACCTTAAATTGAATATGGTCAAACTTAGTCAAACACATTCAACTCTGTAAGTTTTAACTATTTAATCAACTAAACCAGTCATCTTTATCTTTTCCACAAATGCTTCTTATCTTATCTCTAATTTTCATGCAAATTCGAGTCACCCAAGTGATATCGATTTGATTAGACGAACATTAACAAACTTGCTATCGAAGTCAAACGGTCAACCCCGGACAACCTCTACATTAATGATAGCTATAAGAAAAAGTTAATAATATTAATTATTATTTAATTATAATATAATTAAAAAAATCCATAATTTCCTCTCTCCTCCTCCCCCTTACTTCCTTCTCTTGCACCCCAATTCGGAGGGTAAGATGAAATAGTGAATTTTGCACTAACGTTTTGCACTCACTACTATTTACAAAATAACCAAACAGGGATGAACACGTTGAAACTTGTGTTTACCCCCAAACTTGCATTTCTCCTATTAGCACCTCTTCCCAAATTTTTTTTTTTTTGAGAAAACACCTCTTCCCAAACACAGTGTTAAGTACGGCTGGCAGTTCGGTTTCCGGTTAGCGGAGAACCGTCGGTTACAACCGAACCGACCCGTTTTCGGCTAACCAAAAACCGAGACTAAAATTACTTCGGTCGGTGGACGGAGGAGAATAAAAAGTTTCGGATAACCGAGTAACTGACCATTATTAACCGCGGTTATCCGAAAAAACCGAACCAAACCGACCAACCATCATATATTGCCCTCCCTGCAAAAAAAATGACATATAAAACCCATAACCCCAATCTGAAACCCTATAATCAGACCCTCATCAGACCCTCACCCTCACGAGTCATGGCCGTCGCCCAGCTCCCTTCCTTGTCACCTCACTGCCGCCGCCTTCCTCCGTTCCTCGCCGCCATGCAGATCCTTCCTCGTAGCGTCGCACCCATCCAGATCCCTTCCTCGCCGCTGCCCAGATCCCGTCCTCATCACGTCGCCTCGCGCAGCCGCCTCCATCCTTCCTCTTTCCCGTCCATCCGTCGTCGTTGAGCAGATGAACCGCGGCCGCGAAAGTGAGAAGGAAACAGAATCCTTGGTCTTTGTCCATGTCTCCATGAGTTCGGAGAAGAAGAGAATGGGAATTGAGTTTGGCCGAGAGAGAAAAAAAAATGGTTTTTATTTTTTATATTTAATTCGGCTAACCGCGGTTATAACCGATAACCGACCGATCGGTTAGGCTATGACCGTGTGAAACGCGCCGGTCGATGGTCGGTAGTGCTAGGGGGTCGCTCGGTTTAACCGAAAACCAAATTTTTGATTTTCGGTTAAACCGAAACCGACCGACTGACAGAGGTATACGTTGTTTCGGTTGTAGATATTAGATACGATAGAAACATAACAAACTTTCCCTCCCATTCTCTCTCTTATCTCTCTCTCTCTCCTTGTTCTTCTTTGTCCCCTTCCTCTTGTGTTCTAGAGTAAAGCCTGCTGAGTAGATCCAGATTGTTACAACCGGCGGCACCAGCTTTTGGAGATCCACGGCGTCTTCATCGCCCCTGTCGTCGTTGTCTTCTTTAGAGAACGCGAGGAAGTCCTCGGTCTTCGGCGTCGGTCCGCTGAAGGCGATGGAAGACGATGTGTTGGTGATGGATGCGATCGGCGTTGCTTCAGCCGTCGGAGGAGCGGCTAGGGTTTCTGGTAGGGCTCGCGTGCTGGTTGGTAGACAACGATAATTGGTCAAGGCTACGACGTTTTTTATTTCTCTATTTCTTGAATCTGGGGATGCATGCAGGGGGAAAGTGGGAAGGACCCGAGAGTGTCAGTTTCTATGAGTGTTGAGCAGGTTTTTTTTAATTATTATTTGGGCTCTTTATTTCTCGACCTGCTCTTCTTTGGTTACTCAATTTCAGGACAAAAGCTTGTTGGACATCTGTAATTAGCTTGTTCTGTAGTTAGAGAAGTTCTCTTCTCCTTTTGATAATTACGGCAAGCAACGTCGTTGCCAAAAATTATGACGATAGAACAGCTTAAGCAAGCAATTGGAATGGTTGTTTTTTACAATTCATCCTTGCGGATTTATGTTGCAGATTTGCGGAAAAAATCCCAGAATACTCTAGTTATTAAAATTTTTTCCTAAATACAGTACTTATAAAGTTATTTTCCAAAGTACAGTAGTTTCAACATCACTGTCGAAGACGAAGATAGTGATTATAATCACCGCCTTCGAAAATAACAGTGAAGGTATCACCGCGTTCCTTTATAACGGTGATCCTATGACCTCTTTAATTCAAAACGGTGATTATATCACCGCCACCGTCCAAAACGGTGATTGCATCACCGCTGTTGTGCAAAACAGTGATTACATCACCGCTGTGGACCAAAACAGTGATATTTGACCACGTTTTAGAGCCCTGGTAGGTGGAAAATTAGGTCACGACGACCTAGCTATCACCGTTTTGGCCAAAAGCGGTGATGTGTTCACCGCATTTGTCCACTGCGGTGATTAGCTGGCATATTTCCTTAAAAAAACCGACCCTCACGTCCCTCCTGCTGCCTTACAACAAATTAGTACAAGAATTAGTGATTTTTTGGTCGTTTTCTCAGCTGGTTTGGAGTTGGTTTACAACAACAAGAAACTCATCGGGATTCGGTATGTCATAATTATGTATTGTTTACATGTTGATGTATTAGTAATTATATGTCTGTATTTAGTGAATTGTCGTTATTGGCAAATATGTTATGAGATATTTAGATTAATTATGATATGATTGATGTTAGTTAGTTAGTTATGAATTTAGATGAATTTGTTTAGTTTTCTCATGATAGATCAATTAGTTGCGGTTGTTTATGGGTTTGGATGATATTTTTTTGTATCCCTAATGTAATAATTATATACTATACTTAATTATTATAAATTGCAGACATGGGTAAATTTAAGAAGTTTCGGCTTATTATTCGGTGGAATGGTGGGGTGACAAACTCGAACATTGGGATCGACTATGAAAATGGCGAATCCACTATGCTAAAAATTGAGTCGAGATTCTCGTGGCAAGAACTCCGTGACATTTGTGCAGAAAGGACTTGTATGGGCGGGCCAATGAGGTAGACACGTGCATACCGCTCCACCTGATCTTCAGGAGTGTCCGGGCCTATATTAACCTCCAACTGGATGTGTTCAACAAGCCACGGGATCGATACTTCCCCCGCATTCAGTGGTGGATGCCCAACCCCTTCGACAGGCGTGGTGGTCGGCATATTGAACCCCAAACGCTCTTGAATCAACGGCCCCCAACCATCTTCCGGTTTTCTCGAGTTGTCGATGGTGGCATCTCCAGTGATCGGGAGCCCGATGAGGATGGCAACATCTTTGAGGGTGATCGTCATTTCACCCTCGGGAAAGTGGAAGGTATGCAGCTCGGGGAGCCATCGCTCTGCCATTGCCGTCAGCAGATCGTTGTCAATATCAAGCCTCATGAAGTGCCTCAGCATGTGCAAATTGCAATCCCGTCCTCTATAGATAGGGCGCCAATCGAGCATGCCAACGGGGCAATCGACATGTCCCTCGATGACTGTGGGAATAAGTGATTCCTACAAAACAAAAAACAAAATGTTGTCAGTCAATAGAAAGCAAAATAAAAACTTTTAGACTAATGAAATAATTTTAAAAAAACGGCGAGGAGTGTTTATCGGATTATTGTTCCAAATTGCACGGGGAGCGATGTTGATCTTGCCCGGTTGAATACCTTCGATCCCTTGGGCCAGGATCGATATACAATCGAGGGTCGTATATCTCAGCACCCATCTAAAAAAAAATAAGAAATCAAATCAATTTATATTTCAGCACCCATTTAAAAAAAATCACAAAAGAAAAAAAATAAATTTACATACTCTCAGAGCCTCTTCGTTCATTTTTTGCCGAAAAGCTAGAGAGAGTATCGACAAAACAAAAACTCTAGTAATTCTTTCTGATGCGGAAAATCGGACTTAGCCGCAACCACAAAGCATAGTTAGAACGAAACTAGAGTGAAGTAATGGAGGAAAAAAGAAGTATAAAATGGTGGTGTGGTTTGGAATGAGGGGGGGGGGGGAGTGGTATTTATAGGGGGGAAAGGGGAGCTGGAAATTTCAGGGCACCAATCACCGCGTTTCTTAAAAGCAGTGAACTCACCGCGTTGAAGAAAAGCGGCGAAGGCTCGGATCGCTGACGTGATGACATGTGAGGCGTCGGATCGTGTAGAAAAACCACAATCCGCGCCTCACCGCATCGGACGGTAGCGGTGAAGGGTACTGACGACAAGGATCGGTGACATGGCGGGCGGGGCTATCACCGCTTTTGTCATTAACGGTGAAGTGCCCGCGCGCGTCCACTTCAGCGATCCGCGCCACTTCACCGTTTTTTACATCAACGGTCATTATAGCTTCAGCGTTTCCCTTGTCAACGGTCACATTATCCCCGTCTTTTACTAACGCGGGGATTGATTCCCCGTTTTTCTCTTCAGCGGTGATAGCATCACCGTTCTGGACAAAAACGGTGATTTTAATTACTGTCTTCGTCATCGACAATGATGTTGAAACTACTGTACTTTGGGAAATAATTTTATAAAAACTGTATTTGGGGATTTTTTTTTAATAATTAGAGTATTCTGCAATTTTTTCCCTGATTTGCTGCTTGATCACTGTTGGTGTGCCGAGCCAAGAGTTCTTTCACTAACAAATGTATACAGACCAAACTTGTTATTGGAGATTGGCTTTTTTGTGAATTACTTTTGGCAGGGAAGGGTAGCACAAACCTCACAAGGGTCTTATTCAACCTTCTACTAGTACTAGTAGGTAGCAACAAAATAGCATGTTAGCATAAGCATTGAGCACAGGTTGATTGTTCTAACTTCTAAGATGTAATTAGAAAAAAGTTGATATGATTTCTTGTGAAGTTTGATTGTGATTGTGAGATGTAATTACAAAGGTTGTTTGGTTGTTGTTTCTAATCTATACGTCAATGAAATAGGAGGTTATTAAAGTGAAGGGCATATAGCATAGTATTATACTATTATGAGCAACTAACTTCACAGCCAAACACGTAAATGGGATGCGGAAAATGGTACCTCTTTTGCAGCCAACACTCGGTAACCCTCTACTATCCTGCCACAAGTAGCAGAACAACACCACATCTGTTGCATCATCAAGTTTAGAGCTGGTATTTGATCGGTAACCGGTTTAACTAGTAAACGGCTAACCAGTTATTGGTAACCGAAACTCGGTATATAGTTACTGACAATTATACCGAATTCCTGAAGGTTAGCCAGTTACCTGATATACCGCGTGCGAGAGGGAAATGTGAGAATCCGCCCTCAGATAAGATGACTAATTATAGAAAGACACAAATCATACAACTTAACCAATTATTAATACACAAAACAATTTATAATCCATCCCCCGTGCATGCACCCAAACACCAGCAGTAAGTAATTATTAGACAGGAGAAAGGAGAGATAGCAAGCAGCTCTATGTACCGATGGGCAATAGCTGAATGAATGAATCTATTCCAAATTCTTCCAAAACAAAGTGATCCCAAAACACAAAATCCATACAATCAAATTAATAGACAGCACCTAAACAATAAAGCTGATCAAACAGCCAAACCAAGCGTGGAACCAACAAATCATGGCCTTAAGCCATTCTTCCTTCAAATAAAGCGCTATTCACGAATTACAAAACATAAATGGGGCAAATTTTTACATTTTTTTATGTTTTGCTGTTGAACTCTGCTTCGCCTCTCCTGCTCTGCGTGTTGTTTTTGCTGCCGCTGCTCTGCTGAAAAGATCAAACTCACACTGTGCCTACCCTCACAAGCAGCTCTATCTACCGACGGTTAGCCGGTTTACCGGTATACCCTAATTTTCCCTTCCGCTGCTGTTGCCTACCCTCACACTCTTCTCCAAAGTCAAGTTGATCATCAACACGTTCATCCCTGCATCACATACAAAAAAAATAAAACAACAGTCAGCCGATTTGTGCATCAAAATTCAAAATCGCCTTTACAATACATCATCAGCTGTTAATAAGCTACGGATATAACAATAAACGCAACACACACTCACAGCGAGGGAGAGACAGAGAGATTCAACCATTCACCCAAGTGGTTGAGACTAATGAACTACTACTCTTCAAAATAGCACAAAATTCATAAAAAAAAATGTACAACTTTTCTCCCATACCATCAACATACATGTAAACTGTTTCGAGGCTACTCACTTGTCTACGTTCCAGCTCAAGTGAGGAGTTAATATTCTCTTTTTCTAAACTCTTTTACTATGTATGTAAACTGTAAAACAAACTAATTCCCATCCCAGTTTTCTCTACCCAAGAACTAGAAAATTGTCACGCAACCAAAACTGTTACCGCCTGCTTATATGTTAAACCGACCATCACATATCTTCCCGCAACCAACCAGGCACCTTTCAAAGTTTATGCCAGTTCCCCATCTTGCAGATATCTTCGGTATCAGCAACAAAAGAACCACGAGCAGTGATCTCCAAAACTTTATTATATAGAGTCCCCACAAGGCTGATGCAGTGTCCCCCCCAGTGGCTGAGCTTGTGATTATGCCACCAAAATGGGAATGCTCATGGCTGAGCATGATATGTCTTTCACTTGAATTCTCCTCATTCCATCAAGCACTTGGGTTTACTTTATACTGATGGAAGTTCTTCTCATCTCGCAGGAAAACCAGCTTGGCGCATTCTTCTCATCTCGCAGGAAAACCAGCTTGGCGCATTCTGTAAGGCCTCCCATTACTGAACGGCCTATTATCAGATGGTGCTGCACCAATGAATTACGGTCAACCACACGGTTGCCATTATTATTCACCGCCTGTGGTTGAGCTTGGGAGAGGGTATGCTGTGCTTGTAAAGGTATATCAGCTTCAGCTCTTCTTCTGTCTTTTCCATGATTCGAATTTTGCAGTGTCGAGACTTTCTGAGTTGGGTCTGACAATTGATAACCAGATTTCTTCCGTCTGTGGAGTCGTTTCAGTCGTTTTTATCTCATCAACCATGACATCATGGCACCACTCCGTCCATTTCATTTGCTTAAATTGCACGCTCAGTTCTTCATTGTCTGACATCTCACCTTCCTCTTTCACTAGGGGTTCAACTCTCTGTTGTGGTTTCTGATTTTGTCTATTCCTGCCACTATGGGTATTATTAACAGTTCCGACATTAGGTTTCACCTTATCCCTGATTCGAAATGCCGAAGAATTTGGAAGAGGTCCAGTTACCTTCTTAGCAGCCTTCCGTCCTGCTTTAACCTTTGCATACTTACCACCGGCAGCTGCAAGTTCCTGGTATAGACAGAAAACAGAGAGACCATAACATTTTATCTAAGCAATTCGTCACATGAAAAATATAACAAGACAAAACATCTCTATAGTTCAGCAAAATATTGCCACCTGGTTTGTCTTAACCCAAAAGATAATGCAGGAACATAATACACTCTAACCCATCAGCCCCCAAAGAGTCAGAAAGCCACGGACTGCTCAGCCACAACCCTTGGACCAATTGGAAGGTTTGAGGTCTGACAACACACGGAATTGTGCAACAGGATTCTCATACCGGTTTATTCGTTTTTCCAGTAGCTGCAGTTCTTGAACACGAGTGAGCAAATCGTTGGCCTTCACTGAAACACCAAAAAAATCTAACAATGGCCCCTACAGAAAGAAGATCGCACTGATAGAGTTAGCCCAGCCTTGAGAATGCTTCAATACAAACAGAAAGTGATACGCCAAAAGGTGGGTGAGATGTGGCCAAAAAGGAAGAGAGAAAAATAAAATGGGGCACCTTCGCTTCCAAGTAACCAACCTTTGGGTCCATACTTTCTACTTCACTAGCCTCTTTGCAACCCTATACCAAGGCATCGAAAAGCTCAATCTGTGCATCTTGTGGAGCTGCTGCAAAGACTCCGCCAACTTCAGCAGCTATCAAATCAAGTTGGCTAAGGTTCCCAAATTTCATTAGCTGTCCATGCATATTTGCCAGAGGAAACAAGATTAGTTACTGTCTAAAAAAGCACTCAACTTAATATAATAGCCTCATACTAAACTATCAGTTACAATAATCAACAAGCAGAAAGATAAGCAACAACATCAACAAACTAGAAAGCATTTTAGTGAATGCTAGACACTCGACAATGCTCCCGAGATGTGCTTTGCAATATTCAGATAGATGTCCAGAAATGCTAGACACAGCGAAGCACTAGGAGCAGGCATTCCAAGGGGAAAGCTTAGGTTGTTGTCAAACAAAAGACATCTCATACTTATCAGCTAAATTCCACTCATGTATATTTTCTTACAGTCAACAAATACCAGAGGACTTTCAACAGCATCACAAGCTATGTGCCCATACACTCAGAATCTTGATCCTAGGCATTAGTACTTATCCATTTTATTCAGGTATAATATAATATTCATTTCAGTTTTTTTCTGTCGAACGATGTGCTTATTCTAATTGTCAATTTGATAAGAAATAACCTACAGATGATTTAAAACAATGTCGTAAGTGTCAGCACGCCAACTATTTTTTAGTTTTAGATTGTCAATGTATACATGCTTAGAGTCTTCACAATTAAATGGACACGTTTTTCTATGACCATTAACAATAGGTGCAGAAAGAGTTTGCAACCGAAAAATCAGATGCATGTATAGAAAGCACATATATGAGAGTTCATACTTCAGCATCAGCTACAGCATCTGGTTTTATCCACCGACTCCAGAAACTTGTATCATCTTCCGCACAACCAAAATTAGCAACCTGGAGATCATCAGCAGAAAATTTATGACATGCTTAATTTGAAAGCATAGATATGTTGTAAATTAAGTTAACAAGGCAGCACAGCAAAAAAAACTAAACATTAGTCATGCAGAAGAAACCAAACTGAATCTCTGCTGTAAAAAGGGTCTTGCCTTAAATGCACTCAACAGTTCATGCCCTTCCTCTTGTTCACCTTCCTTCTCTTCAACTTTCTCTGCTCTTTCTAGGATTTCATCAATATCCATGCTTAAGAGCCTGTTCTAGTTTTCTTCATCATTTCTTTCCTCTTTAAATAGTTCCTCTGCCCCAAACCGCAAAATTGCAGACAATTCATTCTGCAGATGTGGGAATAAGAACTTATTAATGTTTGAAAGACAGCCACCAAGTGCACAAGTCTGCTGTACAAGTCTGTTCTGACATCTCCTTACTTTGTCAAAATAACTTCCCTTCTTTGCTTCTTTCTTTTCTAATCTCCCCTCGGCATTCAACTTTTGGATCACCAAATGGTCAAGAACCTATTACAGATTTCAAGACCCTTGTAAGATACAAACCCACACAAATGTGCACTACCTATGCACGTGCATATATGGAATAACAAAAGAACGGGAAAGGAAATTGAAAACTATAATATAGTTAAACATAAAATAAGCACACTACCATTTTCTTTTTAGCTCGCTCCAGGATATCCTCCTCGACACTTTTGCTTGTTACAAATCTATAGATGTTAACAACATCTTGTTGCCCAATTCTATGAGCTCTACTCATAGCCTGTAATGACAAAGTAGGAGTTGAGCATGGGACATTAAGTAAGATAAGGCTAATGGCACAACCTATGAAAGGAAGAAAACAAGAATTTGAGATGTGATCCAATTCTAGACCTGTAAGTCATTTTGTGGATTCCAATCTGAATCAAATATTATAACTGTGTCAGCAGTAGCAAGGTTTATACCAAGACCACCCGCCCTAGTTGATAGAAGAAAGCAGAAATCATCACTTCCAGGTGCATTAAAATGTTCCATTGCCTGATGACGCAACTCGGCCTTGGTACTACCATCAAGCCTCTGAAATTGAAACCCTCTGTGTGACATATACTCAGCAAGTATGTCCAGCATTCTGACCATCTGCAGCAGCTCAGTCAAGGCTCGACTCATTAAGGAACAAGTTAAGATCAACAATAAATCAGTAATTAATAAACATAATGAGACATATATTTGAATTTAGCATTTTAGTATGCCACATCACTTCAACTTTGACCAATGGAATCCAAACACTGACAGAGGGAAGACATAGGCAGCACCCCAAGTCATAAAGGGAATGAAAAAAGAAGAGGCAGAGTAGAAATGTGTAGGCACTGGTGCATGCAAGGGCAGAGAGCTAAGCTGAAAACAGACTAATGCCACAGAAACGAACCTGCGAAAAAATCAGAACACGATGTTTTGTCTCGTGCAGTCGGACAAGTAATTGTCAAGTATTACTAACTTTCCACAGCTCAAGATAATTCTCTCCAGTTTGCTTCCGTCATCAAAGGTGTTGCCCCCATAACCATGATCAGCACTTTCAAAGAGAAAGGGATGATTACAACATTTCTTCAACTCCACCACAATGTTAAGAAGTGACACCTGCACATATGAAGCATGAACAGAAATTGAGCAAAATATCATAGATGGCAATGTTCGTACAGAGATTACTAGTATGAAGCATAACTGACATGGCTAAGATTTTTCCCTGAGACATTCATACTGGACTTATATCAGTTGTTTGCTAAAGGCAATACCAGAATGCTGACTACTATTACCCATTCAAAAGCAACGTTGAAGGACTAATGCCCAATCTGTTATCAGACTGTCAACCAAGAGACTTGATTACTTTATCCATGGCTCATGTTTCCACACATCTACGCATAGCAAAACCGTAGATCTAGGTCTCCATATATCTTATGTTTATCAAGAACAACTAATCCTATAATAGCAAGGCGACTGGAAGTATGATGCTGAAGCTTTTCCAGAAATAGTAAATCCGAGCAAGTACTGAAACAATATATAATTGCCACTTCGCTGACACAAAACAGAACTTGCTGCATTAAAAACACCTGAAACCTTACCTCACGGCTGGCACGCGTACCAACGTATACTATTATGTTCATATCTGGAAGCCACTTTCTAAATTCTTTCGCCCAGTTGGATAAGGTGGACAAAGGCACAACAACGAGAAATGGCCCAGGGACCTGCTGAGCATACTGCAGAACCAAAAGGCGTATGCGTAGATAAGTTAAAGAAATACGCATATCACCACAGACGGTCCACTGAGAGACATACCTGTAGAAAGCCAAGCATTGAAACTGACTGCACCGTTTTCCCAAGACCCATCTCATCAGCTAGAATGACATTCGTATCATTTCTCCAGCTGTTAGGGAATAATGGAAGTGATTATAAATGTGTTTAGGTGTAAACCGAACTTCATATTCCACCTAATCAATCAATGCAAATTAATACCTGTTCACGAGAAAATTCAAGCCCTCCAGCTGATAATCACGAAGTTTTCCTCCTCTCAGCCATTCAGGCTGCTCATCAAGCTTTCTCAAACTTGCTACACATGAAAATAAACCAGTAATTATAATCAGAGGAGAAGAGCATCAATGACCACCACTTACAATTCCAGTGTATAGAAGAATCGTTAACTAGACTCGAGCATCAACGAATAGTTATGCAAACATAAGACTTAGGTGTAAGGAATGGCTCAATAACTGCCATTGCACACCTTTGCCTTTCTTGCGCTGAAAATCCACCATTTTCCCTTGTACAGCTGCAATTGCCGCCTCACGTGCCTGCGCAGCAAAGTATTAGTAATGGACCGAACTACTTCGTAGAAGTAAAAAGGAAAGAAATGGCCAAGCAATTTCAGAACAAACATCACTCTTGAATGGCATAATACCTTATATTCATCTATCGCGTCTTGACCAAATGCAATGTCAACATCCTTTTCCCTGCAATGCAAGGATTTTCTCAACCAAGTAAGAATCAACACAGAAGCATCAAACGATAGATATCAGAACATTAGGAAAAAATTGTATTCCATTGCGGTGCAGAGAAACAACACTATTTGCACGGCAGTAAACCAAAAGATATGTAAAGGAGAAAGAAATAAGGTTGCCAGAAATGAAAAGCTACTTTAAATTCTAACATAATTACCAGGTTGCCTCAGCGTAAGAGAGTCCTTGCCACTTGACAAGATACTCCGGTATAATATTACCGGAGCTATCTTTGTTTATTCGGGCAGCAACAACTCTTTCCACCTGCCACGAAAAGATAATTTTGATAGAGTTGAGATCAACAGATGTTGATGCGACAACAAAGAAATAGTTGAAGAGTCGAGAAAAAAAAAAAATAAAACCTGGCTATTTTGTTTGATAAGATCCAAATCCATTTCCCTGCTCACATCATTGACCTCAATCTGAATAAAGAAAAGAATAGAGCATCAGTAAGAAACTGGTGCAACCTTATTTCTTTGCAAAAGCAACAAAACTGAAACTAGCAAGCTGGGAAAGAGACCACAAGAGTCATGAAAATTTTCTACATCAAGACAACTGCACTACTTCCTTCACAGCCGTATGCAGTAGATAGAGCAAGAAAAAGCACACCCATGATCAACAATCACACAGGAGAAACATAACATATCTTATTCATTTCCATAGGCTACATCTAGAGGATCCTCCCAAATGCAAGATATCCAACCATCAAAAACTATTCACATGTTACAGAAAACAACTATTCACAAAGGCCCTTGTCCAATGTACAAACCAGACAAGAAACTAGGAAGCCAAAAGTTCATAGTCGTCTATATAGCCAGTACTTCTGTGCTTTGCAATAACATCGAGAAACAAATACTTCAACATGTATATTTACAAAATACTAAAAACAGAAGAAACAAAGTCATAGGAGGGCACATTTCAACAAGCATAATAAGCAATAAGACACTGAGAATCTATAGACTAGTTGATAGAATGATGCTCCACCAAACCGTTATTCCAATGTTTTTAGAAGGCATATCTCCCTTCTGGACATTTCAGCACATTCATTACCTCAAAGATGAGAGTTCTAAAACAAAACATGTAATAAACTTACCTCTTCACGCTAAAGCATCCTCCGATACCTGACATCTTCACTACTTTTTTGGTATAGTTCAACACCTTTTTAAAACCACTGAGCTGGGAAACCAAAATATCATTCAAACAACAACAACAGTCAAAGGAACTGTCAGACTTGTAGTAAATATAACCAATGATGGCTAAATATGACCACTAAAAAATAAGGACTCGTACATTTTGTAGTTCAGAGAAAGATTTCCATTGACAATGCAAATGTGACTGGCCTTTCCACTTTATCAAGAACTCCACTACATTCCAATCTGGCTCGGAAGTGAAAAGGTGAGTTGCAAGAACAGGTTCTGCCGACTTATTACTCCTAAAGGTATCTTCAGCCATGCCCTTTGGTTGATGCCACAGCACCTTTTCTATTGAATCTCCATCGTCTTCCTCAATTTCCTCCTATAATTTAACACATAAAGGAAGAATAAGAAAAGAATCCACAAGAAAATTCAATACGTTCTAGTCCAAAAGGTCAGCGTACAAGTCCACTTACAGACAAGAGCACCAAAAATAAAAATGAAACTTGCACACAGGGAAAATGGAAGAAAGCTTATGCATCTTGCAAATATTAGACAATGACAGATACCAACTACAAAGTTGCATAATCTCCACAAGAAGCCAACCTTTTGAGATTTGTTCTTCTTTGTCTCATCGATTTCTTCACTTTCCTCACTTTCAACATATGATACCTTCCGAACTGACCTACCAGAACTACGCACTTCATTGTTTCGTCCACTACCATGTGTCAACACAGTGGAGCGAGCATTAGACTTCCGAAAATTGCCTCCTCTTCTAGTCAAACTCTTAAAGTCTTCATCACTCTCACTCTCAAAATCCTCAGCGGAGAACTCATCCTCTTCATATGATGGTTTGCCTCTTCTCGGTCTTGCTTGAGCATGTGCGGGTTTGAGCTCTCTCGCAGATCTTGAAGTATGTCGGCCATTACTCCGTTCTCTTCCTTTATGTCTTTTTTTCTCATAAAAATCACCGTCATCATCATCATCTAAGACATCCAAATTGTCATCAGCAACATCCGAGTCATCACCCCAGTCTTTATCCTAGGATCAGTATAGAAGAATTCCTCAATACGTTCCACAGAAGAAAAACTTCCAAAATAAACAAAATAATAGAAGATGCAATAAGCAAGTTCACCACTACGGCACAACAAGCAATTAAAGACACAAGGTATGATTAAAGAAAGATGACAGATCTTGTCTCAAAAATAGAAGAGCATGTACGCCAATAATTAAGAAATAAACCAAACCCCACTGAGCTACAATTGTCAAAGAATTCAAGATGTGATCGTATATCTGATAAATAGAACTCCAATCCGTGTTAACTTCTAGATCAGAAATCAGGCCGATTACCAAGTTTCTCACGTTATAAAATATTTTCTTGTCCAGAACTTACATTCAAACCCACCAATGCAGATGCCAGGAATAGAAATAGGTGTTCAGCTGATGCAATCAAATTGGCAGAAGTCCTAGGTGAACTAAACATGGAAACATGTTGACCATTAACGCCAGAGAAGAATTAACAAAGTAGATTCTATCTTCACCCAATATATCCGCTAGAAATAATTCAAGATAGTATGCGAAGTTCCAACTATATAGCACTAACTGATCATCCACAACTCAACATATAAACGAAGACAATAAAGAAGACGACATAAAATTTATATTTTAAAAGGATAAGAGAACATAGAATTGATTGTTCGATTGTTTAAAAAAATTATTGTTCAGAAGTAAAGGACAATAAAAAATTCAGCCAGAACAAGCTAACCTCAAAAGATAATTAAGCCATTCATACAGACAACAACTTTAACTGATTTGGTAGTGAGATCAAGGTATATCTGAGCTTTTCTTGCTAACGGTAATGGGCTTCCATCTCTCAATATAAACAAAGATTATTGTGTGCACGAAGCTTTTGTAAAGGGACTCATCGTGCTTCAAGAGTGAAACTAGAATCGTCAGCACTAAACAACACCTCTAGCAATGTTATAATGTGGAACATATTTTAAAACCCATAATAATCATGACTTGCATTATGACTACAGAACATGCCATAAGGTTCAATTGCGCTATTCACCGATAGAAACATATTTCTAGGGTTCCTATCGGACGGGATTGAGAATGGGGTTTGATTGATATTGGGGAATAGAGAATGAGAATTAGGGATTAGAATAGAGATTTGGGGAAGAATTTGAGAGGGAGAGGAAGAAAGAATGACTGACGGCCGATTAGGAAGAGAGGAGAGGTTTAGGGATTTGGGGGAGATAACTTTCTAATTAATTTCTGATTAATCGAACCTATGACCCAAAGTACATATTTATAGCTAAAGATTGTAAAGAACCTAATAGACTATCCTAACCTAATGTGACTCAAAGACTACTAACCATATCTAATAAAATCCTAATAATAGCAATATTGATAATTATGATAGAATCCAAAAATTAGGTTTCTATCATTCACTTCGCCAACTTCTAAGCATGACGCATACTACAACTGAATAAACTCATTCAGTAATATCATGCAGGATCGTTAACATTCCATGTGGGTTGAATAATTCAATCACAGGCTCATCATCATAACAAATAGCAAGTAGCAATAGTCACATCAGAACCACATGAAGTGGTTGACGAGACATAGGAATCAATTGAAAGATGTGAGAATGAAACTGATGCTGACCTTTTTCCCTAGACGCATACTATTTCCACCATAGCTTGGGTCAAAGTCAGTGTCCTCTGGATCGTCTTCTACAATAAGCAAATAAAAATATCATTTCAGCCCAAGCTCCGAACGTATCAGCTTTTCCACAAACACTATGCAAACAGAGTTATAATCAAGCAGATGTTTTGTGGCAAGCCCAGTTACGAGAGAATGGAAGCAGTTACCATCTTCTTCTTCCTCGTAATCAGCATCATCATCATTGTCGTCAACTCTATTATTCCGCAGAGCACTTGAACTCCTAGACAAATGATTATCAACTGGCGCAGGCTTTGACTGTTGCCTAGAATTCAATCCGACTGAATTGCTAAAACCCTTGTAATGACCCAAATCAGTTGGATCTTCCCCATCCTGCTCGTAATATTCATCCGACAACATCTCATCGGCAGGAACATCAGAATGTCCCTTCAAAACTTTCTGTGATTCTTTTGCCTCTTCTTCATACTCTGATTCTAATCTGTCATCTTCACCATCTGATACATTATCTTCTGAAACCTCAACATGCTTGAAGTCCGATTTTGAGTCCTGCCCAGAATCAGATGCGCCCTGCATGCCCATAGGTCGGCAATCTTTCCAAAAACTTGAGCCCCATTTCCCAGAGACATTTCTCTTTCCAGAAGAAGGCTGAAAATGTGAATTACTTGCACCAGCTTCATTGTCAGGAACTCCATCATTCTGCATCCTACTCTCCGCTAGTTCAGCCACACTTTCGTACCGTGGATCCATGTTCATATCGAATTCTCTTTCACTCGAAGACCCATCAACATCCTCGCTTCCGACCATTCTACCAGGATTATGAACCTTTCCTTCAGTTGGCCTGTTTGTGATTGTTTCAGATGAATAGTTCCTAAAGAGGGCCATTGTCTACCATGGATTCGATATGATTATTACTACCACACGTAAATTGCACTATCTTGAAGAGCCAAAACCTAAACATTAAATAAAAGAGTAAGTGGCTTCAGTTAGAAGGCAATGAATGAACATAAGTGCAATATGAACTACGTTTACTTCTTAGTTAGAAGGTATATAGAACATTATGTTCGCAATAGCTTCAGATAAGAAGGGAAACTGGCAAGAGAAAGAGAGACCCTGAGGACAAATGAACGAAGACCACTTTAATTTCATACTCGAAGTTCTCAGTCGAAGCAGGCGCATAAAATGAAAGTTTGACTTTCTGATATCAGAATCAACAGCAGCAAAGTAGTCAAATCACATAATGTAAGTGCTTGAGAAATGGAAACGAAGTGAGCAAGCACGAGAACTACTGTACTTCACACTGTCGACTGAATTTTGTGTAAGTGCTTGAGAAATGGACACGAAGTGAGCAAGCACGAGAACTACTGTACTTCACACTGTCGACTGAATTTTGCGCAAAATTCAATCCCTACGTAAATTGTATTGATGCCAGGGGAGAAAAAACTCGCTAACGTATCACACAGAGGATGAAATCACATAAAAAACAGCCAGCTACAGATCCAATAGCTAACAAGCAATTTCAAATGACACAAACACCTGAGGACTCCCAAAACCCAATCCAGAAACCCTAATGTCGCCAAACGGACACAAATTCGGAATCGGAAACCCTTTTTTGATGACAATGGGCACAAAATGCAAACTGATGATTGAGCGCGAGGCTGGCATTCCTGGCACGACGGAAGTGGACTACGGCGTCCTAATTAGGTCACAAGACTCGAAGGAAAACGAGAGAGAAGAGCAGTTTGATGATTGCTCACACCTTAGAATCGCCGGTGC
The DNA here is from genome assembly GCA_964030455.1 of Linum trigynum. Lineage (NCBI taxonomy): Eukaryota > Viridiplantae > Streptophyta > Magnoliopsida > Malpighiales > Linaceae > Linum > Linum trigynum. The sequence continues at coordinate 9,739,435 of OZ034821.1, forward strand.
GGCAATCGGCCGGCAGGCGAGGAAGGAATTTGGGAAAGAGCGGTGAAACGACGTCGCGTTTTTCTGTTGGTCTGAGTGTCGTTTTTTCGGCTTCGTTTATAAAACTTGGCCGCGAGTTTCGATGTCTGGGATTCGGTTGGAGAACCGGCGGCGAGGGTGGTGTGGGCTGGATAGAGGTATGCCGGTGGGTGACGTTGACAATGTCTTCCGGCTGGGGCGGGGGCAAGAAAACGAGGGGTGCCGATTTCGGATCAGTCGTGGATTGGCAGACGGGAGTGAAAAAGTTAAACGGCTAACATGCGTTTTTGAACATTAGTTGTATCGAACAAAAGTTTGTTTTCTGTCGATATATTGGTGTGCATTTGTTTTGGATATTATTTATGAATTGCATGAATGACAGTTGTTTTAATAACGGGTAGTAGTTATTTTCAATATGGATATTTTGCATTATGGATATTGGAATGAAAGCACGGGTCAATAGTTCCTTAAAGCCTAGTTACTACATAAGTAAATAGTATTTTGGGCTTTCTGGATACTAGTACAAAACTTCAGGATATTAAATCTTTCACAAGCGGATAATAATTTGTGTTCTTCTGGATATTCGTTGCTTAATTGTTAAATACTTATCTGGGCAGTCCGGATAATAACTTTTATATGCTTGCACCCGTTTTCCAGCTTGATTTTGTGGGGGCTGAGCTTGCCAGGAATCGGGGCAGATTGACAGTATTTTCTTCGTCTTTGGTAGACGCAACAAAAACAAAAATGGAAGAGGAAATAGTTGTCATGGAGGAGGAAGATCTAGTAGTTGTCATAGAGGAGGTTAGTCAAGGTATTGTGAGAGACAACAGCATGTTAAGCCGTGTGTACTCCAGGAAAGGACGTAAGAAGACAGTGTTGCCAGTTGTTCAGGAGTTGGAGGTGTCTGCGGTTACAATAGGTGATGACATGGTTGAGTTAGTCGGTAAGTCGACTGCTGAGGAAGTGGTGGTGTCAGAGTCATTTCTTGAGTCGGTCATTGTGTTTGATCCGGTAGTTCAGCAGAGGGAGTCGCTGGCCATTGTATCTACTTTTGATCAAGTGGTGGAGTCAGAGTCAATGGTCATACATTATACTGACCCGGATACGACATTCGCTAATGTGATGCATATTGGTTTCCAGGCCACTGGTGCTGCTGAAGAGAGTATCGGGACATCTCCGACTACGGTAATATTTCCCTACCAGTAGATACTAGCCCGGACTGCCAGGATATTTTTTTCTTTTCTGTGGATACTAGCATGAGCATCACAGATATTTGTTTCTTTTTCTATGGATACTAGCCTGGGCTGTTAGGATATTTGTTTCTTTTTGAGTAGATACTAGCCTTTGGCAATGTTTTGCAGATACCTGTCGAGTTCACTACTGCTGCTTAGGAGAGTATCACAACATCTCTGACTATGGTGGTCGATCATTCTATTGAAGTTCTGACGCAAGGAGAAGCAGGACCATCCGAGGAGGAGCTTATAACAGCAACATGTGAGAGGATGGAGGATAGCAACAATGATATTATCATCTATGAGAGAATTAAGACTGAGGAGGCAGAGTATCTGTACTCTATCACACTGGAAGCGTGGAAGGCAACCCTAAAAACTCCAGAGTTCGATAGGTCTAAACACCACCCATTCGGCGAATCAGTGTACGTTTTGCCAAAGACTCTATCGACGAAACTCGACGATACGACTCTGCAAGTGGTTGAGTTCATCTTCAGCACCACGGCTAAAGACAAGTAAGTTGACTGAGGAGTTATTTAATCACCAATTTGAATTTGTCCAACACACATTTCTAACCTGGTTTTCATTTGTGTGTTCCAGTGGCAAGTTTGTCGTGGATACTCAAACCAGTAACCTTACCCGTTCCCAACTACTTTCATTGAAGGATAAAAATTGGTTGCATAGCCAAGTACTTGTAGTAAACAGACTATTTCTAAATAACAAAGAAGTACGCAAGGAGGTGGTGAAGAGAATTGTCTTTCCATGAAGCTATGTAGTAAGTATTATCTTCACTACTTATATCCTATTTATATTAAAAATGTATAATTTAATATTGTTGTTTCTTCTAAATAGCAACAAGTCGTCACTAATGCTGTCAAAAAACAACCCATGAACAAGGCGAAACTCTCTGCGTATATTGTTTCTATGCACAAAAGGAATCTAATTCTGAAACCGGAAAACTTGAAAAGATGTGATTACGTAAGTGTCTTCAATATTTGGATTTTTTTCCTGATTTTCCTTGACATTGGTCTAGGTTTATAGGATATTATTCTGGTTTGTTGATATATTAATATGGGTTATTAGGATATTAGTCAATAATTAACTCACTAACTGCTTTGTGTTTCAGATTTTTTTTCCAATGTATCTAAATGATCACTACCGGGGTGTACGTGGCTGACATGAAGATAAGAAGACTTTCTTACTCGACAGCATAAAGCCCAATGCCCAAGTGGCTAAGAAGGATAATGGACCGATTGGGAAAATGATTTTTGGGTATGCGGCAGTGTTCCTCAAAGAGCAGGGGGTCGATTGTGCATTGGATAAGTGGCCAGTTAACATTGCCGACGTTCCTCAGCAAATAGGCAACGATGATTGCAGTGTATTTGCATGCATTTACATGGAGCAATGAGCGAGTCACCTTCCAGTGGAATATAAAGCAAGTTGGCACAAGCAGCCACATATGGAGGAACAACGATCACATATTGCTGTCAAACTCATTTTATGGGACTATAACCGCCACACCGATGAAATAATCCAAGGTGCAAAAGATTGGAATATGAAGAAAGAGAAAGAAAAAGGGAAAGGAAGAGAAGAGAAGTTGATTTTAGACTTGTGTAGTGTTATATTGGTTTGTAAAACTGAACTTAGGGTTGGATAATATTAAGGGATGGATGCTGGTTGTAGCAGGATGGAGGATATTTTGCCAGATGTTGGATATAATTATCAACATAAGTTCTGATTGAAAAATATATTGTAACCTCCCATGTAAATATATGTCTTTTGGTAGAATAATATCCTTAAAGCACAGACAAATATCCTTACATCCCAGACAAATACCTTTTTTATTTGGACAAATATCAGCAAATCACATACTAATATCTGAAAGACCCGGACTGATATCTGAAAGATCCAGACTAATATCAATAGAGCTCAGACTAATGTCCTTAAGGCCAGACCGATACCCTTCTTTTCGTAGACTAATATCCTTAGAGCCCAGACTAATAGTAGATAAAGATGGATAACACTTTGAATCAGAAATAAAAACAAACTCAACACAATACAAAATGATGACAGGAAATACTGATTCATTTATTCACTGTCTCATCGGTTTTATCTTCATCATCTCTGAAAAAGTAGGGAACTTTACTTCGTCCCAATCCATGTGAAAACCACACCCCTTATCATTGTCGTACTCGTATATCAGACATCGGAAATACCTCTTCGGTGGGTTGACTCCATCAACAGCAAGTCGTCTAGCGGCTCTCCAACCTTGGTAATAGAGTATAACACCATCATTTTCGAACTCATCCACCAATCCCCACGCGCGCTGGTTTACGAGTCTCTCCAGACATGGATTTTGCTTTGGAAGAGAAGTGAATAAGAAACCGAGGGAAGAGGATAGTCGATTTGGATTTGTGTATGATTCGTCTTAAATAGAAAAATGCTCATAGGGAAGTACTCTAACATGTCCCGAGAGAATATAAACAAAAAACATCACATGAGTACAGTAACAAAAAAAGTCACTTGTGCATAGTGAAAGAAGTAATCATTGCTACTATTGAACCTGCTTTGAAAATACTGATATCCAGGAAGCCCAGATTAATATCTGTACATATTAGACTACATATCCAATCTGCCCAGGCACGTATCTTTTACAAGTGGATTAATATCCACATCATAACAAAAAAATATAATGGAATCACATGTCAATATCATATCACAATAGACCACTCTCGAACCACCCTACATTTTACTCATAACCATGAGTAATATTATCATCCAAATCACTAAGATGGTAATCCGGTTGAGTATTGTTGTCCGGCGTGACCACTTCAACTTATTTCATTATCTTCTTATAGACATGTTTCTTTCGACGGCGTTCCTTTTCATTCGTAGACTGATAAGGTTCTTTACACTGGCTCCTTGGATTACTCCTCCTTCAAAGTCATCCAAGTTATCGGTTTATTTCGTCCTACAATGTTAGAGAACTTAGTAAATACAATGATATTAAACTCTAACAATTTACAAATGATATTAATGAATACACTTACTGTCATCGCTAGTTATAGTCTTTGACAATGCCTTGTTTGTCTCATTGCATAGTTTCTTGAGTACTCCCATCCACTTATTGTAGTCTTTCTCGTCGGGCATTGATATGTTCGTTGCTAGCTGATTCAACATTGCAGTGGTTTCTCGGTACCGCATTGCTATACCTTTTCTCGCATCATTTTCACTGGCAGCTGAAGGACCAACAAAACCATTGACATCAACAACCTCTTTCTTTCTCGCCTCCAACGTCTATCGCTTGAGTATGTAATGATATGGAATACTTCTCATACTGGCTTCCCCAAAATCTCTCAGAAGCCGCATCACCTTAATCATGTGGCAGCATAACACTCTCGAAACTTATGAACATCCTGCATTCGCATACCAATGTCCTCGTAGAAATATCAACGAGAACGACACGCTTATCACTACGCTCACAATCCTCTATCATATATGTGTGGTAGCCAATCATGTCATCATCCCTAGTATCTGAGAGCGTTTCCATTAGATAGGATTCAGTTTTCAAATACTGCTCCAGTATCGGGAGCGGATCAGGTCAGTAACCCTTATGGTGAGTAATCATCAGTAACCTGTCCACATCCGCATGACATCAGCACCCCCTCTCTCATGGAATGTCTTTTAACTTTTCCTCTTTAATCTTTAACGGACGATTTCTTTCTCGTTTTAAGTCGAAATTTAAATTTTTTTGCACAGATAAATCAGATTAAATGTGCTCTTTAAAATTATATCTACTTTGATATATTTTTAGTACAAAAAAATTGAATAATTTTTTACCAGTCATTACCATACGGTATGCTCATATTTAATACCATATGGTAAGAAAACGTACAATGATGGTATGAACATACCAATATGGTAAGAAGGTTGAATACATGATAGTAGGAGTATACTAAATGTCATTTACGACTTCCATCATTGTTTACCATAAGTTACCACCCACATACCATAGTGGTAAAGTATGGTAAATTTTTGTCTAGTATTTTTTCATCTAGAAATTGTAGATCTAATAGATCATGATGAACTCGTTCCTTCTGAGCAAACGTTTTCAAAAAGGACTTAAAAACGAAGAAGGTACCATATGGTATGTAATTGGTAAAAAAAAGTTTCTCAAAATATATTGAAAATTAATCTCATTTTGTAGAGCACAACGAACTCGTTCCATGTGTGCAAGAAAAATTGATATCCGAGTTAAAAACGAAGAAGATATGAGCGGATTATGAAAACTAGGGAAAATAAAATGTCTTTAATTGACAATCCTTAGATCTGAATTTTCTGGACCCACTTAGATCTAAAGGTCCAGATTTAGTTACTCATAGGTTAGTAACCAATGGTTACTCACCCTATCGTAAGCCTCCTGTATCTGATTGAAGATGTCAGAAGTAAAGATCTTTGCCGCATGTTGTAGGATCGTGCTGTGCTCCAACATTATATAGGGAACAGATTGTTTCCCATTTTAGCCTGAATCAATCTCCTTGCGTCTTTTTTCAGCCAACAAACTACATTTAGAAAGCACGAGAAAAGAGTTTAGTGCCCAGACTAGTATCAATATCCCAACAACACAAAATAATATTTACCAAAAGCATATTAATATTCAGATGACAAAGAATAATATCCACAACTGACAAGCTAATATCAAAGAAAGGCAAAAAATATACTGCGTAAGTACCTGCTAAAGTGAATGAAAAACATGTGCATTGCACGACTCGGTTTCAAGAAAAGTCGCACTTGTGCATTGCACGACTCGCTGGCTTGCGTAGTCAACATCCCTGCTCTGAATTGATCTCTCAACCATAAGGAACACCATTGATGACGAAATTTCTTCAAATATTCCAACCATGAGTGACCGTCCACAATTTCGCTATTAGGGAAACAATTAGCAACCATTGTGCTCCATGCCATGTCGAACTCTCCCTCACTGTCAATGTCGTAGAAAATAAAAGAAATATGAGTTTGGAACTTCTTCCAAAATACCTTGTCCTTACGAAGATGCTTCTTGGAATTCATGAGGATGTGCCAAGTACAGAGGGCATGAAACACAATAGACCACTCCTTTCTAAAGGCAGCTTCCATGGCGGTGTCCTGATCCGTAAAAATAGTCAATGTGAGCTTCTTCTTCATGCACCGACTAAATGCAACAAACAACCATTCAAAAGACGTTGTGGTCTCATCATACATCAAACAAGCACCAAACACACAAGTTGACGGTGGTGATTGAAAAAACTCAAGAGAATTAGGTGATTACTCTCCTACTATTATTGTTTCATGGGCCTTCGGCCCGTGGGCCCTCGGAGGGCAGCCCTAACTAAGGTTGCAAGCCTTATGTGTTAGGACTTGCTAGTGTGCCAACAAATGTCAACAAATATATGTAAATCTCATACTAGTATCTCATAATGACGGACTAATATCCGTCATGTTACAAAAGAAGCCATGATGCTTGTCCTTTTGGTCCTCAAAGTAGTCATGCAAATAAGTCGCTTCGCCATGAGCCATTTTCCTTTGCCTTTTACTATTCAAGTGGTTCTTCTGATTGGATGGTAAAAATCATATTTCGATAGCCACCAGCACAGTCAGCCAATAACTGATACGATGCACTATGACTCATCCTAGCATCGCGATTAGCTCCGACCATCTTTCTCTAAGCATCACTCATGCATTTGTTAGAGTTGTGCAAGTGCATATGCTCGGTAGAGTGCAAATCATGATCATGGGTTTCTACGAATTCATACACCACAAATCTGTCCCTACTAGCATCCCATCAAAAACGAACACGGGCGGGACATCCCTAAAAGTAAGAGGCCTCGAGTTAGGGATGGATGTCCCGCCCGTGTTCGTTTTCGATGGGATGCTAGTAGGGACAGATTTGTGGTGTATGAATTCGTAGAAACCCATGGTCATGATTTGCACTCTATCGAGCATATGCACTTGCACAACTCCAACAAATGCATGAGTGATGCTTAAAGAAAGATGGTCGAAGCTAATCGCGATGTTGGGATGAGTCTTAGTGCATCGTATCAGTTATTGGCTGACTGTTCTGGTGGCTATCGAAATCTGACTTTTACCATCCGATCTGAAGAACCACTTGAACAGTAAAAGGCAAAGGAAAATGGCTCATGGCGAAGCGACTTATTTGCTTGACTACTTTAAGGACAAAAAGGACAAGCATCATGGCTTCTTTTGTAACAGGACGTATATTAGTCCATCATTATGAGATACTAGTATGAGATTTACAGATATTTGTTGACATGTGTTGGCACACTAGCAAGTCCTAACACATAAGGCTTGCAACCTTAGTTAGGGCTGCCCTCCGAGGGCCCACGGGCCGAAGGCCCATGAAACAATAATAGTAGGAGAGTAATCACCTAATTCCCTTGAGTTTTTACAATCACCACCGTCAACTTGTGTGTTTGGTGCTTGTTTGATGTATGATGAGACTACAACGTCTTTTGAATGGTTGTTGGTTGCATTTAGTCGGTGCATGAAGAAAAAGCTCATAGTGACTATTTTTACGGATCAGGACACCGCCATGGAAGCTGCCTTTAGAAAGGAGTGGTGTACTGTGTTTCATGCCCTCTGTACTTGGCACATCCTCATGAATGCCAAGAAGCATCTTCGTAAGGACAATGTATTTTGGAAGAAGTTCCAAACTCATCTTTCTTTTACTTTCTACGACATTGACAGTGAGGGAGAGTTCGACATGGCATGGAGCACAATAGTTACTAATTGTTTCCCTAATAGCGAAATTGTGGACGGTCACTCATGGTTGGAATATTTGAAGAAATTTCGTCATCATTGATGTTCCTTATGGTTGAGAGATCAATTCAGAGTCGGGATGTTGACTACGCAAGCCAACGAGTCGTGCAATGCACAAGTGCGACTTTTCTTGAAACCGAGTTGTGCAATGCACATGTTTTTCATTCACTTAAGCAGGTATGTACGCAGTATATTTTTTGCCTTTCTTTGATATTAGCTTTTCAGTTCTGGATATTATTCTTTGTCATTTGAATATTAATATTCTTTTGTTAAATATTATTTTGTGTTGGGATATTGGTACTAGTCTAAGTGGATATTAGTCTGGGCACTAAACTCTTTTCTCGTGCTTTCTAAATGTAGTTTGTTGGCTGAAAAAAGACGCAAGGAGACTGATTCAGGCTAAAATGGGGAACAATCTGTTCCCAATATAATGTTGGAGCACAGCACGATCCTACAACATGCGGCAAAGATCTTTACTTCTAACATCTTCAATCGGATACAGGAGTCTTAGGATAGGGTGAATAACCATTGGTTACTAACCTATGAGTAACTAAATCTGGCCCTTTAGATCTAAGTGGGCCTAGAAAATTCAGATTTAAGGGTTGTCAATTAAAGACATTTTATTTTCCTTAGTTTTCATAATCGGGTCATATCTTCTTCGTTTTAACTCGGATTTCAATTTTTTTTTGCACACATGGAACGAGTTTGTTGTGCTCTACAAAATGAGATCAATTTTCAATATATTTTGAGAAACTTTTTTTTTTACCAATTACATACCATATGGTAACTTCTTCGTTTTTAAGTCGTTTTTTAAAACGTTTGCTCAGAATGAACGAGTTCATCATGATCTATTAGATCTACCATTTCTGGATGAAAAAAGACTAGACCAAAAATTACCATACTTTACCACTATGGTATGTGGGTGGTAACTTATGGTAAACAATGATGGAAGTCGTAAATGACATTTAGTATACTCCTACTATCATGTATTCAACCTTCTTACCATATTGGTATGTTCATACCATCATGGTACGTTTTCTTAACATATGGTATTAAATATGAGCATACCATATGGTAATGATTAGTAAAAAATTATTCAATTTTTTTGTACTAAAAATATATCAAAATAGATATAATTTTAAAGAGCACATTTAATCTGATTTATCTGTGCAAAAAAATTTAAATTTCGACTTAAAACGAGAAAGAAATCGTCTGTTAAAAATTAAAGGAGAAAAGATAAAAGACTTTTCATGAGAGAGGGGGTGCTGATGTCATGCGGATGTGGACAAGTTACTTGATGGTTACTCACCATAAGGGTTACTGACCTGATCCGCTCCCGATACAGAAGCAGTATTTGAAAACTGAATCCTATCTAATGGAAACGCTCTTAGATACTAGGGATGATGACATGATTGGCTACCGCACATATATGATAGAGGATGGTGAGCGTAGTGATGAGCGTGTCGTTCTCGTCGATATTTCTACGAGGACATTGGTATGCGAATGCATGATGTTCATAACTTTCGAGAGTGTTATGATGCCACATGATTAATGTGATGTGGCTTCTGAGAGATTTTGGGGAAGCCAGTATGAGAAGTATTCCATATTATTACATACTCAAGCGATAGACGTTGGAGGCGAGAAAGAAAGAGGTTGTTGATGTTAATGGTTCTGTTGGTCCTTCAGCTGCCAGTGAGAATGATGCGAGAAAAGGTATAGCAATGCGGTACCGAGAAACCACTGCAATGTTGAATCAGCTAGCAACGAACATGTCAATGACCGACGAGAAAGACTACAATAAGTGGATGGGAGTACTCAAGAAACTGTGCAATGAGACAAACAAGACATTGTCAAAGATTATAACTAGCGAGGACAGTAAGTGTATTCATTAATATCATTTGTAAATTGTAAGAGTTTAATATCATTGCATTTACTAAGTTCTCTAACATTGTAGGACGGAATAAACCGATAACTTGGATGACTTTGAAGGAGAAGAGTAGTCCAAGGAGCCAAGTTAAAGAACCTTATTAGTCTACGAATGAAAAGGAACATCGTCGAAAGAAAGATGTCTATAAGAAGAGAATGAAATCAGTTGAAGTGGTCACGCTGGACAATAATACTCAACCGGATGACCATCTTAGTGATTTGGATGATAATATTACTCATGGTTATGAGTAAAATGTAGGGTGATTCGAGAGTGGTCTATTGTGATATGATATTGACATGTGATTCCATTATTTTTTTTTTGTTATGATGTGGATATTAATCCACTTGTAAAAGATACGTGTCTGGGCAGATTGAATATGTAGTTTGTAATATGTACATATATTAATCTGGGCTTCCTGGATATCAGTTATTTCAAAGCAGGTTCAATAGTAGCAATGATTACTTCTTTCACTATGCACATGTGACCTTTTTTGTTACTGTACTCATGTGATGTTTTTTGTTTATATTCTCTAAGGACATGTTAGAGTACTTCCCTATGAGCATTTGTCTATTTAAGACGAATCATACACAAACCCAAATCGGCTATCCTCCTCCCTCGGTTTCTTATTCACTTCTCTTCCAAAGCAAAATCCATGTTTGGAGAGACTCGTAAACCAGCGCGCGCGGGGATTGGTGGATGAGTTCGAAAATGATGGTGTTATACTCTATTACCATGGTTGGAGAGCCGCTAGACGACTTGCTGTTGATGGAGTCAACCCACCGAAGAGGTATTTCCGATGTCTGATGTACGAGTACGACAATGATAAGGGGTGTGGTTTTCACATGGATTGAGACGAAGTAAAGTTCCCCGCTTTTTCATAGTCGGATGATGAAGATAACATCGATGTGACAGTGAATAAATGAATCAGTATTTCCTGTCATCACTTTGTATTGTGTTGAGTTTGTTTTTATTTCTGATTCAAAGTGTTATCCATCTTTATCTACTATTAGTCTGGGCTCCAAGGATATTAGTCTACGAAAAGAAGGGTATCGGTCTGGGCCTTAAGGACATTAGTCTGGGCTCTATTGATATTAGTCTGGATCTTTCAGATATCAGTCTGGGTCTTTCAAATATTAGTATGTGATTTGCTAATATTTGTCGAAATAAAAAAGGTATTTGTCTGGGTTGTAAGGATATTTGTCTGTGCTTTAAGGATATTATTCTACCAAAGGACATATATTTACCTGGGAGGTTACAATATATTTTTCAATCAGAACTTATGTTGATAATTATATCCAACATCTGGCAAAATATCCTCCATCCTGCTACAACCATCATCCATCCCTAAATATTATCCAACCCTAAGTTCAATTTTACAAACCAATATCACACTACACAAGTCTAAAATCAACTTCTCTTCCTTTCCCTTTTTCTTTCTCTTTCTTTGTATTCCAATCTTTTGCACCTTGGAATATTTCATCGGTGTGGCGGTTAGTCCCATAAAATGAGGTTGACAGCAACAATGCAGTCAAAATCGCTCTTTAAAACCATAAAATGAGGTTGACAGCAACAATGCAGTCAAAATCGCTCTTTAAAACTTAAAAACTTACGATTTTATTCTTTTAGGTCACCAAAACGCTTTTATTTCCAAATAAAAACTTAAGTTTATGAAATCGGACTAAATTGTGCTTTAAAGCTTACGGTTTTACGCTTCTAGTTCTCCAAAACGCTTTACGTTTTTAGTTCACTAAATGAGTATTCTTTTCATGAAATTAATTATGAAAATTATATTTTAAAAGTAAATCACCAATAATATGATACATTTGACATTAAAAGATACATATAAGGTACTTGGATGCATTCTCAATTTCGATAGAGTAATCTAATTCACCCGTTAGGCTTTTCCCAAATCCATTAGCATAGTGGGAAAAGTGGCTTATTGTTAAAATTTATGTTTACAAACTTATTATTAAGATGCTATAAGTTGTTCTACTTTAGGCATGAATCACATGTATTTATTGACTTATCTAAATTATGTGCATTCATATTTTGCATAGCATATGTCCTACTTAATACATTTTTAGTTATTTTTTTAGTATGCGTCAAAAACATACGTTTTTACGCTTTGATTCTACGCTTTACGATTTTACCCCTTTTCCGATTCTAGGTAGAATCGCGCTTTTGACTGCATTGGACAACAATATGTACTCGTTGTTCCTCCACATGTGGCTGCTTTGCCAACTTGCTTTATATTCCACTTGAAGGTGACTCGCTCATTGCTCCATGTAAAGGCATGCAAGTACACTGCAATCATCGTTGCCTACTTGCTGAGGAACGACGGCAATGTTGAATGGCCACTTATCCAATGCATAATCGACCCCCTGCTCTTTGAGGAACGCTGCCGCATACCCAAAAATCATTTTCCCATTCGGTCCATGATCCTTCTTAGCCACTTGGGCATTGGGCTTTATGCTGTCGAATAAGAAAGTCTTCTTATTCTTTATGTCAGCCACGCACACCTGGTAGTGATCATTTAGATACATTGGGAAAAAAATCTGAAACACAAAGCAGTTATGAGTTAATTATTGACAAATATCCTAATAACCCAGATTAATATCTCAACAAACCAGAATAATATCCTATAAACCTAGACCAATATCAAGGAAAATCAGGAAAAAAATCCAAACATTGAATACACTTACGTAATCACATCTTTCCAAGTTTTCCGGTTTCATAATTGGATTCCTTTTGTGCATAGAAATAATATACGCAGAGAGTTTCGCCTTGTCCATGGATTGTTTTTTGACAGCATTAGTGACGACATGTTGCTATTTAGAAGAAACAAAAATATCAAATTAGACATTTTTAATATAAATAGGATCTAAGTAGTGAAGATAATACTTACTACATGGCTCCATGGAAAGACAATTCTCTTCACCACCTCCTTGCGTACTTCTTTGTTATTTAGAAATAGTCTGTATACTACAAGTACTTGGCTATGCAGCCAATTTTTATCCTTCAATGAAAGTAGTTGGGAATGGGTAAGGTTACCGGTTGGAGTATCCACGACAAACTTGCCACTGTAACACACATTTCTAACCTGGTTTTCATTTGTGTCTTACAGTAGCAAATTTGTCGTGGATACTCCAACCGGTAACTTTACCCGTTCCCAACTATTTTCATTGAAGGGTAAAAATTAGTTGCATAGTCAAGTACTTGTAGTATACGGGCTTTTCTTAAATAACAAAGAAGTACGCAAGGAGGTGGTGAAGAGAATTGTCTTCCCATGGAGCTATGTAGTAAGTATTATCTTCACTACTTAGATTCTCTTTATATTGAAAATGTCTAATTTGATATTGTTGTCTCTTCTAAATAGCAACATGTCGTCACAAATGCTGTCAAAAAACAACCGTTGGACAAGGCGAGACTCCCTGCGTATATTTCTATGAACAAAAGTTATCCAATTCTTAAACGGGAAAACTTGGAAAGATGTGGTTATGTAAGTGTCTTCAATGTTTAGATTTTTTTTTTATTTTCCTTTATATTAGTCTGGGTTTATAGGATATTATTATGGTTTATTGAGATATTAATCTGGGTTATTAGGATATTGGTCAATGATTAACTCACTAACTGCTTTGTATTTCAGATCTTTTTTCCAATGTATCTAAATGATCACTACCGGGTATACGTGGTTGACATGAAGAATAAGAAAACTTTCTTACTCGACTGCATTAAGCCAATGCCCGAGTGGCTAAGGAGGATCATGAACCGATTGGGAAAATAATTTTTAAGTATGCGGCAGCGTTCCTCAAAGAGCAGAGGGTCGATTGAGCATTGGATGAATGACCATTAAACATTGCCGACGTTCCTCAACAAGTAGGCAACGATGATTACGGTGTTTTTGCATGCCTTTACATGGAGCAATGGGCGGGTCACCTTCCAGTGGAATATAAAGCAAGTTGGCACAAGCAGCCACATGTGGAGGAACAAAGAGCACAGATTGCAGCCAACCTCATTTTATGGGACTATAACTGCCGGACCGATGAAATAATTCAAGGTGCAAAAAGATTGGAATACGAAGAAAGAGGGAAAACAAGGAAAAGGAAGAGAAGTTGATTTTAGACTTGTGTAGTGTGATATTGGTTTGTAAAACTAAACTTAGGATTGGATAATATTTAGGGGTGGATGCTATTTAGGGTTGGATAATATTTAGGGATGGATGATGGTTTGTAGCAGGATGGATGATGGTTTGTAGCAGATGTTGGATATAATTACCAACATAAGTTCTGATTGAAAAATATATTATAACCTTCCAGATAAATATCTGTCTTTTGGTAGACTAACATCCTTAAAACACAGACAAATACCTTTTTTATTTGGACAAATATCACCAAATCACATACTAATATCCGAAAGACCCAGACAGATATTTGAAAGACCCAGACTAATATCAATAGAGCCCAGACTAATGTCCTTAAGGCCCAGACTGATACCCTTCTTTTCATAGACTAATAGTTTGCAGCAGGATGGATGATATTTTGTCAGATTTATGATATAATTACCAACCTAATCACACAACAAAGCTCTAAAACAGTTACTGGTTCAGAAAATAATTAAATGGAAAAGGATCAGAAGTATATAGCTTACATGTCTGATTTGCAACCCAACTGCTTTTGTGACAGAATAACCTTCACTTCACTGAGTGAGAGTCATTGGTGTTGGGAATTGAGTGGCTCATGATGGCAATTGCCCTGCAACATTCCCGACCTTTCTAACCTGTTCATATCCACATAGATTTCAGTAAATACTAAAGTGGAAATACAAGTCCAAAGCAAAAAAGCTATACATGTCCATACTCATTAGCCCCGAAGAAATATGTTACCTTTCCTGGCAAGTAGGACGAATCACAAACCACTTTCTTACACTTAGCAGTTTCTCCTTCTGAGGTGACGCAATAACTTTGCCTTCATCATCAAACTCTACCTGAAACACCAAAGCCATCCAGTCAGATTTGCCAATGGGAAGAAAGGTCCAGGTAGCATTTTGCTATATAAGTTTAGGTCACAGAGCCAAACACATGATTGAGTACCTTGCAATCAGGTTTGTTCAACATATATGTACCACCATAGACTGTCACTCAGCCGTGCAAATGCCTGACATGATATTTTTAGAAAGGTCAACTCGAGTTACATTGAGAGGTCTTGGCTTCATACTGTAAGTAAAAGTAAAGCAACAAAAGAAGGGGAGAGAAGGAAAACAAGAATGAGAGTGACTGGATTAGTGTGAACCTGCGACAACTCTCCCAATTCATACAAAAGGTAAATATAAGGGGATCCGCCTTGAAAACGAGCAAGAGACTCGGCATACAGCTGGAACAAGTGAGGATGTTATCACTTAATGCATAACAAATAGGGTTAATACCTTCTTCCAATTAACTTCCCTTCTCCTACCCATTTGAAACTTCCCATGCGCTAGATCTAGCTTTTTTGTTGAACCGATGAAGCTTCTTCGGAAATGTCTCCAGCTGGCCAAGAGAGGGCGGAGGGACCCATTTTTTTTTTTTGCATCGGACTCGCCCGCTGGCTGGCAAAGATCTGAAGCAGAGAGCGGTGAGTCTCGTTCTTCTTGTCTTGGACTCGCCGACTAGCTGGGGAAAGATTAGAAGCAGAGATTGGCAGCGGCTTTTCGTCGAAAGCAGAGACGAGCAGGGCGGCGGCTGATTGTTGGGGAGAAATAAAGGAAAGTGACAGGGTTGGGTTCTTCTCGTCATTATAAGCAGAGGCGAGAAACTGGTGGGTTTCGCAACGTCGTAAGGGATTCGAACGGGGAGGAGTTCACTGGCTGGGGTGGGTCACCCGCCGATCTAGCTCCCGAGGATTTTCTCGTGAAATTAGAGTAGCATCCAGTGCCAAGGGAAGAAGATATAGGTCTTGTCCAAACAGGGAGAGTGAAGAAGACGACCTTTTCTTTCTCTTCAAATTTTTAATTTTTATTTCATTTTGATGTTATTTTTTTAATTTTTAATTTTTGTGAAAATGACATGGCAGCCATGTCGTTGCCATTTCAGCAGTTTTTTTGAGTCATTAACGGTGATAATATTTGACCGTCAGTTTTAACTGTCAACACAAATATCGTGCCAAATTTGTCCAATAATTTCAAAAGTAGGTCATAAATGTCTTATTTGAAAATGAGGACAGAACGGTCACTTACACTAAACTTTGGGCCAAATTAGAGTATTAATCCTAAAAAATAAGAAAATATACAAAATAGAACTTAAGTTGAATGACCACCAGAAACCCAGAAAGTTATACCTTCATTCTCTTCACTGTATCTATAGCAGGTTCATTAAGATATCGATCGTCTCTATGCAGCGCCAAGGAATGACCAATGAAGCCTATGGTATTATCATCAAGACCATATATCCTGGCAACATCCCAAACAGCCAATAAGGAAGGAGGACACTAATGTATTTGGCAACATAAGTCGGGATAAGTATCACACTGGAACTAAATGAAAGAAAAGTCCATGGCTCTATTCAAAAACTATTTTCCTCCTCCTATCATAAGTGAAGTTAAAAGTATATTCCATAACGTATTACTAAACCTCCAAAGAAAACTAATTTCCTTGTATCCACTTAAAGTTTCAGCTAATTTAGTAAGCTTTCATCCTAAAACTAAAAAGGCTTTCAACCATTAGACCACAACTAACAAGCATCAAAAGCAGCATTTACTCGATCATGCAAATGCTTTCTCTCTTTCTCCCTCTCTCTCATCAGAGTGCAAGGAACAACATACGAAATCAATTCTTTGGTGGTCACTGATATGAACCCATATGGCCAAATTCTACACGTTTTTTATTACTTGCCAAAGAAGCTATCAAGAATGGAAAGAAAAGAGGCAGAATTTGATCAAGAAGTGGTTGACGAGAAATAGGAATCAAATGAAAGATGTGAGAATGAAACTGATGCTGACCTTTTTCCCTAGACGCACACTATTTCCACCATAGCTTGGGTCAAAGTCAGTGTCCTCTGGATCGTCTTCTACAATAAGCAAATAAAAATATCATTTCAGCCCAAGCTCCAAACGTATCAGCTTTTCCACAAACACTATGCAAACAGAGTTATAATCAAGCAGATTTTTTTGTGACAAGCCCAGTTACAAGAGAATGGAAGCAGTTACCATCTTCTTCTTCCTCGTAATCAGCATCATCGTCATTGTCGTCAACTCTATTATTCCGCAGAGCACTTGAACTCCTAGACAAATGATTATCAACTGGCGCAGGCTTTGAATGTTGCCTAGAATTCAATCCGGCTGAATTGCTAAGACCCTTGTAATGACCCAAATCAGTTGGATCTTCCCCATCCTGCTCGTAATATTCATCCGACAACATCTCATCGGCGGGAACATCAGAATGTCCCTTCAAATCTTTCTGTGATTCTTTTGCCTCTTCTTCATACTCTGATTCTAATCTGTCGTCTTCACTTCACCATCTGATACATTATCTTCTGAAACCTCAACATGCTTGAAGTCCGATTTTGAGTCCTGCCCCGAATCAGATGCCCCCTACATGCCCATAGGTCGGCAATCTTTCCAAAAACTTGAGCCCCATTTCCCAGAGACATTTCTCTTTCCAGAAGAAGGCTGAAAATGTGAATTACTTGCACCAGCTTCATGGTCAGGAACTCCATCATTCTGCATCCTACTCTCCGCTAGTTCAGTCTCACTTTCGTACCGTGGATCCATGTTCATATCGAATTCTCTTTCACTCGAAGACCCATCAACATCCTCGCTTCCAACCATTCTACCAGGATTATGAACCTTTCCTTCAGCTGGCCTGTTTGTGATTGTTTCAGATGAATAGTTCCTAAAGAGGGCCATTGTCTACCATGGATTCGATATGATTATTACTACCACACGTAAATTGCACTATCTTGAAGAGCCAAAACCTAAACATGAAATAAAAGAGTAAGTGGCTTCAGTTAGAAGGCAATGAATGAACAGAAGTGCAAGATGAACTACGTTTACTTCTTAGTTAGAAGGTATATAGAACTTTATGTTCTGAATAGCTTCAGATAAGAAGGGAAACTGGCAAGAGAAAGAGAGACCCTGAGGACAAATGAACGAAGACCACTTTAATTTCATACTCGAAGTACTCTGTCGCACCAGGCGCATAAAATGAAAGTTTGACTTTCTGATATCAGAATCAACAGCAGCAAAGTAGTCAAATCACATAAAATAAGTGCTTGAGAAATGGAAACGAAGTGAGCAAGCACGACAACTAATGTATCAAAGACAGGATGAAATCACATCAAACACAGCCAGCTGCAGATCCACTAGCTAACAAACAATTTCAAAAGACACAAACACCTGAGGACTCCCAAAACCCAATCCAGAAACCCTAATGTCGCCAAACGGACACAAATTCGGAACCGGAACCCTTTTTTGACGACAATGGGCACAAAATGCAAACTGATGATTGAGCGCGAGGCTGGCATTACTCGCACGACGGAAATGGACTACAACGTGAAAATGCGGTATTGAGAATAACTGGGTGCCCCCCAGTTATTCTGAAATAACTCGTTGTGCGACCAGTTTATTTCAACTCTATCCTCTCCTCCCTTTTCTCTTTCCTTCCTCACGCAGACCAGGGACGAATTTCTCCTGCCCTCTCCTCTCTCCTTCCTTCTTCCTCCTTTCTTTGAATCCTTCGATTCTTCTATTGGGAAACAAAATTAATTGAGACTTCTACTAATTTCATATTCCTTTCTACATGCAAATTATAATGAGTAGTCAGAACCCTAGGTTGCGACGAACAGAGTGAAGACAAGTTAGCAGGCGATGACGAAGGACGAGAGGTATGGAAGAGGAGATGGTGGCAGGTTGATGGCAGTGAGAATCAGGCGAAGCGGAGAGTATGGAAGCGGAGAGTGTGGCGGTGGAGGGAGAGGACTAACCTCTTGGGTCTCATCAGTGGAGGGAGCGGAGACATGTCGTTCTTCTTCGACTTTGCCTGCTAGGAGGGGTTGTGAGGGGATTCTTCTTTGGAAGTAGCATCAACAGAGGATTCTAGTTTGGGTTGTGGGGGAATGGGCAAGAGGCTCAACTTGACTAGGATAAGCTTATTGGGTTTTTCTTTTTCGCTGGCAGGAAAGGAGAAGACGGTTTCTTCTAGGGAGGAAGAAAAGAAGACGGCGGCAGGGGAGCTTGGATTTGATGTGTTTGCTACTATATGTTGTTGCTAATAGGTACTTCCGACTTGAGCTCTATATCCCATTCTTGTTAATCATGTACTTTTGCATCAACAGTATAATTTATAGCTGAAAAATAAAACTGCAACCCCATTCAAAATTTCTTGCCCATAGAGTGATTTTAGGAAGCTGATGTGGCAGAGTGTTAAGCGGGGAAAAAAGAGTCCCGCCTGATTTCAAAACCAAAAAACTCTCCACTATCCACTTTTTCTCCTTCCAGGCCCACGTTCTCATTTAATTTGTATAAAAAACTCTCCACTACCCACTTTTTTCTCTTTCCAGACCCACGTTCTCATTTAATTTGTATTTTTTATTTCCGATTTCCCTTCCTTCCACTCTTTCACCTCATTCGAATAAGTTTCTTGGCCTTCAGAAAACCAAACCTTGACTCAATCATCTGGTTCTTTTATGTGCTTGCATCTACCTTTGATTTCCGTTCTCTAAGCGTTAGATCGGTATTGGTTTTGCCGTAAGTTATTCTTCCTCTTTCAGATTTCTGTTTGTTGTTGTCGCTGCTTTTAACTTTTAGGGATTCGGGTTCTGGGTTTTTTTTTCAGGGATTCGGTTGCAAAGATTCATCTCCCTTACCTTTGGTTCATTCCGTTTTCTTTATTCTCTCTTACCTTCCTCGCTTCATTCTGTTGATTGGATTCTCTAGAGATCAAAAGGGGATTTTTGATTTTTCCCTTTCTCTTGAAAGTAACAAAGCTGCTTACTTTAAATTCCACTTCGCTTAGACTGTCTTCCAGAGAGCAACCGACTGCCGATTTTGAGCTGAGTTTTTCCGGGCCGCAGAGAAAGAAGAGGAAAGAAAGAGACGTTCGGCAGCCAGGTACTTCGTCCGGGTCGTTTTCCGGGTCAGTAAACCGAAGGGCCGGCTATAAACTACCGCTGGCTTGGCGGGGGAAAAGGAAAGCGTAAACCATAAGGCCTCGGGGATCCATTTCTCTCGCCAGCCCATACTTTAGAGGCCCAGCCTACTTGAGTCCAGAACCAGCCCATCGCCGACGAAATTTGGCGCGCCGTCCCCCACCCGCCACCACGTATGAGACATAATCAATTTACTTTCTGATGTTAACTCTGTTGCAGGTAAATGTCGAAATCCAACTTGATCAGTAAGGTTTTCTCTCATATGTTTCTAGGTTAATTAATCTAATGGGACTGGCTATGATCTGATAATGTACTTTCAGCTCTAATCACTAAAGAAGTATAAAGTAGGCGGTATTGATAAGCATGCTCCACTGGTTAGTGTATTGGTTCTACCAGGCTTTTTTCCCGTTATTACATAAGATCATTGGACAGTTTTATCTCACTCCATTAGTTTGTTTTATTGTTCTTAAACTTCATTTGCATTGTATTTGTATTGTGACATTAGAGTTGGAATCCATTTGTGCTAAAAGTACAAAGCGTAAACTGCATAATTGAAAGAAGGGATAAGCTTGGTATAGTTAGAAGAACTAGAATTGGTAAGCACTTATAGTGCTTTTCTTATTGTCAGCTTGCTTCTTTTTCAAACTTCTCTTTGGATATGGTTTTTATGGATGCCTTTGAATTATATTTGTGTTGGCCATTACATTGTTGTCCTTCTCGCTCTTCCTTTGCATCCCCAAGCTTGGAAGCCATTATGTTATATGTGTTTTGTTCATCAATTTAAATTATGCCTTATATAGTTATATTTTTCTTCGACTGTTATGTTTGTGTGGTGTGTTGTATGTGTCATTAACTCGCACAAACTTATAATTGGTGAGGAGTTCAACTTCTGTTGTAACAATTAATTAATTTATATGAATGGCAGCTGCAAAATTTACTGGAACGGGTGCATCATTTACCACGACCTCTATTTCAGATTGCATCAGGTTATTGGAGAATTTAATATGGATAGTGCAAATGTCATCCCATCTGCCCAACCACAGATTTATCGATCGTCTGTACCATGTGAGTGTCATGGTTTAGCACGCAACTGCTTCAATGCAAACTGACATTAATATTTTCCCTTGAATCTCATTTGTTTAGAGAAACGTCGAGCAGTGTTTATTCATCCTGAAGATCAGTACCAAAGCTGTGTTTTATCTGCTGAAGAGGAAGAAGCATTTGAGAGAGTTGTGTTATCTGTGTTTTAATTTTTCTAATTAGTTCATCTATTCAATGAGTAATACATGGTTTTATATTTAAATTCTGCAGAAGAAGCTGCCTTACAATTCCAACTCTCTCAACTTCGGCGAATACTATCCCAAGTCGCCCGTAAGAGAAGACATCATATTTTGAAACAGAAGGTTCATAGGAGGGGCTTGCCTTTTGAACACCAAGGTTGTTGTTTGCTAAATTTTGTAGCAAGTCTTACAAATTAGGCTATTCTAGATTGTTGAATCTTTATTTATTTCTTTAATATCGTATGTGTTTTGGTGTTGTTCATAGTTTTGGAGCCGGAGTTTAGATTTCTATTACAAAAGCAAAGTCGATTACTTCGACGTATTCATCTGCATAGAAAGAGACGTGACCGAAGTTTCTTTCCTACAGAAGTCAATCAAAGTATGTGGATTCTAATGGCCACTATTATACATGAAATGGTTCATCTCTATTTTGGTTTTAGAACATATAATGTACCCATTTATGCCATGCATATAATTTAGTGATGTACGCTTCATGTCACCTTATGCAAATAGTGGATTGTTTTTAGATGTTGATGTGTCAACGGCAAATTTGTGTGTTATGAACAAACTTTGGTGTTTCCTGAAATTTGACTTATTCTTACTTAAAATGAGCGGTATACCAATCTATCTTGCCTTGAGAACATTTATTTTAATAATTGTGTTTACTGTAGCGCGCCTAAATCGGCTTCACAGTTTCTCAATCTCATTCAATTTATGAATTACTGTGACAAAAATTTATTAATATTACTTATCTATTTCACTAGGTCTTCCGTTGGTTGAATTTTTTGATATTGGTCCACCTTCATGTACGTGTCAACATTGTGGAGCAGTTATGTGGCGGTTCGAGAGTACTTTATCTACACGGAATGATGTGTTGCCTCCATTTCCTTTATGTTGCAAACATGGTAAAGTGAAATTGCCTCCCCGCAGAGATGTGCCCGAATTTCTTAAAACTCTACTTGAAGGGGATACACCATTAGCGCGTCACTTTCGTACTAACATCAGAGCCTATAATGGGGGTTTTTGCTTTATTTCTCTCGGAGGTAAAGTCAATCACTCTATTAATGATGGTCGTGGAGTTTATGTATATTCAATCGGTGGTCAGATTTATCATCGAATAGGATGTTTGGTTCCTGGTGATGGGGATAGTCCGAAATTTGCACAGCTTTACATTCACGATTCAGATAACGAGGTGCAGAATCGTATGGACTTTTACTCCACTGATCCTGCCAAGAATCCGTTGCGCCAGTGTATTGTTGAAGGCCTCCAGCATATGTTTGATGACAATAATATCCTGGTACGTACATTTCGTTCTGCGCGAGATAGGATACAAAACTCTAGTGTCCAGGAGCTTCAACTGAAACTATTGGCTAAGCGTGAAATTAATAGTAGAGAATATGATTTGCCCTCTGCGAATGAGATTGCAGCATTGATTGTAGATGAAACAGGAGAGCAATCATTTTCTCCAGATATAATTGTTCAACAGAAGGGTTCAGAAATGGAAAGGATTAGCGTATACCATCCAAGTCTGATGGCATTACAATATCCAATTTTATTCCCATATGGCGAGGATGGGTGGCATCCCTGCATTAGCTATAGTCACAGTAGCTCTAATATCAGTGTTGGAGATAAAATGATAACCCAGTGTGATTTCTATGCATATCGTCTTCAAACCTGTCTCCAGGAGTCGAATTCTCTGTTATTATCTGGTAAATTGTTTCAACAATATATGGTGAATGCATTTGCGTTAATTGAGGCTGAACGCTTAGACTGGATGCGTACCCATCAGTCGAAGCTAAGAGGACACTACTACAAGGATTTGTTGAATTCTTATTTGCGAGGGGATAGTGATATCAAGATTTCTGGGAAGCCAGTTATTTTAGCTGCCTCACACACTGGTAGTCCAAGATACAAGTATGAGAATTTTCAGGATGCGATGGCTATTTGCAAGTGGATTGGTTATCCTGATTTGTTTATAACATTCACTTGCAATTCTAACTAGCCAGAGATACAGTTAATGGTTGATTTGATTAGAAGGTATAGTGGCAAAGATCCTGACCGGGCTGACATCACCGCCAGAGTTTTCAAAATCAAGCTTGATGAGTTTATGTTAGAGATTCGCGAGAAACAAATATTTGGGAAAATCAATGCATGTATGTGTGCTTATTCATTCGTTATTTATCTATTAATGTTCATCCATTACTCTCTTACCTCATTGAACTGATATTCCTTTTCCACTATTTGCATCTTGTTGTACAGATGTCAAAGCAATTGAATGGCAAAAGCGGGGCCTCCCTCATGCACACATATTGCTTTTTTTGGCCTCGGAGAATAAATTCCATGGTCCTGCGGCTATTGATTTCATAATATGTGCTGAAATTCCGGATCCTGATCTTGATCCTGAACTGTATGCAGTTGTCACAAGTTCAATGATGCATGGCCCGTGTGGTACAGTACGTCCTAATAATGTGTGCATGAAGAATGGGAAATGTAGTAAGCATTACCCCAAGGAATACTCTTCTCAAACAACTATTGATGAAACTGGGTTTGCTAAATATCGTCGGCGGAACAATGGTAGAGTTTTCAACTGTGGCGGCGTTGATCTGGATAATCGATGGGTTGTACCCTACAATCGATATTTGTTACTACGATTTGGAGCGCAGATCAATATTGAATATTCTAACAAGACAAGGTATGGCTGAAGTAAATCGTATTTATCTATATGACGTTG
This sequence comes from Linum trigynum, assembly GCA_964030455.1. Lineage (NCBI taxonomy): Eukaryota > Viridiplantae > Streptophyta > Magnoliopsida > Malpighiales > Linaceae > Linum > Linum trigynum. Next base: position 9,763,553 of record OZ034821.1, read on the forward strand.
TTGTTTCCTTTATTATATTACCAAACTCAGATTCTTAATGACAGGCTATATGTATATTTATATGCTACACTCATTATTAACTTTATGCATGCATATGAATTATGATTTAATTTCCAAAGATGAATAAAAACCAAACCAATATTTGTGCGATTTCTCTTTTTTTTTAGTTATTTTATAAACCCAGTGTTATCTTATTGGTGTGACTTCTTGCCGCAACTCTGTAATTTTTGTAATATTTTTTGGTGTGTTTTCCTTCATTTTTTTTTTGCCCCTTGGATAAGCTACTGTGATCCATTTGTTGCCTTTTGTTCTCTGTACATTGATTTCTTATTTAATACAAGTCACATTTAAGAAAAAATGTAATACAACTTTTTCCTACTTCCCTATCTAACATCTACAACTTGGTTTTATTTGATGTTTCTATAGGGCTGTGAAATATTTGTTCAAGTACATCAACAAACCCGAGGATCGTGCAATGGTCACTGTAGCTGCACAACAAATAGCTTCGGCTATGGATGGTCAGAATCGTGGAACTACGGTTGTGCAAATCGATGAGATAAAGGCATTCATGGATGCCCGTTACATCACATCGGGAGAAGCATGTTGGAGAATTTTTAGGTTTGATATATACACTCACTCTCCAACAGTACTGCGTATGTCCTGTCATTTGCCTGGTGAGAATACAGTGTATTCAAATGTTGATTCTAACGTGGAGGAAGCGATTGAGTCTAGCAGTTCCCAAACCTCAATGTTGTTAGCATGGATGGATCTCAATCTTCACTCAATGGATGCACGGAAATATACCTTTGCGGAGATGCCACAATATTATGTATGGAATAAAAAATACAATAAGTGGAAGCAGCGCAAAAAAGGTACCTGCATTGCTAGATTATATTACTGCTACCCATCCACAAAGGAGCGATACTATTTGCGAATGCTATTGCATGTTGTTAGGGGTTGTTGTTCTTATGATGATATTAGAACAGTGAATGGGGTGGTATATGAAATATTCCAAAAAGCATGTTATGCTCGGGGACTGTTATCAGGAGATTCTGAATGGAATGATTGTGTCCAAGAAGCTTCGCACTGGGCTTCTGATTATAAACTTAGAAATTTTTTTGTCACAATTCTTATTCATTGTCAGGTGGCTGATGTGACTTCTTTTTGGTTAAAGAATTGGGAATTACTAAGTGAAGGCATTTTGCATTCACGACGTAGAGAGCTGAATTTACCCCAGTTGAATTTGTCGGAGGATGAAATTAAGGAGTTGTGCCTTATTCATATTGACAAATTGATGGAGAGATTTTCGAAGTCATTAGCAGATTTCCCTGGGTTGCCTGTTCCCGATCAGTGTTTGCGTTCACATACGGTAAACAGGCTGATAGATATGGAGATGAATTATGGACCCGATGACTTAGACTGTTCCGAGGATCGACATAGTAGACCGTTGAATGGAGAACAACAAATCGCTTACGATATGGTATTACATTCTGTTTATACCAATGAGGGTAAATGCTTTTTTGTGGATGGATTTGGGGGTACTGGTAAGACATTTCTGTGGCGAGCAATTTGTGAGCAATTAAGATTTGAGAAGAGGATAGTATTATGTGTTGCTTCATCTGGTATTGCTGCACTGCTCATGGTCGGTGGAAGAACTGCACACTCAAGATTTCACATTCCCCTGGATTGTGATACAAAATCAACTTGCAATATTGAGCAAGGTTCTGAGGTAGCTGAATTGATTCTCAATGCTTCACTTATTATCTGGGATGAGGCACCGATGGCTCATAAACACAACATAGAGGCCCTAGATAGGACATTGAGGGATATTTTCCGAGTTAAGCATGTTGATTCTGAGTTGAAGCCTTTTGGAGGTATGACTATTGTGTTTGGAGGTGATTTCCGACAGACGTTACCTATCATCACGAAGGGTACACGGACTGAAATTGTTAATTCTTTCATAAAGAGATCTTATTTGTGGCGGTCTATGACAGTATTGAAGCTAACCGAGAACATGCGATTAAAATTGTCTCATTCTGAAGCATCGGCCAGGTTAGCAATCTCAAATTTTAGCAAATGGCTTTTGGAAATTGGTGATGGTACAAATAGTAATATTTTTGGAGAATCAATTATCCCGATACCTCTACACATTTGTGTTCCCCGTCGCAGTGATCCAATTCCTGATATTGTTGCTGAAATATATGGTCAGTTACTCTCCACTGAAAATATGTCAACCTATTTGGTTGAGCGAGCTATCTTAGCCCCTCATAATGACACTGTTGCGGCCATTAACAATTATGTATTGGGTCTATTTCCTGGTGAAGAAGTTTCTTATTTTAGTTCGGATTCGCTAGAGATTGATGCCAAGAATCAGCATGTTGAAGAAGGGGACTACACAGTTGAATTCTTGAACTCTTTAACGATTGGGAATTTTCCAGAACATGAGTTGAAATTGAAGTTGGGGTGCCCTGTTATTCTGCTTCAAAATCTGGATCAGAGTACTGGGCTTTGCAATGGAACTCGGATGATCGTTAAGAGATTAGGTAAGTGGTTTATTGAGGTCCAAATTTTGACCGGGACACATGTTGGTGATACAGTTTTCTTACCACGCCTAAGTATATCGGTCCACTACAAGAGCTTAAATTTCACTCTGGTTCGAAGGCAATATCCAATTGCACTGTCATATGCAATGACAATTAACAAGAGTCAAGGTCAAACATTAAATCACGTTGGCATCTGCTTGCGAAGACAAGTATTTTCTCATGGATAGTTGTATGTTGCTATGTCTCGAGTTACGTCGGAAAGGGGACTCAAGATTCTTAGCTGTGACTCTCAAGGTAAACCGGTGAAGACTATGCAGAACATTGTGTTCACTGAGATTTTTGAGTAGTGGTTTATTGATGTATTATGTTTTATTCGATTTGAGGACTAAGACTGTCAAATTTATCGGGTCGTTACAATTTGAATCTTGAGTTCTCAATTTGTCCAAATTATTTTCCTGTTTTTAACAGCCAATTATATGAAATGTGATTTATGCACACTACTTTATATTTAATTGTACCTCAATTTACTCTACCGAAGGGTATGCGAGTGTGACCGTTATATTGCAATACGAAGAAGAACTTCCATAGTCGCAACTGAACTAAACTAAATTAACACCACAACCCAGCCCACAAAACAACCCAAGCATGGTTCAGTTAAATAAAATATAGTTAGAGAGGGAATGCCCAGCCGGATTTGTTGAAACTAAATGGTCAACTTATTCCCATAAAAAAAAGGCCAACCTACACTACCTTGGGCCGGGCCGGCCGGGTTGGCGCATCAAATAATAATTAGCAACTTTGAGAGGCAATTTTGGACAAGAATTGTTGACACAGTCGCAATTAGCAATGTTGTTAAAACGGAACCGGACATCGATCCGGATTAGTAAAGGGTTCAAGCTTTATCAAATAACCGGTGGTTAATCGATATTAAAAACCGATCATAAACCGGTGTTGACTTACTTGGTAGACTTAACAATTATTTTTTTTACAATTATTGTTTCACTTATTAGAGATAAAAGAATAAAGTGAGAATTATTAAAACTGAAAAAGCATAATTTGGGCGGCTGCTAGGTCTTTTTTGGGAAAAGTGAACTGATTTTTCTTCTCTTTATATTTTATTCTGTACTTACCTTCTTTTGTTTTGGAATTTTTTATTGCAACAAAATAAAAGGAAGGCGCGTGTTTGATTTTAAGAAGGTGGGTCGTTCCCCTAAAAAAAAAAAAAAAAGAAGGTGGGTCGTGAGTTCCGTGACACACCCGCCTCTTGAACTCTAAATGGCCAACTTTCTCCACTCCCCCACGAGGCCACAAATCCTTCTCCACTCCCCCACTATCCCACTTTCCACACACACACACACGTACTCCACTGCATGCGGCCAAGTAAATCACGTGTGTAGAATCACTTTCTCTCCTTTATATAATGGAGATACCACTTTCTCTCATGTTACAATTTCCGTTTACTACTTCCCATACAAAACACTTCGGTTCCATTGACCGTGCGAATTGCATTCAATATGGCGGGCCTGCCTCTATTCAATCAGTAAGTACTGCTCATGCATCCAACAAATACTACATCATGTAATTTCGATTCTTTTTCACTACTTAATGCCAAAACTAACAGTCCAATATATAGGCTTCCCCATGGTTTTATTGCTAATCTGCAATATGATGATGCTCTTGAAATTTGTGAGCGTGCCGACACCATCGATCTCATTATGTTGCAAGTGGATGTCGAAAATCAGGTAACTAAACAAATAAATTTCTTTTTAATCGTACGCCTTTTGTGGCATGCTGCATTTTATCGATTTGCTTTGACAATATTCGTTTCTGTGTTTACATCAGGGCACCTCTTTTTTGTTATCAGGACGTGTAACGAATTTGACGACGTCCTGGTCCCCTGCATCCAGAATCCATTTCGTCCACCTCACAATTGAGGACGAATTCATTGGTGTTGACATCGTCTTCCCGTCATCACAGTTACGAACGATTGTTGAATCTGTATTCAGTCATGCAGATGTTGTCAATGCTGACTATATGGCCCTTCTGAACATGCTTGGAGAACAGACATTTGAAGTCATGGTCACAGTCGGTCCCTGGAACGATGCATTTGGTTATTGTGAACTTGTGTTGGTAAAATTATTTTTGCCTTTGTTGAATTGAGTACCATGTCATGAACAATGAGACAATGTATTGAGTTTTCTTATTTTGGACTTGCATGTTATTTGTCGTAATACTCAACTAGATTAGATTTGTGATTAGTAAAATTTCATGTAAGTATTTTTATTGTGATTAGCTAATCTTCAAATGTATTTCTAACTTATTATGAATGTTCATTCATATTACATGTTCGTCTTCAACGAATTGCAAAATTGCAACAATCTTATGATAATATAAAACAAGACTCATTTCTCGACACTAACATTATAGATATTGTAACTCCATTTCCTTAAACAAATGCGGCCAACGGGCTGGGCTATAGGCTAGTTTGTAATACAGTTTTGCTGGACCCGATGGAACCATCCAAAGACGTTTTGGAGAAGGAACGAGCCGTTTCTGATTCAGCTATACTATCTGAGATTGATAGAACTATGCAGAGACATCGTGTTAATTCTAGAATGATCCAGTTGGAGAGCAGAACCCGCCACGGCGCCACGGCGAGAGTTCTATGGTTGATTTGAGTAGGGTTTCCTATTCTTTTTGTCGGATTCTTCCACTGGAAGAGTTTGGTGCTGGGTTTTTTGCAGGTTGCTACCACTGGAGAGTTAGATTAGAGTTATGATTGTTTTCTGTTAGGCTCACTTCGAATCATGGTGGAGCTTAGCAAAAACCGAGTATGATGTATGCTGCTTGTATGTAGTTGTTTTGAATTAAAAATTGAAAAGTGCAAATGATGAATGTATGTTTCATAAGCTTCCGTGTTGGTGCCATTTGTATACAGGGGAAAGGAAAATAAAGATATGTCTACCTTTGAATGATTGTAAGCTCATATGTGTTTGGGATGTTTGTTGCTGGTGTTGTGTTGTTTGGTGCTTTTTTAGTTTTGTTGCTGGTTTGTTGATACACTTGTTGCAGTTTGTTGCATGTTTGATGATACAACATGGCAACCAATGATCAAACGAATTCCTTGTTGTAATACTTGTCCAGTTATTTTGGTAGTTGAAGAGTTTGATTTTTTGTTTGTTTGTAACCTTAGAGGGGTAGAAGGCGACTATAAATGAAGGACATATTGTTACTTTTAATAGAATATCACATGTAAAATAAATCTTCATCCAAACAAGAAATTATAACCCAAATACCACATTCAAAATGTAAAATAACACACAAATACCACATTTAAAAAAAAGAGAGTTATTTGAGTTGAAGTACCACACCCCAACAAAAAACTCATCTCAACGACCCCTTCATTTTATTATGGATTTTAGTTTGTTGCTCTGGAATATTAGTTGGTTTCATTTGTTTAGCAGTTATGAATACTAGTTGGTTTTATAAGAGATATTAGTTTGTTATTTTAAAATACTATTTTCTTTCATTTGGATATCAATACAAAATCTACAATACAACAGTTGGTTTTGTCGGGATATTAGTGTGAAAAACTTGAATACTAGTATGAGCATTCTGGATACTAGTCTTGATACATTTTGGAATGGGGTAAATACAATATATTAGCCACAACTATTAAGCGGCAGGGAATAATAGCCACAACTATAGAAATACAAATTATTAGCCAAACGTTAACTCTCTGTTAATAATTCCATTAGATGATGCTGACTAATCTTTACGATGCTGACCTGGCTCCCACGTGGTAGTCATCATATAATATCTTTTATTATTGATTTTAAAAAATAAATTATTAAATACAAAAGAAAATGGAAGGAAAAAAATTCTAAAAGCTCTTCTTCCTCCACCAACGACGTATATGTACCGCCAAATTGTTCCAAACATCCCTTGAACGATGGTTAGGTTGGTCGTAAAGAACACTTGCATCGTGAGGTCCTTAATCAAGATAATACCTTTGATCATAAATAACTACGTTCGACCCAACCTACGATAGCATAACAATAAATTAAATTAATTAGTATATAGATTGATTAACAAGAATTATAAGAACAAAAAAATAGTAGAATGAGTACGTACTGCTTGATAGTCATCATAATAAACACCCTCTTGTTGGTACCAATCTTGGTCCATTTTTCAAGGAAGGTGGACAGAGGTTCGACGGGTTTTGGAGGAAAAAACTTAAGAAATGTTTTCTTATGGCAGTTCGGACTTAGCCGCAACCAACATACCACTATTTCTTAAGTTTTGGGTGGAGAGGGGGATAGGTAGAGAGAAAATCTTAGAGAGGGAGAGAAGGGTTGGTTTTTATGTGAAGAAAATGTAGAGGGGAGGGGGGATTTTATAGCCACAAACGGTGAGGTGGGGTGGGGGGAGGGCGGTTTGGGCGGGAAGGCAAATTGAAAACCGTAGGAGAAGGGGTGGTTTCAAATTCAAAGAGAAACCGTGGCTGGGGGGTTGCGGTTTCTGCGTGGGGGACACAGATCCAAGCCACGGTCGCACGGATCGCTGAGTTGGCTAGCGGACAGCCGTCAGATCGTGAGGGGATCCGACAGTCTGTCTGACCGCCACGTCGGCTCGCGGTTTGTGGCTCCAACAAACACAAACAGTTTCCCCCCTACAGTCTGCGTGTAAAATGTGGCCCCCTGCGGTTTGTTTGAAAATGTGGTATAAATGGAATTATTTCGAAAAGGGTGGTATTTTTGGATCAAGCATTGGATAACTCTGGAGCACCAAAGGACATTGAGCTATTAAGAGAAGAACATTGAGCTTTCATGATAACAACTTGATTGCAATAACAAGTGATAAAATTCTAGGAGTTCTTAGGGTTGTATTCTACGAGTTCTTTTGATAATAACTACTCAAACCTAACCAATTTGATTCGAATGATGAATGCAAGAAAGTAAATATGATGTTTGTTGAGGTACCCTAATTCGAGTTCTAAGCTACCCATGCAAGTAAATGGAAAACAAACAATGCAACAAGAAAGCAAATGTGAGAAGGCAAGTAAAAGGATTTTTGAGGTGGAGTTCTCTAGATGATAATGCATACTAACTCAACAATGAGATGCTTCTATGTTTCATTTGTTTTGATGTCATATCCCTTCCTCTAAGGCCACTTTCTACTAGTGCAATAACCTCCTGCAATAGGAATTTGATTAACTAATGCATGCTTTCAATTCATGTCATCACCAATTAATGAAGAACAAGTAAATTAGGATAGCATATTATTAAGTGTGGGCCTCTCTGAGCCATAATCGATGGTCTATAGCATCAATGATCTAACAATCAAGCATTGATAATACTCAAGGTATAGATGGTTTGGTCATTCCATCTATACTCGCATAACATCAATGGGGTATCACTAAGCATAATTTCTTAACAAACTAGATGATACTAAGCATGATGATATAGTATCATAAAATGAGAGTCACACACATAGAACAACTAAAGAAAACAAAGACTAAAGCTTCGAATGAATAAGCAATAGATGATGCAAGCATTAATTGACTTAAGCATTGATGATAAAAGCGTTGAACACAATAGGCATTCATTGAATCATAAAAATTAGTACATAAAGCATTATAGATCTGCATCCCCAAACAATTTCAAGCTAGTTATGCATAGGAGAATAGGAAGATATCTCCAATGATACATGCATCGATGGTGAAAAATCTCCTTCGAGCTCCAACAAGGCTTCACCTCCTCTCTATGAAGTTCTACCACTACAAATAGAGAGTTAGGCTTATTAGTTCAGTAGTCTGCATAATTTAATTCAAAACTACTATAAACACTATGTTCAAGTGAGCGCTTAGCATTCGTAGGAAAGGGAGCCGCTAAGGATATGCCTTCTTCATCGATGGTGGTACCATCCTTCTCTTCTATGTATAGCTAGTTGGAAATTGATTGTATGAGAATATGAACCCTTTTATCTTTGTATGTTTTGATGATATGATTTCATATTATGCTTGCATTGATGCTTGTGATTTTCGATGCCCTATGTGCGTGCATTGATGTTTTATTGTCTGATGCATATGTGTTTGTTATCGATGCTCATTTAGTTCAATTCTTCATTATCATAGATGTTTATGACTCTATAGTATGCTACTATATGCATTGTGCTTAGTATCGTCTGGGTTGTTAAGAAATTATCCTCTAGTGATACCACATTGATGCTACACGAGTATAGAGGGAATGATCAACCACCTATATCATAAATAGTATCAATGTTTGATTGTTAGATCATTGATGTTATAGACCTTCGATTATGGCTAAATGGGGCCCACGCGTAATTATGTGCTATCCTCACTTCTCCATTCTTCATTGTATTAGGTGATGTCATGAAGCGAAAGCATGCATTAACTAGTCAAGCAGCCTTTGGACTGCGACAGAGTAGCTTTCGAATGCAATTGGCTTTGTCCTTGCAACCTCACACAAGGCTTCCTCGATCACATGACAAGCCATCAACTCGGCAGGGTTCCTGCTCCATTTCCATTTCTCTCGCGTCACAACCTCTACATCACTCCCAATCGATCCCATCGTTGTAGCTCGATCATTCCACCCGAACCCATTAGTTTGAGCCCCGGTTGCATCTGTAACACAACTAACCAACCTTACGCTGTCAACGTGGCATGTGGAATTCTCCGGATCAACCCCATACAGCAAACAACCGATCAATAGTCCCATGGATGGTCTGACTACACTGCAAACCGAATTCCCTCTTCCCTCATCACTCCAGTCTCCCTTACCATCATCCATGAGCTTCTTCCTATACTTCCAATTAACCCAACGACAAGTGAGCGAGGTAGACGACTTACCTGCGTCGAGTGGTGAACTTAGCCCTGTTAGGATGAGCATTCAGTTAGCTGATCGCTCAATTGTGCATCCTAGGGGTACATAGAGGATCTGCTTGTTAAAGTAGGCGCATTCACGTATCATGTTGATTTTGTTGTTATGGATATAAATGAGGATGTGAATGTGCCTTTGATTCTGGGTAGACCATTTCTTGACACCTCCAAGGCACTTATTGATGTGCATAGTGGTAAACTGATCTTGCGTGCTGAGAATGAACATGCTACTTTTTCTGTGGCTGACCTTCATCATTGTGATATGTCTGCTGTCACACCTATGCATGCTATTTCTCACCAGGTACACGAGCCTGTCGTGTACCCCACTATGCATCTCGTTTTGCAGGACCCCCCTCTCACGCCTTCGCCGCCACTCCCGGCACCTCACTTCCCAATAAAAAGCTCAAGGAGGAGTGGCGGCCGAAGCCACAGGTGGCTAAGCCTGCTTAGAAGAAAGGTGGAGACCACTATGAGCTGGTCCCATCTCCTGCACCACGACCACCCTGGCCATCTGAGTACTCCCTCGCCTGCATCTTGCCGGATGGCCAGGTCGAGCAGACCAATGCTGGTGGTCGCACCCGTTGGGTGCATGGCCACAATTTGAAGTTGTACCTCAAGAGCGATGTGGATCCACTCTTGGAGGCACCTGTTCCTACACCCCGCTGATTATCCACCATGGGCGTCCAGCTAAAAGACGGTAAAGAAGCGCTTGTGGAGAGGCAACCCCACCGTGGTTTTCATTTATTTCTTTTGTTTTGAGTCGGATTGTAAACTGGTTTGGTTTCTTTTGTTTTCGATGATGTATTATTGGGCTGACCATTGGACCTAACATATTGTGTTTGAGTTCTTCTGCTCCCTTTTAGCTGTGCTTTGTCCCTGACTGGTCCCCTCTCCAGTCCTCTTCGCTCAGACTGGTCCACTTCCAGTCTCATGTAGTCCGTGCACACCGGTAACATCGTTCCCCTTATCCTTCCCTCTTCTCCGTTGAGGGAAATGTCGAACTTAAGTGTGTGTGTGGGGGGGGGGGGGATGTTTCTCTTTTGACTGCATTAGATCTGTTTGTGTGCTTGGAGTCTAGTCCACTGTCCAAATTTTTAAATTTGAGGGCTCCAAGTACGTGTTTCCTTGCAAATTGCCTGCTCAGTATGCTTTGAATTGACAGTCTCTATAGTAATTTGCAACCTAGGGAGGTAGTGTAGCACTATGGAGGATGTTGAAGTATAAGTTTTTTCCTATCTAGCTCTCTGTTGTGTCAGTTGATTTTGTGAATTAGTGGAGCTAGGACCATTGAATTCATGTGGTAATGGTGACTCTATGTGGATTGTGTTATGGACTCGTGTATCGAACAGGGTGCTCATGTGAAAAATGAAATGCAGTCGGTCCTCCATGTCAAAATCTTTAAATCTTAAACATGGGGTAAGCCCAACGTGTGCGGCACCGTTCATTGCACAAAATTAGGTTTTGGAAGAGATTTTAGTGATCCTTAGTGGGGTACTCCTACAAGGTGAAGCTAAATTGTCTCTAGTACAAGTAAAACTTCCACCCGTTGAACGGTTTGCCTACTTGAGGATGTGTTTTTAAGGGCACGGATAGAGCTTCCGACCCCCCTTAATTTCATTGACCCTCCACATGAGTTGAGGAAAAGGATTTAAAAGAAGTACTCTGGCGAGCTCCAGATGTACAGAAATTGCTCTTGCTTGACTAATAAGGGTCGACCGTGTAAGAGACTGCAGTTGGAACCACCGCCAAGTGAATGAAAAAGAAAAAAAAGTAAAATGAAAGTGAAAAAGGGGTTCCAACAGTAAAATGAAGTGAAAGAGCACCCCAGTACAACGAGTCCTTGGTTTTGAATGATGTGAGTCCCTTTATCCATGAACTGACTGTCTTACTTCTACTTCTTCTCATGATCCTGGCTTGAGTCTAATACTCGCATTGAGAGAGATATGAGACGTCTTAGAAGACCAGTTGACCTCGTAAGCTGCTTTATGATCTAGAAAGTCCTCTACCGAGGATCGGGGTTGTTTGTTGCTATAAAGGTCTGGAGAGTTGCATTGGTTTGAGTTAGGTTTGCTTGGGGACAAGCAAACAGTTAAGTGTGGGGGGATTTGATGACTCGATATCTGCACATGTTTTCCCCTTTCTTTCTTGATCGTTTGAGCTTTAATTATCGCGTCTTTGGCCTATTTTACGCTAGGTTGTGTTCCTTTGTCACATTTCAGGTCCTAGCACATAAAGTGAAGCATAGGCGCAAGTTTCAAGTCAATCAGAGATCAATTGCCGATTAGGGAGAAGAAACTCGGGCATGACCTGAAGAAGAATGGATTTCTACCTCACTTTATGGACAAAGAATCATGCAAGCTTGTCATGAAAAGAAAGAGAACGAGACTACGAGCATCTGGGATCAAACAGCGACTGATTCGAAGTTCAGACGAGGGAGAAACGAAGCATTGAATATAGGAGAACAAGTTCGGCAGTTAAAACACAGGCACGCCAGTGTTTTTATTGCCGAGAGCTGAACTGATGGAAAAGCAAAACACGGGCGCGCCTAAACCAAAACACGGCCGTGTCCATATTTAGGCACGACCGTGTTTTGGCCAACGCGGGCATGTTTTTAACACGGGGCAAAACACGGGCGGGCAAAACCAAAGCACGGCCGTGCCCTCGACCGTGTTTTGCCCAGGGTCAGCCTTTTAGGCAGATTTGAGCCAAAGGAGAAGGAGTTCTGAGTTTTAGAGAGACAGAGCAATTCCTATAGAGAGAAAGCAACGAACCAGAGTTCCCAAGTGCCCTAGCTTGATCTTCATCACCATTGGAGACCGGCTTGAGCTTGGAGAAGTGCCGATGGACAACCAGGAGCAGAAATCCATCCTTCACATTATGGTTTCCGCATCTGAATCTGCTTTTGCTTCTCTCTCCATGGAGTAGTTTTCTTATCCATCTGGGTATGGAGTACCCTAGATTTGTATGTTAGGTCTGATTGTATGAACCCAAGTACAGATTCTATGATTTGATTATATTAAATTGAGGTTTGAATGATTGAATGGCATGAATCCTGATCAAATTCCTGTTACAGCTGCTTTGACCTAGAAAGAGAATATGTTCCTAGGTTGATAGAGCACCCTTAATTGAAGGTGGTGAATTGGCGACTTTAGTCGAGGAGCCAATTCACTATTCTGTACCGAATTTACTTCGGTAGTGGAGGTTTGGTTCGTTAGGGCCTCAATCTGTTTACTCCGGTGGAGGTTAGTCGCCCGCTGGAGACTCAGATTGAGAGGGTCTGGAGACCTTTAGTCAAGACTTCAGGCTGTTTAAGAACCTTCCGCAGTATAACTATCAAAAAAACTGAACTTGGTAAATTACAATCCGGCTTAACTGCAGCCTAGGGGGAACCATATCCAGGTGACCTCTCTCGACTTGAAAACAACCGTTTAATTGCTTGCTTGTTTGAACCTGCACTAAAGTTTCACCGCTAAATAATAAGAATTCGCTGAGTAGTCATCACATCTAGGACCCGGGTTGACATTAAAACCCAAACCCGCTATACTACGCTTTGGGAAGTGGTTATACTTGGCCATTTTCTAGAGTGAGAGTAGGAGTGAGTCACCCGCATCATAATTGTCATTCTAACCATGCGATTCATGTCAAAACTGTATCAATTGTTGCTAATGATATTATGAAGAAGAAGCACATGAATTTGAAAAAAATTCATTCAAAATTTACTTTAATTCGGAGGATTTAGGGATTTACGGTTAGGGTTTAGGTTTACAATTTGGGATTTTGGGTTGGGATTCAAAATTGAATGTTAAGGGGTTAGGGTAATGGATTGATTTGTTATGATTCTATGTCATATCATCATATTATATTGAGAGTACTAATCAAAGTTCAAAATTTGATGTATTATGAACGCTTTTAGAGCCAAAAAAAGTGAGTGCACCGAAGTAGTTACCATAACTTTTTGTTTTACATTTAGGCGCTAATAGAATTGTAATAAGGTGTTATTCTTAAAATACTTATTAGTGAAGTTTTATAGCCATTTCATCATTAAAAAAATGTCATGCTTTTCGATAATTTTCATAATAATAGTATTTTAGTACATTCCTTCCATCCAATAAATTTATATTTTTCCTCCCAAATTCTATAGAATTTTCCGTCCTCAATCTGCTGAATGTTAATTGACGAATAAATATTTCTCTGAAAACACCCTACCAACCTAATAAGTAATATTCACCCACAACCTACCGAGATACCTTTTCTGTTTTTGTCTATTGTTTTTCCTTCTTAACCTTTTATAACTTGGCATTTAGCTATAATAGAAAAGAAAAATTTACCATAGTTTGCATAAATCATTTGGGTTTAGTTCATTTTCTCGTAAAACCATTAGCAATTGTTGTCTTCATTAGTCTACATATTTATTCCATATGGATTCATGAAAATAATTGTATTTTTCTTTATGAATAAGATTCACACACCGATTCATTAAAAAATGATTGCATGTAAATCATATGTTATTTTAGGATTTTGAGTTTTGAATATTTTGCAACTTATAGATTTGGGTGCGCCTAACGTGACATGCATGTCACGATGACTTGTACTTTTCGGTCGACCTCAGTTAGGATTCAGTCGACCTAATATGTTGTTTCAGTGTAAAAACAGTTTCATGGTGCCTACTTTGGAGATTCATATCATACAATTGGCTAGATGGAAATTGAAGGTTAATGGCTTGTTTTGAAGACGGAGTGTCCCTCTACATATTGAAGTGATTAAGAGTTCGATAGGAAGTCCAGAAAACCATTTTTGAACCTGATCAAAAGGCCATGCCAAAATTGGGAAACTGCCTGAAAATGGCCAAGTCTGGAAACGTGTTTGTGAAGCCTACTTTGGAGCTCAATTCGAGAAGCATGAATGCGAGTCGAGTCCAGGGGCCGCTACCACGTTAAATTAAGTAAGTTTTTATACAAATTCAAGGCATTGGATGAAAGATTGGATATCTGTAAGGCTTCGAACAAACTGGTCGAAGTTGCTACGAAGGCTGTTTTTCTGGCAGACTTCGAGCACAAGCAAGCTGCCAGAAAAACAGTCTTTGTAGCAACTTCGATCCTTTCGTTTGAAGTCTTAAAGATAGCCAATCTTTCATCCAATGCCTTGAATTTGTAGACAAACATACCTAATTTAATGTGGTAGAGTCTCCTAGACTCAAATAACATCCATGCTTCTCAAATTGAGCTCCAAAGTAGACTTCACAAACACGTTCCCAGACTTAGTCATTATCAGGTAGTTTCTCAGTTTTGGCATAACCTTTTGATCAGGTTCGAAAATGGTCTTTTGGACTTCCTATCGAGCTCCCAAGTACTTTAATGAGTAGAGGGAAACTTCGTCTTCAAAACAAGCCATTAATATCCAATTTTCATATAGCCAATTGTAAGATATGAATCTCCAAAGTAGGCACCATGAAACTATTTTTACACTGAAACAACAGATTAGGTCGACCTAATCCTATATGAGGTCGACCGAAAAGTGCATGTCACCGTAGCAAAGTCCTATAGATTTTGGGTGTTAGAAATTTTCTTTTGTTTTTCATTTTTAGGGTTTTAAAGATTGAGGTGTTTTTCTATGACTAATATATTTAGTAAAAAAATAAGGGTTAAAGGATATGGGTTGAAGTGTAGATGATGATATAGTGTTTATAACATTAAAAGTTTATGTGACTCATAATATTGTGAATTGATGAAGAATTTAAAAGTAAATTTAGTCAAATAGTACGAGATTGAGTTATGTACATGCACACGAGTCATGTAGGCTCTAAGTTAGTTGTATCACATTTATGCATAAAAATGCTCATAGCAACATAACCATTAGATCTACGAGGAATGTCAACCAATTTAGTAACAGTGCATTTGTGGTTTCAGCTTTTGTATCATATTTAGCTGGAATTACGTCATATTAGGTAAGAATTGAAAATTCATAAACGAAGAGTAATGAGAAATCTCGATCAAAAAATGTAAACCAAGTATAAATAATTTTCAACAATGGTTGGATATCATGACCAAAAAACCCCTTAGGAAAACTTAACAACTTTGATTATGTATATGATTACTATTTATTAAAAATAATCATTATAAAACCCCTAATAAAAACCTAAATTTGATGCAACTTATTTTATAATAATCCAGAATATTCCAGTCAAGTGGCTGGGTCCAAGCGAGCACTTCTACTATGCTATATAGCATTGGTGCTTTAATGTATAGCTTGAAGTTGTACCATAATATTAAATGTATAAGTTTAGGTTGTACCATAAAGAAATTTGTATCATTATGTTATGCTACAACTTTACAACTTGAAGTTGTACCATCAAATAAATGTACAAGTTCAAATTGGACCATAAAAGAATTTGTACAAAAAGTATAGGTACAATCTGAAGTTGTACCATAACGTTAAATGTACAATTTAAAGTTGTACCATAAAGACAAAAACTTATAACACCAATACTATATAGCATTGTAAAATTCCTCAGGTCCAAACTAGTGGAATTAATTGTTAAGTAAGCGGTTGGGTTAAACACCACCCACCAGTTCACGTAGATATATATCCATTTCCCCACCCCTCCCATTATTTCATTTAGAGTTTCGGAGAAACAAAACCACAGACAGAGCGCTTTCACCAGAGAGTCGGGGAAAAATGTTACGAGAAGAGGTATCGTAATAATTCGAGCATATTCTGAGCTCATCTATTTGGTAGTTTATTAATTATTAAGTGTTTAGTTATTATTATTGTTTCCTAGTCTTGGTAGGATTGTTATTGTCTTTTGGTATTTGTTTAGGATTTGGTTGTGGTGTCCTTGAAGGAGAAGGTTACATTCTATGGGTAGGAATAGGGAAAAGTGGACTGAAACCATAAGGAAGAAGGAGAGGATTCTGTGCCTATAAATATGTAATGTCTCATTCGTTTAGTGATATGAAGAAGATTGGAACCCAAATCTAGTTTATTGTATTTCGTTTATCGCAATTTATCGCGTTTTATCATAGTTTATTAGTTTTAGCGCAAGGAGGTTACGAGTCAAGAATTCTTCAATTCTGTGTCTCGTAACAAAAAGTAGGAAGTTGGTTCTTGAAGCTTTAGCTACCCGAAAATCAGGGCAGGTATATCACTAAACTATTCCGTACGAGGTAGTCCATCAGATTCCGAGCTTGTAGTGAAGTTTTCCTTCGACAACTTCCGAGTTCTTCGCTCGATTAAATTGGAGTCCTAGAGGAACCGAAGGTCTAATTAAGTACAAATTTCGTATACGAGTTTCTTACAGCCAGATAGTGAATTTTCTAGTTCTAATCGATGAATTTCGATAAGTATTTAGGTTGGAGTCGGAATCGTTGAATTTAACTCTGGTTAGGGTTTGATGTGTTTTATCAAGAATTTGACCCGGAGCCTAGTACTAATATCGATGGGGACACTGCAGACGGTTCCAAATTTTGATTATGGGTTCGTTCGTAAAATTGACGTTTTAGTACGGGAGGCTAAAACCGGTGTTTGAACGACTAGAATTGGTGAGGGATTAGCACGGCATACCGGGTTTGTCGTATCACGATAATTATACTAATGCTTAGAATTATCCTAGGTGAACTAGAATGGCATAATTAGGGTGTATGGACTTTTGTGCTATATGATGAACCCTTGAGTCTTATATGATATTATTGTCTTGCCCTAATTCTTATGGACTTTGTTTATGCTATTGATTGCGCATATGTTGTGATGTGTAGGCTTTACTGTTAATATACCTTATGATGGTTTGAGAAGGTGATTGAGCATGATTTTTCATGATTGTTGTATTTGGATGCACAAGTGGGAAAATATATATCCCATGGTGTTATTATGATGTTTAAGGAGGATGACTTGCACGAGGGTTTATCCCGAGAAAGTGCAATTATACGACTCCTGGTTTACCTATATTGAGTCAATTATGGCCAAGTTAAGTATATGTTCAAGTAATGAACCGAGATAAACGAGATGAGTTATGGATCATGTATAAGGTTACCAAACAAGAGTGTGTTGGTCTCATGGTCAATTACATAGTAATTAGGGCTCCCCATTCCATTACTATGTTATGATATGTTATGTCACACCCTTGATGTGGTGCTGACCGATGATCCTTCATGAGATATGTATACACCCAGAGTGGTGTCGTGTATGACCACACCCAGAGGGGTGTCAGGTCCGATGAGTACACCGACAGTGGTGGGTTCGATATGATCACATCCATGAGATGTTTGGTCCGTTTTCTCGAGAGAGTAATGAGCATGGGAGTAGCCAGGCACCATAAGTAAAACATGATAAGATGCATTTGCATAAGTCGAAGTGGTTGAGTCTTTTGCCTATTGGGATGTCGGATAGCTGAGGTCTTATCCTAGTGCTTTGGCTTGTTTGCTAGATGTATGATAGGGGTATGCTTTGTGATGAACTCATGATGCAATGATTGTCTCACTCACTATGAGCTGACCCTCTTTTATTCTTTTTTCTGCTTATTCCATGTGTAAGCATATCACCAGCAATAGCAGTACTAAAGTACATAGGTGCGAGCAGAGCTAGGAGTTGAAGGCATGATGAGGTATTGTCTTCAACTATTCTGTGCTTGGACTACTACTCAAGATTTTGGCCAGTGATCCACACCTGTTTTGTAAAAATGTTTTGAGAATGTTTTCATGTGCATACTAGCTTCTGATGTAGTATTAGATATCCACATGTGTGGGAAGTTGATGATATGCGTATATTTGTTTGGTTATGTAAGTTGTGACGACTATGGCATGCATTAGTACGGTATGCAGTTGTGGAGTATGAATCTGTGAGAATGGCTATGAAAGCCAATGTATATGGTTGTGAGTATATATGTATGTTTATGAATGCATATATTCAGATCAATTATTTTGCAGGTATAGTTGCAAGAATTGCCAGTCCATTACTCGAGTAATTCATGTCGAAATTTTATTTGGGTCAATTTTGGTAATTAATGCAATACCAGTTTTAAATTCTGCTGCCATTGTATGGAAAATATGATTAGGCAAAATGCATAAGGTGGTAGGGTGTTACATAATTTGGATATACTTGACGATGCAGGTGTAGCTGGAGCACGCCCGAGTACCTTTCCCATGGAGCAGAATCATACCCTTATGAAGCCGACAGATGAAGTGGTTGATGATGTCAGCAGCTATAGATGATTGGTGGGACGCCTCCTCTACCTCACGGTAACCCGACCTGACATAACGTATGCTGTTAATATTTTGTCTCAGTTTGTTAATGCTCCAGTCCAGAGCATGTTGTTGCAGCAATGAGGGTTCTCCGATGCTTGAAGAAATCTCTTGGAGAGGGTTTATATTTCCCTGTCAAAGGGTCACTGGAGCTCACTGCATACTGTGATGTAGATTGGGGTGGATGTCAGACCACTCGTAGGTCAACAACAGGATACGACATACAACTGGGCGGTGCCCCTGTATCATGGAGGACAAAGAAGTGTAAAGTGGTATCTCGGTCTTCTGCCGATGCAGAGTATCGTGCAATGGCGAGCAATGTTAGCGAGGTTCTATAGCTGTAGTTTCTTCTTACTAAGCTTGGAGTGTCGCAGTCACGTCCGATGCCTCTGCACTGTGACAACCAGACAGCCTTACGTATTGCAGCCAACCAAGTTTTTCATGAGCCCACGAAGCACGTCGAGATGGATTGTTACTTTGTGCGTGAGCGTGTGGTTTCAAAGGAGATAGCGCCGGTGAAGATTGGCAGTTCCTCACTTCCTCTCAGTTGGCGGACATCTTCACCAAAGCTTTGGGCACGAAGTAGTTTTATCATCTTCTCAGCAAGCTTGGCATTCAAGATTTGCCTACTGCAGCTTGAGGGGGAGTGTTGAACTGTGTATCTCCTTGTATATCTTTTTGCTTTGAGGACTTTTTAGTCATTTTACCTTCGCGACGTAATCACCCTAGTAGACTTGTAGAGAGGGTATATTAGGGGTGTTTTCCAGCTGAGACATGTTGACACGCTAAAACACAACACCAAACTGCGACCAAGTGTAATCGCAGTCCGGGAATGCAGTAAAGTTGCAAGTTCTAAATATCAACCCGGGGTCTAGATCTACTGCCTACTCCGTGATTATCTATTATCTAGCCAACTAAGTCGATTGATTGTTGTTTTAACTAAAAGCAGAAAGAAAGCAGGAATTGGTTCGGTTTTCTCAAGCAAAGGAAGAGTCACTCGGGAATGAGTCCCCCTAGCTCCTTAGTTAGGTCTCAATTGTAATTACCCTGGGTTGATTTACTCTTGATTAGACTGCGGAAGATCCGACAGTAGCTTGGAACCTCTTAAGCTGACCAAGCCCTCTCAGTCTAACTACCCGGCAGACGACTAGTCTTCACCAAGATAGAAAGCTGAAGCAATAAGCACAGAACTCCACTACTGGAATTGGATTCTAGTACAAAGCAGTAGACTGACTAACTCTCGTATAGCCAATCTCCTACTACCGAATGAAGAAGCTCTAACAACCTAATCAGATTCTATCTATCTCAGGTTGCAGCAGAAATCAAGAAAAGCTGATCAGAGTTCAATCAATTCAATGAATCATGCATCATTCGATTAAAACCAAACAGTATAATCATCCCAAGTCATTACAATCAAATCCCTAACACATGGAACTAGGGTTCTTCATACCCAAGTGAGAGAAGGGTTCTACTCCATAGAGAGAGAGAGAGAGAGGAAAACAGAAATCAGAGTAGTCATACTCATAAAGATGAGGAAAATCTGCTCTGGGATGTCAATCTTCACTCCTGGGGACGCAATCTGGGCTTCAATGGTGAGAAATCCACTCCAAATAGCTCCTAGGGTTTGTTCTTCGCCCTTTCTCTCTCTAAAACTCTGTTTTTTGCTCTGAAAAGTCGATCCTCTCACTTGTGGCTCGAAATTGGGTAAAAACCAGAATTCCAGACTCACACGGGCAGGCCACACGGCCGTGTGGCTTACCCAGATGCCCGTGTGAGAGACAAAACACCGAGTTTCGATTTAGTGGATTTCAGGCTTCCTACACGGCCAGGGGCACACAACCGTGTGGAGCCTCTAGTCTGCCCGTGTGAAGGCTCGCATAATCCCACACAGCCACATTGGTTCATGACACGGCCGTGTGGGTTTTATGTGTGCTCGTGTGGCTTCCTCAGCGACTCGCCACACGTCCGAACTTCGTCCAATCGACCCCAAACTCGCTCCCAAACCTTCATTCACGTACTAGGACCTGAAATAAGACAAACAAGCACAACCTAGCGTGAAATCGGCCTAAAACACGAGGATCAACATCTAAAACGGCTCAAGAATAGGGGTAAAAACATGGGCAATTAACGGTTTATCAAACTCCCCCACACTTAAACCAAGTCAGACACAAGGTAAGCTCACATATTTCAATCATACCAACATTGGGGACAAATCATATAGGCACAGAAACACGTGAATCATACTGGCTTTCAAACACCAACACATGAACAACTTCAATATATAGCAACCTGGACAACGACCATAGACGACATTTGAGTGCAGCAAAATCGAGTAAAGGAGGAGTCTCCCTTCTGTTCATCAACCAACATAGACTTGACTCAACCACTTACTCAAGACAGTCACCTCATGCATAAAACTCAAGACATCAGAATCAAGACCGAGCCATCAAGGTCCTCACCAGGGTAAAGAGTTTAAAGAACAAGGAAATGAATCACTCACTCTCGACCAGTGGGGTCAGGACAATTTGATGCAAAAAATGTGCATACTTATTCTCTCAATCCCTAACATCTCTTCACCATGACGACAGCCTCTAAGTGTTAGAGCTCACAAAAATGGGTGTCATCACTAACTAATCCGGAGGTCTTAGACACAGGTTCAAGTGACTGGCTAGGGTCTTGGACATGGGGAAAAGGCCTTTTAGGTGGTGGAAGTATTCATAGCACAAGGTTCCACATTTCCAAACCCAACAAACTCACAGTCAATCAAACCCGTACTTTCTTTCTGCTATCCTGCATTACTCAAATTCTTCAGAGCACATGATAACGATGTAATTGCACATATTTGCGACCCTAGTTCTTATCCGTTTGAGGGGCATAGTCGTGTGTTTTGGCCTATTTTACGCCGGGTTGTGCTATTTTGTCATGTTTCAGGTCCCAGGTGTCAAAGGGAAGGCTAAGCGCGAGTTTCGGGGCAATCGGAAGTCATTTCGGTGAGCTGGAGCCAAAACACGGGCACACCTAAATCATTACACGGCCGTGTTCTGGTGGCCGTGCTTTTTATGCCGAGAGCTGAGCTGATTACACGGGCAGGGCCGAATCAAAGCACGGCCGTGTTCCACCAAAGCACGGCCGTGTCCAACGCGAAGCACGACCGTGTTTCTCCTAGTGTAATTAACACTAGCCAAAACACGGGCGGGCTGAGGCATTACACGGCCGTGCCCTCGACCGTGCTTTGGCCACTGCTGCTTTTAAGCAGATTTTCAGCCACAAGTCAAGGGGATTCGAGTTTTGGAGAGATAGAACGATTTCTAGAGAGAGAAAGTGACGAGCAAGAGTTCCCAAGTGCCCTAGATTGATCTTCAACACCATTGGAGGCCAGCTTGAGCTTGGAGAAGTGCCAATCAACGTTCAGAAGCAGGAATCCATCCTTCGCAGTATGAATTCCGTGTCTGATTCTGCTTTTGCTTTCTTCTCCATGGAGTAGTTCTCCCATTCATCTGGGTATGGAGAACCCTAGATTTGTATGTTAGGCTTTGATTGTATGAACCCAAGTACTGATTCTGTGATTGATTATATTCGATTGAGGTTTTAATGATTGAATGACTTGAATCCTGATCAAATTCCTGTTGTTTCTGCTTTAACCTAGAATGAGAATATATGCCTAGGTTAATAGAGTATCCTTGATTGAAGGTAGGGAGTTGGTGACTTTAGTCGAGGAACCAACTCACTATTCTGTACCAGATTTACTCCGGTAGTGGAGGTTTCGTTCTTAGGGCCTCAATCTGTCTACTCCGGTGGAGGTTAGTCGCCCGCTAGAGATTCAGATTGAGAGGGTCTGAAGACCTTTAGTCGAGACTTCAGGCTATTTAAGAACCTTCCGCAGTATAACTTTCATAGAAACTGAACTTGGTAATTACAATCCGGCTTAACTGCAGTCTAGGGGGAACCATATCCGGGTGACCTCTCTTAACCTGAATACAACAGTTTACTTGCTTTGTTTGTTTGGTAGTTTAGACTTGCATTCCAGTTTCATTGCTAGATAACAAGAATTCACTGAGTAGTCATCAAATCTAGGACCCGGGTTGACATATAAACCTAACCCGCTATACTACGCTTTAGGAAGTGGTTTCACTTGGCCAATTCCTAGGGTGACAGTAGAGTCTAGTCAAGTTTTTGGCGCCGTTGCCGGGGACTGCTAGGTTGTTGAAGAAAAGTGATTTCTGTTAATTTAGCTTTTCTTTCTGCTTTGTTTGCTTTGTCCCACTTGTGCCTTCACGGGTTTGCTTGCTTGAGTGTGTGCAGGTAGTGCATGACCCGTAGCCAGTCGGGAGGTTTACTGCCGTTGAATCCAGAGATTGACCGCACCTGCCGCCAGCTCAGGAGAAAACAGCGAGCTAGACTGGCTACGGAAGAGCGCATAGACAGCCACGTGAGCAGTGATTCTGAAGAAGAGCACGGGATGGACGGAGAGTACAATCAACACCAGGGGAATCCTCAACCGGCTCCCCCGGTGAATCAGGTCCTGGGGAACAACCCCATACCCCAGGATCGTGGAGTTCATCATCCACCGCAGCCGGGACCCACCTTGGAGTACTACTACACTCCTCGGATTGCTGACATCCGCCCGGTCATCCTCTACCCGCCGATCCCAGCAAACAACTTCGAGATCAAGCCATGCTGGATTCAGCTCATCACATCCTCGATCCAGTTCCATGGCTTGAAGGATGAGGAGGCCAGGGTACATCTCTCCCGCTTTCTGCAGCTGACGAACGGGTTCAAGCTGAATGGTGTCCCGGATGATGCAATCCGCCTTCATCTCTTCCCCCATTCTCTGGCGGGGAATGCTAAGAGGTGGTTGGAGACCCAGCCCCCATTATCCATCACCTCTTGGGACGATCTGGCTGATAAATTCGTCCACAGGTACTATCCGGCATCGAAGACTACAGAGATTCAGCGGGAGATCACTCACTTCCGCCAGGAGCCAGATGAGTCACTTCGTGATGCATGGGAGCGGTACATGGGATATTTCTGGCAGTGTCCCCACCATGGCTTTAGTGATGCATTCACAGTGGGGAATTTCTACAGTGCTCTCTCTCCAGACAGCTAGAGGGTGATTGAGTCTCTATGCCCAGGAGGGGATGTTCTCACCAAGACCCCACCCGAGCTGAACCAGATGATTAATACATTGGCTGCCAGAGATCATTCCTGGGGACAGAGCAGCAGAGGCAGACATTCCAGGGACCGTGGTGTGCACGCCTTGGAGACCAGATCCGGGCTCGAGCAGTAGGTAGCTGAGCTAGTGCAGACATTGAAGCAGCCCAACAGTCTTATTCCGGGCAGAGGTTTGGCTAC
The DNA here is from genome assembly GCA_964030455.1 of Linum trigynum. Taxonomy (NCBI): domain Eukaryota; kingdom Viridiplantae; phylum Streptophyta; class Magnoliopsida; order Malpighiales; family Linaceae; genus Linum; species Linum trigynum. Next base: position 9,787,582 of record OZ034821.1, read on the forward strand.
ACCTCCAGTTGCTCAATGTCAGTGGTGTGAGAGCTCCAATCACCTAGTGGAGGACTGCTAGGCTATGAGGGAGTCTACCACACCCCAGGAGCAGTTGGCCTTCATCGCCAATGCGCGGCGCCTCGATCCATACAGTAACACATATAATGAGGGGTGGCGCCAGCATCCCAATTTCGCCTGGAGCAGTAACACCACTAAACCACCTGGTTTCCCAGCACCAGCAGGTGGCTTTCAGCAGAGGCAGCCCTTCCAGGCTCGCCAGGGGCCAGACCCACAGCAGCAGCCCTACAAGCCTAGGCAGGGGTAGCCATTCCAGCAGCCCCAGCGCCAGTTTGCCGAGCCAGCAGCAGCTCCAGCACCAGATGACAGGATGACGAAGCTGGAAAACATTCTAGCTTCATTCATGACGAGCACTCAGGCGACTATCACGAGGTTGGACCAGAGTGTAGCCTCACTGGAGGCAGGTCCGAGGAACCAGGGTGCCATTTTGCAGGATCTACAGACCCAGGTGGGCATCTTGGCCCGCCAAACCACCACCAGGGCACCGGGGACTTTGCCTGCCACCACTGTCCCGAATCCTCGAGATCCTCACCAGCATCAGCAGCTGGATGCCATTTTTACCAGGAGCGGTAAGACCATATCTGCTGATCCTGTCCCGGCCAGACAGGAGGAACCACTGACTGCTTCAGCACTTCCAGCCGACGATGTAGAAGTGCGGGTGGAGAAGGAAGCCTCTGCTCCCAAGCCACAACCAGTGGTTAAGGAGCATGTGCCCCAGCTTCCCTTCCCCACTCGCCTACACAAAGACAAGCTGGAGACTGAGTTTGCCAAGTTCATGGCAATGTTGAAGCAGCTCAACATCAGCATACCGTTCGTGGAGGCACTGTCGAAGATGCCCAAGTATGCCAAGTTCATGAAAGATCTCTGCACCAACAAGAAGAAACTTGGGGATCTCTCGACAGTGTTGCTGAGCGAGGAGTGTTCTGCTATCCTGCAGAACAAGCTGCCCGAGAAGCGCAAGGATCCAGGGAGTTTTACTATCCCTCTTACTATTGGCAGCATGCATGTAGGAAAGTCCTTGGCGGACCTAGGCGCTAGCATTAACGTCATGCCATATAAGTTGTATAAAATGCTAGACCTAGGTGAACTTAGCCCTACTAGGATGAGCATTCAATTAGCTGATCGTTCTATTGTGCATCCTAGGGGAATCATAGAGGATCTGCTTGTTGGTGTTGGTGCATTCACATATCCTGTTGATTTTGTTATTCTTGATATACATGAGGATGTGGATGTGCCTTTGATTCTAGGTAGGCCATTTCTTGCCACCACCAAGGCACTTATTGATGTGCATGATGGTAAACTGATCTTGCGTGCTGGGAATGAACAGGCTACTTTTTCTGTGACTGAGTTTGATCACTGTGCTAGGATTGATGTCACGCCTGTGCATGCTATGTCTGATCAGGTACACGAGCCTGTCGTGTATCCTTCTGCTCCTCTTATTTTGCAGGACCCGCCCATCATTCCTTCGCCACCACTCCATCCAGCCTCGCCTCCGAACAAAAAGCTCAAGGAGGAGTGGCGGCAGAAGCAGCAGGTTGCTAAGCCTGCGCGGAAGAAGAGTGGAGACCACTATGAGCTGGTCCCACCCCCTGCACCACGACCACCCTGGCCGTCTGGGTACTCACTCGCCTGCATCTTGCCAGATGGGCAGGTCGAGCTGACTGATGATGGTGGTCGCATCCGTTGGGTGCATGGCCACAACCTCAAGCTGTACCTCAAGAGCGACGTGGATCCGCTCTTGAAGGCACCTGTTCCTGCACCGCCCTGAGTATCCACCATGGGCGTCCAGCTAAAAGACGGTAAAGAAGCACTTGTGGGGAGGCAACCCCACCACGGTTTGATTTTCTTTCTTGTGTTTTGAGTCGGATTGTAACCCGGTTTGGGTTTGGTTTGTTTTCTTTTGTTTTGGATGATATTTTATTGGGCTGACCATTGAACCTAACATATTGTGTTTGAGCTCTTCTGTTTCCCTTTGGCTGTGCTTGCCCCGACTGGCCTGCTTCCAGTCTCCTGCAGTCCGTGCATACCGGTAACATCGTTCCCTTTTCCTTCCCTCTTCTCCATTGAGGGCAATGTCGATCTTAAGTGTGGGGGGATGTTTATCTTTTGACTGCATTAGATCTGTTTGTGTGCTTGGAGCCTAGTCCATTGTCCAAATTTTTAAATTTGAGGGCTCCAAGTACGTGTTTCCTTGCAATTGCCTGCTCAGTATGCTTTGAATTGACAGTCTTTATAGTAATATGCAACCTAGGGAGGTAGTGTAGCACTATGGAGGATGTTGATGCATTTAAGAAGTCTCATTTCTTCTTCATATTGTGTTGGTTGATTGAGTGAATTAGTGATCTTAGGACCCTTGAATTGTGTGGTGTTGTGGATTCTCTACCTGTCATGGACTCTTGTATCATGTTTTGAGTTTAACAGGTGCTCGAAAATGTGCTTCAAAATAACGTCTCCCGTGCGAATAGGGCGAAAGTGTGTAAGGGGAGACGGGAATCCGTTCCCAATTTCCACCTACTACCTCCAGCCCCCTTACATGTCTTTCCCCCGCACGAGGCTCGAGACATCCGCTCCTGGCATGGCCGGTAAGAGCAGGTTGGGACCCTTGAAAAAAAGAAGAAAAAAAAATATCAGGAAACAAGCAAAACAGAAAAAAGGGGTTCCAACCATCTTCAAAGAAAATAGAGCACCTTGAAAAATGTGAGTCCATGATCCTTTGTTTTTGAGAATCTCTTCATCCACAATTCATTTGTCCTCTGTTCACTTTTTGCCATGATGCCGACTCGATAAGAAGCTTTGAGATGACTTGTGCGTCGGTTGACCTCGTAAGTTGCTAAATGATCTAGGAAGTCCTCTACTTACGATCTGGGTTGTTTGTTGCTATAGAGGTCTAGAGAGTTGCATTGGTTTGAGTTAGGTTTGATTGGGGACAAGCAAACGGTTAAGTGTGGGGGAGTTTGATAACGATGTAATTGCACATATTTGCGACCCTAGTTCGTATCCGTTTGAGGGGCATAGTCGTGTGTTTTGGCCTATTTTACGCCGGGTTGTGCTATTTTGTCATGTTTCAGGTCCCAGGTGTCAAAGGGAAGGCTAAGCGCGAGTTTCGGGGCAATCGGAAGTCATTTCGGTGAGCTGGAGCCAAAACACGGGCACACCTAAATCATTACACGGCCGTGTTCTGGTGGCCGTGCTTTTTATGCCGAGAGCTGAGCTGATTACACGGGCAGGGCCGAATCAAAGCACGGCCGTGTTCCACCAAAGCACGGCCGTGTCCAACGCGAAGCACGGCCGTGTTTCTCCTAGTGTAATTAACACTAGCCAAAACACGGGCGGGCTGAGGCATTACACGGCCGTGCCCTCGACCGTGCTTTGGCCACTGCTGCTTTTAAGCAGATTTTCAGCCACAAGTCAAGGGGATTCGAGTTTTGGAGAGATAGAACGATTTCTAGAGAGAGAAAGTGACGAGCAAGAGTTCCCAAGTGCCCTAGATTGATCTTCAACACCATTGGAGGCCAGCTTGAGCTTGGAGAAGTGCCAATCAACGTTCAGAAGCAGGAATCCATCCTTCGCAGTATGAATTCCGTGTCTGATTCTGCTTTTGCTTTCTTCTCCATGGAGTAGTTCTCCCATTCATCTGGGTATGGAGAACCCTAGATTTGTATGTTAGGCTTTGATTGTATGAACCCAAGTACTGATTCTGTGATTGATTATATTCGATTGAGGTTTTAATGATTGAATGACTTGAATCCTGATCAAATTCCTGTTGTTTCTGCTTTAACCTAGAATGAGAATATATGCCTAGGTTAATAGAGTATCCTTGATTGAAGGTAGGGAGTTGGTGACATTAGTCGAGGAACCAACTCATTATTCTGTACCGGATTTACTCCGGTAGTGGAGGTTTCGTTCTTAGGGCCTCAATCTGTCTACTCCTGTGGAGGTTAGTCGCCCGCTAGAGATTCAGATTGAGAGGGTCTGAAGACCTTTAGTCGAGACTTCAGGCTATTTAAGAACCTTCCGCAGTATAACTTTCATAGAAACTGAACTTGGTAATTACAATCCGACTTAACTGCAGTCTAGGGGGAACCATATCCGGGTGACCTATCTTAACCTGAATACAACAGTTTACTTGCTTTGTTTGTTTGGTAGTTTAGACTTGCATTCCAGTTTCATTGCTAGATAACAAGAATTCACTGAGTAGTCATCAAATCTAGGACCCGGGTTGACATATAAACCTAACCCGCTATACTACGCTATAGGAAGTGGTTTCACTTGGCCAATTCTTAGGGTGACAGTAGAGTCGAGTCAGCACAAGAGCTGACTAGGGGGTATGACACACCAGGACAGTCAATTTGGTCCTGGGCTAATCCTATGCCTCCATCATCTTAGCTAATGACAATGTGAATGCTACACATCATGGAAGAGGAAACTATCGCACAAGAAAGAAACGAGCAGGCTCAAATCTCACATGGCTACCTATATGCTCTATCTCTCATTCTGATTCGCTGAACTAAATGCATAAACGATTGTCAAGAACAAGTGATCCATCCAAGTCACAGTTGGTAAGCAAACAGTTGAAAAAACTGAACCCCTACACAATCCTACTGCACGTCTCAGTCATCATTATAGGTTGTCCTAGTCACAATCTAGTTGTCATGCATTAATCCGAAAACCATTCAATTCACCAATCAAAACACAGTGCCAATATGATCAAACAGCCGTACTTGGAGCCCTCAAATATCAAGATTTGGACAGCGGACTAGGCTCCAAGCACACGTAAATAGGGAGAGAGAAGGGGAACGATGTTACTGGATTGAAAAATTGCGGGAGACTGGTAGTGGACCAGTCGGCGGGGAACATATGGAACGAACGAGCAGTTCTGCACGAAGGGAATAACAAGAACACACTAGCACACCGTGCGTTAGGGATCAGAGTTGGCCCAGATGGCCACAAAATAAACAATCCACAAAAGAAAACCAAAAGGACAAAAACAAACGACAGACTCAGTTCATGCTCCTCAAACACATGGAGCAAACATAAAAAGTCTAAAAAAACACACACTGAGGGGCGACAAGTACAGCCTACTCGTCGCCAAGGTTGTCCAGATCGATGTCATTCATGAATGCATCATCATCATCAGCTGGTGGAGGTGGAAGTGGAGAGTCCTCCCAGGGAGTCCTCCAGGCTGGCTGCTCGCCCGGTAGCAGCTGGACCTCCTGCATGCGCCGAGATCGGGCCTGCTCCCTCTCGAATATTGCTGCTGAAACTGGAGCTGATGGTCATAGAGCTACTAATTCTGGAGACGCACCTGCTCGAATGCTGAGTGAAGTAGTCTTGGTCGGGAAAAGTGGAACTGCCACCCCCGTACTCGAAGGTGGTGGGGCGGGCGGCAGCAGTATCATCCACATCCTCGGGGTGGACATCCTCATCAGCTGCACCTTCAGGAACCTCCGGCTGGTCCTTCGCTGGGATCTGGGGTTGAGGAAACCCCTCGATCCACTTAACTCCTCGCTCCTCTCAAAGCAGGTGCATGCGACCTATCGTATATGCGCCAAAGACACTGGTGTCCCTCTGCTATGTGCACCCCTGCAGTGATATCTGGAAGTAGGTGGCCAGGCGGGTGATGAGGGGAGTGAAGTGGAGTTTCTTCAGCTCTGAAGCACTCTTGTCGAAGGTTCTTGCCACCATAGAACCCAAGTGGAGAAGATGATCCTCCTGGCGCATGGATTGGATGAAGTACATGGCTCTCCGGGTGATGGCGCTGGCACTGTCCGAAGCTGGGGTGTAGGACTTTGCCAGCAAGTGGTGGAGAATGCGCTTGTCGAGCTGCAAGGTGCTGGTCTTCGTCTTCCCCGCCGCAAAGGGACGTTGGCCTGGCCGAGCGAAGCGGGGTGTACAGTGTCCTGAAGTCCACCCCCTCTGGCTCGGTGAGCTCGGTGATGTAGTCCTCATCATTGGCCAGGCCGAGGCCGAGGGCGGTCGCCAGCTCGTGGTAGCTCGTGGATCGGGTTGCACCGCCGAGCCTGAACTTGATGGCTTCTCCGTCCTTCCAATCCTCCGTGTCTGCGTGCTTGAAGGTCGTGTAGAACTCAAGCACGAGCTCGTGGTAAACCTTCTAGCGAATGCACAGTAGACGGCGCCAGTGGCAGTTGGTGACAATGGCGGAGAAGTTCTCGTAGCAGTTCAGCTTCTCAAACTCCCGCTTGGACCAGCAATGATGCTGGTGGGGGCCCTTCTTCAAATCTCGAATAAACGGGTGCTTGAGGTCGGGCTTCGTCATGGTCCTGCAAAAGAACAACCCAAAGTGGAACCAAAAGAGCCAAAGGAAAGGTCAATCACACCCCTCACTTAAGAACAGAAAACAGCCGAACCATGGTTTCATCCATAGTTCGGGGGTCAAAAACTCGATCAAACAAGAATAATCGGGGTGGGGGTGCACATCCATGAAAAATTAGGCAACTCAAGGTTCACATCCATAGCAAACACACCCTCAAAGCACATCATTAAGGGCCCCAACCGGCGCCCACAACATGACATGAAAAACAGGCATTTCATCGAACACCTTGTGTGCACTAATAAGTTAAGCATTGAAATGTACAAATTCATAGCACACAAGGGCTCAATCAAGCAAGAGGAGCATTGCCCAACCTCATTCACACATAAACCAAGCATTCCCCTCAATCAATTGCACACAATTCACATGATTCAAAGTGGTTCTCTAAACATACACCCTAACACCCAATTCTCCACAAAACACAAGGTTAAGGTCAAAATCAAACCTGAAGACACAAGTAGAGATGTAGGGGATGATGAGGGGAAGGCAATGGAAGCGACGAAAAGGCCAAAATCTGCCCGGAAGTGCTCGTCGTAGCCTCGCTGGAGTCTCGCCGGAAATCGCCTCCGGCGACTCAAAATCGGCTCAAATCGCCTCAAAGTCGAGGGATAGGCCGAAAATGGGGAGAAAAGAATGGATGTGGAGGTGGTTTGGTGAAAAACCGACCAAAATTGGCCGAAAATCGACAAAGAGGGCGAAAAGTCGCGGTTTTCCGGCGAGGGGGAGAGGATTCCGGCGAGAAGGTTTGAGTTTTCTGACCACGCGGCCGTGTCGGCCGAAATTTAAAGAGGCAGGCTCGGCCACACGGGCCGGCTCACACGGCCGTGTGAGGTGCACGTGCCTGCGTCGGCCGACACGGGCAGGCCGAGGATTTCCACACGGCCGTGTGAAAAGCACAACTGGCCGTGTGGAAATTGACGAAAACACACACGGGCAGGGGAGGATTTCCACACGGACGTGTGACTGTCAGGGCTGGCCGTGTGGAAATTTTCGAGAGCTCACACGGCCAAAACCCATTTCCATACGGCCGTGTGACTTTCAGGGCTGGCCGTGTGGGCTGCCAGAACTCCGAATTTGACTTGTTTTCACTAAAAAACGACATACGACTTGAGAACAACACCTCAAGACTCAAAAACACAAAAAATCAAAAGGAAAAAGGTAAGGAAATGCAAACCTAGGTGGGGTTGCCTCCCCACAAGAGCTTCTTTACCCTCTTTTAGCTGGACGCCAGTAGAGGAACTAAGGGTCCTCGAGCTTGATCAGCAGCTCTGCGCGCTCGACAGCACCTCCCAAGTACAACTTTAGGAGGTGGCCATTCACCTTGAATGGCTCAGTTTGAGCATTGCTGATCTCCACCGCACCGTGCGGGAAAACTTGGGTGACCGTGAAGGGTCCCGACCACCTCCAACGTAGCTTGCCCGGAAAGAGTTTCTGGCGTGCATTGAAGAGCAGAACACGATCACCTACCTGAAACTCCTTCGGGCCCCTTAACCGAGCGTCGTGGAGACGCTTGGTTCGCTCTTTGTAGAGCAGGGTGTTCTCGTAGTCGTGGTAACGCCATTCCTCCAACTCCAGCAGTTGCAACTTATGTTCAGTACCTGCAACACTCAAATCCAGGTTTAGCAGCTTAATGGCCCAGAAGGCCTTGTGCTCTAGCTCTACTGGCAGGTGACACGCCTTCCCATAGATAAGCCTATAGGGGGAAGTGCCAATCGGGTTTTTATAGGCCGTCCTATATGCCCAAAGAGCATCATCGAGCTTGGTGGACCAATCCTTGCGGGACTGATCCACCGTCTTTTCAATTATCCGTTTAAGCTCCCGGTTTGTCAGCTCGGCTTGCCCATTTGACTGGGGGTGGTAAGCCACCGACACCTGATGCTTAACACCATAGCGAGAGAGGAGCTTAGTGAATTGCCCTTGAAAATGGGTTCCTCTATCACTAATGATGGCGTGGGGTGTCCCGAACCGGGAGAATAGCTGCTTCAGAAATGAGCAGACCCGTCTTGCATCATTGGTGGGCATGGCTTGAGCTTCTGCCCACCTCGAGACGTAGTCCACTACAACCAATATGAACAGATTGCCAAAAGATGGAGGGAATTGGCCCATGAAATCGATACCTCAGACATCAAAAATTTCACAAATGACAGAAATATGTTGGGGCATCTCATCCCGGGCAGAAATGTTACCTGACCTCTGGTAGCGGTCGCACTGTCGTGCGAAGGTGTTTGCATCCTTGAAGAGCGAGGGCCCACAGAAGCCCGACTGTAGCACCTTCCGCGCCGTGCGGTTTCCTCCATGGTGACCTCCAGTAGGTCCCTCGTGGCATTGAGACAGGATGTCTCCCATCTCGTGCTCCATGACATAGCGCCGGGTCACGCCATCTGCTTCGACCCTGAAGAGGTAAGGATCCTCCCAGAAGTAATGCTTCAGGTCGGAGAAGAACTTGCGCTTTGCATGAGTGGCCTTCCCCTTAGGTAGCTGTTTGCCCACCAGATAATTGGCAAAGTCAGAATACCAAGGGACCACGCTTTCCACCAGTGTCATCGCCAGCAATATCTCACTCGGGAAGGAGTCATAGATCTCTTCCACGAAGTTGTCCACCGGAGGGGCTTCCAACCGTGAAAGATGATCTGCAGCAAAATTCTCGGCTCCCTTCTTGTCCCAGATTTCAATATCGAATTCCTGTAGGAGCAGGATCCAGCGGATGAGCCTAGGCTTTGCATCAGCCTTGCTCATCAGGTTGCGAATCGCCGAGTGGTCAGTGTAGACCACCACATGGGAGAGCACCATATAGGGTCGGAACTTATCAAACGCATACACCACGGCGAGGAGCTCCTTCTCAGTGGTGGTGTAGTTCTCCTGTGCATCATTCAAGGTCTTGGACGCGTAGTAGATGGGCTGGAAGTGCTTCCCGCGTCTCTGACCCATAACTGCTTCGACTGCATAATCACTCGCATCGCACATAAGCTCAAAAGGAATCGACCAGTCAGGATTCACCATGATAGGTGCATGGGTAAGCTTCTCCTTCAGAGTCTCGAATGCAGCTGTGCACTCAGGAGTGAACTGGAATGGTGCATCCTTCTCCAGCAGCTTGGTCAGAGGCAAGGCAATCTTCGAGAAATCTTTAATGAAGCGCCGGTAGAAGCCTGCATGACCCAAAAAACTGCGAATCCCCTTCACAGAAACGGGAGGAGGTAGCTTACTGATCATCTCAATCTTCGCGCGATCAACCTCAATCCCCTGCTTGGAGATCTTGTGCCCGAGCACAATCCCCTCACGAACCATAAAATGGCACTTCTCCCAGCTGAGTGTCAGATTAGTCTCCTCGCACCTCTTCAGAACGATTTCCAGGTTATGGAGACAATGAGTGAAGGAGTCTCCATAAACCGAGAAGTCATCCATGAAGACTTCGATGATCTCTTCGACCAGTCGGTCGAAGATCGCCATCATGCATCTCTGGAAGGTTGCCGGTGCATTACACAGCCCGAATGGAATCCTCCGGTAAGCAAAAGTGCCAAAGGGGCAAGTGAATGTGGTCTTCGCTTGATCCTCTGGTGCAATAGGAATCTGGAAATAGCCAGACATGCCATCCAGGAAGCAATAAAACTCATGACCAACCAACCTCTCCAGCATCTGATCAATGAAAGGTAGGGGAAAATGATACCGGTAATGGATGCAGACTCTCCAGCCTGTCACGGTCCGCATCGGGATCAGCTCTTTCTTCTCATTCGGGACCACAATCATCCCGTCTTTCTTCGGGACCACCTGAGTGGGGCTGACCCACTTGCTATCAGATATAGCAAAGATGATCCCTACATCTATGAGCTTCACAATCTCTGCCCGGACCACTGCCTCCAAGTTAGGAGACAATCTCCGCTGCGGCTGCCTGACTGGCTTAACCTCATCCTCCATCAGAATTCTGTGGGAGCAGAAGGATGGGCTAATGCCTCTGCAGCAAAGCCACCAGCTTGCTCTTCTGCTCGGGTGTCAGATCCGAGCTAATAATGACCGGGAGCTTATTCCCCTCCCGGAGAAATGCATACTCCAAGTGAGAGGGGAGGGGCTTAAGCTCCAGCTCTGGTGGCTCCTCCAATGATGTAGCGATCCGGGGCGAGATAGGGATCGGCTTGAATGGTATCTCTCACCCCTCGATCGCGGCCTCGTCTAGCTCCGCGAGCTGCTCCTCCAGCTGCACGTCCTGTGATGCCTGTTCCCCTAGCAAAAGACAATGCTCAAGGAAATCATCAGTACCCGCACTCGTGATGGCAAGTGCGGTCTCAAAATCAGCAACAACATCACAGTAATCTAGATCATCATGGAGCTGGGGGTGTTTCATATTATCAAAAACAGAGAAGGAGATTTGTTCACCCCCAGCTCGCAAAATCAGTTTTCCATCATTCACATCAATGAGCGCCTTGGCGGTGGCGAGAAAAGGTCTACCCAATATCAATGGCACATCCACATCCTCATTTATGTCCAAAATCACAAAATCAACAGGATAAGAGAATGGCCCTACTACGACTATCAAGTCCTCTGCAATGCCCCTAGGATGCACAATGAATCTATCAGCAAGTTGAATGCTCATCCTAGTATTACTGGGTTCACCTAGGCCTAGCTTTTTAAACAGTTTATATGGCATGACATTTATGCTAGCGCCTAAATCCGCCAAGGACTTCCCTATATGCAAACTACCAATCATGCAAGGTATAGTGAAACTCCCTGGGTCTTTTCGCTTCTCTGGTAGTTCGTTCTGCAGGATGGCAGAACACTCCTCGTTGAGCATCACCATTGACAGCTCCCCAAGCTTCCTCTTGTTGGTGAGGAGATCTTTCATGAACTTGGCATACTTGGGCTGCTGTGGCTGCTGCAATTGCCCTACCCCAGGAGAAGTTGGGATGCTGGCGCCACCCCTCGTTGTAAGTGTTGCTGTAGGGGTCGAAGCGCCTGGCATTGCCGATGAAGTCCAGCTGCTCCTGGGGAGTAGAAGGCTCCCTCATCGCCTGACAATCCTCCACGGTGTGATGAGAACTCTCACACCACTGGCAGAGCATCGTCTGCTGCTGTCCGGTACCTGCAATCATCCCGGAACGATCGATAGCTGAAACCAGCTTTGATACCACCTGCACCAGATCAGATGACTGGGTGGATACAGCATGCACACCCCGTCCTGGTGTTCGTCTCGATCTCCTTGCAGTTCCCCAGTCATAGCCCTGCTCTGCCATCTCCTCAAAAAGTTGATTCAGTTGGGGCGGTGTTTTGGTGAGCATATTCCCGCCACATACCGAATCAATCAGCTGCTTGTCCTCCGGGAAGAGGGCATGGTAGAAGGTTCCCACCTTGAAGGCATCAGTAAAACCATGGTTAGGACACTTGAGGAAGAGACTGGTGTATCTCTCCCAAGCATCCCTGATGGTCTCACCCTCATCCTGAGCAAAAATGGGTAATTTGCTTTTGCAGGTCCGCCGTCTTGGACGGAGGATGGTAGCGGGTGAGGAACTTGACCGCCGGATTGGCGAACGTGGTGATAGAGCCTAGAGGTCGAGTGTCTAGCCACTCCTTGGCCTGCCCTTCCAGAGTAAACGGGAAGTACCTCAGCTGGATGGCATCTGCTAGGACCCCATTTATCTTGATTCCATCGATGAGCTCGTGGAATCGCCTGAGATGTGATCGGAGGCACTCCCCCTCTTTGCCACGGAACACCATCGAACCGCGCAACATGGTGATGACGGATGTGCTCACCTCAAAATTGTTGGCTGGGACATGAGGGTGTTGAATAGGGGACCATGTCCGCGGCTCTGGCGGTCCAGTAATATCCCATGGTCTGCTCCTCGGGAAGGACCACATCATGGTCCTGTGGATCACCCATCTCTTCTTCTTCAGCGATCTGCAGCTGTGCTAGCTCCTCCTCCGCAGCCAGTCGCGCCTTTAGAGCCCGCTGGAAGTTCCTGCAGGTTTGTTCAAGCTCCTGGTCTAATGGCAGTAGATCTCCCGACTGGCTACGGGTCATGCACTACCTGCACACAATCAGTAGAAGCAACCCGTGAAGGCACACAGGTGGAAGAGATAAAATGCAATAAAGAAAAAGCTAGAGTAACAAATTTTCACGTTTCCCCAATAACCCAAAGGCTCCCCGGCAACGGCGCCAAAAACTTGACACGCTAAAACACAACACCAAACTGCGACCAAGTGTAATCGCAGTCCGGGAATGCAGTAAAGTGGCAAGTTCTAAATATCAACCCGGGGTCTAGATCTACTGCCTACTCCGTGATTATCTATTATCTAGCCAACTAAGTCGATTGATTGTTGTTTTAACTAAAAGCATAAAGAAAGCAGGAATTGGTTCGGTTTTCTCAAGCAAAGGAAGAGTCACTCGGGAATGATTCCCCCTAGCTCCTTAGTTAGGTCTCAATTGTAATTACCCTGGGTTGATTTACTCTTGATTAGACTGCGGAAGATCCGACAGTATCTTGGAATCTCTTAAGCTGACCAAGCCCTCTCAGTCTAACTACCCGGCAGACGGCTAGTCTTCACCGGGATAGAAAGCTGAAGCAATAAGCACAAAACTCCACTACTGGAATTGGATTCCAGTACAAAGCAGTAGACTGACTAACTCTCGTATAGCCAATCTCCTACTACCGAATGAAGAAGCTCTAACAACCTAATCAGATTCTATCTATCTCAGGTTGCAGCAGAAATCAAGAAAAGCTGATCAGACTTCAATCAATTCAATGAATCATGCATCATTCGATTAAAACCAAACAGTATAATCATCCCAAGTCATTACAATCAAATCCCTAACACATGGAACTAGGGTTCTTCATACCCAAGAGAGAGGAAAACAGAAATCAGAGTAGTCATACTCATAAAGATGAGGAAAATCTGCTCTAGGATGTCAATCTTCACTCCTGGGGACGCAATCTGGGCTTCAATGGTGAGAAATCCACTCCAAATAGCTCCTAGGGTTTGTTCTTCGCCCTTTCTCTCTCTAAAACTCTGTTTTTTGCTCTGAAAAGTCGATCCTCTCACTTGTGGCTCGAAATTGGGTAAAAACCAGAATCCCCGACTCACACGGGCAGGCCACACGGCTGTGTGGCTTACCCAGATGCCCGTGTGAGAGACAAAACGCCGAGTTTCGATTTAGTGGATTTCAGGCTTCCTACACGGCCAGGGGCACACGGCCGTGTGGAGCCTCCAGTCTGCCCGTGTGAAGTCTCGCATAATCCCACACGGCCACATTAGTTCATGACACGGCCGTGTGGGTTTTATGTGTGCCAGTGTGGCTTCCTCAGCGACTCGCCACACGTCCGAACTTCATCCAATCGACCCCGAACTCGCTCCCAAACCTCATTCACATACTAGGACCTGAAATATCACAAACAAGCACAACCTAGCGTGAAATCGGCTTAAAACACGAGGATCAACATCTAAAACTGCTCAAGAATAGGGGTAAAAACATGTGCAATTAACGGTTTATCACATGTATTCTACGCAGCTCTCATTCTGTGAAATATAATAAGATAAACTGAGAACTTCAGCTCTTCGTGGAATAGTCTCGTTCTCACCGAACGGGGAAACCACGTAAATCGTTGTGTTGTGCTTCCACGTTTTCTAGATTTTACACATTTGCCCTAGTTGCAACTTAGGTATTTAGGGGAATTATCATCTTATTTCTAGTGGTTTATGCATGAATTGAGTTTGTCTAGCGTTTTATGCTTCATCTATGATTAATTATGCATGGGTCTGTCTCTCTAATTCTTTTCATCTAACCTACCACTTAGGATTTTATGAATTAGACTGGATTTGAGTGCCTTAAGCTAATTAGAAGTAGATTTATGATCTAGGTGTCTAGTACGATGGACGAGGCAACCATACCCCTGCCTATTAGACGGCCAGCTAGCTAATGCTATGAAGCCGAGTGCGTGACCATCGACTCGATGGTCTAGTGTGCAGACGGGTAGAATCCATTTAGAGGAGATTGGTTGTATCTTTACAACTTGAAGCTAACTGAGATGACATTGGGCTAGTGGATCGGTGTAGGAGTGTGAACGGTTGCATGAACATTGATTCGATCCTTAAATTAGCGATCTATGCCCCTCGATTGCCATAACTCGTCCTTTTTCCTTTTGCATGTCATTTCTTGTAGTTAGGGCAAGGGAGGCACCTCGAGTACCTCTTCCCTCCTATCGTTCCCTAGTTAAGTGATTGCCAACTGCCCTAAGTAACAGGTTGACTAGATAATAACCGAGCTAAAGTAGCTAAGGATATCGTGATCCTTGGAATACGACCTCGGTCACCAATCCACTATACTACTTCACCGATCTAGGGTGCACTTGTCCTAGATTGGGGTAACTAGTATTGTCGACGATCGAGTTTATACATGTAAAGATTAATGATGCGTGCGGCAACATATAAGCTATCAAATCAACAGGTAGAAATTTTACTTGTAATAGAAAGAAACTAGTATCACCTTGTAGAAATGCCCCACTAAGCTCAACTAGTATCACTTGCAAAACCCGATTTTGTGCAATGAAAAGATACCTCACATGTTGAGCCTACCCCACACTTTATTTCTTAAAACAGTGATTCGCTCTAAATTACCCTCTCAATCGAAGGCCAAGCATAACCAACAATCGGGTGTATTATATTGGAAGTAAAGTTATAAAATTACTGAATCTGCGGGTCTCTAGATGTACCGTTACCTTGCTTTGGTTATTCATATGTCCAAACAAGAATAATGATAAAGAAACAAAGCTAACTAAGCTACTAGAACCACTACTCTAACTAATTTACAAGTTGGGAGCTCACTTTGGCATGAACCCCCTAATTCCTCCATTGGATCGATGTTGAGTACTACCCCAGATTGATTGACTCAATACTTATACCGCAAAAAAATCATAGACTCGATTGGAGTCCCTATTTGGGTTGTCCAACTCACTCAATTTATCTGCTTGGAGGAAGCGTGCCAATAACTGTCGTTAGAAACCTAGGCATCCACAACCGATTCCCACGATTGGGCAAAACCCAATGCGACACTATGGATCCAATCACACTCATTCAAAGACCCAAATGAAGAAATGGTAGTGCTCTATTCAACCTAGGATAGAGATCTCTCTCCTAGGTAAAAAAATCCCCAAATTGAGGGATGATATTAAAATCCAACAATGGCATGAAATACTAAATTCAATAGTTAACAGAGAATCACAATCATAGGGTATGTCACATACATCAATAATCAAACCAACATCTAGACCTAGGGTTCAACAACCTAAGTGAAAGAGAACTAACTCATAGAGAGAATATATATTACAATATTAATCTTGAGATCTTCAATTGTTATCTTATAGGCTTGATTTCCTTGCTCTAATCTCAATTCGAGCCTCCAATTCGGCCCCAAGATCACTCTAGATCTCTTTCTCTAGATATCACCCTTCGGGTGTTTTTGGGTGAAATCCCTACTCTCACAAGCTCTCTCCCTAAAAAACTGCCAAAAACACCCTTTATACTTGCAGACATTGCACATTTCACAGCCAGATGTCATGGTCATGACATTTAACACTTGATAGTGAGATCAACACAAAAATGGCTGCATTTTGCCAATTTTACAACCTCTTCAGCACGTCTCACGACTTCGTCTTGACTTTGACACTCCGTTTGTGCATTGAACAAAATTTCCTGCCTTTTTGCATCGTCTCACGACCACACTTGTGATGTCATGCCCAAGTCGTGACTTTTCTCTAAAAGTGCATCAAGGTCGGGCGGAAAGCTTTGGTAGCACTCGTAACTTGTGGAAGCTTTATCCATCCCAACCTCATCCTCATCTTGGACACCATTTTCTTCCTCAACCTTCCTTCTTACAAAATTTATTATTCCCCTTGGGAACAATCAAGATCTTCCTCTTCTTTAATGCACATTTCCTCCTCATCAACTTCACTTCTCACCCTTTCTCGCTCTTCCTCGAGGACACAACGGAGAGCAAGTTGCCAAGCAATGTCCTCAATATGGTCAACTTGCATATCTTCATTTGAGCCTAACTCTTTAAAGCTCGAAGTGGAAGATGGAAGAGTGTGGTCCACGCAACCTGGAATGTTCACAATGGGAGGAGTGTCCGCTTCTAGCAAGATCGCTAATGAATAATGGCGCATCACTTTCCTCTTACACTTCCACTGTCTCAATGGAAACTCTTGACTTGCCGCTGCCTAAGTTTATACTGAACGATTAGTGGAATCGGGATTACATAAATTATCACTTACCTATGGATGTGTCTTCGCCGGTTTTCCTCCGCCAGGTGCTTACAAATGAGGAGGATAGTGGATGGAAGATTCTCGTTCAAGTATGCCTATGATCTCATAGGAGAGGAAGAACCAGATGCTCATCATTGCCACCCACGATGAAGAGCTCTTTAGAGGACACCAGCTATGCAATGCACGAGAGGTTTTCTTTGGCTAGCAGCCCATAATCGACTTATCACCAATGTTGAATGTAAACGAAGGCACTTGAAGACGAACGAAGGATGCAAGACATGCGGAGGCATCCTGAGACGATTATTCATGTGCTACGTGATTGCGCGTTTGAGAGAGCAACATGTGCGGACCTAATGAGCGATGAACCAGATTGGTATTTTTTTGGTCTAGAGCTTGCGGGATGGATGTTCCACTGTATCTTGGGCCATAGCCGAGTGATAGATACACCATTTTTCCAGGTACCTGCTGCATGTTGGCTTCTATGGAAGAACCAAAACAACTTCTTTTAGGACGAGTTGCAGTCCTATGCTCAAGTTTAGGTGAACTCTACACGATTGAGATGCCAAATTCACAGAACTTTAGAGAAGTAGAAACTGGTCATAAGAGTCAGGGGACTGTGAACACCAACGACCATCAGTTGGCATCCACCTCAACCAGGTTGGGCTTGCCTCAACACAGACGGGTTAATGATTCATTCTCCTTCGAGCATGGTAGCGGGAGGTATCGTGAGAGGAGAAGATGGCCACTTCATTCCAACTTTCACTATGAACTTGGGGGAAGCTCGGTCACCAGTGCGAGTTAGCCGGGATTGGGCAGGGATTGAGGCTCGCTTGCGAGGCAAGAGTTTCTAAGGTGATTCTTCAGACAGATTCGAGTATGCTACTCCTCAACACTTCCACTATATGAGAGTGGTAGAGATTCATAGTTGGCTTGCGCATCTCATGCATATTTATAGGGAAACAATCGTTGTTGACTATCTTGCCGACTTGGGATATTCTTTTTCTATTGAATCTCATACCATTGTTGTACTAGATAGTGTATTTTCTACTGGTTGTACCACAATACTATTAGAGTCCAAACGTCCCATTCCGTTATCGAGTAAAGATTGGGACGAAAGTTCCATTTATTAAAAAAAAAAAAAACATGGTGTTAAGTGCTAACCCCTTGGTAGGCCAACGCATCGATTCTAGAACATAGACATAACACAAAACAAAGACATAAACACAAACAACAATCACCATTGAGAGGAAATTAGGAAGAGGGAGATAGTTTAGACGCACACATGCTTTGAGATTGAGGGTTTTCTCTCTTTTCTTCTCCTTTCCTCCTCGTTCAGTTTTTTCATCTCCTCCTGAATTCTCCTACCTCCCATCACATCCACCGGCCATCGCCTCCTTCCAATCTATCAATCCTCCATTCATCCTTCCTCAATGTACTCCAAAATGTTCACCAGAACTGATTCCTATTCCAATATCCAATAAGCTCAAGATTTCCACCGTATACTTGTCAAAGGGCCAATAAGTGCCCTCTCTTCTTTAAGCTTTCTGGGTTTGGGAAAGCCTTGAATTTGCCTCCTAACTATTGCTGGTTGTGGCATCCAATTTATCGGTTTATCTGTATCTAAGTTCAGTGGCAATTGTAGATTGCAGCAATCTTCAATTCTTGATTCCTTGCTTGTATTATATATATACGGGCTAATAGTAAATTTGTTTGTCGGCTTACGATCATTGGAGGTTTCAGATGAAATGGTATTGAGAAATTTGTTGTCGGGTTTTCAGTTTGAAGGTTTCCTTGTGTTCTGAAGAATTGCGTTTGTGTTCCTTTGGCTTGTGAGCTAGTGGGTTTCGTAGGACTTCTGTGATTTTCGAGGCCCCAAGTTACAAGGAACTTGCTATCCTTTGTGAGCGATATTTTAATCTCGAGATTATGAGTCGTCGTGTGAGGCGGAAAGTTGCAAAGAAGGGTAAAGAGAAGGTGATTTTCCCTTGCTATCCGGAGATTGAAGATGAGGTTGTTCCACCTCCTGAGAGGAACTATGTTGTTGTTGATTGGACAGGCTTGCCTGATGACACCGTAATTCAACTGTTTTCATGTCTGAATTACCGTGACAGATCAAGTCTTTCGTCAACTTGTCGAACATGGAGGGTTTTAGGTGCTTCTCCATGCCTGTGGAGTTCCTTGGATCTGCGTGCTCATAAATGTGATGCTTCAATGGCAGTTTCCCTTGCTTCTAGATGTCAAAGTCTCAAGAAGCTTCGATTTCGAGGTGCTGAGACAGCAGATGCTATAATACATCTTCAGGCCAGACACTTGAAGGAAATAAGTGGTGATTACTGTCGGAAAATAACAGATGCAACTCTTTCTGTGATTGTGGCTCGCCATGAGGCGCTTGAAAGCCTCCAACTTGGACCAGACTTCTGTGAGAGCATAAGTAGTGATGCCATTAAGGCAGTAGCTTTTTGCTGTCCTAAACTTAAGAAACTCCGCCTCTCTGGTATGAGGGATGTTTCTGGTGATGCAATAAATGCTTTGGCTAAGCACTGTCCTGAATTGTCCGACATTGGCTTTCTCGACTGTCTCATGGTTGATGAGGTGGCTCTTGGGAATGTGGAATCTGTTCGTTTTCTATCAGTTTCCGGGACATCAAATATGAAATGGGGGGTGGTTTCTCATCTCTGGACTAGGCTTCCTAAACTGGTTGGCTTGGATGTTTCAAGAACTGATATTGGTCCTGCTGCTGTTTCTAGATTGTTGTCATCATCTCTGACATTGAAAGTCATTTGTGCCTTAAATTGCTCTGCTCTTGAAGAAGACACCACGTTTAGCGGCGACATATATAGAGGCAAATTGTTACTTGCCCAGTTCACAGACATCTTTAAGGGGATAGCGTCTTTATTTGCCGACAGTACAAAGAAACTGAAAAATGTTTTTGTAGATTGGATGGATGTGAAGCAAAAGGATAATAGCTTGCGAGATATAATGACATGGCTGGAGTGGATTCTTTCGCACACACTTTTGCGCACAGCTGAGACCAACCCACAAGGTTTGGATAACTTCTGGCTCAAACAAGGTGCCACGATCTTGCTCAGGTTAATGCAGAGTTCCCAGGAAGATGTTCAAGAGCGAGCAGCCACAGGACTAGCTACTTTTGCTGTCATTGATGATGAAAATGCTAGCATAGATTGTGGAAGAGCTGAGGCAGTAATGCAGGATGGAGGCATACGTTTACTTCTGGACCTTGCCAAATCCTGGCGTGAAGGCCTTCAGTCAGAGACTGCTAAGGTAAAGTTTGTACAGATGTGTCCCAGTATTGGCCAGATCTCTTGTGTTCGTATTAAGCAATTATATTTGTTTCTTTCTGTGATCTCTTTGGTTTTATCATCATTAAGTATATGTGTCTTACCCACACACTTCATTTACTACACTATGGTACCCTTCCTAAAATGAGCATATTTGGTATCTTGAAATACTTTAATCCACTTGGGTTTAACGTTTTTTTTTAAATTTAGGCTATAGCAAACCTGTCGGTCAATGCGAATGTTGCTAAAGCTGTTGCAGAGGAAGGTGGGATCGAAATCCTTGCAGGCTTGGCAAGATCCATGAACAGGCTTGTTGCAGAGGAAGCTACAGGTGGACTTTGGAATCTTTCGGTTGGAGAGGAGCACAAGGTTGAGATGTTCAAATGTCATATGTATCTGTTATATGCTCTGGCTTGGATCAGACGACTAAATATGTCACTCAATTTTTCTTTAAGGGTGCTATTGCTGAGGCTGGTGGAGTAAAAGTTTTAGTTGATCTTATATTCAAGTGGTCATCTGGAGGAGATGGAGTTCTGGTATGGCATCAGAGATAGCCTTCATGCATTCTAGCCACTGACAATATCACTTGTTTGCTTCCTTTGGGATGCTTTTAACTGTTTTTGCAATATAAAGGGTGTGTTGGTTTTCATTGTATGTTCTCAGGAACGTGCCGCTGGCGCTTTGGCTAATTTGGCAGCTGATGACAAGTGTAGCATGGAGGTTGCACTTGCAGGTGGTGTTCATGCTTTGGTAATGCTCGCCCGTAATTGCAAGTTTGAAGGTGTCCAAGAACAGGTTTGCAATTTATAGTAAAAGCTCATTTATGGCAAGAGCAAGCCGTACATATTTGGGGGTTTTGTTGTTGGTTTTGGCTTGGGATATCAAAGGTTTTTTGAACAATTCTGAGGAAGTTGTGTTTCCCATGGTTTCATTTTAAGCTTGAGTCTGCCGGTGCTATTCCCTTAGTATCCCCAACTACATGATATATTTTTCTGTTCTCTTTTTTGCCTCCGCTGTAAAAGTCCTTATCTTGATTTCACCATCTCTAATCTGTTAGTAGAAGATTTGCAAGAGATGTTCTCTTATCCGGCCCATTGCTTGGCCTGTTATTATCTACATCTGAATCCACTGTTTCATCCATCGAAACAATAAATAGTGATACTTTGGATGATCACAGGCTGCTTGTGCCTGTTATCAGCTATATCTGAATCCTCTGTTTGATCCATTGAAAATAACCAGTGAGACTTTGGATGATGGCAGGCTGCTCGTGCATTAGCTAACCTGGCTGCTCATGGAGATAGTAATACAAACAATGCTGCAGTTGGTCAAGAAGCAGGTGCCCTCGAGGCACTTGTTCAACTCACTCGTTCTGCTCATGAAGGTGTCAGGTAATTGTTCATGATTTCTAATTGCCTATACAATTCTTCCTTCCACTATACCTTTGCATTCCCAGCTTTGACCTACTCATTTGGGCATGTTTCGTTATGTAATTTCACCTTGAATGCATCGATACACAAAGGTGTTTCTTTGTGTTTTCTCATCTCGTGGACATTTCCTCTAACCATCCAGCGTTTTCTTCCTTATACCCTTTTATGAGTTACTAGTTTCTGAAGTTGTCTGGCGAAGATCATACAGTTATGGTTGAATGTATTAAGTTGTGATGGTGGTGTATGCATTTGAAAGGATTATTAGTAATTGAAAATGCCGTGCGTCACTCTGTAAGAAGCTTTCTGCAAACGAAATGGACTTGATTTTTTTATGGGTATTTGTTTGTGCGAAATTTAACAGGCAGGAAGCGGCTGGGGCGTTGTGGAACCTATCCTTCGATGACAGAAATCGAGAAGCAATTGCTGCTGGTGGTGGTGTTGAGGCTTTGGTATATTTTGATTCTCAGAACCTGAATTTTGCAATCCAATTAGATGTCCATTGCAGAAAAGAAATCTTCCACGGAAGATGATGAATTCTGAAAATTTGCCATTAGCACTTCATGATAGGAATCTGGTGTGCTTAACACTACACGTCAAATAATGTAACCTTCTTAAGTCCATATCATTATAGATAGAGAGAAGAGCAGCATAGAGAAATTCACATTCTTAAAGATTTGTGTGTAAATCAACAGTGATGACCTTCCTTGTTTTCAGGTTTGTTTTATTAGCTCCGTAGCTTTCTATGTAAGGGAGACATTACAATCCAGGATTTTGGTAGTACCTGCTTCTGTAGTTAGTCCTGACCCATCTTGCCAGAAGGCCTTCTTGTTGTTCACCTTATGTTTTCTCTTTCTTCCTGATCTGAAAATC
The DNA here is from genome assembly GCA_964030455.1 of Linum trigynum. Classification (NCBI taxonomy): domain Eukaryota; kingdom Viridiplantae; phylum Streptophyta; class Magnoliopsida; order Malpighiales; family Linaceae; genus Linum; species Linum trigynum. The sequence continues at coordinate 9,809,810 of OZ034821.1, forward strand.
CCACTCCAGTGTTATGGTACTTTCTGCTGGTTTACTTTCCCGCAATTCTTAGGCTAGTTGGGTACTTGTCTATATGGTCCTTCTGACAGATGGATGTTTGTTCTTGTTGGTGGTTACCCCTTTTTGTTGCCCTTTCTCTTTCTCTGTTTCCGAGGGTTTGGGGTTTAATCTTCTACCTTTTGTTTAGGTTGCTCTTGCACAATCCTGTTCGAATGCCTCACCTGGTCTTCAGGAGAGGGCTGCTGGAGCACTCTGGGGACTGTCTGTATCAGAAGTCAATAGGTATGTGGGTTTATAGCAATTGTTTTACAAGGAGGGTGGCCTTACTATCCTCCATTGTGGGAGTTGAAGTAGATCATGGTTTGGAAAAGAAACTTGAGAAAAGGGAATTTTGAGTGTCGGTTACTGATCAGAGCTCCAATAGTAATCATCCATTTGTAGCACATCTGACTTTGAGATATTATGGTGAGTAAATAAGTGGTCGACATATATTTGTTGCATGATAGTTCCTGTTGTGGTTGACTTAAGTTTTACTGCACTATCTTTTCTTAGGACTGCATTGCTTTGTGCTCAACACCGCTTAGAGTCAGAAATATGGGTTTGCTTTTGTTGATGCACATACCTTGATACTTTTGAAATGTCTTTCAGCATTGCTATTGGAAGAGAAGGAGGTGTTGCACCTTTGATCGCACTGGCACGCTCTGATGCTGAGGTTAGTATGATTTCTAGGTTGTTGATATTGTTGTCTCTCAAGCCTCCCTCGGTCTGTAGTCTGCACAACACTATGTCTTTGCTATGATCTCTTCGACTGGGATTGTGTAAAAGAGAACCCACTTTTATTTTCCATGCACTGATTCTTGCTTTGCATTAAACTGACTTTCATCCGTATTGCACAAGTAGAACCACTTGTATAGGCTCTCTTTCTTCGGCATTCCTGCAATATAAAGTCGAACCTCATTTTAGGCTCATATTTTGTTTGCCTTCAGGATGTTCATGAAACTGCTGCTGGTGCTCTCTGGAATCTTGCTTTTACCCCTGGTAATGCCCTTCGAATAGTGGAGGAAGGGGGCGTACCCGCACTTGTTAATCTTTGTTCCACATCAGTATCGAAAATGGCAAGGTTCATGGCTGCTTTAGCATTGGCATACATGTTTGACGGGAGGTACTCATTTTGCTTCATATGTATTCAAACCATACTGTGTGTATTCAAACCATACTGTCCAGAATCATCAAATTGACTGCTTTTGGCCTCCAGTTAACTATTTTCTAGATTTGCTAAGTTTCAATTTTATTGCTTAAATTGAAAGATGAAAGCCAAATTTGAAAGCTATGCACTCTCTTCCTTGTGTTCAGAATGGATGAGTTCGCATTGGTAGGAACTACTTCTGAAGGGATTTCAAAGAGCATGAGCTTAGAGGGGGCTAGGAGATTGGCATTGAAACATATCGAGGCGTTTGTGCTTACATTCTCAGATCAACATGCATTTGCTGTTGCTGCAGCATCATCAGCTCCTGCAGCATTGGCGCAGGTAACAGAGAGGGCTCGTATTCAAGAAGCTGGGCATCTAAGATGCAGGTCCTTACTCTGTCTTCTCTCCCCCTCGGTATTCCTGACTGTTTTCGTCATTCCAATTGGAAATATGTAACTAATTGTGTTTGCCACTTTTCCACATTTTTTCTCTCTTGATTCTCAGTGGAGCTGAAATCGGGAGATTTGTGACCTTGTTGCGGAACCCATCTTCCATACTTAAAGCCTGTGCTGCATTTGCTCTTCTGCAGGTAATGAGTGGTATGGTGCCGTGATTCATTCTTGAAGTTCATCATTGTTCTTGGGCCGTGACTTATAATATATATATATATATATTTTTTTTTTGCCTGTTATTCATTCCTATACATAGTTCACTATTCCTGGTGGGAGGCATGCGATGCACCATGCAAGCTTGATGCAAAACACAGGAGCAGCAAGGGTTCTGCGTGCTGCTGCTGCAGCAGCAACGGCACCACTGGAAGCAAAAATATTTGCCAGAATTGTGCTGCGGAATCTTGAACACCACCAGACAGAATCTTAAAAGATGATGCAGGATGGTCTTTTTCCAGCTCAAGAATTTGCAGCACCCGTTGAGGTTTCCGAGTGGAGGCCATTTTAAGGTCAGAGCTGCTCTTCCTACTAACGAGGATATAATAGAAAGAAGTGCATGCATGTGTAGATGCCACCCGGTTGCTGCGTGGGGAAAGAGTTCAAAGGTGGAAAGGAACAATTGTTTTTATTTCATTTATTTGGTCACATGATTATTTGGAGGTGGGTTCTGTGGTTGGAGTTTGAGTCTTAGTTTCTTCCTCCCTTAACATCATAAGGATGAGTTTCCCGTCCCAAGGGGGAAATGTAATAGGGAGCATAGGTGAAGTTGCGGGACATAAGAAAAGGGTGATGTCAGTTGAGGATTGTTTCTGTAGAGCCAAGTACATAACAGCTGTATGTCCTCAGGAAATCTGTATCAGTAGGACATAGTTCCCTGTTGAATCTGTTAGAATTTGATTGTTGGAAAGTTTTCCCTTACTGTGAGAGAAGCTTTGAGAACTTGGTTAGCATGGCGACATTTGAGCTCATTGACGCATGTAATGAAGAATCTGTTGGACCAGGGTAAGTCGAAAGCCGATAATCAAAGGCCTATCCCAAGGAGAGGCACACCAACTTTCTTCAACGAAGCCAAGGCGTTGTGCGCAAAGCAAGGGCTTTTATTTTAACATAGCAGTTGATGCTGGTTACAAACCTTGTCCGTAATTGGTTAATATCCCTAAACACCCGACCTTACATTAAATCCACTGACCAGTCCCAAAGAGTCGTTAGAAACATACGTTTCTAATATAAGTAATATTAATTATTAATTATAATAGTATTAGTAGGGTTAGTCGGCTATGGTGAGTTCTACGGTATTACGGGTAAAAATCGGGGTACCACATAACTTGAGTATGAAATCGCTATTCAGACTTTGAATTGACTGATCTTTCAGACATGATACTACACTCTAACCCTTAAAGATCAAAATCTAGGTCTTAATTCTCTAAATCTTATACTCCAAGATCAATTTAATTAGAAACAATAATTGACGGTTATGGTTTATCCAAATATAGGCAAAAAATGAATGCACCATCTTAGAGTTTATAGTTTATGATTTAGATAATTAGGACCTAGGGTTCACTCATTAAGGGTTAGCGTATAGTATCAGGCCAAAAAATCTTAATAATTCGAGGTCTAGATAGCTTTTTCATACTCAAGGTATGTGGTACCCTGGATTTCACTCAGGGTACTGTGGAAGTCACCATTATATATATATATATATGGTTTAGGCTAGCGTACACCTGGCATACGCTATACACTTGCGTTTACACATGAAGTAATTATTAATTATAACTACATTAATTATTTGTAAAAAGTAAAAAACTAATTACTATCACATACATTAAGTTCGCTTTAACCCAACAAACCATAGATTACAGGGATCCGGTGACGTTTCCAAATTTCAGCGACCACCACGCTGGCGGCGAGTAAAGTAATGGGAAAGGAAGCAAGGTCCCATACTAGAAATACTGAATGGTTAAAGGTCGTCCTAGAAATTACTAACCATCGTCCTAACTTAATATGTAATTTACCGAATTGCCCATTTTGAATTTCAAAATCAAACACAAAACAAACAACCCCTCCCCTTCCATAAATCTAAAAAAATATAAACCAAAATCCAACAAATTATCTTATGAACCGAACCATAAATCGTAGTAAAAGAATAGAAAATTATTGATATAAACCAAACAAATCCAAAAAAATTTCGAAACCCCTCAACGAAGCCAATTTTCGGTTGTACCATGGCTCAACCTAAGGCAATTTTCGTTTGTACCATGGACCAACCGAAAATTGCCTTAGGTTGAGCCATGGTACAACCGAAAATTGGCTTCGGTTGAGGGATTTTGGGATTTTTTGAAAAAAATTGGATTTTTACCTCGTCGGAGTCGCTACTCATGATTCGGACGTATTCCCAACGATTACGACTCGAGAATGTCAACGATGAATTCGAGAGCGTGGGAAATTGAGTGTTTTTCATTTTTTTAGTTAAAGTGATGTTTGTTTGCTAAAGATGACAAAAGGTTAAAAGTGTAAATTTATTATTTTTTAGGACGATCAATAGTAATTTTAAGGACGACATTTATCAATTCCCTAGAAATACCCTCTATTTTCCATAACGATAATAGGGGGAGGGAGTGACATTGACAGTGATGGTTTGAGCACTTTTGGAAATTCAATCCCATGCCAGGGTGATCTTTGACGAAGCTGAATAACCTCCATCTTGATAAATCGTACCCTCCAGAGAGGATATGTAGACCATTTACTTGATATCATGTCCCATTGATGCTGATAACTACCAGGTGGACTGGTTCTTAAAACAGAGCTTCCAACTGGTTTAGAAAGATTAGCCATGGTTACAATAAACAGGAAACTATATCGACCTTTTCGATCCCTTAGATAAATGTCATTCATTCATTTTGGTGATTAAATAGAACATACACGATGTCTTTGCCTCATTATTCAATCACCATTCATATATGTATCTAACTAATACTATTAACTGACCTAGTTACAAAATTAGAATTCAGAGCTAGGAAATTGCAGAGCCCAACACCGACCCAATCTGTTGCAATCGAACCTGCAACCGCAATCCAGGCTGCGTAAAACCCGTCGAGGAGGGAACTTGCGGAGGCGATCTTGTTGGTGAACTGCATCCGGTGGCCGGCATGAACAACCTCGACGAAGTTGACCACAGGAACAAGAACTGCACCATCAAGCCTTCCAGATTGCCATTCTCTCCTCTGCTTATCATGCCGCTCACCGTCGTCCCATACTCCAGCTGCTAAGAATTGATCGAGATTCGAGAACTTGCAGGTCTTCGAGGGTTTTGGGAACAGATGGAGAAGTGGGTATTGAGATGATTGATTTATGTATAATGTAGGATAGAAAATGTTGTGTGACTAAAGCACACAAAAGAGTTTATTAACGGGTGTGGTTGTAATTATAATTAGAATTAATTTAATTATAATTAAAATTGATTTATGGTGTGAACACAGGCGTATCCGCGTATAGCGTACGTCAGGCGTATGCTAGCCTTTGCCATATATATGGTTCAGGCTAGCGTACGTCAGTCGTACATTGTACGCCCGTTGAGTTTTAATATATATAATATATATATATATATGGTGACTACTTCGGTGCACTCACAAAAATGAGTGCGTACAATGCACCCAACTCAAAAACTAGTCTTAAGGTGTCGGATTTTGAATTTTAATTTGTAGAATTAGTGTAATATGATTATATAACATATAATAACAACTAATTAGCAGATTATCCTAAGCCCTAGACCTCCAATTTTGAGTTCTAGCCCTAAACCCCAAATTGTAAACCCTAACCCTAATCCTAAATCTCTGAACTCTGAATTCTTCAAATTAAAGTAAATTTTCAATAGTTTTTGTGCAAATTAATGTGCTTTATTGTTCATCACATTATAAGTGATGATTGACATCATTTTAACATAAATCGCATGTTTAAAATGACGGTTATGAAGCGAGTGCACTAAATGCACCCAAAAAAGTGAGTGCACCGAAGACGCCACCATATATATATGGTTATGTCTTCGGTGCACTCACTTTTTTGGGTGCATTCAATGCACCCGCCTCATAATCGTCATTCTGAGCAGGCAATTCATGTGAAAACGATGTCAATCATCACCTGTGGTATGATGAACAAGAACCACATGAATTTGTACAAAAATCATTCAAGATTCACTTTAATTTGAATGATTCGGGGTTTAGGAATTTAGGGTTAGGGTTTACAATTTGGGATTTTGGGTTGAGATTCAAAATTGAAGGTTAATAGGTTAGGGTAATGGGTTGATTAGTTGGAATTCTATGTTATATCATCATATTAGACTAATACAACCCATTAAATTTCAAAATTTAATGTATTATGACCACTTTTAGAGGTGAGTGCACAGAATGCACTCAAAAAAGTGAGTGCACCGAAGTAGCCGCCATATATATATATATGGCTAGTTCTATGGTACCCTGGGTGAAATCTGGGGTACCGAATACCTTGAGTAAGAAAACGCTATCCAGAACTTGAATTGACTAATCTTTCGGACATGATACTATACTCTAACTCTTAAAGATCAACATCTAGGTCTTAATTATCTAAATCTTATACCCGAAGATCAATTTAATTAGAAACGATAATAGACCGTTATGATTCGTCCAAATATAGGCAAAAAAATCAATGCACCATTTTAGGGTTTATAGTTTATGATTTAGATAATTAGGACCTAGGGTTCACTCATTAAGGGTTAGGGTATAGTATCATGCCCAAAAATCCTGCTAATTCGAGGTCTAGATAGCGTTTTCATACTCAAGGTATGCGGTACCCTGGATTTCACCCGGGGTACCGTAGAAGGCACCATATATATAGTGTCTTCTATTGTACACTAGTTAAATATGGCGGTATGTTGTATACCACCCATCTCTACCGTGCAATCCATCTCAATAGCCGAGATAATGCGGGCTTTGTTTTTGTGGAATTAAAATTACAGTACCAGTCCCCAAACCCAAAAACGTAACATTGTAATCCACTTCCGTCGGATGATTGGTCAGTACGTATGAACCAAAGTCATGTTTTGGCCAGACGACCCAACCCTCATCTGCAAACCACCCAACCTTTTCTCCTCCTCTCGTACCGCCAGTCTCTTTCTCTTTCTCTCTGTTGCTATCTCCCATCTCTCACCGCCTCCTCCAACAATCGATTCCACTCAAATTGATTCTGATTCCAGTACACAACTTTGGATTCACAACCCCCATTCTCTGTTGAATTTGATACAAGCAATTACGATGTACACAGTCTTCTTCTTTCATCCTTCCATTCAAACAATCATTAGCCATCTCCGACCAGAGCACTTGGCCCAATAGAGAGGCATGGTACAACAGCCACCTCTCTCTATTACACGATTGCACAAAGCATATCACAAGTTTAGAAATGCACTCCATAAGTTCGTTAAAGCACACCACATGACCAATAACGTACACCACAAGTTTATTATTGTATGCCACAAGTAACGTAGAGCAAACCACATGTTTATAAAAGCATGCCACAAGTCTATTGTCTTGCCCCTTTATTTATTTACTTTTTCGTTCTTGTTCCAGGTAGGTGTATCCCGTTCTGGGATCGTTTCGACCGGAGGAAGAAGATGACGAAGAAGGAATTTCAATCGAATTGTGGGTGGATAGTTATCTTAACTTGTGATTGTGAAATAACATACCTTATTGGTTTTAGAATACTGCAATATGATCTCGAATCCTATAAATGCTCTCGTGGGCTTAATGCATGCGGGGTTAATGGGCCAAGCACTGGACCGTTCCAACTAGGGTTGAAAGCTTAATTAATGTGAATTAGTTTTCGGATATTCTGAATGTATTAATTAGGGATAAAATTTTATGGAAATTGTAAACGTATTTCATTTTCACTAGGTCTCGAACGGATCATTCGTTGGGAAGGGATAGAAAGCATACCACAATCTTACCAGACCACAAGTTACGTAAAGGCATATCACAAGTCTCCTAAAGCATACCAAATATCTCAAAAAAATACCAAAATTCTATCTATTGTAGTGCAAGTAATTATTATGAGGAGTCGAATCAGTGGTTGAGCTTTCAAGTTTATCTATTGTCCTAGTGTTGTAGTTAATTACTTGAAGGGTCGAATCACTGGTAGAGATTTTCTAGTCTAGGCGTGAGGTATATCTACTGGGAATATTGATTTGTTGATATGTAGAAGGTAAGTAATATATACTATAGAGGTAAGAAATATTTTTTGTATTTATCTCTTGCGAGACTTTTGTTTTTCCTTTTTTTAAGTTTTAGTTGAAGCGAGACTTTTTATATTTTCTTCCATTTTTCCATCTCTTTGCATTTTGTCTTACTATCTCTATACCCTTTCATTATTTGCTTCCTCATTTTGATTTGTTTCGTTCTCTGCCCCAAACATGGTTGACAACATCCCTCTTCCAAGACTTCATGGTGTTAACAAAACCTTTGTAAACAAGGTTTTTAATGACCCCTGGGAAAGGAATCACAGTCGGTTCTACAGATTGTTTGCTTCTCGTTCTCTTCACACTAAAATCATTTTTGACCTTGAAGAGTTTCAAGAGTTTGATATTCAGGTGTTGCACTACATCAACAACCTTGGATGGGGGTTTGTTCTTCACTCCCTCCCTTGCCTGCATGTCCTCTTGTTGTTTGGTATTTCTATGCAAACATGCAGTGCCTTATTTGCTCAATTTTAGAATTCACTTATTTTTGGAAGTTTCCAAACAACAAAAGCATATTGGTAGTAATACTTTAGCTCAAATCAACATCTTTTTCTTATGCACATTTACACCAACACTTAAATCCGTTTTAATTTTGTAAGAAGGCAGCTTGATTGCTTCGCATGTCCATTACTCTAAAAGACATCTATTTCATTGGATTACTGATACATAATTGGTGTTTTTCTTTCATCGTACCAATTATCAAGCAATGACTATATGCCATTAATTAACACGTCCATAATTATTCAACAAAAATATAGGTAAATTACTCAATGCAATGCAATACAATACAATACTTCAATATAACCAAACTCCAAGTTAGAAAATTCATTGTCAAATGTAGCAAAAACACCAGGCATTTATAAAATCATCTAATACAATATTTCAATCCTCAAAGGAGGCGTTCTCTCTTTCTTCCCGTCTCTTTTGGTGATCTTCCTTGTACTCGAGTGTGAGAGATCCAAGTTTAGGTGCTAGTTTTTTGGCTTCCTTCAGCACCTTATGCCTAAACATGTTCATAGGATGTCGTATAAGAAAAAAAGCCAGTTTCATTCACCTAAAAGGGCCACATGGTTGTATGAAAATTAAACAATTCATATTAAGTCCGAGTAAACAATACAATTAAGATTTAATTTTACAAAATATTGTCGTTGCTTGCTTCGAATAAGAACATTAGCTCACGACTCACCCATATGAAAAATGAATCCAATGATGCTCCCATTATCCAACAACATACCCACACCCCACTATCAGACCTAAAAAAGATGAAAACCATTGCATGAGAAACTATTTTATAAGCACGCCTTTGAAAGGATGCAGAAAGAAATATTCTTACTCGTCCATTTGCTCTTGACTAGAAGGCCTTGTGTAGGTATAACCTAGAAATCTCGGCGGCTCGCATGTGTGTTCGTGTTCAAGGCACAGAGCCAGCCACAAGCTATCCTAAAAGACCATCTACACAATTGATGAACCGTTGGTAATTAAACAGACGGACGCACAGATGGATGATTACATAAGAACCACACACAATTTAATAACTCCACCATTCTGTCCACATCTCTCTTACGTAATGCCTTCCGCTCCTCAGATTGACTTCACTCATGGATGTGGACTTTTTGCTCCTTGATGAAATTGATATCCAGGTACCAATGCGCCTTACCTTCATGACGCCTATCCTTCATCGGAAGACACACCTACACATGACCAAACATTGAATACTTACTCGTTCTATACATATTGGTACATACACTAGGCTGAAACACCCTAACCCGGCCAGGTACTACTTTTACTAAAATGCCCTTGATAAATAAAATACTCGAATTTTAAATTGCATCGGGAAAAATTTTCATAAATAAAATACTGAATACCCACACTTGTAGTTCAAAGCAAAGCCCTAACACGTGGGCAAATTAAACTCAAACTTTAATATCTCAATCTGATCTCCAGTCTATACTCATAATCATAAAATGCAAATAACTTGGTAGTCTTTGTCATTGATGCTACTGAAAATCTTAACTAGGCATCCTCCGAACTTTTCCTCTCGAACTCGCTGCTCTCTAACTACTCCTCTAGCTAGCTGCTACCGATCTGGTTCTCGCTCATTCCCTTGCTAAAGCCTGGTGAGTGAGTTGGGGTCAGTCTACGCCCTTACGTTTTAAACTTTCTAATAATTTTTCACTTCTTCTCAAACACTTAAAATCATACTGAGGGAAGTTGTTTGTACTTCCATTCTTAAAAATCTTAACTCTTAAAACTGTATGGGAGTAACTGTTACTCTCCATTCTTAAAGCTTAATCTCAACTTAAATACTTGACTGACACGGGGATCCCTCACTAGTTAGTCCGGTTGCCAACTCATACGTATGAGAAGCCATCAAGGCTTTCCTTAACTTAAACTTATCGTGGAAGGCTCTTCTTCCACGATTCTCAAGTGCATAATTGCTGCTCATCTTAAAAATCTCAAGAGCATAACTGCTGCTCAACTTAAATATCTCAAGAGCATAACTGTTGCTCTGTCTCAAAGATCTCAAGAGCATAACTGTTGCTCTATCTGAAAATCTCAAATGGCAAGGGACTGGCGCTAGTGACTAAAAACACTTAAAACGATTTCACCTTCTTCGAAGGTGAAGTATTTCTTAAAAGGGATTGTTCTTAAGCTTTAATAATCACTCATAAACGTAAACTTCAAAGTAAGAGATAAACTCATACATCTTCACTTCAAATCATAGCTCAACCAAAGCACATACAATCAAACATAATCATGCAATCTCAAACATGAATCAAACACTGTACATACATCACGTAAATCAATATTTTAAAGTACTCAAGACAAATATTTGAAAAACCGTAAAGCGTAGAATTTACCTCCTTTACACTCACCTTACTTTCGTCGGAACTGGCTCTGATTTTTCTCCAAAGTTCCCATACTCGCTTCCAAGATAATAGTACACTCGTACTTGCTTGAATAAAATGGAGGTACTTGCTTGAATAAAATGGAGCAGCTTTCTTGGCAAATGGAATTAAATGGACCAGCTTGCTTTGGTCATTATTGGCATCCAAGTCAGGGCGGAGATGGAAATAACAAGAAGACGAGCTTGGGAAAGGAAGCCCGCCGTGGATGCTCTTCACTCAGTCAGTCCTCCATCATCGCCTCACGTATGCTTCCCCTCATCGTCCACAACAATGATAGCAATAACACTAAGACGAGCAAGCCAAACAGGTCTCGTAGTAGAGGGAATGATGCTGCTTTGCCTCCCCTCCCCTCTGCCTTGATTATCCGATAGCAGGTCCTCCATCGCCACCTCCTAGCTGCTTCCCCCCACCGTCCAACGCTGGGCGGAGATAACAATAACTCTGCGATTCCCCCATCAGGGAGGCGATGGCGATAACACGAACACGAGCTTGCTTAAGCAAGCAGCTCTCGTGCTAGAGGGAGTAATATGCTCTGTCTCCCTTTGAACGATGGCGCCGCTTTGCTTTGATTTCCCGGGTCTGGAGAGCAAGTTTTCGAGAGTAAAAGGCTGCGAGGGTTTTTCTATTGGGGGTGAGGGGGAGTGGGGTAGAGAGTCTAGGATTTAATTAGTTTGAGGATGTTTTGGGAATCTCACAGCTACGTGTGAGTTTAATCCGAAACTCAATTAATGTCCGTAACTTCCTCGATTTATGTCCAAATTTGACGCTGCTTAAACCAACATTTAACATTTTTAGTACTCATTGATATTACGGTGGTACTTGACCCAAGGGTATAATAGTCATTTTGATTTTTGGAAAGAACGGAGTGTAACATAGGCATTCAGAGGAGACCAAGGGATAAGAAGAAACAACCTTGTCTCAATTTTATGCCCGCGTAAGGAAAGTGTGGTCGTACAACTCCAACGCCTTCTTAGGTGTCAAGTCATAGAAAGTAGCAAGCTTCTACTCATGCATCAAACAGTTAACATAGATGGAGTTAGATGAAAGTTGAAGTAAATTCACAGCAAACCGGAAGTATGCCAAAAACTTAATAAGGAATTCCTTAAACCTAATGAAGTAGAACATAAAATCGAGAAAGGAAACCACATAGATACTGAAACAATCCTAAAAGTATAGAAAAAACACCATAACGTATAAAAAGCATACCTAAAACCTAATCAACTAGATCGGAAGTGGGCATCCATAAGTAACCATTACAACATTACACCTAGTGTACCTGGAGGTTAGATGGCAAGTAGCATATTCCTTTTTGTGTTCGTGATCCATCCAGACTTGTTCCAGGGTTAAGAGAGCTAATACAACCGTAATAATCTATAACACAATGAACCATAAACAAATAATTTTCTACATAAATGGTTCAAACGAATTAGCAAATGTTGTTGCTCACATAATAACTTACCTCACCATCCACAAACGAGTGGGGACATAAGGTCCACAAAATCTTACTGGTTAATGTGTTGTGGAGGTTTGTACCAAGATCTCGTCTCGTGGTAGACTAGATAAAAAAATATAGTAGATTACATTGACCTGCTCGTCATTGTAGTCAAGATGCGGCTGGAGCTCAAATTTCAAAAGAGCCTGCAAAAATAAGGTAAGCGGATGAATATCTCTCCAAATCAATATGTTTTGATCAAGACAGAAAAAATAATGATTACCATGCTCTCTACTCCTAATTTAATCCAGTTTGAGCTTTGCCTTTTCCACTGGGCTTCTGGATCACCTCTAGTTCATCGTCGTCAGGAATAATGATGACATCACCACCAGGCGTGGGCGGGGCGAGTACAACCTCCTAAAATCCAGCTCTCTTCACCGGAGATACATATTCCGCCGGCGACTGCAAATAGAGAATTCCGTCGAATAAGAATTAAGTAGCACAAAAACTAAAATAGAATGGATGCTCGCAACTTTGACGAAGAAGGATTCCCACGTGATGTAGATTTCAGCTTTACCCATGTTGGTAGGTTCCAAAACGTGGAGGATGTTTGTGCTCCAGTAAGTGAAATGTTGGCCTTTCTCTAAGACAGATCGCCTGCATGCAAAATGACGCAAAGGAAGGATATCGTATGCTAGTTCCCTCTTCAACTAAAATGAAGTATTTGACGCAAAGTAAGGATATCGTATGCTAGTTCCCTCTTCAACTAAAATGAAGTATTTAAACTAGGTTTCTAGGAAGGGTGGACAGATCTTTTCCCACGTGTTTCTTGGTTTTCCCATAAAAATCTATGGTTCACAAGTTATTTGATGGTTTTAACGTTAGGATCACAAAAATCTTGGTATGTGCGGCTAGGTGCAGTGAATTGGGTTGTGCTGAGAATTAATATTTAATAGTTTACATACGTAATTTGTTTTGGGAATGTGTTAAAATTATGGAATCGATGATTGTTGTCTTCCAAACTTAAAAACCCATAATACTTCCACCTAAACTTTAGATGCCCACCAAAAAACTGATGTACTTATCAAACGAGGATAGATCCATTTTGCGCCCAAGTGATTGGTGCATTACTAGTGTCTAGTGGGCTAGTGGCTGAATATTTGAATGCAATCTATTAGTATTATCACCATAGCAGAAATACTCGAATGGACGCCACAATGTTCGTGAAGCATATGTTTGAGAAGCATGCTGGACAATTAAAAAAGCCATTGGGATGGGACCATGAGATTACTTACAAATATAAACTGATTAAATATGTAATTTTGATGACTATCAAATTTAAATGTGTTGACGACATCCGCACCACTCCACAATTTTATTTAAGCACCCCACAAGTCTCTAAAAGACTTTAATGGCAAAGAACATCTTCTCCAAAAGAGTGTTGTGTTTTTAGCTATACGACTGTGTTTTGTTTTACTGGGGACTTGAGTAGTACGTCAAGCTCAATTCATTAGTTTGATTGTGTTTGTCTGTAGGCCTTGGGGTGAGTAGGAATTGGCCTTCTTTTTACGGTTACGTTAACTAGCATTTTCTTTTTCGTTGAAATAATAATGCATAATTTTTGGTTTTCTTTCACCGTACCAAATACCAAGTGAGAAAGAAATGACAATATAACATAATTAGCACTTCACAAACAAAACCAGCTAATATAAACCAAAATCCAAGCAAGAAAAACACGATTGTTCTAACAAACAAACAAAAAACACAAAGAAAAACTCGATCTAACTAAATCATATACAAAACTTCAATCTTCCAAGTCCAAGTTCCCTCTTTCTTCCCGTCTCTTTTGGTGATCCTTCTTGTACTCGAGTGTGAGAGCTCCAAGTTTAGGTGCTAGTGTTTTGGCTTCCTTCAACACCTTATGCCTCAACATGTGCATAGGATGCCGTAAAAGTAACAAAGTTAATTCCATTCGCCTCACTAGGCCACATGGTTGTACGAACATCAAACAATTCATATTAAGTCCGAGTAAACAATACAATGAAGATTTAATTTTAGAAAATGTTGTCGTTGCTTGCATCAAATAAGAACATTAGCGCACGACTCACCCTTAAGAAACATGAATCAAATCTTGTATCCATCATCCACAGGCACACCCACACCCCACTATCAGACCTACAAAAGATGAAAAATCATTGCATGAAAAACTATTTCATAAGCACGCCTTTGAAATGAAGCAGAAAGAAACAATCTTACTCATCCATTTGTTCTTGGGTAGAAGGCCTTGTGTACATATAACCTAGAAATCTCGGCGGTTTGCATGTGTGTTCGCGTTCAAGGTACAAAGCCTACCACAAGCTATCCAAAAGACCCTATACACAATTGATGAAGCGTTGGTAATGAAAAACACAAACACATATGGATTATTACATAAGAACCACACACAATTTAATAACTCCACCATTCTTTCGACAACTCTCTGACTAGGGATGGCAATAATATCCGAAATTGTGGATATCCGCCCGAATCCGACTTGATCAGGTAGGGTAAAACTCAAACCCGAACAATTTTCAGTGGGCACGGGTAAAACCCGAACCCGAATATTGCTGGTATGGTTTTTTCACTATTCAACTCGAACCCCGCCCGATTATATGTATTTTGTCTTGAAATGATCATTATTTTCTCAACATATTTTATATTTAGCATACAAATATAATATTTTCATGCAATTGTGTTGTTTGAATTGAACTTTCTTCATTCTGGTGAATTATTATCGTACTTTTTAACTTATAATATGAGTATACTTGTGAATATTAAAAATTTTGTTGAAATTATAAAGATAAATTATTACCCACGGATAACCGTGGATACCCAAAACCCGAAAGGGTATGGGTATGGTTTTGATATTTTACACGATTCTTATGTGGGTATGAGTATGGGTAAAACCCGAACTACGTGGAAGTTTTGTACCAAGATCTTGTCTCGTGGTAGACTGGATAAAATGTAGTGCGCTACATTAACCTGCTTGTCATTGTAGTCAGCATACACTAGGAGCTTGAATATATCCCCAAATCAATACATTTTGGTCGAGACATACAAAAATAATGATTACTATATGCTCTCAACATCTTGTTTAATCCAGTCTGGGTTTTTGCCTTTCCCACTAGGCTTCTAGATCACCTCTGGTTTGTCATAGTCGGGAATAATAATGATGTCACCACCAGGCGTTGGTGGGGTGAGTACAACCTCCTCAAGTCTAGTTCTCTTCACTGGAGATACATATTTCGTCGGCGACTGCAAACAGAGAATACCGTCGTTTAAGAACTAAGTAGCAAAAAAACTAAAATAGAATGGATGCTCACAACTTTGACTAACCGGATGCTTTGAGGATGAAGGATTCACTCGTGATGTAGATTTTGAGGCCTTACCCATGTTGGTAGGTTTCCAAAACGTGGAGAATGTCTATGCTCCGGTAAGTGAAACATATGCATTTCTCTAAGACTGATCGCATGCACGTAAAATGACGCAAAGGAAGGATGTCGTATGCTAGTTCCCTCTTCCCGCGAAAATAACTAGGTTTTAGTCATCGTCTCGTAAATCTTAATTGCGGATTAATATGTATTACTGATAAAATCTATGGTTTGCAAGTTATTTGAAGGATTTCACGTTTGGATTGCGAAAACCTGAGTATGTGGGATAGAGGGTGTGATCGCGGTTAGGTGTAGTGAATTGGGTTGTGTTGAGAATTAATATTTAATAGTTTTCATACAACACGTAATTTTTTATAGGGTTCTTTGCGGCAGAAACCCTCTGTTCTAGAAAGGAGGGAGAGGGACGGGAGATAAGTGGTGGAATAATATGGTTTGAATCACCGCCCCCACCCAGTCTCCAATCGGACCCAACCGTCAAGAGTCAAAACCCAAACCATCATCCGATCCCGGTAGCTTGTGATGGGTGGTGGGTGGATTGCGGGTCATCCGAATGACCCGCACCCTATTTTCACATGAAAATAATGTGGGAGGATAGCTGATCACAATTATACAAACCCAACTAGTAAAACATATCATGCTCACCACATGGAAGATCAAGCATACATGACACTGATAGTGCAGATTGCAGTCCACAAATATATAATGTCATACCTTGCACACAAACTCAACAAGCTTGTCGAGTTTATCACTGTCCTCTTTCTCTTCATTCCCATCAATGTATTGCCCACCAACGGATTGAGCACCAGGACGTTGCTTTAGCATTTTTATATGCTCACTCACCTGGTTGATTTTGAATTTTATTCTTCTGCTTCTTTTAGGATGGCCATCCTGTGTTGCTTATAGCGTTCCTTCAAATTGTATGCCTACAAACAAATTATAAATAGTGTAGAACATTAACCAGCCAATCCACGGAATATAATTTGGCACATTATAACATGAAAGTATGAAGCAGACCAGCATGGTAAAACCTGGATTAGAGATTATACTTATACCTAATATACAATATCGCTCACCTGTTCCAATGTGTGAATCGCAGCGAGGTCAACAGGGACATAGGGGAGGTCTGGCAGATCACCCTCTCTCTCTCTCTCTCTCTCTCTCTCTCTCTCTCTCTTTATCATCCTTGTTAATAGCGATATCAGGGAGGCATAGCTGACTGGCCTCGACACATGTGTTGAGTTGTGTTCCTCCTACCACCTCTTGTTCTCCAATGGTGAGGTGGCCCTGCTTCAGTAGTTCCTCGAATTGTTGTACAACAATCCTTTGGTTCTTCGTCCCTCTGGCTTGTCTTGTTGGCATCTTTGAAAATTTTGTGCCTGCAAGTTGGCAGAGCCAAGGCATTTGAAGGAATGCAGTTCACTCGGTTAAGAATGGAGTGTTGGAACATAAGCAATGGAACACAGATGAAGTCAGACCCAAGTTGTATTAAGTTTACAGCCAACATGAGACCACAAACCTCATAAAAGGCATAACACATGATTCATGAAACATACCACAATGTGGAGAAATCATATCTGAAACATAACCAACGTATCCAGAAAGTAGAGATATCAAACCTCAATACATAATGAAGCACACCAATAACAAGAAAGAACACCATAATTTTCTTTCCTTATGCAAACCAGAAACAAGTGAACATGTATATAGTTAAGCCACTCACAAAAAGAAGATGGATCTCCCTTGAAAATGATATCATTCTGCATCAATTTAGACAGACTTTGATTGAAGTGCTCTGCAACGTGCTTGCACTAGTTATGTTGTTTGAAGTCATTGACCTAATTATATATTTCAATTATCAAACATGACATAGCAAATCATAACAATGGAGGTTGCCATGTCGCGGAGATATTTCTCAATTAACAACATCATTTATAACTGTAACTTCCTCATCCATTGTGCTTTATGATTTCACAAAATTATTTTACAAATTAGAAACTGAATTCTACCAAAAACAAATAAGAAACAATATATTAAACGATCATTCATAATGCTTATAATAACAATTCCCAAGTTTGTTCCATTTTTGTGTACTTCACTTCTTCTCGTTCACAAGGTAAAAGGAGTTGCAGAGTGTGTAATTTTTTAATAGCGTCAAGGGCAAAAGCTAACGAGGTCAGCTATATAAACAAAGTGACTCTAACCCTAAACAAATATATCTAAGCCGATCCTCCAACTTTCTCATTCCATCTATGTTATTCTCTCCCCCATTCCCCCGCCTTCCTCCTCCTATTTACTTTATTCTCTCCCCCGTTCTTCGTGTGATTGAAACCCATAAACGAAAATAAGAAATTCGTAGACCCTAAGTAGGTGGAGATTGTCGCCGGAGGATAATCACTATCGCTTTCGTTGCCCTAACCCATTATGACTTCTTGCTAGATTATTCTTCTTTTTTGTGATAGTGGGTCCACCCCAAATGGAGGTAATAGCCCTAAACCCTTACCTAATCATCAAAGTTAACAATTAATGTTGGCCCAAAATTCGTTTAACAGTCTCCTCATTTTATTGTCTTGTTTGTTCTAGATTGAGCTGCGCTGGAGGCACAGTGGGAGTCGCAATTTTTAGGACTTCTAAATATAGCACATCACTCCACCAAATGTAGTTAATGTTTCCATAACATATGTTATAGAACTATACTTCATTTGGTGAAAGTATTGTGCTACTTTGTCACCTACATGTTGTTGATCTTCCCTAATGCAAGTACAATAGGTTTCTTTTAACTCTCCAAGCCTAAGGCTGTACTTTGCACAACCCATGACAGTATAAGGCGGCGCGACCTGGGTAATGGTGGGTTATTTGGTTTGATCGACGAGATTAAACGCATTATGTAAGCTATGATCATCAATGTCAACAATCGATTTTGGACACAAAAATTATTGTAGAACCAATACCTCATGTTGTGCTTGTCCAATTTTCCTTATGTAAGCTGCGAATTCTCTATGTCTTAATAGTGGTGCTCCTGTAAAACACTAATTAAAGCAACCACATCACAATTTTCTCACCCAATGCAAAGGACTACCCAAATTATTAGGTTTTAAATCCAGAAGATAAGTAGAAAGCAAGGGGGCAATTCTTTTGTAACGTGCTCTATATCCGACCTGTTCGCCAGAATAGTTTCATTTGGAAATTATAGTTATCTTAAAAAATAAAGAATATTAATTTCAATTCTAATAAACGTGTAATCCACATCAGCTCTGTAACCCTCATCGGTGAGTTTCGCTCAAATATCCCTTAATTTGGCGGTTATTTTAACAAGCGAGCTTTACACGACTGTCGTTGCATGTAATATTTTTTGCAAGTTTAAGTGAATATATTTGTTGGACTTTATGTTATGTTAAATTTTAGTTTAATACCTCTATTAGTCATAACGCCTTCACTGGAGTTTAATGAGGCATTGGCCTTACATGGCTAGGATGTGGTCAATAGTAAAAATAAGGGTAGAGTTGTTTGTTTGTATGTTGTGGAACGCAAACATAAAGTTGCATGTACTAAAAAGTCCCCCTTGTATACCTTTCCAAGGATTGACATCGATAATTAGCTTCACGTAGCGTGTAATTAAAAGACCCGACTTGTGCACGTTGGTAAATTTAAACAAATTCATCACCAATTAAAAAATCCAAACATTCATCACTAATTAATACGTTTACAACAACGAAAGCTAATGAACGCTATTAAGTTTCCAACACCAGCTTAAATGATCCATAATCGTTTTAGTAACAAATATTACACCTATTGCTCGCCCATTAAGCCCATAAAAGAATCACAAAATGGATCCCAAATTATTGCATTACTCTAAACTCAATAATTTGATTAATTCGCAAACGCAATTTATTATGACTATCCATAGTTTGAATAAAATTTTGTCTTCATCGTCTTCTTCCTTCGCCAGAAACAAACCCTAAATATCACTTATCACCAAGCCATAGCTTGACTTTCAACAAGAAGCTTCATGTGAATACAAAATAAATTAAAGGACAATACAACAGACTTGTTGTATGGTTTATGTGAATTGTTGTGTATGTTAATAAACATGTGGTATGCCTTATTGGACTTACAGTGAAATATACGAAATGTCTGTCCATTATCAACCGTAGCTGAAATTATACAGAATTGTTTTTAATAACAAATACATTTATACACCCATTACTTGGCCCATTAAGCCGATGTGATAACTCATAATTGGATCCGGAATTAGTGCATTACTTTGAGCCCAATCAGTCACGTTATTTCACAAACACGTTTTATCCTAACTATCTACCCACAGTTTGATTATAATTCTCTCTTCGTCGTCTTCTTCCTTCGGCCGAAACAAACCCTAAATATCACTGATAATAAAGCCATATACAAGAAGCTTCATGGCAAAACTAAAATAATATAACGACAATACAAGAACCTTGGGTCGATCCCAGACCGAAATACACCTACCTGGAACAAGAATCACAAAACTAAATAAATAAAGGGGCAAGACAATGCACTTGTTTCGTGCTTTTATAAACATGTGGTTTGCTCTACATTACTCGTGGCATACAATAATAAACTTGTTGTGTATGTTATTGGTCATGTGGTGTCCTTTAACAAACTTATGGCGTGCGTTTCTAAACTTGTGGTTTGCTTTGTGCAATTGTGTAATAGAAAGAGGCGGCTGATGTACCATGCCTCTCGATTTGGGCCAAGTGCTCTGGTCGAAGATGGTGAATCATTGTTTGAATGAAAGGAAAAAAGAAGAAGAGTGTGCGCATCATAATTGCTTTGATCCCATTCAACGGAGATCAGGGTTGTGAATCAAAAGTTCTGGACTGTTATTGGAACGATTGAAGTGGAATCGATTGTCGGAATGGAGGAGGCGGTGAGAGATGGGAGATAAAAATAGAGAGAAAGAAAAAGAAGCTGGAGGTACGAGAGGAGGAGAAAAGGGTTGGGTGGTTTGCAGATGAGGGTTGGGTCGTCTGGCCAAAACATGACTTTGGTTCATATGTTCTGGCTAGGAATGGCAATGGGGCAGGTCCGGGGCGGGTATCTTGATACCCATACCCGCCCCATGGCAGGTCGGGTCCAGGTCGGGTAATTTATCACGGGGCACGGGTCGGGGCAGGTCGACCCATTGGGTATGTAATTTATGCGAAAAACATTAGAAACATTCGTTATTTTCATTAAAAGACCAAGAAAGAAACCATAATTATGATAAAATGTAGTTAAATTATTGAAGAAATTGAGGTTTTCACTTATTTACAACTTTATTATAGCTAAAATATAATGTAATAAGAAGAAAATCCCAAGTAATTTGACTAATATTATATGTAATAATGGCAAGAACGGGTCGAGAATGGGGCAGGTCAGGGCAGGTCCGGTCGATGAGAGGTACCCATGCCCGCCCCGCCCCGCCTACGAGGCGCGTTTGACCTGCCCCAAAACAGGTCAAACAGGTCGGGTAAATCGGGTCAGGTCGAAATTGCCATCCCTAGTTCTGGCCGACAATTCGATGTAAGTGGATTAGAATGTAATATTTTTGGGTTTTGGGGGGCTGGTACTGTAATTTTAATTCCACAAAACCAGAGCACGCTAATTATCTCGGCCATTCAGATGGATCGCACGGCAGAGATGGGTGGTGTACGACATATCTTCATATTTGGATGGTGTACGATGGAATGGTCCATATATATATAGTGATTGGTTTTTTTTTCCACCTTGCTATGTTTATTTCCTTCGGTTATATTCTTATATTTGTTTTTGTGGATTGACTATAACGAGGATATATGTGATTGATTGCACACAACTCACAATTCATGGTTTGGTTGTTAACATATGCAAAGGATAATCATGACTACACGATTGGTTAGTAGCCCAAGTTACACCCTAGTGGCCTAGTCCATCTCCAAATCATCGATCCAACTATAGATAATAAGATATTGGACCATAGTGAATGGCAGATTCCATGCAAATGCCTCTATCGCAAGTTATTTTTCAGGCTAATACATTTTCTACACCTTTACATTTCAAAGCTCTTCTAAACTTGAGGTGCAAGTTCGACAAAGATTTTCCAAGAAAAACAAAATCCTTAATGAAGTCCTTGGAAAAAAAAGATCATGCTTACTACCAGGTTTATTTGACCCATATACCATAGTAGATCAAATACTACTGCTTTATTTAAATTATCCCAAACAATATACAAACTCTATTAATTAATTAATTATTAATTAACTTTTGAAAAGAACAAGTACTATAACACTATTTCATTGAGTCACATCACAAGGGTCAAGGGGTGACCCTTTTGTAAATAGCCATAGCTTGGAAGAGAATTTGTGCCATTAAGGTTCTAATTAATATTCTTATGACAGTTAAGCCAAAATCAATAAATATTCGACCTAAACACTATTTCATAGAGTCACATCACAAAGGATGACCCTTTTGTAAATAGTCATAGCTTGGAAGAGTTTTTGTGCCACATTAAGGTTCTAATTAATTAACTTATGACAGTTGAGCCAAAATCAATGGATATTCAACCTAATTCGGCCCCGTTAAGTTAGAGTGCCACTATTCTCCCTTAATAATTAATATATTTTTCTTTCCCAAATTATCTTTTATTATTTTTCCCTTCGCATATTGATCGCTTTTACAGTTGTTTATCCATTTTCTCTATGGTGTCGGGCTTCAAATGATTTTGGTTTTTATGGTTTTGGGTTTATGTCGGGTTCTATACTCACCCTTTTATTATTCTACCTCTGTGGTTGGTTCCTTTTTCCTTATCTCAATGATCTTAATTATTTTGCCTCTTGTGTCGGACTTGAAGATGGTTCTTGTGAGTTTAGGGTTTGATTTGTTTTTGTCCCGGTCTTGCAAATGAGTACTTGGATTTATTTTGTGTAGCCGCTTGGAGTCGTTTCACCGCCATTTCTCTGTTGTGTCGGGTTGAAAATGGTATTTGAATATTTTTATGCCGAATTTTATGATCTATTGTGTTTGACTATTTTTTGCCGCCGAATTTTATTTTGGAATTATTTTGTGTAGCCGCTTGGAGTCCTTTCACCGCCTTTTTTCTGTTGCGTCGAGGTTGCAAATGGTTTTTGTTTTTTTTATGCCGAATTTTATGATCTATTGTGTTTGACTATTTTTTCTCTCTATTGTATTTGACTACTTTTGTTTTGCCTTCATGGTAGGTACCTTTTTCTTATTCTAATGATCTATTGATTAATCTTTCCTTTTTGTTCATCTAAAATATGGCCCATTGTAATTTAGTTTATATTTCATTTCTTTCCTTCAAGTTCAGTTTATATTTTATTTTTCTAATTCTTTTATTCTATAAGTCCAAAGGTTATCAAGACGCGGTGTTGACAAGTTTTGTGTCGGAAACGAGTTATAAGTTTTTCTAATTTACGGGATTGAGCTGGTTGTGGATTTAGTTGACCAGGGCAGACATGATGTTGAATAATTTTGCTGCGGGATCAGGTTTTAGATGCTTTTCTAATTCGACCCGGTCAAAGCGAGTTTAACCTGGTGTGACCGGGAATGAATTTTATTCACTTTTGTAATAAACGAATTGGGTCGGGTGTGGATTTTGTTAAGAATCTGTGCTTTATCAAACCGGTCAAAGCGAGTTCAATCCAGTGTTGACGAATTCAGGATCGGGGACGAGTTTTACCCGCTTTGTAATTAACGGATTGGGCACCTAATTCGACCTGGTCAAAGTGTGTTTAACCTGGTGTTGATGAATTTTGGGTTGAGAACGAATTTGACCCACTTTTGTAATAAACGTATCGGGTCGAGTATGGATTTTATTAAAAGTGGATGATCGGGGCAGCTCCGGTGTTCTTCTTCAACAAGACAAGGTTTATCGGGACGAAGGGATAGGTTCCATCCAATGGGCGATCATTTTGTAACTAAAAGATTCTTTGAGGTTTTTTTCCCTTTTCCTTCATCCCCTCTTCCCAAGCACACGAAGCCCCCCTCTCTCCTTTTCCTTCTCCTCTTTCATCTCTCTCTTTTATCTCTTTCACTCACCCAACCCTCCTGGTCACTTGAAGAAGAAAGGAAAAAAAAAATAACTCAATTCTCTCTTTGAGAAGCAGCGAAGAGGAAGATTACCTACATCTCTATAGGGGCGTCCCGGCGATGAGGACGACGATGGCGGAGGTGGTTTAGGGGTGCAGCGATGTCGGTATGGAGCAGAGTCGGGCGGCGAGAGCACAACGACGATGGCGGAGATGGAGATGGTAGTGAGGCGCTGTTATGACCTGGAGCTAGCTGCCTTCAATGAGATCGACGACAATTGTTGGGAGAAAAAGGTCTACTGATTTTATTTCATAAAACGGTGAAGTTACACTGTTCTGATTTTACAATATATAAAGGTTCTATCTAACAAATAACAAATCAATACATAAACATAAACAAACATTACATTATAGTCCTCAAACTAAACATAGTTTACAATATAGTCCAACACCCCCCCTCAAGCTGGAGCATTGATATCAAGAGTGCCCAGCTTGGCCTGCAAAACCGAGAAAACTGCAGTAGGCAAAGACTTGGTAAACAAATCAGCAATCTGGTTAGAAGTGGAAATGTGTAGCACCTTAATCAAACCAGAAGCTATTTTATCACGCGTTAAATGACAATCTAATTCAATGTGCTTAGTACGTTCATGTGCAACCGGATTATCAGCAATGCGAATCGCAGACTGACTGTAAGAGTATAAAACACTTGGAGCAGAAAAATTAACACCTAAAGCAGCAAATAGATAATGCATCCACTGAATTTCACAAGTAAGATCAGCCATTGCCCTATATTCAGCCTCTGTGGAGGACCGAGATATGGTATGCTGTTTCTTAGAGCGCCAAGCAATCAATGATTTACCTAAGAAGACGCAAAAACCTGTTGTTGAACGTCTGGAATCCGGGCAACCAGCCCAGTCACTGTCTGAAAAAGCTTTAAGGGTTAGTTCTGAATTACTAGGAAAAAACAAACCAAGGCCAGGGTTGCCTTTCAAATAATGCAAGACCCGATAAGCAGCTTGCAAATGAATATCAGTGGGAGCACTCATGAATTGTGTTAACTGATGGACAGCGAAGGCTATATCAGGACGCGTATTACATAAATACAATAAACGCCCTACCAATCGACGATATACAGAAGGATCATCAAGCAAAACACCAGACTTGCTAGACAACCTTACACCTGGACTACAAGGTGTGCTAACGGGTTTGGCAGCTAAGAAACCAGAATCGGACAAGAGATCTAGAACATATTTTCATTGACAAACATAAATGCCAGTTGTTTTACGTGCAATTTCCAAACCAAGAAAATATTTAACATGTCCTAGATCCTTTATTTTAAATGCATCATCTAAACCTTTCTTAAGGTTCTCAATTTCAGACAAGTAGTCACCAGCCAAGATTATATCATCCACGTAAACAAGCAAAGCAAGGAACTGACCATCCTTTTGTTTAGTAAATAGTGAATAATCAGCCTTTGACTGTTGATAACCAGCATTTAAAAGAAACTCTGTTAGCTTATGATTCCATTGTCTACTAGCTTGTTTTAAGCCATAAACTGATTTATTCAACTTGCAAACAACATCACCAGAATTAGGAGGAAGTTTTAAACCTAGAGGTACTTTCATATAAACATCCTCATCTAATTCACCATGCAAAAAAGCATTATTTACATCTTGTTGATGTAAATGCCAGCCTTTGATTGAGGCTAAAGCCAGCAAGGCCCTAACAGTAGTTAATTTTGCAACTGGTGAAAAAGTATCTAAATAGTCTATTCCTTCAGTCTGAGTATACCCTTTAGCAACTAAGCGAGCTTTAAAACGCTCGATAGTTCCGTCAGGGTGGAATTTTACCTTGAATACCCATTTGCAACCAATGGGTTTGACACCTGGTGGACGCAGGACAATAGTCCATGTTTTTGTTTGAATGAGAGCATCCAGTTCTGTGTTAACAGCAGCATTCCAGCGTTCATCCTTTGCTGCCTCATGATAACTAGTAGGTTCAGAAACAGAACTTACTGCATTAGCAAAACTAGAGTGATTAGTAGTAAGGTTAGTATCAGAAATAACGGAAGACAATGGATAAGGAAGAGAAGAATCAACCGCAGAGTTGCAGACATAGTCTTGCAAACGAGCAGGTCGTTGTCTATTCCTCATTGGGCGACCAGTGGGTGCACTATCAAAAATGGGAGGATACTCAGGAGGCAAAGCTCCATCATCGCTATCAGGAACATTGGAAGAAGGTGTGCCTTCTATATGTTGGTCGGGGTTTAAAGAAGGAACTAAGCCATCCACTGTGTTTGCACCATGAGGTGTAACTGCAGTAGACGGATGAACTTGTATGACAGGAAAAGCAAACTCAATAGAATCCAGATTTTGACTCTTAGAAAAGAAAGGGAAAATATGCTCATGAAAAACTACATCTCTAGACTCAAAGACAGTATTGGTTGCTAAGTTGTAGAGCTTATATCCTTTAGTAGCAAAAGGAAACCCTAGAAAAACACAAGGATCTGCTCTAGGTTGGAACTTAGGACGATTATGAGACAAGGTAGATGCATAAGCCAAGCAACCAAACACACGAAAACTACTATAATGTGGAACAGAATTATGAAGCAGTTCATATGGAGACCTATTACCTAAGACTGGACTAGGAACTCGATTAATTAAGAAAGTAGCATGTAGAACAGCATGACCCCAAAACCGAGAATGAAGAGATGACTGAAACAAGAGAGCTCGAGCAACATCAATGATGTGCTGCTGCTTGCGCTCCACCTGACCATTTTGTTGTGAAGACTCTACACAAGTAGTCTGATGAACAATTCCCAAAGCATCAAAAAATGCACGCATTTGAAACTCCTGACCATTATCTGACCTAAGTGTCTTTATTCTAATGTTATACTGATTGTGAATGTGAGCCACAAAATTCTGAATTAAAGGTCGAGCTTCAGACTTCTTACGCATAAGATAAACCCATGTGTTACGTGAAAAATCATCGACTATAGTTAAAAAATAGCGACGACCATCAAAAGTAGGAACACTGTAAGGACCCCAAATATCTGTATGCACTAAATCAAACATATGCTCAGCTTGGGACTCACTTACCATAAAAGGGAGACGCTTCTGTTTGGCCAGTGGGCAAACAGAACAATGTTTTGCACACTTAGAATCAATACCACTTATTCTAGATGATAAAGTCTGTAAACGAGACAAAGATACATGACCAAGGCGAAAGTGCCAAAGATCAAAATCATGAACAGTCTTATCAAACAACACTGAAAAAACAGGAGAATCTGGACCGGATGAAGACATTGGTAGAGGCAGAGGAGCTTAGGTGTGCACTTTTTCTGAAAAACAGTAAAGTCCACCGCTCTCTCTAGCTATACCAATCATCTTGTGGGAGGCCAGATCCTGTAGCAAGCAATGATCAGTAAAAAACGTCAAAGAACATGATGAATCCTTGCTTAATTTGCTAACTGAGATCAAATTAAAGCCAAAGTGAGGTATTAAAAGCACTTTCTTTAGGACCAACTGTTTATTCAACCTAACTGATCCTATATGTGTAACAGGCACACGAGAACCATTTGGTAAGGACACAAACACATCACACACAGCAACAGGTAATAGCAAACAAGCAATGTCAGACACCACATGATCAGAGGCACCACTGTCTAAAATCCACCTAGACGTATTGGCAACCATAGAGTTGACAAAAGCAAACTTACCTCCATCCTGGCTTGAAGAAGCAGCTGATGAAGAAGCCAGGAATGAAGAATGTGATGGATAAGACTGCTCGACACAACCTCCAGTGGAGATAGAGTTCACAGTAGGGACTGGAGGAGGAAGAGCCTGAGGATGACTCTGAGCAAACAAAGCTCTATACTGCTGCTGTGTCAAGACAACAGAATCGGAAGGAACACTTCCGTTCTCACTAGAACCAGAACTATTAGTGTCAATAGACTCACTAACCACAGCATTGACTCTAGAACGTGGCTTGTAACCTGGTGGATAACCGTGTTTCTTGTAACAACAGTCAATGGTATGCCCAGTTAATCCACAAAACGTACAAACAGGCCTTTTTGACTGGCTATTTCCCTTATGTGGACCAGACTGAACAGCACAAGCCATAGGATTAACAGACTTAGGGTCGCTCATGCTGAGCTATCATGGAGAAGACCTTGTTAATGGGAGGCAGAGGATCCATTAACAGTATCGAACACCTAACAGACTCAAAATCCTCATTCAGACCTCTCAAGAACCTAATAACCTGATCTACTCTCATGTATTCAGCACAAGAACATCGAGGAACACATGCACAAGAACGCACAGGACGATAAGTCGTCAACTCATCCCAAAGAACCCTAAACTTGGTGAAGAACGCACTTACAGACAGATCGCCTTGCTTCAGCCCGTAGATCTCATCCTGGAGATCAGCGATGCGAACCAGATCTGCGATGCTGAAGCGCTCCTGGAGATCGCGCCACACCTCGACCGCAGTGTTGAGCCAGAGAACACTCTGTGCAATCTCCGGCGAGAGTGACCGAAGAATCCACCCAAGGACGAGCGTATCACACATCTGCCAGGCCTGGAAAAGCATATCACCATCTGGAGGCGTCGGGACGGAAGGATCGACGAAGGAGATCTTGTTCTTCGACAGGAGACCAAATCTCATAGATCTGGCCCAGGAATGGTAATTCGGACCGGTGAGAACAACAGAGACGGGTTGTGCCGTTAATGAATCGCCGGAATTGATGTAGTAAGGATGATTTGGTGCGAGCGTCGCCGAGATCGGCAGCGGAGATTGGAACGCAGAGGCGGAGGAAGTCGCCATGGAAGCAAGGAAGAAAGGAAGAAAGAAAGAAAGAAAGAAAGAAAGAAAGAAGCGGAAGGAAGAAAGGAACGCGAAGCGTCAAGAAAACTCTAGAAATGCTCTGATACCATGTTGGGGGAAAAAGGTCTACTGATTTTATTTCATAAAACGGTGAAGTTACACTGTTCTGATTTTACAATATATAAAGGTTCTATCTAACAAATAACAAATCAATACATAAACATAAACAAACATTACATTATAGTCCTCAAACTAAACATAGTTTACAATATAGTCCAACAACAATGGCGGATCGATAGCAACGGCGAGGCTGGTAAACTATGCAGAGATGACAGGTGTCAAATACTGGATCGACATTGAGATTTTCTGGATTCTGCGATGGCGTTGCTGAGGAGATATGCAGGAGGTGAAGGAGATTGCAGGGGTTATCATTTGGGAGCCATTGAGAAGGAAAAGTGTTTTTCTTTGTGTTTGTTTGATTCCCGCCGACATTTTCTCTTCTTGCCTCTCTCACATAGTCAATGAAGTGGAATAAGAAAGCAGAGATCTCTAACGTCATATGAACTGTAAGTTCTCGTAATTATTTTCTTTTGATCTCTAACAAACCAATAAGATGAAGTTGTTTCCAACATGCCATTGGACGCATCAGTACCAACGAAACTATCTGTATCCATATGCACAAGCAACAACAATAAAACACTAGAAGACTTGCAGTGAAACTTCACATTCTATGTCACTGAAACCCAAACTTGCCTTCTCCTTATTCATTTTCTTGTGAGTTAGTGATATGATCTCAAATAGGATACTCTACAAGTTAGAATTACGTGATGAAGAAGCAAGCTCAACCTGCCCGAAGAACATTCATTTTTGTACAAGTCATTTTCCGTGTTCAAGTAGCCGACTTTGGAGGCACGTTTCTCTTAGTTGGATCAATGGAAATTCATGTTTAATGGCTTGTATTGAACATGGAGTGATTATCTACACATTGGTTTGCTTAGTTGCTCAAGAAGAAGCCATTAAGATTGTTTTCCAAGGCCTCGAAGTTGCTACCTCAAAACAAGAAAACTGCCAGAAAATGGCTAAGGCAGAAAACTGTTCTAAGATACCAACTTTGAAGGCCTATATCTGGAATTTGGAGCATGATCTCAGGTTGTTTCAAGTTGGAGGTGTAAGAGGGAGTTTTCTTCTACAAAGGAAAGTAATCGGTTGAGTTTGAAAATCAACCTAGAAGACCATTTTCGAAGGTCTCAAAGATGCTATGAAGCCTGTTTTCCTAAGCAGAATTGCTGTGTTTTAAGTCAGTTTCTTGGCCTGCAAGTTACCTTGTTTTACACGAATTCTTTAGCCTTTTCCTGTTCTAATTGGTTTCCTTGTTAGTTTATAACTGTATTAGGTTTCCATTGGCTATAAAAGCCCTCTAGTTTTCGTTGTAATAGTTAGAGTTGAATGAATTGAAACCGTTAGGTTTTTGCAAGTTTGCGTACTTGTGTGAGCTTTGGTGGATTCCAAGCTCGTTGAGCTCTTGTATCGATCAAGAACGCGTTTATCGTTGTCGGGCATCTACCTTTATATCATTCGAGCCTTCTTCCACGTGAAAGATTGCACGTTTGATTCCGTTTTAGCCAAACACCCAAGAACATCCTTGTTTTTGGTTCGAATTTCGTTTAATCAATTCAATCTTTGAATCTCCCAATTCAGAATTGCAATTTTTGGGCTTCGGAAATTCAAATACGGTCGACGGCAGGAATGTAAAAATCGACGAATTGACGACGACAGTGACAAATCGAGGTTGAGGACAGGTTCAAAGCTTCATTTGGAAGCCTGGAGAAGAGCTTGTAGTCGTCGAATTGGATTGGGAATGCCTCCATTCAAAAACCCCAATTGTTTCGAGCCAGTTCTTGTGCAAACCTGAAGTCCGTTGACGCGCCAACTGTTCTTATCCCTTTCTGGTGCAATTAGTCGTCAATGCAGGTATATTTCAACCCCAACAAGCATTTACAACAACCCTGCTAGCTTCAAAGTCAGTAGAACAGATCGAGGTTGAAGTTGAAGATGTTGAAATTCTGCCGACGATTGTGTTCAAGCAGCCTATTTCCGATCCAATTTGGGATCAATTCTGCGAGAGTTTTGAGCAAAGAAAAGCCAACGTTTTGAGGTCAAAACTTTTTGAAGAGGGGAATCCTGATATTATCTCAAATAGGATACTCTACAAGTTAGACAGGGGCGGAGCCAGGGGGTATTGGGGGTGTCCTGGGACACCCCTAATTTTTGGGATAACGATTATCCAACCCCCGGTAGTAGTTTTCGTGTGGATAAAAAAATGTAAGTGGTAGACTAGGTGATTTAAATTAGGATAATAAGATTATTAATAAACATGTTTTTCATTAGACCACAACTCTTTTGTCATTGTATTTCAAACACTAGTTTAATAGTAAAAATGATATTTCTTCTCCCAATTATTTTGAAAATCTAACAATTGAACCTGATTACGGGTTATCCTTATTCCCTCCATTCTATCATATCCATTGGTTTACTTGCTTCTCAAAATAATTGATTTTACCGATTGCAACTGCAGGTGTTGAAATAACATATTTAGTTTTGGAAAACTTTAAGAACAAGTTTCGAAATTGATTAAATGATCAGTTTGTGAATGATTGTATAGTAAGATGGAGATATTTGTTGAGTCGTTCAGACACTGACTATATACTGATTATATTTAGTAACACGTCGTAGACTTTTGTTGTAACTTGTATTAGTTAGATATTTTCTAATTTAAAATTATTTAATTATTTTTTTAATTTTTGAAAGGGGACACCCCTATATAAATTTCCTGGCTCCGCCATTGAAGTTAGAATTACGTGATGAAGAAGCAAGCTCAACCTGCCCGAACAACATTCATTTTTGTCCGTCATTTTCCTTGTTCAAGTAGCCGACTTTGGAGGCACATTTCTCTCAGTTGGCTCAATGGAAATTCATGTTTAATGGTTTGTATTGAACATGGAGTGATTATCTACACATTGGTATGCTTGGTTGCTCAAGAAGAAGTCATTAAGGTTGTTTTCCAAGGCCTCGAAGTTGCTACCTCAAAACTAGAAAACTGCCAGAAAATGGCTAAGGCAGAAAACTGTTTTAAGATACCAACTTTCAATGCCTATATCTAGAATTGGAGCATGATCTCAGGCTGTTTCAAGTTGAAGGTGAAAGAGGGAGTTTTCTTCTACAAAGGAAAGGAATTGGTTGAGTTTGAAAATCAACCTAGAAGACCATTTTTGAACGGCTCAAAGATACTATGAAGCCTGTTTTCCTAGGCAGAATTGCTTGTGTTTTAAGTCAATTTCTTGGCCTGCAAGTTACCTTGTTTTACACGAATTCTTTAGCCTTTTCCTGTTCTAATTGGTTTCCTTGTTAGTTTATAATTTTATTAGGTTTCCTTTGGCTATAAAAGCCCTCTAGTTTTCGTTGTAATAGTTAGAGTTGGTTGAATTGAATTGAAACCATTAGGTTTTTGCAAGTTTGCGTACTTGTGTGAGCTTTGGTGGATTCGAAGCTCGTTGAGCTCTTGTATCGATCAAGAACGCGTTAATCGTGACCGGGCATCTACCTTTATATCATTCGATCCTTCTTTCACGTGAAAGATGCACGTTTGATTCTGTTATATCCAAACACCCAAGAAGATCCTTGTTTTTTGTTCGAATTTCGTTTTAATCAATCCAATCCTTGAATTTACTATCTTTGTTCACAACGCAGAGAATGTTGGAAAAGATGACATCTTCTTTGATTGAACTGCATGTTAATACTATCCTCAAGGGGCATAGTTGTGGATGGAGTATGTTCGAAACATCACAAAAGCTTCCGAACTCAGGTCCAACCGCTAAGTTTCGTACTTATGTACTTCATGATGTGCTCGCTCTGGCTCTATGGATTTTATGTGTATTATTAAGTGCTTTATTTTGAGAATAAATTGGTCCTCAACAAGCACTCTGACATAAGAACGATGCAGATGTACTACATTTCCCTGAATTACCTAATGGACTTGAGTAGCTAATCAATGCCTATGAACTACTTCCTGTAGTCATCAATAGATATGACCAACTTCAGTGAATCATAAATCTATTCTTGCTCTTATACTATCACAAATCTCGCTTGCTTCTTTTCTAATTACTAGAACATATCACACACGGATACCACAACATTTTGGATGGCGCTATATGGCCTATATTACTATCATATAAAGCATATAGCTTCTGTTCCCTTGCTTGCGAAGCCTCGTTTGGTTAGAAATGTCAAGTAAGTTTGGCTCTGGTCAGTGAACTATCATGGTTTGTTTCCTGGTAAACAATTGTGTGAGAATCATAGTGTTATTTTGAGTGTGCTATAGGCGAATATTGTGTAAGTTTGTGGTATTATCTGGATTGGCATAGTCTGCTGACATGACTAGATTAGTTCTTTTGCCTATCTATGTGTGTCACTTTTATTTGGCGGTTCTGGTGGGTTCTTTTCTTGGTGGTGATGGTTTAGGTTGTCGTTGACTAAGCAAGGCTGTTAAACATGTAGATCGAGATGGATGAAGCAACTCAGAAGAAACAAACTAGGGTTGAGTCTATACAATGAGAAGAAATTTTACAATGCTATATAGTATTGGTGCTATAGGTTTTTGCCTTTATGGTACAATTTAAAATTGTACATTTACGTTATGGTACAACTTCATATTGTACCTATACTTTTGGTACAAATTCTTTTATGGTACAACTTGAACTTGTACCTTTATGTGATGGTACAACTTCAAGTTGTAAAGTTGTACCATAACATAATTGTATAAATTGCTTTATGGTACAACCTAAACTTATACATTTAATGTTATGGTACAACTTTAAATTGTACATTAAAGCACCAATACTATATAGTATAGTAGAAGTGCTCATGCAATGAGATCAAAATTAACTTAAGTTTCAGCCTGCAAATTGTTATATTTTTACCTTGCTATGAACTTTGGTATCTACCACACTTGGGTTATAAAGTTACTTATGTGAGAAACTTGACAGATATTGATGACAAGGTCACATGTCCTTTGTGAAGTTAGTTACTAATACTTTTGAGTGGAAGTAAATTTGAGCTGCGAAATGGCAGTTGCAAATTGCAATGTCATGTTTGGAGTTTCATGCTGTTGCTGTGTGCTCCATCTTTACTCTTACAGTCATGTATTCATTAATATTTTAAATCTCCCATTGAAACTCCGTGGTTGATAACCTGTTTTGAATGCTCAATTTTTAGATGTGCACTTTCTATGTGAGATTTAAAGCCCTATAACTAAGCTGGGCTACTAGAAAGAGATGGGGAGGAGTGGAGCTGGAAAAGGATAGCGAAACTGAATGGTGGAATAGAGAGGGAAAGAAAACCTTGCATTCATGAATCTTTCCTTTGGTTATGCCCTTTGTTGACCGAGTATTTCCTTGCATGGTTTCTTATTTGTGGGTTGTTGTTCATTCCCACATTCTTAGTGTGGCTTCGTCTACGTTTGCTACATTTTTCAATTGTTTTGACCACACTTATGATGTTTAGGATGCAATCATATATCTCAATGTCTTATTGATATGGTTGTCTCTGTTACTCCAACTTGGTTAGGCATAACTTCTAATGCAGCATGTGCAAGCAACATTTTTTTTTCTCTCCACTTTCTGTTTGAAGTTAGTACACTAGGGGACATGTTGGTTGTGAAAAAAGATGAGGGAAGCATGTGTAAGAATTTTTCTGCTTCTATTATAGCTTCAGCGTTGTTCTTTGTGTGTTTCATGCTTATTATGCTTTCGTTTATATTGTTTCTGGTAGATGAAGCTCCAGTACTGCTATTCATCAACATTTTTCACATGCATAGCCTTCTGGTTAATGGTAGTGAATTGACATGTTTGTTCCTTTATACAAGTCAGTTATGCTCCAGCAATGCTAGGATTGCAGTAGTTAACTGAACTAGTGAAAGAACAAGCAAACTGAAACATGGTTGGTCGGAATTCTTCTATTCCCTGGTTTCTTTCAAATTTTGACGATTACAGTTGATTCCATTTATAATTATGTTTCCTTATACTTTTTCCTTCAGGATTATCTCTTGGTTTCCTCTTCCTCCCTTTCATCTGTTCAGAACTACTTATTCTCCCTTTTATATGAACGAAGACAGACGGAAAAGCAATTATAGAAGAAAATTCTGAAAGGCAAGGAAAAGACGAAAGAATTAATTGAAGAACACAAAGCAGCAGGTGAAAAAACCTAGGATCAGCCATGAAAATGGAGTCAGTTTTGTTGAACGAAATGGAACACTCTGCCTCCTCCAAACAAAACGAAGAAGAAGAATGCCCCAACGGTCAAGAACAGAGAACGAGGGAAGAAGGAGGAGGCCAGAACTTGAATCAATACGGCAGCGTTCCTGGTTTTGTGTAAATACATTCTTTTAGTCTTAGATACCACGTGTAATTATTAGATAGGGCCACCTGTCAACTAATGAGAGGACAAGGCCGTTAGAGGCGTTTGTCCTGTAGCTTCCGTTTCCCCTGTACATATTCAGCAGCTGAGCTGCCAGTGAAATTCAGAAAAGGTTTCACAAATTCCATCCCTTTTACACTAATTCTCATGGTATCAGAGCTCTGAGCTCCAACCTAACCCCCTTTGAAAAACTCTATCACCAAACACCAGACTATTCACACATCAAGGTCCTTGGTTCACTATGTTATGCCTCTACCCTAGAAGCTGGACGCACAAAATTCCAACGAAGGGCCAGAAAATGTGCTTTCCTTGGCCTAGTACCTGGCATAAAGGGGTACAAACTCCTTGACCTCAACACCAACCGTACCGTCACCTCTAGAGATGTTATCTTTCACGAAAACATCTTCCCATTTGCCTCCACAACAACTGACAAATCACCATCTCACTCAACTTCCACTCCTTCCATTTCCTCATCCTCTCAAACTTCCCCCTCAGCACATATGCCATCACACTTGCATACAGATCATGTTCCATATGTACATTCTGTTCCTGATGATACAGCTCCTTCATCAAGCCAATCTGGCTTTATCCCATTTGAGTCCATGGACTCTTCAGACGCTGAGGACTCTGAAGAAGTTTTCGTAGATGATGAAGGGGGGCCAGCAGACACAAGTGAAGAAGACTCCCAACCTTTGAGAAAATCAAGCAAACAAGCCACCAAACCCATCTGGCACAAAGACTACTATGTTGGCAGTGCCAGTTCTGCACAAAGATACCCAATTTCATCCCACATGAGCTACTCCCAGCTCAGTGACCAACACAAACACTTCTCTCTAGCAGTCGCCAATCTCCAGGACCCACTGACTTATAACGAAGCTGTAAAGGACGAATGCTGGAGACAAACCATGAAAGTCGAGAGGACAGCACTTGAACTCAACAGAACATGGGATGTAGTGGATGTTCCACCAGGAAAGAAACTGGTGGGAAGTAAATGGGTATACAAAACTAAGCTGTTTGCTGATGGTTCAATCGAAAGACGTAAGGCCAGAGTCGTTGCTAAGGGCTTCACACAGATCTATGCTGTTGATTTCCTCGACACATACTCTCCTGTAGTGAAGATCAACACTGTCAAGACACTCCTAGCAGTCGCCTCAGTCAAGAATTGGGACCTAAGCCAAATGGACATCAGCAATGCTTATTTGAATGGGGATTTGGAAGAAGAGGTATACATGAAGTTACCTCCTGGAATGGAGATACCAGGTAAAGCATGTAGACTAAGTAAATCACTATACGGATTGAAACAAGCTGGCAGGCAGTGGTACGCCAAGCTTACAGATGCTTTGATCAGATTTGGTTTCAACCAATCCTACTCTGACTACTCTCTTTTCACTAAGAAGACCAGCAAAGGGATTACTATTATCCTAGTCTACGTTGATGACCTGATACTACCAGGAGATGACTGGAACATGATTCAAGAAGCAAAGGACTTCCTATCAAAGGAATTCAAAGTCCGAGACCTAGGGAAACTGAAGTACTTCCTCGGTTTAGAAGTAGCGAGGAGCACCTCTGGGATTTCAGTCACACAAAGGAAGTATTGCCTCGACTTACTTACAGACACAGGATTCTTGAATACAAAGCCTGTTAAAACTCCATCAGACATGAAGACCAGGCTATCACAGTACAACGACGAACAACCAGTGGATCCATATGAATACAAATCATTAATCGGAAGATTGAGTTACCTGACCACCACAAGACCCGACATTTCCTATGCGGTACAGCAACTGTGTCAATTCCAGGCACAACCGAAGTCATCACACCTAAAAGCCTCACACAGAATACTCAGGTATCTCAAGAACTCTCCAGGCCAAGGATTGGTCTTCGCGTCAAACACCGATTTCACACTGACTGGGTACAGCGATTCGGACTGGGGAGCCTGCCCTGACACACGCAGATCAATCACCGGATACTGTACCTTTCTGGGGAGCTCCCTCATCACCTGGAAGGCCAAGAAGCAAGCAATCGTTTCAAAATCATCATCCGAAGCCGAATACAGAGCACTATCTCAACTTTCATGCGAAGTGCAGTGGGTCACCCAATTGCTGAAGGACTTGAATGTTGAATACAAAGGGCCAGCTACCGTCTTCTGCGACAACAAATCCGCGATTCACATGGCAGAAAATCCCGTATTCCACGAGCGGACGAAGCACATCGAGATTGACTGCCGTGTGATCAGAGAAAGAGTGAAGTCGAAGCTGATTGACCTAAAGTATGTGTGTACGGACAGAAACCTAGCCGACATTTTCATGAAGGGGCTAAGTGCACACAGATTTAGATGGATTCTTTTCAAGCTGGGAGTATATGATATATACTCGCCAGCTTGTGGGGAGCTGTTGAACGAAATGGAACACTCTGCCTCCTCCAAACAGAACGAAGAAGAAGAATGCCCCAACGGTCAAGAACAGAGAACGAGGGAAGAAGGAGGAGGCCAGAACTTGAATCAATACGGCAGCGTTCCTGGTTTTGTGTAAATACATTCTTTTAGTCTTAGATACCACGTGTAATTATTAGATAGGGCCACCTGTCAACTAGTGAGAGGACAAGGCCGTTAGAGGCGTTTGTCCTGTAGCTTCCGTTTCCCCTGTACATATTCAGCAGCTGAGCTGCCAGTGAAATTCAGAAAAGGTTTCACAAATTCCATCCCTTTTACACTAATTCTCAAGTTTTCCCCTTCTTTTTGCTTTGGTTTCTTGGGTTGTTTTTTGGTTTTCAGTTCATCTACTTTTTTACTTTGAGATCCGGTTGCAGCTCTTTTTTTAGATGAAAGGAGACGGATGAAAAAGCAGGTGGAGATGAAAAAAAAAAGCTGAGGGGGAGGCATTAAATTGGCAGAAGCAGAGGAAGAGGCAAAATCAACTAAACCATTTGCTCAGCCATGAAAATGCCCTCCGTTTCTCCTCTCTATTTGCTTTATTTAAGGATTTTCTGGGTTTGAGTTAATCCTCTTTTTTTGCCTTTTTTATCCAACCAACCATTGACTTTTTTGCTTTTGACTCGTGGTTTTTGTGGTCTTTGATGAAGTCCGATGGAGAAGTAGGAGAGGAAACATGAATGACGACAAAGAAAAGACAATGGAATTGGTCATCTTCATTATTGTTTTTTTACCCCGCTCAACTATGGTCTGAACTCAGTATCCTATATGTCCTTTTGCATTTTGTCATCTCTTTCTCTTTTTAATGGTTGCTTGCTTGATTTCAGGATCGAGTTCGCCATAGATGCCAACACTCCCTCAATTGCACTCCCTCCACAGGGTGAGATAGATATTAATAGAACAAGGGGAGATAATGTAACTTTTTAAAAACCTTCTTTATGATTTTCCTATGTGATCAATTTTTGTTTTGTCTTTATAATTTTATAGGTCTTTTGTTCCTTAATGAATTGCACCTTACTTGGAATCGTCACTTGACTCACTCCTACTGTCACTCTAGAAAATGGCCAAGTGAAACCACTTCCTAAAGCGTAGTATAGCGAGTTTGGGTTTTAATGTCAACCCGGGTCCTAGATGTGATGACTACTCAGTGAATTCTTATTATCTAGCGGTAAACTTAAGTGCAGGTTCAAACAAACAAAAACACAAAGCAAGTTAAACGGTTGTTTCAAATCGAGAGAGGTCACCCGGATATGGTTCCCCCTAGACTGCAGTTAAGCCGGATTGCAATTACCAAGTTCAGTTTCTATGATAGTTATACTGCGGAAGGTTCTTAAACAGTCTGAAGTCTCGACTAAAGGTCTCCAGACCCTCTCAATCTGAGTCTCCAGCGGGCGACTAACCTCCACCAGAGTAAACAGATTGAGGCCCTAACGAACAAAACCTCCACTACCGAAGTAAATTCGGTACAGAATAGTGAATTGGCTCCTCGACTAAAGTCGCCAATTCACCACCTTCCATTAAGGGTGCTCTATCAACCTAGACAGATATTCTCTTTCTAGGTTAAAGCAGAAACAACATGAATTTGATCAGGATTCATGACATTCAATCATTCAAACCTCAATTGAATATAATCAAATCATAGAATCTGTACTTTGGTTCATACAATCAGACCTAACATACAAATCTAGGGTTCTCCATACCCAGATGAATGGGAGAACTAATCCATGGAGAAAGAAGCAAAAGCAGATTTAGATGCGGAAACCATACTGTGAAGGATGGATTTCTGCTCCTGGTTGTCGATCGGCACTTCTCCAAGCTCAAGCCGGGCTCCAATGGTGATGAAGATCAAGCTAGGGCACTTGGGAACTCTTGTTCGTTGCTTTCTCTCTCTAGGAATCGCTCTGTCTCTCTAAAACTCGGATCCTCTTCTCTTTTGGTTGAAATCTGCCTAAAAGGGCATCACTGGGCAAAACACGGTCGAGGGCACGACCGTGCTTTGCTCCAGCCCGCCCGTGCCCTTGCCACGTGTTAAACACACGGCCAGACTTTGGGGAAAACATGGTCGTGCCTAATGTTGGACACGACCGTGTTTTGGGTCAGCCCCGCCCGTGTTTTGGGCCAGTGTTGGACAAACTTGTATCAAGCCTCGGCAGTAAAAACACGGTCCAGGAACACGGCCGTGCTTTGATTTAGCCGCGCCCGTGCTTTGGCTCCAGCTCGACCGAATGACTTCCGAATGCCCCGAAACTCGTGCTTAGCCTTTCCTTCGACGTCTGGACTTGAAATATGACAAAGTAGCACAACCCGGTGTAAAATAGGCCAAAAATACACGACTATACCCCACAAACGGATAAGAACTAGGGATGCAAACATGTGCAATTACATCGTTATCAAATTTCCCCACACTTAACCGTTTGCTTGTCCCCAAGCAAACCAAGTCAGACACAAGGTAAGCTCAAAACGTTTCAATCAAGCAGGATTTAGGGCATACCATATCGGCACAAAACACGTGGATCATACTGGCTTTCGATCATTAACACATGGGCAACTCCAACGACAACCTAGACAACCACCAAAGATGACATTCGAATGCAGTAAAGTCGAGCAAAGGAAGAGTTCCCTTCTGTTCACCAACCAACATAGACTTGACTCAACCACTTATTCAAAACAGTCACTTCATGCATAAAGCTCAAGATATCAGAATTAAGACTGAGCAATCTAGGTCCTCACCGGGATAAAGAGTATAGAGAATATGAGAAAATGAATCGCTCACTCTCGATCAGTGGGATCAGGACAATTTGATGCGAAAAATGCGCATGTTTATTCTCTCAATCCCTTACGTCTCTTCACCATGAAGGCATCCTCTAAATGCTAGAGTTCACATATGAGGTGTCACCACTAACTAATCCGGAGGTCTTAGACACATGTTCAGATGACTAGCTAGGGTCTTGGACATGGGGAAAATGCATTTTAGGTGGTGGAAGTATTCATAGCACAAGGTTCCACATTTCCAAACCCAACAAACTCACAATCAATCAAATCAGTAACTTTCTTTCTGCTATTCTGCATTACTCAAATTTTTCAGAACACTACTTAATGAGGTCACATAAATGTTAGTATTTCTAAGCCAGACTGCTAAGAAACACTACTTAATGGGCACTATTAAGATTTTTGGTGGTGCCTCTCTTTTGCTTTCGTTTTTTTCTTTGTTTTTTTTTTCATTTTTTTTTTTCATTTCTTAAGAGAACCACCACCTATGCACATTTTTCGAACACCTACCCAACTTTTTAAGAACTACCTCCAACTCTCACATTATATTTAGCAGAAACAGTAGAGAACATGCAAAAACCACTCTGTGGAACCTTCTAAGAGATGTAAAAGGGTGATTTTTTCATTGCAGATAGAAAGAAAAGGTAACACACGGCTCAAAGGGGCCGACTAGGGGGTATGACACACCAGAACAGTCAATTTGGTCGTGGGCTATTCCTATGCCTCCATCATCTTAGCTAATGACAACGTGAATGCTACACATCATGGAAGAGGGAACTATCGCACAAGAAAGAAACGAGCAGGCTCAAATCTCACATGGCTACCTATATGCTCTATCTCTCATTCCGATTCCTTGAACTAGATGCATAAATGACTTTCAAAAGCAAGTGATCAATCCAAGTCACAGTTGGTAAGTAAACAGTTGAAAAACTGAACCCTTACACAGTTCTACTGCACATCTCAGTCATCATAATAAGCTCTTAGTCACGCTCAAGTTGTCATGCATTAAGTCAAAAGCCATTCAATTCACTAATCACATCCACAATGCCAATACGATCAAACATCAAGCAAACAGCAGTGCTTGGAGCACTCAAATCTCGAGATTTGGACAGCGGACTAGGCTCCAAGCACACATATATAAGTTCCAATTAATACAAAGACCCCCCCCCCCCCCCCCCCCCCCCCCCCACTTAAATGCGACTGTGTCCTCAATGGAGCAGAGGGAAGGGGAACGATGTTACCGGGAAGTGAGATCAGGAACGGGGACTGGTAGGCAGACCAGTCAAGAGCAGGGGACTGAAAGGGGAACCAGTCCAAGGCACAGAGCTAAAGTCAACAAAAGACACACACTGGGTGAAAGAACCGGAGTTCCAAGTCTACAATCCAAGAGAAAAAAAAAACGAAACAACAAAAACATGGAGTCTCAGACTGGAACACAAATGAGGCACATAACCAGACACTCGCCACTAGAATGCATCACCACCATCGCCGGTGGGTGGATGGTACTCGTCCTCATACCTGGGGACTCCACGAAGGGGTAGTGGACTGCGTTCGGGTCCAAGCCCAGGTATGACATGATGTAGTGCTGGCCTGACATAAGAAGACGCCCGCGGTCCCGCTCACGATCGAGGCGGGTGTGAATGCGCTCCTGGCCGGCCAGAATGCGCTCGTTTTGCTGAGCGATGGCCGCCAACTGGTCAGAAATGGGCACCACGGGAGTAGGAGACCTGGGAGCCGGAGACTTGGGAGCAGGAGACCTGGGAGCAGCAGAGGGGCTCGGAGGAGTCTTGCCACGACGAACAGTACGCCGGGGAACCCGGCGTCCCCCAGCTGCGCTTGACTCTGGCTTGTCGCCCTCTGCAGGTAGAGGTGGATGAGGGAGGCCTGCAATCCAGTGCACACCCCCTTGGCGAGCAACCATATGCTGGTGGCGGAGGATGGCCTCGCTGAACAGGGTTGGTCCTCGGACCATGCTCATCCCAGTGAAGTCGACCCCGTAGTAGCGGGCCAAGGCGGTGATCACCGAGCCACATACAAGGCTGTGATCCTGGCTGGCGGAGGCTTTACCGAACGTCGGGGCGAGCGCAGAGCCCAGCTCAATTGTGTCCTCAAAGCGACCCATCGCATGCATGAAGAACAGTGTCCGGAGTGTGACCAAGGTTGGACGAGCCTCGGCTGGGGGTGTAGGACTGGGTCAGCAAATGGTTGAGGATGCGCCACTCTGGACGGAGGAGAGTGGCCCGCGTCTGGCTGGCAATGTACTGCTCATCCACATGGTTCGGCAGGCAAATTCGCTGGAAGTAAGACTGGGAAGCAAAGTTCGTGGGATCAGTGATGTCCAAGTGCAGGGGCCGGTCGCTGGAGTGCGGGGAGTTGAGCCGAAGTGCAGAGGCCAACTCCCAGTAACTGACGGAGTGCTCCACCCCGCCGAGTGTGAAATGAACCGCATCGGCATGGTCGGTGGACCCCTTCGAGGAGTGGCGGAAGGAAGCGTAGAACTCCCACACGAGCTCCTGGTAGGTCGGCTCGGCGAGGCAGAGAAAGCGTAGAAATCCCATACGAGCTCCCCGGCAACGGCGCCAAAAACTTGACTCACTCCTACTATCACTCTAGAAAATGGCCAAGTGAAACCACTTCCAAAAGCGTAGTATACCGGGTTTGGGTTTTAATGTCAACCCGGGTCCTAGATGTGATGACTACTCAGTGAATTCTTATTATCTAGCGGTAAAACTTAAGTGCAGGTTCAAAAAAAAAAACACAAAGCAAGTTAAATGGTTGTTTCAAGTCGAGAGAGGTCACCCGGATATGGTTCCCCCTAGACTGCAATTAAGCCGGATTGCAATTACCAAGTTCAGTTCTATGATAGTTATACTGCGGAAGGTTCTTAAACAGTCTGAAGTCTCGACTAAAGGTCTCCAGACCCTCTCAATCTGAGCCTCCAACGAGCGACTAACCTCCACTGGAGTAAACAGATTGAGGGCCTAACAAACAAAACCTCCACTACCGAAGTAAATTCTCTACAGAATAGTGAATTGGCTCCTCGACTAAAGTCGCCAATTCACTACCTTCAATTAAGGGTGCTCTATCAACCTAGGCAGATATTCTCTTTCTAGGTTAAAGCAGAAACAACAGGAATTTGATCAGGATTCATGCCATTCAATCATTCAAACCTCAATTGAATATAATCAAATTATAGAATCTGTACTTGGGTTCATACAATCAGACCTAACATACAAATCTAGGGTTCTCCATACCCAGATGAATGGGATAACTACTCCATGGAGAAAGAAGCAAAAGCATATTCAGATGCGGAAACCATACTGTGAAGGATGGATTTCTGCTCCTGGTTGTCGATCGGCACTTCTCTAAGCTCAATCTGGGCTCCAATGGTGATGAAGATCAAGCTAGGGCACTTGGGAACTCTTGTTCGTGGCTTTCTCTCTCTAGGAATCACTCTGTCTCTCTAAAACTCGGATCCCCTTCTCTTTTGGCTGAAATTTGCCTAAAAGGGCATCACTGGGCAAAACACGGTCGAGGGCACGGCCGTGCTTTGCTACAGCCCGCCCGTGCCCTTGCCACGTGTTAAAAACACGGCCAGACTTTGGGGAAAACACGGTCGTGCCTAATGTTGGACACGACTGTGTTTTGGGTCAGCCCCGCCCG
Organism: Linum trigynum; assembly: GCA_964030455.1. Lineage (NCBI taxonomy): Eukaryota > Viridiplantae > Streptophyta > Magnoliopsida > Malpighiales > Linaceae > Linum > Linum trigynum. Next base: position 9,853,679 of record OZ034821.1, read on the forward strand.
TGTTTTGGGCCAGTGTTGGACAAACTTGTATCAAGCCTCGGCAGTAAAAACACGGTCCAGGAACACGGCCGTGCTTTGATTTAGCCGCGCCCGTGCTTTGGCTCCAGCTCGACCGAATGACTTGCGAATGCCCCGAAACTCGTGCTAAGCCTTTCCTTCGACGTTTGGGACCTGAAATATGAAAAAGTAGCACAACCCGACGTAAAATAGGCCAAAAATACACGACTATAGCCCACAAACGGATAAGAACTAGGGGTGCAAACATGTACAATTACATCGTTATCATCACTGTAGACGTCAACTTCCCCCACATTCATCTATCGCGTGCCGGTACAAATCCTTCAAGCTCAATCCTTATGGGGTTGTTCTTTTGTTTGTTAATTCCATCAACGAGATTGTGCCTTCTAGATACAGTTGGGAGAGGTAGACATAGGGAGGTGCATGACCTTGAGACTTAAACTAATTATGCGTGACCTACAGAGGAGTAGAGATGGTTCTGCTTCATATTTATTTATGGTAGTAGTGGGATGCTTGATGCTATCCTCTGATAAAAAAATGAACTGCTCGAGGCAAGAAGATCCTTTTCGTGCTTTGATAGTAGGCCATTGTGTGTGACTTTAATTGTTGTAAATATGAGCTACCAAAGGTTGATATATAATGGATTTAAAATTTTCCTTACACTTGTTGGTTAACTCCATAACAATTTTCTGTTTTTGAAATTCTTTTTCCACTGGGTATAATATGAGATTAGTTAGGGTAGGAATCACGATTGGATTAATGCAAGCATTGCCAATTCTTCTTATTTCTTGCTTTAGTTATGCCCATTTGATATGTTTTGCATGGGAGTTGAGCACTCTATTAGATTCATTTGCCAAATCTTCACTTCACGATGTAAGGTTTCATTGTGGGGGTTCTGATGTGTTAGAGTTAGAATTCTGATATGTTTTGAAGCAAGACTTAATTACAAGATACTCTATGAGAGTTTGCCTCTTGGAGGGTCTATCTTTAGATGCACTTACGCAGTTGATTGTATAGTAAAGCTAGTTCATTATTCATTGGTAGCATCTGAACTGTTTTAGATCGATTGCTTGACTCTCATTAGTCATGCTTCTTCCGGGTTATAGGGGTCTTAGACCTCGAGAATTATAATGTTTACTTTATATGTTCAAGAATAGGGTCTTTTTCACTTCTTTTCAGATGATTAGATCAATTTCTTTGGTGATACCAGGAATAGCCTTAAGACAGTATCAACCGATCAGTTGCTTTGCTTGAGAATTCTTCTACAACGTGCAACATCATTATGTTCTTGAATTGAAAAGGTTCTGAAATGGAACTCGATGGTAGATATGCAGTGTTATTTGTGTGTGATGGTTAACGAAAATAGAGATCATTTGTTTTTTGGTTGTTGTTATGTACATGAAGTATTGCAGGTTATTTATGTGATAAATGGGATATTCCCCTGGTGAAGGATGACAGAAAGGTCTAGCAGAAATTGGAGAAGCATCATGTGGGAAGTTCTCTGTAGACCATGATGGTTAGTTAAGTATAGAGAGAACGTTGTCGCTGGGTTTTGGTAAGAAACAGACAATGTAAGAGTTGACTGGGAAAATAATGGCATTGCTAGAGGTTAGGATGCTTACTGATTATAACTTCACAATAGAGCCAGCCATGATAGTGGTCTTAGGATGAGTTAGATAGTAAGAAGACTGTTATTGTAAAAGTCTACGGTAGACTGTTACATTTCATTTCAATGTTCATAGTTGATTTAAATATGTTGGAACTGAAGGCACTTTGGTGCCGGGAAATGGATGGGTTTTAAGACCTTCTATGAAATTGCTTTAGGTGTCAGTCAGTTTCAGATAAAACTAAGGTAATTTCCTGTACTATCCAATTATTTGCCTGGAGGAGTCTTCAATGTCGATTTTTCAGCCACATTATCTTAGAAACATATTTTAATAGAGTGGAGTTGGAGAATATTTATTTATGTTAGGCCAAGTATTCTTTTTCGATAATGAGGAGACATGGTAATGACGAGGCCTAATGATGAGACGTCGTAATAGCGAAGTATAGTTCCTCGAATTTCTTAGGTATGACTTTGGGTGCTTCTAACACACACATACACACACATACATACATACATACATACATACATACATACATACATACATACATACATACATACATACATGGGTAAGACTGGTGTACGTCAGCCGTATAGTATATGCTAGATGCCTTACACTATTGATCTAATCTGACGGTCATTAATAATGATGATTTAATTAATTATTAATTAGCAAATATAATTACTAACAACACCCATTACTATTTTATACGCACATTATATATTACACCCCGCTCTTCCCAAAAGTCAAAATGACTATTATACCCCTGGGTCAAGTTCCGCCGTATCATCGACGAGTTTTAAAAATGTGAACTAATAGTTCAAACGATGTCGAGTTTCGACACGAAGTGAGGAAATTACAAACGTTAATTGAGTTTCGGATTAAACTCACCCGTAATTGGAAAATTTCCAAAAATAACCTCTGACAAATTAGACCCTACTCGGCATCACCCTAAAACCTAATAAGCAGCCTTTTTATTTGTTTCTCCACCAAAAGCAATTCTCCGGACCTGGAACCTACAGTTCCACCGCCAAATTGTAATACGGAATCATCTCATGCACGGTTTTGAAGACCATGTATGGGGGCTGACGCCTGCCCAGTGCCGGAACAAAACACATAAGAAAGTTACGTTCTAGCACAAGAAACGCACGACGCGGTGGAAAAATATGGTAGCCAACCTTCCTGCAAAAGATCTTTTCTTAGGATATCGGGCAGCGCTGAAAGCTTTTCAGGATTTCGGCGCAAACGACACTTTTTTAGTTAGGGATAGTAATCGAGACAATTATTCCATTGCGCAGCTTAGGTGGAAGGCGGAGAAGGCAGGGCAGTTCCCGTGTCAATCACTTCCACACGGTGAAATAATAAGTCTTTTTTCACACTGGAAATCCTTTTTCCCCCAGTTCAAATCCGGGTGTCGCCTGATCAACAATGCCTAGGCTTTTTTAGAACAGGTCCGATCAAAATAGAATAGAAAAAACTCAGTTTTCATACGGAACGCTATTGGATCAAATGACAAAGGCAGCCTTCTCCGCCTTCCACCTAAGCTGCGCAGGGAGGAAATGACTACATTTCCATACTATTAAGTTCGAATTCTTTGAAATTCTTTTGAGGTCGGTCGCGCGAAAGAAAACGCCATTTTGGAGTTTAAGCAAAGTGGCGCCATTACTCTCTCTACTACGAGAGGTGCTACCTTAAGCATGAGGCGACTTCTCATCCGCAGAGGACTCTCTCTGCAAATCAAAGCGCTACTCCCTCCCTCTACTACGAGAGGTGCTAGCTCAAAGCAGGCAGGAGGCGATTTCTCATCACGCGGACGCGCCGTAATCACCCCCACAAGCAAGGAGGACCATTATTCAAGCATCAAGCAAGTAGGACCATCTGAGAAGTGACTCGGACGAGGGCGTGATGGTTGGTGGCCATTAATGATGGGCCTAGATTGTCGCGATGATGCAACAAAGCGTTCCCCATCGAGGTAATTTGGGATCGTGAGGGTAATAATGGATTATTTAAGGGGGATCTCTGGCTGCCTTCCGCACATCAATCCGCCAAGTGATTAAATGGCAAACAAAAGGGTGATTGAGACAGCGAAGGAGTTGGAGGGAGCAGCAGCCTACCTGCATAGAGTGCTTCCACGTTGAAGGATATTTGGATGCTTGGTACGGTGGCATGCTAGCATATGAAAAGTGAAGTGTAACCCATGTGCATATGGGTAGTTAGGTGACTTTTTGGGATGATGTACAATTTGTACGTAGGCCTTGGAAATGCATGGATGGGATAAAGATTAGAGCCCGCGTGGATTTTGCAAATTGCAAGTGAGACTATGGTAAAGCGATCGTCAGTGGAGGGTGGTTAGCTCAAGCCAAGTCGACCTGATCAATAAGGTGAGTGTAAAGGGGGTAAATTCGACGCCTTACGTATTCTTTTAAGTATTATGATTTCAAGTATTTTGGCGATGTGGTTACCGTTGCTTGTGAATGCTTTTGGTTGATTATATGTGTTTTGTTTGTGCTATGATTTTAAGTGAATGTGTATTATTGACCTTAAAGCTTTGTGTTATGGTTAATTATTAGAGTTTAAGCAACAAGTTATTTTTAAGAAGTAAATCACCTTCAAGAAGGTGAAGTCGTTTTAAGTGTTTTTAGTCACTAGCACCAGTCCGTTGCCATTTGAGATTTTCAGACAGAGCAGCAGTTATGCTCTTGAGACTTTTAAGATGAGCAGCAGTTATGCTCTTGAGATTTTTAAGATGAGTAGTAGTTATGCTCTTGAGAATCGTGGAAGAAGAGCCTTCCACGATAAGTTTAAGTTTAAGGAAAGCCTGGATGGCTTCTCATACGTATGGGTTGGCAACCAGACTAGCTAGTGACAGATCCCCGTGTCAGTCAAGAATTTAAGTGGAGATTTGAGCTTTAACAGTACAGTTTTAAGAGTCAATATTTTTAATAGTGGAAGTACAAAACAACCTCCACTCAGTTAAGTAAAGTGATCAAGTATTAATAAGATGTTAAACGTAAGGGCGTAGACTGACCCCATCTCACTCACCAGTTTGAGGAGCTAGAGGAGCAGTTACTGAGCAGCGAGTTCGAGAGAAGCCAGCTAGTGGAGAGCAGTATAAGCGTCACGGAGGATGCTTAGTCAAGGTTTTCAGTAGCAACAACTTTAGAGATTATTAGCTATTTACATTTATGATTATGAGTATAGACTGGAGATCATTTTGAGGTTTTTAGTATTGAGTTTGCCCACTTGTTAGGGCTTTGCTTTGAACTACAAGAGTGTGTTTTCAGTACTTTATTATGAAATTTTTCCCGCTGAAATTCAAGATTTAGTTATTTTATTTTTCAAGGGCATTTTAGTAACAGTAGTAGGGGTGGTAATCGGTCGGTAAACGGGAATTGTTTACCGAATTTACCGGTTTTGGTATACCGACGATGGCAAAACTGTTTACCGTTTACCAATACCGATTTGTAACCGGTTTACCGATTACCGAATTACCGGTAAACGGTTACAAACCGGTTTACCGAATTACCGCAAGGGGCGACGTGGGGCGGTTTTTCGGTTCGGTTTACCGAACATTTACCGAAACCGAATTTCTGTTAGTGGGGAAGATGTTGTAATATTTTGATTTTTCTGAGTTTTTTTTCTTCATTTTTGTAATTAATAATTCATAACATTTTTTAGGCCTATACTTACTTACATTCATGTATCATTTGTAACTCTTATTTATAATATTTTTATGTAATATTTGTGAATAATGAAGTATATGTTATATGTTAATGCCATAACTTATAAATTAGGGTATAGGAATTGGGGGCCAAATAAAACGACGTCGTTTTGGGGTTCGGTATCGGTTTACCGATTTACCGTCGGTATTTACCGATACCGGATTCGGTAAACCGACACACCCCATCCCCGCTCGGTCGTCGATATCGTCGGTAAACGGTTCGGTAAAATGGTAAACCGTTTACCGGTGTACCGAATCCCACCCCTAAACAGTAGTACCCGGCCGGGTTAGGGTGTTTCATTATAGCTCCCAATTATTTTTCCAGTGCTTTATGTATTTAGGTACCCTACTTTCTTCGAAAATCATTTTCAACACTCAAATATTATATTGTTTATAATTTTGTTTCAATCATTCTCCAATTAGAAGCAGATCTACGATGATAAAAAGAAAACTATGCTGTCATTAGCACACCTCTCCTCAGTCTCGTGGCTAGACCAAAAATGGTCCAGAGTGCTGTTTGGGTGTGGAACCTCTTAATCGTAAGGATAACATTGTGAATTCAACCTAGTTAATCCTGAAGTTCAGAGAAACATAAAGCTGAAGATCGAAGCGCAGGGGAGGTTAGTGGGAAGGATCGTGGAGGATCGAACGGGGCGGCAATGGAACGACATATCTGGGAGGGACGACGCCGACGAAGAGCTGGGAGGGACGATGATGAGCTCGAATGTTTTTCCTCGATGGTTGCCACGACGCTGTTGGGGACCCTGCACGTCGCTCACGATAGTAAAATTACATCGTTGGATTGGTCGTTGCGGAAGAAGGCGACGATTCTAAATCAATTCACAGCGATGGATTCCCTATTGGCTTGGACGGGGAGTGGGTTTCGGAGGCATGTTTCTGGTCGGGTGGCGGTGGGTTTCTGGGATGGAGTTTGGTTGCGGCGGCAAGCCTCTGATTGTAGAAGTTGCTGGGTTTCGGCGGTGGGTTGTATTTGGGATTTTAGGTTAATTGTGCATATAAGAGTAAAATCGTCCAAATTGCATTCAGTAAGCAATCACTCAAATTATCCATGGAATTCATTAGTAGTGATACAAAGTTTGGGTGTCCGAAACAATGAGTAAAAAAATAAGGTAATATAATATGAAAAGCAATGGTAAAATTTGTTCGAGGACTGACGACTCGATATTTGCACATGTTTTCCCCTTTGTTTCTTGATCATTTAAGTTTTCATTATCGCTTCTTTGGCCTATTCTACGCTAGATTGTGTTACTTTGTCACATTTCAGGTCCCAAGCGTCGATGGAAAGGCTAGACACAAGTTTGAAGTCAATCGGATACCAATTGGCGATTCGGGAGAAGAAACTCAGACATGACCTGAAGAAGAATGGATTTATACCTCATTTATGGACAAAGAATCATGCAAGCTTGTGATGAAAAGAAAGAAGACGAGACTACGAGCGTCTGGGATCAAATGGCGACTGATTCGGAGTCCGGATGAGGTAGAAACGAAGCATTGAATATAGGGGAACAGGTTCGGCAGTAAAAACACGGGCAGACTACCCTAAAAACATGGTCGTGTTTTATCTGGCCCCCGCTAGTGTTTTTATTGCCGAGGGCGTGTCGTGAGGGCTGCTGGGGGCAAAACACGGGCGGGTAAAATTAAAACACGGCCGTGTCCTCGACCGTGTTTTGCCCAGAATCGGGTTTTTTAAGCAGATTCAAGCCAAAGGAAAGGGAGAGCTGGGTTTTGGTTCCCAAACACCCAAGGGACGAACCCTAGAGAGAGCGACTTGGGAACATTCTTGGAGCTATTTTGGAGGATTCCTTTGCCATTGATGTAGAATTTGATAATGCGGAATTGGAACAACACACGAGACAACGATTTTACGTGGTATCCTATATAGATTGATTGATCGAGACTAATCCACGACGAGCTCATAAGAGCTCACGACTGATATCTTATTAGGATTACATCTTAACGGCTTGCTATCACACAAGTCGATAGCTAAGCTTATATAGATAAACTTAGGGTTAAAACCCTAATCCAACGAATCAGACGTGGCCCAACAAGGCCCAATACTAAACACGGTTTAAGTAACCGCAACACTCCCCCTCAAGCGAAGACATGAATGACAAGAATGTCAAGCTTGAAGAAGTAAATGTGAAGAACAAGCATGATGGCTTGAACCACAAAACTCGAGATGAATAACATCTCAAACGAGGTTGATTGGAGACGACTGACTCTCTCTGAACAACCTGATGATATAGACGATTGACCACGTCTCTTGAACTGGAACACACTTGGTACATCGCGATCGACCTGATGACTGAATTAGTCGACCAACATATGTTGACCTCATATTCTCCCCCTCAAGCTGGAGCATGAACAACGTGAATGCCCAGCTTGAAAAGCGATGAATGGTTAATATGTGTCCACTAATGAACCGGAAGAGGGGACGACCATTTTTTGGATCGTGAATGCCAGCTGGACGATGAAGGGACGATTACTTCTTTGATCGTACTACCTTTTGAACGTCAGGGGACGACCAATTTATGGAACGTGAATGCCTCCATCGATACTTGACTATATTTGAGCTAGCCCAAAAATTAATTGAAGAGCCCATAAAAAGCTCTTACCAGGAGCCCACAAAGGCTAATTCGGCCACATGAGCCCACACTATGGAGACAGATTTGAGGTGGCCCATTTTCTTGTTGATGTTGGCCCAAAAACAAGGAGGCTTTCTGCTCCAGTAATATTCCTCCAATGCAGCAAAGTTTATCTCCACGCCACATGAGAATAAGAAATTTTGACCAATGATGTGGGCCCATCTATGGTCCTTGCTTTGTTTGAAATGGGCCGTTGATTAAGCGAGGGTTTGAAACCCTTTTTTTTGTTTTTTGTTTTTTTTTTTGCTTTGGAAGAGCGCCGCTAGCTCCCTTCCTACTCCTTCTTCCTCTACGCGAATGGAGCATCTGGAAGCTATACACAAACTTTAGTTGGCCAAAATGACAACACAGAAGCTGATGACGATGGTGAGGAACGACAGCGACATCATCAACCGTGGTGCGTCGATACCGCTCGAGACAACGATTACGGAAGTTGATGGTGGTGGCAACGATGATGGCTCCTCGGCTACAATCTACGGCAGATCTGGAGATCTCATTCTCGACGGCGGGAAGGACTTCACCGTCGAACTACGGATGGAGCAGAGGCGGCGACGATACGATCCAAAGTCGGAGGCCGGAGTGGACATCGGCTGTTCTTTTCACAACGACTGTGACTGATCTAGGGGACGCCGAGATTGGAGAGGACAGCTGCAGAGAGAGACCGCAAACGGCCACGACATGAGCCTTGAATGGCCGTCGACGCTTGAATCGTTGATTGAAATCACGTCGTCGATTTGAGATACTAGGTTGACGGCGTGGCACGATCTCCGACCTGCTGCTGGGTTCCCCTTGACGATGACGGACTGGCGAAAGTGGAGACAGGAGCGGATCGATGCTGGCGGCTCATCCGAAGGGTGACTAGACGATGACGGCAGGGACGATGATGGCGGATCTAGAAATCTGGCATTGCCAGCGATGACGGCGATGCGGGCTCTGGTAGCGAAGCCAGGATGACTGAGCCGGCGAACGACTGTGACTGAATGAAGGTTGATTGATCGGTCACCTTCATGGAGTTGACTGGGGATAGCATCGTCGCCCTTAGGAGAAGATGAATCCGGCTGGTGGAGGGGACCGGCGAACTGGACGGAGCGCCAGAAAAGACGGCAGCACTCCTGCTGAATGAGACTTCTGGACGGCGCTAATATTTGGACGGACTCGGCGGCGGATCTGAGACTTACAGGCAGATGCGAGGCCACCTTGGAGATTACGGAAAACAAGACTTGATTGTAGGCCTTGACGGAGACGGAAGCCACTGACTTCTTCCGCTTCTGTTCTTGTTATCGCCAGGACGAATAATGTTGCCGGAGAGGCAACAGATGCGGATTGCGAAAGCTCAAAACCCTAGACAGGGGATCAAGTCTCGCTCTGATACCATGTAGAATTTGATAATGCGGAATTGGAACAACACACGAGACAACGATTTTACGTGGTATCCTCGATCGATTGATTGATCGAGACTAATCCACGGCGAGCTCATAAGAGCTCACGGCTGATCTCTTATTAGGATTACATCTTGACGGCTTGCTATCACACAAGTCGATAGCTAAGCTTATATAGATAAACTTAGGGTTAAAACCCTAATCCAACGAATCAAATGTGGCCCAACAAGGCCCAATACTAAACACGGTTTAAGTAACCGCAACAATTGAAGCTCAGGAATCAAGCTTGGAGATGTAGATTGAAGATCTCGATCAGATTTCTGCAGCCTCTCTCTTCTCTATGGAGTAACTTCCCTTCACTTAGTTTTTGAGGAACCCTAGTTCCATGTGTTAGGATCTTTCTTGTATGAAGTTTTGGATGCTATATTGTTTGATTATAATCGATTGAGGCATGATTTATTGATTCAATTGAATCTTGATCAAATTCTTTTGATTTCTGCTTTGACCTATGATAGATAGAATCTGATTAGGTTAAGAGAGCACTTGATTGATAGTGGTGAATTGGTTGTGCGAGAGTCAATCAATTCACTGCTTTGTACTGGAATCCATTCCACTAGGGGAGATTTGTGTTTATTGCCTCAGCGGTCTATCTCGGTGAAGGCTAGTCACCAGCCGGGTATTCTGTCTAAGAGGGCTTGGTCAATTTAAGAGATTCCAAGCTAATTTAGGATCTTCCGCAGTTTAATCAACAGTAGATCAACCAAAGGTAATTGCAACTTGGACCTAATTGAGGAGCTAGGGGGAATCATACCTAAGTGAGTTCCCAACTTGTAATTAGTAAAGTAGTTTAGTAAATCAATCCTTAATCTAGTTTGCTAGATAATGAACTGAAGCTGAGTAATTGTAACTCTAGAGACCCGTGGATTCGATATTTATTACTTGTGTCACTATACTGCAGTCCCTTTCATTGGTTACACTTGGCCATTGTTAGGCGTTGTGTCGTAGCGTGTCAAGGACTATATCGTATGTATATAATTTTAATGGGTGTCATTAATTAGTAATTATAATTATAAATAAATAATTATTTTTTATCGTCGTAAATAATGATCGTTAGATGAGATCAACGGTGAAAAATCTGACGTATACTATACGCCTGACATACACCAGTCGTCACCATATATATATATGGTGGCTTCTATCGTACCTTGGGTAAAATGTAGGGTACGACATAAAAATACTATCTAGACCTCAAATTAACCAAGTTTTTGGGCATGCTACTATACCCTAACCCTTGATGATTGAACCCTAGGTCTTAGTTTTCTAAATCAAAGAGCCTAATCCCTAAGATTGTGCTTGTAATTTGTTGCATATATTTCGACAAATCATAGCCGTTGATTTTTGTTTCTAATTAAATTGATCTAGTGTATGAGATTTATAGAACTAAGACCTAGATTTTAATCCTTAAGGGTTTGGGAATAATATCATATGCCAAACTATGCTTAATTTGAGGTCTATATATAATTTTCTTACTCAATTGATTTTACCCAAGGTACGATAGAACATCCCATATATATATATATATGGGGAATTCTACGGTACCCATGGTGAAATCCTAGTTACCGCATACCTTGAGTAAGAAAACGATATCCAGAACCTGAATTGATTGATCTTTCGGACATGATACTATAATCTAACCCTTAAAGATCAAAATCTAGGTCTTAATTCTCTAAATCTTATTCGCCAAGATCAATTTAATTAGAAACAATAATCGACGGTTATGATTCGTCCAAATATAGGCAAAAAAATCAATGCACCATCTTAGGGTTTATAGTTTAGATTTAGATAATTAGGACATAGCGTTCACTCATTAAGGGTTAGGGTATAGTATCATGCCCAAAAATCCTGCTAATTCGAATTCTAGATAGCGTTTTCATACTTACGGTGAAATCGGGGGTATCGCATACCTTGATTATGGAAACGGTATCTAGACCTCGAATTAGCAGGATTTTTGGGTCTGATACTATACCCTAACCCTTAATGAGTGAACCCTAGGTCCTAATTATCTAAATCATAATCTATAAACCTTAAGATGGTGCATTCCTTTTTGTGCCTATATTTGGACGAATCATAACCGTCGATTATTCTTTCTAATTAAATTGATTTTGGAGTAAAAGATTGGGAGAATTAAGACCTATATTTTGATTTTTAAGGGTTAGAGTATAATATCATATCCGAAAGATCGGTCAATTTAAGGTCTAGATAGTATTTTCATACTCAAGCTATGCGATACCCCGAATTTTTCCCAGGTTACCGTATAACTCACTCCCAACTTTTCTCATTCCCAACTTTTCTTCCATATTAGATAATTAGAGGTTTTTTTTTGGCTTTTTATGAGTGAACTCTTTGTTTCGTCTACAATTATAACTCAACATTATTTCCATTATTTTTTGTTTTATTATGTATCATGTATGTGTCTTTATTTTTATTGTTTTTAACTTTTAGTATTTTGGCTCACTTAAGGTCAAATTAATAATTCACGGTCTCACACCCATGATTATAGATTTATTTTTCTATACTCGCAGATAATAACTACGCTATCTGCCGCTCCCGCCGCGCAGCGCAGGTTTCCATACTAGTGTACGTAAATTGCAATTGAAGTAGTGAGTTGAAACTTTAGAACCAAACTCCAGTAAATTGAAACACAGAGCACAAACTTACTAAGGGGTCGTTTGCTTCAAGGATTTGGTACATGGATTTGGTACCAAAAAACCAACTATCAAGGATTTAGGTACAATCCGTTGTTTGCTTGCACCTTTTTTGGAGACCAAATCCGTGGGGCCCACGGATTTTAAGGGTCCAAATCCATGGACCCCACGGACTTATAAATCTCACATGTTGATGTGGGATTTGGAATATGACATAAATCCTTGATGAGATTTTACCCATATACCCACCCTCATGCACTTTTAATATTCCAAGGTTGCCCTCAAATTTAACTATTATACATTATAATTAACAATAAATGAATAATATAAACGTTCAATTAATGTGCAAACATGAGTTAGATTTTTTATATCATTTCTTGTGTTCTAGTTTTCTTTGACCTTTTCATGGAACGTGTAATTCTTTGTTCTCCCGATTCTAATATATGTTGTTATATGTTACTTTTGAAAAGAAGGACAAAGAATTGATAATTGATTATGTTACGTTAAAAGTTAAAGCGGAATTTTCTCGTTTATTATTATTGTTCATGTGGCAACATTATGCTTATTAGTATGTATTGTCCTTATTTTGTGTACATATCATAAACATGTCAAACATATAGAAAATGATAGTAAGGTAATTTTGAAGTTTTGTCCTTGTTTTGTGTACATATCATAAACATGTCAAACATATAGAAAATGATAGTAAGGTAATTTTGAAGTTTTGTCCTTGTTTTGTGTACATATCATAAACATGTCAAACATATAGAAAAGGGCAGTAATGTAATTTTTTACTTCAAGTAGCAAATCCCACACCTTTAAATCCATGATAAAAACATCTCAACAAACAAAGGATTGTTACAAATCCATGATGCCTCAAATCCTTGATAAATCCTTGGGTTTTTAAATTATAAAACCCTCATTTTTAAATCCATGAAACAAACGACCCCTAACAATATAGTTCTGGTTTTGGTGTCCCACTTGATGGGAGTCCAGAATGCAAGTCCATGACGTTTTATAGTCATCCATTAAACCATCAAATATAACCAACAATAAGCGAAAAAGAAGAAGAAAAAAAAAAGGAGAAAATTACACCCACACTGTTTAATTGCAACAAATCACATCTTAATCTTTGTGCTGCCAGCCATTTCCAATGTCGCCAATCGTAAACTTGGCTAGCAAGTAGAATTGAGAATGAGGTCGAAAGCCCTTTGGATGCAAGACTTGAGCTTGTTGGGATCTATGAAACCCTTCTCCGTTCCTATGGACACTCTCATCTGTCCCATGTAGCTCACCATCGTGATCGTCAGATTCTGCAATCAATGTTCCAATACAAAAATTTATGGCTAGCAAAGCAGCTCAACTACTTTTGGCTTGTTTTCTCTCTTATGACATATTCAATATACAGATTCCCCCGTTTGCACCATTTCAAACAAAGGTCAGTCAATTTGTAAGACCATTTGTTCGTAGAACCAGTTAGTTCCAATAGCTCAAATTGTTGAAAGAGGTTCTTGTACGAAAGAAGACGAACGGAAACGCGAAAAAGGGAGGTACCTGAGGGTTGCCAGCAAGCAGAAAGTAGAGGCCTTTGACGTGGTGATCCGCGAGAGTCATTTTCTCTGTAGGACCGATCATGTTGGTGATTGCCATGCTTGTGTTCTTCACTGCCCAATACACGTAACTAGATGCTGCCTGCAAGTGCAAGTGCAAGTGCAGGTCACAACATTCAGTTAATCGTTCCTCTTTTGTCCTCTTCTTTTGACCATCGGAGTCATTGCTTGTTTCGTTATTTCTTGTGTCATAGATAAATTACTTATGTAAAAAAAAAAAACACTCTTTGTATTTTACCTTACAATGAAAATGATTAATTTTCGAAGTGGAACCAGAAAGTTTCGAATTATGGACCCCTCTTCACAAGAAAATAATTTTACCTTTGAAAAACCAAAATTACATTTGATTATCTTTGGACTCCACTTAACTATATTTTCTGTCTATGTTAATGTGTGTTGATGGAATCCTGGTCAGAAACTGTGATTGGATTAACCTTCTACTATGTTTTCTAGACACATGGTTTTAGGGCTGGCTATTTGGTCCGGGTTATTTGGTTCTACCCAAAATCTGACCATATAACTCGGACCGAGACCTGATCGGAACCGGATAGCAAACAATTCAATCCAATTTTTGGGTTTAGATTTGAGATGAAAAACTGTTTGGGACCGGATCGAAAACCGGATAAGAAAGCTCAACACCCAAAACTTAACCAACTCGTCACCCTTTGAGTCCTCAGGCAACTCAGATTCCCACAAGGTCAATCTAAAATCAAAACCGAATTGGGACCGGACCGGGTCAAACTGGAGCGGATGATCAAGACCGGACTGTTATCAATCCAATCTATAGTCCTCAATTATATTCTCGAAAAAATCAAACTGAAACGGGATCATTTCGGGTCAATTTAACCGGACCGTATAGCCTCCCTAGTCCTACATGGTTTGAATATGTGGATGTCATCTCCTAGCCGACAATTAATAGGATTCTTGTGCAGACATAATCTGAAAACGAAACTGGAATGAATAAAGGAAATCTAAGATACATAATGATTAGCATGCGTAAAAGCTCCCCTTTTCCATATTCGAAATTAAAAATCTCAAGTAGGACAATTAAATAATTGTCGGCACTTTCCCCGTTAAATGAGTGAAAGAGTTAGCTCAGCTCAGCTCAGCTGGTACCACCACCAAACTCGACATGCCCACGACCCTACAGCTTGGCTTCTACTATTAAATATCACCCACAAAAGTTAATCATCAGCCCTACATTATTTATGAAAAAGGCATTCATGAATGTCATCATTTTTCTTATTTTTCCCACGAATAATTCGAATAACTTTATAAAAAAAAATATAATTATACGACAAAGTTTCAATAACGATCGGACAGTACTAAAAAGTCATAGCAAAACCCGGTGGCTACTTGTACTTAAAATAAAAAAAACACAAGTAATTATATTTCCTCCCAAACAAATAAATAAATTACGTGTAACGACGTACGTACCTCGGAGCCTCTCAGCTTCCTGTAAAGCTGAATGAGGCGGCCGTTGAGGTGCACGGCGACGGAGGATCTCTTCTTCTGGATGAGCTTCTGGGTCGCCTTGAGAAACTCCAACGAACGGCGTGCCATCGTCGACTCCTGCCGGGCGCCGTTGTTATCATCGTAATTACCTGTTGCGCCGCCGACCATGAGCTTGGGCAGTCCGACATGGAGAAAGGCGAAGTGGTTCCCCCAGGGAGATTCGGTGGCCTTGCTCATCATCATGTCGTGGACGGAGTTGTAGCTGCGGAGCATCCTGGTGTTCAAAACGACGATGGATGTGGTCTCCGCCTCCTCCGAACCCGGTTCCATTTCCTTCATGTACATTCGCGTCCCCAAGAACACGGTCCCTGTCACCACGTCGTTCACTGTCTGAACATGTACATTAATTTATTAATTACCAGCATCCATTATATTATTACCACTGTTCCTTTATGAAGTTGAAAGCTACAGGGCATATGAACGGAAGTACGTACTTGATCACACTTTCACATCACATGACACGACATGTAGCTGCTGAACCTATATATAATTTCGATCCCATTAAAAAGTACCATTCGTTCATTCAGGCTAGTTCCATTATTGAGTGGTAACATTTACACCTCGCTAAGTTGGTGGGCGTTGTTCGGATAGGTTAATTGTTAACCGTTGTATTTTTCTACGTCATTTCAATGGTAATTTGTGATGTCATATTGAAAATATCTCATATTATTGAATCGAATATTCTATCTAATATTTCGTATTTAACAAAAAATAGAGTAGAATTTTAGTTACTTTAAAATAACATTGGATATGTATTATTTCAAATAACTCACGTGAAAGTATCTCTTTTAACATTTTTAGCTTTTGTATGTACGGAAAAAGCTCAATTTAATTACCGAAAATACCTAATTTAAGGGCACCTCAACCGACTTAGAAATTATAAGTTATAACAATGTATTAGCACAAGTTTTTTTTTTAAGAGATGGGACTAGTTTTTATCTTGGTGAAGTGATAGGACAGCTCCAAATCAATGTCGGAACAAAAGCAGCTTGAGATTATTATTAAATGCAATGTACGTCGTCGTCTAGAAATATTGACTATTGAACAAAAGAAGAAGAAGAAAAAAAGCGTACCATTCCCAGCTTGCTCTTGATCTGCTTGATTTGATCAAGAGAGAAGGCCATCGTCGCCGCGGAGATCGGCCGGAACCCGACTCCCGTCTCTCCAGAGCGCACGGGCGACAGGTCGTCGGCCAGGAGCTTGGTCTTGGAGAAGCTCGTCCACAAATCCGACACCGTATTGAAAGCCGACGCCAGAGCCCTCGCCACCGCCGCCTTCTTCCCGCCGCCGGCGTCACCCGAGCTGCGGATTCGGATGTCGGGGAACGTCAGGGGAAGGGAAGGATCGTCGGAACGCTTGAAGCAGGAGAGCAGCGCCGCCATCAGGGAGTAGCCGTCGCCGATGGCGTGGTGAATCTTGAAGATCACGTTTCCCGCCGCGTTCGTCGTCGGGTACTTGACGAAGTGAATCTCCCAAAGCGGGCGGTTCCCGAGGAACAGCTCCGCGGATATCTCCGACAGGTAGCTGCTGAAGCGCTCCTCGTAGTATTCCGGCGACCTGTTCTCCGGGAAAATGGCGGTCTTGATGTGGTCCTTGAGGTTCACTTCCACCCTCTTCCACCGTTGCTCCCCGTCCTTTCCCGTCACCTACCGCAAAAGAAAAAGTTATTTTAAACAAGATACAAAAGAAAATAGGTACGTGTACGTGTATTAAACGGAGTAAGGGAATTTACGATGACGGAGGAGAAACGAGGGTGGACGCGGAGGAGGAGGGTGTCGAGGAGGAAAACGAGGCGAGAGTGAGGGATGTTGATCGGTTCTTCAATTTCCAAAACGGCGAGGACGGCCAGTGAAATGGACGAGCTGTTGAAGTAGACGCCGAATGGGCTCACCGGCGGCCGTCGTTGCTCCTCCTCCTCTTCCTCCATCCCTACCATATTTGCCTCACTTTCCGCTTCTCTCGTTTGTATTGATCTACTACTTCTGAATCGAGCTATATATGGACCATTTGCATTGAGTTGCTCGCAAGCTTTTGGACACATATATATATACACACATAAACTAGACAGGAAGCCCGCGCTGGCCGGCGGGGGTTCATAATTATACAACGGTGCATGTAATGATCATTATCTTGGGTCTTGGCTAATTTTATGAGTTTTATGCCGGCAAGTTGGTCCAAAAGTGATTTTTTTTTTTTAATATAATTTAGTTTAGTAACTAATTTATCTTGGTTCATAATTATACAACGGTGCATGTTATGATCATACAAAATTAAATATTGGTATAGTTTAGTAACTAAATACTAAAAGAAAGGTGTGGCGCTTGAACTATGGTAGTGCAGAGTCATTCATGTATGGTGGTATAAAACTGAATGTTATTAATCAATGTAATTAAAATCGCGCTATTAAACTTTAACTTTACGCTTTTATGCTTCTAAGTTACCGAAAATTTTCTACGTACAATCGCGTTTTTTCCTAACTAGTCTAATCAAAATCGTGCTTTCAAGCTTACGTCTTTAAGTTTCACGTTTTGGCCAATAATAGCCACTTTTCAAAAATACATAAAATAATTATTTCCGTCCAATTCTTTAACGGTGTCAATTAACATGTTGAATGAACTAACGATAATGGATGACGTGGCGATATTTTGTCAAAACATTTCCACGTGAATTTTACTTTAAGAAAAAAAAAAAGCAAAGGCCAATATCTCCATGGCTGCCTCGTTCTACACTTTACTCAATCATTCACGGCCTATCTCTCCAACTGCCATGACCGCTTCTTCCTCCATCTCCAGAACCTTCCTCTTGACTCTCATCCTCCCCAGCATCTGCCACCACAGCCAAAGCCTTCCTCTCATCTCAATCTCCTCCGCCTCCTCACTCTCCTCAATCTTCCCTTATCTTTTTCCCCTTCCTCATCTGCAATCTAACCCTCAAATTGCTGCTGTGAATCCCTTGTCCAAGGAGTTTCAAGTAAAACAAGTTTCATTTTGCTAGATTCCAACAATTTTATTCTCTGGAAGCTGAATCTGAATGGGTCAGTGAAGGGGGAGTTGTGGCAGAGCTTTTCGATTATGCTATGGATACCCTTCTCCTGGATAAGAAATTAGGAGCCGAACTCAGATTTCCTAAATTTTTTGCTAGCAACCGGTCGAGATCCTTGATCACCAAATGGGTCGTCGTCTTCAAGAGGAGTGTGCGCAGATATGAATCGTCCAAGATTTTGGAGATATCAAATCCAAGTCAGATTGATTTTACTCTTGCCGCCCTCAGTTCTATCTCTGCCACTGATTTAGAATCCCGATCGCTGCCTTCTTTATTTGTTCTTCAGGGATTTGGAGTTTTCTCTTTGCACCAACACTCTATGACAATCGTTGTTGCCCTTCAGCTCGTGCTTGAGTATACTTCCAAAGCCGAGGCCAAAGCAGTAGAGGAGATGACATCGGAGAAGGAGATAAAGAGACGGAGAGGGGGCGGCGGCGGCGGATTTGGTGACAGAGAATATTCTGGATCTGAACGAGGAAGGCTTGACGGTGGCAACAGATGCAGGAGAAGAGCTAGTTTTTGGCTATGGCATTCTGGATTTCTCCATGGAGCTTGTGGCTATGGTGGTTCTGCGTTTGGCTTTAGGGTATATGGAATCAGAGAGAGACGTTTGGAGAGAGGATGGAGAAAATGATCAAAAGAGTTAGGTTAATTTAGGGAGCTTTTTTCATGCAACTTTCAAAATTCTAGTTATTTTTTTATTTCCCGAAAAGTTGCTATTATTGTTACAAACGCGAAAGTTTGGCTATACAAATGTATTTTGCATTTATTTTTTAACATATATGAAAATAGAATCATTGTGCAGATCACTTTAGATTTTATTCTTTTGAAATACAAATATCTAAATTCATAGTTGAAATGAAATAAGGGTTAATACCTTAGTTTGGCCCGAACTATAGACAAACTTTCTACTTTAGCTCGTGGTATCGGAAATTGCTATTCTGGCCTAAACTATGTAGCATACTTCCTTATTTGGCCCGAAGGCGGGTTTGAATGTCAAATTAGACGGTCAACCGAGTTGACCGTTAGTCAAAGTCCACCTCACCTGCCACATTAGTTATCAGGGAATAAAAAATTATTTTTTGTTTTAATTTCTTAATTTGTTTACTTTCTAATAATAAAAATGATAAACAAAAAATTAATTAAAGAAGCAAAAAAATTAATTAAAAGAGGTCCCCAAATTATCCCAGCCCCTCCTTTAATTAATTTTTTGGGTGTCTTTAATTAAATTTTTATTTTTTTTATTATTAGAAAGTAAAAAAAATTCAGAAATTCAAAAAAATAATTATTTATTCCCTGATAGCTGACGTGGCAAGTGAGGTGGATCTTGACTAACGGTCAAACCCGCTTCTGGGCCAAATAAGGAAGTATGCTACATAGTTTAGGCCAGGATAGCAATTTCCGATACCACAGGCCAAAGTAGAAAGTTTGTCTATAGTTCGAGCCAAACTAAGGTATAAAGTATAAACCCATGAAATAAATACAGATCTATTGAGAATAGCAAGGGAATTCGAAAGACAGGGAGAGATTGTACTAGGTGGATATTCTAATTGGATTATTGAGAAAGTAAAAAGGAAAAATAATAAAATAAAATTAAACTACTCTTTCAATTTAGATTGTTAGATTCATTGTGATCAAAACCGGTTTGGATCGAAGAAAATCAGACTCGGCCATAATCACAATTCCAACAGTATAAAAATGATACTAAATCTAGCAGGCCGGATGGCAGCCGATTCAGCCGGTTGAAACGATCAACTCGAATCGCCCGGTTTGGTTGCTTTTAAATGTTGAATATTACGGAAACAAATATTGGAGGAAAAATGTGCCCTGATTACTTTTTCCGTCCATATTTTAATTAGCTATAATTAATGTGTTTCGTTAACTTTTAAAGAAATCCTTTGCAATTTATAGAAACCTTTTTTGAATTTAAGGTTTTCCAATGACTACCAGTTGCGTGTTAAAGAAAGAAAGCCCAATTTCATAAATCCTAACATAGAAAGCTAAAAAGGGAAATAAAATAAAAAGAAAAGTAAAAGAGAACATTTACTATACGATATGTTTATATGTATCGTGAAGACATAATTTTTTATTTCAAAATTTTGTATGCAGCTAGTTTTATACCGGTTATTCGGTAAACCTTAAATTACTCACTAATTCGAGTTGTTGTCCGATCCGATTTTGATAACAACACTTTGATCTTTTTTTTAAAATATAATTGTATATTGATACCAAAACATAGATAGTTACATCCTGAAAACCAGCCAGGCCCGAAAATCGAAGAAACGACTCATAGTCGGGTACAAAGAGAGGGCTTTTCTAGCCACCAAATGGGCTACCCCATTACTACGCCGACCTACAAATCGAACAATAAACCCACGGTTGCTACCAAAAAATTGTAGAATTTCTTCCAAAATGGCACCCATCCGGTTATTGCGAGCATCCTTACAGTTGATTTTATCAATGATCACCTTGGCATCCCCTTTGAATATCATCCCCGTGAAACCATGGCCTAAACACCAAGCAATAGCCTCACGGAGCACAAGCAGCTCCACCACAGCTGGGTCATCAATCCCCTGGAACTGAATTCCTCTAGCCATAAGAACATCCCCAGTCGGAGACAGAAGAACCATGCCACCTGCTGAATGTGATCCCATCCTGGTAGCCCCGTCCCATTGACAAGCAACCCCAGCAGCCTGTCCCGACACTCCTGGTTGTCGAACCACTGGGAGAGAAGGCTTGGGGGGGCACATCCGTCGGCAACCCCACCCATTCCTCATACTGCTGGGAAAATTGACGCATCAACGCAGGGAACCCAAACTGCTTTCCTTCTAAGACTACCCAATTTCTAGACCTCCAGATGCTCCAAAGGATGGAGACAACTGCCATAAGGAGCGTCGGTTGCTGATTTAAAGCCATTAAAAGCTTAAGAAATAGAGGGAAAGTATGCCGAGGCAACCCCTCCCCTAAGTATTCTAACCCCGAATTCCCCCAAAGAGCAAGCACAACAGGACAATCCAGAAACAGATGCTCCATGGTTTTCGGGCCACCCCAACAGACCGGACAACGAGGAAGGATAGGGACCTTTCTATCAATGAGGGCCTCCGTGGTGGGGAGGATGGGATTCAGAATTTGCCAAACAAAGACCTTCAGCTTAGGGGGAATATTCGCCTCCCACAAACGAATCTAACTGGACCTATCCATCTAACTAGCCGACGTTTTCCACCGACCCTTTCTATTATCAAGGGAGACGGCCAAGTGGTAGGCTGACTTGACCGAGAACACCCCGTCCGAAGTATCATGCCATATCAGTTTATCCTCCAGGTTCTGCCAGGGTAGGGGAATAGTTTTAATAATAAGGAAAGTAGGTGGATCAAACAACTGACTGAGTTTGAGATCACACCAACGCCCCTCCCCTTGAAAAATTACATGAGCCACAGTAGGATCACCCCCCCCCCCCTCCGGTAGAACCACCGGATTATACTTCGGAGGGTCAAGCTGCAGCTGAGGAATCCAGGGGAGACCGAAACAGAGACGTCGATCGCCCATTCCCAATTTGCTATCTGAGTCTCATCTCCAATAATTCCCGACCATAAGATGCTTTGCCAACCCCAAAATGGGAGAGACCTAGCTTTAGCATTGAGGAAGTGCCCAGAGGGGAAGTACTTGCCCTTATAGACTTGGGCCAGAAGAGACTGAGGCTCAACCAGGATACACCATCAAATTTTGGCTAAAAGAGCTTGATTGAAATGCTCAAACCGGCGGAAGCCCATTCCCCCCTCATGCTTACTCCTACACATGTCCCGCCAGGCCATCCACTTGATTCTCGAGTGTCCCTCCTCATCACCCCACCAGAAGCGAGCTACATGTTTGTCCAATAGGCGACACAACGAGAGAGGAAGCTTGAAACAGGACATCACATGCAACGCTAAAGCCAAGGCAATAGATTTAATCAGGGTCTCCTTCGCTTCCGAAGACAAAGTCCTCAGTTTCCATCCCTGTAACCTCTCCAACAAATTTTCCTCTAAATAGCGGAAAATCTCCATTTTAGAACGAGCAATCAAAGTGGAGAGCCCCAGATACTTATCATGCACCCCTACTGCTCCAACTCCCATTATCGTAGCTAAGAATTCTTGATCCGGCAGAGCAATATTCTTTCTGAAACAGACCGCTGATTTAGCCAAATTGACGCGTTGCCCACTAAGTTCCTCGTATTCGTTCAGTACCGTAATCAAATTCTCACATTCCTGAAGCGTGCCCCGCAGGAACAGATAAGAATCATCGGCAAAAATTAAATGCGAGATTCGGGGGGCACGCGGAGCCACCTTAACCCCTGCCAGCCGCTTATCCGCGATCGCCTTACACAAGAGTGACGCAAACCCCTCTGTGCAGAGTACAAATAGAAGAGGGGATACAGTTTCTCCTTGCCGTAAGCCCCGTGATGGCCTGAAGAACCCTGACGGAGTACCATTCATCAGTACAGAAAAAGACGAAGATCGGAGGCATTCATGTATCCAACCCTGCAAAACTGAGCTAAACCCCTCTTGTCCAAAACCGCAAGTAGAAATGGCCATTCGACTCAATCACATGCATTTTCCATGTCAACCTTAAGATCCATGTACCCCTTCTTACCTTGCTTTTTGATTTTCAAGTAATGCATTAACTCATGCCCAAGGAGGATATTCTCAACAATTTGGCGATCCCGAATGAATGAATTTTGGCCTGCCGAGATGATATGAGGTAAGAGGCACGATTATCGTTCAGCCATGATCTTGGTTATAATTTTATACACAAATTGGCATAAACTGATTGGGCGCAACTGCCTCATAGACTCCACATTATCTACTTTGGGGACCAAAGTGAGTCAGGTGTGATTGAAGCTACGGAGCATCCTACTAGTCGTAAAAAATGAGCAGACTGCGTCAACCACCGAATCACCCACAATTCCCCAAAAGGCCTTAAAGAATTTGCCCGTGAAACCATCAGAATCGGGTGCTTGTTTAGATCCCATCACGAAAACAGTTTTACGAACCTCCTCCGGGAGGACAGCAGCTGTCAGGCCATCATTCATTTCCGGATTAACACTACGATCGATAGGCAGAGCATCCACCTGCTCCCCCATATTAAGAACCTGATTTTCGGAAGTGAAAAGATGGCCATAGAAATTGGTAGCAATATCGGCCTTTCCTTTTTCATCAGTAATCCACTCGCCACTCTCATCTCTTAGGCCTGCCACAAAGTTCCGTTTACGACGTGTCCTAGTCACCGTATGGATGTACGACGTGTTTTTATCCCCCTTCTTCAACCATTGAACTCTGGATTTCTGTTGCCAGTAAACTTCTTCCGCCTCCCATTGTCTAGTTAATTCCTTCTTCATGGAAACCCCGCTTTATTTAGATCGGGAAAAGCATACGCTTTTATGAAACCATGTGCTATGGCTCGAATCCGTAGTCAATCCTATTTCCGATAGGAGCAGTTAACAATTGAATCCAATTTTTTTTCCCTTTTTTAAACAAATTGAAATGATTGAAGTTTTTCTATTTGGAATCATCAAAGTCCGCATTGAACCCCTTACAAACTAATGGATGTAAACAAATAGCACGCCCTTCGCCGAATATAAATACCCTGTTTAACTTCGATTCTGATAGCCTGAATGTCTTTCATATCTAGGCAACGGATTGCATCCCAATCAATAGGATGAGTAAGCTTAAGTCGCTCAATTTCGCTCTGGAGAGTTTTGATATTGCGCAGGGAATTAGTGGTTCCTGCTCTACTCCAATCGTAGAGCAACGGATCGCATCCCAATCAATAGGGTGAGTAAGCTTAAGCCGCTCAATTTCGCTCTGGAGAGTTTTGATATTGCGCAGGGAATTAGTGGTTCCTGCTCTACTCCAATCGTATAATAAATGAAGCAGCTTCTTAAGGCGCTCCCGAAGGCGAAACATCGGAGTGCCTTGGACGTCTTCCTGCCAAACATAAGAAACCATAACTTTCACTTCAGGATTATCCGCTCACCGCGCATCAAAAAGGAATAGAGGGCGACTATTTCGAACATAGGGCTTATCAGAGAGGAGGAGCGCCCGATGATCCGATCCCTGATCTGTAAAGTGCTTGGCCAAGGTTTCAAGAAATCAATCAAGCCAAGATTGCGAACAAAGGGCCCTATCCAGTCTCTCTCAAATACAGGGCGCCCCCATACGTTTATTAGTCCAGGTGAATTGGTCCCCCTGAAAACCAGGGTCCAGAAGACCCAAATTCTGAACAAAATTCCGAAGGCTAAGAGCTTGCGCAGCATTCCACTGATTCCCTCCATCCTTCTCACTCTCATGGAGAGTCGTATTAAAATCGCCTAAAATAACATAGGGAATCTATGAAGGAAATAAATAAGAAATTAAAATAAAAAGAAAAAGGAGTTAAGCAAAAAATGTATTAGTGGAAATGGTGTTGACGTGGATGAAGAGGAAGTCTCGAATTTTCAAAGGGTGAAGTGTAAATGGATAAAGTGCTTGTCATATTTTATAGACTAGTCTTGTGCTTGGCCTATTGGCCGATTAATTTTCAGTTATATTTTCTTAAATAATTGATGGCACTACTTGAATTATGTATGTCTTCAATTTTTCTTTATGTTGTTTTATTTCAACTTTTGAAATGTTCGTATCTCTTGTGTGCAGATTTAATGCAGATTTTATCTGACAATCACTGATTATTGGTTAAACTCAATCAAACATGAAGCAATAAGTCAATGATTTTTATTTATTAACGTAGTCAATCCATTTTTTGAGTTGAAGAAAAATATTGTCAATCCAGAAATATGACTCTTGCCTAAATGAAGTTGAAATTATATTGAAAATTTCCAACATTTAACACAGAAACAAATAATTATGTTTATGTTTGAGTATCCATGTCTGAATGGAGGTGTCTAAATCTTAGAGTATAGGATAATATATGAAGGTTTTTCAAACTGACTTATTTCTTTATCTTAGAGCATCTCCATTGGAATTGTAATTAGAATTGCATTATGACATGACATTAATTTACAATTGCATTATGCAATTGCATTGATGTAGATGACAATTGCATCTTTGCAAGCTTGCATATAATGCAATTATGGAATGCAAGCCGCATCATCTTTTTTATTATTAAATTATTCATTAATTTTATTATTTGAGTGTTTATGTTTTAATAAATTAAATAAAAAAATTAGTTGCAATTGCAGGTTAATTGCATTGATGTGGTGCAATGCAAGTAAGATGAGTTGGATTGCAAAAAACTGAAGTAACAATAAAAAAAATGCAATTGCACCAATGGAGATGCTCTTATATAATAATACACATCAATCTGTCATTTCAATACTTGATCTAACCATGAAACAATTATATAATTAGCGTCTAGGATTACAAAGTGATCAATTTTCTTAGTGAAGGTAATTGGTCACTTTGTAATCATAGACCCTAATTCTCTAAACCTTAAACCATAATTTTTAGGTTGAAGCTATTCATGTAGAGGTGACCTTCGATTGAACCTGAACTCAAATGAGCGAATTTTAGACCCTAATTGTGTAAACCTTAAATCAGAAGATCAAATTCACCAAGGGGTCGTTTGGATGGTGAATTTCTTAAATGAAGCAATTTAAACTCAATTGCCTCACAATTTCCTCATTTCACAATTGTGTTGTCAACTCATATTGATTTAAAATCAAGAAATTCAAATTGAGTCAGCCTAATTGTTGCCTTCCTAATTTATGTTGTTAGACAAGCATATTTGACTTAATTACTTCATTTTGAGGAAATTAAGCCAAATTGCCTCATTGAAATATTGTAACCCAAAACTCGTCGATAGTACCATAGAATTTCCTTGTACATATACACCACTTGTTAATTTTAAAAATTGGTCAATGACATTTAGTATCTCACTTCTATGCTTATGATTCCCAAATCTCAACCCTTATTGCAATTATTAGTCTGGGTTTTTCATTTCTAACATTGAGATGTTTCCTTGCAAAACCATAGCATTTTCTTATACTCATAGAATTATTTACATCATAGTTAGACCATCGACTGTCAAATGTTTTATTTTGAAATAAAATTTTATATACTACTTTAAATAATAGTTTATGTATTCCCACAAAGAGATGTAAACTAATCAATTTATAAGCTGATATACATTACTTAAACTCTAAATCACTAAAGCTATAATTATTTGATTCTTGATGAAGTTCTTTGTGATTATAAAACTCAATTAGTTAATTTATAGAGCTAGGTATATCACGATTAACTGTTTGATAAAACCTAAAAATTTACTGATTATTTGGAACGCAAACTATAGCAGTGGATAAGTCCTCTAATTTTAAGATGTTACCTTATTTTATAACTTTAATTGAAAAAATACAAAAAATCAGTTGCAGTCTAGTTGGTTAGGAATCTTGGCTACTGCTTGAAAAACAAGGATTCAAGAGGGAGTTTAGAGGGTAATGAATTTTGAAATGTAGAAAAATAGATAAACTTCTACTATATATATTATTGGAGGACTTGGTCAAGATTTTCAAAAGGGGACTCCGTAGGGAGTCTAGAGGGTTGTGACAATCATATATTTTTCCCGTATAAGCATATCACAAATTTCTACTTCCAAAGTCATGTAAATTCCTAAGACTCTATTTACATATGACGCGGTGGCGGATCTAGCTAGGGAGAGGCGTCTCCGGGTCATAACTCAATTCCTTTTTTAGTTCAGAGCTACTGTAGCACTTATAAATTTGTCAATTTTAAGTATTCGGTCCAGTACTAATGGGTTATGGTCGAGCCCTCTCCACCTCTTTTCAAATGCGATCCAATACTCTACTATATACTGAATACACCGCTGATTATGGCATCTTCTTGTTCGAAAGACGTCAACTAACCATCTAAGCTAACTCTTAAGCTGATATTTATAGTAACTGAAGCACTTTATGATGCTCGAACCTGGTGGTTGGTGTACTTGCAAATCCTTGCAGCAAACCATGGGATTGAAGTTACGCCAATGTCACCAGGGATTGGAGTGGGATTGGAGTAGTTTGATGCAGGTATATAATTTTCCGTCACAACTCAGGGTACATAAATTTTTCATCTAATGGTAAAGGTTTTCGTTTCTACTTTCTACTGGAAATATTCTTAGATCTCTCCTTCTATTATGATTATCTTCATGCTATCAATCCGAGTGGTTGCTTTCTCGATCATTTAGTTCCTCTCATGATATCCAATTTGTCCCATGTGTAGATATTTTGGTATAGAATTAACCCAAATAGAACACATCAAATCATAAACAATGGGTTATCGTATAGAAGCAAGGGAATCAACAAAGAAGTGGTTAAGTACTGTGTAAATTCGCAACTTATGATTCGATTCCAACACTCTAGTCCATTGTCACACCTAGATAATGCGACTATGAGAAAAATGTATCTAGGTTTCAATATGGTCTCTGAAAAGTTGTGGAATAGTGAAATTGATAGGAAAATATGGCTTAGTGTTGATCTTATTGGCCATTTAAATATTGCTGATATTGGACAAATATCCCACGATATGGATTAAAGTACAGTTGGAGATATGGGCTTAAGCCCCAACCAAATACAAATATTAGTGAACAGTAATTTGCTTCTTCAAAACATATTTTCGTATAATATTTTACATTAAAAATTTAATTTGAGCTATTAAAATGTAAAATTTAAATTATAATTACTAATCTGTAATTTTTCATTTGTTGTTAGTGAATAGTAACCAAACTTCTTCTTTATATAAATAACAGTAATTTGCTTCTTCAAAACATATTTTCGTATAATATTTTACATTAAAAATTTAATTTGAGCTATTAAAATGTAAAATTTAAATTATAATTACTAATCTGTAATTTTTCATTTGTTGTTAGTGAATAGTAACCAAACTTCTTCTTTATATAAATATTAGTGAACCGTAAATATGCTTCTTCAAAACATATTTTCCAATAATATTTTACATTAAAAATTAAATTTGGGGTATCAAAATGTAAAATATAAATTATAGTTACTAAACTGTAATTTTCAATATGTTGTTAGCGAACCGTAACCAAACTTCTTCTTTATATATTAATTAATGTAGTACGTGTAACAGTGTGGTATAAGATTCACAATAACTTTCTCCGAACAACTCGAGTTATTGGGATCAACTTGTTTACGACATGGTATCAGAGCTGAACTCTGATCTCCTTAACCTAATCAAACTCTTATATTCCCTTCTCCGATTTCTCTTTCTTTCTTTCTTTCTTTCTTTCTTTCTTTCTTTCATTTTCTTCTTCCACCCACGTAACGTCTCTTTTTTCCCAACGAAAATCACCATGTTTACCAACTCCGGTGAGTCAGTTCTCAATCTCGATAACGCCAACACCATCATTACGTTGAACCATGCGTCACAGCTCCCTACTAAGCTTACTGGTGACAATTTCCCAACCTGGTGGGCACAACTCTTCACTGTACTCTATGGTCTAGATCTCCTCAAATTCTTGGATGGAAGTCAACTTGAACTAGCTGCTACAGCTCCTGTCGCCGAGCGCTGCCACAGCTCCTGTCGCCAAGCGCTGCCACTTGTACAGGCAAGACCAACTCCTTCTTCATTCCATTCTTGCCTCTATCTCTCCTGATGTCTCTCCATATGTCTCAGCAACTCTCTTCTCTCGTCAAGCCTGGACGATATTGGAGAGAATGTTTGCAGTTAATCCCATCAGTGGATTATCAATCTCTAGGAGAAGCTCCTTCGTGAGACTCAAGGGTGTCGGCCGGTCTCCGTTTATCTCCAGGCACAACGTCCCACTGTTGTTGAATTAGTGCATGTCAATTCTTCGGTTGCGGCTGAAGACTTAATTCTCCATGTTCTACGAGGGTTCCAAGAAGAGTATGGCCAGATTGTGCCGGCCATTCAAGCCCGCGACACCATAATTGCACTCGAAGATCTCTATGATCGTCTTGTTGATTATGAGGCTGACCTTGCTACTGTTCGCGAGCCCAATTCTTTGGCTCCCACCATCGCTTTTTCCTCAGCTCGTGGTCTCCCAACTCATTCTGCTGCCTTCCGCTACTCTGGTTGTTTCCGTCGTCCATCAGTCACTGCTGGCTATGATAACTTATCCAGGCATGACTCTAGTCCACGCCAGCTCCGCGACCACTACTCTGAAAACCCCTCCTCACCCTTTCTTCTCGGTCGTCCTCAGCTTTTTTGCCAATTCTGTGACAAAACCGGCCAACCGCAAAGGAGTGTTATCAGATTCGAGAACACCCTCAGGCTCACCACATAGCCGCTACCTCTTCCTCCGCATGCTGGATCGTTGACTCTGCTGCAAAAAATCATATGACTTCAGACCTCGTCAATCTCTCTCTTTAAACCGACTACAATGGCTCAGATGAGGTTCTTATTAGTGACGGATCATGTCTACATATTACACATGTTGGCCACTCTTATTTGTCTCATATTGGGGTCACGTTTATCTCTTTAAGATGTATATGTGTGCCTACTATCAAACACCGCTTACTCTCTGTTGCTCAACTGTGTAAATCTAATCCGGTTTTTGTGGAATTATATTCTGATTCTTTTCTTGTGAAGGATCTAGCCACAAGGGTGTGCCTACTACGAGGCCCGAATAAAGGTGATGTCTATGAGTTGCCGGCGGATTCTCCCTCTGTTCGTCTTGCTTTAACCGTTGTGACAGGAATCTCTTCTGCGGTTTGGCACAACCGATTGGAACGTCCTCATAACAAGCTACTCTTTCTCTAGTGATGCGTAATCAATCTCTTCATGTCACATCTTTTTCTTCTTATTCCTCATGTGATTCTTGCTCTCTTGATAAAATTCGCAAGCTACCTTTCTCCGTTTACAGTCTCACTAGTTCTTGTCCATTTGATTTCTTATCACATCAACCGTCTTCCCTCCAAGGTACCTGTATGTTTTATGCATTTGTCAATGAAAACCCAAACTATCTCAAATTGTGTGTGTTTGGTTTCCTTTGCTATCCTTCGCTATGCCCCTACTCTGCCCACAAATTAGAACCCCGCTCTCGGCGTAACATTTTTCAGGGTTACTCACCTCACCCAGAGTGCTTATCAATGATACGATCCCACTACCCATCGCATCTTCACCTCTCGCCATGTTCAATTCAATGAAGAAATCTTTCCCGACATCTCCTCACCCTTGGATCCTTCTTATGATTAGCCGTCCTATGTACCATTACCACTCTGCCGGTCAATGTGTACTCCTTTTCTCCTCTCCCTAGAACCTCCCCCGCTTATCCTCAATATTCCCTACCCTCGCCATGCACTCTGGCTCGTAGTCATCACCTTTCATTGCCTTCGGCTGTGCTCCCAAATGCTTCCTCCTCCCAACAGAATTAGGTGCCTCTACCACCGGCCAAACCTGGACGTCGGCCTGTCACCCGCAACAAACGCGATATATTTTATCCCTAAAAGTTATTTCTTACACAGGTTACTTCTTTGGATGTTTGGCCACCTCTATCAAGCAGGCTCTCGCTGATACACGGTGGAATGCGGCCATGCGAGCAGATTTTCATGCTCTCATGTCCAATCACTCATGGTTTCTTGTTCCTAGACCTCTTGCATTCCATATTGTTGGTTGTAGGTGGATCTTTCGTATTAAACGCCATCCAGATGGCTCGATTGATCTGTTCAAAGCCCGATTGGTGGACAAGGGTTTCTCTCAACGCCCGGGCATCAACTTGGATGATACATATAGCCTAGTTCTCAAGCCCGTCACCATCCGCACAGTGTTTCCTATTGCTCTATCTCATCAATGGTCGATCATGCAGTTTGATGTAAATAATGCCTTTTTCAAGGTTCCCTGCAGGAAATAATTTATATGACACAAGCTCTGGCTTGCGTGATCTCGATCATCCTGACCATGTATGTTGTCTATCTCGGCCTATCTATGTGCTCGTCAATTATAAGAGAGTGTTATAAGATCTACAAGAACCTTCTCCCAACAACTCGAGTTATTGGGATCAACTGGTTGTTTAGATGGTATGAGTGATATGATCCCAAATTGCCGACCATTCACGTCACAATTACTTGACAAAGAAGCTATCGAAGTTGGGAAGAAGAAGGGCAGAATTTGGTTAAGTCAAAATCCGTGTTCAGGGTACATACTTTGGAGGCATAGTTCTCTCAATTGGCTTGGTATAAATTCAAGTTTAATGGCTTGTTTTAAAGATAACGTTTCCATGTTTCCAATGGTATGCTTTGAGGATCCAGAAGATGTCATTAAGGTTGTTTACCAAGGCCTCAAATTTGCTACCTCAAAACTGGAAAACTGCCAGAAAATGGCTAAGGCAGAAAACTGTTTTGTGAAGGCTACTTTAGAGCTCAGTTCAAGGAGCATGGATCTGATTCGAGACCAAAGGCTTCTACAACATGAAACTAGGTATGTTTGTGAACAAAGGAAAGGAATTGGATGAAGAATTGGAGTTCGGGAAGGCCTCGAACGAAAGGCGTGAAGTTAGTACGAAAGCTGCCTTTTGACTGTTTTGCGGGCAGCTTACTTGTGCTTCAAGAAAGGAAGTTTGTGTCCGAATTTTGTAACCTTTTTAGAGTCGAATTTTACCTTATTTGTTTCCTTGTTCATCTAGGTTTGTATTAGGTTTTCTTGGCTATAAATAGCCTTCTATTTTCGTTGTAAAAAGGAAGACTTTGTTGAATAGAAATCGAAACAGTTTGGTTTGTGCAAGTTGCGACTTGTTTTGGGTTTGGTGGATTCCAAACTTGCTGAGCTTGTGTATCGATTGAATAGTCACTTCAATCGTGGTCGAGCAACTACCCTTTTATACCAATCGAGCTATCCCCAGGTGTGGATTTGTCTTTTTGGTTCCGTTTTATCCAAGTTCGTATTAAGAACGCTTCGTTCTTGATTCGAGCTCAATCGGTTCTTCGATTGAGTCGTTAGCTGCGTGACTTTGATAACATACACCCCCCAGGGGCGTATTAATGAGAGCCCGGTTTGGCCAACTGATCATGTGTTCGAATCTCCACGACCCCCAATATTAACATTTGATTAAAGCATGAGGTATGGTGAGCATGTGCAAACTTCAAA
Source organism: Linum trigynum (assembly GCA_964030455.1). Lineage (NCBI taxonomy): Eukaryota > Viridiplantae > Streptophyta > Magnoliopsida > Malpighiales > Linaceae > Linum > Linum trigynum. The sequence continues at coordinate 9,886,026 of OZ034821.1, forward strand.
CTCGTAAGTTGGCTTTCGTTTGAGGGGCGTGTAAGACAGTAAGAGAGTACTATAAGATCCATAATAACCTTCTCCCAACAACTCGAGTTATTGGAATCAACGGGTTATTAATAGTATCTACCGTGTGGAATTATGATTTCTTCTTACTAAATTATTTTGGCGACCTAATAGGACATGATCATAAACCATGAATTGTTTTTCCTCTTCGTATTTGTTATATATAACAAAGGAGATATTTGTGCTTGGCTCAAATTGATCATGTGCTATTAGGTAGCTTTAGCTTTTTGCCTATACGGTATAATTTAAAGTTGTACTTTAACGTTATGTTACAATTTCAGGTTGTGCATGTCTATATTCTTCTATATAAATTACTTTATGGTACAAATTAAAATTGTACCATAACCAGGGCATGCCAATCATATTCAGAGGCTCTGTTCAAACCAATGTTGTCAGAACCGAACCGGCGCATGACCCGGTAATGCGAACGGCTCGCACTTTAGTGGTCCAACCGGCATTAGACCATTTAAAAATTGTTAGAGAACCGGTACCTAATAAACGTTATCAGTATAAAAAGTGGACATTTCTTAATCAGAGCTCATCTCTTTCCTTCGAAATTGTGAAATGGAAATAAGGATTCAGTTTGAGAGCCCGACTTTTTTGGTTTATTTCAATTTTCGATCTTCTGCAATTTTTTTAATTAAATTTAGTGGTTGAATGGCAAAACCAGACGAGCGGCTCGATGGGCTCGAACGGTTAACCGCCTCAGCCGCTCGCCAACCGCTACATAAAACCGGAGCGACTTTTAGACTGTTTCGAGTCGGTTTTGTGACCGGGTGGTAATTTTACTGGTCGGGCCGAACGGCTCGGCTCGGCTTTAATAACACTAGTTCAAACATTTAGATAGTAGGGATGAACATTTGAGAAGTTTAGAAAATCTGGAGAAGTTGAATTATTAATTAGGAATTAACTAGAATTGGTTGTGAAGATTCACGTTGAATTATTATGGGAAGTTGAGAAAATCCTGGTAATAATGGGCTCAAGATAGGGTGCATAACCATGGGTTATGCACCCATCCATAACTAAATATGGACCTATAATTTAGAAAATCCAGATCTAAGGATGGATAATTAAAGACTATTTTTATTTTCCCTAGCTTTTTTAATCGGCTCATATCTTTTTCGTTTTAACTCGAATTTTAATTTTTTTTGCACAGATAGAACGATTTCATCTTGCTCTACAAAATGAGATCAATTTTCAATATTTTTTTAGAAAAAAAAATTCTGGCCTCTCGGTACCAACTGCATACCATATGGTATTTTCTTCGTTTTTAATTCGTTTTTGAAAACGTTTGCACAGAAGGGACGAGTTCATCATAATCTATTGGATCTACAAATATCTGGGTGAACAAATTACATGACCAAAAAATACCACACAATACCATACAATACCACCCTGGTACGGGGTGGTATATTATGGTATATTATGGTATTTTCTTCGTTTTTAATTCGTTGTTAAAAACGTTTGCACAGAAGGGAGGAGTTCATCATGATCTATTGGATCTACAAATTTCTGGGTGAACAAATTACATGACAAAAAAATACCACACATTACCAACCTGGTACGGGGTGGTATATTATGGTACACAATGATAAAAGTCGTAAATGACAGTTAATAAACTTCTATTATCATGTATTCAACCATCCTACAGTCTTGGTTTGTTCATACCACCATGGTACGCTTTTCAAACCATAGGTATGTTCTTATTTCAATAACAGTCAATACCATTTGGTATAGACTAGTAAAAAATGGCTCAATTTTTTTTTTGTTCGACAAATATATCAAAGTGGATATCATTTTGAAGAGCACAATTAATCTGATCTAACTGTGCAAAAAAAAAATCAACTTAAAACGAGTGAGAAATCGTCCGTCAAAGATTAAGAAGGGGAAAATTAAAGGCTTTCCAGGAGAGAGGGATGCTGATGTCATGCTGATGTGGGCTGGTTACTCATGGTTACTCACCATAAGGTTACTAACCTGATCTGTTCCCTTAATAATGAGTTGATGACGTTTTGGGAAAGAGGAAGAGGCCCGCTCGGCTAACCAAGATTCAGGGTTTTTTATATGCATATTTAATTTAGTGGGCTTGATTATGAGGACCCAAATATTTTAGGCCTTGTGTTGTGGGTCTGATCAACAGAGGGTCTGGGCCGGGTCTAATCATAATCTAAAAATACAAATTATCTTACGGTACAAGCTGAACTTGTATATTTAATGTTATGATACAACTTTAATTTGTATTTTGAAACACCAATGCTTTAAAACATAGTGATATTTGTTTGGAAAACAAAATCAATGAATAATGGCATATGCCCATTGATCTACAGAATTCCAAAATATACATGATTTCTTAGCTGCGAACAGCTAAAGCCAAAAGAGGTAAAAGAATCCGGAAAGAAGATGGTAAAACAAAGACTCCATTACTTCGAAAACTCTCTTTTGATGCCCAAACACTCTTTCTATAGCACTCATGTCCATCTAGATCGGGTTTTCAATGAAGTTATGGTTCCAATTTTATCATATGTCCCCGAAGCCCGAAGGGACCATGTATTTATGGTCCAACCACACTAAATACATTTTTTTTAAAAAAACCTAATCTTGTCGAATTGAGATACACCAAGATGCCAATTAGTTCTTTAGTTTCCGTGGCTTGGAACTCATCTCCAAGTGATAAAAGCTCTCGTCTACGAGCTATGTGATTCCTAGCTAACAAAGTTGCACTAAAAGCAACTGAAAACACTCAACAAGCTCCTTTTCAAGATTCTTCTCTTCACTTCTCCCTCTGCATTGAAATATTCGCTCGTCGATGCACTAGCAACAACCCCTCGCGATCGGTGAGTGTGATGTGAGAGACCAATGACTCAATTAGTAAACTGAAACCAGACCGACGTGGCTTCATTCTGGATAATTTGGATAAGATTCTACTTTGTCTTATGGATTAACGGATATTTTGAGATTGAATGCTTTCAATGTGAGTTGAGAATGGTTGAATCTTTGTTGATTTCATGATTTATTAGTTTTGTTTAGTGTTGTATTAATATATGATATAAGATGTGTGTATTCGTTACTGTATCCGAAAACTATGGGTATATTAATGGGGTTGCAAAACTCCACCCAAATAAATATGAACTTGGTATAAATTTGGATATTTCGAAATGAGAAAGGGGATGAGCTGATATAGGGAAATCAGCTTGGGCTTGACAAGGCCCGGCTGTCTGGTAACATAATCCCTTGGGGTGCCTGCCAAGGGCCCGAAATGGAAACAGATTAGTCAAAGGATAATGGCAAATTTAACATTGGTAAAAACCCTAAAGCGATTTGATTATAATTCAATTCATGACGATCATAAGTAGAAAGCTCATATTCTTCGGTCATTGATAAGCAATTCGTTGGACAATACTCAACGCAATTTCCACAAAAAAATACAAATTCCAAAATCAATATTGTAATTAAGTAACTGTTTCTTTCGAATGTCAGTTTCTAGATTTCAATCAACAACGGGTAAATTTATCTATTTATGAGAGAGAGTTGGCTGAACATGAAGGGGACATGACACTGCGATGGATTGGTCTATCCGTTCAGGGAAATTAATAAAATGAATTAGGGTACTTGGATGCTGACACTAGCACCAGTACTTAACGTAGAAACATAGTACATATTGCATGCTATTGTCCCCTTGCCATTAATGACAGCTTCTCTCCTTCCTCGTAATTAATTGGATTAGCAACAGCCTTTGAACCGTTTTCTGTAAATGTCTGAATGATATAAGTCGACGAGGATTCGGCTCGGTTTTGGTTCCTAGAACTCACCGATGGGAAAGAATGATAGTGAGGATTGAAGAACCTCATCAATTTGATTTTGGCATTTTGGCATGGTGCAGCTGTACCGGGCACCGGTTCGTGTTAAGACGGTACAATACGATTAGAGCACATGCAGTACGAGTACGTGCACGAAATATATGGACCAATTCGGTAAGAGCACGAATAATTTGTGGGTCGTGTCGGTTCTAAATTTTATGGGCATGAGCACTGACACGATACTGCTATAAGTGGGTCATGTCGGGACTAATATTTTTTAGACTCTATTGACTATTGTGTATAAGGCTATAAAAGCACAACAAGACATTAAAAAAACATCTTTGACATGAAATAACCAAAAAAGAATTATACGTTCAAATATTACAATATACAACTGCAAAAATAATTATTTATTATCGTTAGAAGTGATCATATAGATATATATATGTAATTACTATCATAAGTACAAAAGGTCGATGAATTAAACAAAGTGAAATTACACTCATTATACTTTCAATTTCTTTTCTTTTTTTTCTCATTGGTTATATACTTTCAATTTTCCTCTTCCCCTATTTGTTACTTTTCTCCAACATTTTCAGTTACTACTTTCATTCTCGGTCCAATTTTCTCTTCTTTATTGTTAACTCTTTCAATTGGTTCTCTCTCCAACCCGTCAATTCATCTCCTTCTTTCGATCAAGTACTATAATCTTCCTTCTTCTTTCATTCATCTCCACCTGCAAAACCCCTATTCTTCCTCTCTGTCCACTCATCCCCATTTGCCAGAATTCTTGGTAATTAGCATGAATTGTAGATTATGATAATGAATGGAGTTTTTTTTATTAGTTGTGTAGATCTTATTGATTTTTTCTTTTGTTGTCGAAAAAATTCAATTGGCATAGTATAGCAGTAGTTTGGGCTTGAAATTGTTAAGGCGGGAAGATGGGCAAATCAAATAAAAAAAGTAGTAACTACAAGTATTTTTCTTTTTGTCATCTAAAAAATGCTAAACACACCAGATATTTTTAAATATCTGCATTTGAACAAATAGCTCATTTTTTAAATGGCTCATTCCACGAGATAGTCTCTCTCAAATGGGCTTTGGGTTTTAAGAAGTTGGTCGTGGCCTTTGATCCACAAACTGCGGTGCTTCTATTCTCATTGTCACATCGAAGTTTTCACATAGTAAGATTGTCGTTTATTCGTCCAACGTAAGTGGATCAATAGCCGAAGTATAAGCCGAACTTTCTACTTGAATCAACTCTTACTATTGAGTCTACAAGGATTCAAACACAAGATCTGTGAGTGAAGGGAGCGGATCAGGTCAGTAACCTTAAAACGAGATAGTCTCTCTCAAATGGGCTTTGGGTTTTAAGAAGTTGGCCGTGGACTTTGATCCACAAACTGCGGTGCTTCTATTCTCATTGTCACATCGAAGTTTTCACATAATAAGATTGTCGTTTATTCGTCCAACGTAAGTGGATCAATAGCCGAAGTATAAGCCGAACTTTCTACTTGAATCAACTCTTACTATTGAGTCTACAAGGATTCAAACACAATATCTGTGAGTGAAATGAGCGGATCAGGTCAGTAACCTTAAAGCGAGATAGTCTCTCTCAAATGGGCTTTGGGTTTTAAGAAGTTGGCCGTGGACTTTGATCCACAAACTGCGGTGCTTCTATTCTCATTGTCACATCGAAGTTTTCACATAATAAGATTTTCGTTTATTCGTCCAACGTAAGTGGACCAGTAGCCGAAGTATAGGCCGAACTTTCTTCTTGAATCAACTCTTACTATTGAGTCTACAAGGATTAAAACACAAGATCTGTGAGTGAAGGGAGCGGATCAGGTCAGTAACCTTATGGTGAGTAATCATGTGTAAATCGTCCAAATCAGCATGACATCAGCATCCTTCTCTCTCCTGGAAAGAATTTTATCTTTTCCCTTTTAATCTTTAACAGACGATTTCTCTCTCGTTTTAAGTCAAAATTTATTTATTTTTTTGCGCAGATAAATCATATTAAATGTGCTCTTTAATATGATATTCACTTTGATATATTTTTAATACAAAAATAAATTGAGTCATTTTTTACCAGTCATTACCATATGGTATGCTCTTATTTAATACCATATGGTAAGAAAGCGTACCATGATTATATGAACATACCAATATGGTAAGAAGTTTGAATACATGATAGTAGTAGTATACTATCTGTCATTTATGACTTTCATAATTGTTTACTACAAGTTACCACCCACATACCATAGTGATAAAGTATGGTAATTTTTTGTCTAGTATTTTTTTCACTCAGAAATTTGTAGATCTAATAGTTCATGATGAACTTGTTCCTTCAAAGCAAACGTTTTTAAAAATGACTTAAAACGAATAACTTACCATATAGTATGTAGTTGGTAATAGGTCAAGATTTAATTACTAATAGGTCAATAACCAATGGTTACTAACCCTATTCTAAGTCGTGAGTGAAGGCACTAATAGCAAGTTAAATTCGTTGTATAATCTGTTGTAAATGTGTCAAACAACTAACTATTATAACGAACCTAAGAATAAGTAACCTATTAAGGAATCGTGAAACTCAAACTTATCAGTGAATAGAAGACTAACCATAAATGTACAACAGCAAATTGTAAACTTGGAGGAGAAGCATAGTCAGATGGATAATCCACCTTCATAAACAGAGAAGCAGAATCAGTACACTTTGCAGGTGCGCGCTGTGGGGATGCGAATTGGATTTGTGTGAGAACTACGGATCTAGGCGTGCGATTTAGGGATTGAACGGATTAGGGATTGGGAATTTAGGTGAGAAAGAATTGGGAGTTGGATGAGAGAGAAGACAGAGTCGGGTTCCCGGGAGGGAGCCGCCGGCGGTGAAGAGAGGGAAGGGAGGTTCGGCTAGATGAGATAGAGAGAGAGAGAGAGTTTGGGAACAATTCTGTGTTATTGCTTACCCTTCTCCTAACATAACATGACATATATATATAAATCGACTAATTCCTGTTTGCTACCCGAATAATTAACCTAACCGAATAAACCCCCATAATTCCCACCCTAGTACGATATCCGAATAATACGCAAATAACAAATAAACCCCAATAATTATGTTTCTCACAATCCATCCTCTTAAAACCCACCTTGCCCTCAAGGTCGCACATCTTTCTTGTCGTCCTCCTTCATTTCGCCTCCTTCCGCTCCCAGCTCCAGTTCCTCTCCTTCGTCTTCCCAATTCCCGACCAGCAGCATTAAGTGTCCCTTAGCGCATTGGTGTCCCACGATATACCTCTCATCACAATTGAAACAACGAACGTCCCTGCGCTTCTGATCCATTTCCACCTGAGTCAGTCTCACGAATCCGCGCGGCGGCGGCCTAGCCGGGAATCGAGTTCCTGAGGAAGCCCCCACGACTGGCGGGCTCGACGTCACCGCCTAAGGTGACACTGCCCCAGCCCCAACCCCGCTACTCGCTCCTCCACTGGCCTTCTGCATCCTGCCCACGGACGATCTCCAGCTGGCTAGCTCCTCCTTCCCACCTGCAAGTCTAAAAGCCACACGAAGAGAATCAGGTTCAAAGACCTTGACTGTCGTGGCCAGCTCTGGACGCAGTCCAGCCATGCACAGCCCCACCAATGTCTCCTCAGTCATCTCCTTGCATTGGTTCCCAAGCTTTAGGAACTCAGCCCGGTACTCGGCCATGGACCCTGTCTGACGGTTGCATTGGGCGACCCGACCCATAGTGTCGGTATTCGGGGTCCATATTCCGTCTCCCCGAGTAGGCCTAGTTGGCCATCTCCCGCTGATAGTCTTCCTCTCCGCTAGGCTTCGTCCCAGAGCCCTGCCCCGCTTCCATCCTGCGACCTCTACGCCCATGATCCGCTCGCGGAGTGCCCCATGGCGGATAGCCCGACTCGGGGCCTGATCGCTCGCGCCCGAGCCCACTACCGGACCCGCTCCAGCTGCTGCCCCGTAGGAACCATCCCTGTTCGGGTCGATTCGGCCCGGTTCAACTTGGTTCGGTTCGACCCGGTTCGGTTCGACCAATCTCGGTTCGACTGGCGCTAGTCTGACCGGTCATTGACCCGACCGGTCGCCCGGTTTGGTCCGCCCTTGGGTCAGCCACCCAGCTCTGGTCAGGCACATCGGGCCCAGGGTCCATCCACCAATCTTTTTGGTCCGCGAAGCCCAACTCATCATCGTTTAGGCCCAACTCTTCAAACTCGACCACTTTCTTATTCCCACGGGCCTCCGCGATCTCCTGGGCCGTTGGAACAGGCAGCAGACCCGGTCCACTGAAGGTTGGCGCGGCCTGCTCCTCTCCGCCGTCGCCCGTTCCCCCGGCCGATCTCGGCCCCATAGCCCGGCCCTCCTAGCGGGTTGGTGATCGCCGCCCCGGCCGCGCCGCCTGTTGCGCTCCCCTGCTCCGCGACCACCCTGTCGGTTGCCGCCCTCGGCGACCTGGGCACCGCCGCTGCTGCGGCCCCGCTCGAACCGTCTGCCCCGCCGCCCGTCGCGCCACCCTGCGCCATGACCTCCCCGACGGCCGCCGCCGCTTCAGCCGCGCTCGCGCCGTTTGCCTCCGTCGGCGGAGCTTCTGGCACCGACTCCTTGCTCTTCAGGACGCCGACCAGCACCTCCCTCATGGTTTCTGCGAGGGCTCGGCAGAGGTTCTCCGTCACGGACTTGCCCATCTCCTCGATGGAGATGGTGATTCGGCCTCCCAGTGCCTCTATGGCCCCGGTCGAGTCCCGCGAGGCAGCAGCTAGTCTTTCCGTGGACTCCGTTAGGCTTTCCAGCGCCGTGACGATCACGTCATACTTATTCGTCATGATGTCCTTCACGGTCACGATCTCCTTGCCATGCTTCTGCTGCTGCTGCTTGTCCATGTTCGACATCCTCAACTTCTGCAGGGTTCAATAAATCAGCACGCCAGCCAGGCTCTGATACCACTGTGAGAACTACGGATCTAGGCGTGCGATTTAGGGATTGAATGGATTAGGGATTGGGAATTTAGGTGAGAAAGAATTGGGAATTGGATGAGAGAGAAGACAAAGTCGGGTTACCGGGAGGGAGCCACCGACGATGAAGAGAGGGAAGGGAGGTTCGGCTAGGTGAGATAGAGAGAGAGTTTTGGAACAATTCTGTGTTATTGCTTACCCTTCTCCTAACATAACATAACATGACATATATATATAAATCGACTAATTCATGTTTGCTACCCGAATAATTGACCTAACCGAATACACCCCCATAATTCCTACCCTAACACAATATCCGAATAATACGCAAATAACAAATAAACTCCAATAATTATGTTTCTCACAATTTGGGGCTAGAACTTGACAACACGAACCTTTGTGACAACATAACGCACATATCTTGTGGAACCATTTGTTCTGTTGGGATACCTGCACGAGATAGAAAGCGATTCATCAGAGGGTCATCGGAAATTCAACGGGCCATGTATTTTTCAGAGGAAAGAGTGAGTTTTACCAGAAGGAGACGTGCCAATAAGTTGGTCTGTGTACACAACTGCAGATATAGCTCGTCCACCAGACTCTTGGCATCAGTGACAGCTTTGCTATCCATGTAATTTGCTGAGCCCTGCTACATCGACTGGATGCATCTGCAAAACGTCATTCCTTTCATCGCCTGCTTCTGCTGCTTCTGCAAAACTTCGACTAGTAGAAAGTTGAGGAAAAATGGTTTCAAGGATTCCTCAGTTATGGAACAAAGAGAAGATAGGCATAATTATAATAACAACAACAACAACAATATTAATAATAATCAGAAATATGAATTGTGCTCACTGCAGTAACTCTGATTTCTGGAGAATCGAAAAGTCATGATACTTAGAATGGAGAATATATAGTCCTCCCTCATCTAAGTACGCGCCTAAAAGTTCCTGCGTATCTAACCACCATGAACTTACTTGCAAGATCAGAAGCTTCTCTTCACATTAGATCTAATTTCAAGGACTGCTCAGGTAGCGAGAAGTACAATGTGAGTAAAAGCATCAAATAACTGATACATCAGCACAAAAAAGGCCTCCAGTGTACTCTTTGCACCTTCTCTGATAGTATATAAGATATTGCCCTGAACCAGCTTCCAGTTGCAGCTTTTTATTGTAGAAGTATGAACTTTTACCCAAACAGGACACTATAAAGAGACTCTTTACTGAGCTGAATTGAGATTGAAATGCTTTATCTATTACCACTGATGGGCCGAATCTCTGAACCAACATGTACTTCTCATGCTTCAAGTATTGAAAATTAACTATGCATTGTATACTATCTGCAATTACATGCAATCACAAAGTTGAATAGAAACCAAACTATCATCGAGCTCCCCCTCCCCACGCCGTGGCCAAGAAGAAGAATACACCATATAGATCATAATTAACTAGTACCTTAATCATCCTTAAGTAAACAAGAATATTTGTAATACCTGTGATGAAACAGCTGCTGACAAAATTGATCTTGCAGCAAATCTGGAGGGCATTGTTGAAGTGCTTAGGATTGGCTGTAAGACACTTAAAGGCTTCTCTCAGAAGAAACACTTTCACTTGACTCCCGCCAATTGCTCTTATGTAGAGTTAACCGAAAGGTCTTCAAATGCACAAGTCCTGGATTGGGATATCAACTAGTGTTTACTACACAAAGAAGCAGAAGGCCTTTGAATACAGCACCGCCTCCATTAAAATCCCAGAAGTTAATGATAAGTAGATGCCAATAACTCTTCCTATTGCCAATATTATCTTCTTCATACTAGATACAGGTCAGAAACTCGTAAACACATCAGAAAATCGAGCCATAATCAAACATTTATCTCATTTCACCCAAGAACCAAGTAAATTTTCGCTTCAACCCCTCGAACATAGCACTTGCAAAGGAGCAGGCATTTTAGACACTACGAAATGACCAAATGGAGCAAAAGAAAACAGAAACCAAATCTGAATCCTGGGAAATGAACAAAGAGATAAGACCTATTTGTACAGCTGAAGGAGAAAAGGAACCAAGACCAGAATCAAAATTCTATCCCCAGAACCTCCATTAGCAAGTCCATCTGGCCTCGTGCCTTCTTATCTTTGCTAGAACAAGTGGCTTCATCTTCCCCTGGACCTTCTTCCTCTACTCTTGGTCGCTTCCCTGCCTTGGGCGAGGCCTCGGATACTTGGTCCACTTTCTTTAACAGTCTACCACCCACCCTCTTCTTCTTCTTCTGCTCTTTCTTCCCACCATCACTCCGCTCATTCCCTTCAACAGAAGCAGCTTTCTCCTTATTCTTCTGCTCATTTAGTTCTCTGTGGTCACTCTTCTTGGCCTTATCAAAGTCATCACCACCCTTGCATTGGGGACTCTTTTCCCCATCATTCTTTGCCTGAGCAGGAGCAGCCTTTCCCTTCTTCTGCTCATCCGTTTCTCCATCAATTCTCTTTGGATTTTCATAACCCTGTCCATTCTCCATACCGGTTTTTGCCACAGAACCAGCAGCAGCAGCTTTCTCCTGCTTCTGAACATCCACCTCTCGATCACTCTCCTTCGCCTGCTGACTTCCATCCCTCCCCGTCGCTTGGTCACTCTTTTCCGCAAGAATCTGTTCCTTCCGCCCATCATCTTTGGGCAGCTGATTAGTTTCTACAGAGCTATTTACATCTAAATTCCTAACACCCAGCGAATTGGACCTCTCGGGAACATCTTCAAGCTGCAGAGGAGCAGGAGGAAGCGGAAGCAAGGGCGTGGAGGGAACGGGAACAGCCCTGTTATTCTTCAGCCGGCAGATCACATACTCGGTGTTGCTCAAACTGAACTCGTGCATAATCCACTGCCCGTTCTGGTCCGACTTGAGGTTCCTGTAATTGAAACGCTTCTTGAACCCTGTGAGGTAAACATTCTTGCCCTCGGCCTCGGACCAGCAATTGATCTTCGAGCCGGCATCCTCGCCGTGCCAGGTCCCTTCGTTCTTCCCCACCCGCCGGAGAATCCTCTTCCCGTTCGTACTCTTGGACTTGAGCCGAGTGAAGAAGTAGAGGTTCTGCTCCATATCCACCACCGTCTCGGCCTTGAACCTATCCCATATCTGCCACGGCTCCTCCTCCCCGTACAAATCGCACTCCTTCACAATCTCCGTCTGGAACATGGTCAGCCCGCCGGTGATCTTGCGGTGGAGGTAGTGGGCTATCAGCTCTTGATCGGTCGGGCAGAATTTCATCCCGGCGGGCATGAGCTCTTTTGCAAATTCAACCAAATTGCTGGGAGGATTCATCGCCGTCCTATAAAAGAACAAAAATAGATAAAAGAACAGAGAAAAGAAGCAAAGCAACCCTTGACTTTCCGGCAAGTATTAACAGTCTGATGGCTGAGGAATATGAAAGAAATCAGATTCTCTCCGGATTGTTTATCAATGGAGTCAGAGATGGCGGAAAAGAAACGGCTAGGGTTTTGCACTGGGGGCTGGGAATCCTAGTCCTTGAAGGAAAAGGCCTCGAGTTTTTTGGAGAGGAAAAAAAAAATTGTGAAGGTTTCGTAATTCGTGCGTGTCCTTCTTTTCCTCCGACAAATGTGTTAATAGGTCACAATATTTCCTTACGATATGCAACAAGGACCAGCCTCCAGAAAATATACAATACGGTCCTCAATTTCTCTTTTATAAAGCAAACAATCGAGTTAATACACTTTTCGATAAGTTTAGATATGAAAGAGCATGGTTTATGATTTTTTTAGCTTCTTCTTCACATATTTTTTATAGGGTTCAAGAATGCTTAATTCTATATATAGTTGCGTCTAGGCGCTAGGTAGGTAGCGACAAAATATTTCGCATATATGCTGTAGGAAGATAATTACACGTTCATAATACTTAGGCAGAGTTAGGCATGATTCATCAAGAAGCTTGATTAAGAAAAGAGAGACGCGTTTAAGCGAGATGGGGGACCAAGGATTTAAAAAAAAAATTGCATTGATAACTAGTGAGCAAGTTTATGAACTTCATAGGAGTGCAAGAATGAGAGAGCTCCATGATGAACAATTCGAGTCTCACGAGAAGGAAGAAGAGGAGGATGGGAAGGAGAATCCTTTTGATGATGTTGAAGATGAAATGGTGGTTGGACAGACATATTTTCATGATGATGATGAATGAACTTGTTTTTATGTGTTTGTAGTTTCTATGAACTTGTTGTTTCAAGAACTTGTATTTCTATCAGGAAAAAAAATCGCATGAGAGGAGCTCTGCCTTCTCTCTTCCTTCTCGCCGCTGCGGTGGGGAGGTGGATTTTTGCGTTTTGCGGTGACCATCCTTGAGGCCAGTCTGAGAAATCAGGGGTGCTCTTCGTCGGAAGGATCGCTAGAGGTGTATGCCTCGGGAGGGAGCAGCTGCCGACATTCCAGATTTGGCGACGACTCAATCAAGTGCAGGCTATGGGGAACAAACCCAGTATCGGCGGTCTCCTTATCGAAGGGCGACCTGGAGGCAATTGGTTGGCGGCGAGCGAAAAGAAACCGCCTTAAGAAGAGATCGAGCCAATTGGCTTTTGGTGAAGCGAAAGCTGGTGAAGAACGACCAGTCAAGCGGGGCAGATTAAGGCCTCAGAGTCTCTGGAGATTCAGTCCCCCCCCCCCCCCCCCCCTCATCGGAATTGGATGAAGATGAGGGTGATTTCCCCCTGTTCGCGGGGTGCAGGGCTCAGCCCTCTCGGGTACCAAAAAGGACCCTTTCTCCAAGTAATCGTCTGGATAATCCCTTAGGGGATGGGATGTTTCCCCTGGCGCCATTGACGGCGCTAGAATTAATAATCAAACCTTTTGTAGCGATGGATTCCACCCGCCCAAGAAAATTAGAGGACTGGGTAAATTGGGGTTCATTGAAGATTCCCCTCGGGGAGGAAATCAGTGGCATAAAGAGGGGCTGGGATAGTGATGATTTCAAATTCCTGCGTCCGAAGCCCACTGTCACCGGAGACGATAAGAAATTACAACCGGCCAGGGGAGATTCCCGCCGGCAATGTGAACAGACGCGGTTTGCCACGATGGGGTCGGAGTTTGTTTTGGGCGGATTTCATGGGCGGTTGGGCGGATTTCTTGGGAAACGATTCCGAATTGGGGGAAGGATACCCTCGACCCAACAGAGAAATCCTACTCCTTTCCCAACTCTAACTGCCAACAGATATCTGGGATTCTCCCTTTTCGTAGCGAAGAAGGATTCGACCCTCTATAAAACGGCTGCTGCCCTCGCCCCAATTCCTGGACTTTGTGACCGACGCAGAGAAGCTTCCAGCGCCGATAACAGAGAGCTTTCCAGGGCCGATAGCAACTTTGGAGACCCCTCTCTTCACGCGAATCAAGCAAGTACGGGGGATTTTCCTCCTTCTTCCTCTTGCTTCTCTCCGAATCCAGGGTTCTATGTTGGTGCGACTGTCAGCTTTCCTTGGACGGGTAATCTGCTGCCTTTGTTGGTGAAGCAGGACGGTGTTCCCCTGGGCCTGGAGAATTTCGATCGGCCCGGCAGTTCGCTGCTGGTAAGCAGACCGGATGGTAGCCTGACCGCCAGCCCATCGACCAGTAGACTTGCCCCCCGGGCTTGTTCTCCACGGCCGGCCGAGGCGGAAGTCTCAACCAGCGGGTTCCCGACAGCTTTGGCTGTTCGCATTAACCTAGGGGCGGTGGATGTTGGGGTTTTTGGGCCGAAAGTGGCCATGCCCATAACACGGCAAAGTTTGTTTAGCAATGCTGCTTTTACTTCGGTTGAGTTTATTGATTCTAATACGTCGGGTTCTAATTTGTGTCAGGTGCCCACGATGGCTCGTATTGGGGAGGATCAAATAGTGGAATTCTCTCTCGATGAGGTCCAATCGGTAAAGTTTCGAACATCACGGACGTTGCTGGGAAGATTATTCTCGGAGAACAAATTTACTCCTAGTGAGTTGCGTGAGGGCTTGATCGAGGCCTGGCGGGTGCAAAGAAACCTTAGGGTTTCAGTCACTAAATATGGACTATTTGAAATTGTTCTGCCTAGTGAGGAGACGAGGGTCTGGATCCTCAAACGTTCTCCTTGGATTGTCAAAGACAGAATTTTACATCTTCGGTCTTGGACTGCAGCTATCACGAGGCCAGTTTTTGATGATCTGGCCACTGCTCCCTTCCGTGTTCAAATATGGAATGTGAAAGAGGATTGTTGCACCAAACAGTTTAGTAGGAAAATTGCTGCGGGGACAATCGGCCAAGTCTTGGAGGCTGATGTTTTTGCATCCAGAGAAACAGAGGAATGCTTTGTGAAAGTTCACGTCCTCATCAATTTCACTAAACCGTTGCGGTCACAACTTATGGCGGCTAGTCAAGAGCTGGGCAAATTCTGGGTTAACTTCAAATATGAATTTCTGCCGACTTTCTGCTACCTCTGTGGCCGGGTGGGGCATTCCAAGCCAGATTGTGTGTTTGATCCTCCGCCTGGTCAAGAACGCTTCGGCCCACATATGTCGACAAGGAAGCTAGGAAGGAAGATCTATATTGATGAGGAGGAGCTGCCAAAACCTCGCCATACCAGTAAATCAGTGTGGGTTAACAGGAATGTTCAAGTGCAGAAGGAAGGGTATGCAAGGAATGCTAGACCTCGTGAGATACGACCAGTGTCTATTGATCGCTCTATTGATCAGACTGCTCGTCAGCAGGAGGACCATGGTTGTATGGAGCCGCAACCGCGGGTGCAGGAGGCTAAGCCTAAGCTTGTAGGTATTCGTGCTAGCCCTAAAAGGGTTGTCGTCAAGGCATCACCTCGAGTCAAGATTGGTGGTGGGGTTCGCCTGCACTAAAAGAAAGTGGCGCCCAGAGAGAATGCGCCTTTACCCCGGAAGGGCTCCAAGGGTCGTCAACAGATGGGTAGGCAGGCTAGAAAGGTGGGCAATCGCCAGCAGACGGAGGATTAGGTTGAGGAGGTTTTTGAAGAAACTCGGAGGAGAAGGCTGATTTTGCAGGAAGAATCAGAAGAGGAGGAGGAGGCTGATGTGAAAGGTGCACAGTCTGATCAGCGGGTTCGCCCACGATTGAAAAAGGGAGGGGTGGAGGTCAGGCGGGCTAAGTCAAAGAAGGATGGGGGTGCGTCTCAGTATGGTGATCCGCAGGAGTTGGAGGATGAGGAGGTTGAGGTCTCTCGGGATGATGAGGGTCGGCAGCTGACCATGGAATCGGATGATGATCAATCGAATGATGAACAGCTTCCGTTTGAGATTAAGAGAAGATCACTAGGTGGGGCGTCCAAGGAGACTCGTCGAATCTTGTCTGGGCGAGTCCACCAAGTGGTTGAGGCATTTGAAGCTGGGTTGGTCTTTGCTCAAGAAGAGGATATCCCTATCACGGGGACTCGCTCGACGCTCAATGAATATGGGTCTAATCTCATGGACCCAGCGGTGGAGACCCGGAAGTGTGCAATTGATGATTTGGAAGGGGAGGTGGGTGATCCTCCTACCCCAAAGAAGCAATTTGTGGAAACAACCGATCTTCTGGAGAAGGTGGAGGAAGCCAGCCTCGAGTGGCCCCCAGTTGATGAATGAGGCTTCTGGCCTGGAATGTGAGAGGCATTGGGCCATCCCTCACTTTCCAAACTGCTGTAGGATTGGTTCATTCTAATAAACCAGATCTCGTATTTTTTTCGGAAACGCGATCGAACCGGCGTGTAGTGTCTCGTCGTATGCGGGGTTTAGGTTTCCCGCTTTCGCATTGTTTTTTTGTAGATGCAGTCGATGCATCGGGAGGGTTAGTAGTTGCTTGGGCCCCCGGGGTTGACGCTTCGGTGCTTTGTCATTCTAGTTTCTATGTTTGTTCGCAAATTAATGAAGGAGATTTTTCTTATGTTGTGATTTTTGTTTACATTAGTTGTAATGTTGCTGTTCGAGCTACCCAATTGGCTCACTTGCGTAATATGTGTGCAAATATCAATCACCCGTATGTGATCATAGGCGATTTCAATGCTACACTGCACGAGAGTGAAAAGGATGGGGGCGGGAGTGGAATGCGACCCAAGCTTTTAGTCTCCGCGAATTTGTTCATGATTTAGGTCTACATGACCCTGGTTATCAAGGAGACCTATTCACATGGACAAATAAGCGCATGGGAAATGCTTGCATTCGGGCACGGCTGGATAGAGCGGTTTGCTCTCAATCTTGGATAGATACTTACCCGGAGACTCCAGTCAAACACTTCACGGATCAGGGATCGGACCATCGTGCCCTACTCCTTGCTGATAAACCATATGTTCGTACTAGTCGGCCTCTTTTCCGGTTTGATGCCCGTTGGGCGGATAATCCGGAGGTGAGGGCCATGGTCAACTATGTCTGGCAGGAAGACGTCCAAGGCACCCCTATGTTTCGACTTTGGGAACGCCTAAAGAGGCTTCGGCATCTACTCTATGATTGGAGTAGGGCGGGCACTACTAATTCCCTCCGTAATATCAAGACGCTTCAGGCGGAGATTGATAGGGTAAAATTGAGTCATCCAGTGGATTGGGAAACGGTTAGGACCCTGGAAACGGAGCTCTCCCGGCAGTGGGAAGCGGAGGAAGTTTTCTGGCAACAAAAGTCCAGGGTTAAATGGTTAAAAAAAGGGGATCAAAACTCGGCCTACTTCCATACGGTCACCAGGGCTCGGCGGAAGAAGAATTTCGTTTCTGGGCTTCCGAATGAGGAGGGTGAATGGGTCACTGAGGAAACCGCAAAGGCTTCTATTGCCACCAATTTTTACCAGAACTTGTTTACTTCGGAAACTCAGGTTCCTAATATGATTGAGAGGGTGGCGACTCTGCCGATTGACCATCGTGTTACTCCGCAAATGAATGCTCAGTTGACGGCGGAGGTTTTGCCTAGTGAGGTCCGGAGTACGGTGTTTTCCATGGGTTCGAAGCAGGCCCCGGGATCGGATGGCTTCACTGGGAAGTTCTTTAAAGCTTTCTGGGATATTGTGGGCATTTCAGTGGTTGAGGCAGTAGTGTCCTTCTTTAATTCAAGTCGGATGCTGCGGAGTTTTAATCATACCTGGCTCACGTTAATCCCTAAAGTGGACTCGGTGGAAACAATTAGACAATTGCGGCAGATTAGTCTGTGCCAATTTGTCTACAAAGTAATTACCAAGATAATGGCTGAGCGGCTGGCTAGCATGCTCCCTCAGATTGTTTCGGAGGGACAAAATGGTTTCATCAGGGACCGGCAGATCATTGATAACATCCTTATTGGACATGAACTAATGCACTATTTGAAAATAAAAAGGCAAGGGAAGAAAGGGTACATGGCTCTGAAGGTTGATATGGAAAAGGCCTATGATAGAGTCGACTGGCCCTTCCTGCTTGCTGTTTTGGAGAAAATGGGTTTTAGTTCTGTCTGGCGAGGATGGATTCATGAGTGTCTTCGTTCCTCCTCTTTCTCGGTACTAATGAATGGTTCTCCCTCGGGGTATTTCACGGCTTCTAGGGGCCTTCGTCAGGGGGATCCTTTATCCCCTCTTTTGTTTGTGCTCTGCACTGAGGGGTTTGCAGCCCTCCTTCGAAAGGCGATCACAGAGAAAAAGTTAGAGGGGGTGAAAGTTGCTCCTAGTGCTCCAAGAATCTCTCATCTGTTCTTTGCGGATGATTCTTATTTGTTTTTGAGAGGTTCTCTGCAGGAGTGTGAGAATTTACTTGAGGTGTTAAATGAATATGAGGAACTCAGTGGTCAACGCGTTAATTTGGAGAAGTCGGCAGTGTGCTTTAGCAAGAATGTATCCACGCCAGATCAGGAATTCTTGGCCACGATTCTGGGGGTGGGTGCAGTGGGGGTCCATGATAAATATCTGGGGCTTCCAATGCTGATTGCTCGATCCAAAACGGCTACTTTCAGATTTTTGGAGGAAAAACTCCTAGAGCGACTTTAGGGGTGGAAGCAGAGGACATTGTCATTGGCTGCTAAGGAAACGTTGATTAAAGCCATAGCTCTGGCTCTCCCCCTTCATGTCATGTCCTGTTTCCGTCTTCCCCTGGCTTTGTGTCGTCTTTTAGATAAGTACGTGGCCCGTTTTTGGTGGGGGGCTGAGGAGGGCAATCCCAAGATTCGATGGGTGTCCTGGCGTAATATGTGCAGGAGTAAGCATGAGGGGGGATGGGATTCCGCCGTTTCGAGCAGTTCAATCAAGCTCTCTTGGCTAAGATAGGCTGGCGTATTCTCAATGAACCCCAATCGCTTATTGCCAAGATCTATAAAGGCAAGTATTTCCCTCGAGGATCTTTCCTGACCGCGACGGCTAGGTCTCGGCCCTCTTGGGGGTGGCAAAGCATCCTTCATGGGCGTCAGTTATTGGAGAGGGGGTTGAGGTGGCAGGTGGGTAATGGGCAATCGGTCCCTCTCCTGCAGTCTAACTGGATTCCTAAGTGCCAATTAGATCCCCCTGTCTATAATCCGTGTATCTTGCCGGAGGGGGGGTGATTCTGTGGTGGCAGATGTTATTAGTGAGGGGGGGAGGGAGGTGGGATGAAGAGAAGCTCAGTCAATGGTTTGATCCATCCACTTGTAAGGCTATCAAAGCTATCCCTCTTCCGCGTTGGGATGTGCCAGATAAGCTTATATGGCATTTTACGGCTGAAGGGGTCTTCTCGATGAAGTCGGCTTATCATCTGGCTGTTGAGTTGGACAGGAGGCGTGGTGGGTGGCGATCCTCGGTTAGCTAGATGGATAAGCCCAGTTGGATTAGAGTTTGGGAGGCGAAGATCCCGCCGAAGTTGAAGGTTTTCCTTTGGAAAATTCTTAATCGGGCTTTGCCGACTATGGAGGCGCTTATTGAGAAAAAGGTCCACGTGCTTCCTCGGTGCCCAGTCTGCTGGGACGCCCCGAAAACGATGGGACATCTGTTCCTTTATTGCCCGGTGGCGCGGGCTCTCTGGGATTACTCTGGGCTGGAGTACTTGGGAGAGGGTTTTCCTCGGCATACCTTTCCACTGTTTCTTAAGCGTCTGTTGGGTTTGATCAATCAGCCGTCTGTGGTTATGGCGGTTGTTGCAATCCTTTGGAGGATCTGGCGATCTCGCAATTGGGTAGTCTTTGAAGGCAAGCAATTTGGGATCCCGGTGCTAATGCGACAGTTTTACCAACAGTATGAGGAGTGGATGGATCTTCCAGCGGATCAGACACCTATGGTACAAGCCCCGATAGTGCTGTCTAATGGTCCAGTGGGTGATGCCCAGTTTGTTTGCATGTGGGACGGGGCTACTAAGGGTGGGTCTCATTCAGCTGGTGGGGTGGTTCTTTTTGACCAAACCCATATGCTCTTGTTGGCTAGAGGGGTCCAGTTTCCTTAGTTGGATGATCCAGCAGTGGTGGAAATGCTTGTGCTTAGGGAAGCTATCATTTGGTGTGTAGAGCAAGGGTTGTCGGCGGTCCGTTTTGAGGGCGATGCGAAGGTGATTATCGACAAAATTAATCAGGCCGATACAAGAGATAGCCGGTTGGGTGCAGTTCTGGAAGAGATTGTTCATTATTTTCGTACTCAGCCTGGTTTTAGTGTGCGTTTTGTAGGTCGGGATAACAATAGGGTAGCTCATTTGGTAGCTAGGAAAGCCCTCTCTTTGTACCCGACTATGAGTCGTTTTTTTGATTTCCAGACCTGGCTGGTTTTCAGGGTGTAACTGTCTATGGGTTTGATCAATATATGATATCTTTTGGCAAAAAAAAAAGTGATTTATAAAATCATGACATATTTTGTTTTTTATTCAAAGTTAGTTAAGTTGTTAATCGTTTGAACATAAATATAAAAGTGCTATAAAATTGTTATTCATACTAAAATCTGCTATTTTCAGTTAAAACACCTAAGCATGTTTTCATGCTGCCCTAAGTGTGCTAGGCGCTAAACATGATCCCAACGGCTATCTTATGCTTATAGCCATCCTGAAATTTTAGATGCCTTAAACCCATTCGAAAATAATTGAAATACAACCAAGTCTAACTTTATGAAAGTTGGGATCAAATTAAATTCACAATCAAGCATTGTGGTCGAAACAAATACATACTTTGAAACTCTACAGTAATGACAACTCTATAACTTGATCATCCTCGCTATCTATAAGTCTTCGTAAAATCTACTCCCGTCACTAAACACAAGCCGCCAAATATGCGAACCACATATGACATCAAAGTGGTTTGGTGTAGGGGAAAGTATAGTAATGTGAGTTACATGTCTACTACTACGAAGTCACAATTGAAGATCAAAGATCCTATTGTAATCTCAATGTTACATAGTAAGCCATTTGCATAGTATATGGAGCCATAAGCTAGTTGAATGCTAATGGGATTGGATTCCACATCTTCCCCTCCTATCTTCTTATATGAACCAACCGGCATTATGTTAATGTTGGACATGATATAGATAAGCACATCAGGTATGTGGCATCCATAAATTTTGTAGGGGATACATAACCTTCTCGGGTCAAGCTCTTTCAAAGATCCTTGATATGCATGTTTGGGGGTAAATTTTACTTATTATCTTTTGCAGGGTAGGTTTGGAGGCTCTTTTTTATGCACTAAATCCTTCATGGCCTTAATGGGATTAGGCATTCCTATTATTGCCTTCATAATGGGCAGTGTTGTCTCTTCCCCGCCCAACCTTGTCAGAATCATGGATGGTACACGTGGGAATAAGCTCACCATGATTTTGTTCGTCCTGAAAACTTGCGGCCCTGGCGCCATTTATGAGTGAATTTTCTTCGTTTTGACCGTTGTTTCTCTTCTAACAGGGAGTGATTTCATGTTTCTCTATTTTGGTGTTAACCTCTCCTTTTGATGTTTTTCACAATGGTGCACAAAATTGGGGTAGAGGAAGGGGTATATACAGGGATAAGACCCCTTTTCCACAAAAGTAAAGAATTAGAAATTAATAATTTTTTCGTTGTGGAAAAAGTTTTCCCTTTTAATTGGGTATGCAAAAAGGAATTTTGTACGAGGATATAAATTCGTCTGGGGGTCCATGCCGATCGAAAGTGGATTTGACTCAATCTAAAGAAAACGGAGGCCAAAAGCCCAATTCGGCGGCCCGGCTTGCTAAATTAGGCGGCAATTTTTGGATCTCCCCAAGGGTGAGAATTTTCTTTCCTACGAGTCCCTTCTGCATGTGGTTGCCCCAAACACAAGGTCTAGAAGTTTGAATCCAGATAAAGGACATTATTTATGAATAAGACCCAACTCGTGATTCCTTTTTCACTCGTATTGCCAGATTGCTCTCGACCATATTGGTCTTATTTCAAGTTGTTTTCGAGGGTAGCTTTTGATCATTGCCACGTGACGACTCAAGAGTCACCTTTGTAATAGGTAGTCGGCTTAACTTTCCTTTACTTGGGCTTGAGGCTCATTTCCTCACCCTGATAATCCATGTGTTATGCGCGGTTAAAGTTGATCAATTCAAACTTCTAAGTTTGCGGGGTGTGACTCAACTAGAGTGAGCTCGATCTCCATCTCGTTAATTGTTTTTCATTATTTTAAGGCTCTATGTCGAATGGAGAAATGTTTGAAGGGGGTGACAAGCTTGATCCTCTTCTTGCTCCTTTTCTGGAGTCCCACTCGTTCGTGATGGAGTTGACACTCTCGACCAATGGTGAGTGTGTGGGGAATACCCGACCATAAGTTGGTCTAGGTGTGTCCATGTGTTGGGGTTGGTCAAGAATACACTCCTTGTTTGTTTTACATTTGAAAGAAGAGTTCTTGCCCAGAGGTGCAACCACCCTTCTTGTATGAGATAGCTCGGCAACATACACGAATTGACCTAGGATTTGGTTATTAGGCACCTCCCATATGTTACCTCCAGAAACAAAATGCAGGAACTGTTCTAATTCATGATTCAACCTGTCAGCAAGCATATGTGCTAGCTAGACTGGGTCAAATCTATGGTTAGGGTGGTCATCAACGTATAACATGTAATGTTGTCATGCCTCATACAAAGGTTCTTGATCCTATTGCCTAAAGTTTATAATTCAACTTGCTAGCACATTATCTCTCCACGGTGGAAAGTATTTATCAACGAATGTTTGGGATAGCTTCCCCCACCTAATGGTGAATTCGAGGGAAGGTCGTCGAATCATTTCTCCGCTCTTCCTTTGAGGGAAAAGGAGAAGAGACCTACAAGTATGTATTTAGGTTCCATATTAAAACGTCGTTCAGATCCTAATAGGTTTTGGATCTTGTCGAGATGGTCATAATGATTTTCATTAGCTAACCCATGAAAGGCTTCATATTCTAAGATCAAACATCTCGAAATGATTAAGTCATGCACGCTTATCGAGCCAGAATACAGACCAGTCACTCATGATTATGATGTTACGCCACATAATAGGGTATGTGGTTTCAGAAGGGAGCCAAAATCACATAATCGCATAGGGATCGATCCTGTCAAGAAAGGCCCTTGGTCGCTGATTTTTCCTCTGCTGGACTCGACTCGAAATTCAAATGAAAATTCACTTAAATGAAAACAAACATAAACAAAAAGAAAATGAAAAGAAATGGACTAGAACTCTTACCACATTCCAATTTCGACAATTACGTAGATGTCCCCTGCAATGGTGTCAAAATTTGATCATGTGTAGTACGTGGTTCAAATTTACCTATCCCAAAGGTCACGGTTGTAGTCCTTAAAGTTTCTCACAACCACTTACTAAGGTGGTGAGGGACGAGTTATATGATTTTAGAAAGCATACGAGTTATATGATTTTAGAAAGCATACAAGGAAAGAAAGTGGAGGACAGGAAATGTATACTAAGTATGCCAGTGAAAGAAGACAGGAGAGGAAGGTGTTGCATAGGTAAGCTCCTTCTAGAGTTCCTAGACACATGCTCTCGTATCGGCAACATACGAGTTTTTGATTTCTTATGTCGACTAATCCCACCTTGTGACACATTCACGTGAACTAATGGGCGAAAAGACCCTACAATTTTCTACTTTGAGTACAGTTTTCTACTTTGAGGCGTCACACCATTTGATCGAATGATGCTTGATCGAGTAGAACTGTCATGTCTAGTCTTGTTTTAAACGACTAGGGTTTCAATGCTTACATCACAAAGGGATGCAAGCTCGATTAAGAATTCATTTAAATCAACAAAAGATAACATAGAGGAAATCAAGCACAAACGATAGGAAGATAAAATCAATCCTATTGAATTGCAAACATCGTGTCTTGCATGTCTATAACCTCTAGGTTTTTGGGGATTCATTGATTGAAACGAGGGTCCCAGAATACCACTAGAAACAACAACCAACAATGTAATCAAAATCGCGCTTTAAAACTTAAAAACTTACAGTTTTACGTTTCTAGTCACTAAAACGCTTCTACACAAATCTAAGTTTTTATAACTTATGTAGTTAAAAACTCCGCTTTAAAACGTAAAAACTTACAATTTTACGCTTCTAGATCACCAAAATGTTTCTATGTAGAAACTCGTTTTTTACTACATTGACAGCCAGTATAGAGGAATCGAGATTTAGTCTGTTCCGTTTCCTCCCTTGTGTCGCTCTAAGTCGGGAGAGTTACTCTGTCGGCAGAGTAAAGACCCTCTTACTACCTCCTATCACTAACTACCGAGTTCTAATCCCTAGAGACCTATTTAAATATATTGGGTTAGGGTAAATGACGAGAAGAATTCGGCCTAAACAAGTCAAAATTGGGTTAAACCAACCAAAACCAGGTGGTTTGACTAGTCAAAACCGGGTTTGATGATGATTGATAATTTGGTAATATTTTTTTAAGAAATAATTTGGCAATATATAAGTGCATGTCAGTAATATTTTTTTAAAATATGTCAAATATATACATAATTTATTTGATATTAGAATTTTTCTCACATATTTTGTTAAAATCGGCTTGAATTGGTTGAACCCGATCCGGTCATTAAACTTCAAACCCCTTGTCAAATCGGCTTGATGACTTAATCTGCTTTGAAAACCTTGGTATTGAGATACCCACCCCATTCATTCCTAGCTGGCATGGTTCCATGGGAAGCTTAGAGGCCTTGGAGGTGGGCCCGTTGGCAACTTTGATTTGAGGGCATTTAACATTCTACTTTATCATGCCCATAGCAAGTCTCGATTCTCCAAACGTTTGACTTCAGCGATATGTCCTACTTGTTCGATTTGATAAGTGTTAACAAAATATTCTGAGAAGATTATTTTCTCCCTCATCAACTTACCCGCTATTACTGCATATAGGAAATTTTTACGTTTAGAATACGCCTAAGGGAAAAAGTAAAAGAACATAAAGAAGATAAATTAAAGATCGACCCAACCAAAACGACACAAAGGAGTCCATCCGAAGAGGTAAACCAAAAATAACACCTAAACCCCAAATGGAAAGTGCAGGGCGGCACTATGACAGGGAGCAACCAATGTGCAATAAATACATGACATGAAAACAAAAAACAACTTGACACAATAAGTAATGATTCCTAAATGCCCAACAAGCTCTATGAAAGTTCTCAAAATGCCTAGGCATTGAAATTAGTGCTCCAACTAATGCAAGAATAACTACATTGACCACTATGCTTCTTATTTAGTTTAACACAACCTATTACCACTATCTCTCTACAAACTACATCTCTCCCTAACTAAACTTTTGAAGAGTATTTCTATCGGAAGATCTAGGAGCCTTGTTGAGGGTCATGTACAACATCATCCTTGGTCATATTCTATGAAGATTGAAGAATGTTAGGCGAGGCAGCTATAAACCTACCATCTTACATACTCATCGAAGTTAGGTTGAAACACACCTACATATTAGTCTACCTTTCAGTGCCTACAAACAATGTTGTTAGAACCGAACCGGAGTATGAACTGGTATAGCGAACAACTCATATTTAACAGTTTAACGGTGTTAAGACGTTAAAACCCCATTAATGAACAGGTTCCCGATAGGTAAGAATATAGTAAGTAGAACATACATAAATTCGTAGTAAAATAAATTACTCTTAAAAAATTTACTAAAATCGAACCCTAAATAAGTAAATATTAAATAAAGAGAATATCTTGAATAAAATAATAAAGAAAGAAGCAATAAATAGTATTATTTTCCAAACAAAAAATAAAACTTCTTTAATAACAAAATAAAAGGAAAAAGGGGCAATAAATGCATAACACATTCTCCTCCCCATCTCAGCATAATACATTCCACCTATGTCTCTCATAACTTTTAACTTTTCAACTTTCTTTTTCTATCCTCTCATATTCCCATCACTTATCATATCTTATCTTTAAACCTATCAATTTAAAAAGTTTCTTAAATTTTGTTGGCTAATAGAAAGAGGAGAGAGAAGAGTGAGGGCAAATGTGGTATTATGATAAAATAAATAATTTCATTAGTAACTAAAAAATAATAACTTAAAAAAGAAAACAAACTTTATCCTCTCCAAAAGTGGAAATTCGAAATTAATATTTAATTTTTTAGAAATGAAATTTTAAAATAAAAAATGTGCACTCACCTTCTCCTAGAGACCTGCAATAGCATTATTAATGTTTTCAATAATATTATTAATGTTTATTAAGAAAATTATTATTGATATACCCCATCATAATTAATAATTTAAATATACTTATCATTGCTTTACAATTACATTATTAATAATTTTGGATCAATTATTATCAATTTAAATTTTCGTCATCAATGCTTACAAGAAAATTATTAAAGTTATATCACATCATTATTAATGAATCGAATATCGTTATCATTGACTTAGAATATCGTATCATTGGTTGATATTTTCCACATCATATTCATAATTAGCCAATCACGACCTCTAATATTGACTTTTAATTATTAAAGTTTTGCAATCAATTTATATCACTTTATATTATCGTTCTCAGTGATCATAAAGTACAACGCTTCTTTTCAATATTTTTGACACTTTTGACATAATGCACCTATGATTCAGTCAAACAAACATTAGTAAAGCAAAATATTAGTTCAAGCTAACCAATGTTCACACTTGAGCACCAAATCTTTAATAACAATATAATAAATCATTGATAACGAAAAAGTATTTTGTTGAGAATAATCACAAACATCAATAATGCATGTGCTTAATTTTAAGTATCAAATATCATCCGAAATGTTCATATGAATGTTTTGTTTTGTTCGAAGTAAAACAAAAATGTTAACAATGATAGACTTTAATATTAAAAAATGAACTCTTCATTGCCTTCACATGCTCCAATCATCAATAGCACGTTGGCGTTGGCACAACGATGACCAAGAGTGAACTGCTCATCGCAATGGAAGTATAGCCCTTGCGCTCGACGTCGTGTCACTTCTTCCGGCAACATCCTCTTAGTAGTCGGATTCTGAGGAGGCGGAGCTGGTTGTGGTGATGCCACCACTACTATTGGCATGGTCTCCATGACTGCACGTGGTGTCATTGTTATTCAGTGATGCATTGTTATTATTATCTGGTGTAATAAGTGTTTACTTTAACGTGAACCTTAAAATCTTACGATTTTACGATTTTAAACTACGATTCCAATTTTACCTCAAGTTCTTATTTACATAAAATCATGATTTTGACCGCATTGGATGCCCCTTCTACTGGTCTAAATCGAGCCTAGAGTTCTTCCTTGAAGCACGATCGAGGAATTGTCATTCCAGAAGTAGCATAGGTTTGATCAATCCATTTTGACCATTGATTAGCATCCCCTTCCTTAAGGTAAGACGCGAGAGGTACCTTGTGCTCTTCTAGAGTCACCTAAAATTTAAAAATTGTTCCACTCGCGCGAACCATCTGGATGGGTCTTTGTTTCCTTTGTACTTAGAAAACTCCAATTGGGGTAATTTAGACTTGAAGTTCCCACTCCTTTCTATAACATTATTAAACCCGTGTGGGTTTCCACTCGCATGGAGCCCATCAGCTCATTCTTGTGATCCTTGGCATGCGAGATGAGCCCAACTAGTCGCTAGTGTTCTCACCTCCCTCAAGGCCAAGACCCACAGCTTTTGGTTGATTGTTGGCAGGCTGGCTGTAACAATCTGTATAACAGAACAAGGGCATTAGAGTAAATCCATACTCAGAGTGGTCAACTGTATAAAAGGAATTGAGAGAGGAAGTCGATTGAAGAGAAAGCAGAGGAAAACAAAGTAATTGTTCAGAATTTCCAGAATGCTTTATTCATCCCGTCTCAATTCCATTTATACACTTAACCACTCTGAGTATAGATTTACTCATCCCCCCTAAAGAAACAGCTTGTCCTCAAGTTGGAAAGTCAGGATAGAGCTGACGGAATGACTGCAAATTCTCCCAAGTAGCATCAGCTGGTGATTGGTGAGACCAATGGACAAGAATCTGCGTCACAGCTTGGTTGTTCTGTTGGACGAAACGTCGAGCCAAGATTTGCTCGGGCAACAGCTTAAGAGTGCCTGCCTCGTTGACCTGGGGTTGAGGTAGAACAGCTGGAAGCGATTTGGAGGAGCATTTCTTGAGTTGGGAGACATGGAAAACAGGGTGGACCTTTGAATCAGCTGGCATGGCGAGTTTGTAAGCGACAGCACCCACCTTCTGAATGATCTTGTAGGGTCCATAGAAGCGGGCACCTAGCTTAGTGTTGGAACGGATCACGATAGAGTTCTGACGATAGGGTTGAAGGTGCAGGTAAACCCAATCGTGTAGTTGAAAAGAACGCTCTGACCTGTTCTTGTCGGCATACTGCTTCTACTTGTTCTGAGCAATGGACAAGTTGTGGCGCAACAACTTTGATGTTGTTGAGTCCGATCTTCCACTGCCCCTACTGCTGAACGTGCCTCACCCGAGAAGCCAAAGAAAGTCGGAGGAAACCCATAAAGAGCCTCGAAGGGAGTCATCTTCGTGCTGATATGGTAGTGAGTGTTGTAGCACCACTCCGCAAGTGTAAGCCAGTCCTGCCATTCCTTAGGCTGATGGAATGTCATACAATGCAGATAATCCTCCAAACATCAGTTCACCCTCTTAGTTTGGCCGTCGGTTTGTGGGTGATACGCCGTCAAGTAGAGCAAATCAGTGCGCTGCAGAAGGAAGAACTCGGTCCAATACGAGCTGGTGAAGATAGCGTCACGATCAAAGATGATAGTCTAGGGCATGCCGTGGAGTTTGAAAACGCCATCAAAAAACACCTGAGCAACTTGAGTGGCAGTTTACGTAAGCCGGGCGAAGCTACCGTTTCCGATTTACAACATTGGCACACATCACATTCTTTCACCCACGTCTGAACAGCTCCCTTCATACCATACCAATAGAAATGGCCTTTCAACCCCTAATACGTACCCTAAACACCAACATGGCCCCCTACAGTAGAGGAATGGAAAAGTCGTAGAAGTTTCTGCCTGAGCCCTCCGGTGGATTCAACTACAATGGCTCCCTTGTAACACAAGAACCCTGAGAGAACTCCCATTGATGAGGACCACTTGATTGAATGGCAGTGGCAGCAATGCGAGGAGCCAACTCAGCATCCCCCACATATGAAGCTTCAATGTCAACCATCCTTTCTGGTATGACGGAGGACAGAGCCATACAATCCTAAACTTCAGTATCTTCTTCAAAACGTCGAGATAGAGCATCTGTAGCCCCATTAAGGGCTTGTTTGGAAGTTGGGATTTCAGATGATGTATTTAGCCAATACATGCAATCAGAAGAATTCATCGTTTTTTTGGCTTAAAATGAAACAGAATGCTTGTATTTGAACAGCAGATGGGTCCACCAGAATCATTCATTATGAATGATTGTCAATCTCAACTTTTAGTAGAGATTGTGTTTGAGGGATTGTTGTCTTACTTTTTGTTCCTTATTCTTTGAGGGACCACCAAAATCATTCAATCTCCAAACAATGTATTTTTCAAATTCATACATTGAGACAATGCATCTAATTATAATACATGCATTGATTAAATACATCAATTTAGAGAATCCTAGCTTCCAAACATGCCCTAAAGTTTCCCCTTAGGTAACAAACCAGAAAATCTAATCCCATAAGCTTGACCAGGCCCTTCTTCTGTATCGTAGTATGGACCTTCTGCCCCAAAAGGAACTTGAGGCTCTCGTGATCTGTCAGTATGGTAAAGGGATGACCCTCGAGGTAATGACGCCAGTGGTCCACTTCCATAAGACATCAAGGTATTCCTTCTCCTACGTACTCAAACCGTGGTTACGAATGCCCAAAGCTTTACTGAAGTAGGACAATGGTCGCCCTTCCTGCAAAAGAACAGCCCCTACCCTAGTTCCACAAGCATCTGTCTCCAATGTGAATGGGAGATCAAAATTAGGAAGGGCCAACACAGGTGCAGAAGACATAGCTTGTTTGAGAGCGAGAAAGGCAGCTTTAGCCTCTTGGTTCCAAGTGAAGCCATTCTTTGTCAACAAGTTTGTCAGAGGATGGCTAATCACTCCGTAATGGCGGATGAACTTCCTGTAGTACCCCGTAAGACTCAGAAATCCGTAAAGAGCCTTCACGGAACGAGGTTGAGGCCAATCGATCATTGCAGCAATCTTGGTGCGATAAGTAGAAACACCCTCAGCAGAAATAATATGACCCAGGTATTCGACTTGCCCTTGACCAAATGAACACTTCGACATCTTAGCAAACAACTGATGTTCTCGAAAAAAGACTTAGGGCAATCCCCAAATGTTGCAAATGAAGCTCTTGCGTGGGCTACACACCAGAATATCGTCGAAAAAACCAAAATGAACTTGCGCAGATGCTCGCGGAAGACATGGTTCATGAGAGACCGAAAGGTTGCTGGAACATTTGTGAGAACAAAGGGCATTACCTAAAATTCGTAATGCCCTTGGTGAGTACGGAACGCGGTTTTGAACTGATCAGCCGGCTTCATACGAATCTGGTGATACCCCGCCCGAAGATCAAGTTAGGAGAAGAACCGAGCTCCGTGGAGTTCATCGACCAGGTCCTCGATGTGAGGGATGAGAAATTTTTCCTTGATGGTATTGGCGTTCAGCTCCCTGTAGTCTACACAAAAATGCCTGGACCCGTCTTTCTTGCCGATCAATAATACTGGGGAAGCATAGGGGTTGTGGCTGGCTTGAATCAATTCAGACTTGTGCATATCGACTATCAGTGTTTCCGCCACCGCCTTTTGGTGATGAGGAAAATCGTGGGGCCGAATATTAACGGGTTTGGAGTCGGGAAGAAGAGGAATAGAATGATCGAAAGATCGAAAAGGAGAAAGAGAAGATGGAGTGATGAAGACATTTGAGTACTGGGCAATCAAGGGCTGTAAGAAATGAGGAGTAGGCGAAGGGGAAGAAGAAGAGTCAGAATTGGTAATGGCAAAGAGGGTTCCAGTAAAAGAAGAAACCTTCTTGCCCAGTAGCTGTTTGAAGGATTTCCCAGAAAGAATCTTGCATTGCCCCTCTGGAAGAATACCCTGCAATATCAAGCTACAGAATTCCCATTCGAAAGTCATTTGTCGTTTCTTGAGGTCCATTTCTATTGGGCTTACTGTCTCCCAGTGGCGGATCCAGAACAAATTAGAGCACTGGGCCGCATTTAAAAAGCGATGGAGAGGGTTGGGCCGTAATCCAATAAACACATAAATATGTACCCAAAATCAAAAATTTACAAGTACTATACGAGTTTTGGATCCAGGGAGGGGTGGGCCGTGGCCCGGGGGCGGCCCCCTAGATCCGCTACTGCTGTCTCCACCCAATCCAGGCCCATCACCAAGTTCAGAGAGCCCAATTCCAAAGCCCGAACAGCAAACCCAAACTGCTTACCCTGCATCTGCCATTGGAAATCCGTACAGATCGAATCACTAACCAAGGAAGCTTCGTTGGCAACTTTGACACGAATCGGCGGTGCTGAGTCAAGTCGACAACCTAACTCGGACGCCTTCTCCCTGCTCAGAAAGGTATGGTTGCTGCCTGTATCAATCAATACCAACAAATTAGCGCGGCCTGCCGTCGCCGGAATCTGGAGCGATCGCGTAGACGATCCATATCCCAAAGCCTGCAAGGAAACCTCGAGATCTTCCGCGATTGGGGCCTCCACATCCACGACGGCGTCGTCTTTATCTGAAGAATCGTGGCCGTCCATCCACTGAAGCTGCTTTTTAGCTCGACAGATATGGCCATGGAAGTAGCGCTTCCCATATTTGTAGCACAGGCCCTTCCCGAACGGACCACGCTCAGCCGTCGGCGAAGGAGTAACAGCCGACGACAGAGTAGGAGGTTTGTGATCCGTTGAAGTCGAAGAAGATGAAGACCAACGGGAAGAACCCCGAGACTTGCATTTCCGAGCCTCAATAGAGGCCTCCTCGAGGAGAGCTTGGTAGAAAGCCAATGAAAGAGAGGAAAATATAAAAAAACTTTAGTGAAAGTTGTTCACTTGGCAGTGACGTGGTGCGTTTACCCAGTGACGGAGCCAGAAAATTGGCCAAGGGGGTGTCTTTATCATATCATAAAAAATCACCTATACAATAGAAAAGTCAACTTAAAATTAAACAAAAAGTCAACAACGCAATACTCTAAATTCATACAATTACATTAAAATAGTTTCACGTACACCGGTTACAACGTCAAACAAATAAGTTCAGTACATACAAATCAAGACTTCCATTCATCAAATATTACAAATTAGAACTCAAAAGTACCTTGGAATTGATTTTGTGAAACAAACAAGTGAACTTCAATTGGTACTTCTTCACTTTCAACTTTGTTTAAACAAAAGACAAGAAATTTCTCTATTGTAGAGCTACAAAAAAAATGAGCGAGTTTAAACAAAAGACAACAATTTATTACTATAAATAAAGACGAAAGTGCATTACATACAAAACTCACTCGATCGAAATGATAAGAAATTCTTCCTGCAACTGAATGTTCATTGGTTCGAATTTGTATATACCCCTACTCGGAAAAAAATTCTCCAAACCCAAGGGGGGTGCAAGCACCCCCTCCTCTACAAATGGCTCCGCCACTGCGTTTACCATTAGTCAACGTGTTTGACCATCCAAGATAACGGTCAAACATTGGGTTTAGCCAATTTTGTTACTTTGATGTATAGTTTGGGCCAAGATGTTATAGATCGAAATGATTGGCCAGAATGTTTATTATGTGCAAAGTTCAGGCCATACAAATATATTAACCCCAAATTTTGACAAATAACAATCCTTGGTTATTATTTTTGTATGAAATGAATCTTACGATTTGGATTGAGAATTAGAGACTGGGGTCCACCCATCAGAGACTATGATATAGTACCATGTCCCAAACTCCGTTAATTCATTTTCTAAATAGCAAAACTCGATATGAGTACGGTAAGGTGGCGTACGCTAGCTTAAACCATGTACAACTTATAAAGTTGAAAATTGCTTGTCCAATCAAAGATTAGATGGTATGAATACTATTTTGCAATTGCAAGTAGTGATGAAGTTACAACGTTGTTTGACATTATTGTTGATCATGATTAAAATCTGGAGTAAATGTAGCGCCCCTCATATCTGATGAAACACGGATAATAGATAACAATAATAAATAAATATGAAAAACTAGGAGTCCGCTACCATTGAAAAAATGACATATAATAGAAGTAAATGTACAAACAAATGACACTTGCCGTCCATCGAGCTGGCACAAAACTAGTAAAGATTAATAGCATTCATAAATTATTCATATTATTTTTGTTAGATACAAAATGACGTCGTTTTACTTTAGGGTTTGATGAAAAGCAAGTTGAGTTTTGACAAACCCATACTCACCCAACCCAACCCACCATATTTCAAAATGGTAAAATCCATACCCCACCCAAAATCCATCAAAACTGAATTTTACCCAATTTGACCAGATTGAGTCGGGTTGGTTTCGGTACCATTAATTTGGATTAGGTTGCCATCCCTACTCATACCTTATATATAGTATACTAGCTTATAAACCGGCCTGTTAGCCGGAATGTTCATATTTGATTATTTATTTATTTATGTTACATTAAGTCTATCAACTCAGTTAATTTTATTGACAATCTTTCGATCGAGATGATACATAAAGATAAAATAAATAGGTCGGACATTCGTAGAAATATCATCATCATTTAAGAATATAAAATGCTATTGGTTAGTTGATTGTCAAGAAAGATAGAGTATAAAAACTTAGTGGAATTCTGACACGACACATAGATAGTTTGAAACTAAATCTTAAACCTCGCAATCCTACATAAATGGTTTAATGCTCTCCTTTTAGGAATAATATGCCGCTAATTAAAAAGAAAAGGAGAGTTGTTGATTCAAGTCAACTATATACTAACAACTTAGCTATAAGGGGACCATCAATACTTGAGAGCAAACGACAAAATTAGGGTTATCTCCAATATACTAATAGACTCGATCAAAGTAATAAGGAACAAAATTTCCTTTTTTTTATCAATTCCAGTATGTTGAATAAAGAATTGACTTACTTTAGTAAATCAATCAAGAACAAAGATAAAAATAGGTTGTGATAGCTACAAAAACCGTAAACCTATAGATTCAATAACCACCACTCTCCGTTGTACAACGAAAATTTTATCCACTCCATCTTCTATCTCAAGATACATATGTTTCAACCAAAAATTCAATTTCTAATCCTCCTTCTGCAACTCCATTTTATTGAACTCCATTCTATTCGCCGTAGATTGATATGGAGTTGAAATCTTCTACTTGCCGGCTTGCTCAGCTTAAATCCCAAACAATAAAATGGTAGTGCCAAGAGATATCAGAAGATTCATTTTCAAATGCGGCCTTGTATTGGGAAGTAAAAGGGGCGCAAATCATTACACAATGGAGAGAATTTCGGAGTAAGTTAAAAGAGATAAGAACAAAGATAAAAAAAGTACTAAATGTAAATTTAAATTGAAAAATGCAAGGACACTAATAGAATTAGTTTCTTCCATGTTAGTCAATTACCGATTTACCTTTAGCAAAAATTAAGAAGAGAGCGGTAATTTTAAAATTAAAAAAAAATTATGTGACACTCTATCATGAAAATTGCAGTATCATATGCACCAGCACCATAAATAATTAACACCAAAACTCTATTGGAGGATATGAGCCGGCATTATGCTAAGAATCGATCCATGGTAAATAAGCTGCTGTAACGGCCATCCACGAAAACGACAGCGTTTCAGGGGCGTAGTTCAGTATTTGACGCTCTCCAGAATCTAGCCGTTAATGGCACATGTGGCCCCCACTCTCCGTCCTGCGAGTTCAAAAAGGTCGGAAAAAAAATTCGACCGTTGGAAGATGCATCCGCCCGTCCACCCTAACGTTATACTTGACAAGTCTTAACACTCCTCCTCCGCCCCCTCCACCCCCCAAAATTCATCTCTCTCCATCGGACACACACAAAACTCTTCTCCGACTTTACTTCCTGAACTTCTCCCCGGCTTCCCTTCCCCCCAACGTATCGCTCAATTTCCTCATCCTCCACTTACTATGGCTGCCGCGGCGACTGAGGATCCCACCGGCGCGGCCGAAGGAGGCACTGCCGCCGTTTCTTCAGTGATCGACGAGATATACGAGTTCTCCGCTCCCAGGTTCTTCGATTTCACTAAAGCGGAGTCCAAGGAAGATATGAGGAAGGCGGAGCTCTGGTTCGACACTGCTCTCAGTCACGCCCCTTCTCGTACGTTTCCTCCCTCCTTACAATTCTCTTCGACTCTCCCAGTCTCTTTCTTCTTTTATCGTTCTTGGATTAGTCGGAAAACACCACAATCATTGCTCTCCCAGTCTCCAGGAGTTTGTGAATTCACTGATTGCTCCTGGTTTGCTAGGTTTGGTTTGGTTTCAATTTGAATTCTTGAATTAGGGGTTTGTGAATTCGCTGATTTTGCTCCTGGTTTGCTAGGTTAGGTTGGCTGTGGTTTTAATTTGAATTCTTGAATCAGGGGTTTACTGGTTAACATCAAGGGTTAGGGTTAAAAATCTGCTTGATCGATCGCAGAAGGCTCTGTACCGAGTCTTGATGATTTTGTTGTTCTATGATTCGTTTGTGCAGCTTTTATGCCAAGAATTAGGACTGGCAGATCACTCAAAGTTGACAGCCTGTGTGATTTTACTCAAGCTGACCAAATCCCCAAGGTAGGTCATAATATGATTGAGATTCCTTCGCTCGTTGATCAAGTGATTATTAAGCCAAATTGACATGACGTTCATATTCTGTAATAGGCATCAGAATCCTCAGAGTCAACTGCTGCTGAGAGAAAAGACAAGCAATCAGCTGAAACAAGGGAAGCAGCAGCAGCAAACAAGGAAAACAATGGCTGCCAGGTAAATGTGGTAAATTTTTTTTTTCTTTTCAAAAGTTTGAATGTGGTAAGTTGTTGAAAGGGCGTTGTGTAGAAGAATCAAATGATAATGTGGACACCATATTTATTATGTTCTAATACACTCGTTTCCGACACCTTTCAGTTACCTGCTGGCAATGATACTTGCAAGGGCGTTGTGGAGAAGGCTATTCTCTTCTTTGAGCAGAAAGAGAAAGCAACTATTCATAAGCAAGAACATGCAAGGTTCACTTTTTATGTACTCTTTTTTATGGATTTAAATGCTTTATTTCCTCAACAGATTGCTCTGATGGCTAATGGGGATTACGTTCAATGCCGTTAATGAGTTTATATATGTTGTTTGAAACAGAATTACTTCCATGAAAGTTGAATCTGCTGAAGTTAAAGAGCAAACCAGAACCGAGGCCTGCAGCACGCCTCAGCCATCATTGCATTCACAGAAGGGAGGTGCATTGACGGGCTCCAAGAAGCATCAATCAGCCAGGCACATAGCTAGTTTGGTTAAGAATCCATCAGTTCTAAAATCCAAGAGTCAAGCACAATCCTCCCAGGTCAAAGGTGTCAAACCACAGTCAAGCCTGAAAAAGTCAGTAGGCATATTTCTGTGGTCTTTCTATCCTTAAACCTCTTGTGTCTGAGTCATTATTAATCATGAGTTGCACTGGATTCCTTTGCAGAGGAGGTAATAATAATACAAACAATCCTGCTGGAGCTTTCTCCTTCGTACATGAGAACCAGGCCATCAAACGGCAGAAGCTTGAAGATGGAAAATCCAGACAGGTGACTGTTGCTTGCCTTGACATCCCCCCTTTTCAAGTTCAACTTTCACACAAGCTGGTTCTAACTAACTATTTGTCCGTGGATGGAAATTTCAGATTCTTAATGTTAGACCCCCACAACCATTACCCCACAAGTCCAAGCTGGGTCTTTCAACTAGCAATGCAAACGGTGTAGCTAACAGAACGCAGAAAGAGGAGAGAAAGGTTAGCTTTTTGCAGCCATGAACAAATGATAATCTACACGCCCTGATCCAGTTCTAGCGAAGTGATATTGAACTGTATTTCTTTGTATCCTTCTATTAAGGTTTACGTTCGGGAAACAGCTGTGCAAGCTCCTTTTGTCTCGACGGCAGAAATGATGAGGAAGTTCCAAACCAGTACTAGGGACTTGTCTTTACCTATCCCACAGGTAACGATACAATCTAAGCTTGTCCTGTTTTACTTCTTTCGGTCCCGGTCAATTTGGTTGACGATTGTGCTTCTGCCACTCAGGGGAAACCTAAGCTCACGCTTACAAGGCCCAAGGAGCCGGCTTTTGAAACGGCTCAGAGGGTCCGTCCAGTCAGAGTTAAGAGTAGTGCGGAGCTTGAAGAAGAGATGTTGGCCAAAATTCCAAAATTCAAAGCTAGACCAGTAAACAAGAAGGTAACAATAATACTAGCCTCTGCTTCTTGTCGTAGTTTCTCTTACAGCTGCATTATTTTGTATTCGTTTCTTCATGCACTGAATTCTCCCAACAGATTCTGGAAGCTTCAACTCTACCAATAATACCAAGAAGTACACCACAGGCACCTGAGTTTCAGGCAAGTCTCCTTGCCATAATGGTTCCTTTGGCCTGTTGTTTCCACTCCCTTGGTTAAGGCGCTCAACTTAGTGTTTCCTTCATTCTACCAGGAGTTCCATCTTGAGACAGCAGTTAGGGCTACTCACAATGCAGAATCAGGGTCAGTAGCCTCAACAGAAGTTTCTCGTCAGGTAACGTAGTAACCACTCCACAATTATTACCCAGAAAAACGTAATTCAAACGTACTCATTCTGTTTTCCCCGTTGTCACCTTCAATGCAGAACAATGAGTGGAAGCCTCATTGCACCGAACCTAAGACTCCATTGCTTCAGACCTCTTTGAGAGCTCGTCCAGTAAAGGTTAAAAGTACTCTTGAACTTGAGAAAGAGGCTCTCGAGAAGATTCCTAAGTTCAAGGCAAAGCCTTTGAACAAAAAGGTATGGTATCTAACTTCTTCTCAGTGAGTAGCTTTATGAACGATACATCAGAATTTTTAATCTAACCTACTTGACATCTGTGCTTGTATAGATATTTGAAAGTAAAGGAGAACTTGGGATCTTCTGTAATACCAAGAAGCAGGTCACAGTACCTAAAGAATTCCACTTTGCCATAGATGAGAGAATTCCACCTCCCACTGTTGTTGCTGACATGTTTGATAAGGTAGGTTTCTTTTATAGACTTTTTGTATACTTTGTTGAAACCATAAAGTGTGACTCGACTCATCAATGAACTCTTTGCAGCTTTCCTTGAACTCGGAATCTCAGGACAATCATCTGCTTCCTAGAAACACAGCACCAAACCCGTTCCATTTGCACACGGAGGTATTTGGTCAATCTTATCATGAAGATGAGAAAGCATCTGGCACATTAATCCAATCCAAGTCCCAGATAATGAATCTTGTTACCATATGGCCAACCTTTTATTTCTTTTCCTGTCTTCAGGAAAGAGGGGCAGAAAAAGAAAGGAGGCTTGCCATGGAACTGGAGAGGAAGAAAATGGAGGACGAACTTGCTAGGGTCCCGAAGGCAACTCCGTATCCTTACACAACGGATTATCCAGTGGTAATTGATATCATCCATCCCATCAACATGTTGCTTGCTGCTACTCCCTTTTACTTGTGTAGGTAGACTTTTTTTCAATATCTGCCAGCATTTAATTTTGCAGTTGTTCTTCGTTTTGCAGGTTCCGCCAAAACCAAACCCCAAGCCATCCACAAGACCTGAACCATTTCAATTGGAGAGCCTTGTGAGACATGAAGAAGAAATGCAGAAGGAAATGGAGGACAGACTGAGGAAGGAGAGGGAAGAAGCCCAGATGAGGATATTCAAAGCACAGCCAGTTCTCAAAGAGTAAGTAAATAGGGATTGTTGCTGCTTTAATTTATCTCTAAGTGAGTGCATGCAGTCAGTCATATTCTTTTTCCTGTTGTAACAGGGATCCCATTCCAGTACCAGAGAAGGTGCGGATACCTCTTACAGAGGTTCAACAAATCCATCTTCATGTGGATCACCGAGCAGTAGACAGGAAAGAATTTGATCAGAAGGTAAGCTTCACTCTGGTCCATGTTCAGCGTGTCAAAGTAACTTAAAAGTGTAGCTAGCTAAATTTTGGCTGCTCATATATTATTTTGCGTTCTGTTTTTATCAGGTGAAGCAAAAGGAAATGATGTATAAGCGATATAGAGAGGAAAGTGAAGCTGCAAAGATGGTAAGTCGTCCGTCCTATAAGACATGGTACATTTTATAGAATTTGTTATTTTGGTTGACAATGATTCCTAATAATGTTGCTGAATTATGGGGTGGGTAAACAGGTTGAGGAAGAGAAGGCATTGAAGCAGCTGAGGAGAACAATGGTACCTCATGCTAGACCAGTCCCAAACTTCGAGCACCCCTTCTGCCCCCAGAAGTAAGAAGATGAAAAAAAAAAGAAAAAAAAAAAACAAAAGAGACCAGCTGACTCTACTCTGAACTTAGTACGTGCATTCATGGTTTATTGAGTCATTTGGTGCGTTCTATATTATATTTACAGATCTTGCAAAGTAGCAACGAAGCCAAAGTCGCCGAAATTGCGAGTGCTTCACAGGAGAGAACAGCAGAAGAGGAGGAGCAGCTTCATGAGGGCTGCAGCAGCAGCTTCTAGCCCTGCTTCATGCATGCGGTGATTGATGGGTAGACTTGTAACTTCCTCTGTTCAAGATCTCTTGAACCGGCCAAGCCAGCCGCCTGTTCAAAATTCTTTCTTGTGTTGTACACAATGTGATGTTGTCTTCTAACATTGTAGATCTCTGTTATGAAAGTAAAAAAGCAAATCATTTGATGATTTTAATTTCTGGTTCTGTTCTAATTTACAGAGGCAGATTTAGTTGTATTTTCTGGGATGACACATTTGCCGTAACTAGGAAAAATATGTCCCTAGTTATACACCTAGGAGCTGAATTCTGATACTCAAAACACCGGATCGGAAGATTAGTGGCGTAAACAAGAGTGTCAATGATAGCTATTCTTTTCAGTGACATACTGTCAAAGCGTTCTGTTGGTGTGGGGGTCCTTTTTTTCATACAGTAAAATCAGCTTTAGAATATTGATTTAGTCAAACATGAGTGAAAAATAGTTAATGATCGAGCAATCCAATCCGCTCTCACATTTCTGGATTCCAAGGACTTCTCTAACTTTGATTTGTGGGTTGTCTGAGAATAGACTCTATCATACCCAACCAAGCAGCAAGAACTTGACCATCTGTTTAGACAAGATACCAAGATTTTGACATAACGGATCAGGGGCATCACTCACCCTACGGACTACATTATTATTCTCGATCATGTCTTCTACTTCCTTATATAATCTTAATGTTCTTCTCTTTCGCTTGTGAAACGAAGTTGATCTCATTGTAAAAAAGATGGAGTTACGTGGTTGCTAGGTTTGACATGATATAGTCATCTGGGTGGTAGTACTAAAAATAGGATGGTGGAATGCCCATTGTTCATGATGGAGACGAGACAAGCAGAGCCTTACTGATGTGACGATGGCATGTCCTTGCGGTGGGAGCAAGCTCGGCTACTACGATTTCTTAGTCAAGTCCGACTCCAATGGCAAGAGGCAAGGTTGCACCTTTTGGCAATGGTGGGCTACTACGATTTCTTAGTCAAGTCCGACTCCAATGGCAAGAGGCAAGGTTGCACCTTTTGGCAATGGTGGTCCAGGCAACTACTTGGACACTTTTGGCACTATCGTATTGCACGCACTTTTCGAGGCGATGGCTTTTCCAAGCTCGGCTAGACTGCTATTCACGACGAGGAGCTCATTCCACAATCATTGTGTTCCTTGCTTCACCCAGGGGGTTGGTTCAGTTCATAGGAAAGTAGCTATGTTCTGCTGTCGTGACTTCCTTGATTAATTCAGCAATTACAGAAAAGGACGATTATATTTCTGTGCAACAGACTGAACACTGGTAAGTCCTTATGGAAACAGACTGGACCCTATGCCGACTAGGCTTCATTCTCCGCGGATTATAAATTGAAACGCGAGAGAAAGGTCCTACAGATTCCTTCCCTTCCAATTTTGATAAAGAAACCTGCAGGCTGCAACACGAAAGCCTCAATGTCGAAACTTTTTGCCTGTAGTTTTGGTCCTTATACTGCAAACCCATAACTTACAAAGCTACAGTATTTGTATGACACGCCTCATCGTCCGGATCCAGAAGCCTCTTTCTTTTTATTGCTCCTCCTTTACTTCCTCCTTGGCGCCAGAAGCCGCCTCAGCCTCCATTCGTCCTCCACTAGCAGCAGCTTCCCGCTCAACCTTCAGCTTCTTGTTGAATGCTATCATCTGTTCCCAGTGACCAAAAAAAAAAGTGCCAGAGTTAAACTATGCTTGTGATTGTTTTTACTTTTTAGCCAAACAAACACATATGTTGCATCAGCCGACAGCTAGTTTTAATCAAGCCTGAGGCTTCAAGCAAGCTCGTTAGTTTTAATCAAGCCTGAGGCTTCAAGCAAACTCTTAAGGTTAGGTCCGATACTCACCAAATAACTTCTGGGAAGGTAGCTCGTGGGAAAGTCAGCATGGCCTCTTGTTAGCATTGCTAATGTTTCCTCGTTGTTTACCAATACCTGCAGGCCATCCTTGGAAGATGGAGTTTCAAGGGTGGGAAGCATGCCATAGAACTCAGCCACCAAATAGAGATCGACTTCTTCAGCAGTCAGTGACAATTTCTGAGCAATGAACTGCAGGGAATTTTTCCACGATCAGATTGAGCAAAAGAAAAAAGCAGAACAGGAATCAGCTCAGGTCTGTTGTCGTTATTTGTTCTCAGCAGAAGTTTAACAGATTTCACATGCCAGGCCTTGAGTCTTTCAACATCAATCCTAGGAAGTACAAAGTTATAGAGACCAAGTAACTATGAGATGCCAGAATTTAAACCCTGTTTTCAGAGATTCGCAGAAACTATGAAGAAAAACAAAAAGTTATTGATGAAGCAAGTACGAAATCTGAACCAAAAGTCACCTTTTCTCCCGAGATTCTGCTCTAATATTATGTGTTCTCATAAAGGTCCTCAGAGGGGAAGGGAACTGAAATTATGATTTACCATTCACCAGAAGGAAGTGTTATGTTTCCCGTAACATTTTTTACATTATAAATGTGTTCTAAAATACATTATAAATGTGTTCTAAAATATGTTACAATAAGGCCTAACGTGAGAAAATGTATTATTCTCAAGAGTATATGATAATCACTTAGGGTCCTTTGAGAAAACAGCCAAGCATACAAAAGGGAAAGATTACATAGGTTAGGGCAGGAAACCTCACCTCCCGGATTTGTCCAATAGACGAGGTAGATCGGCAGCGAAAATAAGGCTGTTCCAAACTTGGTGCGGATTCTTTCTCCAGGGGAAGTACTATCAGATTCAAATCCGACTGTGAAAACAGAAAATAGCAAGTGAGGTCACTGGAGCCATGATGAATCCAACAGGTACTTCATAACACAACTCATACTATACTCCTCAGATGCATGATAATCACATAGGCTCCTTCGATTAGTCAGATTTCGACACAGAGATTCACTAGGCTACTGCTGTCAGTCGGATTTCTAACAGTTCAGTGCAGCAGGGTCTTCCATATCCTCTTTTATCATTCCTCGAGGCAGAACAAAGTCCACATGCAGTCATGAGAGTTCAGATTCCCAATTCCCTAAATTCATTTCGTCCTTCATTTTCAGTGAATGGGACATGGAATCAAAACCAAAGTTTAAACAGTCCGGTGAGG
Organism: Linum trigynum; assembly: GCA_964030455.1. Taxonomy (NCBI): domain Eukaryota; kingdom Viridiplantae; phylum Streptophyta; class Magnoliopsida; order Malpighiales; family Linaceae; genus Linum; species Linum trigynum. The sequence continues at coordinate 9,928,969 of OZ034821.1, forward strand.
ATATTTTTATGTATGCATACCTTCATTGCCAAGAGGAGACTAAGGTGAAAAGACCAGAATGCAGAGGATTTGTTCAAGAAAACAATGCCCGTAGGTAGGACTAAAACAAACAGACTATTCACCCTCAATTCCACAAATGTTCAAATCTATAAGCCACCTCCAAAATGAAATTACATTTCCAACATTGCCCCTTGAAAATAAAAGCATATTCATATAGTTATACACAATAGTAATTTTCCCAAAAACCATTCATTTCTTCATTATTAAACAAGCTATTTACCAACCTTTCAATTATGTTTTTCTTTCTAAAGCACATCTCATATCCGATCAACTCAACTTCTTCCAAAACCTAACCAAAGATTATGATTCTTCAATACTACCAAAACTTAGGCAAAAACAAACAAACCCACTAGTATCAAAGTTTGACCATTTACCTCGTCCCCAGTTTTTTCCTCAACTGATGTATTTTTAAGATGCTCCATCAGATTTGATATGCGACTGTTTCGCATGTGCCTATTATTGCTGCTACTAGCAGCGCCATGCCGGGTGTTGCTCCTCGTGCCGCCCCTCCCCCAATTAAGCATTTCAGTATTAATAAATGGGAGCACGAGAGACATTCCCTGGTGTTCTCTGCTAGTTTCTTGATCATTATTGTCAGCAGCAACTCCTTCAGAGTTCACTCCTGATGAAGAAGGTGGATGAGAGGTCCTCAGCCCTGGTCGTCTCCTTCGTCTTCTCGGCCTAACTTCTGGAGATCGTTCATCAGCAGAGGACGAATCCTTGCCGTTTACAGTGTCCTCGTTATTTTCTTCCTCCATATCTTCAGATCCTTGATAATCCATACTTCTTCTGTTTCTCTGTCTCCTTGATTGAGTAGTTCGAAGGTTCCTCTGTGATCTGGCAAAAAATTGTGCAGGTGATTCTTTTCCAATGTTCCGTCTCCTCGCCAATGCTTCTGACTGCCTTTGAAATATTTGGGCTATAGATGCTTGTATCTGATGACACAGAATTTAAAGGAAAGTGATTTTTTTTTACTTTGGCATTATGAATTTATGAGAGTGCAACTCAGTCTTCTGAAAGCATAAAAACAAAACTTCCATAATTTCAGGAAAGAAGATGCATACTCAAACGAAGACATCAGCATTATTCATATGGTAATGCATAAAAAAACAGCATCCATTTGTTACTGCATCTTCCGTACTTCAAAAAAACTGAGACGAATGAATCATACACACAAGAATTTTGTAACGTAGAAGTATAGCAGTGATGAACAGATAGATCTCTCATAACCACATGAAATTTTTTCTGAAGTTCATTACTGAGTGTCCAAATAAATTTCAACACCGCCGCAATCGAAACATCCATCAACACCTAAGACAACAGAAGCTACCAACTAAGTAACTGTCTAGCAACCCCTACTTCCATCATTGTGATACTATCCGCACATATGGTAGCCAGCCAACAAAACAAATTTTACCATCGACAACAAAAACCAGGTCAAGAAATGGACCTTTTAATTACCTAAATCCACTCGATCGTACAACTATCCAACAGATACTGTTGCAAATGGGAGTCGGGAGTAATTGATAAAGTCTGGGGTTCTACCCTATGTACAGATTCCGGATGAACAAATGACTATAACCTGCCAAATAGCACATGTTTTCAGAACCATTTAACTTTTATCTAAGAGTTCTGCCACTATTATGTTCACAGAGAATGTGGAGGGGGTTGCCTAATGGTACGACACCTTAGTGAGCAAGACGCAATTTGGTTGAAAGCTCACTGGTAATTTATATGAAATGGAAAACTTAATTTCACACAGAGCAGACTGCAAATCATAAGAGCTATTACAAGAACTGCTATGCCAAACTTCAGACAACCATGGCTCTGTTCCCCTGAAGATTCTTCATAATCTTCAAATCACAGAAGGTCTCTCATACATTAGAAGAAAACAATCCCAGCACGAATCAATAGATCCAGTAAGAGTATATACACTTTTTAGATTTGACCAATAGTATGTCTTTGCAGACAAGATCAAATTGCAAAGACTGATGTATGACATTAAGAAGCAGTGTAATGACATCAAAATTAGGACAAAAGCATATTAGCCCTCGAATCATTTCAGGGGATTTTGATTATAGAGGAAGGGAAAACACATAGCAAAAACAAAAGGAGAAATTAGATGAGTTTTATTTCACTATTTTTTTTAGATACTCTTAAACACTACTTGACAAATTAAAAAACGCACAGGAACTAGGGGCAAGAACACGCAGCGGATAATCTGCACAGGGAGTGGAGCAAATTCAGAGAAAAGAAAAGCAAAGGCGAAGGTGTGTGCCATCGGGCATGTTGATAAAATACAAATAGAAATATGGCTGCTATAATCGAAGGATAATTTGGATATGGATCCAATCCAACCTAACAGTTTTACTCAAAATCCAAGTCTCTTCTGCTACAATCTGCTTATGCAGAGTTCTCATAGATTTAGTACTACATTGATTCAACAATCATAGCAAAATTGGGCTGAACCAAGAAAATCAAATTGAATTCTACCTAAGGAAAAATGAGCCTACCATGAATCAACGAGTCCTGTGACTGCCATTGTTTGCCTACACATAGATCTGTGAGAAAGGACCCAGCTTGCAAGTTTCAATTGAACATACAAATTGAGACATATGAAACTTGTTGCAGAAAAGTATATCAAAAGATGTCAAACAAATAATCTCCACACCTAAACCGGAGAATTTAGCTGAGATCAGCTAGTGTTCAATGGTCAAAGGTAGTACTAGCATGATGAGAAAGGGACTTGCCATGGATGGGAATTTTTAGACAAGAGACAGAAGCAAAACATTACAAATATATAGAGCCTAAGCTTACAAGAGTTGCAATGCGTACTTAAGTCAAATTTAGTATAGCAGCCCCTCTGACTCTGTAGTTTGACAGTATATAGTGAACACGTAAAGAACCAATGAGCTAAATGTTACAGCAGCAAATTACAGAACTTTTCTGTAAATAAGGTCATTGATATAACAAAGATATGGAAGTTGCTTTATTATAACTGACACTTCCTTATGTGGTGTGCAAATGAAACAAATGCATGGTATGATATGTTTCATAGTAAGCTATGATCCAATGTAAAGACAGTTACAGTACCAATACTGAAAAAATTAAATTCCCTGTAAATAAAATCCATAGTTGATCTAATAAAAATTTAACGCACACACCTGCTTGTTCCGAGTCCTTTCCTCTTCATGGAAAGCCAATTCCTGCACCAAATACTGAATCAGCCAAAAAGCTAAAATCAAGGAAAAGCTGTGGTACACAACTAAAAGATTGAAAAAAAAGGACTAGTCAAAATAATCTACCTTTTCCTCATACTTATCAATATCAGGATATAAAGCTGCAATTAAAGCATCATAATTAGGATCATCTCTCAAAGAACGCCGACTTGCACAATGGGTACGACAAGCCGGGCACTCTTTGTTCCTGCAACAAATGGAAGATATTATCAGGAGATGTTACATTAATCACCGACAACACACTCCTAACAAATGAAGATATCAGATTTACAAGATAAATAGGTAACAGAAAACTCCTTGAATATAAATGCGGTGTGTTATACATTACCCGAATCGCATTGATTTGTCAATGCATTCCCTGCAAAAGCGATGTAAGCACTCCATGACGGTTCTTGTTTTCTTTATGATCCCTATTCAACTCAAAGAGAATATAAACATTGAGCTTTAAGCAAGTAACCCATGCATGAAAGATTGAAGTATCAGGATCTGAAAGATCTCCTTCTAGGTTAAGTCATATTCACGATTTGCAAAAGCCATTCTGGTAAAAACTTGAACATTGTTTTTGAAGTCATTGATTTGCTGGCAGAAAATAATGTAAGGATCTAACGAACAAAAAACAGAACATATTCCAGATTGATAAGTAAGTTCCAGATGTTGTGCTTCCAACATACTTTTTTATGAGCACACCAACGAAGAGATTGATCGTTAACTACTGTCTAAAATCCCTACATATCTGCAATTCATCACCATCAATTAACAAACAGAGAGAAATCCATAGAGATGAATGCTTTCCACATAGCTAAAAGCAAGTGGTTACTATTAGAAAAGGGGGGAAAGAGAGAAAATGGTCGTAAATTTCTAAATTAATGCGGATAATGTTGACATCAGAGAGGCATTCCAGATATGGCAATGAGAATTAGATTGGCAATGAGAATTAGATTGGCTAGATGGAAGAATATCCACTCTTCTCTGCTAGTCGATATGGGTCACCCTGGCCATTTTCAAGATTAGAGATCATTGCCGACGGGATCTTACAACCTTGTAGGTGTATTTTTGACGTAAAAGTAGACAACAGGGCTACACAACACATGCATGCTGGTATAGGATTTAGGGTAAATACAATATATTAGCCACAACTATTATGAAGTGGGGAATTATAGTCACAACTATGGAAATTCAAATTATTAGCCAAACGTTAACTCTTTGTTAACAATTCCGTTAGTAATACTGACTAAACGTTTATGTTTTAAAGTTATAAATTAAAAGCAGTCCGACGTGGCTGTTGCCGTGGCCGATGTCGTGGCCTTCTCAATAATAGTAACGGACAATTAGCCATATCTTGACCCGCAACAATAGTTATGACTAATAATTTGAATTTACATAGTTGTGGCTATAATTCCCCGCTTCATAATAGTTGTGGCTAATATATTGTATTTGCCCTAGGATTTAAGAAAAATGAGCATCTCTCAGCCCATTTGTGAATGGCAGCATTGAGCTTTACAAAGTATAGTACATTGGTTTCCTACATTCAATAAGATTTTCTTAGATAAGCATAAGTTGAAACTAAACAGGAGTAAGATTACCTAAACAAAAGCAGAGCAATGCCAACAATTTACTCCAATAAGCACTTATTGAAGTAACATATATATATTCCGATGAGTAACCGACTATTCCAGTTGAGCTACTATATGCTTTTTGCCTACTAATCTATTTCAAGTCCATATCCCGAATCCATCATCAGTAGCCAAAATACTTTAAACACAGGACAAACAAGGGTTTGGTCTAGTGGTAATACCACTAGTTTTGAACCTGGAGGTCCCAGGTTTGAATCCCTTAAGTAGCACCTAATCACAAAAAGTAATCTATATCACCCTTATCTATAAAAAAGCTACTCAGACACAGGAATCCCCGGAAGCCGTCAGATACCGAAAATTTGACCCTTCATAATAAAAGAGAGGGAGAGGAGTTGTATTTAAGTGTATTCATTAGTGAGCAATAGGAGGTTCATGGCTACAAATCCTTAAGGTATACAAGAGTGGTAACAGCTGAGGAGCCTGGGCATTAGGTAGTTAGGTAGTTTCTTCAGTATCTAAAGGTGGAGGATGGGCTCATCGGCAAGTTTACTGGAACTAAACATAGAAAACGTCAAGAGTTGGTTTTCTTCAAAGAAGGATGCACAGACAAAACTTAGCTGTAATGTTCAAGTTAACCTTCCCATTTGGTGTTCTTTTGGTTTTCCATTTCGTATATGACATCATCAATGAGACTTCAGATGGAGATATAACAGCAAGATGCTGGATAACCGTCCAAACTCTTAGCATAGAAAGGAGAAGAGAAAGACAATCTAGTACCGTCCAAGAACAAAGCAACTGAGTTTATAACTTATATTAAACAGAGAGCAAAATAATCACCATGCAAGCGAACTTATTCCCTGATCTTGCACTATTGGCACAAAAGTCTATCTGAATTAGCAATTCAGTTACTCCATTCTATCACACCTACAACTTCTTTTGAAATTTTCCTTGTTTTTAGAGATTTTTTTCAAATATAGACTAAGATCACAGAAAAAGTACTATAAGATGGGGGAGAAATAGATTGCAGAGATAGTTCAACAGAATGGACCTGCAATGCATCTGGAAAGATGGCCACTTGAATATGTATATCAACTACAGGAAGAAACACACATCCAAAGCAGTACCTAGGCATATAGGGCATTGCACATCTTTACGAATTTCTGGTAGTTCAACAAAGACAAACCTGCAAAAAGATAATTATGCAATTGTTGGATAATTGGATCACATTTGTAAACATTTTGCCGTGGAAAGACTGCAGAAGTCATCAGACAAAGCATAAAAGAAGATAACATATTAATGGCTTCCACTCATCAACCATTTAAAATTTGGGTCCACGGCTCAAGTAGATTAGTTTGATTTAATTGGTAGAGTAACTAACGTAGGTAACATCAATTGTAACATGTGCACACCAAAAGATATACCATGTGTGCAAGCGTGTGATTGCATTGCCATGCACGCTCATATAAAATATTAAAAAAAAATAGCGACCATGAAGGTTTTTAAGCATTGCAGATAAATGTTTTCATAATATTTAAATTTCCAGCATCCATTGATTTTTTCTCTCCCTCTTTCTTTCTTGTTTTCTACAGAATTAATCTCCGGCCCTTCGTCAATCTTAAGTTGACAGGCTCAAACCCTAAGGAGTTATCAGTTGTGAACAAGATGGCAAGACCCCCAAATCAACTCAACGAGAAAAAGAAGCAAGATTGCAGTGTAGTTTCATATGAACGACTACCAGAAGACAGTGCAGCTGTAATAGCTGTCGGTACAACATATAAATAAATGTAAACGTCTTCATTTCTTTTGTTTTCAGTCTTTGCCCATGCAACCAGTAAGCTTTCGGGTTCTCTTCCATTTAACCTTCAAAGACTCATAATTACCAAGCTAGTAAACAATTCCAAGAACCCTATCAAACTCAACTTATAGTCATACTTGGAAAATCTTATCATCAGGGATAACAAATCTAGTAACCAATTCCAAGAACCCTATTAAACTCAACTCATAGTCATACTTGGAAAATCTGATCATCAGGGATAATAAATCTAGTAAACAATTTCAAGAACCCTAGATAATTGCATCCCCTGTCCTCATCAAGATCCACATTTAACGAGTAGACTAGACGCAAACATCTAACCCTAATGAGTATGCGCAATAAAAACTTAACCCACCTTGGGTTTGATCTTAGAAGCTAACATCGCCTAATAGAACAAGTAAAGCAGATACAGCCAGAAAGGTTAGACTCACAGTGACCCAAATGAAAACATAATCAGTTACGATCTAGAAAGATCATGAAAAAATTTAATAGCTAAGAGCTGAGCTGCCAGAGGGCTTCATGCAGGATCCTGGCATCATCATCACTACCAGCCAGACAAAATAACCACAACCCTTACCCATAACCGCTTATGTCACTAAACACATCAAAAACTAACTGACACTCATCTTGTATTAGTAAACTGGAAAAGTCAGACATACTTGTAAGCGACAAGAAAATAAGCTGCTACCAACTATAACACACAAGTGAACAGCAACTTCACAGTTTCTGAATAACCACCCCGTGAAACTAAAACTAGGAATAGTTAGAATGTGGATGTCATGCATGCATGTGTCGAGATGGCTGTGTTTCACCTTTACTATGTTTCTTCCATTATTCTTAGATTTCATCATGTGGCATATCTCATTTCCATACTCCAAGATCAAGTTGCCAAAACCGATAGGTAAAGGAAAACCTCCACATGAGAAAGATCTTATAAAAAGAAGGGTATGTATTACTTCAGAAACAGAGTATAAGGCCAGTCAAATTCTTGATGGTTTGATTAAACCGCTCCTGAAAGCTGCAAAGCCAATACGATCTATTACAGATAGACCCAGCAGCATGCATGACTTTCAAGATTAACATGGTCAACAAGTGGCAGCAGATTTCTTTAGTTTTACTAGTCACGCCAACTTTCACAAAGTCATTCTAGCACAAGATCGAGCATCACTAAAAGTAGCAAATGCAAAAAAAATAACTTCCCTACTCAGTTTTCAGCCTAGGCACCATCAAACTACCAGCTTCTGAACTAACAATCATTGCAGGAACGACTTTCTCTTTGAACACTCAATTTCACGTTTTGCTGAAGAAATATCAATCAGCCCCAGTAATACGATCACTTCCCACTGAAACAGTTCTCTTGCGCAACTCAAAGGATGGTAATGTTTGGAACCAAGTACAAGCAAAAAGAAAACGGAAAAGAGGAAGAGTGAGATGACTGTACTCAGGCTTATCCCCTTCCTCTTCTTCTTCCTCCTCCTCCTCCTCCTCCTCCTCGGAACTGGATGACTGAGTAGACTCAGAATCTGGAGAGAAAAAAAAAAATGAAAGAACGATCAAATCCCAATTGCCCGCAAATTATAACCCAAATCAACTGGCTAGTCCACCGAATTTCGTCTCCCCAACTGCAGAAAATAAATCTACGTCAATATGTTGGGGTGACAAATAATATGATATATACTTCACCTCCTCCAGCGTCGCGGCGGCGTTTCTCTTCCTCCTCTTCTTCTTCGTATTCCTCCTCTTCGTCGTCGTCGTCATCTTCCTCCTCTCCCGCCGCCCGTTGCTTCTCGTCTCCCTCCTCCGAATCATCTTCGTCTTCGTCCCCGTCGTCTTCCACCTCCTCGCCCGGTTTCAGCTGACTTCGGGCTGGCATAGTATCGTCCCGAGATTGCCTGGGAAATGAGCCGTGATGGTGGTGGTTGCCGTTTTGGTGCGGTGGCGACGATGACGACGGGCGTCGAGAAGACTCTCCCCGTTCTTCTCCTCTTCCTGCTTCTTGATCATCATCCTCGGGGTTTGAATCCTCCGGCAGTGGACGCTTCTGTGCAGGCATTGAACTCAAAATTATGTGAAGACAGAGAGCTCAAACTGGAGCGACCGTCTTGCTGTCTAAGTTTTTTTATTCATCGCTATTGAGGGAAAAGAAAAGGCAAACAGAGAGTGAGACGAGACCGTAGAAGAAGATCGGGGAGGGAGACGGTGCAAGGCAGGAATTTGACCTTTTTGTTTGGGTAATTAATTTTAATTTTCTTTAATTAATGAATTTATTTCCTTCTCTATTTTAATTTTGCTCATATTAATTTAGGATGGTAATTTGAACCCGCCAGGTATTATCCGGTCTGATCCTAGATGGAGCGGGTATAATCCTATGCGAAGTAGCATGGGGAGGGGCATGGGTATCTACCTTCGACCCGTCCTGTCGGCTGCCACACTACTCGTTCTTGACCCATTCTATCTAAATTTTTTATATTAACTATTCATATTTCTCCTATTTTGACTTTTTTCAACTAATTAAATTTGATCTTTCAACTAGTTAGATTTATTTACCCATTCCATTATCAATATTTTTCATTCATAAAGTGTTTTTCCCTTCATTCTATTGGAAAAAAGTAAACTTTTCCGCGAATTTTCAAAATAACATGTAAGAGTGGGTCGACTCGCCCTGTCCTGTATCCGCGCGGGTATTATCCGTTGTTGCGTATAAATTCCCAAAATCACAGTGAAATTAATTAAATTACTTCTACTCCTAAGATACGAAAGATAAAAGCTACGATAAACTGATTATTCTTCTTCTTCTATAATAATAATTGAACCACAAAGTACATATATATAACAAACGGCTCAGAACCCTAAAGACTATACTCGGCCACTTACTTGGCCGCCACTCCAAACCCCTCTTAGCTACTCCTAATCCAACTCTAATAACTACTATAATTATCCCCTAAAAGGCTAAATCTAAGACTAAAACAAATAAGGGAAATAATAATAATGATAATAATTCTATACGCAATATTCCTCTCCTCTTCGAAAGAACCTTGTCCCCAAGGTTCGAGTTCATTAGCAAAGTAACTCAAACCATACTCAACATGGATCAATGTAGAAGAAAGTTCTCTGCATATTTTCGACGATACTGAGCATTGAACGTACTTTCTTATGCTTGCGAGACTTCCAATTGCGCTCTGATACTCGAACAGAACCGCCAATGCATACTTATCCTTTCCCCCGAGCCAAATGCTCCCTATTAGCTCTCATATCCTCGCCCCCATCCACGTTCAAGAGATCCCCATGCAATAACAATGAATCACATGCTTCCCTCCACCAATAACAATGAATCCTGGTCTTTTCTTTGCAATGCCACAAAAAAATTCATCGGTGATTGCAAGTACGCTAATCATCATTTTCAAGATGAACCCAAAGTGAAAAGTTTGAGCTAACATGAGCATGTTAGATGCATCACCTTTTTTTATGAAAAAAGGAGATTTTATTTCATCAAATACAATCATCAAGAGTACAACAGCAGAACCAGAACCCTATACAGATCAGAACTTGCTTGAAAAACTATAAAACCAAACCATTAAGCCTCGAAAAGAAAAATAGAGACTAACATATTCAGAAGAAAAAGCTATACCCATCTGTATGCTACAAGTAAGGGCTTACTACTACTCTTGCTGCAAATTCAGGATTTCCACATTTCAGATCATCCAAGAACTTCCGCATTTTCTTAAGTTACTCATCAAATGAGAGACTCTTCTTGCCATATAACCGGCAACAACGCTCCCTCCAAAATTCGCTAATCAGAAACACCACATCAGATAACCATCTTACATTTTCCCAGCTTATTTATAGCAACCTCCTAACTTTCCTGCCATCCACATGAAGGACACTACCCCCTGTTCGTAGGAAAGAATTGCAAGCAAGTATGAGTATAGCAGCACTAAGAGAAGATATGATCATGACTTTCAGGTAGATTCAAGCAAAGTGGGCAGATCTTATCAACTTCAGGCTTCCACTTCTTGATTTTATCTAGGGGATGAACAAACACACCCGTAAATCGACTCACCCGTCCAAACAGACCCAACCCACCCGTTTATCGCTAAAACGAAGGTTTTGGGTTGGGTGAGAGTTTTCTTTTGTATAACCCGCCTCTTTTGGGTTGGGTTTGGATTACACAACCCGTAAAACCCAACCCAACCTGTGTTCCAACTAATGGTAGGAGTTCGTATTAAAAAAATATTTATGTCGTATATAGCCATACTTATGAGAAAATTAAGATATTTTGCCATATTTTTCTAATGGTCTTCCTATCTAATGTTCTGCCAAATCTATTTGATCCGATACTTATCCATAAGAACATCTTTCCACAAAATCCCTTGATCTGAGCTCTAAAACTGACCTGCAACCAAAGAAAGAGTTTGCAGAATCCTATTCAAAGCCCACGACCCTGAAATCTTATTATCCCAGATTGACAGATTCCTCAATCGGTATTCTTTTAACCATGCAATCCACAATGTATCTAGATCAGACAACACAACCCATATATGTCTAATTATACATGCAGTGTTCCAGCCAGGTAGACTTCGTTACCTTGCCAGCGGGAAGTGGTTGGGATCGTAGGGCGAGGGAGACCAAGGGGAGCGATAAGAGGAGGGAGGTCATAAGTTGGGGATGACGAGTTTTTTTTCATTTTATTAATTCTTTAATATATTTTTAAATTAAAAACATAAAATGATGGCACGCTGACCGCCACGTGGCAGGGGCGGAGCTATGTTGTTCTTCAGGGTGGCCACGCCCCCCCCAAAATTTTGAAATCACGTGTTAAGTTCAATAGGAATTTGAAAATTTACGTATACACCTAATAATATAAGTAAATTTGTGTGCAAAATTGTGACATCAATGTTTGGGTGGCCCAGCTGAAGGATTCATGCCTGTAACATTCAGTGGCCGGGTTCGAACCAAGTGCACCTCCCGTTTTTACATTTTAGAACATGGAAGTTTAATGTACAGTAGTTCAATTTGACCAAAGAGCAATTTAATAAGTTAATAATTATCATATATAGGTCAATTTTAATTTCTTTAAAATTAAAATATAGTTTAATTAATTTCTTCAACTTTTGAATTTATATTCTTAATGATTCTCTTGGTTAGATGATTAATTATGTAACTTTTTATTTGACAAAGAGCAATCTTATAATTTTTATAGTATGTTTTATAAGTATTTTACTTTTAATAATTTGTTAAACATAGCATTTAGAAAAAAAAATTTAGATTCTAATTTGAGTGAATTTTTAATATAAAATAAAGTCTTATATTGTTATTATTATACTATTAATTAATAATAATATTATTATTTTCTTAATAATTTTCTTATCATTTGTTTACTTTCGACGATAATGTACTAGCTAACTCCGGCCCCCCGATCGCCCAATCCTGGCTCCGCCCCTGCCACGTGGGATGCCAACTTAGCATTAAAGTTTATGGTAAGTTAACGTTTGGTTAATTATTAGTAATTCAATGGGTTTACCTAATAAATAAGATTGCAAAAAAGATTTGGCTAATAATTAATATTTGCAAGATACTTATAAGTTATATCCCATTTATATACTATCATTAGTCTATACCTATAATAGTTTATACCTATAATCTCAAAACCATTTGTATGTAACTTTCATGATTCTATTGCCTATATCTATTGCTCAAATCATAGCACTAGAATGCTAGTTTGGGTTCGGTGATAGTTAAATTGATGGATTGTCATCAATGCATGTATACTAATATGCATGTATATAAAGAAAATTGGTGTTTGTACTTTGTAGTTTACATCGTTTGATTTTTGTGATAGTTATTGTAGTATTTAAATAAGTTATATTACTTTTTGGATGAAATGTCACTTTTACCCTTTGCTTTTAATATAAAAAAGGGGTTAATTGCATGGTTGGTCACTGAGATTACAAAAAACGTTCATGTTGGTCACTGGAAATATTTAAATCCAATCTTGGTCACTCTCCATCCAACTCCGTTAAATTTGTCTGATGTGGCAGTCAACACTCAAAGTTGACCGTTAACTCAGTGACGTGACAATTAAAAAATAATAAATAAAATAAATTTTAATCTTCTACCATTTCCAACTCATTTTGACAATAAAGTAAAATAAATAAATAAAATATTATAATTACAAATTGAAAAGCCTTCCCCGTAGCCAAACCAACACCCTATTCCCATCCTTCTCTCCCTTGTCTCTCTCGACACCCGCTCCTCCTCCGTTAACCCGGTCGACGCCTTGCACGACGACATTGACGCCCTCTCCTCCCTCTTTTTCGGTGGTGGTTTGATAGACGAATCGGCGGAGGCGGTGGTGGTGGATGGTTTTTCCATTTAGGAATGGAAATATGGGGAAATAAAGAGAGTGATGAACCAAACACCGCAAATCAAGCTCGCTTGGATTTGAAATATGGGCTTTTCCCCCACCTTCCCCTGCCTCTCATTCCAACAAGCCAATCGTGTCTTCAGATTCAAGCCCAGGGATGTCGTCGATATTTACTAGGAATTGTTCGGTCAGGACGCCGACGGTGATGGTCGTTCCGCAAGGAATGGGACTGGTGGTGGTGAACCGGCTGGAGGAGGGAAGAGGCTGTCGGTTGCATGGGTTGCAGGATAGAGGATTTGCCCATCCTAGCTCTGCCCGCCGCCGTCCCCGTTAACCCCGTCGTGCAGGGCGTCCCCGTTAACCCCGTCGATGGGAATAGGGTGTTGGTTTGGCTGCGGGGAAGGCTTCAATTTGTAATTATAATATTTTTTATTTTATTTATTTACTTTATTGTGAAAATGAGTTGGAAATGGTAGAGGATTAAAATTTATTTTATTTATTATTTTTTAATTGCCAAGTCACTGAGTTAACGGTCAACTTTGAGTGTTGACTGCCACATTAGACAAATTTAACGGAGTTGGACGGAGAGTGACCAAACTTGAACCATTTAACTAATTTGAGTGACCAAGATTGGATTTAAATATTTCCGGTGACCAAACATGAACGTTTTTTGTAATAGCAGTGACCAACCATGCAATTAACCCTATAAAAAAGTAACATACATGAAAAGATAGGGACATAGTTGGAAGAAAAAATAACACAACAATCTCCACCAAACAATCTCACTAAAAACTTGAGATTTAACTATCACTCATTTTGAGTGATAGTTTGTGTCAAATCAAGCAAACAATGCATGTATTGTTTGTGCAAAAAATTCAAAAAAAAAAAAAAAAACAATGCATTATGAACCATACATGCATTGTAACTATCCCCACCAAACAATCACCAAAACCAAACGAGGGGGTCGTTTGGTTTTGGTGGTAGTTAAATTGATGGATTGTCATCAATGCATGTATACTAATATGCATGTATATAAGAAAATTGGTGTATTGTAGTTTACATCGTTTGGTTTTTGTGATAATTATTATAGTATTTAAACAAGTTATATTACTTTTTGGATTAAATGTTACTTTTACCCTTTGCTTTTTATATAAAAAAGGGGGTTAATAACATGGTTGGTCATTGAGATTATAAAAAACGTTCATGTTTGGTCGCTCGAAATATTTAAATCCATTAGTGGTGACTAACTTTACATTTTCGTTTCATCATTAGTCACTCTCTGTCCAACTCCGTTAACTTTCTCCTACGTGACGGTCAACATTAATAGTTGACCGTTAAATAAATGACATGGCATTTAAAAAATAAAAATATTTTTTTAATTATTTAACAATTCCACCTCACAACTACTTTTCACTTATCTCCTATTAGGGGAAAAATAATCCCTAATTCATTTTCTGCAGCGGCCTCTTTCTCCCTATTCACTCGTCGCCGCCGCCAGCAACACCAACCTTCTAGGGGTGGGCAACGGGAAATGAGTATTTGGGTATACCCATACCCGTCCCCATTTTTGAGGGTTACGGGTACCCAAATACCTGTTTTATTTAATGCGGGATGAGACTTGGGATTGTAAATTTCAACAATGGCGCGGGTACCCTCTAATACCCGTTTGGATAATACAGGTATCCGTTATACCCGTTACAACAAATACTGATAGTCTGACCATTTATCCTAACCTTGAATTAATGAATTCTTCAGTGTCCCTCGTCTTGCCTGCCCTTTTCAGCTGCGATCGTAGAACTTTTTGTTTTTGAGGTGTTTCCCTTTCGTTGCTGTAGGGATGAATGCTTGCTTTCATTTTAGTTTATTGAGTGTTTTGGCAGGGGTGTCCACCACGCTTGCCTTAGCTTTTTCGATGCCCAATTTTTAGATTGAGATTTCTTTTTTGTTTCAATTGCTTTTCTTCTCATTGCCTCGGGTGTGCAGGGGCTTCCCGGGTTAAACGGATGGACAACAATACATTGTTCTTCTCCCCCAGGTTAAATGGGTATAGACGGGAATAAACGGGTACCCGTTATCCGTCCCGTACGGGTAACGGGTACCCGTCAACTCTCAAGGGTTTGGGATATGGGATGGACTTTGTCCGCCAAACGGGAATGGGTACCCGTTTCAAACGGGACGACTATCTCGTCCGGTCCCGTTGCCCACCCTTACAACCTTCCTCCTCCGACCAATACGACTCCCAACCTTCCTCCTTCGACTAGGTCCACTGCCGCCGTCAACATTCACCTCCACAACATCTTCTTCCTTTCTTGCCGTGGTTGGTTCGCGAGAAGCCGGAGTTTCAGCAGAGAGCTGGCGAATATGGCTTCGTGAAGAGGGAGCCCAGAAATTGAGTTATAGATCTACTGTCTCTTCTCAGTGTCGATCTTCCCTTGAATCAGGAGTCGCCGACGAGACCATACATCCAAGAATCGGGAGCTATCGTGGGTCTATACTTTTGCATCCAAGATTTGGGAGCCGTCGTTGAGATTGTGACCATAGGAAGAAGAAGCGTTCGATTTTTTTGGGAATGATGATTGATGTTGGCTTGGGATTTCTGGGGATAGGGTTGCGATTCTGGGGATGGCGTCGAGGATGGAGACCAGAGGAAGAAGAAGCGTCACACTTCTCTTCCGAGCTCGCCGGTGCAAAAGCCCCAAATCTGAAGATGTCGTCGCCGACGATTCCTCTCTCTTTCTCGCCAATTCCGGCGGCGAAACAGGTGGATTGGCTTGGCTTGCACCGCCTTCAACTCCCATCAACCCACCAATTTGCGACTCCCGCGGGCATGGATGCCAATCGCAACTCCAGGAAGCAGAGGAGGGCCAGGATGCTACTCTAGAGGAAAATCTCGTCGCCGTCAACGACCGTGACGGAGAGGAGGAGGAGGTGGTGGAGTCTGTGAAGAGACGTATCACACATCTTAAGTTTTTTTTAGTTTTAATAGCGGTAAAACTGATGTAGAAAATTTAAACAATTAAAATTTATTTTTATTAATTTTTTATTTGCCACGTCACTCTTTTAACGGTCAACTATAAAAGTTGATTGCCACATCAGAAAAATTAACGGAGTTGGACGAAGAGTGACCAAACTTGTACGGTTGAACTAATTTTAGTAACCACTGATGGATTTAAATATTTCGAGTGACCAAACATGAACCTTTTTTGTAATTCCGGTGATCAACCATGTAATTAACGCTATAAAAAAAAGTAACATACATAAAAAGGTAGGGATATAGTTGGAAGAAAAAAATAATACAATAATCTCCACCAAACAATCTCAACAATATTACAAAAAACTTGAGGTTTAACTATCACTCATTTTGAGCAATAGTTTGTGTCAAATCAAGCAAACAATGCATGTATTGTTTGTGCAGAAAATTAAAAAAAAAACATTGTTAACAATACATGCATTGTTAACAATAACTATCCAATCAAACAATCACCAAAACCAAAACAAGCTTGGTAATATTCCAAAACTTGGGCCATGCTATTTCTCAGTATATTTCTTTAGCTTCTTACGTGTCGTTTCGAAACGCAAATCGAAAGACGGAAGAATCAACGGCACGTAAAGCGGTCCACCCGCCGCAATAAAAGCATTCTCACCTCGCTACCTCAGTCATCTCTCTCGCACACATAATTACCATTTCCAGATTTCCTTACTCAAAGCCAAAGGTTCCATCCAAAAAGGCGCTCTCTCGCGCACACACAACCTTCCTCTTTCATCTGCAATGGAGGTAGCGTTTCCGGCAATTTGACAAATGGCGCTGCCACACTTCAATCTGACGCAAATTCCTCCCCCCACTTCTTGCTGCTGCTGCCGGTGTCAACATTTTCAACTTTCGCGTGGCAATGCACCCCCGAAGCATTCCCTTCTCGTGGGCTTTGCTCGCTGCCCGGTGATTTCCTTCCCTGCCGGGCTTGTGGGTTTCCTCTCTGGTTCCATTTCGACGGGTTTGAGAAAGAGACCTGTTACTGTCTCGCCGTGGATACTGAACGCTGCCACTCCAACTTGCGTCCTAGATAACGCCACCGTTCCGGCCACCGCCACCGTGGAAATCAACGTCACCTGCTATCAGGTTGTTTCTCTCTCTGATTTCCGGCCGGTTTGGTTTACATTTTTAGCATTGCAGTGAAGCGAGAGAGTGATTTCGACGAAGTGGTCATTTCGAAATAGAATTTGAATTCATGTACCTATGTCTAGCTCTGTTGTGGGAGTCAATTGGGAGAAATTTCTGGTATTTCAGACATTATGCATCATCTAAAATGCTGTAGAAATGATTTGATTTGGATTCAAAGCAGCTCAATTGAAGGCTTTGCCGCCGATCAGAATGAAAGGGCAGAAGGAATAATTAAAGTCAAAAGGATTCTTGATGTATGTGACCAATGCGTTTGCAGAATCACATCTATAATTAACTTCTAAAAGTGCTTGTAGCTCTTGTTACTTTGGTATCAGCTTGTTGGTTGGCTACTAACCTTTTGATAATTGGTAATCTGCAGCTACTTGGTCTTCGTGATCAAGCAGAGAAAGACGAGGTAGTGAAGTCAGTGATCCAATTGAAAAGCGCTGAGGTAGAAGATGGATATACAATGGATGCCATCATGTCTCGCAAGGTGGATGTTCCTCAGTCATTTTTTATTTTTATAAATATTATTTTCCTTTTTTGTTCAAAAGTCGCATTCGCAGTGGAGGACAGTTGTGGGCTTCCTAATTTCCCTTGTATTCTATTATGTATGCAGGATCTTTTGATGGATGTGAGGGACAAGGTTCTTTTTGAAGCTGAATATGCTGGAAACGTGAGAGATAAGATTCCCCCCAAGTCTTCTCTATACATTCCATGGACCTGGTTGCCTGGTGCTCTTTGCCTTCTTCAAGAGGTATAACTTATATCTCCTGTACTATTGTCTGAAGATTAGAAATTCCCAATTTTTCTGGTATCCTAGTTCCCACCGTCTTCCAGAATAACTGCTATATATGTTCTTAATCAATTCATGGAATTTCATTGTTGTCAAACAACTTGGCTCCAGCTGTAAATCTTTTGGTATATATGTCATTTACAGGTTGGTGAAGAGAAGTTAGTGCTTGATATTGGCAGAAAGGCTATCCAGAAGCCAGATGCTAAGCCTTATATCCATGACATACTTCTATCAATGGCACTGGCAGAAGTAAGTACTGAACTGATAGATTCATTGTTAACCAGCAGAACTTTGTTAGGACAATTTTTCTTATGACTGCGGCTTTTTTTTACAGTGTGAAATTGCAAAAATTAGCTTTGAGAACAATAAGATATCCCTTGGATTTGAAGCTCTAGCCCGTGCTCAGAGTCTTCTTAGGAGTAAGATCTCCCTTGGGAAGATGGCTTTGCTGGCCCAGGTAAGGCTTACTCTATAACCTTTACTTCTTTGATGTCTAGCTCTATGTTATGCATTTGGAAGCCAACTTGTACTGAAAGATGACATAAATGGCGATGAAAGTTAGGCTCTCCAGTTCTTAGAGACATTTCTTCTTCCCGTTCTTTGTAAAGGTTTTTGTCTTCTATTTTCAGATAGAAGAATCTATGGAGGAGCTGGCACCTGCTTGCACACTGGAGATATTAAGCATGCCTCATTCTCCTGAAAAGCCTGAAAAGCGACAAGGAGCAATAGCAGCTTTGCGTGAATTACTCAGACAAGGACTTGATGCGGAAATGTCATGTAGAGTCCAAGACTGGCCTTGCTTTCTGATTCAAGCACTTAATCGGCTCATGGCCACTGAAATAGTCGATCTTCTTCCTTGGGATGATTTAGCCCTTATTCGGAGAAACAAGAAATCACTTGAATCACATACTCAGAGGGCTGTTATTGACTTCAATTGTTTCTATGTGGCATTGATAGCTCATATTGCTCTGGGTTTCTCTAGCAAGCAGACAAAATTGGTAGAAACATTTTATTTCATCTAATGTAGCCTTGCTAAGTTTTATTTTTCTTCTGTGTTGACCTTGATCCTGTCCTTTAGATCAACAGAGCAAAAGATATATGTGGCACTCTGATAGCTTCGGAAGGTATTGATCTAAAATTGGAGGAAGCATTTTGCTTGTTTCTTTTGGGAGAGGTATGTTTCAATTTGTTTCCACATTTTGCTACACTTTTCTGTTAAACAGCATTCTCACATTTTGTAGGATCTTCTGACCGTTTCAGTTTCTTTTCCTTGTTTGCTCATCCCTGTCTTTTTATGACTCCTGATATGTGCAATCATAATTGTCAGGACAATGAGGCCCAGGTTGTTGAAAAGCTTCAACAGGTGGAGTCGAATGTGAACCCCGCACCACGAATTTTGATCTCTGGGAAGGATAAGTACGTCGCAACCTCTGTCAAGTTGCCTGTGGTATGTCTTTCTTATAGTTTAAATTTATGTACTCTTTATCTCTTCATCAACCTGAGGGTTTCTTTTATATAACATATCGAAGCTCACCTTAGTTTCAACTTTGAACCAAAGGTATGTTTCAATAGGTTTGCCTCATCAAAATCTAGGGGATGAATGTTTTTTAAGTGCCAGCTTCGGCTAAGGCATTTTCAGATCCTATGTAGGCCTATCACTGTATGCTAGGTAGTTCAGAAGTTCCATTGGTTGGAGTTCTAGGGGAAGGGCTGAAGTGGATACTTTCAAGTGCTTTATGAAGACTTCAGCTCTTTGAGGATTTAGTTAGAAAATTTGCTTAACCTCATTGCAGTCATCATCTCGTTTTTGGTAGCGTACTAGCGTTGCATCCTTGAATTGATGGATGAGTTGAGCATTCATGTGTGCTTGCGTCATACTTTTAAATTATGCACTAGAAGATAGAATTAGGTCACAGTTCTGCAAAAGCATTTTTTCTTTCTTCTTCTTGATGCCTTATTTGAGCAATTTATTTACTTTCTTATGTCAGAAATCCTGCTGAACTTGATCAGGAAACATGGCTGAAGGACTCTGTGCTTGCTGCGTTTTCAGATACAAGAGATTGTTCACCATCACTGGTGAGTACTACCATAACCGATCCACTAATTGGAGGAAGAAAAAAAGAGGATTGTTGGCTAACTTTTGCCTTCCAGGTGGACTTTTTCTCTGGTGGAAGCAAATTACCTTCTCTTTCAACCAAACGGGTTACTGGTCAAAGGCCTTTCTCAGGTTTTGCATCAGAACGAATCAATCATGGTGGTGGGTCTCTCTCATTGAAGACCTCTTCTCAACACCTTGGATCAGCTGTGAAGAAGTTGGCTCTTGTGGATTTGCAGACCTCATTGATGTCTGACAAGTGTGATGATCGAGCCAGTGAGGACCAACCACTGGTTCAGCTGAAAAGAAAATTGGACATGCGGGATAATGGAAATTGGGAAAGTTGGCCGTCGTATGGGAATGTGGTTGGAAAGTTCATATTTGTTGTAGTATTAGGGTGCATGACTTTTATCACCTCCAAGTTGTCTTACAGGAGTCTAAGGTCTCCTACGTTTGCCTTCAATAAGCATATTGCTGATACCACTTTCCATAGTGGCACCATGGATTTTTCTCATGATACCATTGGAGGAAGTGGTATTGGTGACAGAATGAAAAAGCTATCAGCAACTGTCAAAACAAAATTCTACACACTGCCACGACATAGTACATCACAGAATTTAGAGCTGACCACTAGCAGAAAGTCTTCTACAAGAGCAGTGTCAAGGAAGCAGATGCCAGTTGAAGAAGCTGAAGCTCTGATTAGGCAATGGCAAACTGTTAAAGCTGAAGCTTTGGGTCCCGAACATCAAATCCAGAGCCTATCTGAACTACTTGCCGAGTCAATGCTTGAACAGGTCAATCATACCGTGATAGTACATTTGTCGCAACACATACAAAATATTGGAACTGAATAGCTTCCATTGTTATTGATTCTGCAATCGCCAGTCGGGTATCACTAACTTATATTGTTCCGATTTGCAGTGGCAAGAATTGGCTGATGCAGCTCACTCCGAGTCATGCTATTGGAGATTTCTTTTGCTAGACCTGTCCATTGTAAAAGCTGATGTTGTTTCTGATGGATTTGGGATGGAGACGGCGGAAATCGAAGCTCTTCTCGAGGAAGCAGCTGAGCTTGTTGACGAATCTCAGCAGAAGAAGAACCCAAACTATCACAGGTAAAAATATAGCGCCGTGATCTGATTGTTCATCGGAATAGGTAGAGACTAAGTGACTGAATTTTGTCCAAAAAAAAAAAAAAGGCCAAGTGACTGGATTGAGCAGTGGTGGATTATCAAATTTGATCTAATGATTAAAGTTCTTTGCAGCAAGTATAAAATTCGGTATGCATTGAAGAGGCAAGACGATGGATCATGGCGGTTCTGCAAATGTGAGATTCAATCCCCATCATGATGTCTCTGGATCACAAATCGGGAAAAGCAGCAATGCAGTAACGAGTATTTGATCCCCCTACAGGCACCGATTAGGGTTCTTCTCCAATCACGGGAACAAGGATTAGGTTAGAGCATCTCTAACTAGCTGTGGTTTAAGTGTTAGCATTGCATAGTGATGTTGATTTGATTGATATTCGATTTGATTGACATGCATTGCTGCAGCCTGCATGCATACACTGATTCTGGATGTAAACTAAAGGCAAAGGTGGCTGGAGAGGTAGTTGTAGCTTGCTCTTACAAATAACATGTAGTCAGACAGGCTTAGCGTTGGGGAAATGAAACTTAGTTTTCCAATTTCCGGTTTTATCAGTGAGGCAATTGTGAGATTATTGCCAACAATTATTTAAACCGTCGTTAACCGGTATCTTAATCCAGCTGCAAACGGACATATAGTACCATTTTTTTGTTATCAACATGTGAGATTGTCCCCAGGAGCAACACCGAGTTGGCGGCAATACTCGGTGTAAAAATCGGCACGGCGTTGCACGGTGGCGGAATTACTTCCGTCGCACTCCAAATCGCCATTGATGGCCCTGGTGGTGGCCCCAAATCCCTGGTCCATCACCGGCTGGACGTTGTTGGTCCAGAACCACAGAGCCGTCTTGAATGATACTTCTGGATCATTCGCCACCGTTTCAGGGGAGTTGAGGCCGTCGAATCCGATCTGCTCTCCGGCGGGGCCGTAGTTGAAGTTCCAGGACAGCTGGAGCGGACCGCGGCCGTAGTAACCCTTGCTTGGATTGCAAGGAAACTGGGTATTCTCCTCCTCGCAGTAGTCCTTGGATGGCCCATCAATCTCCTCTGTGTAACAGAAGTCTGCAAAAGTACAGTTGTCGTCAGCATAGTTAGGTGACAGAGTGAAAGACTCTGCCAAAGGACTCAAAACAGAGTTAAAAAGAAAAAAGAAAGAAAACTTGCTTCCTGTCTCGTGGGTGGCGTGGGCAAAGAAGGCAGCGATTTCGCGCCTGGAGTCATCGTCGGACCCGAGCCGGGCGAAGCCTTGGTAGGACTCGAGCGCGCGCAAGAAGGCGTCGCGAGAGTAGAAGCTCCTCCCTGCGCAGTCGCCGTCGGACTGGTCGATGATGCCGTTGAAGAATTCAGGGGTGACGATGTCGGCCACCTGAACGTCGTTTCTATTGCAGGGGCCGCTTTGGCAGCCTGAGCCGCAGTGGTCGGGGCTGGTTCCACAGTAGCCCCATTTGCTGCAGCACTCGTCGGATGCGCAGCCGCAGTCTTGAGCCACCACGGCGGAGGCCAGAGCTCCGACGAGGAAAACAGAGAGGAGTTTGGGAGTGATGGTAAGAGTGGGTGGAGGCATTGTCAGCAGAGTGGGTTTTGGGTGAGTTTGGGGAATTAGGCAGGGGATTTGTTTTATAGGAAGATGGAAGACTGACTGGGTCATATTGGGGTTGCTCTCTGCCTCTGAATATTTTTGGGTAGAAGATGGTTCTTTGTGGCGCATTAACAAAATCAAGTGGGTGTGGAAAAAGCAGAACAGAGACCTTGAACTTGACTCGTTTCATTTTATATGGTGGGATTCTTTGGAATTTCCAAGTTCTCTATTTCAGAGACAGTGACTGTACCAGTTGTTGGATTTCCTCACCGGAGAGAATCGGAGGGAGAAATTATCTTAAGTTTGTCTTCAGTGGCGGATACATGGATCATTAGGGTGTCCCGGGACACCCCTAAAATTTGGGATAACGATTATCCAACCTCAAACAATAGTTTCGTATGGATAAAAAAATTATAATCAGTAATCCGGGACACCCTTAAATTTAAAAAAAAACGATTATCCTAATCTCGGTAGTAATTTGTGTATGATTAAAAAAATATAAGTGACACTTTGTATTATTCAAACCTAGAACATTACTATTATTAAACATATTCTCTAGGTTTCAACTCATTTCTTGTTCTATTTTAAACACTATAAAATAGTAAAAACATTATTCCTTGTCCCCAATTATTTTCAAAACCTAACAATTAAACTAATTAAACTAATTACGGGTCATCCTTAATTTGAATTGATTTCATGGTTACACGACAATAGTTAAAAGAGTCTTTCTACTTTGAGTTACATCAAGAAAAAGGTTAGAAATCGAATATGCGATCAGTTCATGCATTATTGTCTATTAGGATATACAGATTTGTTGAACAATGTAGATATTGAGTCTATTTTATATTTTTTTTTCAAAATATGAAAATACGTCCTGATCTTTTGTTAAAATATGTACTAGTCGGATATTTTCTGATTTATGAATTATTTAATTAATTTTTAATTTAATTTAATTTCTGGAAGAGGACACCCCTATAAAAAAATCTTGGATCCGCCACTGTTTGTCTTGTTCTTCTTCCAATTTTGGAGCTCTACTTTTTTTGTTCTCTGTTCGTATCCCCACCTGTTGCAGGGTTAAAGAAACTGTCCTGGTTGCCATTAGTGATGTCAATTTCAACTTGTCCCGCGGGTATTACCCAACCTGATCTGCGATGGGTCGGGCAATAGATGGGTCGGGTATTACCCGACCCGCAGTAGCGTGGGTCGGGGCATGAGTATCTACTTCCGACCCGCCCTGCCCTGTCCCGCCCCGTTCTAGACTCATTTTATATCAATTTCTTACAATATCTATACATATTTATCCTATTTTGACTTTTCTTCAACTAGTTAGAGTCGATCTTTCAACTTGTTATGCTCAATTATCCATTGTATTATCAATATTTTTCATTCTTAAAGTGCTTTTCCCTACGTTTTATTGTAAAAAGTAAAATTCACTTGTATTTTTTTTAACAACATGTAAGAGTGGGTCGACCCGCCCCGCCCCATACCCGCGCGGGTTTTACCCGCCCCGACCCGTAGTAGCGTGGGGCGGGGCATGGGAATTGAGGTACCCGCCCCGCCCCCCGCCATCACTAGTTGCCATTATAACCCCTTTATTTTCCAGCCAGAACAACTTGTTGATATTCAATGGATTGCATTGAATTCTTTGCACAATGATTAATAATACGGTTTACATATGTTCAAACAAAGTTTGAATAAGAGCGTTTGATACTTGGTTGAGAAAACTAAATTAAATTATTCTAGGGGTTGTTTAGATGGATTAATTGGCAATGTGATATTTGTAGAGACAAATAACTCATTTTTTAGGTTTGTGGTATTTTTATGGTATTTAGAAAAATTGAAAGTTAAATTATCATGGTTGGATGAACCAAAACGCATGAGTTATTTACATATAGGGCTGGACAATTGGTTAGCGGTTAACCAACCGGTTACAACTGAAACCGGCCGATTACCCACTAACCAAAAAACTGAGATAACCGAAAGTCGGTCGGTGTTCGGAGGTTGGGCAAGATGGTTCTGGTCTTGGGAGGCCGTTCAGTTAACCAAAAACCGAGATAACCGAAAGTCTGTCGGTATTCGGAGGCTGGGCGAGATGATTTTGGTCTTGAGAGGCGGTTCGGTTAACCAAAAATTGAGATAACCGAAACCTTAAGCCCTCTTTCGGTCGGTGGTCGATAGATCTGGGAGATAGTTCGGTTAACCAGTAACAGGCCCTTCGGTTTCGGTTATAACCGAACCGACCGGCCCTCCACCCCTATTTACATGTGGTATTTGGTAACATAAAGTGTTGAAATATCATATTACCCTCAACACTTGGTTTTATTTCACAAATTGTAATTGGAAACAAGAAGCCTTTGTAAACATTTCTCAAGTAACAATCAATCTCACAATAAAAACCACATCAATTCACCTATAATTAGAGGAAGAAACTCTCACCTCTTTATTGTAATTACATATCCCCTCAATCAACCACAAACATTACATATATTGAAGATAGTAAACTTGCTAAAAAAAACCCACCACAAAACCAGCAGAGCAATACATTACGAGCCCAAATTGGACCATCCAACAAAAGCACACCAGCAGCAGCTTACCATCGACACCTGCAAAAATAAAACCAAACAACTTGGCTTAATGACATTAATTACTTGCTTAAAACCAACAGCAAATGACATCACATTATATATCTTTACAATAACAAAATAACATCAACATGCTCTTACAGGGAATAATAAGAACACGATATGATCAAAAACATAAATTCAATCTCTATATACTTACAAGCATCATTTCAAAACATGTCCCTAAAACCAGATGACGTTTTAGCTAAAGACAATTACATCCCAAACCCACTACATAAACATGTATTAGCCGAGAAATGACAGTGGGAGCAAAAGTTCGGAGTATGCAGCTATTCTAATACATTCCACAAAGGAAACATGTACTAGCAGAGAAATGCCATCTGCAATTTGTTATCCGAACTCATTTGTTTACCCCCTAAGAATGGCAGTTCTGCGCGCATTCAGCGGCAACAAGCAAGACAGCCACAACATCCTCTCGTTTTCTTCCTTCTGCAGTTTTCCAAAAAGTAAAAGCTACAATTACAACTACATTGCATAGAAATAGAAATGATAAAGTTTGACATGTGGTGTCAAATATTGAACCCTTTACGATCTTCATTTCTCTTATTTATAGTCAATAGGTGTAACTGTCATGTTAACTGTTAGTTGGCCAGTTGCTCCAGTCGTCTCAGGAACCACTCACTCCGTCTTGACAACCGTTACCTTGTCAGATGCTCCAACCGCCTCAGGGACCTATTGTCATCGCCTAGATGGCAGTTGGTATTCTCTGGATGGTCTCGATGTCGTAGTTAAAAGTCCGTGTCAAAGTTAACTTTTAATGCAAAGTTCAAACTTAAATATGGTGTTAAGCTAAGCAATTGGAGAGGATTAGTTCAAAGAGAGGAAGAGTTTATATACAGAATAAATGAAGAACATATCCCTAATGTAACATTCATCTTCTCCTTTATTTTCCCCTCCTTGAATGTTCTTGAGGTTTTGAAGGATAATCTCCCCAAAACTCTCTGAACTTGCACTCTCTCACTAGAATTCAATTCAAGCATATTTTCCTACCCAAGGACCCTCTCTCTTTTCAAAACGAGCTTCTATTCTCTTACACTCAATACAGATAAGAAAACACTCACTATTGTATTGTCTTCATTACCTTGTGTTTTCTCATATGACACCATCTGCTTTTTTGGGAAAATACACAATCCAAAAAGCTAAAAATGGGTTATGTTAACCAAATACATGGCTATATATTTATGAACTTTTGGTTGTGTTTTCATCGAATTTTTCCCCATAATAAACTAGTTATTAAAAAAATTCAAAATATAGTAGTTTTTATAAAAATTCTGGAAGTACACATGTTTTAGTCAGATCGTCGTCGATAAAGGCGATCTAGGCATAAATTGCTTTCCCAAAACAATATTTAATAGCAATCAGCTCGGATCGCTGACTAGGCAAGCGATGGATCATTAGATCGTTGAAGAAACACGCAATCTGTGCAAATTGCTTTTGAGTGACGCGATTCGCTGTTTTAGCGATGCAGATCGCTGATGTGAAAAGCGATTTCAGATAGGGGAGAGGCGGATTGCTAAGGTGACAAATGATTAACCTTTGATAGGTTTCGATGACCACGATCCGGGCGCTATCTCTCCTGCCCTCCAGACCTAGATGGCAAGCAACAACCGCGATTTTGGCTCCCCCTTCAGCTATAAATATAAACCCACTCCCACTCCACCTCATTTCATTCACACCACCACCACATTCTTCCTCCCTCTCCCCCACCACTCAAGGAATCCTGGTATTGCTCTGAGGTTGCGGTCAAGTACGATCTTTTCTATCAGATCATGTTTTCTTGAGTTCCGAAAAAGCCTTGTCCCGCTAAAGTCTTGTTGTACCGCTAAAACCCCGATCAAACCTCTGTGCGACTTCCGCCAAAAAGGGATGAAGAGGCTCTTAGGGTATGTCATATATATTTTATTTTATTTTTGTGAGTTATCAACGTGAATCATGGAAGAACGCTATAAGACAAATGTCTTAGTAGAATAACCATGATTAAATGTTGTTTTGTATTTTCATGATTTGTTAACAAATCAAATAATGTTATTTTATTTTATTTTATTTAATGATAGATGAGGGTGAATATTTGCGATCCTAGATTGTATATCCAAATTGGTCGAAGGATGCCTAGTATTTAACCGAGCAAGAAAATCATCGATCCCATGCAATTTGGAACAACAACCCGGTAGGCACGCCCCTACCTTCAAAATCATGTATTTTTAAAATTATTTACAACATTGCTATAAAAATTAATTTGTGAATTTTTTCGTAAGAATCACTTGTTCTCTTCGTCCATAGAGGGACCAGGCTCTTACCCAGGTTCTACGCTCGACTTGCGCCCTATCCAGAAAGGGCGGGGGTTGGAAAGGGTAAGACACTTTGTGAAGATGGAGACCGACAACGAGCTACTCACGACTATGTGAGAGAGGTTACGTCCCGAGAGACACACCTTCCACTTTTTCGAAGGAGAAATGACGAGATGACGATCACACTATGGGATGTCGCCATCCTCACAGAGTTGCCGATCACTGGAGAGGCCATCATTGGCAACTCGGTTGTTCCCGAAGAAGGTTGAGGACCACTGATCTTTGAGTGTTTGGGATTTGACATGTCGATAATAGTAGAGGGAGGCGGTAAGCCGTTATTGAACATGGGTCATGTATCAATCTCATGGCTCGTTGATCTTATAACGATGGAGGTTGTGTTGGACGCATTCACCTTAGAAGATCAAATGGAGCGGTATGCACAAGTTTATCTCATCGCTTTGGTTGGCGGAGTGTTGTTTCCGAACAAGAAAAATAAGTGAATTTATGGCATGTGGCTCCCATTGCTCCTCGGTGATAGGGACGTGATTGGGGTGAAGAACTTGGGACCGACTGTTTTGGCTACGATATATCGAGAGCTATGTGGATGCTCAAGGCTGTATTCAAAGCAAGCCGGTGGTGCTATGTTCTTCCTCCAACTATGGGCATGGGAGCATCTTCCGATATTCGCACTGTATTTCCCAGCAGACAATTGGGCGCGTGACAAACCACAACAAGATGGCCCTTATGGTGCTAGGTAAGTATTTTTACCTTAAACCTTGTAAATATGTTTTTATTGCATTTATTTTTAAATTTCTTACATACTTATATTTTTTTACATTGTGGATTGGTGCAAACACAAATGACCATCAAACTGAGCACTCTTTGTTATATTACCATGATCAGTTCGACAGGCTTTGGTGGAATCAGGTACAATTCATATGTCAATTGTTGTGCATACTTTGTGTTTTTTTATACTAGAGTTGAGCTTCTTGAATATTAATTCCAAATGTTTTTCGATTATAAATGATTTGGGACCCTATACTCAACATTTCCTAGATTTTCACAATCTAAGGCACCCCAAAGATCAAGAGATCTGGTTGTGCAAGGTGCCTTTAATTTGTTGGCACATCATTGAGTGGCATCTACAGGATATATCATTGACGTGGTTTCATTTGGAGCAGTCAATTCCAGAAATCCCACCTCCAGGGTTCGGAGAACTCTATGGGATGGACTTGCGCATCAAAACAAGGGATTGGTGTTGGAAGCACCAATACTAGTTGAATATATGAAAGAACAGAGGTGTGTGGGTGGTTCATATTCACCCTAAGACCACGTCGATGGGGTACCATGATGAGTACATGAAGTGGTACCGGAAGTTTACGTTGAGATGGGTTTCCAAACAATACGTCGTGATGGGTTCTCTCGTAAGTGAACTCTTAGTATCATAGTTAGTTTTTCACATTAAGAGAAATTGTTTCCTCTAACTTATTCAATGTTTTTTTCGTAGGTCGATGGTTTGGAAATTGCAAGTCACACCGTGGAGAGTGCACCAACCATGGATGCTCCCATAACCTCCTTTTTGTAGGATGCTCTTCAAGAACCTCTAGAGTTGCAAACGAGAGAAGCGGAGGGAGGTCATAGCGTACTCGCCCCAACCTGCACCACCACACCCCTCATACCATGAAGGTGACATCCAACCCCCCTCCCCCCGCCCCCATTTGAGCCTCCACGAAAGAGCAAACATCAAGCTGAGCCTCCTCTTGTTGTGATGCACCCAATTGAGCAATATCACATTCCTGATCCATTGGAGGTCCAATTACCCAATCCAAATAACCCAACTGGAGCATCGTCTAGGAGCGGTCCTTAACAACAAGGTGGTATGTACCCCCTATTTACACCCAAATTGGTGTTATTTACCTTTCATATATAGATTTGTTTCGTGTTAATTCATGTGCATGATAAGAAGAATATCGTTGATTGCATCCCTATTTTATTTTGTCATTATTTTAGGTTGCTTTAGACGATACAAGTGAATTAGATACGAAAAAGGGCACAAGTGCAGAGTTTTGGTTGAAAAGGTGAAGATCACAGTCTAGAAAAGGAATATTGCATCCGAGAATAGAGGACGCGAAGAAAGAGCTATGATCTAGGCCTGCAGCCTAAATATCGCGACCGAGATCTCTGGAGCGATGGGTGCAAACTGGGAGTGACAGCCAACGAAGGAGAAACATAAGGTTTCGGTAGTCAACTCACAACCACCTTCTTACGAGCCCGTGAGTAAGATCGCAGACGCGACATCGAGGATTGAGACTAAGATATAAGGCCAAGATCCTCCAGTTTTTCAACCGTAAAGGTGCTGACCGGCCTTGCCTCATAAGTTCACGACCGCAAACTTCTGCCCTTTCCCGTGAACTTGCCCGAAATCTAAGATTTCTATAAATATGGGCCTCCTCCCCTTGAGACACTATCTCACTGACAAGAACCTTAACTTCAAGGAGGTTCTAAGCTGGATCGAATACTTGAAGATCATCTTCCGGCGATAAGACTTACGAGACACACTAGTTGGAACTTGGAAGGTACCCCAACAACTGGTTTGCATTTTCTTACCTTTTTCAAAATACAACTTGCATGCTTAATCTTGTTTTAGATATTTTCCCTAGTTTTAGTTAGTGAATGAATTACTTTATTGTTAAGTATTATATGAATGATCGTTGGAGTCTATCTAGTTGTTGAAGTAATGTTACAATTGTTGTTGTGTTGAGCATGTGTGCTAGCTTAGCCTACCAATTAAGCTACTTAGAGCTAGGGTATGGCATGACTAATGCAATAGGATCATAGAATGTATGATTATGATTGTGTATGTGTATTTGGAGCCATGGTGGGCTTTAAATTAATGAATTTGTGGAGTTTGAATGTCGTCCACCAAGTGTCGATGAAATGCCCAAACCACGTAAAACTTGTTTTTTCTTCCATTCCTTTTCAATTGAACTTGTTTGATTAAGATATACCCTTAGCAGTGTGTTTACGACATAGGATTGAATCTTTGATGCATATTCCTTGAGTTAGAAATTTTTGCTCACTTTTCATTTTGTGCTTCGTTATGCTTTTAAAGCCAAGATTTCATGCTTTGGTTGTTGTTTAATGAGTTGATTCTAGCCTTTGGACGGGGTTTAGAAACCTCTTGAAAGACATGTCGCCCTTGATTTCATGCATATAGACCTCGACTCTAATTATTAAAACATGCATTTATACCTATACACCTCTAGTTTCTACATTGTAACACTTAAGTGTGGGGTGTATAGAGTGAACCTAAGGACGACTTTGTTGTTCAATTGATCTAGTGAGTTGTCTAATGGTTTGTTTGAACATGTTTTGTAATTTTTCTCTTTTGATGGCGATCTGACTGAGAGTGAGAGTGCTACCTCTTAGCCCCAACAACAAAGAAATCGGAACCGCCCATGATGAGAAGAACCACGAATCCCAAGAGAAGAACCATAACCTCAAGTCAAAGAGAAACCAAAAAAAGCACAACAAAGCAACCTATGGAGGCGACTACGAACTATGGTGGACCATCTTCGCAAGAAAGATTCTCCGATTTGCAACTTAACATATGCTCCAATCTGATAGAGCTCCAGATTGAGCTTTATCGAGGGATTGGGGGTTTGGGATCAATTAGGGAATGATCCTGGAATTTGGGAATTAGAGGAAGGTGATTTAGGAGGATTGAAGCAAGAATAAGGAAGGGTAACAGGGGGCTGCCGATCGGCAGCTTTGAGAGAGAGAGGGAAAGGCTCGGCGGCCAGAGAAAGAGAAGAGAGAGTAGTTTTTAGGTTTAATCTTTGCTTCCTTTTCCTACTTAAAACAATAGTTTAAATAACCAAATACAATTACCTACTAACTACTCCAACTTATTAATCCCCAAATTATTCCCCAATAACCAAAATAAACCCGAACAAAATAATTCAATCCGAACATAAAACCCAAATAATTAAATCGTCTATCATTCCCGCTCTCTTCAAAACGACCTTGTCCTCAAGGTTGGTAGCCTTCCACTGCTTCTTCTCCCTCCCTCACCTCATCCTCTGCCTCGTCCTCCCACCTTCCGACCAGCATCATCAAGTCGGGACTTGCACACTTGTGGCTGATCGTGAACCTCTCGTCGCAATTAAAGCACTTCCCTTCCCGGCTCTTCTGCTTGATCTCCGTAGGGGATAACCGCACAAACCCCTTCGGTGGCGGTCGCATCCCACCCTTCGCCGCGGCCACTAGCGCCGGCGCCACCGTTGATCCCCCAGCTCCAGCGGTGGCTCCAGCCACGCCTCCTCATCCTCCACTGCCAGATCCACCACTGCTCCCCGCGCCACTGGTTCGCAGATAGCGACCTATGGTGCTCTTTCAACTCGCAAGCTCCTCTTCCTTATACACTGCAAGAAAAAAAGCATATTTCAAGGAGTCCGGCTCAAAGACCCGGACGGCAGCGACAATCTCCGGCTTTAGGCCTGCCATACACAGCCCCACCAACGTATCCTCTAGGACCCCACGACACTAATTGCACAGTTTGAAGAACTCCGCACAATATTCTGCAACTGAGCCGGACTGCTTCAGCTTAGCCAACTGCTCCGGAGCCCACCCCTCCGATTTACCGAACTGGTAACGGAGCTCCTCCTGAAACATTGGCCAGGTAATCAAGGTTCCCGCCGCCCCGTAGGATCTCTCCATCCACTCCCACCACTGTAGTGCTTCACTCTCTAAGTAGAAGGACGCCAGATGCGCCTTCCTCTCCTCCGGTATGGGGTGATTCCTGAACCACCTCTCCGCTGCATACAACCACAGCCCTGCATCCTCCAGACCGTTGAATTTCGGGAACTCAAGGGTCGGGATCTTGGCTCGAAAAACCATCCCATCAGTTCCATCATAGGCAGGGTGATACGAACCATACCTGTCATAACCCGGGTCACCCCCTGGTTGGTTCTGGTAGAACGGTGATCCTCTTCCTCGCCCAAAGTTGCCGGCTGCACCTCGACCTGGCTGACCCGTCGCATACCCTATCTCGTACGACCCTTACCACATGCCCAGATCCATACTGGCAAATCTCACCAGCCGCGGCTCAGACCGGTTTGGCCCGCTTCCGGTTCGGCCCGGTTCAGGTTCACCCAACATCATGCGACCCTGCCTGGTTCACCCTGGTTCACCCCGACCCAGACCAATCCGGCTTGGATTGGTCAGCCCGCGATCGACCCTCTGCCTCGCCCCTGTCCGACCCAACCCGGCCCAAACCGCTCCTCCTGCCCTGGCCCAACTCGCGCAGCTCGGCCCACTGCCGGGTTCGAGCCCCAGTAATTCTTGGTGCTAGTCGGGTCGGCCCACGGTGCATTTTGGCCCACCAGGCTGAGCTCCTCCTCGAACCGCTCCGGGTCCATGTTCAGCCACCACAGCTCTTTGGGCTCGTGATATGGGCCCGCTGCATCAATTCGGCCCATCGGCCCTGGTGGCCCACGCACAGTCTGCTGGCCCCCGCCGTCATACCCGGGCATTTTAGCCTTGCCCTTGCGAGCCGCCAACTCCTGGGCCGTTGGCGTAGGCAGAAGCCAAGGCCCACCGCCGCGCCCTAGCTTCCCGCTGGTCGGGTAGCCCTCGCCTGCAGAGGCCGCCCTTGCCCCCGCCTCCAACACCACGGCCGCCGACGGCGGTGAGTCTACCGTCGCCGTCCCGCCTGCTGCCGATCCGCCCGCCGCGACCTGTCCGCCCCCCCTCTGAGCCGCCGCTCGCCGACGACTCTCCCGTCGCGCTCAGCCCATTCCCCCCCCCTCTCCCCCGCGCCGCCGTTGTTGCTTTTCGGTGGGGGGTTTTGCGCGCCCCGTAGCGCCTCCAAGGCTGCCTGGACCTCACCGAACCTGCTCCATACCCGCCAGGATTCCTCCTCCCTTTCGCGCCTCCTCGCCAGCCTC
Organism: Linum trigynum; assembly: GCA_964030455.1. Lineage (NCBI taxonomy): Eukaryota > Viridiplantae > Streptophyta > Magnoliopsida > Malpighiales > Linaceae > Linum > Linum trigynum. The sequence goes on from OZ034821.1 coordinate 9,962,671, forward strand.
TCCACGCGCTCTGTCTCGAATGCAGCCACTAGGCGGTCCAATGTAGCTCGAATCGCCTCCAGCTTCTCCGTCTTGTCACCGATCACAACCTGCTCCTGCACCGCCTTGGCGCTCTTCTCAGCTGCTTGCATGGACTTCGTTGACACCATCTCGATCGTTGTTCTTCGTTTGCTCACGAACCCAAGAACCGGGCTCTGATACCAAATGATAGAGCTCCGGATTGAGCTCTATCGAGGGATTGGGGGTTTGGGATCAATTAGGGATGGATCCGGGAATTTGGGAATTAGAGGAAGGTGATTTAGGAGGATTGAAGCAAGAAGAAGGAAGGGGAACAGGGGGCTGCCAATCGGCAGCTTTGAGAGAGAGAGGGAAAGGCTCGGCGGGCAGAGAAAGAGAAGAGAGAGAGAGAGTAGTTTTTAGGTTTAATCTTTGCTTCCTTTTCCTACGTAAAACAATAGTTTAAATACCCAAACACAATTACCTACTAACTACCCCAACTTATTAATCCCCAAATTATTCCCCAATAACCAAAATAAACCTGAACAAAATAATTCAATCCGAACATAAAACCCAAATAATCAAATCGTCTATCACAATCGTACATCAAAGATATCTTGGCATCTAGGGGCCAATTTCTATCTTTACATATTTTTATTTTTAAATACTTAGTGTGTTTAATAAATTATGTGTTTGTGGTAGATTAGTTTGTATATTTTGTTTATGGATAACCCATTCTTCATCTCTTATGTGTGTGCTTAAATGTTAATTCTCCAGATTACTGAATACCTGCACTTGTGAACCCTACTAAACCCACAAACACCTATGGTAACGCTTCTTGAACCCTAACTTTAGCTCCCACATTGAGGACAATATGTCTCTTAAGTGTGGGGGGAATGCATTGCATGCTTTAAAAGTTCATGATTGAATGTGCCATGAATCGTAGTAGCCTCCCTTGATTATGAATGTAAGACATAGATGATTTCTTATGGGAGTGTATGCTATTGATTGATTGTGTTTTGTGGTGTTGAATGGCTAATGATAGTGTTTTGAACCTACAATGCAATACCCAAAAAATTTCAAAATTGAGAGTTCCAGAACACCTTGTTTCTTGCAACTCCCTACTCAATACGATTTGAATTGATAGATGATTGATGTTGTACTCGCTAGGGAGTAGTTGCACGATTAGAGTACCGGTGTATGAGGGATTTTACTCTCTTCTTCCTCTTTGGTGAGTTGATAATGTTTGCTATTTTAGGAAGAACATGTGTGCGGGATTCTCCATCATTTTTTAACTCGAAAATACTACAAATTTGTGCTTATTGTTGAAAAAACCTTTTGAAAAAGAGGTTCTCACGTGAGAGGAACTGATCATCTCGTTTAGGAGTGCAATTTGAGGAAATGTTGGGGATCAGATAGCTTTACTGCGTCCCGACCATCTTTCACTACTTCTCGTCCCCCAAACATCTTTCCTCCTCACAGAATCGTATGGCAAGGTACAAAGTACTTTTTAGCTATTCAAGACACCTCAATCTCTCGTTTGTACCCAACATGTGTGGCAACCCAATGTGGAGTGCATGATGAGAAGTGGTGCTTGGGCTAAGACGAATCTACCCATCAACTTCTCCACATGTGACCTTGATAGGGAAAGCAATAATCCATCCGCTCTTGGTCATGAGGAAGAGATGCTTACCTGCAAAGAAGTTTGCAAAAGTTTGGTGCAATGCGCGTCAACATTGAAAAAAGAGACCAATAAAAGACAACTCCTAAATTGAAAGAAAGAAAGAAAGAAAGAATAAAGAGCACCCTCAAGAGTTCTTGTGCTTAATTGATGTTCAGAAGTCCCCCGGTGCACACCTTGAATGTTCATCCCAAGGTAGTAGGTATGGTCCTCACCAAGGAGTTTGTGCTTGTGCAGTAAGATGATAGACATTTACTCGTCTCCGTCTACTCTTTTTATGCAATAAAGAACTAGAGTGCACCCCGTCCCCCTGTTTTATTTGTCTATCAAGTTGTATTAGTTTGAGTAGGTTTGCTTGGGGACAAGCGAATGGCTAAGTGTGGGGGATTTTGATAACACCCAAATTGGTGTTATCTACCCTTCATATCTAGGTTTTGTTTCATGCTAATTCATGTGTATAATCAGAAGAATGTCGTCGATTGCATCCCTATTTCGTTCCTATTTGATTTTGTCAATATTTTAGGGTGCTTTAGATGATACATGTGAATTAGGTACGAAAAAGGGCATAATTGTAGAGTTTTGGGCGACAGATAAGGAAGATCGTGAACGGGAACGGGAGGACGTGAAGAAAGAAGAAACAAAAGGTTTCGGTAGTCAACTCACAACCACCTTCTCACTATCCCGTGAGAAAGATCACGGCCGCGATATTAAGGATCACGACCGAGATGTTTGGCCGCAATCCTCTAAGTTTTCAACGAGTAAAGGTACTGAATCGAGATCGATGCCTCGCCTCATAAGATCACAAACGCTAACTTTAGCTCTTACCTGTGAAGTTGCCCGAAATCTCAGAAATCTATAAATAAGGGCCTCCTCCCCTTGAGAAGATGGCTTTTAGCAGATTTCTTATTCTAGAGAGAGATTAGAGAGAGAAATTGAAGAAAGCAGAAGAAGTGGAGGAGGACTTCCATCACTTGAAGACCCCTTTATTCTTGATTTCTTCTCCTCTCTGTATTTCTTTTCTTCCCCCCTTCATTGGATGATCTCTCAAGGCACTAGGGTTTTAAATCTCCAAACCCTAGTTTTAGGGCTATTATGTAATGAATGAATATGTTAGGGTTTTGTATGAATGTGTTCATCTAGTTGATTTTAATTCTTCTCTAGCTTTAATTGCTTGGGTAAGGCGCCCTAATCTTCTCTACTAGCCTACTTGAGCTTCTACACTATATGGAGTTTCAGGGTTAGATGGGTATGCGCCATTTGGCAAATTAGGGGTTAGAAGAATGAATATGATCTTGTGGTGGAGGAAGCGATCGTACCCCTACCACAAAAATTCCTTCCTAGATGGTACCCGAGATAAAACCTCGGTGTGGACGGTGGGTAGTACTCATTGAAATGAGATATGTTCTTAAAGTCCCAGATACAATAGCCTAGATCGAGGTGGCTGAAATTGGTTTAGGGGAAGCGTGCTGGGAGGCGTGTGGATAATCCCGAAGGCCCACGAAAAAGAGCTCAGACACCACGTTCATTTAACCTAACTTACTTAGACATTGCATGATAGACCTAGGCTAGGGCGAGGGAGTCACCCCGATTACCTCTTCTCATCTATCGATCTTTAGTTTAGGAATCATCAACAGCTTACCTACTAAGCAACGGGTTGATTAGATAACAACCAAGTCTAAGTAGCCTAGGATATCGTGACCCTTGGAATACGACCGAGCCGCTTTATTACATCCCTAGCTAGTTATACTTGGCCTTGTTAGTATTGACTAGTGAGTGCACTTCGACTTTATAAATTTAAAGCTCGATCAAAGCAGAGATCAAGTTTTTGGCGCCGTTGCCGGGGAGTTACGGTAGCTAGTTGAAAGAGTTAGGTTGTTAGTTTAGTCTTTATTTCTTGTTTATATTACTAGTAGTATCATATAGTACGTTTTCTTTTTGTGTTTTGTTTTTCACCCACTCTTCTCCCCAAAGGGTGGTTTGTGAGTGTTTGATTTGTTTTAGTGTTTTTGTTTGTGTAGGTTCAATCATGGATCCCAATGGCTTCTACAACATGTGGGGGTATCCACAACCACCTGAATGGGGGTACCTCAGAGCTTCATGGAGTAATCAAGAGAGTGGAAGCCAAACAATCGGGTTCTATGATCAACCTCCCTTCCAAGAAGAGGAACCATATGACTGGGGATATGAAGAGGCTTCCCCATTACAAGAAGACTTCCTTCCACAACTGGAGCCAAGAAGCTAATTGGAACTCTTAGTGGAGCATTTTGCCAGGGGTTATGAGGAAGCATCCTCTAGTGTAGAACAACCTGGCTACACTCCACAAGAACCAAAGAGCCAACTGGAGCTCATGATGGAGCGGCTCACCCGCGATATCGAAGCACGCTCCAATGTGGAAACCACCAATCCTATCGTCTCATCCTTCCTACAAACATGTGCACAACTTGCTCACAATCTCCTCTTACCAATTGAAGAGGAAGAGAAAGTCGAGGAGGCGATCCATGAGGATTATGGGGAGCAAGAAAAACTCACGCCAAACTCATCGTCTGTCTCCTCTTCCTCACTCACGGATCCCAAATCTTCTTCGCTATCTTCATCGCTTTCGGAAGGATAACTCGGCATCTCGATATTGTGATCCTTACGTCCATCACCACCAAGATCATCATCTCGACTTTATGCAGATCTCCTGGATGATCGAATGGTATTTTCAATGTCACACCATTATGGACCCCAAATTAGCCATTGAACACACCATCTGACTCAACAAATGGGGCAGGCTCAATATAATTAGCATGATGCGGACCAACATCGCCCCATGGTACCCCATCTCTCACATCTTCGCCTGCATAACTACCTCCTTCATAGTTGCCTTAATAACCACCCCATTCGTGACCTCCTACAAAACATGTGTCGTTTAGGAATTTGGCTAAGAACTACTGTATTTGGGAATTTTTTTTGGGTCGTTTGGATGGATCTTTTCACAATGAGGAAATTGGACACAAAAGACTCATTTTCTAAGATGAGGTAACTGGTTGAGGAAATTTGTGATAAATGTGTTGTTTGGAATGAATTGTGGAATGCGGAAATGTGGTTGAGTCATTTCGGTGAATTACCAATCTACCCTCTAGTGGCAGACCAACGAAACACCTTCCTCACCCTTTGGCCTCTATCAACCACCACCAATTTTTTTCCTTCCTTGTACAAACCATATGAGACTACGATTAGAGCAATGCACGCCTTCAGGAAAAAATTATCCTTTATCTTTCGTCGCCTTGATTCCAAGCACGATCCGTGATCCTTGTTTCCTCATATGCAAGCTCTGGCTCTCCGTAAGGTGCCTAAGTCAAACTCTGGAAGTTTGGGAGAAATATCTTCAATGGGTTTGGAAAGAGGTCGATTTGGGAAGGAAAATAACTAGGGATTTGAGTTGGGAGAGGGGTAAATTTGGGCGAGTGCAACAAGACTAGAGAGTGGACCAGTCACCGAGCCAAACTGGAAAGGGGACCAGTTTGCAAAAAGGGCTCAACAGAAACAACCAGTAGATCATGGAATGTTAGGAACATTCATAACCCAAATGGGGACAAACCAAAAGAAAAGAAAAACACAAACAATCCAGTTCATACTCACTACAACAAATTCGGCCTATTAGGACAATTTTTTTTTTGTCATTTTACTTTTGTCATAATAGGTACTATAATATGACAAAAATTGTAAATATCACATTTGGTACTCCTAATGTGACAAAATATCAGTTTGTCAGAATACTTTGTCAGTTAAAGTTTATAAAGTGACCAAGTTTGTGTGTCACTATATGGTTCGTCAAAATAGGTAACCCACATCGGGTTGTAAGAGACATAAAGTGACAAAATGTGATCGTCAAAGTATAGTTTGTCATATTATGTCTTGATGAATTGTTTAAACGACAAATTGGTTTGTCACAATAGAGCACCATAAGCCCTCGCCGATCTGACGAAATGTAATGTTGGTCTTAATATAGTGGTCTCGATATGTGACAATGGCATTTTGTCATACTTGGTGTTTTTAGTCTGCAACCTCTTTCCCTCGATCGGGAGAACAATTATACTCCTTTTTCCTTGTCTCTTGAAATTGCGCAGTCTATCAAAATCCAAAGGAACCCGACATCAAAATCCTTTACCCGTCCTCCACCAATCGGGCCGGCCACTCTCCGGCGGGATTTCCGTCATCGTAGCTGTTCCACCAATCTCCCCGTCACCACCGCAGTTCAAAGATCCCCTATCTCCGAAACCTAAATTTCTTTACGGATTGGAGAGCAAACTCGCTGGTCTTTCTCCCTCCCTCGTTTCCCATAGCAAACTCGCTTGTCTCAGAAATAGGTAAGCGTCGTCCTTCTCTCCCGTGGCTACTATGTAATGCTAATTTAGCTTAAGACTATTCTGGTGGGTTATCTATCTAAATGAGCTCTTGTGTTTCCTTGTCATTGACTCGGTGGCAGGTGCTGCTTATATCTTCGATCCTTCAACCATCCAGTTGTGCTAATTAGAATAGAGAGAAGGCGGCCCAAGCACTAAGCAAAGGTAAGATTCGGTCAATGTTGTAACACCTTAGGCAAATCCCACATCGACAAAGCACGGGAGAGATCCATGGTTCATAAGTAGGAAACCGGCCTTAACTGACAAGACGCGTTTTGGGGTGTAATGGAAGAGTTCTTGTGAGAACTCCGAAGTTAAACGTGCTCAGTGTGGAGTACAACAAGGATGGGTGACTTTATGGGAAGTCACCTTGAATTGCACCCCAAGTCGAAATCCGTGCGGGTGTAGAGGCCCAAAGCGGACAGTATCTTGTCGGGAAAAGGTTCGGGATGTTACAAGTGGTATCAGAGCCTCTCCGCGTCCCTCTTGAACGATGGTGGGGCAAACCTCAACGAGGGCGTTGAGTCCCAAGGGGGGGTGTATGTAACACCTTAGGCAAATCCCACATCGACAAAGCACGGGAGAGATCCATGGTTCATAAGTAGGAAACCGGCCTTAACTGACAAGACGCGTTTTGGGGTGTAATGGAAGAGTTCTTGTGAGAACTCCGAAGTTAAACGTGCTCAGTGTGGAGTACAACAAGGATGGGTGACTTTATGGGAAGTCACCTTGAATTGCACCCCAAGTCGAAATCCGTGCGGGTGTAGAGGCCCAAAGCGGACAGTATCTTGTCGGGAAAAGGTTCGGGATGTTACAAATGTCTTCAATTTTTCTGACATTCAGAGAAATCGTGTAAGTCAACTGGTTCCTAATGGTTTGTCATATACCCTCTGCAGATCCTTTTCTAGTTCATCTCACGCTGTGCTTCCTTCTTGACCAACTGCCTATAAAGGGAAGGTCAGTTTCTTTACGCACAGATTGAATGAGTAGAAATTGGATTAAGCTTAAGGATAGGTTTTGTGATGAATATCAAAAGGGGGTTTCTGAGTTCATAGGGGCTGCCAGCAAACATGTTGATACGCTAGGTAGAACTAGATGCCCTTGTAAAAGGTGCAATAATCGAAACTTCAAGAAGTTGGAGATTGTCGCAGATGATATAACCAGGAATGGCATGGTGGAGACATATACTACATGGATCCATCATGGTGAGCCGTTTGACTTTGGGAGTACTAGACATCATCCTAGGCAACCTACAGTTGCGCCTGAGACTGAGGGTTTAGAGGATGACATGGCTGATATGTTAGGGGATATGCTGCGTGCTTCTTCTGGAAATGCTCCTGTCATTGAGGGGTCAACAACACCTAATTATTCTAATATAACAGACCTCAATGATAAATTGGCTCGGCTAATCCGTGATGCCAATTTGCCATTATACCCTGGATGCAAAGACTTTTCTAGATTATCATTTGTTATGAAATTGCTGAACAATAAACTGGTAACCAATAGTACTGATAAAGCCTTCAACATGAATCTGGACCTAGTCAAGAAAGCTTTACCTGTTGGTGAGACGCTTCCTTCTTCCTTCTATGAAGTTAAGCGGTACATGGAAGATCTTGGGTTTGGTTACACCACTATAGATGCATGTCCAAATCATTGTGTACTCTATAGAGGTCCTCTAGAATCTGCCAAGCTATGTCCCAAATGCAATGAGTCTAGATACATACCTGGGAAACAAAATAATGTAGCCCAAAAGAAAGCTAGGTATTTCCCACTAAAAGATAGGCTGCAAAGATTGTACATGACTAAGGAGGATGCTAAAGACATGAGGTGGCACAAGGACTTGCGTGTCGATGATGATACGTTAAGGCATCCGGCAGATGGAAAAACTTGGAAACGATTCGATGAGGAACATAATTGGTTTTCAGCAGACCCTAGGAATGTTCGCCTTGCTCTTCTAAGTGATGGGTTCAATCCTTTTGGGAACATGAGCAATAGCTATAGCATGTGGCCTGTCGTGTTAACACCGTACAATCTCCCGCCTTGGAAATGTATGACAGAACCTTATTTTATTCTTGCTGTCCTTATTCCTGGAGAGAAATCGCCCGGTAATAACATACATGTGTACTTAGAGCCCCTCATAGAAATGTTGAGAGAGTTATGGGAGGATGGGGTCAGTACGTATGACGCACACTCAAACGAAACATTTCGTTTACATGCTGCGTTGTTATGGACAATAAACGATTTCCCCGCATATGGCATGCTATCGGGCTGGAGTACGAAGGGGAGATTAGCCTGTCCTGTATGTAATAGTGAGACATGCTATGAACGCTTGGATTTTAGTCATAAAGAGTGTTACATGGGGCATCGAAGATGGCTGCCAAGTGACCATAGGTGGAGAAAAAGTCGGAAATTTGATGGGAAGCATGAACTTAGAGGCAAACCAAGAGTGTTGTCTGGGGATCAACTTTTGCAGCAAATAGATAAGGCCTTTCTCTCTGATGTGGTCGTGAATGATTGTGGGAAAAGGAAAAGGGGAAGTTCTGATGATATTCCACATAACTGGAAAATCAAAGCTTCATTTTGGAGTTTGCCATATTGGAAAACTATAGAGTTGAGGCATAATTTAGATGTTATGCATGTTGAAAAAAACATTAGTGAGAATGTGATAGCTACACTACTAAATATCGAGGGTAAGACCAAAGATACAGCCAATGCTAGACGGGATTTGGAAGATATGCGTATTAGGAAAGAGCTACATCTGGTGAGAGACGGTGATAAGTATAAAATGCCTCCCGCTTTATACACCATAAAAACCGCACAACGAAGGCCATTTTGTGACTGGTTGAGGTCGATCAAATTCCCATATGCTTATGCATCTAATATATCTCGGTGTGTGACTACTGATGGTCGGTCAATCACTGGCATGAAAAGCCATGATCACCATGTCTTCATTCAACGCCTTCTGCCTGTTGTTGCACAAGGGTTCCTGAGCAAAGAAGTATATAATATATTGTCTCAACTTAGTGAATTCTTTCGTGAGTTGTGTTCAAGAACGATATCGAAGTCCACTATCAGGAAACTCAGTGATAACATTCCAGTTATACTTTGCAACCTGGAAATGTTGTATCCACCAGCTTTCTTCGTCGTGATGATGCATCTGCCTATTCACCTTCCCCGCGAAATTGAGCTCGGGGGACCGGTGCAGTATCGCTGGATGTACCCAATGGAGAGGTACACCCTGAGTCACGTACATTAATTTTTTTCTCCGACTTTTTATATAACGTAGCTAACTTTGGTATTATGACGTTTTCTTGGTTTTGATTTAACTAGGTTTTTAGGAACTCTTAAATCTTATGTTTCTAATAAGGCCCGTGCCGAGGGATCGATTGCCGAAAGGTATATAGCGAAAGAATGTTCAGATTTCTGTTCTAAATATCTTAAAGGTGTTGAAACCCGAGCAAGTAGGCTAGACAGAAATGATGATGGGTTAGACGATTTGAACTACAAGGGGTTTGATGTTTTCCGCCAGCAAGGTAGATCTATAGGTGCTGCAAACTACGACCCTATAGGGCAGGCTGAGTTCCATAAGATTCAATGGTATGTCTTCACCAATTGTGATGAAATTGAAGAACAATTGAAGTAAGTTCTTCTTCCTTAGTATACTCTGAACCCCATTTATTATTTTTTCATACCTTTTGTTCTTAACAATTGCGGTTACAGTATGCATACGGAACAGAGAATGCTGAATTATCCAAACAGTACCCCAACAACCATTGCTGAAAACTTCCCATATTGGTTTAAAACCTTTGTAAGCCCAAATCCCCCCTTTTTTCTCTTTTCTTAATCACAAGACCACAATCTATTGATTGCAGCTAGCTACCCATCTCAGTCTGTCAACTTTTGGAAGCCCCCTTTTTTATATTTCCATTTGTTTCTCTTCTCTAACTCACAGCAGCCGTGTATTATGTTTTAGGTGTCTGAACAGTTTTTGGCTGGCACACTTAAAGAGACTGACCATTTATATGTCCTAGGATTAGGGGCTGATGAACGTATTACTCGATATCCTGGACTCATCATTAACGGGGTTCGATACCAAATAAAAATGGCTGATCAAGGGCATCGAACTCAGAATAGTGGTGTCGTTGTTCGGGCTGACCACAATGGCGAGACTATAGATTATTACGGGGTTCTGGTAGACATTATTAAGCTTCAATATTCTGGAGGGCATCGGGTGTTTGTATTCAAGTGCGAGTGGTTCAATGTGGGGGACAAGAAGAATGGAATAAGGATGGATGGACACTTGACGAGCATAAACATGGATAGAAAATGGTGTACGGAGGACCCATATGTATTGGCCAGTCAAGCTAACCAAGTGTTCTACATTGCAGATATTAAGAATGGTGGTGCATGGCATATCGTCCACAAGGTATGTCCAAGAAGTTTGTACGATGTTCCCGAGATGGAGGAAGCGGGACATGGGGATCCAGTGTATGAAAATCAGCCATACCAACAAGATGTGGACATTTCTGATTTTAATGTAAGTGAAAGCGACTTAGCGGATTTGAGTCGTGATGACGAGGCACCAACAATCGTTACTGAGCCAGTCATACGAGCCATTGATGGACGAGCTGCAGCAATGGAAGCAAGTGATGAGGAGATAGAGGACGACACTTTAGATGACCATCATTTCACCACGAATGAAACTGAACACCCAGATGGGAATGATCCATCCTTTAGTGACGAGGAAGAAGCATAACTGTACATTAAACCCAGGCGCCCTTTATATGTTTACAGATTATTTTTTTACATAGATATGTACAGATTTTTTGGGGGCCATAGTTGTTTTTGACTAATTTTTTTGGGCCTTAGTTTCATTTTTACAGATTTTTGGGTTGATTATATGAAGAATATTGAATATAGCGTTCAAGTTTTATCGATGTTACTTGAGTCTAAAAATGGGGTTTATGTTTTCGTATATGAACCCAGGCAAAACATAAACCCAGATCGTCTCTGGTTCAATGAATTTTCATGTTTGATTGGGTTTCTGGTGCAGATTTGTAGTGTTTGTGTAGGAGGGAGACCGGGTTTAGTTCAAAAATGGTTTATATTGGCTGTCTTCTGAGCCCAATGATTAAAGGGATCAAAGCGCTTTCATTCTTTTAGTCGGGCCCGTTTTAAATTAGGTAAGCCAAGCCCTTTCCCCTCTTTTTTGTATCTGCCGAAAGGAGAACCCTAGGTCCCTCTTCTTCGAATCTGCCGAAAGCCGCTACCTCTCCTATGGCGATTTCTCTCTGAACCTTCCCCGCGAAATTGAGACTCATCATTGTTGTGTAGTGTCTTCTCGTCGTTCTAGTTGTGGGAAGTTGTTTGACAATCAGGCGCTGGTTTCAGAATCGCCATTCAGGTTTGCCGCGACTTGCATGATTCGATTTCTTCTTCGTTTGCTATGCTCTGTTTGCCGCGACATGCATGATTCGATTTCTTCTCCGTTTGCTATGCTGTGTTTGCCGCGACATGCATGATTCGATTTCTTCTTCTTTTGTGATATGGTATGTGGATTAGGGTTTGGATTTCTAATGATTCCCTCGATTTTCCGATTCTCCGATTTGTTGTGTTTGTCGATTTCTAATGATGCCCTTGATAATCGGTGTTGCACCCTTGACCTCCTCTCCTCTCGAGGTCCCTCTGCATACTGTTGGGGTTTCCGATTTGTTGTGTTTGTCGATTTGTTTGTGATTTGGTTTGTCAATTAGGGTTTGTCGATTTGTTTGTGTTTATGTTGATGCTCTGTTTATGTTGATGCCCTCGATTCTCGATGTCCCTCATTGCTTGTTGCTCCAGATTAAGGAACACCCATGTTTGCAGCCATAAACTCTTGTACTTGGCAACACTGTATCTTCTGATTTATTGACTGTTGCACTACACTACATCTCTTGTATCTTAGTTTGGGTTGGGATTACTAATTCACCGTTTGAACATTATCCAATTGCATGCATCATCTTATTAGCTTTTCCTCTTTCCATCCATATTTCAGTGGGGGTGTATGCTTTCTAGTTTCCAGATTTGATCAAATGTAAACTATTAGTTAGGTCCCATATAATGCTCCTATTAATTTTGATGTTGTTGTGGTTTAGAGGAGTTAAGGCGATTCTTAAGTTTGCATAACAGAGTGCTTATAGACTTTTTAGTCCACTTATTGAAATCTTAAGTTAGGTCCCATATAATGCTCCTTTTTAATTCTCCATACTCACCTGTTCCAAGTATGACTTCTCCATCAATAACACAACAACATCCAACAGTTAAGTAAATCTGCTTTGCCATAGTAATATGTGGATCATAGAGGTAAACTCATGATGTCTAAATACATCATCATGCATCCTATGGAACTGTGAAGTTAGTATGTGGATTGATTGCTGTGGTTTTGCTTTGTTGGTCTTTGCAATTAATCTTTTTTTGCCTTCAATTGAGGTCAGCACCTACTGTGTGTTGCTTTTTGACCATTAAACCTGCCCCTATGTTGTAGGTATGCCGCCACTGAAGAAGAAGAAGGCTGCTACTGACAAGGCAGTGCCGATCCCGGATTTTTACCGGGCGACAAGATCAGGGAGGGTGCGGCAAGAACCTGCTCGGTCCACCGAATCTGTAAGCGGGGGGAGTAGACGTCGAGCTGGAGCCTCAGTGAATGAGGATACTCAATGCACAGACACTGTGAATCCAGACGAACCCAATGGCAATGATGATTCCGAGGCAGAAGCATCCAATCATGAGACCGGAGAAGGTAGTAATCCAACTGGATTGGAAGCACCTGCGGCTAAAAAGAGGGGACTGTCCAAAGGGTACGAGATAATGAAGAGAACCGAAACTGGAGGAAAGATAGATGGAATCTACGTAATGGAGAATGGGCAGTCATTCGTAGGGCCTAATGAGAGCTTGTTGAAGACAGAGTTGGGCGTCGTTACACGCTTGATGGCCCCGATACGGAAGTACTACTGGTCCAAGTTGACTGAAGCAGACAAGCACCCATTATTCAAGAAGCTAGAGGTAATTTCCGAAAACTCCTAGTTTGGCATGAAGTAGGCTAATCTGGACATTTTTTTTGCTACTGTTTGTTTGTTTTACTTGACTTGGGAAACTTCACTATCTGTTGGTAAATGAAGTATATACTTGTTGTTTATGTAGGATGAATTTGACATAGACACGGCAGGAGCAGATGCAAGGAAGATTATGGAGAAGAGAATGAAGAAGCGGTTCATCAATTACAAGTATGCGATGCACGCTCACTACCTGAAAGACCCTCAGACAGCCAGGACAGACCCTCCAGTGGACATGAACATAGAGGATTGGCATATGCTTGTGTGATCACTTTGAGAGTGAAAACTTTATAGTAAGTAACACCTTCTGTTTCATCATCAATTCTTTCATGTGTAACCTTGCCTTACAATAAATGGTTGCTAATGACTTGTATTTGTAATATGCAGAAGCGAAGCCAAATAAATAAAGCCAACAAGAGTAAGCAAGTGTATGCACACACTTCTGGTGCAAAATCGCTTGATCAAAGAATATATGAGTTGGTAAGTGTTCTCGAATTCAAAGACTAATTTATACATTGAAAGAATATATGAGTTGGTACGTGTTCTCGAATTTAAAGACTAATTTAACTCTGCCTGATTGTGTAACTTTCCTTGTTTCGTGCAGGAGAAGAAAAAGAAGCAAAAGCAGCAGGAGGAGCAGCCTACTCAAGAAGAGCGGGAAACTGATATGGAGGATGTTGATACCGTAGAGGAGGAGCCAATAGATCTCCTATTGTATGCGAAGAGGTATCAGCGGGCTGACGGTAGTTGGGTATCGGAGGAACCGCAGAAGAACTATGTGAGTTCATCCTTTTGTGCCTTGTTTGATTTTCACTGAGTTCATACCAAACCATGTGACATATATCATTACCCATTGTTGTTGAATCCTAGTTGGAGATGCAGTCCATGTGGATAGAGGCAAAGGCAGAGGGGAAGCCTATATCAGGCCGTGACATTGTTGAGAAGGTCCTCAAGAAAAAGGTGAAGTATGGACCGAAGGAGAACCCAAGATCAGCAAAGGAGCTTCAACTCCAAGCAGAATTGGAGGCAACAAGGGCTGAAGCGGAAAGAAAAGCCAAGGAGTTTGCTGAGAAGATACAGAGTCAGGAGGAGCAGCTAAAAAGCCAGGCTGAGAAGATACAACTTCAGGAAGAAAAGTTAAAGAGCCAGGAGGAGAGGTTTGATACTCAAGTAGAGGAGATGAACCAGATGAAAGCCGCCCAGGACAAGCTACAGCATCAAGTGCTAGTGATTGCTCGCCAATTACCCCGCAAATGAACTCCTAAGTCCAAGGTAACGACACTGCCTTAGTTTGCAGAGGCAGATGAGAATGCAGGCTAGGTGTTTGATGTTTTAAGCATGTTAGTTTATGCTTTTGTGAACAAAGTTATCATGCTTTGTGTTGTGGTGAACAAGGAGTTTCATGTGTTGTGTGATGTTGGACTACTTTGAATGTTTGTTTATGGTGAACAAGGACTTAGCGGGACATGGGAATGGACATAGATGTAATATGGTAGATGTTTTCAATTATATCTCCATGTTCAGTTTGCGGATAAAATTTCGCATTATGGAATTTGTTAAGCAGGTCAAATGTGACAACAATGGAAAGTTCACATATTATGACAAGTCCATGATGAGCTATATTCGTCATAATAGGAAAAAATGACAAAATATACTCGTCATAATAAGGATTTACGACAAAAGGGCCAACTCACAATTATAATTTATGAGAAAATGCGTTCGTCATAATATACTGAAATGACAAAATATATTCGTCAGATACGAATTTATGACAAAGGATATTCGTCACAACATAATTTATGACAAAATAATTTAGTCACAACAATGTGATGGAAGAGTATAAACCCAGTAATATGCCTTCAATTTATGACAAAACATGTTGACAAACTTTTCAGTTTGTCACATTATAAACATTTCCTGACAAAAACCGGATTTGTCATATTAGGATTCTGACAAATTATGAACCTCTCATGACAAATATTATTCGTCACAAAATACTGTTATGACAAACTATGATCGTCTAATATGACCAACTAATTTCCCAAAAGTATCAATATATGACAAAAATAATGACAAACTGTTTTCGTCATATTATCGTTTTTTGTCACAATAGACTAACCAGAACCTCATATGTAACGAAAATATTTGTGACAAATGTGTTTCAAAAATTTGTCACATTTGACCTATCCTGACGGCGATAAAATGACAAAATATTGTGACAAACGGTTTTGTCATATTAGGTCAAGTATGACAAAATAGGTATATAATATGACAAAATATCCCCGTCATAACAGGCCGAATTTGTTGTAGTGACTCCTCACACAAACGGAAGAAAATACAAAACAAACACAAAGGAGCCAGCGAGTACAACCTACTTGCGAACGTCAAAGTCGATGTCGTTCATGAAGTCATTTTTTTCCTCTGGTGGAGGTAGTGGACCAAAAGACAACGATCTAGTAGGTGGGGAATCAACCCAAGGGGTCTACCACTCTAGAAGCGCAACCGGAGCCTACTGATCTAGAAACTGTTGAGCCTCGACCAGCTTGCGGCTTCATTCACGCTCACGCTCGAGATGGGCACTGAGCACACGATGTAGTCAAAATCCAGGCAGGAGTCAAACTGATCAATATGGCTAGTATATCGCGCCTTCTGAGCCCAATACTGCTACTGGAACTTGAGTGTCTGAGTTTGGAGCTGCTAGTTCTGGAGGGCTAGTTGCTGAAAGTGGTCGGTGAAGAACTCCATTGGCGTAACAGATGGACTAGAGGAGGACTCGCCCTTGCTCGGAACTCCGCTGAGGAAGAAGATCCCCAATTGGGGAAAGCTCGGGATCCACCTCATCAGCTGCCATGGCCCCATCATCATCCTCATCATAATTCTCCTCATCGTCTCCCTCATCAGAATCATGGAGGAGGGATAGACTGTTAACCTTCTCCCGGACATCAACTACGGCCAAGAGGAGGGCGTTAAACAGTATGGTCCTACTAATGGGGTGGGAGCCATACTGGGTGGTGATGTCGGTCAAGGCTCGAAGGTCCACGTAAAAGTAGTGCGCCAAAAGCGTGATCAATGAAACACAGAATAGGTAGTGAGGCTTCACGTGGCACTTGTGCACATTCCTCGCCACAAGAGAACCCAGGTGCTGCGGATGGGAGAGATCCCTCATGGTGTACATGCAGTAGAGCACACGCTTGGTGAGCTTGTGCGAACTGGTGGCGCTGGGGACCACCCAGCGAGTGAGTATGAGGTTGATGATGTGCCACTTAGGTCGTAGGGTTGTGACGTTCGTCTACCCCGGGTTGAGGTTCCTCAGCGTACTTTGCATCGTACATTGCAATGTGGTTCAGGTTCCGCAGGTACCTATAAGTGCGAGACGTGATCCTGCAAGATAGATTAGCCAAAGGTGGAACCAAGGAAAAATCACGTTAGAACCACATTCAAGGAATAACCAATTTCCCTACATTTAATAATCACCTAGGCATGCATTCAGATTCATAATAGTTGCTTTGTATTATAAAACACATGAATACCAGCTAAGTAGACTAAATCAATTTGCAAATCATGGCACAAACAGGGCGAACCAAGCAATAACACACCACTGCCCTCTAGCAGGCCTCAAGCAGAAACATCCCTCGCCTTAAACTAGTTCAAACATGACAAACAAATCAAAGTTCACGATCCTAACATCTACAATTCGATTTTCCAAAAATAACGAGGAAGTAGAGAAAGGAGGGAAGAAGATATATAGAAGAAATTGAAGAAGTCTTGAGGTTGAGGAAGATGTCTCCACTCTTCTAGTTCCTTCTCCTATTCTCCTTCCTTAAGCTTCTCTCTCTTTTCTCTCTCTAAAACTAGAAATCCTATCTTCAAATCAGCTATCTAAATGAGGAGGAAGGGGTCTTCTATTTATAGGCATCAGAGGATGGAGAAGTTCACGGCCAGACACGGTCAAGATCGCGGGTGGGATCTTCAATGACGAGGCCGTCATCTTGCGACATTTCCGTTTCGAGATTCGGGGACGAGATCGCGGGCTGACTTCGCGGTAGCGATCCACGAGTCGCGACCGCAATCTTCCTTGTTTTCAATTTACACCGTGGCCGTGATCCAACCGAGGAAACTCTTTGTTTCTCCATTGCTTCTTCTTCACGAAGTTCGCACCCTGAGCCCTCCAATTCTCGGTCGCAATCTTGGGCATCCAGGCCGCGATCTTCATCTTGAGTTTGCAGTCCATGAGCTCGGTCGTGATCTTCACTTCTAGGCCACAATCTTCAGTCTTCTGTCCCCTTGCTACACTTGTGACTTTATTTTGTACCTAATTCGCATGTATCGTCTAAAACACCGTAAAATCACATCGAATTCAACTAGGAACAAAATAGGGATGCAATTGACGAAGTTAAGACAATTATGCACATGAATTGGCACGAAACAAACATTAATATGAATGGTAAATAACACAAATTTAGGTGTTATCACAGATACAGCTTGAGGCGATGCCCATTCACCTTGAAGGGCTCGGTCTGCGAATTGGCAATCTCAATGGTGCCGTAGGTAAACACCTGGGTGACTATGAACGGTCATAACCATCTGGAGTCCTGCTTTCTTGGAAAGAGTTTCAGGCGAGAAATGTAAAGAAGAACTCAATCGCTAACCTGAAACTCTTTGGAACCTTTCATATGAGTTTTGTGGAGACTCTTGGTACACTCCTTATGCGTAGGGGTGATAATGCCACTCTTCCAATTACACCAGCTGATTTTCCTTTCGGCTCATGCAAGACTTAGATCAAGGTTTAGCAGTTTAAGGGCCCAGAAGGCCTTGTGCTCTAGCTCGACGAGTAAATGACAAGCCTTGCCATAGACAAGCAGATATGGTGTAGTACCAATCAGTGTCTTGTAGGCTGTCCTATACGCCCGAAGAGTATCATCGATCTTGGTAGACCAATCATTGCAAAATTGATCTACCATCTTTTCTGTAATCCTCTTCAATTCCTGGTTCGTCACCTTGGCTTGACCATTCATTTGATGGTGGTAAGCCATGGATACCTTATGCTTAATATTGTAGTGAGAGAGGAGTTTAGTGAATTGGCCATGGAAATGGGTTCCTCTAATGCTAATGATGGCTCGAGGTGTCCTGAAGTGGGAAAAGAGCTGCTTCAAAACAAGTACACACGTCTTGCATCATTGGTGGGCATGGCATGTGCTTTTTCCCACCTCGAGACGTAGTCAACAACCAGTATATAAAGATTACCGAAGGAAGGAGGAAAGAGATCCATGAAGTCGATGCCCCTGACATTAGTTATCTCACAAGTCACAAACGACTTCTGGGGCATCTCATCACAGGCAGAGATGTGACATTACCTTTGGCCAGTAGAAAGCATCCGCGCCCGCGAAGAGCATGGGCCAGTAGAAGTCCGACTTCAACACCTTTTGTGCCATGCGGTTTCCTCCATAATGACCGCCAGGGGTCCCTCTCAAATTATTGTTATTAACCTAATATAGAGAATATCAAATTAGTTAATTAGAGCACTTACCTCATTCTTCATAATGGATCGATGGATTGATTGTGAAATCTAACTATAATGTTGTATTGGATCGTTATCCATTAGTGGGAATCTATTTTGCATGCCCTAGATATTGTTATGTTTTGTCGGACGTGGAAACTCTCCCTCCGGATAGTCCATTCCAGGTGAGTTTGGATAATTCGAGAGGGAGTCCAAACATGAATTGGATTCTCCGCTATATAAATCATGATTTGGATATCTCGGATTATCATTCGTCGGTCTATTTTGTAGCTAGAGCCTGGAGGGAACGACACCCGAGTGACTTTCTCTCTATAGTTTTTACCCAATTTCTTTGCTTTGCTTTGTAGTTGATTAATTAATCTAAACTTTGATTTACTAGATAACAAGTTAATCCATAAAATAATAGTACATTTGTCGCCCTGATTGATAATTAAACTTTACTTTCGTTATACTACACCCAATCATTAGTTGCACTTGATCATGGTTAGAGTAATAGATTTAATTTGTAGGAATATTGAGTAATGTTTCTAGGGTGAAAAAGACTTAGACGTTTCGAATGCTTTGAGCACCTGAGAATTGCTAATGCAATTATGACACCATGAGGGAAGGCAAAACTAGCAAACTCTAGAAAAGCAAGAATATGTTCTCTTATATTTGTACCCAATCTTTATTTGCTAGGAGGAGTTTCATGCTACAAGAAATGCTTTTTAATTTATGTCAATTACATTGATTAATGAATGGTTTCGTGCTGGTGGGATGGGGCAACATGCTCGGGGTCTCACTCGGCAGGAGGATAGTGTTGAAGGACAGTTCCGGGGGAATCCTAATGTTGCGTGGGGTGCAATTCTCGGTGGTTGATGATCCGTTGGTTGCTGAGGTGCTGGTTCTGCGGGAGGTTGTGCGCTGGTGTTTGGAATTGAGGTTTCTGGATGTTTGTTTTCATGGTGATGCCAAGGTTATAATTAATAAAATTAATGGCAAGGACGCCAGGAATTCTCTGATTGGCACGATGCTGGAAGAGCTTATCCAGGTTTTGTCTTCCCATTCCACGCTTAATGTTCGTTTTGTAGGTCGGTGTAGCAATAGGGTAGCCCATTTGGTGGCTCGCAAGACCCTTTCTTTGTACCAGACTACATGTCGTTCCTTTGATTTTCAGGCCTGACTGAACTCCAGGGTGTAATTATCTTTTGATGTTATTTTGTAAAAAAAAAATGAATGGTATTTGAACCAACTGTAGTGACAGTTGGCTTTTGCAATGGAATTTTAGTTACTTTTGGCATTATAATGTTGATGAGAGATTTTATTGTCTTTACTGTACGTGTTGACTGGCAAATACAATAGCAATCTATCTATCTATCTATCTATTTATCTATCTATCTATACTAAATATTATGGCTATTCAAAAATAATTCTTGCCACATAAGCACTTGGTGAATGCACAAGTTGCCAAGGTGGACAAATTTATAACAACCAAAAAACTATTTATTGATCTATTTATAAAGCTATCTTTCTCTTCTTTTAATAATTCTACTCATTTTTACTAAACTTAAAATAAGTTAATTTTTTAGGAAACATTTAAACAAACAAACACATACATAAGTAATAATCTTTTTTTTTCAATTAAACAAACTATAAAGATGAAAATAGAGATTGAATATATTGTATTTATTTAACCCAAGCTGATTAAATCTGATAAAGAAAGTTTTCTACTCATTTTTACTAAAATTTAATAATAAATTACATTTTGATGAAGAAAAAAAAAGCACACACAAAAATAATAATATTTTATAATTAAAAAAATATAAACGATGGGGAGATGGTGACAAAGACCTTTAGGCGCCGCCTCATTAAGGCCGCGACTCTTCCCCCGGATGATGGTCATGGTGCGCACAGTGAGGGAGCTGGGGACGATTTAATGGATCCCTCTTCTGATGAGGATGTATCCCAGTTTATGATAACCTCCCGGGCCCGTAAGGAGAAAACCACGCAGACTATTCGGGGAATTAAGGGCCGGGTCCAGCAGGTTGTGACTGCTTTTGAATCCGGACTACACAGGAAGCCAGAAGATGTCACGACAAAGAGCAAAGGCATGGACCCTGAACTGGTTCAAGGGATGAAGGCCTGGGAGGACGATGGTGATGGACATGACGAGGGTCAATTTGATGACTACAGGTCCAATCTTGTTGACCCAGTTATTGATAGTCGCAAACGCCCGCTGGGCGAGGTTGAAGGGGAGCTGGGAGTGGAGCCCAGCCCTAAAAAACAATTCGTGGAGGATGATGCTAATCAAGTGGAGGTAGCCAGCCAAAAGTGGCCCCAACCCGATAAATGAAGCTTCTCGCGTGGAATGTGAGAGGAATTGGGCCGTCCCTCACATTTCAAACTGCTGTCGGTTTAATTCGTTCTAATAAACCGGACCTTGTTTTTTTTTTCGGAAACAAGAGCGCGCCGGAGTGTCGTTTCCCATCGTATGCGGGGTTTAGGTTTTGATAATCCTCGATGTTTTTTTGTTGATGCTGTTGATTCGGCTGGTGGTCTTGTGCTGGCTTGGGCCCCCGAAGTTAATGCTTCGGTATTTTTTCATTCCAACTTCTGTATTTGTACTCAAATCAATGAAGTGGATTATTCTTATGTTGTGGTGTTCGTCTATATTAGCTGTGTTGAAGCTGTAAGAGTTCATCAATTGGCTCAGTTAGGAGAGATTTGTGAGAATTTCACTCTACCATTTGCGATCATAGGAGACTTTAATGTGACACTCCAAGCAAGCGAAAAAGATGGGGGCAATCCATGGAATGCTTCCCATGCCATCGGCCTTCGTGATTTCATCCATGACCTTGGCCTTCACGATCCTGGGTATCAAGGTGACTTGTTTACCTGGACGAATAAACGCATGGGGGCGGCTTGTATTAGAGAGCGCCTCGATAGAGCCTTGTGTTCCCAGAATTGGGTTGACCGTTTCCCTGATACTCTTGTTAAAAATTTTACGGATCAAGGTTCTGACCACCGAGCCCTGCTCCTCTCCGATAAACCATACGTTCGCCATAGTCGACCTCTCTTCAAATTTGATGCCCGTTGGGTGGATAATCCAGAAGTGAAGGCTATGGTCTCCTATGTCTGGCAGGAGGAGATACAAGGGACCCCTATGTTCCAACTGTGGGAGAGGCTCAAAAAACTCCGCCACTTGCTCTATGATTGGAGCAGGGCGGGTACTACTAATTCCCTCCGTAATATTAAGACAATCCAGGCGGAAATAGACCGTATCAAGTTGAACTTCCCCATTGACTGGGAGACGGTAAAACTGCTGGAATATGAGCTGAATAGGCAATGGGAAGCGGAGGAAGTGTACTGGCAGCAGAAATCGAGGGTCCACTGGTTAAAGAAAGGGGATAAGAATTCGGCCTACTTTCACACAGTTACAAGGGCTCGTCGTAAGCATAATTTTGTAGCGGGCCTTCGAAATGATGCGGGGGAGTGGATCACTGAGGAGAGAGATAAAGCAAATATTGCTTCAACCTTTTACCAAAATCTCTTCGCCTCAGAATGTCAGGTGCCTAACATGAGGGACCGCGTGGCCACTTTGCCGATTGAACGGCGGGTCACGGAGGAGATGAATGCTAATCTCACGGCTTTGGTCCTTCCAGAAGAAGTAAGAAGAACGGTCTTCTCAATGGGATCGAAACAAGCGCCAGGGTCTGATGGTTTCACTGGGAAGTTCTTTAAATCGGTTTGGAACATTGTTGGGGAGTCAGTCATAGCTGCTGTGTGCTCATTCTTCTCTACTGGTAGAATGCTGCGCAGTTTCAATCATACCTGGTTGACTTTGATCCCTAAAGTTGACAATGTGGAAAATATGAAGCAGCTTTGCCCCATTAGCCTCTGTCAGTTTGTGTATAAGATCATTACCAAGATTATGACAGAGCGACTGGCTGGATGGTTACCCAATCTTGTGTCGGCAGGGCAAAATGCTTTCATCCGTGAACGCCAGATTGTGGAAAATGTCCTCCTTGGACACGAACTGATGCACTACTTGAAAATCAAAATGCGAGGAAAGAAAGGGTACATGGCTCTTAAGGTTTACATGGAAAAGGCCTATGATAGAGTTGAATGGCCCTTTCTCCTGGCGCAACTGGACAAGTTAGGTTTCAGTGCTACGTGGCAAGGATGGATTCATGAATGTCTCCGGTCGAGTTCTTTCTCTGTTCTGATGAATGGTTCCCCTAGGGGGTTCTTCACAGCCTCGAGGGGGCTCCGGCAGGGAGATCCGTTATCTCCTCTCCTTTTTTTACTGTGCACGGAAGGGTTTGCAGCCCTACTCCGCAAAGCTATAGCGGAAAAGAGATTGGAAGGAGTTAAGGTGGCCCCTCGGGCTCCTCGGATCTCGCACCTTTTTTTCGCTGATGACTCATACCTGTTCCTACGGGGATCTCTCCAAGAATGCGAAAACATGATTTTGGTGCTTAATGAGTATGAGGAGCTTAGTGGTCAACGAGTCAATCTGGATAAATCAGCGGTTTGTTTTAGCCGTAATATTACCCTTCTGGATCAGGAATTCCTCGCCCAGATTCTTGGGGTACGGGCGGTGAGGGTCCATGATAAGTACCTAAGATTGCCTACCCTGATCGCCCAATCGAAGATGGATACGTTCAGGTATCTGGAGGAAAAATTACTTGCGCGCCTACAGGGATGGAAGCAGCGTACTTTATCTTGGGCTGCGAAAGAGACCCTGATCAAATCTGTGGCCTTAGCTCTCCCTTTACATGTTATGTCCTGTTTTCGTCTTCCTCTCTCGCTGTGCCGCTTATTAGATAGACATGTGGCCAGATTTTGGTGGGGAGTGACGAATGGAGAGTCTAAAATCCGTTGGATGTCCTGGCGTAATATGTGCAGAAGTAAGAATGATGGGGGGATGGGCTTTCGCCGATTTGAGCATTTCAATCAAGCGCTTCTGGCTAAAATTGGATGGCAGATCCTCAATGATCCCTCCTCCCTGCTGGCTCAGGTGTACAAGGGTAAATATTTCCCCAGGGGAGACTTCTTACAAGCCACTGCTCGCTCCCGCCCGTCTTGGGGCTGGCAAAGTATTCTTTTTGGTCGGCAGTTGTTATTGAAAGGCCTTCGGTGGCAAATTGGAAATGGGCTAGCCGCTCCGCTGTTGGAGAATAATTGGATCCCTCGGTTGCACCCGGAAAACCCAGTTTCTAATCCGTGTGTTATGTCTGGTGGGGGAAACCCGGTGGTGGCTGAGGTAATTGTCTCTGGTGAGGGACGGTGGTGTGAGGAAAGGCTAGGTCATTGGTTTGATCCTCTTACCTGTCGAGCGATTAAGGAGATCCCGCTTCCTCGCGGGAATGTTGAGGACCGGTTGATCTGGCATATGACGACTGATGGGGTTTTCACGGTGAAGTCAGCCTATCACCTGGCTGTTCTTTTGGATAAAAAAGACGGTCAGTGGAGGTCATCGGCTAGTTGGATGGATCGATCGAGTTGGATTAAGGTTTGGAATGCCCCTATACCCCCTAAGTTGCGCATTTTTCTTTGGCAACTTCTTAATCGGATCCTCTCGACGACAGAAGCCCTTATTGAAAAGGGTGTTGCTGTCCATCCTCGGTGCCCGGTTTGTTGGGCCGAGAAGGAGACAATGGAGCATCTGTTCCTTGAGTGTCCAGTGGCCATGGCTATGTGGGATTATGCGGGGTTGGAGTACCTGGGGCAAGCCCTTCCTAGGCAGACTTTTCCTTTGTTCCTTAAAAGGTTGTTGCTGTGTATTCATCACCCCCACCTGCTGATGGAAGTTGTTGCTTTCCTTTGGCGGATCTGGCGATCTCGTAATTGGGTTGTTTTTTAGGGCAAACAGTTTGGGTTCCCAGCTCTTATGCGTCAATTTAATCAGCAAGTTCAGGAGTGGGTAAACCTGCCTGGTGATGATTCAGTTCCTCGCATCCCTACAAGATCTAGCCTGCCGCCGAGTGCGGTCACTACTCAGGGGTCGTTCATTTGTAGATGGGATGGCGCTACAAGGCGTGGCTCGCATTCGACAGGTGGGATGGTTATCCTATCACCCGAGGGGTTGGTGATTGGGGCGAGAGGTGTCCAGTTTGGTGTCATTGATGATCCTTTGGTGGTGGAAATGCTCACACTCCGGGAGGCAATCTGGTGGTGCTCAAATTCAGGATTGACGACGGTACGCTTTGAAGGGGATGCTCTGGTGATAGTTGAAAAGCTCGCCCGGGCTGAGACCCGTGATAGCCGGATTGGTGCTCTTCTTGAGGAAGTTCTACATTGCTTATCTAACCAGCGAGGGTTTAGTGTTCGGTTTGTAGGTCGGCGTAGTAATAGGGTAGCCCACTTGGTGGCTCGAAAGACCCTTCTATTGTACCCGTCTGCAAGTCGGTTCTTTGATTTTCAGACCTGGCTCCGGGCCAGGGTGTAATTATCTCTTTTCTAATCAATATAAGATTATCTTTTGTTAAAAAATATATATATATAAACGATGGTCTAAGAGAAACAAGCATTTGATAATCAATCGACTTTGAGAAATGAACGATATGACTATATGTTTTTTGCTATCAAACACTCACTTCTTTCTAATGTATATACCTATCAAATAAAACAAGTATAAATTTTATAGCAAAATGTTTGAATATAAACTTTATTAGGAGGAGAATTAGTTGTAAACAGAATATTGTTATGATCAAAAGACCTGATTTGTATTTATGTTTCTAGCAATATTTATACATGGTTACAGAGGATACAGGGGTGTTTGTTGAGTGATTGAAGGAGGATGTACAGGAGAGTGGAAAAGTGGAAACGTGAGTAGTGGAGTGATTGAAGGAGGATGTACAGGAGAGTGGAGAAGTGGAAACGTGATTAGTGGAGTGAAATAAATAAATGAAAAAGAATTGTTTATTCTTTTTCTCTAACACGCCCCCGCAAGATGAAGGAGGTATCAACGACGCCAATCTTGGATCGAAGAAGAGTGAAGCGTGGTGCAGGCAGTGGTTTGGTGAGCATGTCGGCCAGTTGTTGAGCTGTGGGAACATAAGCAACGTGAAGGCGACCGGCTTGAACTAATTGGCGGACAAAGTGATAGTCGAGCGCAAGGTGCTTCATACGAGAGTGGAAGCGAGGATTGGAGCTGAAACTGGTGGCACCCAAATTGTCGGAGAAAAGCGTCGGGGAAGATGAAAGCGGATGATGGAGCTCCTTTAAGAGATTCTGCACCCATTCCAACTCGGCCGTGGCATGGGCAATGGCCCTGTATTCAGCCTCAGTACTAGATCGAGCCACCGTGCGTTGTTTTTGTGATTTCCAGGATATTAGGGTGGATCCCAAGTAGACAAGATATGCTGAGGTTGATGTCCGATCATCCTTGTCACCAGCCCAATCGGAGTCAGCAAAGGCAGTGAGACGGAGAGGAATGGAGGTGCGCCGAATAGCTAAGACGTAGGAGAGAGTACCACAAATGTAGCGTAGGAGACGCTTAAGACATTGCCAGTGGTTAGCGGTAGGAGCATGCATATACTGTGAGAGTTTGTTGACCGCGTAGGCTATGTCAGGGCGAGTGTAGACGAGATATTGCAGTGCCCCCAAAACCTGTCGATAGCGAGTGGCATCAGTGGGAGCAGTGCCATCACAGAGTGTGAGCGGCGCAGAGGAGGCCATAGGAGTAGAAATAGGAGCCGCATCCAGCATATGAAAACGATTGAGAATGTCAATCATGTAGCGATGTTGAGATAGAACATAGCCGGAGGCGGTATGAATGATCTCAATGCCCAAAAAATAGTTCACATCACCGAGTTCCTTGAGGGAGAACTTGGTAGCCAATGCCAGTTGAAAGGCAGAGAGGGTGGCCGAATCATTCCCAGTGAGCAAGAGATCGTCAACATAGATGAGGAAATATAGTGTAACCCCAGAACGATGATAGACAAAAAGTGATTCATCGGAATGGGACTTCCGAAATCCAAACTCAACAAGAAAGGAGCTGAGGGCAGTGTACCATGCACGAGGAGCCTGGTGGAGGCCGTAAATGGCACGGCGAAGACGACATACATGAATGGGATGATCAGGGTCAACAAAACCGGGAGGCTGAACCATATACACCTCATCATCGAGTGGCCCTTGGAGAAAGGCATTGTTGACGTCGAACTGCTTAATCGGCCAGTTATGAGACAGAGCGATGGTGAAAATGGTGCGTACAGTGACAGGTTTGATCACTGGACTGTAGGTTTCTGTGAAATCAATACCCGGGCGTCGATGAAAGCCCTTCGCAACGAGCCTGCATTTGAACAAATTGAGGGAACCATCGGAGTGATGCTTGATGCGGTAGACCCATTTGTTTCCGAGTACATTGAAGTGTGGTTGACGTGGAACAAGATCCCACGTGCGATTTTGGAGCAGAGCTGAGTGCTCCTTACGCAGGGCAGCATCCCACTCAGAGTACTGCATGGCTTCACGAACAGAGCGAGGTTGAAGAGGAGGTGAGCAGGTGGTGTAGTCCACGGTGAATAATCTCTTCGGTTTGTAGATACCGTCTTGGGCCCGCGTGGTCATCCGATGTGTACGAAGAAGTGGAGGGGGGGCAGCTGGCTGTGTGGTGGACGGGCTGGGCGAGGAGATCTCAAGCCCAGCCAGCGGAGTCGGCCCATGAGAGGAGGGCAGGCCTGTGTTGGCTGAAGAGGAGGGGATAGGCCCAAGAGGAACTGGCGGCCCAGGTGCGTCAGTGGGGCCTCGGTCGGCGGAAGAAGAGAGCAAAGGCCCAACTTGCGGGCCTTGGGCGGCAGATGAGTTGTGCAAAGGAGTCGTCGCGCGGGGGGAGCCGGGAGGGGAAGGGGGCGGACGTGCCATAGGGGGCGGAGGCCCATGCTGGGGGAGACGTACAATGGGCGGGCCTAGATCCAGCAGCCAAGACTCCACCGTTGGAGAAGCTGCAGGAAGATTAGTGGTGTAACCAGGAAAAGAATTTTCGACAAAACGAACATGACGTGAGTGAAATATACGGTGTGTGTCGGGATCAAAGCACCTATAGGCACTACGTTGCGGGCAGTAACCAATAAAGATGCAGGGACGAGAACGGGGAGCAAGTTTGTTGGGGGAGTAAGGACGTAACCAAGGATAACATAAGCAACCAAACACACGCAGTTTATGATAATTAGGAGCAAGATTGAAGAGGGAAGTGTATGGAACCTGTCCGCGCAAGGCAGAGGAAGGGAGGCGGTTGATGAGATAGATAGCAGTGGAAAAAGCAAAGGACCAAAAAGACGAAGGTAAACGAGCATGATGTAGGAGAGTGATACCCGTCTCAACAAGATGGCGATGTTTACGCTCGGCCAAGCCATTATGCTCAGGTGTATGAGGCGGTGTGAGAAGGTGGCTGATCCCATGATTGAGCAACGTGGAAGATAATTTTTGGAACTCACCACCACCATCAGAGTAGAGACGTCGAATGGTGGTGGAAAAATAATTTTCAACCATCTTTTGAAAAGCAAGAAACACGTGAAGAACATCAGATTTGCGTTTCAAGGGGTAATACCAAGTATAACGGGAAAAAAGATCAACGATGATTAAATAATAACTAAAACCATCAACGGAGGTGACCGGAGCCGGTCCCCAAACATCAGTATACAGTAAATCAAATGGACGAGTACTGGATAACGAAGAGTGTGCAAACGGAAGTCGGTGACTTTTATTGGCAAGACATGAGGGACAATGACTACTGACGGGAGAGGATGCTACTGGCAGAGAATGAGTGCGAAGCAGACTGGTGAGGGAAGAGGAAGATGGATGACCGAGACGAGCGTGCCAGGATGAGGAGGATGTGCACGTGGTTACTAGAGCAAGACGAACGGTGTCCACACCACGAGGCAGCTCATAGACGTCCCCATTATTTGCCCCCTTCATTAACGGCGCCCCCGTTGGAAGATCCTTCACAACAAAACAATCAGCAAAAAATTCCACCGAAATGGGATTAGTACGACATAATTTGGCCACCGAGATAAGGTTACGTTTAATAGCAGGAGCACAGAGCACATCATTTAACAGAAAGGAAGACCCGGAATGATGCAATGTAGTAGACCCAATGTGTGATATTTTCAAACCTGTGCCGTCGCCAACAAGTATCTCATCCGGCCCTGAGTAATCGGAATAGAGAGATAAATTGCCGAGGTCGGAGGCCACATGATGAGAGGCGGCAGAGTCGAGTAACCAGGGACTAGAGGATGACGCACGAGGAGCAGTCGTGTGGTGAGCCTGGGCTTGACGGGCCTGATAATCCTGACGAGCCTGAGGAAACAGCCGGAAGCTTTGGCAAACAGAGTGGCCCGGGCGCTCACAGAACTGGCAGATCACAGTGGGTCGGCGTGGGCCAGGAGCTGCAGAGGGCGGCCCATAGGAAGGGTCAGGAAATGGGCCTGAAGCCCGCTGGCCACCTGCTGCAGGACGTGGTGAAGAGGCCCGCGGGGATGGAAACCCTCGCGGAGAGCGCGGGTTGTGAGAGCCGCCCGAAGAAACGCCGCCGCTGCGCTGGCCCTGTGAATAGAATGTCGTCGGGACAGTCTGACGCACGCAGGCTTTGAGGTCAGCCTCATATTCGACCAGCGAATCAACCAAATCCTCGAGACAGAGGCCAGGCCCCCGAGCACGAATAGCAGCAGCAAAGGCAGCGTATTCCTCGCCTAACCCGCGAAGACAGTAGACGACGAGATCAAGGTCGGAGACAGGTTTGCCGATGAGGGCGAGTTCCTCAGCCGTGCTCTTAAGATCAGTCACAAACGTGAGCACATCTCGGTCCCCTTTTGATGTTTTGGCCAATTTTCCTTTCAAGTGTATGACGCGGGACTGAGCATTGCTCGCATAGAGCTTTTCAAGAATCAACCACGCAGCCCGTGACGTAGAAGCGGCAGAGACAAACGAGTAAATAGATTCAGAAATCGAGCAACGCAGGGCGTGCAGAATTAATTTGTCTTGCCTGAACCAGTGCTGATATTGAGGATTGGGCATCTCGTCAGAACCAACCAGAATCGTGCGAGGAGGAGCGACGGTGGTACCATCGATATAGCCAAAGAGATCAAGACCCATGAGCAGGGTGTCCAACTGAGAGCGCCATGAGGCGAAGTTGGTAGAGGTGAGCTTCAGGGGAAGCTGAGCCGCCGGGTTGAACGTGATGACGGCGGGAACCTCAGCCGAAGTGGCCGTGTTGTCAACAATGGAGCTACCAGACATGGTGATCGTAAACAGAGAAGGAGAAAGAAATTGCAGGGAGAAGAATGGCCTGCCAAAAGATAGGCTTGGAAAAAAAAAACGAAAGGAACTCTGTGGATTTGCTTTGAGAAGAAAAGGGAATTTTTGGGATTGCAGGAGAAGAGAGAAGATTGGATCGACTAGCTGAACTTGGCTAGCTCTGATACCATATTAGGAGGAGAATTAGTTGTAAACAGAATATTGTTATGATCAAAAGACCTGATTTGTATTTATGTTTCTAGCAATATTTATACATGGTTACAGAGGATACAGGGGTGTTTGTTGAGTGATTGAAGGAGGATGTACAGGAGAGTGGAAAAGTGGAAACGTGAGTAGTGGAGTGATTGAAGGAGGATGTACAGGAGAGTGGAGAAGTGGAAACGTGATTAGTGGAGTGAAATAAATAAATGAAAAAGAATTGTTTATTCTTTTCCTCTAACAAACTTGACATAGCAATAATTGTTATTTAAAAAAAAACTTATTTATTCCGATTAAATGAAAACATATTAATTACCAATGCTAACTTTTAATTTGTTTCTGTCCCTTTCCCCATTTTGATTGTCTCACTAGAAATAATATCCAACTTTGAAAATAAGAAATCAAGAAAGTATGTCAACCACCATAAAGATAAACAAAGCCCTCTTATTAGTTGCTAATTTTTTTTTAGATTTCTGATATTTGTATTCTCATAATTTATAGAGAAGGAAATGGTAATGCATATGATTTTATTTTTCTTTGTATGAGAATAGGAGGCACGAGTTACACGAGGCAAAGATTAGATGACAAAATTTTGAGCAGTTGTAACATATTTTTGCATGTTAACGAAAAAAGTTCATCAGATCATTATGAAGATGAGGTGAACCAAGTCGAGGGTTGTCGACTGCTCCCTCTTCCTCCTTGATCTGAAGCTGACAACTGGTCTCACTTTCTCAGCGATATGTTATTGTTTGCGGTTGACTGGCCGAGTTATACTCTTCTTCCCATTCTTTTCTTAATTTCTTCCAAATTACGACTGTTGGATGGTAAATTTTCTCACTCTCGATGAGTGAATGTATTTCTTCTTTGTTTTTCACGGAGAAGGGTCGCCACATACTTTTATTTAAATATATAAAATATAATTAGAAGGGCTAATTGGTTGGACTTAGGGCATACCTCCTTTGGTTGAATAATTGATCGTTTTTCTTGAATGCCTATTGCAACCCGATTTCTTGAATGTTGAAATGGAAAGTAGAGTTGTGATGGTTGTTTATTATATTTTATGTTCACGATTGACATGCTACTAGCTAGCAATACAATGATGATCTGTTTAGTAATTAGTAGGTAGCAAAGAGGTTAAAAGTAGAAGGGAACATAATTGGGGTTTTATAAAGGTCACGAAGAAGAAAGAAAATGATAATGGTGGTTTCTTTGTTGTCTATTTCGATGTTTTTAATTTCTACATGTTTGCGGTGACATTTGTTTATTTCATTAAGGTGAATTTTTCCGCATTGAATCCCTAACTAAAGCTTGATTTTGATATGATTGTTTTCTTACAATCTACTATTTGGATTCATGCATATATTCAGTTCACAAATGAGGAACCTGCATGATAAAAATGAGTTGAGTTGTATTGAAGGCTGCTCCTTTCATTATTTGTCTATGTTGTTATTAGGTAAAAAACACGATTCTTTTATGCAGGAGATATGTAGCTCCGTACAAAATATAAATTGTGTTTTAAGTATATGCAGTTTAATTTGCTGAAAATATTGCTTTAATAAGTTAGTGACAGCTGATAGTTTTGTTTGTGGTTGGTTTTGTTAGAACATTTCAAGGTAATTAAACGAGTACGTGGAAGATTGATGGACGTGGATGCTAATGAGTTTCCTCATTATTCCAAAATTGTATGTGTAAGTATTAATACACGATATTCATGGGATTTAGATCGAAATATTCTCTATTATCATATACCGACATATGAGAAGGGAGAGAAAAAAAGCTCTTCGCTTATTTTTTTATTAATTGAAGTATATTTTCTTATTCTAACTTTTTCTTTTGTGGCTGTAAATTTTTTAACTTCTTTATCACAATTGTGTGCTAAAGAATGAATAACTCTTATGTTTACAATCTTAAAGGGCGAGTTCGATAAAAAAAAATTCTAAATCTATAAAGAACAGTCTACAAAGAGCTCAGTTAATAAAATTAAAATGTTCATAAATAAACAAAAGATATAAAGGTATGAAACAATACATGAAATAAGGTAAGTGGGATTTACAATTCCATGTATATTACCTTAATAAACATAAATACTAATAACAATTATAATACTATAACGAATTATAAAATAACCAAACAAAATACACCGCCCAACGGGCGGGTAAAAAACTAGTGAAACTAATGAGAAAAATACTTTGACCGATGGCTAATATTTAGTCATGGGAGGGCAAGTTATAACAAGTAATAAATATTGTGACTAGTGGTTGACGGCTAGTCCCTAGAATCAATTTTTTCACTGTAACTGTTGTATTAAAGGAGCACATCTCATCTCTAAATGTGTTTTTTCCCCTAAGGTTTGTGCTAAAAATATGAGATTAGTCATGAGTGTCACATAATTAATAGGTACAAACAATCATGAGAAACTATACCATGATTAGTTATAACTAACTAGTCACATATTTCTCGTGAGTCGTGACCTCTACAAATATACACAAATGTAAATATTACGGTAATTTTCTCTTGACTAAAACTATTTAAGACGAAAAACACACTTTCAAGCACAATATTTTTAATGATTAAAGCACCCTTTTCCCTGTAGCGTTCACAACAGAATCCAAGTGGCGGCTCCACTTATTTTTATATGCCGGTTTCAATTACAATTATTAGAGTTGTGTCAGAGGTCTCATATTAAAAAATTTGGTACCAACAGAGCATCGATTTTTAGAAAAATCCCGGATCGCTCTAGTTTACTTCGTCTTTACCACCATAATATAATCTTATATACTATCAAACTTTACCCCCTTAGTATACAAAGGCAATATATACATCAATTTTTCGTTGTAAAGTGGGTGTCAATTTTACAAGTATGATTAATCTGATTCTTTGTGAAATAAAATTTTCAGTTCTAAATTGAAAGAAAAGAGATACGGTTCGTTAAATCTACTAGAGAAAAAATAATATGTAGTATTGGTTATTCATGGAATCCATACCCATTAATCATTATTGACACAACTCAATTGCTTAGAATAGAAGTTCGAGTCAGTGAGCAAGAATTGGTCCGGTTCATCACTCTATATGTACGTATAATGCGTAAAATACATCGGGTACCACTTAAGTTTCAGAATTGGGGTAGAAATATCACTTAAGTTTGAATAGGGCGTCGAGTACCATTAAAGTCACCAAAATGTGCATCCGTTTAGTTTTCCATCCAACCCAAACTTTTAATTACTTTTTGGTACCCAAAACTTTTAAAATCATATAAAACTATATTTCAACAAGTTTTTATCTAATATAAAAATTAGAAAACCTTCTAAACGTAGTATTACTAGAATGGCTAATCAAAATATTTAAATAAAATAGATAAATTAGTAAAAAAAATAAACGAATATCAAGAAGAATAATAAATATACTAGAAGATAATAATAAGTATTTAAAATCAATATTAGAAGATCTAGTTAAACTTCTAACAATAAGAAGCACCAGTAAAAACAATTAAAATAAAAGCTAATCGATCATCAATACAACAAGACCAAAGAAGGATAAATGGACACAATCGGAAAAAATTGTACATATTCCAATAATTGAAAAAAATTTAGAATGAAAAGAGACATGAAGTAACCTATATGGAACATCTACAATATAATATTAGAGAATTAAAAGGAGATTTAACATGGAAAATTAGGCAACATCAACATGATATGTAAGAGAACTAAATATAAAATTCTCAAATTATTTATGTCGAGATAGAATTTAAAGGATATATTTGCTTCAGGAAATTATTCAATTATTAGAACACATAATAATAATTGATTCTAAATTTCTTATTCAAAAATTGTTTTGGTATAAGACTCTTCAAAAGATGATTCCAACTAAACAAAATTCATAGGATATATTTGCTTAAGGGAATTATTCAATTATTAGAAAATATAATGAAAATTGAAAATACTTATAATAATAATTGATTCTAAATTTACTATTCAAAAGTAAGTTTAGTATCTAAGTTTCAAAAAAGGATTCCCACTAAACAATAAAAAATGATGTTTTTCATAAGTCCATAATTTTTTTTAATAAGCAAAGTAAAAGGAGCAATTATGAAATTAGAAAACAAAATATTCCATGAATATTCTGTCAACTTTAACGGAATGCACTTGATAGTAAACTTAAGTGATACCAGGTGCACATATAATAAAGTTCAGTAGTACGCGATGTCCTATTCTTAGTTAACTGATATAGCTTCACCAATTTTCATACTTTAATGTACCCAAGATATTTTACTCTATGTATAGTCTTATACTAAATTACTAATACTAGTCATCAGAGAGCGCATGGATTGGGTGGGGAGAGATTTAACCGTACCGACCACAAAAGATTGAAAGAATACCAGCCACAAAAGGTTTAGGGTTAGAATTAGAAGTTAAAAATCAGCCGCAGCTTTGGTACTATAAATAAAAAAGCGTAGTAGTTCTTTATCTCGCTAGTTCGCCGCCGAGTCTACCCATCGATCTGTTTTCCCAAGGCGCGCAACTGATACTGATCGGAACAACAATGGCGTTAGGCACTCCCATCAGCAAACTGGGAGACGATCTCCTTGAAGAAGTTCTCATTCGCAGCTTCCCGAATCCAAGATCCGCCTGCCGCAGCAAACCTGTATGCAAGCGGTGGAACACCCTCATCTCTAACGCTCGCTTCAATCGCCGTTTCGTTTCTCACCACCACCACGACGACAGGAACGGAGCAGAATCACCACCACCTCGAATTCTTCTCTCGAAGGACGACCCCCTGCCATCGCTCCTGCGTTGCTTTCTCCCCGTACCCGACGGGCTTCGATCCCACTTCATAATCTGGGATTCCTTCAAAGACTTGCTTCTGTGCGGATTTCAGAAGACGCGGGGCGAACTGGACAGGTTGTTCTTGATTTGCAATCCGTTCACGAAGCAATGGGTCGCCCTTCCTTTAGCGCCCGGAGTTTCCGAACACAGGTCGTACGAAACGAAGGAGATCAAATTGGTCTGCGAAGAAGCTCGCAACAGTTTCGATCTCGGTGATGGCCAAGTGTTTGTGTACTCCGATTTTCATCGATTCCGCGTCCTGTGCGGATATGCAACGGAGGAGGAATATTTCGAAACCCGGTCAGAGCTGCACGTGTTTTGTTCCGAGTCTCGAGAATGGTCGAGGATAAAGGGTGTGCATCTTCGACCTAAGGCAACGTGTTTGGATGGGAAGTTGTATTGGGTGCAGCATGGTAGAGAAATTTTGAGGTTCGATCCTTTCAACCCAACTATACATCCAACCACTATTCCTGATATGAATTTCAGGACGACTTCAGTTTGTTCCCTTTTATCGGCCTCGGATGGTGCTCTTTACATATCTCGATGCGAAAAGGAGTATGGTGCGCTTGATGATTCGAGGTTCCCATTGGAAGTTGTCAAAGTTTGGAGGTGGGAAGAAGGCAGCATGACATGGAACATATGCTATGAAGTGGATTTTAAGACGCTAAAATGCAATAGCGACATTGAAGTAGCTGAGGGCTTTGGAATGGCTTCTTTGCTTGCTCAACATTCAGAACACCCGGAAATTTTTTTCTTAGAATATTGTGGGTATGCTCAAGAAGAGACTTTCATTTTATCGTGTAACTTGAAGACGAAAGAATTAGAGTTCGTTCCTGATCAGATGCCACATATTTTTTGTGGTCGCTGGATGGTGTTACAGCCTAGGATTGCTTGCTTCTCTACACCAATTCCTAGCTATGAGAAACTGCTAGACATGTGTGACAGAAACCTCAGTGATTTGATTTCCGAGTAAAAACTCAGTTTAGGAGTTGGTTTGGAGAATATATTTTGGAGCATTCATTTATAAAATTCTATTGATTTGGAAAGAATCATATTCTCTACTCCTTTTTTATTTTATTTTTGTAATATTAATTTTAGTTTTATAGATTTCGAATCTTTAGATTTTTTTTTCCTGAGTGATATCAATAGAGGAAAATAGTTAAACTAGGGCTGGTAATCGGTCGGTATCCGGTGTACCGGATACCGATTAGCCGGTATTTGGTATACCGGAACCAGACAGTGTACCCACCGAATACCGATACCGAATGTTATCCGGTATTAATACCGGTATACCGAATACCGGTTAATGCATTGAGATTATGTTTTCGAGCCGGTATACCGACTTAATACCGATACCAAGTGGGCTGATTTGGGCTTTTTGTTCTTTTTATTTTTCTGAATGTTGTTTAATTAAATGATGTAAATAGTTTTGTTTGTTTATTAATTATTACTGTATTATATTGCTATCGTCTAGCAAGTTTTATTAATCAACTATTCACTATTAGTTAATAGTAATTAGTTAATTAGTTGTTTATCTAATAGACCCTTACAGCTTACAAATACATCTCACTTATAATGAACGATTTACCAATAGTCCAATACTCCATTAGGCAATGTCATTGTTAATGTCAACTACATTCTACACAAGTAGTTAGTAGATAAATATAGCATTACTACTACATAAGTACATAGTCTCAAATTCTGCTACGCTGCCGTTTTCTCTTTTTTTTTTTAAATTCGGTATTCGGTATAAATGAATCGGTATTCGGTATAAGAATGTAGTGGTTACCAAGGTGTGCATATAAATAAAGCACATCATTGTATCAAAAGAGATATAATGAATAAGAAGAACTCTTCTCCTCTCTTCTCTTGTATCTTTCCCTCTCTAATCTTCTCTTGTAGTTGTTTATATTTTTAATTAGTTTCATAACACGTTATCAGCATGAAGCTCTGCCAAAATTATCATTGCTAAGATCACAATATCTAAGATATTGGAGTAAGATCACAATATGATCAAGGTATGTAAATCTTATATCCTTTCTTATCTTATTGTCTTATTAGTGTTGAGATTATCTCATTCCAATATATCAAGATGGGTGCTACTCTTTTCTCGTATCCATTGATATTTTATCACATCAATCTATTTGGATTAACAAGAAAAGCAATATAAGTGATGAGTTAATTTTTCAGTTCTCTGTGTTATCCTATTCTTATCAATCCCACATTGATATGTAGAAAATGCAAGTTCCAAGAGCCCATATATTCAACAGAAGTGGAAATTGAAGAATTCAAGGGCAAAGAAAGAAAAGAACATGGTAATAAGAATATTGGTTTTGTATGTTACCATTGTAATGGAAAAGTGTGTTTGTCTCGTACCTGTTGTACGCAAAAGACTTTATTCTACCAAGAATCAAAGAGAAGAGCAAATTCAAATATGCTCATGCAATATCAATATTATGGAATATAATTTTTGTAATATCAGTTGGTATATTCTCTATTAAAGATGAAAATGATATTGCACTTAAGACATTTTCATTCCTAGAAGTGAATGAAACAATCTATTCCCCGAAGTGAATTCCCCGTAGTGAATGGAACTATAAACATGATTATATATATATGTTAAATGTATTGTTTGGATATTTTCACCAAAAGTGAGAAAAGAGGAGAAAAAGGAGAATTATAAATAAGTATGACACAATAATTATATTATCAAAGTCATGATAACATAATGTACCTATTGGACATTGAAATGTATAATGAAAGACATACATATTTATTTTTATCAATGTTGAAGGCATATATAAATTTAAAATCACCTAGTTAGTGGTGGTATTGTTCCAAATAAAGCTTATTTAAATTTTCACAATTGTAGTATTATGATTCTTATTTTCTATTATGTTTTATTGTGCCATTATTTTCATGCATAATTTAACTTGATAACTTTTATCTAGAACGATTAACTTGATAAGTTCATCATTTTTGTGTGAAGTTTGAAATATTCTAATTTATTATTTTAGTATAATTTTGTAAAGTATGATTGTTAGAAAAATTTCATATAAACTATATGGCAGAGTACATAAATGAGAAAAAGCTTCTGAAGAGCTTATGTTTGGTTACTTGAAGTAACTAAATTATGTACTCGTGATAACAATTTGTGATGATATTCACTATGAATTTGTGTTTACCAAGAATGCATCAAATCATAAGTCCCCGGAAGGTCGAAATATGGTACAAAATATGGTAAAGTTCTAAAAGAGCTAATGTTTTGTGGTCTGAAGGACCCAAACTGCCTAGTGATGATGCATTACCCAATTAAAAGGATATTCGTAAAATGAATATCTTATCAAGAAAATAGTAAAACTAATATTTGCATCACAAATATGTACTACATGTATATTAGTACTATCAATACACATAAAAGTGTAAACCAAAAGTTTACAAGATTTGATAACTTGATAATTGGTTAGTCCGGTTAGACCATCCCGGATCTTGACGTGAAAAAAAAGTTCTTTGAGAATTCATAAGAACATCATATGAGAAGTCAAAGAACTCTTCAACTAAAAGAGTTATTATGTCATGTTTGTTCTCAAGGAGAATTGAACAATTGATCATCGCTTGTATAAGAGTTGACAAATCTCTTGAGATTTTATGGATGTGTATGCAGAACAATACATCAGTCATGTAGATCATTTGTGAATTTTATGGGTTGCTGCATCAAATGGATGATCACATGTATTTTATCTAATTGCAACCCGATGTTTGCGAGATTGGTTGCCTCACTATGAATACATTTTGATGGTTATCCAATCAAACATCACTTTGCTTAATAGAACAAGCTGAGCCTTCTGGTCTCTAGTCGAGGACATGCTAGCTGACAAGTGATAGTATTGGTTCACATCTAACCAACAAGTTATCATAAGTTCCCCCCTTTTACAAATGGTTTTTGTAAGAAACCTAACATTTCTCATATGAGAATACCATGGTGTGCCGCATACATCCCAATTGCTCCACCACAGTATATTAAGTTGATTCCCGTTGGAAATTGAGAATTTGTGTTGGGTATGAATCCCGAATGGGAAATTTGTTTGCGAAATTATTGTTTTGATGGATTACTTTTCCAACATTAAGGGGGAGAGAGAAAAAACAGCTAGACAAAGAGATGAGTTAGAATGAGTTATCATTATCTAGTTTTAATCCTCAAATTAAGAAACATGAACCTGAAGTTCATAAGATGAATTATCATTACCAACTATCAAATGTATTTACTGACCATACAAAGTGTCCAAGTCATATATACTAGCCGTGACTGCTCCAACTAAATTTGATATCCTTGTTAGATACTCTAATATAAAAAATGTGTCTAAAAAAGCGCATGAAGCGTGATAGACCAATCGGTTCCAACGATAAACATCCTCGAGAAAAAAAGGAGCTGTGATTAGAATCGTCAACTCGAGGACATGAAAACTCAAGAAGAGTAACCAAGAATTAAGTATAATTTTAGTTCCAAAAGAACACATGTCTATGAAAGTTGTGAAAGTGAAGAGATCTCAAAAACATATTAGACTACAATACTGGGACCGTAATGAAATCATTGTCGATGAAATTTGTTTGTTGTACTTCAGTACTGAATATGATATGTACAAGTGAGGATCAAGAGTAAAACTCTATTGATGCATACAAATGATAATGTTATTGGCCAATATAGAAAGAAATCACGAAACTTGCTCAAAAAGCATAAAGTTTAAGGACCAGAAGTCCTTACACCTGAAAAGGGTAAAAATAGCGGGATACAAACAAATTTTTATGTTATTGGAAAGTATGAAATTGTAAGAGATATAGTACAATGTTTTGCAATAGGTTTCACGAAGAGACCTATCATTGTTTAAGAAGAGTTATGCTCCTCTGTGGTGGATGCAACTACTTTTTCAAATCAATGTTTAAAAATTGTTGTGATAGCCTATTTGTTTGAATTCTCTGAAGATGTTATATATATTTGAAACTCCCAGAAGGATTAATTACTCCTATAAGGATTAATTTACCTGAAGTAAACAAATAAAGTTCTCGAGAACATATATCGATAGACTAAGAATATTTCCTGTATGGTTTGAGAAAATATAGACGAATGTGAAATACTAGTCTAAGTGAACACCTACAACAGTAGGGTGAATGGACCTTAAAAGTTTAAATCCGGATAGAGTCATTAGAGCATTTGCATTGTGCATATATAGTTGTGTTGTCTGTATGTGCTTCAAGGATTTTAAATTCTTGATTTATGAGTTGTGATTTACTTTAAAGTATGAGTTGTGTTTTATGGGTGTGCTTTGTCTAGTTCATATGTTTCTATGATGTGTGTTTTGTTAATATCTTTCGTGATATGAAAAAATTGTTTGCTTCAATTTGTTTTAGTCAAGTTTTTTTTTGTGACGATCTCATATTATGTTGATGATATGTCTATTATTGGAGCTCATTAAGAGTTTCCTAAAGCAGTTGATTGCTTAGAGACATAAGTTAAATTGAAGGATTTAAGATCCTTTTTATGGGAAAGGAAGGTAATGTTGAAAAAGTGGAAAAGTAATTTTGCATGAACAAATTATGTTCATCAAATAACATTAGGATCCTAAGATCACTAGAAGTGATCAAAGATCCATTTAGGCATCAAGAAAGAAGTGAGACATTAGGTCCCGAAGTACTTTATGTTGATGTACTAGGTCCTGAAGTACCATATGTTGATGCATGAAAGCACCAATGCACATTGCTAGCCAAACACCATATAAACTATCATTTTGGTGTTGATAATATTAGCAAAATACAATGTTTTCCTCAATGGAACATTGGAAATACTTTGTTAACTTCAGGAACAATATATGCGATTGTTCTATTATGCTATTATCAAAGAGAGATTTGGTGAACTATATATCCAAATCCTATATATTATTTGATCCTCATATTGGTTGATCAGAGACGAGTTATCTCTTACATATGGCGATGTGATTGTTTCATAGATATCCACAACAAACTATTGTAGGCAAGTCCTGAATGTATTTCGTTACACTTTGTGATTCATCATATCTAAAGGACTTGTGGTTGTAAACTATTTCTAAAGGAAATGATCCTGATGATCATGTATAAAGAAAATCTAAAGATCATGCATAAGATTGACAATCTAGAAGATTATTCACTAACTAACTCCCGGCAACAATCTTTCTAAAGGTTGTTCGTGAAATTTGAGTTCAACGACTCAAAGATTTGAAATGATGTGGTCATGAGGGGGAGCATATACACACTGCACTCTTTTTCCCTTCACCATGGTTTTTCCCACTGGGTTTTCCTGGTAAGGTTTTTAACGAGGCAGTATGAGATAGCGTAATGCAATCTAGTGGGCATCCAAGGGGGAGTATTATGTAATATTGATATATGGATGACCATTGCCATTACAACATTAGATGCTCACTTGGGAGTTACATGTAACCCCCATTCCTACATTTGATAGCTCCTTTATGTTTCATTATCTCTCAATGATATAAGGATGTAGTGGTTACCAAGGTGTGCCTATAAATAAAGCACACCATTGCATCAAAAGAGTTAGAATGAATAAGAAGAACTCTTCCCCTCTCTTCTCTTCTCTTGTAGTTGTTTATATTTTCCATTAGTTTCATAACAGTTAGACGTTTATATTTCAATTCTTCAAACTTTACCTTAATTTTCTAACAACTACTTCTTAGTTTCGAATATGAGAATGTAATTCCCATTTGTTATCAATGTAGTCAAAATCACGTTTTGAAGATTAAAACTTACACTTTTGCGCTTATAGCTCACTCACCAAAATGTTTCTACGTAGAATCACGTTTCGTAACTAATAAGTCAAAATCGCGCTACTAATCATAATAATAATGATGCCAATAAAAGAAAGAGCTCTATTTTTATCAGAGCAGGTATCTGGGTGATTAGGGTTTGAAAGTTAATGTCGTCCCTTACATGGCGGCGGCGATGGTAACGCTGACCTCTCCTACCCTAGTGGCCAGTGGGGGAGAATAAACCACCTAATCCGACTGGTGGTATTTAACGGCCTACTGAAGTATCATCATCTCTGGATGGAAAGAAAGAGAAGGAATTCCAATATCCAAAGAAAACGGGTGCTTGCGAAACGAATCACCATGCTATGGGCGAAAATCGAGATTATTAAGATCACCAATAAATTGCACGGATACTACGGGCCTGTTTACTTTCATTTCTGTTTCCTGTTTTTGAGAAAACAGATGTTGAAAAAAGGTGAAAACAACATTTTGTCGTTTCCGAAAACAGCAAGAGGTTGCGACTTTCTGTTTTCATAGATGGAAACGAATAGAAAACAAATGAAAAGTAAACAAGTTTTCTCATTTCGGTTGCCACATTTATGACATGAAAACAGAAAATAGAAAACAGGAAACGAAAATGGAAGTGAACAGGGCAATTCACACTGTGATTATTCCAATTTCCAAGGCCCTGGATGCAATGAAGAAGGATACCCCCAGCTACGGGATACCCTGAATGGGTCATTTTCTATTCATGTCAATGTTTCACATAGAGGTTATTATGTCAACAATAATGTCGTTGCCCATGATAAACTTAATTTTGTTACTCCTCAGTTTGCTATAATCAGCATAGTTTTTAGTTCACTGTTTTATTGGGATAATTGCATGGTTGGTCACTGAGATTACAAAAAACTTTCAAGTTTGGTCACTCAAAATATTTAAATCCATTGGTGGTACTTCAGTTTACTGAAACCGTTCACGTTTGGTCACTCTCCGTCCAACTCCGTTAAATTTGGCTGATGTGGGAGTCAACTCTCAAAGTTGATCGTTAACTTAGTGACGTGGCAACTAAAAAATTATTAAAAATTTTAAAAAATAATCTTTTATATTTTCCAACTCATTATTACATTTATTAAAAAATAAAAAAAATAAAAAATATAATTTCTTTTCTACAAACCCCCATACCCTACCCGACCCAACCTCCATCGCCGCCGCGGAATCCGACCACCATAGCAACACTCCCCACCACCGCCACCCAACTCTGACTCCTGCCCCATCCCCATCCCCGGCGTCGCCTTCAATCCCTCCTCCTACTCCTCCGCCGCCCTGCACCGGCGACATCCAATTAGAGGGTAGAGCCAAAAGCAACCCCATCCCGTTTTTGCCAAAATGGCCGACCTCAACGACGATTCCATTCACATCGAGAAGCTCTACGAGTACGACGAGCGCCCCATGTGAAATCTAGGGTACCGCATACCTTGAGTATGAAAACACTATCTAGACCTCGAAATAGCAGAATTTTTGGATTTGGTACTATACCCTAACCCTTAATGAGTGAACCATAGGTTGTAATTGTCTAAATCATAAACTATAAACCCTTAGACGGAGCATTCATTTTTCCCCTATATTTGGACGAATCATAGCCATCGATTTTTTTTAATTAAATTGATCTTGGGATATAAGATTTAGGGAACTAAGACCTAGATTTTGATCTTTAAGGGTTAAGGGTTAGAGTATAGTATCATGTCCAAAATATCAATCAATCCAAGGTATGGATGGCATTTTCATACTCAAGGTATGCGGTACCCCGAATTTCACCCTGTGTACCGTAGAACTCGCCATATATATTTATATTTATATGTGAAAACTCATTCTTCTTGTGTGGCTTTGTAAGATGTCAAACGAAGAAGAAGTTAATCAAGATGCGACAGAGGAGGCTACTCGCGTCCACCAATAAGAATACGACCTCCTCGCCCACGACAAAGGGCAAGGGGTTTTCATGCACACCTTGCAAGTTGACGACAATGGTGTTGGTAGGTTAGGTCCTTACTTGATCCAATCACGAAGTGGTCATGTAATTCGACTTGATCGCTACCCGCTCGGTCAAGGGAGACTACTATACAAGATGAATCTTCCTTCCACTACGTTCTTCGTGCACAAGAAACGTTCCATAAAACCAGTGAGTTCCTGGCCTCAAAATGAAGCAGATTTCAGCGGATGGTTCAAATGGCTTCAGAAAGATTTGACAACAGCGCACTTGTGGACGACCTCCGGTATTTGGAGATTGATATCCCTCTGCACCGAAATTGGAGAGCCAGACTTTGCTCTCTTTAAAGCGGCCTTGTGTTTCTTGTCCACCGCCTCTTACTGCTTCGTCTTCCCAGTTGGGACCATGACGATT
The DNA here is from genome assembly GCA_964030455.1 of Linum trigynum. Classification (NCBI taxonomy): domain Eukaryota; kingdom Viridiplantae; phylum Streptophyta; class Magnoliopsida; order Malpighiales; family Linaceae; genus Linum; species Linum trigynum. Next base: position 10,006,794 of record OZ034821.1, read on the forward strand.
ACCCTCGTGGACGTCACTGCTCTAGCTGGTCTTGATTTTGAGTCATCAATTGTGTCTCGCCTCGAGCTTCCCGATAACACAACGCCCTTCCCCCATATGTCTTTCCAAGCATTTCGCCAACAATATCAACCTTCCGATGCCAAAACCCCGGTGACCCAAGAAGAGCGTGCAACATTCATCCACTTCTGGCTCTATAAGTTTATCATCTGTCCCAGCTTAGGTGTACCTCGCCAATCCTTGAGTGATCTTTCTCATAGACTTTCCGCGGGGTGGTGTGGTCGTGACTTTGAAGACTTCATACTAGCTCAAATTTACCATGGTATGCATACACTTCATCACCAAATTTCTACATATGCTACCAACACTGGTTCTGGCCCTTTATGGCTTGTGCTCATATGGATCTACGCGTACTTCCCAAGGTGACGTAGTTATCTTGATAGTCTAAACAAAGCTGACCCAGATGATCTGCCAGATTCCTATGGTCACTACTTCATCAAGGCCTAAGCGTTGGATCGAGACTTTGTCGATTGCTTCTCATAATTTTATAGGCTCGGCATGATACCTTCCTTTTCTCCCTTCTCGCGGCGTCTCCTTGGATCCAAGTCTTTTACCACCAAATTTAAGGAGAGACCACAAAGTCCTTCAAGGCCCTACGAGAAATTTATTCGTCAATGGAAAAGATGGGTACAACCTGAAGATCTAGTGTTCACCCCCATTGGCAGCAGGTTCCCCACCTCCGAAGTCTACAATCCTCACTATGCTTCTCTATCCAATTCGGCCTTGTCTAGTCTGGCCTTTGACTATGCCACATTCACCTCAACTCGCGGATCCCACCATTCGAGCACTTGCGTAGTGATGAAGCACACAATTTGAAGCTATGGCAAGACAAGCTCCTAGCAAACGTCAAATTTAGCTTCTTCAAGCACTCTGAGAATCGGACTTCAACGATCTATTCCAAATTGCTTCTAAACAAGTTGGAGGCATTCGAACTCTTAAATATTGATGCGATCCAGATAGCACAAGGCTTACTACCAAGCAAACCGAAGACTATCCCCTCGGGAGGCCGAGGCTCAAATCGCGACAAACAAGACAAGGGAAAATAGTCGTCTACATCCAAAGTAGCCGTCAAACGTCGTTAATGTAAGTGTCCTCCTAGTTTATCTTTAATCCTTTTCCTCTCTTTTTTTATACATATGTATGTGGCCTTTTGATGTCTTCTTCTTACTTTCCTTACAAAACTTAAGGAAAATGAATCCCCACCAAGGCCACCAAAATGTATCCAACCCCAGGAGAGTGAGCAAGTAAGTATCAAGCTCCATCTCATACTCTTAACGTGGTACTAGTCTCCATCATGGCATTTGTAGTAAAAAATGGTGGAGCTGCGTGATGAATCCCAAGATGCGAGCACGGAGACCCATGAGGAAGTTAGTGAAAAGGTTCGCCGGCCAATTAGCATGGAAGACTCTGACTCAGGCGGAAACTTCTCTAAGATAGATTCTGAGGATCAAGAAGAACCTAATCGCTCCAACCCTCACCTCATCATGAGCCAAGCAACTAGCCTTCTAGCCATTCCTACGACGAAGCCAACTACAACTCAAACCCCTCCTGACAAACTCGGATTTGGGAGCTTCGTGACTAGGCATCTCATTACCTTAGAAGGCACAAGTGGTGTCATCGTGTCTGAGTTGTTCACCACCAGCCAAAATGCCTTCGCTTTAATCGCAAACCCCTTGGTCTCTATCCCAACCAATGAAGAGACTATTGAAGAATTAGAGGAGACAAGGGAAAGATTGGAAGCAATGACGAGGGACACCACCACTCCTGTTGAGGAAGGATGCCATGCTAGCCCCGTTGATATTCCACCTATTACTCAAACGAGTAACGCTATTGACTTGGTAAGCAAATCTATCTTTTCATCTGTCTACTCCCAATTCTATGTCATGTCATAACGGGACTTCACCTTTTGTTGCAGGGCATGGCTAGTCTTGATGACAAACTTGCATATCTAAAAGAATTTGAGAGCCCATGTGCGCTTCTTGTTGCTTTCGTAATTATTCCCTTTAAGTAGTCAAATCTGGCGATATCGTCGAGGTGATTGACTTATGATGTTTCATGTTTGTGTCATGTTCTACCAAATGTATCCTTCTGCTGGAAGTGTTTTTTTCTCTAGTGATTAATTGGTTGACCTATTTCTGAGTTTGAGCAACTTCTTGCCAATACCTCTTTCTAATTAAAATAATCAAATCTACGTTAAACTATATTATAAGTTTAAAGTAAAAATTTGAAACTTTGGTATTCTAGAATTCCTTATTAGGGGGCTATTGCGTTCCAGCCATCTGCCCGGGCCTTGGATTTGATTGTCCAACTTTTAGTTGCCTTGTAATTTGTATATTTTTCCTTTGCCATCTTAATGAATTGCACATTGTAAAAAAAAAAAAAATAGTAAGTATAGTTAACCACAATGTATATGGATTGGTGTGATTTCCGAATTATCCACAACTGACAAACCAAACTTACATCCCTAATCACTACCGTCCAACTTCACCTTGTGAGTTCGTCCAAAAATAAAATAAGGCTTCCTCTTGTGAGCCCATACCAGAAGCGCTGAACATATAACTTGCGAGTTGAGCAGAAAGCCGAAGCCCTTCTCCTTGCAGGCCGAATGTTGAAACTTGAAACAAAAAGAAAAAGGGAACAAAATCCCCCAATAAAGTCCCGTTTTGAATAATTACCAATTAGATTTGAAAAAAGAATAAAACACGAATGCAATTTTTTTTTATACCGAAATGCAAAATCGCAGCATTGGGCTGCTGCTCTCGTATTCTTCTTCTTAATTAAATCATTTTTAATTTTATGTTCTGCTACGTTCTTCTCCCGAGCCGGCTATGGAATCTTCACTCCACAAAGCTCTCTCCTCCCGGTCGCGCCTGCCCTCCTCCGATTTATCCCTTTCATCTTTGATCTGTAAGTGTAATTTCTTGCCATGCCATCTAATCTTCATTTCCTGCCCCCTTGAAGAAGTTTGAATCTGGCTGGGTCTTGTTATAATTGTCTTCATTCGAGCGGAGAGCATCAGATGTTTCATTCTCTCCTCTTTTCTCGTTCTCTCATAGTTGGTTAGTCTAGGTTCTCTGGTTCCCGAGTTCGGATCTTTTGCGTCACTCTGGATGTCTGATTGAAGCATTCCCCCAGTTAGGGTTTCCGCCTGAATGCGCGTCATTCTAACTTCTTCTATTCGTTTCGGATTTGGAGCTTCGGGGATTCGACCATTTCTGCACCACCCTCCTACTTCAGCCTTTCTTAGATTGAAGGAATGGCGGAATGCAGCAATTGTTTTCTGCTTCTTCCTTTGTTCATTGGGGTTACACTTGGGTTGTGCTGGGTTACAACTTAAAGTTTCCAACTTGCGCATTCTGGGGTTCTTCCTTACTTTTTTAGTCGAGAACGAACAGTTGACCAACGTTGGAGGTAACATTTTCCTATGAAGAAGCGTCATGCTGATGTGTGGCAGTAGTGGTCAGAGTGTTACTAATGTCTTATTACATTTTTTCTCCCTTATGGTTTGACTTTGCCTTTACTCTTGCGATCTGTCTAATTTCACCCCGCTATATACCCAGGCCTAGAGGTTCCTACTCTGTAGCATCTTCAGTAAGAGTTCAGCAGTAGATTATGGCTGAATCAAATTCAGTTGATGTTATCCTAGACTTCTTGCGGAGAAACCGGTTCACTAGAGCTGAGGCAGCTTTGCGGAGTGAGCTTGGCAATCACCCTGATCTGAATGGACTCTTTCAGCAACTGGCTCTCGAAGACAAGGAGTCGGGGGTAGTTATAGAAGAACGTAATGGGAGCAAAACATCAACTCACTTTCCGAACTCTGGTTCCCGGGATAGTCGTGAAGTTTCTAAAGAGCTTATAGTAAAAGAAATAGAGTGCAGTACTGACAGAAATGGATCTGAGGGTGGATGGGAAACTTCTGCTTCAACTGAGGATCGAAATGTGAACCCCAGCGAAACTATTGGTGGAACTGATTCTGGGGATACAGTCATTGATTTATATTCTTGGAACTCTATTTCTAACAATGGTCCTAACGTCTATCACAATGATAGGGCAAGTACAAGCAATTTCTCTGCTAGACCAACAGAGCAAAAATATAGAGAGGAGGTTCCCTTGTCAAGTTTGAAGAAAAGTGCATCGCAGGGTAGCAGTACCGGTGCTGCCATCCCTGATTCTAAGTATAGCACATTTCAGACAAGTGAACTGATAGAGTTTGGTCAGCAGGTTAAAACTACTGTGTCATATCCTGCTGACAACCCATGGGCAAGAACTGAGGTGCCAGCAAGCTCTTCAGTGGCCATATGGAAAGATTGTTCTGTGAAGACAGTCTTGCCATTCTCCAAGCTGGATGAATCCACTCGCTACGACACTACTGCTAATACTTCAGATAAGAAGGAAGGGAAAAAGAAAACTGATACAGCTAATGTAAGGGCTTCCACTAAAGAACAGGTTGATGAGATTGGCAGAGCTTTATATCTTGGGAAGTCACAAGCGAGTACTGAACCAAAGAATTTTAGCACCTCTGGATTTGCTCTCGCATCTGATAGTTCTAAGGAAGAATTTCCAAGGCTTCCACCTGTTAGACTGAAGTCGGAAGACAAATTAATGAGTGTCAACTGGCAGGAGAAGTTTGAGCGTGATAAGCTAGGGGCAAAGATCAGCAATGCTGATAGTTCCTTCCTTATTGGGTCATATCTTGATGTTCCTATTGGGCAAGAAATCAACTCTTCAGGTTAGTTTATCATTGTCCTGCTGCTTTCCTATTGGATTGAAGAGATTGTTTGAGCTAAGATGTAAGACTGTTATTTTCTTAATATGAAAGAGCAATTACATATTTAGTTTGGGTCCTCCACCTTTCCAATTTCTATTGAATTTGAGAGGCTTTATGCTTGTGAAGGACCTGTGTTTAGTAAGCTTGTCTACTGGTAAAATTAGCTGCTCTGTTGACAGTATGGTTCTATCCTAACAGACTCTCTTTTCTGAAATCCCTAACCTTGATAGTAGTTGAGCTGTCTTACGCATTAGTGATTTACTTGAGGATTTTCCTTGTAGCTGATGATTCAGGTGGAAACAGAATTGTGGGAGGCAGCTGGCTCTCCGTGAGTCAGGGAATTACAGAGGACACTTCTGACCTAGTTTCTGGTTTTGCTACAGTGGGCGATGGATTGAGCGAGTCTATCGATTATCCAAATGAATATTGGGATTCTGATGAATATGATGATGATGATGATGTTGGTTACATGAGGCAACCTATAGAGGACGAGGCTTGGTTTCTGGCTCATGAAATTGATTATCCTAGTGACAATGAGAAGGGGACGGGACACGGGAGTGTTCCGGATCCTCAAGAAAGAGGTCCAACAAAAGATGATGATGATCAGTCCTTTGCTGAAGAAGACTCTTACTTCTCTGGGGAGCGGTACTTTGAGTCAAAAAACGTTGAACCTGTCACAGCTTCAGATGATCCTATCGGACTGTCAGTGACTGAAATTTATGGAAGAACACATGAGAATGACTTAATGGCACAGTACGATGGACAATTGTTGGATGAAGAAGAGTTAAATTTGATGCGTGGTGAACCAGTGTGGCAGGGGTTTGTCACTCAAAATAATGAATTAGTTTTGCTAGAGGATGGGAAAGTACTCAATGACTCTGGAAGGCCACAATTGGAGGATGTTTGTATGGATGATGATCAACATGGATTGGTTCGATCCATTGGTGTGGGCATCAACAGTGATGCTGCTGATTTTGGGAGTGAAATGCGTGAAAACTTTATTGGTGTTGGCAGTGAAGGGGATCTGGAGTACCTTCGTGATAATAATATTGGGGCTGGAGGTTATAGACCTAATCACCAAGATTCAGATAAGAAATATGTAGATAAACAAAGCAAGAATAGAAAAAGGGTCAGCAAACAAGATTCAGGTAACTTTGGGAATGAAAAAGTCACTTCTACTCAACTCAAATCTCACTTAGATGGAGGATTCTCATTTCCTCCACCATTGAGGGATGGCCAAGCTGCCCAGGCAGGGCCTAGCAAGTGGTTGAACAAGTCTGATGCTGTCAAAGCTGATGAAACCAATGACCATTTGGAGGCTTTGACGATGCCTGATGCCATGCTTGCTGGATGGAAGCAGAAAAGTAGTGGGTCTTCAACAGCGAAAAGTTCTAGAGAAGAAAATAATGCTAATGCTAATGGCTCCGGAGGCTCAACTCCTTCTACGCTTTCAAATTATGGTTACGCTGAACAAGAGCGCTCTAAGAAAGAGGAGGACGAGAAGATTAATGGTGTTGTGGAAGAAGAACCTGGGGTATCAGTTGAGGATGAAGAGGCAGTTGCTGTTCAAGAGCAAGTGAGACAAATCAAAGCTCAGGAGGAAGAATTTGAAACTTTCAACCTAAAGATTGTGCATAGGAAGAACAGGCATGTCTATAAATTTATGCTAAAAGTTAATATCCTTGGTTGTCAGCTACTAATTATGAGATGCTATTATATTAGTATGTCACTAGTTGGAGTGTTTATGTCCCCCTGTTCGTTATATTGTTGGCAGTCTTGAGAAAAATACTTGGAATTTAAGATTTAGATTGTGCTTGTCCTGATATATATACTGTGTCTTGAAGAGATCGGTTCATGCATACTAGGGTAGACGTGGCTCCAAAAACACCAATTCTACATGTGCATTTCTTAACAAGCTCATTTCTAATTTTGTTTCTAATGAGAGCTTATTCCATAGTTTAGTGGACAGACATGCCTGTTTGAAACTAGTGGTTATATATGGGAAATGGATACAGGATCACTGCTGACTATGCTGCTACCCATTCCGGGATAGTTTCTATAGTTGAATGCATGACTTGTCACTTAATGGAATTGGATAGTCTAGCCATGTTACCTTCTTGGGTCTTGTGTTATTTTTTATTTTCACATAAAAAGTTGCTCTCCTTTTCCCCTAACTCACTGTCGATGCATCAGATCCCGACAGTAGTCCTCAATTGAACCTCTTATTCCTTTCTCAGGACTGGCTTTGAGGAGGATAAGAACTTCCATGTAGTTTTGAATTCTGTAATAGCTGGGCGTTATCATGTCACCGAGTATCTTGGTTCAGCAGCCTTCAGTAAAGCCATTCAGGCTCATGATTTGCATACAGGCATGGATGTTTGTGTGAAAATCATTAAAAACAACAAAGACTTCTTTGATCAGAGCCTTGATGAGATAAAGCTTCTGAAGTACGTGAACAAGCACGATCCAGCTGACAAGTATCACCTTCTCAGATTATATGATTACTTCTATTACCGGGTAAGTACGTACTTGACATCCAGCCACCTTAGCATGTTCTCTTATTGTTGTTGCTCTCGCTTGTGTTTGCCATAGTGCTAATTATCCTTTTGTAGTTTGAGGATACTGTTTGGTCATGATTTCAGGAGATAACACTTTTTTTTTTGTGTGTGGGTGTGTGTGTGTGTGGGGGGGGGGGGGGGGGGGGGGGGGGGGGGGGGGGATTACCATTAGACCAAGCCCTTGTGATTTGATGGTATTGTTCTTTCTATGCATATTTTAACTTTTGGGGTTTCACCCTTGGAACCTTAGAGAGAGGGAAAAAGAATCCAAAGGGCTGCAAAGTGTAACTACTTTCTCTCACCTGAATGATAAATTAATAAGGGGTTGGAGGTGATGAAATAAATTTGTATTATTGCCTTGTTTTCACGACTATATTAAGCAGATCTGAAGTTCTGTAGTGATGCCATTTTGCAGTCTGGAATGCTAAATTGGTTTTATCTTACTTTTCTTGGGAGCAGGCTGGGGAATTCTGGCTTGCATCTTCCCCTTTGCTTGAGAGTTTATAAGCAAGTCTCTTTTCCTAGGGCTGAAAATAGCCAGAAAGGGAAATAGGCTGCATGCTGTTTTTGTTGTTGTCCTTTCCCGTTTTTCTGCTAGGATTCTAGATTGCTGAATGGAGAGCATGTCCTTGTTTTACTGTGGGACTTCAGTTTAGATTTTATCTCGTGTGTTGTGCTGATTGTCGTCGAGGTGCATTACCTTTTTTTGGTTGTTTCTCTTTTTTTTTTTCAGCTACTGATTTGCTTGCCAGCTGATTGCTTTCTGTTATACTTTTCAGGAACATTTGTTGATTGTATGTGAACTCCTCAAGGCAAACTTGTATGAATTCCATAAGTTCAACAGAGAATCTGGAGGGGAAGTCTATTTCACAATGCCCAGATTGCAGGTTGGTTACCATTTTGTAATCGCAGATTCTATACTAGGTATGGTGGTGCATACTAATTTTTTTTAATGATTAAATGCAGTCCATTACAATCCAGTGTTTGGAAGCACTTCAATTCTTGCATGGTCTTGGTCTTATTCACTGTGATTTGAAGCCTGAGAATATACTAGTGAAAAGCTACAGTAGATGCGAGGTGAAAGTCATTGATCTGGGAAGTAGCTGTTTTGAGACAGATCACTTGTGCTCCTATGTCCAATCTAGATCCTACCGTGCACCAGAGGTCATCCTAGGCCTTCCGTATGATAAGAAGATAGACATTTGGTCACTTGGCTGTATCTTGGCAGAGCTTTGTACCGGCAATGTAAGTTTAAGCTATCTGTTTTTGGCTACTAATTAATTGTCTAGGTATTTATTCATGTTTTGTTATGGCCAATCCCTATATGGAAGCCTCTGTTTCTTTTCTTTTTTCTGATATGTGCTCAAACATCCATTGCACTTTTAGAACCTTGGTAGCAAATATCAGTTTGAAATTTACATTATTGACCAATATTTTGTGGTGATTGGTCTCGTAATAGTGATGGGGAGCAGCTTCTGCTGTTGAAGCTTGACACGGACTTGTAAAACGAAATATTTGTGTTACTTTTTGTTGCCTGCTGCTTGTGACCTAGTGTCCTTGGTTTTACACGATTGCCCAATATGTTAGTTGTTCTCCTGAGGATGTAGTTCAATAACGATATACTTTCTGCTTGGATAAGGAATACTGGCATTTTGTAGATTGATAGACAAGTATAATATTGTTATGTTTTAGGATTCAGCTATGTATCATCATTCCTTTGCATTCTGAAAATATTTTACATTATCACTTGGGTCATGAGCAAAAGAAGATTTTGTGTTTTAGGTCCTCTTCCAAAATGACTCACCTGCAACTCTACTGGCCAGAGTAATTGGAATTATTGGCCCCATCGATCAAGAGATGTTAGCTAAAGGACGAGATACTTACAAGTACTTCACCAAAAATCACATGCTTTACGAACGCAATCAGGTAAATGTTTCCCCTTTTTCTTTTAGCCAACGTCCATAAAGAGCAAAGGGTAACCGATAGGCATATTGTTCAGGAGCTGCTGAAATTTAACACATAGGTTAAACACCCTTACGAAACTGGTGCAAACTTTAAAGCTTTCCACATACAGTTAAAAAGTTGATAATCCTGTAAGAGGTCGTTTGCTTGTGGGATTTTAAAAAATGAAGGATTTTGGTAAAACCTTGGATTTTGGGATCGAAGGATTATGTTGGATTTTGCTATGTTGGATTTGTGTTGGATTTTAAAATCTTACCTCATGAGGTGGGATGGGATTTTATAATTCGTGGGGTCCACGGATTCGGATTTTGAGCAAAAGAAAATCCAACACATGGGATTTTGAGGCAAAATCCCTAATCAAAATCCTACAAGCAAACGACCTCTAAATACTGAATAGTATGGTAATTTCTTGTACAATGACTGGATGAGTTGAAGTCAGATGCTTCTCATAAGGTTGTTTTATACAAGATGCTTCATGGTAAAACTTCTGCATTGCTCTGTCGGGCTGAATCTCTGTAGTAGAAAAGCTTTGGTCCATTCCCAATGCCTGCACAACCAGACTGCATGCATGTTGAGCCCCATTGAGAGGGCAACTATAGTGAAAGTTTCTTTTACTGAATCAAACTATGGTGGCTGTGTTATACCCTGAATTCATCCTCCTCTTCTTCAGGAAACAAACCGCCTGGAATACCTGTTAGCAAAGAAAACATCATTGAGGCACCGATTGCCAATGGGGGACCAAGGTTTCATTGATTTTGTTGAGCATTTGCTTGAAGTAAACCCAAGGAAGCGCCCTTCTGCATTAGAGGCTCTGAAGCACCCATGGCTATCATACCCTTATGAACCCATATCAGCATAAACCTGACTATACCAATATATTATTGCAGAAGTCAGCAGCAGCAGCCTATTGGGAGTGATATTTGTTTCCTTTGGCTCCTCCAGCCTCCTATCAGCTCTCTGCATGCTTGGGAACTCGATTTGGTTTCTCGCTTGTGGTAGTTCATACTTGAGTCAGTCCCATTGTTGTTCCCCTTATTGCCAAGTTGTATTTTAATCTGGGATTGATTAATCGACGAATGTAATTTTGCACGTAAAAGAAATGTGTATTACTAGGAACTTTTAATCTTCTCTTTTTGTTGTGCTGTAGCCAAGTTTGGTTTTTGTTCTATTTATTGGGTCGGGGCAAGGGGAAAATCCTTTGTTGTACTTGTACATAATGCCGGACGATTGTCACTCTTTTTTTTTGGTTGTTAGAGTAATAGCATTACATTATCATGGTCTATGGGAAACTGGAAATTAGATGCTCCTAATTTTGGTAGCTTGGCATTGAAGCTTTCGTGTTTTCTGCTCTCCTGTTTGTTTAAGAAGTTCCTTGATCCGCGAAATTGGGTTTGTTAATATCCTCAGCCCCTATTTACGGATTAAATTGCTTCTTAGCACATTGTCAATCGTGTAAGACTAGCAGAAGCCCATAAAAGAAAAACGATGTCAGTGACCTGTTGCCTTGTAAGCGAAGTTTTCTTTTCCTCGAGGCTCTACTCTTCTAATTTTCAACCCAGGCTTTGGTTCCGAAAATATACAATATATTCAGGTATGGTGCTCTTCTAGACAGAAAGAAGACTTCAATCACTGTGAACTTTTGCTTTCACAAATTACAGCAATCACTCTCCAATTTGTTTTACATTTTACCGAAGAGTGCAGCGCATGTAAGATTCTAAGTGGCGCGCGTTGCACCTCCTGATTCTCTTAGACTTTGTGATACTTGTATTTCTGACTCAGATTGAATCTGGTGATTTGTTGGTTGAATCCATTTAGCACCAAATAGATGAAGATAAAGAGTAGCTAGGGAACAGCAGGTTGAGGTTGAACCATGAGTGTGTAAAGAAACTTGATGGACTATGTTACAGCATAAAATCATTACTGTAAAAAAAAAAAAATCATTAGACAAGCAATATACGAGCTGAAGTGGATCCTTTGGAAGTCCCGCAACGAACGTATTTTTCAGCAAAGTCCGTCTACAACCGAACAACTTTGGCACCGGACTCGGCGGGAAGATAATGAATTTGCGGATGCGATGGCGCCCTCGATGTTTGAGATTCCAGATGGAGATGATTTTCATACAATTACGGTTGAACAACTGGACCAACCAGCTTGTATGCGCTATTGAAGATGCAGCAGTATCAGACGACCTTCCTTGGTTTACTTATCTCAAGAGTTGTTCGTTTCCCTACCGAAAGGGAATTGATAAAGTATATAAGGATTTGACTTAGAAGCGACGTCAGGAGAGGAGCAGCGATCCCCTTATGTCCCCTATTAGTCTAATCGGTCAGTGCCTTTCTCTCCATCAGTCAGTCCCAAGGGAAGGGTGAGATTGATATGACCCCGGCGTGGTTCAAATCTTGATCGGGGCACGAGCGTCAGTAGACACAGACTAATACGAGCCGACCAGAAGAAGCAAGGCTTAGATTACCAGATCCTGGACACAATCTTCCTAGAGATGGAGAGCCCCTTGCCTCGCCTGGCGCTATTCTAGGTTTTTTCTTAGTGTTAAAAGGCGAGTAAACCTATTCGATTAGTGGGCACAAATAATTATGCCCTGTGGGCAGGATGCTTTTGCTTCTTTACCGCTCTACTTGTTCTTCTCTCTTTCTTTTGTTCTATCAACACTTGCTGAAGTACGATGCGAATGAACGGCACACAAGGTGGTATTTGTACCCAGTATTAGGCGTCGGTCCTTTCACCATGCCGAGCCCATCCATATGTAAAATCCGGTGCTAAATAGGGGCAGGGAAAACGGGGTTCGAACCCGAGACTTTTGTCGTGACAGACCTGCACTCTAACCGACTGAGCTATTTCCCCCTTTCGCCGCTACTTTTATTGAAAATAGATTTAACGAGAAAAGGAGAGAGAGAGGGATTCGAACCCCCTCGATAGTTTGCAAAGAACTATACCGAAGCCAACACCTACCTCCCACCATCCATAAAGAAGTAGAAGTCGTTTGACCTGGACTTAACAGCCCATTAGTTTTCCTTATCTTCCAATGAATAGCTTTTCATGCCTTTAATCCCTCCTTTCCTCCAACCGGCAGGATTGAAATAGACGGCTAGCAAGGAACGAAGTTATTATAAATAATAGTACCAGGGCATGACTTGATTGGGATTGTATCATTTTTGCGAATATTATTAACGTTAGACTAAAATTTTAAAAAATATATTAAACCAAAACAGAAGATCATTAGTTTCAAATAAGTACAATGTGCCTGGTGCCGTGGAACTTATTTCCATGATCCATGAAACCGTACCGGAGACCATACCGGAAAAATCATCGGTAAGATATTTTATGCAAAACCGTGGTTTAACCATAGTTCAAACCATTAGTGTAAGAGAGTGGTATAAGATCCAACATAACTTTCTCCCAAGTCCCAACAACTCGAGTTATTGGGACCGACTGATTTATGACATGGTATCAGAGCTGGTTTGACCAAGTAGCCGTTTGTTCGAATCTCCCGACCCCAAATATTAACATTTGATTAAAGCACAAGGTATGGAGGGTCTGTGCAAACTTCAAGCTTATGAGTTGGCTTTCGTTTGAGGGGGCGTGTAAGAAAGTAATATAAGATCCAACATAATCTTCTCCCAACAACTCGAATTATTGGGACCAACTGGTTTATGAAAATTAGTACCGTTAAATATTGCATAGCTTTAGCCTCAAATGAAGTAACCGAAGAGATGATTCTTGCAATCGACATAGTCAAAATCTTATCCATTATTCATATGGTTCTATATTTAAAAGGACAAAATTATTTAAGTATAATAACAGCGCCAAGTACTTTTTTATACAGGATTTGCTACTTTAGATTGTTTTACGTGAAACCGAAAACTGGAGTAAAATTATAAGATATAACCACTCAATCAATCAATAAGCCTGAACACGAAATTATAACACAAACATGAAGCTTCATAACCCATAATTTCATAAACAAACCAATTAACAAAAGGAAATGAATGCATTATTGGCTTCTCATGGTATGGGCATGAGCAATAAGAGTTAGTTGAACCAATTCGTATTGATTTATTATTATTATTATTATTATTATATCATTACGACATGTTTAATTCAGAATTTTTGTTTTCTTAGTGATTGTAGGAAGGATAGTTTTGTCATTTTAATAATTAACCGCAAAAAATGTTTATAGAAGAAAACTGCTAACAAAATAGAGTACGCCACCCTTAAATAATAATAATCAACTAACAAAAATTGGCTTGAAATTATATAAAAAAACTATGTCGAGATTAAGTATATGTTTTTGGGAAGGACACTACTTTCATTTTAATTATTAAGAGAATATGTTTCAGGAAGGACACTTCTTTTATTGTTACGTACTTAGGTTTATACGGCTATTACAATATTTCTATGAATTCTTTAATTTAATTTAATCATCTTAGCTCAGAAATATATATTATATATGACAATTACCAAAATATTTGGTAGTATTTTGATTGAGAAATGAATTTATAATCTATCTTCTATCAATCTCCCATGAACCCACATGAAGATATATCCTAACACTAATATAAAAAGGTTTTCCCTAAGAAGATATTTAATTCTAAATATCCATCCTTCTGATTAAATTTAGGTAGAACATTTTTGTCCATTTAATTGGTAAAAACCAAAACAAAACACTTTTGGAAAAAAAATTCGTTGGAAGATTTCTAAAACCAATTATTATATTATTAATTTTACTTAGGAAAGATTGTTTTTTGAATTTTTGGCTGATGGTTGTGCGTGTCTCTAATTAGAGATGGGCACGTGGGTGGTTAATTTGCGTATTGATATCGATCCACCCGCAAATAATCTGATCCGCAAGCAGTGGGTGATTGATGTGGGTGGATTGTGGATTGATAAATCTCCCACCTGCACTTATGTGGGTGGGTGGTTGGTGGATTGCGGGTCACTCGTATGACTCGCATCCTATTTTCACATGAAAAAATGTTGTTTCTTATAGTATCGAATATTCATCATATTTTCGAACTGCACTACATTCTGACCATATACTTCAAAAGGCGGAGAATAAAGAATAGTTTTGGCTTTTGACTATTATTATTGGTGATTGTGTTGAGCAATATCCATTAGATATTAGATATTGGGAGCAATGCAGTCAAAATCGCGCTATTAACTACTTTCATTCTGACCATATACTATGTCGTAGTTTTGTCTAAATTGATACAGTCTTACTAATTTGCTATGAACTTATTATAAATGTTAGTCAATTTTTTTAATTGTTAGTTGGAGAATTGCTTTTGCCGGTTGATCCGCGACCCAACCGCATCCATCCGCCACTCATCCAACCCAGCCTGTAGAAGAATGTGGGTCTATTGCGGGTCACAATTATTCCAACTTGTTAATAAACGGGTGGGTCAATTTGAGACCAAAACCCATCCAACCTGCCCATTGCGCACCCCTATCTCTAACTCTATATAGGTTTAGTATTTTTATTTTAATTTTATTTAATTGTAAGATTAAGTGTTTGAGACAAATTCTTATATGTGTATTTGCTAATTAATTATAATTTTGGATTTGAGGTTTTCTGTAAAATAGATACGAAATAAAAAATTCAAAGCATTAATGAGAATTGATAATGGTGAGGAGATTTATGAATATAACTATCAATGATTGTTTTATTAATCATCAATTTATTCCTAAAATGTTCTCTTAAGTATTGGTTTTCTCTTAGAATGATGAAATATAGATCACAATCTCAATCTAGAGAATAAAAGTTCAAAGTTCAAAATCAGTAGCTTGATAATTTATTTCTTGGGTTCTTTTTCTGAGAAACATTTGTTTAATCCAATTTTATTGTTATGTATCGCGAGGAAGCTATATTTTTTTGGAATGTTTATTGAGAAACTACTCAAAGATAGTGACGAAATGAGAGAACCTTCACCTCCTCATCTCATACAAACCGAGAGCATGAAGTTAAATTTTATATCAAGTTCACTGATTACAACATCGCGAACCCCATAAGTGGACACACAGTTTTGGAGATAGTGAAGGATGAATAAGAGCAAATCTCAGACAAAGTTCATGACATATACCGGGAAGGTTTTAGTTCTTGAAAATAGAGTTTTCACAATTAAAAAAAAAAACTGCCATAAAATTTTTGCATTCAATGAAATGGAGGAGAAGAACAAAGAGTATGCTAACATCAGAGGTAGAAAATTCAATGATTGAGATAATGATGTCATTGAGATAAAGAAAGAAATTTGACGGTGGACATAGAAAAATCTATGATGGGAGGAAAGTGCGAATGGTTGATAATATTTATGATTTGTATGAGTTAATTCTACTATCGTGCAAATGAGGATTTCAAAATGTAGATACTAAATCATTTATTTGAATGTCAAGTGTATCACAACTACCATACATATGTGGATTTCGAAATATGTATATAACAACAAACAATTTGTCATTCAAAAATTGCGTCTGAATTTTACCTTGCGTTTTTATCCATCCAAAATGGGGCAAATAGTCCTTATGAGTTAATCATATGATCTCCTTAATTATTATTTCCCTTCTAACTCTCTTTTTTTCTCTTCTTCTTCTTTCTTAGCATGATCGATATCTCGTGCCGATACTAATGACAAGTGGGCATCTTATGCTGGACCTGGAGGCTGGAATAGTAACTCCACGAATAAGAATGTTTTTTGTAATATTTAATGAATTAACTTTAATCCAACCATTGGTCGTAGGAATTTTCTTTTTCTTTGGAAAAATCTTGGCAGCATCCCAGGATGCAGCCCGTAACTGCTACCCTTCCACATGGCTGGCAATTATTGGTTACAAATTTCTTTTTATTTTTAATTATTAGAATGACTTGTATTTAGGAGAGAGGTAACGGAATTAGAAAAGTGTGAGGAGAGAGGTAACGGAGCTGTCCCACAAACGGTAGAAAATTTATTTAGGTTTACTTTTCTCCTATAATGCCAGGAGCTTTCAGAAAGCAATTCAAGCAGGTGTAGGCGTGTAGCTGCTCTTTTTTCTTCATCTACTGCTGCATTGGACATGTCTTCTCCCAACTCAGGTTAACTTTGTTTCTTTATAAATTGTTTTTTCCGATAGAAATTTTGGATGGACATAAACCAAAGGTGGGTATTAAGCCATTTTTGTTCTTTTCCTTTATCCATCGTTTATGAAAGGTGGGTGTTTTATCATGTTTGTCTTTTTCTTTTGTCTGTTATGTAATTTGTCTTCTATGAATGGTTTGGCTAAATTATCAGTATTGCTGCCAAGTTTTCACCTTTTGTGATACACGTCCATTGAGTCTTGTGTTTATACTGTTTGAATTTTCTAGTCTCATGATTAACGATGACTTTTTGTAAGTAGATTAATATGACACTATTTCTTTATCTCGTGTAATTTTTCTCATGAACATATGTTAGGACTCCCAAATAAACTTTCAAAAAGCACACCAATCAGATTAATGAAAAGATTGAAGTACCATGCATAGGTATGAAGTTTGATGGTGATGATAATGCTTATGAATTTTACAAGACATATGCACATAGTATTGGTTTCAGCGTAAAGAAGCATCAGGTCAAGCGAACAAAAGAAGGCCAAGTGAAGCGAAGAACGTATTCTTGTTCAAAACAAGGGAAAAAAGGTTTTGATAAAAGGCGTGAGCACGTAGCCTATGAACGCCCGATTTCAAGAGTAGGTTGCTTAGCACGTATGACCTGCCAGTTAAAAAATGATGGAATGCTGGAGATTGTCAAAGTTGAAGAAAATCATAACCATGATCTTGCCCCCACTCCGATGAAGCATATGTTGAGGTCAAATAGGAAGATAAGTTATGCTCAGAAAGCTATTGCAGATGATGCTGAGAAAGCTGGATTATCAATCAAGAAAACTATTGATTTACTAGCAGTGCAGAATGGAGGCCGTGAGCACAATGGTTTTCTGGATAAAGACTACCAAAACTATATTGGTACAAAAAGAAAGGCTACAATGATTAAAGGAGATGGTCAGGCAATCATGGATTATTTTCGTATGGCACAAGTAGAGAACCCATCATTCTTTCACTTGGTGCAACTTGATGATGATGATCTTATTATCAATATGTTTTGGGCAGATGGCAGGTCAATAATCGATTACAAGTACTTTGGTGATG
The DNA here is from genome assembly GCA_964030455.1 of Linum trigynum. NCBI lineage: Eukaryota > Viridiplantae > Streptophyta > Magnoliopsida > Malpighiales > Linaceae > Linum > Linum trigynum. The sequence continues at coordinate 10,024,306 of OZ034821.1, forward strand.
TTGTATGTTTTGATACAACTTACAGAACCAATGAATATGGTCGGCCTTTTGCTCCATTTGTCGGAGTAAATCACATGAAGCAGACAATAATCTTCGGAGCAGCATTACCATATGATGAGACAATCACATCTTTCAAGTGGTTGTTTGAAGCATTCTTGACTGCAATGGCTGGAAATCAACCCAAAACCATATTAACAGATCAATCAGCTGCTATGGCCAAAGCAATTGAAGAGGTATTTACTGAAACCCATCATCGTTTATGCATCTGGCATATTTATCAAAATGCTGCTAAACACTTGAGTCATGTGTTCAATGCATCCGACCAATTTGCTAAGGATTTTAGTGCATGTGTATATGACTATGAAGAGGAAGAGGAATGGTATAAAGGATGGAATGATATGCTTACCAAGTATAATTTGAGAAATAGTGAATGGTTGCATGGGATATTCTCAATTCGAGAAAAATGGGCTATGGTATATGGACGTCATATGTTTACAGCTGACATGAAGAGTACTCAACGCAGTGAATCGATGAATAATGTGTTGAAGAAGTATTTGAAGCCAAAACACAATATGACATACTTTTTTGATCATTATGCTCGATTGGTAGAAGATAGAAGGTATAATGAACTACTTGCAGAGTTCAAAATGAGGGACACCAGCCCAGGGTTACAAGCAGATGTTGAGATGTTAAGACATGCTTCAGAGGTGTATACTCCTAAAGTGTTTAAAATGTTCCAACAAGAGTTTGTCAAAGTTTGGGATTGTACTATTGATAAGATCAACAAAACCGAAGTCCAGGTAGAATATAAAGTGAGATATGCAGGTAGAGGCACGGAGCACTTTGTCCGGTTTGAGTTTTTGTCTCAAGCAGTTGATTGCAGCTGCAAGAAGTTTGAGTGTGTGGGGATTCTATGTGCTCATGCTTTGAAGGTTCTAGACAAGAAAAATATAAAGAAAATCCCAAAACGATATATATTGAAGAGATGGACAAAGGATGCTAAAGATGGAGACCTGAGGAGTTCAGTTCGTGTGCAGGGAAGTTCTGAGAAACTTATTGGGAAGCGTTACTGCAATCTACATTATAATTTTCGAGAGATATCTACACTGGCAGCTGAGAATGACACAATGTATGAGCATGCAAGTGCAGTTTTTTCAAACTTGCTGAAGGATTTGCAGGGAATGAGAAAATGTTCAAATGTTGGAACTTCTCATGAGGAATTGTGCTCCAATCACGAAGAGGACCAGCGAGTTGTAGCTGGAGTTAAGAGCAACAGTAGGGCGGCCCAAAGGGAGGATCAAAGGTGCATTAGAGCGTCGAAAAAGTCATAAAGCTCAATCAAAACCACAGGTTGACTTTGATATTTGTTTTCTTTTGTAAATTATAATTATTGTACTATTTTAGTTCATTAACTTGTCTTTATGTAATACCATATGTACAGGGTAAGAAGCAGAAAACTAATTGTTGTCAACAAGCTGCTCGAAGCACAACTGAACTGCATATCCAAAATCATCAGGTTTTACTTTGTCTATTTTATATTTCGATCAACTGAATGGACTCTAGGTGAACATATCATAATAATTGTATATCTAATAAGTATTTTAAATTTTAGGTGGAACATGAGCCTCAAAGTTCAATTATTAGTCCAACGGGAGAGAACTTGGATTCTACAATTTGTTTGAACAATATATCATACACACAATTGCTACAGGTACGAAGTTAGTCATTTTATCTATTTTATTTGATTTCATTAAAATATTACTAACATTATTATTATTTTCTTAATTCATTTAACAGGATGCAATAATGAACTCTCCTTTCGATGATCCGCAACAGTGACAACCGGTGCTCTTCTATAAGTATCTAAAGTAGAATAAAATGACATTATGTTTGTTCCATGCTTCAATATATTAATATTTGTTATGACTTGGATTCATTATTTGATGAGGATCGTGATGCATCTGAATATTTTTATTTGCTACCTTTCATAAAAACACTTTATTTTCCTACGATGGGAATGACTTAATTTTTTTGGAACTTTAAATTCTTATCTATTTCAATCTTGGTACAAAGAGGTCTCCTTTTGCAGGCTGCTGCTTCGGATTTGCAGTAGAGAAGCAAAAGTCTTTTCCTCTTTTTTGTTTTGTTTTGTTTTCATGAGGGCATGGAATGGCTTCTGCATTGCTTTTGCAGGCTGCTCCGTTACCTCTCTCCTCACATTTTTCTAATTCCGTTACCTCTCTCCTAAATACAAGTCATTCTAATAATTAAAAGTAAAAAGAAATTTGTAACCAATAATTGCCAGCCATGTGGAAAGGGTAGCAGCTACGGGCTGCATCCTGGGATGCTGCCAAGATTTTTCCATTTTCTTTTAATCTCCAATATTTTTCTTCTTTCTTTTCGATCGGATGGTTGGGCAGATCCTGATATGCTTGATGTTGGGAATGGAGGGATGAGCTTCCTGGAATATCGTTCACATTTCAACTTATGGGCAATAGCCAAGGCAATTTTATAATTATAATAATTTATAATAGTCATAATACATTACATTTAACATGAAAATTTTATTAATCGCATATATTTTCAAAGTAAAAATATTGACATCATGTGTCTCTTTGAAACTTGTAAGTAAATACATGCAGGCTCCTCTAATACTTGGGTGTGATATCCGATCAATGAGCACTGATACCCGCAAAATCTTAAGCAATAGGGAAGTCATTGCAGTCAACCAAGGTAACTTCTCCTCTTGAATTTTACCATGCATATATATAATGCGATTTGTATCACTTTGAGCATGAGTACTATATATACATGTTTTTTTTTCACGTTCAGATAAACTAGGAGTGCAAGGGAAAAAAATTAAAAAGAAGGGCGATCTTGAGGTCTATTTTTCACTTGAATAATTTTAGTTACCTAGCAAAAAAATAATAATAATAATAATAATAATGCTTGTACAATATACTTTAACTAGCACCAGACCCGGCCCTTGGCCGGGAAAGTTTATCCATAAATTTATGAACATAACCATGCTAATAATATAAAAAGAAGAAAAGAAATACAGATGAAAAATAAGTCCAGTTCTTCAATATCTCTCTATAATATTTATCCCCGTAGACATACTTATAACTAATATAAATTCAATTTTATTATTATTACTCTATCTGAAAAATTCAATTGTACATTGCTTTTTTTTTTCTTCCTTTCAAATAGTAGATAGAAGTGTGAGAGAAGGACGGAAAAATGAGAAGGGAATTGAAAGACAAACACTGAATATCTTTTAGAATAAATTTTCTTTAAGCGAATAATTACACAAAGAACATAAAAACTATCCTATTTCATATCATTTCACCTAATACTATTCAAGTGAGTTATTTTAGAAATGATGATTGATCATTTTGGTGATATAGATTCAGATTTATAGGAAAAACGTTACAAACATTTTACATTAATTTTTTTTGGCACATACTAATAGAATATAACAAAAGTAAAAGGATCACTTTCTATTTCCAGTAAAAGCTGAAATCTTTCAATTTTCTATCCCCACTCCATAAACGAAATCCCTGAATCCTACAAACTTCTTGAATCTCCAAACTTGAAGTCCAATTGAATATGTTGTTCCCTGATAAAACACAGAGAAACTATAAAACACCAACGTAAAACAATGGGAACCCAGCCAAACGTTGTAGAAAGAATGGAATCGAAGCTCAGAAATATAAATAAGAAAAGAAACCATAAACGATAATTTTTATTAGCAACTGTATATCTAGGTATGCTAATCAACATCATGCTTGACTTGGCCACTCAACTTAAATGTGAAACCCATAACAAAATTTGCCAAGACAGAGGAAACATCCAAGAAGGGTGGTTTATTTGAATGTAATGTAATTACTAATTAGTAAATAAGAATGAGACCCACATTCTGTAAACACTAACTAAACCCATGGTTGCTCCATTGCAATATTGGAGATTTCAATAGATATCTTTATCATCTACAATTTACTACATCATCTAGTCTAATAAATACACAGCCATATCTAAATGCTCTGGAATTAACATATGACATCAAAACATGGTTTCTCATCCTTAATGTTTTTTTATATATAATGATGACATTCCCATCCTTAATATTTTTTATATATAATGATGACATTCTCATCCTTAATATTTTTTTTATATATAATGATGACATTCTCATCCTTAATATCTTATATAATGTCAACGCAAATAGATAAAAAGAGTAAAACATGCTACCTAACAAACTTGTTCCTTTTGGTTAGGCAAGTAAGGTGTATTTAAACTACAATTGTACATCTTAAGAAACTCAATCATAACCGCGCGGTAGGTTAGTATGAAATTGGATTTCGATTAAGTGTCCGCGCAAAGTAATAAACTATTTCCACCAACACACTAAAATTGCATATTCAGAACTTGATGGGAGCATATCTCTATAGAGAATCACCATAACAGCAAATCTCAGTCCAACTCTTTCACGCGGCTATGAAGGGATGAAGTAAAGGACCAAACTTGAACATAAGAAAGACTTGTATTAAATGCCAGAAATAGCACCAGAGGCAGAACCCAGATGGATTAATTGATCTTATCCAGCAAAAGAAGAAAGAAAACCAAACTTACATGGACAATGAAAATCCATGGTAGATTGAAACCACCATGCCCATTCCAGAGGCTTACACACGAAGAGGGAATTTCGGATGCTGGCGGCGGCTTCTTTGTGCTTTATCTCCGACGACGGCAATACGTGGGAGTTTAGGAATTGATTTGATATGTTAGAGATGATGTTGTTCTGGTTGCAAAGTGGCTAGGGCCCGTTAAAATAGCCAAAAATAGAAAACATAAAAGGCTTGCAGATGGGAGTAGTGTGGCCATACTTGAACCAAGACCAAGAGTGGACAAAACAATTAAGCCCCATCAAAATCCAATTGAAACGTATATATGTAGGTGAGAGGAAGTAAGAGATATTTCAGTTTTCGAATGAATAAGATTGAGTATGACATTGGGGGCCTCCGAGCGCCTGTCTCCAATCACACCACCAATCTAACTACAATCACACCATAAACCTAGCTGTTGGCCGGCATACTGAATTACAGCAAAAAGTAAAGGGGAGAAGGAAACAGGGTCGGATATGGAGAACAGGGGAACGCAAAAGTGAATTACGGTAATTTCTGTAGTATTGGGAGTAGGAAATTCACTACTCCACACAACAGTCCAAAACCAATTATGTACCTAACCATTCGACATTTCAAAGGCAAAATTTGATAGCAAGCCGAACTGACGGCCCAATTACCAGATTGAAAGAGTACTCCAGATGTGAACCCTGCTTGTCTTGATCGGTCTTCGTTGACAGCTACAATTACAAAAGCGATTGGTAATCCGGGTATTGATCTCAGTTGCCGCCGTCCGGATTGAAAGAGCAACAGAACCCTTCTGGCGAAAGATGTCTGCATTTGTAAGGTCCAGTGTCAATGCTCCTCCCTAAATGGTGTATTCTTCCAGCGTTGGATTTTAACCGATTATGTACCCTGCTTGACCTTGTCTTCCCACTTAACCGCAACCTAAAATCGACTAATGGCGGGGGAGTTTGGGCCCATATCTGGGCTCCGGGCTGGCCCATTCGGCCACCTGTAAGGTCCAGTGGAAGGTACTTGTGTTAAACGCACAACTTCACTTAATTGATAGTAAATTGACAGTATTGCCCCTCCGGGAAACCCTCTAAAGGCTGCAAATTCAAATCCCTGAAAAGTTAACCCTTGTTGTGCCTTCATATATTTTGTAGATTAGTCCTTTTATTGGGCCATTTGTGCAGTACAGGTCTGGGCGGGTCCTTTGAGTGGGAAGAGGGTTGCAGTGTTGCTGTTGAACAGAGGGAACTCCATAGCCACAATAACTGCACGATGGTCCGACATTGGCCTCCACAACGACGTCGTCTTCCATGCAAGAGATCTCTGGTAGATGAGAGAACAGACATGCATTCTGATTAGGTGTTTCTTCCCTAGCTAATTCGTTTCGATTAGAAAAATGATGAGTTCACGTTTTCTGAACATTGGGTCATTAAACTAATTTCGGTTATTATTATTATTATTATTATTATTATTATTGTTTATTGGAATATTCTTTTGGTTATTTTGTGTTATTATGATTTCTTGTTAAGGAAGTAATCGGTTAGGAGTTGGTCTAGGATTGGGTTTCCTTGTTTGAGAGGGAGAGGGTTATGTGACTTGTCCTACAAATATGTACTTTACCTCTGCGTTTTATTCACTAGAAAATAATAAATCAGTTCTTTCAGTTTTTCTTAGTTTCTCGTTTACGAAATCCCGACACGTGAAACGTTCACGTGTCAATTGATATCAGAGCCTGCTTCTAAAGAACCTAGGAGCCGAGCACCATGCCGCCAAAGAAGAACAACACGAGTTCTTCTTCAATGGAAGTCGTCGCTGACGACGTCAGGCAGTAGATCCGGGACGCCGTGGAACGTATCGCCGACCTTGATCAACAGCTGCACACCACCGAGGGAGAACGCGTACAACTCCGAGCTGATGTCACGCACCTCAAGGTCGCGCAGTCTGTGCTCCAAAACGAGGTTCGCCAGGTGCGCAAGGAGCTGCAGCAGGAACTCGAGCAGGTAAGCGAAACGTTGCACGGGGAGATAAGGCGCGAATTGGAGAGGAACGGGGACGCGACCAGAGCTGGGTGAAGGGGGGAGGACTCGAACCAGCGAGGAGTCGGCTACCGCGTGGTTCAAGGGCCGAACTGCGATCTTGGAATTCCCCAAATTTACCGGACAAGAAGAGCCTTCAGGATGGATGGCTCGGGTTGAGAAGTACTTCAGGTATCAGGACATTCCCGAAGAGCAGAAGGTAGCCTTGGCATCGTTTCACATGGAGGGAGATGCCAGTCAGTTGATCATGTGGATTGAAGAAGAGTTTGCCCAGGAAGGGATGATAATGACATGGGAAGATTTCCGTGTAGAGTTTTGGAAAAGGTACGGGGCATCGGAGAAGGCGGCGGGACACGAGGCCCTGGCCAAAATTCGACAGACAGGCACTGTTGAAGATTACCGGCAGGCTTTTGAGAGGTTAATAAACCGCTGCCACGAATGGAGCAAAGATGCGGTGATGGGTACTTACATGAGGGACTCAAGCACGAAATCTCGGCGTACATTCGCGCATTCGAGCCACGAAACACTGGCGATGCATACCGCTTGGCAAAAATCCGTGAAGAAGAAATTAAGTTGGAGCGAGGAGCCATGAGAGGGTCGCGCGCACAGGGCACAGGGGGCCACGAGATGACTGTCAATCCAGCACCACCGCCACTGCAAGCTCCACCGAATCGACCGGCTCCACCAAATGGGAGGCGAGTCTTTAGGCATCTGACTCCGGAGGAAGCTACTAAACGCCGTCGTGATGGCCTTTGTTATAACTCTAATGAGAATTTCACAATCAGCCATCGCTGCGTTAACAACCAAGTGTTTTCTTTGATCGGGGATTTCGGCCGTGATGAAGGAGAGTGGTTCGAGGAAGATGTGCGACCTCGAGACGAGATCGCTTGAAGGGGGGAGGATTGATGAGTTCACGTTTTCTGACCATTGGGTCATTAAACTAATTTCGGTTATTATTATTATTATTGTTGTTGTTGTTGTTGTTGTTTATTGGGATATTCTTTTGGTTATTTTGTGTTATTATTATTTCTTGTTAAGGAAGTAATCGGTTAGGAGTTGGTCTAGGATTGGGTTTCCTTGTTTGAGAGGGAGAGGGTTATGGGACTTGTCCTATAAATATGTATTTTACCTCTACGTTTTATTCACCAAAAAATAATAAACTAGTTCTTTCAGTTTTTCTTAGTTTCTCGTTTGCGAAATCCCGACGCATGAAACGTTCACGCGTCAAAAAAATACAATCAACAACACTTATTATCCTTATATATATATTAATGCAATAAAAAAAATACGAAATCTCTCTGCTCGATCTTATTAATTAATTAATGTGGATGGCAGCACTTAACGACTGCATCGGTGAAGGGGGAAATCTCAGCTAAAGTGAGATCTCATTCCTGTAAGATGTATGTCCTCAGTCCCAACTAAAACCTGAACTAGGAATCGCCGGCGGCCGAACGAAAGGGTCAATCACATACTTGTTTTGTTTTATTTCTTTTTGGACGAATAAAATTCCTCTGTTTCTCCTTGCCAGAGAGCAAAGAATTGTAGCTCCTTAATTACTAGAAATGAGCATATGCTAGTGTGTCTAGCTAGTGGGAAACAACAAAGTTGGCAAACTCTACAGGTTCAGTAGCCTTTTGGTAATCTGTAATGTTAAACCTCGTTGCTCAAAGAAATGTACTTATTCTTTACTTGAAATATATATTCATGAGGTTACTGTTAACTTTAACGAAACTCACAAAAATCAAAGAGACGAACACACAGATTTAACGTGGTATCCCTGGAATGCCAGGACTAATCCACGGGAGAGTCTCACTCTCCAAAACAGAAATTCCACTTGGTTTTCGTAGTCGGTTCGGATAAGTACAAAGGAACATAAATAGGCTTAGCAAACCCTACCATTTACACGAATGCTTCTGCATGGATCTTGGGCCAATAAAATCCTACTTACACATCACCCTATTGGCCTATTAAAATAAACACGTAATCCGCTAAAAGCCTCCCCCAAATTGATGTCGGGAACGAAGCATCAATTTTCTCGAGAGGTGCCAATGTCTGCTACTAGTGAACGACTTAGTGAATATATCTGAAATATGATCCTTCGTCCGAATGTAGTGAAGTTGAACAGAACCATCTCATACTAAGTCACGAACATAATGAACATGAAGCTCAATGTGCTTCGTGCGATCATGTAGAACATGGTGTTGTCACTGGTGTTGTCCACAAACAACTCAAGAGGAGCCGAACAAGTGACTCGAAAATCCCCTAAGAGCCTGTGAAGCCAAACAAGCTCCAAACACACATCGGGCATAGCTCTATATTCATCCTCGGTGGAGGACTTAGAAACCTTGTCCTGCTTCTTACACCGCCATGAGATAAAAGCTCCAGCAAACTGAAGACACCACCCCGTGGTAGAGCGGCGAGTATCGATACAGCCTGCAAAGTCAGAATCCGAAAAAAGCACGCAGATCAGGTGTACCAGTAGAAGGGAAAAACATACCAACATCGAGAGTGCCCTTCAGATAACGTGGAATCTGGTGTGCTGCCGCCAAGTGATCCGTAATCATAGTTCGAGTAGGAGATTCTGGGTTAGCCGACAGCCTTTCTTATCAAATTGGGGTTCACACGACGAATGCGATCAGTGCGAGGTGCGGCCATGAACTGACTGACAATCTGAACCGCGTATGATATATCAGGTTGAGTGGCTGCCAAATAAATAAGACTCCCGACCAAACTGCGGTAACGCGAACCATCAGGCAAGAGATCCCAGACTCACGGCTCAACTTCAAGTTGAGCTCCATCGGTGTGCTAACAGGCTGACTATCCTCGAAGTGATGGTCACTCAATAAGTACCCAACATACTTTCGTTGATTGAGAAGAATACCCTGATCACTGCGATTAATTTCCAACCCAAGTAAGTACGTTAATTCCCCCAAATCCTTCAATCGGAACGCATCCTATAGGCCATGTTTAAGACTAGCTATACCGCGCACATCATCTCCTGTCACCACCATGTCATCGACGTATAATAAGAGAACAACAATGCCAGCAACCGAGGTCTTAGTGAAGAGGGGCGGGTCACTCAAACTCCGACGCATACCAAGCTGTAAAATAAAATAGTAGATTGAAACTTCTCAAACCAGGCTCGGGGAGCCTGTTTAAGTCCATATAGTGACCGATGAAGTAAGCACACCTGACCCGATAACCCAACATTGTAGCCAGGAGGTTTCTCCAAATAAACAACCTCCTTTAAGTCTCCGTGCAAGAACGCATTCTTAATGTCGAGCTGAAATAATGGCCACTGTCGGAGAGAGGCCACAACAAGAAGGGTGTGGACAGTAGTCATCTTCGCCACTGGCGCGAACTTCTCGTCAAAATCGATACCTTGTTTCTGTGAGTAACCTTGTGTCACAATTCTGGCCCTATGACGTTCAAAGCATACAACCATCGAGAACCAATAACTGGCACCTCAGGTGGCGGACGATCCACAACCGTCCAAGTTTTATTGGCATGTACCGCATCTATTTTAGTTTTCATAGTGTTGAGAAACCGGGCAGCAACCACAAGCAAGAATAGAATGCACAAGACACACGATTTTTACGTGGAAAACCCAAATCGGGAAAAACCACGGGACCTTTGTCCAAGCCACAACTCCACTAGACTTTGGTGGGATTACAAGTCCTCTCTAGACTAGCTAGAGGATTACAAACACCTCAAGAACACCCTTCTTGGATCAACAATCAACCACAATAGCTCTCACCAACATGGTGGATAACAAGAACAAGAGCAAGACAAAGAGAGGTTGAGAAGTACCCAAAAACAGATTCGTACACCTTCTGTCCAGCAGCGATTTCCGACTAACTGGACCTCCGAATGACGATCCCTTCGGTCAGAATGAAGCCCAGACAATTTTGAACCCACTGCCCAAATTTCAGGACGATCCAACGGTTTAATCTTCCAGAATGCTCACTTTAACAGGATGCCCTGCTGCAGAAACGAAAAACAGCAGCTCTTTCTCTCTTCTCTCCTTTTCCTTATCTCTTCTCTTTTCTGATTCTCTCTCTCTAGGAAGATGAAAGGCTGTCACCACTTTTTACTTTTAAGTAGACAATAACTCTCTATTTTGAAAATAGAGGATCTTCTAGAAACCCACCAAAACTCAAACTCAAACCGGTTAATCCAACCACCATATGAGTTGGACCAACCCAACAAATCTCCCCCTCCAGCTCATATGGGGGGTAGCACCAAACCTGCTTCATCTCGACAGAAGATAAGTTTTCCACTTGGTAGAGACTTAGTCATCATGTCCGAACCATTGTCATCCGTATGCACTTTGTTGAGCTCCAACAACTTCTCTTCCAAAACATCACGAATCCAATGATATCGAACATCTATGTGTTTCGACCTTGAGTGGAAAGTTGGATTCTTGCAAAGATGAATTACACTTTGACTATCACAATAGAGCACATACCTCTCTTGCTTAATGCCCAACTCTTGAAGAAACTTCTTCAACCATAACATCTCTTTGCAAGCTTCTGTCACGGCTATGTATTCGGCTTCTGTTGTTGATAATGCAACACATTTTTGCAGTTTAGATTGCCATGAAACTGCAGCACCTGCAAAAGTCATCATGGAACCAGAAGTCGACTTTCTAGAGTCCACATCACCTGCCATGTTAGCATCGGTATATCCATCAAGTATGGTCTTGCCATTACCAAAGCATAGACACACTCTAGAAGTACCTCTCAAGTAGCGAAGAATCCACTTCACTGCTCTCCAATGTTCTTTCCCCGGATTGGAAAGAAACCGACTAACAATCCCAACGACATGAGCAATATCCGGCCTTGTGCAAATCATGGCATACATCAAGCTTCCAACAACTGATGCATAAGGCACATTCTTCATTGCTTCTTTCTCTTCATCACTTGTAGGACAATGCTTCACACTCAACTTGAAATGTCCTCCAAGTGGAGTACCAACCGCCTTAGCCTTGCTCATGTTGAACCGCTCAAGAACTCTTTCAATATACCTTTCTTGAGACAACCAAATTTTTCCATTCCTTCGATCCCTAGAGATTCTCATCCCTAGAATTTGTTTCGCCGGTCCTAAGTCCTTCATGGCAAAGGATTTACTCAACTCCTTTTTCAATCTATCAATCTCTCCAACATTCCGACCCACGATCAACATATCATCCACATAAAGCAAGAGAATGATGAAATCATTTTCATCAAAGTATTTCCACAAACACACAATGATCGGAGGTAGTTCTTGCATACCCGTTTTTGACCATGAATGAGTCAAATTTCTTGTACCATTGCCTTGGTGCTTGCTTCAACCCATATAAGCTCTTTCTCAATCTGCATACAAGATCTTCTTTGCCTTTAACCTCGAACCCTTCCGGCTGATCCATGTATATCTCTTCCTCTAAGTCACCATGAAGAAACGCCGTCTTCACATCGAGTTGTTCAACTTCCAAGTCCAAACTTGCAGCCAACCCAAGCACAACTCGGATAGAGGACATCTTCACCACGGGAGAGAAAATTTCTTCAAAGTCAACACCTTTCTTTTGGTTGAAACCCTTCACAACTAGTCGCGCCCTAAACCGAGGCTTTGAACTAGTTTCCTCCGTCTTTAACTTGTAGACCCACTTGTTCTTAAGTGATCTTTTTCCTTTGGGTAGTTTAACCAAATCATAGGTGTGATTCTCTTGCAAAGAATTCATCTCTTCTTGCATTGCTTTGTTCCACTCCTCCTTGTCTTCATGAGACATGGCTTCTTGATAATATTCGGGTTCTCCCCCGTCAGTCAACAATAGGTACTCATGAGGGGAGTACCACGTGGAAGCTTTGCGATCTCTTGTTGACTTTCTTGGTTCGGATAGAGGTTGCTCTTCTTCAACTTGTTCTTCTTGCTCCAATTGCTCTTCTCCTTGCACTTCTTGATCTAGTGCACCTTGGGGCTCATCATGCACTACTTCCTCAACATTTTCATGCATTTGGGATGGAGATATAGGCTCCAAATTAACCGGACCAGATGTTGTATTTTTCTTCTTTTCAACCCTTTCGACGTCTTCACTTGTCTCATCTTCAAGAAAAATCACATCCCGACTCCGAACAATTTTCCTTGCAATTGGATCCCATAATCTGTACCCAAACTCTTCACGCCCATAGCCCATGAATATACATGGCTTTGATTTGTCATCAAGCTTTGCTCTCTCATCTTTTGGAACATGAACATAGGCTTTGCAACCGAACACTCGCAAGTGTTCATATGAGACTTCCTTTCCCGTCCATACTCGTTGAGGCACATCACCCTCCAATGGGACTGATGGTGAGAGATTGATTAAATCAACCGCTGTCCGCATTGCTTCTCCCCAAAATGATTTAGGTAGTTTGGCATATGAGAGCATACACTTGATTCTCTCACAAATTGTTCTATTCATCCTCTCGGCGACACCGTTTTGTTGTGGAGTCTTGGGTACACTTTTCTGCAGTTTAATTCCGTGCAATCTGCAGTAGCTTTCGAATGGACCTCTATACTCTCCCCCGTTATCAGCCCTTACACACTTCAACTTCAGGCCAGTTTCCCTTTCCACTTCAGCATGAAATTGCTTGAAAACATCTAGCACTTGATCCTTCGTTTTCAAAGCATATGTCCACACTTCCTTGAGTGATCATCGATGAAGGTAACATAATAGCTTACACCACCAAGAGTTTTATCTCGCATAAAACAAACATCGGTGTGAATTAGATCAAGTACCTTACTCCTTCTAGAAGGTGGAAATCTATGAAATGCAACTCTATGAGTTTTTCCGGCTAAGCAATGAACACAAGTTTTAAGAAGAGTACCTATAGCTCCGGGCAAGAGTTGTTTCTTGGACAATATTTGCAGCCCCTTCTCGCTCAAATGACCGAGTCTCTTATGCCAAAGCTCAATGGAAGAATCTTTCTCAGCAACATTGATTCCTCCCTTGCTATGCTTTGCATTCGTCATGTAGAGCGTACTTTCCTTCTTGCCTTTAGCCACCACAGGAGAACCTCTTGAGAGCTTCCATTTTCCTTCTCCAAAATAGTTGGTATAGCCATCATCATCAAGCTTTCCCGTGGATATCAAATTCAGCCTCATGTCAGGAACATGTCTCACATCCTTCAAGACTAGCTTGCAACCCGTGTTGATCTCTAGATGAATATCACCCATGCCAACAATCTTTGATGCGCCATCATTTCCCATCCTCACACAACCATAGTTACCGTTTGTGTAGGAAGAGAAAAGATCAACCCGTGAGGTCACATGAAATGAGGCACCTGAGTCAATAACCCATGTACTCTCCTGACAAGCAAGGTTAACAAAACCGGCATCACAAACAATGACTACATCACCATCTGTGGCAGCAGCAGCAGTATCATCTTTTTCTCGATTTTCCATACCTTTTCCTCTAGCTTGTTCCCGTTTCAAGATTCTGCACTCTCTCTTCATGTGTCCGGGCTGGTTTCAATGATAACATGTGATTTCTCCTCTTTGTCTTGACAATGATTTTGATCTCCCTTTTGATCTCCCTCGGCTGTTACTTCGATTCTGAGAGTTCTTGAAGTTGAAATTTCGATTTCTACTTCTTCCACGACTTCCAGAATTATCCGCCACCAAAGCATGTGACTCTGATGTAATCCCCAACTCTTTTCTCCTTGCCTTTTCATTCAACATGATATTGTCCCTCGTCAACTTGCCATTAGGTGCTGAGTTGCTAAGTGAGACCACCAAAGTCTCCCAACTATCCGACAAAGAACTGAGAAGTAACAATGCTTGCACTTCATCATCAAGTGCTAACTTCATAGTAGTTAGCTGGTTCACAAGGCCTTGAAAGTCACTCAAATGCTCCGAGACACTATGCCCATCCTTGTACTTCAAGTTCACAATTCTTCGAATGAGTGAGGCTTTATTTTGAGCCAATTGCCTCTCATACATGGACTCCAATTTCTGCCACAATTCATCTGCACTTGTATCTTTTGCAACATGATGAAAGATGCTTTGGTCAATCCATTGTCGAATGATTGCCACCGCCTTTCTATGCAAGACCTCCCATTGCTTCTCGGTCTTGTCTTCCGGCTTCTCGCTGCCATTTTCAATTGGCTCATAGAGATCCTTGCAAAACAAAATATCCTCCATCCGTGGCTTCCAAATAGAGTAGTTGGATGATGTCAACTTAATCATTGCTCCACTTGAGTCATCCATTCTTGCCATTCACCAAACACAGCCCCCCAAACAACCTAATACTCTGATACCACTGTTGAGAAACCGGGCAGCAACCACAAGCAAGAATAGAATGCACAAGACACACGATTTTTACGCGGAAAACCCAAATCGGGAAAAACCACGGGACCTTTGTCCAAGCCACAACTCCACTAGACTTTGGTGGGATTACAAGTCCTCTCTAGACTAGCTAGAGGATTACAAACACCTCAAGAACACCCTTCTTGGATCAACAATCAACCACAATAGCTCTCACCAACATGGTGGATAACAAGAACAAGAGCAAGACAAAGAGAGGTTGAGAAGTACCCAAAAACAGATTCGTACACCTTTTTTCCAGCAGCGATTTCCGACGAACTGGAACTCTGAATGACGATCCCTTCGGTCAGAATAAAGCCCAGACAATTGTGAACCCACTGCCCAAATTTCAGGACGATCCAACGGTTCAATCTTGCAGAATGCTCACTTGAACAGGATGCCCTGCTGCAGAAACGAAAAACAGCAGCTCTTTCTCTCTTCTCTCCTTTTCCTTATCTCTTCTCTTTTCTGATTCTCTCTCTCTCTCTCTCTCTCTCTAGGAAGATGAAAGGCTGTCACCACTTTTTACTTTTAAGTAGACAATAACTCTCTATTTTGAAAATAGAGGATCTTCTAGAAACCCACCAAAACTCAAACTCAAACCGGTTAATCCAACCACCATATGAGT
This sequence comes from Linum trigynum, assembly GCA_964030455.1. Taxonomy (NCBI): domain Eukaryota; kingdom Viridiplantae; phylum Streptophyta; class Magnoliopsida; order Malpighiales; family Linaceae; genus Linum; species Linum trigynum. The sequence goes on from OZ034821.1 coordinate 10,039,929, forward strand.
TGGACCAACCCAACACATAGCAGCTTCCCAGAGAGGGTCACCCTTAGCCTGCTTATAGCATGTGGGAACAATAAAAGCATCAATTCCAAATGACACATAATCATGATAACGAGGTGGGGGCTGACCTTGGGTGGCCCGTAGAGATCGACGAAAAGCAGGTAGTTCAGCTGGAGGCGGAGACGCGGGTATATCCTCATCCGAACTGGTCAAAGGTGCAGTGGAAACACTACCCGACGAGGACTGCGGGGAACTCAAACGTGTTGATGATGAGGCGAGAGACAAGCTAGCTGAGCCTTGCGGGGAGTGAGATTGATTGGGAGGCAGCGGAGAGGGAGGACCTTCAGGAGGTGGCGGAGCATTAGCTAAATCAATGTCATCATCATCAAAAGTAGGCAACGTGGTGATGCATTGACAGATCAAGCATCGCAGCACAAGAACGATAAATAAACTAAAACAACTAAATTAGGGGTTTTCTTCTTCATTGACTTACTGTAAACGGAAGACAACGTACATATATATAGTACAAGACCTTAAACCTAATAAATAAACCTAATGCTACTCGATCACATACTTGGCCGCCACTCCACGAAACCCTTCATACCCTCACCCTTCCCTACGTAACTCGGCAGTCCAATACCCCAAGACCCTACTAATTACTAAGCCCACTAATAATAAAACTAGACCTAACTGAACTGAAACCCATCGTAAGTTATAATGCAACAATCCTCCCCCCTTCGAAGAACTTCGAGGAGTCCCCGAAGTTCAAGCAACGTCTCAACCCGGATCAATGATGAAGTAGCTCCCTCGCAGCTTGTGGTAGGCGATTGTGAAAGGGGAGTGACAATGATTGCGTTTGCGGTACTTCCAGTTCAACTTCAGCACCCCATCCCATCCTCCAATGTGGACTGCTTCAATCCGACCCAAATCACTCCCACCTGGATCGAAACACATGATGCTTCCTGACCAAACAATATACCCATCCTCCCATGCAGCTAGCGTCCCGTGGTTAAAGGCAGCATTGCCCACGTACACCTCTTCTGACCGCATAGCCTTCCAAGAATCGTCATGCCCTGTAGGACACTCCTTAGTGGAGACACTAATTGGAAGCTCCTTATATGAATTGATGGAAACTCCTAACATTGCCTCTCCGAAAACCTCCCTGCTCCCACGTATTTTCAACTTAACGCCATATTTCGAGCAATCAAATGGAGCATTGGTGTCCCTTCCCTGCACAGAGCCAAAATCAGCACCGACTGTGTTGATGCCGTATAGAAATCCTCTAACCAATCCTCCCATTCGCGGCCCAACGCACCCTTGAATGGCTGAGCCAACTTTTGCACGACATCCATCCTTCAAATCAAAAGCTCCGTGTTCGAAACTGGTTAGGGATGGATGATCTTGCACGTCATCCTCCGCTGTCGAACTCCATTCAGGTTCCTCTCGAATCTTCCATGTAATGAAAATATCTCCACCATTACCTTGCTCCGATCTCCCCACAGGAGACCTCGCTAACTTCGGCGATTGAACCACTAGCGAGGAAGACTCCAAGGTGTCAGAATCGGTGACCGAACCCGCAGCTGGGTTTAGTTCCTTTCCGGTTGGGATTCCGGTCATGCTATGTTGTGGTCCAAGACCTTCAGTTAACATGTTGCTCGCCATAGTGACCAGTGCGGTCGTCGTTTCGTCAACAATCACTTCTCCCTTGGGGGCAACGGCTACCACAGCAGCAACAACATCATTCTGCCACCGCTTCCTCTTGTTCATGCAATAGCAGCGCCTCCCCCCTTCAGCCGTGACTGCCATCGATCGCGGTGGTGCGGAGCTTCCAGTCTCAACACCGTGCGACAGTGCTAGATTTGTCGGAGCTGCTTCACGACGTTGTCGATCACGCTCTTGTTGAAGCTTCTTGAACTCAGCAATCCTCTCGGTGGCCTCGCAAAAGCCTCGCACGGTGACCCTTTCGGCATTATACCAAAAACTCATGGCTGAATTTTCCCAATCCATTGTTACCACTGCCACTTGTTTGAGCCACTCCCCGCCAAGGACGAGGTCAACCCCATGAATCGGAAGCTCGTACAAGTTTACTTCAAGCCATACACCTTGTACGTAAATTGGAACGGCCTTGTAACAATGCTCACAAACCAAGAATTCTCCGTTTGCTGTCTTGACCTTGAACGGAGGAATCGGTGTAGCCTGCAAGGCTAAAACCTTGGCGACGTCGGGGTTTATGAAGTTGTGCGTCGAAAACCCATCGACTAGGGTGACCACGGGTTCTCGATGGATTGTCGTGTCGAGTCGGAGGGTTGCTGAGTTCCAATCTTCGGCAAGAGTAGAGAAAGAGACCTCGGCATTGATCGAAATAGGAGGTTTATCCAGTGGTTTGTGGATCTTGAATGGCGAAGCTACGATTAGCTTCTTCGCTGGTGGCACCTCGGTAGGCGATCCGTCCACCTTGTCATTGCGGAGTGTGGGTGCGCACAGGACCTCTTCCCGACGTTGGTGGCCGAACGTCGACGATGTCTGCCCTGGGAGCTGGTAAGAGCTCGGTTCTTTCGAACCAGGCTCTGATACCAATTGATGCATTGACGGATCAAGTATCGCAGTACAAGAACGATAAATAAACTAAAACAACTAAATTAGGGGTTTTCTTCTTCATTGACTTACTGTAAACGGAAGACAACGTACATATTTATAGGACAAGACCTTAAACCTAATAAATAAACCTAATGCTACTCGATCACATACTTGGCCGCCACTCCACGAAACCCTTCATACCCTCACCCTTCCCTACGTAACTCGGTAGTCCAATACCCCAAGACCCTACTAATTACTAAGCCCACTAATAATAAGACTAGACCTAACCGAACTGAAACCCATCGTAAGTTATAATGCAACACGTGGACAAAAAAGGAAGGAACAAAGGTTCGGGATCAATAGGGGAGAAAAATTTGAAGTGTTCAAAGAAGACCACAGTGGCAGCTATACGAACACGTCGAAGCTCAGGATCATAACAGATGTAACCTTTGTGTACATCACTATACCCGAGAAATGCACACCGCACAGTCTTAGTGGTTTAGTGGACAGCTTGAAGCGTTCCTTCCCCGACATAAGAACAAAACACAAACACTCAAAAACTTGAAGACGAGAGTAATCGGGATGACGAGAATACAAAGCAAAATATGGGCTGACATTCTGAAGAACAGGGGTGAGCTGATAATTAATAAGACGAACTGCAGTAGCAACAACTTCGGGCCAAAACTGGACGGAACTTGAGACTTAAGAAGGAGGGCACGAGTAAGATCAATAACATGTCTATTCTTACGCTCAACAAGACCGTTTTGCTGGGAAACACCTGGACAAGACTTCTGACAGAGAGTTCCTAGAGATCGATATAATGCCAGTAACGGGCCGGAACTAAACTCAGCACCAGGGTCAGATCTTAGAATTTTGACGGGTTTATTAAACTTAGTTTGCACCATTTTTAAAAACTCCTCGGTAACGACACGAAGGTAAGATTTTAAGCGTAAGAAATAAACCCATGTATACCTGGTAGTATGGTCAATAAACAAGGCAAAATATCGATTGCCATGCCGGGAAAGAACGGACGAAGGGCCCCACAAATCGGAATGCACAATATGAAAATGTATTGAAATCATAGTGGAACTGGATGGAAAAGAAATACTGATCGTTTTAGCTTCAACACAGCTTGTGCAGTTATGTTTGGATACTGTTGGGACATTTTTGTTTCCTAACAATGACTGACGAAACATTTGCAAAAGTCGACCGGAGTTTGGATGACCTAACCGAGAATGCCACAAATCCCAGACATTACTCGACTCACTAGGAATACTTGAAAAACTTGACACCAAAGGACTTGAACTCGAAGCAAAATGTAAGGCAGAATGACTACTGAAGAGACTACGAGAAACATTGCCCCCCGTAAATGATGATGATGGACGAGTAAGTTCCTCGAGCTGAAATAGCCGCCCCCTCTTACTCCCTCTGCCGATATGCCTCTCCGTCTTCAGGTCCTGCACAACACAACCAGACGGTGCGAATGTAACCGAACACCCTTGATCAGTAAGTTGTCCCACAAAGACTAAGTTTGACACTAGCTTAGGGACATGTAAAGTTTCGGGAAACTCAATCTTATTTTGGCGAATACACCCCAAGCCATTAACCATTAAATTTGCACCATTGGCTACCTTCAAATGCATATGACTAATGGGCTTCATATTCTTTAACTCATCAGAATCATTAGTCATATTGTTAAAACATGTCGAATCAAGGAGCCAGGGTGATGAATTTTTACCTGTCACCTGAAGAGTAGCGAAGGCTGAACTGATGGCTGCGAGAGACTTCTGCAAAGCAGCATGCACCAATTTTTCAATATCGGCAGCCAAGACTCCAGAACTACTCCCATCGGCCAGCTGAGTACAGTGATGGCACGACAGCTCGAACATGGGAACGCGACGCTGAAAGTGAGGACGACCAACTGCGAAAGCAGCATCCGCATCCGCACCAGTAACAGCAGCCACAATTGCCGACTCACCATCACCCAGTCGGAGGTCTAGCTTTGCTTGAGTTCGAAGCCGTGTCTCCTCTCTAATCAAATCTCCGAACATACCATCCATTGATAACTCCCCACGATGAATTATAGTTGACCTAATGGCCTCAAACTCAGTTCTCAACCTCATCAAAAAATGGAGCAGGCGCGCATGTTGCCTTTCCGCGATGATGACAACAGACGTCGCGGCTGGGCGTAGAGCAGCCGTGAGAAGATCCTCTTCGGTCCAGAGCTCCTGTGCGGCGGTCAAATACGCCGTAATGTCACGATCACCTTGTTCTAACCTGTCCAAAGAACATTGCACCTCGAATTGACGTGCGGCACTTGCGGTGGAGTACGTATCTTTCAATTGTCTCCACCTTGCATTAGCTGTAGTATGCATACGAAGACTAAGCAGAATATTGTGATCAACAGAACCTAAAATCCAGGATCTCACCCAGGCAGGCATCGTGCAAAGTCCAACGAGAGATCTGTTCTTCAGTGGCCGGAGCAACCGACTTTGGTACCATCCCATCCAGGACCCCGATGAGTTCCTTCCCTTCCACAAAAACACGAAATTGAAACTCCCAGATCATGTAGTTCTTCGGGTTGAGGCGGATCGATAGCCTCTCAGAATTATTTGTTGAAAGCTCTAATACCATGTTAACTTTAACTAAACTCACAAAAATCAAAGAGACGAATACACAGATTTAACGTGGTATCCCTGGAATGTCAGGACTAATCCACGGGAGAGTCTCACTCTCCAAAACAGAAATTGCACTTGGTTTTCGTAGTATGTTCGGCTAAGTACAGAGGAACATAAATTGGCTTAGCAAACCCTAGCATTTACACGAATGCTTCTCCATGGTTTGCATGAGCCTTGGGCCAATAAACTCCTACTTACACATCACTCTATTGGCCCATTAAAATAAACACGTAATCCGCTAACAGTTACTTCAACAGTTAGTCAAATTATCTCCCACCAGAGGTGGTATGCTGATGACACCCATCATCACCTGAGGTTCGCTCCTTCATACTTAGTCAATTTTACCCCATCTTGCCACATCAATAATTCAATATGGATATCTGATAACCAACCTCTCATCACATCATGAGGCTACTCCATACCTAGTCAGTTATACACTATGTACCCCCTTCCCCCCCGCGCGTCATGGTCCTCCACCAATTTATATCTCATCTCTGCACATTCACGACCCTCCTATCACATTAGCTAGGGTGGGTACTCCATAGTTATCGAATTTTTTATTCCAACTTATTGCACTAATAAACCCCTCATTGTCATACCAGGAGTATGTGAAAATACCCCCAATCACATGAGGGGGCCTCGCCACACTTAATATAATTTTGGAGTGTATGACGTACTAGGGTGCCACATGTGTAATGGCATGGGCCTAAATGTCCAAACCATGCGCCACATCTTAATTTCTTTCAAGTTGGTCTTATAAAACCATTTAATCTCTTGTATTAAACCTACAAGTCAAGATGTATTGGCTTAACAACTTTTATTTATCGACTACTGCACATGTCAAGATGTAGTTTAGACAATTGTTTCGGTTTAATTTCGTCGTAAAGGGAATTCGGTATGTTAGTTTAGTACAGTTGGTACAGAGTCTATGACAAAATAAAACTACTTAAACTAAACTCATTAAATTTTTTTAGGGCTAATACCACTAGGAAACCCGAACTATTAAGAATGTGTCATTTGTGTCGTAAAGTATCCCATATGACATTTGTGTCCTAAATTATTTTTCCGTTAGAGTTTACTTGCGTTGACCGTTAGTTTTTAACAGAAAGTCTAGTCAGCGCTGATTGACATCTGACGTGGAATTTTAATATTAATTTTTATTTACTTTCCATCCAATAAAAATTAGGAATTATAAAATATAAATTACAAAATAAAAAATAAAAAAAATCACACCTCCCCCGGCCCCCTTCTCCGCCTCCAACCTCTCCCTTTCTCCTTCCTCTGCAATCACCACTATCGTTCCAAATCTGCACGTCGTTGTTGGAGTTCCAATAGTTATCGTGGCTTCGCTCGAACTCTGCTCGTCCCGGTTACAATCATGGAGCACCACCATCACCATCCACAACTCTCACACATAGCGACCAAGTTTGGAATTTCCCTCGATTCCGGTCACAACCATGGAGCGGCGCCGTCACAGTCCACAGTCATCAAACACTCTGCAAGTGAAAGCGACAAAATAGATTGAACCCACAAAATCGAAGGAATCCCCTATGACTTTGACCTCAATCGGAGGACCCCCTTTTCCCGTTTGCCCAAAATGCGCATCTCCAGAAATTAGTGGATCTGAAATAAGATTTTGAGGTATTATGGAGACGATGCAGTGAAACTACCACTCCCCTTCCCCTCATCATGTTGAGAAAAGAGAAGAGAGTGAAAGACACCATTCCCCTTCCTCTTACCAGTTCGAGAGTTATGGGAAGAAGGGGATTGATGAGGCTACTGTTAGAGGATGAATGGGGTCGGCGGGGAGTTGGATGCTAATCAGGCGCAGATCCACTTCAGCGCCGACGTGATTGAAGACGACCCGATGACTTATGGCCCGATGAAGAAGGCACTGATGGGAGCCTCATTTCCATCTTCCTCGCGTCTCTTCAACACAGTCACCGCCCATATTCAACGTCGGATTCGAAGGGTCGGATACGGTGGAGGACGGTGGAAGTGCTAGGGAAGAAGATTTTTGTTAAGAATTTTTTTTACTTTTTAAAATAAAATTATAAATAGTCCGATGTGTCAGCTGACGTGGCCTCCACATATGTGCCACGTAACCAAAGGTCAACATTTCACTGATGACCGTTAGGTCAATCGTTATCTTTAACGGTCAACAAAATTGCTAGGACATAAATGACACACAACAATCATATATCATGACACAAATGTCATATCGAATAGTTCGGGACACAAATGACACATTGTTTATAGTTCGGGTTTCCTAGTGGTATTAGCCCATTTTTTATGGAATCAAACCAACTAGTCAAGTTAATCAAATAACAATTAAGAAAGCGTGACTAGTCAAACTGACTATCGCTTATCAATTCTTTTTAAGTAGATCTGCATGATGTTATAGTCATCTACTAAAATCGTAACACAAAATCACTTGCATGTGCCATGCGTAGTTATATGATAATTACAATTTGTTCATTTCAAAATATACCAAAATGGGTATTATTGTTAATTTCAATTTGCTTATTTCAAAAAATTGAAAAATATAAACTATTTTATGTCCGCTCCAAATACCTATCCTAGATCGCTTCTAGAGCTTCATATCTAAAACGAGGATAATCAAAATCTTAAAACTCTAGTATATAAGAGTCGTACAAGATGTAGATTATGGATAGATGCAGAAGTTATGCGCATTGACCGTCGAGAGCACAAAACCGTAGTTGCATTAGAAAATTTAGCTACAGAATGCCGATGCCAAAACGTATAGGATTTCCCGCTAATTTGCTGAATGACAGTAGGGGTGGGCAACGGGAAACGGGTATTTGGGTATACTCATACTGTCTCGTGCTTTTAGGGTTACGGGTACCCAAATACCCGTAATTATTTTTACGGGATAGGACTTGGGATCAATAAGTTCTATAATGAGTACCCGCAGGTTACCCGTTAATACCCGTTTGGGTATTACGAGTACTCGTATTACCCGTCCAACCACTAAAATTGTCCTTTTATTTAGAAGATAGCTTAGTAATTCAACTAATTGAACTTTAAGGATTAATGAAAGGAGTTGAGGCGTACATAATTGGAAATCTTATCATAAGTTCGTTAGCTGTTGCAAACTAAGGTTACAGGGGGACTGCTGAGTAGCTGCTTTGGCTCAAGTCGCACTTGATCCCTTAGTTTGAAAACAACGAACATCAACCTAGCATGATGTAGCTACTGTTGGCTTAATGTTTTCTATTTTTTCTAGAGCGCCTTCCATGAACTTTCTCCTACTTTTGATTGATTGTAATTTTCAGCCTTAATGAGATAATGTCATATTTATAAAAGGATGAAAATTTCTGCGAGAAGTAAAGTTACATAACTATATGCTGTGTACGTTGCAGTTCTGGAAACACATAATCAAACTAGGATCAGTTGATTGTCAGGGTTGTAGAAATTAATTAATTAAGGGAATAAATTATAATATTTCATCTCGTGTATCTTATTAATGTCCTAGCATACGACTTGGCTACCAAGCAATCTCCCATTTCTTCCTTGTACTAATTGTTAGCACAACAATCGCTAATATGGGTTACCCGCAGGTACCCGTTATCCGTTATGTACGGGTATTGGGTACCGGTTAACCCGTACGGGTTTGGGACATGGGAAGTAGTTTTCTCTTCAAATGGGAACGGGTACCCGTTTTAAATGGGACGGGTACCCAGTCCCGTCCCGTCCCGTTGCCCACCCCTAAATGATAGAAGAGATGGAAAAGAAAACAAAATAGAAGTGAAAAGTAATCCCTACTACTTGATACTTGTTTATCAATTAATTTTCTTGGATTTATGACATGATTAGCCGGCCAATACCTACACTCACATAATCTCTTACAACAGTCCATGGCCGATGTGAAGAATCATTTTTCTCCCAGAAAATGACAATAGAGAAAAGAAGTGTATTCAGACGTCTCCGATCCACCATGTGAGAAAATTATATTATCAATTTTATTGGGCAAGTGATATTTTTCCCAAACAATCTTATAAATTGAATTTTTTTGCATTTTAGATTAAAATGGTGACATAAATGAGTAAGACATAAATTGGAAGCGTTATCTTAATCATAATAATCTCACCATTATCTATCACCCAAAAAACAAAAACATTAGAAAAACATTGTTCCTTTTGTTTTCATGTGCTGGGAGGTTGTTCGTCAACACCCAAGTGCACCTTGTTTTGGTTAATTAAGTAATGATAGTTGACAAAATCCAAAAGGGGATTGAATTATAGGAGAAATCGATCAGCTGAGAAGTCTGCAACAAGATATGCTGCCGGCCTACTCTGGTCAGAGAATAGAGCTCGATCGAGGTTCTGCATGCTTACTCTATAAATACCCAGTTCCCCATTTTCCACTCTTCCACCTAGCTAGCTAGCTCTCTCAGTTATAAATAACAAAACATATCCTATATATATTCCAATTAATATAACAACCGATATGGCTCCTCCTCACGCTATGATGGTGGCTTTAGCGATGCTGGTTCAAATCTGCGCCACCGTGGAGGTCTTAAGCTCCGGCGGTGTTGAAGCGGCGGGTCAAGGTGCCGCCGCCCACTTTGGCTTGGATCGGAGGAATCTTTTGGCCAATGGATTGGGTCTAACACCGCCAATGGGGTATGCATATATATATGAGGATCGTTCTTATGTTTTTTCAGTCCTTCTTTCTTGAATAGTTTATTTGATCGATGAGCGAACGATTAATAATGTATGAATATGTTTTTACTCTTGTTTTTATAAAGACTATGACTGAACTATTTGAGAACGTTAAGTTCGAAACTAGTATAAGTTCAAAAAAAAATTCCCCCTCCTTTGGTTTGAGGATCTTAGGATGGATACTCTTGATAGAAAAACTAACATAAACTATATATGTTCATTTTTTGTGATGAATCCAACAAGAATTCATATTGATAACTCTTTGGTGTGTTTTGTCAATTATCACCTACTTATGGTCCTTTAATTTGTTTACTTATTATAAAATTATGATATGATTTTACACAGGCAAAATAATATATGTTCATGACCTTTGTTTATATGCTGGTGTCTAAACAGGTGGAATACTTATAACCATTTCCACTGGACAATTTCAGAGAAGATCATAAGAGAAACAGGTTTTCTTTTTTCCCTCTAATCATTTCATATATATAATATAAACTAAGTATTTGTTAGTTATTTTTTTAATTTTATCAGATGTCCGCGCGAAGGAACTTTGTTTCATATATATACACAGGTTCAAGTCTTAGATCGTAGTTTGGCCAACTTGATACGATATATTATTGCTAAATAAATATGAAAATTCTACACAGGATTTAATTTAATTAAAACAATATTTTCTCGTAAACATGGAGTATATTGAGGTTATAGAATTGTGAAACCATAGCTAAAACAAAAACAAATGAGTTTTCTTCATTCATAGAGCTAATATACAATTTCTTGATGCATGTCTACAGTCAAGTGTGACTAACACTAGTATATCACTTTCTAATTTGTATTTGAAGCGGACGCCATGGTTTCATCTGGACTTGCTGCATTGGGATATCAATACATCAACTTAGGTGCTGCATATATCTATCTTCCTCAAACATGACTTTGTTGTATAACTACACCATTGAAGGCGACATTGCCCCGCACCTTTGTTTTTCTTTTCATCTCCTAAATTTCTCTTCCCTGTCTCTCTTCTTTGATGGAATGCATTGGAAGATGATGCCTGGGCTGAACGTCAGAGGGACTCTGCGGGAAACTTGGTTGCTAATGCAACAACATTTCCTGCTGGAATCAAAGGGTTGGCGGATTATGTTCATGCCAAAGGCCTCAAGCTGGGAATCTACTCTGATGCAGGGTAAGCGAAATCACCCTTTTCTCCGTTCGAATTCTATTTCGACTTGATGCATCAGATAATAATGCAGGAGTAATCTTTTGAGTTGTTGCAGGAATTTGACATGCAGCAAGCTACAGCCAGGATCATTGGGCTATGAGGAACAAGATGCCAAAACATTTGCCTCATGGGTATCCATCATCATACTATATGCAACATGATCTCTAATTCACTTCTCTACAAATGAAATTAAGATCATATTGAACTGTGTTTGATCATTTTGTTCTTCTACAGGAAATTGATTTTCTGAAATATGATAATTGCCATACTGATGGCACAAGCCCTCAAGTGAGGTATCCGATAATGAGTAAAGCATTGTTGAAGACAGGAAGACCCATCTTCTTTTCCCTCTGTGAATGGTACGTCATCCTTTTCCCCCTCTTCTTATTCTTCCAGATTCAATGTTGAACTACTGTCAATGTGTTTGTTGTTGGCAGGGGAGTTGAAGACCCTGCAACTTGGGGTCCCGGTGTTGGTAATAGCTGGAGAACAACTGGGGATATTGCTGATAACTGGGAGAGGTATCCTTCCCACGAAGTTGCGCCATAGTCCTACCTTAAAGAGAAAATTGTTAGTTCGATAATGATCCTTATTTTGCTTTGTACTCCCCAGAATGACAGAACGTGCAGATAAAAATGATAAATGGGCATCTTATGCTGGACCTGGAGGATGGAACGGTACACTCAGCATAACGCTCGTAACTATTTCACTTCTCACTATCAAAGACAGAGACTTATTCGTTCGTTTGAACATTTCCAATGTCTTGTACTACATGGGTAGATCCTGACATGCTTGAAGTTGGGAATGGCGGCATGACGACAGAGGAGTACAGGTCACATTTCAGCATCTGGGCATTAGCCAAGGCTCCTCTCATACTCGGGTGCGATATTCGATCGATGGACCTCGACACCCACCAAATTCTGAGCAACAGTGAAGTGATTGCAGTGAACCAAGGTAATATCAACGTATATGATGATGATCTACAAACACCATGGCTGTAATCCGACAAGTTGTGCTAAAAATGGGATGGTTCTTTTCAGACAAACTTGGAGTGCAGGGGAAGAAGGTTAAGAAAGATGGAGACTTGGAGGTGTGGGCTGGTCCTCTCAGCCAAAAGAGAGTGGTAGTAGTGCTTTGGAACAGGGGTTCTTCCCCAGCTAAAGTAGCTGCTAACTTCTCTGATATTGGAGTCCCTCCCTTTGCCCTTGTGGATGTCAGAGATTTATGGGCGGTGAGAGAAGAGATAAAACTGTTTCTTCTGTTCTTCATGAACTAATTTAACTGTGGAATTGAATTGATTTTATTTGATTCGCCGATGACTTGTTCTGAATTTCTTGTACTGCAGCACACCACCGAAGCAAAGGTGAAGGAACAAATCTCGGCGGACTTGGATCCCCATGCCTGCAAAATGTATATCATCATTCAAAAGTAACGACCCTGCAGCTGCCAAGTACCAAGAGGATGCATATAAAATCTTTGTACCTGTGCCTTTCTATTTCTTCCCTTTGTATTGGATTTCATTCGAGTTGGGTGCGATCAGAAGCAACTTGTAACGCTCTGTGCGGAATTTGAATCCATTATCAGTAATAAAACCCAAGTTGTAGCTTTTGTTTTGCGAAAAAGCTGGAGTTTTTGTAGGTTGTTTCCCGAATTTTCTAGTTTTCTGCGCCATGGTGGAGACGGGAATATAGAAGAAGATGAGAAAGTTGTCGTCTTTCAGCTCCAGAAGGTCACTGTATCTGTTGAATTTGAAGATACGGGACGCCACAAATCGTGGCCTTTACAAGCAAACTCTCGATCTCTACAGTTCCATCCTGCAATCTGGGGTAGGTGGTGGTAGTAACTTAACTTACCCGATGGTCCTTAAAGCCTGTTCTTCTTCCCTTGACGCCATCCACATCGGGACAATGCTTCATTCCCATGTTACCCATCTGGGTTTCCAGGAAGACGTCTACGTGCAAACATCTCTCCTCGATATGTACTCCAACTGTGGCGACTTGGTTTCTTCGAGGAAGGTGTTCGACGAAATGTCTGAGAGAGGCATTGTGTCTTGGAACTCCATGATTGCTTTATTTCATTGTTCTCTCGTTGATGAATCCTTTTCTTTGGTAAACCAAATGAGGGCTCTTGTTATGGATCCAAGTTCGACCATTTTCCTTGTGTTGTTTCCTGCTTGTAGCTCCCTTCTCTTGGGCTTATCGACCTAGTATTGTGCCTTTAAAATGGGGCTCCCGAATGGTGACGATGAGGTGCCTCTAACTAATTCTGTGATGGGTATGCTCGTCAAACACTGTCAAACTCATGAAGCTCGTGCAATCCTTAAGAAGATGCAAGAACCGTCGGTCATCTCTTGGACAACAGTGACTAGCGGTTATGTGGAAGCTGGACACGTGAAAGAAGCTTTCTCTGTGTTTAACTAGATGAGGAGGAAAACCATAAGCCTGGATTATGTAGCTTTTGTCGCAATCATATCAGCTTGTGGCCAGCATGGCGACCTGTTAGAAGCTTCGAAGATCCATTCTCTAACAATCAAAATCGGATGTGAGGGTGAAGATGCTATTGACAATCTGCTAGTGAGCATGTATGCAAAATGTTGTGATCTCGTCTCAGCTAGACTTGTATTCGATTCGTCTTGTGAGAAAACTGTCGAAGAGGATCCGCCATTGCTGACACTAGAGGAGCTTGAGGAACGTCGTCGTTCTGTCTCGGAAGCAATAGAGGAGCTGAGCGAGAACGATGTCGTTCCGTTTAGTGTTAGTTTCCTGTTCCATTTTTACTGTACATAGACGCGTGGCTTAGATTGATAGGAAGATAGAATAGTTACCGTTGTATTTTGTTTTTCCTTTCTTTCTTCTTCCCTGTACAGTCAACTCTATGCACATATATAAGAGGCCCTTGAGGCAACTAGAAACCCTGCGGGTTTCCACCATAATCCAGCTCATTACCAGATTTCTCATGGTATCAGATCCTGGTTCAGGCATCTAGGGTTTTCACCAATGGAACTCTTCCAGCTCCAGATATGGCCAGTGAGCACTACGCAGCTTGCGAACAAAGTAATCCATCTGTTTACTTTATGATTCTCAGCTCCCTCGACCCAAGCCTGGTGGACAGCGTCTCATCTCAAAGGTTACTCTGGGAAGATCTAAGGCAGAGATTTGGGCAGGCTGATAACATCCGAATTGGGGATCTTCAGACAGCTGTTTACACTCTTAAACAAGGTAACAAGTCGGTCAACCAATACTACACTGAATTGAAAGCACACTGGGAAGAATTGATTCAATTTTTATCTATTCCGAGTTGTACCTGTGGTGGAATAGGAGCTAGACTTGATGCTTGTGTTACTGAAGTTACTGTTCGAAAATACAGAGAGAATGAATTTGTGTCTAGATCCATTACTAGATTAAATGATGCATATGGAGGGGTTAGAACAAATCTGTTCATGATGACTCCATTACCATCAATGGAGGTTGCCTTCCACTATGCTATCCAACATGAGAGACAATTGACCAAACCTAACCAGGAGACGCAAGCAGTGGATTCTGTTGCATTACTTGCTACTGGTCAGGGCAAAGGCAAAGAGACACCTAAGGGTAATATCTTTTGCAGATACTGTAAGAAAGACAACCATGTCATAGTATATTGTTTCAAGCTAAAGAGAAAGAACAAAGAGCAAGGTTCATCTAATGCATTTGCTAGGCAGATTCAGGGAATAGATATGGGGAGTGGTATATTACCACGGCCATATTCTAAGAGTGCAAATGATAATGGTGGAGATGGATTCACTAATATCAGACTGTCTATGGAAGACATTGGGAAGCTTCAGAAGCTGCTTTGTCAGATTGGCCCACCACAATCACCAACTTCCCCCAGTCTCTCCTGGACAACACATGAACTCTCCATCATCTTCACAGAATCAACCTATGGTCAACTCAGTAGGGAGATACAAGGAAGTAAACCAGAACCATTCAGGTAAACACATATTCTCAACATACTATACAGTGCAACCAATGAATGAACTTGTCAATGTCTGGTATTTGGATACTGGTGCAACAGATCATGTTACTTGTTCCCTATCTTGCTTCACTAGTTACAGGCCAATTCAAAACACTTACATCACTTTACCTCATGGTTCCAAGACTTCTGCTACACATTCTGGATCTGTCTCTTTGGTTTCAAACTTTACAATTCATGAAGTGTTGTTTGTTCCAGCCTTCTCTTTCAACTTAGTATCTGTTAGTAAGCTTGCCAAATCCTTGCCAATTTCACTCACTTTCCAATCAAATGTTTGCCATATCCAGGACCTTATCACATTGAAGAAGATTGGTTTTTCCCGTCAGAGTAGAGGACTTTACCAGCTTACCAAACCATCAGAAGACACTTCAATACATGTCAATTACCTCAATACACATACCTACACACCTCAAAGATTTGACCTTTGTCATTGGAGGCTTGGCCACCCATCACAGCATAGGATTAAGGAGTTACAGAAGGCTGTACCTAGTATAGATTCAGACCTTTTATATCATTGTGATATTTTTCACTTAGCCAAACAAAAACATCTTCCTTTTCCTTCCAGTCAATCTGTTGCTACTGATGTGTTTGACATTATTCACTTTGATATTTGGGGTCCTTTAGCTACCCCTAGTTACAATGGTTTCTAGTATTTTCTCACCATTGTGGATGACAAATCGAGGTTTG
This sequence comes from Linum trigynum, assembly GCA_964030455.1. NCBI lineage: Eukaryota > Viridiplantae > Streptophyta > Magnoliopsida > Malpighiales > Linaceae > Linum > Linum trigynum. The sequence goes on from OZ034821.1 coordinate 10,055,783, forward strand.
TTTGGGTTTACTTAATGAAGTTTAAGAGTGAAACCAGAAAACTTCTGCAAGACTTCTTTGTTATGGTTAAGAACCAATATGACAGAACCATCAAAATCATTAGGTCTGATCAAGGTTCTGAATTTCATACTCCTGATTTCTATTCTCAACATGGCATCATTAATCAGATGTCATGTGTAGAGACTCCTCAACAGAATGCTCGTGTTGAGCGCAAGCATCAATACATTTTGAATGTGGCTCGAGCATTGAAATTCCAATCAGGCCTTCCCCTCAAGTTTTGGTCTGATTTCATTCTTCATTCTGTGTTTCTCATAAACAGATTGCCTACCATTGCTCTGAAAAATAAAACTCCCTATGAAATTCTATATGGCAAACCTTCTGACCTTTCATACCTATGTGTCTTTGGATGTTTGTGCTATGCTAGCACTTTAGGACATCATAGAACAAAGTTCTTCCCTAGAGTACGTAATTGTGTGTTTCTTGGTTTCCCTTTAGGGATTAAGGGGTACAAATTATATGATCTAGAAGATCATAAAGTGTTCCATTCACGAGATGTGGTTTTTCATGAGCACATCTTACATTGTTCCACTTTTTCTGCTGATGATGCACCTGAAACCAATACACCTGCTCCCTCTACATTCCCCAACACTACACCACTTACTCCAGAACAAATACCTACTACTCTTTCACCACCACCTGCCCCTTCTCCAAACACAACACCTAAACCTGCTTCACCTTTCATTCCTACACCTATCTCACCACCACAATCTTCACCTTCCCCTTCTCATTCTTCTGTTCAAACACCACTTCCCTCTCCTATTCAACTTCCTTCTCCCTTTCCATCCCAAACACAGCCCATTGCCCTTCGCAAACCTACTAGGAACCATGTAGTTCCTATTAAGTACAATGACTATGTACTGTCTCTTAATTCCAAACATGACAAACACATTTATCCATTGGTTGCCTATATTTCCTATGACCAGTTGTCACCTGGTTATAGACAGTATGTTTGTGCAGTTGAAATGGCTTCCATCCCAACAACTTTTGAAGAGGCAGTGAATCATGAACATTGGAGAAGTGCTATGAATGAAGAAATGAGGGCTCTAGGTGCTAACCACACTTGGGATGTGGTGGACAGGACTCCTAACCTCAGGGCTATTGGGTGTAAATGGGTTTATACCATCAAGTTCAACTCTGATGGATCCATTGAAAGATACAAGGCTCGAGTTGTGGCAAAGGGGTTTACACAAATATATGGCATTGACTTTCTAGATACATACTCTCCAGTGGCAAAGCTGAATTCTGTTAAGACTCTTCTGGCTTTAGCTGCTACTAAGAATTGGGAGATGTTCCAGCTTGATGTAAGTAACGCTTTATTACATGGAGATCTTGACGGGATTGTGTACATGGAACTGCCTCCTGGTGTTCATGACAGCAGCAAGGTGTGCAGACTTAGAAAATACCTTTATGGCCTCAAGCAAGCCTCTCGTCAGTAGTTTTCCAAACTTACTCAAGCCTTACTGAAGTTTGTTTATACTCAATCACAGAGTGATTACTCACTATTTGTCCATCATTCTTCTTCTGGATCATCAGTACTCCTTGTTTATGTCGACGACATAATTATTGTTGGTGATGATCTACCTTCTATGAATGCTCTCAAGACGTTCTTGGCTTCCCAATTTAAGATCCGTGATCTCGATCATCTCCACTATTTCATGGGCTTTGAGATTTCTCGATCAAGGTAGGGCATCCACATTTCCCAAAAGAAGTATTGCACTGACCTTCTTCTGGATTCAGGGTATGGAGATTCCAAACCTGTGGCCACTCCAATTGATATGAAGACACGTCTTTCAACTGATGACGGACCATTGTTGGATGATCCGAGCTTGTTCAGGCAGATTGTGGGTCGTCTGCACTATTTAACCATTACTCGCCCTGACATAACGTTTGCTGTACAGCAACTTTCTCAGTACCAAGCAGCTCCAACTACATGACATATGCAACTAGCATATAGGATCCTCAAGTACCTGAAAACAACACCTGCCCAAGGATTATTTTACTCATCCAAGTCTGATCTCCTATTCGGATGCTATAGCGATTCAGATTGGGCTTCCTGCCCAGATACAAGGAGATCGACGATAGGTTATTGCATTTCCTTGGGCAAATCTCTAATTATTTGGAAATCCAAGAAGTAAAGAACTGTTTCCCGTTCCTCATCTGAGGCTGAGTACAGAGCTCTAACTCAGCTGACTTGTGAGGTTGTGTGGGTGAAGAGATTGCTACAAGAACTTAATGTCAACATCAGCAACCTGTGGAAATATTCAGTGACAGTCGATCTGCTATATACATTGCAGAAAATCAGGTGTTCCAAGAACGAACGGAACATATAGAGATCGACTGTCATGTGGTTCGACAATTCCTCCAGTCCAAGCTTATCAATCTGTCTCATCTGGAAATGGAGAACCAAATCGCAGACATGTTCACCAAAGGACTCAGCAGGTATCGACTTCAATTCATATTGTCCAAGCTGAACATACAGAATCTGTATGTGTCATCTTGAAGGAGGATATCAGAATATATATACATACACATTCAGGATTGGAATTGCACTCGAGGATGATCCGCCATTGCTGACACTAGAGGAGCTTGAGGAACGTCGTCGTTCTGTCTCGGAAGCAATAGAGGAGCTGAGCGAGAACGGTGTCGTTCCGTTTAGTGTTAGTTACCCGTTCCAGTTTTACTGTACATAGACGCGTGGCTTAGATTGATAGGAAGATAGAATAGTTACTGTTGTATTTTGTTTTTCCTTTCTTTCTTCTTCCCTGTACAATTAGCTCTATGCACATATATAAGAGGCCCTTGAGGCAACCAGAAACCCTGCGGGTTTCCACCATAATCCAGCTCATTACCAGATTTCTCAAATGGGTTGCAGTTGGATCGCCAGGTCAAGACCTCTTTAATACACATGTTCTGCAAATGTGGTAGTATAGAGAAAGCACGAACAATATTTGACAGTATATCAGATAAAAAAGACTTGCAAGCTTGGACTTCCATGATAAATGGCTATGCCATTCATGGGATGGGAAATGAGGCCCTGAGTCTCTTCCACGATATGCAAAATACGGAAGGAATAGTGCCAGATGGTCTTACTTACACGAGCATATTACTGGCCTGCAGCCATTCAGGACTTGTGGAGGATGGGTTGAAGTACTTTAAGAGCCTGAAGAAGGATTTTGGTTTAGAACCCAGAATTGAACACTATACTTGCTTGGTAGATCTTCTGGGTAGAGCTGGTCGGCTTGACTTGGCCCTGGAAACCACATTAGATTTGCCTGAGAAGATTCAGGGACGTATGTGGGCTCCATTTCTAAGTGCATGCAAGGAGCATCAAAACATCGAGCTTGGCGAATTGGCTGCTAGAAAGCTGTTAGAATTCATCCCTGGAAGCACTGGGAACTATGTATTGATGGCAAATCTGTACACATCTCAAGGCAAGTGGAAGGAGGCGGCCGAGACAAGAAGATTGTGATAGAAACCTAGTCTCCACGGGTTTCAATTATAATTACCATATTCATATTAGAGATAATTATTAAAATAAATCATTACTTGGTTGCTAAGTTTAGGTTTATTGTTAGGTTTAAAGCTCTTTTCTATATAAGTGTACTTTGTTATTCGTTTAGGAATCAATAAGAGGAATATTAAGAAAACTCTCCTAAACCCTAATCTCCCAATCCTCTCAGTTCTAGACCTCAATCCCTCTAAAGGCCTAGGCCGATTCTCTATCTTTCTCTTCTCAAATCCTAATTCTATTCTTAAATCCCTAATTCCCAATCTTACAACCAGATCCGATAGAATCCTAATACCAGGTTCTATCATTTGGTATCAGAGCCGACATGAGCTCGTCAAAGCTCTCGGATCCGGAATGGGCTCAACTCAAATGACAGCTCCAGCAATCACTCGATGCGCTCGACCGGGAGGCGCAGGAACAAGGTTGGGTGGTGGCGGCCGAGCCACCACGTGGTACGTTGGCTACCGAGGCAGTTACAGGGGTGCGCCTCGCCGCGGCGGTGACAGGCGGAGCGACGGAGAGGGCGGATCGTGCGGAGGATGTCGCACCGCAAGGCTGGGCGGCACTAACCAAGGCGGAGAAGGCAGCCACAGACGCCGACGCGGGGGAGCGCTCGGCTACGGAGGCGGCAGGCGTCGGGTCAGCAACGTGGGCGCATCGCGCGGAGGAAGGAGGCTTCACGAGGGAGAAGAAGACGATCTCGGAGGCGGGTCGCGTCGGACAGTAGGAAGAATCGGGGAATGAGTCGACGACGGAGGGAACGAAGATGGAGGTCAATGTATCTCTTTTCTCAAACCCTAGGTTGCGTATCCTGTTGGACCAGACGAGTTGGGTCGGAAACGGCCGGTTCAACATTAAAAATCCCAAAGTCGTCGCTCGTCCAGACCACGATGAAGAGACAGTAGCTGTACCACCACCATCTGATGTGGAAGAAGAAGACAGGACTGTCGAGAGGCCAGCCGCGACGTGCGTCGTCCAATGGGTTCATGTGGAAGAGTTACGTGGCCGGCCGACTGAGGTAATGGGCAAGAAGGAGCTGCGGAAAGTTATAGAGGAGCGAAACTCCACTGTATGGTACCGTACGAACGGGCTGGGCAAAAGGTAATGTCTTTCGCAAGCTACTTTTTAGTTGTGGGAGTGGTGATTTGCTTTCGTACGGGACTTCATCCTTGGAAATGGAAGGGGAACTGCATGTAAGAGTAGAAAGGAAGAAGCGGACCACCTGGCCACAGTTCATTGGTGAGGGTATAATTGTTTTATTGATTACAAGCCCCATCTTTTGTGGGTGTCATTTTATGGCACTTTTCTTGGGAGAAAATAGGGGAAAGAAGTTGCTTCTTACTCTGGGCGTTGACACTCTACCAAGACCGTTGCAATACTTGGAAGGGAAGTCGAACACTACCAATGAGGCGAGGAGGCAGCTGGTATGCCGAGAAAATATAGAGAACGATTACTTTGCGTTCTCTAATTCTTATTATGTGGAATTTGAAAGGACAGAAGCAGGTGCGGGTGACCATGGGCATCATGGGATGAGTCATGAGGGTGGACAAGAATTTACCTGAGCTACAGCCTGGGCCACACTCCTAAGCTGAGTCTGGATGTCTCGCAGCACAGCCTGCGTGTTTCTCTGGCCAGCTTCTAGCTCCAAGAATTTACCTGAAGCTTTTTCCATGAATTGCTTGATATTATTGAACTTGTTTGCACTGGAGGTTGCCAGAGAACCCACCAGATCTCGCAATTCCGCCATCGGGTCACTCTGTATTGGGACAGCAGGTGCTGCCCCTGTCTGATGAAATGGCCGCACCTGTGACTGTGGTGGAACTGGCCCCTGTCTGGGCGGGTAGAGAGGCTGCTGAAATGGCCCTTCTCTGGGCTGGTAAGGAGGCCTCCGGAAGCCAGGTGGTCCCTGGGGGACTGGTGGTCTAGAATTTGCCCTAACCCATGAGAAGTTGGGATGCTGGCGCCACCCCTCGATGTAAGTGTTGCTGTAGGAGTCGAAGCGCCTGGCATTGCCTATGAAGTCCCCCTGCTCCTAGGGAGTAGACGACTCCCTCATCGCCTAACAGTCCTCCACGGTGTGATGGGAGCTCTCACACCACTGGCAGTGCATCCTAGAGCGATCGATGGCTGAAACCAGTTTTGATACCACCTGCACAAAATCAGATGACTGGGTGGCTACAACATGCACACCCCGCCCTGGTGCTCGTCTCAATCTCCTCGCAGTTCCCCAATCATAGCCATGCTCTGTCATCTCTTCAAAAAGTTGATTCAGCTGTGGCGGTGTTTTGGTGAGCATATTCCCGCCACAGACCGAGTCAATCAGCTGCTTGTTTTCCGGGAAGAGGGCATGGTAGAAGGTTCCCACCTTGAAGGCGTCGGTAAAACCATGGTTGGGACACTTGAGGAAGAGACTGGTGTATCTCTCCCAAGCATCCTGAATGGTCTCATCTTCGTCTTGAACAAAGTGGGTAATTTTCTTCTGCACGTCCGTCGCCTTGGACAGAGGATGGTAGCGAGTGAGGAACTTGTCTGCCATGTTGGCGAACGTGGTGATCGAGCCTGGAGGTTGAGTGTCTAGCCACTCCTTGGCTTGCCCCTCCAGAGTAAAAGGGAAGTACCTCAGCTGGATTGCATCGGCTGGGACCTGATTGATATTGATCCCATCGATGAGCTCGTGGAATCGCCTCAGGTGTGATCAGGGGCACTCCCCCTCCTTGCCACAGAATACCACCGAACCGCGCAGCATGGTGATAACAGAAGTGCTCACCTCAAAGTTATTCGCTAGAACATGAGGGTGTTGAATGGGCGACCTCATTTCCGCGACTCTGGCGGTCCAGTAATACCCCATGGTTTGCTCCTCGGGAAGGACCACATCATGGTCCTATCGGTCACCCATCTCTTCTTCCACGGCGATTTGCAGCTGTGCTAGAGCCTCCTCCGCAGCCAGTCGCGCCTTTAGAGCCCGCTTGAAGTTCCTACTGTTTGGCCCAAATGAAAAGTGATGAATTTGGTTGAAGCAAACTTTGGATGAATAAGATTTATTGATTGCTTGCTTGATGATTACAGGAGGCTAGTAAACCTTTTTATACATGTAAGGAAGAACAAAAAGAACAATAAACAAGAAGATCAGCCATCTTGGAAGCATGGGCTAGAGGAGACTAGTATGGGTTGTCTGGCCATCTTGTATGGAGATTAATTGGAGGTGTGGGAGTCTGAGCAACATGGGCTGCCTGATGGAGTGGTATGGGTGATATGTGACTGACACGCTAAAACACAATACCAAACTGCGACCAAGTGTAATCGCAGTCCGGAAATGCAGTAACAGGCAAGCTCTAATTGTCAACCCTGGGTCTAGATCTACTGCCTACTCCGTGAATATCTATTATCTAGCAAACTAAGTCGAGTGATTGTTCATTTAAGTAAAAGCAGTAAGAAAGTAGGAAATGATTCGATTTTCTAAAGCAAGGGAAGAGTCACTCGGGAATGAGTCCCCCTAGCTCCTTAGTTAGGTCACAGTTGTAATTACCCTGGGTTGATTAACTGTTGATTAAACTGTGGAAGATCCGACAATAGCTTGGAATCTCTTAAGCTGACCAAGCCCTCTTAGTCTAACTACCCGGCAGACGACTAGTCTGCACCGGGATAGAAAGCTGAGGCTATGAACCCAGAACTCCACTACTGGAATTGGATTCCAGTACAATGCAGTAAATCGACAACTCTCGTATAATCAATCTACCACTACCGATTGATGAAGCTCAAACAACTTAATCAGATTCTATCTATCTCAGGTTGCAGCAAAAATCAAGAAAAGATAATCAGGCTTTAATTGACTCAATGAATCATGCATCAATCGATTAAAATCAATATGTATAACAATCCCAAGTCATTACAAACAAGATCCCTAACACATGGAACTTGGGTTCTTCATACCCAAGTGAGAGAAAGTTCTACTCCATAGAGAGAGAGAGAGAGAGAGAGAGGAGAACAGAAATCAGAGTAGTCATACTCATAAAGATGAGGAAAATCTGCTCTGGGATGTCAATCTTCACTCCTGGGGATGCAATCTGGGCTTCAATGGTGAGAAATCCACTCCAAATAGCTCTTAGGGTTTGTTTTTCGCACTTTCTCTCTCTAAAACTCTGTTTTTGCTCCAAAAAGTCGACTCCCTCTCTTTTGGCTCGAATCTGCCTCAAAAAGTTGATATTGGGCAAAACACGGTCAAGGGCACGGCCGTGTTTTGCTTTTGCCCGTCCGTGCCCTTGCCACGTGTTAAAAACAGGCCCGCGTCGGCCAAAACACGGTCGTGCCTAAAGATGGACACGGTTGTGTTTTGCTTCACATATGCCCGTGTTTTAGATATCACATGAGCTCCCTTCAATCAACCCTCGGCATAAAAAACACGGCCTGGGACACGACCGTGTTCTTCTTTAGACCAGCCCGTGTTTTGCTTTTCCATCAGTTCAGCTCTCGCACATAAAAACACTGAGTGCTCGTTTGTGTACACGGCCGTGTTCTTCAGGCCTCCTGCTCATGTTTTGCTCCCAGCTCGACCGAATGACCTCCAAACGCCCCGAATCTTGTGCTTAGCCTTTCCTTCGACGTCTGGGACCTGAAATACGAAAAAGTAGCATAACCCAGCGTAAAACGGGCCAATAATACACCACTACGAGCCGCAAACGGATAAGAACTAAGGGCGCAAACATGTGCAAATACATCGTTATCAGTGACAGTCAACTATGATGAAGTGGATCTGTTGATCTCCTACACTCCCCCTCAAGCATAGACATGAATGACAATAATGACAAGCTTGAAAAGGAAATGTGAAAAACAGAAAAAGGGACGATATGCTTGGATCGTAACTGTCTTTTGAACATCTTGGAAGCCACTGACGGTATCTCTTCAAGCAACCTTATGGATATGTCGAATTAAATCGACTCACTAGTTCGGGTTTGCTCCTTTTATGGCTCCAAGGAAAACTTGTTGCTTCTCAGCTAACTTTCCTCTCTTTGGAATAGCGGCTGCTCATTGGCTAGCTGGCTTACCCTTCAGCTTTTCGCAGTTTGGAATATGTTGCGGCTTCTTAGATGGCTAGCATTCCTTACAGTATCTTCCTTATTCTCCCCCTCGAGCTGGAGCATGAACACTGTGAATGTCCAGCTTGAAAGATGATAAATAATTGGTCTTTACCCAATAATGAACACCTAGGGGACGATCTTTTCTTGGATCGCAACTGCCTTCTGAACATCAAAGGGACGATCTGATCGTGACTTGCCTCGTGAAACTGAGAACCCTATCTTTTCTTGGGTCATATTTTCCCTTTGGACGTCGAGGGAACAATCTCTTTTTGGATTGTACAACCGTCTAATAACGCCAAAAGAACTACCTGATCGGGAATACCTCGCACAATGGCGTGACCTTCCTAGCCACTAAGTAAAAATTGGACAAAAGAACCAATTAAAGGGGTCCAACAATGACTAATCACCTGTATCAATCAAGGGATAAATTCTGATTGCTAGCTATTTAATCCTGGGCTGAAACTCAATCAATGGCCCAATGGGGGTGTAAACCCTACGCGAAACTCCTTGGGGTGTCTGCCACTCCTCTCCCCCATCTGCATCTTCCTTTTTTTTTACTCATTCAACGACACGACAGCGGTGAGTGGTAGCAGGCAAAAGTGACCTCTGCGACATCCGACTTCACCCTCGGAGATCTGCGAGGAGATTGGTGACGGGAGCGGCCGATTGCAGAGATGATGGTCGTCGACGATGATGGTTGAAATTGATGGCGATGACGGCAAAGACCGGAACTCAGCGACCATTGGCATATATGACTGGCGGGGCTGTATGACGGTGGAAAATCCTCGGCGGTGCTTCTGGCGGTCTGGCGGCCGAGTGGTGTCAGATCTATTCTCGGCATCAGCTTCCTGTGGCGCCTCTGCTAGCTCCTACTATGCGGAGGGGTGGCAACGGCAAGACTCCCCCTGTATTCGACGGAGAAGCTACAACGGCGACGGTGAAAGCGCACCATTGGCGATGGTGGTCGGAGCCGCTTTGGCCCTGATCTGGAGCAGGCAGCGTTGGGTAGGAGTCAATGACTGCGACGGGATGCAAGTTAGCGGCGGCGCAACAATGAGGGCTACTGGTGGTGGCTCCTGGACATGAGGATGGCCTTGTCTGAGCAAAGACTGGCCGCGATTTTTGGCGGTTCCGACCGAAGACGAGCAGATCGTCCACTCCGCAGAGCAAAGACGGAGATGTTGAATCCCCAAAGAGGATCGACGGCGGTCTAGAGACAAGGTGATGCAGTGATTGATCTCTGTTCTAGGACCTGGAGCGGTGAAGACGATGAGCAGCCGGTGGAGATGCAGCAAGCGAAGTGCACATGGGCGACGATGTTCAAGGTCAGCGGCGACTATGACTGGCCGTCGATTACGACTTCTGGTGATGTAGAGAACCACCCTAATATACGGGAGATGACTGCAACGGTAGGGAACTCAATGGTAGTGAGTGTATTTGCGGAAGCTTGGGATTAAAGAAGAGGAGCCTGGAAAAGGCTCTCTTGTGACTGATAATTGAATGGGCAGATAAATGGAAGGCATAAAGAAAAGGTATGAAAAAACTCTCAAGGGATTCGTTTCTTCCTTTTCTTTTTTCTTTGGCCTCCCCTCACTGGATTCAGAATCTAGCTCTGATACCATGATGAATTTGGTTGAAGCAAACTTTGGATGAATAAGATTTATTGATTGCTTGCTTGATGATTACAGGAGGCTAGTAAGCCTTTTTATACATGTAAGGAAGAACAGAAAGAACAATAAACAAGAAGATCAACCATCTTGGAAGCATGGGCTAGAGGAGACTAGTATGGGTTGTCTGGCCATCTTGTATGGAGATTAATTGGAGGTGTGGGAGTCTGAGCAACATGGGCTGCCTGATTGAGTGGTATGGGTGATATGTGACTGACACGCTAAAACACAACACCAAACTGCGACCAAGTGTAATCGCAGTCCGAAAATACAGTAACAGGCAAGCTCTAATTGTCAACCCGGGGTCTAGATCTACTGCCTACTCCGTGAATATCTATTATCTAGCAAACTAAGTCGAGTGATTGTTCATTTAAGTAAAAGCAGTAAGAAAGTAGGAAATGATTCGATTTTCTAAAGCAAGGGAAGAGTCACTCGGGAATGAGTCCCCCTAGCTCTTTAGTTAGGTCACAGTTGTAATTACCCTGGGTTGATTAACTGTTGATTAAACTGCGGAAGATCCGACAGTAGCTTGGAATCTCTTAAGCTGACCAAGCCCTCTCAGTCCAACTACCCGGCAGACGACTAGTCTTCACCGGGATAGAAAGCTGAGGCTATGAACACAGAAATCCACTACTGGAATTGGATTCCGGTACAAATCAGTAAATCGATTAACTCTCGTATAATCAATCTACCACTACCGATTGATGAAGCTCTAACAACCTAATCAGATTCTATCTATCTCAGGTTGCAGCAAAAATCAAGAAAAGATGATCAGGCTTTAATTGACTCAATGAATCATGCATCAATCGATTAAAATCAATCAGTATAACAATCCCAAGTCATTACAAACAAGATCCCTAACACATGGAACTTGGGTTCTTCATACCCAAGTGAGAGAAAGTTCTACTCCATAGAGAGAGAGAGAGAGAGAGAGGAAAACAAAAATCAGAGTAGTCATACTCATAAAGATGAGGAAAATCTGCTCTGGGATGTCAATCTTCACTCCTGGGGATGCAATTAGAGTAGTCATACTCATAAAGAATGAGATTCAATTCCTTCTTAATCTGATGATATAATTTAGCCTGATTCGTGGATTCATTTAACAATATTAGCCCATATCTATCCCAACAAAGCCTTCTCGACCCAAGTTACTCCCCAACTAAATCATCACTCATTACTTGATTCAATACAGTCCCCTCATTATAGTCTTCAATCAGGGGACTACTTTGTTACTTTGATGGTGTGATTAAAATGGGTTCTCATGGGGATATTGGGTATGAAATAATGGATGCCACAAGTGGTGTTGTTGTGCCTGCAGGCATTCATTACCCTCACATTCAAGACCCTGCAGTCATGGAAGCCATGGCTTTAAGGGATGCTCTTACAGATTGTGTGCAACGGTTTCTTCCACGAGTTTAGTTCCATGGAGACGCAGAAGTAATAATTCAAAAGTGCCTTGACCATGTAGCTACTGAATGCACCATCTTAGAGTTTATAGTTTACGATTTAGATAATTAGGACCTAGGCTTCACTCATTAAGGGTTAGGGTATAGTATCAGACCCAAAAATCATGCTTATTCGAGGTCTAGATAGCGTTTTCATACTCAAGGTATGCGGTACCGCAGATTTCACCCGGGATACCGTATAAGCCACCATATATATACATATGAATATATATATACACACACATAAGGCATGACTTGTTGGGTCAAAGAAAAAATAACTTGTGAATATAGTATAAATACGAGAATCAAATGGATTGAGATTAGAGAACAATTCTAGCCACATATTCAAAAGTATTGTTGCAAGTGATTGATACTTAATATAAGGCAATGTGATGGCATGAAGAAGAACATAATCCAGATTGCATCTCAATTAGTCTTGAAACTTATAATTTTTCATCAAATGATTCGCAACTATGAAGATTCATGGCAATATAGTATATCAAGAAAAATTAAGATGTTATATCAAGTCTCTTGAAAAAAATATATGAGGGATATTGTTAGTGGATTTCACATATAAGTGCATGATGCATCCATAAGACAAAAGGAAGGGAGTCATACTAAAAATAAAAAATTGGAAATGGATGAATTTTCTTCAATAAATCTTTACTTACAAGATAAACAAAATATTATCCATAAAAGACAAGGAAATGAGTGTTGATAATCTATCTCTACAAATGATAGTACAAAATAGTAGTACCTGAAACAACTTTGATGTTTTCGAAAATCAAACCATAATTTAAAGAAAAAATAGGTCGAGTCAAACACAATCCAATATTTTTGTAAACGAGTAGAATTCGAATTTGACTAATTTATTAAAACTTCAAACTCAAATTAAGTAAAGTCTCAATTCGACTCGACCCGACTTCACTCAATTTATTTGCAACCCTAACCTTTCCACACTACCACAGAATCCATTAACATGGCAAGAGGCAAGTGGCAGATCAGATAGTTTTAAGGAAGTTGTTGGCTCAATTGGCCCTATATAAACAAAATAGGAACTTTTTGGTTATTTGGTTGCTGTCAAATGTATTATCAGTCCCCGTGCACCGGAAAGTTACAAATCCCTAATCCGACAGTAATTTCCTCCCTCCCAGTCCCAGGATAGCACATTCAAGTTCCACCGCAGCAGTTCCTCATTCCCTATTTGTGGGTTCGCTTCTCCATTTCAATTTTTCTCCACGTAACATCGCTTCTGATCCTCAAAACCAATCATCAGTGTTATAATTGTTCGTTTCGTCGCCCCGATTCCCTTCGTCCCCACTCGCAAGCTTTTCTGTCCTGTGACCTTCGCCATCTCCTGTAATGGTCTGACAATTAGGGCTCTTCGTGTTTCTGTCTGTAATGTCGTCGTAGATTCTGGAAGGTTCTCTTCAACTGCTGAAGCAGAGCTTTGGTTCATCTGCATGTTCCTTCTTGCAGTCGGGCATTAGGGAATTGAGCTACTCTCGTTTGGTTGATAGTTAATTCGAGGAGTGGGGAAGAATAAGGTAAAGGAACGAACTGGGTTGTTCAGATAGGTGTAATGGCGGGAAGGGAAGTGCGAGAATACACCAATCTCACCGACCCCAAAGGTAGTTGTGCTTTCACTATTTTGCCCGCTTGGTTAGAGCTGTAGCTTGCTTGCCTTTCTCATTGTGCAGCTTTCAGTGACTTATTTTTGTTATCTGATTGTAGATAAGAAATGGGGAAAGGGGAAAGATAAAACAGACGATGAAGATGTCACCTTTCAGCGCATGGTTGCAAAGGTTAGCGCATCGCCTCTCCTAATCCTGATCTTGATCCCCCTTTGGTTTACCAATCATTATTTTGGATCTGGTATTTAGCTCTGTTGAATGTGCTAAAGTTCAATTGCAAGCCTGTTTAACACTAGAATGGATAGTTAGGGTAGAGAACAAAGAGGATGGAGATCACACAAGTAGGAGTTAGATATTTTTGGTTGTTTTGCAGAACGAAAAGGTTTAATATCTGATGATAGCATTTCTCAGCAACTTGGGTTATTAACGGAGTAGTGCTTAAAACATATAGACTGATGGAGTTGTCAATTCAGGTGCATGGTTCTGATTTCTGAAATAGAGTAGGCTACTACTCTACATCTAGTCGTTTGATGGCAGGTGGCTTATGTAACTTGTAATTTTTGTAAAACTCCTCGAGAGTTTTTCTGATAACATGCCCTGACAGGGATCCTGGCTTGTCCTATGGGGCTGATACCTTGGCCAGATGCAAGAAGTTGCTGGAGAACGTGGAGGCTATCTTCATGGGCGAGGCGGTACTCTCTTCAATCATTTCCACTCTAATACACCCCCCCCCCCCCCCCCCCCCCCCTCCCCCTTTTTACAAGCCTGGACCTTGCCTCATTTCAGAGAGCTAGACAATTGGAAACGGCAGTTTGTTGATTCTTGTGATAGTTCTTCAAATTCTCAAGTTTTGGTTTTGCAGCTTTGGACAGTGACGACCTGCTTTACCTCAAGGAGCAAATGGAAGCTGAAGAGGATGCTGAAAGGCTCCTAAGGCGCACAGAAAAAAGAGCATTTGCTGCCTTCAAAATATCCTTTTGTGGCAAAACAATCATGTTGTTTGGAAATCTTTTCCATAGAAGTGGCAAATAGAATAGTTTAGAACTATTTTTGTTCTGTCGTGTAATCTTGCTCCATGAGTCCTCATGCAATCTGTTGATTATGGCATTATGATTTCAAAACTTCCATACATAGCAAAGTTCAATCTAGAGATTGAATTCAGTATAAAAAAAGGATCATCTCAATGCGGAGTAAAGGGTAACAAAATCAATAATGAAATATAATGCTTTAAAGCCATTGTCGTTCCTTGTATTACCAAGTCTGTTTAACGATTTACTGATGTATGCTCTTGATACCAATATATGGCATTTGCACTTTTGTGGTATTTCAGAAGTTCAATGATTGCTTGGTCGCTTATGTAGACATTGGTCTTCCTTTCTTCTTTTACCTTAAAAGCAATATATGATGTATTTTCCATCATGGTTGTGGTGTTCGATCTCATTATGCTTCTCATCCAGAATTTATCTATTGCACTTGTGCATAGATCTTGCATGAGTAAGGATTCTTTGTTTGCTGGTCTAGGTCTAGTTAATCTGTGGAGCAGCTATAGGTTATTTGTATGTCTATGTAATCCTTAACTAATTGACACAAAGCTGCAACCTTGGCAGATACTACACCAGCAACAGTTCCATTACCACTTCGCGTGGAGCCCAAACCAAAGAGTGGCATAAGGTATCTGTCAATCTTATCACGTCTCTACTTGTCTTGCTGTAGTCTCTAAAAAATTACAATTCTCTCATTCCTTAGGCAGCAGGATCTACTGAAAAAAGTGGTGGAAGTTAAACCCAAACGTCCCAGAGTTTCAAGCAATCATGGTTCAGAAGATCTGAAGCACGAGAACTGCCGGGTGGTGAAAGAAGAAGAATCTGATGTATCAACATCATTCAAATCGGACTGTGAAAGTATGCAAACAAAAGTTGAAGCAGAGGGAAATCCTGTCAAAAGCTTACTAGGTTTAGCATATGAAAGTTCTGATGAGGAAGAGGATTGAGGAATGAACAAGCAATCATCGCAGGAGAATTGCTGCGAAGCCCCGTTGTTGTGCTGTTATGATAGCATTGTTCTTATGGTGTTGACATGCCTCGTGAAAATATTTACTCATGGTGTCATGTTACAATGTCACTCACGTTGGACTGACAATTTTGCGACGCGTAAGTAGTAAAAGTATCGAATGCGGCAGCGTGTGTTTTTTCTGTGATTGATTATACGCTCACTATGTCGACAGTGTTTTCGAGCAATTTAAAAGCTTTGATGGGTTTTCTTTTCTCATTTCCAATGTCAAATTTCATGTCACTATTTTTTTTAAAAGGGGTGATATAGGTTTCGTTTTTTTTAATAAAGTACTATTTATTATTATTACTAGGTGAAGCCCTTGTTCGTCCACTCATCGAGTCACGATCACTATTAGACTGCAGCTTGTGGCATGCTTGGGTTGAATCCGTCTATTTGCCCTCATTTCATAGAATTGAGAAATGTGAGATTTAACAAGGGTGTCGGTTTATATTTACACCCTCATTTCATAGAATTGAGAAATGTGAGAATTAACAAGGGTGTCAGTTATATATTTACACCCTCATTTCGTAGAATTGAGAAATGTGAGATTTAACAAGGGTTATAGGTATAATATGCCCCTTTACTATGACGTTTTATCAAACATGCCCTTCTATTATTTTTTACATCAAACATGCCCCTGTAATTTGGAAAAACTATCAAACATGCCCTTCAGTTGAATTTTCCATTGAAAAAATCGTCAATCATGGTTGAATCGAGATTTAGACGACCTGACATCGATAAATGGGAGGGGAAATGTCAGTTTTGACCCTTGCTTTATTTTTCTTGGTCTCATCAAAGTGAAATTATTATAATTATTTGGTTATACAAAAGAACAAAAAAAATTCTAAAGTGGAATGATTAGAGATATTTTAGATATTTGGGTCGCCAAAACCAAAGTTCGGTCTTGGTTAACGGTTTTTGGATGGAAATTTTAGCAAAATGGCATGTTTGATAAGTTTTTCAAAGTACAAGGGCATGTTTGACGTAAAAAATAGTAGAGAGGCATGTTTGATAAAACGTCATAGTAGAGGGGCATATTATACCTATAACCCATTTAACAAGGGTGTCAGTTCATATATTTACACCGATTTACTAAGTGTTATGATTAGATCAGAGTACAACTTGTTTGTTCATGTCTGACTAACAAAATATATATAAAAATATATTTGAAGACAATCTACATTTATCTTTAAATAAAATACACCCTTCTAAACAAAATAAAAAAATACTCATTTAAATACAACATTTAACATTAACATGTACACGTTTATACTTGAATCCAACAAATAATATAAACATTTAACTTCCAAATTCATGAATTCAATCGCAAAATTATTTTCTGATTAATTAAATTCATTGTAAGTTGTAACGGAGTGATTTTATTTAGAGGCTGAAACAATCACATTGATAATATTCCAGCCAGTTTGGTTATACCAAGTTCAACCAGTGGCAAATAGATTTAACTGATTTATTGGTTAGGAAAACATGATTTTTTTATACGAGAACGTTGTCTTTCAATTGAGCCCAAGCTGATCCTGACAGACAGTGATAGGAGGAAAAAGAGACAAAGACTAGGAGTTCCATCAAAACATTTCTTGTTTAAACCAGAACAGAGTAATGGTCCATACATCATCAATCCAGTAGTTAGAAACTCTCTGAATCCATCTAACGACAACTGGAGAGCCAGAAAGGTATAGGGAATCACCTCATAAGCAAATCTTTACCCCAAACAGCAGCTTCTTCTTAGTACTAAGCATCATCATCTCCTTTGCCGAACAACTGCTCCACCTCCGAAACAGTGGTTCTAGCATCATCGATTTCAGGCTCTTCTGTCTCACCTGACTCCTCCAGCTCGGCGAGAGTCGCCTTCAGGTCAGCCAGTGCAGCCTCGAGGCGCTTATGGCAATCTGGAATCATCATCCGCGACTCTGCCAGCACGTTCTCCTGCTGCTTCAGATCGTAAGGGTCAGCCCCCTTGTCTTTCATGTCGGATGTCTTGGCGGCCTCTCTTTCCACTTCTTTCTCGTACGAGTGCAGCTCCTTCACTATGCGTTTGCTTGTGCTCGTCTTGATCTTCAGATTCCTCATTGTTGCCATCCTCTAACCTTATCTGTTAGTTGTCTTGTCTGCCAAAGAAGAGAGGGTAAAAGGAAGTTAAAAATGAATTCCCAAAGAAGAAAGCTTCATTCATCTGCTTCCAAAGAATGACAGACAAATGGAAAGACAACAAGAAAAGGACTTTCTAAATAGAAACTCAAGACTTGTGCATGCAAGGAAAGTATTCACTATTCTGAATTCTAAAGAACAGAGAACTCAAGCTTCGGCAGCTCAGAAACATGATAAGAATGTCTACAGAATCCAGCAGAATGACCACTGTTTTTCGACCCAATATAGAAGTCTACACCACTTGAGAAAAATTCCAACAGATACGGAAATACCCAAGCAAGAACCGTAATGGGAAAAGAGATCTCCCTAGTTCCGAATTCTAACAGAGCAAAAAACGGATCAGCTTAGCTGATAGGCAGACTAGAAGCTATATGCTCTACTTTCCATGATTATCATCTTAACCCTAGTGTCTCAAACTTAAACTTCGCACAGCAGATTCTTGGTTCACTTAGGTCTGGATTGGAAGTTCACTGCTTTATTTACATCCTCTTTAGACCTCATCCAGAAAACCAGGGCCGACCCACATTCGTTTACAGTCCAGTTTAAGAACCCTAAACCCCAGGAGAAGAAAAGCTTCTATTTTTAAGGAACCAAATACAAAATTCACGCCCACGCCCCATTCCTAGATAAGATCGATAACCAAAAGAGACGGAAAGATAGGAAGAGAATATCAGTAACGAAATATTTCAGTCATACCTCGGTGCAATGCAAGAAGGGGCGGCGAAGACTAGATCGCAGGTTGGGTTTTTCTGCTTATTGTGCCGCGAAGAGGACGCAGACTGTGGCGCTCGGAATCGGAATTCGGATCTTCCCTTTCGGCCAAAATGAAGCGCCAACCGTTGGATGTACTGGAGAGATTGTGACCGTCAGATGATTACACACAAGGCTTTGTCCGCATGGATCATGGCCCATGGGCTGGAGGATGAAGAACCTGCGTGGCCCAGCTCGAGCTTCAGATTTAGCCTTCTTCCGGAGACTGACTGTACGAGACGAAGTTGGTCAGTTGCAAAGTTGGAACTTTGGGAATTGGATGTTCGTTCTGGGAAGGAAGAAAGAAAGCTAAGCAGAAATTGCTTCATGCTCTGGAAGTGTAATGTTTAGTTCTGTTCTGTTCTCGAATCGCTTCGTTTTGTTAATATTCATTCTTATTGTTGATGCTTTCGCTTGTCTATTTCCCCCTGGTGATGGATTGTTCATGGTAGTCGAATCCATGCGGCCAATCGATGATTAATATTTCTGTTTGGAGTCTTGTAATTGATATGGCGTCTGCTGAAATGGGTATAAGTTATCATATCATAAAGCTTAGAACTTTCTCTGTAGGAATAGCCATTGAAGGGGTGACTAAGAAAGTATTGAACTTTACATGTTTTGTGTTGATGGAACTCTGTTTGGCAGCTATCTAGTGATTTTGTCTATTCCTTTGCAGTCAGCAATGGCCATTACTTAATTGTTGGCTTCATAATTTCTTAGATTGGAAGCAGCAAGTTGCATAGTTTGGTCTGTAGAGAGTTCATAATTCATGGAGAATCAGGCTATTGAAAGCCTGGAACAAGAAGAAGAGGAATTGAATTTGGGAATGCTAGGGTTGTACGAAGGGAACGTGAGGGTGTTGCGGGATGATGAAGAGTCTGCTGCAGAAGAAATCATGTTGTTATGGGGAATCCAACAGCCCACTTTCTCCAAACCCAATGCTTATGTTGCTCAGTCTTCGCTCCAACTCAGCCTTGATGCTTGTGGTCACTCCCTCTCCATTTTGCAGTCTCCTTCTTCACTGGTACTTGCTTCCATATTTTTTTTCTTTCTTTCTTGTATAGCTATCACCATTTGCCTTCATGTTATGGTCATCCCTTTACCTCAATGGTTTTTTTGTTTCATTCTTTGAAGAAAACATAGTCTCCGTCAGCGCTTATTTGTTAGATTCGATACAGCAGCCGAAATGTTATATTTTTATCTTGGTTCTGGTTTACTGTTATTTATGCCTTGAATTTGTTACCATGAATTGCATTCTGCATTACAGGGTACACCGGGAGTAACAGGCTCAGTTATGTGGGATAGTGGCATTGTATTAGGCAAGTTCTTGGAACATGCGGTTGATTCGAAGATGCTTGTTCTTCAAGGAAAGAAGGCTATTGAGTTGGGTTCAGGCTGTGGATTGGTAGGGTAAAGATAACATCCTCTTTTTTATGCTTCGTTTTTCCTGGTTGTTTCTTTCTTGGGAGTAAAGGTATGGGGCTTGCATAGAGAACCTAATACTATGTACAGTCAGAACGCAAGACCTGACTTGCAATCCCTTTTCATGTCCGAGGTCTTTAAAAGGAAGAAATAAAAGATGCTCAAGAAGCAGCATTATATCAGTCGCTCATAACCTTACTGACGCCAAAATCGATTTGATTTTCAGCTGCATAGCATCTCTTTTGGGTGCTGAAGTTATACTCACTGATCTCCCTGATCGACTGAGACTGCTCAAAAAGAATGTAGAAAGCAATTTGGGACATGAACACCTACGTGGCTCTGCAGTCGTGGAGGAGCTTACTTGGGGTGACGAACCTGATCGGTGCATGACTCAACCTTTACCTGATTATGGTAAGAGAGCTTCCGTATAGTTTCCCCAAGTTGCAATAGGTGGTAGTACCCAATATTAGTGTGTAGCAGCAGGTTATTGATACAGCTGAACCATACTTTTGCGGTTTTGCCCCTTCTCTCTCGAAAAGCCGTTATGACTTTGCCGGTACTCTAACATGTATGAACTGCCGAAATTTTCATTCTGAAAATGCAACTAGTGGCTTCCATGAGCACCTACCGAGTCCATGAAGTTGGAAATTGATAATGGTCACCCACAGAATTTAAAAACTCAACCTTAGGCCATGGTCTATGAAGAAGTCCATATTAGTCTACTTTGTCCTTTCTTTTGTCAATTCCAAAAAGGTGCATAATGGAGAGAATTATGTTGGCGAGAGTATTTATGTCATTGTATGTATGAAAATCACAATTCATTGCTTTTTTAAATCCATGAGTTGCACAATCCATCACTTCCAAAATCCTACATCTAAACCATCATTAGTTTTGTCAGTTGTGGGATCAGACGTGGTGTATAGCGAAGGGGCAGTGGTTGATTTGATAGACACACTCCTAAAGCTCTGTGGATCCGAAACGACAGTATGCATAGCCGGGGAGCTCAGGAACGGTAAGCCTGATCTTGCCCACCCATGCATCTTATTTAGGCATCCTCTCAGCACCTTTTGTTTTTGAGACTAAGACATTGTTCATACTCCAGATGCAGTGTTGGAGTACTTCTTGGAGGAAGCCATGAAGGTGTTCAAGGTTGGGCGTGTCGAGCAGTCGGAGTGGCATCCTGACTATCGCAGCCCTCGTGTTGTGATGTATATTATGGTGAGGAAGTAGCAGAGTTATTTGGGAGAGAGCCAAGAAGCAGCTTCCTGAGTTCATTATTACAGTTGGCTTCTTCTCCTCTGTCACAGATTAAGTCAGCAATGGAACTTTTTTGTTGTACTTGTTACATGATTTTCGGATCCTGTAATCCAGTTATGATTCGGGATTTCGCTACAATAACTTAGTGTTAACTACAAGTACCTGTGGTCATTTGAGTAGTCCATGTATGTATGAACATCGGTTTCAAGTGCTGCTGTAACAGGCGGCTGCTCCTCACATTTGTCTTTCTTGCTTGTTGTTCTGTAATAGATACTCCAGTGACACTGCTGTAGCTAGCTACACTGACTTTGCAGCGTGGGCCAATCTTGTACATGTCTATCTTTCCGCACAACCAAGGAAAGTCTGCGGAATGCTTTCCAGAATTTCGGCCAACTCGCAGAAGGTAATGCCAATGAATTTTATCGTCGAAATCAATTCAGTGATCTTTCTTCTCTTGTCAGCTTTTAACCTTCGGCCTTCATATAAAAGAACTTGTGGTTGTCCTACAGTCGATCTCGTGATGGACAAAATTGCAAGAAGGCCGAGAGGCTTTGCCTTCCTTCGTTTTGCCACTGCAGACGAATCCCAGAATGCCATCAAAGGAATGCACGGGAAGGTAAAGCTTCACCACTCCATGAGTAGAGTTAATGCAGTCCATTTTCGTTTAGATGAGGTCAGTGACGATCAAGAACCAACTGCCCTCTTAGTTTCTGGACGGCAGATTGATATTCATGGAGGTTGCAAAAGCCAGATCGGAGCTTCACAAAGGTCCAACGCTGAACCAATGAAGACCATTTCTGCACAGGAGGTGTGAGGGCATATCTCGCCTTACTTGACAAATATGTAGTCACGGTTTACGGAGCTTGTACTCTTGCTTTTCCAATCTTAAATCAACAAGAGCAAAAACAAGTCCTTACCCTTCTCCATGTATCAGTATGCTACCAAGTATCTCCAAATTCTGGGACAAACCATCGTTCAACAGTTCTAACAAACAACCTGAAGGGCGTAATACGAAACTCGGAACGCGCAAAACTGGTACATACTCAACTGGAAAAGGATTCTGAAAGTGTTCTGAACGAACAGCCTGGGGAGAGAGAGAGAGGAAGGCTAAGAATGTGACAACAGTAGGCTGAAAGAAATGAAAACACAGGGAGTTATGGTATGCAACAAAGGATCATTCAAGAAAAGGGAAGTCACTTGGCGAACAAAACCAACAGATCAACTTATTCGAGCCAAAACAGTTTTAAGTTAAATTGCAGGACTTTTCCGGCCCTAAACTCGTAGCAGCAACAGCAGGCGCAGGACCATCGATCCGATCATCCAGCTTCTGCAGCAAACAGAACCTTAGCGATGAATAATTTACAATTAGTAGGGGAGCTCTCCTGTATCCACATTATCATCACACAAGAA
Organism: Linum trigynum; assembly: GCA_964030455.1. Taxonomy (NCBI): domain Eukaryota; kingdom Viridiplantae; phylum Streptophyta; class Magnoliopsida; order Malpighiales; family Linaceae; genus Linum; species Linum trigynum. The sequence goes on from OZ034821.1 coordinate 10,078,229, forward strand.
TCTTTGCCGTCTCCTCTTCTGTGCTAAAAGCCGCCAACTTTTGCAAGCCGCTGCTTCAATTGAAGAGACTATAAAGACCAAAAATCAGTTTTCTGCTCTACAGGGTCTCTATAACGTTAACTACATAGCTACTTCAGGGCCTTCACCGCCATCAAAATTAGCTCCTCTTCTTCAACCTTTATACACAAAGGGCAAATGGGAGAGATTAAGGGCTAAGAGCAAACTCTAGCCCTTTGCTGCTCTCGCTCTTCCGAAGCAACCAATGACGATTTCATGTCCCTCTCTGCTAGGCACCTCTTGTATGGCACAAAACCCCTCGTCGAATTGCTCCTCACACTACTGGCAAACATTTCCTCCACACGGGGTAATATTTGGCATTGGGACTCCCCTACGTCCATGGATCTCCCTCTTTTCTCTACTTCACTTGTTGATCCTGCATCTGAGCCGGAACAAGACCTTTCCTCCACGACATCCTTCTCCTTTGAATTGTCCCCCGTAAATGACCGCAGAGGACTCTTCGACAGTGCATCAAATAAAGTCAATGGTGGTATTGAACAAGCAGCTTCTGAGATGCCAGTGTTCTCTCCCTCAACTTCCATGCGGAGACGAGACGAAGGCAACCAATTACAGTCATGGTTCGCTAAACCCAGTGACAATTTGATGTCTGAGGACTTCTGTTCGCCATTATCAAGGAAGATGTCAACATTTGGTTGGCTGCCCGCTGCCACATACTTCTCAGACTCTGTAACCAACACCGTCCTCCCAAACAACTTGAAGCTCTTGGAACGTGCCATTGGGACTGCTGCCTCTACTTCAGGGAAAGATGGATTCTTGGAGCCATCCTCCGAATTCTGGAACGAAATGGATAAGAGCATAAGGCAATCAAAATCGACAATTTAAAATCTAGGGGAGCAATTCATTCAACGTGAACAAAGGATTGTTATCTTACCGTGAGAGACGTTTCGGTCATTGGATCAGAAGATGCTCCTTCTGGTGAAGAATTTGTGTTTTCTTGGAGTGGAGAGACATCTGATACAACGGTCCCACTGTCTTTCTCACGAGGTAATAAGCTGAAGGACTGAACATCGCTGGTACATGAGGTCAGCGAAGAGCAGCGGTATAGCAACCCCGAAGCTGGAGAGCCCAATGCCTCCGAGGCAACCACAGACAAGACAGAGGTAGGAGAATGGTTTCCCTTCTCCATGGCCAACAAACTTGGGGACTCGGATCTTTCAGGAGCATCAATGCATTTACGAGGATAAGGATGCGACGGTTTCCTCTTTGGACGAGGAGGGGGTATCTCAATTGGCTTCAAGGAGCTCTCTGAAACACCAGTAGTCTCCCGCGCCACCTGAAATAAGATCGACACTGCTTGTCAGAAGAGCTCCCATTCTGTTTACCATTCACATTAAGTTATACAGTTAATTGATCAGTGGTAGTATGTCCAAAATAAGCAGCTGGCCGACCTTGGAGAAAAACTTTTGGGCATGGCTTCGAATTTGAACAGCGGTTTTGGTGCCTACATGTTCTGCAAGAGGGATAATAACAAAACCTCATCCACTGATATTGATTTGGCACACAGAGAAGTTGCTGGGACGATTCAAGTGAGTGGCTAGAGTTCAAAAGGGTATTATTCACACCTTGAATCTTACGCCAGCCACGGCCATACAACTTGAGAGCTTCAAGGAACTTGTGGTGTTCCTCCTCCGTCCACTTCTCCCTCTGTTTAGTGATAGTATAAGGCTTCCTCAGTTTGGGAGTCTGCTGAAGACCCCCAAATGAATTCAATTCCATCAATTGCTCTCCACCATTGTCGTCGTAGCATTCACCTCCTGAACCCGACATGTCAGCTTCCTGAACTTGATCCTGCAAACACCCGCATCAATTCACCGAATCAGACCAAAGATCTCACGCATCAATTGCAGCAGTAGCGGAATCACAGTTCGCATCAGCCGAAACGTAGCTTCAAAAGCCTAAACCTTAACTACGAAAACTGATTCTCGTCTCCAATTACAGAAGTGTCAAAGCAGACAATCGAATTGAACAGATAATCTCTGTAATCAAGGCTAAGATTAACCGCTACATGATTATGCTTATCGTGTCACGAAGAATCCGGAATCACTTGGAGTACTTAATTAATGCTGACGTAAGCAAGTTCTGACATAATCCAAGCGGCAATATGCTAAAATTAACTTCCAGAAGATAGCAAAATACTTTTTTTTTTTTTTTTTGTAAAAAAGTACCTGAGAAGCAGCCATGGACCTGGACCTAATCTTCCGATTTGAAGCCTCAGATTCGCAAATCTCTGTAAAGAAACAACAGAGTCGCCGTAATCAGTACATGAATATATCACCGACGAAGTCAGAGAAAGGAAAAAAAGAAGAAATTAGCAACCGAAGTCGAGAAAACTCACATGAGAAGAAATAGAATCCGATCTCCACTACTCGGTAGCCGAGGAAAGGTGAAGTAGCAGCAGCAGAAGAGGAAGCAGCTCTCTCTCTCTCTCTCTCTGCAAGGACTCTGGTTAACTAAAGAGGAAAAGTCTCCCGGAGGTCGAGAAGCAGCCGACAGCGAAGAGTAGTGATTGGCCGCACGGAAAACACAAGAAATTTCCCGGGGGAAAATCTCAAGTAGAGAAGGAAAGGATCAAAGAGCGGAGAGGAAACATGGAGGGAGGGAGATGTAAAAGGAAATGGTTCGGGTCAAGGGAGGGAGGGTTTGTGAAATAAATAAACAAGGAGAGGGCGGAAAAAAGGAAAGGCAAAGGAGGGTGACACCTCAGCAAGCAATATTTAATTTTTGGTCCCGAATTGTTGTTTTTTTCATTAGTTGGGTTGGGGGAGGGGAAATTCGAGAAGAGAAAACATCTTGTGGCTGAGAATGGAAGAGAGGCGGGGACACGCGGCAGTTGCTCGTGAGGGTTTGGCATTGGCATCACTTTTTTTTTTCTTTTTTTTCTTCTTCTTCTTCTTATCGGCTCTCTCTCTCCGCCTACTTTGCTGTGTGTTTTCTTGTGGAAGATATTGGCGCACCCGTCGGCCCCACATTTTGGATAACATTATTTAGGATATTTTTTATCAACCACTTTTTTTTCTTCCTCCTTTTGTTAAATCAACCTGATGCTAATTACATAATTATCCTAAACGTTTTTGCCTATTAGTTGTCATCCACAAAAATATAGAAGATAAATGTTCTTTTTATCTCATCTTACTTACTAGATGAGGTGATTTTTTTCGTAATAATTTATATATCTTGTCAATTGTTTTTTTGTGCGAAACTAGACTCGAGTTATTCTAGTAATGCAGAGAGTGTGAAGGATGTAAATAAGCTGTTGATAAATACGTAGTAAATTAGTAGAAAAATGAAAAGTAACTAATTTTAACAGTCTAACTAGTGGGTTTTCACTGTTTACTCAACTTAGTGGGTTTATTTATTTACTTTTTTTTTTTTTTTTTTAGGAGAAGTGTGGTGTTGAAGTGAGCTAGTTGGGAGACAGGAGGAGACCCATTGATGTGGTAGACTGGTAGTAAGGAGGAGATTGGGAAGGAGATTTTAGTAAATATTCGATTTCTGCACTGATGTTTTTTTTCAAAGATATTAATTTTTGGATTTTTTGGCAAGAAAGAGAGAGGGGAAAAATCTCGTCCACAAAGTTGGAAAAGACCGGAGAAAATAGAATTTGCTGAGAAATTAAATATTACTCATTAATTTATTGGTTGGGACCCTTGAAAACAGGTGTTTTGCTTACGTGGCGAAAGGTAGGCAAAAAATTCAACGAAAGGTAGGCAAAAAAATATGCTTCTTTTAATCTTCCTAACTGAGCTCTGGATTTTCTACTATACATATATCCGTCAAATAAGATCAAAATTACAGTCAATTTCTTACTCTTTTTTTTTTCTTGATCTCGATCGCGTGTTGTGACGTAAAAACCAAAATTAGAGTTTTATCCACTGTTTCAACCTTCTTGTCTTTATCCGTTTTTACCAGGTATTTTGATTCCTCTATGTCGTCTTCTTCTATTTATGGGTGTTTCTTTGGCGAGGAATTAGATAATTAAACTAAAATTATATTGAGTAAATAATAATAAGGTGGCTCTAAACATATATAAAAATAGGGTGGCTCCAAACAAAGTTTCTCTTTATGGATCAAATCGAGTTATCCATAAAAAAAAGATACACAATTCTCGAGTGAAAGAATCGAACATAATCAAGTAACAAAATCATACCCTACTTAATACTATTTTCTGCATACTTGAATCGTTGGATTGAACTATTCCTCCTAGACTAAACATTTTTTGGAGGAAGGGTTTGAAATGAAAGGGATGGTGGGTCGAAAGATGAGGAGATAAGGTATTGAAAGAAAATGATATTTTTATTTTTGGGTAAATTGCAAGTTTGATCACTAGAATTATTTAAAAAGTTTATATTTGTCACTAAAATAATTTTATTTCATTCGTAGTCACTTAAATTAGTTCAACAACTCAAGTTTGGTCACTCTTTGTTAGTCTCCGTTAACTTTAGCTTATGTGACAGTCAACTCTGTGAGTTGTCCGTTAAATAAGTAACGTGGGAATTAAACCAAAAAAAAATTAATTTGACATAGTTTTGGTTTCGGTGTATCCGACTAAGCGTTAATGGCTTGTTTAAGTCCATTTGGTGGAGCTTAGTTGCCTTCAGTGGGGACGCTTGTGTGTTTTGTTTGTTTGTTTTTTTTTTTTGTAGAGGCACGTAGAAGAGCTCCCGTTATCGGTGGGACTTCCTCAGATAGGTGAATTGGCTCATGATCAGGATGGAACTATCTTGCAGGATGCTCAGAGCTCGGCTTCTCTCTGTAGTTGGGTTTCTTACTGTTTTGTTCTCCGCTGTCTCAATAGGGCTGCCCATCATGTGGCATAAAAGGCTCTCTCATCTGGAGTTCGACTATTGGTCGCCTCCCGCGCTCTTTTTATTTTCTTTGTTTGTCTGATTTTATAACAACTGACTTTGGAAAAAAAAATTGAAAGGTGTCCCCCTACTTATGAAAATTGGTACTTTTCGCACAATCAAGTAGCAAACTTTAATTTTATTTCAGTTAAGCTAAATTTGACAGCAACTTGTGGTAAACCTACCTCATATAAAAAGTAATGGCTTCTTTGAGATGCGAGGAAGAAGAGCAATATTAAAACAACAGTGAGAGGAATTGATATGAGACGAGATACGTAATTTTGTACGTGGTTCGACTAATTAAACCTTTATATCATCACCTGAATATAGTATATATTATTTTGAGAAAATTTAATTTTGGTTAATGAAAACAATCTAACTTTTAAGTCCAAAATTTGACAATATAACCTTCACCCAAACACAAGTCAAGAACAAAGTAGACGCGACACCAACACCAATTCCAACCTTAGCTAATCTCAAGCCAAGACACCACCAATCCAACAATGCTCTTTAGTTGAACTTAGAGATTGGTGAGCAAAAACCTAGTGCAACGTCAATAAAAAGCCCACTCTTACGAGGTTTCTTTGAATTATATGTCTAGAAAGTTATAATGTGAAAATAAAATAAAAATACATACTATGATTTTTTACAAAAAATTTCCCATTTATATTCGTTGCAAAAATCAACGTTGTTTTAATCAAAGAAATTAATTAGGTCATGCCACGACACAACAGACAAATGCATATGATAGTATTTTTCTTTCCCTAATGCTTCAAAAGGCCCAAAATAATCAATTCCAGCATTTGGATATAAGCTTATTGATGATGCTATTTTAAGTCATGCACACTTGCTCGTTACCAAAAAAATGTCACGTACACTTGTTGTCCTTAACTAATTATTTGAACTTTCTTTTTTGTTATACTGATGCATAGACGGAGTTAAACTCTTTTGGCTTGTTACATGTATATTATGGTAAATTTATAATAAATGCCGATGTTGAAAGGGATCGAATTCAGCATCTTGAGGTGATATAACTTGTACCGGTATTTTGCCCCCTGCATTAAAAATCACTTCTTATGATTTAATTGCCAAAACAATAATTTATTACACTAAAAAAGAAATTACTAATTGAAATAATTTATATTTTGAAAAAATGACACAGCTGCCGCTATGAAACCCTAGTCTCGTGTGGTGCAAATAGCTTCGAGATATTCCTTCCTCACCCATTTTCTGTGGCCATCCCAATTTTATAGTCTGAACAAATTATGATTATTCATCTTCAGTTCTTCAAATCCTCTTCTTAACTCACATATGCAACCAAAGCGGCCACTTCCCTGGCCTGCGAAGGATAACGATGATGATGGCTGAGATGGGAGACTTAACGTACGTCGGCCGGCGAGATGTGATGATAGTTTCTTTAGCGGATCTGGACACCAATGGAATGCACGATGTTGTCGTCGCTGCCGCTTCCGCCTAGACGAGGCTTGATATGAAACACGTTTTACCTCGGCTGTTGGCAGAGACAAAGATGGTGGAAAGGCTAACGAAGTAGGCGACAACGATGAAGGTTCGGGCGGCGCAGCGATGATTCCGGCACTCTCATCGCATAGCATAAGAGACGAGGTAGAGTGAGGAGTTGGTTCGTGGGTGAGATGTGGGTTTGTGGGAGAGGGCAGGGCCGTCCCATGATATTTGGAGGCCCTGTTCGAAAATTTGAAATGTGGCCCTAATTTTTTTCCATAAATTTATCAAAATTAAAAATTAGTAAATAATTGTAAAAAAATACTTAAGTTCAGAAAAAGATTACATCAGGAATAAACGATCTCGTTTCCAGTTTGACCAAGAAACCAAGACCGAATTCCCAGCCCTAGTAGGGAGGAAAGTAAATCTGGAAAGAAGAGAAAATGGATATAGCGCAAAAATTGAATGGAGAAATGAAAATGGTCTAAATTGATCGAGAGGTGGGTGCAGGGTTGCTACTAGATCGTGGAGGCCCTATTTCAAAATCTAGACGTGGTCCAAATCGACCTTTAACTATAATAAAACTAAAATGATTATAATAACATTATTCAAAATGTAATATCTTTCTATATTGTTTAAATTAAAATTATCTATTATTTTTCAGATTTTCGTATTCTCCATGATATCCTTTTCAATTGTTATTATAGCTAAAATTATCTATTAAACACATCATCATACTCATAATCAATCAATCATACACTAAAAATACAACCTACAATATACGATCAGTAACTAACAAATCTAAGTAGAGGCCCCTAATATTCTGAGGCCCTGTGCCGGAGGGCAGGCCAGCACACCCTCTTGGCCGGCCCTGGGAGAGGGGAGGCCATTAAATAGTATTTATATTAGGGTTTGGATGGGTATTGACTAAACTATCCTCGATTTAATTTTGTCCATAGGATTACTTTTTAATTTAATGGCCATTCAATTACTTAGGATGGTGCTAACCCTTTAAAGAGTTAGTACCCAATCCCATTCCGGCTCAAGTGGAATTTTACAATGCTATAAAGCATTGGTATTTTAGTTTTTGTTTTTATAGTACAATTTGAAGTTGTACTTTTAATGTTATGGTACAACTTTAGGTTGTAATTATACTCTTTAGTAAAATTTCTTTATAGTATAAACTAAAGTTGTATATTTGTGTTATTGTCAGTGTCCATGAAACCGTCCCGTACCGGCGGTTAAACCACGAAATACCAGTATTGGAGGCTAAACCGATAGGCGGTATTTACCGGTATAACGGTTGAACTACGGTTAAATCACGGTTTTACCATAAAATACCCTACCGCTGACTTTCCCGGTACGGTTTCATGGACCATGGTTATTGTACAACTTTACAACTTCAAGTTGTACCATAACATAAATGTCAAATTTCCTTATGGTATAACTTTAATTTGTACTTTTAACGTTATGATGCAAGTTAAAGTTGTACTTTAAACACCAATACTTTAAAGCATAGTAGAAGTGCTCATGGTTCAATTAAATGCTTTTCTTTCACCACAAACTACGGGTTTGCCGCCTGGTGTGGGCAAATGGATACGATTTGTAAATTGGTGAATCATATTGGTGGATCCATGAACCATATGAATCAAATGGATTGGTAGATCTATGGATCATATGGATTGTATCAAATGGATTGGTGGATTCATGGATCAAATGGATTGATGGATTAATCCACGGATCAAATGGACATTCAAGCCTTGGACCACTATGTAAACTTTAAAAAATTTAGGTACTAAAATAGCATAATAAAAAATTGTAGGTACCAAATGTAAATTATAAAAAGTATCGATATTAAACCATAATTTGTCATTTGGATTCATGGCTCAATCCATGAATCCAGCGATCCAATAGGATTTGGATCAAATGCATTGAATTTAAATAGATTAGATTAGGTGGAATGTTGACCTTCATGTGTCTCTTCCAAGTTGGTATCATATTTCCAAGTCAATATTACTAACAAAATTGCTAACCGAAAGTTTACATTTGGCTAATTTTTAATATTTTGATAGGTTTAGATAATATAAAAGAATCTTAAAAATGTTTAAATAAAAAATAGACATTAAGGTTGAAAAGGCCGAGGGCGGCCAAAGGACATGAAAGCTTGAAAGGCTATTTTCATTCTAAACTATTTTGACACAATTTTTTTGTGTTACTTAGAGATGGTTTGGAGGTTGAGATTTCAGATGATTTATTTAGCAATATATGTAATGAGAAGAATTATTTATTTTTTTTTTGTTTCAAAATTAAACACAATACTTGTACTTGAGCAGAAAATGAGACAGAATCATTTAGTATGGATGATTGTTAGTTATGAGGGATGGGATTAGGTGCAAACCCTTATAGGGGTTAGCACCGTGATAACTAGCAAAAAACGCTACTAAAAATAACGAAATCACTACGGATTATTATAAAATCAATACAACATCTAAGCTAAATTACTACTAATTCAAACTAGTAGTAGTTTTTCCCTTGATTAGGACGGTGCTAACTATTGTACAATTAGCACCGTAGCCGTTCCCTTTTGAGAAACTAGTGGAGTAAAAGAATAAGGAGAAATATAAATTAAATTTTTGGTTCGGACGATTTTAGATTATGCGTGTTATCAACATAATTTATTTGAATTTTATTTAGATTCTACTACTAGCATCTCAATAATTTTAGCGATCATACATCAATGTAGTAATTCACTTCTAACTGCAACTAGTGGATTTAACTCACTTTTTAAATATACTAGTGAATTTAACTCCCTTTTTAGATATAAGAAGCAAATAGGTACAAAACCCCAACCTGTAAAATCATGTAAAATTCCAGGTCGTATGATTGCAATTAGTATTTGATTTTGTATCATATTCGTTCTCATTTTATATATCAATCAAAATAAATAAACAAAAAACAAAAAATTAGTAATTGTGTCAACCACATCACTGATATTAGTATTACACAATGCAATTACATGAGAGTGCTACGCAAAAATACAACTCTACTTGAAATTTTCATCTTGAATATCGATTACAGCAAATTGAACAAAGGGTCGCCTACTCATGTAATGTGACCTTTTTCTGGAGAGAGAAAGGGTCAAAATTGGAAATTTAAGAAGGAGTATATTATTTTGCTTTACATGTCAGCGGGTGATGGACCCCAGAGGTTTGGGGCTTTCTTTCTTTTATGTTTTATCCAATTTTTTCTGAAAGTGGAAACCGCCGATCCATAAACGGAGTGACACGTAGCAGCCGTCAACACCATCTCACAAACTGGTTTGGGCTGGATCCCACTATAGTGTCCCCGACCGCCGGTCCCACTATTCTCCCAATCAATCCATCAGACCAGATCAAAGTTGTCAAATCGGTTTAAGTCATCGAGTCGGTTAAGTAAGAGGTTTGAGGTTTAATTATTTGATTGTAGTCGGCCGATTAGAGTGGTTTTAGATGTTTTCTAAATATATATAAAAATAAGGTAGTAATTAAAGATTTAATGACTGAAATGAAATTTATCTTACATGTATCTATTAAAAACTTATTTTCCAAAAAATAAATCTACCTAACATCCATGACCCACCCACCATCTCATTTCCTTCGTTTCTCTTCCTCTCTTCCCCCTCTCTTCTTCTCTCCCTTTAGAGGTCAGACCAGGGGGCTTTTTGAAAGCCGTTTTGAACCCCGACTAAGGTCGGATTGGGTCCAACCGGGGGTCTGATAGAGATTTAACAACCTTGGACCAAACCCTTTCGTAGGGTTGAGTGTTTTTTATAAAAATAACCATAAAAAAGATATAAAAATAAAAAGAATTATCAAGCACTAAAGACACGGGAAGAATAGTAGCTAGCGAAAATAGGATGTGAGATTGGTTAATTGGTACCACTCAACTTCACAAAAAAAGAATCTCGTTTTGATCTTCCTTTTTTCAGCTATCACGTATGGTTGGTTTATCTGTTGTTTAATCACAAGTGGTGTGTGGTGAAAAGGGATATTCACCAAAAAGAAAAGCCGCCGAGAAAATGTTTGTGGCCACAAGTTATGAAGGTTGGGGGAGAATTGAAGAGGCAGTGTTTAGACTTAGGAGGATTCGTGACTCGTGAGAAAGTGACAACTTGGAGACGAGAAGTCAAAAAGCCCAACCAGAATATTGTATTATGCTTTCTTGTTTTGTTACGCAATCTTTTTATTGTCTTTCTCCCTTCCAAAATTGCTAGCATCTTAGCAAATATTACAAACTTCATATGTATCCAATATACAAACTCGAATTGCTAAAGTGAAGAGACTACAACTGAAATCAAACTCAAGCAAAACGGATTTGAATTTAATATTGAATTGTGTGTGATTTAGTTTAGGCATACCTGTAAAATCAAAACTTTGACAACTCTAAAAAATAAAACGAATTTTTTGAATAATGAAAAATATGTTTATTTCGTCAATGAAATCTGTTAAACTTAAAAGCACGATCAACACTGCTTATTGGACTAATGGAATTCGTTATACATGCTTTATTATACATATTCAAACCATCGTTTTTTTATTGTTTCTTGACCATTTGTCTTCAAAACGCCCTATCATGTGTCCATTTTGCGTTAGGTTGTGTTTCTTTGTCATATTTGAAGTCAATACACGTGGAGGAAGCTTAGGAGCGAGTTTCAAGACGTTTGGAGGTCAAAAGGGACTAAAGTGAGCCAAATGAAGATGTCACGACCGAAGGGAGCAATATCACAGTCAATATCGTAACTTTATACTCTAAACCATGAGATGCACAAAAGAGAGAGGAGCTTATCTAAATGCCACAGCCTGACCCTCAAAGTCACGGTCTGGACATGAAATTCATTTCCAAACCGTAAGATCCCTCGAAACCACTTGATGAAATAGAAAGCTTTAGATTGTCACGACATGGATGAGGAATGCCACATCGGTGATTTAGGTCGTGAGCCCCTGACATTCCTCTTTCGCGTGTGTAAATGGGTAGCTGCGAGTTCTGAAGGTGGGAGTTAGGTTTTTGGATCCCAAACACCTAGGGGACGACCCTTAGAGATAAAGAAACTTGAAAACATTCTTAAAGCTTTTTAGTGGATCTCTTTACCATTGGAGTTTGAGAATCAAGTTTAGAACTGGAGATTGCCGATTATAAGAAGAATCTCATTACCACAGTGAAGTTTTTCATATTCTCATATGTATTTCCTTCTCTCTTAATGAAGTAACTTCCCTTCACTTGATTTTGAGGAACCCTAACTATGTTGGTTTGCAAAATACTTCACCTCAAGTAAAACAATGACAAGATCACAATATAGTGACGACAAGTAATAAATATGGAATCCAAGATTCTCCAAGTGTACTTTTACTCATGTTTAGTTTAGTATCTAGCCAATCTAGCTTTACGGATTATTAAACTATTCTAACAAAAAAAGACTAAACTAACTAAGTACAAGGCGAAAACCCACTCAAGTAATGGTTCCTCTAGCCACTAGTCGAATTAATGATTGATGATTCTCAAATGTAGTTCACTGTTCTTCATCATGCAGAGATTTCTTAACACATGTCGAATCTCGAGTAAAGCAGACAAACTTATTTTCTCAACGTACTTTTCTCCTATTTTTCTGTCTAACCTGACCGGCTCCACCTCATCTCGATCCCCTCCTGGTTCATCTTTTCTATCTGGAAAATATATATTTTCAGCCATCATTTTGATCAACCTTTTCTTTTAGGACTTTGCTACGGTGACTTCCAACTCACCGTGACTTGAAAAAAAGGGTCAACCTCTTCAATGATATGGTCGACCTATTTGGACAAAAAGTCGACCTCGTTGTTGGAATGGTCGACAAGATGTACTATTTCCATTTTTCTATTTTCAACAAAAGGTCGACCTCTTCCACCAAAAAGGTCATCCACTATACAAAAAAAAAAAAAATTGTCTACCACTTCCATCAAGTGGTCAATCTCTTTCCCCAAGCGGTCCACCTCTTTCAATAATTGGTCCACCTGATGAACCATTGATAATGATATCATCATATATAATTAGAGTCCAATATAATAGATATGCTTGCTAGTAAGAGATTTAAATTTAGTATAAAGGTTGCAAGCATAGATGATAGTTTCTCGAGTGATATCACCATCGCTTTGTGGATTTTTATTCCAAAAGAGTTCTTGGACTATAATCTGCGTAAGGATTGAGTTTCCTGCAGGTGATAGGATGTTGCACTACTATAAAATAATTTTATATTGTTGGTCTCCTATTGTCTCCTGATGCAAGCATAACGTAACCGTTTTATCTGGTCGACCGTTCGTAGAAAGCGGAGATTGTTTGCCAAAAGAGATACGTAAAACATTTTGCGAAATCGGTAGGCTATTTTGGCGGAAGCAATCTACCTCCTCCAACAAGCAGGTGTAAGTTTAAGGTACGTGTGTCACTAGTCGACCATTGCCTGAAGCGGTAAACCGATTGCCTCAAGTGGTGGACCGCTGATAACCCGATATTTACACATGTTTTGCCCACTATCCTTGTACCGTTTGGGAGTCAATTCTCATGTTTTAAGCTGATTTCACGCTAGGTTGTTCTTTTATGTCATATTTCAGGACTTGGAGCGGAATTGGAGACTTGGAAGCGAGTTTCGGGTAAAAAATGGAGAGTTGGCAATAGTGGAGATGGAAGGGGTAAATACCCGGTCAGGTCACCTAAATACCCGATCGGGTATAGGCAACAGAGGTCTGGTATTTCTCTAGTGAGGACAAGGAGCCCCCCGGTCGTGAACCATAAATACCCAATCAGTATTTTTACCTGAGGTCGGGTATTTTCCCCTTTGTGCGAGAATCTGCTGCACACTGTTTATTTAATACCCGATCTGACCCTAAAATACCCGATCTAGTATTTGGACCGTGTTTCGCCAGCTCGGGCTGTTACAAGCTGAACACGGGGTTGGGTCTCATAGCCGAGTTTTAGAGCAGAAAATAGAGAGTTAGAGAGAGAAAGTGACGAACCCATCCTCCAAGGTGACCTAGATCGAGTTTTGACACCATTGGAGCTTGATTGAAGCCTAGAGAACCGGAAGCTGAACTCCATCCTCTACATGATGATTTCTGCATCTGAAGCTGATTTCCTCTCTCTCTCTCTCTCTCTCTCTCTATGGAGTAAACTCCCTCTCTCACCTGGGTATGAAGAACCCTAGAGTTGTATGTTAGGTTTGATTGTATGAACCCAAGTACATGACATTTTGATATTGATTATATTCAACTGAGGCATGATTTCAGAATTGCATGAGTTTTGTGTCATTCTTGTAGTTTCTACTTCTGACCTAGAAAGAGAATATATGCATAGGTTGATAGAGCACCCTTGAATGAAGGTGGTGAATTGACTACTTTAGTCGAAAAGTCAGTTCACCGCTCTGTACGGGATTTGATGCGGTAGAGGAGGTTTTGCACGTTATGACCTTAGTTCGTTTATTCTAGTAGAGGCTAGTAGCCCGTCGGGTATTCAGATTGGGAGGATCTGAAGACCTTTAGTCGAGACTTGAGACTGAATAAGAACCTTCTATTGTATAACTATCATTATATATGAACTTGGTGAATTACACTTCGGCTTAACTACAATCAAGGGGGAACCATATCCGGGTGACCTCTCCCGAACTTGAATCACATATGCTTTGTGTTTGATTAGATTAAATACAACTTCACTACGTTCAAATTGCTGAATAACGAGAACTTCACGGAGTAGTCATCAAATCTAGGACCTAGGATGACAAGTAAAGCTAAACCGGCTATACTACGCATTAGTTTGTAGTTACACTTGGCCACTTTCTAGTGTGACGGTATTGGCGAGTCAACCCCTTGATGGAAGTGGTAAACCGTTTTCTTGGAAAGTGGTCGACCACTGGTGGAAGAGGTCGACCACTTAAAGGTAATTGTGTCATCAGGTCGACCCATATCTGAAAGCGGTAGACCGGTTGACTCAAGTGGTAGACCACTTGCTGGAAGAGGTCGACCACTTGGTGAAAAAGATCGACCATTTGAAGGTAAGTGTGTCATCAGGCCGACCCATTTTCAGAAGTGGTAGACTGATTGAATCAAGTGGTAGACCACTTGGTAAAAGAGGTCGATCGTTTTTTCCAAATTATGCTGACTAGCAAGTTACCATAGACATACCATTTCTTTTATTATTATAAAAATAGTTGTATGATCATCATAATAATAATATTATTATTTTATTTTTTCTCACCTCCAACAAATTCTCAGCCTCTTCATGGGTTTTTCCCAACATATTTTAATACTATTCAGGTAGATACGTTTCTGGAACAATCGATCCACAAGCTACTTCGGTACTTCCTCTGGGGTGTTTCCCTCCCTTCGTTACCCCAAAAAAATATGTAACAAAAAAATGTATTGTTCTGGCCACCCAAAACATCTCATTCTCAAGCCCAAACTCCACACATGCCTGCTTTCCTATAATTTATTCATCAAATATCAATATCAATATCAATATCAATATCAATGTCAATGTACCAGTGGCTACGGTTTTCCAATGAAGAAACATAATAGACATGGGGGATAGCTACACGCCAAAAAAAAAAATCTCTTTCTCCACCCACTTGAACAAAAAGTGTGCGGAACAATTCAATCGAGTGCGTGTGATATAAGATGTATAATAATTTTCTATCAACAATTTGGTTATTGGAATCAATTGGTTTTGACATAGTATTAGAGTCGTTTGGTATGGTCATGTGGTCATGTGCTCAAATCTCTACAACCTCCAATATTAACCGTTGATTAAAGCACAAGGTATGGTGAACCTGTGCAAACTTCAAGCCCATGAATTGAATTTCGCTTGAGGGAGCGTGTAAAATAGTGGTATAAGATCTATCATAATTTTCTCCCAAAAACTCGAATTATTTGAAAAACTTCAACTTTTCATTCATTGTGTTGGCTCCGATCCCATACACTTTGCTATTTTGGTATCACCTTCCCAACCATTAGGTAGATTTCTTATTCCTCAACAAGCATTTAAATATCCTCTGCTGGGTCAACTGGTCCTGGATATCACAAACAGTGGAATGGAACCGTAAGGAAACTGGGAGATCTCTAGTCAGTTTACTTACAGAGACAAGATTGAAAGTGAAACTAGGAACCAGAAGGACATTATGCAAGTGCATACCAGTAGGGAGTTGGACTGTACATATGTGACTTACTAGAACCTTAGAACTATTAGGTAAGTAAACATAGGTGTTGGTAACAGGAATGTGGTCAACAAAGTGGGAGAGACTACATGTGACATGATCTGAGGCCCCAGTGAAAATCCACATTCTGTCCAAGGCTAAATCATCCATCTCATTGTAGGAAGAAAGGATAAACTTACCAGAGTGATTGGGAAACTGTGGTAAGTACCGAGAGACAGAAAATGCCTTGTGATTAATGTGTGGAGAGCCAGGAGAAACAGGACCAGAATCAATGCCATATTGCAGGAGGTGTTTGAGTTTCTGCACATCTTCAGTGGAAAGTCCACGAATACTCAGTGATGGACTAGCACTACCATCAGAAAGAGTACTACTGTCGGAAGAAGGAGAGTCATGAGAAACAGAACCAGCAAATGAACCTTCCTTCTCCTTTTCTTTGCGATTCAACCGCCAACAATCCTTGATCTCATGATTGTTCATTTTGCAATAGCGGCAAAAAAGTTTCGGAGTGTCCCCTTCAGGCTTACAACGAGGTCGATCACGACCCATTACTAATGCTAGAGACTGACCAGGCTTGGAGTGAGCAGTGTCTCCCTTAATCTTCTGTTCATGCTGCAAAATGTCATCAAGAGCAGCAGACACAGTAGGTAGGGGTTTGCGCATTAGCAATTGTGTCTTGACCACCTCATAATCCTTGTTAAGGCCACGAAGAAAGCGAATGAGGTAATCAGTATCATGTTTGGCCTTGAAGGCCTCAACAGCAGCACAAGGGAGTGGGTTACCAGGTGCACAAGCACATGGAACAATGGGGGAGAACTATTGATAATCTTCCCACAACCCTTGGATCTTCGTGTAATACTGAAGAACAGTCATATCGCCTTGTTTGCAAGCTTGAATCTCGTCTTCCATGTTGATAATCCGCTGAGCATTAGGTTGAGCAAAGCGGCGGCATAACTCTTCCCCCAGAACACGGGCATTTTCATGACTCATCATGCTACGAGCAATATCTTTTTGTAAGGAGTTCATAATCCAGCAAAGAACAAGAGTGTTGCAGCCATCCCAGAGGTAATACCTCTCATCAGTCGTGGGGGGTGCCAAGATAGACCCATCAACAAAACCCAATTTGTGCTTTGTTTTCAAAGCCAAGCGCATAGATCTACTCCACATCGAATAGTTGGTACCATCAAAGACCTCAGAGACAATCGATTGGGAGAGATTCTCATTAGGGTTAAGGTAGTAGGGGTTACCAAATTGGATCTCAACTCTGCCACTCTGATCTGACGATATATTGAAGCTCCCAAACTGAAACGCACTAGACCCACCAGAAGTATTGCCCTGAGGGGGAGTTTGCGGCGGCGTCTGATTCATCCCGGCGGAGAGCAATCGTCAGAGCAGAGGCTCTGATACCATAAAGAAAAGTAAAGGAGGCGGCAGAGATTGATCGGAAACCCTCAAAGCAGTGAGGTTTCCAGTTGTTTGTTATTTATACCGTTATACAGTGATTAACGACTTGTTTAAACTGAGATTGCCACATGTCTCAGCTTGACAGGTCGTTATCCTGAGTGTTTAACGTCTACAAAGCATAACAACAAGACGACAACGTTTACAACAATAAAGTAAGAAAACAGGAAACGTTTCTTCTCTTCTCTGGTCTTCGAAACTTTAATCAGCTTCAGGTTACTGGTCTTCTGCTGCTGCACTTGTCTTCGAGCTTCCAGCTTGATCTTCACTCTCTATCACAACAAGCATTTAAATTTGTCTTTAAGAAATATCATGGGGTCGTACTTCCACACTTTTTTCTCAGTAGTTGAACCAATGCGGGTGGTGGCCGCCGGCATTGCATGTGCATATGGATTCTACACTGAAAGTGTTCACTGGAGGCAAATCAGACAATGTCATTATGAGTTGATCCTTTCGACTTCAATATGCTAGCTCGGTTAAATATGTATTAGTGTTGGAAGAACCGAAGAAGTCATAGGTGTACAAGGAAGGAAGTTCCCACATGATTGGACTGCGGAATGCATGATTCACTATTATTCATTGCACACTATGCAAAGTGAATAAGTGGTCATCTATGGTAATTAAGGCGGTGTCATGGGTAAGAAGCCATAGGAACATACGTATGCGTTGCATGGTTGAAACTTGGAACTCCACAAATAATTAAGGTGCGGCTGCATAAACTCATGGGAGCGTGGTGGGATGAGGTGGTACGGCATCTTTACGGAGAAGCAACCATATATCAGGAATTGGTAGGAAATAATCGATTGAAAGCGTGATTAGAGTGTTATTTGTTCCCACTACAAATTACTGGTAGGATCTAGCAAACTACCCTCAAGAGTCCCTTCAATTCAAAGTTTGGAAGCAGTAATCTTGCAGAAATATGTGTTTATGAAATATAGAAGGAAATGGGTAGAAGAAGAGTTCTCTCGTATTAAAAAGAGTTATGACAGTCATACATTTATACTTGTGAAAACTGGAAGTTATCTTCCGAAAAGAGACTTCCTTTCACAGAAAAATGTAGTTACCTTTGCCGAAAGGACACATCCTTTTACAGAAAAAAAGAAAGTTACCTTTCTAGAAGGACACATCTTTTTACAATATTCAAACGTTAATTAATTAATATAAAATTTAATTAGTTAATTAAGCTGCCAAAATACTCAATTCTTATACTTTTCTTCTCCCATCAATCTGGTATTACAACTCTATTGATTACCTCTAACACAATCGGTTCAGAATCTCCATGTGCCAACTTTGTCTTCTTGCTCCGCTCGAATCAGGTATAGCATTATCTGTGAGATAATATCCTGGGATAAGTAGTACCAAAAATAGTCAGAGTTCCATTTATCACACAACAAAAGTCAACTACATGAAGCGCCAAAGCCTCAACTCAGGGGAGGTTGTGATCACATGTTAGCAGCGACTCTCGGTTATTCAGCCAACAACCGCTACAAAATCTTTCACAATGACCATTTCTAACGTTCTAAACGATACCCTCGTCCACCAGATGCCAAACTCGCAATACGTCTCACCATAAATTTGAAAGGATACCTTGGGTCCTTGAAGCGAATCAGTCCTCTTGTTGCCGCAAGTACTTCACTTCGATGACAAGACCCCATAGATAATAATTTGTTTTTGGTGAGGAGTCGCCACGTTGTCTTCGGCATGTAAGATTAATTCGTCCCTATCGAGTCTCGACGTTCCAAACCGCCCTCCTTCTTTGCTCTACAGAGAGTCTTCCAATCTAGCTACCAAATTCATCTTTCGACCACTCTCCATGTTGCCTAGATGAATGCTCTCTTGTCAATGTACTCGCGGGCACTAGATGGAAGAAACGATTGGGCCAAAGTCACACTCACGACAAACGACATTAATGATGAAGCTTTGACTAGAGTAGATTCTATCAACTAGGTCAGTGCACGTTGCCTTGGATACTCCATCATGGATGGATGGTCGGAACATCCAGGGAGCGCCCTAAATTCATGGTCTGCGGGGTTACCATTTCCTCGCTCAAACTCGCACGGTTCGCCGGAGGCACTTTATGCGAGAAGGAGACTCTGAATTTGGCCTTGTTAATTTTTTTTCTACGGAGGCCGTGATTGATAAATGATAACCCATAAGAATTGGTAATGGTAAGTAATTTCAATTGGCATTCGGGTGTCAGATTGGGATTTGTACTCAAACTAATGGTAAAAAGGAAGGGTAATGTCTATTTTGTTACACCCCATCTTTTTATTAAGACAAAATGACCATTTTTCCCAAAAAAATTTGTCAAGTTCCACCGTAATATCAATGAGGACTAAAAATGTGAATTCTTGGTCCGAACGGTGTCGTGTTTTGACATAAAATGAGAGTTATAGACATTTATTGAGTTGCAGATTAAACTCACCCATAATTTGTGAAATTCCCAAAATACCCTAGAACTATTCAAACCCTAAACCTAATCCTACCCAATTCCCCATACACATCCACCCTATTCCTTATTTATATATAAACTAGCTTTGTGCCCGGCCTTTGGCCGGGTTAAATATTCATGTTTTATTTTTATTTCGTATTTTTCTTTATTATTTCTAAGATAGTCTATGTCGTCGCGTGATTAGTTTTAATTTGGATTCACTTTCTTGTGTGGCAACTTGTTGTCTGGGTTGTTGGATTACAAATTAATGGAGTTTTTTATGGTTTCAATGACAGGATTTCACTTCATGTAGCCATGAAATATAGACGACCATACTATCTTTATGAATAAACAACCATAGGTATACAAAGATTAAAATAAATATAAACACATTTACTAAAGTTTATCAACATTGAAGTGTCTAATTTGTCCGAGTGTATAAACTCAACATCTAATGTTGATACCCATAAAGCACGATGAAAGGATTAGAAGTTCCCAAATATATAACTAATATTGAAAGGTGATATACTATGCATGCATAGTAGTCATTTGTGGGATTGTTTGCCAATCAGTTAGCGTTGTTGTTCGTAGAGTCAAAAGGAAGTCATGTCTTCATTGAACATTACTCTCTTAACTTTTCTGCTTATAGCGGAATGTAATTGAATGTCTCCAATTCTTAACTGAAAACTGCAAAGTAGACAATGAACCATTTGATTTAGGTATCTATAATGATATGGTTGATTACCCTGATGTGGCTAATTAAGTATATTTTAATTGTATTAGAGACAACCAATTTAGAGATGACTAATAACTTGAGAGATCAATCCTGAAATTAAACAGCAAAGGAAACAAAATGCAGAACAAAAGAGGAAAACAGAGGACCTTTTGGAAAGTGAAGCACTAACATTCATCACAAACAACAATTTGAGGCCTAAAATTATTCAGCATGAAAAGAACAAAAGCAACCGAATAGAATGAGAAAAAATAACTTAATCACTCACATAATATCAATGCATGTGACAATCATTCGTGACTTCTCTTATAGTTTTGGCAGATGACGATCTCTTACTGGAGAAAGAAGGGATTTTTTAATCTGCATGAAGGCAAAAATTACCAATCTTGCTTCTCATCCGTGAATCACACTTCCATCGTATATATTGTGATTTTGAAACATCAATTGGCCTATGATTACCGGATAAGTATGTTACTATTTGGAACTTGGAATCGAGTATGACAAAGCATCTTGTCCGAAGAACCCCAAAGATGGAGGAAGGAGAACATATACACAAACCGATTGAGAGCAGAGACAAAGACAGAGAGCCGTGACTATATAAACAGGATCGCCTCTGAGTGGACTCAAGATTGCTTGTTGTTTTGATTTGGGATGTTGTGGAAGGCTCGAAGTATTGGTAGCGTAGGATGCGTTGCGTCGACGGTGAAGTTGCTTCTTCCAGGCTTTGTCGCGGCCTCGCGGGGATGAAAAAGGTTGGAGATTAGAGAAGGAACGGCGGCGCGGTTGTGACTTGTGAAGTCAAGGGGTTAAATAAACTGGCTGGATTTCTTTTTCCCGGAGAGAGGATTTATATAGCGTTGACGTGGACAGGCTAACTTTTGAGGAGGGCTTACGTGGATAAGGGCCAATTCTCAAACTGCTTTAATATTTTGTAAGATAAGCTAAAGCCAAAAAGAAAGGAAGAGCTAGCGGCAGCCAAAACCCAGCTCCTCCATCCTCTCAATCAATAGCGTTATTCTGCTAACCCTTTAAGTGGTTAGTAGATACTAACACAGTGGGATATTAGGCCACATCGCCGAGCCACGATTGGAGGGAGTGGGCTTACCGGCGCCGTCGTGTGAGGGGGAAGAGAGGGCCAGCTCGACAAGTCCAAGCGAGCCATGTTTTGGGAGAAGTGGGCCCACAACTAAAAAAAAACCCCTAAATTTTCAAACACAATCCCTCTTCTCTCTCCCTCAACCTGCGTTTTTCATTCTCCCCACTCTCTCCAAAAAAAATCTTTTGTTTCTCTCCCTATCTGTTCCTTCTTCTCCCGAAAACCACCACCAAAAATTTCAAACGACGGCGACGAAGGGTGCGAGGTTGGCGACGGCTTGTTTGAGTCCACACCGACGACGACGTTGAAATTATCCTGACGAGGAAGAAGTTTTTGGAAGGTTTTCGCCGTCCTTGAAGAAAGAAGACGACGACGTCGCCGACAAAAAAGGAAGAAGCCGCCGCCGGTAGTGGGAGGTAGAAGACGACTGCAAGGAGGACGCTTTGGTTCAGGTTGGCGTCTTCTCCTCTCCTTATTGTTGATTTTTTTTGTGGAGATCTGGGTTTCGTTTATCTATTTCAAATTTTAGGGTTCATTCGATTCGACTGGATCTGAGTTTTTTTTTTTTGCTTCATTTTTTGGATCTGAGATTCATCATTGGGGATTTGGGATTCTTATCGGGGGATTTGAGATTCGCTTTATGTGCCTTGGGATTCGATTTGAGGGATCTGGGATTTTCTATGGCTGGGATCTGGGATTCGATTTGGGAGATTTGGTATTCTTTATATTTGATTTAGGGTTTCATGGATTCGACTAGATCTGAGTTTTTTTTGCTTCGTTTTTTGGATCTGAGATTCGTTGTTGGGGATCTGGGATTCTTGTCGGGGGATTTGAGATTTCGCTTTCTGTGCCTTGGGATTTGATTTGGGGGATCTGGGTTTCTTTTGATTTGGTGGATTTGGGTTTCTTTTGATTTGGGGGATCTGGGATTTTCTATGGCTGAGATCTGAGATTCGATTTGGGAGATTCAGGATTCTTGTTATTTTATTTAGTGTTTCATGGATTCAACTGGATCTGAGTTCTTTTTTTTTTGCTTCATTTTTTGGATTTGAGATTCGTTGTTAGGGATTTGGGATTCTTGTCGGGGGATTTGAGATTCGCTTTCTATGCCTGGGGATTTGATTTGGGGGGTTCTGAGTTTTGCTAGTTAATATGTTAGTTTGTTGACTTGAGATATTATTTAGAATGCTTGGATACCAGTTTGTTGAATGTGGATATTGTTTGGGGGTTCTGAGTTTTGCTCGTTAATATAGTAGTTTGTTGACATGTGATATTATTTAGCATGCTTGGGATATCAGTTTGTTGAATGTGGATATTGTTTGGGGGTTCTGAGTTTTGCTCGTTAATATGGTAGTTTGTTGACCTGAGATATTATTTAGCATGCTTGGGATACTAGTTCGTTGAAAGTGGATATTGTTTGGGGGGTTCTGAGTTTAGCTCGTTAATATAGTAGTTTGTTGACATGTGATATTATTTAGCATGCTTGGGATATCAGTTTGTTGAATGTGGATATTGTTTGGGGGTTCTGAGTTTTGCTCGTTACTATGGTAGTTTGTTGACCTGATATATTATTTAGCATGC
Source organism: Linum trigynum (assembly GCA_964030455.1). Classification (NCBI taxonomy): domain Eukaryota; kingdom Viridiplantae; phylum Streptophyta; class Magnoliopsida; order Malpighiales; family Linaceae; genus Linum; species Linum trigynum. The sequence continues at coordinate 10,101,119 of OZ034821.1, forward strand.
TTGGGATACCAGTTCATTGAATGTGGATATTGTTTGAGGGGTTCTGAGTTTTGCTCCTTAATATAGTAGTTTGTCGACATGTGATATTATTTAGCATCCTTGGGATATCAGTTTGTTGAATGTGGATATTGTTTTGCGGGTTCTGAGTTTTGCTCGTTAATATGGTAGTTTGTTGACCTGAGATATTATTTAACATGTTTAGGATACCAGTTTGTTGAATGCCGATATTTAGCATGCCCATGATGCATGGATATTTGTAAGCTAGGTCTGGATATTTGTATGCCCTATATGGATATTAGTCTGGACTGTGCATATGCCTAATGATTTCTTTTCATGTATTTCAGGACTTTTGCAAGATGCAAGATCCAAAAGTTGTTCGATTCCAGCTCCTCCATGAGAAGGGGAGGTGGAGGCACATCATTGGCTCAAAACTATTGCTTCTCATTTCTTATGTGGTTGTGCTTTTTCGGATTTGAGATTCTGGGATTGCCAAGTTGTAATGGCATTTAATACTAGTTTTATCTCGGTTTGTCGATAAAACAACTCTTTTTTATTATGGATTTGAGTTTGTTATTCAGGAATATAATTATATTAGGTCTCGATATTAGTTATGAAATGTATGGATATTAATCTGCGCTGTGTGGATATTATGCTCTCATATTAGTTCTGTGAGGTCCAATGTTACTTAAGTGAGTCTGGATATAACACAACCAAATATTCGACCGTCCTCAACTAATATCCGCATAGTTTAATAAAGACATGGATACTGGGTTGGTGAAGGATGGATACTGAACACAGAATAATATATAGTTCATTTCAACGATGATACTAGTGAGTAAATAAATAAATAAATAAGGATAAGACTCCCCCACAACATGGATACAGTTTCACCGGTGTTATCGTCATCATCCGACTTTGAATTGGAAATGAAAAACAACTCAACAAGGACATCAAGGAACATCGCCACAAACCAATCCATGTAAAAGCCACAAACCTTGTCATCACGTCCACATAGACTTCCTTCTAATATCCATTCATTGCAAAACTAATATCTAATAGTTGTATCCTAAACCGTGAATCCTAAACAAACAAAACTAAACCCTAAACTCTAAAACCCTAATCACTAAACTCTAAAAAATAAAAACTATTATTTTTTTACCAAGTCGAGAATATTCAAAGGTTCCACACAAATATCCAACACATGAACTAAAGGAATATTTCCTCAAGTTCAAATAAATATCCACACAACCTAGAAAAATATCCCAATATTTCGGAGAAAAATCATATGATCAATAAAAGATATTACAACTAAGAATGACAAATATCCACATCACACTAACTAATATCTAATAGTTGTAACCTAAACCCGAATCCTAAACTCTGAACCCTAAACAAACAAACTAAACCCTAAACTCTAAAACCTTAATCACTAAACTCTAAGAAATAAAAACTATTGTTTTCCCCAGCCGAGAATATTCAAAGGTTCCACACAAATATCCAAACACATGAACTGAAGGAATATTTCTTCAGGTTGAAATAAATATCCCCACAACCCTGAAAAATATCCAAATATTTCAGCGATAAATCTTGTAATCAATAAAAGATATTACAACTAAGAATGACAAATATCCACAACACTCTAACTAATATCTAATAGTTGTACCTAAACCCAAACCCTGGCCCCTAAACTCTAAACAAACAAAACTAAACCCTAAACTCTAAAACACTAATCAGTAAACTCTAAAAAATAAAAACTATAATTGTTTGCCCAAGCCGAGAATATTCAAAGGTTTCACACAAATATCCAAACACATGAAGTAAAGAAATATTTCTTCAGGTTCAAATAAATATCCACACAACCCAGAAACATATCTCAATATTTCGGAGAAAAATCCGGTGATCAATAAAAGATATTACAACTAAGAATGACAAATATCCACAACACACTAACTAATATCTAATAGTTGTACACTAAACCCGAAACCTAAACCCTAAACCCTAAACAAACAAAACTAAACCCTAAACTCTAAAGCCCTAATCACTAAACTCCCAAAACTAAACCATTAAACCCTTAACCCTAAACCCTAAACCCTAAACCTTAACACAAACCCTACAGAATCATATCCAAACATCTCAGACCAATATCTAGTGACACCTAAATAATATTGTAAATAAATCATACTAATATCCACCACACGCCGACTAATATATGATAGTTGTACACTAATCCAAATAGTTACCAAAAGTGTTAGATGCTTAAATAAATGTTGGACAACATCTTAATAGTTACCAAAAGTGCCTATTAGAATATACAAACGTCCAAGGAAATTTCCGAAAACATGAACTAATATCACTTCAAACCAAAGCTAGACCCTAAACCCTCTTCACAACACAAACCCTAAACCATAAAAACTAATATTATTTAATGAGCAGTTACCAAAAGTACCCCATTAGAATATCCAAACGTCCCAGTCAAATATACAAAAACGTGAACTAATATCAATTCAAACCAAAACTAAACCATTAAACCCTTAACCCTAAACCCTAAACCTTAACACAAACCGTACATAACAATATCCAAATGTCTCAGACAAATATCTAGTGACACCTAAATAATATTGTAAATATAATAGACTAATATCCACCACACACTGACTAATATATGATAGTTGTACACTAAACCAAATAGTTACCAAAAGTGCTAGATCTTTAAATAAATGTTAGAAAACATCTTAATACTCACCAAAAGTGCCCTATTAGAATATCCAAAAGTCCAAGAAAATTTTCGAAAACATGAACTAATATAAATTCAAACCTAAACAAGACCCTAAACCCTAAACCATAAAATTATTATTATTTAATGGGCCTTCGGCCCTTGGGCCCTCGGCGGGCAGCCCTAACTAAGGTTGCAAGTCTTATGTGTTAGGACATCCTAGTGTGTTTAATTTTCTAGTGTGTTTAATTTGATGTAAGAAACAATATTCCAATCCTTCACAAATTGAAAACCCGAACCACAAACCCTATAGAACAATATCCAAACGTCTCAGACAAATATCTAGGGACACCTAAATAATATTGTTAATATAACAAACTAATATCCACAACACACTAACTAACATCAACACACACTAAATAATATCCACCATATACTGACTAATATCCACCACACACTAACTAATATATGATAGTTGTACACTAATCCAAATAGTTACCAAAAGTGCTAGATGTTTAAATAAATGTTGGAAAACATCTTAATAGTTACCAAAAGTGCCCTATTAGAATATCCAAAAGTCCAAGAAAATTTCCGAAAACATGAACTAATATCAATTCAAACCTAAGCTAGACCCTAAACCGTAACACAAACCCTAAACCATAAAACTATTATTATTTAATGGGCCTTCGGCTCATGGGCCCTCGGCAGGCAGCCCTAACTAAGGTTGCAAGCCTTATGTGTTAGGACTTCCTAGTGTGTTTAATTTGATGTAAGAAACAATATTTCAATCCTTCACAAATTGAAAACCCGAACCATAAACCCTAAAACTTAAACTCTAAATTGGTGTAATCAGTTTCAGGTGGTTGGATTATTTTGGGGTTTGGTAAATATTAGTTTAATGATGGATATTGGTTTGCGAAGGAAGAATACTAGTTCATTTCAACAATGATGCAAAGTAATATAACACAACACAGAATAATATCGATTGAAAACAAATAAATATCCACACAAACAAACATACATACATAATTATCACATGGCCTGCGGGCCCAAAATTTTCGTTCTCTCTTTCCACTCCTCTCCAAAATCCCGCCCAAACTGAAGCGGGCCCACAAAGCCACTTCCTCGGCTCGCCTTCTGCGCCGCACGCTGGGCCGGCTTCTACCCCGAAGCCCATCTCCAGCTCACTTAAGTGAGTCACCAACGAGCCCATCTCTCCTCCGTTGGATTAAACATGGGCCGACGTGGCACCAAATCCGGCCCTGTGAGTATCTGCTAACGAAAATAGCAGTTAGCAGATTAACTTCTGCGCCTCTCAATCCCGATTCCAACCTGTGATAGGCAGATAGCTCCAAAATTTCCACTCCCTCTGCTTGCGTCAACGACCGTACCAGCCACATTCTTCAAGCAATTTAATCTTTGAGTGTTTTAATTTTCAAGGATATTTTGGTAAAATTAGTACCCGGTCGGGTTATGGTGTTACATATTTTGTATCCAAACCTTTTTCAAATTATTTTATATTATCCAAACCTATCGAACTACTAAGAATTAGCCAAATGTTAACTTTCAGTTAGCAATTTTGTTAGTAATATTGACTTGGCAACATGATACTAACTTGGAAGAGACACATGAAGGTCAACATTGCAAAATTTTAGTATTTTAACTAAGAAAAGAGTTACAAAATTATTAACGATAACGAAAAAATTGCTAATATTTTGATGCATTACGAATGATTTGGCTAATTAATAGCATTTTAATAGGTATTGATAATATAAAAAAACTTTGAAAAAGGTTTGGATAAAAAATAGACGTTACCCACAAAGGAAACCACAAAGCCCAAACTAAAATGTTGAAATCTGAGCAACACCAACAAGGCTTAGGAAACTCTAGTCTAGTCGAGCAACTCGTTACTCTCATGGCGCACACGTTAAAATTCAATTCATTGGGCTTAAGATTGAGCTGACTAAGCCAGCCCAACCATTTAAAACCAACTACTGAATTTGACTACAGAAATGATAGCCCAAATGAAAGAAAAACCACTGCCATCCCCAAATCCTTCAGCCCGATTCTGACACCACAAACGAATACCTGACCCCATTGCATCTCATTTCATGGAAACACCCCAAGTACACCTCGCTGATGGACTAGTTAGTGAGGGGATCTCCGAGTCGATCAAATGTTTATAGGGTGGCGAGTAACGACATGTCCCACATTTTAAGTATTAAAGTTTAAAGGGTGGAAGTATAAACAACTTCCAAAAGTTTTGAGGTGAACACTTAAGGAAATACCCTTAAATGCCTTGAAATTTTTAGTAATGGCGTAGACTGACCCCAACCCACTCACCAGGTCGTAGAGGAGAAGGTAGGGAGCAATGACGGAAGATTAAGACTTTATAATCCGAGTAAGCGACGTTTGGGACCTTTAGTTTTTGCTTTATGATTCGAACAATGACTGAAGATTAAGACTTTATGATTCGAGGTTTGCCAAAGTGTTAGGGATTTGCTTTTAGAATTATAAAGGTTTATTTTCAGTATTGGTATTTTGAGCACAATGTTATTCTTTTCTTTCAAAATCGTAAATATGCTCAGGAGCAAAACTATTATTTAAAGGTTTTAGAGACTAGGTTTTTTATGTTGTTGATAAAAATGAACCATCTTTTATTTCATTCCAATTCCAGCGCAGCCAAAGGATTATAGGAGAGGGGAAATAATATCGACAATAACAATACAGTTCCCTAGCAGCGACATCATTCTAGCATTACGAGCAACCCAATCTGCAAGGGCATTCAACCGACGAGGGGTGAATTCGACTTTGATCCAAGGTACAGAGGAGAGTGCAAAAATGATGAGCGATGGTTGCTTGATAGCGCCTTGGCCAAAGCGAGGGATGGAGATTCAGAGCAGAAATAATGGCAAGGCAGTCCGAGTGAATGACGGTGGGGGTAGGATCAAGAGCGGCCAGATCCACAGCAAAAAGTAAAGCCAATGCCTCCGCTTGAATTGGGCAGGAAAAAAGAAAAATCTCAACCTTTTCGTCAAACACCTGACCGTGGAAATTAGCAATAGTAATCCCATATGTCGTCAATTGTGAATCCGAAATAAAAGAAGCGTCACAGTGCACTATCTTCTGGACAGGGCAAGGTGGTGGAGAGGTGTGAGAATGAGAACCCCGAGGTTGAGCAGGCGAGAAGGTAGAATGGTGAGAGGAATAGGAACGAGAGGAAGAAAGAGCTTCCTTAGTGAATGAGAAATCCCTTTTTGCCATTCTCCCCGAAGAGCCCGAGGAAATAGGCTTGTTTTCAAAATGCAACCATTACGAGCAGTCCAAATGCTCCAAAGGCAGTGTGCAATCCTTTTGAAGTAGAATCTCTGTTCATAATAACTCTGATAAGCCGAATGTTCATAGCTTCTTTAGCATCACAAAATCCATGAGCCCTTTTGACCTTTCGGAGCAGAAAACAGATTGCAGAGGGGAAGTAGAGGCCTTTGAGAAGCCGAACCCAGAGGCCGTCATGATTCTTTAACATACGCCACACCTATTTGCTAAGAAGTGCAATATTAAATATGTGGAAGTTGCGAAAACCAAGTCCTCCATCCTCTTTTGATAATTCAAGAGATCTAGCATTACACCAATGAATGGAATTTTTGATCATCGAGCCAGACCAAAAGAACATGCGAACGATCAAGTCCATCTTATTAGTCAATCAACAGGCTGAAGAAAGATGCTTATGATGTAAGTTGTGATAGCTTGTATAAAAACCTTAAGCATAATCCCTTTTTCACCAGGGGAAAGGAGGAGGCTTTTCCATGATCCTCCCTTCTTCATCATAAGCTCAAGGATAAAAGAGAAGGTTTCTTTTTTAGATCGACCCCACTCAATAGGGATACCCAAATAATTGTCATGGCACATCGATGGGGGAAAGACACATCGAGAAGCAATAAAATCGGCTTAATTGCAAGTTTGGTCACTCGAATTACAACAAAATTTCACGTTTGCCACTCAAATTAATTTATTCCATTTATAGTCACTTAAATTAGGTTAACAGTCCAAATTTGGTCACTGGCCGTTAGTCTCCGTTAACTTTTGCTGATGTGGCGGTCAACTCTTATAGTTGACCGTTAAATGCATGACATGGCCATTAAAAAAATTTAAAAATTAAAATTTCCACCTCAAGTGCGGCGGTTACCTTCCGACATTTCCGCGTCGGAGGAGAAAATATTGCGCTTCCGCGCTCTGGTTGAGCGGGGCAGAAGAAGAAGCCACCGCCGGAGAGGTGGCGTTCCGGTTGGGCGCCTCCCGGAGCTCGATCCTCATTCCCCCTTTTGCCCTCCCTTGTTCCCGATCTCCCCCAGCTCCGTCGAATAAGGTGAAGACTTTCGCGCCGCAGGACTGTTCTTCTTCGGCGGGAGAGGAGGATGGGCAGTTCGATTTGGTGGAGATGGTTAATACAATCTTCCCGCAGGGGATTACGAGTATTATCAGTCAATCTCGGAGGATATGTGTCGGGAGCTCTGTTTGAGCGATTGCTTGTGCGATGCGGTGACTTATGAGAGCGCGTCTTGCTGGAAGAAGAGGGTGCCGTTGTCGAATGGGTACATGGATCAGGAGAATACAGGGAAGACTCTGCTCAAAATTCGGAGGCAGAATTCGACTTCGACTGCGGGGGAGAGAAAGAATGCTTTCATTGCATATGGACTCTCTTTTTTTGTAACTAGTTCTGAAGAAATGCTGCTAATAATTTTTCACTTGTTCCAGAAGTTTAAAATTGAAGTTTTCATGTTTATCATATAATAGGTTCACATGGGGACACCTAAACTAGATTCAGATATGGACGATGTGGAGCCAATGGAAGGCGAAGTTAATGGGGAATTTACTGATTCTGATTCCGACTCAGGGGAGGAAGATATACAAAAATCGGCTATTCCCTCTAAGGATGCAGTCTACAACCGAGATGGAATGAACGACAAGCTTCAAGAAATCAGCTGGCCAGAGAACTTAGGCTGGATACACAAACTCTCCCTTGACATCAATCAAGAGCAAGACGTTGATGTAAACGATGACCTGACACGTGAGATGGCATTCTACACACAGGCATTGGAAGGGGAGAGGAGGGCCTTGGAGAAGTTTGAAACTATGGGCCTTCCCTTTCTGAGGCCTCCGGACTATTATGCCGAGATGGTGAAGTCAGATACCCACATGCAGAAAGTGAAGAGCCGACTCCTGGCTGAGGAGAGAAACATGGAGGAAGCTAGGGATTCGAATAGGCTAGCTAAAGAGGTTCAAGCCCAGAAGCAGAAGGAGAGAGCAACACAGAAGAAGTCGGAGATTGAGGCTGCCAAGAAGTGGAGGAAGCAGAGGCAGCAAAATGGGTTTCCTGCTCCTGGTGGGAAGAAGAATGGTGATGAGATTGATTTGGACTTTGGAGATGGTTTGAATCCGTTTGCTAAGTCCAACAAGCAAAGGCCAGGGGTATCTCCAGGAGACAGGTCCGGGGGATCTGATGAGGAACATCCGGGAGATTTGGCGGGAGTTCTTCGACCTCCCCCTAAACTCCAAGCAGCAGTATGCAAACGAACCTGTTTCCGACGAAGGGTACGGCAGCCGCCTCGGGGTCGAGAAAGGCGCCACCTCGACTGGAGCGACTACTTCTTCCTTCGACGCGGAAACGTCGGAAGGTAACCGCCGAGGTGGAATTTTTAAATTTTAAATTTTTTAATTGCCAAGTCATGCATTTAACGGTCAACTATAAGAGTTGACCGCCACATCAGCAAAAGTTAACGGAGACTAACGGCCAGTGACCAAACTTGGACTGTTAACCTAATTTAAGTGACTATAAATGGAATAAATTAATTTGAGTGGCAAACGTGAATTTTTGTAGCAATTCTAGTGACCAAACTTGCAATTAAGCCCAATAAAATCCCTCAGGGCAAAAGGAGTATTGTGACTAAAGAAAATAGAGGATTTGCTAATCTAGCTTGGTCACCAAGGTTTATTGTCCTTCCGCTAGTTGCCCGAGTTTTGCATATACCATCTCCACGTCAATTTCTTCATGCATGGTGGGCTTGTCAGATGTAGTATGCGATCCTTTTGTTTTGCTCATTTTTTTTTTTTGGTTTCAATTGGCATAAACAATCATCCTAAACAAAATATAATACTAACTGACGAGTATATGAATAAAGGGGGTTTATTTTGATGGCTAATGGTAGTAGTGTTGGGGAAGATGCAGGGATGGAGCTGAGCATCGATTCAATTTGTAGTCTAGTGGTTGAAGAGTTTTCTTTTTTACAGGGAGGTCCTGTGTTCGATGATGGATCCTGGCAAATAGATTAACTATTAACCCCAAAATGTCCATTTCCCCTCCTATGTTTACCATTTTAGCATGTCTCACCATAAATTTTCTCAAGTTATACAATTTGCTACCTACCTTTCTTGTTTTGTATCATTCTTTTCCTTTATTTATTTTTTGTTTTTAGCGCTAATTTCTCATCTCCTATTTTTCAAGTTCAACAATTTGGTAATAGATCTTGCTTATTTTTGTGTATCTTTTCCTTTTCCTTTTCTCTCCTGATGTTCTAAAAATTTACAATTTTGATTATGACAAAAAATGAGAGCTTTTCACCAAATTCTCCTTTCTCCATTAGGAATCAGGTACCTATTTCAGTTTTTTAATTCTCCTACGGTGCCACATCCATTAATCTTGTTTAAATAACAGAGAAAACCTCTTTTACTAATTTAAAAATAGGTTACACTAACAGTTTATTAATTTATATTGAATAAGAAGTAGGATAATGAAAATCACCTAATATTTTGAATGTTAGTGACATAAAAATACAATTAGACTAAAATATGAAAATTATAAATTTTATATATCATATATTTGACTTCTAACTTTTCTTTATTGGCCCCTCCTAAACAAAATTCCTTGCTCCGTCCCTGGGAAGGTGTAGGCGTGTTTGTGGTGGAAAGGGGTGATGATTTGAGTGATCGAATAGAAGGGAGGAAGAGTTTGGACGTGAAGGAGGGGAAGATAGAGATTGTGGGCCGAGTAGAGATAAGAGGATATTGGAACGATTTGATATAATGCAATTTCATAATAATTAGTATCTACACAATCTATGCTACACTATTTCTCTTTTAAATTATTAAGTGAGACATATTTGCTCAAACATGGTGAGTTATACAATTTAAACCAACTTATAAGATATATATCGCTATACTCGTAAGTCGGTAGTCTTGTTGTCTCCTTAACCACAATGTTAAGACATCACATTAGCTCAAAACAAAACGGTTCACGAGCTGAACTCAAAAAGCCAACGAGTCGAGCTAGCACGTGAGCTAAACAAGCCTTAGCTCAAGCTAAACTCGTTAGTAAATGAAAGAAACCCTATTCCAGGGTCTCTAGATTATGATCTTTGACACCCGTAATTATTTGTAACTAATAGGGATTTAGGGATCGAGAGAAAGAATTAGGAATTTATATTGATAATTTGGGGAAGAACATAATAGAATCAAGAATCGGCCGAGGCCTTGGATTAGGGGAGAATAGAAATTAGGAGTTGAGAATATTATGTTAAGAAAAGATACTTTGATTAATACTTTTCTTGATTATTTATGAATAAAACCCCAAGTACATATTTATAGGAAATAAACCCAAAGCCCTAACAATTTACCCTAACCTACTCAATCATAACCAGCCGCCTAACTCTACTAACCTAATAATATTAATTATAATAACACTATTAATTTATATTTCTAACAATCTATCCTCCTTGAAAACGACCTTGTCCTCAAGGTTGCACTCACTTTCACTTTCTCGATCTTCCGCTTTCTTCGATTCCAATTGTGTTCAATTCCACAAATGAACACTTTTCCAGCAACTGGAACTTTTGCCGATTCTTCTCCAACCACATGACACCTGTCACATGCTCCATCGCCAGACAATTCTTTCTCCTCCTTGTCGAAAATCACAAAATAAGAGTCAGCGAACTGCTCTCAATTGTGCTCCGGCTTGGAATCTTCATGAAGACGAGCCCTTTTCTGCTCCATTCCCTTTCAAAAGCGTTTGAATTAATTCTTCTTGGAAGCCCACTTTTGTGCCCACTTCTCTCTTCCTTCAAATTTCTTCCCTGCAAACTAGAGCAAATAAGACAGCCCAACTGTAGCCCAAATCTCCCTTGATCATTCGGCCAATCTTCCTCTTGAAACCCCTCTGATATTGTCTTGTTCTATCCATTACCAAACCTATTTCCGGCCCGCATCACTACAAATCGAGGCCCGTTCCACTGCTCCAATCGAGCTGACACGAGCTCAGCTAGCTCTTTCCTGGGATAAGATCAGGTGACTAAGAGGCTTGCCTAAGTCAATGCTAGCCTTTTAAGTTCATTAAAATCCAATGGCTCTAACTAATTCAATTTAATGAAGGGTAGTGTAATAATTACATGATTCTTGATTATTTATTTTTAAAAATTAATAATTAAAAAATCCAACAGCAGCGACCCGCCGACCCCGAAAATTTCCCGGCAGGCCGTCCAGCCCGTCTCCTCGCCGATCAAAATATCCCGGCGTCTAGGCTTTTCCGGTGCGTTCCTACCATTCATCCGGCCATTGCCATTTATTTTTTGGTTCGTCCCAGAGAGAGAGAGAGAGAGAGAGAGAGAGAGAGAGAGAGAGAGAGAGAGAGAGAGAGAGAGAGAGAGAGAGAGAGAGAGAGAGAGAGAGAGAGAGAGAGAGAGAGATCCCGCCGGTTTGTATTGTGTGTCATTTTTAGTGACATTTTGTACGGTTAGTATGCTTTGTACTGTTTGTCGGTTTATTTTGTAATGTTTGTACGCTTTGTTATTTTGTAATGTTTGTCGGTTTTTTTGTAATGTTTGTAAACTTTGTTATTTTTGTGCACCATGTTTGTAATGTTTTTTATGTCTAAAAAACAACCTGGTTGACTTTTGGATGAAACTCATCTATATAGGGATGGAGCATCCAAAGTCAACCCGGGTGTTTTTTCCAGTTCGTATGGATTGTCGGTCTAGTTCGTCATTTTTGTCCACCATGTTCGTAATGTTTGTATGTCTAAAAACAACCGGGTTGACTTTGAGACGGAGCCCTCTATATAGGGATGAAGCCTCCAAAGTCAACCCGGGTGTTTTTTCAGTTTGTATGAATTTTTGGTCTAGTTTGTCATTTTTGTCTACCATGTTTGTATGTCTAAAAAAACCCGGGTTGACTTTGGGAAGGAGCCTCTCTATATAGGGATGGAGCCTCCAAAGTCAACCTGGTTGTTTTTTCTTTTTGTATGGTTTGTATTGTTTGTCGGTCTAGTTTGTATTTTTGTACAGTTCATATGTTTGTAATGTTTGTAAATCTGTTTGTATGTTTTGTCGTTCTAGTTTGTACTGTTCGTATGTTTGTATGGTTAGTAGTGATTGTAAATCCGGTTTGTATACTTCGTAATTTTCCATAATACCCAAACTACCCATGTCATTAATTAAATAGCCCTTTCCACTTTTTAACCATCAGATTGCTATATCCAGATCTAAAAGTTAAAAGGGGCTTAGTCAAGTAACTAAGCACCCCGTAGTCACTGGATCCTCTCTCCTCTTTCCTCCTCAATAGCCTGCGAAGAAGACTCTTTTCCACCTACTCCACTACACAACCCAGTAGACATCCCTTTTCTTATTCTCTTCTTTGTTCCTCGTTGGCGACCACTCCGTCGGCGGTTCCTTCTTCGGCGACACTCGCTTCTCCTCGTTTGCCGGCGAAGCGATCTTCAGTAGGCTGGGAGGCAGGTTCGACCCGACGACCCTCTCCTCCGGCCTTCTCTCGTCGTCGCTCATTAGCTTGAAGGAGAGAGAAGTCACCATCATCTTTTTTTGTCTCTCCCCGAGGAATCCTCGACTCCGACGAGTTCTCCTAGCGCTCGATCTCAAGGCCATCTTTGGCACTTTACTTTTTCTTCCTGAAACTCCAGTCCACAATGTGACCCGGTGGTGACCTCCTCTAAGAATCCTGAACTTTGGTGTCAACTTCAGTAGCCATCCTGACTAACATGATCGTGGTGGCTTTGACCCTCTCCTTGGTCTTCACCACCGCCCGCGACTATCGGTGGTACTCGGATTTATTCCGTGGTCGGCGGCTCCGTTTCCAGGGGCTCATCGACCTTTGTATTTTTCTCGATTGGTGAAGGAATGGCTAGCGATGATGGTGATGTCACAGGGGAGATAGTCGCTGCAGCAACTGCTTTCTCGGCCTTCAACGTGGTGGTGGTTCCACCTTGCTCGAGCTTGATTGGGAATGCAGATTGTTCCAACCAATCTTTGAAATCCATTTCTGTGATCAGCGGTTTGATTGCGGTGCAAGCTGCGGCTGGAGGTGGAATTGGACTACTCTCTATTCTCGCAGCTTCCAACTCCATTTTAAGAACCATGGTGAGTTCTTTGAGTGAGAGCCCTTCAAATCTCAATATGGCTCCGGTACGAGTGCCTGCAAACAGGCTCTGATACCACTGAAAGAAACCCTCTTCTAGAGTGTCTAGGTTCTGATCTTTGGCACCCATAATTATTTGTAACAAATAGGGATTGAGAGAAAGAATTAGGAATTTAGATTGACAATTTAGGGAAGAACATAATAGAATCAAGAATAGGCCGAGGCCTTGGATTCGGGGAGAATATAAATTAGGAATTGAGAAAGATTAGGTTTAGAAGGAATACTTTCCTTAATACTTTTCTGGATTAATTCTAAATGAAACACCAAGCATATTTATAGGAAATAAACCCAAAGCTCTAACAATTAACCCTAACCTACTCGACCATAACCAGCCGCCTAACTCTACTAACCTAATAATATTAATTATAATATAATACTATTAATTTATATTTCCAATAGTGAACAAGTGGAGATTCAAACGAGCTTTTCCCAAGCCTAACTCTACTAACCTAATAATATTAATTATAATATAATACTATTAATTTATATCACCAACAGTAAACAAGTGGAGATTCAAACGAGCTTTTTTCAAAGCCGAACGTCAAACAGCTCGTAAATACCTCGACTCATTAACAACCTTATCCAAGATCAGCAATATTAAAGAATAAGAGTTCAAAACCATTGTAACGAAGTTGAGATTTACACGAACATCTCAAATCGTAATAAAAAAGTAGTACGAATGAATCCAAGGAAACAAATCCAGAACGACATTGGATGTGATATTATTATTGCATTATATCTCTTCTTCCATACATACAAACGCCAGAGCCCAGAAACAAGCTTCTTCGACACATCCATCAACTTCAACTATAGAGAACGCATAGTCGCATATAATGGTGCATACACTTGTTCTATCTATCTGTCTACCTTATATACGAGTTACCTATCTTACTACTATCTATATATTGCGTGGATGTATAGATACGTCAGGCAAAATGATGACGCTGAGGACGAGGGTAAGACGAAGCACAGTTCGGTCTCGTCTCAGCGCTACTACTCTCCATTCGCCTCAGTCTCTTCTGCCGGTACCTCCACGCAACTTGAATCCGCATTGCTGCTATGCTTCTCCAGTAAGGGGATGCATACCTGTGCAAACAAGAAGTCAATCCCACACAGCCATGCATATAACTCAGAAGCTGGTTGGGACGTAACATTCATACTCTAGGCATGCATAGATAGAAGTGAAGAAGCAACCTGATGGCGCTTTGGACTCGTGGATTCCTCAAGCTCCTGGCGAAAATGCTGGTGACATCTTCCAGGTCGATCGCTCGAAGTGAGAATGCCTCCACGTTGGTTAAGCACCTTACTGTTCTGCTGCTGATTAATCTCTGCCCTGGCACCTTGATTTTCATGCCTTCTGCGAAAATTCATTACTCAACCTATAGAAATGCTGGTTGGTTTTCCTTAATTAGAACGACTATGACTCTGACAAGGCCGTAGTTCCATACCTTTGCTGACTGAAGAAGCATGCTCAAGACACCAAGTTAGCAGTTCCTCCCCACAGACTTGGCCTTCGGACAAAATGATTTCAGTTCCATCCGCCCCCACGCTCTCCAACTTTCCCCGAACGATGAACACCATCTTATCCACCACACCGCCGCGGTAGAAGATTTCACTGCCCTTGATGTATATTCGCTGTTTCAGTTTCTCGCAGATGGCGTCCAGTACGTTGACATCCATCAACCCAAATATCCACACCTGCAGTACTCATCGGTGCCAAATATTTGATATTGTTGCAACGATTGGAAATTTTTTAACAAAAGCGGGTTGGTATTGAAATATTCCTTGACGGCTCACCTGCTTAACAAAATTGAATAAATGCCTTCTAATTTCTCTTTGGAGATCTTCAGGTAAATTCTCCAAGAGCAGTTCTTCATTCGCTCCTCTGGTAGCAGCCCAATTATACCGTTCAGCTTCCACCACTTTCCTGTATCCCATAAAAAAAATTTAGTAAAACTAACTCAAGTCAATATATAAGACAAATTTTCAATGTTTGATTTCTAAATATGCCAGATAGCATCGAAGTTGTCTTCTTTCCCATGTTTGATCTACGAAGAGGATTGAAGACAACTCTTCCATCCAACTAAGGACATGTACTAAAACTTTATCAACGAGACTTCTTCATTGACTCTATAATATACACGTTAATTTGAGACATTAATTATCAACATGACAGATCTGTAAACTAGTATCCAAACGGGACACTTGGAAATGGACCATATATGAATGTTGTATGTGCGAAAAAGCGGATGGATCGTGCGATCGCTTGTTTTTGCAATGTCATTTTGCATCCAAGTTGTGGTATCACTTTCAGCTCAGGTTCAATATTGTGGGTCCATTGCCACAAAGATGTGAACTTTTGAGAACACAATGACAATTCTTGACTGCCATGGATAACTCAGAAAAACATATTATGGTGATCCCTCATGCCATCCTATAGAGTATATGGTTGGAACACAATACACAGATCTTTGGAGACGAAGTTCATAACAGCTCCCAGATTCAATCTCAACTGATATTCCTTCTCACAGAATGGACAGCCATCAAGGACCTCAAGGGTTGATGGCTGTCCAGGATTCTGAGACGAAGTTCATAACAGCTCCCAGGTTTATAAAACGCCTCAAAGACAACACTTGCTTTTCCATTTATACTATATAATTGAATACCAAATTATGTTTCTATTTTTCTGTCGACTAGTTTTCCTTTTGTTGCTCTAGTCACTTTTCTTGTACTATACATTCCCTTTGTATTGGCCCTCCAGAAAGGGATTTAAATCAATGAGATACTGCACACTTGTAAAAACACATATGAATGTTGTACCTCCTTAGTTCTTGTGGCAAACGCCGATGACTCATCCACTGGTCCACATCACGTCGCCTTAGAGACATTTCTAACCTCCTAAAATATGGAATTGACAAAACGTATTGGGCAAATGATTACTTAGCGAAAGTAGAATAATTCGTTATAGGCAACATTAAGAATGAGGAAAAAACTGTACCTCCTTCCAAGAGCCTGGAGAAAGTTCTGCATGTTGCCAATGAGAAATGCAAAGAGCAACAGGCCAAGTCCAACTATTAGCATTGTGAAAAGGACTTCCCACACAAAATAGCTTGGTACCTGGTTTCCAGCAAGAGTGCTGATTTGCTTCACCAAGAGTCAATCATGCACATGTTAGAAGCCCAACGAGAAACATTTACAAAAAATACCAAATATAAAAAGATCAAAATTAACCCAGGTTATTTAAAAGTATGATTAAAATTAAATAAACTTAGGAAATCTGTCATCCATCATGATATGCAAGCTTAAGAACAATAGAAAAACGTAACTCGTGAATGAACAAATGCATGGCAACGAAAAGATAGATAATACATTCAATATAACTATATGATTACCTGAAAACCCCAAAACAATGAATATGTGTATCTAGTGATAAAACTACTTTTTGTGGTGAGGTTGACCGCTTGAGCATAAATCCCATAAGAAAAGCCACCACTTGTCATAAAACATGCAGTGGCATTGACATTACTTGTCCATATTTTCCATTCAGGTTTGCGAGAAAATTCTCTTAAGTCATCACCATGGCCACAATCTACGAAATTCACACAGTTGGTGATATTAGAATTACGGCAGGCATCACGGAAGCACTGATTAACCCTCTGCACAAAAAACATAATTTTAAATTAGAATGTTATGATATTAGTCAGAGCACGGATATACATAAATAAAGATGAGGCATCATCATCAAACAAGTGATGATTATATTTCAGCTAACCTGTAATCCAAAGAGGTACCAACATGATCCCATCACATGCCCAGACAACATAAAAGTGAGAAGGTTGATAAAGAAGTTTGCCCATGCCGTCTCAAATATGAAGCCACTCTCTGACTGACCAATAAGAAGTGGTAAGAACCTATACAATCTAGGAATATATTGTACAAGAACTGCTGCCCTTAGAAGGTTTTTAGCATAATTGGCTCCAGATGATCCCAAAATGTCTGGTAGAACCATTAATACGATGATCTGCATAATGTTCAATAGAGGAGTGAAAACGGAGAATAACAGAGGTAACCGGTTCATGTAAGTTGAACTGTAAGGTCGTGCAATTGTTAAATAAATATGACATACAATCTGTAATCAGAAATCTACCCCATGCTAAACTTTGAAACCTAACAGAAACGGGTTCTGAAGCATACAAATACCTCCAATCACTTTGGCTGAAGATCTCATGAAATCATGGAATACTAGATAGTTTTGAAACATGCAAGATGGGGCATTAGATGAACTTACTTGAGGAAGAGGCAGTACAATGAACAAGTCAATGAAAAAGCATTTACGTATGTAATTCTTTGCAATCTTCTTGGGATGGTCAACTAACTCTCCAGCACCAACCACAGTAGATTCAGGAGCTACATAAGCCAACCTAAACTGTTCCAATTGAATCAAGTCAAACTAATTAGCAACGGTTCACCTATAGAAGAAAGGGTAAGCCAATAAGAAGTTCTTAAGCGATTCACTAGAGAGCATGTTCAGGGTCTAATATTTCTAAATGAGATGATATAAAGTAGTGTGTATTAACATAACCCAACGTACAATGAGTCAATGACAAGGGAAGTGCAAAAAGAGGATGAACAACGTGTAAGAAAGGAGGCTTTTCTAGTGAATGAGAATGCAATACATCCATATCAAGGAAGCATACAAGAAGGTTTATTTGCTGATGCATCGAAGCAAAACTTTAACTGCATATTTTCCTCAAGACACAAGCAAAGAATAGAAGATTTATTTTGAGACATCCATGCACTAAAGGACATTGTACCTGGAGAAGTATGTTCAACAAGTATACAAAATCAGTCACACTCCTTAAGACCACAATCGTCGTCGTTAACGTGTAGTTTATGTATATGCACTTGTTATCCTGTATTTATAAGAAGGAATCACCAAACACTATCTCATGTCAGATTGCAGCATGAACAACTAATCATGGAAATACTAGCATTCGTGGGGGGCATATGCACACTACATGGGATATGAAGTGATTCCAAACAATCAATGACATCATGAGACAGGAAAATATTAAATTACTTAGACCCAACAAAGTCAGGCATGTACAAGGCAACAATTTCTTGTTGCTCATACACTTACTCCGTTATCCTATACTATATAAATAACATAACCTACACTTTATAAGCATCACCTCTCCAAGTTTCAAGTGCACGAAAAACACGAATAACCAAGTACCGACCACTACAGGCTACAGAGTGTGAAATCCCTAAAACACCTTCCATATTCTTTTCTATTTACATATTTTCCGGGTTGATTGGGATTATGCCAAAATGATAGGTGATGAATCATTGAAGTGGGAACGAGAAGTACCTGGTCCACACCTAGCAAGAAGAAAAACAACGGGTCAAGAAAAATGGCCACCAGACACGAAATGACGAAAAACTTGTTCCACCTTTGAACGATTTTGGTATGAGGATTCATGACCGGGGGGATATATGGAGTAAAGTAGGAAAAGAACCTCCTTGCCCAACTTTTTGCATCACCATACAGAGCATTATGGAACTGCAAGGCCAAACAATATGAAATGTGAGACAATTATATAGACATTATAAACACTCAAGGAGCTCATAAGCAGAAACAATGGTGATATCAGAAACAGGAGTTACTTTGTTCCTATAAATGACATTTTTTACTTTCCTCACAATCCACAAACAACACTGAAGGTTCTCTCACCTGATGGTCAAAAATAAGGGAAGTTCTTGAATGCTTCTGCTTTGCTGCGGTGGTATTGTAATAGGTGGGACAGGTTGTGCAGTAAGGGTCACTGCACATCCCCAAGGGACCAGACCTCAATAGATGTTCATTCTTAGCACCATGCTTATCACGACTCCAATGATAATCCTGTTTCACAGTCTTGTTCCTAGGCAAACCAGGCTTCTGATGCGAAACATGTTCAGATGGGCTGCTTATGAACAGAGGACCACTGAGTTGAGTCGGGGGCATTCTCCTCTCACTGCGAAGTGGGCCTGTAAAGCCTCCGAGATGGTTCTCGTTCTCGTACCTATCCACAGGAATGGTGAAGGTCGCACTACGAGATCTTAAGAGCACATCCCTGTATCTAGCATCATCCACAACTTCATCCGACATTAGTGAATTTGCACCTGAGATTGACAGCATAGGTACCTCGTCTCTATCATCATCAGCCATATCTCCCTATGTCCTATCAGGGGGAAACCCGCATAAGCAGAGAAAGCAGTTCAGAAAAAGAAGAAATTTACAAACATAAGAAGGATAACAGCACACAGGTACAGCTATTGACATAGCTCCAGTATCAAAGCTGTTGAAGAAAATAGTAGTTGTATCCAATAGACTAACCCGAAAGAACCCAGAATCAACTTCAGAAAAGGTCATTCAGTCCAGTGGATATAGGGTTCCATGAATTCAATGTTTCCGATTCAGGTTTAAATTACTGGGTTTTGTAAGACACTATGGGCATTGCCCAATCTCGTTTAATCTAAGTATCGGGCAGGGGCGCCCTGTCCCACTTTTCTACCAAAAAAAAACTTCAGAAAAGGCTTCCGGTCGAATTGAGATCAAATTCCAAACTGTAATTCACTTGTTGTGCTAGCCATTATCCCATCTGTCCATGTCTGTAGAGTTGCTTTTGAGACTCAACATATCAAGTGCTAAATTTCAACTCCACGAACAGAGTTCTAGCGGTACAAACAACCAAAATAGAGTTTCACTTAGATGACTGAACAACACAGAGCAGCCAAAGTTGACTTGATCATAAATGGTTGACCTGTGGTCAGCTGAGCAGTCCCTAATCCAGTTCCGGTTAAAGCCTAAACTGACGAAAACAAAATTTCAAACAGCAACACAAACAGAGCACTTCGAGACTCTCTCTCTCTCTCAATCACCACAACTCGTTAGCTAACGAACATTGATCCTCCGTTGGACGGAAGAATGTGAATGCGAGACTAAAATTAGAATCGCCAAATTGAAATTTCCACAAGGAAAGAAAATGAAAAGAGTAGGAGTAAGAAGATGGAGAGGAACCTGAAGGAGCTGCTTCGGGTCAAGTAGCGGCAACCATGGGCGGAGAAGACAGGAGCAATGGGGGATGAAAGCGGGGAGAAGAGTAGAAGGAAGGGGCGTGGAATGGCGGGCAAAGTTGGAAGGGAAGAAAAGTCTAGAGGTGAAGCTGTGATTGATACTGATAGTTTGTGGAAACTTGGGAGCTGATTTGATTTATTGCTGTGCGGTTTTGTTATGATGACGAGGACCGAGCAGAGTGAGGAGGGGAAAGAGCGGGTTGCTTTCGTTTATCGTTTTCGATATTAATTACAAAAATGAATTGTTGTTCTGATTAGTTTACTTTTTCCACAGTGTGAGACAAAAAGGTTAGGTTTTGGTCCCTCAAATATTTCTGGGTTGCCTTTATACTCTCATCATTCTTTCTTTTAGGGGTCGTTTAGAAGTTGCGATAGTTTTGTTGAGATTGTCATTATGCATGTATTGTTTTTTTTTTTTGACAAAAGGTATTCTTATATTGAATCAATAAGAGATAATTACATCCTGGAAATCAGCAAGGCCCGAAAATAAAAAACACAGCTCATAGTCGGAGACAAAAAAAGGGTCTTTCTAGCCACTCTATGGGCTACCCTATTGTTATTCCGACCTATAAACCGCACACCTAACCCCGGATGAGAATGAAAATAGTGTATAACTTCTTCTAGAATAGCTCCCACCCGGTTATCACTAGTCTGCCGCGAAATAATCTTGTCAATAATCACCTTGGCATCTCTTTCAAACCTCACCTCCGTGAATTTCAGCCCCAAACACCAGCCAATCGCCTCCCGAAGGGTTAGCAATTCAATGACCATAGGATCACCAAGGTCAGGAAACTGAATCCCTCTGGCCAGAATTACTTCCTGGGATGAAGTCATAAGAACCATACCCCCAGCCGAGCGAGCCCCCTACCTGGTAGCCCCATCCCAGCGGCAGAGGACCCTGGACTCACTAGGCGGGGCCGCTGGGAGAACAGACGGGATACGCGAAGGAAGAACTCGATCCCTGGGAAGGCTCAACCACTCCTCACATTGTTGGTGAAACTGCCGCATTAAAGCTGGGATCCCAAACTGTTTGCCTTCAAAGACAACCCAATTCTGAGATCGCCAGATTCGTCAGAGGACAGCCACCAACGCCATAAAAAATTCCGGCTGATGGATGAGATTCATAACCCTTTTAAGAAACAGGGGAAAAGTATGGCAAGGTAATCCTTATCCTAAAAATTCCAACCCCGAGAGATCCCAAAGTGCCCGTGCCACCGGGCAAAAGAGAAAAAGATGCTCCAAAGTCTAAGTTTTTGCCCAACAAACTGGGCATCTGGGGTGCATCTGGACCTCTCTCTCAATTAGGGCTTCCGTAGTTGGGAGGATCCGGTTCAAGAGCTGCCAAAGGAACACCTTCAGCTTTGGCGGGATATGAGCCTCCCAAATACGGATCCAGCTAGCCTTATCCATCCAACTCGCCAACGATCGCCACCCACCCCTCTGCTTATCCACCAGGACCGCAAGATGGTAAGCTGACTTAACAGAGAATTGACCATCTGCCGTATCATGCCAGATAAGCCGGTCCGGCATGTGATGCCTGGGAAGGGGAATTGCCTTAATTTCCTGACAGGTAGGGGGATCGAACCACTGTCCCAGCTTGGAATCACACCACCGCCCCTCACCTGGGCACAACACCTCAAAAACACACAGGTCCCTATCCTCTGGGATAATCCGAGGATTACTTACCGGGGCAGAAGGATGCATGCGAGGAATCCAGCTAGAATGCAGAAGAGAAGCGGTCTGACCATCACCAATCTGCCAGCGGAGACCCTTCTCCAACAGATTTCTTCCAAACAGGATACTCTGCCAGCCCTAGGAAGGACGCGACCGTGCCGTGGTCGTAAAGAACGTACCCTGAGGAAAATACTTACCTTTATAAACTTGGGCTAAGAGGGACTCTGGTTCATTCAGGATACGCCATCCAATCTTAGCCAAGAGAGCTTGATTAAAATGCTCGGAGCGACGGAAGCCCATACCACCATCATGCTTACTGCGACACATATTACGCCAAGACATCCAACGAATTTTAGAACGTTCACCCTTAATGCCCCACCAGAACCGAGCTAAATGCTTATCAAGAAGGCGACAGAGGGACAAGGGGAGCTTAAAACATGACATGACATGCAGGTGTAAAGCTAAAGCAACCGATTTGATCAAGATTTCCTTTGCTGCCCAAGAAAGAGTCCGTTGCTTCCAGCCCTATAGTCTCTCCAATAATTTCTCCTCCAGATACCGGAAGGTAGCCATCTTAGAACGGGCTATCAGCGTTGGGAGGCCAAGATATTTGTCGTGGACGCCCACTGCACCCACCCCCAGGATCTGGGCCAAGAACTCTTGGTCTGGTATGGCAATATTCTTGCTAAAGCACACTACTGATTTACCCAGGTTAACTCTCTGCCCACTGAGTTCTTCGTACTCATTTAACACATCAAGCAGGTTTTCACACTCCTGGAGAGAGCCACGAAGGAACAGATAGGAGTCATTAGCGAAGAACAGGTGGGAAATTCTCGGAGCACGAGGAGCAACCTTCACACCTTCCAATTTGTGCTCAGCAATAGCCTTCCGTAGGAGAGCGGCAAAACCCTCAGTACAGAGTACAAAAAGCAAAGGTGAGAGGGGATCCCCCTGCCTAAGACCCCTAGTGGGAGAGAAATACCCCGATAGGGTGCCATTCATTAAAACCGAAATGAAGTGGATGTAAGGCACTCCCTGATCCAGCCCCTCCAGGTAGAATTAAAGCTTATTTTCTCAAGAACCGCAAGAAGAAAGGGCCATTCGACTCTATCATAGGCCTTCTCCATGTCAACCTTTAGCGCCATGTAAACTTTCTTGCCTTGCTTCTTGATCTTGAGGTATTGCATTAACTCATGCCCAAGGAGGACATTATCCACTATCTGGCGCTCTTTGATGAAAGCATTTTGCCCCTCCAAAACCATATTCGGTAAGAGACTAGCCAGACGATCCGTCATGATTTTGGTAATAACTTTATAAATGAATTGGCACAGACTGATAGGACGAAGCTGGCGCATGTTTTCTACCGCATCCACCTTAGGGATCAAAGTCAGCCACGTGTGGTTGAAGCTCCGCAGTCTCTTACTCGTCGAAAAGAAAGAGCAGACTGCGTTGATCACTGAATCGCCAACAATGTCCCAGAAGGCTTTAAAGAATTTGCCAGTGAAACCATCCGAACCTGGTGCTTTTTTCGAACCCATAGCAAACACAGTTCTTCGAACATCACTAGGCTGGACTGTAGCCGTGAGAGCAGCATTCATCTCAGGAGAAACACTTTGAGCTATCGGGAGGTTTGCCACCCTGTCAGTCATATTCCCTACCTAATTCTCCGAAGTGAATAAATGTTGATAGAAAGAATTGGTCATGCTAGCCTTCCCAGCCTCGTCAGTGATCCAATCCCCAGAGTCATTGCGTAGCCCAGCAACAAAATTCTTCTTTCTTCTGGTCCTTGTGACCGTATGGAAGTAAGAAGTATTTTGATCCCCTTTTTTCAGCCAATTGACCCGAGATTTCTGTTGCCAGTAGATTTCTTCCGCCTCCCACTACCTAGATAACTCAGTTTCCAGAGGTCGGACTGCATCCCAATCGATTGGATGGATAAGTTTAATCCGATCAATTTCCGCCTGGAGGGTTCTAATATTGCGCAGGGAGTTGGTGGTACCCGCCCTACTCCAGTCGTAGAGCAAATGGCGAAGTTTCTTCAGCCGCTCCCATAACTGGAACATAGGCGTGCCCTGGACCTCCTCCTTCCAAACATAGGTCACCATAGCTCGGACTTCGGGATGATCAGCCCAACGAGCATCAAATCTAAAAAGCGGGCGACTATGGCGCCGATATGGTTGGTCAGAGAGGAGGATGGCGCGGTGGTCCGATCCATGGTCAGTGAAGTGTTTTACCAGGGTTTCCGGAAACTGAGTAATCCAAGTTTGGGAGCAAAGGGCCCGATCCAACCTCTCACGAATACAGGAAGCTCCCATACGTCTATTCGTCCAGGTGAATTGGTCCCCTTGAAAACCAGGATCATGTAGGCCCGGATCAAGGATAAAATCGCGCAAACTAAGAGACTGAGTTGCGTTCCAAGCATTCCCACCATCTTTCTCACTTTCGTGGAGAGTAGCATTGAAATCGCCAATGACAATATAGGGGAGCTGGATAGTGTTACAGATCTCTCGTAAGTGGGATAACTGTGCATTACGAGTGGCGATATTACAGCTAATGTAAACAGAGACCACAACATAAGAATGATCACTTTCATTAATCTGAGTGCAAATACAAAAATTTGAATGAAAGAACACCGAGGCATCAACCCCAGGGGACCAAGCTACTACTAACCCTCCAGATGCATCAACAACATCAACAAAGAAACAATGAGACTGATGGAAACCTAACCCCCGCATACGCCGGGTAACTACTCGCCGGCTCGATCGTGTCTCCACGAAGAACACAAGATCCGGTTTATTAGAATGCACTAAACCTACAACAATTTGGAATGTGATGGATGGTCCAATTCCTCTCACATTCCAGGCGAGTAGCCTCATTTATTCGCAAACTCCCCATCAATCTAGTCAAAATGACGTTTCTTTATCCCAGCTCCTAACTCAGGTAGGTTGGTTCCATATTCATTTAGAGGGGTATCATTAGTAGCTTCAATTATTTTTCCCGGTATCTCCGCACTTGCCTGGGCTTGGGGTTGACCCGTACCGACATCTTCCTCCTTATCCTCCATTGCCAATCCACGTTCAAAAGCCCGCACCACTTGACTGACCCTAGAAGACTTAACCAGCCTCTTTAGTAACCCTGATGCCGAAAGAACTCGGCGCCTAAGCTCAAAGACTTGGGCTTCATCGTCCGAGAAAGTAACCTCCGAGTCCAGAGGGTCCGCAGTGGGCTCGGGTGAGGTAGGGCCGGCCCTGGGAGATGGCGGCAGGCCCCCCTTTGCACCCTTGTTCTCCCAACTCACACGCGCCAGCCTGCCTTCCTGGGTATCCCCAATGGATCTGTCTTTGGACTTGAAAGAACGGGCCCGAGCAGCTTCCTTCTCCTCTTTGCTTTTCAATCTAGCAACAGGCTTAGAAGCCATGGGCGGATGGGCCGGGCCAAATTTTCCTTTGGGGCTCGGACAAGCAGGCCCCCTCGACTCATTTCCTTTCTGCTTAGTCAAGGGCGACAGACTTTGCCCTGCCTGAGGTTTACGCGGGTCGGTCGGAAGCGGAGGCGGCCGAGGGTCATCCTGCCCAATAGATGAGATGGGCTGGACAGAGAATTCGTCCTCCGACTCTTCTTCAAGAATAAGGCGCCGGCGGCGAGTACCCTCCAGAGCTCCTGCCCGAGGTGAAGTAGCAGCGGATGGATTTGGCCGTCGCGATGAGGAATCTCTCTCACGCTGCCTCCTAGTAACCGCATGACCTGCCCCCTGTTCAGCTCGCAAGGGCTTCCCATGTCTGCCACGTCGACGCGGTATCGGGACAGAATCCTGTCGCTCCTTGGTGCGCTCATCGATCTCCATTGGACTGCCCACTGGAGCAGCCTGACCCTTACCACGCCGAGTTGGTCTTCCAAAGGGAAGTTTGGGAGCCTTCGGGATCGGGAATTGACGAGGGCTTCTCCCCTGCTTGGCTCGTGTCTCAGCAGGCTCTGCTTTGGCGAACGGGTTATCCGAAGACCCCATCCATAATGGACTATTGTCCACAACCAGATTCTTGGTAGTGGGAGGAGCGCGTCGCACCAAGGTTCCTATGCGATACTCCGTTCGTATTTCCTGTTCAGGCTTCTGCCTGGCATTAGAGTTGATCCATACCGAGTTAGGATGGCCAGAAAAGCGCTGGTTATGATCCTCCTCATCAAAAAATTTCCTTCCCATTTTTTTGGTTTTCATGTGAGGACCAAACCTCTCTTTCCTCGATGGCGGGTCGAAAACACAACTTTGGCGAAAGTGTCCTACACGACCGCAGTTGTAGCAGAAACTGGGGAGGTGTTCATACTTGAACCGGATCCAGAAAGAGCCTGTCTCTTCATTAGACGCCAAGATTTGGGATCTCAGTGGCTTGGAGAAATCAATGAGGGTTTTAACCTTGATGAACGTACTGGTTGTATCCGTGCAAGAGAAGATGTCAGTTTCGAGAACTCTGCCAAGAGTGGAAGTCGCCACTTTTCATCCAAACTGTTGAGTGCATCACTCTTCTTGCACATCCCACATCTGGACCTAGAATGGGACAATTGCCATCTCCTCAAAGGTTCGAGCATTAATGTTCGGTGTCCAGGCACGCAGGTGAAGGATTTTGTCCATAATCACCCAGGGGGTGCGTTGGAGAACCTAGTTCTTGGCAGCTTCAGTTGGGAGAATGAACTCCAACAATCCATGTGCCACCTCCCTCACTTTGATTCGTCCCTGGCCTTGCCATGGATTATTAATCGCAACACGTAGTTCATTTATTGCCAGCGGATCCACAGAGAAGACTCGGTCGAGCAGCATTCTCGACTTGCACAACCTGTCGGATTGCATCTCTGTTAGCGAAAAATCCACCACCTGATCGCTGGTAACATGACCCATGTTGGCCGACTGTAGCATAAAGGAGAAGTTCACGTTATATATATTAAACATGGCCGAAGCTTCGCCAACAGGAGTCCGGGGGAAGCTCGAGAAATTGAAAAGGAAGTTACTGGAAGGAAAAACATCTACCCAAACACAGAGCATTATATCCGTAACCAAGAATTTCCACGTACCAGAAAAGAGCTCCTGCGTGGGCTTGGAAACGCAGTTGCCAGGCACCTGATCCTCCTCTCGTAATTGTTGAGGGATAGGATTTGATGATCGCGTTAAATAGGTCGGCCAGTTTAGAGAACCCCACTGGGGCGGGAGTTCTATCTGGAGAGGGGGACTATTTTGTTTAAAATTAGAACAACGATTAGTGGATTTCCCCAACCGTATAGAGATACGGCGGATCCCAAAATCCCCTCAACCGTTATACATTCCCGAAGAAAGTGCGAACCCACTGAAGTTTTGCTTGCCGGTAAACCTCCCTGGCAGCGTACGTTTTGGGCGAGGTCTCGGCCGGAAGGCAACTGGGATCAACGGTTCCGGCGCTGGTCCACGACAGATCCAATTTTCCGGCGCCTGGGTACTACCACCAAACAGATTTGAACTCGTCCCATTGCGGGATCTAAGTTCAGTGCTCGCCCCATTTCGGGATCTAAGCTCGCATCTAGGGGTATCCAACCTTACTCTCAGGATCCTTGTATGTTCTTTTTGCTCCTTAAGGTGCTTCGATATACTTTGATAATCTTGTGATTCCCTGGCTGCCTCCTCCGGCGACGGTAAATAGAATCGCCACCTCACCAGTTTTGAACGTCGTGCTCGCTTGGGATGAGGGGATTCGTGGCCTTGGGTAGGTGCGAGGGCTTGTCTTCCTTTCCTCTTCCCAGGCCCGACCTGGTTGGCCTCCCCCCGAGAGGAGTGATGACCAGAGTCTACCCTCGGCCGTCGTCGTCCAAGTAGCGTCACCGGAGTGATTGTCTGCGTTCCCTCCGGTTTCATGTGTGGAAAAGCCCACCATAGTCCCTGCCTTTCATGATTGGCAAGGGCCGATTGGAAGATCGCCACCAAATAGAAGAGAAAGATGTCGCCGACCGTTTGACTAAGCTGTAGAAGAGCCCGCAGCCAGAGACCGAGGAGAGAGGCGAGAGCGCCTAACATTTTTTTTTCTTTCTCTTCATTTTTCTGTGATGAGAATATTTTATGCATGTACTTGCCGATTATGCATGTATTGTTTACAATGCATCATTTTTTTTTATTTTTTTAGCAGAAACAATACATGGATTGTTTCTGTGATGTGACAGAAACTATCACTCATTTTGGGTGATTGTTATATCTCAACTTTTAGTTGTGATTGTTGAGATAGTTGAGTTGAGATTGTTTTGTCTCAGCTTTTAGCTGATGCGACATAAACAATCACACATACCAAACGTTGTATTCTACAATGCATCAAATTTGACAATACATGTATAATATTATACATGCATTCTCAACAATACATCTATTTAACAATCGCAACTTCCAAACGACCCCTTAGTTAAAGTTATCAAACCGGATTATAGCGTTTTACTTGTTTAGCAAGTGGTATGATTCGGTTGGATTGCAATCGGTACATGTAGGTTTAATAAAATATGTAGAAATATGAACAACCATTACCATCAAATGAATTTAAACATATACATAATATTTAAATAAAATACAACATTCCGAAAAAAATAACAAATAATATTTCGAATTTGCAAACTCACAATACTGAAATGGATTCTATATATGTCTCTTCCCCCTTTCTCCCACATTTTTTTTATAGAAATACACTAAATCCGTACAAATACATCTCAAATAGTTGCTACTTGTAATTCAAATTACATGAACTTGAAACCAGCAAAATCAAATTTACAAGTATATGAAACCCAACCCAACCATACTATTAGTGTAGGTCTTGCTTGGCGCTGATGCGTGGACTTTGAATGAACAAGTTTACTTATGATTTCACATTATATTTTAAATGATTTATTCAATCATACCAAAAAAATTGCTAAGGAAGTGCAATTAGCTCGTCGATTCCTCGGATGATGGTACTATTTCATTCTGATAAATTGTTGTATGGTATTATCGACGCTTACGCATCTGAATTATTTGCCCTTCGTGATGCTATAGGATAGTATCTTAATGATAATATATATATGAGTTGTTAGTTTAGCCGGGATTCTCAACTAGTCATCCATGATCCTACATCAATGAACTCTTTCCATCTCAGAAAAGTTCATTCGCCCTTCTCTTTTTCATGTCAGTTTTGTTTCTTATTTTTCCCCTCAAAACTCTCACAAAATTGCTCATCTAATGACAAAAAAGACTTTTTGATTTGGAATCCAATTGCATACTGATACTGGCCACCTTTCTTGATTATCATCAGCTTGTTAATTTGTTGTTTGACAATGTCCTCAACACTTATCTTGGATATAATAATAATAATAATAATAATAATAATAATAATATTAATAATAATAATATCAATATTAATAATAATAATAATAATAATAATAATAGATGGCTACTTCGGTGCACTCACTTTTTTGAGTGCACTCAGTGCACCCATTTCTAAAAGTGTTCATAATACATCAAATTTTGAACTTTAATTAGTACTCTCAATCTAACATGATGATATGACATAGAATCATAACAAATCAATCTATTACCCTAACCCCTTAACCTTCAATTTTGAATCCTAATGCAAAATCTCAAACTGTAAACCTAAACCTTGACCCTAAACCCCTAAATACTAAATCCTTCAAATTAAAGTAAATCTTAAATGATTTTTTTTTAAAATTCATGGGCTTATTGTTCATAATATCATAAGCAACAATTGATGCCATTTTTACATGAATCGCATGCTCAGAATGATGATTATGAGGTGGGTGCGCTGAGTGTACCCAAAAAAGTGGGTGCGCTGAGTGTACCCAAAAAAGTGGGTGCACTGAATACGCCACCTAATAATAATAATAATAATAATAATAATAATAATAATAATAATAATAATTAGTGTAGCATTCACGGCAGAAAAGGAATAGTCATTGGGTTTGGGTGAGCAAGTAGTCAACAATGATTTGGAGGCCTGGCCGATAATGAATGCGATTCTGGCAGTCGTTGACTTGGCTACAAACTCAGTCCCTTCCAGCCAGCAAACTTATTCTATTATCCATCGTTGTTTTGAGCGGTTACAAGGCAAATGTATTGTTTATTATACCTTCTTGTTTGTATATTTCCTTTCTTTTCTATAGAGTATTGATGTTGTAATGTACAATTTGAAGTTGTACAATAACGTTAAATGTATAAGTTTAGGGGACCTCCTACAATAACTTGTGTTTTTTTGTAAGTTAGGTAACTTGATTTTCAGGGCCAGCCAAGTAGGGATGGCAACCCTGCCCGGCCCGCCGGATATCCATTCGTAACCCGCCCGGACAGAGGTCAAAAAATCCGTCCATCATGGGTAAAGCCCGGATCCGGGTATACCCGAAACCCGATAGTAGCGGGCAACGGGTGGGGATGGATCTCGTAGTATCCGCCCCGTCCCCGCCCGTCCCCAAAACGACGTCGTTTTCATTCAAGAAACTTATCCCATTTAAAAACCCTCCCAACCAAACTTCCATTCACACGCGCAGAAGAAAGCAACCTTGATCACTATTTCATTGCAATCCCTAATCACCCATCGCCCAATTCCACCGCCAACGAAAAATCCCCTCCTCCTTCTCCTCAATATAGCGATCGTTGGCCATCGACTTTGCCCTGATCATCGGCCATCAAGAAGACCTGTGTATTCGGGGGCGATGGGAAAGGTAAGTTCTCTGTACGTCGTCGGCAGCAGTTTTCTGCAAGGTCCTCCCCAACTTCCTCTCAATAGTGGACACTGGCCGTGGGGATCCGTGGGTTCCCCGAACCCGTCGACGGACGGTGACGGTAGCTAGGCTATCCCCGTTTAGTCGCCGGGGACGGGGAAAACCGTCAAGGTTGACGGACGGGGATCGGGAGGCTTGTACCCGCCCCCGATCCGCCCCGTTGCCATCCCTACAGCCAAGAGGGTGTGTCGGCCCGCCCTCCGGCACAGGGCCTCCGAATATTAGGGGCCTCCACTTAGATTCGTTAGTTACCGAGCGAATATTGCAGGTTGCTTTTTTAGTGTATGATTGATAGATTATGAACATGATGACGAATTTAATAGATAATTTTAGCTATACTAACAATTGAAAATGATCTCATGGAGAATATGAAAATCAGAGAGATAATAGATAATTTTAATTTAAACAATAAAAAAAGATATTACATTTTGAATAATGGTATTATAATCATTTTAGTTTTATTATAGTTAAAAGTCAATTTGGATCATGTCTCAATTTTAGAATAGGACCTACACGATCCATTAGATAGACCCGCACCCACCTCTCGATCAATTTATATTATTTTCATTTCTCCATTCAATTTTTGCTCTATATCTATTTTCTGTTCCCTCCAGATTTACTTTTCTCCCTCCCTGCTAGGACTGAGAATTTGGTCTTGGTTTCTTGGTCAAACAGAAAGTGAGATTGTTTATTCATTTTGAAATCATTTTCTGAACTTATGTACTTTATAATTATTTAATAAATTTTATTTTTAATAAATTTATTGAGAAAAAAATTAGGGGCCACATGTTAAATTTTCGAATAGGGCCTCCAAATATCATGGTACGGCTCTGTTGTTTTTTTGCACAAATCTAGGCCATCGAAATTTTGAACATGCAATTCTAACCATTGATGAGAATTATAAAAAGAATAGTCTGCGTATGGGCAACCGGTTGCACCTCCCGCCGAAAATTCCGCCGGAATTCTAATTCTAATAGGAAGAGGTCGTTGGGTTGGAAGGGGTTTTCTGATGCCCAATTAGGGTGTAGGCGGCCAAATTATTTCCATTTTAAAATTAGGTTTTCCAATCCTGAGTGCAGTCGAATCCTTCTGTTCCGTTTGTCGATCTCTATGTGCTGCTTGTGAGTGGCGGCCGAGAACAAGGAGAGTCGCTTGTGGGGTTCGGCTACCATTGATTGCTTAAAGAAATCGAGGAGAAGGAGATTGTCGCTCACAAGCCGCCGGTTTTCGAGTTTATCGTCGTTCAACTGCCGTCTCTGGGTTTCGTCCATCCGTTTGACCAAGAACAAACAGGGGAGAAGCATAGGAAAAGAAGAGGTTTCGGCAAATGCATTCATGAAAATATACTTTCTATTTCTTGGCTGTCGGTGTTCCTATATCATGTGCCTTCTTATAAATAATTACATAAACCTGATGTAGAAGGGAGACTTCGTTAAGAATCACTGGACGTCAGTTTGGAGCAATGCTTTTAGAGATAATGAATTCTCACGGGTTGGCATAGCCTTCAACTTGATCAATGTATGCTTTCCTTCCTTTCGTTCTTTTCTAGCTTTTGTATCTCTCACTTCGTGACAGACAAAGACGACTTGCTCGTGAAACTATGTTGTGATGAATGCAAAATTTTCAGAAAGCATTTGAAATATTTGCTCCTAGAGTCCGGTTATAAAGACTAGGAGAATCATTGAGGGAAGGATAAGAAATATTGCCAGAATCCATTTTTTTTCATTTGGCAGCCGTGTTGTTGGTTTAAGCACGAAAGGAACTAGCTACAGAACAAATGACCATAATGTCTTTGTCCAGTCTAGCTGTTAAGCATCACACTTGATCAAGTGTTTACATATTTTCTTTTTGTTTTAGCTTAATTTATGACTTCCTTTTTATTTTACGGGTTTTGATTTTGGACGAGGGGAGAGGAAGAATGGGATTCCCTATCTTCGGATGTAACAAGCTATGAAACAAGTTGGCCATTGGATGATGAAATTGAGAAGATCTACATGTAAATACTATTTAGAAAACCGGATCGTATCAGCCGGTTGAATCGATAAAACCGAAAATCGAGCCTTGGGCGATGCGGTAGACTATTGGTGGCAAGAAAACCGTGCCGGCCGGTTTTTCCGGTTAAACCGACACAATGCGAAGAGGTGAGCCAAAACATGCAGAAGCTTTTGAATTATTATAAAACTAATAAGAAGAAATCTGAAGTTGTCAAAGCTGAATTTAAAGAACCTCGTGATACAAATTCTTCTAGTGAGTTCTTTATGTTAAGAAGCTTGCCTATCGAGCTACCAAGGTCTCCAAAATTGTTTACAATCATGGTCCAATTTATTTCATGTTGAAGACAAAGGAGAATTGGAAAGAAATAGTGAGACCTGGTGCTACTAGATTTGCTGCTACATTTCTGAGTTTGCAAAGTACTTTTGAGCACATGCATAATTTGGAGGAACTAGTGATTAGTCAGTTCTTTAGAGAAAGTGATCTTTCAAGTACTAAGGATGGAAAGGACGTGAAGGCAGTTGTACTCGATCAACAGTTTTTGGCTGATTGTGACCGCATTGTTAAGTTGACAGCTCCAATTGTTAAGTTTCTTCGAGTTGTGGATTCAAATAGTAAACCAGCAATGGGGTTTGTGTATGATGGGATGACTAAGGTGTCAAATGCTATTATGTCTGTTTGTGGAGATAAGGCGGAAATGTACAAGCCATACATGGATATCGTTAATAGGAGATGAGATAAGCACTTGAGCCGTGATTTATTTATGGCAACTCACTATCTTAATCCAGCTATTAAGTATGCTGATGATTGGGCAGAGGATAGGTGATGACTTGATATTTACACATATTTTTGTCCACCATTCTTCTACTGTCTGAGCCTCGTCTCTCGTGTTTTAGGCCGATTTCACGCTAGGTTGTTCTTGTTTGTGATATTTCAGGTCCTAGTACGTGAAGGAAGGTTTGGACACGAGTTCAGGGTCGATTGGACGAAGTTGGGATGTTTAGCGAGAAGCTGAGGAAACCACATGGCTAGACCTAAATTCCACACGGCCATGTGACTTGGCCGTGTGGAACACCTTTACGCGGGCAAAGCCACACCGGCCGTGTAAGGGCCCTTTTTGGCCGTGTGGAATTCCCAGGGAGTTCGCACGGGCAGGCCATGATTCCACACGGGCGTGCGGTTCTGGCCGTGTACGTACATGAAGGCACTTAAGTGAAACGCGACGTTTTGCAATCCACACGGGCAGCTGCATAATTCTACACGGTCATGTGGCCTGGCCGTGTGATCGGGCAGAACTGGGTTTTTAACCCAATTTTGGGTCTTTGAAGAGGGGGACGATTTTCAAGAGAAAAAACAGAGTTCTAGAATGAGAAAGTGCAAAGAACAAACCCTAGGAGCTATTTGGAGTGGATTTCTCACCATTGAAGCCCAGATTGCATCCACAGGAGTGAAGATTGACATCCCAGATCAGATTATTCTCATCTTTATGAGTATGACTGCTTTGATTTCTGTTTTCGTCTCTCTCTCTATGGAGTAGACCTCTCTCTCACTTGGGTATGAAGAACCCTAGTTCCATGTGTTAGGGATATTGATTGTAATGACTTTTGGATTGATATACTATTTGATTATAATCGATTGATGCATGATTCATTGAGTCAATTGAAGGCTGATCAACCTTTTTTTGATTTCTGCTGCAACCTGAGATAGATAGAGTCTGATTAGGTTGTTAGAGCTCTTCAATCGGTAGTAGTGAATTGATTATACGAGAGTTAGTCGATTCACTACTTTGTACTGGAATCCAATTTCAGTAGTGGAGTTCTGTTTTACTTGCCTCAGCGTTCTATCTCGGTGAAGACTAGAAGTCTGTCGGGTAGTCTGTCTGAGAGGGTTTGGTCAGCTTAAGAGATTCCAAACTACTGTTGGATCTTTCGCAGTTTAATAAACAGTAAATCAACCAAAGGAAATTACAACTTTGACCTAACTAAGGAGCTAGGGAGACTCATTCCCGAGTAACTTTTTTCTTTCAATTTTCACTACCCCATTGGCTCTTCCTCGTGTACAAGTGATGTGATTTGTCTTTTTTTTAGTTTGGTGTTGTTGGGATTCAACAAGACCTAGCTAGCTTAGCTGGTTTTGGTGTCAAATGGTTGGACTAGCTGCTTGCTTTCTTACTAGCCACTCCATTCCTCTGCCTCTCTCTTTCGACTTACCCATATACCCAGCTAGAAAGTTAGACCACCTGCCCTTATCCCACTTGCTTCCATAGTCCATCTGTGTATATGATTATGTAGTAACAATTGTGTTTGTTTCCTCTAATAACTTAGTTAATCCTCTTACATTGTTGTAAGAGGGATGGGTGATATGCATGATATTTCATAATAATGGGGAGAAGAAGAATTGATTCTTCCTCCCCGACCTCAGGAACTAGCAGCAGCTTCTGCTTCTCTGTCTTCACCATCGCCAAAGAGCTACAACCCAGCTGGATCATGGCTGCCATTGTCTGAAACAGCACTGCCACCATTGTCGTCGTGGGAATCTCGACTTCATCAACCAAGTAACTGCTAGATCAATGCTATGTTCACTCCTTTTCTCCTATTTCCTTTTCCCTTTTATGTTATTAGAAGAGAAGCCAAACTTGCTAGAAATCTAGATTTTTAGAATGGATGTGTAGCTGTTTCTAAAGGTTCACTTTCATTCCTTCAAATTTGCTTCTTTGTCCGCCAAGGAACATAAGTTTCGATTTTGTGTTGATAAACTTTCATAACTTTCATTAGCAGACATGTAACTGAACTGTGTTGTTCCTTATTACCACATATATCATTAGAAAGCTAGGTTTTGAGCATTAAATTGCACTAACTAAAACAAATCATTGTTTCTTTGATCATAAATCACCTGCAGGAAATGTGGTCTGAGTAGATTATTTCTATGAAATATAAGTGTTATTATTTATGTGTAGCATTACCCTATGTTGAACTAGTTATCTTCAATTTTGAGATCCACACTTTTGAGATCGAGACTTTGTTTAGCCTTCGATTGTTTCTTCCGCTAGTAGCAGTTATTGAGAGAATTTAATTTGTTTTGCTTGGCTTTGTAACAGGTTAATATGACATGCAGTACATTGTCTGGGTGATTCAGATGAAAGCAAGGGCTCTATATAATGGAATTTGCTGTAATTTTATCGTTGACATTATGCATTTGCTTGCAAAATTTTTGTTGTTTAGTTTCAAACAAGTAGCGATGATGTATATTGTCGAAAGAGACTTAATTGGTGTGATTGTGTGGTATGAAGTATGGATAATGTCACTTCTGAAAGTTAATGTGACAATTGAACTTTCAGCAGTAGACATTTGTGCAAAATTCTAGGAATCTGCTTCTTAATGACTTAGAGACACTTTTTAGAACCTTTGCTAAATCGTGGTTGGTAACATGTGTTATAAAATCGTCACCTATCCTTGTAGAGACCAACCATTAGTTATAGTGACCGCTGGTGGCGCTGGTCTAACGTTCAGGAAGATTGTCAGCAGCAGCAGTTGTGACCGCTGCTGAAATCGCAACAAATACTTCCACCAGGGGTTTTACTGACCGCTGGCAAAAAATTGAGGCGGTAGCCGGTTTTGCAGTAGTTACTATAATTGATGGTCTCTTGCATGGGTTTTTTCCAGCAGCTAAAAGCAAAAAAACTCCTGTCATCTGTGATTTATTTTGTAGTGATAAACTCGTTACTTTTTAACATTGTAAGGGTACGTTTGTGCAATAAATTGGTAAAGAGAAACATTTATTAGTTTATCATAGTAGAGAGTACAAAATAATATTAACTCTTTACAATATCTGTTAAGAATATTCACAACACATGTTAATTGTATTCAATACAAATTCTCCAAGTTTGTTGTATGAATATGTCAGATTTGTTATATCAATATGTAAGTGTGAACATTTTAGTTACACACAATAAAACCTCAAAAATTATATTAATTACATATCAATATTTATGTGATCCAATGAGAAAAAAAATGATAAAGGGAGTTTGTTTACCAATTTTTAATTTTTTTTACTAACTCGTAAAAATAGGTCCACATGGTGCGAAGTGCAGACAACCACATAACAAAGTACCACAAGTTTGTACTTTGCACCATCACCAGCAAACCAAGTAACAATAATAACTGCTTTTAGGTAATTGAAAATGATAGGTTGATGTATTTTATATAAGATAATGAAATGATTGTCTTGATTAAAAAAATTTGATATAATATCCTACACTATGACTTACACATTTTCATTAAGGAAATGAGTGAAAATTAAATAATTGAATAACAATTTATTTGTATGTCAAATATTGGAAATTTTCAACACAAAATTTATGATAAGTTTATGCAAGAGTTAATATTTATTGCACTGTGTTTGGTTGATTTTAACCAATAAGAAGTCGATGTCTTATAAAATGTGCATTAAATTCAAGCGTAAGAGATCATAGACATATTCAAATAGCGAATTAAAACAATATAAAGAATCAAGGTCATAAATAATTTAAGCAGTGAAATCAATTAATTAACATAAACATATACTGAATTGCTTTCTCATGAGCAAGAGCCTCCGAAGAGTAACTACCATATGCTCCAACCAAACTCCAAAGATAACTTGGCATTCTAGGATAAATTTCTTACTGTTCTTTCTTTCTCTTTTAATTTATTCGAATTTAATTATGACTTAAACTTAAAATACTTATAATGTGTCATAATCTATATGCTTGTGGTAGATTACTTTATATATATATGGTTATGTCTTCGGTGCATTAACTTTTTTGGCTTCATAATCGTCATTCTGAGCAAGCGATTCATGTGAAAACGATGTCAATCATCACTTGTGGTATGATGAACAAGAACCACATGAATTTGTACAAAAATCATTCAAGATTCACTTTAATTTGAATGATTCAGGGTTTAGGAATTTAGGGTTAGAGTTAGGGTTAGGGTTTACAATTTGGGATTTTGGATTGAGATTCAAAATTGAAGGTTAATAGGTCAGGGTAATGGGTTGATTAGTCTATGTTATATCATCATATTAGACTAATACAACCCATTAAATTTCAAAATTTAATGTATTATGACTACTTTTAGAGGTGGGTGCACTGAATGCACAAAAAAAGTGAGTGCATCGGAGTAGCCACTATATATATATTTGTGTATAGATAACTCTTTCCTTCTCTTTTGTGTACTTGAATGTCATACATGTAGATCAATGAAGACCGATATTTGTGCACTCTCCTAAATCCACAAAACCTCTATGGTAACGCTTCGTGAACCCTACCTATAGCTCCCACATCGAAGAATATGTGTCTCTTAAGTGTGAGAGGAACATATTGCATGCTTTAAAAGTTCATGATGAATGTGTCATAATCGTTTAATGACCTCCCTATTATTGTGAATGTAAGACATTGATAGTTATGTTTGGCAGTGTATGATATCGATTTAATGTGTTTTGTGGTGTTAAATGACTTAGAGACTGTGTTTGGAACCTTAATGATATACACAATTTTTCCCCCCAAAGTTGAGGGTTTCAAACATCTTGTCCCTTGCATCTATCTTCTCAATGTATTTTGATTTGTTAGATGGTCGATGTGGTGTGCTTTATAGGGAGTAGTATGCATTTACAAGAATTGTCGGTGTATGATGAATTTTACTCCTATTTTTCTCTTTATGAGTTGATAGTGTTTGATGACTAAAATGTTCTTGGAGTAACAAGCCATGTGTCCTTGTCCTATTGGACATTTTCAAACCTTAATAGTGATAATCACCGACTAATAAACACAAATAAACGGTGCGTTTGCACCTTACATAAAGTCTGTTGTGCCGAAATAAGTGTTGGTTTCGGTGATCCAACGAGTTGTGTTGCACTGCTCTTTTTAGTATAGACCTATTACAAATTGCTACTTAGGAATGGCAGTGGGGCAGGTCCGAGTCGGGTATCATGATACCTATATCCGGCCTGTGGCAGGTCGGGTTCAAGAGGGATAATTTATCATGGGCCCCAGGTCGTGGCAGGTCGACCCAAGGGGCATGCAATTTATATTAAAAATATTCATTAATTTCATTATAAGATCAAGAAAATAAACCATATCATGATAAATGTAGTTAAATTATTGGAGAAATTGAGGTTCACTAATTTACGACTTTGTTATAGCTAAAATATGATGTAATAAAAGGAAAATCATAAGTAATTTGACTAAGATCACATTTAATTTAGGTTAGAACTGGTAAAAAATGGGGCCGGGTCAGACCTGCCTCAAAATGGGCCAAACAGGTCGCGTAAAACGGGCCAGGTCAAAATAGTCATCCCTACTACTACCAAGGGGGGGGGGGGGGGGGGGGGGGGGGAGGGGAAATGAGCGTCGTCCCTAGATTCAAACTGAAAACTAGCGATATGACCACTTGGCCATGACTTCATTTGCGTTGCACTGGTCTATTTGATTGTGTACCCTTGAGTAAAAAAAGTAGGGTAATGTCTATTTTTTATCCAAACCTTTTACGGAGGGGGGGGGGGGGGGGGGGGAGGGGAAATTAGCGGCGTCCCTATATTCAAACTGAAAACTAGCGATATGACCACTTGGCCACGACCTCATTTGCGTTGCACTGGTCTATTTGATTGTGTACTCTTGAGTAAAAAAAAGTAGGGTAATGTCTATTTTTTATCCAAACCTTTTTCAGATTCTTTTATATTATTCAACCATATTGAAATGCTATTAATTAGCCAAATTTTTCGTAATGCATCAAAATATTAGCCATTTTTACGTTACCGTTAATAATTTAGTAACTCTTTTCTTAGTTAAAATAATAAAACTTTGGAATGTTGACATTCATGTGTCTTTTCCAAGTCAGTATCATGTTGCCAAGTCAATATTACTAATAAATTGCTAACTGGAAGTTAAAATTTGGCTAATTTTTTAGTATTTCGATAGGTTTGACTAATAAAATAGAATTCGATAAAGATCTGGCTAATAAATAGTTATTACCAAAAAAGTATCCAAGTGGATCGAACATTAGGGTGGTCGAAACATGCCTTATGAGGATGGAAGTTTAGCTCTTCATTATTACTTTGGTGGCGTGAGCATTCTTCTCCCTTTCTCTTCTTCGAATCTTCTCGTCAAACTAATTATTCTTCCACTGTCATGAAATGTCGGAACTCAATATGTAGCTACGGTGGTAAGGAGCCGAACAGCCATTGTTTTGATGCGAAACTCGCGTGTTTAATGCGCTTTATTTTCAAAGAAACACAAAACACAAAATCAAACAACCGTCAAATATCCACCGCCGAATGTCGGGCGATGTTGATTTGATCGATCAAACAGAAACCAAGACGACCGTCAAATATCCATCGCCGAGTGTCAGGCGATGTTGATTTGATCGATGCACCTTTGACTTCTAACCAAGAACAACCGTTATTCGGTTCACCATCTCTCCAAACTACGTTCGAATGAGGGTGTTCGACGAACAACGAGGAAACAAGGTGGATCTAAATTACGTTACCTCCACTCCTATTGAGGTTCCTCTGGAAAGCTCCGCGACTACGACTACAATAACGATCTACGACTCTCCAAAGGAGATCTTTGACAGAGCAGTTCTACGAAACTGGAGAGAAAAAAGGTAAGTCTACGACGGTGTAGTTTGAGATATGATTATGCCGTCCCGAGCTTCTCTCTCTTCCTGATTTTTATACCCAATCTTCTCCCCGTAGTCGTAGTAACCGCCTTCGCGCCTTCGTCTCCCACGTTCTTCATTTCTGTCAACCGTGCGGATAACTCCCTCCTTGTTGCGTAACTCCCACGAGTGCGAAACCGCTTGGACACGCGGGAACTTGGCCAAAACGACACTGAGCCAAAATCCATAATTTCCCACACGGTTCGAACTTCCAAACAACCCTGTCCACATAATAAACAAACGACATCGAGTCCGCAACATCGTCAAACACACGCCATCGATGGACTCTCGCCACTGTGACGTTATTTTAAGCTAAACAACGTTGCTTCCTATTCTCGCAGTGTCGTTGGATCTCTGCGACACCGTTGGGCTTATCTCACAACATTCTACTCCACTAAACAATTTTGTTTTCTACACTGAGACATCGTTTATGTGCAATTTCCCACGACATTGTTTTTACTAAAATATGCGGTCTCTCAGTATCAT
The DNA here is from genome assembly GCA_964030455.1 of Linum trigynum. Taxonomy (NCBI): domain Eukaryota; kingdom Viridiplantae; phylum Streptophyta; class Magnoliopsida; order Malpighiales; family Linaceae; genus Linum; species Linum trigynum. Next base: position 10,142,033 of record OZ034821.1, read on the forward strand.
GGCCGACTTTGAATTCGTGATATCGTTTTAAACTTGGACTTGGCCGATCGCTCCTGCTAAAATCCTACCTATTGCGGTTTTGTTTTTAATTAAACGGCGTCGCTTAATTAATACCGCGGCGTTCTTGATACCTCACACGGTGTCATTTTTAGCTAAACAACACCGTTTGATTCTACCGCGGCATCGTTTAAATATTAAACGACTCTGTTTCAAGTCTCACGGTGTTGTGTCGAACTCCACCATGTCATTAAGTCTCTCGCAACGCTGCTCGTCATTAAACGGTGTTGTTTTCTTCCCCAAACAAATCCGTTTGCTTTTTTATTCCACGACTTTGTTGTATATTAAACACCGTCGTTTTAACTACCGTGGCATTGTTGGGCTTACTCGCGGTATCGTTTTTAACTAAACGACACCGTCCAAAATAATCAAAAAATATCAATTTGTTAAACCGGGGCGACTTTGAACTCGCGTTGGACTTGGCGAATTTTGGACCAAGCACTTACCCATAGTGATGGCAATTTCAACCCGCCCCGCGGGTATTACCCGACCTGACCCGCGATGTGGCGGGTATTACCCGACCCACAATAGTGTGGGACGGGGCATGGGTATCTACTTCGTATCCGTCCTGCCCCGCCCCGCTCCGTTCTAGACTCGTTTTATCTCAATTTCTTACAATATCTATACATATTTCTCCTATTTTGAGTTTTCTTCAACTAGTTAGAGTCGATCTTTCAACTTGTTAGGCTCAATTATCCATTCTATTATCAATATTTTTCATTCTTACGTGTTTTTTCCTACGTTTTATTGTAAAAAGTAAAATTTACTTGTATTTTTTTTAAACAACATGTAAGAGTGGGTCGACCCGTCCTGCCCCATACCCGCGCGGGTTTTACCCGCCCCGACCCGTAGTAGCATGGGGCGGGGCATGGGAATTGAGGTACCCGCCCCGCCCCGCCCCATTGCCATCACTACTTACTCGATACAGTTTTTTAACTAAACGACATCGCTTACGAAGGCTTATCGCGGTATCGTTTTTTAGCCAAACAATACCGTTTCCCAGTCTCGCGATGTCGTTGAGCTTTGAGTTTTGCTACACCGTTTTATCTTTTCACGACATTGTTTGACTCCAAAAGGTGTTGTTTCTCTCCTCCTTCGACAAGGGATAAAAGAAAAACACCCCTTTTCCAACAACAACAACACAACTCTTACGACACTCACACATTGTTTTCTAGTAGACAATGTCGCTTCAAGTACCGCGGTGCCGTCGAACTTCCTTGCAGTGTCATTTTCTAATTCGCGGTGTCGTTGGCTTACTCGCGGTGCCTTTTTACCCGTCCACGATGCCGCTTGTCTCTAAGCAGTGTCGTCTCTCTCCTTTTCCGACAAGGAATAAAGAAAAAGTTAGCTTTGATCAATCTCTAGTCTAATTGTCTCTTCAAGTCCTCCACTCAAACCTCCGAAACCAATTAACTAATTAGCAACTACGTAGGAAGTAGGTTAGGGTACCAGGACGCGAGTAAAATATGACCTTGATTACCACTATACGACAATGCCATCTTAGGTGAAACTTGGCTTCAGACGGGTTAGTTGTTGACTCATGCTAACCATTGCCAATAACCTGCACGGATCGAAGTGATTAATACCCAACAACAAAAATGACAGAGCACCACTATGACAGTTAAGACAAGATACAAAGTGGATCCCTCTACCATGGGGTGCCTAAAGGTTAACATAGATGTTGGCTCCCTAAACCAACCTCGAATAGGTATGGGGATGATTGCCCGAGGTTGGGAAGGGAACTTTGTTATTGCAGCAGCAAGAAGATCTTAAGTTTGAATGCCCCTTGGAGCAGTGGAGGTGAAAGCAATGCTATTTACTATTGAAAAGATGAAGGAAGCTCAGTTAGACCCTTACATAATAGAGACAGACAGCAATACTCTGATTAAAAAAAATTAAATGATGATGTTGTGGATCTGTCAGAGACGGATGTTCTATGATGCAATATAAGGTAGGCTGCAGATGAGCAAGATGGCAGGATTTGGAGATTTGCCCCACGCGAAGCCAATAAGTTAGTGCACATCCTAGATCATACTCTTACACTCCCAAATGAATGTAGAATCTAGAGAGAAGCGGCTCATATGTACATTATGTCTTATCTGGTTCGAACAAGGCCAGTTGGCCTTTTAATCAGATTCAGAAGGCATTGCCCATTGAATTTAAAAAAAAGGTCAGTTGTGACTTACCCCTTGTTCCGAAGGAAGGAAAGAGAATGAGGGGACAAAATATTTAGAACAGAGGGAAAATGTTGTTTTACGGAGGAAAGTGAAAAGAAAAATGGGAGATAAAAAAATATAGGTTAAATACACTTGTATATCCAAAGCTTTCATGGTTGTGCCAATAATATCCAAATTTGACGAAATACCACTTATAGCCACTTCCATCGAATTCTTTAACGGTGTCAGCTAATAAGCTGACTCGACTTACGGAAATGCTGAGTTGGCGAGTTTCTCCAGCAACAATTCCACGCTGGATTAAGTTTTAAAAAATAAAAAGTAAAATAAAAAAGGAGATGAAAGGTCGCCACCAAACGCACACTCCCTCCTTCCCTCTCTGATTACTCAGCTCCACCAGCCGTCGCTGCTGCTTCTCCGCCTCGTCGAACCCAAAACTCCACCATTCCTTCGCCTAGATGAGGGAGGCTTTGTGATTTCGAGTGCGATGCCGGCCTATCCTTGTTCTTAACACCCCAATTCTCCGAATCCAACCCCAATTCTCCGACGCGATAAGCTCAATTCCTTTGAACTGCCTCTCCTTCTCCTTGCCCATGATCTAAAACAGCTCCGGATCTGCCTCGCAAATCAGCTGGTTTCCCCAAGCCTTCATCGAGCTTCGACGCTCCTGCAAATCCGATTCGCTCGCCATGACTGGCCTCTTGGCCGGACCGCATAGAATTTCGGAATCGGGGCGACGCCTCTTGAAGCACATCGAGTGGCCCAAAATCCAAAACTCCCTCTCGTCCTCCGGGTCGCGATTCAGCTCCACGGCGGCACCACCATTCTGGTTGTGGAGGAGTCCGCCGTTGTTGCAATTCTCGTTTATTGACTCCAGTAGCCGCAACGAGATGTGGTGGATGGAGGCGGCTGAACAGGCGGAAGAGGGGAAGAACCCTAATTTCAAAATTGGGGAAAAGTTGGGGGATTCAGCTTGTGCGAAATGGAGGATATTAGGGTGATTTTTTTAATAATTATGATGTGTAAATAATAATTAATTTAAATATCTGATGTGTCATTATTTGCCTATTTGGCGCTGACATGTCCGTTGAGTTGGCGTCTAGTCAGCGAACCGTCAAATAAGTTGACGGTGTTATTAACACCGTTAAAGTTTCTAACGGAAATGGATAGATTTGGCAAAGAACAACTTTAGAACATGGCTATAAGTGGCATTTCAGGAAATTTGGATATTATTGGCACAACCGTGAAAGTTTTGGATATACAAGTGTATTAAACCAAAAATATATTGGGAAGTGTGATAGATATGTTATTAGTTATGTAATGGTAAATAATTGAAGTATGTGTTGACATTATTTTATTATTTAACAAATAGTGGATTAATTTATTTATTTTCTTGCTAATTTCGTTTCTATTAATGTTTTTTCACTATTTAAAATTTTATTCATTTTAACTTAATTAAAAAAAATTTCATAGAAATTGAATTACTTCTGTTGTACAAGATAACATTTATTTTATAAAAATTTCACATTTTAATTTTATTTTTACTAAAAATGTAACACACTTTTACATCTCATATAACTCTCTTGCGTAAAATAATATAACACACTTGAATAGTAAATTCTCCCTCCCAAAATTTCCCCACAATATTGATGAATGATGGGAGCTAAAAGAATAAGAAAAATAATGATGGACCCACAACTTTCTCCACATTTTCCCACGCTCGGGTTGTCCATCCTTCGGAAACTGAGTTACAGAGGTTTAGGAAAGCTGTGTCCAGTATATCATTGATTCATGAATCATGATTCATGATTCATGACCAATCACGAAACCGGCAAGCTATAGCCTATAGCTTTTGGAGTTGCTCGTTTCGCATCTAGCTGGAACGAGTGGTGCCTAGCATATCACCATTCATTCATTCATTATTTGCACTTATTTCTTCAGCGACCGTCGTACCCTTGTCACTTGCCAGTCAGCCAGTGTCTTGCATGGAACAATTGCTTCCAACTGGTCACTGCACATGGCCACTGTTTGGCTTTCAACTGGTCAAGGTACATGTGCTTGAAGCAAGGTTGTCAACCCGCGGGTTGATTCACGGGTCGACCCACTTTGATCCTAACCCGGTGAGAAAAACGGGTCGTACGCACCCGCCGGATCGACCGCTACAAGGTATCGGGTTGGAGGTCATATTGTGTAATTTTTGTCTTTGGTTTGCGAAATGCGCCTATTTTCAGATTTTTCTTTCGCCTAACCCAATCTTTGGAATCTTAAGTTGAACATTTGAATAATGGTGTTATATAAGTGTGTGTGAATTTTCACTATATGTTGAATCTAAGTACGACATGCTATTTTGGTGTAATATTATATGTTATAACTCATATGTTAGATGAGATTTGGTATAATTTATGAGAATAAGTACAATATAATGACTCTTTCCATATTCCCGGGATAAACCGGGCTAAAATGGGTGACCCATTAACCCTTGACCCACTAGCTCGACCGGGTCCTGGTCAGCCCGCCGGTTGACAACCTTGGCTTGAAGAAAAAGCTTTTATTGCTTGTTGAATTTTAAAAATTAAGGAAAAGGTATAATCTTGGATTTTGAAATTGAAGCATTATGTTGAATTTTGCTACTTTGGGTACATGTTGGATTTTAGAAATTACATTTTTGTTTGTTTGATTTCAAAATGGATTTTACTATATTGGATTTATGGGTTAATTGATGAGTTTACATTCCTATCCATTCTTCTTATCCTTAATATAGTATTTTTGTTTTATTTGTTAAGGATACTTTGGTCATTTCAAATTAGTGGGTTCATTAATTCTGGCACTTCTCAAAATCTTAGGTGAGATTTTATAATCCGTGGGGTCCACGGATTTTGAGCAAAAGAAAATTCCACATTTGTGGGCTCACGAACTTAGGCCAACTTCATTTTTATCAACAACATGGATTTGGAGCATAATCTAACCCATATGAAATTTTGAGACAAAATCACTCATCAAAATCCTACAAACAAACCACCTTTAGTCGAAGCGATTTTGCATTGAAATGCTTCGGCTTATGCATTTTGATAATGAAAACGATTTTGTAATTATTATAAACGCGCAAGTGTTTTTGCTCAATGTAGGATAGATCGGGAATTTAGTTAAATATTAGGGGTCGTTTGGATTAGGGAATCTATGCAGGGATTCTACCACAATTTCTAGTCATTAGGGATTTTATCATAATCCTTCGTTTGGATAGGAATAAAAGAATTAGGTATTTTAGCAATAGGAATTTTGAAAACCCTGATGTTAAGAAATTTGAAATAGCTAATTACCCCCAAGTATTTCTAAATACCTCATCTTATTTATTTTTTTCCCAATCTATGCCCCTCTTATCCCAGTTCCTCCTTACGATCCTTCCCTTCTCCCTTTCTGTCCCTATACGAGATCAAGCAAGCTCGCAAGGCTACGACGCGCATCTCGTTGGCTATTTCAATGGAGTTTGACTAGCTCCGATCTACAACAACAATGGCGGCCTGATTTGGGGGATCTCCTCAAATCGATAGAGGGATTTTCTAGGTGGGCTGTTTCGGGTATTTCATCATGGGCATCTCGCAAAAACTGCCGCAGACTCCAAGCTCCTGCCGAAGCCGACATCGATTTCTGGGTCCCATCGACGACGAAGAGAGGGGAAGGGAGGCAGATCTAGAGCTAGCGGCGCAGCCACATTTTTCATCTCTGGTTCTTTGCGACGATGAGAGTCGAGAAAGAGGAGAGTGAGCGAACATCTCCCAGATCTGATTCTCACCGGCGCCGCTCTACGTCTCTAGTTCTGATGCTCACTGGCGCCGCTCTCTGTCAAATGGGTTCAAGGTGTTCCTCTACCGGATTGAGTGAGTTCACCAGCCTTAGCATAGTCTCCGGTCCTCCGCGAGTTCACTGGCAATTAACGAAGCCACCGGCGGTCGCCAAATTATCAAGGTCGCCGGCCTTCCAATCAATGTTTCGTTCAGGAAGCAGATATCGGGAGAGGAGGAAGAAGATAAGTGGGTAAAATGGTCTTTACACATTTTGAGCCCAAATTCCTCATGTATTACCAAACAAGTTAACTGGCCCAAATTCCTCATTAAAATTATCTAGGTTTTTAAATCAGAGATTTGAGCTCAAATCCTTGAAAAATCTCTCAAAATCAATTTCCTGATCCAAACGACCCCTTAGGGTATTTGAGGAATTTTGAATAGTAAACCTGCCATTTTGGAGGGAAATATGAATATAAGCATATGCCGAACCCCTTTGTGTGAAAAAAAAGAGAGATCGAAACGAGAAGTAGGTAGGTGTAAGTGGTTTGTGAGTGGTGTAAGATTCATTATTTAATCTTTTTCAGGAACTCGAGTTATTGGGAGTAACTGGTTCTTGACTCTGTAAAGGTTTTGTATCTTACTTCAGAAAATCACACGACATATCTCCTAACCAAGGAGATTTCATCGACTCGTCATTGGTTTCTTGCACACAAATTGATGTTGCAAGAACATTATCAGTTTGCGGGAGGATGTTAGAAGTATGTGTATTAAAACATAATTGTATTAACCTTGGAGTAGAGGTTTGGGGTTTTTGGGAGTTAGGGTTCGGCTGGTATATATATTGAAGCATAGTCGACCTCTGTATGTATTGAAGTATGTTGAAATAATATCGATCTCTCTCGTTGTGCGGTGGACTAGGTGTTAAGGCTTTAAACCCCCTCCCTATTGAGCTCCAACCTTTTAAACTAAATTTTAGCCTCACTCGTTCATATCTCTAGCTCGTCACTAGACATCCATCACTTTTTATTAATTTTTTTTTTTCGTTTTTAAATAATTGGACTCACATATACAATCACAAGTTAATTACATTGATATAGGTGAATGAAAGTAATGTGAATTTGATTGAAAAAGTTGAAGTTACAATAAAAAGTACAAATGCAATTCAAAAACAATTGCAATAATGAGGAGGCGACCAAATCATTGTTGGCTAAATGCCAGCCTTGCTTACACAAAGATTATTTAGCTGCTCCGGTCCGGATTGTGTGTTCAAACCAAGGATTGAAATATCGTATGGGAGGTCGTATAGGAAAATCCAGCAGTAGGGTATTTTATGTTAAAACCGTGGTTTAATTATGGTTCAACTGTATTATACCGCTAAATATCGTTTACCGGTTTTACTTCTGGTAGGAGGTTTTTTCGGTCGAACCGCCGGTACAGTATGGTATTTTAATCCTTGGTTCAAACAAAGTTGGTGATGTTAGTATAATCATATTAATTGATAGTATTAAGATAATTGATACGGTATGGTATTTTAATCATATATAATCAAATTTAACCTTAAATGATTTTATAATTATCATAATAACTATTTCAACACCCTAACTGCACTCTTCTAGTCAAGAGATACTGCCTTCCTTAATTCATGATAATTATATCATTTCCACCTGTCGAGTGAGACTCACTCCTAGTTGCCTCATCCCACGTACATACAACGGAATTCGGGTGACCATAAAGAAAATATAATTCTTCCACTAATAAACAAAAAGTGAGAGTCCGCATGAGGAGTTGTATCAAAAAGATTGAAAGTATGATACTTTGTGCTGAAACCATGATTTAACAGTTTCTACCACTAAAAAATTGCATCCGAATTTATTGTTCTGTCAGATATTTTTACGATCGAATTGCCGGTACGGCCTGCTTACTAGGCATGAGGCATTTATTAGTAGTACTGCGTAATAGCTCCCTGTCTGTCGCGGCATTTATTAGTAGCACACTAGCACTGCGCAGTAGCTCCCTGGCTATCAGTCCAATCTCTCTCACTCTGCTCCATTCTCATCATCATCATCATCATAAAACCAACATCACCTGATCACCATTAATTCACCATCCAAGTTTCCACAAAGTATGAATCAGAGCTTTCGCTAGACCTTTCTTTCACTACCCCTTCCTTGTGCTCGTCTCTCCGCTTTCATTCCCCATTGTTCCTGCAACTTGACCTGCAGCAGCAGCTCGTTCAGGTTCAGGTTCATCTTCATCTTCTTTCTCATTTAATTTTCTTGAGGAAATTTAAATTCTGCGATTCTAATTTTATCCTGCCAGAGCATAATTCTTCCGGCCGCCAATGGAGGATCAAAATTCTGTTCGTTAGCTATCGAGTTGTGGTGAGTGACAGCGTGAGAGTCTCAGCTTCTGGTCTTGTTTGAATTCTCGTTTTCACGCTTTCACCTGAACTGCACGGCAACACTGGTTTCTTTCTTGGACTAGTGGAGGATATTTCAGTTATTTAGTTTCTTGGTCCAGGTTCGAATTCAGTATTACACCATGAACTGCACGGCAACAATCTTCTCATAAATCTTTTAGTTACGAGTAAATTAGTTTGTAGCTAAAAGTGGCCCAGCTAAATTTTTTACTCTTCATTGCTATACTCCGAATATTTAGCTGTAAATACAATATATTGTAGCCAAATTAAAAGATAAGAGATGATTGCTACAGAAGGGAAGTTGATGAAGCAAAAGTGTGAAATTATTTTGTTTCGTAAAAGGGAAAATAGGCGGTTGTATCTAACTATTAGCTACAAAGTAATAAGTGAAAACATATCTTACAAATAAGTTAATTTCAATTATTGATTTGCCACTAATCTTCTTGTAGCTATAATGTGGTTTATTTCTTACTAGAAATAGACTCGTGGCTGTAAGTTTTGGGTCTAATTATTTAGTTATAAGTCCATAAAATTAAAATAGTATATAAGATATATGTTATAAATAATTATTCCCACTGTGGAAATAAACAACACCATTAACACGAAATAGAAGAGATGGAGTAACACCGCTTTTATTCCATACTCTCGTAAATTGATTATATTGAACCAAGATGAAATACATAGAGAAGTGAGGAAGAAGAGAAGTGAATTGATGTGTCTTCTACTTCTGTAGGTATTGCCTTTTATAGGCAAAATGGAGCATTGGGATCCAATGCCATAACGATGAGGAGGAGATGGCAGTTGGGAAGTGGAGTCAATTGGCATCCACATATATACTTTCATAATAATATATAAATTTTTTAGGTAATGATTTTATTTGTATATAATATTTGAAATTTGAAATATTCTGAAAAATTCTAAAATTTATTTGGAATCATCCATAAATGAGTGTTTTATGGTTTACAATAAATGATTTATCTTTAATCATAAATGGACTCCATATATAATTTATATATTAAAATCCTCTGTATATATATATGGTGTATGTTGTATACCCACTAATCTTTGGCGTGCGTACGATCTTAAAAGTCAGTGTAATTACGGGTTTTTTTGAAATTATAAATTAAATTACCGTACTAATCTCCTAATGTTAAATCGTTACGTTATAATCCACTTCTGTCAGCGGTTTAGTTATGACTTACAAACCAAAGTCAAATTTTGGGTAGACCATCCAACCCTGTACCGTTGAGGTGGAACTAGCTAGCTCATGATATGTTGAGCCTTAAAGTTAGTAACTGAATGCATGCTGCCCAAGAAGTGAGTTGCAGTTTGGAGCTCAGGTGGTTCTTTTCAGTCAACAGCTGTAACGATTATATATATATATTTTCCTGAACCACTTTGTTTAGTCAATAGCTATAGCTGTGGTGCTGTAGTCCTATTTATGCTTGCAACTTGTTTGTTGGTCGAGTACTGATTCCTGTTCAATGTTCTTTTTCCCGCAACAGGTAGAGAGAGAGAGAGATGCATATGGCTAATGATGGCAGAGCCGAGGTGGTAATGTCAATTATCTCAGGTGAGAATTCCCAAATGCCAGATGAAGCTGCGGTGGATGATGATTATGGGAGTGGCGATGAGCCATTTTTCTTGAGTTTGAATCCCCTGGTCGTGAATCCTCGTGCGGAAAATGTTCAGCGGTTGAACAAGTTTTTTGTCGTTTCGTGCCTGTTGGCCATTTTTCTCGACCCGTTGTTTTTCTTCTTGCTAGCTGTGAACCAGGTACGAACTTCTGATTCATCACCACCAATCATCATTTTGGCATATTCCCAATCAACCCTGAGATTTCTTTGTTTATTTAAATAATAAAAGAATTTGGTTTGTGTTGTAAAATAGCAAGGAAGAGCAACAGACATAAGAGTAAGAGTAGAGACACAAGAAGAGTGGGGGAATAGAGCTTTCTTATTCATGTATTCCTTAGTACAAGGAGATCATATATTTATAGGCATACATCACATAACCTCTACATTCTTACAATCAATATACATGAATGTGAGAATGAATGTGAAATAGAAATGGGGTGGGGGTTACATGTAACACCCAATTGTGCATCTAATGTGTCATATGAAGAAATAAATATAAGGAGATGAGTTACATAGAACTTGTAACATACCATGGAGCATCTAATGTTGGTCATCCATAATGATAATAATATTTTCATAACACTCCCCCTTGGATGACCATTAGACATGAATATGCCTCGTTAAAACCTTACCAGGAAAAACCTTGTGGGATAAAATCCTAGTGAAGGAAAAGAGTACATAATCATCATAATACGCTATTTGAATCTGCCTCGTTAAAAACCTTACCAGGAAAACCCAGTGGGAAAAACCATGGTTAAGGAAAAAAGAGTGCAGTGCGTATATGCTCCCCCTCATGACAACATCAATAGTATTGTGAACAAATCTTTCAAATATTGTCATGGTAAGCTTCTTAGTGAACAAATCTTCTAGATTGTCACTTTATGCATGATCCATTAGGACCATTTTCTTCATACATGATCTTCAAGATCATTTTCTATGAATATAATCCGCAACCACAAGTCATTTAGACGTCTTGAATCACAAATCTTAACCAAACAATTCATAACAAGTCTCATGAATTGTTGACCATTGTTCATGATCAGATGATGTTGTTATTGTGATTTCTTTGAAATCTCCATGAGATACTTGTACGACCATGAGTAAACAAATTACTCATCTATGATCCTCATCGTTACCAATAGGTAACAAAGTATAACTTAATGAAGTATAGCAATATACATTTTTGCTCTAACGACATTGGCATATGGTACTTCAGGACCTAATAACTCGCTTCTATCTCAAGGCCTAAATTGATCTTTGTTCACTTCTAGTGACCTTATGATCATTTGGCTATTGAACGTATGCAATTTTTCCATACAAAATTGTTCTTTCACTTTTCCGACATTGTCGTCTTGATCCAAAACACTTTTCCGACATTGTCGTCTTGATCCAAAAAGAATCTTCTTAAATCCTCCATGTTCAATTTTCTTTCTTTAAGCAAACCATGCTTTATGAAGCTCTTCTGGAGTTCATATCAACTAAAACATATGAGATCATTATAAAATAATGTCTCGACTCTTTTCTTCCAAATAACTATAAAACTTAGCTAACACAATTGTACGCAAACAATTACTTCATAACACAAGGTCACAAGCAAAAGGCACGTCATACACACAACATCACTTAACCAAACCACATTCATAAATCAAACACATAACTAAAACCACAATATCACGCACATAAGCCTATATGTCATTACACAATCACACATGCAAAATGCAAATGCTCTAATGCACTTTATTCGAATTTAATCACGCAATGCTTATACGACCACTTCCTTTAGTAGATATTCACTTAGATGAATATACCATATTCATCCATTTTATCTCAATCCATACAAGGAATTGTTTTATCGATCGATATTGTTCTCGAGAACGTCACATGTTTGCTTCTGGCAAAACTAATCCTTCAGGGATTTTCTTATAAATATCATTATCAAGGGATCCATACAAATAGGCTATCACAATATCTACCAAATGCTAATTTCATACTTTTTGAACTGCCAAACTATTTAAATTGCACAACATAGTTGCATCCACCACAAGAGAGTATGTCTCTTCATAATTGATGTCAGGTTTCTACCAGAAACCTCTCATGAGAAATTGTATTATATCTCTCGCAATTTCCATACGCATTTGCACAAAACCTATTTGTATCCCATTAGTTTTACATCTTCAGGTGTAAGGACTTCTGGTCCAAAACTTATACCAAATAGCCTAATGCTTTCTTTTATATTGACCAATATATATTCCTTTGCATGCATCAATAGACTTTTACTTTTGATCCTCTTTGTATTTATCACGTTCAGTGTTGCAGCATAATCAAAACCCTTGTCGACAATAAATACACTTCGGTTCCAACTTTCTTCATACAAGCCAATTAATTGAGATCTCTTCATTTTAAACGTTCAGGTACCTACTATTCTTCTGGAACTATGATCTCAATTTTATGACTTGACTCTTCTAGAGCTATTTTATCCTCGAGTTTACCATATTAATTTATAGCTCCTTCCTTTCTCGAGGATATCTATCCTTGGAACCGATTGGTCTACCACGCTTCATGCGCTCGTTTAGACTCATTAGATTATCCAATATGGACATCAATTTGTATTGGAGCATTCACAACTGGGCATGTGACATAATCACTCCTTTTAGTGAGTAAAAAGGCGTTTGGCAATCAATACATTTTTTTTCTCCATGAATCACCATATGAACTTCGGGTTCATGTTTCTTTGTTTGAGGATCAAAATGCGATAATGATGATTCCAACTCACATCTATGCCCAACTGTTTACTTTTCTCCCCCTTAACGTTCGAGAAGTAACTCATCAAAATGATGATATTAGCAAAAGGAGTCATGAACAAATCTCTCATTGCATTGGACACCATGTCCAACATAAGTTCTCATGGAACTCATAACGTGTTGTGGTGGAGCAATTGGGATGTATTATGCACACCCAAATTTTCTAGCAGTTTAAATGTTTGGTCCCTGACCAAAACCATTTGTATGAAAAGGGGGAACTTATGATAACTTGTTGGCTTCATGCGAATTAATGATATCATAAGCCTCGATAAGAGATCGATAGACTTAGTTTGTTCTCATAAGAGAAGTTCTGTTTGATTGGATAATCATCAAAATATATCCATCATTCGGCAACTAATCTCGCAAACATCAGGTTGCGTTTAGATAACAGACATATATGACGATATAGTTGATGAATCAATCAAAATCATAAAATTCATATATGATTTGCACGTTGAGTGTATTTTTCTGCATACACTTTTATAAAATCTCAACAGATTCAATTATTTTCACGAGTATAGTCTCCTCGAGACCATGTATCACATAATCAATCCTTTGATTGATGAATTCTCTGAACTCTCACTTAATTTCCATATGATATCTCAATCATTTTCGCATCTGTATCCGGGATGGTATGACCGGACATGCCAAAATAAAAAGTTATCCGATCTTGCAAACTTCTAGTTTACACTTTCATATCTATTAATATACATGTAGTACAAATTTCTCCAGTTAAGTATATGTTCTCTTATAACACATTTCTGATGCAATATCAATTATGATATTCTTTTCTGCGAATATCTTCATAATTCGGTAATGCATCTTCAACAGACAGTTTAGTTCATTAACGTCTCAAAACATTAGCTCTTCTGGAGCCTTCACATACTCTTGTACTACAAGTTGGCCATGAGGCACCTTCTGATTCGGTGAACTATTGTAAGCTCATATACATAGTGATAATAATATTTTCATAATCACCAATATATTGATTAGTTACTTCAAGTAACAAAACACAATCTCTTCCGGAGCTTTTGCTTACTTTCATACTATATGATATAATACCACTATTGACTTTTGCAAATATTCATTCTATACAAAAACATACAAAATAATAATAATAACAATAATAATAATAACAACAACAACAACAACAACAACATATATGTGTTTCATAACACATTTCGACATACGAAGGTTACAATATATGATCATGACTTTTGCTACATGAATTATCATCCTCATTTATAATTATTTTATCTTTCACTTTCGGTGAAAAGATACATTTGTTGATTGTCGTTATCCAAACAACAAATTATATTAATATAATGGTGTGTCTCGATCCATTCACTTTTAAGAATGGTTTGTTTCATTCGCTTCCAGGAATGAAACAACACCCTTTGGATCATATTATATAATATTTCTCATCACAAGTCCAATACATTTTTCACGTTTAACTAACAAGAAATTAACTTACACTTTGTAAAACCTCTAAGATAATATTGCTACTGCAGGAGCACATATAGATTTTCATTTTTCTTTCAAATGATTCTTGGACCAATAAAAATTCTTTTCATACATCGGGTACAAGATCAATGATTTTTTCCCCATCGCAATGGTAACTCATATTCCAATATTTTAGTTACCAGATCCACTTCTTTCATTTGACACATTTTTTCTTCATTTTTTCCACTTCGGGGGAAAATGAGATCCTTAGACTTTCATTTCTCTATATGTCGAATGTAGAAATCGATAAGTCAACCTATAATGATTTTGCTACTACAGGAGCAATTTTCATTATCTGATAATGTCCAAGCACAAACTCCATGTTACGAGATCGACATATATAAAATAATATAAACAAATAACATGATCAAATAATCCCTCAAAGACAATGAGATAGATAAACATACTAACAAGAAATGGCATGAAAATTTGCATACCTTGATCGTGTTGTGATCTTACTCAAGTATATGTGATTATGTAGAGAGACAATGACCAACCATTACTTTGGCAGAGCTCGTGCTGATAACGTGTTGTAAAATAGCAAGGAAGAGCAACAGACATAAGAGTAAGAGTAGAGACACAAGAAGAGTGGGGGAATAGAGCTTTCTTATTCATGTATTCCTTAGTACAAGGAGATCATATATTTATAGGCATACATCACATAACCCCTACATTCTTACAATCAATATACATGAATGTGAGAATGAATGTGAAATAGAAATGGGGTGGGGGGTTACATGTAACACCCAATTGTGCATCTAATGTGTCATATGAAGAAATAAATATAAGGAGATGAGTTACATAGAACTTGTAACATACCATGGAGCATCTAATGTTGGTCATCCATAATGATAATAATATTTTCATAACAGTTTGGGCACTCTGGTACTTGGGTTTTTTTTCATACCCTTCAAACTAGGACTGGGAATCCGGTCCCGGTTTTCCGGTCAAACCGGAATCCGATCCCGGTTTTCCGGTCAAACCGGAAACCGGCCAGTTAAAACCGTGCCGGTTGAAACTGGAAACCGGATCCCAACCAATCCAATCCAGTTGCCGGTTGTAGTGCCCACAGACCCGGTCCAATCCGGTTAAAACCGGAAAAACCGGATAGCAACAAATACATAAATCTCAGCCCCCAGCCCAGCCCGCTAAATCACAACCCATCCCCAGCGGCCCAGCCCACCTCACTTACAACACAACCCAGCCCACGGTCCCTTTCCCAAACCCTAATCGATCCAACTTCTTTGTTCTTCTCTCCCCCTCTGACCCTCAAACTTCTCTTATTCCCAATCACAGAGACACAGACCACACACACGAAGAGGAGGAGAAGGAGAAAGAAAATCAAATCGATCGAGGGCTAGAAGACGAGGGCTAGAAGATCTGATCGATCGGCACCAGAACTCGGCAGGCAGCGACGACGAGGGCTAGAAGATCTGATCGATCGGCACCAGAACTCGGCAGGCAGCGACGACGAGGGCTAGAAGATCTGATCGATCGGCATGCGACGGCCGTGACGACGAGGAGATCCGATCGATCGACATGCAACGGCCGCGACGACATGCCTCTCCTATACAGAGTTCGCATGCTCCCTCTCTCGCTCGATCTCCCCTTCCCGGCTCTTGCGACTTCAATCGATTCTCCAGATCCAACTCTTCTCGCCTCTCTAACTTCAATCGAGCTCATCGGTATGTCGAGCCAGAGTAGTGAGAAGAAGGCGATGCTTTTATTGTGTTTTGTTTGATCCAGAAGAGGGAGAGGGAGAGGAAGAGGGCGAAGAAGAATCGCCAAGGCAGATTAAAAGAAGGATAGGGTGGATTTTTTGGGAAGTAGGAATAGATTAGGGATTGTACGTGTGGTTGGTAGGAGAAGGCTTTTTGTTATTGAAACAGCTGTATTTTTTTTTAATGTAAAAACTGCTGAGTTTTGGGATTGAATGAAGGAGATCCGGTTTTTGGGTTGAAACCGGATCAATCCGGTCCGGTCACGGTTAAAACCGTGTACCAATCCAATCTCGTCTACGGTTATGACCAATCCGGTTGTAAAAAACCGGGTCAATCCGGTCCGGTTTAAACCGAACCGGACTGTTTCCCAGCCCTACTTCAAACATGGTGATCGTAAGGTTGTCAAACCGGTTTATGTCGGTGTGTCGGTTTTACAAGTGAAATGGTCGACCGTGGTATAATTAGTATTCGTGTCGGTTATGCCGGTTATAATAAAATAGATGAAAAAAATGGAAATTCTCAATTCCAAATAAATTAGTCATGAAAAAGCAATTAGAAGAATTATTTCACACAAAATAATTTATAGATAAGAATTGGTAACTAATACTAAATAATTAGATGCTTAAAAATAAAAGTATATAAAATGAATTTTATTAATGTTTATAATGATTTGTGTAAAATTTAGTATTAAATAGGTAATATATAAGGTTAATGTATACAACAAAGTTGCTTGTAGCCTATTGGTGTTAGTGAAACTAAAATGATCATGAGGTATTTGGTTGAAATCTTATGGAAGGTATTTATTTTTGGATATAATGTGTGTAATATACCTATAAAAAATGTGTGTAACATAAAATTCCGGTTTCTGTCTGTCCGATCGAAATTTTCGGATTTGACTGACATTGACCTGATTTGACCACACTTAAATACCGACCCCTTTCCAGCCGGTTTGGTGACTGATACCAGTTGTACCCGGGCAAACCGACCGGCAGGAAACCGGTTTGACAACCATGGTGGTGAGGTAAAGCCGGCCAAGGTTAGGGTGCTCACCCGGATTAGGTTAGAGTACTCTTACTTAATTTTTTTAGTATGGTGCTAAAGTTAATCTCTGCCAATAGAATATTTTTCTTTTACTAACTTTTTTCTCTTAAAGAGGTTGACCGTAATTGATGCTTTTTTTTGCCATAGATTAATGCTTATTTTTAAAGTTAAAGGTATGTTTATCATTTTTTAAAATTATAGGGGAACACATGTGTGAACCATATATATAATCAAGTATAAGAGAAAAATCAAAGGGATAACAATCTAGTTTGGCCTCAAGTTTGAAATAATTGACACTTTTGGACTGAATTTTTAAATAGGGCAATATCACTACAACACCCGGACTATCCAAAAAATGTCAGTCGTGTCCTATTTTTTTCAATTCTATTCATATCCTGTCCTATAATAGTTTTGTGTCATTTGTATCCTAACACTTTCATTGACCGTTAAAGATAACAGTTGACCAAACGGTAGTCAAAGTAATGTTGACGTTTTGCTGACTTGGCAAAAATTGGACTTCCATCTCAATGTCACATCATCAACATATCAGATATTTTAATTAAATATTATTATAAATGTATTACTAGAAAATTATTAAAATCAAAAAAAGAAAATAGCCATTCATCTCCATCGTTCTCCCCTCATCCATGTCGTTTCTTCTCCCACTCGGAGACTAATCGACAGCCACCACAGAGGGTCACGATTTGGGTTTTTCGTTGTGGTAGAGGGAGGCGATATAGAAAGAGAGAGTTAATGATCGGTGAAGGTAAATCCATCTTTATCCACTCACATCTACTCTCCCCTGCCGCCACCGACGCCCAAAAGAAGTAAACAAAAGTCGTTGTCCCCTACCCTAGCCCCAAATCGCAACAACCCCCAACCACGACTTCTCTAACCCTCCAGCACCGCGTCGCCATCGTCGGTGAAACCCATTCCCCTATTCAGGTCCATCGATTTTTGGAATTAAATGGGCAGCTGCAGGCAAACTAGCGGAGGGAAGGATGGAGAGACGATAATATTGTTGGTCTGGTTTTATGGGGAAATCTATGGAACTTTGAATCGGCTCTTACGACGGTTGTCCTCCTCCTTCTTCTTCTTCTTCTTCTTCTGCATTTTACTCTCTCGTGTTAGCGAACTAACAACTTGGTCCCAATAACTCGAGTTGTTGGGAAATGGATAGTTAAACCTTTTAATCTCTTATACACCCCCTCAAACGAAATCCGATGCCGAATTGTGGATTTTTACGGTTTGCACAGGTTGAACCCTAGTGCTGTGACTCACTCCTACTGTCACTCTAGAAATTGGCCAAGTGTAACCACTTCCTAAAACGTAGCATAGCGGGTTTGGGTTTTAATGTCAACCCGGGTCCTAGATTTGATGACTAATCGGTGAATTCTTGTTATCTAGCAGTGAAACTTTAGTGCAAGTCCAAATTAACAAACAAACAAAGCAAGTTAAACGGTTGTTTTCAAGTCGAGAGAGGTCACCCGGATATAGTTCCCCCTAGACTGCAGTTAAGCCGGATTGCAATTTACCAAGTTCAGTTTCCATGAAAGTTATACTGCGGAAGGTTCTTAAACAGTCTGAAGTCTCGACTAAAGGTCTCCAGACCCTTTCAATCTGAGTCTCATGCGGGCGACTAACCTCCACCGGAGTAAACAGATTGAGGCCCTAACGAACCAAACCTCCACTACCGAATTGAATTCGGTACAGAATAGCGAATTGGCTCCTCGACTAAAGTCACCAATTCTCCACCTTCAATTAAGGGTGCTTTATCAACCTAGGCAGATATTCTCATTCTAGGTTAAAGCTGAAACAACAGGAATTTGATCAGGATTCATGCCATTCAATCATTCAAACCTCAATTGAATATAATCAAAACATAGAATCTGTACTTGGGTTCATACAATCAGACCAAACATACAAATCTAGGGTTCTCCATACCCAGATGAATGGGAGAACTACTCCATGGAGAAAGAAGCAAAAGCAGATTCAGATGCGGAAACCATACTGTGAAGGATGGAATTCTGCTCCTGGGCGTCGATCGTCACTTCTCCAAGCTCAAGCCGGGCTCCAATGGTGATGAAGATCAAGCTAGGGCACTTGGGAACTCTTGTTCGTCGCTTTCTCTCTCTAGGAATCGCTCTGTCTCTCTAAAACTCGAATCCCCTTGATTTTGCCCTTCTTTCCCCTTAAAAGGCTGGCTGTCGAAATACCCGGTCGGGTATTTTGGGTCTCGACCGGGTATAATTAAAACGCGCGTTTTGATGTCAGTGGAAAATCCCCGGTCTGTCCCAAGAATCCACGACCGGGGGTTTTTGCCTCCTGCTCGGGCCCCCTTCTGTTTCTCACGGACGCCCAAAGCCAAAAATCCCCGGTCATGGCCAGATAATACCCGGTCGGGTATTTGAGCCCATGATCGGGTATTTTCCTCCTGCAGCACACTTCGACCCAACTTCGTTCCTTTCGACCCAAAACTCGTTTCTTTGCCTCGATTCCAACGCCGGGCCCTGAAATATGACATAAACACACAACCTCGCGTGAAATCGGCTTAAAACACGAGAGTCAACCTCTCAAACGGCTCAAGAATAGGGGTAAAACAGGTGTAATTATTGGTCTATCAAACTCCCCCACACTTAACCGTTTGCTTGTCCCCAAGCAAACCTAACTAAAACCAATGCAACTCTCCAGACCTCTATAGCACCCAACAACTCCGATCATAGGTAGAGGATTTCCTTGATCATTTAGCAACTTACGAGGTCAACCGACGCACAAGTCATCTCATAGCTTCTTCGGCGAGAGCGCTAGTCTCGAGTCGGCATCATGGCAAATAGTGAACAGAGGACAAATGAATCGTGGACGAACGGACTCTCAAAAACAAAGGATCATGGACTCACCTTTTTAAGGTGCTCTATTTTCTTCTTGAAGATGGTTGGAACCCCCCTTTTTTTTTTTTTGCTTGTTTTTCTGTTTTTTTTCCTTTTTCTTTCAAGGGTCCCAACCTGCTTTTCAAAAATGGGGGCTCCCACCTAGCAGAGGTTTTGAGGGAGCCCGGCTCTTACCGGCCATGCCAGGAGCGGATGTCTCGAGCCTCGTGCGGGGGAAAGACATGTAAGGGGGCTGGAGGTAGTAGGTGGAAATTGGGAACGGATTCCCGTCTCCCCTTACACACTTTCGCCCTATTCGCACGGGAGACGTTATTTTAAAGCACATTTTTCGAGCACCTTTTATTTCAAAAACATGATACAGGAGTCAATGCCAGGTAGAGAGTCCACAACACCACACAATTCAAGGGTCCTAAGATCACTAATTCACACAATCAACCAACACAATATGAAGAAGAAAGGAGACTTCTTAAATGCATCAACATCCTCCATAGTATACACTACCTCCCTAGGTTGCACATTACTAAAGAGACTGTCAATTCAAAGCATACTGAGCAGGCAATTGCAAGGAACACGTACTTGGAGCCCTCAAATTTAAAAATTTGGACAGTGGACTAGGCTCCAAGCACACAAACAGATCTAACGCAGTCAAAAGATAAACATCCCCCCACACTTAAGATCGACATTGCCCTCAATGGAGAAGAGGGAAGGAAAAGAGGAACGATGTTACCGGTGTGCACGGATTGTAGGAGACTGGAAGTGGAACAGTCGGAATGAAGCGGACTGGAGAGAGGACCAGTCAGGCATAAGCACAGCTAAAGGAAACCAAAGAGCTCAAACACAATACGTTAGGTCCAATGGTCAGCCCAATAGTACAACATCCAAAATAAAAAGTGAGAAACTAAACCGACACAAGACAGTTTGCACGCTGACAAAAACAAAAACACTCAAAACATGCCACTAGGGGCCTCCTAGACCGGTGAAGTCGATCTGGTTCATGAGGTCGTCGTCTCCATCCTCCGGTGGTGGTGGTGGCGAATGATCCCACCAGGTGGTCCAGTGGTGCTCCTCTGGGGGGGGGGGGGGTGACAAGTCTGGAGCAGGTGCTCCGAGTACTCCATCAATCGGCGGCCTCGATCTCTCTCCCGCTCGATGAGAGCACCCGTGACTCCCATATGGGTCTCTAAGCGGCCGAGGCGCTCGTCAACAACCGTCCGTCTGGACTGGTACTCGGCCTGGTGGGCCGAATACTGCTGGTAGAACTGGACCTGATGGTCCATGAGGTGCTGGTTCTGAAGACGAAGCTCCTAGAACTGGAGCCCCATCTGCTGGAACTGCTCCGTGAAGAAGTCTATCGACGGGCCAGAAGCCATCGACGGACCAGAAGGACCGGAGGAGGACTCACCTCTCCCTGGTCTCCGTCGTGGCTGAAGGTCCCCTGGTGGAGAGAGCGGGGGCTCCAGCTCATCGGCATCCATGGCCCCGCCATCATCATCATCATCATCCACATCCTCCTCCTCGCCGGAGTAGTCAGTGTCCTCCTCGTCTTCCTCGAGATCCACAGCCTCCTCAGGAGGCATGGAAAGCCCATCTACCCAGGTACGGGTGCCATCAGTGGCCAGGAGGAGTGCATTGTGGAGCACCTCCCGGCTGAGGGCGGTGGAGCCGCCCCGTGCAGAAGAGTCATGAAGTTCCTGGAAGCTGATGTCGAAATGGCGCGCCAAACGGGTGATCAGGGGACCACAGTAGAGGTGGTTGGGTTTCCCGTGGCACCGGGAGAAGGTGGTGGCCACGAAAGAACCCAAGTAGAGCATGTGCTCCGGGTACCCCATCGAGTACATGGCATACAGCACCCGCTTCGGAATCTTATGCGAGCCGGTGACGTTGGGGACGATGGAGCGAGTGATGAGCAGGTTCAGGATGTGCCACTGTGGCTTGAGGGTGCGGACAAATGTCTGGCCAGCATCGAAGTAGTCATACCTATAGGCGCGCCTGGCTATCCGGCGATAGAACTCGTCCTGGTTCCAGTCGGTCGGGTGCGGGATCTCGACCTCGTGGCGGTCGAACAGGTGGTACTCGATCCCCAAGGCTTAGGCCAACCCATCAATGGTCAGCTCCCGGGGGTGGCCACCCAGCCTGAATGTCACTGCATACGAATCCCGGGGCGCTCTGCTGTCGTACTTGAAAGTGGTGTAGAACTCCCACACCAGCTCAGTGTAGGTGGGCTCCTCGATAGTCAGCAGCGTTCGCTAATCGCGGTGGCTGATGGCAGCGGTGAGCTTCTGTATGCAGTGGAGCTGCTCGAACACTGCCCACTCCAGATGGTGGTGGCGCGCCAATTTCCCCCAAGTCATCGCGCAGAACTGGTCCGCGTATTCAGGGTGCTGGCGCAGGTTCTGCACAAATGGATGGTCGAGGGACATGCTCCTGCAAAAGCAACAAACCAAAGGTGGAGCCAAGAAAAAACTTGTCAGGACCAACAGCATGGGTTCATCACTTCCCCCACACTTAAGGACCACCTAGGCCAACAGTTCTAAGCACAGCCGGTTGAATAGCAAGCAACTCAGCCGGAATCAAGGCAAGAAACACAGAACCAACCACATTAATTACACGGGAAGCACATACACCATAGATAGAACCATGCATACTTAAAGCATCCCTCAACCTATTCTAAATCATGCAGGCAATTACAGTTCTCGGTCCTACAGTCTACAGTTCGATTTTTCAGTAAAAGAGCAGTTAACAAGAAACACACCTGAAAACGCAAGTAGAACTGTAGCTAAGGCTAAAAAAACGGGTGAGGGACGCGAGACGGAGGCCAAAAATGACCCGGGAGGCTCGCCGGAAAATGGCCGGAAGGTCGCCAGAAAACGACCGGCGGCGGCGGCGGCCGGGCGGCGGCGAGGGCGGCGGAGCGCGGCTGCCGGCGGCACTCAAGAAGAGAGAGGGGAGAGGATTTGAGAGGAAGAGAGAGGGGAACATTTTGAAAAATGAGGGTAGAGAGAGAAACTGACCAGGGGTTTGCTATAAATAGCAAAAATCCCCGGTCGGGTATTTTGAGTCCACGACCGGGGATTTTGACAACGCAGCATTTAGTGGGACGAAGGATTCCCCGGTCGCGCGCCAAAAATACCCGGTAGGGGGTCCTGAAATGCTGCGTGTCAAGGTCTGGAAATCCCCGGTCTCAAGCCAAAAATACCCGGTCGGGTATTTTTGGCTCGAGGTTGGGGATTTGACTTTCGGGCGCCCCGGAAGGCAGAAGGGGGCCCGGTCTCGAGCCAAAAATACCCGGTCGGTTATTTTGGCTCACGACCGGGTATTTTACCCTTCCGCCCAAAATGCTCATTCTCCAAAATTTTCAACCTCCCCTGCACGAAAACACCAAATCGAGGCATCAGTGACGACCTAACTTCACCACAGACATGCAACTGACTCAACATGACACAAAAACTCATAAAAAAGGGAAAAAGAAATGCAAACCGTGGTGGGGTTGCCTCCCCACAAGCGCTTCTTTACCGTCTTTTAGCTGGACGACCATGGCGGAACTAAGGGTCCGCGAAGTCCACTGCCAATTCCGCACGTTCGACCTCGCCTCCCAAGTAGAGCTTGAGACGATGGCCATTCACTTTAAATGGTTCAATATGCGGGTTGGCAATCTCAATCATGCCATACGGGAACACCTGTGTGACCGTGTACGGTCCAGACCACCGGGAACGGAGTTTTCTGGGAAAGAGCTTCAGGCGAGAGTTATAAAGGAGAACTCGATCACCAACCTGGAACTCTTCCGGACCCCTCAACCGTGCATTGTGCAGGCACTTAGTGCGCTCCTTGTACAGCTTTGTGTTCTCATAGGCGTGGTAACGCCACTCCTCCAGCTCCAGCATATGCATTTTGCGCTCAACACCTGTAACACTAACATCCAAGTTGAGCAGCTTAAGGGCCTAGAAGGCCTTGTGCTCTATCTCCACGGGAAAATGGCATGCCTTTCCATAGACAAGCCGGTACAGTGAAGTACCAATGGGTGTCTTGTAGGCAGTGCGATACGCTCAGAGAGCATCATCGAGCTTGGTGGACCAATCCTTGCAGGACTGATCCACCGTCTTCTCCAGGATCCTCTTGAGCTCCCGGTTCGTCCGCTCGGCCTGGCCACTTGTCTGAGGGTGATAGGCCATAGACACCTTGTGAGTTACACCATAGCGCGACAGTAACTTATCAAACTGGCCCTGGAAATGGGTGCCTCGATCGCTTATGATGGCTCTAGGTGTCCCGAACCAGGAGAATAGCTGCTTCAGAAAACCACAAACACGTCTAGCATCATTAGTGGGCAAAGCTTGCGCCTCGGCCCACCTAGAGACGTAGTCAACAGCAACCAGAATATAGGTATTGCCAAAAGATGGAGGGAAGGGGCCCATGAAGTCGATACCCCAGACATCAAAGATTTCACTGGTTATAAACACATTCTGGGGCATCTCATCACGGGCAGAGATGTTACCTGACCTCTGGCATCGGTCGCACCGGCGTGCGAAGGTGTCAGCGTCCTTGAAGAGCGTGGGCCAGTAGAAGCCCGATTGGAGCACCTTCCTTGCCGTGAGGTTTCCTCCGTGGTGACCGCCAGTAGGTTCCTCATGACAGTGATATAGAATGCCCTCCATCTCACTCTCCATAACACAGCGACGAATGATCCCGTCGGCTCCGATCCTGAAGAGATGAGGGTCATCCCAGAAGTAATGCTTCAGGTCAGAGAAGAACTTCCTCTTGGTGTGAGTTGTCATCCCCTTGGGCAGCTGCTGGCCCACCAAGTAGTTCGCAAAATCGGAATACCAGGGGGTGACACTCTCCACCAGGCACATCATCATCAGTCGCTCATATGGGAAGGAGTCGTTGATCTCCTCCATGAGGTTGTCTGCAGGAGGTGCGTCCAACCAGGAGAGGTGATCAGCTGCAACATTCTCCGCTCCCTTCTTGTCCTGAATCTCAATGTCAAACTCCTGCAATAATAATATCCATCGTATGAGCCTAGGCTTGGCTTCGGCCTTGCTCATCAGGTATCGAATCGCGGAGTCATCTGTATACACGGTCACATGGGACAAGACTAGATAGAGACAAAATTTGTTGAAGGCAAACACCACTGCGAGCAGCTCCTTCTCCGTGGTGGTGTAGTTCTTCTGGGCATCATTGAGGGTCTTCGAGGCGTAGTAGATAGGTCGAAAGTGTTGATCTCGCCTCTGCCCCAAGACAGCTCCAACAGCAAAGTCACTGGCGTCGCACATCAGCTCAAATGGTAGGGACCAGTCAGGAACAACCATGATAGGAGCTTGGGTGAGCTTCTCCTTCAAGGTTGTAAACGCCGCTGTGCATGCATCAGTGAACTGGAAGGGGGCATCCTTCTCTAGAAGCTTAGTCAGGGGCAGGGCGATCTTCGAGAAATCCTTGATGAACCGCCTGTAGAACTCTGCATGACCTAAAAAACTCCGGATCCCCTTAACAGATGTAGGGGGAGGCAGCTTGCTGATAGTCTCGATCTTCGCTCTGTCCACCTCAATCCCTATCTTGGAGATCTTATGCCCAAGAACGATGCCTTCTTGAACCATGAAGTGACACTTCTCCCAACTTACTGCCATGTTCGTTTCTTCACACCGTTTAAGGACAAGCTCCAGGTTATGGAGACAGTGAGAGAATGAGTCTCCATAAACTGAGAAATCGTCCATAAACACCTCCATAATCTCGCCAACCAGACGGTCAAAGATGGCGAGCATGCATCGCTGAAAAGTGGCGGGGGCGTTACATAGCCCGAATGGGATCCTCCGGTAGGCAAATGTGCCGAAGGGGCAGGTGAAAGTGATCTTCGCCTGGTCCTCCGGTGCAATAGGGATCTGGAAGTACCCGGACATCCCATCCAGGAAACAATAGAACTCATGTCCCGCCAATCGCTCTAGCATATGGTCAATGAACGGCAGCGGGAAGTGGTCATTCCGAGTGGCGTCGTTGAGACGCCGATAATCAATGCAAATACGGTACCCAGTTACCGTGCGCATCGGGATGAGCTAATTCTTCTCGTTAGGTACCACTGTCATCCCACCCTTTTTGGGTACCACCTGGGTGGGATTGACCCACTCGCTGTCGGAAATGGCGAAGATGATCCCCGCGTCCATCAGCTTCACGATCTCTGCCCGAACCACCGCCTCCAGGTTCGGTGTCAATCTTCTCTACGGCTGTCTCACTGGCCGCATCTCATCCTCTAGCAGTATCCGGTGGGAGCAAAAGGAGGGGCTGATCCCCTGGATGTCTGTGATCTTCCACGCTAGAGCTCGCTCGTACTGCTTCAGCAAGGCCACCAGTCTGTTCTTCTGCTCGGGTGTGAGGGTCGAGCAGATGATGACTCGCAACTTATTCCCCTCCCGGAGAAATGCATACTCCAAATGAGGAGGGAGGGGCTTAAGCTCCAGCTCTGGTGGTTCCTCCAAGGAGGTAGTGATGCGGGTGGAGGATGAGATTGGTTTGAACAGCCTGTCGCCCTCTAAGAATGGGCCACTCTCCAATGTGGGCAGCTGCTCCGCCAGCTGCGGCTTCTGCGATGCCTGCTCACCTAGCAAAATACAACGCTCAAGAGCATCGTCAGTACCCGCACTCGTTATGGCGAGTGCTGTCTCAAAATCAGTAAGCACATCACAGTAATCTATGTCATCATGCAAATGAGAGTGTTTCCCATTCTCAGACACAGAAAAAGTAGCCTGTTCATCACCAGCACGCATGATCAATTTACCACTATGCACATCAATAAGCGTCTTGGCGGTGGCGAGAAACGGTCTACCCAAAATCAAAGGCACATCCACATCCTCATTTATATCCAAAATAACAAAGTCAACAGGATAAGTGAATGCACCGACATTAACAAGCAGATCCTTAATGATACCCCTAGGATGCACGATGGAACGATCAGCTAACTGAATGCTCATCATAGTAGCTCTAGGTTCACCTAGGTCTAGCTTTTTAAACAATTTGTAAGGCATGACATTTATGATAGTGCCTAGGTCCGCCAAGGAATTTCCTACATGCATGCTGCCAATAACAAGAGGGATAGTGAAACTTTTTGGGTCTTTGCGCTTCTCGGGCAGCTTGTTCTGCAGGATAGCAGAACACTCCTCTCTTAGTATCACTGTCGAAAGAACCCCAAGTTTCTTCTTGTTGGTGAGGAGGTCTTTCATGAATTTGGCATACTTGGGCATCTTCGACAGTGCCTCCGCGAACGGCATGCTGATGTTGACCTACTTCAACATTGCCATGAACTTGGCAAACTCTGTCTCCAGCTTGTCTTTATGAAGGCGAGTGGGGAAGGGCAACTGGGGTACATGCTCCTTAACCACAGGCTGCGGCTTGGGAGCAGGTGCTTCTCTGCCTTCCCCCACTTCTGCATTATCAGCTGGAGGCGTTGAAGCAGGTAGTGGCTCGTCTCGCCCGGGCTGGGCGGGAGTAGCAGATATGGTCTTGCCACTCCTGGTAGTGATGGCATCCAGCTGCTGGTGTGGTTCACGAGGGTTCTGAATAGTGGTGGCAGGCAGAGTCCCCGGTGCCCTAGTAGTGTTTTGGCGAGCTAAGCTCCCAATATGATTCTGTAGATCTTGCAGAATGGCAGCTTGGTTTCTCTGGCATGCCTCCAGTGAGGCTATGTTCTGATCCATCCTCGTGAAATTCGCCTGGCTGGTGGTCATGAATGCCTGCAAAATATTTTTCAGATCCGTCATCTGATTATCTGGAGCTGCAGCTGCTGGAGGCTGGGCGTACTGACGCTGGGGCTGCTGGAATGGCTGCCCCTGCCTAGGCTGATAGGGCTGCTGCTGTGGTGGGGGCCCCTGCCTAGCCTGGAAGGGCTGCCTCTGCTGAAATCCACCCGCTGGTGCTGGGAAACTAGGTGGTTTAGTGGCGTTGCTGTTCCAAGCAAAGTTGGGATGCTGGCGCCACCCCTCATTGTATGTATTACTATTTGGGTCAAGGCACCGAGCATTGGCGATGAAGTCCACCTGTTCTTGAGGAGTAGAGGACTCCCGCATAGCTTGACAGTCCTCCACCAGATGATTCGGGCTCTCACATCACTGACACTGAGCTACTGGAGGCGTAGCCGTACCTCGGCCCGAAATAAGACTGTTGGGCTGCTTCAATGTCTGCACTAACTCGGCCACCTGCTGCTCGAGCCCGGATCTGGTCTCCATGGCGTGCACACTACGGTCCCGGGAATGTCTGCCTCTGCTGCTCTGCCCCCAGGAATGATCTCTAGCAGCCAATGTACTGATCATCTGGTTCAGTTCGGGTGGAGTCTTGGTAAGAATATCCCCTTCTGGGCATAGAGACTCAATCACCCTCTGGCTGTCCGGAGAGAGAGCACTGTAGAAGTTCCCCACTGTGAAGGCATCACTGAATCCATGATGGGGACACTGCCAGAAATATCCCATGTACCGCACCCATGGATCACGAAGTGACTCGTCTGGCTCTTGGCGGAAGTGAGTGATCTCTCGCTGGATCTCTGTGGTCTTCGATGCTGGGTAGTACCTGTGCACGAACTTGTCAGCCAGATCATCCCAAGAAGTGATGGACAATGGGGGCTGGGTCTCCAACCACCTCTTGGCATTCCCCGCCAGAGAATGGGGGAAGAGGTGAAGGCGGATTGCATCATCAGGGACACCATTCAGCTTGAACCCGTTCGTCAGCTGCAGAAAACGGGAAAGATGCACCCTTGCCTCCTCATCCTTCAAGCCATCGAACTGGATAGAGGATGTAATGAGTTGAATCCAACATGGCTTGATCTCGAAATTGTTCGCTGGAATGGGCGGGTAGAGAATGACCGGGCAGATGTTAGCAATCCGTGGAGTATAGTAGTACTCCAAGGTGGGACCCGGCGGCGGTGGGTGATGATGAACCCCATCTGCCTGGGGTATGGGGTTGTTCCCCAAGATCTGATTCGCCGGGGGAGCCTGGTGAGGATTCTTGTGTGGATTGTAATCTCCTTCCATCTCGTACTCGTCCTCGGACTCGTTGCTTAAATGGCCGTCTATGCGCTCTTCCGTAGCCAGTCTAGCTCGCTGTTGTCTCCTGAGTTAGCGACAGGTGCGTTCAATCTCCGGATTCAACGGCAGTAAACCTCCCGACTGGCTACGGGTCATGCACTACCTGCACACAATCAAGCAAGCAAACCCGTGAAGGCACAAGTGGGAAAGAACAAACAGTCAATGCGAAAACGAAAAATGCTAAAGTAACAGAAATCAATTTTCTTCAACAACCTAGCCGCCCCCGGCAACGGCGCCAAAAACTTGACTCACTCCTACTGTCACTCTAGAAATTGGCCAAGTGTAACCACTTCCTAAAGCGTAGCATAGCGGTTTGCGTTTTAATGTCAACCCGGTTCCTAGATTTGATGACTACTCGGTGAATTCTTGTTATCTAGCAGTGAAACTTTAGTGCAAGTCCAAATTAACAAACAAACAAAGCAAGTTAAACGGTTGTTTTCAAGTCGTGAGAGGTCACCCGGATATGGTTCCCCCTAGACTGCAGTTAAGCCGGATTGCAATTTACCAAGTTCAGTTTCCATGAAAGTTATACTGCGGAAGGTTCTTAAACAGTCTGAAGTCTCGACTAAAGGCCTCCAGACCCTCTCAATCTGAGTCTCCAGCGGGCGACTAACCTCCACCGGAGTAAACAGATTGAGGCCCTAACGAACCAAACCTCCACTACCGAATTGAATTAGGTACAGAATCGTGAATTGGCTCCTCGACTAAAGTCACCAATTCGCCACCTTCAATTAAGGGTGCTCTATCAACCTAAGCAGATATTCTCATTCTAGGTTAAAGCAGAAACAACAGGAATTTGATCAGGATTCATGCCATTCAATCATTCAAACCTCAATTGATTATAATCAAAACATAGATCGGCACTTCTCCATGCTCAAGCCGGGCTCCAATGGTGATGAAGATCAAGCTAGGGCACTTAGGAACTCTTGTTCGTCGCTTTCTCTCTCTAGGAATCGCTCTGTCTCTCTAAAACTCGAATCCCCTTGATTTTTGGCCTTCTTTTCCCTTAAAAGGCTGGCTGTCGCGATACCCGGTCGGGTATTTTGGTTCTCGATCGAGTATAATTAAAACGCGCGTTTTGATGTCAGGGGAAAATCCCCGGTCTGTCCCAAGAATCCCCGACCGGGGGTTTTTGCCTCCTGCCCTGGCCCCCTTCTGTTTCTCACGGACGCCCAAAGCCAAAAATCCCCGGTCATGGCCAGATAATACCCGGTCGGGTATTTGAGCCCATGACCGGGTATTTTCCTCCTGCAGCACACTTCGACCCAACTTCGCTCCTTTCGACCCAAAACTCGTTTCTTCGCCTCCATTCCAACGCCGGGCCCTAAAATATGACATAAACACACAACCTCGCGTGAAATCGGCTTAAAACACGAGAGTCAACCTCTCAAACGGCTCAAGAATAGGGGTAAAAACAGGTGTAATTATTGGTCTATCATGCTGCCAAACCACGAGGCTTAGTTTGCACAGGCTGAACATGCCATTCCTTGTGCTAAACGAATTGGCATGAAATGGGGGTCGTTATGAGGATTAAAAATCATGACCTTTCAGTTCTAGGCTCTGATACCATGTTAGCGAACTAACCACTTGGCCCCAATAACTCGAGTTGTTGGGAAAGGGATAGTTAAACCTTTTAACCTCTTATAGGCATAGTGGCGATGTTCATTTCAGTGTGAGTTGATGGTGGATCTGTGAATCGGCTCTGCAATTGTAGCGAGATCGTTGGAAATGCGCGAGTGGAGCTGTTGCGGCGGTTCATCAGAAATGATAGACTATGTTTATTGAGACTAGCTCGTCGAAGATCGGACGTTGGGTCTCTTGCAGCAGCTACGTGGAGACCAGTGGGACAGGACACGAGACGGGGTGGGTAGTGAAATTGAATTTTTTTTATTTCAATTATTTTTTTCAAGTGAAATCTGGCCGACTATTCCAGTCGTAACGGCTGATAGTCTGATTCAAGTTACATCAACAAATCTCCACCTTGACTTGAATCCTCTTCCTCTGAAATCTGTGATGTACTCTGCTCCTTCTCTCTCTCTCTCTCTCTCTCTCTCTCTCTCTCTTCCGCCATCAATGCCCTGTAGGGCGGAGTCACCCGCTCAAGACATTCAGCAAGTCCAAGCAGCATTGGAAGTTGCCATGTGAAACCGGCTTCGTGAACATATCAACAGGATTATTCGCGGTGCCAACCTTCATCCGCTTAATCCTTTTCTCTATCCTCAAGAAAAAAATGAAACCTCATGTCAATTTGCTTAGTCCTCTCATGGTGGACTTGATCCTTGGCCAAGCATATTGCAATCAAGCTGTCACAATACACCACTGCCTGATCATGATGTAAACCCAGATCACCAACCAATCCCTTCAACCATATTCCCTCCTTAGCAGCTTCTGTCAACGCCATATACTCTGCCTCAGTAGTAGACAATGTCACCGCCGACTGCGAAATTGCCTTCCAGCTCACTACAGAACTCCCAAGAGTGAATACATAACCGGTCATCGATCTCCTCGTGTCAACATCTCCAGCATAGTCCGATTCAGAATACCCAGACACCAAGCACTCTGTATCACTTCCAAATCTAATCCCCACATAAGGTGTACCATTAAGGTACCGGAAGATCCTCTTCACAGCCTGCCAATGCTCCTTCCCAGGTTGTATCATGAACCTGCTGACAACACTAATAACATGTGCACGATTACGTCTAGTGCATACCATAGCGTACATCAAGCTACCTACTGCACCAGCATATGGGATTCTCGACATGTACTCCTTCTCAGCCTCTGACTGCGGTGCATAAGCTGAGGATAGATGAACATTTGAAGTACTAGGAGTATTTAAGGGATTTGCTGAAGACATGCCAAACCTTGACAGTATCTTCTGGATGTAGCTCTTCCGTGACAAGAAAAGCTTCTTCTTCGACCTGTCCCTGTAAATATACATACCCAAGATCTTCTGAGCAGCTCCCAAATCCTTCATCTCAAACTCAGCAATGAGAAGCCCATTTAACTTCTGGATATCAAACTTCGACCTCGTAGCTATGAGCATATCATCCACATACAAAACTAGATATATCATCGAACCATCCTCTGCCTTGCTGTGATACACACAATAATCATATTTACTTATGCTGTAGCCCAGCTTAAGCATGTAACTGTCAAATCTCTTGTACCATTGCCTTGGAGATTGCTTAAGTCCATACAAGGACTTCTTCAGCTTACAAACATAGTCTTCCTTTCCTGGAACCTGGAATCCTTCTGGCTGAGTCATATAAATTTCTTCCTCCCACTCTCCATGTAGGAAAGCTGTGTTCATGTCTAGCTACTCGAGCTCCAAGTCATAATGCGCCACTATTTCTAGTAGCACCCTGATCGAAGTATGTTTGACCAATTGTGAGAAAATCTCATTCTAGTCAACTCCTTCCCTCTGCGAGAAGCCTCGTGCAACCACTCGAGCTTTAAATTTAATGCCCTCTTCAGAACTGGTTCCTTCCTTCTTCTTGTAGATCCACTTGTTTGTAAAAATCTTCCTTCCCCGTGGTCGTTTGACTAGCTCCCAAGTCTGATTCCTGTCATGGGATTCCATCTCATCTCCCATTGAGGCAAGCCACTAATCAGCTTCGCAATCCGAAACGGCTTCTCTATAGGATTGTGGTTCACCTGCATCCACTTCTTTAGCAACCTGAAATGAATACGCCACCATGTCCTTGAAGCCATACCTCTGTGGAGGTACTCCTGCAGTCGCTCTCTTCGGTCTACCGGAAGCCATAAACCGTTGAGCTCGTGCACTAGACAACAATGTATCTGGCTATTCAGAAACATCCTCATGTTGATCTTCTCCACCTTGGTGCTCAAACTCACTCTCATTGAAAGTTTGCAGCTCCACCTGTTTATCAACATTCATGCTACCTTCAACAACAATAACCTTCAACATGGGGTTAAACATAGACTTATCATCAAATATCACATTTCTACTGAGTATAACTCGATGCTCAGAAGGTGACCAGAGTCGAAATCCCTTAACTCCATCTCCATAACCCACAAATACACCCTTTTTTGCCCTTGGGTTCATTTTACCCTCATCCACATGATAATAAACAAGACACCCAAAACCTTCATTGAAGAGTAATCAACATGCTTACCATACCACACTTCATAAGGAGTCTTAAACTCGATACCTGTGTGAGGTCCACGGTTGATCAGGAAGTACGCCATGTGTACTGCTTCTGCCCAGAATCTTCTCTCTAGTCCAACATTAGAGAGCATGCACAATGCTCTCTCCAACAATGTCTGGGTCATCCTTTCTGCAACGCCATTCTGCTGAGGTGTATCTCTAATGGTCCAGTGACGGACAATCTCTTCATCCTTGAAGAATTCGTTGAACTCATAATTGCAAAACTCCAGACCATTGTCCGTTTGCAGCTTCTTGATCTTCTTCCCGGTCTGATTCTCCACCAATGTCTTCCACTGCTTGAACTTCGTGAAAGCCTCACTTTTCTGCTTCATCATGAAAATCCAAGTAAATCTCAAATAGTCATCAATAATAGACAGAAAATACCTGCTGTGTCCAATGGATTCAACTCGTGAAGGACCCCAACAGTCGGAGTGGAGGTAATCCAGTATCCCCTTCATCCGCTGGATACCCTTCATGGGAAACTTGCTGCGATGTAGCTTCCCAAACACACAATGCTCGCAGAATTTCAAATTATGAACCTTGTGCCCGCAAAGAAGATCCCTCTTCGATAGAACTTGCATCCTCCGTTCACTCATATGCCCCAGTCTCATGTGCCAGAGAGTGGTCATATCTTCCTGATGAACCTGAGACGATGCAGCTATAGCAGAACCAGACAACACATACCCTTTTAATGCATACAAGGTCCCACGCTTCACGCCCTTCAGCACCTTCCTTGAACCTTTGCAGACATACACAACTCCACCTTTTCCTTTGAAGCTGAAACCCTTGTTGTCGAGTAGACTCAAGCTGATCAGGTTCTTTGTCATTCGTGGAACATGCCTGACATCATTCACGGTACAGAATGAACCATTATGTGCCGAGCCTTTATGGAACTGATTCCAGCAACCTTGCAGACAGCTCCATTTGCCATGACCACGTTACCACCATCTATCTGCTTGTAGGTTGTGAAGCAATCCTTGGTCGGAGACATACGGTATGAGGCTGCAGTATCTAAAAACCACACATCACCACGATGTGCCTTCTCATCTACAGCCAATGCGAGATCGTCTTCAGAACTGTTGTCCACTTCTGCCACGACAACTGAACCTTGTTTCTTCTGTTGCCCTCTTATCCTGGGACAGTTGTACTTCCAATGCCCCACTTTCTTACAGTTGTGACAAGATAGGGGGATATGGGGTCTCCTTGTCGAAACCCCTTCCTAGCTGGAAAATATCAAACTAGCCCCCCATTGAAGTAGACACTAAGCATATGGGTTCCCACACACATTTTGATCCAATTCACAAATCTTTCTGGAAACCTCATACATTTTAGAACTTGGAAAATAAAGTTCCAATAAACCGATTCAAATGACTTCATCAAATCTATTTTTAAAGCGCACCTAGGGGAGACATTTTGGCGAGAGTACTTACTAACTAGCTCATCAGCTAGCAGAATATTTTCCCCAATTAGCCTACCCTCAACAAAGGATGTTGGGTTCATGCTAATCAGAAAAGGGAGGAGTACAGTAAGTCTGTTAGCAATGAGTTTAGATATGCATTTGTTGAGAATGTTGCAACAAGAGATTGGCCTAAAAAATTTCATCTGATATGGATTGGGCACTTTAGGGATAAGAGATGTAGCATTTACAGGCCTAGGAACTCTATCATATACAAAACAAAAATGAAGGCTTGATGTTACCTCAGGTCCTATAAGTGGCCAAGCATATTGAAAGAATGCTGCAGAAACCCATCAGGCCCTAGAATTTTGTCTCCATCCATTGTAAATATCACTTCCTTATTCTGCTCAGCAGTGAATGGTGCACATAGCCCTTCGTTCTACTCTTCATTCTTCTCAGCAAAGCATCAAAATAATCATCTGATTGAGCTTCTACCTCAAAGTCTACCACTCCCAGTAATTTTTCGTAAAACCGAGCTACAATTTGAGCCATCTCTTCAACATCTTGAATTTGCTCCCCTACCTCATTTTTAGACCCTTATAGTACTTCTTTTCTGCTTCAATCTAACAGAGCGATGGAAAAAATGAAGAATTCATGTCTCCTGTTTTGAGCCAGTTTTCCTGTGACTTTTGCTTAAATAAATATTCCTTAGCATCCATTAGAACCTTTAGCTCCTGCCCCAATCTCTTTTCGATTTCAAAGATATCAGCAGATGGAGCAGAAAGAGCCTGTTGTTGGACAACATGAACCTCAATCTCTTTTGCTTTAACTCTCTTTCTTATATCCGAAAATTCCTCTATATTTAGCTTCCTTAATAGATTCTTCAGGTGTTTAAGCTTTTGACAAACCTTGATTAGAGGATGACCAGAAAACTACTTCTCCAAGCCTCTTCCAGTAGCTCATCAAATCTAAGATGATGAAGCCAGAACTTGAAGAACTTGAAAGACTTTGGAAGTGACTTCAAGGAAGTTGTCGTATCAATAGACATGGGACAGTGATCTAAGACTCTAGGGGCTTGGAAATGAACTCTACAGTCTTTAATTGCATCCAACCAATCAAAATTGACCAAAACACGATCCAATCTTTTAGCAATTGGATTAGCTGTTTGCTTATTCAGCCATGTAAACCAAGGGCCAGTAGCTTGGTGCTCTTCCAAGTCAAGATTAACAATCCAATCATGGAAGAAAGTCATGGCTGCATCAAATCTGGGAGTATTTAAAGCTTATGAAGGGTGTCTTATATCATTGAAGTCTCCCAACACTATCCACGGAGCAGATACTACTTTTATTCTTCTTAGCTCATTATAAAGAATTTGTCTAGAAGTCTCATTACTAGAAGCATACACTACAGTACCAAAGAAGGGCTGGGTACCCCCACCATAAACTGGACAAACTGGTCTGAAGAGTGCAAAACAAATGCATTGTGCTTTATCTTAGTCTCCTAGTCGGGAAATTGCTTCTCAACCAATTTTTCTGTCTTAGAGGCTCTTATTCTAAGCTCAAGGATAGTTACTATATCTATACTATACTTGTTTATTTTCTTTAGTAAATCTCTATATTTACTATCTTCTTTGAATCTTCTAGTATTCCAGGTAATTATTTTCATCTTTTCCTTCCTATTTTAGGCTGATATGGAATCAAAGGAGAGTCCACCCAAACTTTCTTACCGTTATTTGGAGGCTTCACATTCTCCTTACCCTTCACAGTGTGAACCATATCTCCTTGAGGTAGTTGAGACTGTAAGCTCCCAGAAACTAGTGACTTAACATTCTCAACAGTTTACCCATTAGTAGAAGGACTCCCATCCAGAGGTGATGATCCCCTTACTATCTGTGCAAAAATCGGAGGAGGAGCCCAGTTGGAGGAAGAGTCTGAAGAAGAATCGCACCCGACAATAAAGTACTTGTAGAATCAGCCACCATCTCAACAACACTCTCAACAACTTCAACTTCCTTATTAGTGAGTAAGCCCTCAATATGTGATGCTGAAACTTTCATAGAAACATCATGTCCACTCTCAGAACCAATAATGCCACCCTTAGGAGGAACAACATCCTCGCTAGGAGTCGACGCCTCTTTCCTTCATTAGACTTGTCTGAGTAGTCTCATCACCCTCAAATATCTCCACCTCAGCAACACTCTCTTTACCTCTCCACTTCCTCTGAGGTTCTTGATGACAACTATGTCCAAACAGACATCACTTAGAACAAACATGAGGAAACTGCAAATATTCAATCCCAGTTTCAAAATCGGGATTATTATCGGGATACAAACGAATCCTTGTTGGGAAATCATAGTTTGCTGCCAGCTCAATACAGACCTTAGAGAACCCTAACTGATCACCAACCCTAATTTTTTTATCAGTCCAGAGAGGTCTTCCTATTGTACTAGCAACCCACTCAATTCCATTCTGACCCAAATATTCCAAATGCACTCCCCAGATTTTACCCAAATTGGCAATTTCTCCACCTTCGACACAATGAATAACCACTTCCCACTTTCGAAAGAAAATCGGGTCACCCCCGAAATGCCAAGGCACCGATTTAAAAACCCAATCACAGGAAGAAAGCGATGGAAATTGAAATACCAGTAGCTTGGGACCAAATCGTGAAACATGTATCACACCATCGCTTCCCCATAGGCGGTTAGGCCAAGACTGGAGCTCCGCAACCTTTGGACGCTTCACGACAAACTGACCCATCAAGGACATCTTCCATCGCTCATCGCCCTTCTCCTTAATCGCCTGTGGAATTCGAAACCCATCATATACTCTCTCTGGAGGACGATATGCAAGTCGCTTCTCAAGAGCCACAGAGAACAATTGAGCTCAAGAAGAAAACCCTTGCCAGCCGGCGGTGTAGCTGACGGCGAGGCAACCATCGGGAAATAGGGTTTCCTTCAGAGCACGAAACAATAGAGAGAAAGAATAACTTTTTAGAGACACTTGCCTTTTTTTTTTTATAAATGTGATATAGGTTATTTTTTGTGATAAGGTAATATTTAAGTTATTCAAAACTAGTGGTATTACCGCTATTTTTGTTTTATTCCACTTGTCTCTTAGAAATGCCTCTGATTCCTTGTTATGGATACAGGATAACAAATGCACTTACATCAACTACCCATTGACGACGACGATTGTGGTCTTAAGGAGCCTGACTGATTTTGTATACTTGTTGAACATACTTCTCCGGGTACAATTAAATAGATTGCCCTTTAGCAACTTACTTGCATGTAGGTCAACCGTTGTTAACTAATTAGTTTGACTTGATTCAATTGGAAACAGTTTAGGTTGGCTTATTTAGATCCTGAATCTACCGAGCTCGGCGCTGGAGAGTTGGTAAAACATCCCAAGAAGATTGCAAAGAATTACATGCGTGGATGGTTTTTGATCGACTTGTTAAATGCACCGCCTCTTCCCCAAGTAAGTTGACTTTGGACGTAGCTAGGGGTTCAATGCAATTAATGCTTAATTAATAATTACATGGGAATGATGTAACAGAGCAGATTGACGGAGCAGCATTGAAGAAGAAGAAGGTCAGTTGCTCTGCTGAAGAATGAAGAACAAATTACCCAGGCAGAAACGAAACGTTTCTGCCTTCCCCTCCACCTAACACGCAGCAAAGGCTAAAGCGACGTCGTGGAAGCTGGAACTAACCGTTGGGTGGAGACACGAAGGCCAATCAAGCGAAGACACGTGGCATCGTCATTTATGCTTTATTTGATTTACTGTTTTAACAGACATTTCAAGTTTTACTGTTTATCTTCTTTACCTTCTGTAAACAGAGTATAAATACCAACAAATGGAGCCTGAGCACTTTTGCGGGTTTCCTCACAATTTCATTTGCTCGCATTCTTCTTCCTCCTAACAACCTGCTGCTACACTAGCAGCTAGGTTTCTCTTATGGTATCAGAGCGGTGATCCGCTTTTCCGCATCAAAATCAATCCAATGAACACTCCACCCAGCAGCTCAGGAAGCGGTGATGGAGGGATCCCTTTTGGCAGCTTCAATCGCAATGCTCAGAATCAACAAACCCAGCAAACCCAACAGACGCAACAAACCCAAAACGACGCACAAGCTCAGATCTACAATGGTAATCCTAACGCTCAAATGGGTTATGTATTTGGAAGTCCTTACTATATCAATCCTAGTGAGAATCTAGGCCAATCTATAGTGTCTGAGTTATTGGATGAAGATAACTATCAAATGTGGCAAAGAGCAGTGCGTATGGTGCTCAAAACCAAGCACAAGATTGGGTTTATTGATGGTAGCTTGCCTATGCCAGATCGTACTCATCCTGAGTTCTTATTGTGGGATGCCTCTAACACCATGGTGCTGTGTTGGATTCTGAATTCTATTGGTAAAGACATTCGTCGCAGTGTTTTGCAGCATGAGATAGCCCAGACGCTTTGGGATGAACTTAAGAAGAGATATGGCAGTTGTAATGCCTTGAGGCTTGCAAATCTGAAAGGAACCATAGATCGTTTCAAGCAAGGCAGTCTGAGTGTTACTCAGTATTATGTTCATTTGAAAGGATTATGGGAAGAATATCTTCAATTCAACCCTATTATTGATTGTGATTGTGTGATGGTTAGAACCAGACCTTGTGCAGCTGTAGAAGGTTTTAAGGAAAGGCAAGACACTGAGTACCTTATCAAATTCCTGCGTGGTCTTCGACCTGAATTTGATGTTGTTCAAACTCAGCTGTTAATGATGAAACCACTACCCAGTGTGGAAGCTGCAGTTGATGATGTCCTGCAACATGAGCAGAAACTGAAGTCAGACAAAGGTCATTCTAATAGAGCTGTTCCCTCAGTGGCACTAGCAGCTCAAAGTGATAAGCAGAAAGGTTCCAGTTCATTTGAACCAGGTAAAGGTGGGGGAGATGGTCCTGATTCAGAAAGGAAGTTCTGCAGATACTGCAAGAAGGAAGGACATGTGAAGGAGGAGTGTTACAGGCTTAAGAACAAGAAAGCCAGGATGGCAGGAGAAAGCAATTTTGTTGGTTCTGTTACTCAATCTGAACCAGAAAGTAAGGACACTAGTTCTACAGGCAGCAGCTTAAGTTTGGATACAAAGAGTAGTCAGAACAGTCAATGGTTCACTACTGAAGAGTTCAGCAAGCTCAAATCTCTCCTGCAACACTCTGACAGCATGAGTCCTTCACCACCACTCTCACCCTCTCTCAAACATGCTGCTTACTCAGTTACTCAACACTTACCACAGTTTCCTAATTACTCTGGTAAGTTTGTTCTCTCTTCTCACAATCAATATGGCTTAATGGGGTTGACTCAAATCTGGATATTAGACACTGGAGCTTCAGACCATATCTGCTGTACTCTATCCCTTTTGACTGATGCTAAACCTACTGTTGATCAGTTTGTGTATTTACCTAATGGGTCAAAAATACCAGTCAGTCACATAGGTACAGTTAGATTACAGCCAGGGTTATACCTTCAAAACGTCCTTTTAGTCCCTAGCTTTACTTTCAATCTAATCTCAGTCAGCAAACTCACCCATGACCTTCCTCTTTCTTTGCATTTTGAATCTGACTCTTGTCATATTCAGGACCTAGTGACCAGGAAGCAGATTGGTTTCGCCAGACAAAATAGAGGACTCTACCAACTTATCCCCAACATTCAAGCCTTACCTCACCATCACACAGCAGCCACCTACAACTTTCAACCACACCAAATAGAGCTATGGCATTGGAGGCTAGGCCACCCCAGTAGAGAGAGAGAAAACCAACTTGTTGGCTGTAATAGGTCTATAGTCAAGCATTGTGAAACCTGTCATTTAGCCAAACAAAGAAAACTTTCTTTCCCTATTAGCTCTAGTAGAGCAGAATCTGTTTTTGATTTGAAACATGTGGATATATGGGGTCCCCTTGCTGTTGCCTCTTATGATGGCTATTCCTATTTTTTGACTATTGTGGATGATCATTCTCGGTCAGTTTGGACCTATTTGATGAAGTTGAAATCAGAAACTAGCAAAATTCTAGAGGCATTTTGTGTGATGGTTCACAGGCAGTTTGGCAAATTGGTTAAAGTCATTCGTAGTGATCAGGGCAGTGAGTTTCACATGGCTGCATTCTATTCTGCTCATGAAATTGAGCATCAAACTTCCTGTGTAGAAACTCCTGAGCAAAATGCTCGTGTGGAAAGAAAGCACCAGCACATTTTAAATGTTGCTAGGGCCCTACGTTTTCAGGCTGGTTTACCCTTGATCTTTTGGAGTGACTGCATTTTACATGCAGTGCACCTTATTAACAGGATTCCTTCCCCTATCCTCCAAGACCTTACCCCATTTGAAATTCTTAACAACAAACCCCCTACCCTTTCTCATCTTAAGGTCTTTGGCAGTTTGTGCTATGCCTCTACTCTTCTTAGAGATAGGACCAAATTTCACCCCAGGGCTAGACAGTGCATCTTCCTTGGTTTTCTGCCTGGAATCAAGGGTTATAAACTCTTTGATTTGAATACTCATGATGTGTTCTTGTCTAGACATGTTGTCTTTCATGAGCAAATCTTTCCTTTTAAAACCAATTCTTCTTCTTCTACCTCTTCTTCCTCCACTTTCCCCACAGACCAAACATCCTCCTCTTCTTTCTTCCATCCTGATCCTCTACTTCCTATTCACTCTCCACTCCCTGCTGATGACTTCTCCCCATCAGTTCCTTCACCATACTCTCAAAATGCTTCCCAGCCACCCTCTTCTTCTACCTCTACTCCTTCACCTGCTACTGCCAGTACTCCTTCCCACCTTTCTTCTACACCAGAAGAGTTCCCTGATCTGCATTTTGAGGGGGAGGAAGAACTGTGTGTTCAGGAACCTATAGAAGAGGGGGAGGATCCTGTAATCCAGAAACCTACCAGACATAGGACTAAGCCAGTTTGGCATAAGGATTATGTGTTTTCAGCAGCAGCTACCAGCAGCCACTCCATTGAGCATTTTGTCTCATTTGAGCAGCTGCCTGAACCACACAAGACATATGTGTTAAGCATTATGAATGCAGTAGAACCTAAGTCTTATGTAGAAGCTTGTAAGGAGTTGGTTTGGAGGCTGTCTATGAACACTGAAATGGATGCCCTGATAGCTAATCAAACTTGGGAAGAAGTAATTCTGCCAGAAGGGAAAAAGGCCATTGGAAATAAATGGGTATACAAGATTAAACATAAAGCAGATGGTTCCATAGAAAGACACAAGTCCAGACTGGTTGTGAAGGGGTTTACACAAATCTATGGTATTGATTTCTTCGATACATTTTCCCCAGTTGCAAAAATCAATTCAGTCAAGGCCTTGTTGTCTGTGGCAGCTTCAAAGGATTGGCACATCCATCAAATGGATGTTGCCAATGCCTTTCTTCATGGAGATTTGAATGAGGATGTTTACATGAAGCCTCCACCTGGTTATGTTGTTTCAGATCCAAGGATAGTACTCAAGCTAAAGAAATCTCTTTATGGTTTAAAACAGGCCAGCAGGCAATGGTTTGCCAAGTTAACAGAATCTCTGTTGAAGAATGGTTTCTCCCAAGCAGCATCAGATTATTCCATGTTTGTCAGGAGGTTTCAGGGAAGAATGCTTGTTGTCTTAGTCTATGTAGATGACATTTTGATAGCAGGAAGTTCTTTGAGTGACATTGAACAGACCAAGAAGTTCTTGGGAAGGGAGTTTAAAGTAAAGGATCTGGGAGAGTTGAAGTTCTTCTTGGGATTAGAGGTTTACAGGGATCAGAAAGGTATCTTTGTGAACCAAAGAAAGTATTGTTTGGATTTATTGGAGGATACAGGGTATTTGGATGCAAAGGGTTGTTTATCACCTGCAGATTGTAAGATTCAGTTGACTGCAAAACAAGGAGAACCTCTGACAAACCCAGAAGTTTATAAGAGGTTAATTGGAAGATTGCATTATCTTACAATCACTAGACCAGACTTAACACACTCAGTACAGCAGCTTTGTCAGTTTCAAAAGGATCCCTACACGGATCACTTGCAGGCAGCTTACAGGATACTGAGGTATTTAAAACATGCACCAGGACAGGGACTTCTCTTCAAGGCAGGAACAAATATGGAGCTGACTGGTTTTTCAGACTCAGATTGGGCAAGCTGCCCTGACACAAGAAGGTCAGTGACAGGCTATTGTACCTTGCTTGGAGGTTCTCTACTTACCTGGAAATCGAAGAAGCAAACAACAATTTCAAGATCATCATCAGAGGCTGAATACAGAGCATTGGCCCATTTGGTTTGTGAATTGGAATGGTTAAGAAGCCTGTTAGCAGAAATTGGGGTGAAAGTGCCATTACCAATTGAAGTCTTCTGTGACAATCAATCAGCTATTCATATAGCTGAAAACCCCGTTTTCCACGAGAGGACGAAGCATATTGAGATAGATTGCCATGTTACAAGGGAGAGACTTAAATCTGGGATGATCAAGTTACAACATGTTAGAACAGATGACCAGCTGGCTGACCTATTCACTAAAGGGTTGACTCGTTACAGGCTGAGGTCTCTACTTGATAAGTTGGGAGTCATTGACATGTCCTCGCCAACTTATGGGGGAGTAACAGAGCAGATTGACGGAGCAGCATTGAAGAAGAAGAAGGTCAGTTGCTCTGCTGAAGAATGAAGAACAAATTACCCAGGCAGAAACGAAACGTTTCTGCCTTCCCCTCCACCTAACACGCAGCAAAGGCTAAAGCGACGTCGTGGAAGCT
Source organism: Linum trigynum (assembly GCA_964030455.1). Taxonomy (NCBI): domain Eukaryota; kingdom Viridiplantae; phylum Streptophyta; class Magnoliopsida; order Malpighiales; family Linaceae; genus Linum; species Linum trigynum. The sequence goes on from OZ034821.1 coordinate 10,185,446, forward strand.
GGAACTAACCGTTGGGTGGAGACACGAAGGCCAATCAAGCGAAGACACGTGGCATCGTCATTTATGCTTTATTTGATTTACTGTTTTAACAGACATTTCAAGTTTTACTGTTTATCTTCTTTACCTTCTGTAAACAGAGTATAAATACCAACAAATGGAGCCTGAGCACTTTTGCGGGTTTCCTCACAATTTCATTTGCTCGCATTCTTCTTCCTCCTAACAACCTGCTGCTACACTAGCAGCTAGGTTTCTCTTATGATGTTCATTCAATAAATAAATAAATATTATGCGCGCAGATCATCGTATTACTGGTTCTGCCAGGCGAGTTGGGATCATCGGGAGCCAATTACGCTAAAAACCTTCTGAGGACAGCCGTTGTTGTGCAATATGTTCCCAGGTTGTGGAGGTTCTTACCACTTGTGATTGGTCGGGCGGAGAGTGGCTTCACATTTCAGACGGCATGGGCAAACTTGGTTATCAACTTTCTCACTTTTGTCTTGTCTGGCCATGTAATCGGGGCATGTTGGTACCTCTTTGGATTACAGGTAATTACCTAAAAACATATATATCAGAGGCATCTCTTGTTTGTTTGATAAATATCGTAACATTCTTATTTTGATTTTTTTTTTTGGTGTGCAGAGGGTTAATCAGTGCTTCCGTGATGCTTGCCATAATTCTAATATCACCAATTGCATGAATTTCATAGATTGTGGCCACGGTGAAGAATTCATGGAATTATCTCGCAACCCGGAATGGAAGAATTGGATAAGTGATGTGAATGCGACTGCATGTTTTACGACAAGTGGTGGTGGTGGTGGTTTTTCTTATGGGATTTTTGCTCAGGCAGTCAACCTCACCACAGAAGATAGTTTCATCACCAGATACATATATTCATTGTTCTGGGGTTTTCAGGTAATCATATAGTTTGTTATCTACTTGAGTGGTATCATCTATCCTTTTTTACTTACCCATGCATTTGTTATTCACTATTTATGTATTTGTATTGTCTTCTTCTTAAGCTTGCATGCATATTATTATGAATGACAGCTTTTTTTTTTTTTTTTTTTAAGGATTTGTTCTAATAACTTGATTTACATAGAGTACTTCTACTATGTTTTACCATAACAATAAAACTATAAATTGAAGTTATAATATAAGAGAATTTGACCTTTATGAAAGGTACACTTATAGTTTGAACCATAAAGAAATTTTACTAAAGAGTATAGGTACAACCCGAAAGTTGTACCATAATCTTAAGACACATGGCAGGGATGGGAAGAAAAAGAGTTGTATGAGATTGGTGAGGGAAAATATTGTCTGGAATGGTTTAAGGAAGTTTGATGAAGGGAAACTCCAACAATTTAGTGTAGTGATGTGGTACCTGTGGAAAGAACGTTGCAATCATCTGAACAACAATCATAAACTTGCTGAGGACGAGATCATCCCCCGAACGTTGGCTTGGTTAGGCTACTTCCTGGATGCTCATAGCTCCCTGGAGTCTCTCTCCACAACATGCAACATATTCGTCTACAGACATATAGATGTCGCCACCTGAGGGAGTCTTCAAATTAAACTCTGATGCGGGAATTTTGCAGCAAGCTATAACTTTTCTTGGATGCATCCTCCGGGATTGGAGGGGAGAATTAAGAGGGGCCATTGCTATGAAGGAGAAGGGAGTGTGCAGACCTATCAAAGCGGAGGCAAGGGTGTGATTGATGGGACTTCGAGAGGCTAATAGAAGAGAGATAAGCCCTCTTATTGTGGAATCGGATTGCTAGGTGCTAATTCGGAAGCTGATGAAGAGGTAGGGAGATCGGACTGAGCTGAGAAGTTGGTGTGAGGAGATCTGGAGAATGAGAGAAATTAACTCGAGCTTTTCTCGGATTTAGGTGATGTGGAACTTCTCACCTTGGAAGAACAATGGTGTCGCTCATTGGCTTGCCCACTCTGTTGGAGTGTGGGATCGCCAGGTGGTCTGGGTGGATAGCCCACCGATTTCTTTTCTCTTACTGCTTGAGGCCGTTTTGCATCGAGCTTCGCTGGGCCCATTGTAACTTTCTAATGAAATGCAAATTCCCGTCAAAAGAAAAATAATAAAGGCAAAAAATAAAGCACAAATACTTTAAATCATTGTAAAATTCCTCTTAACTATAAGCTTTTTGTATTGGTATTTTTGTTATCGTTTCTTGCTGTGCTTCTAACATGCATGCATGTTCATTTTTTACTCTTGGTGAAGCAAATCAGCACTCTTGCTGGAAACCAGGAACCAAGCTATTTTGTTTGGGAAGTCCTTTTCACAATGCTAATTGTTGGACTTGGCTTGTTGCTCTTTGCATTTCTCATTGGCAACATGCAGAACTTTCTTCAGGCTCTTGGGCAGAGGTACATTATTGTTTTCCCTCTTTCTTAATTTTGCCTATCACGGCCTATACTTAGTCTATGATTGATCATTCTACTTTCGCTAAGTAATCGAATACTTTGTGTCCATTTCATATTTTAGGACATTAGAAATGTTTCTAAGGCGACGTGATCTGGAACAGTGGATGAATCATCGGCGTTTGCCACCAGAACTAAGGAGGTACCACATTCATATATGTGTTCCACTTTCTAAAGCGTCCAGCTTGGATACAAATTTATGTATCTTTCAGGTTGATAGTGAATGTCTCAATAGTTAACATGAATCTAATAGAGAGTCAATGAAGAAATCTCATTGATCAAGTTTTCGTATAAGTCCTTATTTAGATGCAAGAGTTGTCTTCAATCCTCTTCGTAGATTAAATCAGCGAACGAACCAGCTTTGTTATTTTCCGGCATAATTATTAGAAATTAGCGCCGAAAAATTCGTGATGCGACCTGCCGTGAATTTAATTATAGTTATATGAGATTTAAATAGTTAGTTAAGATTATGAATATTGACATTATCAATTTATCACATAATAGTTTTAAATACCATCTCGTAATACAAATGTGTTTTGAAAATGTATAGAGAGTATGTTACACAGGGAATTCAAAATTGTTTTGTTTATCTAATGCAAAATCCACACCTGAACCAACCCGCCAATTACAAAAGTTGGTAAAACTCGCTTCTAACCCAAAATATGTTAACACCACATTCAACCCGTTGTTTTATTTGTTTGGGTTGGGTCAGATGGAAAGCAGGTCGAGTTAAAAAATAAAAATCCAACCGAACCCGCCATCTAGTATAGCAGGTAAAACTCGCTCCTGACCAAAACTCGTCAACACCAAGTTCAACTCACTCTCACCATGTCAAATTAGGTTGGACACCCGTCCACAAAATGACATTGTTTTGCTTTTTGGGTACTGGTCGGATGGAAAACGAGCCGAATTTTAACCACATCAACACCCAACCCATGAATCAAGAAAGTAGGTAAAACTCTGTACCGACTCAAACCCATTAATAACGTGTTCAACCCGCTTTGACCGATAGATTGATTTGTTCTTTATGTGCTGCTTGGATAGAAAATTGCTGAGGTTCTTACAAAATCAACACGGAAAAAGCATGTCACTACAAAAGCGGGTAAAACACGCTCCCGACCCAAAACCCGTCAACAACAAGTTCAACTTGCTCTAACTAGACCCAATTAATTTGAATACCCATAGATTTTATTTTAATTGTGTCATAAAAGAAAACCCACTGAAAGTTTAAATGACACTTAAATTTTGATAAAGTGGGTCGCGTTTTCAGCAAAATCCACACCCAACTCATTGGTTTGAGCTCAACTGTTATAAAAGGAAATGGAATGAAATTTTAAATAACACTTAAAATTTTGATTATATAATAATAAACGGGTCAAACTCACTTTAGTCGAGAACTCGTCAACACCGAGTTCAACTCGCATTATATGGATCTAATATTAATAATAGCAATAAACAAGTAAAACTCGCTTACGACCAATAACTCATCAACACCGAGTTTAACTTGCTTTATATAGGCTGAATTAAATTAAATATCCATTAGTTTGGGTTAAACTATCATAAAATGAAAGTTAAATGCCACTTAGTTTTTATTAATTAATAAAATATTCTTTAGCGATATGATACTACGGAATAGTACCCTCACAACTCATCTTATATATATTATATATGGTTTCATCTTACGGTTTACTTTTTTTATTTCAATGTATTCAATGCACTCACGCATAGAAGACGATTCATATTAAACTGATGTAAATCGTCAGTTATGATACGATAAAGAGTTGAGTGCATTAAATGTACTCATTTTTGTGAGTACGCCGAACAAGCACCATACATATATATAGTTAGTTCTTTGTATAAGGAATTAATAAAAAAAATTCATTAGTGATGTGACACCACTGTCAACACAAAACTCGTCAATACCGAGTTCAACTCGCGTTGGCCGGTTCAAATTAGGTTGAATACCCATTAGGCTGATTGCTACTTTAAGAAATTAGACACTTAAATTGACTAATTAATAAAAATTAATAAAAAAATAATTAATATCAAAAGAGGATAAAACTCGCTCCCGAATCAAAACTTGTCAACACCAGATTCAACTCGTTCTTTAACCAAGTCGATTGTTTTGTTTTTTTTTTTTTTGGTGCTGAACAGTGAAAAGTGAACCGAGTTTTTAACAAAATCCACACCCGACCTAACCCGTCAATTACCAAAGCAGGTAAAATTTGCTTCTGACTCAAAACTCTTCAACCTGGTGCACAATTCAAGTTGTACCGGTCTAATCAAGTTAAATGATAGAAGAAAAAATGACAGATAATAGAAAGAAAAGTACAAACGAATGATACTCGCCGCCCATTGGATGGACAAAACTCGTATGCATTAGATTGAATGCCACTTAAAAAATTGCTTAAATATTGATTAATTAATAAAATTTTATGAAAAAATAATTAATAAAAAAGTTTCATTGATTTGACACTAATGAATAGTGTCCACTAATAACTTTTTGGATGATAATAATAATAATAATAATAATAATAATAATAATAATAATATTATTATTATTATTATTATTATTATTATTATTATTATTATTATTATTATTATTATTATTATTATTATTATTCGGTTAGTCTTACTAAAAATTTTGGTCGGATACAGGACAGTGAATGAAGCTGAACGTCATAATTGGGCTGCTACCAGAGGAGTGAATGAAGAAGCGCTGTTGGAGAGTTTGCCTGAAGATCTCCGAAGAGAAGTTAGAAGGCATTTATTCAGGTTTCTCAAGGATGTAAGTCGTGAAGAAGAAGAAGAAGAATATTTTGAATACCACCTCCGATCCATTTTGCTCAATCGTTTCGTTGCAACATGATAGCAAACATTTGAACTGCGTGCATGCAGGTGGGCATATTTAATATGGAGATCCATAACAATGAACTGGACGCCATCTACGAGAAACTGAAGCAGAGAACATACAAGAAGGGCAGTGAAATCTTCTGCACCGGCGGAGTGGTGGATAAGATGGTGCTCATCGTGCGGGGAAAGTTGAAGAGCGTAGGTGAGAATGGAACTGTAATCACTTTGTCGCAAGGCCAAGTCTGTGGAGATGAACTGCTAACATGGTGTCGTCAGCATGCTTCTTCATTGAGCAAAGGTATTCAATTACCTAGGTAGTACAGCCTGCTCTGAGTCGTTCTTATCAAGCAAAACCAACCAACATTTCTGATGTGTTGAGTGATAAATTTTTCCACAAGGGACGGAAATGGGGCAGAGATTAATCAGCCGGAGAACAGTAAAGTGCTTAACCCAAGTGGAGGTGTTCTTGCTTCGAGAAGTGGACTTGAAAGATGTAGACAGCATCCTCGCTGGGTGCTTGAGGAATCCACTGGTCCAAGACGCCATCAGGTCGATCATTCTTTTTTTCGGAAGAATTCCCAGAATACAGCCAAAATTATACATAATTCCCTGAATACATAAGTTTTATAAAATTTTCCCAAATTACCCAAGTTTCAAGGGGTTCGAGTTTATGGGACTCGAACTACTAACAAGATCGACGATAAGAAACTCGAACCAAAAGTGGATCGACTTTTAAATACTCGATCAACAGTGGTTCGACTTTAGAAGACTCGAACAACCATGATCGATTAGAGGAGACTCGATCTCAGTAGATCGAGTATGTAACACTCGATCAAGTTAGATCGACTTCAAAATCTTCGATGTAGGGCATCGACTTTAACTGACTCGATCTACGTCTGGACTAGATCGAGGCCATAATACTCGAACTACTGCCCACCGACATGCTCCAGGATAGGGTTACAGGGATAAGATTTTTGTTGTAGCAGATCGAGTTTTAGAAACGCGAACTAGTGTAGTTCGATTACACTAAACTCGAACTACTTGCTCAATCATTCTGTCCAGTCGCTTTCTATCCGACATGCCACAGAATAGGGCGCAGGGGGGGGGGGGGAAATTATTGGTCGACGTAGATCGAGTTTAATAAACTCGAACTAGTGTAGTTCGAGTGTACTGGACTCGACCCACTCCATCAGTTTACGATAAATAAAAGCACTTTCTGGCAGCACTCTTCCTTTCTATCTTCTTTCTTCCAAACACAAACTGCAGCTGCTGGAGCACCATAGCTGAGCAAAGAAGATAAAATTTGGAGGTAAGTTCTGCTTACTTTGTTTGAATGAGCATATTAGAATTTTAGATTAATTTAGTATTGTTTGTACTGTATGTAATGAGCTGCTTGTATAAACTGCAGAAATGGGTAGAAAATTTCGAAAATTCGACTTAAAGATTCGGTGGAATGGTCGAATTACACACTTTCATGATAGTATTGACTACGAAGATGGTGAATCAAGTATTGTCCGGATTGAGAGCATATTTACTTGGCAAGAACTCAGTCATATTTGTGCTGAACGATGTTGCATAGCAGGGCGAAGAGTATGCAAGATGACTTACCGTATGCCGGTTTACAAGGATTATGCACTTGTATATGAAGGATCAGTTTTGTCTGACGATGATGACATTAATATGATGGTGAGATTTATTGCAGAGAACAGATTTCCAAGTGCTGAGGTGTATGTCGAAACAGAAGTTTTTGGCCAATATGGTGGCGGCGGTTATACCGAACACGGTGAAGGATCTGGAGGGTTTTCCGGTTCAGGAGATTTCAGAGTGCGGCATGATGTTCCATGGCCAACATACGAGGATCGAACTGCAACTGGTCCATTGGTGGAACATGACAGACAGGAGTGGCCAGTATGGGGTGAAGAATGGGATTACATAAGGGCACCCAGACAAGCATCTACACCAGCATCTGGCATCAACAATGATCCATATGTGGATAAACCAAGTCCTCCGTACACTAGCGAGGCAAGCGACATGGAAGATGAAGAGTTAGGATCTATGAGTAGTTCAGATGGTGAAGATCTGGAAGTTGATGAGGGGGAATTTGAGCCCCCCACACCTCACTACACGATGGTGCCACAACATCCTCTCTATGCTCACAACGACGATCCTGACCTCCCTCCTATACCAATATGGACTCCTGACTCTGGATTCGTGGTTGGCCAAACATTTGGAGGAAAGCCTCAGGTGGTCGATGCATTGAAAGAAACTGCTATGCGAAGAAGCTTTCAATATCGTGTCATCACTTCTGACACTAAACAAATTCATGTTCGTTGCGAGAACCATGGCGACGGATGCATGTGGAATGTTCGGGCGGCATATGTTAAAAGAAATGGGGCTTGGCTCATTCGTAAGACAGACAACAACCACACTTGTAGGTCGTCACTGATTTCTCTAGATCACCGACAATTGAGTGCAAGGAAGGTTGCACAAACAATCAAACATCTGATTGAGGCACAACCTGGGATCACCGTGAAGAGTGTCATCGCTGAAGTGAAGAATCGACATGGCTATACCATCAGTTACAAGAAAGCATGGCATGGGAAGCAAAAAGCTATGGCAGAGGTGTATGGTGATTGGGAAGAGTCATTTGCTAACATGCCTCGTTTGATTCTTGCAATGGAGGACAAGAATCCTGGGTCTGTTTTTGTGTCTAGTTACGAAGATTTCTATGGGGGTGCTAAACGCGTGTTTAAGCGAGTATTTTGGGCATTCAAACCATGCATTGATGGTTTCACCCATTGTCTGCCAATAATCCAAGTTGATGGGACCTTTCTGACCGGCAAATACAAGGGCACTCTACTCGTTGCCACTAGTGTTGATGGCAGTATGCAACTTTTCCCCCTTGCTTTTGCTATAGTCGAATCGGAGAACAACTTAAGTTGGGCATGGTTTTTTTCCCAACTATACACTCGTGTCACTCAACGGAAGGACATTGCCATACTTTCTGATCGACACCATGGAATTGCACATGCTTTCTACGACCTGCCCGAGGAGCTAGGGTGGAAGTGGCGCTGGTGCATACGACATTTCAAAAGCAATTACGGGAAGCACTTTGGTAGAACTTATGGACAACGTGCAGTTTGGCACGCTGGTAAGAACAAATAAGATGTTGTGATTATATCAATTGCTTGAATGCGTATACTCCTTTACTAACCTTATTTTACTTTATTGTAGCTATTGCTTTTCAGACTAGAAAGTTTGTAGACAAAATGAAGAGCATAAGGGAGGTCCATTCTGAAGGTGCAGATTGGCTAGAAACTCATCCTTACGAGAGGTGGACGTTACATCAAGACGAAGGGTATAGGTATGGAATAACAACAACGAATATGGGTGAGTGCCTCAATGGTTTGTATGTTGGTCTTCGTGCAATGCCTATCTCATCTATAGTCTTGCATACCTTCTTTCGTACGGTGACATGGTTCGTTGAACGCTACCAAGCAGCATATCAGATGTTGAATGCTGGAATCTACATCCCAAAGAAGATTACAGATGATATGAAACCATGGTCAGAAAGGGCAAAATGGCATAAGGTGACTTTATTTAGTCGAAGAGATTCCCGCTTCGCAGTAGTAACAGGAAGTGGACCAGATAGTTCAAAGGGTGGTAATGCTCAAACAGTTATACTGGATGCAAAGAATGGAATTGGAGAGTGTACTTGTGGGAAGTTTCAAGGGAGACATCTGCCTTGCTCTCATGCATATGCAGCTGCGAGAAGCGTTAATTTGGACCCGTTGATATTTGTTAGTCCATACTACAAGACTCCATACGTGGTCAGAGTTTGGGAAGGGTCGTTCTTTCCCTTGGCTCATGAAGCATATTGGCCCCAGTATGATGGACCTGTAGTGTACCCTCCCGAGCACTTGAAGCGTACCAAAGGTCGACCTAGAGTTAACCGAATTGCAAATGAAATGGATAGATCAAGGACACAGCGACGCCGCCCGAAGAAGTGCTCTGCATGTCGAGTTGAAGGGCATGATAGGCGCCAGTGTCCAGGGCCATCGACTGATAATTGAAACTTTATGTTGTAATTTGAATTTTATGGTGTGGTGTGATTTAAGAACTTTGTGTTGTGATTTGAATTTTATGGTGTGATTTAAGAACTTTATGTTGTAATTTGAATTTTATGGTGTGATTTAAGAACTTTATGTTGTAATTTGAATTTTATGGTGTGGTGTGATTAAAGAACTTTGTGTTGTGATTTGAATTTTATGGTGTGATTTAAAAACTTTATGTTGTAAAATAGAACAACTTAACAATTTGAGAAATAGAACAAATTAACAACGTCATTTGAAATAGAACACCTTAACAACTCTAAAGAAATAGAACAACTAAACAACTCTAAAGAAATAGAACAACGGAACAACGTCATTAGAAATAGAACAACGGAACAACGTCATTAGAAATAGAACCACTTAACAACTCTAAAGAAATAGAATAACTTAACAACTCTAAAGAACACCTCACTCTTGTGCTCCACGTCCGCGTCCCTCCCTTCGACGTCTATTCCTTGAACGAACTCCATATCCAATTCCAGTGTTTCGTGGCAATGGAGGTGGGGTTGCAGTGGTTGGAGGACCATAATAAACATTTGGAATCGGAGTCTGGAAGCTTTGATGCGGGGTTTGAAATTGATGACCATACGGTGAATAGTAGGCTCCTCCTCCCCCTCCTTGAGCAGAACCTGATGATCCCTCTCCAAATTCCCTTCTGGCGGGAGGGAATCCATACTCATATGGGTCAGGAAGTGCCACATCTTCTCGTACATGCACAGGGACTGTAACGGGCTCTTGCCGACGCTTACTCCTCCTTGGTGGTGATGGCGGGAGAGATTCAACTTCAATGGCGTGGGAGGAAGGACGTGGCGGTGCAGGAGCAGGAGGATATGCAATGACATCCCTTCGGATTTCCCGCGAACATGACAAGAGATTCTTGAAGAGCTTCTTCAAGAATGAAATTTTCTCCCCGGGCACATTATCTTCTGGTTCATTCTCCAACGTCATTGATGCAAGTTCCAACCCATCAACCTAAATAATAAACATGTTAGTCAAACACTATTTGTGTAGCTAAAGGTGATTATAGTAAATAGATATTGTGCTTACCAATGAACCGATCACGGCGCCACGTTTGGTTTCCCATCTTTTTGTGAACTTGCGGTACCAAACCATGTATTCATCTTGGTACCCCATTGGCCTCGTCATTGGGATCCCATCAATTGCATACGTCTGACGAGACTCCCACATTTCGATCCATCTACGGTGCTTGGTTGGCCAATCAGTTATTGTACCCCGCAAATCCTTGCTGTACTTGTGGAGTGACTTATGTACGTCCGGTGGTGGGAGAGGAATCGGTTGCGTCCAATTATATTGTCGGACACATCTATCCGGGAGGTGCCACTCGGCAATGTTGTGGCAAATCACAGGCAACTTGCACGACCAGAGTCGGCGATCCTCAGGGTATCGCAACTCGTACAAATCCTTTGCTCCGTTCGGATACGGATCCCACTCCACCTAAGTTTCAACACAACATATAAATTAAAATCGGGCCAAATAATTTCAACAAATAAAATAGGATTCATAATCATAAAAATAAATAATGGGCTAAGACAAATAATTTCAACAAATAAAATAGGATTCATAATCATAAAAATAAATAATGGGCTAAGACAAATAATTTCAACAAATAAAATAGGATTCATAATCATAAAAATAAATAATGGGCTAAGAAAAATAATTTCAACAAATAAAATAGAATTCATAATCATAAAAATAAATCATAGGCTAAGACAAATAACTTCAACAAATAAATTAAAAATAAATAATCATAAGTTAGAATGTTACCTCGTTGAATTCTATACGGTCAAGATGTTGGCGGTACCCATCTAGAGAGGAGAAACTCGTGATAGCTCCAATCCATCTAGCACCATAAGCCCATTGTCGTAGTGGCTCATCGGGACCCCAACTGTTGGCAGGGCAGATCGGAGCGAAAGTAGGAAGGTGCTCCCAAACCCATAGTTGGAGGATGAACATGGGACCACCTGCTTGCTTTGTTTTCGGATCCGTACACTTGCACAACTCCGAATATATCCTCGCCAAACAAGCAGATCCCCAACTTTTTCTCCCAATCTCATCCCAATCTTCCAAAAGAACTCGAAGCCACATACAATGCATATTTCCACCAGACTTGTTCGGAAACAAAAATCCTCCAACCAAACAAATAAGGTAGATGCGAGCATACCTCTCTATCTGAGCATCCGTGGCATCCTCCGGTAATTCCCCAGCGGTCCTCACTAGCCAAGGTATCAATAGCATAGACTTGTGTAGAGGTGGTACACGACGACCTTCTTCTGCTTCCTCTGGGATGATGATGCCTAAACGCTCGCTTATATATTGGCCCCAACCATTCAATGGTTTTGAAGAACTTTCTATTATTGCATCACCATCGATTGGAAGCTCTGTCAGCATGGCTACGTCCTTCAACGTAATCGTCATCTCTCCCTCTAGAAGGTGGAATGTGTGCGTTTCTTTTCTCCATCTTTCCACCATTGCCGTAAGAAGGTTGTTGTCCATCTCCATCCCCACAAACTTTCGCACCCTCAGCAATCGCGCTCTAGATATGAAGGGCTCGATACGATCATCCCATTTAGGCAAGCGAGATAGCGACCGATGGGTGATTACGTCAAGTTGTTCCTGTAGAAAAAAAAACATTAATTATTATACAAAAAAATTAGAAGAATACTATCACATTAAAAAAAAGTACATGAGGAAGTGCCTACCGGATCTGCCGCCCAAACACTTTCAGACCGATGGTAAGGTTGCTCATCCAACAAATCGGTTTCTCGCGGTCCACCTTGAATGTATAATCTAGGATCGTAAATACTCGGATCCATCTCGACAATTTTGAGTGATAGAAGTACCAAACTAAAGAAAAAAAATCTGATGCGGAAGATCGGGCTTTGCCGCAACCACAGAGCATATTTTTTTCTTCAAGAGTGGTGGGAGGAAGAGAGGAAGAAGAATGGAGTGGTGTGAGTTTTGGTGGAATATGTGGGGGTATTTATAGGTTCTGTGGGAGAGTGGATCGAGTTTGCCAAACTCGAACAAGTGCATCGATTTTTATGCACTCGATCCGCGTCAAAAAGAACGAACCAGATCGAGCTTAGGGTAATCGATCAACGGTTGATCGATGCTGACATCAGCGATCCACTGCATCGAGTTTTAGACACTCGATCCGCGTCATCGAGTTTAAAGCACTCGATCCGCGTCATACCTGCTTCGCGGGACTGACAATCGAACGGCCTAGATCGAGTTTAGACCACTCGATCAACGGTTGGGCGCGCCTGACGTCATCGATCCGCGTCAACTGGATCGATTGTAGAAGACTCGATCCACATACCTCGAGTTTACCGCACTCGATCCGCGTCATCATTGCTTCGATGGTTGAACAATCGAACGACTCTGATCGCGTCCTAGTAAATCGATCTATGGTGGAGCGCTGCCCAGCTCATCAATCCACTTCATGTGGTTCGAGTGTCCCGTCCTCGATACACCTGGATCGAGTTTTTGACAATCGATCCACTACTGGTTCGAGTTTTGTAAACTCGAACTATGTCAAACTTTGGTAGTTTGGGAATTTTTTTTAAAAGTTTGGTATTCTGGGAATTTTTTTTAATTATTACTGTATTTTGGAAATTAATCCCTTTTTTTCTTGCTTCCCAACAACAACTCAAGCTATTAAAAGAACCACTGAATTTTGATATGCTATCCAGCTTTCGACTTATGTGCAATGGCCATGGGATTGACTTGTTGTTGTTGACACAGGAAAGCATCGTTGACGAAGAAAATCAAAGTTGCACCTCAATAGATTCAACTGCGCGGAGTTGCCAACAGAAGAGAGATTAGGGGAAAGGAGACTAGTAGCAGTACTGCGACATGGGTCGGGAAAGCAGTGAACCGACGATCTCCAATCAACCAGGCAGCAAACAAGTAGAGAAATGAACGGTGATTAGTGCATTGGAACTGAAGACCATCCATCCATCCATCCATCCATCCATCCAGTTAGTGTAGAATTCGATAATGAACGGAAGAAAAGAATAGATATTTACATGATGTCCCCGTTGAATGTGAACGCGACAAATCCACGGAGAATTTGGAGCTCTCGAAGAAAAACTTGTATGATTGTATTACCTCTTTTGTTCTGCGACAAGAGGAGCCGAGTTATATAAATAAAAACAAACCCTAACTCCTTTTCTCGTGCAACATGTAGGAGTGCAAATAACAAAGTAATCCCTAAATTAATAAATGATGACTAACTAGGAATCATTACAGTGAGCATTTAACAAAGACACAGAAACGATGATGAAGGGCACTAGGGAATTGATTCAAAGTGGAACAAAGAAGAATTGTCATGTCTATCAAGTTTTGGGCTGTTCTTTCATTTCACTTCCTCTCCTCTCCTATCCCTCTATCTGTCTATCAAGTACCAAGCCATGAATTTTATCCTTTCACTGTTCAAATCAATTTCCTTCTCATAAAGCGATATGCAAAGAGAAAAGGGCCAAGAAAGACTACAAGTAAAAGAGGAACGAATGGGCAATTGGGCATTCAATCAAAAGGGTGGTCGATGTTAGTACTATGGGTATCATATTGTAATTATCCGTGTTTAGGGTTAGTAGCATTGGCCGTATATATATGTTGATTGGCAGCCTTGTACAGTTAACTTCTACGATAATAAAACTCAAACTCTACCGTTGTGCCGTGTACTAGTCTCAACGATCATATCGTTGGGGAAACCACGTAATCTCGTGTCTTGTGTTTCTCGTTTTCTAGTAGCGATTGACATGGTATCAGAGCCTCTTGTCTCTCACTCGTGATTTGATTGTGCTTCTCGTGCTTGCTGTGTTCGTGGGATTTGTCTGGAGGGATTCATTGTGTTTGTGCTTCAAGGTTTTTTGTGGCTTCTTGTATTCGTGTGTTGTCTCGTGTTCAGGGTGTTTTGGTGTTGCGTGATATCATGGAGGGCTCGAAGAATGATGTGATTGTTGTCCGCTTCAATGCTAAGAACTATACTTTGTGGGAGTTTCAGTTTTGACTTCATGTTCAGGGTCGGCGGCGCCGGGGGAGAATGCCTCGACGAAGTGTTGGGACCGGCTCATGTGGTAGAGGATTGGCGGTGGTAATTCAAAAAAAGGAAAAGAAAAAAAAGTGAGTGGCGAGCAGATGAAGCAGGTGAACTCCCAACCAAATTCATAAATTTGGTTCCCTCTTCTTTTGCTATAAAAGGGACGTTGGGTTCCCTTTGGAAAGCATCCCATTTTTCCATCTTCATCATTCTTCTTTGCTAGCTCTCAGTTTTATTTCTTTCTTGTGGTTTCGGTTGTGAAACGTTTTCACAATCACGGGTAGATAGGAGAATTTCTTGTGTGTGAAATCGTGAGGTTGTTTGGGAAACATCGTGTGTTCTATTTCTTGTTTCGAGAAAATCTCTGTAACCTACCATTGTTATAGTGAAGAAATAATCCGGAGCTGCTGTTCCCGTGGACTGGCCCAAAATCAGGGTATACCACGTAAATCCTCGGTGTTATTTACTTACCGTCTATGCTTGTTGTTATTTTGAGAATAGTCGTAGTATATTGCATTATTAAATTACCGAAGTAAATTGATCTAAGTAAGTTGGTTACCGTAATTTTGGAGGCTCTGCCACCAGGTCCAACTTACCTGTGAACTTTTTACAAGCGTGTGATTTATTAGTGCAATATATTTACCCGCTATTCTCACCAGCTGCGCCCAATAAGTGGTATCAGAGCCACGTCCAAATGGAGCCAAAAACAAGCAAGATGATAAGTTTGAATGGCTCCAGCTATCACATATGGAGAAACAAGATGAAGGATCTCCTACTCGTGACGGAGTTGCATTTGCCGGTGTTAAGCCCAACTAAACCTGGTTGCAAAACTGAAGAGGAATGGAAGTTCAAGCATGAGCAAGTATGTGGCTACATTCGGCAATTCGTCGACGACAATGTGTACAACCACATAAGCGGAGAAACTCATGCCAGAACTCTATGGAACAAGCTGGAGGCACTTTATGCATCAAAGACCGGCAACAACAAATTATTTTATCTGACCAAGTTGGTCTAGATGAAATACAAGGAAGGCACATCCTTGGCGGATCACTTGAACGAAATTCAAGGGATCGTGGATCAGTTGTCCGGTATGGGCATAAAGATGGAAGATGAGGTGGTCGCTCTCCTGGTTCTGGCTTCCCTTCCAGAATCGTGGAAGACATTGAAGATTTCACTTACCAACTCTGCGAAAGATGGAGTTATCAGCATGGAGGTTATCAAAAGCGGAGTCCTGAATGAAGAGATGCAGAAAAGATCACAAGGTGCATCCTCATCATCTTCCCAGTCAGACCATTTGGCGGTGGATTCTAGAAGCAGAGGAAGAAGTGAAGCGAGAGGCTCGAAGCAAAGAGCCAAGAGTCGAGGGAAGTCCAACAAGTTTGCCAACATCCATTGTCATCACTGCAAGGAGAAGGGCCACATCAGAATATTTTGTCCAAAGTTCAGAAACGAGAGAAGAAAGGGCAAACAAGATGATAATAGTGATGATGATGGTGCAAACTCTGTTGATGAGTTCAATATTGTCTACGAGGAAGATGTTGTCAACCTGACAACCTAGGAGACAAGCTGGGTGGTTGATAGTGGTGCAACCATCCACGTGACGTTCAAGGGAGAATTTTTCTCATCTTACACACTAGGTGACTTTGATGCCTTCTTTTATGTGAATGCGACGGTCGACAGGGGAGATGAGAGGTAGACTGGTTGGTGTTTTGTAGCTTCAGGGATGGTGTTTTGCAAGAAAAGAAACAATTCAACAATGAAAAGGAATGGGAAACCAACTTCCTTATAGCAACAAAATAACACAATAACTCTTATGCGACGAACCACGGTTGGGCTTGGGGCTGCAGCCCGATCTTCGTGGTTTAGCCAGCTCGGCCCGTGGAGGCTCTCCCGCATCATTATGTTTCATGAGTTATTTGCAAATTTTATCCTCATTTTCCGAGGTTTTTCTAGGAAGATGGGCTGATGTGGGATGTGAAGGAGGGGGAAGAAAGTCAGAAGAAGGAGCAGCTGGTAGACTTGTTTGACAATCCTTACTGAGTCATGTATGGAGGGAGAGATGCAAAAGACTAGATACATCTGAAGTTTGGGAGCAGTGATTAGTGTTATACATATACTCGGACCGATTTCTTAGCCCAATTGAGGAGACACATCCGCAACAGTATAATAATTGGGTCGGGCCTAGCTTCCTTGTCCACCTGGGACTAGAGGCCGCGCGGAATAGAGGGGCATTCTTGTGGGATAGTTTCAGGAGATCGTCAAGGAATCAGAGTTTGAGAAATGATTTACTCTATTTATAATTATTTCTTTTGTTTCTTGAATTTTAATATGTTGGATCTAGAATTATTCGTTGTTTGTTTTCCATGATTATGAACTTAACCCTACTTTTCTACGGGAAAACCATAGGATGTAGCTATCAGATTCCTATAATTTAAGTGGGATTATTTGTCTTTCTCATTCATATTGTGTGTGGATTTTTAATGGTTAATGGTTTGTGTAGACTGGGCACCTGCATATTGAATTGTTGTTATAGGTTGAGACCGAGAGGAGATGCCTAGGATACAACACTCCTACACAATACAGTCGAAATCACGCTTTAAAATTAAACTTAAGAGCTTATGGTTTTAGACTTCTAGGTCACCAAAACACTTTCGTTTCATATAAAATCTTTAGTGTATAAAATCGAACTAAATTGCGCTTTAAAGCATAAAAGCTTACGCGTTTACGTTTCTAGTTCACCAAAACGCTTTACGCTTTTACTCTACTTTTATGCACTCTTGCGTAACAAGATAAAAATGTTCACTTAGGATAAATTGCACCATTTTGCCTAAATATGTTCATTTACGAATTTCTTTTGATTTTCAAGTTCTTTTGATTTTCGAGTTAGAATTATATTTTAAAATCTTCTGGTTATCATTAAGTTGTTGGATTGTGAGTACTCTTTACTTGTAGACAAGCGAAGTTAAAGTGTGAGATATTTATGATGACACTCAAATTATAAGTTTTATCATGTTAATATTCGATACATTTTCCCCTCCTATAGATGCATTCTTAGTACATTTTATATCTAAAACATAAATATTTTATCAATGCAATAGACATAGGATATGATTTTATATCTTTCGATACCTCTTTGGTATGTTTTGATGTTTTCAAGGTAAATACAAACTAGGAGTATTTGGATCAAGCATTGGAGCAGTCTAGAGGACCAAATGAGCTATAAAAAGAAGTTTATGGAGTTTTCACGCAAAAGGAGAGGTCTCGTGATGAAGAAATCTTTTGGAAGTTGTAAGAAGAGCCCATAAGAGTCCACAACAGAAGAATCGGTCTAAACCGGAACAATAATCAGTGACATCCTAGTAATGGGTGGAAGTCACTTACTAGAGGATATGATGGGTTGGGTATTCATTTTATGAAATTAATTATAAAAGGTATTAAAAATAAGTTCAATCACCAACAATATGATATATTTGAGATTAAAAGATTCATACCCTGTACTTCGATACATTCTCAACTTCAAAAGAGTAATTTAATCTCAATCCCTAAATATTTTGGTATTCCAATCGGTACCTCGGTATCCCAATCTATGTATAATTAAATGACACTCTTGGTGGTTGAAGGTCGTGTAGTAGTGAATGAGTGAAGTCTAGTTGAGAAGATAAAATACACACTAGCTTATATTTCGGTATTGATCGGTATTTTGGTATATACCGATCCCAATTCCGTAATCCCTAATACTGAATAACAATTGAAACTCAATCGCAATCCCAATCCAAATCCCACGAAATAATCCGTGTATACGGTAATACCAAATATAGACAAATTCGGTACGATATTCGGTATATACCAAATACCGATACCAAACTTCCAGCCCTAATTAGGCTGAGTCCAATGGAGCCTGCATTTATGGGGTTGTCGGCATTAATGCCGATCTTGGAGTTCCAACGCAGAGAAATAAATGCCAAAAATCGGCAATTATGAAGGCGATCGGCAATTGGATCGCTATATATGGGGGAGGGTTTGCCGATTTCGGCAATTATGGAGGATGAGTTGTCTGCTACGCGGCACAACTGTCGGGGCTGGGCGGTTGTGCGGCCAACAACTTTTTTTTTTAATTGTTGTTGAGTTATTTAATAAAATTGATTAAGGGAATTGAATGTAATTAATTAGGGGAAGGGAAAATAATGTTTGTATTTAGGCTTTTTAAATTGTATTTAATTTGTGTTTAATATTTGTGTATTTAGGCTTTTTTCTAAGATGACTTAAATTGAATTCATTTTATTTAAAATTTATGTTTATCATCTTACTTAAAATTTATGTCTATCATTTAATTTAAAATTCATTTTACAAAAATCATCAAAACATGCTCCTAGGGTATGATCAAGATGATCCCAACTCTGTTCCCGACTATTCATCCAACGCAAGTCAAACCGGAGGTGGAGATGGAAATTGAGGAGGAGATGAAGGTGGAGGAGATTACGGGAATTACTATTCCCTTCTGGGTGATTATTGACATGTTATGTGTTTCCTTTTTATCATTTCAAGTGTTGTGTATTATTTTTAAATTTTATCATTTTCAAGTGTTGTGTGTAATATTTAAGCTTTATGATTAGCAAGTGTTGTGTGTAACCTATGAATTGTACCATTTGAATTATTATGTCAACTCGTTAAGCTTTATCATTTTCAAGTGTTGTGTGTAAACTCAAATTAGGTTTATAATTTTTCGCCAAAAAAAATTCGGTCTCGAAATTTAACAAAATTCTCTCGAAAAATTTGTATTTAAAAATGATGATGAACTATACAAAAACTAACATGAACAAATTATATTAAAGTTTCGATAAGTACATTTTTAAATAAATGGAAAAGCTGGAAATATTAAGAATCCCAAATATGGAGTTTGTTGCATTGGAGCAAAAGAAGGGAAAATGGGATTTAATCCCTAAATTTGGGGTTCAAAGCCCCCAAATTTGGGGTTTTGCATTGGACTTGGCCTTAGAATGGATGGGTGAATTTTGCCCTAAATCCACCCAATACACGAATTGCCCATCCCTACATCTGCCAGAGCTGTATCTTCTGGTCGGCAGTGAAAGGAAACACCAGATGGAAGCAAGATCTACTGCCTGAGAAAACCCGATGGAAGCAGAGGTTGAAGCTACCACACGAGAACGAGACCCTTTTATTGGCTCAAAGTTTTTATTCCCAACACGTGACATTACTATAGCATCTAGATCCTCTGAAGAAATAAAAACAAAATAACGATTGAATTGGCAAACAAAGCTGTAAGCTACTATGGCGGCCTGTAAATCAATCAATTAGAGACATCACTACTAGCACTACCATCACCATCGCCACCATCGCTTTTATTATCCTCTTTTCTCGTCTCTATCTCCGCCTTCTTGGCCCTCAGAAACTCAACCACCTGCTTCAGAACAACGTCACCATCTTCATCCCGCATCAACTCCTCTGCCACTGCCGCCGGCGTGACCTCCAGACCCTCCAGCAGCTCGTCGATCTCCGGGAACAAGGGATGCTCCCCCTTCACGCCAAGGTAATTGCTCGCCAGCGTCCTGAACGCCTGGGGCTTGCAGAACGACAGGTGGATCTGCATGTCCATCCTCCCCGGCCGCAGCAACGCCGGATCCAGAACCTCCTTGTGGTTCGTCGTGAACACCACTATCCTCTCCTCCGCCCGGCTCGACCACAGCCCGTCGATGCAGTTCAGCAGCGTCGACAACGTGAACTGCTCAAATTAATAAACACGCACCACACCAACACCAACACTCAAAATCAACTCTGTTTTATTTTTCGCGGGGGCTAGCTAACTACTGAATTCAAAATCAATCCTCCTTAGTCCTTACCCTTGGACTGCGACGGTTGCTGTGGCGATCGTCATCATCATCGTCGCTGGAGTCGTCCTTGTCCTTGGAGCGGCTACGGACTTCCGAATTACAATCGATGTCTTCCACTACGGTAATCGACTTGTTATCGATGCCCATCAGGGCCATCCTGAGATCGTAATCGCCAGAGATTTCACAGAGCTCCAGAACATAGATGTCGAAGTTCAAGTAATTGGCCATGGCAGCGACCAAGCTGGACTTGCCCGTGCCAGGCGGGCCGTAGAGCAGATAGCCTCTCTTCCACGCCTTTCCGACCCTCTTGTAGAACTCCTTCCTCGCGACGAACCGGTCGAGATCGTCCATGATCCTCTGCTTCATCTCCAGATCCATGGCCACCGTGTCGAAAGTGGTGGGGTGCCTCAGGTCCATGGCCCGCCAGGAGGTATTGGGCCTCGTGTAGAGCTTCAGAGACTTCTCCTTGTGGGAGAGTTTCTCGTAGAGATCCAGGATGTGGCCCAAATAGCCTTCCAGAACCTTCTCCCTGTGCCGCTTCTCGAAGTGGATCTCGAAGTAATTCATCCCGTCGCAGTTGTTGTTGTTGTTGTTGTCGTCTTCCCCTTCCTCCTCGTCGGGGGCCAGCTTCCAGGTGATCTCGATCCCGTCGAATTCGTCGAGCACGGTTTCGCCCTCGGCGAGGGCGATGGAGACCTTCTTCTGGTGGGGGAATTTGCCGACGCGGATCCGCTTGTTCTTGGGCCCGATTTTGGTGGAGAGGTAGGCCCTGGCGGCGAACAGGAGGTCGTTTCGGTCGAGGTCGTCCCAGTCATCGTCGATTATGAAGGTGTCGCGCTCCGGCGAGGGCTTGGGGGAGTAGAAGAAGGAATTGAACTTGTCGACGAGGTAGGATTCGAGGCGCTCAGGGACGATCTCGCGGTAGACGTTGCGGAAGAGCATTGATGTTGTGGAGAAGGAAGCGTAGGCTGTGAGCAGAGTCGATGTTGATGGCATCTGCTTCACTGCTTCCAGAATTGATGCCGCCATTGTTTCTGCTGCTGCTGACAACTGCTGCTAGGGAAGGGTGGGAGAAAGGGATTTTCCGTTTTTTCCTTCTTGTTATTTGAGGAATTAGGGCTTCCATGCGGATTTGCAGACAGAGCGGGTGAGATATAGAGAGAAAGAGCAGAGGGAAGTGTACGGAGATATGGGATGGCGGTAAGCTCACTTACTTTGCTTAAATAGGGGAAATGACGAGTGTAAATATTTATTTGGTCATCAAAGTTTTCGTATGTTACACATTGAGCAGCACTTGAAATGGCTTTTTTAGTGTAACAAAGGAAGTAGCACTCAATGTCTCAATCAACAGAGTAATACAGGGTTTTAATTTTTATGCTGTATAAGACAGGAAGTGACAAAATGATTGACGTTAATGTAATGGAGTGAGAGCTGTTTGAAAGATATGAGATTAATTAGAGTATCAATATAACATATTAAGAAGAATTTGGTGGCTTAATTGATGTTTAAGCCAAGGAATCCGCAACGTAACATTGTTGGTTGCGCGTATATTGACGGTTATATGGCTTTCAAGATTATTCAATTACCAATTCAATAGGCTGATTAATTGATGATCATAACTGAAAATGGTTGAACATAATATATGCCCTCCTGAAAACTTTCCCCATCGCTGCTTTCTGTTTATGCCCTGATTGATTCTTGGCCATGAGGGATCAAATAATATAATTAATTCAAAATTAATTACTTTGCCTTAATAATTTTATTTTAAATGGATGGAGCGTATCTCATCTTTCATTCACAACCAAACGAGACTCATAAAATCCTTGACAATCGTACAAGAGAAAGTGTCATAAACCAGAATTAGAAAGAGACATATCATGAAAACCCAAGAGAAGAGTGTGCCACCTACTAGCCAAATAGTCCGCGCAATTATTTCCCTCTCTATAGACATTGGAGTTAGAGACTACCTAGTCTCGAGAAAGAAGATCCTGGAAACGATCAATAATAACGGCCTGATGATGATCCAACGCCTCACTGCTCTGAAGTAGCTGAATCGTACATCTAGAATCAAGTTTCATACAAACTCGTCAGTGGCCGTTATCCCAAGTCAACTGAATTCCTTCAACGGCGCATCTCAATTCTGCTCGGGTGATAGAGCAAATTCCCAAGTTAAAATCAACACATAAATTGTGACTTCTTTTCAATGAACTATGGTATCAAAACAAATAAATAGATGGGGTATTCTTTGTCAGTTGAGTGTTGAAAGAAGGATATTTTCTCTTGATTGAAGTTTGTACAGGCCCATTATATTTTATGCTTAAATCAACTGTTATATTGGAGGTGGCGGAGATTCAAACACACGATCATTTGATTAAATCAGACTCTGATACCATGTTATAAGTCAGTTGATCCCAATAAGAGAAAGTTAATTATAAATCTTATATCACTTTCTTACGGATCCATGTTATGTTTCCGTAAAAGTCACAACAATGTGATTTTTTTTATTGTTAATTAGTTGGGAAAGAAGCTCTAGTTATGGTATTTGCTTCTCTTCGTGAGTGTATGCTATGTATCTCTGATAGTGAAGTAATAAATTTAAGTCAAGAGGGTTAGAGAAAATTAAACTAAAAATAATGGAACTTAGTAATTAAACAAGGGTTTGAAGCCTTAGCATTTGTTCTAAGATAACAATTATTTAGAAATTGAGGGATGATGGGATGTTGACCTGTGATTGGCTGCACTACGGCTCGTAGGTGAGTGTTGGATTCTTTTTGTGGAAAATGGAGATATGTCTATGTTTGGTCCTGCTTTTATATATATATATATATGTTAGGCATATAGTATAGACCAGGTGATCTAACAGTTAGATGTTTTTAGATGAGCTCCTGTCACTCTCTCAAATTTTGTTTTCATTAAATCAAACTTCGGGTTGGGGTTTACAAAATCGGTGTCTGGGGTTTATCCATTAGAGGTTAGGGTATAGTATCATACACCAAACTCGATTTATTTCATGATCTAGATAGAGATATCTCATTAGTAGTACCTGACGTATAGTATACGCCTGCCGTACGTCGGTATGACCCATATTCCCACACACAGACACACACACACACACACACACACACACACACATATATATATATATGGTAATGACTGGTGTACATCAGGCGTATAGTATACAAACAAGTGATCTAACCGTTAGATGTACTTAGATGAGCTCCGACCGATCTCAACGGTCAATTTTTGTTTCTCATTATATATATATGGGTGACATCACTTTTATTAAAAGGAAAGGAACAAGTTACAGGGGGGACAGCAAACGAGCTTAGAAAGTCCGGAAGAGAACCAAGAAGCATACAAGAGCTGCTGCGAAGAAAACCCAGCCCTGACGTAAAGAACCCACAATGACAAAGGAAAACAAAACCATACATGCCTTAACAAAGCAGGACAATAATCAAAGCAAATACAATCACCTCACACGAACAGAGCTAGTGTTTCACGCCAACAGTTGCTCCTTAAGAGAGTTGAACCAAGCTTCAACAACAATCCGATCCACCTTCTTTGCACTGGTCAACCGGCCAGCGATACGACATCCAATTATGTAGCTCACCAACTTTGGCGTTAACGGCTTTTCTTCGAATATCCTCACGTTCCTTTCTAACCACACACACCAGCACAATGCGTGTAACAAAACTCGGGAACACCAATCAGCCAAACTTTGAGGTTGTCGCAAATTCCAGCCTGCGATAGCACGCACCAAGCTGTTATGGATGGCACAATCAATTTTCACAAACTTTCAGACAATCTTCCACGCAGCTTTTATGAAGTTACGACAGAGGAAGAGATAATCAATGTTCTCCTCGACACTCCTACACATGGCGCACCTGTTCGGCATCGCCCTGCCATTCTTCTTTAAATTGTCTTGCGTCGGTATCTTCATCTGATTGTTAGTGTTGTGGTATATGATCCATGATTGAACCTCTCCCAACAACTCGAGTTATTGGGATCAACTGGTTCTTGACATGATATCAGAGCCTTATGTGACCAAGAGGTCTTGTATTCGATTCCCGGTGACCCTCATTTGTTAAGCACGTGGTATTCTTGTGTTCAGACCTGTGCAAACTTCAAGCCCTTGTGAGTGGCTTTCGTTTGAGGGGGCATGTTAGTGTTGTGGTATATGATCCATGATTGAACCTCTCCCAACAACTCGAGTTATTGGGATCAACTGGTTCTTGACACTGATAAGCCATCCACGTGATGAAGCAGATTTTCAAGCGAACCACCTTCTGATAGATCGATTTATGTGGAAAAGCAGGGACTCCTGAGTAAATATCAGCAATGCAAGCCTCGTACATTGATTTCACTGAGAACCCCTTGGAAGGATGAGGCTTCCAGATCAGTCTGGAAGGACCTGAAAACATATAAGAAAAAGATATGGAGTCTAGAAGATTCATCATCCTCTCTCTCTCTCTCTCTCTCTCTCAGCCCCACGCCTAATTGAAAATTTTAGCTCAATTTCCCAGGAAACACTCTCTTGCTCGACCTACAGATTTTCTAAGACACGATAATTGGTAGAAACTCCCGGGAAAGCCTCAACAAGGAAAACGTCTTCGATCCACTTATCATGCCAAAAGGAGTTCTAAGCACACCCAACCTCAATGAAGGAGAAGTTCCAAAAGACTCTTTTAAGCTTTGCAATTTCAGTCCAAGGGCTCCAACCCCTGCTACCAAGGTTAGTTCCTGGCACCAATCTGACTTGGAATTGGGGTACTTGAGAGCAATTAGCTTCGTCCACCATTATTCCTTGTTTGTTGCATATTTTCACCACCACTTACAAAGAAGAGCACAATTTCTTTGTTAAAAATTAGGGATCCCAAGTCCCCCAAAGATTTTTTGGCCTTTTACATGTTCTCCATCCAACAAGATGCATCCCGTTATCACCTGTAGTACCATACCAGATAAAGTTCCTTTGTATCTTCTCAATAGCTTCAATGATAGACTTCAGGGCTCTGAAAAGAGGCTGACTGGCTAGACACACATTAGTGAGGATCCTTCTACCACCCGTGGAAAGGTAGCGCCCTTTCCAGCCATCCAACTTTCTCTACATTCTCAAAATGACCGGATCCCATATCGATTTTTCAGTGAAACCGCAACAGACATGCCCAGGTACACAGTTGGGAGGAAACCCCAATCGCAGCCTACGATCTCAGCTAATGTCTCAATATCTTTAACTTCACCAACCGGGTAAATTCTGCTTTTTTCCAAGTTGATCCTTAAACCTGTAATTCTTTAAAAGCACACCAAGAAAGCTGTCACATTTAGGATTTCTTCCTCGCTAGCTTCACAATAAATAATCACATCATCTGCGTAGAGGAGATGTGCCATCTCGCCTCCCAGGCTTGACTCATCAATACACAAACCCGATATTATTCCAGCCTCCCTAACTTTATACAGGGTGTGAGATAGGAGATCCATGACGATATTGAAAAGAAAAGGGGAAAGTGGGTCATCCTGTTTTAGGTAGAGGTGGGTAACAGGACATGATGGGATACCCATCCCGTTTGAAATGGGTACCCAATCCCGTTTGAAGAGCAAAGTCCATCCCATATCCCAAACTCTAATATCTTAATATCTCAAATCGAAGCCCTAAACACGTGGGCAAAACTCAAATTGTCCAAAACAAAATGAATCTCCAGTCTTTAACTCTTAACCATAAAGTCTTAATAACTTGAAAAGTTCTTCGATTTAAATCTCTAGTATTTCATACTTAAGAACTTAACTTCAACTGATGGATGATACTTCCACTCTTTAAAATTTTATTCTTAAAACTCAAATCTCAACTTAAATATTTGTCTGACACTGGGATCCCTCACTAGCTAGTCCGGTTGCCAACTCATACGTAATGAATCTCCAGTCTTTAACTCTTAACCATAAAGTCTTAATAACTTGAAAAGTTCTTCGATTTAAATCTCTAGTATTTCATACTTAAGAACTTAACTTCAACTGATGGATGATACTTCCACTCTTTAAAATTTTATTCTTAAAACTCAAATCTCAACTTAAATATTTGTCTGACACTGGGATCCCTCACTAGCTAGTCCGGTTGCCAACTCATACGTATGAGAGCCCATCCAGGCTTCCTTAAACTTAAACTTTTCGTGGTGGCTCTTCACCACGATTCTCAAGAGCATAGTTGCTGCTCATCTTAAAATATCTCAAGAGCATAACTGCTGCTCATCTTAAAAGTCTCAAGAGCATAACTGATGCTCTGACTGAAAATCTCAAATGGCAACGGACTGGCGCTAGTGACTAAAAATACACTTAAAACGACTTCACCTTCTTGAAGGTGAGTAACTTCTTAAAAAGAACTCGTTTCTTAAACTTTAACAATAACTTATAAACTTAAAGCTTTAAAGTAAATAATAACTCATGCACATTCACTTCAAACATAGCTCAAACAAACCGCATATCATCAACCATAAGCAAAATCAACCAACGACAATCACTTCATCAAAATACTTAAACTCATACTACTTGAAAGAACACGTAAGGCGTAGAATTTACCCCCTTTACACTCACCTTGAAAAGATGACTCCTCGATTCCTTACTCGAAGAAATCCCTCCTAGCCGAATTATCTCGGTGAACCTATTTATAAGAAGGCCATCTCCTTAGTCGACCTTTCTCGATTTAGAATTTCCTTTTGAATCATTAGAACATCCTCTTCTCAAAATCTGGCCCTCGAGGCTCGCTCCAAAGTTCGCTTAACCCTCTTTAAAAATTTTCTAGACATAATCCCTTCGAAATCGACCACTTTTTCTAATTATTATTGTCTTGGACGAATTTTTCACCTTACTTGTACCTTCTTAAAAATAATAATAATAATTTTCCTATGTCAATCATGAGTACCTATACCCTAGAAAATTATTAGACCCTTAAAAGCCCCTCGAAAATATTTTTACTTAATTAAAACGAATTTTCGAACAATTTCAAAAATCCCCAAATTAATTCACAGACATCTCCTAGTCCTCCCTTAATTTATAAAATTATTGAAACCAGGAAAAAACACCCACAGAGACTCGAAACAATTTAAAACATCTAAAATAAGTTTCTACAATATCCTAGCAGCTTTAGTGGCCACCCAAAATCTGTCACTAAAGGCCTGAACGTCTGTTGCTAAGAACTCAGAATTGCACCCTCATGAAAAATACACAAATTAATTGACCTAACTCAAAGGGATAACTCTACAACGTGCCTAGGCCTAGGTTGGATGACCCAGGACGTTGATCTCCTTGTTGATCGAACCCTCAAACGTCACCATTAATAAAATGAGCTTCAGATTAGACTATCGATGAATCGAGTTTAAAAATCGCAAAGGGGTTCGTGATTCTTACCTAGTACCACGAAAGGAATATGATTGGGGTTGGGAACAGGGGCGGTCGCTGCGCTGCTTGGGGTTTCTTTCGCAGGTCTCTCCGCAGCGAAAGGAATCGTCGCCGCTGCTTCACTACTAGGGTACGAGAGGGGAGGCGAGATGGGGTTGGAATTATATTTCCCTGTTGCTCGCTGATTATTGAGATTAGTGGTGGGAGAGGGTTTTCTGGGGGGAGTGGGGCATGGTTTGGTGGAGTGAGTGAGCGGCCCTTTTTTTGACCGAGTAATTCCTCCCTTTTTTACTTATATATATAATACTAATAGAAATAATTATTCTTAATCCTCGGTTGTAACTCTTAGTACTTAAGCGTCAACCCAACTGATCACTTACAAAGCTCGAACCTATACCCAAAGGTCGGGGTGTTACATTTCCTCCACCCTTATAAAAATTTCGTCTCCGAAATTTGATCGGTAGAGCAACCACTTGTCCGATTTAACGCTGAATTCGAAGGAACGATGCTAGTTGGGATATAACATTTCCCACCCCCTTAAGAAATTTCGACCCCAAAATTTTTGGCTAGACAGGGTTGATAGCTATGGTGGAACAGAAATGCATCACTGGGTCTATTCTGAATTACCGAGCAACAAGAATTAACGAGAAAGTACAAGGAGAGTCACCAACCACTGATCTAAGCATCGGTAAACAATTCTGGGTACTTCTCTCTCATGCTACTCTCGGTCTCTCAAGTTGCAGCCTTGTTGCCCTGGTTCCTCCATATAACCTTTACCATGGCAATCTTCTTCCTCCTCAAATCCTTTTCTTGCCTATCCACAATCTGGATTGGGATCTCCTCATAGGTCAGATCATCTTCCAACTGGATGTCCTCGTGTCTGATCACATGCTCCGGGTTGGATCGATACTCCCTTAGCATGCTGACGTGGAAAACATTGTGAATCATAGATAAGCTGGGAGGTAAGGCTAGTCGATAGGCTAAAGGTCCAATGCGCTCCAACACCTCATATGGGCCGATATACCTCGGACTAAGCTTTCCCTTCTTACCAAATTTCATCACTCCCTTCCAAGGGGACACCCTCAGAAATAACATATCACCCACTTCATGACTTCGCGGGTTCCCTGGCCTCTCAACATTACTCTTCTGTCGGTCCTGAGCCGCCTTCAAGTTTCGACGAATCACCCCCACCTTCTCCCCTGCCTTCTGTACCATCTCAGGACCCTCTAGCTGTCGCTCACCCTCTGCATCCCAGTGTAATGGTGTATGACACTTCTTCCCATACAATACCTCATATGGAGTTGCTTGTATCGAGCTGTGATATTGGTTGTTGTAAGAAAAGTCCATTAGGGGCAAATGCTCATCCCAAGCTCCTTCCATGGTTAAGGCACACGCCCTCAGTAGGTCCTCCAGTGTCTGAATCGTCTTCTCTGACTGCCCATTGCCCTTTGTCTGGGGGGGGGGGGGTGGTATGCGGTAGAGAAGTGAACTTTAGTGCCCATTGCCCTTTGAAGACTCACCTAGAATCGTGCCGTGAAGATAGGGTCGCGATCAGACACGATACTAAGTGGAACTCCATGCAATCTCACTATCTCCCTCACAAACAACCTAGCCAGCTCCTCCAACCATGGCTTTAACTTGATGGGTATAAAATGAGCCACCTTCGAGAAGCGATCCACAATCACCCATACTCCATCATTTCCCCTTGGGGTCCTCGGTAAACCATACACAAAATCCATGGTGATCTTCTCCCAAGTCCATTGCGGGATCTCCAACGGTAGGTGCTCAATGACTGGAGCTTGTGATATGTGAAGATGGTGAACGTCTCGCAGTAGAGATAGTGTCTCCATAACTTCAAGGCAAAGAACACTGCGGCCAACTCTAGTTCATGGGTTGGGTAGTTCACCTCATGGGGCCGTAGATGCCTCGAGGCATAGGCGATCACCTTCTTATCCTGCATCAGTACATAACCCAACCCTTGGTAGGAAGCATCACTATAGATGGAATACTCCCCACCGCTGGTCGGTAGTGCCACCACCGGTGCAAAAGTCAGCTTCTCCTTCAGCAACTCAAACGGCGTTTGACACTTCTCGTCACAAACAAATGCTTTCCCTTTCTGCAATAGTTGTGTCATGGGTCGTGCAATGCTGGAGAACCCTTCCACAAACCTCCGGTAGTACCCAACTAAACCCAGAAAACTCCGCACTTCGGAAACATTCTTTGGTGGAGCCGAATTCGTTATCGCTTCAATCTTCTTGGGGTCCACTTCAACTCCACGTACAGAAATCACGTGACCCAAGAACAAGACCTCCTGCAACCAAAAGTGACACTTCAAGAACTTGGCATATAGCTTCTCCTCCTTCAACTTCTGCAAAACCACCCTAAGGTGCTCTTCGTGCTCTTCCTTACTTCTCGAGTAGATGAGTATGTCATCTATGAAGACGATAACAAACTTGTCCAAGTACTCATGAAGAACCCGATTCATTAGTGTCATAAAAGCTGTCGGTGCATTGGTCAGTCCGAATGACACGCATGACCAAGAATTCGTAGTGGCCGTACCTAGTGCGAAAAGATGTCTTGGGTACTGAACTATCTGCCACTCTCAACTAATGATACCATGACCGCAGATCGATCTTTGTGAACACTTCGAAACCGACCACAGATGATACCCTGACCGCAGATCGATCTTGGGTACCTCTTTAAAAATTTTCTAGAAATAATCCCTTTGAAACCGACCACTTTTCCTAATTATTATTGTCTTGGAAGAATTTTTCACCTTACTTGTACCTTCTTAAAGATTATAATAATAATTTTCCTATGTCAATCATGAGTACCTATACCCTAGAAAATTATTAGACCCTTAAAAGCACCTCGGAAATATTTTTATTTACTTAAAAGAAATATTCAAACAATTTCAAAAATCCCCAAATTAATTCACAGACATCTCCTAGACCTCCCTCAATTTAAAAAATTATTAAACCCAGGAACAATCATCCACAGAGACTCGAAACAATTTAAAACATTTAAAATAAGTTTATGCAATTTCCCAGCAGCTTTAGTGACCACCCAAAATGTGTCACTAAAGGCTTGAACGTCTGTTCCTAAAAACTCAGAATTGCACCCTCACGAAAAATCCACAAATTAATTGATCTAACTCAAAGAGATCGAGTTTGCTTACCTCTAGAACGTGCCTAGGCCTAGGTTGGATGACCCGGGACGTTGATCTCCTTGTTGATCGAACCCTCAAATGTCACCGCTAATAAAAACGAGCTTCGGATTAGACTATCGATGAATCGAGTTTAGAAATCGTGAAGGGGTTCGTGATCCTTACCTACTAACACGAAAGAAATAGGATCGGGGTCGGGAACAGGGGCGGTCGCTGCGCTTCTTGGGGTTTCTTTCGCGGGTCTCTTCGCAGCGAAAGGAATCGTCGCCGCCGCTTCACTACTAGGGTACGAGAGGGGAGGAGAGATTGGATTGGAATTATATTTCCCTGATGCTCGCTGATTATTAAGATTAGTGGTGGGAGAGGGTTTTCCGGGGGGAGTGGGGATTGGTTTGGTGGAGTGAGTGAGCGGCCCTTTTTCTGGCCGAGTAATTCCTCCCTTTTTTTTGTTTTAGTTATATATATAATACTAATAGAAATAATTATTCTTAATCCTCGGTTGTAACTCTTAGTATTTAACCGTCAACCCAACCGATCACGTACAAAGGTCGAACATAAATCCAAAGGTCGGAGTGTTACAGGTAGCGCCCTTTCCAGCCATCCAACTTTATCTACATTCCCAATCGCAGCCTACCATCTCAACTAATCTCTCAATATCTTTAACTTCACCAACCAGGTAAATTCTGCTTTTTTTCAAGTTGATCCTTAAACTTGTAATTCTTTGAAAGCACACCAAGACAGCTGTCATATTTAGGATTTCTTCCTCGCTAGCTTCACATCATCTGCGTAGAGGAGATGTGTCATCTCACCTCCCTGACTTGACTCATCAATACACAAACCCGATATTATTCAAGCCTCCCTAACTTTATACAGGATGTGAGATAAGAGATCCATGACGATATTGAAAAGAAAAGGAGAAAGTGGATCATCCTGTTTGAGGTAGAGGTGGGCAACAAAAAGGGACAGGATACCCGTTCCGTTTGAAATGGGTACCCAATCCCGTTTGAAGAGCAAAGTCCATCCCATATCCCAAACTCATAAGGGTTAAGGGGTACCCGTTACCCGTACAGAACGGATAACGGGTACCCAAACTACCCATGCATACCCGTTCAATTGAGAAGAGAAAAATTCTATATAGCTAACATACAACTCAATGAACGTGGGAATTTCAGTTCAACGAACATGCATAACCCTGGATTCTTTCAGGATGTATCCGACTTGGATAATCTTATGTGCTGAATTGGTTAAAACAAAGGGAGGAAGCAGAGTTTACACTGGAAAGGATAATCACGATTGAGGAGTACTTTGTGGGCATCCTGGTTTAATGTATATATGAAATGAAATGATCAGACAACTTGACTCTAGCCACAAAAGGTTGAAACTCAACGAAAACCACCAAATTTCAGCATACATAAAATTCTCCCCAGAGATTGATCCAGTTCATCAGACTGTCAAACGATATGTATCTGATTTTACCAAGACCGTTGGTATTTGTTTAAATACATGCTTATTGCACCATCTCCTCCTACCATGTGAATACTAGTGCAATGAATCAGTTTGGAATTCTTCGTAAATGAGAAACGATATAAACCATCGGTTGGATCAACCGTACGTAGGGCTGGGGTGGAATGTGGAGATGAGAGACGATTGCGAGAGCAAGATGACATTCATCTGAGCTCCATTCTAACATTCCTCTTCGGCTTCACTGCAACAGGAACTGGGTAGGGTAGGGGTGGAATGTGGAAATTTAATGTTTATTGTAGGAATTTTTGTTAACGGGTATTACCGGTGCCTGTATTATCCAAACAGGTATTACCCGACCTTAACTTCCTCCGCTGCATCTTTCTTTGGGAGTAGACAGACCAAGGAATGACCAACAGATTTTGGAAGCGAACCCAAGAAAAAAAAAAAACTCATCTAAAGCCTTTAGGAGGACATTTTTAATCACATGCAACCACTTGTGTAAAAGGCAAGGGTGAACCGTCAGTGTTTGGTCAGGCGTTTAGAAGTGTTTTTCTGCTCCAAAAGTTGAAGTCGGGCTAAACACCTCTAAAAGCTCGACTTTTGAAAAGCTGTAAAGTGCTTTTGTACAACATAAAAGTAGAAGTTCTAATTTGGAGCTTATGGGAAAATCTGTTTTGAAAATACAAGATTATTCTTATTGTATTTTAATTTTATTTTAGAAAATATAATTTTTCTTTCATATAAATCATTTTAAAAATAAAATAATTAAAAAACAATACTATTTAATATAAAAGAAATCGAACAAGATCCATTTTGAATACTTGTTATTTTTTAGAACTTGTATTCATATTTTGTATTAGAAATCCTTTTTAGTAATTTTACATGATCTCTGATATTAAAAAGTACTTCTAATGATTTTTCAGCCAAACAATAAACTATTTTTTTTAAAGTAATTCTCAAAAAGCTCAAGCCAAAAGCTTCTTTTGCAAAAACTATAGAGGGCAAACTAGCCCTATAATGTGCATGTCACCTCAATTAAACGGGTTTGGACGATTCTCATAATACGGTTAAAATTTAATGTTGATGACCTAAATCCGAAATGAAAGAGTTATCAATTCTAAAATTTGGTGGCATTTATCATGGTTGTCATGTCAGTCAATTTAATTGGGTTCAAGCGATAGTGGTTACAAAATTGGTTGGAATGCTTATGGTATACCGGTTTGACTGACTCGCTCTAACTACACATCTTAATCGAAGGGCCAAATATAACCGAATGTCGGGTGTATCATAGGGTAAGAAATTAATACAATTTATCATACCATAGGGATCTAGCCTTACCTTACTTCGGGTTTAGGGTTCGTTATCTAGCCAACCTAGGATAGTGATTAGGAAAACTAAACTAACTAACCTAGCTAACCACTAACCTAGGTAATTACATGTTGTGGAGCTCTTTTAGGTTTGAATCCCCCTAGTTCTATCATTTGGATCGATGTTGCGTACTATCCTAACCTAATTGAGTCACTATCCTATCGTTATAAGATCGACTCATTCTAGATTGACCAGAAATTGTGAAGTGATGGATGGGTAGGTTCTCTATTCAACCCTAGGGATTCATACATCGATAAGAGGTCTATCGAATCAACTCTCTCATGGATGAATCGGACAACATAAGATAGGAGTGACCCGAAGATGCCAAAAGTGGCCTCTAAGGGGATTTTCTTCCTCCTAGGTCAAAAGCTCAATTGACATGTAGAACTCATGCAATTCATGAAACCATCCATCAAATAGATAATAAACTCAATTAAACATATGATTTGTCACATACATCAACATTAACCTAAAAATTAGACCTAGGGTTCATCAACCTAAGAGAAGAGCTCTAAGTCATATAGAGAAAAGAGATCACAAAACATGCTCAATATCTTCTTCTTCTTCTTCTTCTTCTTCTTCTTAGGCTTGAAATCTCGTCTCCAAGATCAACCCAAGCCTCCAATTAAGCTCCAAGATCTCTCAAAAACTCACTCTCTCTCTCTCTCTAGAACTCATCTTTGGTGTTTTGGTTTGAAACCTTAGAGAGAGAACCAAGTTCTCCTAAAAAAATCAGCTCCCCCTTCTCTCTCCCAGCTGTTGTCTTTATATTTGCCCGACACTGCTGACGTCACGGTCACTATTCACGAGGGTGATCATAGCAAGCAGAGAGTGATCTCGGCAAAAAATGCACCATTTTGGGCTATTTTCACGGTCACGGGGAGATTTTCACGGTCACGGGACCGTGACCATGTTTAGGCCCGCGAGACGCACAATGGCTGCTGGAATTTGCAAGCTTCACTGTCTGAGGACGATTTTCACCCCTTTAGAGTGTGACATATGAGTGATGCCCATGAAGTCTTGCTCTTCACTCCCTAGGGGAGATTTTCACCCCTCAGGGCGTGACAAATGAGTCTTTCCCGTGAACATTGCACAACCTCCATGTTTTGGCTCATTTTGACCTCCGAAAGACCCAAAACTCGTCTCGGACCTTCCCACACATACTAGGACCTGAAATGTGAAAAAGAAGCACATCCTAGCGTATAATAGGTCGAGGAAAGATGATAACCAAGTCAAACAATCAAGATATGAGGGGTAAATTGTGTGTAATTATGCCCAATCACGCACCCACCCTTGAACGTTTACTTGTCCCCAAGCAAACCAAGCACAAAACAAGGTACACTTACAACCTCTTTCTTGAAAAATTTGAGGGCAGGTCATGGGGCACAAAAAATGAATCTGAATGGCAATTAGACATCAACATATGGACAATATCAACAACAATCCTAACAACCACCACAAATGATATTCAAATGCATTAAAACTGTGTAAAGGAAGAGGTATCACCTTGTCTTCAAACCAAAATATAACCTTTCATAATGACTCACCAATCACAGTTATCCATGCATAAAGATCAAGTCCTAGGAACAAACGATCGAGCAAACTAGGTCCTCACTGGGATACATGATAAGAACAAAACATGAGGCATGAATCACTCACTCTCGACCTGTGGGATGAGGACCATTTTGATGCAAAAGATTTGCATACTCAAATGCTCAGCCCTATCGTCTCTTCACCTTGACGGTAGGCTCTAAATGCTAGAGCTCACAGGATGGGCTTCAATACTAGCTTGTCCAAAGCTCTTAGACACGGGTTCAGATAACTGGCTAGGGTCTTGAACATGGGTAAAAGGCTTTTCTAGTGGTGGCAAGCATAGCATGAGGTTCCACAATCTTCAACCTAAAACCAACACAAGGTTCTATGGTTTCGACTAGGACCTTCTTCTACATACAATGGCCACTAGTATAGGCCAAAAACCACACTTCCCACAATTCCAAACCACAACTAATCACCAAACCATTCATAACAAACTTTCTTTGCTACACTTGCTAGCAAACTTTTCAAGCACAAGAGTGAAGGAGGTAAACTATCATGTACGTGTTCCTAAGCTTGACTGCTAAGAAACACATTTTAGAGCATACACGACTTTGTGGTGGCTGTCTTTTCTTCCTAGCCCTCTTTATTTTTTGCTTCTTTTTCTTTCTTTTCTCTTTCTATTTCTTGAGGGCTAGTGGAGAGCTAAACATGCCACATTCTTGAACTTAGTGAACAATTCTCACTTTTAAGAACTTCCTCCAACACTCACTTTTTCATTCTTAACAAAACCATGCACAAATCACTCATGTGAAACCTCAATTAAGCTCAAATGATATGATGGGAGCTTCCAAACACAAGGGTGACTCGACAATTGTATAGGCTCGAAGAAAGTAGGGTTTCTCTATCTATCTCAATCAAGCTCAATTAGCAAGAGCCACCTAACACGAGAGCGACCCTCAGACACACGACAGAAAAGGCATGACTATGGGAAAATTTAATCAGGACAAGTCAAATTTTGGGTCGTGGACTAAACCTATGCCTCCATCTTCCTCAGTAGTGACAACGTGAATGCTACACATCATGGTAAGAGGGATCTATCACAAAAGAAGAAAACTAGTGGCACAAATCTCACATGGCTACCTAGATTCATAATCATTCACTCCAACTTCCAAATTTTGATGCGTGGCAATTGTAACCAATCCAAAACATCCATTGGTTTGCTAACATACTACGAAACTCTGCCGCTATAATGCAGAACAGAGTTCCCAAATCGATGAGCTCGTTGTGGCTTTTGGTGATGTTTCGAGTGAAGCCACTTCTGTAGAAACATTTCAAAATACCCCAGGAATGAATTCACTAACAAGAGTCGCGGCAAAACAGCTTCAAATCAAAGTACCCAATTCGTCAAAATTGCTTCTGCAGATGTCGGAATGTGACTCCAAAGCTATTGTTCTCGTCGGAGCAATGGAGAGTGATTCGACCCAAACGATCGCTGTAGACGAGTTCTTGGAGGTGTTTGGAAGGTGTAGGAGCAATCAATTCGTCAAGACGATGCTTGAACAAGAAACGCCCAATTTCGAATTGAAGATTCTGGGTAAGAAAATTCTGCAGCAAAACATATTTGAGCAGCCCTCTTTCGATCCACTTTGGGATCAATTCTATGATGCTTTTGACAAGAGGAAGGATCAAGCTTTCAGTGCAAAGCTTTTTGAAGAGGGGGAGCCTGATATGATCCAAATTGGCCACTTCTACAAGTCACAATTACTTGCCAAAGAAGCTATCAAGGTTGGAAAGAAGAAGGGCAGAATTTGGCTAAGTCAAAATCCGTGTTCAGGGTACATACTTTGGAGGCATGATTCTCTCAATTGGCTTTGTGGAAATTCAATGTTAAGGGTTTGTATTGCAGATAAAGTTTCCATCTTTCCAATGGTATGCTTTGTGGATCCAGATGATGTCATTAAG
The DNA here is from genome assembly GCA_964030455.1 of Linum trigynum. Taxonomy (NCBI): domain Eukaryota; kingdom Viridiplantae; phylum Streptophyta; class Magnoliopsida; order Malpighiales; family Linaceae; genus Linum; species Linum trigynum. Next base: position 10,222,640 of record OZ034821.1, read on the forward strand.
GTTGTTTTCCAAGGCCTCAAATTTGCTACCTCAAAACTGGAAAACTGCCAGAATTTGGTTAAGGCAGAAACTGTGTTCAAGAAGCCTACTTTGGAGCTCCATTCCAGAAGCATGGATGAGATTCTAGTCCAGAGGCTTATACCACATGAGAGTAGGTATGTTCTACTACAAAGACATGGCATTGGATGATTGGAAGCTTACCTGAAAGGCTTCGATCGAGAGGCTCAAAGATGGCATCAAAGCTGTTTGGTTACTTGGAGCTAAAGGCAGATTTCTTTTTCTTGTTTAGTTAGGATTTCACTGTTTTGGTAGTTTTTTTATTCCTTTTCGTATTAGACTGTAATTAGGAGTTTATGGGACGTGTGTAACCCTAGCTAGGCCTATTTAAGCTTTCTATTTCGTTGTAAAACTCAGACTTTGAAGAATTGAATTGAAACCTTTGGGTTTTTGCAAGTTTGCGTACTTGTGTGAGCTTTGGTGGATTCCAAGCTCGTTGAGCTCTTGTATCGATCAAGAACGCGTTGATCGTGGCCGGGCATCTATCCTTATATCAATCGAGCCTTTCCCCAGGTGTGGAATTGCACGTTTGATTCCGTTTTATCTAAACACCCAAGAACATCCTTGTTATTGGTTCGAAATTCGTTTTAATCAATCCAATCCTTGGATTGATTGTGTTGCTGCGTACTTTGGTAAAAATCCAACCCCCAGGGTTGTATTAAGTGGTATCAGAGCCCCGTTCAACGCAGGGTGATGACTCGGTATTTGCACATGTTTTCCCCTTTGTTTCTTGATTGTTTGAGCTTGAATTATTGCGTCTTTGGCCTATTTTATGCTAGGTTGTATTCCTTTGTCCCATTTCAGGTCCTAGCACATAAAGTGAAGCATAGGCGCAAGTTTCAAGTCAATCAGAGATCAATTGACGATTCGAGAGAAGAAACTCGGGCATGACCTGAAGAAGAATGGATTTCTACCTCACTTTATGGACAAAGAATCATGCAAGCTTGTTATGAAACGAAAGAGGACGAGACTACGAGCGTCTGGGATCAAACGGCGATTGATTCGGAGTCCGGACGAGGGAGAAACGAAGCATTAAACAGAGGATGAGCAAGCTGCACGGGCAGACCAGGGAGGCTGCACGGCCGTGCACGTGAGCAATATGGCCGTGCGCCTTATGCCGAGGACACGCACGGGCAACCCCTGAAGCTCGCACGGCCGTGCACCCTGGCCGTGCGAGAGGGCTGAAGTTCGACTAAATGACACGCTGCGTTTTGAGTTGCACGGCCAGAATGGTGATATGCACGGCCGTGCACCCTGGCCGTGCGAGTCGGGATTTCCTGGTTTTAAGCCAAATTCCGAACCAAAGAGGAGGGAGAGCTGGGTTTTGGATCCCAAATACCCAAGGGACGAACCAAAGAGAGAGAGAGGGCGATTTGAGGGCATTCTTGGAGTGGAGTTGGAGGATTTCTTCGCCTTGGAAGCTCGAGGAACAAGCCCGGACTTGAAGACTGATCATCTGAAGATTCTTACTGCAGTCTCTCTCTTCTCTATGGAGTAACTTCCCTTCACTTAGGTTTTGAGGAACCCTAGCTATGTTTGTTTGATTGGATGATTGTATGAGTACTCTGACTGGATAATCTTGAGTTCATATTCAATCTATGCATGTTTTCATGATTCAATTCTGCTTTAGTCGAGATTATTGATTCTGCTTTGATTCTATGAGAGGGAATACCTGATTAGGTCAATAGAGCACCATAGATTGATAGTAGTGGATCGATTGCTTTAGTCGAGGGTTGATTCACTGCTTTGTATCGATTGAGAACCCCTTTCGATAGAGGGAGTCTAGTTCAGAACGCCTTGATCAGTTGTTCTAGAGAAGGATACGTCCCTCTAGGCAATTGACTCAAGAGGGCCTTGTTCCTTTAGTCGAGACTCAAGGTCTAGTCAAGGATTCTCCGCATTGTGAATGAAAGTGAAACAGGTTAGAGATCATCAATCATTAATCTGGCTAGTGGCTAGGGGGAATCATACCTAAGTGAGTTCCCAACCTGTAATTAGATTAACTTTAACTGTAGTTTGCTAGAGTAGTTTTAGTTCTTTCATCTTAATTTGGTTTGCTAAATAATAAACTGAAGCTGAGTAATAGTAACTCTAGAGACCCGTGGATTCGATATTTATCACTTGAGCCACTATACTGCAGTCCCTTCCATTGGTTACACTTGGCCATTGTTAGGTGTTGTGTTTTAGAGCATCAAGTTTTTGGCGCCGTTGCCGGGGACTTTCTAGAGTATTAGGAAAGGCAGAAGTTTGTTACTTTAGCGTTTTTCTTTTCTTTTCCACCCTTTCTTTTCACTTGGGTGTTTTTGTTTTTGTTGGTGCAGATCTGAATCATGGATCCTAATGGCTTCTCCAATCATTGGGGGTATCCACCACCATCTGGGTGGTATTACCCCGAGACTCCGTGGAGCAATCAAGGCGGAGAAGACTATGGATTCGGGTTCCAGTACCAACCCCCTTACTACGGAGAACAACCGGACCCCTGGGCATATCAAGAACAACCTCATTATCAAGAAGAATTTCTCCCACAACCAGAAGGGCCATCGGCACTGGAGTTACTCATGGAGCAGTATGCTCGAGACTGTGAGAGAACATGCTCCAGGATGGATCAGTGTGTCCAGGCCTATCGTGAAACAGATGAGATCCTCCTGAGCCTTAAGAAGAGCGTCGATGATCTTGAGCGATCTTGGGCGCAACCTGCTCCAGATCACCCTTCTGCTACCCTACAAGAAGAGGAGGAGGAAGAAGAAGGCTACAAGGGCATTGTGGAACACACTGAAGTTGTCACGGAGAGCTCCCGTGATGATCATGATCAGGCCTGTCATGTCGTAGCCGACCACACCTTCCCACACCCCAAACTGAGCTTTGAAGAGGCGGGCATGAGTGAGGAGATGCAAGAAGATCTCATGAAAGAAATTGCTTGGCAACTTGCTCTCCAATCCGTGCTAGAAGAAGAAGAGCAAGAAAGGGTGCAGAAAGAAGTTGTGGAGGATGACGAAAGTGAAGCTGGAGGAGTTCTTGATCATATCCCAGGGGTGATACCACATGAAGAAGGAAGGGAGGTTGAAGAAGCGATTGGTGTCCAGGCTGAGGACGAAGTTGAGGTGGAAGAGGCTTGCACCGGCCATGAGTTACATGTGATATCTCCACCAAACTTCGAGGAACTGCTTAGCAAGGACCCATTTGCAGTGTCTCTTTGCCAGACCAAGGCCACCTCGACATCGGTCCCTCTTGGTGGACGCGATGGTGGCCAATCAATACTGTCATATCTGGTTTGGGGCAATGAGACGAGAGAAGAGAAGAAGAGGTCTCGAGGGTGGAGACTTCATCTGCATCAAGTACATGAGCCTTCATCACCTGCCACACCAGATGCTCGTGACTTGAGACTCCACCTCATCGACGAGAACCTCAACTTCAAGGAGGTTCTAGCATGGACCGAAACTTAGGAGCCATCGTCCGGCTCACGACGTGAAAGAAGCGCTTGTTGGGAGGCAACCCAACCAGTCGTTTTGCATTTCTTTCTCTATTTCTCCTCGGTTGAGTCAGTTTTGCTATTTGATTTTAGAGTCAATAACTCGACCTTTGTGAGATTTTGTGTGGTGTTTGTGTTCTGATTACTCTCTCTTTCTGGAATGCACCGCTTGACCCGTTCATCATCATTCACCCTTGATCTGGTAACTTCGTTCTACCCTCCTTATCTTTCCTCCATTGAGGACAATGTCGTGCTTAAGTGTGGGGGGATGTTCGATTATGTATGCGGGTGAATGTTTGGCTGTTTGTGTGCTTGGAGCCTAGTCCACTGTCCAAATTTTTAAATTTGAGGGCTCCAAGTACGTGTTTCCTTGCAATTGCCTGCTCAGTATGCTTTGAATTGACAGTCTTTACAGTAATATGCAACCTAGGGAGGTAGTGTAGCACTATGGAGGATGTTGATGCATTTAAGAAGTCTCATTTCTTCTTCATATAAAGTTGGTTGATTGAGTGAATTAGTGATCTTAGGACCCTTGAATTGTGTGGTGTTGTGGATTTTCTACCTGTCATGGACTCTTGTATCATGTTTTGAAAATAACAGGTGCTCGAAAATGTGCTTCAAAATAAACGTCTCCCGTGCGAATAGGGCGAAAGTGTGTAAGGGGAGACGGGAATTCGTTCCCAATTTCCACCTACTACCTCCAGCCCCCTTACATGTCTTTCCCCCGCACGAGGCTCGAGACATCCGCTCCTGGCATGGCCGGTAAGAGCAGGTTGGGACCCTTGAAAAGAAAAGAAAAGAAAAATAACAGAAAACAAGCAAAATAGAAAAAAAGGGGGTTCCAACCATCTTCAAGAATAAAATAGAGCACCTTGAAAAATGTGAGTCCATGATCTTTTGTTTTTGAGAATCTCTTCATCCACAATTCATTTGTCCTCTGTTCACTATTTGCCGTGATGCCGACTCGCCGAAGAAGTTATGAGATGACTTGTGCGTCGGTTGACCTCGTAAGTTGCTAAATGATCTAGGAAGTCCTCTACCTACGATCTGGGTTGTTTGTTGCTATAGAGGTCTGGAGAGTTGCATTGGTTTGAGTTAGGTTTGCTTGGGGACAAGCAAACAGTTAAGTGTGGGGGGATTTGATGACTCGGTATTTGCACATGTTTTCCCCTTTGTTTCTTGATTGTTTGAGCTTGAATTATTGCGTCTTTGGCCTATTTTATGCTAGGTTGTATTCCTTTGTCCCATTTCAGGTCCTAGCACATAAAGTGAAGCATAGGCGCAAGTTTCAAGTCAATCAGAGATCAATTGACGATTCGAGAGAAGAAACTCGGGCATGACCTGAAGAAGAATGGATTTCTACCTCACTTTATGGACAAAGAATCATGCAAGCTTGTTATGAAACGAAAGAGGACGAGACTACGAGCGTCTGGGATCAAACGGCGATTGATTCGGAGTCCGGACGAGGGAGAAACGAAGCATTAAACAGAGGATGAGCAAGCTGCACGGGCAGACCAGGGAGGCTGCACGGCCGTGCACGTGAGCAATATGGCCGTGCGCCTTATGCCGAGGACACGCACGGGCAACCCCTGAAGCTCGCACGGCCGTGCACCCTGGCCGTGCGAGAGGGCTGAAGTTCGACTAAATGACACGCTGCGTTTTGAGTTGCACGGCCAGAATGGTGATATGCACGGCCGTGCACCCTGGCCGTGCGAGTCGGGATTTCCTGGTTTTAAGCCAAATTCCGAACCAAAGAGGAGGGAGAGCTGGGTTTTGGATCCCAAACACCCAAGGGACGAACCAAAGAGAGAGAGGGCGATTTGAGGGCATTCTTGGAGTGGAGTTGGAGGATTTCTTCGCCTTGGAAGCTCGAGGAACAAGCCCGGACTTGAAGACTGATCATCTGAAGATTCTTACTGCAGTCTCTCTCTTCTCTATGGAGTAACTTCCCTTCACTTAGGTTTTGAGGAACCCTAGCTATGTTTGTTTGATTGGATGATTGTATGAGTACTCTGACTGGATAATCTTGAGTTCATATTCAATCTATGCATGTTTTCATGATTCAATTCTGCTTTAGTCGAGATTATTGATTCTGCTTTGATTCTATGAGAGGGAATACCTGATTAGGTCAATAGAGCACCATAGATTGATAGTAGTGGATCGATTGCTTTAGTCGAGGGTTGATTCACTGCTTTGTATCGATTGAGAACCCCTTTCGATAGAGGGAGTCTAGTTCAGAACGCCTTGATCAGTTGTTCTAGAGAAGGATACGTCCCTCTAGGCAATTGACTCAAGAGGGCCTTGTTCCTTTAGTCGAGACTCAAGGTCTAGTCAAGGATTCTCCGCATTGTGAATGAAAGTGAAACAGGTTAGAGATCATCAATCATTAATCTGGCTAGTGGCTGGGGGAATCATACCTAAGTGAGTTCCCAACCTGTAATTAGATTAACTTTAACTGTAGTTTGCTAGAGTAGTTTTAGTTCTTTCATCTTAATTTGGTTTGCTAAATAATAAACTGAAGCTGAGTAATAGTAACTCTAGAGACCCGTGGATTCGATATTTATCACTTGAGCCACTATACTGCAGTCCCTTCCATTGGTTACACTTGGCCATTGTTAGGTGTTGTGTTTTAGAGCATCACAGGGGCAAGGAAGAAACGAGAGGGTTGTGTTCTCGTACAAATTCCGAACACACAAAACAGAGGAGCAGCAGAGTGTTGTAATTCGAATTCCAATTGAAGAGCAGACGATGGGCACTCAGCAAATCGACATGGAAGATTTCAACAATATGGTTATAGAAGCTTTCAACGCGGCATTACAACCCCAATTTGATCGGATACAACGTGGGATCGACAAGCTCGAGTCTGCCATCAATAGACGTCTCAGTCTTATTCCGCAAAAACAGAGTGCTGAATTATCTCAGCCAAAGGATCGATTGGACGCCCAAAACCCATCGACTTCTGCATCTGGAATGATCTTCACTGTAGGGAAAGAACCCCCGGATGATTCAACGAGGTCGGAGCTTCCAAAATGCGAGGTTATTGATGCATACAACACCTGCGTTTCAGAGCTCTATTTTCTTCCGGAAAAACAGAGTGTAGAATGCAGCAGCTTTGTCGACGAAGAAGAAGGGGAATTGAAGGTCGATTTAACCAAAGAAGTCATCATCGAGGCCAAAGGAACAGTGAAAAGTCGTGGGAAATCTCCAGAGAAGGCAGAAGATGCTCGAACTTCCCCATTGACAAGAACTACGAAACTCTGCCGCTATAATGCAGAACAGAGTTCCCAAATCGATGAGCTCGTTGTGGCTTTTGGTGATGATTCGAGTGAAGCCACTTCTGTAGAAACATTTCAAAATACCCCAGGAATGAATTCACTAACAAGAGTCGCGGCAAAACAGCTTCAAATCAAAGTACCCAATTCGTCAAAATTGCTTCTGCAGATGTCGGAATGTGACTCCAAAGCTATTGTTCTCGTCGGAGCAATGGAGAGTGATTCGACCCAAACGATCGCTGTAGACGAGTTCCTGGAGGTGTTTGGAAGGTGTAGGAGCAATCAATTCGTCAAGACGATGCTTGAACAAGAAACGCCCAATTTCGAATTGAAGATTCTGGGTAAGAAAATTCTGCAGCAAAACATATTTGAGCAGCCCTCTTTCGATCCACTTTGGGATCAATTCTATGATGCTTTTGACAAGAAGAAGGATCAAGCTTTCAGGGCAAAGCTTTTTGAAGAGGGGGAGCCTGATATGATCCAAATTGGCCACTTCTACAAGTCACAATTACTTGCCAAAGAAGCTATCAAGGTTGGAAAGAAGAAGGGCAGAATTTGGCTAAGTCAAAATCCGTGTTCAGGGTACATACTTTGGAGGCATGATTCTCTCAATTGGCTTTGTGGAAATTCAATGTTAAGGGTTTGTATTGCATATAAAGTTTCCATCTTTCCAATGGTATGCTTTGTGGATCCAGATGATGTCATTAAGGTTGTTTTCCAAGGCCTCAAATTTGCTACCTCAAAACTGGAAAACTGCCAGAATTTGGTTAAGGCAGAAACTGTGTTCAAGAAGCCTACTTTGGAGCTCCATTCCAGAAGCATGGATGAGATTCTAGTCCAGAGGCTTATACCACATGAGAGTAGGTATGTTCTACTACAAAGACATGGCATTGGATGATTGGAAGCTTACCTGAAAGGTTTCGATCGAGAGGCTCAAAGATGGCATCAAAGCTGTTTGGTTACTTGGAGCTAAAGGCAGATTTCTTTTTCTTGTTTAGTTAGGATTTCACTGTTTTGGTAGTTTTTTTATTCCTTTTCGTATTAGACTGTAATTAGGAGTTTATGGGACGTGTGTAACCCTAGCTAGGCCTATTTAAGCTTTCTATTTTGTTGTAAAACTCAGACTTTGAAGAATTGAATTGAAACCTTTGGGTTTTTGCAAGTTTGCGTACTTGTGTGAGCTTTGGTGGATTCCAAGCTCGTTGAGCTCTTGTATCGATCAAGAACGTGTTGATCGTGGCCGGGATCTATCCTTATATCAATCGAGCCTTTCCCCAGGTGTGGAATTGCACGTTTGATTCCGTTTTATCCAAACACCCAAGAACATCCTTGTTATTGGTTCGAAATTCGTTTTAATCAATCCAATCCTTGGATTGATTGTGTTGCTGCGTACTTTGGTAAAAATCCAACCCCCAGGGTTGTATTATTACACAACCCTAATGCATATCTCAGTCATCATCATAGGTTATTCTCAATCACAAACAAGTCATCCATACGTCAATGCTCATAGCCACGAGGTTCAAAACAAATCACCAAAGGTGCCACTATGATCATGCAAATGTAGAAGTTGTTTTGCTTGGAGCAATAAAATTCCAACAAAATTTAGGCATTCAACTAGGATACACGCATTCAAAATCACACCATTCATTTACACACACAAGCATAATAGACTACCCCCCCCCCCACACTTAAGCTCGACATTACCCTCAATGGCGTAAAATAAGGAGGTAGAACAATGTTACCAGATAAAGTGTGAATGTTGGTGATCAGTAGCTGAGGGCGAGGGGGATCCGAAAGATCAAGGATATGTCCAAAATACTAAAATCTCTCGGAAGTTTGTCTTATTGAAAGGAAAAGAAATGCAAACCGATAGAATTGGTTTCCTACCACCAAACATTTTTTTAATGTTGTGAGCCGAACGACTGCTCTTCAAGTTTTGGTACATCCAAGAACCTCATTGGAGTTGAGGTTCTCATTGGTGAAGTGGTGTCTCAAATCACCAGCATTAGACGCATCCATGACTGAGGGATCGTAAACTTGAATGGTCTTGAGGCTCCACCCTTTAGACCTCTTCTTTCTTTCATTCTTTCTTCATTCTTCTCTTTGCCCCACACCATGTAATGCATTATCGCTTTACCCCCATCACATCCACCAAGAAGGATCGCTGATGGTTTGGCCTTGGCTTGGCAAAGAGCCGCGACCGGATCCTTCTCCACAAGTGCATCGGGGTCGTGTGAAATGATTTGGAAACACTTGTAACTTGTTGAAGCTTCATCCACCATGTCCTCGTCCTCATCTTGGACCTCACTTGCTCCTTCTATTTCAACCTCAACCTCCCTTCCTTCTTCAAAATTTGATTCTGCCCCTTGGGAACAACCAAGATCTTCCTCCTCTTCAAAGCTCACTTCCTCTTCTTCAACCTCTTCTCGCACCTTCCCTTTCTTGAAATGGTGGTGGTGTGCACAAGTTTTTGCAACCTTCTCTTCTAGTGTTAACCGAGAGGAGGGAGGGGTTGGAAATCCATGCCAGAGCTCGTTCTTCCAAAGTACTCATGGCTTGCCTCTTTGACTTCCTTTTCTTCTTCAATCGGTAGGAGACGATTGTGAGCAATTTGTGCACATGCTTGCTTAACAATCCCTCCAAGCCACTATGTGTTTTGAAGGATATCCTCTGATGTCCGTAAGAAGGATGAGTCGATAGGGTTGACAATTTCCATATCCACATTGGAGCATCCTTCGTCGGTGCCCCGGGAAAATTGCTCCACCATGAGCTCCAATTGGCTCTTTGGCTCCGATTGTGGAGGGGCACTTGGTCTCAAATGCCCCATGAAAGCCTCCATGGTCAACTCCAACTTGGAGTTCTCCTCGGGTTGTTGAGGGAAGTCTTCTTGATATGGGGAAGCTTCTTGATATCCCCATTGGTATGCTTGTCCATCTTGGAAGGGAGGTTGATCATAGAACCCGGTCCCTTTGCTTCCACCCTCTTGGTTACTCCATGAAGCTCCTGGGTACCCCATTCGGGTGATTGTGGATACCCCTAAATGTTGTAGAACCCATTGGGATCCATGATTCAACCTACAAACACAAAATACAAAAAAAAAAAATCAAACAAACACAAACCATGATTTGGGCCTAATTTTGCACTATTCATCCCCGATTCTCTTTGACGTTTGTTGCAATTGAACTCCAAAAAGGTTGGTGTTATGCGAGGTTTCTTGTGTTTCAGTGTGTTTTAGATCCTAACTAGTAAAACCAAACCCAGAGTCGAAAGTTGGAAAAAAAGGAGCAAAGACTGGGCAAAGAGGCAGAGACAGCCAATGTTCACGGCCCGACGTTGGAGTTCACGGTCTCACAGGGCCGTGAACTGGATCCAAAACCCATGAACCGAGGAGCATCCAGAGAGGGTTTGCCGGTTACTGAGTCCCAGGCTGTTCACGGTTGCTAAGACCGTGAACAGAGGCCGATCTCAACTTAAAAGGCCACATGAAAGGAAGAACAAAAGGAGAGACCTAGTGTGAGAAACTTCTCATTCTTCAGATTTTAGAGTGACAAGGTGACGAACCAAAGAAGAGGAAAAGGTAGGGTTTCATCTCCAAACAAGGTTTTGGGAATTCCTCCCCCAAAGGAGGATTTCTTCAGCACAAGGAGCAAGACTTGCATCTTCTTGATGGTTTCCCTTTCCCTCTCTTGTCTTTTCACTTCTCCTAGCATGGAGTAGTTCCTTCTTTCACTTGGGTGTTTGTAAACCCTAGCTAAAATTATGTAAATGCTTGTATGAATTGAATGATTTGTGTGTGGTTGTGTTTTAATGTGAATGTGGAGGTATTATTCAGAAATTATTGTGTTGTGTGAAAGCCTATTAATCTAAATGCCATTCTAACCTAGCTTAGAGAGGAGACCTCCTTCGGTTAAGAGGCTCAATTCGAGATGGCTTTTCTTGGGCATTCCATGCCTCCTAGGCTATTTTAGAGAGGAAACCTCCTTAGGTTAAGAGGCTCAATTTGAGATTGGTGTTCTTGGGCATTTCATGCCTTCTAGGCTAGTTTAGAGAGGAAACCTCCTCAATCCAAAGAGGTTCGATTCGAGCTGGGTTTCCTTGGGCATTCAATGCCTCCTAAACTAGTTTAGAGAGAACCCTCCTTAACCTAAGAGTCTCTATTAGAGATGGGTTTCCTTGGGCATTCAATGCCTCCTAAGCTACTTTAGAGAGAACCCTCCTTAACCTAAGAGGCTCTATTAAAGATGGGTTTCCTTGGGCATTTTATGCTCCTATTCTAGGTTAGTTAAAGGGGAAACCTTCTATTTCGCATTAGCACTTAGGGTATGGTTGTGGGTGGTCGTCCGAACTCCAATTCGAGGGTGAATTCTAACCACTCCTTAGTTGATAGGGTGAGAGGGTCACATTAGTGGTTTGGATCGTATCTCATTCCTCAACCTAGAGGCTAAGAGGGTAGCTTTGGTTGCTTGTTAGACTTCCCTGCGGTTTATAACCCCCTAACCAAACACAGTCGTTCAATTCCTCAAGTCTAAATTGTAAGCTAGGGGGAGTAACACCCGAGTGAAGCTTTCTCAACTAGTGTTACATCCATTTTACCTTTACAAAGAAATTTAGTTTTAGACCTTTGTTTTCACCAAAAACTAATCCGCTAGATAATGTTTCAAACAGTCAAAGTAGCGGTACATGGACCGTCCCGGGTTGATATTTAAACATACTTGCCCTATATTGCACTCATCTAAGTTTTATACTTGGAGCTTAGGTGGGATTTTATTGTGATAGTCAGAGCGAGTCAAGTTTTTGACGCCGTTGCCGGGGACTTTGGTCCGTTATCATGAAAATTTTCTTTGGTGTTAATCTAGCTTTTAATTTCTGTTTTTGTTAAGTTGTGAAGTGTTTGCTAGTGCTAGACGTGTTGTGTTCTTTAAGTGTGTGTGTAGGTGATAAGCCGTTAATTGCACATGTTTTTATCCCTATTCTGGAGCCGTCTGAGGTGTTGATTCTCGTGTTTTAGGCCGATTTCACGCTAGGTTGTGTTTGTTTGAGATATTTCAGGTCCTAGAAAGTGAATGACGGTTTAGGAGCGAGTTCAGGATCGATTGGACAAAGATCGGGCGCGAGGCAAGTCACAAAGGAAGCCACACGGGCACACACACAACTCACACGGCCGTGCAAATGACCAAGGAGGCCGTGTGGGATTGTGCAAGCCTTCACACGGGCACAAATAAAACCCACACGGCCGTGTGAAGTTGCAATTTGGCCGTGTGGAATTCTGCGAGGCTTCACACGGCCAGGCTGGGTGAGCTACACGGCCGTGTGCCCCTGGCCGTGTGGGAAGCCTGAAACCCAATTACTCGGAACGCGGCGTTTTGACCTCACACGGGCAACTGGGTATGCCACACGGCTGTGTGGCCTGCCCGTGTGAGTCGGGAATTTCTGGTTATTACCCAATTTCGGTCTGCAAGTGAGAGAATCGGATTTTCAGAGCAAAAACAAGGCCTTAGAGAGAGAAAGTACGAAGAACACATCCTAGAAGCTATCTTGGAGCTGGGTTTCATCAAATCGAGCTTGGAGATCGTCATAGGAGTGGAAATCATCATCCCAGAGCAGATTCTTCCCATTGATATGAGTATGACTGCTTTGTATTCTGTTTTCCTCTCTCTCTCTCTATGGAGTAGAAACCTTCTCTCACTTGGGTATGAAGAACCCTAGTTCCATGTGTTAGGGATTTGATTGTAATGACTTGGGATGATTATACTGTTTGGTTTTAATCGAATGATGCATGTTTATTGAATTGATTGAAGTCTGATAAGCTTTTCTTGATTTCTGCTGCAACCTGAGATAGATAGAATCTGATTAGGTTGTTAGAGCTTCATCATTCGTTAGTAGGAGATTGGCTATACGAGAGTTAGCCAGTTTACTACTTTGTACTGGAATCCAATTCCAGTAGTGGAGTTCTGTGCTTATTGCTTCAGGTTTCTATCCCGGTGAAGACTAGTCGTCTGTCGGGTAGTTAGACTGAGAGGGCTTGGTCAGCTTAAGAGATTCCAAGCTACTGTCGGATCTTCCGCAGTCTAATCAACAGTAAATCAACCAAGGGAAATTACAATTGAGACCTAACTAAGGAGCTAGGGGGACTCATTCCCGAGTGACTCTTCTTTGCTTGAGAAAACCGTACCAATTCCTGCTTTCTTTCTGCTTTTGCTTAAAACAACAATCACTTGACTTAGTTGGCTAGATAATAGATACTCATGGAGTAAGCAGTAGATCTAGACCCCGGGTTGATAATAGAACTTGCCACTTTACTGCATTTCCGGACTGCGATTACACTTGGTCGCAGTTTGGTGTTGTGTTTTGGCATGTCAAGTTTTTGGCGCCGTTGCCGGGGACCCTCTAGGTTATTTGGGAAACGTGCAAATCTGTTACTCTAGCTTTTTCTTTACTGCATTTTATCTCTTCCACCTGTGTGCCTTAATGGGTTGCTTCTGCTGATTGTGTGCAGGTAGTGCATGACACGTAGCCAGTCGGGAGATCTACTACCATTAGACCAGGAGCTTGAACGAACCTGCAGGAACTTCAAGCGGGCTCTAAAGGCGCGACTGGCTGCGGAAGAAGAGCTAGCACAGCTGCAGATCAAAGAAGAGGAAGAGATGGGGGATCCACAGGACCATGATGTGGTCCTTCCCGAGGAGCAAACCATGGGATCCTACTGGACCGCCAGAGCTGCAGACATGAGGTCACCCATTCAACACCCTCATGTACCAGCCAACAATTTTGAGGTGAGTACCTCAGTAATCACCATGCTGCGTGGTTCAGTGGTGTTCCGAGGCAAAGAGGGGGAGTGCCCTCGTTCACATCTCAGGCGATTCCATGAGCTCATCGATGGAATCAAGATTAATGGGGTCCCAGCAGATGCCATCCAGCTGAGGTACTTCCCATTCACCCTGGAGGGGCAGGCCAAGGAGTGGCTAGACACTCGACCTCCGGGCTCTATCACCACGTTCGCCAACCTGGCGGACAAGTTCCTCACCCGCTACCATCCTCCATCCAAGACGGCGGACCTGCAGAAGCAAATTACCCGCTCAGGATGAGGATGAGACCATCAGGGATGCTTGGGAGAGATACACCAGTCTCTTCCTCAAGTGTCCCAACCATGGTTTTACTGATGCCTTCAAGGTGGGAACCTTCTATCATGCTCTCTTCCCGGAGGACAAGCAGCTGATTGACTCGGTATGTGGCGGGAATATGCTCACCAAAACGCCGCCACAGCTGAATCAACTTTTTGAAGAGATGGCAGAGCAGGGATATGATTGGGGCACTTCCAGGAGATCGAGGAGAGCACCAAGCCGAGGTGTACATTCTGTGGGAAACCATTCCTCTGATTTGGTGCAGGTGGTGTCGAAGCTGGTTTCAGCTATCGATCGTTCCGGGATGATTCCGGGGACCGGACAGCAGCAGGCGATGCTCTGCCATTGGTGCGAGAGCATCCATCACACGGTGGAAGACTGCCAGGCGATGAAGCAATCGACCACACCCCAGGAGCAGGTGAACTTCATCAATAATGTTAGGCGCAACGATCCCCACAGCAACACTTACAACGAGGGGTGGCGCCAGCATCCCAACTTCTCCTGGGGTGGGGCAAATTCCAGACCACCAGTCTCCCAGGGACCACCGGGCTTCTAGAGGCCGCCATATCAGCCCAGACAGGGGCAATTCCAGCAGCAGCAACAGTCTCTCTACCAGCCCATGCAGGAGCATGCGGCTCAATCACAACTGCGACCTTTCCAGCAGCCAGGTGCAGCCCCTACCACCCCAGTGCAGAATGACCCGATGGCTGAATTGCGGGACTTGGTGGGTTCTCTCGCCAATTCTAGTGCTCAGAAATTCAACACTATAGAGCAGTTCATGGAAAAGGCCTCGGGTAAGTTCCTGGCTCTTGAAGCTGGCCAGAGGAACACACAGGCTATCTTGCAGGATATCCAAACCCAGCTGGGGAGCGTGGCTCAAGCAGTGGCACAAAGGGCTCCTGGTACTCTACCCGGTCAGTCCATCCCTCATCCTCAGAACCCGAATGAGCACTGCAATGCCATCATAACCAGGAGTGGCAAGATGACTGCTGATCCACCTGTTCGGGCACAAGGGAGAGACGCCCCTGCCTCGGCATCTCCAGCGGCTGAAGAAGAAGCAGAGAAGTAGGTTGAGGTGCCTGCGCCTAAACCGCAACTAGTAGTGAAGGAGTATATCCCTCAACTCCCCTTCCCTACTCGGTTGCACAAAGACAGGCTAGATGCAGAGTTCGGGAACTTCATGTCCATGCTTAGGAAGCTGAATGTCCAAGTACCTTTCCTGGAGGCACTATCTCAAATGCCTAAGTATGCGAAGTTCCTGAAGGATCTTCTCTCAAAGAAGCAGAAGCTGAGCGAGCTGGCCACTGTGGAGCTCAACGAGGAGTGCTCGGCTATTCTGCAAAACAAGCTTTCGCAGAAGCAGAAGGACCCAGGTAGTTTTACTATCCCGTGCTCTATAGATAAATTGCATGTAGAGAGGTCCTTGGCGGATTTAGGTGCTAGTATCAATGTTATGTCGTATAAATTGTTCAAGAAACTAGGCTTAGGTGAACCCCGTGCTACTAGGATGAGCCTTCAATTAGCTGACCGATCTATAGTGCATCCTAGGGGAATAGTGGAAGACCTTCTGGTTAAGGTTGACAAATTCAATTATCCTGTGGATTTTGTTGTCTTGGACATCAATGAGGACACAGAAGTGCCCCTTATACTGGGAAGGCCTTTCCTAGCCACCGCCAAGGCTCTCATAGATGTGCATGATGGGACCTTAGTTTTGAGGGATGGCGAGGAGCAAATAACATTTTCAATTACTAATACTCTTCCTGCTTCTTCGCCTTTGCATGTTGTTTCTCACTGGGAGCACGAGTCTGTCATGTATCCTTCTCTTTTTCCCATTTTGCAGGATCCGCCTCCCATACCTTCGCCGCCACTCCCGTCCACTCCGTCACCGAAAGAATAGATCAAGGAGGAGTGGCGGCCAAAACTGCAGGCAGCTAAGCCTGCTCGAAAGAAAGCCGGAGACCACTACGAGCTGGTCCCGCCCCCACCTTGGCCATCCGAGTTTCACTCGCTTGCATCTTGCCGGATGGCCAAGTCGAGTTAGCGAATGCTGGTGGCCACATTCGTCGTGTGCATGGCCACCATTTGAAGCTGTACTTCAAGAGCGAGGTGGATCCGCTCTTAAAGGCACCTGCTCATTCACCTCAATGAGCATCCACCGACTGGCGTCCAGCTAAAAGACGGTAAAGAAGCGCTTGTGGGGAGGCAACCCCACCTAGGTTTGCATTTTCTTACCTTTTTCTTTTTGATTTTTTGTGTTTTTGAGTCTTGAGGGGTTGTTCACGAGTTGTATGTCGTTCTGGAGTGAAAACAGGTCAATCTCGGAGTTCTGGCAGCCCACACGGCCAGCCCTGAAAGTCACACGGCCGTGTGGAATTGAGTTTTGGCAGTGTGAGCTCTCGTGAATTTCCACACGGCCAGTTGTGACTGTGACACGGCCGTGTGGAAATCCCCCCTGGCCGTGTGAGCTCTCGTCAAAAGTCACACGGCCAAATGTGCTTTTCGCACGGCCGAGTGGAAAATCCTCGGCCAGCCCGTGTCGGCCGACACGGGCAAATGTGTACCTCACACGGCCGTGTGAGCCTGGCCGTGTGGCCGAGCCACGGGCTATAAATTCGGCCGACACGGCCGAGTGGTCAGAAAACCAATTTTCTCTTGCCGGAATCCTCTCCCCCTCGCCTGGAAAACCTAGACTTTTCGCCCTCCTTGTCGATTTTCGGCCATTTTTGGTCGTTTTTTCACAAATCCAACACCACACCCACCCTTTCCTCCCCATAATCGGCCTATCCCTCGATTTTGAGGTGGTTTGGCTTGATTTTGAGTCGTTGGAGGCGATTTCTGGCGAGACTCCGGTGAGGCTCCGACGAGCACTTCCAGGCAGTTTTCGGCCTTTCGTCGCTTCCATTGCATTCCCCTCATCATCCCCTACACCTCTCCTTGAGTCTCCAGGTTTGATTTTGACCTTAACTATGTTTTTTATGGAGAATTGGGTGTTAGGGTGCATGTTTAGAGAACCTCTTTGAATCATGTGAATTGTGTGCAATTGATTGAGGGGAATGCTTGGATTATGTATGAATTGTGTTGGGCATTGTCCCCCTTGCTTGTTTGAGCCCTTGTTTGCAAGAATTTCGTCAATTCCATGTTCACCTTAATAGTGCACACAAGGTGTTTGATAAAATGCCTGTTTTCGTACCATTTTATGGGAGTCGGTTGGAGCCCTTAATGCTGTGCTTTGAGAGTGTGTTTGGTATGGATGTGAACCTTGAGTTGCCTACTTTCCCATGGATGTGCACCCCCACCCCGATTATGCTTGTTTGATCGATTTTTTGACCCCCGAACTATGGATGAAACCATGGTTCGGCTGTTTTCTGTTCTTAAGTGTGGGGGTGTGATTAACATTTTCCTTGGCTCTTTTGGTTCCACTTTGGGTTGTTCTTTTGCAGGACCATGACGAAGCCCAACCTCCGGCACCAGTTTGTTCAAGATTTGAGAAGGGGGCCCCACCAGGATCGTTTTAAGAACGTCCTGGCCTACAAGTTTGGGCAGCATCATTGCTGGTCCAAGCGAGAGTTGGAGAAGCTGAACTGCTACGAGCACTTCTCCTCCATTGTCACCAACCGCCCCTGGCGCCGCCTACTCAGCATTCGTGAGAAGGTTTACCACGAGATCGTGCTTGAGTTCTACACTACCTTCAAGCACGCAGCCACGGAGGATTGGAAGGACGGTGAAGCCGTCCAATTCAAGCTCGGCGGTGAACCCCGATCCATGAGCTACAACGAGCTGGCGACTGCCCTCGGCCTTGGCCTGGTCGATGACAGGGACTACATCACCGAGCTTCTCGAGCCAGAGGGGGTGAACTTTGGGACACTGTACACCCGCCTCGCTCGGCCAGGTCAGCTGCCTTCAGGGCGGGGAAGACGAAGGCCAGCACATTGCATCTCGACAACTGCATCCTCCATCACATGCTGGCCAAGTCTTACACTCCAGCCTCGGACAGTGCCAGCGCCATCACCAAGAGAGACATGTACTTCATCTAGTCTATGCGCCAGAGGGATCATCCCCTCCACTTGGGTTCGGTGGTGGCGAGGACCTTCGAAAAGAGTGCTTCTGAGCTGAAGAAACTCCACTGCACTCCCCTCATCACCCGCCTGGCAGCCTACTTCCAGATATCCCTGCAGGGGTGCACATAGCAGGGAGACACCAGTGCCTTTGGCCGGTTTACGATCAGTAAAATGCACCTGCTTCGAGAAGAGCGAGGTTTTATGTGGATCGAGGGGTTTGCTCAGCCTCAGATCCCAGAGGAGGTCCAGCTGGAGGTTCCCGAGGGTGCGGGTGATGAGGATGTCCACCCGGAGGATGTGGATGATACTGCTGCCGCCCGCCCCACCACCTTCGAGTACCAGGGTGGCAGCTCCACTTTCCCCACCCAGGACTACTTCTCTCAGCAGTTCGAGCAGTTGCGTCTCCAAAATCAGCAGCTCTACGACCATCAGCTCCAGTTTCAGCAGTAGCATTTGGCTCACCATGCCGAGTACCAGGTCCGGTTGGCTGCGTATGATGAGCGTCTGGATAGGATGGAGACCCAGCAGGGGGTGACCCTGGCTCGCATAGAGAGAGAGCAGGCCCATTCTAGGCGCATGCAGGTGGTCCAGCAGCATCTGCTCCAGCTGCTTCCGGGCGAACAGCCAGTCTGGAGGACTCCCTGGGAGGACTCTCCACTTCCACCTCCACCAGCTGATGATGATGATGAATTCATGAATGACATCGATCTGGAAAACCTTGGTGACGAGTAGGCTGTACTTGTCGCCCCTCAATGTTTTTTTGTTTTAGACTTTTTCTGTTTGCTCCATGTGTTTGAGGAGCTTGAACTGAGTTTGTCATGTGTTTTGTTTCTTTTCTTTTGTGGCCATCTGGGGGGGGGTGCTTTGTATCGATTGGAATGTATATACGTGTGCTTGGAGCCTAGTCCACTGTCCAAATCTCGAGATTTGAGGGCTCCAAGTACGGTTGTTTGATCATATTGGCACTGTGTTTTGATTGGTGAATTGAATGGTTTTCGGATTAATTCATGACAACTGGATGGTGATTAGGACAACCTATAATGATGTCTGAGGCGTGCAGTAGAGTTGTGTAGGGTTCAGTTTTTCAACTGTTTGCTTACCAACTGTGACTTGGATTGATTACTTGTTCTTGACAGTCTCTTATACATCTATTTCAGGGGATCAGAATGAGAGATAGAGCATATAGGTAGCCATGTGAGATTTGAGCCTGCTCGTTTCTTTCTTGTGCGATAGTTCCCTCTTCCATGATGTGTAGCATTCACGTTGTCATTAGCTAAGATGATGGAGGAATAGGATTAGCCCACGACCAAATTGACTGTCCTGGTGTGTCATACCCCCTAGTCAGCCCCTTTGAGCCGTGTGTTATCCTTTCTTTCGGTCTTCAATGAAAAGTCACCCTTTTGCATCTTTTAGAAGGTTCCACAGAGTGATTTTTACATGTTCTCTGCTGTTTTTGCTAAATATAATGTGAGAGTTGGAGATAGTTCTTAAAAAGTTGGGCAGATGGTTGAAAATGTGCAAAGGTGGTGGTTCTCTTAAGAAATGAAAAAAAAATGAAAGCAAAAGTGAGCCACCACTAAAAGTCTGAATAGTGCCCATTAAGTAGTGTTTCTTAGCAGTCTGACTTAGAAATACTGGTATTTATGTGACCTCCTTCGCTCTTGTTCTCTGAAGAATTTGAGTAATGCATAATAGTAGAAAGAAAGTACCGGTTTGATTGACTGTGAGTTTGTTGGGTTTGGAATTGTGGAACCTTGTGCTACGAATACTTCCACCACCTAAAAGGCCTTTTCCCCATGTCCAAGACCCTAGCCAGTCATTTGAACCTGTGTCTAAGACCTCCAGATTAGTTAGTGATGACGACCATTTATGTGAACTCTAACCTTTAGAGGCTGCCGTCATGGTGAAGAGATGTTAGGAATTGAGAGAATTAGTATGCGCATTTTTCGCATCAAATTGTCCTGACCCCACTGGTCGAGAGTGAGCGATTCATTTCCTTGTTCTTTACACTCTTTACCCGGTGAGGACCTAGATGGCTCGGTCTTGATTCTGATGTCTTGAGTTTTATGCATGAGTTGACTGTCTTGAGTGAGTGATTGAGTCAAGTCTAGGTTGGTTGATGAACAGTAGGGAGACACCTCATTTACTCGATTTTGCTGAGCTCGAATATCTTCTGTGGTGGTTGTCCAAGTTGCTATTGAGGTTGTTCATGTGTTGATGTTTGAAAGCCAGTATGATTCACGTGTTCTGTGCCTATATGATTTGTCCCCAATGTTGGTATGATTGAAATATGTAAGTTTACCTTGTGTCTGACTTGGTTTGCTTGGGGACAAACAAATGGTTAAGTGTGGGGGAGTTTGATAAGCCGTTAATTGCACATGTTTTTACCCCTATTCTGGAGCCGTTTGAGGTGTTGATTCTCGTGTTTTAGGCCGATTTCACGCTAGGTTGTGTTTGTTTGTGATATTTCAGGTCCTAGCAAGTGAATGAAGGTTTAGAAGCGAGTTCGGGGTCGATTGGACGAAGATCGTGCGCGAGGCAAGTCACAAAGGAAGCCACACGGGCACACACACAACTCACACGGCCGTGCAAGTAACCAAGGAGGCCGTGTGGGATTGTGCGAGCCTTCACACAGGCACAAATAAAATCCACACGGCCGTGTGAAGTTGCAATTTGGCCGTGTGGAATTCTGCGAGGCTTCACACGGCCAGGCTGGGTGAGCTACATGGCCGTGTGCCCCTGGTCGTGTGGGAATCCTGAAACCCAATTACTCGGAACGCAGCGTTTTGACCTCACACGGGCAACTGGGTATGCCACACGGCCGTGTGGCCTGTCCGTGTGAGTCGGGAATTTCTGGTTTTTACCCAATTTCGGGCTGCAAGTGAGAGAATCGGATTTTCAGAGCAAAAACAGAGCCCTAGAGAGAGAAAGTACGAAGAACACATCCTAAAAGCTATCTTGGAGCTGGGTTTCATCAAATCGAGCTTGGAGATCGTCATAGGAGTGGAAATCATCATCCCAGAGCAGATTCTTCCCATTGATATGAATATGACTGCTTTGTATTCTGTTTTCCCCTCTCTCTCTCTATGGAGTAGAAACCTTCTCTCACTTGGGTATGAAGAACCCTAGTTCCATGTGTTAGGGATTTGATTGTAATGACTTGGGATGATTATACTATTTGGTTTTAATCGAATGATGCATGTTATTGAATTGATTGAAGTCTGATCAGCTTTTCTTGATTTCTGCTGCAACCTGAGATAGATAGAATCTGATTAGGTTGTTAGAGCTTCATCATTCGTTAGTAGGAGATTGGCTATACGAGAGTTAGCCAGTTTACTACTTTGTACTGGAATCCAATTCCAGTAGTGGAGTTCTGTGCTTATTGCTTCAGCTTTCTATCTCGGTGAAGACTAGTCGTCTGCCGGGTAGTTAGACTGAGAGGGCTTGGTCAGCTTAAGAGATTCCAAGCTACTGTCGGATCTTCCGCGGTCTAATCAACAGTAAACCAACCCAGGGAAATTACGATTGAGACCTAACTAAGGAGCTAGGGGGACTCATTCCCGAGTTACTCTTCTTTGCTTGAGAAAACCGTACCAATTCCTGCTTTCTTTCTGCTTTTGCTTAAAACAACAATCACTTGACTTCGTTGGCTAGATAATAGATACTCACGGAGTAAGCAGTAGATCTAGACCCCGGGTTGATAATGGAACTTGCCACTTTACTGCATTCCCGGACTGCGATTACACTTGGTCGCAGTTTGGTGTTGTGTTTTGGCGTGTCAGTAGGGAGGTGCATAACCCGGAGCAATCCAGCGCCTTTAGCACCACTGGATGAGAACATCAACTGAACCCTCCGACTTCTAGCTCGAGAGAGGGAGCAAGCGGAGGCAAAAAGGAGAAGTGATGAAAGTGGACAACAAGTTGGTCCCGGAATTGAAGTAATTGAAGGAGGAGTTGAAGTTGAGATGGCAGGAAATCAACACCGAGGGGATATAATGATAACTTGATAAAAGTGGTCTTCTAAGCCATAGGCTATACCTATGTCCCTACCTTTCATATTTGTTGTGTTACTACTCGAGCTCATGCACAGATTAAGCATAAGAATCATGCAGAGAGAGATGTATCACCCAAGAAAGAATGGACATGAAAAAATCTCACTTGGCTTTCTAGATGCTCGGTCTCTCATACAAGTTCTCCCGTCAATAACGCTAAACCATCGGAGACAGTGATTGACTACTATGACCGCGCCATTCATGTTTCAAAGTCAATAGATAGCGCAATTCCAAAATGAAACTAAAAAGTTGCCACTATAATCACGAAACTATTTTAGCTTTTTTTTTCAACATTCACCGATTACACATTCATGGAAAACAATAGGTATCCATAAATCACACCCATAAACACTTCAAATGGAAATGAGAGTTAAGATAGGAATGGGTTACCGATAGAGCAGTAAATGGATAAGTATGAAGAGTGGAATTTCGTGATGATTTCTTGGGGGAAATGCTAGAACAAAAGGAGTAACAAGAACTAAAATGATTTCTCGCAGGAAAACAAAACTCAGTACACAAGAACAAAGGTGATCAAAGGCATAAATATTACATTTGGTTAACGGCTATGCCAGTAGCTGGTTTTATTAGTATTCAAATCCATACTGCTTGCATCTAAGCCTATCCATCTCGAATCTCGAAAATAATGAACCGCCACCTATTTCCCAACTTCAAATTATCAATTTTACATTTTCTTGTGCATCCAATTCCATGTCCTTAAAAATAGATATAACAGATAATGGTAGAAGCAATAAAAAGGTACCTCACTTTTTAGTTATTTTTCATGCCATTGTATGATTTCTTAATCTGTAACAGAAATAATTGCTGAATGTCCCATAACAGTTGAAATCTTAATCACAATCAAACTTAGCATCTTAATATGGCAATGACGTTCTTGGGTTGCTCTAATACGTATGGTTGCATCGATATTGCATCCAATCCCATTAATGTATATCAATTACAATGAAATACAACTCATGCTCATTTATTCGGTTTCCAGTTATACTAGGAAAAAAAAAATTAAAGATGTTTTTGTTGCATGCCATGTAAGTTTTCTGCTAATACCCATGGAACAAATTAATCGCAATGAACGTAACCATCAAAAGCAATATCAACCTAGTAAACTAGAATAACTTATCATCTCTACTTTGAAAATTAAAAAGATCCCTATAAATTGATTATCATCATAATGGTGGAGTTACATCTCCCAAACGAGTAACTAAGAGACACAATTATAACCTATCAATAGACCTTCCATTCTTTTTTTATCCTGCAAATACAAAAAAAGAATTTGATAAATGGGTTCTCCTAGTGCATCATCGGTCATTATCACATGTATACTCTTCTCAACTTTAGTTATCCTGAATCTTCCATATCAAATACAAGCTAGAAAGCTATCACCATTACTAACAAGCCCTCCATCAAAAAAATTTCAAGAATGACAAGAGCAGCATTCTTGACCGAGCACAAGAATGTGGAAGTACTTTCCATTCCTTGGCTATAGATGACATCAATGTCGACAGCATTGTTCCTGAAATCCGTACTTAGGAACATGATTTTTATGCCATTGGGAATGCAGCAATGTTGGGGGCATTTGGATCGATGTATATGTAAATTTATATATTACTTGTGTCAATTGCATGTTGTCACCTAAGATCTATTTGCAAGTAAAATGAATTGATTTAGAATGATAGTTGTGTTCGAAATTGGAAAAGACACTTAAGATCCATTTTTGTAAAGGACGAGAATTTTTTAATTTTGATAAGGTATCAAGAAGTATACAGAACTTCGTTGCCAAAAATTCTAAGTGTACTCAGGTACATTAAGTTCAAAATATAATTATATATATGAAGAGAATAATATGTTTGTTTAGTTTCCTACAATCACAATTTTAACTCTCCAGATTACATTAGAATCGACTAGTTCATTGTATGGTGAAAACTAAAGATGATGATATTCATCAAAGACGTTGATTCACTTTACAGTCCCGGTTTTCAGTTGACTCATCCCGAATACCACAATAATTTCCCACCTAAGGTCCAAGTATAAACCTTAGTCGGGTGTACATGATAAGTATGTTTAAATATCAACCCGGGTTGGTCGGTGTACCCCTATTTCAGTCATTTGAATCATTATCTAGCAACAAAGTTTTGGTTGAAAAGTTTGCTAATTAAAATAAAAAAGGCAAAGGTAAATGGTTTTGAAGGCTCTTTGCAAGAAGGATCACTCGGGTGTCGCTTCCCCCTAACTACTACCATGGTATGTGAATTGAAACGATTGCTATGGGCAAGGTAACCGCGAACCGCAGAGGGATGCAAATGTGGTCGTAGACCACACTCTCGATTGCTAAACTGAGGTATACATTATAGGTTGTGTCACTTAGCCCTCTCGGTTTACGCAATCGGGGATTGACTTACACCCTCACTCAACTCAAGGGTTGGACGGCTTAATCGCGCTTAACCAATTTGCTTAATTCAACATTGAGGTTTGCCCTAAATTAACCTAATTAGGTGGCTTAAAAAGCTAAAGGAAAACCAACTCGATTGAGTGTCCCTTGGCAGGGGGATTTTCCTCTCTAATCTAGGTTAAAGTGGCTAATTAGATTACTAAGCACCAACATGCACAAACCTAAGGATGCCAAGCAAAATTATGCACAATCCTTAGGTTGCTAAGCACCAACATGCACAAACCTAAGGATGCTAAGCACAAAACATGCACAATCCTTAGATTGCTAAGCACAAGCATGCACAATCACATGAATAATACCCCAATCATTGAATTAAAAAAAATACCCAATGACAATCATTCAATTCACATAAAAGAAACTACATGGTAGCTAGTTAGGGTTTCACAACACTCAAGTGAAAAGAAATATACTCTATGCTAGAAATGGGAGAAACACAAGGAGAAGAGGTTTTCGCGATTTTTTGAACCGTATGCATTTAAAAGGTGCATGTACGGTTCCTAAAGGATAGAGTTTTATCCTAATCAACCGACTTTATCGAGAACGATTACTTTTTTTAGGTCAAGATGTTGATAGCGCGATCTCGAATCAACTTATTGTAGAAACCATCTTGAGGGAGGCTTCCAATCTTCTAGGCCCTTGTGCTGAACTTCTCTTGGGGAGAATCTTCCCAAATCCCACCTTGGAGCAAAACCCTAGCCTCCTTCTCCTTTGGTTCGTGTTTCTCGCCCTAAAAATTTGAAGAAGGCTTTCTCACACAATGAGCTCTCCCCTCTCACTTCCTTTCGGCTCAACTTTTAAACAGTGAAGGAGCTCAGTTCACGTCCTGAGTTCACGGCCGTGAATTCTGAAACGCGTCCGTGAACTCCAGATTAGCGCTGAAACGCACCGCTTTGCTTCCACGGGTTCACGGCCAATAGCTCGTGGTCACGATCTTAGCGACCATGAACTCAATTAGCATTAGTAACTTGCATTTTGGCCCTGTATGCCGCAATGTTCACGGCCAACGGCTTTTCTTCACGATCATACAAGACCGTGAACATCCAAGGAAAACCGTGAACTCGCCGTTTTTCACCTCTTCTCCCGGTTTTCGCTCCTTTTTGTCCAACTTTCGACTCCGGAGCTAGTTTCACCTGTTAAATCCTAAAACAAACTAAAACACGAGAAACCTAGCGTAAAACCACCTTTTTGGAGCGAAATTGCCACAAATGCCTAAGGAAAACGAGGGTAAAACATGTACAATAAGGGCCCGAATCATCAGTTTTATTTTTTTAGTGTCTTTGTATCCTTTTTTTTTTAGTTCATTTCTTTAGGTAACACATTAGCATTTTAAGTTAATAGATCAACAATGAAACACAAACAAGTGGCGTGCATGAAGGGAAAACTTAAAAAGAATGAAGAAATAAAAGTGTTTGTTTTACCAAAACAAGCTGGTATTTAGCTCTTTGCTTTTACATTATACTTTTTCCCAGTTTCTTTTTAAAGAAAATTATAATAAGTAAAGTCACAGGTTTGCAAATTTAAGGGCCCGTTTAGTATCATTTTGTTGTTGTTGTGGTTGCAGTGGTGTTGTGTAAACAGATGTACAACCACAACAGGAAAAAAACAGAAAACACAAACCTGTTTAGTTGATAAATCTGAAAATTCATGAAACTGACAACAAGAAACAAAAACGCGTTTAGTTACTACTATAAGAACTAAAAACAAAAAAAAAGAGATATGTCCTCAATATTAAGCAAAGTCTCACAAAATTCAATTTGCCTAACATCTTTCATGTTCCTTACATAAAAAATAATACTAAACATGATTATCACTCCATAACTGGTTAGCAATGGCATCACGCTTCTCGGTCATCTCACGTGTTGCTGCATAGCTGACGTTGAACTCAGTGAGTGGTAGTTCAACCCCAGAAGTCGAACCTTCTTCATCTTCATAATTTTCATATTCATGAAATAGTTTATCATCTTCGGCATGAATCTTGATGAAATTATGTAAGGCGCAACAAGCAATGACAATACTTGTTTGCTTCCTCAAGCTATACGACCGCATGAACTTTAGAATCGGAAACCTTGCCTTTAAAACTCCGAAGCAACGCTCAATCACATTACGCAGACTTGAATGCCGGAAGTTGAATAATTCTTTACGCCCTCTTGGTCCGCTTCTACGCCTCATCTCTTGAAAATGACGGGTAGCTCCTCGAAATGGTGCTAGAAATCCAGGGATATTTTGAAATCCAGAGTCCACAAGATAATATTTACCTAAATGAATATGTTGAAAATAAACTAATAAGATCTCACTATCACTCATATTGTATTAATAAATGAATGAAATGTAGATATCATACCTTTTGGTGGCATTGGAAAATCATTATCTGGATTTGCGATTGTCTCCATTAGTATTCTAGCATCATTCGCAGTGCCTTCCCATCCTGCTATTACATAAGTAAATAGCATATCAAAAGAACAAACACACAAAACATTTTGTGTTGTTTTTGCTTTTCGTCCTCGATAGGGGATTTGCTCATCAGTTGGAACTACATCATCAACGTGCACTCCATCTATAGCACCAACAGCATCCTGTAGGACAATATACTTATATCAAGATCATCATAATATGAAACATGTGCAATATGAAATAAAGGATAAGAAGTTACCTTCAAATACGGGTAAAATTTTGAGTTATCCATGATCTGCTTTGGAACCACACCCATATCTGGTGGTTTAATGAGCCTTACTGCAATTTTGTTGACTGCTTTCAACACTATGCCAAAGTACTTTGATATAGTAGCTGTGGAATGTTGGAACCTTTCTGCGCCATCTCTAGTGGTCCATGAGTGTCCAACAACTTTCATGAATATTGAAACTTGTTCTTCAACTGTCACGTTCTTTGTTGATTCCAACCCTCCATATCGTTTTAGTTCCTCACATAGAGAAACAAATGTCCTTTTATCCATCCTTAATTGCTCATATATTCGAATTGGATGCCCACGGAGAATCTCTTGCACCCAATCATGTCCTCTTTTATCTGATGTTCTACAAGGAGTTTTAGAAGACGACTTCCTCCTCTCCTCCTCCATCAATGCTAGCATTATTACTACTAATTTATCGTCATTAGAGTCTGATGATGAATCTGAAAAAGTAGTCATTTATCTGTGTATACAAAGTAAAGTAATGAACATCCATAGAAAAAACATCACAACACATTCATTACACATCATAATAAAATCCAACATTCATACAAATATTCATTACAAACCAACTTCAAACCAAATGATAACACTCCAAAATAGTACAGAACAAGAGAGTTTTAAACATAACAAAACAGCCAAAGCATCCATCACATCCAAAGCTGCAACAAATCACGCCTCCTCTCTTCAGACACATTCAAGAACACATTTTGATATTCTTTAGAATCATGAAGACACTTCACAGCTAATGCAAACAAGGCACCATTAACTTTCATCTCATCCAAAAGCTTGACACACTCCATAAGTTGCCCATCATCACTTGGCTTGGAGGAGACCTCACCTCCTCCCACAGATGAAGAAGCCATCTTTTGTGCCTCACGCTCAACTTTCATTTTCTCTCGCTCAACCATGGATGACAACAATGTTCCTATGGACTCAGCATAGCTAATCTTATCTCGCTTTCTTTTTTTCCCCTTGCCTTTGTTTTTGTTCTTATCCTCCTTTTCAACAACAGGAGTTGCACCAATTTCTTCCTCTTCACCATCAAGATTAGTTACCTCAACACTTTTGGTTGTAGCCAACTCTTCCTCATTACTACTAGAAGTAGCTTTGGTTGAAGGACGAGCATTATTTCCAGAAGCAGTAGTGTCACCAAATATGTAGCACAACTTGTCATATTCAGGACATCCATGCTTTCGGAATCTAAGATGCAACTTTGAACCCTACACTCATTAATAAAATCATCTTAAGTTAAGTAAAATGAGTTTTTAACATTAATTTTAATTAGTATTATTATTATTGAAAAGAGATTGATTTATTACCTTGACAGCACTTTCCCAAACATGTTCTTCTGCACTAACAAAACCAGTTGAAGCTTCATATCCCACTCCAGTATGACTAAGCAATGTCTTGAAAGATCTGAGTCTACCCCTTAACCCATTAAATTTATTCTTCACTCGAGTCTTAGTATAGTCTCTTTTCAACCGCTCTTTCAAACCAGCAATGAGATTGGCGAATCCAGTTGGTGAAAAGGTTGAAGTAACACGATTTCCCTATTTAACTTCTTCCACCAAAAGATCAATGAACACAGATTCAGCTTTATCACCCCATATTTTGCTATCATCCCTCTCCCCATTATCATTTTTCTGAATCTCCACACAATTAACATCACCATTTTCACCAATTTTCTCCATAACTGAGGTAAACCACAAAACAAAGAACATAGCAATCAATCCAAATTCACAAATAAATAATCTATCAATCACTAAACACATACCATAATTCAATAACATATTCAGAAAGTATATGGAGGGGAAGCCGAAATTACCTGGGGAGGCAGGTGGTCGGCGGCCGGCGGAGGCAGGGCGTCGGCGGCGGTTGCGTGGGCGGAGGCAGGGTCGGCGGGCTGGGCGAGGGCGAGGGCAGGGTCGCGCGGGGAAGGCTGGGCGAGGGCGGCTGGCTGCGCTGGCGATGGCAGGGACGCGCGGGGAAGGCTGGGCAAGGGCGGCTGGCTGCGCTGGCGCCGGCAGGGTCGCGCAGGGTCGCCGGGCGGAGGCGAGGCGGCAGATGAGAGGGGCGACGCAGGTCTGTCGAGAAGAAGATAGGAAATGGAATGGGTTGGGGGCGGCTGTTGAAGTAGGGTTTTGGAGGGTCGGCTGTGTAAAAAAAAAAAAAAAATTTTTGCTTCTGTGGGGATTCGAAAACTGGTCTCTTTTAATGAAATCAAGCGTCAAACCAGTAGGAAACCCGTGTGCAACATGTTTAAGAATCAGATCCAAATCTATAAATTGTTATTTCTCATATTTGGGCCTTGTTGTGCAACTCTGATTCACAACAAAAAATAAAAACCCAACTAAACACGTTTTTTTTTCTTGGTTTTCCAAATTTCTTAAAACACAATAGGAAACAAAAACAAGCAACAATACTAAACGGGCCCTAAGCATGTCGCTTTTCAATATAAAGTTCCTTCCTAACTCAATTTTTATTTTAAAAGCGAAATACTATGATAGAACAATAAATGACGTGGAATTTTGGAAAGGAATTAAAATAAGGTTCATGGAATAGAAATTGGTTTATAATAAGGTGTAAGCTATGAAGGAGGTTAATTAGGTTCAACAGCGTTTGACGAATGGATATATAACTTGATAAAAGTGGTCTTCTATGCCATAGGCTCTACCTATGTCCCTATCTTTCATATTTATTGTGTCAGTACTCGAGCGCATGCACGGGTTAATCATAAGAATCATGCAGAGAGAGATGTATTACCCAAGAAAGAATAGACATGAAAAAATCTCACTTGGCTTCCTAGATGCTCGGTCTCTCACACAAGTTCTTCGGTCAATAACGCTAAACAATCGGAGACAGTGGTTGACTACTATGATCGCGCCATTCATGTGTCAAAGTCAATAGGTCAGGAAATCCCAAAATGAAACTAAAAAGTTGCCACTATAATCACGAAACTTTTTTTAGCTTTTTTCAACATTCATTCGCTTACACAATCATGGAAAACAATAGGTATATGTAAATTGCACCCATAAACACTTCAAATGGAAATGAGAGTTAAGATAGGAATGAGTTGCTGAGAGAGCAGTATATGGATAAGTATGAAGAGTGGAATTTCGTGACGATTTCTCGCAGGAAATGCTAGAACACAAATGTAACAAGAACTGAAATGATACAGTGAGAGTACATATCAAGTTCATTAGAATCAACCAAACTCATTAGTCTACAATACAAACATAAAACTAAGAAAATTTTGACTACCATGAGAGAAAATGAAAACAAAACTTAAGACACAAGAACAAAGGTGATCAAAAGCATAAATATTATATTTGGTCAATGGCTATGCCCGTAGCTAGTTTTATTTGTATTCCAATCCATAATGCTTGCATCTAAGCCTATCCATCTCAAATCTCCAAAATTATGACTTGCCAACTATTTCCCAGCTTCAAATTATCAGTTTGACATTATCCTGTGCATCAAAATCCATGTCCTTAAAAATAGCTATAACAGATAATGGTAAAAGGAATAAAAAAAAGGTACCACACTTTTTAGTTACTTTTTGTGCCATTGTATGATTTCTCTATCTGTAATAGAAATAATGGCCAAATGTCAAATAACTGTTCAAATCTTAATAACAATCATACTTAGCGTCTTAATATGGCAAAGACGTTCTTGGGTTGCTCTAATACGTATGGTTGCATTGATATTGCATCCAATCCCATTAATGTATCTAATTATAATGAAATACAACTCATGCTCATTTATTCGGTTTCCATTTATACTAGAACAAAAAAATAAAGATGATTTTGTTGCATGCCAAGTAAGTTTTCTGCTTATACCCATGGAACAAATTAATCGTAATGAACGTAACGATCAAAAGTCATTCAAGTATCAAAGTCAATAGATAGCGCAATTCCAAAATGAAACTAAATAGTTGCCACTATAATCACGTAACTTTTTTAGCTTATTGTCGACATTCACCGTTTACACATTCATGGAAAACAATAGGTATCCATAAATCAGACCCATAAACACTTCAAATGGAAATGAGAGTTAACATAGGAATGAGTTACCGATAGAGCAGTAAATAGATAAGTATGAAGAGTGGAATTTCGTGATGATTTCGAGCGGGAAATGCTAGAACAAAAAGTGTAACAATAACTAAAATGATACAATGAGAGTACATATCAAGTTCATTAGAATCAACCTAAGTCATTAGTCTACAATAAAAAAGTAAAACTAAGAAAATTTTGACTACCATGAGAGAAAAAGAAAACAAAAGTCAATACACAAGAACAAAGGTGATCAAAAGCATAAATATTACGTTTGGTCAACGGCTATGCCAGTAGCTGGTTTTATATGTATTCAAATCCATACTGCTTGCATCTAACCCAATCCATCTCGAATCTCGAAAATAATGACCCGCCACCTATTTCCCAGCTTCAAATTATCAGTTTGACATTATCTTGTGCATCCAATTCCATGTCCTTAAAAATAGCTATAACAGATAATGGTAGAAGCCATAAAAAGGTACCTCAGTTATTTTTCGTGCCATTGTATGATTTCTCAATCTGTAATAGAAATAATGGCTAAATGTCCCATAACTGTTGAAAGCTTAATCACAATCATACTTAGCATCTTAATATGGCAAGGACATTCTTGGGTTACTCTAATACGTATGGTTGCATCGATATTGCATCAAATCCCATTAATGTCTCTCAATTATAATGAAATACAACTCATGCTCATTTATTCGGTTTCCATTTATACTAGAACAGAAAAATAAAGATGATTTTGTTGCATGCCAAGTAAGTTTTCTGCTTATACCCATGGAACAAATTAATCGTAATGAACGTAACGATCAAAAGTCATTCAAGTATTAAAGTCAATAGATAGCGCAATTCCAAAATGAAACTAAAAAGTTGCCACTATAATCACGTAACTTTTTAAGCTTTTTTTCGACATTCACCGTTTACACATTCATGGAAAACAATAGGTATCCATAAATCAGACCCATAAACACTTCAAATGGAAATGAGAGTTAACATAGGAATGAGTTACCGATAGAGCAGTAAATGGATAAGTATGAAAAGTGGAATTTCGTGATGATTTCGAGCGGGAAATGCTAGAACAAAAAGAGTAACAAGAACTAAAATGATACAATAAGAGTACATATCAAGTTCATTAGAATCAACCTAACTCATTAGTCTACAATAAAAAAAAGTAAAACTAAGAAAATTTTGACTACCATGAGATAAAAAGAAAACAAAAGTCAATACACAAGAACAAAGGTGATCAAAAGCATAAATATTACGTTTGGTCAACGGCTATGCCAGTAGCTGGTTTTATTTGTATTCAAATCTATACTGCTTGCATCTAACCCTATCCATCTCGAATCTCGAAAATAATGACCCGCCACCTACTTCCCAGCTTCAAATTATCAGTTTGACATTATGCTGTGCATCCAATTCCATGTCCTTAAATATAGCTATAACAGATAATGGTAGAAGTCATAAAAAAGGTACCTCACTTTTTAGTTATTTTTTGTGCCATTGTATGATTTCTCAATCTGTAACAGAAATAATAGCTAAATGTCCCATAACTGTTGAAATCTTAATCACAATCATACTTAGCATCTTAATATGGCAAGGAAATTCTTGGGTTACTCTAATACGTATGGTTGCATCGATATTGCATCCAATCCCATTAATGTATCTCAAATATAAAGAAATACAACTCATGCTCATTTATTCGGTTTCAAGTTATACTAGAAAAAAAAATTAAAGATGTTTTTGTTGCATGCCATGTAAGTTTTCTGCTCATACCCATGGAACAAATTAATCGTAATGAACGTAACGATCAAAAGAATTATCAACCTAGTAAACTAGAATAACTAATCATCTGTACTTTGAAAATCAACATGATCCCTATAAATTGATTATCATCATAATTGTGGAGTCACATCTCCCAAACGAGTATCTAAGACACACAATTATAACCTATCAATAAACCTTCCAGTCTCTTTTGATCCGGCAAATACAAATTTTTGTTTGATAAATGGGCTCTCCTAGTTCATCATCGGTCATTATCACATGTATACTATTCTCAACTTTAGTTATCCTGAATCTTCCATATCAAATACAAGCTAGAAAGTTATCACCATTACTAACAAACCCTCCAGTAAAAATATTTCAAGAAAATGACGAGAGGAGCAGCCTTCTTGACCGAGCACAAGAATATGGAAGTACTTTCCATTCCTTGGCTAAAGATAACATCAATGTCGACTGCATTGTTCCTGAAATCCGTACTTGGGAACATGATTTTTATGCCATTGGGAATGCAGCAATGTTGGGGGCATTTGGATCGATGTATATGTAAATTTATATATTACTTGTGTCAATTGCATGTTGTCACCTAAGATCTATTTGCAAGTAAAATGAATTGATTTAGCATGAAAGTTGTGTTCGAAATTTGGATAAGACACTTAAGATCCATTTTTGTAAAGGACGAGAATTTTTTAATTTTTGATAAACTATCAAGAAGTATACAGTACTTCATTGCCAAAAATTCAAATTGTACTCAAGTACATTAAGTAATTATATATATGATAAGAATAATATGTTTGATTAGTTTCCAACAATCACAATTTTAACCCTCCCGATTACATTGGAATCCGACTAGTTCATTGTACTGTGGAAACTAAAGATGATGATATAAGAGATTGATTCACTTTACAATCCTGGTGTTCAATTTTATTTGCTTAATGTCTTTGTATCCTTTTTTTTTTTGTTGTTCTTTTCTTTAGGTAACACATTAGCGTTTTAAGTTAATAGATCAACAATGACACACAAATAAGTGGCGTGCATGAAGGGAAAACTTAAAAGAATGAAAAAATAAAAGTGTTTGTTTCACCAAAACAGGCTGGTAGTTATCTCTCTTCTTTTACATTATACTTTTTCCCAATTTCTTTTAAAAAAAAATTATAATAAATAAAGTCACGGGTTTGCAATTTTAAGCATGTCGCTTTTCAATACAAAGTTCCTCTCTAAGTCAATTTTTATTTTAAAAGAAGAGTACTATTCTAGAACAATAAATCTCGTGGAACTTTGAAAAGGAGTCTAAATAGGGTTCAAGGAATAGAAATTGGTTTATAATAAGTGTATGCTAAGAAGGAGGTTAGGTTCAACGGCATTTAACGAATTGATATAATGATAACTTGATAAAAGTGGTCTTCTATGCCATACGCTATGCCTATGTCCCCATCTTTCATATTTGTTGTGTCGCTACTCAAGCTCATGCGCAGGTTAAGCATAAGAATCTTGCAGAGAGAAATGTATCACCCATGAAAGAATGGACATGAAAAAATCTCACTTGGCTTCCTAGATGCTCGGTCTCTCATAAAAGTTCTCCGCTCAATAACTCTAAACAATCGGAGACTGTGATTGACTACTATGATCGAGCCATTCAAGTATCAAAGTCAATAGAAAGCGGAATTCCAAAATGAAACTAAAAAGTTGCCACTATAATCACGTAACTTTTTTAGCTTTTTATCGACATTCACCGCTTACACATTCATGGAAAACAATAGGTATCCATAAATCAGACCCATAAACACCTCAAATGGAAATGAGAGTTAAAATATGAATGAGTTACCGATAGAGCAGTAAATAGATAAGTATGAAGAGTGGAATTTCGTGATGATTTCGAGCGGGAAATGCTAGAACAAAAAGTGTAACATGAACTAAAATGATATAATGAGAGTATATAACAAGTTCATTAGAATTAACCTAACTCATTAGTCTACAATAAAAAAAGTAAAACTAAGAAAATTTTGACTAACATGAGAGAAAAAAGAAAACAAAACTCAATACACAAGAACAAAGGTGATCAAAAGCATAAATATTACGTTTGGTCAACGGCTATGCCAGTAGCTAGTTTTATTTGTATTCAAATCTATACTGCTTGCATCTAACCCTATCCATCTCGAATCTCGAAAATAATGACCCGCCACCTACTTCCCAGCTTCAAATTATCAGTTTGACATTATCCTGTGCATCCAATTCCATGTCCTTAAAAATAGCTATAACAGATAATGGTAGAAGCCATAAAAAAGGTACCTCACTTTTTAGTTATTTTTCGTGCCATTGTATGATTTCTCAATCTGTAACAGAAATAATGGCTAAATGTCCCATGACTGTTGAAATCTTAATGACAATCATACTTAGCATCTTAATATGGCAAGGACATTCTTGGGTTACTCTAATACGTATGGTTGCATCGATATAGCATCCAATCCCATTAATCTATCTCAAATATAAAGAAATACAACTCATGCTCATTTATTCGGTTTCAAGTTATACTAGAAAAAAAAATTAAAGATGTTTATGTTGCATGCCATGTAAGTTTTCTGCTCATACCCATGGAACAAATTAATCGTAATGAACGTAACGATCAAAAGAATTATCAACCTAGTAAACTAGAATAACTAATCGCCTGTACTTTGAAAATCAACATGATCCCTATAAATTGATTATCATCATAATGGTGGAGTCACATCTCCCAAACGAGTATTTAAGAGACACTATTATAACCTATCAATAAACCTTCCAGTCTCTTTTGATCCGGCAAATACAAATTTTTTTTTTGATAAATGGGCTCTCCTAGTTCATCAACGGTCATTATCACATGTATACTATTCTCAACTTTAGTTATCCTGAATCTTCCATATCAAATACAAGCTAGAAAGCTATCACCATTACTAACAAACCCTCCAGTAAAAATATTTCAAGAAAATGACGAGAGGAGCAGCCTTCTTGACCGCGCACAAGAATATGGAAGTACTTTCCATTCCTTGGCTACAGATGACATCAATGTCGACTGCATTGTTCCTGAAATCCGTACTTGGGAACATGATTTTTATGCCATTGGGAATGCAGCAATGTTGGGGCATTTGGATCGATGTATATGTAAATTTATATATTACTTGTGTCAATTGCATGTTGTCACCTAAGATCTATTTGCAAGTAAAATGAATTGATTTAGCATGAAAGTTGTGTTCGAAATTTGGAAAAGACACTTAAGATCCATTTTTGTAAAGGACGAGAATTTTTTAATTTTGATAAACTATCAAGAAGTATACAGTACTTCATTGTCAAAAATTCTAATTGTACTCAGGTACATTAAGTAATTATATACATGAAAAGAATAATATGTTTGATTAGTTTCCAACAATCACAATTTTAACCCGCGCGATTACATTGGAATCCGACTAGTTCATTGTACTGTGGAAACTAAAGATGATGATATAAGAGATTGATTCACTTTACAATCCTGGTGTTCAATTTTATTTGCTTAATGTCTTTGTATACTTTTTTTTTTGTTCTTTTCTTTTGGTAACACATTAGCGTTTTAAGTTAATAGATCAACAATGACACACAAATAAGTGGCGTGCATGAAGGGAAAACTTAAAAGAATGAAAAATTAAAAGTGTTTGTTTCACCAAAACAGGCTGGTAGTTATCTCTCTTCATTTACATTATACTTTTTCCCAATTTCTTTTAAAAAACAATTATAATAAATAAAGTCACGGGTTTGCAATTTTAAGCATGTCGCTTTTCAATAGAAAGTTCCTTCCTAACTCAATTTTTATTTTAAAAGAAGAGTACTATGGTAGAACAATAAATCTCGTGGAACTTTGAAAAGGAGTCTAAATAGGGTTCAAGGAATAGAAATTGGTTTATATTAAGGTGTAAGCTAAGAAGGAGGTTAGGTTCAACGGCATTTGACGAATTGATATAATGATAACTTGATAAAAGTGGTCTTCTATGCCATACGCTATACCTATGTCCCCATCTTTCATATTTTTTGTGTCGCTACTCAAGCTCATGCGCAGGTTAAGCATAAGAATCTTGGAGAGAGAAATGTATCACCCAAGAAAGAATGGACATGAAAAAATCTCACTTGGCTTCCTAGATGCTCGGTCTCTCTTAAAAGTTCTCCGGTCAATAACTCTAAACAATCGGAGACTGTGATTGACTACTATGATTACGCCATTCAAGTATCAAAGTCAATAGATAGCGCAATTCCAAAATGAAACTAAAAAGTTGCCACTATAATCATGTAACTTTTTTAGCTTTTTTTCGACATTCACCGTTTACACATTCATTGAAAACAATAGGTATCCATAACTCAGACCCATAAACACTTCAAATGGAAATGAGAGTTAACATAGGAATGAGTTACTGATAGAGCAGTAAATGGATAAGTATGAAGAGTGGTATTTCGTGATGATTTCGAGCGGGAAATGGTAGAACAAAATGAGTAACAAGATCTAAAATGATACAATGAGAGTACATATCAAGTTCATTAGAATCAACTTAACTCATTAGCCTACAATAAAAAAAAAAAGTAAAACTAAGAAAATTTTGACTACCATGAGAGAAAAAGAAAACAAAACTCAATACACAAGAACAAAGGTGATCAAAAGCTTAAATATTACGTTTGGTCAACGGCTATGCCAGTAGCTGATTTTATTTGTATTCAAATCCATACTGCTTGCATCTAACCCTATCCATCTCGAATCTCTAAAATACTGACCCGCCACCTAATTCCCAGCTTCAAATTATCAGTTTGACATTATCCTGTTCATCCAATTCCATGTCCTTAAAAATAGCTATAACAGATAATGGTAGAAGCCATAAAAAAGGTACCTGTCTTTTTAGTTATTTTTCGTGCCATTGTATGATTTGTCAATCTGTAACAGAAATAATGGCTAAATGTCCCATAACTGTTGAAATCTTAATCACAATCATACTTAGAATCTTAATATGGCAAGGACATTCTTGGGTTACTCTAATACATATGGTTGCATCGATATTGCATCCAATCCCATTAATGTATCTCGAATATAATGAAATACAACTCATGCTCATTTATTCGGTTTCCAGTTATACTAGAAAAAAAAAATTAAAGATGTTTTTGTTGCATGCCATGTAAGTTTTCTGCTCATACCCATGGAACAAATTAATCGTAATGAACGTAACGATCAAAAGAATTATCAACCTAGTAAACTAGAATAACTAATCGTCTGTACTTTGAAAATCAACATGATCCCTATAAATTGATTATCATAATAATGGTGGAGTCACATCTCCCAAACGAGTATCTAAGGGACACAATTATAACCTATCAATAAACCTTCCAGTCTCTCAGAAATAAAAAAAACCGTCCAGTCTCTTTTGATCCGGCAAATACAAATTTTATTTTGATAAATGGGCTCTCCTAGTTCATCATCGGTCATTATCACATGTATACTATTCTCAACTTTAGTTATCCTGAATCTTCCATATCAAATACAAGCTAGAAAGCTATCACCATTACTAACAAACTCTCCAGTAAAAATATTTCAAGAAAATGACGAGAGGAGCAGCCTTCTTGACCGAGCACAAGAATATGGAAGTACTTTCCATTCCTTGGCTAAAGATGACAACAATGTTGACTGCATTGTTCCTGAAATCCGTACTTGGGAACATGATTTTTATACCATTGGGAATGCAGCAATGTTGGGGGCATTTGGATCGATGTATATGTAAATTTATATATTACTTGTGTCAATTGCATGTTGTCACCTAAGATCTATTTTCAAGTAAAATGAATTGATTTAGCATGAAAGTTGTGTTCGAAATTTGGAGAAGACACTTAAGATCCATTTTTGTAAAGGACGAGAATTTTTTAATTTTAATAAACTATCAAGAAGTATACAGTACTACATTGCCTAAAATTCTAATTGTATTGATAACGATGTAATTGCACGAATTTGCGCCCCTAATTCTTATCCGCTTGAGATGCATAGTCGTGTATTTTGGCCTATTTTACGCCGGGTTGTGCTATTTTGTCATATTTCAGGTCCCAGGCGTCAAAGGAAAGGCTAAGCACGAGTTTCGGGGCATTCGGAGGTCATTTCGTCAAGCTGGAGCCAAAACACGGGCAGACCTAAAACAGAACACGGCCGTGTTCTGTGACCGTGCTTTTACTGCCGAGAGCAAAGTCGAGTTGGGCAAATTTTGGCTAAAAACACAGGGTGGAAGCACGGCCGTGTCCACCAAAGCACGGCCGTGTCCATCAGCAATCACGCCCGTGTTTCGCCCAATGCACTGGCCGTGTAATTAACCCTAGCAAAAACACGGGCGGGCTGAGGCATTACACGGCCGTGCCCTCGACCGTGCTTTGGCCACTGATGCCCATTTAAGCAGATTTTCAGCCAAACAGAAGGGGATTCGAGTTTTAGAGAGATAGAGCGATTCCTAGAGAGAGAAAGCGACAAACAAGAGTCTCCAAGTGTCGTAGCTTGATCTTCAACACCATTGGAGGCCAGTTTGAGCTTGGAGAAGTGCCGATCAACGTCCAGGAGCAGGAATCCATCCTTCACAGTATGAATTCCGCGTCTGATTATGCTTTTGCTTCCTTCTCCATGAAGTAGTTCTCCCATTCATCTGGGTATGGAGAACCCTAGATTTGTATATTAGGCTTTGATTGTATGAACCCAAGTACTGATTCTATGATTTGATTATGTTCAATTGAGGTTTGAATGATTGAATGGCATGAATCCTGATCAAATTCCTGTTGTTTCTGCTTTAACCTAGAATGAGAATATCTGCCTAGGTTGATAGAGCATCCTTGATTGAAGGTATGCAGTTGGTGACTTTAGTCGAGGAGCCAACTCGCTATTCTGTACCGGATTTACTCCGGTAGTGGAGGTCTTGTTTGTTAAGGCCTCAATCTGTTTACTCCGGTGGAGGTTAGTCGCCTGCTAGAGATTCAGATTGAGAGGGTCTGAAGACCTTTAGTCGAGACTTCAGGCTGTTTAAGAACCTTCCGCAGTATAACTATCATAGAAACTGAACTTGGTAATTACAATCCGGCTTAACTGCAGTCTAGGGGGAACCATATCCGGGTGACCTCTCTTAACCTGAATACAACTGTTTACTTGCTTTGTTAGTTTGTTAGTTTAGACTTGCATTAAAGTTTCATTGCTAGATAACAAGAATTCACTGAGTAGTCATCAAATCTAGGACCCGGGTTGATAATTAAACCTAAACCCGCTATACTACGCTTTAGGAAGTGGTTTCACTTGGCCAATTCCTAGGGTGACAGTAGAAGTGAGTCAAGTTTTTGGCGCCTTTTCCGGGGACGGCTAGGTTGTTGAAGAAAAGTGATTTCTGTTAATTTAGCTTTTCTTGTTGCTTTGTTTGCTTTGTCCCACTTGTGCCTTCACGGGTTTGCTTGCTTGAGTGTGTGCAGGTAGTGCATGACCCGTAGCCAGTCGGGAGGTTTATGCCGTTGAATCCAGAGATTGAACGCACCTGTCGCCAACTCAGGAGACAACAGCGAGCTAGACTGGCTACGGAAGAGCGCCTTGACGGCCACTTGAGTAGCGATTCTGAAGAAGAGTACAGGATGGACGGAGACTACAATCATCACCAGGGGAATCCTCAGCAGGCTCCCCCGGTGAATCAGGTCCTGGGGAACAACCCCATACCCCAGGATCATGGGGTTCATCATCCACCGCCGTCGGGTCCCACCTCGGAGTACTACTACACTCCACGGATTGCTGACATCCGCCCGGTCATCCTCTATCCTCCCATTCCAGCAAACAACTTCGAGATCAAGCCATGCTGGATTCAGCTCATTACATCTTCTATCCAGTTCCATGGCTTGAAGGATGAGGAGGCCAGGGTGCATCTTTCCCGTTTTCTGCAGCTGACGAACGGGTTCAAGCTGAATGGTGTTCCTGATGATGCAATCCGCCTTCATCTCTTCCCCCATTCTCTGGCGAGGAATGCTAAGAGGTGGTTGGAGACCCAGCCCCCATTGTCCATCACCTCTTGGGACGATCTGGCTGACAAATTCGTGCACAGGTACTATCCGGCATTGAAGACTACAGAGATCCAGCGGGAGATCACTCACTTCCGCCAAGAGCCCGATGAGTCACTTCGTGATGCATGGGAGCGGTACATGGGATATTTCTGGCAGTGTCCCCATCATGGCTTCAGTGATGCATTCACAGTGGGGAACTTCTACAGTGCTCTCTCTCCAGACAGCCAGCGGGGGATTGAGTCTCTATGCCCAGGAGGGGATGTTCTCACTAAGACTCCACCCGAGCTGAACCAGATGATTAATACCTTGGCTGCCAGAGATCATTCTTGGGGGCAGAGCAGGCGAGGCAGACATTCCCGGGACCGTGGTGTGCACGCCATGGAGTCTAGATCCGGACTCGAGCAGCAGGTAGCTGAGCTAGTGCAGACATTGAAGCAGCCCAACAGTCTTATTCCGGGCAGAGGTATGGCTACACCTCCAGTTTCTCAGTGTCAGTGGTGTGAGAGCTCGAATCACTTAGTGGAAGACTGCCAGGCTATGAGGGAGTCTACTACTCCCCAAGAGCAGTTGGACTTCATCGCCAATGCTCGGCGCCTCGACCGGTACAGCAACACATATAATGAGGGGTGGCGCCAGCATCCCAACTTCTCTTGGGGCAGCAACACCACTAAGCCACCTGGTTTCCCAGCACTAGCTGGTGGCTTTCAGCAGAGGCAGCCCTTCCAGGCTCGACAGGGCCCAGTTCCACAGCTGCAGCCCTACCAGCCTAGGCAGGGACAACCATTACAGCAGCCCCAACGCCAGTTTGCCGAGCCAGCAGCAGCCCCAGTTCCAGATACTCAGATGACGAAGCGGGAAAATATTCTAGCCTCGTTCATGACTAGCACTCAGGTAGCTATCACGTCACTGGAAGCAGGTCAGAGGAACCAGGGTGCCATCTTGCAAGATCTGCAGAACCAGGTGGGTATCTTGGCCCGCCAGAACACCACCAGGGCACCGGGGACTTTGCCTGCCACCAGTGTTCCGAATCCTCGTGATCCTAACCAGCTCCAGCAGCTTGATGCCATCACTACCAGGAGTGGCAAGACCACATCAGCTGCTCCTGCCCAGCCCAGTCGAGATGAGCCACTACCTGCTTCAACACTTCCAGCTGATACTGCAGAAGTGGGGGAAGACACAACAACGCCTGCTCCCAAGCCACAGCCAGTGGTTAAGGAGCATGTACCTCAGCTTCCTTTCCCCACTCGCCTGCACAAAGACAAGCTAGAGACTGAGTTTGCCAAGTTCATGGCAATGTTGAAGCAGGTCAACATCAGCATGCCGTTCGTGGAGGCACTGTCAAAGATGCCCAAGTATGCCAAGTTCATGAAGGACCTCCTCACCAACAAGAAGAAACTTGGGGATCTTTCGACAGTGATGCTGAGCGAGGAGTGTTCTGCCATCCTGCAGAACAAGCTGCCCGAGAAGCGAAAAGACCCAGGGAGTTTCACTATCCCTCTTGTTATTGGCAGCATGCATGTAGGGAAGTCCTTGGCGGACCTAGGCGCTAGCATAAATGTCATGCCTTATAATTTGTTTAAGAAGCTAGGCCTAGGTGAACCTAGAACTACTAGGATGAGCATTCAGTTAGCTGATCACTCTATCGTGCATCCTAGGGGTATCATTGAGGACTTGCTTGTTAATATGGGTGCATTCACATATCTTGTTGACTTTGTTATTTTGGATATAAATGAGGATGTGGATGTACCTTTGATTTTAGGTAGACCGTTTCTCGCCACCGTCAAGGCGCTTATTGATGTGCATAGTGGTAAATTGATTTTGCGTGCTGGTGATGAACAGGCTACCTTTTCTGTGTCTGAGAATGGGAAACACCCTCATTTGCATGATGACATAGATTACTGTGATATGCTTGCTGATTTTGAGACCGCACTCGCTATAACGAGTGCGGGTACTGACGATGTTCTTGAGCGTTGTATTTTGCTAGGTGAGCAGGCATCGCAGGAGCCGCAGCTGGCGGAGCAGTTGGCCGAGTTGGAGAGTGGCCCCTTCTTGGAGGGCGACAGGCTGTTCAAACCGATCTCATCCTCCACCCACATCGATACCTCCTTGGAGGAACCACCAGAGCTGGAGCTTAAGCCCCTCCCTCCTCATTTGGAGTATGCATTTCTCCGGGAGGGGAATAAGCTGCCAGTCATCATCAGCTCGACTCTCACACCCGAGCAGAAGACCAGACTGGTGACCTTGCTGAAGCGGTACGAGCGAGCTCTCGCATGGAAGATCACAGACATCCGGGGGATCAGCCCTCCTTTCTGCTCCCACCGGATACTAATGGAGGATGAGATGCGGCCAGTGAGACAGCCGCAGAGGAGACTGACACCGAACCTGGAGGCTATGGTTCGGGCAGAGATCGTGAAGCTGCTGGACGCGGGGATCATTCTCGCCATTTCCGACAGTGAGTGTGTCAGTCCCACCCAGGTGGTACCCAAGAAGGGTGGGATGACTGTGGTGCCTAACGAGCAGAATGAGCTAATCCCGATGCGCACGGTGACTGGGTACCGTGTCTGCATTGACTACCGGCGTCTCAACGACGCCACTCGGAAGGACC
The DNA here is from genome assembly GCA_964030455.1 of Linum trigynum. Taxonomy (NCBI): domain Eukaryota; kingdom Viridiplantae; phylum Streptophyta; class Magnoliopsida; order Malpighiales; family Linaceae; genus Linum; species Linum trigynum. The sequence continues at coordinate 10,266,297 of OZ034821.1, forward strand.
ATTTCCCGCTACCGTTCATTGATCAGATGCTGGAGAGACTGGCGGGGCACGAGTTCTACTGTTTCCTGGATGGGATGTCCGGGTACTTCCAGATCCCGATTGCACCGGAGGACCAGGCGAAGACCACTTTCACCTGCCCCTTCGGCACCTTTGCATACCGAAGGATCCCATTCGGGCTATGCAATGCCCCGGCTACTTTTCAGCGATGCATGCTCGCTATCTTTGACCGTCTGGTCGGCGAGATTATGGAGGTGTTTATGGACGATTTCTCGGTTTATGGAGACTCATTCTCTCACTGTCTCCATAACCTGGAACTTGTCCTTAAACGGTGTGAAGAAACGAACCTGGCACTGAGTTGGGAGAAGTGTCACTTCATGGTTCGAGAAGTCATAGTTCTTGGGCATAAGATCTCCAAGATGGGGATTGAGGTGGACAGAGCGAAGATCGAGACTATCAGCAAGCTGCCTCCTCCTACATCTGTTAAGGGGATCCGGAGTTTCCTTGGTCATGCAGGGTTCTACAGGCGGTTCATCAAGGATTTCTCGAAGATTGCTCTGCCCCTGACTAAGCTTCTAGAGAAGGATGCCCCCTTCCAGTTCACTGATGCCTGCACAGCGGCTTTCACGACCTTGAAGGAGAAGCTTACACAAGCTCCTATCATGGTTGTTCCTGACTGGTCCTTACCATTTTAGATTATGTGCGATGCCAGTGACTTTGCGGTTGGAGCTGTGTTGGGGCAGAGGCGTGATCAGCATTTCCGACCTATCTACTACGCCTCGAAGACCTTGAATGATGCCCAGGAGAACTACACCACCACGGAGAAAGAGCTGCTCGCGGTGGTGTTTGCCTTCGATAAATTTCGTCCTTATCTGGTCTTGTCCCATGTGATTGTGTATACTGATCACTCCGCGATTCGATACTTGATGAGCAAGGCTGATACCAAGCCTAGGCCCATACGATGGATCTTACTGCTGCAGGAGTTTGACATTGAGATTCGGGACAAGAAGGGAGCAGAGAATGTTGCTGCCGATCACCTCTCCCGGTTGGACGCACCCCCTGCGGACAACCTCGAGGAGGAGATCAATGACTCCTTTCCAGATGAGAGACTGCTGATGATGTGCGTGGTGGAGAATGTCACCCCCTTGTATTCTGATTTTGCAAATTATCTTGTGGGCCAGCAGCTGCCCAAGGGGATGACAACTCACGCCAAGAGGAAGTTCTTCTCCGACCTGAAGTACTACTTCTGGGATGACCCCCATCTCTTCAGGATCGGAGCCGACGGGATCATCCGTCGATGTCTTATGGAGAGTGAGATGGAGGGCATTCTATCTCACTGTCATGAAGGACCTGCTGGCGGTCACCATGGAGGAAACCGCACGGCGAGGAAGGTGCTCCAGTCGGGCTTCTACTGGCCCACGCTCTTCAAGGACGCATACGCCTTCGCACGCATGTGCGACCGATGCCAGAGGTCAGGTAACATCTCTGCCTGTGATGAGATGCCCCAGAATGTGTTTATTACTTGTGAGATTTTTTATGTCTGGGGTATCGACTTCATGGGCCCCTTCCCTCCATCCTTTGGTAATACATATATCCTTGTTGCTGTTGACTACGTCTCTAGGTGGGCTGAGGCGCAAGCTTTGCCCACTAATGATGCTAGACGTGTTTGTGGTTTTCTGAAGCAGCTATTCTCCCGGTTCGGGACACCTAGAGCCATTTCCAGGGTCAGTTCGATAAATTGTTGTCTCGCTATGGTGTAACTCATAAGGTGTCCGTGGCCTACCATCCTCAAACCAGTGGCCAGGCCGAGCTGACGAACCGGGAGCTCAAGCGGATCTTGGAGAACACGGTGAATCAATCCCGCAAGGATTGGTCCACCAAGCTCGATGATGCTCTGTGGGCATATCGCACTGCCTACAAGACGCCCATTGGTACCTCACCGTACCAGCTTGTCTATGGAAAGGCATGCCATTTGCCCGTGGAGCTAGAGCACAAGGCCTTCTGGGCCCTTAAGATGCTAAACTTGGATGTTAGTGTTGTAGGTGCTGAGCGAAAAATGCAGATGTTGGAGCTGGAAGAGTGGCGTTATCACGCCTATGAGAACACCAAGCTGTACAAGGAGCGCACGAAGCTCCTCCATGATGCACGGTTGCGGGGTCCGAAAGAGTTCCAGGTTGGTGATCGAGTTCTCCTTTATAACTCTTGCCTGAAGCTCTTTCCCGGAAAACTCCGTTCCCGGTGGTCTGGACCGTACACGGTCACACAGGTGTTCCCGTATGGCACGATTGAGATTGCTAACCCGCAAACTGAGCCGTTTAAAGTGAATGGCCATCGTCTCAAGCTCTACCTGGGAGACGAGGTCGAACATGCGGAGTTAGCAGTGGAGCTCGCGGACCCTTAGTTCCGCAATTGGCGTCCAGCTAAAAGACGGTAAGAAGCGCTTGTGGGGAGGCAACCCCACCACGGTTTGCATTTCTACCTTTGTTTTTTTTTTCATCTTTGTCGGTTTTTTAGTCTTTGACTCAGTTTGGAGTCAGTCTGGAAAGTTTTTCGTGCCTCGGGCGGTTCATTTTGATGTGTGATTGGGTAAATTTTAGTGCCGGGGCACGAATGAATCTTGGTGGTTTGAGATTGAAAATTGAAAAAAATGCATTTCAGGCTCGGCAGTGAAAACACGGGCAGCAGGGGGCCAAAACACGGCCGTGTTTCGCCCTGAGCCCGCCCGTGTTTTGCTTTGTGCTCTCGGCATAAAAAGCACGGGCACTGGGCCCTGAAAACACGGCCGTGTTTCGCCCAGAGCCCGCCCGTGCTTTAATGGGGGAAAACACGGGCGCGGAGCATCCGAAACACGGCCGTGTAATGCCCCGCCCGTGTTTCGGCCTCCCCCCTATAAAATCGATTTTTTCAGCCCCCCAAAACCAGATCAGTCATTTTTTTCAAAACTCCCCAGCCCCCCTCGCCGGAAAATCGCCCCTTTCACCTTCTCCCTCGATTTTCCGGACATAACTTCCTCTCCCGACCTCCAAATCACAAACCGCGAGCGCCCCCACGCTCCTGGCATCGAGGAGCACATTCCCCAAAGATTTAGGCTGGTTTGGCTGAGGTTGGGTCGCCAGCGGTGAGTTTTCCGGCGAGTCTCCAGTGTGTTTTCCGGCGACTTTGGGTGCTTCTTTCCACTTTCTTCACCTCTCTCGTGGTCACTTCTTGAGTCTCCAGGTGTGTTCTCCTTATCTTTTCTTATATTTTTGGAGAATCGATACCTAGAGTTAGGTGAAGAACTTTTGATTGTGGAATGTATGGTTTGGGAATATTTTAGGTTTGGGGGATGATTGGGCTGATTGCTTGTTGAATGGCCTGCGTGAATTGTGATTTTTCTGTGATGCCTCGATTGGTGCTATTTAGGGCAGTTGTGGTATGCTTGTTTCACCGGGGGCCTAGTCCACTGTCCAAATCGCTCGATTTGAGGGTCCCCTGTGTATTTTGCTGATATTTCTCGTATGATGGGTATGTTTGTGTCGCCAGGAGTCTAGTCCACTGTCCATATCTTTCGATATGAGGGCTCCCGGTGTGGGTTTGGCCTAACATTGACCCCGTTTGCTTGTGCACACTTTGTCCTTCATTGTGTTTTACAGGATCATGGAGGTTTACCTCGACCAGATGAACATCGTCCAGCGCCATAAGCTGCGGAACCTCCGTACCCGCAGCATCGCCGAGCACCATCACCTCGATTGGGAGGTGTTCGAAGAGCTTCATGCCAGGCCACAGATGGAGGCCGCGGTCCGCTCCCCTGCTTGGCGGCGTCTTCTCACCCTTGCCGAGCCGACCTACAAGGAGCTAGTCTTGGAGTTCTACGCCACCTTCAACCACAACTCGAGGGGGAACTCCGACCATTCTGATGCAGTCCAGTTCACACTCGGCGGGGTGGAGCACTCCCTCAGCTACTGGGAGTTCGCCAATGCACTTTGTCTCAATTCCCGGACAGCATGCGGGCCTCTTCTCCGCTTGGATCTCTCTGATCCCACGGACTTCGCTTCCCATGCGTACTTCCAGAGCATTTTCCTGCCGGACAGTGTGGATGAAGAGTACGTTGCCAGCCAGACGCGGGCTGCCCTCCTCCGTCCGGAGTGGCGGATCCTCAACCACCTGATGTGCACTTCTTACACACCCAGTGCCGGCTCGTCCAAACGGGTCACACTCCGGACTCTCTTGTTGATGCATGCGATGGGTCGCTCTGAGGACACCATCCAGCTGGGATCTGTGCTTGCCCGGACGTTCACTAAGCCAGCCATCAGCACGTCTCGCGCCCTCGTTTTGGCCCGGTGATCACCGCCTTGGCCCGCAACTACGGGGTGGACTACACAAGGATGACATTGGTCCGCGAGCCGAGCCCACTCAGCGAGGCTAATCTTTGCCACCAGCACTTGATTGCTCACCACGGGCGTGTGCGCTGGATCGAGGGCCTTCCTCAGCCACCTATACCTGCAGAGGGCGACCAGGCCGAGTCGAGCGCCGCTGGTGGACGCCGAGTTCCACGTTGCGTTCCCCGTCGTGCCCAGGCTCCCGCGAGCCCCTCTCCTGCTCCCCGGTCTCCATCTACCGGACCACCTCCTCCGGTGGTGGTGCCCATCTCCGACCAGTTGGCGGCGATCTCGCAGCAGAATGAGCTCATCCTGGCCGGCCAGGAGCGCATCCACGCCCGCCTTGATCGTGAGTGGGACCGAGGGCGTCGTATCATGTCCGGGCAGCACTACATCATGTCCTACTTGGGTTTAGACTCGAGCGCGGTCCACTACCCGTTCGTGCAGTCTCCGGGGTTTGAGGATGAGTACCCCCCACCCATCGGCGATGGTGGTGATGCCTTCTAGAGCAGGTTTTGTGCTTTATCTGTTTTCCAGACTGAGACTCCGTGTTTTGTGGTTTCGTTTTGTTTTGTTTTTATCTCGGATTGTAGACTTGGTACTCTGACTCCTATCACCCAGTGTGTGTGTTTTTGTTGTCTCTAGCTCTGTGCCTCCTTCTTTTGACTGGTCCGCCATCCAGTCAACGTTCCTGACCACTGTTTCCGGTAACATCGTTCCCCTTCCCTCTGCTCCATTGAGGACATTGTCGCGTTTAAGTGTGGGGGGGGGGGTTCTTTGTATGAATTGGAACGTATATATATGTGTGCTTGGAGCCTAGTCCACTGTCCAAATCTTGAGATTTGAGAGCTCCAAGCACGGCTGTTTGCTTGATGATTGATCGTATTGGCACTGTGGATGTGATTAGTGAATTGAAGGGCTTTTGACTTGATACATGACAACTTGAGTGTGACTTAGACAACTTATTGTGATGACTGAGATGTGCAGTAGAATTGTGTAGGGGTTCAGTTTCTCAACTGTCTGCCCACCAAATGTGACTTGGTTTGATCACTTGCTTTTGACAGTCAGTTATGCATCTAGTTCAGGGAATCAGAACGAGAGATAGAGCATATAGGTAGCCATGTGAGATTTGAGCCTGCTCGTTTCTTTCTTGTGCGATAGTTTCCTCTTCCATGATGTGCAGCATTCACGTTGTCATTAGCTAAGATGATGGAGGCATAGGATTAGCCCACGACCAAATTGACTGTCCTAGTGTGTCATACCCCTAGTCAGCCCCTTTGAGCCGTGTGTTTTCCTTTCTTTCGGTCTTCAATGAAAAGTCACCCTTTTGCATCTTTTAGAAGGTTCCACAGAGTGATTTTTACATGTTCTCTGCTATTTCTGCTAAATGTAATGTGAGGGTTGGAGGTAGTGCTTAAAAGTTGGGCAGGTGTTTGAAAATGTGCAGAGGCGGTGGTTCCCTTAAGAAATGAAAAATAATGAAAGAAAAATCAAAAGAAAAAAAAAAGAAAGCAAAAGAGAGCCACCACCAAAAATCTGAGTAATGCCCATGTAGTAGTGTTTCTTAGCAGTCTGGCTTAGAAATACTAGCATTTATGTAACCTCCTTCGCTCTTGTGCTCTGAATTTGAGTAATGCAGAATAGCAGAAAGAAAGTTATTGGTTTGATTGATTGTGAGTCTGTTGGGTTTGGAAATGTGGAACCTTGTGCTGTATGAATACTTTCACCACCTAAAAGGCCTTTTCCCCATGTCCAAGACCCTAGCCAGTCATCTGAACCTGTGTCTAAGACCTCCGGATTAGTTAATGGTGACACCCCTTATGTGAACTCTAGCACTTAGAGGCTGCATTCATGGTGAAGAGATGTTAGGTATTGAGAGATTAAGCATGCGCATTTTTTGCATCATATTGTCCTGACCCCACTGGTCGAGAGTGAGCGATTCGTTTTCTCTTATTCTCTATACTCTTTACCCTGGTGAGGACCTAGATTGCTCGGTCGCAATTCTGATATCTTGAACTTTGTGCATGATGTGACTGTTTTGAACAAGTGGTTGAGTCAAGTCTATGTTGGTTGGTGAACAGAAGGGAGACTCTTCCTTTGCTCGATTTTACTGCATTCGAATGTCATCTGTGGTGGTTGTCTAGGTTGTCATTGAAGTTGTCCATGTGTTACTGATCGAAAGCCAGTATGATCCACGTGTTTTGTGCCGATATGTCATGCCTTGTTGTTTTGAGCTTACCTTGTGTCTGACTTGGTTTGCTTGGGGACAAGCAAATGGTTAAATGTGGGGGGAATTTGATAACGATGTAATTGCACGAATTTGCGCCCCTAATTCTTATCCATTTGAGAGGCATAGTCGTGTATTTTGGCCTATTTTACGCCGGGTTGTGCTATTTTGTCATATTTCAGGTCCCAGGCATTAAAGGAAAGGCTAAGCACGAGTTTCGGGGCATTCGGAGGTCATTTCGTCAAGCTGGAGCCAAAACACGGGCAGACTTAAAACAGAACACGGCCGTGTTCTGTGACCGTGCTTTTACTGCCGAGAGCAAAGTCGAGTTGGGCAAATTTTGGCTAAAAACACGGGCTGAAAGCACGGCCGTGTCCACCAAAGCACGGCCGTGTCCATCAGCAACCACGCCCGTGTTTCGCCCAATGCACTGGCCGTGTAATTAACCCTAGCCAAAACACGGGCGGGCTGAGGCATTACACGGCCGTGCCCTCGACCGTGCTTTGGCCACTGATGCCCTTTTAAGCATATTTTCAGCCAAACAGAAGGGGATTCGAGTTTTAGAGAGACAGAGCGATTCCTAGAGAGAGAAAGCGACGAACAAGAGTCTCCAAGTGCCCTAACTTGATCTTCAACACCATTGGAGGCCAGTTTGAGCTTGGAGAAGTGCCGATCAACGTCCAGGAGCAGGAATCCATCCTTCACAGTATGAATTCCGCGTCTGATTATGCTTTTGCTTCCTTCTCCATGGAGTAGTTCTCCCATTCATCTGGGTATGGAGAACCCTAGATTTGTATGTTAGGCTTTGATTGTATGAACCCAAGTACTAATTCTATGATTTGATTATGTTCAATTGAGGTTTGAATGATTGAATGGCATGAATCCTGATCAAATTCCTGTTGTTTCTGCTTTAACCTAGAATGAGAATATCTGCCTAGGTTGATAGAGCATCCTTGATTGAAGGTAGGGAGTTGGTGACTTTAGTCGAGGAGCCAACTCACTATTCTGTACCGGATTTACTCTGGTAGTGGAGGTCTTGTTTGTTAAGGCCTCAATCTGTTTACTCCGGTGGAGGTTAGTCGCCCGCTAGAGATTCAGATTGAGAGGGTCTGAAGACCTTTAGTCGAGACTTCAGGCTGTTTAAGAACCTTCCGCAGTATAACTATCATAGAAACTGAACTTGGTAATTACAATCCGGCTTAACTGCAGTCTAGGGGGAACCATATCCGGGTGACCTCTCTTAACCTGAATACAACTGTTTACTTGCTTTGTTAGTTTGTTAGTTTAAACTTGCATTAAAGTTTCATTGCTAGATAACAAGAATTCACTGAGTAGTCATCAAATCTAGGACCCGGGTTGATAATTAAACCTAAACCCGCTATACTACGCTTTAGGAAGTGGTTTCACTTGGCCAATTCCTAGGGTGACAGTAGAAGTGAGTCATGTACTCAAGTACATTAAGTAATTATATATATGAAAAGAATAATATGTTTGATTAGTTTGCAACAATCACAATTTTAACCCTGCCGATTACATTGGAATCCGACTAGTTCATTTTACTGTGGAAACTAAAGATGATGATAAAAGAGATTGATTCACTTTACAATCCTGGTGTTCAATTTTATTTGCTTAATGTCTTTGTATCCTTTTTTTTTTGTTGTTCTTTTCTTTAGGTAACACATTAGCGTTTTACGTTAATAGATCAACAATGACACACAAATAAGTGGCGTACATGAATGGAAAACTTAAAAGAATGAAAAAATAAAAGTGTTTGTTTCACCAAAACAGGCTGGTAGTTATCTCTCTTCTTTTACATTATACTTTTTCCTAATTTCTTTTAAAAAACAATTATAATAAATAAAGTCACGGGTTTGCAATTTTAAGCATGTCGCTTTTCAATACAAAGTTCCTTCCTAACTCAATTTTTATTTGAAAAGAAGAGTACTATGGTAGAACAATAAATCTCGTGGAACTTTGAAAAGGAGTCTAAATAGGGTTCAAGGAATAGAAATTGGTTTATAATAAGGTGTAAGCTAAGAAGGAGGTTAGGTTCAACGGCATTTGACGAATTGATATAATGATAACTTGATAAAAGTGGTCTTCTATGCCATATGCTATACCTATGTCCCCATCTTTCATATTTGTTGTGTCGCTACTCAAGCTCATGCGCAGGTTAAGCATATGAATCTTGCCGAGAGAAATGTATCACCCAAGAAAGAATGGACATGAAAAAACCTCACTTGGCTTCCTAGATGCTCGGTCTCTCATAAAAGTTCTCCAGTCAATAACTCTAAACAATCGGAGACTGTGATTGACTACTATGATCGCGCCATTCAAGTATCAAAGTCAATAGATAGCGCAATTCCAAAATGAAACTAAAAAGTTGCCACTATAATCTCGTAACTTTTTTAGCTTTTTTTCGACATTCACCGTTTACACATTCATGGAAAACAATAGGTATCCATAAATCAGACCCATAAACACTTCAAATGGAAATGAGAGTTAACATAGGAATGAGTTACCGATAGAGCAGTAAATGGATAAGTATGAAGAGTGGAATTTCGTGATGATTTCGAGCGGGAAATGCTAGAACAAAAAGAGTAACAAGAACTAAAATGATACAATGAGAGTACATATCAAGTCCATTAGAATCAACCTAACTCATTAGTCTACAATAAAAAAAAGTAAAACGATGAAAACTTTGACTACCATGAGAGAAAAAGAAAACAAAACTCAATACACAAGAGCAAAGGTGATCAAAAGCATAAATATTACGTTTGGTCAATGGCTATGCCAGTAGCTGGTTTTATTTGTATTCAAATCCATAATGCTTGCAGCTAACCCTATCAATCTCGAATCTCGAAAATAATGACCCGCCACCTATTTCCCAGCTTCAAATTATCAGTTTGACATTATCCTGTGCATCCAATTCCATGTCCTTAAAAATAGCTATAACAGATAATGGTTGAAGCCATAAAAAAGGTACCTCAATTTTTAGATATTTTCGTGCCAATGTATGATTTCTCAATCTGTAACAGAAATAATGGCTAACTATGCCATAACTGTTGAAATCTTAAAAACAATCATACTTAGCGTTGATAACGATGTAATTGCACATATTTGCGCCCCTAGTTCTTATCCGTTTGAGGGGCATAGTCGTGTGTTTTTGGCCTATTTTATGCCGGGTTGTGCTATTTTGTCATGTTTCAGGTCCCAGGTGTAAAAGGGAAGGCTAAGCACGAGTTTCGGGGCATTCGGAAGTCATTTCGGTGAAACTGAGCCGAAACACGGGCACACCTAAACCAGAACACGGGCGTGTGCTGAGACCGTGCTTTTACTGCCGAGAGCTAATTCGAGTTTGGAAAACATTGGCCAAAACACGGGCAGGGCTGAGATAGAACACGGGCGTGCTTCACCAAAGAACGGCTGTGTCCTCCCAAAAGCACGGCCGTGTTTCTCCTAGTGGAATTAACACTAGCCAAAGCACGCGGGGGGGGGGGGGGGGGGGGGGGGGGGGGGCTGAGTCATTACACGGTCGTGCCCTCGACCGTGCTTTGCCCACTGATGCCCTTTTAAGCAGATTTTCAGCCAAACAGAAGGGGATTCGAGTTTGGAGAGAGATAGAGCGATTCCTAGAGGGAGAAAGCGACGAACAAGAGTCTCCAAGTGCCCTAGCTTGATCTTCAACACCATTGGGGGCCAGTTTGAGCTTGGAGAAGTGCCGATCAACGTCCAGGAGCAGGAATCCATCCTTCACAGTATGAATTTCGCGTCTGATTCTGCTTTTGCTTCTTTCTCCATAGAGTAGTTCTCACATTGATCTGGGTATGGAGAACCCTAGATTTGTATGTTAGGCTTTGATTGTATGAACCCAAGTACTGATTCTATGATTTGATTATATTCGATTGAGGTTTGAATGATTAAATGACTTGAATCCTGATCAAATTCCTGTTGTTTCTGCTTTGACCTAGAATGAGAATATCTTCCTAGGTTGATAGAGCATCCTTGATTGAAGATAGGGAGTTGGTGACTTTAGTCGAGGAACCAACTCACTATTCTGTACCGGATTCACTCAGGTAGTGGAGGTTTTGTTTGTTAAGGCCTCAATCTGTTTACTCCGGTGGAGGTTAGTCGCCCGCTAGAGACTCAGATTGAGAGGTTCTGAAGACCTTTAGTCGAGACTTCAGGCTGTTTAAGAACCTTCCGCAGTATAACTTTCATAGAAACTGAACTTGGTAATTGCAATCCGGCTTAACTGCAGTCTAGGGGGAACCATATCCGGGTGACCTCTCTTAACCTGAATACAACAGTTTACTTGCTTTGTTAGTTTGATAGTTTAGACTTGCATTCCAGTTTCATTGCTAGATAACAAGAATTCACTGAGTAGTCATCAGATCTAGGACCCGGGTTGACATATAAACCTAACCCGCTATACTACGCTTTAGGAAGTGGTTTCACTTGGCCAATTCCTAGGGTGACAGTAGAAGTGAACCAAGCGTCTTAATATGCCAAGGTTGTTCTTGGGTTGCTCTAATACGTATGGTTGCATCGGTATTGCATCCAATCCGATTAATGTATCTCAATTTTAATGAAATTCAACTCATGCTCATTTATTCGTTTTCCAGTTATACTAGTAAAAAAAATTAAATATTTTTTTGTGCATGACATGTAAGTTTTCTGCTCATACCCATGGAACAAATTCATTGTAATAAAGTTAACCATCAAAAGCATTATCAACTTAGTAAACTAGAATAACGAATCGTCTTTACTTTAAATATTAACATGATCCCTATAAATTGATTATCACCATCATGGTGGAGTCACATCTCCCAAACGAGTAACTAAGAGACACAATTATAACCCATCAATAGACCTTGCAATCTCTATTGATCCTGCAAATACAAATAAAAAAATGATAAATGGGTTCTCCTAGTGCATCATCGGTCATTATCACATGTATACTCTTCTCAACTTTAGTTATCCTGAATTTTCCATATCAAATACAAGCTAGAAAGCTATCACCATTACTAACAAACCCTCCAGTAAAAGTATTTCAAGAAAATGATGAGAGGAGCAGCCTTCTTGACCGAGCACAAGAATATGGAAGTACTTTCCATTCCTTAGCTAAAGATGACAATAATGTCGACTGCATTGTTCAAGAAATCCGTACTTGGGAACATTATTTTTATGCCATTGGGAATGCAGCAATGTTGGGGGCATTTGGATCGATGTATATGTAAATTTATATATTACCTGTGTCAAGTGCATGTTGTCACCTAAGATCTATTTGCAAGTAAAATGAATTGATTTAGCATGAAAGTTGTGTTCAAAATTTAGAAAGGACACTTAAGATCCATTTTTGTAAAGGACGAGTATTTTTTTTAATTTTGATAAAGTATCTAGAAGTATACAGAACTTCATTGCCAAAAAATCTAATTGTACTCAGGAACATTAAGTTCAAAATATAATTATATATATGAAGAGAATAATATGTTTGTTTAGTTTCCTACAATCACAATTTTAACCATCATGATTACATTAGAATCGACTAGTTCATTGTATTGTGAAAACTAAAGATGATGATATTCATCAAAGAGGTTGATTCACTTTACAGTCCCAGTTTTCAGTTTACTCATCCCGAATTCCACAATAATTTCCCACCTAAGGTCCAAGTATAAACCTTAGTCGGGTGCAGTACATGATAAGTATGTTTAAATATCAACCCGGGTCGGTCCGTGTACCCCTGTTTCAGTCATTTGAATCATTATCTAGCAACAAAGTTTTGGTTGAAAAATTTGCTAATTAAAATAAATAAAGGCAAAGGTAAATGGTTTTGAAAGCTCTTTGTGAGAAGGATCACTCGGGTGTCGCTTCCCCCTAACTACTACCATGGTATGTGAATTGAAACGATTGCTATGGGCAACGTAACCGCGAACCGCAGAGGGATGCAAATGTGGTCGTAGACCACACTCTCGATTGCTAAACCGAGGTATACATTATAGGTCACGTTACTCGGCCCTCTCAGTTTAGGCAATTGGTCATTGACTTACTTCGTCACTCAACACAAGGGTTGGGCGGCTTAATCGCTCTAAACTAATTTGCTTAATTCAACATTGAGGTTTGCCCTAAATTAACCTTGAAACGCTAAAGGAAAACCAACTCGATTGAGTCTACCTTGGCAGAGGGATTTTCCTCTCTAATCTAGGTTAAAGTGGCTAATTAGATTGCTAAGCACCAACATGCACAAACCTAAGGATGCCAAGCACAATTATGCACAATCCTTAGGTTGCTAAGAACCAACATGCACAAACCTAAGGATGCTAAGCACAAAACATGCACAATCCTTAGATTGCTAAGCACAAGCATGCACAATCAAATGAATAATACCTCAATCATTGAATTAAACAATACCCAATAACAATCATTCAATTCACATAAAAGAAACTACATGGTAGCTAGTTAGGGTTTCACAACATCCAAGTGAAAAGAAATCTACTCCATGCTAGAAATGGGAGAAACACAAGAAGAAGAGGTAGAAACCATCTTGAGGGAGGCTTCCAATCTTCTAGACCCTTGTGTCGAACTTCTCTTGGGGAGAATCTTCCCAAATCCCACCTTGGAGCAAAACCCTAGCCTCCTTCTCCTTTGGTTCATGTTTCTCTCTCTAAAAATCTGAAGAAGGCTTTCTCACACAATGAGCTCTCCCCTCTCTCTTCCTTTCGGCTCAGCTTTTAAACAGTGAACGAACTCGGTTCACGGCCTGAGTTCACGGCCATGAACTCTGAAACGCGTCCGTGAACTCTAGATTAGCGCTGAAACGCACCGCTTTGCTTCCACGGGTTCACGACCAATAGCTCGTATTCACGGTCTTAGCGACTGTGAACTCAATTAGCGTTAGTAACTTGCATTTTAGCCCTGTACACCACAATGTTCACGGCCAATGGCTTTTCTTCTCGATCATACGAGACAGTGAACATCCAAGGAAAACCGTGAACTCGCCGTTTTTCACCTTTTCTCCCGTTTTTGCTCCTTTTTGTCCAACTTTCGACTCCGGAGCTGGCTTCACCTGTTAAATCCTAAAACACACTAAAACACTAGAAACCTAACGTAAAACCACCCTTTTAGGAGCGAAATTGCCACAAACGCCTAAGGAAAACGGGAGTAAAACATGTACAATAAGGGCCCGAATCATTAGTTTTATTTTTTTAGTATCTTTGTATCCTTTTTTTTTGTTCATTTCTTTAGGTAACACATTAGCGTTTTAAGTTAATAGATCAAAAATGAAACACAAACAAGTGGCGTGCATGAAAAGAAAACTTAAAAAGAATGAAAAAATAAAAGTGTTTGTTTTACCGAAACAAGCTGGTAGTTAGCTCTTTGCTTTTACATTATACTTTTTCCCAATTTCTTTTTAAAGAAAATTATAATAAATAAAGTCACAGGTTTGCAATTTTAAGCATGCCGCTTTTCAATACAAAGTTCCTCCCTAACTCAATTTTTATTTTCAAAGCGAAATTTGGAATAAGGTTCAAGGATTTAAAATAAGGTTCATAAAACAATAAATCACGTGGAATTTTGGAAAGGATTTAAAATAAGGTTCAAGGAATATAAATTGGTTTATAATAAGGTGTAAGCTATGAAGGAGGTTAGGTTCAACAGCGTTTGACGAATGGATATATAACTTGATAAAAGTGGTCTTCTATACCATAGGCTATACATATGTCCCTATCTTTCATATTTGTAGTGTCACTACTCGAGCTCATGCACAGGTTAATCATAAGAATCATGCAGCGAGAGATATATTACCCAAGAAAGAATCATAAAAATCTCACTTGGCTTCCTAGATGCTCGGTCTCTAATACAGGTTCTCCGCTCAATAACGCTAAACAATCGGAGATAGTGGTTGACTACTATGATCGCACCATTCATGTGTCAAAGTGAATAGGTCAGGCAATCCCAAAATGAAACTAAAAAGTTGCCACTATAATCACGAAACTTTTTTAGTTTTTTTCAATATTCATCACTTACACATTCATGGAAAACAATAGGTATCTGTAAATCACACCCATAAACACTTCAAATGGAAATGAGAGTTAAGATAGGAATGAGTTACTGATAGAGCAGTAAATGGATAAGTATGAAGAGTGGAATTTCGTGATGATTTCTCGCAGGAAATGCTGGAATAAAAATGCAATAAGAACTAAAATGATACAGCGAGAGTACATATCAAGTTCATTAGAATCAACCAAACTCATTTGTCTACAATAAAAAAATAAAACGAAGAAAATTTTGACTACAATGAGAGAAAATGAAAACAAAACTCAAGAAACAAGAACAAAGGTGATCAAAAGCATAAATATTATAGTTGGTCAACGGCTATGCCCATAGCTAGTTTTATTAGTATTCCAATCCATAATGCTTGCATCTAACCCTATCCATCTCAAATCTCCAAAATAATGACCCGCCAACTATTTCCCAACTTCAAATTATCAGTTTGACATTATCCTGTACATCAAATTCCATGTCCTTAAAAATAGCTATAACAGATAATGGTAGAGGCAATAAAAAAGGTACCTCACTTTTTAGTTATTTTTCGTGCCATTGTATGATTTCTCAATCTGTAACAGAAATAATGGCCAAATGTCACATAACTGTTGAAATCTTAATAATAATCATACTTAGCGTCTTAATAAGGCAAGGACGTTCTTGGGTTGCTCTAATACGTATGGTTGCATCGATATTGCATCCAATCCCATTAATGTATCTCAATTTTAATGAAATATAACTCATGCTCATTTATTCGTTTTCCAGTTATACTAAGAAAAAAAAAGATGTTTTTGTTGCATGCCATGTAAGTTTTATGCTCATACCCATGGAAAAAATTCATGCGTAATGAAGTTAACAATCAAAAGCATTATCAACCTAGTAAACTAGAATAACTAATCATCTTTACTTTGAAAATTAACATGATCCCTATAAATTGATTACCATCATAATGGTGGAGTCACATCTCCCAAACGAGCTACTAAGAGACACAATTATAACCTATCAATAGACCTTCCAGTCTCTTTTGATCCAGCAAATACAAAAAAAAATCTGATAAATGGGTTCTCCTAGTGCATCATTGGTCATTATCACATGTATACTCTTCTCAACTTTAGTTATCCTGATTCTTCCATGTCAAATACAAGCTAGAAAGCTATCACTATTACTAACAAACCCTCCATCAGAAATATTTCAAGAATATGACGAGAGGAGCAGCGTTCTTGACCGAGGTCAAGAATATGAAAGTACTCTCCATTCCTTGGCCAAAGATGACATCAACGTCGACTGCATTGTTCCCGAAAACAGTACTTGAGAACATGATTTTTATGCCATTGGGAATGCAGTAATGTTGGGGGCATTTGGAAATGATGTATATGTAAATTTATATATTACTTGTGTCAATTGCATGTTGTCAACTAAGATCTATTTTCAAGTAAAATGAATTGATTTAGCATGAAAGTTGTGTTCGAAATTTAGAAAAGACACTTAAGATCCATTTTTGTAAAGGACGAGTATTTATTTAATTTTGATAAAATAGCAAGAAGTATACAGAACTTCATTGCCAAAAATTCTAATTGTACTCAGGTACATTAAGTTCAAAATATAATTATATATATGAAGAGAATAATATGTTTGTTTTGTTTCCTCAATCACAATTTTAACCCTCCCGATTACATTAGAATCTGACTAGTTCATTGTATGGTGAAAACTAAAGATGATGATATTCATCAAAGAGGTTGATTCACTTTACAATCCGCGTGTTCAGTTTTATTTTTTTAGTATCTTTGTATCCTTTTTTTTTTGTTCTTTTCTTTATGTAACACATTAGCGTTTTAAGTTAATAGATCAACAATGAAAAACAAACAAGTGGCGTGCATGAAGGGAAAACTTAAAAGGAATCAAAAAATAAAAAGTGTTTGTTTTACCAAAATAAGCTGGTAGATAGCTCTCTGCTTTACATTATACTTTTTCCCAGTTTCTTTTTAACGAAAATTATAATAAGTAAAGTCACAGGTTTGCAATTTTAAGCATGTTGCTTTTCAATACAAAGTTCCTTCCTAACTCCATTTTTATTTTAAAAGCAGAATACTATGATAGAACAATAAATCACGTGGAACTTTGAAAAGAATTCAAAATAGGGTTCAAGGAATAGAAATTTGTTTATAATAAGGTGTAAGCTAAGAAGGAGGTTAGGTTCAACGACGTTTGACAAATGGGTATAATGATAACTTGATCAAAGTGGTCTTCTATGCCATAGGCTATACCTATGTCCCCGTGTTTCATATTTGTTGTGCCACTACTCGAGCTCATGCACATGTCAAGCATAAGAATCATGCAGAGAGAGATGTATCACCCAAGAAAGAATGGACATGAAAAATCTCACTTGGCTTCCTAGATGCTCGGTCTCTCATACAAGTTCTCCTGCCAATAACGCTAAACAATCGGAGGCGGTGGTTGACTACTATAATCGCGCCATTCATGTATCAAAGTCAATAGGTCACGCAATTCCAAAATGAAACTAAAAATTTGCAACTATAGTCACGAAACTTTTTTAGCTTTTTTTCAACATTCACCGCTTACACATTCATGGAAAACAATAGGTATCCATAAATCACACCCGTAAACACTTCAAATGGAAATGAGAGTTAAGATAGGAATGAGTAACAAGAACTAAAATGATACAGTGAGAGTACATATCAAGTTCATTAGAATTAACCTAACTCATTAGTCTACAATAAAAAAATAAAACTAAGAAATTTTGACTACCATCAGAGAAAATGAAAACAAAACTCAAGACACAAGAACAATGGTGATCAAAAGAATAAATATTACATTTGGTCAACGGCTATGCCTGTAGCTGGTTTTATTTGTATTCGAATCCATACTGCTTGCATCTAACCCAAGCCATCTCGAATCTCAAAAATAATGACCTCCCACCTATTTCCCAGTTTCAAATTATCAGTTTGACATTATCCTGTGCATCAGAGCCTTAGGTTCAAACGCAGTGGCCAGAATAATGAATTCCACGAAGGAAAGCGGCGCTGAATTGACCCACTAGACAAGGCCGAAAGGCCCTGTTCCTGGAACCCCTGTTGAGCTGCTCACGGAGAAAAAGAAGGAGAAGAAGCAGGAGGCGTTAACTACGAGCAAGACCTCCGAAACCAACGTCTATCCCGACGTTAAAGTTGAGGAAGCCGCCATGGGAGACCCACAGCCCGTCATGATGGCCGAGCTGCAACAGTTTTTTCGGCAACATGTTGTTGCTCTGTTTAAGACACAACTAACCAAACAGGACGAGAAGTTTAAGGCTCTCTCGACCAAGTTTGATGAATTGAATCAAACAGTTGCAATGATGAGCCAGCAATGAGGACCGGTTCCGAAAACTCTGAGAGGAGCATAGGTTCAACCCAAACCTCAGCATCCTCTGCCAGCGAATTGTGACAATTCGCCACGAAATAGATTCCTAGAAGCCGATCAAGCTCTGGCGGCTCGAGTTCAGGACTTGGAATGGAAACTAATGACTCTATAAGTCAATCCCATCGTTCAGGGGGCCCGCAATCGATAGAAAATCGATTTTGCCCAAGATGAACGCGACGACGATCCTCTGGTGTCGAAATTGCGTGGAATTAAATTATCAATGCCAACTTTTCATGGGACGACCAATGCCTCGGCCTACTTGGATTGGGAGAGGAAGATCCTCTTGTTCTTTCGGTGTGGACAATACTCTGAAACCCAGAAATTGCTCCTAGCCACCTATGAGTTCAAGGATTATGCCGCAACTTGGTGGGAGCAGGTCAAAGTCTGACGATGGCAAAATATCAGGCTGAAGTGACGACCTGGGAGGAATTGAGGGGATTAATGCGGGAGAAGTTTGTGCCAGCATATTACTAGAGAGAATTACATGAATCCATGCAAGCAATTCGTCAAGGATCACGCACAGTGGAAGAATATGCCATAGAATTGGAATTACTCATGACCAGAGCTGACATAAGAGTGCATTCAGAGGCGAGAATTTCGCGATTCTATTCTGGGCTGAACAAAGAGATTCAGTACGAATGGAAGCTTTGCCATTTTGTTGATTTGGAGGAAGCCATCCACTTGGCAGTCAAGATCGAAAAGCAGTTGAAGGAAGGAGCAGCAAAGCGAGTTGTCACCCCTAGACCGAGCAATGCCCCTGAGAATGCTCCGAACACCGCACCAACCCCAATTCGTGTTGTGCATTTGAAACCAATTCCCCAGCAAGGCAGTCAGGACCGAGATGGAGGCTCAATTAGCAGGTTGGAATGCTACAAGTGCCATGGAAGAGGGCACAAATCCTTCCAATGCCCCAATCCAAAAGCACTCATCCTGCGTGATGGTGAGTACAACTCGGAGGATGAAGAGAAGGAAAAGGGAGCTGATGACGAGGTTACTGATGAAGAAGTAGACGAGAACATTGAAATGGAGGCTCCAGGTGGACATTTCCTCGTCAACAGAAGAGCACTCGCCGTTGAGGAGATTAGTGAAACCCAGCAGCGTGACAATTTATTCCATACCCGCTGCCGAATTCAAGGAAAGACGGCGCCGATGGTGATCGATGAAGGAAGTTGTGCTAATGTTGTGAACTTAGAGACTGTGAGGAAGCTTGGATTGAGCACTCTCAAGCATCACGATCCCTACATCCGACATTGGCTCAATGATCATGGAGCTGTGAAAGTGACGAAGTCGGCATGGGTCGAGTTTGAAATCGATCAATACAAGGATCGAATTCTTTGTGATGTAGCTCCTATGCACGTTGCTCATATCCTTTGGGAAGACCTTAGCAGTATGATCGTGGAGTTACCCACCATGGCAGGTCAAACTGCTATACTTTTAAACATGGATGGAAGAAGCTCAAAATGACACCTCTTCCACTGATCGAGGTTCGTAACGAACAAAGGCAATTAGAGTTCGATTGAGCTCAAGTAAGTGAAGGGATGGGAACAGGGACGAGTTTAATTGCCCGAAGGCTAGTGCTTACTGCTCTACGACGAGAAAGAAACCCACTCCGACCCGGGAAGCAACAACTCTGTTGCTTGTCGACGGCGATATAAGGGAGGAGAGAGGGTCTATTGGGTGGAGACCTAGAGGGCACGTTGATCCAACCCAATGGTGCCGACACGTTCCATATGCCTTCAGGAAGCTCTCCCATGGATCATATGACGTCGATTCAACTTGAATCAAAGGATCCAATTCGAGCTTAAAAGCCCCTGGAAACGAGCAATCATGACCAAAAATCGAGTCTATTGGTTGAAGAGCTCGGGGATGATTCAGACCAAACTGCTGGTACAAAATCGTCGAGGGCAGACCTGGGAAGCTGTATGAAGCATCAATTGGACTCGAAAATCCTTGAATCAAAAGTCCCCAATTTTTTAATTGGATTTCTGGGTTTGTCGAATTCAAATAATGACGATGGCGGGAAACAGATCTTCATCTATTCGAGGAAGATGGTGATGAATTGAAGCTTTGGGTCCGTACAAAACTTCGATTGAACACCCAACGAAGCCCTGGGAAGTATTGAATAAATATGGGAATCCCCATTTACAAAAGCTACAATTTGTTTGACAAAGAATAGTGCTTTGGACTTCTAGAACATGATGTTCAACAAACCTACTTTGGACCCAATTTGGGATCAATTCTATGATGATTTCGAGATGAAGAAGACTATGTTCTTGAGACCTCGAGCAAGGAATTTTATTCCTTCGCCTGAGGCTGCGAAATTTTATTCCTTCGCCTCAGGCTGCGCAATTCTGATCCATCACCTATCCAGGGTGTTATCATTGGATTCGAGGAGCAATTTCGGATAGAAACTCTCTACGGAGGACTCTGACACGCTAAAACACAACACCAAACTACGATCAAGTGTAATCGCAGTCCTGCAAATGCAGTAAAGTGGAAAGCTCTATTTGTCAACCCGGGGTCTAGATCTACTACCTACTCCGTGATTATCTATTATCTAGCAAACTAAGTCAAGTGATTGTGATTTTAAGTAAAAGTAGTTAGAAAGCAGGAAATGGTTCAAAGTTCTTTAGCAAGGGAAGACTCACTCGGGAATGAGTCCCCCTAGCTCCTTAGTTAGGTCAAGGTTGTAATTACCCTGGGTTGATAAACTGTTGATTAAAGTGAAGAAGATCCGACAGTAGCTTGGAATCTCTTAAGCTGACCAAGCCCTCTCAGACAGACTAACCGGCAGGAGACTAGCCTTCACCGAGTTAGACTGTTGACGCAATGAACACAGAACTCCACTACTGGAATTGAATTCCAGTACAAAACAGTAAATCGATTAACTCTCGTATAACCAATCTACCACTACTTATTGATGAAGCTCTAACAACCTAATCGGATTCTATCTATCTCAAGTTGTAGCAGATTTCAAGAAAAGATGATCATGCTTCAATTGACTCAATGAATCATGCATTAATTGATTAAAATCAATGAGTATATCAATCCCAAGTCATTACAATTAAGATTCCTAACACATGGAACTAGGGTTCTTCATACCCAAGTGAGAGAAGGTTCTACTCCATATAGAGAGAGAGAGAGAGAGAGGAAAACAGAAATCAGAGTAGTCATACTCATAAAGATGAGGATAATCTACTCTGGGATGTCAATCTTCACTCCTGGGGATGCAATCTGGGCTTCAATGGTGAGAAATCCACTCCAAATAGCTCCTAGGGTTTGTTCTCCACACTTTCTCTCTCTAAAGCTCTGTATTTTGCTCAAAAATTCGATCCCTCTCCGAAAGGCCCGAAATTGGGTTAAAAGCCAGAATTTCCTGACCATACGGCTGTGTGGAATCCCAGTCTACCCGTGTGAACTCCAAAATGCGGCGTTTCGATTAAGTGCCTCCACGAATGCTACACGGCCAGAGCTACACGATCGTGTAGAAAACTGGCTTGCCCGTGTGACATCTCTGTGATTTCCACACGGCCTCAAGGGACCTAGTACACTGCTAGTGTGGTCTTGCCCGTGTAATGGAATTCCATACGGCCACGCCACACGGCCGTGTGGCTGCTAGGTTTGGTCGTGTGGTTTCCTCAGCTTCTCGCCAAACATCCAACCTTCGTCCAATCGACCCTGAACTCGTTCCCAAACCTCCAATCACATACTAGGACCTGAGTAACACAAACGAGAACAACCTAGTGTGAAATCGGCCTAAGATACGAGAAATGAGGCTCAAACGGCATAAGAATGGTGGACAAAAACATGTGTATATATCAAGTCATCAAATTCCCCCACACTTAACCATTTGCTTGTCGCCAAGCAAACCAAGTCAGATACAAGGTAAGCTCAACACATTTCAATCATACCAACTTTGGGGACATATCATATAGGCACAGAACACGTGAATCATACTGGCTTTTGATCATTGACATATGGACAGCTCAACGGCAACCTAGACAACCACCACAGAGGACATTCGAGTGCAGCAAAATCAGGTAAAGGAAGAGGAATCCTTTCTGTTCACCAACCAACATATACTTGACTCAAACACTTAACCGAGACAGTCATCGCATGCATCAAACTCAGGACATCAAAATCAAGACCGAGCCATCTAGGTCCTCACCGGGGTAAAGAGCATAAAGAACAAGGAAATGAATAGCTCACTCTCGACCAGTGGGGTCAGGACAATTTGATGCGAAAAATGTGCATGCTTATTATCTCAAATCCTAAAGTCTCTTCACCATGATGGCAGTCTCTAAATGTTAGAGTTCACACAAGGGATGTCACCACTAACTAATCTGGAGGTCTTGGACATAGGTTCAAGTGACTGGCTAGGGTCTTGGACATGGGGAAAAAGCCTTTTAGGTGGTGGAAGTATTCATAGAACAAGGTTCCACAGTTCCAAACCCAACACATTCACAGGCAATCAAACCAGTTACTTTCTTTCTGCCATTCTTCATTACTCAAATTCTCTAGAGCACAATAGCAAAATAGGTCACAATAATGTTAGTATTTCTAAGCCGGACTGCTAAGAAACACTACTTAATGAGCATGATTCAAATTTTTGGTAGTGACTCTCTTTTGCTTTCATTCATCTTTTTTTATTCTTTCCTTTTTTTCATTTCTTGAGAGAACCACCACCTCTGCAGATTTTTCAAACACATGCCCAACTTTTAAGCACTACCTCCAACCCTCACATTATTTTTAGCAGAAACAGCAGAGAACAAGCAAAAACAACTATGTGGAACCTTCTAAGAGATGCAAAAGGGTGATTCTCCATTGTAGACTGAAAGAAAGGAAAGTACACGGCTCAAAGGGGCTGACTAGGGGGTATGGCACACTAGGAAAGTCAATTTGGTCGTGGGCTATTCCTATGCCTCCATCATCTTAGCTAGTGACAACGTGAATGCTACACATCATGGAAGAGGGAACTATCGCACAAGAAAGAAACGAGCAGGCTCAAATCTCACATGGCTACTTATATGCTCTATCTATCATTCTGATTCCCTGAACTAGATGCATAAACAACTATCAAGAGCAAGTGATCAATCCAAGTCACAGTTGGTAAGCAAACAGTTGACAAACTGAACCCCTACACAACTCTACTGCACGTCTCAGTCATCATTATAGGCTATCTCAGTCACAATACAGTTGTCATGCATCAATTCAAAAGCCATTCGATTCACCAATCAAACCCACAGTGCCAATATGATCTTGCAAACATCAGTACTTGGAGCCCTCAAATCTCGAGATTTGGATAGCAGATTAGGCTACAAGCACACAAACTCATATAGCAGTAAAAATAGATAAACACGTCCCCCCCCCCCCCACACACACACACTTGAGCGACATTGCCCTCAATGGAGCAGAGGGAAAGATAAGGGGAAACGATGTTACAGGGAGTACAGACTGCCGGGGGACTGGAAATCGGACCAGTCATCAGGGATAGCGTCAGCAAAACACACTGGTTGATAGAAACCATAGTTCCAAGTGGACAAACCAAAAACAAACGAAAGGAAAACAAACCTTGGTGGGGTTGCCTCCCCACAAGAGCTTCTTTACCATCTTTTAGCTGGACGCCAGTAGGGTGGATGCTCAGAGAGGTGTAGGAACAGGTGCCTCCAAGAGCGGATCCACATCGCTCTTGAGGTACAACTTCAGATGGTGGCCATGCGCACGACAGGTGTGACCACCAGCACTTATCAACTCGACATGGCCATCCGGAAGGAGGCAAGCGAGTGAATACTCGGATGGCCAAGGAGGTCGAGGCTCAGGAGGCGGGACCAGCTCATAGTGGTCTCCGACTTTCTCTTGAGCAGGCTTAGCTACCTGGAGTTTCGGCCGCCACTCCTCCTTGATCTTTTCTTTTGGTAACGGAGTGGACGGGAGTGGCGGCAAAGATATGGGAGGGGGATCTTGCAAAATGGGAAGCACAGAAGGATACACGACAGACTCGTTCTCCTGGTGAGAAACATCATGCAAAGGCGATGAAGCAGGAAGAGTATTAGCAATGGAAAATGTTATTCTCTCCTCGCCATCCCTCCAGACTAAGGTCCCATCATGTACATCTATGAGAACCTTGGAGGTGGCCAGGAAAGGCCTTCATTGTATAAGGGGCACTTTTGTGTCTTCATTGATGTCCAAGACAACAAAATCCACAGGATAAAAGAATCTGCCCACCTTAACCAGGAGGTATTCCACTATGTCCCTAGGATGAACTACAGATCGGTCAGCTAATTAAATACTTATCCTAGTTGCACTGGGTTCACCTAGACCTAGTTTCTTGAACAGTTTATATGGCATTACATTGATACTAGCGCCTAGACCCCCCAAGGACCCCTCTACATGCAATTTACCTATAGAGCACGGGATAGTAAAACTACCCGGGTCCTTCTGCTTATGCGGAAGCTTGTTCTGCAGAATGGCCGAGCACTCCTCGCTGAGCTCCACAGTGACCAGCTCGCTCAGCTTCTGCTTCTTTGAGAGAAGATCCTTCAGGAACTTTGCATACTTAGGCATTTG
The DNA here is from genome assembly GCA_964030455.1 of Linum trigynum. Lineage (NCBI taxonomy): Eukaryota > Viridiplantae > Streptophyta > Magnoliopsida > Malpighiales > Linaceae > Linum > Linum trigynum. Next base: position 10,290,909 of record OZ034821.1, read on the forward strand.
AGATAGTGCCTCCAGGAAGGGCACTTGAACATTCAACTTCCTAAGCATGGACATGAAGTTCCCGAACTCTGCCTCTAGCCTGTCTTTGTGCAACCGAGTAGGGAAGGGGATTTGAGGGACATACTCCTTCACCACTGGTTGCGGCTTAGGAGTAGGCACCTCAACCTCCTTCTCCGCTTCTTCTTCAACAGCTGGAAATGCCGAGGCATGTCTCTCTCCCGCTTGTCTGGCCAGGACAGGTGGGTATACAATCACTTTGCCGCTCCTTATAGTGATAGCATTACAATGGGAATTCGGGTCCTTCGGATTAGGAATGGTATTACCCGGCAGGGTATCCGGAGCCCTCTGTGCCACTGCTTGAGCCACACTCCCCATTGGGTTTGGATATCCTACAAAATAGCATATGTGTTCCTCTGGCCAGCTTCAAGAGCCAGGAATTTACAAGAGGCCTTTTCCATGAACTGCTCGATAGTGTTGAATTTATGAGCACTAGAACTAGCAAAGGAACCCACCAAGTCCAGCAGTTCAGCTATCAGATCATTCTGCACTGGGGTTGCAGGGGCTGCGTCTGGCTGTTGGAAAAGTCGCGGCTGTGGTTGAGCAGCATGCCCCTGCATGGGTTGGTAGAGAGACTGCTGCTGTTGCTGGAATTGCCCCTGGCTAGGCTGATATGGCGGTCTTTGGAAACCTGGAGGTTCTTGGGATACAGTAGGCTTAGGATTATTTCCACTCCATGAGAAGTTGGGATGCTGGCGCCACCCCTAATTATACGTGTTGCTGTAGGGGTCATTGCGCCTAGCATTGTTGATAAAGTTCACCTGCTCATGGGGTGTAGTCGACTCCCTCATTGCCTAACAGTCTTCCACAGTATGATGGGTGCTCTCGCACCACTGGCAATGCATCGCCTGTTGCTGCACTGTCCCTGAAACCAATCCATAGAGATCAATAGCTGAGACCAGCTTAGATACCATCTGTGCCAAATCAGGCAACTAGGTGGCTACCGCATGCACACCCTGTCCTGGTGCTCGTCTCGTTCTCCTCGCAGTTCCCCAATCATATCGCTGCTCTGCTATCTTTTGAAAGAGTTGATTCAGCTGCGGCGGTGTCTTGGTGAGCACATTCCCGCCGCAAACCGAGTCAATCAACTACTTGTCTTCTGGGAAGAGGGCATGGTAGAAGGTGCACACCTTGAAGGCGTCAGTAAAACCATGGTTGGGACACTTGAGGAAAAGACTGGTGTATCTTTCCCAACATCCCGAATGGTCTCATCTTTCTCCTGAGCAAAGTGGGTGATCTGCTTCTGCAGGTCCACCGTCTTCGGCGGAGGATGGTAGAGGGTGAGGAACTTTCCACCAGGTTGGCAAACGCGGTGATCGAGCCTGGAGGTCGTGTGTCCAACCACTCCTTGGCTTGCCCCTCTAAAGTAAATGGGAAGTACCTCAACTGGATGGCATCGGCTGGGACCCCATTGATCTTGATCCATCGATGAGCTCGTGGAATCGCCTCAGGTGTGATCGGGGGCACTCCCCCTCCTTTCCATGGAATACCACCGAGCCGCGCAACATGGTGATGACAGAGGTGCTCACCTCAAATTTATTTGCTGGAACTTGAGGGTGTTGGATGGGCGATCTCATGTCCGCGGCTCTGGTGGTCCAGTAATACCCCATGGTCTGCTCCTCGGGAATGCCCACATCATTGTTCTATGGTTCACCCATTTCTTCCTCCTTGGAGATGTGCAGTTGCTCCAAAGCTTCCTCCGCAGCCAGTCATGCCTTCAGAGTCCGCTTGAGGTTACAACAGGTTCGTTCAACTTCTTGGTCCAATGGCAGTAGATCTCCCGACTGGCTACGGGTCATGCACTACCTGCACGCAATAAGCAAAAGCAACCCGTGAAGGCACACAGGTGGAAGAGAGAAAATGCAGTAAAGAAAATGCTAAAGTAATAGACTTTCACGTTTCCACAATAACCTAGAGGTCCCTCGGCAACGGTGCCAAAAACATGACACGCTAAAACACAATACCAAACTGCGACCAAGTGTAATCGCAGTCCTGGAAATGTAGTAAAGTGGCAAGCTCTATTTTTCAACCCGAGGTCTAGATCTACTGCCTACTCTGTGATTATCTATTATCTAGAAAATTAAGTCGAGTGATTTTGATTTTAAGTAAAAGCAGTAAGAAAGCAGGAAATGGTTCAAAGTTCTTTAGCAAGGGAAGATGACTCGACTCTACTGTCACTCCAGGAATTGGCCAAGTGAAACCACTTCCTAAAGTGTAGTATAGCGGGGTAGGTTTTATTATCAACCCGGGTCCTAGATTTGATGACTACTCAGTGAATTCTTGTTATCTAGCAGTGAAACTTTAATGCAAGTCTAACTAACAAACTAACGAAGCAAGTAAACTGGTTGTATTCAAGTTAAAGAGGTCACCCGGTGATAGACCGTTAGTTACACATGTTTTCACCCCTGTTCTTACACCGTTTGAGAGGTGGTTTCTCGTGTTTTAGACCGATTTCACGCTAGGTTGTGCTTGTTTGTGATATTTCAGGTCCTGGCAAGTGAATGAAGGTTTAGGAGCGAGTTCGGGGTCGATTGGGCGAAGATCGGGCGCGAGACAAGTCACAAAGGAGGTCACACGGGCTGCCCTGATGATCACACGGCCGTGTGAAGTAATGGCCTGGCCGTGTGACATTCTGCGAGAGCAGACACGGGCAAAGCAGAAGATCGACACGGCCATGCAAGAGGCCAGTCTGGCCGTGCCACATTCTGCGAGAGCAAACACGGGCAAGAGGGGATGTCCACACGGCCGTGCCACTCTGGCCGTGCAAAGAGCCTGGAATTCAAACTAATTGGAACGCAGCGTTTTGACTCACACGGGCGACTGGGTAAGCCACACGGCCGTGCCACCCTGGCCGTGTGAGTCGGGATTTTCTGCTTAAAACCCGATTTTCAGCCAAAGGAGAAGAAGAGAGCTGGGTTTTGGATCCCAAACACCCAAGGGACGAACCAAAGAGAGAGAAGGCGATTTGAGGGCATTCTTGGAGTGGAATTGGAGGATTTCTTCGCCTTGGAAGCTCGAGGAACAAGCCCGGACTTGAAGACTGATCATCTGAAGATTCTTACTGCAGTCTCTCTCTTCTCTATGGAGTAACTTCCCTTCACTTAGGTTTTGAGGAACCCTAGCTATGTTTGTTTGATTGGATGATTGTATGATTACTCTGACTTGATAATCTTGAGTACATATTCAATCTATGCATGTTTTCATGATTCAATTATGCTTTAGTCAAGATTATTGATTCTGCTTTGATCCTATGAGAGGGAATACCTGATTAGGTCAATAGAGCACCATAGATTGATAGTAGTGGATCGATTGCTTTAGTCGAGGGTTGATTCACTGCTTTGTATCGATTGAGAACCCCTTTCGATAGAGGGAGTCTAGTTCAGAACGCCTTGATCAGTTGTTCTAGAGAAGGATACGTCCCTCTAGGCAATTGACTCAAGAGGGCCTTGTTCCTTTAGTCGAGACTCAAGGTCTAGTCAAGGATTCTCTGCATTGTGAATGAAAGTGAAACAAGTTAGAAATCATCAATCGTTAGTCTGGCTAGTGGCTAGGGGGAATCATACCTAAGTGAGTTCCCAACCTGTAATTAGATTAACTTTAACTGTAGTTTGCTAGAGTAGTTTTAGTTCTTTCATCTTGATATGGTTTGCTAAATAATAAACTGAAGCTGAGTAATAGTAACTCTAGAGACCCGTGGATTCGATATTTATCACTTGAGCCACTATACTGCAGTCCCTTCCATTGGCTACACTTGGCCATTGTTAGGTGTTGTGTCATAGCGAGTCAAGTTTTTGGCGCCGTTGCCGGGGACTTTCTAGAGTATTAGGAAAGGCAGAAGTTTGTTACTTTAGCGTTTTTCTCTTCTTTTCTTTTCCACCCTTGCTTTTCACTTGGGTGTTTTTGTTTTTGTTGGTGTAGATCTGAATCATTCATCCTCATGGCTTCTCCAACACCCTTACTACGGAGAACAACCGGACCCCTGGGCATATCAAGAACAACCTCATTATCAAGAAGAATTTCTCCCACAACCAGAAGGGCCATCAGCGCTGGAGTTACTCATGGAGCAGTTTGCTCGAGACTGTGAGAGAACATGCTCCAGGATGGATCAGTGTGTCCAGGCCTATCGTGAAACAGATGAGATCCTCCTGAGCCTTAAGATGAGCGTTGATGACCTTGAGCGATCTTTGGCACAACCTGCTCCAGATCACCCTTCTGCTACCATACAAGAAGAGGGGGAGGAAGAAGAAGGCTACACGGACATTGTGGAGCACACTGAAGTTGTCACGGAGAGCTCCCGTGATGATCGTGGTCAGGAGTGTCATGTCGTAGCCGACCACACCTTCCCACACCCCAAACTGAGCTTTGCAGAGGCGGGCATGAGTGAGGAGATGCAAGAAGATCTCATGAAAAAGAAATTGCTTGGCAACTTGCTCTCCAATCCGTGCTAGAAGAAGAAGAGCAAGAAAGGGTGCAGAAAGAAGTTGTGGAGGATGGCGAAAGTGAAGCTGGAGAAGTTCTTGATCATTTCCCAGGGGTGATACCACATGAAGAAGGAAGGGAGGTTGAAGAAGCAATTGGCGTCCAGGCTGAGGATGAAGTTGAGGTGGAAGAGGCCTGCACCGGCCATGAGTTACATGTGATATCCCCACCAAACTTTGAGGAACTGCTTAGCAAGGACCCATTTGCAGTGTCTCTTTGCCAGACCAAGGCCACATCGACATCGGTCCCTCTTGGTGGACGCGATGGTGGCCAATCGATGCTGTCTTATCTGGTTTGGGGCAATGAGACGAGAGAAGAGAAGAAGAGGTCTCGAGGGTGGAGACTTCATCTGCATCAAGTACATGAGCCTTCATCACCTGCCACACCACATGCTCATGACTTGAGACTCCACCTCATCGACGAGAACCTCAACTTCAAAGAGGTTTTGGGGTGGACCGAAACTTAGGAGCCATCGTCCGGCTCACGACGTGAAAGAAGCGCTTGTTGGGAGGCAACCCAACCAGTCGGTTTGCATTTCTGTCTCTATTTCTCCTCGGTTGAGTCAGTTTGCTATTTGATTTTAGAGTCAATAACTCAACCTATGTGAGATTTTGTGTGGTGTTTGTATTCTGATTACTCTCTCTTTCTGGATGGCACCGCCTGACCCGTTCATCATCATTCACCCTTGATCTGGTAACTTCGTTCTACCCTCCTTATCTTTCCTCCATTGAGGACAATGTCGTGCCTAAGTGTGGGGGGGATGTTCGATTATGTATGCGGGTGAATGTTTGGCTGTTTGTGAGCTTGGAGCCTAGTCCACTGTCCAAATTTTTAAATTTGAGGGCTCCAAGTACGTGTTTCCTTGCAATTGCCTGCTCAGTATGCTTTGAATTGACAGTCTTTAAAGTAATATGCAACCTAGGGAGGTAGTGTAGCACTATGGAGGATGTTGATGCATTTAAGAAGTCTCATTTCTTCTTCATATTGTGTTGGTTGATTGAGTGAATTAGTGATCTTAGGACCCTTGAATGGTGTGGTGTTGTGGATTCTCTACCTGTCATGGACTCTTGTATCATGTTTTGAAAATAACAGGTGCTCGAAAATGTGCTTCAAAATAAACGTCTCCCGTGCGAATAGGGCGAAAGTGTGTAAGGGGAGACGGGAATTCGTTCCCAATTTCCACCTACTACCTCCAGCCCCCTTACATGTCTTTCCCCCGCACGAGGCTCGAGACATCCGCTCCTGGCATGGCCGGTAAGAGCAGGTTGGGACCCTTGAAAAGAAAAAAAAAAAAAATAACAGAAAACAAGCAAAACAGAAAAAAGGGGGTTCCAACCATCTTCAAGAACAAAATAGAGCACCTTGAAAAATGTGAGTCCATGATCCTTTGTTTTTGAGAATCTCTTCAGCCACAATTCATTTGTCCTCTGTTCACTGTTTGCCATGATGCCGACTCGCCGAAGAAGCTATGAGATGACTTGTGCATCGGTTGACCTTGTAAGTTGCTAAATGATCTAGGAAGTCCTCTACCTATGATCTGGGTTGTTTGTTGCTATAGAGGTCTGGAGAGTTGCATTGGTTTGAGTTAGGTTTGCTTGGGGACAAGCAAACGGTTAAGTGTGGGGGAGTTTGATAGACCGTTAGTTACACATGTTTTCACCCCTGTTCTTACACCGTTTGAGAGGTGGTTTCTCGTGTTTTAGACCGATTTCACGCTAGGTTGTGCTTGTTTGTGATATTTCAGGTCCTGGCAAGTGAATGAAGGTTTAGGAGCGAGTTCGGGGTCGATTGGGCGAAGATCGGGCACGAGACAAGTCACAAAGGAGGTCACACGGGCTGCCCTGATGATCACACGGCCGTGTGAAGTAATGGCCTGGCCGTGTGACATTCTGCGAGAGCAGACACGGGCAGAGCAGAAGATCGACACGGCCGTGCAAGAGGCCTGTCTGGCCGTGCCACATTCTGCGAGAGCAAACACGGGCAAGAGGGGATGTCCACACGGCCGTGCCACTCTGGCCGTGCAAAGAGCCTGGAATTCGAACTAATTGGAACGCAGCGTTTTGACTCACACGGGCAACTGGGTAAGCCACACGGCCATGCCACCCTGGCCGTGTGAGTCGGGATTTTCTGCTTAAAACCCGATTTTCAGCCAAGGGAGAAGAAGAGAGCTGGGTTTTGGATCCCAAACACCCAAGGGACGAACCAAAGAGAGAGAGGGCGATTTGAGGGCATTCTTGGAGTGGAATTGGAGGATTTCTTCGCCTTGGAAGCTCGAGGAACAAGCCCGGACTTGAAGACTGATCATCTGAAGATTCTTACTGCAGTCTCTCTCTTCTCTATGGAGTAACTTCCCTTCACTTAGGTTTTGAGGAACCCTAGCTATGTTTGTTTGATTGGATGATTGTATGATTACTCTGACTTGATAATCTTGAGTTCATATTCAATCTATGCATGTTTTCATGATTCAATTCTGCTTTAGTCAAGATTATTGATTCTGCTTTGATCCTATGAGAGGGAATACCTGATTAGGTCAATAGAGCACCATAGATTGATAGTAGTGGATCGATTGCTTTAGTCGAGGGTTGATTCACTGCTTTGTATCGATTGAGAACCCCTTTCGATAGAGGGAGTCTAGTTCAGAACGCCTTGATCAGTTGTTCTAGAGAAGGATACGTCCCTCTAGGCAATTGACTCAAGAGGGCCTTGTTCCTTTAGTCGAGACTCAAGGTCTAGTCAAGGATTCTCCGCATTGTGAATGAAAGTGAAACAAGTTAGAAATCATCAATCGTTAGTCTGGCTAGTGGCTAGGGGGAATCATACCTAAGTGAGTTCCCAACCTGTAATTAGATTAACTTTAACTGTAGTTTGCTAGAGTAGGTTTAGTTCTTTCATCTTGATATGGTTTGCTAAATAATAAACTGAAGCTGAGTAATAGTAACTCTAGAGACCCGTGGATTCGATATTTATCACTTGAGCCACTATACTGCAGTCCCTTCCATTGGCTACACTTGGCCATTGTTAGGTGTTGTGTCATAGCGAGTCACCCGGATATGGTTCCCCCTAGACTGCAGTTAAGCCGGATTGTAATTACCAAGTTCAGTTTCTATGATAGTTATACTGCGGAAGGTTCTTAAACAGCCTGAAGTCTCGACTAAAGGTCTTCAGACCCTCTCAATCTGAATCTCTAGCGGGCGACTAACCTCCACCGGAGTAGACAGATTGAGGCCCTATGAACAAAACCTCCACTACCGGAGTAAATCCGGTACAGAATAGTGAGTTGGCTCCTCGACTAAAGTCACCAACTCCCTACCTTCAATCAAGGATACTCTATTAACCTAGGCAGATATTCTCATTCTAGGTTAAAGCGGAAACAACAGGAATTTGATCAGGATTCAAGTCATTCAATCATTAAAACCTCAATCGAATATAATCAATCACAGAATCAGTACTTGGGTTCATACAATCAAAGCCTAACATACAAATCTAGGGTTCTCCATACCCAGATGAATGGGAGAACTACTCCATAGAGAAGAAAGCAAAAGCAGAATCAGACATGGAATTCATACTGCGAAGGATGGATTCCTGCTTCTGGACGTTGATTGGCACTTCTCCAAGCTCAAGCTGGCCTCCAATGGTGTTGAAGATCAATCTAGGGCACTTGGAGACTCTTGTTCGTCGCTTTCTCTCTCTAGAAATCGCTCTCTTTCTCCAAAACCCGAATCCTCACGAATTTTGGCTGAAATTCTGCTTAAAAGGAGAAAATCCCGACTCACACGGCCAGGGTGGCACGGCCGTGCAGCTCACCCAGTTGCCCGTGTGAGTCAAAACGCATCGTTTCATTTAGTTCAAATTCCAGGCTCTTTGCACGGCCAGAATGGCACGGCCGTGTGGACATCCCCTCTTGCCCGTGTTTGCTCTCGCAGAATGTGGCACGGCCAACCCGGCCAATTGCACGGCCGTGTCGATCCTCTGCTCTGCCCGTGTGTGCTCTCGGCAAAACTCGCACGGCCAGGCCATTACTTCACACGGCCGTGCGAACATCAGGGCAGCCCGTATGACCTCCCTTGTGACTTGTCTCGCGCCCGATCTTCACCCAATCGACCCCGAACTCGCTCCTAAACCTTCATTCACTTGCCAGGACCTGAAATATCACAAACAAGCACAACCTAGCGTGAAATCGGTCTAAAACACGAGAAACCACATCTCAAACGGTGTAAGAACAGGGGTGAAAACATGTGTAACTAACGGTCTATCAAACTCCCCCACACTTAACCGTTTGCTTGTCCCCAAGCAAACCTAACTCAAAACAATGCAACTCTCCAGACCTCTATGGCAACAAACAACCCAGATCGTAGGTAGAGGACTTCCTAGATCATTTAGCAGCTTACGAGGTCAACCGACGCACAAGTCATCTCAAAGCTTCTTATCGAGTCGGCATCATGGCAAACAGTGAACAGAGGACAAATGAATTGTGGATGAAGAGATTCTCAAAAACAAAGGATCATGGACTCACATTTTTCAAGGTGCTCTATTTTCTTCTTGAAGATGGTTGAGACCCCTTTTCTTTTCTGTTTTGCTTGTTTTCTGTTATTTTTCTTTTCTTTTCTTTTCAAGGGTCCCAACCTGCTCTTACCGGCCATGCCAGGAGCGGATGTCTCGAGCCTCGTGCGGGGGAAAGACATGTAAGGGGGCTGGAGGTAGTAGGTGGAAATTGGGAACGAATTCCCGTCTCCCCTTACACACTTTCGCCCTATTCGCACGGGAGACGTTATTTGAAGCACATTTTCGAGCACCTGTTAAACTCAAAACATGATACAAGAGTCCATGACAGGCAGAGAATCCACAACACCACACAATTCAAGAGTCCTAAGATCACTAATTCACTCAATCAACCAACACAATATGAAGAAGAAATGAGACTTCTTAAATGCATCAACATCCTCCATAGTGCTACACTACCTCCCTAGGTTGCATATTACTATAAAGACTGTCAATTCAAAGCATACTGAGCAGGCAATTGCAAGGAAACACGTACTTGGAGCCCTCAAATTTAAAAATTTGGACAGTGGACTAGGCTCCAAGCACACAAACAGATCTAATGCAGTCAAAAGATAAACATCCCCCCACACTTAAGATCGACATTGCCCTCAATGGAGAAGAGGGAAGGATAAGGGAAACGATGTTACCGGTATGCATGGACTGCAGGAGACTGGAAACGGGCTAGTCGGGGCAAGCACAGCCGAAGGGAAACAGAAGAGCTCATACACAATATGTTAGGTTCAATGGTCAGCCCAATAAAATATCATCCAAACCAAAAGAAAACAAACCAAACCCAAACCGGGTTACAATCCGACTCAAAACACAAGAAAGAAAATCAAACCGTGGTGGGGTTGCCTCCCCACAAGCGCTTCTTTACCGTCGTATTAGCTGGACGCCCATGGCGGATACTCAGGGCGGTGCAGGAACAGGTGCCTCCAAGAGCGGATCCACATCGCTCTTGAGGTACAGCTTCAGGTTGTGGCCATGCACCCGACGGATGCGACCACCATCATCAGTCAGCTCGACCTGCCCATCTGGTAAGATGCAGGCGAGTGAGTACCCAGACGGCCAGGGTGGTCGTGGTGCAGGAGGTGGGACCAGCTCATAGTGGTCTCCACTCTTCTTCCGTGCAGGCTTAGCAACCTGCTGCTTCGGCCGCCACTCCTCCTTGAGCTTTTTGTTCGGAGGAGAGGCTGGATGGAGTGGCGGCGAAGGAATGATAGGAGGGTCCTGCAAAATAGGAGGTGCAGAAGGGTACACGACAGACTCGTGTACCTGATCAGAAATGGCATTCACAGGCGTGACAGCAATCATAGCACAGTGATCAAACTCAGTCACAGAAAAAGTAGCCTGTTCACCCCCAGCACGCAAGATCAACTTACCATCATGCACATCAATTAGTGCCTTGGCGGTGGCAAGAAATGGCCTACCTAGAATCAAGGGCACATCCACATCCTCATGTATATCAAGAATAACAAAATCAACAGAATATGTGAATGCACCAACACCAACAAGCAGATCCTCTATGATTCCCCTAGGATGCACAATAGAACGATCAGCTAATTGAATGCTCATCCTAGTAGGGCTAAGTTCACCTAGGTCTAGCATTTTATACAACTTATATGGCATGACGTTAATGCTAGCGCCTAGGTCCGCCAAGGACTTTCCTACATGCATGCTGCCAATAGTAAGAGGGATAGTAAAACTCCCTGGATCCTTGCGCTTCTCGGGCAGCTTGTTCTGCAGGATAGCAGAACACTCCTCGCTCAGCATCACTGTCGAGAGATCCCCAAGTTTCTTCTTGTTGGTGCAGATATCTTTCATGAACTTGGCATACTTGGGCATCTTCGACAGGGCCTCCATGAACGGTATGCTGATGTTGAGCTGCTTCAACATTGCCATGAACTTGGCAAACTCAGTCTCCAGCTTGTCCTTGTGTAGGCGAGTGGGGAAGGGAAGGTGGGGTACATGCTCCTTAACCACTGGTTGTGGCTTGGGAGCAGGGGCTTCCTTCTCCACCCGCACTTCGGCATCCTCGGCTGGAAGTGCTGGAGCAGGCAGTGGTTCCTCCTGTTTGGCCGGGACAGGATCAGCAGATATGGTCTTACCGCTCCTGGTAAAAATGGCATCCAGCTGCTAATGCTGGTGAGGATCTCGAGGATTAGGAACAGTGGTGGCAGGCAGAGTCCGCGGTGCCCTGGTAGTGTTTTGCCGGGCCAAGATGCCCACCTGGGTCTGCAGATCCTGCAAAATGGCACCCTGGTTCCGCTGACCTGCCTCCAGTGATGTGATAGCAGCCTGGGTGCTAGTCATGAATGAAGCTAGAATGTTTTCCAGCCTCGTCATCATGTCGTCTGGGGCCGGAGCTGTTGCTGGCTCGGCGAACTAGCGCTGGAGCTGCTGGAATGGCTGCCCCTGCCTGGGCTGGTAGGGCTGCTGTGGGTCTGGCCCCTGGCGAGCCTGGAAGGGCTGCCTCTGCTGAAAACCACCTGCTGGTGCTGGGAAACCAGGTGGTTTAGTGGTGTTGCTGCTCCAGGCGAAGTTGGGATGCTGGCGCCACCCCTCATTATATGTGCTGCTGTATGGATCGAGGCGCCTCGCATTGGCGATGAAGGCCAACTGCTCCTGGGGTATGGTAGACTCCCTCATAGCCTGGCAGTCCTCCACTAGGTGATTGGAGCTCTCGCACCACTGACATTGAGCTACTGGAGGTGTAGCCAAACCTCTGCCCGAAATCAGACTGTTGGGCTGCTTCAATGTCTGCACTAGCTCAGCTACCTACTGCTCGAGCCCGGATCTGGTCTCCATGGCGTGCACACCACGGTCTCGGGACTGTCTGCCTCGGCTACCCTTTCCCCAAGAATGATCTCTGGCAGCCAAAGTACTGATCATCTGGTTCAGCTCGGGTGGAGTCTTGGTAAGAATATCCCCTCCTGGGCATAGAGACTCAATCACCCTCTGGCTATCTGGCGAAAGGGCACTGTAGAAGTTCCCCACTTTGAATTCATCACTGAAGCCATGATGGGGGCACTGCCAGAAATAGCCCATGTACCGCTCCCAAGCATCATGAAGGGACTCATCTGGCTCTTGGCGGAAGTGAGTGATCTCCCGCTGAATCTCTGTAGTCTTCGATGCCGGATAGTACCGGTGCACGAACTTGTCAGCCAGATCGTCCCAAGAGGTGATGGACAATGGGGGCTGGGTCTCCAACCACCTCTTAGCATTCCCCGCCAGAGAATGGGGGAAGAGATGAAGGCGGATCGCATCATCGGGGACACCATTCAGCTTGAACCCGTTCGTCAGCTGCAGAAAACGGGAAAGATGCACCCTGGCCTCCTCATTCTTCAAGCCATGGAACTAGATAGATGATGTAATGAGCTGAATCCAGCATGGCTTGATCTCGAAATTGTTTGCTGGAATAGGCGGGTAGAGGATGACCGGGCGGATGTCAGCAATCCGCGGAGTGTAGTAGTACTCCAAGGTGGGGCCCGGCTGCGGGGGATGATGAACTCCATGGTCCTGGGGTATGGGGTTGTTCCCCAGGACCTGATTCACCGGGGGAACTTGCTGTGGATTCCCCTGGTGTTGGTTGTAGTCTCCGTCCATCCCGTGCTCTTCTTCAGAATCGCTACTCAGGTGGCCGTCTATGCGCTCTTCCGTAGCCAGTCTAGCTCGCTGTTGTCTCCTGAGCTGGAGACAGGTGCGGTCAATCTCTGGATTCAACGGCAGTAAACCTCCTGACTGGCTACGGGTCATGCACTACCTGCACACACTCAAGCAAGCAAACCCGTGAAGGCACAAGTGGGACAAAGCAAACAAAGCAAAAAGAAAAGCTAAATTAACAGAAATCACTTTTCTTCAACAACCTAGCCGTCCCCGGCAACGGCGCCAAAAACTTGACTCGACTCTACTGTCACTCCAGGAATTGGCCAAGTGAAACCACTTCCTAAAGTGTAGTATAGCGGGTTAGGTTTAATTATCAACCCGGGTCCTAGATTTGATGACTACTCAGTGAATTCTTGTTATCTAGCAGTGAAACTTTAATGCAAGTCTAACTAACAAACTAACGAAGCAAGTAAACTGGTTGTATTCAAGTTAAAGAGGTCACCCGGATATGGTTCCCCCTAGACTGCAGTTAAGCCGGATTGTAATTACCAAGTTCAGTTTCTATGATAGTTATACTGCGGAAGGTTCTTAAACAGCCTGAAGTCTCGAATAAAGGTCTTCAGACCCTCTCAATCTGAATCTCTAGCGGGCGACTAACCTCCACCGGAGTAGACAGATTGAGGCCCTAAGAACAAAACCTCCACTACAGGAGTAAATCCGGTACAGAATAGTGAGTTGGCTCCTCGACTAAAGTCACCAACTCCCTACCTTCAATCAAGGATACTCTATTAACCTAGGCATATATTCTCATTCTAGGTTAAAGCGGAAACAACAGGAATTTGATCAGGATTCAAGTCATTCAATCATTAAAACCTCAATCGAATATAATCAATCACAGAATCAGTACTTGGGTTCATACAATCAAAGCCTAACATACAAATCTAGGGTTCTCCATACCCAGATGAATGGGAGAACTACTCCATAGAGAAGAAAGCAAAAGCAGAATCAGACACGGAATTCATACTGCGAAGGATGGATTCCTGCTTCTGGACGTTGATTGGCACTTCTCCAAGCTCAAGCTGGCCTCCAATGGTGTTGAAGATCAATCTAGGGCACTTGGAGACTCTTGTTCGTCGCTTTCTCTCTCTAGAAATCGCTCTCTTTCTCCAAAACCCGAATCCTCACGAATTGTGGCTGAAATTCTGCTTAAAAGGAGAAAATCCCGACTCACACGGCCAGGGTGGCACGGCCGTGCAGCTCACCCAGTTGCCCGTGTGAGTCAAAACGCATCATTTCATTTAGTTCGAATTCCAGGCTCTTTGCACGGCCAGAATGGCACGGCCGTGTGGACATCCCCTCATGCCCGTGTTTGCTCTCGCAGAATGTGGCACGGCCAACCCGGCCACTTGCACGGCCGTGTCGATCCTCTGCTCTGCCCGTGTGTACTCTCGGCAAAACTCGCACGGCCAGGCCATTACTTCACACGGCCGTGCGAACATCAGGGCAGCCCGTATGACCTCCCTTGTGACTTGTCTCGCACGAGATCTTCACCCAATCGACCCCGAACTCGCTCCTAAACCTTCATTCACTTGCCAGGACCTGAAATATCACAAACAAGCACAACCTAGCGTGAAATCGGTCTAAAACACGAGAAACCACATCTCAAACGGTGTAAGAACAGGGGTGAAAACATGTGTAACTAACGGTCTATCAGAAGACTCACTCGGGAATGAGTCCCCCTAGCTCCTTAGTTAGGTCAAGGTTGTAATTACCCTGGGTTGATTAACTGTTGATTAAACTGCGGAAGATCCGACAGTACCTTGGAATCTCTTAAGCTGACCAAGCTCTCTCAAGCAGACTAACCGGCAGGCGACTAGCCTTCACCGAGATAGACTGCTGACGCAATGAACACAGAACTCAACTACTGGAATTGGATTCTGACACGCTAAAACACAACACCAAACTGCGATTAAGTGTAATCGCAGTCCGGAAATGCAGTAAGAGGCAAGCTCTATTTGTCAACCCGGGGTCTAGATCTACTGCCTACTCCATGAATATCTATTATCTAGCAAACTAAGTCGAGTGATTGTGATTTTAACTAAAAGCAGTAAGAAAGCAGGAAATGGTTTGGTTTTCTAAAGCAAGGGAAGAGTCACTCGGGAATGAGTCCCCCTAGCTCCTTAGTTAGGTCACAGTTGTATTTACCCTAGGTTGATTAATTGTTGATTAAACTGGGGAAGATCCGACGGTAGCTTGGAATCTCTTAAACTGACCAAGCCCTCTCAGTCCAACAACTCGGCAGACAACTAGTCTTCACCGAGATAGAAAGCTGAGGCTATCAACGCAGAACTCCACTACTGGAATTGGATTCCAGTACAAAGCAGTAAATCGATTAACTCTTGTATAATCAATCTACCACTACCGATTGATGAAGCTCTAACAACTTAATCAGATTCTATCTATCTCAGGTCGCAGCAAAAATCAAGAAAAGATGATCAGACTTCAATTTACTAATTGAATCATGCATCAATCGATTAAAATCAAACAATATAACAATCCCAAGTCATTACAATCAAGATCCCTAACACATGGAACTAGGGTTCTTCATACCCAAGTGAGAGAAAGTTCTACTCCATAGAGAGAAGAGAGAGAGAGAGAGAGGAAAGCAGTAATCAGAGTAGTCATACTCATAAAGATGAGGATAATCTGCTCCGGGATGATGATCTTCACTCCTAGGGATGCAATCTGGGCTTCAATGGTGAGAAATCCACTCCAAATAGCTCATAGGGTTTGTTCTTCGCACTTTCGCTCTCTAAAACTTTGTTTTTGCTCTAAAAAGTCTATTCCAACTCCTTTGGCTCGAAATTGGGTTAAAACCCAGAATTTCCCGACCACACGGCCGTGTGGCTTTCTGGTCTGCCCGTGTGGATGTGAAAACGCCGCGTTTCGATTAGTGGACTTTAGGAACGCTGCACGGCCCGAGGCACACGGCCGTGTGAATTTCCAGTCTGGCCGTGTGAGCCCCCTGGACTTTCCACACGGCCACAAGGGGTCCAATACACGGCCAGTGTGGCTTGGTCGTGTAATGGGATTCCACACGGCCAAGTCACACGGCCGTGTGGAATTTAGGTCTGCCCTTGTGGAATTTCCAGCTTTTCATCAAACGTTCCAACTTCGTCCATTTGACCCCAAACTCGTGCCCAAACCTTCCTTCACGTACTAGGACCTGAAATATCACAAACAAGAACGACCTAGTGTGAAATCGGCCTAAAACACTAGAGATGAGACTCAAACGGTACAGGAATGGTGGAGAAAAACATGTGTAAATATCAAGTCATCAGATTCCAGTACAAAGCAGTAAATCAATTAACTCTCGTATAACTAATCTACCACTACCGATTGATGAAGCTCTAACAACCTAATCAGATTCTATCTATCTCAGGTTGCAGCAGAAATCAAGAAAAGATGATCACGCTTCAATTGACTCAATGAATCATGCATCAATCAATTAAAATCAATCGGTATATCAATCCCAAGTCATTACAATCAAGTTTCCTAACACATGGAACTAGGGTTCTTCATACCCAAGTGAGAGAAGGTTCAACTTCATAGAGAGAGAGAGAGAGAGAGAGAGAGGAAAACAGAAATCAGAGTAGTCATGATCATAAAGATGAGGATAATCTGCTCTGGGATATCGATCTTCACTCCTGGGGATGCAATCTGGGCTTCAATGGTGAGAAATCCACTCCAAATAGCTCCTAGGGTTTGTTCTTTACACTTTCTCTCTCTAAAGCTCTGTATTTTGCTCAAAAACTTGATCCCTCTCCGAAAGGCCCGAAATAGGGTTAAAACCCAGAATTTCCCGACCACACGGCCGTGTGGAATCCCAGTCTGCCCGTGTGAACTCGAAAATGCGGCGTTTCGATTAAGTGCCTCCACGAATGCTACACGGCCAGAGCTACACGGCCATGTAGAAAACTGGCTTGCCCGTGTGACATCTTTATGATTTCCACACGGCCTCAAGGGACTCGGTACACGGCCAGTGTGGTCTTGCCCGCATAATGGAATTCCACACGGCCACGCCACACGGCCGTGTGGTTTCTTCAGCTTCTCACCAAACGTCCAACCTTCGTCCAATCGACCCCGAACTCGTTCCCAAACCTTCAATCATGTAATAGGACCTGAGATAACACAAAAGAGAACAACCTAGCATGAAATCAGCCTAAGATACGAGAAATGAGGCTCGAACGACATAAGAATGGTGGATAAAAGCATGTGTATATATTAAGTCATCAGACTCATTCAAGATGAGATCCTCATTGAATCTCTTTGCCAAGGGAGGTTGATGAACATGACCCCTCCTCAAGTGACCGAGTTGCTCGAAGATATGGCTCTTAACGGATGTAATTGGGGCTCGACAAGAAGTGGGAAGAGAAGCACCGATCGTGGAGTGCAAAGTATGGGAGCGAGTGCTCTACTTGAAGCGAAGCTTGATAAGTTAATTGAGGCGATCCTTGAGAACAAGAAGCAATAGAAGGAGCTGTTAGTGCCATATGATTGGGGTGCAAGCTCAGGCTATGAGGAAGCCGAGTGCCAAGTGATGAACGAAGAAACGCCTCATTACGAACAGTTGAACTCTATCTCCCTTGTGCACACTGATCGGATCTCTTGTTCAGAAGAGTTAGTAACCACCTTTGTCGCCTCCAACTCGAAGACGTTTGAAAAAATTGAGAGATTCATAGGGGAGGAGACCGAGAAATTCTCAACCATAGAGGTGGAGCTACCCTTCAAGAAGAAGCCACCCGTGACAGAAAAGCAAGATGGAGCCGGTAGTGCCCCCGAACAACAAGTGGGCTGACATGCTAAGACACAACACCAAACTACGACCAAGTATAATCGATGTCTGGAAATGCACAATAGTGGTAAGTTTAATTTATCAACCCTGGGTCAAGATCTACTGCCTACTCCGTGATTATCTATTATCTAGCAGGAAAGATTTAGTGAATGTGATTGTAACCAAAAGCAGTAAGAAAGCAGGAAAGTGTTCGATTTTCTAAAGCAAGAGAAGAGTCACTCGGGAGTGAGTCCCACTTGCCCATTATTTAAGTTCAAGTTGTAAATTCCTTTGGGTTGATTACTGTTGATTAAAATGCGGAAGATCCGATAGTAGCTTGGAATCTCTTAAGCTGACCAAGCCCTCTCAAACAGACTACCCGACAGGCGACTAATCTTCACTGGGATAGAACACTAAGGCAATTAACACAGAACTCCACTACCGGAATTGGATTCCAGTACAAAGCAATGAATTGACTAACTCTCATATAATCAATCCACTCCTATCAATTAAAGAAGCTCTAACAACCTAATCATATTCTATCTCTCTCAGGTTCCAGCAGAAAATCAAGAGAATTTGATCAGGATCCAATCGACTCAATAAACACACTTCAATCGATTATAATCAATCAATATCTCAATCCAAAAGTCATTACAATCAAGATCCCTAACACATGGAACTAGGGTTCTTAATACCCAAGTGAGAGAAGGGTCTGCTCCATAGAGAGGGAGGGAAACAGATTTCAAAGCAGTCATACTCATAACGATGGGAAGAATCTGATCTGGGATGATAATATTCACTCCAAGGACCAAATCCAAGCTTGATTGATGAAACCCAGCTCCAGAATCAATCATAGGGTTTGTTCTTCGCACTTTCTCTAACTAGGACTCTATTTTTGCTATGAAAATTCATCTCCCACTTCAAAGACCCGAAATTGGGTTAAAACCCCTGTTCAGCCCGATCACACGGCCAGACCACACGGCCGTGTGAAATCCCCAGTTGCTTGTGTAACTCTTCATATCGCCGCGTTCGATTTAGTGACTCCAAGTACGACACACAACCAAAACGACACGGCTGTGTCGAATTTCAGCTAGCCCGTGTGAAGCCTCTGGGAATCCCACATGGGCAAAAGTGCCCCTTACACGGCCCATGTGACTTTGCCCGTGCAAGGGAGTTCCACATGGCCAAGCCACACGGCCATGTGGGTGTCTGGTTAGGCCGTGTGGATTCCTCAGCTTTTCGTCAAACATCCCATCTTCATCCAATCGACCCCAAACTCGTGCCCAAACCTTCATTCACGTACTAGGACCTGAAAAATCACAAACAAGAACAACCCAGCGTCAAATCGGTTTAAAACACCAGAAATGACGCTCAAACAGTATAAGAATGGTGGACAAAAACATGTGTAAATATCGAGTCATCGAATTCCCCCACACTTAACCGTTTGCTTGTCCCCAAGCATACCTGACTCAAACCAATGCAGCTCTCCAGACCTTTACAGCAACATGCAACCCCTATCGTCGGCAGAGGATTTTCTAGATCATTTAGCAACTTACGAGGTCAACTGGTCTTCTAAGATGTCCGCTATCTCTTTCAATGCGAGTACTAGACTCAAACCAGGATCATGACGGTGGGACTAAGACAGCCAATTCATGGATAAGGAGACTCACACAATTTAACAACCAAGGACTCTTTGTATCGGGTGCTCTTTCATTTCATCTCACTTGTTGGAACCCCCTTTTTGTATCATTCATTCTCTTTCTTTTTCTTTCCTTATCCTTTTCCTTTACTTTACTGGGGTTCCAACTGCAGTTTTTATGCGCAGTCGGCCCTTATTAGGTGCGTAAGAGCAATTTCTGCATATCCGTCGCTCGGCAGAGTAATTTTTTAACTCATTTTCCTCACTTCGTGTGGAGGGTCAATGAAATTAAGGGGCGTCGGAAGCTCTATCTGTGTCCTTAAAAACACATCCTCAAGTAGGCAAACCGTTCAACGAGTGGAAATTTTACTTTTACTAGAGACGGCTTAGCTTCACCTTGTAGGGGTACATCCCACTAAGGATCACTAAAATCTCTTCCAAAACTCGATTTTGTGCAATGAACGGTGCCACACACGTTGGGCTTACCCCATGTCTTAAAATCTCAAAATTTTGACGGAGGACCAACTACTTTTTCATTTCACACTTGAGCACTCTTTTTCGATACACGAGTCCACAACACAACATAAGAGGAGTCCTCAATACCACATGAATCAACGGTCCTAAATCCACTAGTTCACAAAATCAACCGGCATAACAGAGAGACAGATAGGAAAATTCTTATACTTCAACATCCTCCATAGTGCTACAACTACCTACCTAGGTTGCAAATCACCATAAAGACTGTCGATTCGAAGCATACTGAGCAGAATATTGCAGGGAACAGTACTTGGAACCCTTAATTCATCAAATTGGACAGTGGACTAGGCTCCAAGCACACAAACTCATCTATGCAGTCAAAGCTAGATAAATACCCCCCCAGACTTAAACACGACATTGCCCTCAATGGAGAAGAGGGAAAGATAAGGGGAATAATGTTACCGAGAAAACGGACTGTCGGAAGACTGGAAATGGGACCAGTCAGAAGGGGTGTACTGGAAGGTCACCATTTCACAGAGCTAGAGTCATCAAAACACACTGGGTGAAAGAAACCATAGTTCCAAGTGGAACAACCAAAAACAAACAAAATAAAAACAAACCATAGTGGGGTTGCCTCCCCACAAGCGCTTCTTTTACGTCTTTAGCTAGACGCAGAGGGTGGATGCTCAGAGCGGTGTAGGAACAGGTACCTCCAAGAGAGGATCCACATCGCTCTTGAGGTACAACTTCAGATGGTAGGCATGCACACGACGGGTGTGACCACCAGCACTTGTCAACTCGACCTAACCATCCGATAGGATGCAAGCGAGTGAATACTCGGATGGCCAGGGCGGTCATGGCTTAGGGTCCGGGACCAGCTCATAGTGGTCTCTGGCTTTCTTTTGAGCAGGCTTAGCTACCTGCAGTTTCGGAAGCCACTCCTCCTTGATCTTTACTTTTGGTAACGAGACGGACGGGAGTGGCGGCGAAGGAATGAGAGGAGAATCCTACAAAATGGGAGGCACAGAAGGATACAGGACAGACTCGTGCACCTGGTGAGAGACAGCATGCACAGGCAAGATAGCAGTCATATTATTAGCAATGGAAAATGTTATATGCTCCTCGGCATCTCTCAAGACTAAGGTCCCATAATGCACATCTATGAGAGCCTTGGCGGTGGCCAAGAAAGGCCTTCCTAGTATAAGGGGAGCTTATGCGTCTTCATTTATGTCCAAGACAACAAAATCTACTAGATAAAAGAATCTGCCAACCTTAACCAGGAGGTCTTCCACTATGCCCCTAGGATGAACTACAGATCGGTCAGCTAATTGAATACTCATCCTAGTTGCACTGGGTTCAGCTAGGCGTAGTTTCTTGAACAATTTATATGGTATAACATTGATACTAGCACCCAGATCAACCAAGGACCTCTCTACATGCAATTTTCAAATAGAGAACGGGATAGTAAATCTACCTGGGTCCTGCTGCTTCGGCAAAAGCTTGTTCTGTAGAATGGCCGAGCACTCCGTGCTGAGATCCACAGTGGCCAGCTCGCTCAGCTTCAGGAACTTCGCATACTTAGGTATCTGAGATAGTGCCTCCATGAAGGACACTTGAACATTCAGCTTCCTAAGCATGGACAGGAAATTGCCAAACTCTACCTCAAGCCTGTCTTTGTACATCCTAGTGGGAAAAGGGAGCTTAGGCTTATATTTAGCCACTACTAGTTGTGGTTTTGGAGCTCGAGCCTCTGGCTCCTTTTCCATCACCGGGTCCTCTTCTGGCTCTAGGGTGATTTGTGCCACGTTTGCACTCCTCAGCGGTGCATCTTCAGTTACAGTCCCACTTCTCATCGTGATGGCGTGTAACCCCTCCTCATGATTTCTAGGATTTGGCAGGTGTTGGCCAGGTGGTATGGAAGCAAGAGCATCTGCTGTTGTGGGGGCTGTTGAAAAGCCTGCCCCTGTCTAGGCTGATAAAGGGGCTTGTATGGCTGCCTCTGGTTTTGAAAACTAGCTGTAGGAGCCTGGAAGCCAGGTGGCTTGGGATTGTTGTTGCCACTCCAGGAGAAATTTGGATGGTGGTGCCATCCCTCGTTGTAAGTATTACTGTAGGGATCATTGCGCCTAGCATTGTTGATAAAGTTCACCTTCTCCTGTGGTGTACTAGACTCACGCATGGCCTGGTAGTCTTCTACAGTATGATGGGAGCTCTCTCACCACTGGCAACGCATGGCCTGCTGCTGCCCTGTCCCTGGAACCATCCCATTCCGATCGATGGCTGAGACCAGCTTAGACATAACTTGCACAAAATCGGAAGAGTGGGTGCCCACAACATGTACACCCCGGCGTGGTACTTGCCTCGACCACCTCGCAGTACCCCAGTCGTATCCTTTCTCTGACATCTCCTCAAATAGCTGATTCAACTGTGGCGGCGTCTTGGACAACATGTTCCTGCCACAAACCGAGTCAATCAGCTGCTTGTCTTCTAGGAAGAGGGCGTGGTAGAAGGTGCCCACCTTAAAGGCGTCATTGAAACCATGATTGGGACACTTTAGAAATAGAATGGTGTATCTCTCCCAAGCATCCTGAATGGTTTCATCTTGCTCCTGTGCAAAATGAGTGATCTACTTTTGTAGGTCCGCCGTTGACTCACTCCTACTGCCACTCTAGAAATTGGCCAAGTGTAACCACTTCCTAAAGCGTAGTATAGCGGGTTTGGGTTTTAATGTCAACCCGGGTCCTATACGTGATGACTACTCAGTGAATTCTTATTATCTAGCGGTAAAAGTTAAGTGCAGGTTCAAACAAACAAAAACCCAAAGCAAGTTAAACAGTTGTTTCAAGTCGAGAGAGGTCACCCGGATATGATTCCCCCTAGACTACGGTTAAGCCGGATTGCAATTACCAAGTTCAGTTTCTATGATAGTTATACTGTGGAAGGTTCTTAAACAGTCTGAAGTCTCGACTAAAGGACTTCAGACCCTCTCAATCTGAGTTCCCAGCGGGCGACTAACCTCCACCGGAGTAAACAGATTGAGGCCCTAACGAACCAAACCTCCACTACCGAATTGAATTCAGTACAGAATAGCGAATTGGCTCCTCGACTAAAGTCACCAATTCGCCACCTTCAATTAAGGGTGCTCTATCAACCTAGGCAGATATTCTCATTCTAGGTAAAGCAGAAACAATAGGAATTTGATCAGGATTCAAGTCATTCAATCATTCAAGCCTCAATCGAATATAATCAACTCATGAAATCTGTACTTGGGTTCATACAATCAGACCTAACATACAAATCTAGGGTTCTCCATACCCAGATGAAGGGGAAAACTACTCCATGGAGAGAGAAGTAAAAGCAGATTTAGACTCGGAAACCATACGATGAAGGATGAGTTTCTGCTCCTGGTTGTCGATCGGCACTTCTCCAAGCTCAAGCCGGGCTCCAATGGTGATGAAGATCAAGCTATGGCACTTGGGAACTCTTGTTCGTCGCTTTCTCTCTCCAGGAATCGCTCTGTCTCTCTAAAACTCGGAACCCTTGATTTTTGGCCTTCTTTTCCTTTAAAAGGCTGACTGTAGCGATACTCGGTCGGGTGTTTTGGGTCGCGACCGGGTATAATTGAAACGCACCATTTTTGCCTCAGGGGAAATCCCCGGTCTGGCCCAAGAATCCCCAACCGGGGGTTTTTGCCTCCTGCCCGGGCCCCCTTTTGTTTCTCACGGATGCCCAAAGTCAAAAATCCCCGGTCATGGCCAGATAATACCCGGTCGGGTATTTCTGCTCATGGTCGGGTATTTTTGCTCTCCAGCACACTTCAAGCCTCACTTGCTCCTTTCGACACGAATCTCGTTCCTTCGAGTCGATTCCAACACCGGATCCTGAATTATGACATAAACGTACAACCTCGCGTGAAATCGGCTTAAAACACGAGAATCAACATCTCAAACGGCTCAAGAATAGGGGTAAAAACATGTGCAATTATCAGTCTATCAGCAATCTTTGATGGAGGATGATACCGGGTGAGGAACTTGTCCGCCAGGTTGTCGAACGTAGTGATCGATCCCAGAGGCCGAGTGTCCGGCCAATCCTTGGCTTGCCTCTCCAGAGTGAATGGGAAGTATCTTAGCTAAATGGCATCGGGAGGGACCCCATTTATCTTGATCCCATCAATCAGCTCGTGGAATCGCCGATGGTGCGATCTGGGACACTCCCCCCTCCTTTCCACGGAATACCACCGAGCCGCGAAGTATGGTGATGACAGAGGTACTCACCTCAAAGTTGTTGGCAGCAACTTGAGGGTGTTGGATGGGGGACCTCATGTCTGCGGCGCGGGCAGTCCAGTGATAGCCCATGGTATGCTCCTCGGGAATGACCACATCATTGTTCTGTGGTTCACCCATTTCTTCCTCCTCGGTGATGTGCAATTGCTCCAAAGCTTTCTCCTCAGCCATTTGTGTCTTCAAAGTCTGCTTGAGGTTACGAAAGGTTCATTCCATCTCCTTGTCGACAGGCAGTAGATCTCCCGACTGGCTATGGGTCATGCACTACCTGCACGCAATCAGCAAAAGCAACCAGTGAAGGCACACAGGTGGAAGAGAGAAAATGCAGTAAAGAAAATGCTAAAGTAACAGACTTTCACGGTTATACAATAACCTAGAGGTCCCCGGGAACGGCACCAAAAACATGACATGCTAAGACACAACACCAAACTATGACCAAGTATAATCGCAGTTTGGAAATGCAGAATAGTGGTAAGTTTAATTTATTAACCCGGGGTCTGAATCTACTGCCTACTCCATGATTATCTATTATCTAGCGCGAAAGATTTAGGGAATGTGATTGTAACCAAAAGTAGTAAGAAAGCATGAAAGTGTTTGGTTTTCTAAAACAAGAGAAGAGTCACTCGGGAATGAGTCCCCATAGCCCCTTAGTTAGGTTCAAGTTGTAATTTCCTTTGGGTTGATTACTGTTGATTAAACTGCGGAAGATCCGATAGTAGCTTGGAATCTCTTAAGTTGACCAAGCCCTCTCAAACAGACTACCTGGCAGACGACTAGTCTTCACCGGGATAGACTGCTGACGCAATGAACACAGAACTCCACTACTGGAATTGGATTCCAGTACAAAGCAATGAATTGACTAACTCTTGTATAATCAATCCACTCCTATCAATTGGAGAAGCTCTAACAACCTAATCAGATTCTATCTATCTCAGGTTGCAGCAGAAATCAAGAGAATTTGATCAGGCTCCAATTGACTCAATAAACACACTTCAATCGATTATAATCAATCAATATCTCAATCCAAAAAGTCATTACAATCAAGATCCCTAACACATGAAACTAGGGTTCTTCATCCCCAAGTGAGAGAAGTTTCTACTCCATAGAGAGAGAGAGAGAGAGAGAGAGAGAGAGAGTGAAAACAGATTTCAAAGCAGTCATACTCATAACGATGGGAAGAATCTGCTCTGGGATGATAATCTTCACTCCAATGACGAAATCCAAGCTTGAATGATGAAACCCAGCTTCATAATCAATCCTATGGTTTGTTCTTTGCACTTTCTCTCTCTAGTACTCTATTTTTGCTCTGAAAATTCGTCTCCTCCTTCAAAGACCCGAGATTGGGTTAAAAACCCTATTCTGCCCGATCACACGACCGTGTGAAATCCCCAGCTGCCCGTGTAACTCTTCAAAACGCAGCGTTCGATTTAGTGACTCCAAGTACGCCACACGACCAAAATGACACGGCCGTGTCGAATTCCAGCCAGCCCGTGCGAAGCCTCTGGGAATCCCACACGAGCAAAAGTCCGTGCAAGGGAGTGCCACATGGCCAAGACACACGGTCATGTGGGTGTCTGGTCAGGTCGTGTGGATTCTTCAGCTTTTCGTCAAACATCCCAACTTCATCCAATCGACCCCGAACTCGTGCAAAACCTTCATTCGCGTACTAGGACCTGAAATATCAAAAACAAGAACACCTAGCGTGAAATCGGTTTAAAACACTAGAAATGAGCCTCAAACGGTATCAGAATGGTGGAAAAAAACATGTGTAAATATCGAGTCATCAGGGGCACAAGTGCAAACGGAGGGGAGGAGGGTGTTTCGATTCCTCCACCGAAATAGAGGGGGGGGGGGAAGGTAACTCCAGCTATTCTCTGGCCTTCTCGACTCCGCAATGACCGCATGGAGGCATAATTTGCCCACTTCATGGAGTTGATGAATCAGTTGCACCTCAACATCCCCTTCGTGGAGGCCCTCACCCAGATGCCCAAGTACGCAAAGTACTTGAAGGACTTCCTCACCAACAAGAGGAAGCTGGAAGGGATGGCTACAATGACCTTGAAAGAAGAGTGCTCTGCCATCGTGCAGAACCACCTACCCACAAAGCGCAAAGATCCAGGGAGTTTCACTTTCCCTTGTTTTATTGGTAACATGTGCTTAGGAAAATCCTTGGCGGATCTAGGAGCAAGTATAAAGGAATGTTTGAAGCGTTTAACATCCTCAAGGCAAAGCTCGCGAACGCTCCCATAATGGTCTCGCCGGATTAGTGCCTTCCTTTTGAGCTTATGTGTGATGCCAGTGACTATGCAGTGGGAGCGGTGTTGGGACAAAGGCGGTGTAGGCATTTTCAGCCCATTTGTTATGCTTCCAAGACATTGAATGATACTCAGGAGAATTATACAACTACCTAAAAAGAGTTGTTGGCAATAATTTTTGTTTTTGACAATTTCAGGTCTTACCTTGTGATTTCAAAGGTTATTTTCTACATTGCCCACTCAGTCAGCCATTCGCTTCTTGATGAACAAGGTGATGCCAAGCCCCGCCTAATTATATGGATCCTACTTCTCCAAGAGTTTGATGTGGAGATCCAAGACAAGAAGGGAGCCAAGAATCTTGTGGTGGACCATCTCTCGTGACTCAAAGGACCGGGAGGGAGCACCTCACAAAGAGAAATAAATGACACTTTCCCCGATGAACAGTTGTTTGCACTTGCCACTCTTGAGAGTGTCGCACCTTGGTTTGCCGACTTTGCAAATTACTTTATTGGAAGGCAACTCCCCAAGGGGATGAATACAAATGGGAAAAATAAGTTCTTCTCTGATCTAAGATAATACTTCTAGGATGACCCCCACCTTTTTCGGATTGGGGCCGATGGGGTAATCCAGAGGTGTGTCTCGTAGAAGGAAATGATGGCTATTCTAAGCCACTGCAACAAGGGACCATATGGAGGCCATCATGGTGGCAAGCGAACTGCAAGGAAGGTGCTTCAATAAGGATTCTATTGGCCAGCCCTATTCCAGGACGCCTACACATTTGTGAGTCATTGCGACAGCTGCCAAAGGACAAGTAATGTGTCTAACCGAAATGAGATGCCCCAAACGGTTTCTATTACATGTGAGATTTTCTATGTTTAGGGCATCGACTTTATGGGCCCTTTTCCCTCATCTTTTGGAAACAAGTACATTCTAGTGGACGTGGACTACGTTTCGAGGTGGGTTGAGGCTCGAGCTCTCCCCGCCAATGATGCAAGACGGGTCTGCGGATTTCTTAAAAAAAAATTCACAATTTGTGACCCCGAGGGCCATCATCAGTGATCGAGGGACCCGTTTCAGGGGTAATTCGACAGACTCCTCGATCGCTATGGTGTTAACCACCGGGTGTTAATGGCCTATCATCCCCAAACAAGAGGACAAGCAGAGCTGTCAAATAGGGAACTGAAAAGGATACTAGAAAAAACCGTGGACAAATACCGCAAGGATTGGTCCGCTAAACTAGATGATGCTCTATGGGCGTACCGCACGGCCTACAAAACCCCAATAGGCATCCCGCCTTACCAATTGGTGTATGGCAAAGCGTGTAATCTGCCTGTAGAGCTAGAGCATAGGGCTTTTTGGGCCACCAAGCTATTGAATATGGACCCTACTTTGTGTGGAAATGAAAGAAAGTTGCAGGTTCTTGAACTCGAGGAGTGGCGTCTCCAGGCCTATGAGAATACCAAGATTTACAAGGAAATGATGAAGTGCTTGCATGTTGCTTGACTGAAAGGAGGGAAGGATTTTCAACCGGGATGGTTGGGCCCGTATGCGGTAACGCAAGTGTTCCCATACGGGGTGGTAGAGATCTCCCACCCAGAGCAAGGAACTTTCAAAGTGAATGGACACCTCCTAAAAAATTGCCTTGGAGGAGAGGTAACGCCCCATAGGGAGGTGGTGTTCCTGCAAGATGCCTAGTCCAAAGCCTCTGTCTAGCTTAAGACGTTAAATTAGCGCTTGTTAGGAGGCAACCCAATGGAGGTTCGCAAATCTCTCTTGTTCTACTATTATCGTATTGAGATGTGTAATAACCTCGCCTCGAGTGATTCGAATTGTGTTTGTGTATGTGTTTTTTGACTTCTCCTTGAAGTTTCAATCTCCTACCCTGGAACCAATTCCAACTTTCACTCACCAAGCAAAGCGGTAATATCGTTCTACCCTATCTTATGCCATTGAGGGCAATGTCGAACTTAAGTGTGTGTGGGGGGGGGGGTAGTTTATTCTTATGATTGTGTGAGTGTGATTGATGGTGCTTGGAGCATTGATGTATGCCCAAATTTGAAATTTTTGAGGCTCCAAGCAATGTTTGCATGATCAAAGTGGCTGGTTTGTAGGAGAATCTCGTGTTCATTGGCATTGACCTTGAATTGTTGCATGTGGTCGAGTGTGTCCTATGATGATGACTGAGAGGTGCATTAGGATAGTGCAAAAGTTTAGTTCTCATGTGTACAAAAATGAATTGATGTCTTGGCTCGATTACTTGTTGATTACAATTGCCATGCATTGTGTTTTGTGAAAGTGGAATGAATGATTGGGTGAGTAGGTAGGTAGCCATATGAGTTTTAAGCCGATCGTTTTCTTCTTGTGTGCTTAGATCCCTCTTACCATGGCGAGTAACATTACAGTTGTCACTAGTGAGTATGATGGAGGCATAGGATTAGTCCACGCCCAAATGTTGATTGTCCCGAAATGTTTTATTCCCTAGTCAACCCCTTTGAGCCTTGTGACTTTGGGGGTCGTTCTCATGATTAGGAGCTTTGTGCTTGTGAGCTTAATGGTGTTTGAAAGAAAGACCCCCATCCTTTCTTCGTGTCTATACTTGTGTCGTCCTTGTGTCCCGGAGCTCTCGCTTTTGAGTTCCTTTGAGGTTCAACATAGGAGGATTGTGCGCGGTTCTTGCTGTGAATAAAAGATAAAAGAGTAGTGTTGGAGTGAACTCTTAAAGGAGAACATTGGTTGTTAAAAGTAGTGTGGCAAGTGTTTAACTCTCTAGTACTCCCCTCAAAGAAAAGAAAACAGAAAGAAAAGGAAAGTAGAAAGAAAGTGGTAATAAAACGGGGTCAATAAAGTAGAGAGTGCCACAAAAGATTTGAAGAGTATGCTCTAAGTGGGGTTTCTTGTCATGCAAGCCATTGAAGCCCCCACATTGTTTTAGAACTCCTTCACTACCAAGTCGAAATTTGATAGCAAGATTAGACCGAGGAAGAGTGCTTAAAGGTAGTTCATGATGGGTGATAGGTTGGAAGGGAGAAGCAAGGTTTTTGGCGATGATAAATGGCCATTGTTTTTAGAGAAGGTTCTTAGTCGAAACCATAGAACCTCTGGGTTTAGGGTGAAGATGTAGGACCTCATGATGTGTTTGCCACCACCCAAAAAGCTTTTTCCCCATGTCCAAGACAATTGCCAGTCATTTGAACTCGTGTCTAAGACCTCCGGACAAGCTAGTGATGACAACTGCCCCGTGAAGTCTAACCTTTAGAGATTGTCGCCGTGGTGAAAAGACGATAGGGCCGAGGGTTGATGATTGTGCACATTTTTTGCACTAAAAAGGTCCCGACCCCACTGGTCAAGAGAGTGAGTGATTCATTCTTACTTTGTAAGTCATATCATACCCCGTTGAGGACCTTTGTTGCCCATTCGTTTGTTCCTTGGACTTTAATTTTATGCATGGTTAGTTTTGGTTGATAAGTGATCTTGTTGAGACTTGCATTGATTCATGAACAAGGTGAGAACTTTTTGTTTGTCTGTTTTTGGTGACCTCGAATGCCGTTTGTGGTGGATGTCGGTATTGCTTGCAACAGTCCATGTGTTAATTGCCAATAGCCATTGAGATTCACCACTTTGTGCCCTTTGATTTGTCCCCAAATCATTTTTTAGGTTGAGAGATTACCTTGTGTGAAATGGTTTGCTTAGGGACAAGCAAACGTCTAAGTGTGGGGGAGTGATTCGGGCCTTATGGTACACTTTATATCCCTGGTTCTCTTTGACGTTTGTTGCAATTGAACTCCAAAAATGTTGGTTTTAAGCTAGGTTACTTGTATTTTAGTGTGTTTCAGATCCTAACAGGTAAAACCAAACCCGGAGTCGAAAGTTGGAAGAAAAGGAGCAAAGACCGGGCAAAGAGGTGGAGACAGCCAGTGTTCACGACCTTACGTTGGAGCAGTGGCGGATCCAGGGCTGGGCCAACCCAGGCCCCAGCCCAGCCCTCCTTTAGATCCAGAGTTAGTTTAGTGCTTATAAAATTTTTTATTTAGGTATTTGGGCCAATGCTTTTTAAAATTCTGTCTAGTATTATTTGATAATAGGATTTTGTGCAACTAGGAAAATAGTTCAGATGAACATATTCAAACCATTACTCTAAATTTATACTAAATTTTCTATAGCCCCAATGACTTTATTTGAAAAAAGACATGAAAACCTAAAAGTGTAAGTTTCATTAAAATAAAAATAAAAAAACTTTAAACTAAAGCACACTTTTCCTTGCAAAATTCAAAAAAATTTCCAATCCACCCAAAACAAAACAAGAACGAGGAGACGAGCAGACCCAAAATGGATTTCTCCGCCAACCCGTCGAGCTGGTTTTCTTCCCATTCTTTTGATTAAGAAAATATTTACAAACTTGCTGAGTCATCATTTAGATTGCCTCAATTGAGTGGGCACTAGATTCTAACCGTTCTTTCTGGTGTTTTGATCAAGAAAATATTTACAAACTTGCTCAAGAGTTTAGCCTCGAGACTTTGAAGGCTATGAGATCCATTCTTTGGATTATGCACTACTCATGTGAGGAAGATGAAGTTTCTTCTCTTGCAAAATTATTAGAGAAGCTAGAGGAAACAAGGATTGACACATTATACAAATTGATTTGTCGGTTGATTTGTCTAGTGTTGACCTAGCCGTTTCAACAACTACCATGGAGAGAATATTTTCAGCAATGAAACATGAACATTGATTTGTGCAACAAAATGAGCGATGAATTTCACGTTGATTACTTAGCTATTTTCTTTGAAAAAAGAGTATATTATAAGTATGGATGGAGATTATATTATTGATGAATTTGCTAAATTAAAAGACCTTGTACAATTGACATTGTAATGAAAACTATATTATTATATATTTTTATTTATGGTATCTAATATTCTATTCAAATGCGGCCTAGTGCTCTCTTATATCCTGGATCCGCCGCTACGTTGGAGTTAACGGTCTCACAAGGCCGTGAACTGGAGCCAGAACCCGTGAACCGAGGAGCAAACATAGGAGGTTTTCAGGTTAATGACACCTAGGCAGTTCAAGGTCGCTAAGACCGTGAACAGAGGCCACTGACCGTGAACCCGAGGAAATGAAGCAGTGCGTTTTGGTCGCAACACTAAGTTCACGAACGCGTTTCAATGTTCACGACCGTGAACTCAGGTCGTGAACTGGGCGCACTCTCCATTTAAAAGACTTGCTGAAAGGAAGAAGTGAGGGAGTGAGATCTAGAGTGAAAAACTTCTCCTTCTTCATATTTTAGAGTGAGAAATTGACGAACCAAAGAAGACGAAAAGCTAGGGTTTCTTCTCCAAGCAAGGTTTTGAGAATTTCTTCCCCTAAGGAGGATTTCTTCAGCACAAGGAGCAAGGATTGCATCTTTTTTATGGTTTCCCTTTCCCTCTCTTGTGTTTTCCCTTCTGCTAGCATGGAGTAGTCCCTTCTTTCACTTGGGTGTTTGTAAACCCTAGCTACAATTATGTGAATGCTTGTATAAATTGAATGATTTGAGTGTGATTGTGTTTTAATGTGAATGTGGAAGTATTATTAAGAAATGATTGTGTTGTGTGAAAGCCTATCAATCTAATTGCCATTCTAACTTAGCTTAGAGAGGAGACCTCCTTAGGTTTGGAGGCTTTTTGGGTGTTCTTGGGCATTTTATGCCTCCTAGGCTAGTTTAGAGAGGAAACCTCCTATACCCAAGAGGCTCAATTTCCTTAGGAATTCAATGCCTCCTAAAGTAGTTTAGAGAGAACCCTCCTTAACCTAAGAGGATCATTTCGAGATGGGTTTCCTTGGGCATTCAATGCCTCCTAAGCTAGTTTAGAGGGAACCCTCCTTAACCTAAGAGGCTCTATTATATATGGGTTTCCTTGGGCATTCTATGCCCCCTATTCTAGGTTAGTTAACTGGCAAACCTCCTAATTCGCATTAGCACTTAGGGTTTGGTTGTGGGTGGCCGTCCGAACTCCAATTTGAGGGTGAAGTCTAACCATTACATAGTTGATATGTTGAGAGGGTCACATTAGTGGTTTGGATCGTATCCCATTCCTCAACTAGAGGCTAAGAGGGTAGCTTCGGCTGCTTGTTAGACTTCCCTGCGGTTTATGACCCCCTAACCACACACGGTCGTTCGATTCTTCAAGTCATAATTGTTAGCTAGGGGGAGCAACACTCGGGTGAAGTTTTCTCAACTAGAGTCAAATCCATTTTACCTTTACAAAGCAATTTAGTTTTAGACCTTGGTTTTCACCAAACTCAATCCGCTAGATAATGTTTCAAACAGTCGAAGTAGCGGAACATGGACTGGCCTGGGTCGATATTTAAACATACTTTCCCTATATTTCACCCATCTAAGGTTTATACTTGGACCTTAGGTGGGATTTTATTGTGATAGTCAAAGCGAGTCAACGACTTTCAACATTGTGTACCACAAGATACCACCCCGTACCAGGGTGGTATTGTGTGATATTTTTTTGTACTGTATTTTGTTCACCCAAAATTTGTAGATCCAATAAATCATGATGAACTCGTCATTCTATGCAAAAACAAATTCAAAAACGACTTAAAAAATACCATATGGATATAAGTGGTATTTCGGGAAATTTGGATATTATTGGCACAATCGTGAAAGTTTTGGATATACAAGTGCATTTAACCAAAATAAAAATGCCTTTAATTCTCCACCCTTTGATCTGGATTTTCTGAATAAGGGACCCAAATATTACACCGTAGAGAGGGAGTCTCTACTTCACAGTTTGAGGGATATGAACAATCGGGTCTATTTAATTTGCATCATGTGGCTGGATCCTGAATGTGAGGTGCTAGATGGACTGATTTATCTTTACTTGAATTGTAGAATCGACACTAAAGGTGTGTCGGCAGGTGCTCGGGTCAATAGCAAACAGTGGCGGATCCAGGGGGTGGCCACACCAGGCCCCGGCCCATCCCTCCTCTGGATCCGGCATTAGTGTAGTCCTTATGAATTTTTCGATAATAGACATTCGACTCCGTGTTATTTTATAATAAGATTGGGTATAACTAGGAAAAAAATTCAAATTAAAATTTTTCAATCATTATTCTATTTAGACAAGAAATTCTAGCCCCAAATATTATTCATCTAAAAAAAATGAAATTTGAAATTCTAAAAGTCTAAAACGTAAAAGACTAGAAGAAATATGAGGTTTTGTCCCTTGAAAATTTATTAGAGTAGTTGGTGAATCTAGGAATGGACACACAATGCACGATTGATTTGTCTAGTGTTGACGCTGCTCGTTTCAAAAGCTACTACCGGGAGAACTTTTTCAAAAAATGAAACATGTGTAAAAACTTATTTGCGCGATAAAATAAGCGATGAATTTCTTGCCGATTGCTCAAGTATTTTATTTGAAACAGTTTATACTATTGGTACGGAGGTGGACTTCATTATTGTTGCATTCACTAAATTAAAATACGATAGTGTACAATATATATTGAAAAAAAAATCATTATATTTCTTTACGGTTTTAATTTTTTAATGAAATGCGGCCCAGTGCTCTTCTGTGCTTACGGTTGAAAAAAAATCATTATATTCATTTATTTTTTTCTTCTTCTTCTTTCTTTTTGTCTTCTGCTTTGCTCTGATGCTCCCATTGAATAGAAGGGGAATGGGTAACTGGGTTTCTATTTAACGCCCTAAGTTTTTAAAATTTACGCCCTAAATAAACTGAGTAGACAAAATTACCCCTAATTCCTCCAACCCCCAAACCCAACATCGACGCCCTCGCCCTAATCCCCCAAAGGACTCGCCCGCTAGTCGCCCTGGATGAGCGCCGCCGCCGCCGTACGCCCTCCCGTGGCAGGAAGCCCCCGTTTGCCCCCAAATCCGTCACGCCCTCCCATCGCAACCAAGGCGTCATTCTCCCTAAATGAACATCGCCCAGCTCCCCCGTCGCAGCCAAGCAGCCGTTCGCCCTGGAATTGAGTTCAGTCGCTGCGGCTGCTGCGGAGCGAAGGTGAGGAGGAAATCGCCGATTGAGACAGATCATCCAGGTCGACATTGAGACAGATCTAGGAAAACAGACTGGCGTCGTTGAGGAGGAAGGAGGATGAAGCAGAGAGGTCATCGACGGCTTAGGAAGGGATACCGATCTGTCCAGACTCCTCAGGCGGGTCGCGGGTTGGGTAATTGGTCGGGTAGCGAAGAACCCAAGAATGGCAGGACCAGCTTTATGTCCAGTTCGATTTCGGTTGTTTGAATAAGTGATTTAGATAGAATTAATGTACAATTATTATTATTAGTGATGATTTTATTGTTATATATATGATTAATGTAAAAAATTTAAATATTGTGTTTATAATTAATTAGTGCTAATGTACAATCATTGGGATTTGCATTTAATTTTTAAATATAGTGATTTAAATTTTACAATTAATGTACATATGTTATTAGAGATGAATTTATATGATTAGTGATGAACTGCTATATTCCATGCTTAAATTATATGATTAGTAAATAATAATTATAAGTAGGGCTTAAAGACAATATGATTTTATCCAAAAATAGATAATTACAATCATCTTCATATCTAAAAATTTAAAATAATAATCACTTTCATAAAAAAAATCACTTGATCATAGGAGAAAGGTAAATCCATAACTAATTCGACATAATGTTCAATCTTCAAACGGAAAATATAATGCAGCAAAGTTTAATCACTCTCATCATCATTGGTTGGATGATGTCCTCCAAGATCGATATACAATTGCCGCTCCGCCTCATATAATGAATCCCAATCAGCAACTCTTAGCATATCCCGGAAGTGAGACCACTGTGGACTAAAAGGAGGTATTGGTGTCACCCCCATCAACTTCGCCGACATATAGTCGCACCCAATGTGCCCCCAGCAAAAACCAACTTTATAACCTGACTAGGTTGAGTGACCCCCTCCGACGCCGTCATAGGTAAGACGGTGCACCCATACGTCACCCGCTCATTATACAGTCCATAAACAACCATTGCACAGTTGTATAGGGTTGCGAATGTCAACAAATCCACCTCTTCAAACCAATACTCTTGGGTGCAACTCCGGTCCGACAATCAATCCTGTGATGTACTGCCTCCAACGATCCATCTCTGTAAAGATAAACTCCCTTATAGATAGCCCAATGATTATTGATTTCTGTGATAAGATTTTGCCTCATTTGTAAGTAGTGTCCCTCGTCTCCATAAATCGCATGTGACATGGCCCGAAAACCACATTGTCCGTCTAGAATTGGGTCAAACCAACCTCTAAGAAGAGGGCGCACACTAGGTGGGATGTAGCAAAGATAGGGACACACATTTCTCTCATTGTGGACTTGCATATGCTGACTTTTCGAGACACCTCCTATTGAGACAAAAAAAATTAACTAATGGAAACGACTACATACCAAGGACTATGATTACACAAAAAAATATAAGAAATTTGCTAACCTGTAGGAGTCGTCTTCTGTGTCTTTTCGTGTTTTGATTTGTTTTGCTCCTCTTTGCTGACCGTGCCCTCTCATGCTCAAACCAAGAAGGATCTCTAGTGTTTGACCTCTTTGGTGGTCGCCCCTTTGGAGCCTCTGACTCCCTAGGCTCTAGTAGGCCTGCAACTTGTGGACGAATATGAGGGAGTAGTAATTGAGATGCCTTCCGGACCGCAGCTGGTCCTTGCCTGTACACATCTGCCACCATGCCTGCAAAAATGCAACGCTCAGTGGCATCATGGTCCCCCCCGTTTTGCACCATCAGGAGGACTCTCATACACCAAAGATGACCAGAATCGATGTAAGTGGTGAGGGTGTAACTCCACGCCGGCATCACTAAGTGCATCCATCTTACATTTACATGGTAGACCATGTGTCTCATGTAGCCGACATCCACATCGCTCAACAATTTCTCTTGCTCGTTCTTTCATCAACAACTCAATTGCCCACAAGCTTACTTCCATATTCAAGTGACCATATGGCGGACCGTCAGCTAATTTAAATACCTATATAAAAGAACGAATTTCTACATCAAAATCAAATTGAGTATATGGGGGAATATCAACACAATTGAAGAAACAAGGAACATACCTTCAAATGCAAATCCTCTAAGTCCTTTCTTCGTTCAATCACTTTTCCCTCAATGGATGTGTGATATCTAAGAAAGAGAGTGTTGATCTTGTGGGTCGAACTGGCAAGCCATTTCTTCAAGGACGAATGAGCTGACTCTACCCGGTTTGTGCTCGTGTTACCAATATGGAAAACACGATTGGTGTAGCAATGAGCCCACCTTTGCGCACATGGTATCCACTCACCCCTCAAGTAGTTCATGAAGCGTGGGTTTTTATCCCAATCACTAGTTTGCAAGTCTACCCATCGTCGCTGAACCCTCCCTGAGTGTTGGCATTCATGAGTGTCTGCCAATTCCCTACTACAAACGCCTCTGCGGATTCTCGACTTATCCCGAGAGACATCATCTTGGCTTCAATGTTCTTCTTCATGTGCCACACACATAGTAAATGAGCTTAAGATGGAAAGATCTCACGCACGGATACACCCAACTCGCCCTCCTTATCGGTGACGAACGCATCTGGTCTTCGACCACCCAGAACATTCTTCAATTGCGACAATACCTAAGCATATGTCTCCTTTGTCTCATCTGAAACCAATGTGAACCCTATGTTGAAGTTCTTCTTCACCGGATTAACACCAATCAACTGAACCAGTGGTTGCTTATACTTGTTGGTCTTGTACGTCGAGTCTATCAAAATAACAAAATACCATGCGCTCAACATCTTAATAGACTCTGGATGGGAAAGGAAGAGTCTAGTAACACGACGGTCTTCATCAAAACCAACTCCAATGAAGTAGCCAAGACGGCCAGCTTCTATAAATGTCCACTGCATAGGGGAAAGATCACCCAATCTCTCACGCCTAATCTTTGCTGTCTCATTATAAACATGATCCATGTTGTGATGAGCATCAAACTTCCTATTTATAAAACTTCTTATATCTTTCGCCTGAGTATGTGTTGCTTCCAACTCCTTAATTTCAATATTTTCCTCATTTGAAAGAGAATTCCTTTGCCTGCTTCCTTCAGCATAAACTTCCAATTTGTGATTGTGAATTCCCTTTGGCTTCCCAGATCTGTCTGTAACACTCAAAATTCTCCACTTACATTTGCCATCTACCAATGAACTCCGCACTACCACTCGGAACTGACAACCTTGCTTGCCTGATTTTGATATGCGTCTTGTCTTTGCCAAATCTGGGGTATATGATTTGCTCCTCTTACCATGGTTGCAATCCATATATATCCGCGGATAGTCTTCTCCATCATTTCGCTTGGTTGATTCCTCATAACGATGTAATTGCACATATTTGCGCCCCTAGTTCTTATCCGTTTGAGGGGCATAGTCGTGTGTTTTGGCCTATTTTACGCCGAGTTTTGCTATTTAGTCATGTTTCAGGTCCCAGGTGTCAAAGGGAAGGCTAAGCGCGAGTTTCGGGGCATTCGGAGGTCATTTCGTCAAGCTAGAGCCAAAACACGGGCACACCTAAGGCATTACACGGCCGTGTTCCTGTGGCCGTGCTTTTTATGCCGAGAGCAAATTCGATTTGGCAAATTCAGCTGCAAACACGGGCACCAAAGCACGGCCGTGTTCCACCAAAGCACGGCCGTGTCCACCGCGAAGCACGGCCGTGTTTCCCCCCAACTGCTGGCCGTGTAATTAACCTTGGCCGAAACACGGGCGGACTCAGGCAAAGCACGGCCGTGCCCTCGACCTCTTGGGACGATCACCTCTTGGGACGATCTGGCGGACAAGTTCGCGCACAGGTATTATCCGGCATCGAAGACTACAGAGATCCAGCGGGAGATCACTCACTTCCGCCAAGAGCCAGATGAGTCACTTCTTGATGCGTGGGAGCGGTACATGGGCTATTTCTGGCAGTGCCCCCATCATGGCTTCAACGATGCATTCACAGTGGGGAACTTTTACAGTGCCCTCTCTCCAGATAGCCAGAGGGTGATTGAGTCTCTATGCCCAGGAGGGGATATTCTCACTAAGACTCCACCCGAGCTGAACCAGATGATTAATACATTGGCTGCCAGAGATCATTCCTGGGGGCAGAGCAGCAGAGGCAGACATTCCCGGGACCGTGGTGTGCACGCCATGGAGTCCCGATCCGGACTCGAGCAGCAGGTAGCTGAGCTGGTGCAGACATTGAAGCAGCCCAACAGTCTTATTCCGGGCAGAGGTTTGGCTACACCTCCAGTTGCTCAGTGTCAGTGGTGTGAGAGCTCCAATCACCTAGTGGAGGACTGCCAGGCTATGAGGGAGTCTACCACACCCCAGGAGCAGTTGGCCTTCATCGCCAATGCGCGGCGCCTCGATCCATACAGTAACACATATAATGAGGGGTGGCGCCAGCATCCCAACTTCGCCTGGAGCAGCAACACCACTAAACCACCTAGTTTCCCAGCACCAGCAGGTGGTTTTCAGCAGAGGCAGCCCTTCTAGGCTTGCCAGGGGCCAGACCCACAGCAGCAGCCCTACCAGCCTAGGCAGGGGCAGCCATTCCAGCAGCCCCAGCGCCAGTTTGCCGAGCCAGTAGCAGCTCCAGCCCCAGATGACAGGATGACGAAGCTGGAAAACATTCTAGCTTCATTCATGACGAGCACTCAGGCGACTATCACGAGGTTGGACCAGAGTGTAGCGTCACTAGAGGCAGGTCAGAGGAACCAGGGTGCCATTTTGCAGGATCTGCAGACCCAGGTGGGCATCTTGGCCCGCCAAAGCACCACCAGGGCACCGGGGACTCTGCCTGCCACCACTATCCCGAATCCTCGGGATCCTCACCAGCTCCAGCAGCTTGATGCCATTTTTACCAGGAGCGGTAGGGCCATATCTGCTGATCCTGTTCCGGCCAGACAGGAGGAACCACTACCTGCTTCAGCACTTCCAGCAGACGATGCAGCAGTGCGGGTGGAGAAGGAAGCCCCTGCTCCCAAGCCACAACCAGTGGTTAAGGAGCATGTGCCCCAGCTTCCCTTCCCCACTCGCTTACACAAGGACAAGCTGGAGACTGAGTTTGCCAAGTTCATGGCAATGTTGAAGCAGCTCAACATCAGCATACCGTTCGTGGAGGCACTGTCGAAGATGCCCAAGTATGCCAAGTTCATGAAAGATCTCTGCACCAACAAGAAGAAACTTGGGGATCTCTCGACAGTGCTGCTGAGCGAGGAGTGTTCTGCTATCCTGCATAACAAGCTGCCCGAGAAGCGCAAGGATCCAGGGAGTTTTACTATCCCTCTTACTATTGGCAGCATGCATGTAGGAAAGTCCTTGGCGGACCTAGGCGCTAGCATAAACGTCATGCCATATAAGTTGTATAAAAAGCTAGACCTAGGTGAACTTAGCCCTACTAGGATGAGCATTCAGTTAGCTCATCGTTCTATCGTGCATCCTAGGGGAATCATAGAGGAGCTGCTTGTTAGTGTTGGTGCATTCACATATCCTGTTGATTTTATTATTCTTGATATACATGAGGATGTGGATGTACCTTTGATTCTGGGTAGACCATTTCTTGCCACCGCCAAGGCACTTATTGATGTGCATGATGGTAAGTTGATCTTGCGTGCTGGGGATGAACAGGCCACTTTTTCTGTGACTGAATTTGATCACTGTGCTATGATTGCTGTCACGCCTGTGCATGCCATTTCTGATCAGGTACACGAGTCTGTCGTGTACCCTTCTGCACCTCCTATTTTGCAGGACCCTCCTATCATTCCTTCGCCGCCACTCCATCCAGCCACGCCTCCGAACAAAAAGCTCAAGGAGGAGTGGCGGCCGAAGCAGCAGGTTGCTAAGCCTGCACGGAAGAAGAGTGGAGACCACTATGAGCTGGTCCCACCTCCTGCACCACTACCACCCTGGCCGTCCGGGTACTCACTCGCCTGCATCTTGCCAGATGGGCAGGTCGAGCTGACTAATGATAGTGGTCGCATCCGTCGGGTGCATGGCCACAACCTGAAGCTGTACCTCAAGAGCGACGTGGATCCGCTTTTGGAGGCACCTGTTCCTGCACCGCCCTGAGTATCCACCATGGGCGTCCAGCTAAACGACGGTAAAGAAGCGCTTGTGGGGAGGCAACCCCACCACGGTTTGATTTTCTTTCCTGTGTTTTGAGTCGGATTGTAACCCGGTTTGGGTTTGGTTTGTTTTCTTTTGGTTTGGACGATATTTTATTGGGCTGACCATTGAACCTAACATATTGTGTTTGAGCTCTTCTGTTTCCCTTTGGCTGTGCTTGCCCCGACTGGCCCGCTTCCAGTCTCCTGTAGTCCGTGCATACCGGTAACATCGTTCCCCTTATCCTTCCCTCTTCTCCATTGAGGGCAATGTCGAGCTTAAGTGTGGGGGGATTTTTATCTTTTGACTGCATTAGATCTGTTTGTGTGCTTGGAGCCTAGTCCACTGTCCAAATTTTTAAATTTGAGGGCTCCAAGTACGTGTTCCTTGCATTTGCCTACTTAGTATGCTTTGAATTGACAGTCTTTATAGTAATATGCAACCTAGGGAGGTGGTGTAGCACTATGGAGGATGTTGATGCATTTAAGAAGTCTCATTTCTTCTTCATATTGTGTTGGTTGATTGAGTGAATTAGTGATCTTAGGACCCTTGAATTGTGTGGTGTTGTGGATTCTCTGCCGGTCATGGACTCTTGTTTCATGTTTTGAATTTAACAGGTGCTCGAAAATGTGCTTCAAAATAACGTCTCCCGTGCGAATAGGGCGAAAGTGTGTAAGGGGAGACGGGAATCCTTTCCCAATTTCCACCTACTACCTCCAGCCCCCTTGCATGGCTTTCCCCCGCACGAGGCTCGAGACATCCGCTCCTGGCATGGCCGGTAAGAGCAGGTTGGGACCCTTGAAAAGAAAAAAAAGAAAAATAACAGAAAACAAGCAAAACAGAAAAAAGGGGTTCCAACCATCTTCAAAGAAAATAGAGCACCTTGAAAAATGTGAGTCCATGATCCTTTGTTTTTGAGAATCTCTCCATCCACGATTCATTTGTCCTCTGTTCACTGTTTGCCATGATGCCGACTCGCCAAAGAAGCTATGAGATGACTTGTGCGTCGGTTGACCTCGTAAGCTGCTAAATGATCTAGGAAGTCCTCTATCTACGATCTGGGTTGTTTGTTGCTATAGAGGTCTGAAGAGTTGCATTGGTTTGAGTTAGGTTTGCTTGGGGACAAGCAAACGGTTAAGTGTGGGGGAGTTTGATAACGATGTAATTGCACATATTTGCGCCCCTAGTTCTTATCCGTTTGAGGGGCATAGTCGTGTGTTTTGGCCTATTTTACGCCGGGTTGTGTTATTTTGTCATGTTTCAGGTCCCAGGTGTCAAAGGGAAGGCTAAGCGCGAGTTTCGGGGCATTTGGAGGTCATTTCGTCAAGCTGGAACCAAAACACGGGCACACCTAAGGCATTACACGGCCGTGTTCCTGTGGCCGTGCTTTTTATGCCGAGAGCAAATTCGATTTGGCAAATTCAGCTGCAAACACGGGCACCAAAGCACGGCCGTGTTCCACCAAAGCACGGCCGTGTCCACCGCGAAGCACGGCCGTGTTTCCCCCCAACTGCTGGCCGTGTAATTAACCTTGGCCGAAACACGGGCGGACTCAGGCAAAGCACGGCCGTGCCCTCGACCGTGCTTTGGCCACTGATGCTTTTAAGCAGATTTTCAGCCACAAGTCAAGGGGATTCGAGTTTTAGAGAGAGAGATCAGTTCCTAGAGAGAGAAAGCGACGAACAAGAGTCTCCAAGCGCCGTAGCTTGATCTTCAACACCATTGGAGGCTTGTTTGAGCTTGGAGAAGTGCCGATCAACGTCCAGGAGCAGGAATCCATCCTTCACAGAATGAATTCCGCGTCTGATTCTGCTTTTGCTTTCTTCTCCATGGAGTAGTTCTCCCATTCATCTGGGTATGGAGAACCCTAGATTTGTATGTTAGGTTTGATTGTATGAACCCAAGTACTGATTCTATGATTGATTATATTCGATTGAGGCGGCGGCGGCCGATGTTGATTTTCTCTGTCAGAGCGGAGGAGAGATTGAAGGATCTCTTCGTGGCTTCGATGGTGGCGGTGATCGCCGCCTTGATGAAATCCTTGGGGTCGTTCGTATCGTTTATCGGCCGGAGAGTTTCCTCGCACGCTTGCTTATAGTCGGTGGAGGCGCAAATTCGCACCACTAATTACAGAAAAATCCTGTCGAGCATCTCCCAAATGTTGACAATGTATATTCTTTGGATGTTGAGGAGAGGAGGAGGTGTTCAGCGTAGGTAGCAATTAGGTTTAGGGAGTCAATGAGAGAGGAAGAGGATACGATGGTCGAGTTGGGAGAGTCGGCGAGAGGGATTGTATACTGGGAGAGCTATTCCCACACAGCCAGCACCGCCGCGGAGGAACTTCGTGGAATGCGGCGAGGAGTCGTTCTTCGGCTACGCTCCGGGGACGGTGAAGGGAGTGGCTCCAATGAGCGGGGTGGATGAGAAGGGTCGCAAACTCGCAATGGTGAGAGATGAGACCTGACAGCGGGTGAATTTTAATTCACTTTGTTTTATTATTTTCTATCTAATTTACCCTTTTACCCTTAATGAATTTTGTTGTTATAATAACAACACTAACATTGTTGTTATTCTATCCGAGCCCCTATATATGGGGGAGATCTCCAAAAGGATCCTCAAATTTGGGGTGGAAATGGGGTTCCCCCAAATATAGAGACTCCCCAAAGCCCGCCACGTGGCATTTCTTTTTCTTTTTAAGATTTTAAAGGTTAATTGGGGTTTAATTAGGGGATTAGCTAAGGGTTTAATTAGATCAATAATTTTCAAGTGTTATGTGTAAACTCAAATTAGGTCAATCATTTTTTGTCAACAAAAATTTGGTCTCAAAATAAATAAAAAATTATATCGAAAAATTTGTATTTAAAAATGATGACAAACTATATAAAAATTAATACGAACAAATTATATTAAGACTTTGATAAATACATTTTTAAGTAAATGGAAAACAAAAAAAATGGAGATCTCCAAATATAGAGGATGTAGCATTGAGTTGGTCTAAGGGCGCCGCTGAAGCAAAGCAAATCACTCGTCGGTATCGGAAGTTAGAAGTCAATCAGAGAGCGTTACAGTTTCGGAGTCTCGAAGGCTGGCTTGCCGGAGAAGGAGGTTCGTTTTCTCTCCCATTGTTTACTTATCTGAATTCTTCGCTCTGGAATTGGAAATGCTTTAGTTCGTTTTGACTTTTATCGAGGGTTCCAATTAGCTTGATTGTATCTTGTGAGGGTTGGGTTGGCTGCTCCTTGAGTACTTTCCTTGGGGTTTTCCCCCCTTAGTGATGTTTAGGAGGTCAAATTTGACGGAGATAAGAAACTGCGGTGCAGGTGAAAGGAACAATGACGAGCGAGGAGGATTCCATCGAACAAGCTGCGGTAGTACGGCGTGAGAGACTGATGACTCTTAAAGCTGCCAAGGAGCTTATGAACACCCCGGATGAGGGTTCAGAACTAGTTGAGGATAAGACGGATCAAGAGATTGAAACAGCTAATGGCGAGTGAGTATAGCTTGGATAGGTGCACCTTAAGTTAGCCAACTACTAGTGCATGAGAATAGTATTCCCTTTCATTCTGAGGAGTTGTTGCTGTCGTCGTTGTGAATCCTATCTGTAAATTTGTAGGTTAAGTGAGTATGGTGTGAAATAGATGATTGGACAGGGCTGCATCTTGATTGTAAGTGTTAAACCAGAGTAGGTTAGTTTTGAAAGGAATTGTGAAGCACAGTAGGAACTCTAGAAAGATCTTAAGAATGACTCTCATTGCTGGTTTTATTTGCTTAAAGTGCTGAGAAATCACGAGGGCATTTGATAACGGCTTGGAATTGGGAAATCAGATCATTGTTTCAGGGGTGGATGTGGCTCCATTTTATAAGAACTGTTGTTGTCACATCTACCTTTCTGAGCAGTTGCTTCCTTTGTAGGTTTTAGAATGGCCCATTGCAATTGTGGATTTAGTTTCTTTGGTAGTTTCCAAGTATGAATTGTGATTGAACTGTGTATGTTTGTCTCGTTTCCTGTACGGGAAAACTAAGAAGTATTTGTGCTAGTGGATGGCACATTTGCCTCTATGAGTAAATGGTTCGACTGTTGAGCTTAACCTAAGTTCCCATGTCAATTCTGAAGAGCTCTTAATCGAGGAAACCTGCTAGTAT
Organism: Linum trigynum; assembly: GCA_964030455.1. Taxonomy (NCBI): domain Eukaryota; kingdom Viridiplantae; phylum Streptophyta; class Magnoliopsida; order Malpighiales; family Linaceae; genus Linum; species Linum trigynum. The sequence goes on from OZ034821.1 coordinate 10,335,368, forward strand.
ATTTTCTGTGAGCTTCATGCACTAGTTTAATTAAAATGTATTTTGCACCTCATTTTCTTCATTGCATCTCCAGTAATCAAGGGTTGAGGTTTCACAACTATGTACCTCAAGCCAAGGAGCTTCAAGAGGGAAGGATTGCTCCACCAGTGCTACCAAAGTTTGAAGATCCTGTTGCAGCAGCCCCTCCGCCACTGGAGGAGAAAGAGGTATGTACTTGCTCGACTCAACTCGACTCGACTCAACTCAGACACATTTTACTAGTAGAAGCCTCGTCTTCTTCTAGAAATTTTTTCTGTTCTTTATCAGTTCTAATTTTGGTCCATGTTCTTATTTTGGTGCTTAGGATCCATTCCTCAACATTGCTCCAAAGAAACCAAACTGGGACCTGCGGAGGGATGTTCAGAAGAAGCTTGATAAGCTTGACCGACGAACGCAGAAAGCATTGTACAAACTCATGGGTAAGTTAGAAAACCCTCGAGTTTGGATAGTTTGCTAGTTTCTTATTCCCATGGTAGCGGGTAGGGGTGTACATGGGTCGGGTGGTCCGGGTTTATCTATTTTAATCATCCAACCCATGCACTACGGTTTGAGAAATATTAAAGCCAAACCCACCCAAAAAATTTAAACCCTAAGGTTTGTTTCTAATTGGATTAGGTCGGATTGGCAATATTTTTAAGTAAAAGCCCAACCCAACACAAAATATTATTCCACACCATAAAAATATTTTATAACTAATTAAAATTTCAAACAAATAAACCGAGGTGAAAGGTATCAAAATTCACAAATGTTTTTTGAATTTTAATAAAATGTGATTTACTTCAACATATGTCTATTTTTTTATGATATTTGTTGAAATAGGCTAAAAAGGTTGTAAACGAACACATCCATAATATGTAGGCTTGGCAAATTGAACCGAAACCCGAATATCCGATCCGAACCCGACCCGACAAAATCAGGCAAAATCCGTTGATGATGGGCTCCGGGCCGGACTCGGATTAACCCGAGAATAAGAGAAACGGGCTTCGGTCGGGCCTCGGACTCGAAACTATCCGCCCCGACTCCGCCCCGTACATATATAAACACCCTCTAATCAGAAACCCTAGGTCTAGAATACTCCCCTCAACTCTTCGTCTCCCATTTTCTTCTCCGCCTCCAACCCTAGGCTAGAATCTAGCAATCCGATTGCTCCCGCTGCATCGAATCCCTAACATATCGGTCGCATATCTCAATCTCCCATCGATTATCCGCTTTCCTTCCCGATGATGATAATCATTTCCCTTTCGATCATGGCTTGGCGCATGCAAAGAGAATTTCTCGCAGTGACAGCGAAGTCGAATAGTCGATTCGGCTGGAGATTGAAGTTGGAGTATAAATACGAGGTGGGGTTTATTTTTTTGTTCATACTTCTCTCAAGTCTCAATCTCAGTACTCTGTTTCTCAGTTCTCAGACTGACTTCTCATCCTTTTACTGCTTGTTTGGTTTGTGGCTACTGGCCTTGTGCATGCGACTGTGCGAGAATCATCTTCACATCCATTCCCACCCGTTGTTTGTGCCTCACTCTGTTTGTTCAAGGTAAATATCCACTTTCTTTGTTTCAATTTTGATCATTGGTGTTGGTTAATGATTGAGGGAGTCGCTTGATATCCTACTAATCCTTGTTCCTCTGTTTTTTCGACAGGAACAATGTCAACAGAGGGGGTTCAACCCACTCCACAAGATAATGACAATAGTGCAAATCCAGTTCTGTCTGCACCTACTGGAAATGGGACTGTCACAAACCCAACTTCGCAGGCAGCAACTACAAATGAGCAGAATGGCAATGCTGGGAATGGTAATGTTGTCGAGGAAATACTCGACGTTGGTAAGCTTAAGAGTGTTGTTTGGTTACACTATACCAAAGTTCGAATTAATGGAATTGTCAAGGCTAAATGCAATTATTGTAAGAAGCAATTAGGTGGGGAATCAAATAATGGCACTACCCACCTAAAGAATCACACCAAAATTTGTGTTCAGAAGAAAATTAGGGATGGTAGTCAAAAGATTCTCGGCCCTCACTATTTGGCTAAAGGAAATCAAGACTTGGTTGCTACTTCTTTCAACTCTGATTTTTCAAAAAGGGAGCTTGCAATTGCTATTACAATGCATGAATATCCTTTGTCAATGGTTGATCATCTCTATTTCAAGAGATTTGTATGCTCTCTTCAACCATTGTTCACTGTTCCATCGAGGAATACTATAAAGAAAGAGGTCTTTAAGATCTATGATATTGAAAGAGCTAAGATTCAAAGTTTGTTTGATATCAACAGAGGTAGAATTGCAATAACTACTGATTTGTGGACTGCCACCAATCAAAAGAAGGGGTACATGGCTGTTACAGCTCATTATATTGACAATTCGTGGGTGCTTAGGAGCCATATGCTTAGGTAAGACATGTAATTTGTATCTATTTGAATCATTGGTTTCTGTTTCTTAGTTTTTGTTTCATTCCTAATTGCAATTGTTTCTTTGTCTGCTCGTTCTTGTGCAGATTTGCATATGTACCAGCACCTCATACTGCTGAAAGGTTGGGAACAGTGTTGGTTAACTGTTTGCTCGACTGGAATGTCGACAGTAAGGTATCCACCATTACCCTAGACAATTGTAGCACTAATGACTCTATGATTCGTGTCATACAGTCAAAATTAGTGTTACCTGACTTGATAAGTGATGGTGCTTTGATACATATGAGGTGTGCTGCTCACATCTTGAATTTGATTGTGAAAGATGGTCTGGATGTTGTTAAAGAGGGAATTGATAACATTAGGAGCAGTGTTGTTTACTGGTCTGCTACCCCTAAAAGGCTAGAGTTCTTCCTTGAAACTGCAAAGCAGTTAAAATTCACTTCTGAGAAACGACTTGTTATGGATTGCCCTACTCGGTGGAACTCCACCTTTAAAATGCTATCTGTTGCTATTCCTTACAAGGAGGTTTTCACTAGACTGAAGCAACGTGATGCTCAATATAATTTCTTGCCATCGAATGAGCAGTGGCAATTTGCTGCACTTGTTTGTGAGAAACTTAAAGTTTTTAGCTCTATCTCTGATTTGTTCTCTGGATCGAAGTATCCAACGACTAATCTGTTCTTCCCTCGTATTTGTGAGTTGAAACTCAAGATTCATGAGTGGTGTGTTGATACCAATGAAGTGATTCAAAAGATGGGTTATTCTATGCTGGAAAAATTCAGCAAGTACTGGGACGAGATTCACAAAGTCCTTGCTATTGCTGTGATTCTAGATCCACGGTATAAGTTGGAAATTGTTGAGTACTATGCTGAAAAATTTGGTGTTGAATTTGATGGCTATTGTTTGGAATCTGTTAAGGACATATTATCTGATCTGGTATTGGAGTACCAAAGTAAAATGAATGAGGAGAGGAATCTGAATGTTTCTGGGTATGTTGGAGTTGAGTCCTCTGCTCCTAGCACCACTGATTTGGACTTTGATCGATTTGTGAGCCAAAGAAAAAGGGCAAGAGTTACTTCTGTCCATACTGAGTTGGATAGTTACCTCAATGAGGAAATTCTCCCTCGTTCTGCTGAGTTTGATATTTTAATGTGGTGGAAGCATAATGGTCCAAAATATCCCACTTTGCAAGCCATAGCAAGGGATGTTTTGGCTGTTCCTGTTACCTCTGTTGCATCTGAGTGTGCATTTAGCTCTGGAGGTCGTGTTTTAGACCCTCATAGGAGCAGGTTGCACCATGCTACTGTGGAAACACTTGTGTGCACAAGAAGTTGGTTGCAAGCTGAGTTGGCTGGAGGTAAACTCTTAACCCTGTTAAGTTAATATTTTTGTTCAATTTCATTGTTGTTTTAGCATGTTATGTAACTATTTTGACTTGGCTTGCATTCCTAGATGATGCTGCTACTGGAGCAGGAGTATTGGAAGGATGTTTCTCCCCTACAAGTGAAGCCAATCTGGTCCAGCTCCAACCTGATGCTGAAACTACTGAAGGTAATAAGCAAAAAATCTTGTTTCAGTTGTGTGATTTCTTCTAGCCTTTGATATATGTCAATGAGATTGAGATAGTTTGTTTAAATGTGTAGAGCAAGCCCCTCGTTTCAAGCTTCTTGAAGATTAATCAAGATTTGTGAACTGATACTTAGCAGCAAGATGTAAGTAAGAATGCAGAATGATTGAGTTCATGATTTGTGAATTTGGATCCTTAATAACGGTTGTTTTTCCTCGTTTTTCAGGTTTTGTTTGAGTTTTGTTGCCTTGGCTGCTGGGTGGAACCAAGGAATGCAGAATGCTGCATTGTTGCTGCTGCTGGAAAGTGGAGTATGGAGGCCTAAAGTGAAGTCTTTCTCATGCTGTTGTGCTGCTGTTGCTATCGAAGTTGTTCTCGAGGACGAGTAGTAGAGATGTTTTGCACTTTTGCTAGTCATTTAAACTTTTGTTTTGCTGATACAATGGTCTTGGTCATTTTGGATTTGATGGTATTTTAGGATTGGATGTTTTCTGTTGAATGTTTTGTTCTTTTGCTACTTCTCCAGTGCATTCTGGTTTCTGGATTTGACGTTATGAAGTTCATGTTTCAGCTTCACATAAGAATTTGGTTGTTGTTTTTTAACTAATGAACTAGTCGGATAGGTTTCGGGTCCCCGACAAACCCGACACCCGAAAACGGGCGGGCTTGGTTGCTCTTTTACAACCGATAACAGTGTTCGGCCGGGGATTCCCCGAACCCGAAGTTTCGGCGGGCGGGTGATGGATCCATATACATCCGACCCCGATCCGCCCGATTGCCATCCCTAATAATATGTTATTGTATTACAATTGTACACAAGAAAAAAAGATTATGTGAATCATAACTATATACAATTTATGTCTAAACTTTAAGTCGAAGGATACATTAGATTAAGGAGACCATGAGAGGAAAACATGGCGAAATATCTTAATTTTCTCATAAGTACGACTATATACGACATAAATATTTTTTAGATACGAACTCATACTAATAGTTGGAACACGGTTTGGGTCGGGTTCTACGGGTTGTGTAATCCAAAATTCAAACCCAACCCAAAATATGCGGATTGTATAAAAGAAAACCCTCACCCAACCCATAATCTTCGTTTTAGCGATAAATACGGGTGGATTGGGTCGTGTTGGACATGTGAGTCGGTTTGCGGGTGTGTTTGTTCACTCCTAGTAGCGGGCTAGCGACATTAGTTCAAAAAGTTTTACTCCCATATTAGTTGCTCTTCTGAAGTTCGACTCCCATTTCACTTTTTGTAGAGGAACAAGAAAAGGAGGGGCAGGCAGCTGAAACCACCGAAGAGGATTAGAACAGAATCATCTTCCTTCCACCCAATTCACAATCGAATGGTCCGGTGTAGCTGTGATATGAGATGCCAAAACTAGAATACTTACAATGCTGATTTCCTTGTAGAGTCATGTATATCTGATCGACAATGTAGGAAAAAGGAAATGAACTCTTATTGCCCTGATTTCAGTTTTACACGCAGGAGAATTTTTGGTGGGAAGGCGAGGATAGCTCCATTCCATTTGCATAAGAACACCAAGTATATTCTTTTATCAGCAGAAAGAAGAGACCTAATTTACACACAACAGAGACTTCAACAAACAAATTTTGGTCGACAACTTAAATGGAGAAAGAACAATGAGACCATCGATTTTGTCCCTTTTGTGCCGTCCATAATGTTGGAAGAATTGGATTGCCCCTGTTTTTTCAATGGCCGTTCCCCTGTTGGAATTAGTTGGACGTTTTTACTCCTGAAGAATACGCATGTTTCCTGGAAATGTATTATATAGGCCTCTTATCTTCCTTCAGCTATTGAGTTGGTTGGCATTTGTTGCCACCGGCCCTCTGTTGTTTTCGTCGTTCCATGAGTGATCAACTGCAGGAAGCTGATAGTCGTCAGGTTTCAGGGCTAACGCAAAATCTGGCAAAGTAGGCGCCGTTTCCATGATCCTGTAATGATTAAAAGAAAAGGAAGAGGAGATAACCCAAAACCGCTGTTAGTTCATTTTATATACATTCCCTCAAGTACATGGCGTTGCTTGATCAATCACATTCTTACTTTTCGTGCGAGTAGAGATCACGATTTATCCGCACTTTGCTGGAAGTATCTCTGGGAATTTTCTCTGACAGGTACTTCATAGTTCCCCAAAATGGTGGATTTCTGCAAACAAAAAAGAAGGTAACTCAAGGATGCTGCGATTACAGGTAGAGCGCATACTAGGAGCTATGTATGTCTAGGGTGCATTATTATTTAGTTACCTGGACGTGGGAGTGGCTGCATTGAATGCCTCGCATGCCCTTTTACTTTCTTTAAAGTATTCATCTGCAGCTTGCAATGCAGCTACCGCCATCCCATGAGATTTTTCAGTGTTGCCTTCATCCAGGATCAAGCCATGGTAATAATATGCACCAGCCTGATTGATTGGGAACCCAAAGAATTAGACCAAGAAATTTCTAGTCTTTTCTTGTATCTCTCATCAGTGAACTAACTGCAAGCATCAACTATCAAGGACCCTGGAAAACATAGATTAGGATGAATGCTTACCCTTGCTTCCACATATTTCCACTTAATGAAAAGTCGGTGCTTTTCTCCCCAACCATTTGCTAGCGGAAGATTCATTATGTTATCTTGAGCCTGTTTACACAAGCATCCAAGATGAAGCAGCATTATCAGATACTTGAGGGAATGATATCTGAGACTTGAACACCTTAAGTCTACGAGAAAAAAGTTGCAGAAAAAAGCAAATGTAAGACAAGATCGTTACTCACAGGGACTCAAAACAGACTTGTGCCATAAGCCCATAACCCATTCACAACAACTAAAGATGAAACTTCGGCAAAACTACAGATACAAATAAGAAAACTGTACACGAAGAGCTAGAAACCGCATTATCTTAGACAGCTTGCTTTGAGGAGTTCAGTCATAATCCAAAAGAGGCGTGAGAAGTACTTAAAGACAGCAAAATTAGGTAAGGAGTTTAGAAGCAGTACCTGCTGCCAGTACTTAACCATCTCACAAGCAAGCCTCCGTTTCACTGCAAGTGTGGCTTTGGCACTATCAATTGCCATCCCAAGTTGGATATCAACGGTCTGTTCAGACAGGAACAAAAACTCATTCAGTCACTTCTGCTGAGAGATTTGAGGAAAAGACCAAGGATACCAGTCAACTAAATCTTATTTTGTCATAAGTGAACATATTGAGGGGCTCCCCACATATACAAGACATGATTAATAGTAATTAGGTGATGATTTCACCCCTCATACTAATGAAATCATAGCTCTATGCCTGCATGATATGAGAAGGAGAAGAAAAGGTGCAAGAACAGTTGAAGGGCAAGAGATCAAGGACTTCAGGTCCCTGGTCTAGACTTCTAAAATCAATTCGGGAATACAAGGAGTCTATTTCACTGTCATCATTCAATCTGTTGGGTTGGGAATCAAAGTTCTATATCATCTTTGCACAGCTCCTAGCTATAGGCAACTTCCATTCAATGTGCACACATTTTCCCTCCAATTCTAATACTTTCTTCTTAAACTGCTAAATGAATACCTGCTCTGGATGGTTATAAATCAGCTGCTACGTCAAACCAATTCATAGGTCATAAAACAGACATCTAACGTAGGCATATGTATACAAATTTTCTACTGAACGGTCTTTGGAAAAGAGAGAAGCACTTGCTAATAAGCTACTCATTCAAGCATGCTCATACCTGCCCCAAGGCCTGCAGACAAAGTGCTCGAAGAACTCCTTCAGCAAGGTCGACTGGCAAGTCCCTCCTACTAGCAAAAACAAATATGTTCAAAATCTAATAACAGTTGCACTACATGCACCAATCTTTAATTTAAGTCTTGGACTACATTAACCTCAGGGCAGCTGGTAAATGTGGAAGAACATGCCTAACTGCACAATCCAAGTACCCAGCGGCCTTCAATAATATGTCAACAGATGCCCGCCTGCTTTCTATGAAAAGGAAACCAATGACCACTCAATTTTAGAGACAATTAGGACACCATATTCCAGAATTCTAGATACTAGAACATCAAGAGAGAGACATGTAAAGAGACCCATATGTAAAGGACTCGAGCAAATACAAAATTTGACGCTGCCCCAAAAAAATGAGAAACTGCGGCTAAAGATAAGTTAGTATTATTTGAGGTTGAAAAGTTAGGATGTAGACATAACAACTCAAGTAGACACTTTTCGCGTTTGATCCACTAACAGAATTTCCTTAAGTGTACCAACCTTCTGATACTTTTGGCTGATAACCATCAGCCGATGTTCTTGGGAGAAGTAACAAGTTTGCCTGTGATAATGATAGAACTGCCATCAAGTGCAAAACAGACAGTACCTCATACCATGCATTTGACATTGCCGTTTCCTGCAGAGATGTTCGAAATACATTTAGATGCAAAAAAGAAAGTGGAGGCCAAAAAGGATCATGATATCATTAACACAAATAATAGAAATCTCTCAGGCACGCACCTCTGCCTCATCCTCTTGATTTACCCACACAAATTGGATATTGTGTTGTAGTTGGCTACCATCTTTCACCAAACCCAAAAGAACAGGCAAGTATTCTTCAAGAGCCTGATGAAGATCAGCCAACGTTGAACCACCTAGAGAGAAAGAACAGATATGTTGATGAGATGAAGGGCTCTCTACTGCAAACCTTGTGCAATTACCACAAGCAAAGAATATCTTGTACAAGCTACCATGTTGTGTAGCACTTCTCCTTCGAGTTCTAGTGACAGTCGGTGCTTCTTGGCCTGCCATAACCACAATCCGGGTTCTTAGAGCAGAGAGTCTTTCAACTAAGTTCTTCGACAGGTGGTCACCAAGAGCCTGAGAGAAATCAACGGGTTTAGGTATTCGAAACCCCGGAACATAGACAGAAAGCTCTCCTATACTTGCTGGTCTCCTCCTGTTTCCACCAGAATCCTTAGGTGTAGACACTATGCATCCCATATCCTGAAGATTACTGTACACACTTCTCCAAACAAGAAAAAACCACCAGCACAACAAAGAATAAGGCCCTGAGCTTATTTGAACAAACATTTAAGCCAAAAGGAAAAGTAGAGGTGGCTCAAGAACATTGTACAGCAGACATTTTCCAGAGACATAACAAGGAGTAGCTATTAACCAATGAGCATAACATAAAAGGAAGTATATTTAAGGCCTTAATGCCCCAAATAATAAACCATTAACTAGCAGGTTACTCACGAGCAGAGTCCACAGCACTCTGGCAGGCTCGCTCTACCAATTCAACGGCTCCGAAAATCTGTTCAAAGACATGTAAACAGTAAACAATAAACACAGATGACATGTTTCTTTCATCTCATAATCATAACCATCACTAGGAAGGGTAATTGACGAGAGTAAGTAGGTCAGCTGACCTTCCCTGATGGGTTAACTCCTAACAATTTTCACCCTGAAAAGGAAAGGAAAAAAGGAATCAACTTGTCTTTCTTAAAGACAAAAGTGACAGATGGAGAGAAGGACAATCAAGGGAAGAGGGTTAGACAATCACGTGGAAAGTCTGAAACTTGACATTTAACATTGCCTTTCCAGTTCTAGGAAAAGTGGGGAGGTGTGATTTTCCCACCATCCCCTTCGTGCATGAACCATTCAAAAGTAAAATGTGAAAGCGAGGGAGGAAATTGGATCCAACCAAAACATTCCAAGTGGAGGATGGACAGCTCAGGTAAAAGGATGGACAGCTAGATGATGGAAACAATCTGTTGGAGAAGGGGAACCCCAGTTAAATACAACAGAATTCATCACTTTTCCTTCCCTTTTAACGTGAGGGCAAGTTGTGGATAGAAAACGAAGCTGTGCTTCAAATGAATTGTGAGTAAAGTCTCTTCCAAATTAAGTTCCAAACCACAAGTAAAGCTCTGAAGAAAGCAAAGCTACGAGCTCACTTTTTTCTCTTCCTTCCACTCCATTTTATCCTCTCAGACTGAATTCCCACTACATACACTTCAAAGACTAATATCACAAAAAGAAACCGAGAATTCGAATTTCGATCCATTCATCACTCAAGCAAACTAACTCCCAAGACCCCGAAAGAAAGGAAGAAGAATAGAGGAGAAAACGACAAACCCCTTTGTCCAGGAAAAAAGGAACCCTCAATTAGCCAATCAAGGACTTTCCCAGCAACCAAACAGGGCACTTGCAGACAAGCAGAGAAAGTAAGCAGCAGCAAAAGGCGAAATTGAGCATTGAAATCAGCAATTGGAAAGGAAGACGAAGCTAAATTGAAGATTGAGCCGAATTACCATTCCACTAGCTGCTACTGAAGCTGAAGCCGACCTGGGAACCAGTCAAGAACCCTGGAAAAAAATAAATGAGCTTGAGATGGCCGGAATTCTTTCTGAGTAGTCAGCTGGTTTTGATTGGGAGAGCCTTGTAAGGAGAGGGAGAGTTGGATTTCGAAGGTCAAGTAAGAGGGAATATTATACTCGAGAGCAATATATAATACTTCATTTTAAATAATAAATCGGATGAAAAGGCAACTTGCTTTTTGTTAGAAAAATTAATTATCAATTAAAAAAATTTGTTTTCCCTTCTCTCTTCTTTCTCTCTCTATCGAGTGAACCCTAGTTGTCGTTGTTCGGCGGGGATGGCCGCTCCGGCCGATTCCCCCTCGGCAAATTGGCTTAATTATTTGGAGTAGGTGAGGGTAACAAATTGCGATATGTTGCTCCGACGCTGGACGATGGAGACTTGGTCATTCCTCAAGCGGTTCGAGATGAAGGTGCGGCTCGAAGGCGTAACTCGTTAGTGGGGCAGTTTTTGGCGAAGCCTCCAAGCTTATTCAAAATCCGTTGATGGGCTCAGATATTCTGGGGTCGTGATGGTAAGGTTCTGGTTACCCCTTTGAGCGAAAGCTTGATAATGTTTCATCTCCGAGATAGTGATTCCTGTGATTGGGTTTTTGAGAACGGGCCATGGCACTGTGAGGGTAACCCGGTGTTTGTGCGGAAGTGGACTCCGGGAATTCAGTCGATGGAATTGAATTTGGGGGTTCTGTCGATTTGGGTTAGTCTGCGAGGTTTACCTCTAGAATACCTAACTGTGGAGGGTCTTAGCATGGTTGCTAGTAGACTGGGTAAGCCGCTATGGATGGATCAGGCTACTAAGATGGGTGCTCAGATGAGTTCTACTAAAGTATGCATCGAAATGTCTGTTGATTCTGAATTTCCAACGGATTTCCGTATTCGGCCAGAAGGAGGGGAAACTTTGATTATCTCTGTCAGCTACAAGAGTGTTCCCCATCGTTGTGCACAATGTGGAATCTTTGGGCATGAGGTTGGACAGGACGATGAATGTCGTACTCTGGAAGTTTTGCAAGATAGAGAGCTGGTGGTGGCTGGAACAGTTGATTTAGAGGCATTACAAGTGCAATGGGCTCCTAAAACGGGGGAGGCTGTTGAGGCTGCTCCTACTCAGGAAGAAGTTCTGGCTTCCCCTAGTGCTGGGGCTACTGCCATTGAGGCTTCCTCTAGTGCTGGGTCTACTGCAATGCCTTCTCCAACAGTTGTATTCTACAATGCATCAAATTCGACAATACATGTATAATATTATACATGCATTCTCAACAATACATCTATTTAACAATCGCAGCTTCCAAACGACCCCTTAGTCAATGGTTGCATTTGGATAACTATGCTTACTCTTCCTCGAGGAGGGTTTGGTTATTATGGAGACCTGGCCTTCAGGTCACTGAAGTGAGTATGGGGGAACATTTTATACAAGTAAGGGTTTTAGGAGATATTACATTTCTGGTTACTGCTATCTACAGTCCTAACAAGGTTGTTGATAGGCAAAAGTTATAGGAAGAGCTGTACTTAGGAATGGTAGTGGGGGACCCTGTCTTTACATGGGGAACTTCAATGCTATTGCTGAGGTTCAGGAGGCATCAAACACAGATGTTGTTACTCAAAGCACTATTATGGATTTTAGAGGTTGGATTTCTAGAATGGGGTTGTTTGATCATAAGGTGTTGGGTTCTTGGTACACTTGGTGGAATAAGTAGCAGGGGAACCCAATTGCTAAGAGACTGGATAGGTTTGTTGTCAATGGAGAATGGTTAACAAAGTTCTTCAACAGTGTTGCTAAAACTCTGTCTCCGGGTGTTTCAGACCACTGTGGGCTTATGATGGAAACTGTACCAAAGGTATCAACCCTCCCAAAGCCTTTCAAGTTCTTTAAATTTTGGAGGTCTCACCCCACATATGTGTACCTTGCTAAATGAAGTGTGGAAAATGGGAGGTGAAGGGTCTTCCCATCAAATTCTGTATGGCAGCCTAAGAGAGTTAAAGATGAGGCTGAAAAAGATGAATAGAACAAGTTATTTAGAGCTATCTAAGAGAACTAGAGAAGTAGAAATGAATTTGGAAGAAGCTCAGAAGTTGGTTTTAGCATCTCCTAATGCTGAAACTATTGAGAATGAATTAAAGCTTGCTGTTGCTTGCCAGCAGTTGCAGGCTGCAGAGGAGAGTTTTTATCGCCAAAAGTCTAGGGTGCAGTATGTGTCACAGGGTGATATGAATACCAAATTCTTCCATGCATCAGTAAAAGCTCGTGCCCACAGGCAGAATATTGTAAAGCTGGTTGATGGTAGTGGTAAGGTTTTGACTGAGGTTAAGGAGATGAGTAATTTGGCAGTCTCTTTTTATAAGGGATTGCTAGGTCATCCTGATCCTGTTGTGCAGAAGTTCCCCTGATTCTTTCTTTCTGGAGCTACTGAAAATGAGGCTTACTTATGAAGATCATGAGGTATTAAGAACCCATATCACTAGAGAGGAAATCAAGAAGGTCTTCAAATCTATGGGCAGGGATAAGGCCCCTGGTCCATAAGGCTACATAACTGAATTCTTCACTGTTGATTGGGATATTGTTGGGACAGATGTGGAAAACACAGTTCTGGAATTCTTCTCAACGGGGATTATGCCACGACAGGTAAACTCCACCATCCGTGCTCTTATCCCAAAGATTCCTAATGTAGAACAAATGAAGGATTTTATACCTATATCTTGTTGCAATGTGGTTTATAAGGGTATATCCAAACTATTATCAAATAGGCTCTCTAATGTGCTTCATATGGTAATAGGACCTTCCCAATCTACTTTTGTCAAGGGTATATCCATAAGTGATAACATCCTCTTAGCCACTGAACTAGTAAAAGACTACCACAAGAGGTTAATTACTCCTAGGTGTGCTTTGAAGATTGATCTAAAGAAAGCCTTTGACTCGGTAGACTGGCAGTTTCTGTTCCAAGCGATGCATGCTATGAATTTCCCAGACTGCTTTCTGAATCTTGTTAGAGCTTGCATCACTACTCCTATGTTTAGTGTAGCCTTTAATGGTGGACTATGTGGGTACATCCCAGCGGGAAAAGGGCATAGACAAGGAGACCCCCTCTCTCCATTTCTATTTACCATAGCTATAGAAATTTTCTCTAGGTTGCTTGAAAGGGCTGTTATTGACAACCAAATCCCTTATCATCCAAGATGTAAAGCACTGGAGATTACTCATCTGTGCTTTGCAGATGATTTGCTTGTTTTTACCAATGGTTCTGTGAGAGGTGTTGCTGGAATTAGACGGATGCTTGACGAGTTCTACATTGCCTCTGGGCTTCAATGCAACATGTCTAAGTGTAGTCTCTACTGTGCGAGGATATCTCAGGATGAGAAGGATTTTATCTCAAGAACAACTGGGTTCCCTCTGGATACTCTCCCTGTTAGATATTTAGGGGTTCCTTTACTAACTGGGAAGCTGAGCTCACATGACTGCCAGGTGTTGGTTGACAAGATAACAGAAAGGATGAGGAGCTGGCAGTCAAGGTTTCTTAGCTATGGAGGTCGTCTACAGTTAATCTCTTCAGTAATTACAAGTGTCTTCCAATACTGGATGGCGATTTTTCTGCTGCCAATGAAGGTATTAAGGTTGATGAAGGTATGCAGGTCGTAATGATTTTCTCTGTAATGTGGGAGAAGGGGGTTCAAGAAAGAGGGTGCCAGTAGCATGAGATTGTGTAGACTTGCCAACAAAGGAAGGTGGGTTGGGGGTTCGTGATTTTAAGACCTGTAACCAGGCGTGTGTCATTCGCCATCTTTGGAATCTCCTGGCAAAGGCTGGCTATATCTGGGTTGCCTAGATCTACAAGTACAGGGTAAAGCAGCGGAATGTCTGGGATATTCGGACTACTCCTAGTGGTTCTTGGGTGTGGAGGAAGATCCTCAAATGCAAGCCTAGGGCACAGGTCTTTATGACAGGCAGTGGTGATACTTTGTAGTGGAATGGAGCCTCTCTTAAGAGTTATTCAATCAAGACAATTTGGGATTCAATACGCTCTCCTCATCAGTTTGTTCCTTGGAGCAAAGTGGTTTGGGGCAAACCGTATTATCCTAAGCACTCACTATTAATCTGGCTTGTGGTGATGGGTCGTATAAATACTAAAGACAAATTGCTGGCTTGGCGTTTGACTACTGATGATTTGTGTGTTTTATGCCCAGGAGGATAAGAATCATGTGTGCATCGGTTCTGCTCATGTTCTTATACTATGTGGAATTTGCAGCACATTATGCAGCAGATAAACTGTTTGGTTCCCACTTTCACTAGTTGGGAGGAACACCTCCAATGGGGAGTGAATTGTTGGAGTGGTTCAAGTGATATGGCGCGAGAGGTGCAGAAGAGTTGCAGGAGATAGTGATTGGTGCTCTCCTTCCATTTTGTGGATAAAAATTACAAGTGATGCTCGTTACTTTATAGCAGGAAGTGTACAGCTTCAAAATAGTTTTAGACATGTTTCTCACTAGTTTGGACAGAGTGTTTGCTGAAATGTATAGAGGTTAGGCTGCTTGTTTAAACCTTGAGAGGAGTTTAATGCCTATTGGCATCTCCCGTGCTTAATGACATTTTTGATTAACCATAAAAAAATTAATTATCAAATACAATTTATTTTGTTTTACTTTTGAAAATGAAATTTAATTGGCTATTAGCAGGGTTTTTTATTTATTTTCTTCTCATTGCTGTTCTTTTGTTGTCATTTGCATGACGTTTAATTTGCATTCCTATCTAGCCGCCCTTTGTCCCTTCTTCACACTTTGTCAAAACTAGTATAATATAATAGTAATTAAGTCCACTATTAATCCAGCCCGTAACTCCTACCTAAGGGTACTAAACTAAACTTTGCATGGCTTACCATTTTTGAGTCATGATTCATGAGAAGATGGATCTAACATTTTATTTTTATAGGTGGCCTACCAGCTAGCTAGGCCTAGGCTATTAGTACCTTAAATTTTTGGATTCTCCATTTTTGCTTCGATTTTTTGGAATCTGGGGGTGTAATGGAATTTTAATAACGTATTGGTAATTTGGTTTTTATAATGATGGTGACCAAAGCCTAAAATATGCTCATCCTACGAGCATGACAAACTCATGTGCAAAATCATTATATGATTGTCCATGAAGAAGATAATAAGCTGAACTCTATATAATCTTTTAGGCTGGAAGATTAGTTAGGAGTGTATATAGGTCGGCTGGGTCGGGTGGTTAGAGTTTGGACATTTTAATCACCCGATCCATATACTAAGGTTTTAAAAATATTTAATCCAAATTCATCCAAAAAAATTAAAACCTTAAGATTTGTTTATATTTGGGTCGGGTCGAGTTGAAGATAATTTTAATTAAGAATCCAACCCAACACAAAAATACAACTATTTTAAACTACAAAAATATTATATAACTAATTAAAATTTAAAAAAATAAATAAAGGAGAAATTTTTTAATATGCATAATTATTATTTGGATTTTAATGAAATGCAATTTACATCAACATATGTCTAGTTTTTTTTATAAATATTCGTCAATATAAGCTAAAGTGATTATAAGCTTACACATTCATAATATATTGTTCTTCTAAAATTGTACACCAAAAAAAAATACATGAATCATACCTTATATTAAATCTACGTCTAAATATTAAGTTGAAAAATGTATTAGAGTAGAGAAACCATAAGAGAAAATTATGACATGATAGGTTAATTTTCGCGCAAATATGTTCTATATACGAACACTTATGACAATAGTTCAACATGAGTTGGGCCGAGTTCTACTGCTTACTTTACTCAAAATCCGCACCCAACTCAATAGAGGGGGGTTGTACAAAAGGGCAATACTTGGCGATTGTTTTCGGCTCCTTTTCTCTGTGTTTGTGTGTATTGAGTTTAGGGTGGTTCCACGAACCGCACATGAGGCTGCCCATAGAGTGGTGCGTAAAGCCCTATTGTTGTCTCCTTGTAAGTTAGTTTCATTCGACTTTGTAAGGTGGTTCCATTGAGGTGTTGCTTTAGGAGGGTTCCTATGTAGATTTTCTTGTTTTTTCTGTCTATCTATCTTGTAATTTTTTTAGAAAAAAGTGGATTCTAATTGACTAAATAGGTCGTACATCGAAGGTGATAAAATTGTGCACTACACTATATTGCATAAAACTTATATTAATTTATTACAATCTTCATTCTAAATTTTAATTCATCTAGTAAAATCTTAATTTACTATAATAATTATATTAACTAATAAACTTTAATGTAAACTTATGAAAGACTTACCTCATTTATCCAAACTGAGTCGGTCTGGTGCTAACCATGTGCCCAAACAATTTCTAAATCAACTAGAGCCGAATTAATTGTCGTAACTGGTTGTTTCATTCCATAAGTTTCAATTATCCTTGGAGCTAAAAAACTACACAAACAATTAATTTTTATAAAATAATGAAAAATTACTTGCCGTCGGCGAGAACTAGTAGCCACCAGCAACCATCACATACACTGGTGACGGCCACCGCAACCTCGTCGGATGCCTTGGCCTTGATCCCTCCCTCCTCGATCAACCCTTCCTCCTTGTCGAAATCAGGCTGGGAATCCACCATTGTTGCAACTTGGTGAAAACTTCTACTCGGAGATACATAGCGCACCACTGATATCGTCGCGAGGCCGGGTCAGATGGGAGAGACGGAAGAGAAGTCACGGGCGGCGTCTTCTCTAGTGCAGAGGAAAAAGGGAAGGAGGGTCGGTGATAACACCTAAAATATGCGTTATTTAGCCCTTATTCTTAAGTCATTTGCACGTTAAATCACCGTGTCTAGGCCACATATCAAATTATTTATGCCTACTTTCGTTCCTTTTGCAAAACATGTATTTATGCATAGGTATTCTTGATATGAAGGTTTTCATAAGAGAACCGACACCACTTCGTCATATTTTATGCTTTTCCACTATTTGTGATGAAATTACAGGTCTTATATCAAGTGACCCTTGCTCGCGGCCTAGAAGATTGCAGCCGTTAACAGTGCCCTAGAACTTCAGAAGGGAGCTGTCAAGGGAAGAAAGTTTTGACACCCGAATCTCGGTTTTGGTGCTTTTCGACAGCAAAAAAGATCATGCCCGTGACACCAAAGATCACGACCGTCATCTCAAGAAGGAGACCACTTTCTCGAAACTTAAGAACGAGATAGAATGCTTTCGAGCGATTCGAAGACGTTCTAGATGGTCACGGCCAGGTCACGACCGTGACCACTATCAGCTGCCTATGAATACTCCCTTTTTTAGCACTTGACAAATGAGAGTCGCCCTAGAGTGAGAAAGTTAAGATTTTGGAGTGTTTTAGAGAGGGAAACACTTAGGGAGAGTGTACATCAACTCATAAATTTATAGCTCGATCACGCAGGCGGATCAGTCGGTCGATTTGTGAGTAGTGGATGGAGGTAGGAATGGCAATGGGGCAGGTCCGGGGCGGGTTTCTTGGTACCCAGACCCGCCCCGTGGCAGGTCGGGTCCAGGTCAGGTAATTGATCACGGGTCGCGGGTCGGGGCAGGTCGACCCAATGGGTATGCAATTTATATTAAAAACATTAGAAATATTCGTTATTTTTATTATAAGACTAAGAAAACAAACAATATTATGACAATTGCAGTTAAATTATTGGAGAAATTGAGGTTTTTACTAATTTACAACTTTCTTATAGCTAAAATATGATGCAATAAAAGGAAAATCCTAAGTAATTTGACTAAGATTACATGTAAATTAGACAAGAACGGGTCGAGAATGGGGCGGGTCAGGGTCGGACCTGCCCCGAAACAGGTCAAACAGGTCGGGTAACACGGGTCAGGTCGAAATTGCCATCCCTAGATGGAGGTAGACGAAGAACAAGATATTTTGCGGCCTCGCATATGCCGTGTTATTAGTGTAGTGTAGCTCAATATGCTTGACGTCAAGCAAGCTAAACCTTTTAAACATTAGTAGTTCAGCTCAGATCGCACGGTCTCACACACATCCTCTAGTCACAAATCACAATATCCCTGTAAATCTCCCACGGTATTTGTGGTATTTTTTTTATTCCTTATATATTTATGTAATTCACCCTCATCGAGACTTACATAGCCAACCCTATTTTTTTGTTATGTTGACGACCAGTGAAGGTAAATAAATAATTTAAAGGATCTCTGACACAACAGTAGCATGCTAGGCTTTCCAATCCAGGAAAACAGACCAGATTGACTCGATTAATCGGGTTGTACTACAGCCAAAACAGATACTCGCAACTAGATTGGATACGCTTTTAACTATGATCGGATTAGATGGATCTGATCCAATCTGATTTTAACCCATAAACCAACTGTCCCATTGCCCCTCAGAATGCCTCTGTTTCCTCAATCTAACTATGATAAAATAAAAATGGACAAAAAAATAGAACAATTCAATTCTTCCCGGATTAAAAAAAATGTTAGGTTTCGCTCTGCCCTCTCTCTTCGTTTTGGGGAATTGGCTTGGCCGCTTACTGCTCCGGGTAGTGGTGGCCGGCTTCCGAGCTAGCCTGCTAAACCAACAGAAGGATCACCAGCCGCGGGGACAAGCTGATCCTCAGCGAGACTCAAGGACTCGCACAATTTAGCGGCGGTGGGTGGATCGGCAGGACCTGCCTACGGCTCGATCAAGAAGGGACAGTGAGGTAGAGCGCTGCCGTGCGAAGGTATGGCGAAACGTTCGTAAACGCAAAGCAAGGGGGGTAGAAGATGAAAGGGCTATTCCCCCGAAGAAACCTCGTGTTTCTAAAATGAAAGAATGGAGTTTTTCGTTGCCATCATCATCGGAAGTGGAAGATGAGGCGTCTCCTCCCAGCCGATTATCTATCGTGTCGATGGAAGGTGCGAAGGGTAGGAAATGTGGCACAAAAGTGCCAGGAGGGTCGTGGACTGCCCGTGCTCCGATAGAAAAACCTGGTTTGGTAAAAACGGAACCGGGGGAGCAAAGCGCCGGCGAGCAAAGCGCCTGCGAGAAGTCTTGGGATCGGAGGAAGGAAAGCACGGTCGTTCCGAGCAAAAACCCGAGTCCTCCGATGGATCCCTTAAGTTGCGGCGGAAGGGATAAGCAGAATCCCGAAAGTTTGGGGGAGAATATCTCCCGTGATTTGAAGGTTAACGAACGAAACAGAAAGGAAATTAGCTTTTCTTTTCAAAACAAGTATTCTAGCTCATGTCTAAGTCTGCTCGGGGTAGGAAACTCAGGTGCTTGGGTTGACAGTTTCGTGGGGTTAAAGTCCCCCTATAAAAGAGCTAAGCAGAAGCCATCCTTTCAAAGTTGTGTGCTTCCTGACGCAAGCTTGAAACCGGCTGCCTTGGCTCCTTTGCTTCAACCCAACGTCAATCTAATCCCAGGTATGGGTCTGACTTATGCACCTCCCCCCATTGAGCAAGCTTTTTTGCGTACCTACCCTGGGTTTTCAGTCCGCGTTGATAAACCTGTTGTTAATGGTTTGATGCCCATGAACGAAATCGGTAGATGGCCGTTAACGAGTGTAAGGGGGTTTAATTTTCCAATTTGGACGCAGGTAGCGGAGATGGCTCGTATCTCGGAAGACCAAGTTGTTTCTTTCTCCCTGGAAGACGTCCAGTCAGTGCGGTTTCGATCTTCCCGCACTCTGCTGGGTAGAGTGTTCACCGAAGCTGCCATTACACTCCCGGAGCTGAGCGAGGCTGTGAACTCGCACTGGCAAGGGAGAGGACAAATAAGAGTTGCTCGAGCAAAACATGGTCTGTACGAATTCGTCCTGCCCAACGCGGAAACAAAAATCTGGGTGCTAAAGCGGACCCCATGGGTGGTGCGCGACAACCTCATCAATTTGCGATCCTGGACCCCATCAGTCTCTAAAACGACGTTTCGATGAACTGGCATCCGCACCATTTTGCATTCAGATATGGGGAATCAAGGAAGATTGTTGCACTAAACAATTCAAGGGGATTCGAGTTTTTGAGAGAGAGATCAGTTCCTAGAGAGGGAAAGTGACGAGCAAGAGTTCCCAAGTGCCCTAGATTGATCTTCAACACCATTGGAGGCCAGTTTGAGCTTGGAGAAGTGCCGATTAACGTCCAGGAGCCAGAATCCGTCCTTCGCAGTATGAATTTCGTGTCTGTTTCTGCTTTTGCTTTCTTCTCCATGGAGTAGTTCTCCCATTCATCTGGGTATGGAGAACCCTAGATTTGTATGTTAGGCTTTGATTGTATGAACCCAAGTACTGATTCTATGATTGATTATATTCGATTGAGGTTTTAATGATTGAATGACTTGAATCCTGATCAAATTCCTGTTGTTTCTGCTTTAACCTAGAATGAGAATATCTGCCTAGGTTAATAGAGTATCCTTGATTGAAGGTAGGGAGTTGGTGACTTTAGTCGAGGAGCCAACTCACTATTCGGTACCGGATTTACTCCGGTAGTGGAGGTTTTGTTCTTAGGGCCTCAATCTGTCGACTCCGGTGGAGGTTAGTCGCCCGCTAGAGAGTCAGATTGAGAGGGTCTGAAGACCTTTAGTCGAGACTTCAGGCTGTTTAAGAACCTTCCGCAGTATAACTATCATAGAAACTGAACTTGGTAATTACAATCCGGCTTAACTGCAGTCTAGGGGGAACCATATCCGGGTGACCTCTTTAACCTGAATACAACAGTTTACTTGCTTTGTTAGTTTGTTAGTTAGACTTGCATTCCAGTTTCATTGCTAGATAACAAGAATTCACTGAGTAGTCATCACATCTAGGACCCGGGTTGATAATTAAACCTAAACCCGCTATACTACGCTTTAGGAAGTGGTTACACTTGGCCAATTCCTGGAGTGACAGTAGAGTCGAGTCAAGTTTTTGGCGCCGTTGCCGGGGACGGCTAGGTTGTTGAAGAAAAGTGATTTCTGTTAATTTAGCTTTTCTTTTTGCTTTGTTTGCTTTGTCCCACTTGTGCCTTCACGGGTGTGCTTGCTTGAGTGTGTGCAGGTAGTGCATGACCCGTAGCCAGTAGGGAGGTTTACTGCCGTTGAATCCAGAGATTGACCGCATCTGTCGCCAGCTCAGGAGACAACAGCGAGCTAGACTGGCTACGGAAGAGCGCATAGACGGCCACGTGAGTAGTGATTCTGAAGAAGAGCACGGGATGGACGGAGAGTACAATCAACACCAGGGGAATCCTCAGCAGGCTCCCCCGGTGAATCAGGTCCTGGGGAACAACCCCATACCCCAGGATCATGGAGTTCATCATCCACCGCAGCCGGGTCCCACCTTGGAGTACTACTACACTCCGCGGATTGCTGACATCCGCCCGGTCATCCTCTACCCGCCTATCCCAGCAAACAATTTCGAGATCAAGCCATGCTGGATTCAGCTCATCACATCCTCTATCCAGTTCCATGGCTTGAAGGATGAGGAGGCCAGGGTACATCTGTCCAGTTTTCTGCAGTTGACAAACGGGTTCAAGCTGAATGGTGTCCCCAATGATGCGATCCGCCTTCATCTCTTCCCCCATTCTCTGGCGGGGAATGCTAAGAGGTGGTTGGAGACCCAGCCCCCATTGTCCATCACCTCTTGGGACGATCTGGCGGACAAGTTCGTGCACAGGTATTATCCGGCATCGAAGACTACAGAGATTCAGCGGGAGATCACTCACTTCCGCCAGGAGCCAGATGAGTCACTTCGTGATGCATGGGAGCGGGACATGGGCTATTTCTGGCAGTGCCCCCATCATGGCTTCAGCGATGCATTCACAGTGGGGAACTTCTACAGTGCCCTCTCTCCAGATAGCCAGAGGGTGATTGAGTCTCTATGCCCAGGAGGGGATATTCTCACTAAGACTCCACCCGAGCTGAACCAGATGATTAACACATTGGCTGCTAGAGATCATTCCTGGGGGCAGAGCAGCAGAGGCAGACATTCCAGGGACCGTGGTGTGCACGCCATGGAGACCAGATCCGGGCTCGAGCAGCAGGTAGCTGAGCTAGTGCAGACATTGAAGCAGCCCAACAGTCTGATTCCGGGCAGAGGTTTGGCTACACCTCCAGTTGCTCAGTGTCAGTGGTGTGAGAGCTCCAATCACCTAGTGGAGGACTGCCAGGCTATGAGGGAGTCTACCACACCCCAGGAGCAATTGGCCTTCATCGCCAATGCGAGGCGCCTCGATCCATACAGTAGCACATATAATGAGGGGTGGCGCCAGCATCCCAACTTCGCCTGGAGCAGCAACACCACTAAACCACCTGGTTTCCCAGCACCAGCAGGTGGTTTTCAGCAGAGGCTGCCCTTCCAGGCTCGACAGGGGCCAGACCCATAGCATCCCTACCAGCCCAGGCAGGGGCAGCCATTCCAGCAGCCCCAGCGCCAGTCTGCCGAGCCAGCAGCAGCTCCAGCCCCAGATGACAGGATGACGAAGCTGGAAAACATTCTAGCTTCATTCATGACGAGCACTCAGGCGACCATCACGAGGTTGGACCAGAGTGTAGCCTCACTGGAGGCAGGTCAGAGGAACCAGGGTGCCATTTTGCAGGATTTGCAGACCCAAGTGGGCATCTTGGCCCGCCAGAACACCACCAGGGCACCGGGGACTTTGCCTGCCACCACTGTCCCGAATCCTCGAGATCCTCATCAGCATCAGCAGCTGGATGCCATTTTTACCAGGAGCGGTAAGGTCATATCTGCTGATCCTGTCCCGGCCAGACAGGAGGAACCACTACCTGCTTCAGCACTTCCAGCCGACGATGCAAAAGTGCGGGTGGAGAAGGAAGCCCCTACTCCCAAGCCACAACCAGTGGTTAAGGAGCATGTACCCCAGCTTCCCTTCCCCACTCGCCTACACAAGGACAAGCTGGAGACTGAGTTTGCCAAGTTCATGGCAATGTTGAAGCAGCTCAACATCAGCATACCGTTCATGGAGGCACTGTCGAAGATGCCCAAGTATGCCAAGTTCATGAAAGATATCTGCACCAACAAGAAGAAACTTGGGGATCTCTCGACAGTGATGCTGAGCGAGGAGTGTTCTGCTATCCTGCAGAACAAGCTGCCCGAGAAGCGCAAGGATCCAGGGAGTTTTACTATCCCTCTTACTATTGGCAGCATGCATGTAGGCAAGTCCTTGGCGGACCTAGGCGCTAGCATTAACGTCATGCCATATAAGTTGTATAAAATGCTAGACCTAGGTCAACTTAGCCCTACTAGGATGAGCATTCAATTAGCTGATCGTTCTATCGTGCATCCTAAGGGTATCATCGAGGATCTGCTTGTTAAAGTAGGTACATTCACATATCCTGTTGATTTTGTTATTCTTGATGTGCATGAGGATGTGGATGTGCCTTTGATTCTAGGTAGGCCATTTCTTGCCACCGCCAAGGCACTTATTGATGTGCATGATGGTAAACTGATCTTGCGTGCTGGGAATGAACAGGCTACTTTTTCTGTGACTGAGTTTGATCACTGTGCTATGATTGCTGTCACGCCTATGCATGCTATGTCTGATCAGGTACACGAGCCTGTCGTGTACCCTTCTGCACCTCCTATTTTGCAGGACCCTCCTATCATTCCTTCGCCGCCACTCCATCCAGCCTCGCCTCCGAACAAAAAGCTCAAGGAGGAGTGGCGGCCGAAGTAGCAGGTTGCTAAGCCTGCACGGAAGAAGAGTGGAGACCACTATGAGCTGGTCCCACCTCCTGCACCACGACCACCCTGGCCGTCTGGGTACTCACTCGCCTGCATCTTGCCAGACGGGCAGGTCGAGCTAACTGATGAGGGTGGTCGCATCCGTCGGGTGCATGGCCATAACCTGAAGCTGTACCTCAAGAGCGACGTGGATCCGCTCTTGGAGGCACCTGTTCCTGCACCGCCCTGAGTATCCACCATGGGCGTCCAGCTAATACGACGGTAAAGAAGCGCTTGTGGGGAGGCAACCCCACCACGGTTTGATTTTCTTTCTTGTGTTTTGAGTCGGATTGTAACCCGGTTTGGGTTTGGTTTGTTTTCTTTTGGTTTGGATGATATTTTATTGGGCTGACCATTGAACCTAACATATTGTGTTTGAGCTCTTCTGTTTCCCTTTGGCTGTGCTTGCCCCGACTGGCCTGTTTCCAGTTCCCTGCAGTCCGTGCATACCGGTAACATCTTTCCCTACCCCTTCCCTCTTCTCCATTGAGGGCAATGTCGATCTTAAGTGTGGGGGGGGGGGGGGGGGGTGTTTATCTTTTGACTGCATTAGATCTGTTTGTGTGCTTGGAGCCTAGTCCACCACTGTCCAAATTTTTAAATTTGAGGGCTCCAAGTACGTGTTTCCTTGTAATTGCCTGCTCAGTATGCTTTGAATTGACAGTCTTTATAGTGATATGCAACCTAGGGAGGTAGTGTAGCACTATGGAGGATGTTGATGCATTTAAGGAGTCTCATTTCTTCTTCATATTGAGTTGGTTGATTGAGTGAATTAGTGATCTTAGGACCCTTGAATTGTGTGGTGTTGTGGATTCTCTGCCTGTCATGGACTCTTGTATCATGTTTTGAGTTTAACAGGTGCTCGAAAATGTGCTTGAAAATAAACGTCTCCCGTGCGAATAGGGCGAAAGTGTGTAAGGGGAGACGGGAATTCGTTCCCAATTTCCATCTACTACCTCCAGCCCCCTGGGTTTTCAGTCCGCGTTGATAAACCTGTTGTTAATGGTTTGATGCCCATGAACGAAATCGGTAGATGGCCGTTAACGAGTGTAAGGGGGTTTAATTTTCCAATTTGGACGCAGGTAGCGGAGATGGCTCGTATCTCGGAAGACCAAGTTGTTTCTTTCTCCCTGGAAGACGTCCAGTCAGTGCGGTTTCGATCTTCCCGCACTCTGCTGGGTAGAGTGTTCACCGAAGCTGCCATTACACTCCCGGAGCTGAGCGAGGCTGTGAACTCGCACTGGCAAGGGAGAGGACAAATAAGAGTTGCTCGAGCAAAACATGGTCTGTACGAATTCGTCCTGCCCAACGCGGAAACAAAAATCTGGGTGCTAAAGCGGACCCCATGGGTGGTGCGCGACAACCTCATCAATTTGCGATCCTGGACCCCATCAGTCTCTCAAACGACGTTTCGATGAACTGGCATCCGCACCATTTTGCATTCAGATATGGGGAATCAAGGAAGATTGTTGCACTAAACAATTCGGGCAAAAATTGATATCCCCTACCATTGGCCATGTTTTGGAGGTGGGGTTGTTTGCAAGCAAAGAGACCTCGGAGATGTTTGTGAAGGTCCGTGCCATGATTGATTTTGCGAAGCCATTGCGATCTCAATTATTCGCGGCAAATGAGGAGCTTGGAGGTTTCTGGGTATCGCTAAAATATGAATTTCTGCCTAGTTTCTGCTTCCATTGCGGGAGAGTGGGACATATGCAACGTGAATGTGTGTTTGATCCCCCGAACAGAAATGAAAAGTTTGGGCCGCATATGATTGCGAAGAAACCTGGGCGGCGGATTTATGAAGAAGAGGAACCATCTCATGCCTTTGATGGAGCCCCGAAATCAGTGTGGATCAATAAGGCGGTGCGCGAGGTTTCGGGGGAGCATAGAGTGGGAGCTGGTAATGCTCCCAGCCAGCGGGAGATCAAGATGGACCAGGAACGGCCGAAATTTGACAGGCGGATGGAGCGGGAGCAGGGTGGGAAAGCTGCTCACCTACCTGCTGCCAATAATAAAAGTTCCATGCGAAATAGCCCCCGTGGCTTTTCCGTTGCGAAGTCGCCGAGAATGCGAGCTGGGAAGGGTAATAGGCGGGAGCTGCAGCCTAAATCGACCCGACAGGGGAAGTGGGATATGGGCCGAACTCGTGCGGCTGAGACCCTCACTGGAAAGCAGACCCGACCGGGGTTGAGGAAGGCTGAGTGATAACGATGTAATTGCACATATTTGCGCCCCTAGTTCTTATCCGTTTGAGGGGCATAGTCGTGTGTTTTGGCCTATTTTACGCCGGGTTGTGTTATTTTGTCATGTTTCAGGTCCCAGGCGTTAAAGGGAAGGCTAACCGCGAGTTTCGGGGCATTTGGAAGTCATTTCGGTGAGCTGGAGCCAAAACACGGGCAGCCCAAGGAATTACACGGCCGTGTACTGCTGGCCGTGCTTTTTATGCCGAGAGCAAATTCAGTTTGGCCAATTCAGCTGCAAACACGGGCACCGAAGCACGGCCGTGTTCAGTCAAAGCACGACCGTGTACATTGCGAAGCACGGCCGTGTTTAACCCACTTGCTGGCCGTGTAATTAAGCCCTGGCCGAGGCACGGGCGGAGTCAGGCAAAGCACGGCCGTGCCCTCGACCGTGCTTTGGCCACTGATGCTTTTAAGCAGAGTTTCAGCCACAATTCAAGGGGATTCGAGTTTTTGAGAGAGAGATCAGTTCCTAGAGAGAGAAAGTGACGAGCAAGAGTTCCCAAGTGCCCTAGATTGATCTTCAACACCATTGGAGGCCAGTTTGAGCTTGGAGAAGTGCCGATCAACGTCCAGGAGCCAGAATCTGTCCTTCGCAGTATGAATTCCGTGTCTGTTTCTGCTTTTGCTTTCTTCTCCATGGAGTAGTTCTCCCATTCATCTGGGTATGGAGAACCCTAGATTTGTATGTTAGGCTTTGATTGTATGAACCCAAGTACTGATTCTATGATTGATTATATTCGATTGAGGTTTTAATGATTGAATGACTTGAATCCTGATCAAATTCCTGTTGTTTCTGCTTTAACCTAGAATGAGAATATCTGCCTAGGTTAATAGAGTATCCTTGATTGAAGGTAGGGAGTTGGTGACTTTAGTCGAGGAGCCAACTCACTATTCGGTACCGGATTTACTCCGGTAGTGGAGTTTTTGTTCTTAGGGCCTCAATCTGTCGACTCCGGTGGAGGTTAGTCGCCCGCTAGAGAGTCAGATTGAGAGGGTCTGAAGACCTTTAGTCGAGACTTCAGGCTGTTTAAGAACCTTCCGCAGTATAACTATCATAGAAACTGATATTGGTAATTACAATCCGGCTTAACTGCAGTCTAGGGGGAACCATATCCGGGTGACCTCTTTAACCTGAATACAACAGTTTACTTGCTTTGTTAGTTTGTTAGTTAGACTTGCATTCCAGTTTCATTGCTAGATAACAAGAATTCACTGAGTAGTCATCACATCTAGGACCCGGGTTGATAATTAAACCTAAACCCGCTATACTACGCTTTAGGAAGTGGTTACACTTGGCCAATTCCTGGAGTGACAGTAGAGTCGAGTCAAGTTTTTGGCGCCGTTGCCGGGGACGGCTAGGTTGTTGAAGAAAAGTGATTTCTGTTAATTTAGCTTTTCTTTTTGCTTTGTTTGCTTTGTCCCACTTGTGCCTTCACGGGTGTGCTTGCTTGAGTGTGTGCAGGTAGTGCATGACCCGTAGCCAGTAGGGAGGTTTACTGCCGTTGAATCCAGAGATTGACCGCATCTGTCGCCAGCTCAGGAGACAACAGCGAGCTAGACTGGCTACGGAAGAGCGCATAGACGGCCACGTGAGCAGTGATTCTGAAGAAGAGCACGGGATGGACGGAGAGTACAATCAACACCAGGGGAATCCTCAGCAGGCTCCCCCGGTGAATCAGGTCCTGGGGAACAACCCCATACCCCAGGATCATGGAGTTCATCATCCACCGCAGCCGGGTCCCACCTTGGAGTACTACTACACTCCGCGGATTGCTGACATCCGCCCGGTCATCCTCTACCCGCCTATCCCAGCAAACAATTTCGAGATCAAGCCATGCTGGATTCAGCTCATCACATCCTCTATCCAGTTCCATGGCTTGAAGGATGAGGAGGCCAGGGTACATCTGTCCAGTTTTCTGCAGTTGACAAACGGGTTCAAGCTGAATGGTGTCCCCGATGATGCGATCCGCCTTCATCTCTTCCCCCATTCTCTGGCGGGGAATGCTAAGAGGTGGTTGGAGACCCAGCCCCCATTGTCCATCACCTCTTGGGACGATCTGGCGGACAAGTTCGTGCACAGGTATTATCCGGCATCGAAGACTACAGAGATTCAGCGGGAGATCACTCACTTCCGCCAGGAGCCAGATGAGTCACTTCGTGATGCATGGGAGCGGGACATGGGCTATTTCTGGCAGTGCCCCCATCATGGCTTCAGCGATGCATTCACAGTGGGGAACTTCTACAGTGCCCTCTCTCCAGATAGCCAGAGGGTGATTGAGTCTCTATGCCCAGGAGGGGATATTCTCACTAAGACTCCACCCGAGCTGAACCAGATGATTAACACATTGGCTGCCAGAGATCATTCCTGGGGGCAGAGCAGCAGAGGCAGACATTCTAGGGACCGTGGTGTGCACGCCATGGAGACCAGATCCGGGCTCGAGCAGCAGGTAGCTGAGCTAGTGCAGACATTGAAGCAGCCCAACAGTCTGATTCCGGGCAGAGGTTTGGCTACACCTCCAGTTGCTTAGTGTCAGTGGTGTGAGAGCTCCAATCACCTAGTGGAGGACTGCCAGGCTATGAGGGAGTCTACCACACCCCAGGAGCAATTAGCCTTCATCGCCAATGCGAGGCGCCTCGATCCATACAGTAGCACATATAATGAGGGGTGGCGCCAGCATCCCAACTTCGCCTGGAGCAGCAACACCACTAAACCACCTGGTTTCCCAGCACCAGCAGGTGGTTTTCAGCAGAGGCTGCCCTTCCAGGCTCGACAGGGGCCAGACCCATAGCATCCCTACCAGCCCAGGCAGGGGCAGCCATTCCAACAGCCCCAGCGCCAGTCTGCCGAGCCAGCAGCAGCTCCAGCCCCAGATGACAGGATGACGAAGCTGGAAAACATTCTAGCTTCATTCATGACGAGCACTCAGGCGACCATCACGAGGTTGGACCAGAGTGTAGCCTCACTGGAGGCAGGTCAGAGGAACCAGGGTGCCATTTTGCAGGATTTGCAGACCCAGGTGGGCATCTTGGCCCGCCAGAACACCACCAGGGCACCGGGGACTTTGCCTGCCACCACTGTCCCGAATCCTCGAGATCCTCATCAGCATCAGCAGCTGGATGCCATTTTTACCAGGAGCGGTAAGGTCATATCTGCTGATCCTGTCCCGGCCAGACAGGAGGAACCACTACCTGCTTCAGCACTTCCAGCCGACGATGCAAAAGTGCGGGTGGAGAAGGAAGCCCCTACTCCCAAGCCACAACCAGTGGTTAAGGAGCATGTACCCCAGCTTCCCTTCCCCACTCGCCTACACAAGGACAAGCTGGAGACTGAGTTTGCCAAGTTCATGGCAATGTTGAAGCAGCTCAACATCAGCATACCGTTCATGGAGGCACTGTCGAAGATGCCCAAGTATGCCAAGTTCATGAAAGATATCTGCACCAACAAGAAGAAAATTGGGGATCTCTCGACAGTGATGCTGAGCGAGGAGTGTTCTGCTATCCTGCAGAACAAGCTGCCCTAGAAGCGCAAGGATCCAGGGAGTTTTACTATCCCTCTTACTATTGGCAGCATGCATGTAGGCAAGTCCTTGGCGGACCTAGGCGCTAGCATTAACGTCATGCCATATAAGTTGTATAAAATGCTAGACCTAGGCGAACTTAGCCCTACTAGGATGAGCATTCAATTAGCTGATCGTTCTATCGTGCATCCTAAGGGTATCATTGAGGATCTGCTTGTTAAAGTAGGTACATTCACATATCCTGTTGATTTTGTTATTCTTGATGTGCATGAGGATGTGGATGTGCCTTTGATTCTAGGTAGGCCATTTCTTGCCACCGCCAAGGCACTTATTGATGTGCATGATGGTAAACTGATCTTGCGTGCTGGGAATGAACAGGCTACTTTTTTTGTGACTGAGTTTGATCACTGTGCTATGATTGCTGTCACGCCTGTGCATGCTATGTCTGATCAGGTACACGAGCCTGTCGTGTACCCTTCTGCACCTCCTATTTTGCAGGACCCTCCTATCATTCCTTCGCCGCCACTCCATCCAGCCTCGCCTCCGAACAAAAAGCTCAAGGAGGAGTGGCGGCCGAAGCAGCAGGTTGCTAAGCCTGCACGGAAGAAGAGTGGAGACCACTATGAGCTGGTCCCACCTCCTGCACCACGACCACCCTGGCCGTCTGGGTACTCACTCGCCTGCATCTTGCCAGACGGGCAGGTCGAGCTAACTGATGAGGGTGGTCGCATCCGTCGGGTGCATGGCCATAACCTGAAGCTGTACCTCAAGAGCGACGTGGATCCGCTCTTGGAGGCACCTGTTCCTGCACCGCCCTGAGTATCCACCATGGGCGTCCAGCTAATACGACGGTAAAGAAGCGCTTGTGGGGAGGCAACCCCACCACGGTTTGATTTTCTTTCTTGTGTTTTGAGTCGGATTGTAACCCGGTTTGGGTTTGGTTTGTTTTCTTTTGGTTTGGATGATATTTTATTGGGCTGACCATTGAACCTAACATATTGTGTTTGAGCTCTTCTGTTTCCCTTTGGCTGTGCTTGCCCCGACTGGCCCGTTTCCAGTTCCCTGCAGTCCGTGCATACCGGTAACATCTTTCCCTACCCCTTCCCTCTTCTCCATTGAGGGCAATGTCGATCTTAAGTGTGGGGGGGTGTTTATCTTTTGACTGCATTAGATCTGTTTGTGTGCTTGGAGCCTAGTCCACCACTGTCCAAATTTTTAAATTTGAGGGCTCCAAGTACGTGTTTCCTTGCAATTGCCTGCTCAGTATGCTTTGAATTGACAGTCTTTATAGTGATATGCAACCTAGGGAGGTAGTGTAGCACTATGGAGGATGTTGATGCATTTAAGGAGTCTCATTTCTTCTTCATATTGAGTTGGTTGATTGAGTGAATTAGTGATCTTAGGACCCTTGAATTGTGTGGTGTTGTGGATTCTCTGCCAGTCATGGACTCTTGTATCATGTTTTGAGTTTAACAGGTGCTCGAAAATGTGCTTGAAAATAAACGTCTCCCGTGCGAATAGGGCGAAAGTGTGTAAGGGGAGACGGGAATTCGTTCCCAATTTCCATCTACTACCTCCAGCCCCCTGGGTTTTCAGTCCGCGTTGATAAACCTGTTGTTAATGGTTTGATGCCCATGAAGACCAAGTTGTTTCTTTCTCCCTGGAAGACGTCCAGTCAGTGCGGTTTCGATCTTCCCGCACTCTGCTGGGTAGAGTGTTCACCGAAGCTGCCATTACACTCCCGGAGCTGAGCGAGGCTGTGAACTCGCACTGGCAAGGGAGAGGACAAATAAGAGTTGCTCGAGCAAAACATGGTCTGTACGAATTCGTCCTGCCCAACGCGGAAACAAAAATCTGGGTGCTAAAGCGGACCCCATGGGTGGTGCGCGACAACCTCATCAATTTGCGGTCCTGGACCCCATCAGTCTCTAAAACGACGTTTCGATGAACTGGCATCCGCACCATTTTGCATTCAGATATGGGGAATCAAGGAAGATTGTTGCACTAAACAATTCGGGCAAAAATTGATATCCCCTACCATTGGCCAGGTTTTGGAGGCGGGGTTGTTTGCAAGCAAAGAGACCTCGGAGATGTTTGTGAAGGTCCGTGCCATGATTGATTTTGCGAAGCCATTGCGATCTCAATTATTCGCGGCAAATGAGGAGCTTGGAGGTTTCTGGGTATCGCTAAAATATGAATTTCTGCCTAGTTTCTGCTTCCATTGCGGGAGAGTGGGACATATGCAACGTGAATGTGTGTTTGATCCCCCGAACAGAAATGAAAAGTTTGGGCCGCATATGATTGCGAAGAAACCTGGGCGGCAGATTTATGAAGAAGAGGAACCATCTCATGCCTTTGATGGAGCCCCGAAATCAGTGTGGATCAATAAGGCGGTGCGCGAGGTTTCGGGGGAGCATAGAGTGGGAGCTGGTAATGCTCCCAGCCAGCGGGAGATCAAGATGGACCAGGAACGGCCGAAATTTGACAGGCGGATGGAGCGGGAGCAGGGTGGGAAAGCTGCTCACCTACCTGCTGCCAATAATAAAAGTTCCATGCGAAATAGCCCCCGTGGCTTTTCCGTTGCGAAGTCGCCGAGAATGCGAGCTGGGAAGGGTAATAGGCAGGAGCTGCAGCCTAAATCGACCCGACAGGGGAATGGGGATATGGGCCGAACTCGTGCGGCTGAGACCCTCACTGGAAAGCAGACCCGACCGGGGTTGAGGAAGGCTGAGTGAGAACGATGTAATTGCACATATTTGCGCCCCTAGTTCTTATCCGTTTGAGGGGCATAGTCGTGTGTTTTGGCCTATTTTACGCCGGGTTGTGTTATTTTGTCATGTTTCAGGTCCCAGGCGTTAAAGGGAAGGCTAACCGCGAGTTTCGGGGCATTTGGAAGTCATTTCGGTGAGCTGGAGCCAAAACACGGGCAGCCCAAGGAATTACACGGCCGTGTACTGCTGGCCGTGCTTTTTATGCCGAGAGCAAATTCAGTTTGGCCAATTCAGCTGCAAACACGGGCACCGAAGCACGGCCGTGTTCAGTCAAAGCACGGCCGTGTACATTGCGAAGCACGGCCGTGTTTAACCCACTTGCTGGCCGTGTAATTAAGCCCTGGCCGAGGCACGGGCGGAGTCAGGCAAAGCACGGCCGTGCCCTCGACCGTGCTTTGGCCACTGATGCTTTTAAGCAGAGTTTCAGCCACAATTCAAGGGGATTCGAGTTTTTGAGAGAGAGATCAGTTCCTAGAGAGAGAAAGTGACGAGCAAGAGTTCCCAAGTGCCCTAGATTGATCTTCAACACCATTGGAGGCCAGTTTGAGCTTGGAGAAGTGCCGATCAACGTCCAGGAGCCAGAATCCGTCCTTCGCAGTATGAATTCCGTGTCTGTTTCTGCTTTTGCTTTCTTCTCCATGGAGTAGTTCTCCCATTCATCTGGGTATGGAGAACCCTAGATTTGTATGTTAGGCTTTGATTGTATGAACCCAAGTACTGATTCTATGATTGATTATATTCGATTGAGGTTTTAATGATTGAATGACTTGAATCCTGATCAAATTCCTGTTGTTTCTGCTTTAACCTAGAATGAGAATATCTGCCTAGGTTAATAGAGTATCCTTGATTGAAGGTAGGGAGTTGGTGACTTTAGTCGAGGAGCCAACTCACTATTCGGTACCGGATTTACTCCGGTAGTGGAGGTTTTGTTCTTAGGGCCTCAATCTGTCGACTCCGGTGGAGGTTAGTCGCCCGCTAGAGAGTCAGATTGAGAGGGTCTGAAGACCTTTAGTCGAGACTTCAGGCTGTTTAAGAACCTTCCGCAGTATAACTATCATAGAAACTGAACTTGGTAATTACAATCCGGCTTAACTGCAGTCTAGGGGGAACCATATCCGGGTGACCTCTTTAACCTGAATACAACAGTTTACTTGCTTTGTTAGTTTGTTAGTTAGACTTGCATTCCAGTTTCATTGCTAGATAACAAGAATTCACTGAGTAGTCATCACATCTAGGACCCGGGTTGATAATTAAACCTAAACCCGCTATACTACGCTTTAGGAAGTGGTTACACTTGGCCAATTCCTGGAGTGACAGTAGAGTCGAGTCACTGAGGCTCACTCTCAAAAGGTGATGGAGGGGGTGGCGGAAACTAGGAGGAGAAGATTGATCAAAAAGGAGAACTCTGATGATGATTTTGTTTTGAACAATGAGGTTGGGGAGGAAACGAGGGATGCTGGTTTGGGTGGAAATAATGTGAAAGGGGGTCTCCCCATGCAGGCACGTCCTACCATGGTGGTGGAGGAAGAGTGGGCTGTGTCGGATGCCATGCTGGCTGGGAAGGTGGCGGGTGGGGATCAACTGAATGAGGTGAAATCTGTGAAACCTAGGATGCGCCTTTTTAAAAAGAAAAGCATGGAGGAGAAGCAGGTGGAGGCAGGACAAGTGGGCGGCGTGGCCCCTGCTCCCCATGACATGCAAGTGGCCGCTGATCTCATGTATGATGGGATGAAGGGTGCGGCGGTTGTAAAGGAAAATGGAGGGCTGAAGGAAGCAGCTTCGCTGAGCCCTCTCTCGGACGATGATGCTGGTAATTTCGAGATTAAACGCCGCGATCCTGTGAATGGCGGGCCTCGATGTGTGGGGGTAATGAAGGGACGGGTCCGGCAAGTGGCTGATATTTTTGAAACAAGGCTTAATGGTACGGCGGAGAACGTACCCCCAACTGGTGTGAATTTGGGAGGTCTTTCTCTGGGTGAAGGGGGCACTTCGAGGGCTCCGTTGGATGAGTATGGCTCGAACCTCTTGGATCCAATGATCGGGGATCGCAAGAGGCCCTTGAAGGAGGTTGTAGGGGGTTTGGAGGAGTCGCCCACACCCAAAAGGCAATTTGTTGAAGAAAAGGAGATGAATGATTCGGTGGAGGAAGCCAGCCGCGAGTGGCCCCAACCGGATAAATGAGGCTTCTGGCCTGGAAGTGAGGGGAATTGGACCACCACTCACATTCCAAACTGCTGTAGGGTTAGTTCGATCGAATAAACCGGATCTTGTTTTCTTCTCGGAGACTCGATCGGGCCGGCGTGTTGTCTCTCGTCGTATTAGGGGTTTGGGGTTTTCTGCTGATCATTGTTTCTTTGTTGATGCAGTTAATGCATCGGGTGGATTAGTTGTTGCTTGGTCCCCCGAAGTTAGCGCTTCGGTGTTTTATCATTCAAATTTTTGTATTGGTGTTCAAATTAATGAAGTCGATTCTCAGTACGTTGTGTTCTGTGTTTACATCAGTTGTCAAGCTAATATTCGCCTAAACCAATTGGCTGAACTTGGTGAGATCTGTGAGGCGGTACATTTGCCTTATGTGGTGCTGGGGACTTCAATGTCACTCTCCATGCCCATGAAAAGGATGGCGGTAACCCGTGGAATGCATCCCAATCCATTGCATTACGGAATTTTGTTCATAACCTTGGAGTCCACGATCCCGGGCACCAAGGTGATCTTTTCACCTGGACAAACAAACGAATGGGGCCTGCCAGTATTAGGGAACGGTTGGATAGAGCTTTATACCTTACATCAGGAATAGTCGGCCTCTATTTAGATTTGATGCCCGTTGGGCTGATAATCCAGAGGTAAAAGCAATGGTGACGTATGTCTGGAGTGAAAATGTCCCCAGTACCCCTATGTACCAGCTATGGGAACGGTTGAAGAAGCTGAGACATCTCCTATATTATTGGAGTAGGGCGGGTACGACTAACTCCCTGCGGAATATTCGCACCCTTCAAGCGGAAATTGAGAGGATAAAAGCTGTATGCCCGATTAATTGGGATGAAATTGGTACCCTTGAGACGGAATTGAGTAGGCAGTGGGAGGCGGAGGAACTGTATTGGCAACAGAAGTCCAGAGTTCGATGGCTGAAAAGAGGTGATAAGAATTCCTCATACTTTCATACAGTCACGCGCACTCGTCGAAAAAGGAATTTTGTGCACGGACTCAGGACGGATATAGGGGAGTGGGTCACGGAGGAGGCGGCTAAAGCTGATATTGCAGGCAGTTTTTACTAGCATTTGTTCACCTCCGAGAATCAGGTTCCAAACATGGCCTCTCGGGTGGAAGCCCTCCCAATCCCAAGAGCGGTGACGCCAGAGATGAATGCTAGCCTAACTGCTCCTGTTTCTCCGGAGGAGGTTCGCCGCACGGTTTTCGCTATGGGGTCCAAACAGGCACCTGGGTCGGATGGGTTTACTGGCAAGTTCTTTAAAGCTTTCTGGAGCATTGTTGGTGATTCGGTGATTGATGCGGTTATTTCCTTCTTCGCAACTAGCAAGATGCTCTGTAGCTTTAATCACACGTGGTTGACGTTGTTTCCTAAAGTGGAGAATGTGGAAACAATGAAACAATTGCGGCCCATCAGCCTTTGTCAGTTTGTTTACAAAATTATTTCGAAGATCATGGCTGCTAGGTTAGCCGTCATTTTACCGGTCATTATCTCGGATGGTCAAAATGCTTTTATTCGTGAGAGGAAAATTGTGGAGAATATCCTCCTGGGGCATGAATTGATGCACTACTTGAAAATCAAAAACCGTTGGAAGAAAGGGTTTATGGCTCTGAAGGTTGACATGGAAAAGGCCTATGACAGATTCGAATGGCCGTTTCTCCTCGCGGTTTTGGATAAAATGGGGTTTCATTCTACCTGGCGAGGATGGATTCAGGAGTGCCTGTGATCAGCCTCTTTTTCAGTTCTCATGAATGGTACCCCTGCTGGGTTATTTGCCCCTTCCCGGGGACTGAGGCAGGGTGATCCGCTCACCCCGCTGCTGTTTTTCATTTGCACAGAGGGGTTTGCAGCTCTCCTTAGTAAGGAAATTTTGGAAAAAAGGTTAGAAGGGGTGAAAGTCGCTCCCCGCGCTCCTCGAATTGCGCATCTGTTCTTTGCTGATGACTCCTATTTGTTCCTGCGGGGATCTCTCCAAGAATGTGAAAACCTGATTGAGGTCTTGAACGAGTATGAGGAGTTAAGTGGCCAAAAAGTGAACCTGGCTAAGTCAGCGGTTTGCTTCAGCAAGAATATTGCGGTGCCAGATCAGGAGTTCTTGGCACAGATTTTAGGAGTTGGGGCAGTGGGGGTGCACGATAAGAATTTAGGGTTGCCAACGTTAATTGCTCGATCCAAAATGGCAACGTTTCGATACCTGGAGGACAAATTGTTGGAGAAGTTGTAGGGATGGAAGCAGCGAACGCTTTCCTGGGCTGCCAAGGAGACATTGATCAAGGCAGTTGCAATGGCATTGCCGTTACATGTGTTGTCCTGTTTTAAGCTCCCTCTGGGCCTTTGTAGGATTCTGGATAATCATGTGGCCCGTTTTTGGTGGGGGGTGAATGAGGGGCAGCCTAAGATCCATTGGATGTCTTGGCGGAATCTCTGTCGAAGTAAGCATGAGGGTGGAATGGGGTTTCGCCGGTTTGAGCAGTTCAATCAGGCTCTCCTTGCAAAAATTGGCTGGCGTATTCTGATGGACCCTCAATCCCTCTTAGCGAAGGTTTATAAAGGGAAATATTTTCCGCAGGGCACGTTCCTTGAGTCCAAAGCTCGTTCGCGCCCCTCGTGGGGTTGGACGAGTATCCTCCATGGGCGTGAGCTCTTGGTAGCTGGCTTGCGATGGCAAATCGGGAATGGCCAGACTACTCCGCTCCTGCATTCAAACTGGATTCCTGGATTACATCCTGAATTTCCTGTTTTTAACCCTCGGGTGTTGCTGGTAGATCGGGAGCCGCGGGTAGCTGCGGTCATGTGTCGGGGGGGAGGGGGGTGGTGTGTGGATAGCTTACATCAATGATTTGATCCGGCTACGTGCAAGGCTATTCGTGTTATCCCTCTCCCGGTCCAGGGTATGGAGGATAAACTGGTTTGGCATGGCACTTCGGATGGGATTTTCACGGTTAAGTATGCCTACCACCTTGCAGTCACTCTTGATAAACGGTCGGGACAGTGGAGGGATATGGTTAGCTGGATGGATAAGAGCAGTTGGATCCATTTGTGGGATGCGAATATTCCGCCTAAGCTCAAGATTTTTGCCTGGCAGATTTTTAATCGCATTCTCCCTACGATGGAGGCCCTTGTTAAGAATAAGGTGCCGGTTCTGCCACGTTGCCCAGTTTGCTGGGATGAGCTAGAGTCCTTGGAGCATCTGTTCCTTTATTGTCCGGTTGCTCGAGCTATGTGGGATTATTCTGGTTTGGAATTTATGGGTGAGGGACTTCCGAGGCAGACCTTTCCTCTCTTCCTCAAGAAGTTATTGGCCCTAGTCCATCAACCTTCTCTATTCATGGCTGTGATGGCGGTCCTTTGGAGGATTTGGAAATCTCGGAATTGGGTGGTGTTTGAGGAGAAACAGTTTGCCTTCTTGGCCTTGGTGCGCCAGTTTTAGCAGCAAGTGGATGAATAGGTGTGGTTTCCTGGGGACCCTGCCCTTTGCTTGGCTATGGGGGGCTTGCAAAGTCATCCGGCTCTGCTAGGGGATGCTGGTCTTGTCTGTCAGTGGGATGGGGCGACGAAATCAGGCTCCCACTCTGCGGGGGGCATGGTGCTGAGTTCAGAGGGTGGAGTCCTGAGGGCTGCAGAGGTTCAGTTCCCAGTTATTGATGATCCAGTGGTTGCTGAAGTCCTGGAGCTTCGAGAGGCTGTGAAATGGTGCTTAGCTCAAGGTTTTAGTATGGTCCGCTTTGAGGGGGATGCCAAGGTAATTATCGATAAAATTCGGCGGAGGGATGTAGATGATAGTAGAATGGGGGCTGTTCTTAGCGAGGTAGTGCAAATTTTTTCCCTCCATCCTGGTTTGAGTATTCGATTTGTAGGTCGGCGTAGTAATAGGGTAGCCCATTTGGTGGCTAGAAAGGCCCTTTCAATGTACCCGGCTGCTTGTCGTGCTGTTGATTTTCGGGCCTGGCTGAGTTCCAGGATGTAACTATCTTTTTCTATTGATTAATATATATCTTTTTTTATAAAAAAATGCTTTATGTCGAGATTGGAGAGCCTCGGATTGGAGAGGTGTAGGGTGGCCAGTGGGTCGGATTTGGTCTGAGTGGTTATACAATGGGCCCATCTAAGTTTCGGGCAGGTATCGAGTGGGTATTATATGATGGAATCAATACCGTATCTCTTACCTGTGGATATTAGGTGGGTGTGTATATACCCATGCATATGTCATATGTCTAATAATTCTATGATTTCATTCAAGTCACCTACCTCCTTGTAAAATTTAAAAAAACGTCACATAAATCCAACAACATTATAATTAAGCGGAATAACATACACTGAAAAGAAACTTAAAAAACAAGCAAAAGTACTATGCTACAATTCTTCTTTACTGAAATCGCTTACGAAAAGTGGAAATGGAGGCAGATCAGTTTCGAGCAAATGGATACTCTGAGATAGAACGAGAAAAAGTAAATTTGATTCATTCAACTTCTAAGACTTTGGAACAATTAGAAAATTACAAAAATGAAACCATTCATTTTGAACAACAAAGAGCAATTACTCAAGTCCGCCAACGGGTTCTCCAACAAGCCTTACAAGGAGCTTTAGGAACTTTGAATAGTTGTTTGACTGACGAGTTACATTTACATACTGTCAGTGCTAATATTGGCATGTTTGGGGCGATGAAAGAATTCTAGTCGATTCAAATATATGGACGCCATTGAATGATTCAAACTCTTCTCTTATATCTTGATGACACTTTA
Organism: Linum trigynum; assembly: GCA_964030455.1. Lineage (NCBI taxonomy): Eukaryota > Viridiplantae > Streptophyta > Magnoliopsida > Malpighiales > Linaceae > Linum > Linum trigynum. The sequence continues at coordinate 10,374,884 of OZ034821.1, forward strand.
TTTATAGTATTTATCACTCGCATTTTTGCAACATTTTCCCCTTATATCAATACATTTTTAATGCTTTTGATTATATTTCATATGGAATTCCTAAATGGATAATGACCTTATGATAGACCTTGAGTGTAATTTTGTACTATTTGATTCCTTTTGTGTTGTTTTGTGATTTTCAAGAATATAATGCACTCAAGACAACTATGAATCTCCAAGGAACCCAACATATCAGAAGAAGGTCAAGGATACAAGCTCATGTTGCAAAGGGAGATGGATTCTCACACCGGAAGGTCAAAATATATACCAAATTATGGTATTTGGAAGAGCATATGGGCCAAACGAAGTCAAAATGAGCTAAAATTTGAGAAGTAGGCCCCATGAGCCCAAGAGGAAGTTGCCCTAAAAAAATGAGCCGATTTGGAGAAGAAAACCCAATGGCAGGTCCAACCATCGGGCGCCGCTACTCGTGCCCTAAGCTTTTAGAAGTCTTCCTCAGCGAGTTACATCATCCACGAGTTCAAGAATCTGAGTTCAAGTCATAAAAGGGAGGTTTTAGCCGATTTTAGGAGGAAAACGACTAGAAAACCCCATTTCGTAACTAGTATAAAAGGCTAGGCTATAGCTTTTCAAGCACCTTTTACCAGCACTCTACCCTTGGGGTACGAGTTAGAAATCCATAGAGATGAGGCGAAGCCCTTCTGGAGCACGATGAGGATTTTTTTACCATCGATGCATATCATTGGTGATGTCTTCCTACTCATCTGTGCATATCTTGCTCGAAATTGTTAGGGATGTGACTCTAAGATTATTCGTGTATTACTTTCAAAGATTAAATTATGGTGCCTATTGTAATTCAATGTCTTCCATCGATGCATGAGTTTATTTATGCTTGTATCATCTATTGCTCATTCATTCGATGCTTTAGTTTTTGATTGCTATAGTGATTCTATGTGTGTGGCTTATCCTATTTACTACTATAGTATCGTTTATACTACTATTATGGGAGATAGAGAAACTATTCTTGTGTAGTAGGCATCATCTTTAGATGATGTTTGATTCTTAGATCATCGATTATGGCTCATAGAGGTCCACACTTAATCATGTGCTATCTTAACTTGTTCTTCATTGATTAGGTGATGGCATGAAGCGAAAGCACACATTAGCTAGTTAAATCTCTATTTCAAGAGGCGCATGCATGGGTAGATAGTGGCCTTAGAGGAAGGGATGGGCGTCATAATAGATTATGCGTAGAAGCGTGGCATTGATGAGTTAATATGCATGATCATCTAGAGAATACTACCTAAACATTCCTTTTACTTGCTTTGTTTGCTTTCTTGCATTGTTAGTTCCTGTTCTTGCATTAGTAGATTAGTAATTAGACCAAGGTCACCTTAACCCATCATATTTAATTTTTTTTTTTTGCATTCTCATTCGAGAATAATTGGTTAACTTTGAGTAGTTACTATAAATAAATCTCGTGAACTACGACCCTAGGACATCCTATGATTTATAACTTGACTTGCACATCATATCTCTATGTCTTTTGGGATGTATATTCTTTCAATATAAGGACTAAAGAGAAGAGAACTTGTGCTATAACAGAATACAAGAATTGACAAATTATTTTTCACTTTTACATCAACGGTAAAAACCTTTGGCTTTGAGAGAAATTCATTTAATGGACAATGGAATTTGGTTTGTTGGCTCTGAGAAGAGGGGAGTCAAAAGGAATAGAGGAGAATTGGCGATCAGAAACGTAGAGGCGGGGGACGACACGACGAGACAAGAAGTGAGAACGAGAAGTCGAGAGGCCGAGGGGGTACCTAGGTACTGAGCAGTTTTAGGACAGATAATTGAATAACCGTACCTTGCGCGTGCCAGATAGCTACACGTTCGTGTTTTGTCAAAACCTAAACCGAATCAAGTCAATGTGGGTTTTGCAAATGTAGACCGGTTCGGGATTGGATGGATATTTTATTCAGTGGTTTTTCTACCAACCCTAGAGAGGTGAGAGTTGGTTGGTAGCGTCTGAATTTGGACGAGTTGGAAATTCGCGACTAAGGAATGTTTCTACGGATGTCTGGAAAACGAAGACAACGGGCAAGGAACGTTGGGTTGGGGCTTCCCCATCTTCCTTCGTTCTTCTTCTCCTTCATTTCGTCTTAGTCTTCTTCTTTCTTTTCAATTTCTCTATTTCTCCTGTGGATGGATTTGACTAAGAAAGATTAGGCTGGAGAGTGGCGGATGGTAGAGGATAAGGTGGAAGTGAAATAAGACAAAAGTAAGACGATGGAGCAAGATTGGCAGATCTAGTGGAGAGATCGTAGGCGAAAAATAGAGTGTGGTAGGGAGAAAGGGAGTGGCAAAACTAGTGGTAAGTAGGCATGCACATGGGTTGATTGATTCTTGTTTATCCATTTTAATCAACCTACCCATACACTTTTGTTTTGAAAATACTAAAACAAAGACACCCAAAAAAGTAGAACTGTAAATTTTGTTTGTGATTAGGTTGGGTTGGGTGGGTTATATATTTAAGTAAAAAATACAACCAAACACTTTATAAAAAAATATTACTAATTAAAATTACAAACAAATAAACCAAAGCAAAAAACATAAAAACTGCATAGAAACTATTGTTTGAATCTTGAAGATGACCAATTTCTCTACCATATGTCTGGTATTTTCCACAAAAATTTACCAAAATAAGTAATATAAGCTAACAGATCCATAATATGTTATTCTTCTAAAATTGAATACACAAAAAGTGAATCATACCCTATATTAAATACGTCTAATATGATAAAATATCTGGATTACTTCATGAATATGCTTGTATACGACATAAAAACGTTTGGATACAAACACTTAGGTTAATAGTTGTAACACTGGTTGGGTCGGGTATCTACGGGTTGGATAACCCGAATCCCGCACTGACTCGGCCTCACTACACATTCCCAATGAGAGGGCAAGTATAACCAACGATAGGGTGTAGCATAGGGTAAGTAAGTAATACAATTATAGAATTCACAGGTCTCTAGATGTACAGTTACTTCAACTTAGGTTTGTTATCTAGCCAAACAATAATAGTGAGTAAGACTAAACTATCTACACTAATCTAACCACTACTCTAACTAATTACAAAGTTGAGAGCTCACTTAGGCATGAATCCTCTTAAATTCGTTATTTGGTCGATGTTGAGTACTACTGTAGATTGATTGAATCAATAATTCTAACATGGAGAAGTTTAGACTAGATTGGACCCCCTATTCCAGGCATCCAAGCCCGCTCTATTGTTCTACCTGGACATGCGTACCAAACAACCGACATAGGTGATTGAGGTGTTCATAACCAATTTCCATGATTGGAAAAGATCCAATATGGCACTAAGGATCCTATCACACTCGCTCAAAGACTCATAGTGACGAATTGGTAGCGCTCTATTAAACCTAGGGGGGTATTCTCCCTCCAATATCAAAAAGCCCCAAATTGAGGAATGAGATCAAGATCCATTAATTGCATGAAATATTCAATTTAATAGATAATAGAGAATCACAATCATAGGGTTTTTACATACGTCAACAATCAAACCAACATCTGGACCTAGAGTTTATCAACATAAGTGAAGGGGAGCTAATTCATAGAGAGGAGAAAGGTTACTATACAAAGCTTTTAGATCTTCATTATTCATCTTCTAGCCTTGATTTCCTTGCTCCATTCTCAATTTAAACCTCCAATTCAGCCCCAATATCACTCTAGATCACTTTATCTCTCTATGAATCCCCCTTTGGGTGTTTTAGGCCGAAATCGATTTCACAATGTTAATAGCATGCCATTGCAAATAATGAGTCTAGGTAGGGAATAAAGAATTATAATCAAATATAAATCATTCACACCTTTAAATCTTATAGGCTTCAAGTAATGGGTCTAGGTAGGGGTGGGCATTCGGTCGGTCGGTCGAACCCGAACTGAACAGATGACTACCAAGGTCTGCATTGTTGTCACATGCCAAACCGAATTCTAATCCGACTCGGCCCGAAATATTTTATAAGACCAAATTTACCACCGTATACAACCATGGTATATGATGGTAATATGTGGTAAATAACGGTTAGTATATTTCTACTATCATATATAGAAACATTGCCTTTAAAATAGTAAATAAGAAATTATGTTTACCGAGCCAAAGACCTTCATAATGTCTACCTTGATTGTACATCTTGAAGAGATGAATACCTTGTGATAGTCAATGTACAATATGACCTAGGAGCATTCGGATAAGCATTGGACAACTCTGGAGGACCAAATGAGCTATAAAGAGAAGTATATGGAGTTTTAGTGATAAAGATGAGGTCCAATGACGGAGAACTTAACCACAAGTAGATCCCAAGAGAAGAACAATGGAGAAAGATGCGGCCCACGCTGAAGCAAGAACCAGCGACGCCCCAGCTTTGGGCCCAACCGCCGCTCATAGAAACCTGGACAAAAATCATGCTAAAATTTTCAGGAGAGGTTGTCCATGGGCCAAAAATACCATCTCAAAAATAAAAGGGTTGGTGGTCATTCATAAATTTGTTACACATTTTACATGTAATTTTACCTACATTTCAAATTTGAGGGGGGGGGGGGGGGGGGGGGGGGGGGGGGATCGTAGTCCCTCCTGCTTTCAACCTCGATCCTCCACTAAGCCCATGCAAGGTTAGGACGTTGCTAGTTGATACTAAAATAGGTTTCAATTATATACTCATGGCCTAATGGCTGTTGCTATAACACATAAATAGTAAATTTCATCATCTTGAAGAGTGCAAACTCTTTGGTGGATAGTCCTGGAATTTCGGGGATACCACGTTAAATTTGTTTGTCTGTTACTATTTATGTATGTTTGATTGTTCATCATGGTATCAGAGCCTACTACAACCAATTCTGAGAGGCCATTGGTGCGCCTCAACTATACGAACTATGCACTCTGGATTTTCAATTCCAAGTGTTCGTGGAAGGACGAAGGATGCTCAGAATATTGGACGGAACCTCACCAAAACTGGACGAGATTGCAATGGCCCAGGTAATCGATACTTGGAACCAGAATGACGCACGAGTTTGCTCGTGGCTGTTGGGATTTGTGGATTCATGCAGCAGCCTCAGTCTTTATTTATTTATGGCTGCAAATCAGATGTGGAGGTGCCTTTCTTCTAGTCTACATATTCAACCGTCAATGCAACCCATCAATCTGATATTCAGTGCACCTTGGCTAGTCTAGAGCAGGGAGAACACACTATTACTGAGTACTTTGATGCCGCACATGAGTTGTGGACATAACAAGACCTCCTTCATATAGCCTTGCATCCTCGAGCAGCCGAATTGGAAGATTCACTGGTGGAGAGGCAGCAAGGTCCGCTACTTCAATTATTAGTGAGACTTCGACCAAAATATGAAGTCGTGCGCTCATCTTTTCTCAACTGGGAAGACCTTCAGGTTTGATGGCTTTTTCATGCTGGGTGATTTAGTCTGAGAAGAGACACGCTTGAGGACTCAACCGTAGCTGGACATCCGTCCATTAGAGAGAGAGACGATCGTTGTCACTGTGGCAACCCCTCACTTTGCTGATGGTAGGAAAACTCCATGGCATTCGTAGTAGATCAGCCACAATTCTAATGAAGAGTTTCCACCTATTGATTTGGAATGTCATGACTGTCATGAGAAAGTTCACCTTTAGAAGCACTGTCGCGAAAGAAATTATTGCGTTTACTGCAAGCACATGGAACATATTGTTTTGGAGTGTCGTACACATGAAATAAATATACCTAATAATTCAGAGAGTACCAGTAGAGGTTCAACTCCAAATATGGCCAACAATTAACCGGCTTATGTGACCACGCATAGGGAATCTAGTATCAGCCGAGTTGGAGGAGCTACCATTGCTGCCAAAGGGAGTGGAAATTTGGGAATGACTGCCACCGCAGTGGAGCAAATGGTCAATGCCTCATTGCAACACTCGTTACCCACTACTATTGGCGAAGCGTTTGCCACTATGCAAGACTTAGGTAAAAGTAATGCACTCCTTTGCTTATAGACTCTGCTTGTTTTAATCACATGACACAAAATTTGAGTGATTTAAACAAGGTTATGCACGTCAAAAATATGTCATTAACCGTAGCTAATGGGACGATTTCAAGTTTAGGGAATTTAGAATATTAATCAGAATAAGATCACTTTTCCTAATACCCTACATGTACCAAAGTTAGTACCTAATCTAGTCTCAGTTGGTCAACTTACTGAACAAGGGTGTTATGTTATGTTTGCTTCGTCTGGGTGTGTGATACAAGATTTGAAGACGGGTAGGCAGATCATAAAGGGGATTAAACATGGGACAATCTTTCATCTAGAGGAGCTCAATGGAGTCTCATATTTGTCGCTTGCCAGTAGTCATTTGTCTAAGACTGCCAGTAGTCCTAACTTGTCTGTTTTAGGTTCTCTTTTTTTGAGTCTTTCAAATAATTTGTGGTAACTTTGGCATGCTCATTTGATTTGTTCGGTAAACATGCTTGCACTGGTTATGTAGAAGCCAAAACTGTGAGTAGTTATTTTCCTTCTAGCGTCACGGTTATTGATGAGCCATTTCATATTGTTCATATACTGATTTATGGAGACCTTCCATTGTTGTTTCTCACCATGGGTATTGATATTTTGCTATTTTAATTTATATGCCACACGTTTTACTTAGATATATTTTTTGCGTCTAAAATATGAACTTTTTGCTAGTGGCAACAAGTTCAAACCCAATTTTCTAAATATGATTCAAACCCAATTTGGTCATACAGTTAAAGTTATTCGACCGGATCCCGGGGGTGATTTAGGTTCCTTTCCTCTTCGTGATCTTTATCGTGCCCATGGAATTTTGAGTAAAAAATCGTGTCCTGAAGTTTCATAGCAAAACGGTCTAGTTGAGAGAAAGAAGCGTCATGCGATGGATCTTACTCATGCTATGCTTCTAGCCTCGCATATTCTTCTGGCATGAGGTTGTGGCTAATACAGTGGATACTACAGTTCGACTGATCAACTATCAGGTCACTCCTGCTTGCAAAATCCTAGCCCTTATTTCAAACTATTTCTCGACGTCTAGAATAGACTAGTCTTCGTGCCTTTGGATGTTTATGTTTTTTTCTTCTCCCTAAATGGGAGCTCTCTAAGTTTAAAAAATAGCTAAATGTGGTTTCATGGGATATAGTGATGTTCATAAGGGTTATTTGTGTTATCATCCTGTTGCTCAGCGTATTTGTATCGCATGTTCTATTGTCTTCTCGACATCTAGATTAGACTCGTCTTCGTGTCTTTGGATGTTTATGTTTTTCTTCTCCCTAAATGGGAGTTAAGTTGAACTAAAATATAGCTAAATGTGCTTTCATAGGATATAGTGATTTTCATAAGGGCTATTTGTGTTATCATCTTGTTGCTCAACGTATTTGTATCGCCTGTTCTATTGTCTTCTTCAAAGATATCATGTTTTATGACAACTTCTAATTCCTCTCTTGTGTTTCCTGGTTTGAGTATGTACCTTCCTATGTTCTATGATAATGACGAGGGATCCACATCTGCGTCTACTTCATTTCCCTCTGTCGACAATGGATCCTTAGGTGGTCCTTCTTCCTCATCGACAATGAAGTCTTCCGCAGCTCCACCGCCACTGATCTCCACGATCCCATCACACCATACAAGGAGTTCCACCTCCTAAGTTTAAAAACTACGTTGCCCATGGTGTAGACGGTCTACTTGTTCCCACGAGGTATAACCAAGCCTAGAGAGTTTCTCTTTTGGAACCAGCTATGCATATTGATATAGATGTTTTTCATGCTAATCTTACCTAGACGGTTGTTGATCGCCCTCCAGTTGATATCCATATCATAAGAAGTCACTAGGTCTGTACTATCAAGATACTTCTTGATGGGTCTGTAGAGTGGTATAAAGCCAGAGTAGTGGCTATAAGTTATACTCAGGAGCATGGGGTGCATTATTGCAAACATTTGCTCATGTTGTCAAAATGTCTACTATTCACACATCATTGGTTGTTGCTGCTCAAAGAATTTGCCATTATTTTAGCTGGATGTGAAGAATGTGTTCCTTCATGGGGACTTAGAAGATGTTATCAACATGGAACGACCACCGGGGTATAATTTCGGCACGTCGGGATAGGTGTGTCAGTTGCATCTTTCTCTTTATGGTCACGAACAAGCACTCAATGACTGATTTGAGAAATTTCAGTCTAGATTGCATGAACTCGGTTTTAGCCAGAGCTTGAATGGTTTTTCATTGTTCATGAAGCCTTATTCTAGTGATCTAGTTTCTATTATTGTATGTGGATGACATGGTTATTACAAGTAAAGATCAAGCTGGTGTTTAGAAACTTAAAGCATGACTTTGGGATTCAATTAGTCTCAAGGAACTGGGGGAGCTTTCTTATTTTCTTGACTTAGAGGTATCTCGAACCTCTAAGGGACTACTACTGAGTCAGTGGAAGTATATTTTGGACCTTCTTGGGGATATAACTTTGAGGGCTGCAAATCGGCATAGACTCCGATAGCCTAATCTAAAACTCGACTGTGCGTCCGGTCATCTCTTACAGGGTGGCTCTTAGTATCGTAGCATTGTTGGGAGTTTGATATGTTTACCATCCACCATTCTGGATATCTCCTACATAGTGTGTGTGGTAAGTCAGTATATGTCTGTTCCATGTGTAGATCATCTCACATTTGTGCATCGGATTCTTTGATACTTACAGTGCACTATATAAGTATCAGTAAGGATGTTGGTATCCTATTTGAGTCTACAAGTATTGATGCTCTGCGTGCCTATTTAGGCTCGGACTTTGTTGGTTGTATCGATTCACGACATTCTATGTTCGGGTGGTGTGTTCAGTTTGGTGGGGCGTATATCTCTTAGTGGTGTAAGAAACATGACAAGGTTTCCAAGTCTTCTACTGAGGAGAAATACTGGGCAATGTTAGAGGTATCTTCTAAGCTTCAGTGGCTGCCTCTTCCCTTGCAGGATATGGGTGTTCAGTGTTACATACCTATGGATCTGTATGTTGATAACACGAGTTCTAGATGCATTGCTTTCAACCCAATTCTGCACGATCTTACTAAGCACATAGAAATTCATGTGCATTACGTTTGAGATCTAGTTCATAATTATACTCTAAAGCTTCATTACATACGTACTGAAGACCAGTTTGCTGATCTTTTCACTAAGGCGTTCACTAAGGTCCACATTGGAACATTGGAAGCAAATTGATGCTCTTAGATCGACATCAATTTGGGGAAGATGTTACCGGAATATATATATTGGGCTAGGGTTTTATATATATATATTCATTGATTAGTTAAAGCCTATATTAATGTAGCGTAAGACGTGTAGCCCATGCAAGGTTAGGTCGTTGTTACTTGAGTCTAACCTAGGTTTCGAATACATACTCATTATCGAATGGCTTCATACATCAGAATAGTAATTTCATCATCTTGAAGAGTGCAAACTCTTTCGTGAATTAGACCTATAATTTCGGGAATACCACGTTAAATCCATTTGTCCATTATTATTTATGTACGTTTGATTTTTCATAAATAAAATCCTCTTAATTCAAATTATAGTTTTTTACTCTTAGGATAGGGGAAAAAACTACCATATATTGAGAGTTCTATCATACCCACCATATACATATGATTAAGAAGTAACTGTAACTGACCAAGCCTACTACAGACCAATTTCACTTGGGTTCCAAACTACTACTATTATTATTATTATTATTATTATTATTATTATTATTATTATTATTTATTTATTGAATAGTTCATTGAATGAGTGTTGAGGTAGGGTATAACATAAGACAAATGATGGCTCATCGATGTAGTGTATCACCGAGAGTCTTCCACTCAAACTCAAGTTATTTATATAAGTCATTGAATCCTGCATATAACTGTAACACATTATTGATGATGAATGATCTTTACTTAGTACTTATTTTTTATATTTAATTATCAATGCTAATTACTCAAGTAATTAGCAGGAAGTGTATATTAGAGAGTGGATATGGTGCTAACAACCTTAAGTGTTAACATCATGCTAACACTTTTTTGAACAAGTACTATGTCAAACGTTCGATTCAGTAGTAGAATTAACCACTAACAAGGGAAACATCCATTATCGAGAAGGAAAGAACTCATACATTAATCCACGCATTGACTGAGTTAGAAATTCCGATGTATGAATGAGTTAGACTGATCAGCTCCTTACTAAAGGAACGAAGTTGCTCGACTAAAAAAAGAGGGAGAGAATATATGAGTCGGAAGGGCGAGGGTTTATCAGATCCATATGTGCGCCTGAAAAGCGGGAGAATTTTTTGAATATATGAGCCCGAAGAGCCTTTTCCTTTAACATGCTAGTGCCTAGATCTTGTTATTCTATCTTTGATAGTTCCTTAACGCTAGCTTTCAAAGACATGTAACATGCTTAGCTTGTTCCAAAACTACATGGTGCTGCAGGTATTCCCTAACCTAATACCTGCTACTAAGGCTTTAGTGACAATAGCTAAATCGCCATTATAACATATCTACGAATAGCCAACGCATCCTTCTCCTTCTCACACTTTCGAAAGAATTTTTAAGTATTTTCTTTTGGACCTGGTCGAGGGGGTCTACCTTTCCAATTGAATATAAATGTCAGATGAATTCCATGAGAGATCTCGGCAGAAGATCCGATTCCTAAACGCACCCCTTCCTATGAGTACCCGACTCATTCTTCAAGATACCCGCGTCACCTAAGCCACTCGACTAAAAAAAGAGGAACGAATATTCTTGAACAAAGTGAGAAGTTATGCAATATGTTCGACTGAAGGAGAGGAACAAACCAAATCATGCCTTACCTGAATGCTAGTCTTTTTTGTCCTTATTAGAAGATGCAACTCTAACTAATCAAAGAATCCAGATAAGAGCTGGAGCAATAGGTAATAAGGGTGTTATAGTAATCCACCCTATATCCTATCCTTCCTCCCATGTCTCAACAATAACGTCCCATCTTGTGCAGCCACTCCCTCTCCCATATAGAGAAAAAAGCGAAGCGGTAAGGAGAAGCCCCAATGTTGCTGACGGCCACCGCCACCTATTCTGCTGCGTCGGGCGGGAGCATGGAGAGGAGAACCTCACGAATCGCCTGTTATTATAGGATGTGATTCCTTCCTTGCATTACCTTCTTCGAAGCATCCACAAAACTTTCATAATCATAGTCAACCATTCCTTTTCACTACCGATGTCCCTTGCTTTCGTTGGCACACCAAACTTCTTCATATTACGTGAGAACAGAGTCATGACCTTCTTTTCAACACATCACATCATTGTACTTGGTTTTCTGGCCGACTAGCGCCAGCTGTCCTGGTGCCTCTGCGATTCCACATCTTCTTGGACTTATCTGCCGGTGTTGTTGCAGCAGGTTGTGCCGGAGAATTGTTTGCAATGAACGACTTGGAAGCAACTTATTATGGCCGCCATGAATTCAAACGTCTCCCATTGGAGGGACTCTTTGTTTAAGAAATAGGCATTGTAATTGTAATTTCAATTAGGAACATAGCATTCTCCCTCTTTCAAATTGCGTTGTGGTTCTATTAACTTTTAGTATTCTTTATGAGATTTGTGGTGAGTTTTTATTAATTTGTAGTATGTTTCATGAGATTTGTGGTACGCTTTTGTAAACTTGTGGTGTGTTTTATAGGACTTGTGGTTTACTTCATGAGACTTGTGGTGTGCTTCGAAAAATTTATGGTGTGCTTTAATAAAATTGTGGTGTGATGATGTTGTGGTTTCCTTTCTAATGTTTATGGCCACTTTCATGGCCTTTCATATGCAGTTTTGATACCCAAACTTAATTGATTTTAATATTTAGTACTTAAAATTATTTTTTTTTACATATATGTCCTAAAAATATCGATGAAAAATTATATTTTGGTATCTAATTTTTTTCTTCTTACATTTTTTTATATTTATTTTTTGAATTTTAAAAATAGGTCCACTATTAAGAAACTTGTGGTATGCTTTATGAATTTGTTTAATGAACTTGTGCTATGTTTCAATGAGACTTGTGGTCTACTTTAAAAATCTTGTGTTGCGCTTCTGTAAACTTGTTGTGGGTGAGGTTGTGGTCTCTTTTATAAGATTTGTGGTTGTTTTTAATAAACTTGTGGTATGCTTTATGAGACTTGGGTATGTTTTAAGAAATTTGTGCGGTGTTTTTATAAACTTGTGGTGTGGGAGATGTGGTCTTCGACTCTTCATTCTAAGGTGTGTGGTTTTTTTGTGGTGTAGTTTCTTGCATTTCTGGTATTGGGTTTGGTGGTCCCCAACCCTTCCCAATTAATGGCCAACACATGTTGGTCTTATCGGTCTTCCCAATTTTTCATAATACCAAGCTTGCTCCTACATCTCCATTCCATTCATTAATTGTGATCAACTCATTTGAATTGAAAAATCATTCAAATAAAATGTTATTATTGACTAGAGCAAGTATTAGCACTACGCTAACAAGAAAAAGTGTTAGCATTCTAACCATCGACAAATATTAATTGCAGACCGGATAGGATTAGGACGCGGCAGCCGGCAGGTGGCGAGAGCTGGGCTGTAATGCAAAGTTGGCTGGCATATGGAGTCCGGAGTCCAGAGTCAAGTGTCCATGCTCCATACCCGTCATAAAATTCACCGCTTATTTTAGGTCCGAGAAGGAAAACATCGAGCCCGCCACGAATATATAATGGGCCCTTACTACTGCTTGCTGCTAATGTGGGCCAACAATTCGACTTCTCTTCTCGGGCTGTGAATTCCAAGCTAATAGTTTTCTCAAAGTCTTCCTATCTTAGTATCTTTACATTTCCCGCATCATCTAAAAACTAACATACGAACCTTACCTACAATATAGTGTATGTTATCACTCACAATATACTGCTATTAGATAAACCTCCTATTTTTTTTACCACTACAAAATCCTACTCTTTTGAGTAACACTAACAACGTGAGACTCTAAGGGATTGGTCTACGTAATGTAAAAATGACAAAATTCAACATATTTTAAATTCCAACTTTGAACCAAACAATCATCTAAAAAGATTAATAATGTAAGCACATCAATCTCAGATTTCCCGACCAAGCTAGGTTCGTGCAGCAGAATCACTTCATTTGAGATTTTATTTTAAGGCGTTTACGCCTAAAATAAATATCAAACCCTAAGGAAAACTCCTAATGGATTATTAGTTGAATAGTAACTTTTATTTTTATATAGAGGTTGAGTGTTCAAATCCTCATTTCATCAACATTATGAAAAATAAATATCAAACCATACTTAAAGCGGCTTGAAACGTTAACTATCTCGACATCTAATATCAAAATAGAATTAGCTAACATACATATAGAGGTTGTTTGAATGAGACATTTGGATGAGGCAAGACATTTGAGGTATAATTCGTTCGGCAACCAAAAAAACATTAGACATAAAGATGAGTCATTTGATACAAACTAGGGACACGTGGAGTGGTGAATATGCGGGTTTACATCGATCTACTCGAAAATAACCCAAAGCACAATATATATGTGATTGACGTGAGTGGATTGCGAATTGATAAATCTCATACACGTACTTATTCATATAGGTGAGGGGTGAATTGTGGGTTATCCGAATAACCTACACTATATTTTCACATGATTTTTTTATATTATTGAATAATCATAATATTTTTTAACTGCTCTATACATTGCTTCAAAATGCGGAGAATAAAGAATGTTTTTACTATTATTATTGATTAATATGTTGTGTAATGTCCATTAGATACTATGATGCAAAGTATAAACTATTAATTGTATCAATGTCGCAAAATGCATTAATTTCTCTCCCCAATTAGTTGATAAAATAATGAAAAATTTGATGCACACGTGTCCACATGAAACAAAGTGAGAAGTGTCTAAATTATTACAGTCTTACTAATTTGTGAGAAATTTATAATAAATGTTAGTAAAAAAAAATTTCATAATGGTGATTGATATGTATTAAAAGGCAAAAGAGGAAACAAAGTCTGGGGTGCTAAGGTTCACAAGAGCTGAACCCAGAGCTTCCAACCAAAGAAACTGCGATAATCAGCCAAACAAAAAACGGAAAAAAAGGAAAAAAGAAATAAAGAAGAAAAAGCAAAAGAAGGACGGTTAAAAGAAGAACTTGCTAAGTGGAACATACCACTCCTGCAAGCCGGTAGAAAAAACACGGTTGCGGACCGGAAAAAGTCGGATAGGGGAGCGACTTTAAGGAGGAAGATGTTGGATATGAGCGAGCCATTCCCTGCCTTTATCTCTGGTCGTTTTCCCCATCGCAATAGGCCACTCAACCATTGTCTTTATCGCTTTGATGGAGATGGTAATCAGGGTGAGGTGCTTGTTCTGAAAGATCCTCCTGTTTCGCTGAGCCACACCTGCCAGAGGATGGCATGAAGAGCACCATAGTTGATCCATCCATTTAAATTTCCCGGAGTGTCAGACTTCCATCTGTTCATCGATGATGGGACATCGGTTGTTGGTGAATCAATGTTCGGGCAGATCTCTTGGCTTCTCCTCCAAACCTCTTTGCTGAACTCACAATGAATGAACAGGTGGTCTGCTGTCTCTTCTTATTTTCTGCAGAGTTCGCATCTATTGGCCAGGTGTCAACCTCTTCTCTTGATGTTGTCGAGAGTGAGGATCTTCTTGAGATAGGCCAGCTAGATGAAGATGCAGATCTTCGAAGGTATGATCGTTTTCCAAATGGTATTGGCGAGGAAATTGTTGATGCCCGGGAACTGATTCTTCGTGATTGCCCTGTACATGGAACGAACGGAAAAAGAATGATCCGCACAAGGAAGCCAGACCAGTCTGCTAGGCTGATGTTGTCAAGAGTGAGGATCTTCTTGAGATAGGCCAGCCAGATGAAGATGCAGATATTCGAAGGTATGATCGTTTTCCAAATGGCATTGGCAGGAAAGTTGTTGATATCCGGGAACTGATTCTTCGTGATTGCCCTATACATGGAACGAACGGAATAAGAATGATCCGCACAAGGAAGCCCGACCAGTCTGCTAGGTCCACTGGTCAGCCTTGAAGCGGCATTAGTGTCAAGGAAATTACCCACCCAGACTTACTACCTAATTGAAATTTGCTGTCGGAAATCGAGGCATCAGGAGCGATGGTGGTGGCGGCAATACGAGGGAAGGACTCGGATAGAGAGGCTTCATGGATCCATCGATCGTGCTAGAACGAAGTCCACGCTCCGCCTCCGGGGTCGATGCAAGCTAAATTCCAGAATCTGTTGCTCTTTCATAATGTTTGCCCAAGTCGAATTGGCGTAACCGCCACCAATCTTTCCGGTATGCCAACATGAGTGGGGGTTCGGGTATTTAATGTTTATGAGCTCCCTCCACCAACTGCTTGTCTCTGTAGCATATCGCCAATGCCATTTGGAAAGCATGGCACTATTAAAGCTCGATAGGTCGAAGATACCCAGCCCGCCTCTGAATTTAGGTGCCTTGCTCAGATCCCAATTGACCAGAGGACTCTTTCTTTCATCAGCAGTCCCGCTCCATATAAACCTTCTTTGGATGTCCTCCATTGTCTTAATGACAATTCTTGGTGCTTTAAGAATTGAAAAATAGTATACAGCCTGGCTGGACAACACGACTTGATTCAACACGAGCCTGCCGCCCATAGATAAAAACCGACTTTTCCAACCTTGAAGCCTGTTCTGGTACTTCTGGACGATGGGGTCCCACGTAGAAACGGCGTTCAGTTTAGCCCCGAGTGGAAAACCAAGATACTTAGATGGCTGGTCACTCCATCTGCATCCGAAAAGCGAGACGAAGTTGGAGAAATGATTTGCCATCCACCCAATCCAACCCAAAAAATATGTGAATAGATAGCAAATCACAATTATAATAATTCACTAATAAGCACGAGGATAAATTTGATATCAAATCCAAACTCTCACATTGACTACCCGTAATACAAACTCTAATTTTAGAGCGTTCTTGGAATAGTTAGGATCCATTAGTCGAAAAATGAATATTGGGGAGGGAAAAATCATTTGCACATTGGTTTTTCTTTACTTGAATAAAAGTGGCGAAAAAAGTATTCGGCTTTTGATCTTTTGGGATTTGATACTTTATTGACTTTTAGGCTTTTGCAGGGGGAGAGCAAACCTCTTCACTTTTTGGATTTAAAGTGAGTCTTCCCCACTCACATGAACTGTTTCTTGAGCCATCACTATTCATCCTTGGAGGAATTTTTTTTCAAGACACCTAAATTTTCCTAGGACCCATTTCACTTGTTAGCTTGATGATTCAGGCTAGCTGGAGCAATGAGAAAAATAAAAAAAAAAAATCTCATACATAACCACTACACACTATACATTGATTTGGTTCCATGTTAACTATGGGCTCGTTTGCTTCATGGATTTGAAAAATGAAGGTTTTGGTTAAAACTTGGGTTTTACAAAACCATGGATATATGATGGAATTGCCCATTTGGTTTTTGGTACAAACCATTGTTTGCTTGTTGGATTTCATGATGGATTTGACATTATTATATTTGTGTCTGTATTAGGAATTTACCGTAGTGTCCTTATTGAGTATTATTTATATTTATATTATAATTTTTGTTTAAAACAAGTGTCATCCAATAGGTTCGTCCCACTAGCACAATCCGAATAAATGAACATCATTAATCAATAACATCATATTATACACAATTATATTAGACAATTCCTCAAGGTTTTCAATATTACAAAGTATGCTTTGCGATTAATCAGGTAGTGCTTTCGTGCAATGAATAATAATAAATATTGGATGCAAATTAATATGCACTTCAAGTTGGTAATTAGTAAATGAAAGAGGATGAGTAGATGATTAGTGAAATAAGTTGGGTTAAAATTGTAAAAAGTCATCATAGACTTTGTACCCCAAGTCCCAACTCAAATCCAACCTCTTGGGGTGGAATTCTCAAGTCCGTGGGGTCCACGGATTTATTCCTCCTAAATCCATCTAGCAAACAACGGATTGTGTACAAAGTCCATGATACTTGGTTTTTAAGTACTAAATCCATGATCAATTCCATGAAGCAAACGAGGTCTATATCTCAATTTTATATGAAGAAATATTTTGTTAGATTTCAGTAATGTTATTATGGATAACATCATTTGTGATGGCTATAGTTCAAAACATGTTTATTAAATCAAATGTCATTGTTGATTGAATATGTGGTTATGACAATCGAAATTTACCTTAGATTTTATAAAATGATTTCGTTCTAGAAATTACGATACACCACTCAACAAGTATTGGGGAAAGAAATTGAAAGGGTAGAAAACAAATAGCAAGGCAAGAAAATCCATATTGCTAGTGTTCTCTTTAGATCCTTCCTACCAACGTATATGTCAATTCAGATGAAGCTTTTCTTTCATCAATTTATTTTCTTCGGTTACTGGTAAAAAATAGGTTGTACCGAAGGATTGCTTTATTCTTTTCAAGTGCATGACATGTTACCACTTATAAGTTATAACACCTTTTCTCGACACTTTTTGTTAGTTTTACTATCCAAACAGTTCTTGCACATAAGTCCTACAAAGAAAATACAAGAGTTCCCCACACTATTTCCATGCCCCACAAAATACCCAACCTTCATCCCTTAATTCCTTCTCTTTTATTTTCCATCATAGAGAGCTCCATACTTATCGAGGAGAAAACACAAAATATAGAAATAAAAAAAAATAGAAAAGGTTTGAATAGATTAGGCTTATTTTTTCAGTACACTCACATTTTTGGAGTATGTTATTCATATTTGGCATTCTGATTATGCGATGCATATCAAAAGCATCTCAATCATCAATGATAATACGAAGAACAAGAAAATGAATGAATCGACACAAAACATCCTAAAGTAATTTAGGGTTTGTTTGTATTTCAAGGGTTTAGGTTAAGAGTTTAGGGCTAAGTTAAATAATTTAGGATTTTTATGTCTTAGGTAATACAGTGATTAGTTGTAACTTTGCAGTACAACATCTTATTAGACGAACCGAGCTAGAAATTAGAATTTAAATTTTCATGATTAAATCATACTTTTAGGTTACAGTTCGTTGAATGCACTCGTTTTTATGAGTACTCCACAAAAGCCACCATTATTTACTTGCAAGCACTTCAACTAAAAATAATTTCATAAACTTGAACTTTGTTTCGACTCGTTATATCTTATCATTAAACCAATAATTTATAAATGAGATTGCCATAATTTAAAGTTTAAACACAAACCCACTTTCTATTAATGAAGGAGGTAATTCGAATTTAAATATAGAATACTTTGAATATCATGTATATTCTAATATTAAATCAAAAGTTAATTCATCCCAATTGTGAGAGATCCAAAATTTAATTATGCTTCTTTTCATTTTGCTAAAGCTGCAAACTTAATCCCCCTCCTTCCTCAACCCAACAAGCAAATACTACGTACTGTGTAAAGATCGAGTTTCTACATTATTCGTTTGTGTGGATGGTGGCTTCTTAATTAGGTATTTGTCTTTCATGCCCTCCAAAGGTTTTAAGGGCATTGAGAAAGGGCACATGGGACACTAGAAAGAAAGGGTCACCTTCCCACAAGAAGCCTATACATCACACAACCCATATAGCTCAAAGGATAGAGATCGAGAAGACCCAACTAGAGAAGAGCAGGGAAGAACTTCAGAAGATGCTAAAAGAGAAAGAAAAAGAATCAATCAAACAACCCACGATCCTTGTCTGCAGCACACCCACGAAATAATTTCTTAAAATTAAACATAGATATAATATAATTATTACAACTTTAAAGGGGCAAAAAAATAAAAAACAATAATAACCCTAGTAGTACTCCCTTTTAATTTGTATTCATCTCCACATATAAATAAAAATGAACTCGTATATATATGCATCGTCATGATGAGCCCAACAGAGACACAGCACCAAGTCTGTAACTTTTTGGTTCCACAGAACAACAATTTAATCTCATTATAACTCAAATGAATCACAAAGCAGATCCCAGTGTGAGAGATCGGTACTGTTCTTTTCTTCTTTGTTTTTGTTTTCGTTCTGTGCGTGTCTGTCTCTGTCTCCTGAAAGATTTTGATGATTTCAGTGTCGAAATTATTGTTGTTTTGGGCTTAGCTTTCAAGGTTATTATTATTATTATTATTATTATTATTATTATTATTATTATTATTATTATTATTATTATTATTATTATTATTATTATTATTATTATTCACAACTGTGGCTTTGTGTATGCATGTGTTTATAAGGTTGTGTGGTGTTTCGTGTTACTTGGAAGTGCATGAAATCGTTCTCTTCTCGTTTGAGTATTTTTCGTAACCCTATTCATCCCTTTGTTGGTTCTTTGTCATGTACAGTACAGCTGATAGAAGCTGAAGCTATATAGCTAGCTGAAAGCAACTGCCCAGAAGTAGGGGTGTTCAAATGGTTACCGTGGTAATAACCAAACTAAATAAGTCTAAATTCTATTAACCATGGAATAACAATATCATAACCAAACCGTTCAAACTAATACAACAATCAAATTAACCAAACTAAAGTTTATTCGGTTTGGTTAATTGGTTAACCAAAATAACCAATATAACACCACATTATCATTAAATGAGAAAAATTTTCAGTTAGTGCATCAATTCGCAATTTATATAATCAACAACACATAACAATCCACATAATTGTAGTTAACCCTTAACGTAAATACATGTAACAAATACAATTATCTTATATTTGATTCTTGAGTAGTTATGCAAAGTATTAAGTATGTGTATACAATATATATTAGATATATGACAAATTACTTAACTGGTTAATTTGGTTTGATTGGTTAGGAGTGTCTGAAACCAAACCAAACCACCTAAACCAAACAAACTAAATTTATTAACCAAACCAATTATCGAAATTAACCAAACCAAATTAGCCAAATACTACTGGTTAAAATGGTTACCATGATTACCACGCCGTTTGAACACCCCTACCCATAAGTTTTGAGTTCGATCCTGCTGAGACAGAGGCAATATTAACTTATAATGTGTTCTGTAAGATGAATGAGAGAGAGAGACATTATCCAATTAGATGATCATTTGGCTAGCTAGAGAACTTCTAGATAAGTACTAAAGCGAGTATGTAACTAACATGCTTATACCTTGGTTGTTTATCTAATTAATTAACTAACTTGCTCATTGCAGTTGGGTTGTATAGTTTAACTACAGTGCTGGTGGAAAATATTTACAAGGAGAGTTGTGTGAGTGAGTATTTGGAGCCGATTCGGAAGTTTTGGTGGTTTCCTAGTTCAACCATGATTCTTAATTTTTTTTATTTATAAACCACCTGTATTATTTCATTTATAACGAAATAGTACAGGAATCAGATTCAAGTTGTGATGAAATAAAATCAGGGGGTTGACCGACCCAAGATTCGGTTTCACCCCAACCACAAATGCTATGAGCAAAAATATGGGCAACCTGGTTACTGGTCCGACCCGAGAAATGGACCGAGACCGAGCCAACCCTATCTATCATTTCCTTGACCTCATCGACCAGATCTCCTTCCTCCACCAGCGATCTTTCTTCTCTCCTTATCACGTGGATCGCCGTCTGGCAATCTGACTCGATCATTCCCGGTAGAAGATGTTGTTGCTCCGCCATTTCCAGGCCGAAAGCAATAGCTTGTAGCTCGGCGAACTCGGGAGTCCAGGAGTCCCGAACCCTCCTCATGGCAGCGAAGCAGAACAAACCTTGCCGATTTCGAATCACCATTCCCAGACCCGATCCTCCTCCCTCCAAACAGGCCGCGTCCACATTGATCTTGAAATCGGTGGTTTCTGGGGGCCTCCATCGGTGAACTCTCTGCATCGAAGGGACCATCCTCTCCTCCTGATGTTCCAGGTACTCCTCCAGCCATCTGCTCGCTCTCACCAAAATTTCGCCTTCTTCAAGCTTCGTTTTGTTCCAGAGCTGATTGTTCCTCTCCTCCCATATGAACCACAGCACTACGAGGAATTTCCCAATCTCCGCATCATTTTCCTCCTCCTGAAGTCGCACCATCCAATTTTCGCAGGTAAGATCCTCTCCCTTCTCGAACATAGTACTTAGGGGACTAGGACGCCAGACTCTTCGAACCCACCCGTAGTCTAGGAAAATATGGTGTTGAGT
This sequence comes from Linum trigynum, assembly GCA_964030455.1. Classification (NCBI taxonomy): domain Eukaryota; kingdom Viridiplantae; phylum Streptophyta; class Magnoliopsida; order Malpighiales; family Linaceae; genus Linum; species Linum trigynum. The sequence goes on from OZ034821.1 coordinate 10,396,136, forward strand.
TTTCCTTTGGCCGCAAAAAGGGCATTCATCACATCCTCTCATAATCCTGCCCATCACATTTGCCCCTGTAGGGAGAATATTTCTAATCCATTTCCACCCAAACACCTTGACTTTGGGTGGTACTCTTAATCCCCAGTATCGATCCCAATCAATGGGTGTGTAAAGTTCTCCCACAGTCTCTTCCTCCCTGTTTCTCCAAAAATGGTAGGCTATTTTCACAGTATAAGCACCCCTTTTTTCCAATCTCCACACTAAGCGATCTTCACATGGTTGTCTTGGTATGGGGATTTTAAGAATATGCAACATATCTTGATGGCTAAAGTGTGTGTGTAGTAAATCCTGATTCCAACTGCGAGTATTCACATCTAGGAGTTCACTTACTGAAGTAGTTTCCCCTATCAAAGTCACTGGGGAGCTTACTTTGATATTTTCAGCTGAGGGACCCCACCTATCTTGCCAGATATCCACTTTTCGACCATCTCCTATCCTCCACCTCACCCCTTCCTTCACAACTCGCTGGGCTGCCAGCAGACTCCTCCAGACATAGCTCGGGTTATACCCCAATTCTGCTTCTAGGATAGGTCTAGAAGGATAGTATTTTGCTTTCATAACTCTAGCCACCAAGGAATTTGGGTGCTGAAGCAAGTTCCAAAACTGTTTCCCTAACAAATCTAGGTTGAACTCATGAAGACTTCGAAACCCCATTCCACCTTTAGCTTTCCTAGTGCATAGTTTATCCCAGCTTATCCTATGTGTCCTGAACTCACTATTCTTCTGTCCCCACCAAAAATTGGATAGTAGGCTCTGTATTTCATGAATTACATTAAGTGGGACAAGAAACACCTGCGTAGCATAAGTTGCCTGAGCTTGGGCAACAGCCTTGATCAAAACTTCCTTTCCTCCATACGACAGTAAATTGCTCTTCCAGAGTTTGACCTTCTTCCTTACTCGATCCACTAGGTAGCTAAACACAGCCTTCTTCTGACGTCCAATAACAGTAGGCAAACCTAGGTATTTGGAGTGTTGATCTACCACCCTCATTCCTAGGAGTTGTCCCAGCTCATCCCTGACTTCTTGCCTGACATTTGGGCTAAAAGCAATCTCTGACTTCGTTAGATTGACCTTCTGTCCTGTCTCCTGTTCATAAGTGGCGAGTAGGCCTCTTAAGTTTTCACACTCTTGTCTGTTTGCTATAGTAAACAGCACACTATCATCTGCAAACAACAGGTGTGTGATAGCTGGAGCACCCCCTTTAACCTTTATACCTTCAACCTTCTTTTCCCTTTCTGCCTTCTGAATCAAACATGAAAGCCCCTCAGCAATGAATAAGAACAGATAGGGGTAAATTGGATCACCTTGTCGTAGTCCTCGTGTAGGGTAGAAAGTTTCATTCTGGTGACCATTCACAAGGAGAGAGTAGGAAACTGTTGTAACACATCTCATTATTAGAGCAATCCATCTTTCCGCAAACCCTAACTTCCTCATAATCTCTTCTAGGAACTGCCATTCCACCCTGTCTTAGGCTTTTGCAATGTCCAACTTTGCTAACATAAAACCCTTTTTCCCTTTAGTTCTTCCTCTCATAGAGTGAAAACATTCAAAAGCTACCATCACGTTATCTGTGATTAATCTGCCTGGAACAAAGGCACTCTGGAATTCTGAGATAATATCATTTAATAAGCTCTTAAGTCTATTGGCCAGTACCTTCGAGTAGATCTTGTAGAGAACCCTACACAAACTGATAGGACGAAAATCAGCAACAGTTTCAGGCTCTTTCTTTTTGGGTATTAGAGCTATCAGTGTATGGTTGATCGATTGTGGCAGCTCCCCAGTCTCCATAAATCCCTGCACTTCTCGTACCACATCCTCCCCAACAATGTCCCAATTCTTTTGAAAAAACATTGCTGGCATTCCATCCACTCCAGGAGCCTTAAAAGGCCCCATCTTCTTTAGTGCCCCCCAAACTTCCTCAGCCTCAATAGGCTTTAGTAAAGAATCGTTCATCTCCTGAGTAACCTTCTGAGGGACAGCATCCAAAACCTGTCTTGAAACGCCAGATTGACCTGCAGTAAAAATAAACTTAAAATAGTTAGTCAAACAATCTGCCACTTCCTGTTGTCCTTCTTTGAAACTTCCATCATCCGCCCTCAGTTTTCGAATAGTGTTTCTGTTTCTTCGATCGGACGCTTTCCTGTGAAAGAACTTAGAGTTCTTATCTCCTCCCTTCAACCAATCCGCCCTAGAGCGTTGTTTCCACATCATCTCTTCTTGGGACATAATTTCATTGAGTTCTTTCTCCAGAGCTCTTCTTTGAACAACTGTAGCAGCATTCATTCGCTTTTTCTCTAGCTTCTCAAGGGCTCTCTCTGCCTTAATTCATCTGAACTTCAGATCTCCAAAGGTCTCCCTACTCCAGCCTTGCAACCTCTCCCCCCAGTAACCAATTTTTTCCAACAACGAAACACTAGCAGCTTCACTCCAACTTTCCTCAATCACCTGTCTACATTGCTCATGAGACTGCCAGAAGGCTTCAAATCTGAAACTCCATCCCCATCTCACTTCATCATCCACCAATTTTGTCTTAAGAAAAATGGGAGAGTGATCCGATCCACATCTTCTTATATGGTGGACCCTTGCATGAGGGAACAGTGCCTTCCAATCTGCATTTGCAACCATCCTGTCGAGTCTCTCCTCAAGGAAAGTCTCATCTGAGTGGTTATTGTCCCACGTAAATGGCTTCCCATAGTAGCCTAGGTCCTCCAGTCCATAGTAATCCAAAGATTCATTAAACATTTCCATCTCGTTCACATCTCGGAGAGTCAGACCATTCTTTTCTTCATATCCCTGAATTAAGTTAAAATCCCCACCCATTAACCAAGGGATGTCCACCATATCCTTAAGTTGTTTTAGAAGCTCTCCCGTACAATGTTTGTTGTCCCGCTCAGGCCACCCATAAACTCCAGTAAACCTCCATTGAAGCTGTCCTTCTAATATGCACACGTCAATATGATTTGTCGATTTTGACTTAACCACTACATCCAAGTCCTGCCTCCACATCATTATCAAACCTCCCTTTCGCCCTATGGATCCCACTCCTCTTCCTTTTTCCCATCCCAACTCCTTCATCATTGCTTCCCATTCATGACTCTGTTTTTTTGTCTCCATCAAGAAGACAATATCGGGGTTTTGACGACGGAGCAGCTGCCCCACCTTCCTAATTGCCAGGGGATTCCCCAAACCCCGGCAATTGTAACACAGGATATTCATTGGGCTAGGCGGCTCTGGTCCTTGCCAGAGTCCGCCAAATCGCCAACCATTTGTATTTGTGTTTGTTGCTCTTTGTTACTCTCCACTGTTTGTCCAACTTGATTCATCTCACATAGCCTCAGGTCGCTTTCCTGTGTCACCAGAGCTCTCTTAACACCCCCAATACCTTCTACTTCCGTTTGAACCTCCTTGGCCGGTCTCTTTTGGGGCGTGACTTGCTCTATATTTACTTTGGTAGATTTGCTCCTAGCTTGTGACAGCCTCGTCCATCGTCCTTTTCTCTCCATGTTAACCTTCCCTATATCCCCTGACCCCGTGCTGAAGGTAGTATTCTTCTCTAGTATAGCAGCCAACGCCTTCTCCCTTGCTTGCTCCTCCATTTCTTCCTCATGAGCCTTCTTTTCGAACATTCTCATATCCACTTCACCTCCAGGTTCCCGAGATTCCGTTAGGACAACCTGTCCTTCCCTAACTTCCATCAACCCCCCATTGTGCTCTGTCTCAGCTGGTGCATTCTTCCTTCCCTCTTCAGTTACCAAGTGCTTGAAGTCACCTCGATAGTATTGTTCTTTAATGGATCTCCACATCATCTCACTCTTCTCCCTGTTCCACTTTGTTTATCCTTGGCTTTGAGGGGGGAGGGCTTGCCCTAAGCCAGGGACCATAGCGGTCCTTAAAAACCTCCAACTTCTCCGGGCAGTACAATTTGGGATGCCCAATCCTACCACACTTATAACAAAACATGGGCAGACGTTCATATTTAACCTCAAAACTTCTTATTTCTCCTCTTATGCACAGGTTCAGGTCATCCCTCAAAGGAGTCGTGATATCTTTAGCCACTCGGATCCGCATTATATCGCTCCAAGGGTCGGAGTGTTTCTCGTCAAACAACAGATAGCGTCCAAATCTTGGTGCCACCTTCTCAGCCATCTTCCTTGACTTCATCTCAGCAGGTATGAACGAGATCTGTATCCAAACTTCCATCTCCTTCATTTCTTCCGCCACTGGTTTTCTATTTAGATCAGCTTGCTCGAAAATTAACAGATTGTTGTCACAATGCCAGGGACCTCCATGAAGGGCTTTGTTTCTATCATCATTGTGAGCGAATTGAAAAGCAAACAGTTAGCCCCCTATGTCTCGAATATCAAAAGGTTTGATAGTGTGCCACACCTTCTCCAGAACGCCTTGAAGAGCTCTAACACTCGGCTTCTTGCTTGCCACAAGATGTGCCACTAGTCCCAACCTCAGAACTGCCTCACAAATCCCCTCCGCCATGTCTTCCGTATCCACGACCAAAGCTAATTATGGTCTGCATAAATCGCTTAATATCAATACCTTGAATCGGGAGAACATTAATTATGAATTTGTAATTCAATTAGGGTTCGACCTAAATATCTATATAGTTTAACTACGTACATTGTGGGGGTAAAATATTGATAAAAAGAGATGTGTGAGTATTGGAAAGTCTGTTTAGAGATTTGGGGCTCTTCGTTTAACAAGGATTCTTGATCCTTTCATGAAAAACTAATCACGGTCCAGCAAGGAGGTAATCTAATTAGGTTTCGACCTAAATCTCGGAGCAACTGGAAATGAGCTACAACAGTACAACATTTTAAGCAAATGAGTATCGTCTATCGGAATATCAATTAATTAAGCTCATATAAGCTCACATAGTAATGCAGATTTGGCGGAGCAAGTAACCAAAGAGTGGGTTTATTAACCTTTATTCGGTATAAAGAGGCAAGTTGATTAATACGTGAAATTAATATTTCTGGTTAGTCAATATAGTTTTTTCTCCATAAAAGTGAAAATTCGGTATGAAATTCGCTCATACCTAAGCAAAGTAATCATGGAGGTTGATACACAACTAAACTAGCTATATGAAAATTTAACATATAATATCCCAACAAACACATATTGATGTGGATAGTTTTTCCTGCTCTTATATGTGGGCATATTGGTGAAGATCGAGAATCGTGAAGGTGGCCATGGCCACTGCCCAGCATTCCACTCCACCCACCTTAAGCCATTCATATTCACCTTTATATCAATGGCAGTTTTATATGAAAACAATATATGCGCATATGCAAAGACATCATGTATGGTTGTCTTAGAGGGGGAAATAAGAGAAAAAGGAGGGTTCCTTTTTGTTGGCAAACCATTTAATTTGTCTGGATTCTTTTCTCTGTCATCCCCACCCCTGAGCTTGAATGTGTTTAATATAAGGACTGTTTTATAAATAGACAACTAGGGTTTGTTATGTAAACCCTATATATATGTGCCGAACTGTACAGTGATGATTTAACGAATAAGAAACCTAAAACCTGAGAGGGAGATCCTCTCCGTGGACTAGTGTCACATTGACGATACCACGTCAAAATTTTTTGTGTGTTCAACTCCACTATTTCTATTAGTTAGATTCTTTGTCATGGTATCAGAGCCTACGATCTGAGACCTTGATTTGGTCGTATTTCGTCAGGTTATTACTACGGCAGTTGCTTCTTGTTCCATCGTTCAATTAGGTTTGGATTGTGAGATTATTCTGCAGTGGGTCTTCACGTAGCCTTGGAATCTTCTATATTTGTTTTACTTCGCCAATACAAATAATGGTGCTTGAGGCCTTGGTTTTATTCTTGGCCTCCTATTATTTCTTGAGGTATTCCCGTGGCTCTCGACTTCATCTGGGTGTTTTCTTATCATCAACTGCTGAGACTTAGTTTTGCCGGTGATAGAGTAATTATCTTCATTCTTCTCCTTTGTTCGGCTAGAAATATGGATCCAGGGAACTTTGTGGCTTTTAAGTTTGATGGAAAGAACTTTGCGTTGTGGGAATTTCAATTCCGTAACTTTATCGAGGGAAAGAGACTGATGCCGATTCTATTGGGAACTCGGAAGAAACCTGCCAATGATGCTCCGGAGAAAGACAAGGCAGACTGGGATGCCGAAAATGCCCACATTATCTCGTGGTTGGCTGGTAAAGTGGATATACCCACTTTGTTAGGACTCCGACAATATTCAACAGCGTCCGAGATGTGGCGGCACATTTGTGCTACATATGCACAAACTAATACTTCTCGCCAATTTGACTTAGAATTAGCTATACTCGCATGGTGCAAGGGGACAGAGATATTCGAAGTTATTATCAGGAATGCATTCATTTATGGACTGAGTATGATTTACTCATGGCTTCCTTGGCTCCGGAGGCAACTATGGCTGAAGTCCTGAAGGAACGATCCCGTTCCCGATTGATGCAGTTTATTATGAAGCTACGGCCTGAGTTTGAGGATGTTCGTGCCTCTTTGATCCATTGCGGTGTTACGGGATTTGATGACGTTCTTGGCGAACTGATGCGAGAGGAAACGCGCTTGAAGAGCCAGGCGCAAATCGACAACCAGCTGCCGCAAAGTGAGTCGGCCTTTGCGGTTGGAAAGGGCACTTCAGCTCGTCCTCAATTCCAACGTCAAGGTACGAGTACGCTCACCTTTCATTTCTGTCATGAGGTTGGACATATTCAGCCTCATTGCATTAAGAAGAACGTGTGCATTTACTGCAAACGCAATGTACATATAATCTTAGACTGCAAAACTCTTGCGAAACGTGGTGGTATTCGTCCGGGATCTGCTGCTTGTAATGCTTTGGCTGGGGTATCCTCTGGAGGATCAAGCTATGCTGTTGTTGAGACTTCTTCTTCTAGGGTGCCTTCAGCTGGTACTGGTACATCCGGGACAGTAGTGCCAATTTCAACGGATGTCATCAGGCGTCTTGTTCAAGAAGCATTGCATGATGCTCTTCCTGGGGCCTTGAACTCAGCCTTCTCCGCCGGGGGCTCTTCAGGTAACTCTCCTCGCTGGTTATTGGATTCCGCAGCTTTTAATCATATGTCTAGTGTTCAGAATAAATTTGTTTCGTTACAACCTGCACCATCGATGAGATTACAAGCAGCAAATGGTGCACAACTTCCTGTTCAGGGTTCAGGTACTGCGGTATCAGGTGGAATAACACTCTCTAATACTCTATATGTTCCTCAGCTTGTTCCGAGCTTGGTTTCTGTTGGACAGCTTGCAGAAAAAGGATTGAATGTGATCTTTGATTCTAATGGATGCGTTGTGCATGATCCGAAAACCGGGATGGTGATCAGGAAAGGTCATAAGCAAGGGAGAGTCTTTGTTCTTGACGAGTTACGAGAAGATGATGGGAAGAGTACGAATACAGTCAAGGGCCGCAGTCAAGAAGGTTCACTAGCTGGGAACTTGGTTGGTGCGACCAAGTCATTCTTTGGCAATAAGACAAACAATTTAGATTCTTGTAATTTGGGATTGAATTCCTTATTAGGCTATTCTGTGAAACCTAGTGAAGTTGATTTTTCTGTTCACAGTACAGTTTGGGATTTATGGCACAAACGTTTGGGTCATCCTCATTCGGGTAGACTATGGCATATGTTTCGGAATAAGTTATTGCCAGCACAGCTAAATTCCGAGTTTCATTCTCCTACTGTGTGTGTTCATTGTATTGAAGCCAAGACCACCCAAAGTTCTTTTACTTCTAGCGACACAGTATATGAAAATATGTTTGATTTAGTTCATACGGATTTGTGGGGGCCATCACCGATTACTTCACGTCTTGGTTATCGATACTTTGCTCTATTTATTGATCACACTACACGGTTTACATGGATTTATTTCCTTATACAGAAATCGGAGCTCATAGATAGTGCTAAGGAGTTTATTCTCATGATCCATACTCAATTTCACACGACAATCAAGATTATCCGGTCAGATCCGGGTGGTGAATTCACCTCCAAACCTCTCACTGCCTTCTGTGCCTCGCAGTGAATTTTGATTCAACAGTCATGTCCTTGTGTTTCACAGCAGAACAAAGTAGTTGAAAGGAAAAATCGACACGATCTGGAGCTTACTCGGGCCATACTTTTCCACTCACAAGTTCCGAGTGTTTTTTGGACTGAAGCAGTCAAGACAGTAGTTTATCTGATTAATCGTTAGGTTACTCCCGTACCTGAGAATCGCTCCCCCTATCAGGCACTTTATCATAAATCCCCACACTACTCCTCTCTCCGTGTCTTTGGCTGCGTATGTTTTGTTCTCTTACCAAAGAAGGAACGTCAGAAACTTGCACCCAAGACAGCTAGATGTGTTTTCATGGGCTATAGTGCTGCGCACAAGGGCTATCTTTGCTATGATCCCCAACAGCGTCGTATGGGCATATCATGTCATGTGGTATTCCTTGAGCAAATCATGTATTATCCTCGGTCTGAGGAATCTCCTCAGCAGCCCTATGAGTTTCTTGCTCCCTTGGCCTCATTGTTTTCGGCGGACTCTCCACCTTCGGCAGCAGCTGATCGTCCTGGTGGGGGACCAGAGGGAAGTGAGAGTGAGGACAGCTTGGACAATTCTCCGCCTCGTACACCTTCGGTTGAGCCTTCTGCTACGTCTTCCCTCAGTTTGGATGCGACAGCTTCATCTTCGTCAGCTACTTCTCACAATTCGGCTGCATCTTCAACTGCGGCTTCCCTTACACAGTCTTAGAGCTCTAGTTCAAGCTTAGGATTTGATGGTAGCGGTGAAGGTGTCATGTTGGATGAAGAGTTCGAGCATACACCCACTCCACCACCATTGCCACGAAGATCAGACCGGGTTAACAAAGGTGCACCTCCTGTTAAGCTTCTTGATTATGTGGGTTATTCAACTGAACCAATTCCTATACCGTCCCACTATCGTTTCGCTAAGGGAGATGAGAGATGGGATAGAGCAATGAAGGATGAAACATGTGCTTTGGAGGCAAACAAAACGTGGGATTTAGTTCCACAACAACTAGGAATGTCTGTTATTGGCTCACGATGGGTCTATGCTATAAAAATGAATCCAGATGGTACGATAGAACGTTTCAAGGCACGGGTTGTTGCTCAAGGCTTTCGACAAGAATTTGGTATCGACTATGAGGAGACTTTTGCTCCTGCAGCTAAGATGCAAACATTACAGAGTCTTTTTGCAGTCGCAGCAATGAAAGAGTGGCCCCTTATTCAACTCGATGTGAAGAATGCATTTCTACACTGCGATCTAAAAGAAACGATATATATGGAAAGGCCACCTGGATATGAGAAGGGCGGACTAGACATGGTATGCAAGCTAAACCGATCACTATATGGATTAAAACATGCTCCACGAGCCTGGTTTGAAAAATTTCACGGGACAATTCTGCAGGCTGGTTTCCATCAGAGTGAGAATGATCCCTCACTATTTGTTCGGCACACTATATAAGGAGTAGTAGCTCTTTTGTTGTACGTAGATGATATGATCATTACCGGGAATGATCAAGATGGCATTAAGGAGTTGACAGAGTCACTGCATCAGGCATTCAATCTCAAGGAACTTGGAAATGTCTCATATTTTCTAGGATTGGAGGTTCATCGCTAAAAGAATGGTTTATTTGTTTGTCAAAAGAAATATATTACAGATTTGTTAGAATCGACTCAGATGACAGACTGTAAGCCATGCGCTACTCCTATGGAATAGAATTTGAAGCTCAGTAGAGAGAGAGGAGACCTTTTGGTGGATCAATCCTTTTACCGAAGTGTTGTGGGAAGCCTTATCTACCTAACCCATACGATGCCAGATATATCATATGTAGTACAGGTTATCAGTCAGTTTGTTGGTGTGGCTCGAACCTCACACCTGGATGCGGTTAATCGTCTCTTACGTTATCTAAAGGGCACAAGGGAGGTTGGCCTATTCTTCCCTGTTGGCGGCGAACTAGTTATTGAAGCCTTTGCAGACGCAGACTATGCCGGGTGTCAAGACACAAGAAGATCCACGTCAGGTTGGTGCATTCGATTTTGACATTCTTTTGTCTCATGGAGGTGTCGCAAGCAAGATAAAGTATCAAAATCTTCTACAAAAGCAGAGTACAGGTCCATGTCAGAAGTCAGCTCTGAAATGGTATGGTCACGACGTCTGTTTCAAGATTTTGGGGTTGAATGTCGAGCTCCTACGGTGATCAACGAGGACAACACGAGTGCAATGCAAATAGCACTTAATCCTGTTCTGCACGATCGAATCAAGCATATAGAAGTTCATGTGCATTATATCAGGTAGCTGGTAGGAGAAGGGATTGTTCAGTTGCGGTATCTGCGAACTGAAGATCAGACAGCAGATCTATTAACAAAAGCAGTCGCATCGAGCAGGCATTGGTATCTCTCTTGCAAATTGATGTTAAGAACCCAACATCAATTTGAGAGAGGGTGTTAAATATAAGGACTGTTTTGTAAATAGACAACTAGGGTTTGTTATGTCAACCCTATATATATGTGCCAAACTGTACGGTGATGATTTAACGAATAAGAAACCTAAAACCTGAGAGGGAGATCCTCTCCGTGGGCTGTGTCGAATTGACGATACCACCTTAAAAATTTTTGTGTGTTCAGCTCCACTATTTCTATTAGTTAGATTCTTTGTCAGAATGATAATACCTTATACATTTGTCTAATGTGCAGTTCGGTTGGGGGTGCTCACAAGTCACAAGTGAACACAACAAAAGGTTCAACGAGACGTATGATGATAACAATTGCAGACAATTGGGCTTTCAATCACTCACATAATTCCAACGGGAAACAATGACTTCATGTAAATAAAGAATGAATCAGTTTAGAATTTGCGATCAATGCTTTGGAATGGCAATATGGCATAGCTGTATTGATCGGGCCCCGGGATATGCAATTCGTGGACAGTTTTACAGGATTGAATTTCATGCTACATGCTTGCTCAGTAGCGGATCCAGAAATTTTATGTAGGGGTGTCCTTTTTAAAAAAATAAATTAAAAAATAAAAACAATAATTAATTAAGAAAATATACAACTCGTACAAGTTAAAAAAAAGTCTATGATGTATTTTCATATTCTGAAAAAATTTGTAAAATACACTTGGTGTCTACACTGCTTATTCACGAACTGACACATATTCGACCTCTAAATTTGTTCTTGAAGTAACTCAAAACTGAAAAGACACTTCCAGCACTTGTCGTACAACCATAAAATCATTACAAATTAAGAGTAGCTTGTAATTAGATTAATTGTTAGGTTTTGAAAATAATTAAAGATAGAGAATAGGATTTTGCTATTACAAAGTGTTTAGAATAGAACAACAAAAGAGTTGTAGCCTAATGAAAATTATATTTATTAATAATAGTAGTGTCCCGGGTTTGAATTATCCAAACTACCACTTATATTCTCATACGTAAACTACAAACGAGAGTAGGATAATCGTTTTTTTTTAATTTCAGGGTGTCCCGGACTATTAATTATATTTTTTTTGTCCATACGTAAATTACCACCGAAGGTTGGTTAATCGTTTTTCCAAAATTTAGGGGTGTACAAACCCTCTGGGTGAGCCCCTGTGTTGCCTCCAAAATTTTTTTTGGATATAAGGAGATCTTGGCTTATACGATCGAGAGATTATTATATTACTGGTAGTCCACCTAGTATGCCATCTTATATGAAGTATGAACCCCATGTTGTATATATACGTTGTAATTAGTAGACTTAAGGCCCACGAGGCCACGACGAAGGCAATGCATACGTGGGCTGGAGGGTGAAAGCTAGGGTTTGTGTATGTATATATGTGGCCGAGTAGGGTGTGTGGGATTCATTAAGTAATACGATTAGTACCTCGAAGAGTGTTCAAACTCTCCCATGTATTACTCTTGGTTATTTAGGGATATCACGTAAATTGGTTGTCGTCATTGTTTTGCTATAGTTTATTATGGCTAAGTGTTAGAAATACAGTTCCTAATGGGTTTTCAGATCAAGATTGGTGTTTGGGAAACTAGGTATTATGGGAAAGAATTGGGAATGTAGGATTGAGGGAAGACATAATTGAGGATTAGGAAAATATTTGGGGAAGAACAAGAGAGAATTAAAAATCGGCCGAGATCGAGAATTGAGAGGATAGAGAGAGCTTAGGGTTTAAGATACTTTCTTTAATAATTTTCTTGATTCATTATAACTGAAGACCCAAGTATATATTTATAGCAAAAGATAGGAAAATCTAATAATAAACCTAATTCAACTAAAAGACTACTAACCTTATTTATAAATAACCTAGAAATGATAATAATGATAATAAAAATATCGTGCTTCTAACATCTCCTCCCCCTTGAGACCAACTTTGCTCTCAAGGTTAACCGACTTTACCCATTTCCCTACTTTTCTTGCATGCTTAATTTCTTCCCAAACCATTGAGCTCAATAAATACAAAAGGAAGATAACCAACTCTCTGTATTCGAGCCATCTTCCTCTTTGAATCCGCTGGCCCATTTATCTCTAAGGCCCAAGTTAAGGTCTTAGCTTGGCCCACTTTCCTTGCAAACTTGGCTCGCTCCCCATCTCTGTCTTCGACCCGTACTTAGGTGCTTGCTCAACCCATTTCAGCTCGAGCTTCGGTCCAAGACCTGACCCTAACTCGGCCCGTTCCCTGACATAGTGCGGTTTGTGCAGCCTATCCATTTTATCTGAGTTGAGCTTAGCGACCTCTTTTTTCATTCCCATTCTATGGCCGAGTCTTCTTCCCCCTTCCTCCACCAACCAATCCACTCCTCTCGGCTCAACCAAACCTTCTACCTAACTCATTTGGCCCGACAATAATCTATTGTGATGCTTTGTGCTGTCTAACAATACTCTGTCCACTCTACTTCATCCGCCGATGACATCGTCTTTTTCTTGGTCTCATTATCCGGCTGGTCCATCCTGTTAACATAAACAGATTGATAATGATACGAAAAGGTAATCAAACACAAACACTATTTTACGTGGTATCACTAGATATTATCTAGCACTAATCCACGGAAGAGCTTTGAAGCTCTTCAGGCTATTGATTATACTGAGATGTGTGAAAGTGGGGAAGTATAGCGGTCGATCTCTCTCATCTCTCTTTACATCCAACGTGCCCTAGGTTAGAATCAACATTCCACGTCTAACCGTGCATGGGCCTACATTATTTACATGTGGGCTTAATAAATAGGCACCACACATATAAACTCTCCTATATCTCACATAAACCGTAGCCTATTAACACATATGCTTAACACATCCGCCAATTTCGATGTCTCCTCTTCCATCTTCCTGGATGACATTGCCACAAAGGAAGCAGCCGAGAATCGCTTCGCTTCCCATGAGATTCTCATCTTAGGCAGACCCACTCAATGGCTTGTTGCCTCAACTTATGTCACCGTCAATCACATGGACCAGGTCATCGCGTAGGACCCTTCCTCGTCTTCTCATTCGGCACCTTAAGAACCACCAAGTAAGGTTCCACTTTTCTGGCCACCCGCGTTGCAGGTCTTCCCAACGTCTCTCTGAGTGGTGCACCCCACAACGACGTTTCATCGTCGATTTTCATCGATATAGATCTCCCTCTGCATTATGATAGACCGTTAATTGCACATGTTTTTACTCCTAATCTTACACCATTTGAGAAGTTGATTCTCGTGTTTTAGGCTGATTTCACGCTAGGTTGTTCTTGTTTGTGATATTTCAGGTCCTAGTACGTGAATGAGGTTTGGGAGCGAGTTCGGGGTCGATTGGACAAAGATCGGACGTGTGGCGAGACGCTGAGGAAGCCACACGGGCACTCCTAAAACCCACACGGTCGTGTAAGGAACCCATGTGGCCGAGTGGTATTTACCGAGCCTTCACACAGGTATCCTGGAGATTCCACACGGCCGTGTGTCCCTCGCCGTGTAGGTAGCCTGAAGTCCACTTAATCGAAACTCTGCGTTTTGACACTCACACGGGCAGCTGGGTAAGCCACACGACCGTGTGGCCTGCCCGCGTGAGTCGGGAATTCTGGGTTTTAACGGAATTTCGAGCCACAAGTGAGGGAATCGACTTTTGAGAGCAAAAACAGAGCCCTAGAGAGAGAAAGTGTGAAGAACACACCCTAGCAGATTCTTCCCATTGTTATGAGTATGAATGCTTTGTATTCTGTTTTCCTCTCTCTCTCTATGGAGTAGAACCCTCTCTCACTTGGGTATGAAGAACCCTAGTTCCATGTGTTAGGGATCATGATTGTAATGACTTGGGATTGCTATATTGTTTGGTTTTAATCGAATGATGCATGATTCATTGAATTGATTGAAGTCTGATTAGCTTTTCTTGATTTCTGCTGCAACCTGAGATAGATAGAATCTGATTAGGTTGTTAGAGCTTCATCATTCGGTAGTAGTATATTGGTTATACGAGAGTTAGTCAGTCTACTGCTTTGTACTGGAATCCAATTCCAGTAGTGGAGTTCTGTGCTTATTGCTTCAGCTTTCTATCCCAGTGAAGACTAGTCGTCTGCCGGGTAGTTAGACTGAGAGGGCTTGGTCAGCTTAAGAAATTCCAAGCTACTGTAGGATCTTCCACAGTTTAATCAACAGTAAATCAACCAAGGGTAATTACAACTGAGACCTAACTAAGGAGCTAGGGGGACTCATTCCCGAGTGACTCTTCCTTTGCTTCAGAAAACCGAACCATTTCCTGCTTTCTTACTGCTTTTAGTTATAACCACAATCAATCGACTTAGTTGGCTAGATAATAGATATTCACAGAGTAGGCAGTAGATCTAGACCCCGGGTTGATAATTAGAACTTGCCACTTTACTGCATTCCTGGACTGCGATTACACTTGGTCACAGTTTGGTGTTGTGTCGTAGCGTGTCAAGTTTTTGGCGCCGTTGCCGGGGACTTTCTAGATTATTAAGAAAGGCAGAAGTTTGTTACTTTAGCGTTTTTCTTTTCTTTTCCACCCTTGCTTTTCACTTGGGTGTTTTTGTTTTTGTTGGTGCAGATCTGAATCATGGATCCTCATGGCTTCTCCAACCATTGGGGGTATCCACCGCCGTCCGAGTGGTATTACCCCGAGACCCCCTGGAGAAATCAAAGAGGAGAAGACTATGGATTCGGGTTCTAGTACCAACCCCCTTACTACGGTGAACAATCAGACCCCTGGTTTATCAAGAACAACCTCATTATCAAGAAAATTTCTCCCACAACCAGAAGGGCCTTCACGGGCCATTCTGCAGAGCCATGTTACACTCCACAGCCAGATCCAAACTTTGAATTGAGGCTTCTCATGGAGCAGTTTGCTCGAGACAGTGAGAGATCATGGTCCAGGATGGATCTTTGTACCCAGGCCTATCGTGAAACAGAGGAGATCCTCCTGAACATTAAGAAGAGCGTCGATTGATCTTGAGCGATCTTATGCACAACCTGCTCTAGATCACCCTTCTGCTACCATACTAGAAGAGGTGGAGGAAGAAGAAGGCCACAAGGACATTGTGGAGCACACTGAAGTTGTCACGGAGAGCTCTCGTGATGATCATGATCAGGAATGTCCTGTCGTAGCCGACCACACCTTCCCACATCCCAAACTGAGCTTTGAAGAGGCGGGCATGAGTGAGGAGATGCAAGAAGATCTCATGAAGGGAATTGCTTGGCAACTTGCTCTCCAATCCGTGCTGGAAGAAGAAGAGCAAGAAAGGGTGCAGAAAGAAATTGTAGAGGATGACGAAAGAGAAGCAGAAGGAGTTCTTAATCATTTCCCAGGGGTGATACCACACGAAGAAGGAAGGGAGGTTGAAGAAGCAATTGGCGTCCGGGACGAGGACGAAGTTGAGGTGGAAGAGGCCTGCACCGGCCATGAGTTACATGTGATCTCTCCACCAAACTTTGAGGAACTGCTTAGCAAGGACCCATTTGCAGTGTCTCTTTGCCAGACCAAGGCCACATCGACATCGGTCCCTCTTGGTGGACACGATGGTGGTCAATCGATGTTGTCATATCTGGTTTGGGGCAATGAGACGAGAGAAGAGAAGAAGAGGTCTCGAGGGTGGAGACTTCATCTGCATCAAGTGCACAAGCTTCCATCAACTGTCATACCACATGCTCGTGACTTGAGACTCCACCTCATCGACGAGAACCTCAACTTCAAAGAGGTTCTGGGGTGGACCGAAACTTAGGAGCCATCGTCCGGCTCACGACGTGAAAGAAGCGCTTGTTGGGAGGCAACCCAACCAGTCGGTTTGCATTTCTTTCCCTTTTTCTCCTCGGTTGAGTCAGTTTTGTTATTTGATTTTAGAGTCAATAACTCAACCTTTGTGAGATTTTGTGTGGTATTTGTGTTCCGACTACTCTCTCCTCCTAGAATGCACCGCCTGCCCCATCCACCATCATTCACCCTTGATCTAGTAACTTCGTTCTACCCTCCTTATCTTTCCTCGATTGAGGACAATGTGCACAAGTTCAAAGAGACTTGACTTCATCTGCATCAAGTGCACAAGCTTCCATCAACTGTCATACCACATGCTCGTGACTTGAGACTCCACCTCATCGACGAGAACCTCAACTTCAAAGAGGTTTTGGGGTGGACCGAAACTTAGGAGCCATCGTCCGGCTCACGACGTGAAAGAAGCGCTTGTTGGGAGGCAACCAACCAGTCGGTTTGCATTTCTTTCCCTTTTTCTCCTCGGTTGAGTCAGTTTTGTTATTTGATTTTAGAGTCAATAACTCAACCTTTGTGAGATTTTGTGTGGTATTTGTGTTCCGACTACTCTCTCCTCCTAGAATGCACCGCCTGCCCCATCCACCATCATTCACCCTTGATCTAGTAACTTCGTTCTACCCTCCTTATCTTTCCTCCATTGAGGACAATGTCGTGCTTAAGTGTGGGGGGATGTTCGATTATGTATGCGAGTGAATGTTTGGCTGTTTGTGTGCTTGGAGCCTAGTCCACTGTCCAAATTTTTAAATTTGAGGGCTCCAAGTACGTGTTTCCTTGCAAATTGCCTACTCAGTATGCTTTGAATTGATAGTCTCTATAGTAATGTGCAACCTAGGGAGGTAGTGTAGCACTATGGAGGATGTTGAAGTATAAGATTTTTCCTATCTAGCTCTCTACTGTGCCAGTTGATTTTGTGAGTTAGTGGAGCTATGACCGTCGAATTCATGTGGTAATGGTGACTCTGTTTGAATTGTGTTATGGACTCGTGTATCGAACAGGGTGCTCATGTGAAAAATGAAAAGCAGTTGGTCGTCCATGTAGAAACCATTAAATCTTAAACATGGGGTAAGCCCAACGTGTGTGGCACCGTTCATTGCACAAAATTGGGTTTTGGAGGAGATTTTAGTGATCCTTAGTGGGGCACTCCTACAAGGTGAAACTAAGCTGTCTCTAGTACAAGTAAAACTTCCATCCGTTGAACGGTTTGCCTACTTGAGGATGTGTTTTTAAGGGCACGGATAGAGCTTCCGACCCCCCTTAATTTCATTGACCCTTCACACGAGTTGAGGAAAAGGAGTTAAGAGAAATACTCTGGCAAGCGCCAGATGTATAGAAATTGCTCTTGCTCAACTAATAAGGGTCGACCGTGCAAAAGGCTGCAGTTGGAACCCCCGCAAAGTGAATGAGAAAGAAAAAAAAAGTAAAATGAAAGTGAAAAAGGGGTTCCAACGTTGAAATAAAGTGAAATAAAGTGAAAAATGATTCGTAAGTTGCTTTATGATCTAGAAAGTCCTCTACCGACGTTCGGGGTTGTTTGTTGCCATCGAGGTCTGGAGAGTTGCATTGGTTTGAGTCAGGTTTGCTTGGGAACAAGAAAACAGTTAAGTGTGGGGGGATTTGATGACTCGATATTTGCACACATTTTCCCCTTTGTTTCTTGACTGTTTGAGCTTTAATTATCGCGTCTTTGGCCTATTTTATGCTAGGTTGTGTTCCTTTGTCACATTTCAGGTCCTAGCACATAAAGTGAAGCATAGGCTCAAGTTTCAAGTCAATCAGAGATCAATTGGCAATTAGGGAGAAGAAACTCGGGCATGACCTGAAGAAGAATGGATTTCTACCTCACTTTATGGACAAATAATCATGCAAGCTTGTCATGAAAAGAAATAGGATGAGACTACAAGCGTCTGGGATCAAACGGCGGCTGATTCGGAGTCCGGACGAGGGAGAAACGAAGCATTGAATATAGGGGAACAGGTTCGGCAGTATAAACACGGGCTGGCCTAAAGAAAAACATGGTTGTGTCCATATTTAGGCACGACCGTGTTTTGGCCGACGAGGGCTGCTGGAGGCAAAACACGGGCGGGCAAAAGTAAAACACGACCGTGTCCTCGACCGTGTTTTGCCCAGAATTGAGTTTTTGAGGCAGATTGAAGCCAAAAGAAAGGGAGAGCTGGGTTTTGGATCCGAAACACCCAAGGGACAAACCAAAAAGAGAGAGGGGGCGATTTGAGGGTATTCTTGGAGTGGAATCGGAGGATTTCTTCGCCTTGGAAGCTCGAAGAACAAGCCCGGACTTGAAGACTGATCATCTGAAAATTCTTACTGCAGTCTCTCTCTCTCTTCTCTATGGAGTAACTTCCCTTCACTTAGGTTTTGAGAAACCCTAGCTATGTTTGTTTGATTGGATGATTGGATGATTGTACGAGTACTCTTACTTGATAATCTTGAGTTCATATTCAATCTATGCACGTTTTCATGATTCAATTCTGCTTTAGTCGAGATTAATGATTCTGCTTTGATCCTATGAGAGCGAATACCTGATTAGGTCAATAGAGCACCATAGTTTGATAGTAGTGGATCGATTGCTTTAGTCAAGGGTTGATTCACTGCTTTGTATCGATTGAGAACCTCTTTCGATAGAGGGAGTCTAGTTCAGAACGCCTTGATCGGTTGTTCTAGAGAAGGATACATCCCTCTAGGCAATTGACTCAAGTGGGCCTTGTTCCTTTAGTCGAGACTCAAGGTCTAGTCAAGGATTTTCCGCATTGTGAATGAAAGTGAAACAAGTTAGAGATCATCAATCATCAATCTGGCTAGGGGCTAGTGGGAATCATACCTAAGTGAGTTCCCAACCTGTAATTAGATTAACTTTAACTGTAGTTTGTTAGAGTAGTTTTAGTTCTTCTATCTTAATCTGGTTTGCTAGATAATGAACTGAAGCTGAGTAATAGTACCTCTAGAGACCCGTGGATTTGATATTTATTACTTGAACCACTATACTGCAGTCCCTTTCATTGGTTACACTTGGCCATTGTTAGGTGTTGTGTTTTAGTGTGTCAATAAGGAACCAGTAAAGAAAGAACAATACCAAGACCGATCAATTTCGCTCTCACAAGCGGACCGCCTGTCCTCGCCTCTGTCCACTTGCTAGACCACCACCATCCCTCAACCAACGGCTGATACGGCGGCGGCGGAGATTCTTCTTCCAAGGATAACGCGAATAATCATCATCATGATAATCAGATCGATTTCCACCTCCAGATTCCGTCCATGATTGATGCGATTTTGACGACGGCGCAACTCTTCCTCTCCAATCCGCCGCGATTGCCGTCTCCACCAGTACCACCGTCATCGTCATCCACTCTCCACGTCTCCACATGCTTCCCCCAGACGGGTACGCCGCCCACCTGACGCGATTCTCGTGGGTCCCGGACTCAAACCCTTCCGAAATCGGCTGCGCGGTGGAAGGGCGGGCGCAGGGCCTCTTCCACTCCCTCTCCTCGTCGCTACAACACCTGGAAGCCGCCACCGTCGAGGGATTGCGAATTAACGACGAGGGTGGCAAATTAATCATTTTTTAATTTAATTAATTTTTATTAAATAAATAAAATGATATATCATATACCCAAAGCAAGTGGAATGATGAGGTTGAAAAATAAATTATTTTTTTAATTTCCACGTCATCTAGTTAATGGTCAAACTTTATAGTTGACTGCCACGTAGGACAAATTTAACAGAGTGTAACGGCCGATGACTAACAGTGAAACATTTCGGAAAGTTAGTGGCGAGTAAGAAAGAAAAATAATTTGGGTGGCAAACGTGAAAGATTTGTATAATTTGAGTGACCAAACGTGTGATTTAGCCAGAAAAAAAGGGAATAGTCAGAGGCGGATACAAAGCATATCTAGACACTCCTAAATTTTGAAGAATAAAATGTTGATCCCCGATAGTAGGTTGAGTCTAGAAAAGGGAGGAGAGGGGGGGGGGGCGAGGGGATATGCGATAGTTCATGATATTTAAACCGGTGACACTTTTGTTATTAATGAAGGAAAAATTTATCTGTGTAGCCAAAACTTTGACGTTTGTCACAGTAATAGTCACTTTTGGAGAAATACCAATAATAGCCTGAATTTTGAAATTTTGATGACAAATATAGCCATTTTCGTTACATAATTTGATGATGTTAGTAACACCGTTAGTCAAATTAACAGAACGCTTACATGGTTGCCAACTCACTGGACACATCATCGACAACTCAACAATACTTCCACATGAATGTCATGTCATATATTAATTTAAAAATAAATAAAAAATCATAAAATATTTTCACTATCCTCCCCCCTCTCCCACCACTCGATGGCGACGGTGGTCAGCCCTTCTCTCCAACTCCAACTCAATTTTGATTTCTCTTTTAGTTCCCTGTTCCCACTCCCGAACAACATTTAATCTGCTGGTTCTTCAAAAATGCCCAATTTGAGAGAGAGAGAGAGAGAGAGAGAGAGAGAGCACTTGTCTCGTCTCAGATCTATACCACCCACCGCCACCATCTATAACCAAACTCTTCTTCTGAATTTGTTCTATTTTTACTCTCGTTCCTTCCCACAATCCGCCAAACCCAGAGCTTGTCTCCCCTTTATCACTGCCAGTCTAAAACCCTAGATCTCCGCTTTACGCCGCCCTCCAACCATGCGGTACAATCGAGACTGTCTTCCTAATGGCGCAAGAACCGGAAGGCGCGCTGCTTCTTCTGCCAAAAATACTTCGCCGGGTCGATGCCGGTGCGCAACAATGACGAGGAAAAACCCAGAAAAATCCAACTCTCCAACAAGCAGTGTCGGCAGGGTGAGTGGTGTGAGGTGGAGAGAGTAGGAGAAGAGCTCCGACAAGAATCCAGTGGTGATGGAAGAATAGAGACAGTTTGAAGAATAGAGAGTTTTGGCCGAGAAGGGATGGGGAAGAAGATAGATGGGAGAGAGAAAATAAAAAATATTTATTTAATTTATTTTTATTTTCTATCTTATATTTTTATTGACTAATTGTTGCCAACTTAGCAATGTCGTTAGTCCAGTCAGCCTGTTATTTGACGCCGTCAAACAATTAGACGGAAGTTGTTATTTTTGGTATTTCGCCAAAAGTGGCTATATTTGGCCAAATCGTCAAAGTTTTGGCTATACAAGTGTATTTTGCCATTAATGGACATGTTTACATTAGACTATAGTTCATTTGTTATAATAATTCAAAACAGTTATAATCCAAAAAACTATCAAATATGGAATTAGATAAAGGCAGGGCAGTCCCAACTCCCAAAGCATATTTATGAGAGAAAATTTTGATCTCCTGTCAGTGGTTTGAGTCTTAAAAAAGGGAGAAAATTTGATAGTTATGGGTGGATCCAAAGCACATCTATGCGCCAATAAAATTTGAAGGAAAAAATATCTATCTTTTGGTATTAGTTTGTTTACATTAGACTATAGTTCATTTGTTATAATAATTCAAACATAAATGCAGTTATAATTCAAAAAACTATCAAATATGGAATTAGATAAAGGCAGGGCAGTCCCAAAGCATATTTATGAGAGAAAATTTCGATCTCCTGTCAGTGGTTTAAGTCTTAAAAAAGGGAGAAAATTTGATAGTTATGGGTGGATCCAAAGCATATCTATACGCCAATAAAATTTGAAGGAAAAAATATCTATCTTTTGGTCGTAGTTTGAGTCTAAGAAAAAGGAAAAAATATGATTGTTCTTGTGATTCAAACAAATGACACTCTTGTTATTAATGAACATGTTTACCAATAGACTAAAGTTCATTTGTTGTAATGACTCAACATAAATGCAATAATAATTCAAAAAACTATCTAGTATGAAATTAGGTAAAGGGGGCGTCTGACCAAAGCATATCTTGGAACACCCCCTAAGTCTTGGAGAAAAAATATCGATCTCCCGGGCGTAGTTTAATGAGCCATTTCACGTTTGCATAAAAAAAAATTCTCGGAATGGAATAGGTGATCAGCTCCTGAATAATTGTCTTGTAGGATATACTGAAAGAGATTTGTTGAGCATTGTAGACACTCGATGCATTTTTTTCATATCTGAAATAATGAAAACACATCGTGGTATGACATAGTAACTTATATTAGTCGGATATTTTCTTTTTTTAAGATTTTTTATTTTATCTTAGAAATAAAACAGTACCCCTAAATAAAATTTCTGAATAAATGTATTTTAACTTACAAACAACTTTTTTTTTGGAATCGATTTCGTCCCAACTAGCCGACCATGATGCAGACGATGTATAATGAAAAAGAAGTGATTGTTTATGTTTGTTTGCCTAGAGAGAATAACCTAGTTTATACCATAAAGGACACACAAGCTAATATATAATTATAAAATTAATAATAGTCCAACTTTATGGCTAGTTTGCTTTCTTGAGTACTTTCTTAGTTTTCATTTAGTAGTCATGAACTTGATCCAAATATGGTGATTAAAATTTAAAAGGAAGCCAATATTGGTCAAATTCAGGCAAAATTCATCATATTATTATATTATTAATCATGTTCCTCTTATATTATTTTTTTTTGTTTCTATGTCACATGTAGTAAAGATGCGATGATGTGACGAAATTATGGTGGGGAAAAATGCAAATGAGAGAGGCCCAATGGGCCCACTTTTCAGAACCCCGGCAGCCACCAAAGAGGAGGCCACATCTCTAGTGTCCGGCTTTTGCCTCCTCATCTAATTCTTTTACCCACTCCGGCAACGTTCCGGTGCAGCTCCGGCGCACCGGAGGGAGCATTTGAGCGAGAAAAAGCCCAGAACTGCGGGCTTCTGTTTGGAATGGGAATATTAATGGTGAGGGCAGGGCCACGTTTCATGCAATGATGGCATTTAAAATGTGCTTTATTATTACTATTATCATTCTAATTATTATTATAATATAATTTGGTAAGTATTGGTTAATGACAACTCAAAAGGGGAGTATGAAACTAATGAACTCTTATAAAAGAAATGAAATGTACCCTTCGTAAAGACAATCATGAGGGAGGTCTCCTTAAAGATCATTATTTCTGACAAAAAAGATAATAATACTAGTTGTCAATAAGAGAGAACGAGAGTGGTCTATCGATAAATCAGTTGTCAATTGATCGTATGTCTAGAATTAGAATTGTATTGATGGATATTCCATGTTTATGAGTATTTTTATCATGTTTTAGTAACCCTACCGTACCACTCGATCCGACTGGAAATATCGGATATTGGACTCTATACGGTAGACGATTTTATCAGGATATTCCATGTTTATGAGTATTTTTATCATGGTTTAGTAACCTACCATACCACTCGATCCGACCGGAATATCGGATATTGGACTCTAAACGGTAGGCGATTTTATCAATACAAAACGGTTGAACCACGATTTTAGTACAAAATATGCTATTACTAACTTATTCGATATAACTACTGGCATAGTTTCACAAAATGTTGATTTTTTTTGTATGGCAAACATTTTGGTCCGATATCTTTGTTTGCTGGGTGAGAGGGCACATAGGTTTTGTCAACAATTATATTATTGCCTAATGTACGTACGTATGTGGTTTAATTAATTCACTGACCAAATAATCCCTTGTTGAGTATTATAAAAATTTTGTTGCTAGTAAGCGAACATTGTTTTTAATAGAAAGCCTGTATTATTTCATTAAAACGAAATATTACAGGAATCATAAATGAGTTGGTTCATAAGAAAAATGGATGGCCTAGAGGTCTAAATTTCGGTTTCTTCCCACTCACACTGTATATGGGCCAGGATGTGGGCTGCTCGGATACTTTCTCGGCCCGAAAACCGGATCCCCAACGACCCATCAAGAATGTTGATCATTTCTCTTATTTCTGCCCCCTCTATTCCTTTCCAGTGCAGTCAAAATCACACATTAAAAGGTAAAAACTTACGTTTTTACGTATCCAGGCCACCAAAACGTTTCAGTTTCTACCTAAAGTCGCTTTGTCACAAAAACTGGTAAAATCGCTTAAAATCGGTAAAATCGCTTAAAATCGGTAAATTCGCGATTCTGATGCATTTTTATACGATTTTGATAATCTCATAAAAATGTGCTAATTGGCCCAAAATGATGTAATTTTGGAGACATATCAGCAAAAAAATAAGAAAAGGAAAACATGATTCATCACTCGCTCTACAACTAGTATCGAGATAGGGGCTTCACATTAGGTTGAAAAGACACCTAATGGTATTCTCAACAACCGCTGACCTTCTATCAGTCTTCTCCCTTAATCTTCACTTGTGGCTCTTACCTGGGTTATGATAAAAGTTTATGGGTAATTGATCGTATGTAATTATGTAAACTAAAACCAGCTTATGAGAATTTGGATTCTCAAGCTCGTTTACGGGTTACGATCTACGTTTATGAGCTTATTATTAAGATGTTATGAGTTTTCTCTACTTTTGAGTCAACACAAATTAGTTTGTGTTAGATATTACATTTAAATTATGAATTTCATATAGTTATTCACTTATCTAAAATCTACACTCACATTTTATATACTATATGTTGTACTTAACATATTTTTAGTTATTTTAGAGGGTGCGTCAAAAACTTACGCTTTTACGCTTTGATTCTATGTTTTACAATTTTACCCATTTTCCGTTTCTAGATAGAATCGTGCTTTTAACTGAATTGCTCCTTCCATCGTAAGCGAACATTTACGATGTGTATGGATCACATATACAATTAGACGACATATCATATCTGGCCGGCCGCCGGAGCAAATAAATTATAGTTGTTATGTGTTTTTTTAACTCATTACAAAACTCAACAATAGTACATTGGCAATGTTTTCTTATATTAAATGGTTTAGTTTAGTGTCGGACTCATGAATTTTTTTTAGAATTTTTCTCTTTAAAATTAAATTAAGAATAAAAAATTTTAAGGAAAATATATGACTAGTACAAGTTACTATAAAATACCACTACGTGGTTTTATAATCTGAAAAAATTATAATACACTTAATGTCTACCGTACTCAACAAATACATTTTAATATATCTTACTAGACAATAATTCACGAACTGAATGCCTATTTGATTCTGAAACTTGTTTTTCATATAACCCAAAAATAAAAAAAATAAATCACTTCCTATATCTATTCTTAGTCATTTCACAAGTCATGGCATGAACAAGATCTCCTTGAATATTCGGAGAGGCAAGGTGGAAGTTTCTTGGAGCATTCCTCACAATCACACTTTGCACATCTTCTCTTCCAAAATTCAAATAGCTGATGAAAGTGACCTCTGTTACTTGAAGATGCAAATTCCTCATGGCCTCGAAATGACAATCAATTAACTAGTACTAGTAGCCACCAAAGATTGACAATCGAAACTCATGTTCTCTTTCCTTTGTATATCATAAGGGTGTCCAATTAAAGTTTAGGTTTTAGGGCTTGGAAGAAAAACTGGAGTACAATTGAAGTTTTATTTTAGATTATAATTGTATTAATTTTTAAATTATTATAGTAAATGAATTTTTGCCTAATTGTAGGTATGTTCATTAATAACAACAGTGCAGGTGGTTTATTTGACAGAAAATTTCATATATATTTTCTAGACTCAAACTACTATTCGGGGAATGATTTATTTTTCTCAAAATTTCAAAGGTGTTCTGGAACACACATAGCTATGCTTTGGATCCGCCACTAATTTCTATTCGAATATGAGCCTCAATACTAAGAAATGATTTAAATCCCATGGGAACTGAAGTGTACGAACTGGTTTTCGATTAATGATAATAATTAAGCTGAACTCATTTTCCAAAATAAAATAAAAAGCAATATTGCTTTTGGGTACTTCATAATTAGCATAATTAAAGCTCATTTAGATTAGTGATAGACTTAATTAAGATGATGGTGTATGTGCGTACGTGTAAATTCAAAACTGATAATGATTTCTCATCAATACATATCTACTGTAGAGAATGCGGCTGGCTGATCCTACTTGGACCAACGTAGATCACATGTCAAATCTCACGCCCATGCACCGGAAAGATGGAGCCGGACGGAGAGGAATACCAATTCTATCTCGCCGTCTAAGCCTGCTTTCTAACAAAATTGCGATATAAGAAGATTCTAAAAAATGTTTGGTTTCGCTCTGCCCTCTCTCCTCGTCTTGGGGAACTTGCTTGGCCGCGTCCTGATCCGGGCAATGGTGGCCGGGCTCCGGACTAGTCTGCTCAACCAACAGAAGGATCACCAGCCGAGGGGAGAAGCTGTTCCTTCGCGTGTATTGAGGTTTCACACCACTCAGCGGAGGTGGGTGGATCGGCAGGATCTGCTGCCGGCTAGATCAAAAAGGGTAAGTGAGTTGGAGCACTGCCGAGTGAAGGTACGGCGGAATGCTCGTAAACGCAAAATAAATGAAGTAGAAGCTGAAAGGGCTTTGCCCCCGAAGAAAATTCGGGTTTCCAAAAGAAGAGGATGGAGCTTTATGTTGCCATCATCAATGGAAGTAGAAGATGCGACGTCTTATCCTAGCCGATGTTCTATTGTGTTAATAGAAGGGGCGGAGGAAAGGGAATGTGGTACAAAAGTGCCAGGAGGGTCGGAGGCGGGTCATGCTCCGATGGAAAATCCTGGTCTGATAAAAATGGAACAAGGGGAACAAAATGCCGGCGAGCAGAACGCCGGCGAAATGTCCTGGGATCGGAGGAAGGAAAGCACGGTTGTTCCGAGCAAAAACCTGAGTCCTCCGATGGACCCCCCAAGTCGCGGTGGAAGGGATAAGCAGAATCCCGGAAGTTTGGGAGAAAATATCTCCAGGGATCGGAAAGCTAACGAACGGAACGGTTCGATTATTAGTTATCCTTTTCAAACCAAGTATCCTAGTACAACTCTAAGTCTTCTCGGGGTAGGAAAACCAGGTGCGTGGGTTGGATGTTTGATGGGGTTAAAGTCCCCCTATAAAAGAGCTAAGCAAAAGCCCTCCTGTCAAGGTTTTGTGATATCTGACGCAAGCTTGAAGGCGGCGGCATTGGCTCCATTGATCCAACCCAACGTCGAAATATTCCCAGGTATGGGTCTGCTTTTTGCTCCTCCCCCCATTGAGCAAGGTTTCTTGCGCGCTTCCCTTGGGTGCACAGCCCGGGTTGATAAAACTGAGATTAATGGCTTCTTGCCCATGAACACTTTTGGCAGAGGGCCATTATCATGTGTAGGGAGGTTTAATGATCCACTTTGGACGCAGGTAGTGGAGATGGCTCGTATCTCGGAAGACCAGGTTGTTTCTTTCTCCCGGGAAGACGTCCAGTCGGTGCGCTTTCGGTCTTCACGTACTCTGATGGGCAGAGTGTTCACAGAGGCGGCCATTACCCTTCCGGAGCTGAGCGAGGCTGTGAACTCGCACTGGCAAGGGCGCGGACAGATACGAGTTGCTCGAGCAAGACACGGGCTGTACGAATTCGTCCTGCCCAATGCGGAAACTAAAATCTGGGTGCTAAAGCGGACCCCATGGGTGGTACGCGATAACCTCATTAATCTGCGGTCCTGGACCCTATCAATCTCTAAAACGACCTTCGAGGAATTGGCTGCCGCACCATTTCGCATCCAATTATGGGGAATTAAGGAAGACTGTTGCACCAAACAATTTGGGCAAAAATTGATAACCCCTACCATTGGCCAGGTTTTGGAGGTAGGGGTGTTTGCAAGCAAAGAAACGTCGGAGATGTTCGTGAAGTTCCGTGCCATGGTTGATTTTGCGAAGCCACTACGATCTCAATTGTTTGCGGCTAATGAGGAGTTTGGAGGTTTCTGGGTGTCACTGAAATATGAATTTTTGCCTAGTTTCTGCTTCCACTGTGGGAGGGTGGGACATATGCAAAGAGAGTGCGTGTTTGAGCCCCCAAATAGAAACGAAAAGTTTGGGCCGCATATGGTGGCGAAGAAACCTGGGCAGCGGATTTATGAGGAAGAGGAACAAGCTCCGACTTTTGATGGAGCTCCGAAGTCTGTCTGGATCAATAAGGCGGTGCGCGAGGGTCCGGGAGAGCATAGAGGGGGAGATGGCATTGCTCCCAACCAGCGGGAGAAACGAATGAACCAGGAAAGGCCGAAGGTTGAACGACGGCGGGAGCGGGAGAATGATGGGGAAGCTGCTCACCTTCCTGCCGCCAGTACTAAAATTGCCATGCGTAGTAGTCCCCGAGGCTTTGCTGTTGCGAAGTCGCCGAGGCTGCGGTCGGGCCGAGGAAATAGGAGGGGGGTGCTGGCCAAACTGAGTCGCCAGGGGAAGGGGGATATGGGCCGCCCTCGTGCGGCTGCGAACCCCTCTGGGAAGCAGAACCGGCCACGGTTGAGAAAGGCGGAGGCGCAGTCTCCACCGGTGCTGGAGGGTGTGGCGGAGACTAGAAGAAGACGATTGCTCCTGGATGCGGATTCGGATGATGATTTTGCTTGGGAGACCACAGATGGGGAGGAAGTGGGAGGGGATAGTTTGGGTGGAAATCAAGTGGAAGAAGAATTACCCTTGCAGGCGCGCCATTCCATGGGGGTTGATGAAGAAGGGGTGGTGGTGGAGGCCAGGCTCGATGGGCAGGTGGCGGTGGGGAAACAAAACAAGGAAGGGAAAGTGCTGAAAAGAAGGCGCCTCTCCAAAAAGAAAAATGGAGAGGAAATGAAGTTGGAGGCAGGGCAGGTGGATGGGGTGGCCCCAAGTCTCAAAAATGCTAAGGTACAAGTGGCTAGTGCTCTCTTATCTGATGAGAGGCAGGAGGGGGCGGCCATAAAGGAGCCTGGAGGGAAGAAGGGAGCAGCTCCGCTGAGCCCTGACACGGACGAGGAGGACGGCAATTTTGAAATCAAACGCCGTGATCCAGTGAAGGATGGGCCTCGTTGTACGGGAGTAATGAAGGGTAGAGTCCGACAAGTGGCTGAAACTTTTGAATTAAAGCTCAATGGAGCGGCGGAGATCGTACCCCCATCTAGGGTGAATTTGGGAGGTCTTTCTCTGGGAAAAGATGGCCCTTTGAATCCTTCATTGGATGAATATGGCTCGAATCTCTTGGATCCAATGATTGGGGATCGCAAGAGGCCCTTGGGGGAGGTGGTCGGAGGTTTGGATGAATCGCCCACACCCAAAAGGCAATTTGTTGAAGAAAAGGAGATGATTAACTCGGTGGAGGAAGCCAGCCGCGAGTGGCCCCAATCGGATAAATGAGGCTTCTGGCCTGGAATGTGAGGGGAATTGGACCACCACTCACATTCCAAACTGCTGTAGGATTAGTTTGATCGAATAAACCAGATCTTGTTTTCTTCTCGGAGACTCGGTCGGGCCGGCGTGTTGTCTCTCGCCGTATTAGGGGTTTGGGGTTTTCTGATGATCATTGTTTCTTTGTTGATGCTATTAATGCATCGGGTGGGTTAGTTGTTGCTTGGTCCCCCGAAGTTAGCGCTTCGGTGTTTTATCATTCAAATTTTTGCATTGGTGTTCAAATTAATCAAGGTGATTTTCAGTACGTTGTGTTCTGTGTTTACATCAGTTGCCAGGCCAATATTCGCCTAAACCAATTAGCTGAACTGGGTGAGATTTGCGAGGCGATACATTTGCCGTATGTGGTGTTGGGTGATTTTAATGTCACGCTCTTTG
The DNA here is from genome assembly GCA_964030455.1 of Linum trigynum. Taxonomy (NCBI): domain Eukaryota; kingdom Viridiplantae; phylum Streptophyta; class Magnoliopsida; order Malpighiales; family Linaceae; genus Linum; species Linum trigynum. Next base: position 10,426,097 of record OZ034821.1, read on the forward strand.
CCCATGAAAAGGATGGCGGAAATCCGTGGAATGCATCCCAATCCATTGCTCTTCGGGAGTTTATTCATAACCTTGGTCTCCATGATCCCGGGCACCAAGATGATCTGTTTACCTGGACCAACAAACGAATGGGGCCTGCCAGTATTAGGGAAAGGTTGGACAGAGCTTTATGCTCACCGGGGTGGGTGGAACGATTTCCGGAGACCATTGTGAAACATTTTACTGACCAAGGATCGGACCATCGTGCCTTGCTGCTAGCAGATAAACCTTACACCAGGAATAATCGGCCTCTATTTAGATTTGATGCCCGCTGGGCTGAAAATCCAGAAGTAAAAGCAATGGTGACGTATGTCTGGAGTGAAACTGTCCCTGGTACCCCTACGTACCAGCTATGAGAGCGTTTGAAGAAGTTGAGACACCTCCTCTATGATTGGAGTAGGGCGGGTACGACAAATTCTCTGCGGAATATTCGCACCCTGCAAGGGGAAATTGAGAGGATTAAAGCTGTATGCCCGATTAATTGGGAGGAAGTTAGTACCCTTGAGACGGAACTAAGTAGGAAGTGGGAGGCGGAGGAAATGTATTGGCAGCAAAAGTCCAGAGTTCGTTGGCTGAAACGCGGTGATAAGAATTCATCATATTTTCATACAGTCACGCGTACTCGGCGTAAAAAGAATTTTGTGCACGGGCTCAGGACGGATACAGGGGAGTTGGTTACGGAGGAGGCGGATAAAGCTGATGTGGCATGTAGTTTTTATCAGAATCTTTTCACCTCTGAGAATCAGGTTCCAAACATTGCCGATCGGGTCGAAGCCCTCCCCATCCCTAGAACGGTGACGCCAGAAATGAACGCTAGCCTAACTGGTCCTGTTTCCCCGGAGGAGGTTCGCCGCACGGTTTTCGCTATGGGGTCAAAACAGGCACCTGGGTCGGATGGGTTTACCGGCAAGTTCTTTAAAGCTTTCTGGAGCATTGTTGGGGGTTCGGTGATTGATGCGGTTGTTTCGTTCTTTGCAACTAACAAGATGCTCCGCAGCTTTAATCACACGTGGTTGACTTTGATCCCTAAAGTAGAGAATGTGGAAACAATGAAACAATTGCGGCCCATCAGCCTTTGTCAGTTTGTTTACAAGATTATCTCGAAAATCATGGCTACTAGGCTATCTGTTTTTTTGCCGGCCATTATATCAGATGGTCAAAATGCTTTTATTCGAGAAAGGCAAATTGTGGAGAATATCCTAATTGGGCATGAATTGATGCACTATTTGAAAATAAAAAACCGGGGGAAGAAAGGGTTTATGGCTCTAAAGGTTGACATGGAAAAGGCCTATGATAGAGTCGAATGGCTGTTTCTTCTCGCGGTGTTGGATAAAATGGGGTTTAATTTAACCTGGCGAGGATGGATCCAGGAGTGTCTGCGATCAGCATCTTTTTCAATCATTATGAATGGTACTCCGGCTGGGTTCTTTGCCCCTTCTCGGGGACTGAGGCAGGGTGATCCGCTCTCCCCGCTGCTGTTTGTCATTTGCACAGAGGGGTTTGCAGCTCTCCTTCGTAAGGCAATTTCGGAAAAAAGATTGGAAGGGGTGAAAGTCGCTCCCCGCATTTCGCATTTGTTCTTGGCTGATGATTCCTATCTGTTCCTGCGGGGATCTCTCCAAGAATGTGAAAACCTGATTGAGGTCTTAAACGAATATGAGGAGTTGAGTGGCCAGAAAGTGAATCTGGCTAAGTCAGCAGTATGCTTTAGCAAGAATATTGCGGTGCCAGATCAGGAGTTCTTGGCACAGATTTTAGGAGTAGGGGCAGTGGGGGTGCATGATAAGTATTTAGGGCTACCAACTCTAATTGGTCGTTCCAAAATGGCAACATTTCGATACCTGGATGACAAATTGTTGGAGAGGTTGCAGGGGTGGAAGCAGAGAACGCTCTCGGGGGCTGCTAAGGAGACTTTGATAAAGGCAGTGGCAATGGCTTTGCCTTTACATGTGCTGTCCTGTTTTAAGCTTCCTTTGGGCCTTTGTAGGCTGTTGGATAAGCATGTGGCCCGTTTTTGGTGGGGTTTGAATGAGGGGCTGCCCAAGATCCACTGGATGTCTTGGAGGAACCTCTGTCGAAGCAAGCATGAGGATGGAATGGGGTTTCGCCGGTTTGAGCAATTCAATCAGGCCCTCCTTGCAAAAATTGGTTGGCGTATTCTGAGGGATCCCCAGTCCCTCTTGGCGAGGGTTTATAAAGGAAAGTATTTCCCGCAGGGTACGTTCCTAGAGGCCAAAGCTCGGTCTCGCCCCTCGTGGGGTTGGGTGAGCATCCTCCATGGACGAGAGCTCTTGGTAGCTGGCGTGCGATGGCAAATTGGGAATGGCCAGATTGCCCCGCTGAATTCCAACTGGATACCTGGTTTACATCCTGATGTTCCTGTCTTTAACCCTAGGGTATTGCCAGAAGATCGGGAGCTGCGGGTCGCGGAGGTCATGTGTCACGGGGGAGGGGGTGGTGTGTGGAGACCTTACATCAGTGGTTTGATCCGGTTACTTGTAAAGCTATTCGCGCTATCCCACTCCCGGTCCAGGGGGTGGAGGATAAAATGGTTTGGCATGGCACGACGGATGGTATTTTCACGGTGAAGTCTGCCTATCACCTTGCCGTCGATCTTGACAAACGGGGGGGACGGTGGAGGGATATGGTTAGCTGCATGGATAAGAGTAGTTGGATTCGTTTGTGGGATGCGAATATTCTGCCTAAGCTGAAGATTTTTGCTTGGCAGATTTTTAATCGCATTCTCCCTATGATGGAGGCCCTGGTTGAGAAGAAGGTGCCAGTTATGCCACGTTGCCCAGTTTGCTGGGATGAGCTTGAGTCCTTGGAGCATCTGTTCCTTTACTGTCCGGTGGCTCGAGCTATGTGGGACTATTCTGGGTTGGAATTCTTGGGCGAGGGACTTCCGAGGCAGACCTTCCCTCTTTTCCTCAAGCGATTATTGAACTTGATTCATCAACCGTCGCAGTTCATGGCTGTGATTGCGGTCCTATGGAGGATTTGGAAATCCCGGAATTGGGTGGTGTTTGAGGGAAAGCAGTTTGCATTCTTGGCCTTGATGCGCCAGTTTCAGCAGCAAGTGAATGAATGGGAGCGATTGCCTGGGGACCCTGCTTCTGCCATTGATAGGGGAAGTGTTAATGGTCTTCTGGGTCGGGGGAGGAATGCTGGGCTTGTCCTGTCTCCGCCTAGGGAGGCTGGTCTTGTCTGTCAGTGGGATGGGGCGACGAAAGCAGGTTATCACTTTGCGGGGGGCATGGTCCTGTGTGCGGAGGGTGGGATCCTGTGGGCTGCAGGGGTTCAGTTCCCAATTGTTGATGATCCGGTGGTTGCTGAGGTCCTGGCGCTTTGTGAAGCTGTGAAATGGTGTTTAGCCCAGGGGTTTAGTTTGATTCGCTTTGATGGGGATGCCAAGGTGATTATCGAGAAAATTCGGCGGAGGGAGGTAGCGGATAGTAGGGTGGGGGCTGTTCTTAGTGAGGTAGTGGAAATTTTTGCCCAGCATCCTGGTTTGAGTATTCGGTTTGTAGGCCGGCGTAGTAATAGGGTAGCCCACTTGGTGGCTAGAAAGGCCCTTTCAATGTACCCGGCTACTTGCCATGCTTTTGATTTTCGGGCCTGGCTGAGTTCCAGGATGTAACTATCTTATTCTCTTGATTAATATATCTCTTATTAAAATAAAAAAAATCAACTTTAACAATCACCGCTATTTCCCTTTTTTCTTTGTATTATGAGATTAACAAGAGAGGGAATATCTGTGTCGGCTGTCTGTGTCAATTTATGTAAATTAATACGGAAAAAAGGTTAATTATGTAACACTACGTGATGGATACTCCATGTTGAACAATTAATCATTCCTTCAACAATTGTTATGAAATTAAAAGATAATAATGGCCATAAAATGCCGCGTTAAGAAACTCGCATACGTTGGATCCAAGAGAAAACCCTAATTTAGTTTCGTATATGCATGAATCTTCTTATTAACATGCATCTGCGAGTATATTGTGTTGTTTTCTCCTACGCAACTACCAATGACAAGGGGAGAATGGTCTTTGTTATTAGGACCGAAACACAAGGATCGTTTACATGACTCGTTTATAAATTGAGTCATTTGTTCAAATAGAAATATTTGAGAATATGAAAAGAAAAAAAAAAAAAAATTTTGAGAATACGCATTCGTAAATGTATTGTTCGTTTATGAATTATTATTAAAGAGTCATTTGTATGATATTATTATTTTTTCCCAACATTTAATATGCTTATTGTCTTGTTCCTATCCTAATAAAACCAGCCACATATACAAAATTATTTTGCAACCAACAAAATATATTATTTGGATACCAGTAATGTATAATACTACTTTGTAATTTTAAATAATATTTTATGTTAACATTTTTTTTAAAGGTAACGACTGTAGAAGTCTCAATTTCAAGTTAATTACAAAAAATCATCTCTGTGGGTTTGTGTGCGTCAGTTGCTAACGACGATGAAGAGAGCTCTAATGCTTGGGTAGAGTTGGGACTCATTCTTGAAGGCAGTGGCTCCGGTGACTAAAAAATTGGAGTGAAGAGAGCTTGATGTAGACGACAAGATGGATGATTCTCTTTGTCGCTTGTGAAATTTGAGGAAAAGAAAAAATTAGTTCCGGTAGGAGATGAAGCAATTATATGAAAAAGAATTAATAAGAAGAGAAGGATAGACATGAGGTTAAAAAAAGAGCCAAGGATATAGTTAGCAATTTTTGGTTAAATAATAAGCCATTTGGAAATTACCCAGTAGAATTATTCGAGACGTTCGTATGAAGGAAAATACTCATACTTTTTATGTAGCAAACAAGTCATTTAATACTAAATAACTCATATAAATGACTTAAGTAACTACTCCTAAATCACTCTGCTAGCATGATAGTGTTGGACTATCTACGTACATTGGTACAAGTGGCTTATACTGCTTCACTTACAGATAGTTTGATACCAAATGAATTAAGAATTCATTTCATTTTAAAATGAATTACTGTGTAGTATTCATGGTCAAATGAATTCATGTGTTTGGTAGTCATATTCAATTTTTAGAAATAAATGAATTGAATTCCCAAACCATGTTTGGTATATATTTAGAATTGAATTAAATTAAAAGTTTCTCCAACTACACCTGTTGGGTATGTGACTCAGATCCCGCCGCGCCAGAGAAACACTGAGAGCGTCAAAGTAAAAAGGAGCGCGTTAGCATTGACGCGACCAGAAAGACACACCGGCAAGCGCCTTCACCAAGAGCGCTACGCACATCAACACCGACGCGATCAAAGAGGCCGAGCATTGAACGACGACGTCCGAGCGCAGCGCTGACCAAGCTAACAAGTGTGGGAAACGACGCCGCGTCTCGTCCGTCGAGTGGTCACATCACAGTCCAAGTCCTAGTCCTAGGTATAATAAAAGGCTAGATGTACTTGTCCTAGGTAGAGGCATGGTCTAGTCTTCTGACATGTCAGTGGTCATGTCACCATGTCCCTCACCCACCATCATGTAGCCTATAAATAGAGCATTTACTCCGGTGGGTGAGGGGGATCGGATTTTTGGGACTCTATCTCTAAGATTATCAACTTCTCTCTCTAAAATACTCCCTCTCAACTCTATTCGTAATTTCCCCAGTTCTTCCCTCTACGTTTATTATCCCATTGCTTACTCTTCTTGACCCATCTTCACGAGTCTCACTCCTACACCCAGTCAGGCTCAAACAATTTGCGCCCACCGTGGGGCCAAGTAGAGAAGCAAAAGAAAAACAACCAATGGCTGAACACAATCCCAACTTACCGGATGAAGCGACACCCATCAAAGCAATGACCGACCCGAGGACGTTCGCAGAAACCAACAACCTCAACGCGATGCTTATTGAAGAAGAAGAACCCGAGATGACCGCCAAAGAAATGATGCAGCTAAGGGCGAAACAGAATAGCGTCAGAGCCGATATGCAAAAGCAAATGAGCCAAGTCATAGCGCTCATGATGAGCAAGGAGGCTGCAACAACAGTGGAGGCGGCAACAAGCGCGCCACCTGCACCGCCGCCAGTCGAGGCGACAACAAGCGCGCTACAACTCGCGCCGAACGAGTTTCCCGCGTGCGAAGCGCAACAAGCTGAGCCGCCGGGCAGGGCAGACCTCAGTTTTCTGGAGCAACAGCTGTCTCCGCAATACCGACTCAACCCACCCAAGAGGTCGCTCCACCAGCCGCTAAGCACGGAAATCATGGCGGAACACCTGAGCGGAATGCCACCCGCCATCCCAACATACAACGGGACGACTGATCCCGAAGACCATGTGAGCACCTTCTGCCTGCGGATACAGCTCCAAACCAACTCCAACGCGGCACTATGCCGAACCTTCCCATCAACATTCTCCGGGATATGCCTAGACTGGTATAACAGGCTCCCGAACGGGATCATCTGCTCATTTGAGGAGTTCATACTCCTATTCACGACGAAGTTCGCATCCCAAAAAAGAAGGCCCCTCCACCTCAAGGCGCTGATAGACCTCAGGCAAAAGGACGGGGAAAGCCTGCGATCATTTTACGCCAGATGGTCCAGGGTGGCGATGGCAGTGCGCGACCTTACCCCCGAAACCGCCGCCCATCACCTTTTGGAAGCCACCACCAACATGGAACTCAAGCGGGCGCTAGCAAAAAGGCCCGTAACTCTATCAACGGAGTTGGAGATGAAGATTGAGAAGGCAATTACGCTGTAAGAAACCCTCGGAGCGGGATCTGTTAGGCGCTTCGAGCCAGCCAAGTTGCCACGAGAGGAACAGGGACGTCGGCAGCTCACGCTGCCGCGAGACCAGCTAGCGCAACTACACAGCGGGCAAAAGCGCCATCCCCCTCCCCCACAAGAGCAAGCTCAGCGAGGAAGATCGCCAGACAGGCGCGCATCCCACGCCTTTACACCACTCAACGACTCCGTGAAGAACGTGTTCCACGTTCTCCGCGAGAAGGGATACAAGCTCAACTGGCCCGCGCCTTTGAAGTCCTTGCCCCACATGCGGGACCCAAAAAAGCATTGCGACTTCCATAGAGCAACGGGGCACTGGACGGAAGATTGCCGAGAACTGCGTTACGAAATAGAAGGCCTCATACGACGAGGATTGCTGACCGAGTTCACACACGAAAAAGAGGAACAAGTTGGGGGGCCCCAAAACCCGTCACCACCCCCACAAGCCTACTACAACGAAGCCGCTGGAGCATATGTAGTGCGAAAAGAAATAGGGGTGGTGACGGTGGAAGGCGATCGCCTGAAAAAGAAAACCAAGCGCGAACGAGCGATCGAATTTGCAGCAGCGGATGTACAAACAGGTGGCCAACTAAGCTTCGACGATACCGAATTACCGCAAGGAATACCGTCTGAAGACCCGCTCATCATCACCGCCCTAGTGGCCGCCTGCAAAATACACCGCCTAATGATAGACGGAGGTGCCGCGGCAGACATCCTCTTCCAAAGCACTATCGACAAAATGGACATCGACCCGCGCTTAATCAAGCGCGCCCAAGGGAATTTGGTCGGCTTCTCTGGAACGAGGGTTCCAGTAATTGGTGTGGTAACTCTTCCAGTTATTATCGGAGACCAAGAGCCGCGCGTCTCAAAGCAAGTCGAGTTCACAATAGTCGACTGCAAATCATCCCACAACGGCATCTTGGGCCGACCCTTCCTAGCAAAATTCATGGCCCTTCCATCCACATGCCACCAGAAGCTTAAGTTCCCCACTAAGATGGGAACCGGAGAGGCGCGCGGGACGCCATGGGGAGCCCCGAAGCTAGAAGGAGAGGCCCGGCAAACCAATATTGTCGACACAAGGCCAGAGGAGCCCCGTCTGGAATCAATGGACTCCGATTTCGAGGTCGCGCTCGACCCAACCGAGCCGACTAGAAAAATACGCATCTCGACTCACGTCCGCGACGACGCGATTGAGCCGCTGATAGCGCTATTGAAGGAATACAAGGAGCTATTTGCCTGGTGCACAGAAGACATGTCGGGGGTACCAAGGCATGTAGCCCAACATTGCCTCACAGTCCCACCCAGCGCGCCTCCGAGGCAACAAGTGCGACCCGGCTTTACTAGCGACAAACTGAAGGCCATCGAAGAGGAGGTGGCGTGACTGTTGGCGGCAAGGTTGATCCGCCCGGTCAAATATCCGAAGTGGTTGGCAAATGTGGTCCTGGTGAAAAAGTCTTCAGGGGCTTGGCGGATGTGCGTCGACTACACAACAATCAACAAGGTATGCCCGGGAGACACTTACCCCTTGCCGCGCATTGACCAACTGATCGACGCCACTGCCGACCACGAGACACTGTCTTTCTTGGACATGTTCTCAGGATACCACCAAATCCCAATGTCGCGCGAAGACGAAGAAAAGACGGCGTTCATGACTTCCTTCGTAAACTTCTATTTCGTCGGAATGCCGTTCGGACTGAAGAACGCGGGTGCGACATATCAAAGGATGATCGATTCAGTGTTCTCACAACAGAGGGGGCAGAACATCGAGTCGTATGTGGATGACCTCATCGTCAAGACCAAGGCCGGCAGCTCGCATCTAGAGGACCTGCGAGAGACATTCGAGGCGCTCCGCAAACACAGCCTCCGCTTGAACCCACTGAAGTGCGTCTTTGGAGCCGAAGCAGGGAAATTTTTGGGGTTCATGATAACCAAGCGCGGCATCGAAGTTGACCCAAAACAAATCACGGCGGTCCAACAACTGCGGGCACCGAGGAGCGCATTGGAAATCCAATCCCTGAATGGGAAAATAGCAGTGCTGGGGAGATTCATCCCAGCCGACAAGTGCACGCCCTTCTTCAAAACACTCAAAAGCGGCGCAAAGTTTGCATGGACCAAAGAATGTGAAGCAGTATTCCAAGAGCTGAAGGCATATCTTGTATCCCCTCCTGTGTTGACAGCCCCCAAGCTTAATGAAAAATTATTCCTTTATCTGGCCATGTCGACGAGAGCTGTGAGTGCAGTCCTGATATCCAGAAGAAAGGATAATACCGAGCAACCTGTGTATTATACTTCACGCACGCTAGTCAGCGCGGAAACAAGATACTCCTCAATAGAGAAAGCGGCCCTGGCATTAGTGAGCGCGTCGCAGAAGTTGCGTCCCTATTTCCAAGCGCACCAGATCACTGTCCTGACCAACCTCCCACTAAAGAAAATCCTAACTTCGATGGAAGTATCAGGGCGCATGGTGAAATGGGCGGTCGAACTCTCAGAGTACGATATCCAATATGCGCCGAGACCAGCAATAAAAGCCCAAATCCTAGCGGACTTCATCGCTGAAGGAGTCACCCTCGAAACAACACCAGAGGGGGGTATGGGAGGTTTATGTCGACGGAGCGGCAAGTAAACATGGTGCTGGCGCGGGGGTCGTCGTGCGCACACCCACAGGCGTCGTTCACGAGATAGCAATCAGATTCAGAGCGTTGAAGACGAATAACGCGGCCGAGTACGAGGCCATCTTGGCAGGAATGACTGCCGCCCACGAATTGGACGCAAGAACAATAAGGATACTTTCCGACTCCTCGCTTGCAGTCAACCAACTGAACGGGTGAGGGGGATCGGATTTTTGGGACTCTATCTCTAAGATTATCAACTTCTCTCTCTAAAATACTTCCCTCTCAACTCTATTCGTAATTTCCCCAGTTCTTCCCTCTACGTTTATTATCCCATTGCTTACTCTCCTTGACCCATCTTCACGAGTCTCACTCCTACACCCAGTCAGGCTCAAACAACACCCTTATTACTTTTCGGAAAAAATAATATTCATTGAAAATTCATCTTCTATAAAAACGTCTTTGGTCCCATACGTAGAATATCAAAAGTTGTCTTGTGTCTTTCTATTCTATTAATTAGTTCTTTTCTAATATTTCATCGATGAACCCTACAATCTAGTTGTGCCTTCTCAAAGTACTGATACAATCGAAGCAAAAATATAAAATTACTAGCATATGCTACTAGCATTGCAATCAAATTCTTGGTGACGTTTCTCATACTGTATCAATTGGCGCCAAATAATATATGTAGAAGTAATTTCGTTAATAAATAAGGATAATTATGTCATTTTATTATAATTAGTAAATGCTTGTGGAATTTATTTGCAAATTCCATCTCAATTCCTCGGAATTGCTATAACTAGTTCTAATTCCGTAGGATTCAAAATTTAGAATTGAAAATGAATTCTTTTAAATACGAAACAAAAAAAAATTCATTTCAAAATAAATTTCTCATAACTTATGGAATTCATTTATACCAAAAGATATGTTAGAGAATTTCGTCACTCTACTATGGAAGTTCACGATTGTATAAAATATTCAAAGGCATATTTCTTATATGAAAGATGAAGCGTGTCATCCCAGGTGGAAATAACAAGAATATCATTTGGTTAATTTGGAAATATAATTATTTCTAGAATCAGTAACAGAACTAGGTTGAAGCTCGTACTTAAAATATAAATAAAATTACCAATAGAATTTGTGACAAATCAGAAAATAAAGTAATTTATAAATTTTAATTCCCTCCCCATTATCTCAGTTCAAATAAGTTCCCTCTCATTCAAATTTTTTTTTTTTTTTTTTTTTTTGCTAAAATTATTGTTTGTAAATTATCTAGAGTGTGGTGCTATAGAGAACAATCAACAAACCCTTACCAAGAGGCATCTCCATGAATGTAGTCGTTGTCAATTCCTTTTATTTTTTAACTGGGGGTTGCACGCAGACCGTAGGATCAAAACAAGTCTTACCCAAGAAAGAATATATGCTAAAATCAAACTTCTTTACTTCAATTCTTATATATATAGATCAGACTAGTTTACTCCTGGAGTATACGATATTGCAGGTAAATTTAATTATATATCTATATCATGAATGAAACCGAGTTTGAAGTATGGTATTATATCCTAATTTTAATGGATAAACCTCATGCCCCAATTTTTAACTCGAACCTGAAATTTGATTTAATTGAAAATAATAATTAACCGTTAAGATTCATTGGAACTCAACAAAATACATCTAACGATTAAATCAGTATACTATATTTATCAGTATACTATATTTATGAAGAATATCAATCTTCATCATATACATATATATATATATTGTTATGCCTTTCTTTCTTGTTCCTTTCCCCCTTCTTTTCTTACCTGTAAAAGGAACTTTTCTTAGAGAGACAAGTTTTGGAGTTGACCAATTTGTCAAGACGAGGGTGACTTACCACCCGGCCATCAGAAAAGAGAACACCTTTGCAAAAAGCTGCTTCTTCACCTCAGTGTAATAATTTCCACTTTCCTAGCCAGCCATCTATCTCTATTTACCAAACACCCCCCAATGACTTCATTAAAATAACAATATTTGATATCTTCCCTTCCTTATTATGGTTGGTTTTTATTTTTCACCATTAATACAATTGGGACTTTTCATAATCATTTTAGAGAGACTAATCAACCCTTCAAAACAAATTAATTCTTGGAATTTATTGGTATACTTAATTAGAAATGTATTATTTTCTGATTGTATGAACTTTTAATCTCATCATTTTATGCATAATATTTTGGGTTAATATTTTCGTATGGCCTAAACTTTGACCAAAATAAACATCCTGGCCAATCTTTTCGATCTATAACATCCTAGCCCGAACTATACATCAAAATAAACAGTTTGGCCAAACCCGATGTTTGACCGTTAACTTGGACGGTCAAACGCGTTGACTAACAGTCAACGCGCCATGTCACTGCCAAGTCAGAAAATCTGATAAATATTTAATTTTTTTCGTTTTTTATTTTTGGTTTAACTAAGGTATTAGATGATTTTTTTTAATTTATAATAATTTAAAATTAGGGAATGTGTGGAAATTGTGAATTATTTTAAATATTTTATGCTGACTTGGCAGTGACATGGCGCGTTGACTAACGGTCAACGCGTTTGACCGTCCAAGTTAACGGTCAAAATTCGGGTTTGGCCAAATTGTTTATTTTGGTGTATAGTTCGGGCCAGGATGTTATAGATCGAAAAGATTGGCCAGAATGTTTATTTTGATCAAGTTCAGGCCATATGAAAATATTAACCCTAATTTTTTCCCCAGATAGCGCCATAATCTCCGATTAACAATTTTGTTTAAAATAAACCACTCCTCTTGTCAATGCATTATTTGATTGGTGGGGTGGGGAATGAAATCACCATGCTTCGTTTTCTTTAGAGTTGTTTGAATTATGCTCAATTTGATTGCCACCACTCATGCCTCATGGGCCATATGGATAATGTGAAAAACTTATTATCGCTCATTGTATTTAGGGTCTTTGGTAGAAATTATTTCAAGGTAGATATCATTTGTTACATTAAAGATTATTTTTAAATAGTAATGACTACTTAAATTTTGTTGCATACAAAATCGTACCGTATTGACAGTTCGACTAAGAAATCTTCTATTAGAATCTAAAGTGGTAGGTAATTTTTTGACGAAACAAAACTGTTGAACCATGATTTCAAAATAAAATACTTTATTGCTTTTTTTATGTACAATCTACGGTATGATTTTGCAACCTTGTTATAGTAGCATTGCGAAAATGTAATACCAACGACTACCTTACCGTCCTACTAAATGATAGCTTTTGTCATATATATCTTCAACATTTTTTATTTATTTATCATTGAAGTGAATATTTCCACTATAGAGAGTAGGTAGGCGGAATTTTCCGAGGACAATGGCAAGACATAGATTGTGCGGATATAGACTCAATATTTTTCCCCCGTTTCAAACCCACAAAATAATTACGTGTATTATTATTTGGTTCTTGTTCTTTTGTTTTCTAGACTTTTGTACGCAGAAAAATTGGAGAGGGTAAAAAATGAAGGTAAGCGGGGAGATGAAGTTAACATTTAACTTCATGTTTACCAAAGAAAGAAAAGTGAATAGTTATAAGAGCGTTTTGTTTGTTTGTGAGTAGTGATAGAGAGGGATGAAGATGATGACAAGTTCTTCTTCTTCCTTCCTTACCTTTCTCAGCCACCATATATTTCCCCCTCCTGTGGGTTCCAAGCTGCTTTCAATGCAATTCTCCTTCTCTCTTACCCTCACCCTCTCTCTCTCTCTCTCTCTCTCTCTCTCTCTCTCCCTTGTGTGATGAAATGAACCAGTATCATGAGATCACACACAGAAACTCATCACCCAAAAAAGAAAGGAGTAGCTCTTTGCTGAATTGAAAAGCTCAGAAAAAGAAATTAGGAAACCCCTTTCTTTCCCTTTTTCCCAGTACTCCTCTTTCTTTCCTTCCACAACAAAAGCTGCACCTCATCGACCGAAAGCCAAGGACCAAGACCCAGAAGCATCAACACTCAACACCCAAAGCTGATCTCCATTTCCATTTCCATCTCTCTCTCTCTCTCTTGGTTTCCAATTCCATGATTACTCTAGAAGAAGCCCACAGCACAGTGACTTCAACTTCTAGCTAGGTTCATCACATAAAAAGAAGAAGCAAAAAAGATAAAGATTGGAATCACTACTTTTCCTTCTAGCTAGCTAGTACTATAGTTACCCACCAGTCCACTAGTGTTCCATTCCATTCCATTCCATTCCATTCCATTCCATAACAAACAAACTATGTTCCCCAACTTATCCTCATCTTCCCCTCCCTCCTCCTTAGAAAATGAAACCGCCACCGCTCCCACCGCCACCACCAACAAGCGCAAGCGCCGCCCCGCCGGCACTCCAGGTACCTCCCTCCCAGACATCCACCCGTCTCACTCCCTCAATCATTCATCCTTGCTGAATTTCAATATGTAATTTTATTGAATTGTGTGTTGGCAGATCCAGATGCGGAGGTGGTGTCGCTGTCGCCGCGGACGCTGATGGAGTCGGACAGGTACGTGTGCGAGATCTGCAACCAAGGTTTCCAGCGGGACCAGAACCTGCAGATGCACCGCAGGCGCCACAAGGTCCCCTGGAAGCTGCTCAAGAGGGAGACGTCCGTGGTGATCAGGAAGCGGGTGTTCGTCTGCCCGGAGCCGAGCTGCCTGCACCACGACCCCTGCCACGCCCTGGGCGACCTGGTGGGGATCAAGAAGCACTTCAGGAGGAAGCACAGCAACACCAGGCAGTGGGTGTGCGACAAGTGCTCCAAGGGATACGCCGTCCAGTCCGACTACAAAGCCCACCTCAAGACTTGCGGCACCCGCGGCCACTCCTGCGACTGCGGCCGAGTCTTCTCCAGGTACCCCTTCTTGCCTTTCGCCGCTTCTGAAAAGAGCATTAAAGCTAGCTATAAGCTTTTGAGTGTCTGTGTTATCAGCAAAGTATATATATAACATGGTTTTATTCTCCCCTGCCATGCCAATAAACAAACCATATATTTGTTTTCCCCCTTTTTTTAAATTAAATTAAATGGGTTGAGCTCATCTCTCCTTCATCGATCTTAATTGCTTACCCTATTGTTTTTCACTCCCATCCCCTCACTCTCCTTCAATAACGACACCAACCGGGTTACAAACATTCTTATTTCTTACACATACTGTCGTCATACCATGTAGTATAGTAATACACATTCCGATCTGTTGCACATCATCCTACTGTCCTTTGCCCTATAATACATGCTATAGCTACCTAGAAGGCTCCCTTCTTTCTAACCATATCCATATGGCGGCAGCGACATTTGGCTGCATACTGTTTCATAGATTCGGCCAAACCGGAAAACGCATTCTTCTTTTGCTAAACTCGCAGGGTGGAGAGTTTCATAGAGCATCAGGACGCTTGCAGCATGGGCCGGCAGACGCATTCTCCGCCCAACTTGCACCACCACCACCAACAACAACAACAGCAAACTGCCTGCCTGTCTCGGACAGGATCCAGCCCCAGCCCCTCCAGCGAAACCGCCGCGCCATGGCCCATGATCGGCCCAACACGTCCATCACAACAACAACATCACCTCAGGCTCAGCCAGCAACCCCCTCCTCCGCCGCCTCCATCGGCACCGTCCACATCCGACCACCGTGGTAGCGGCGGCAGGGGGATCATGTTGATGAGCAGTACGATAACGGCTACTCCAACTTCCCACTCCTTCCACAATCTCGACCTCCAGCTGTCGGTTGGGTCGTCCTCCGAATCGAACCGGATCCACAGTGCGGAGATGAGGGTGGCGATGGCGGAGAAGGCGTACGCGGAGGAGGTGAGGACAGAGGCGAAGCGGCAGATCCAGCTGGCGGAGGAAGAGTTCACCAACGCCAAGAGGATACGCCAGCGGGCCCAGGCTGAGCTGGACAAGGCCCACGCTCTCAAACAACACGCCGTCAACCAGATGATCCACCACTTCACCTGCGCCACCTGCAGGCACAACCTTCAGGCCACGACGCCGCCGCCGCCGCCGGATGAGAATTCCTTGGCGCTCAGTTACATGTCGTCCGGGATAACGGATCATGGGGAAGTCGAGAAACGAAGATCCGACGGCTGATCATATAACTGGTGTGGTGATCACTCACTACTACTATTATTATTGCTATGATTATTAAATTAAATTAACAGCGTTTTTTAATAAGTGGACCTGTGAATTCATTTCTATATATTCTCCGGTTCCTTAATTATATATATATATTTGAAAGCCTTTTTCATTCATTAACATGTGTTAGATTCTTTGTTTCTTTCTCGGGGCCATTTGGGTTTCTGTTTTATTTGTGATTCATTAGTATCTTTTTGGGGGTGGGGTGAGATTATAATTTATGAGATAGGGTTTCTCATTGATCTGTAAGTTCTTTTTCTTATTTTACGGTGTATGTGTGGCGTTATTTATTTGTTCATTAGTTATGTTGGTGGAAATTCTTGGAAAGATGAAAAACAATAAACAATAAAATCAAAGCAATTATTAAAGTTGTTTATAGCAGGTGTATTCCGATTTATGATGTATTTATTTGGTTGCAAAATAAAATTATGTATTTCTATTTAGCTTCTACGAATGAGGAATTTTACAATGCTTTAAGGTATTGGGGTTTTAGTTTTTGTCTACTTTATGGTGCAACTTGAAGTTGTACATTTAACGTTATGGTAGAATTTTAGGTTGTACCTATACTATTTTGTAAAATTCATTTATGATACAAACTAAAATTGTATATTTATGTTATGATATAATTTGAAGTTGTACCACAACATAAAAGTCAAATTTCTTTAGGTATTTAGGTACAACTTTAAATTATACTTTAAACCATCAATACTTTAAAGTATAGTAGAAGACCGATTATGTGCACGTTCCAGTAGTTGGTTTATTAAGGAATATGTGGTAAAATAGTCCTGCACTTTCAGTGATTAACTAGCTAGTTTTGAACTCCGACAGTGAAGTTGAAGGATACAATCTGTTTAGGGACCTTTAGTTAGACAGCTCAACGCACAATAGTTTTTGTGCTAGTGACTTTTAATTAAGTACGAGACGAAATGAGTAGTCCTACATTATTCTCGTTGCAAATTTGGAAGGAAATAATCATCATATGTATTATTGTTAGCTTAGTTTGGCTCTGTTGTACCTTTTGTGGCTGGAGCTTTTAGATAAGTACTTTTAAAAAACAGCAGTTGAGTGTTTGGCTGTAAAACTATTAGAAGTGCTTTTAATATAAGAGGTTGTGTAAAATGATTATAAAGGACTTATAATATAAAATATGAATAAAAATTATAAACAATAAAAAGTAGTCAAAATGGATCTTGTTAGATTTCTTTTATATTATATAATATGATTTTATAATTTATTTTATTTTTAAAATGATATAAATGAAGGAAAATTATATTTTCTGAAATAGAATTAAAATATGGTAAGAATAATCTTGTATTTTCAAAATAACTTTTCGCAGAAGCTCCAAATCGGAGCTTATGCTTTTATGTTATACAAAAGCGCTTTTCGGCTTTTCAAAAGCCGAGTTTTTACAGGTGTCTGCTTGAGCTTTTGAACCCGAAAATCACTTCTAAAAGCCGGACCAAAAATAAGGGTTATATAATGCTTGTAGTTCCTTTAATCGTTTTTCTGCTGCTCAAAGCATGAAAGACGAATATTTGCTGAAAAAGGTCGTTCAAATTAAATGCGCCTTGTGGATAGAGTCGGTTTAAGAGACATAATTTATGAGATTGACCTTGTAACAAAAGCTTATTGAAAGGGAGGAGACAAAAAAGCCGATCTTGATTGTAGTATAAAGAACTGCAAAGCTGATTATCACTATAAAAATTGTTATAAGAACCGAATCGCATCAACGACTGCACCAGTAGAACCGTCATACCGGTTATGATAGCGGTTTGATTCATTGTTCGGACGATTATTGATGGACTAAACGACTTTTCAAGGCTCAATATATATAAAACCAGATGAACCACCATGGTTTAATTGGTCCATTGGGACATATTTGAATCTTAAACCTTTTCCATGTGAGTTCTTTATATAAGTGATAAAAATATGAATCTTGTCCAAATAGCTTCTAGTGAGGATTGTATGCCAACAAGATTGTAGTCCAAACGATTAAGGTGTTAGATCACCTTAGTGAAGTCTCGGATTTGGAAAGAACCAATATTTGGTATTACTTTATAAAAAATAGAATCATTGATGATCATGTTCGAATCTTATACCTTTTCATGTGAGTTCTTTTTATAAACAAAAAATATGAATATAGTCATGTAGAGTGGCAGATCCACAAGCTCATATGAATGTCAAAATATCACTGTATATTTGTATTTGGAAATACTTAGATGTTATTACAATTGTTACTACAAACTTCACCTTCATCGGCATTCTGAATCAACATAGATGAAGTGTTTGTAATGAATACTTATAATAATCATTGCCAATAAAATTTTTGTCCAAGCGGTTAAGGTATTAGATCAACTTAGTGAAGCCTCGGATTTGGAAAGAATGAATATTTTGTGGTACATTACTCAAAAAATTGAACCATTGATAATCATATTTGAATCTTATACCTTTTCCATGTGAGTTCTTTTTATAAGTGAAAAACATATGAATCTTGTCCAAATAGCTTCTAGTGAGGATTGTATGGCAACAAGATTGTAGTCCAAACAATTAAGGTGTTAGATCACCTTAGTGAAGTCTCGGATTTGGAAAGAACCAATATTTGGTATTACTTTACAAAAGAAATAGAATCATTGATGATCATATTCGAATCTTATACATTTTCATCTTAGTTCTTCTTATAAATGAAAAATATGAATATAGTCATGTAGAGTGACAGATCCACAAGCTCATATGAATGTCAAAATATCACTGTATATTTGTATTTGGAAATACTTAGATGTTATTACAATTGTTACTACAAACTTCACCTTCATCAGCATTCTGAATCAACGTAAATGAAGTGTTTGTAATGAATACTTATAATAATCATTGCCAATAAAATTATAGTCCAAGCGGTTAAGGTATTAGATCAACTTAGTGAAGCCTCAGATTTGGAAAGAATGAATATTTTGTGGTACATGACTCAAGAAATGAAACCATTGATAATCATATTTGAATCTTATACCTTTTCCATGTGAGTTCTTATTATAACTGAAAAAAATATGAAGCTTGTCCAAACAGCTTCTAGTGAGGATTGTATGCCAACAAGATTGTAGTCCAAACGATTAAGGTGTTAGATCACCTTAGTGAAGTCTCGGATTTGGAAAGAACAATATTTGGTATTACTTTACAAAAGAAATAGAATCATTGATGATCATAATCGAATCTTATACCTTTTCATGTGATTTCTTTTTATAAACGAAAAATATGAATATTGTCATGTGAGTTCTTTTTATAAACGAAAAATTTGAATATTGTCGAAATGCGGTTAAGGTATTAGATAAACTTAGTGAAGCCACAGATTTGGAAAGAATGAATATTTTGTGGTACATTACTAAAAATAATGGAACCATTGATAATCATATTTGAATCTTATACCTTTTTCATGTGAGTTCTTTTTATCACTGAAAAAATATGAATCTTGTCCAAATAGCTTCTAGTGAGGATTGTATGCCAACAAGATTGTAGTCCAAACGATTAAAGTGTTAGATCACCTTAGTGAACTCTCGAATTTGGAAAAAACCAATATTTGGTATTACTTTACAAAAGAAATAGAATCATTGATGATCATATTCGAATCTTATACCTTTTCATGTGAGTTCTTTTTATAAACTAAAAATATGAATATTGTCATGTGAGTTCTTTTTATATACGAAAAATTTGAATATTGTCAAAATGCTCCCAGTGAGGATTGAACTCACGACCTTTCGCTTACGAAGCGAACGCACTACCACTATGCTATGGAAGCAATACATGATTATTATCTATATAATGTGAAAGTGTTCTTTATGTGAATTTATCGTCTCAACCAACTCAAACAACAAGAATGCATAGTATACATAATATGTAATCAACTGAAAATATCAAATCTAACATCGCTACATTTTCAATGGTATATATATCATGTAATCAACCAAAAATATCAAATATGACATCACTACATTTTCAATGTTATATGACTGATGCATACCAAACTTGTTATTAAACAGAGATGTTCATATATTAGTTGTTGTTCTCTGGTTTCTCCGTGACAGCTATTATTCATCGAGTTTTCATCTATTTCTGCTGATTCGCCCACCAATTCACAGCCATTATCGAAACATTGTCGGCGAAATCCTAAGTTGTCCCCCTTAACCGTTTGCCACGACCGCTATGGAAAAGTCATACCAAATCTACTTTGTCCAATCATCGCATTCGACAATTCACATCCTTTCTCGACACACTGTCGGTGGAATCTTAAGTTGAGCTCCTCTACCATTTCCCGCGGCCGATTATTAATTCTGCCTTCCAGGTATTTGAAAAATCTATTGCACTTTGAAAAATATCTAACATTCGGAATAATTTCAAATCATGCTTCCATTAAATTAATCACAGTCATCCTAAACAACGAACTATATATCTTCTCATTTTTCGACCAACCTTAAAATTATTACTCTTTAAAATACATACTGAGTTTTCACCCAATTTTTGGTGTTAGGGATGGGGAAATTTAGAGGGTTTCTAATTCTGACTCCATTCTAGGCTTCTACGGTTTCATGATGGATGTCATTAATGTTAGTGTATGTATATAACTACATATAATAAACGTATAAAACCATGCTAGTTGGTAGTACGTATATGAACATGATCAGTACGTAGAAATATACGTATTAATTAATATTTGTTTTTTATTTTCTTTCTCGTGGAAGAGGAAAGGGTAGTGGGTAGGCATTTCTTGGTCTGGGTCTCTGGGACTGTTTCATTGAATAAGGATCAGAGAACACTCATGTCACTCTTCCCCTCTCTCCTTTTGGCAGTTTTGGATCTTCTGTTTGGACTATATGGGATCGATATATGTCTATATTTAATTTAATAAAGTTACATATTGAAAATATATATACACATTTTACTGCAACCCAGAAAAATGATAGGAAAACGAGAGAAATTACTGAAGCTGACCCCTCTCTCCTGCATCCCCCAATAATATATAGTACACTTTTGTGTACTTTTTTTCATTTCAAATTTCCTGCAGCAACGAGAGTGAAAGTAAGAAGGACATTTTTGTCTTTACAATTAATTATTTATCTCACATAAAAAATATCAATATCAAGATTCGAACCCGGGTCTCTTCAAACAAAGACAACAATCACAACCATTTATGCTAAACAAATTTGTTGTGTCTTTTTGAATACAAAATATACACGAAGTTCAACTCTCTGAAAATCACAGGACTTTCCATCATGATTAGCAAGCCCACTAAGTATACCGTATGTATTTTTATGGTGCTTGATACTTCAATTTTCATAGTAGAGTTTCGTGTAATTTTCTAAATTTTAAAATTCTTTCTCTCTCCTTAATTTTTGCTAAAGGTAAATTGGCAATTGGCTAACATGGAAAAAAACTAATTTTGTCACTACGTGTTGCGTCCTTGCATTTTTCAATTTAAATTTGTGGTTTTATCTTTGTTCTTATCTCTTTCTAACTTCCTAGGAAATTCCCTCCAACGTACAATAGTTTGCGCCCCTTTCACTTTCCAATACAAGGTCGCCTTTGAAAATCAATCATCCGATATATCTTGGCACGTCAGTTTTATTCTTGCGGATTTAAGTTGGAAAAGTAAAAGAGTTTAATAAATAATGGAGTTGCAGAAGGAGGATTCGAAATTGAATTTTTGGTTGAAAATATGTCTCTTGAGATAATAAAAAGTTTTGGCTGTACAAGGAAGAGTGGTGGCTA
The DNA here is from genome assembly GCA_964030455.1 of Linum trigynum. Taxonomy (NCBI): domain Eukaryota; kingdom Viridiplantae; phylum Streptophyta; class Magnoliopsida; order Malpighiales; family Linaceae; genus Linum; species Linum trigynum. Next base: position 10,447,404 of record OZ034821.1, read on the forward strand.
TTGGATCTTATGTTTATGGTTTTTACATCTATTACAACATATTTTTATCTTAAAACGAGGAATCATTGATTGATTTATTGAAGTAGGTCGATTCTTTATTCAACCTACTGGAACTGATAGACAAGGAGTGTCTAATTTTGTGCCTTATTACTTTGATTGAGTCTATTAGTGTGTTGGAGATAACCCTAATTTTGTCGTTTGCTCTCAAGTTTTGATGGTCCTCCCTTAGCTTAGTTGTTAGTATATAGTTGACTTGAATCAACAACTCTCTATTTCTTTTTTATTAGTGGCATATTGTTCATAAAAGGAGCGCATTAAACCCTTATGTAGGATTGTGAGATTTAGATTTAGTTTCAAACTATTTATGGGTCGTGTGGAATTTCACTGATCTTTTATACCCTCTTTCTTGAAAACCAACTAACCAATAACATTTTAACGAGGGCTTAATTAACATTATGAAAATGGAATTAATTATACATTTTATATTTTATATTCTTAAATGATGATAGTATTTCTCCGAATGTTAGACCTATATATTCTTTCTTTATGTATCATCTCGATCGAAGGATGGTCAATAAAATTAAACCGATTGATTGGCTTAAATGTAACATAAAAATATAAATAATCAAATATGAACATTGCGGCCAATGGGCCGGGTTATAAGCTAGTTTAAAAAAAGGTTCTGAGTCTGACCCATATTATAATTCTATATAGCTTGGCCTCAAATTAAAACATTCTTGGGTCCGAAAGTATGAATAATAATGCGAAATTTATAGCCGGAAAACTAGCCCACCAATAGGGATGAAAATGGTAGGGTCGGGTGCGGGTTAACCCTATATTAGAGGTGGCAATTGGATCGGATTCGTGGATTGGATTGGTGGATCCATGGATCAAATGGATTGTATCTAATGGATTGGTGGATTCATGGATTGGTGGATTGATCCATGAATCCAAATGACATCCAAGGTTTGGACCAAAATGTAAAATTTGAAAAGTTTTGGTACTAAAATGTCATAATAAAAAATTTTAGGTACCAAAATGTAAAATATAAAAAATATAGGTACCAACTCGTAATTTGCCATTTGGATCCATAGATTGATCCATGAATCCACCAATCCAATTGGATTTGGATCAAATGGATTGGATTTAAATGGATTGGATTAGGTGGATAAGTTGGTGGATGGATTGAATTGGATTCACGGATTTGGATTCTAATTGCCACCTCTACCCTATACCAACTCCTAACCAGTTGAGTAGAGCCTCCTAAAATACCCGACCAAATAATCACCGGGTATGAAAATGATATAACCATACCCTATCCACCGGGTAACCACGGGTATTCGGGTAACCATGGGTACGAATCCTAAAATATGAACTTATGCACATATATGCACATACAAACAATTGTCCATTAAAAATTCTAAATACTTGTAATTGTTCTAATTTCAACAATCCACACAAATAAAAACGGCAAACACATAATAATTGTTCTTGCTTCTACAATCCACACAAACAAAAACACAATACATCATTTTGTTCTACCTTCAATAATCCACACATAAAAAAAAACAGCAAAGACAATATTAGAACTAGACCACATCAAATGCTCACTGCTTAACTTATGCTTCAGGGCATCCATCAAGGCATCATTAGTAGAACAATTATCCAAGGTAATCGTAGATACCTTTGTGTCAATATCCCAAGCAAGTAAAGTTTCAAGAAGAGCCTGAGCAAGCACCTCACTTGTGTGTGGGCAAGGAAAATCGACTGCTAGGTAGGGTTAGGGCTAGGGAAATTGACCCTTTGGTTAGCGGGGCGGGTATAACAGAGCGGGTTATCGATTACCATACCCGTATCCTACCCTTTATTTTGAAACCGGGTATTACCCATACCCGCCCCTTAACCCGTCAAAGCGGGTAATTACCCTTATTGACCGGTTGCGATCGGGTAGGGTACCCATAGTTACGGGTTGGATTGACATCTCTAACCACCAACATATACGTACTATCCCTCTGCTGATGAATTTGGGCAGTCGACCATGATCGTATACCATGACAATGGCCATTGTACGTACTACGTACGTGTTTCCAGTCATTTTGGTATGGAGCAATTAATCAACCAAGTTCGACCTATACTCGCCTGGTATGATTCTATATTCATTTGAAATGATTTTGATTCATACAGATTTCAATGGATCATTCTGTACATGGATGAAGATGGCTTTGATATTTTTGAATTATGTGATTTTAGTGTCGGATATAGATATGTCAAATAAGTTTGTGACGTGGGAACAAATTTAAATTGTCACGTGGTGGATTGTTATTTACCAACTGTTGCGGACTACGTACGTGTTGAGATTTATGTACGTATCCTGTTAAATAGTTTGGAGGATTAATATGTATTTATCTCTAGTTAAATGATGTAAAGGGATAATTCTCCTCCCTATATATGTTGGCTGCCGAATGCATGGGTGGTAACAGTTAGGAGTTTTCCAAAATCTTAAATAATAAAACTAAACCGAAGACCCCTTGTGCGGGTCTTTCGTGGATTAGTCTTGCTCACAACGAGCAAGGATACCTAGTAAATCGCTACGTATTGTGTGATTCTCTCGTATATTTTACACCAACCAACAAGCTTAATTAAGAATGTGTAGTATATATATTATGCACTATATCACTCAAACACCTAAGTTTTTGTTCTCCTCTTCTCAATTTTTTGGAACACATTTGTATCTTATCTTTAGTAAGAAAAACTTTCAATAGTAAAATTATTAATGGAACTAAGGGAAAGATATTGTTAAATTTCATGCACATGTCTATACCTATGTTTGGCCCCGGCTTTTAGAAGTGCTTTTTGCCTTCAAAAGTTGAAGTCGGGCCAAACATCTCTAAAAACTCGACTTTTGAATAGTTGAAAAACGTTTTTGTATAACATAAAAGCAGAAGCTCCGAGTTGGAACTTTTGCGAAAAAATATTTTGAAAATACAAGTTTATCCTTACCATATTTTAATCTTATTTCAAAAAATATAATTTTATTTCATTTCAGTCATTATAAAAATAAAATAAATTATAAATCATATTATTTAATATAAAAAATCTAACAAGATTCATATTGACTACTTTTTATTGTTAAGAATTTTAATTCATATTTTATATTCTAAATCCTATATATTCATTTTACATAACCTCTCATATTAAAAAGCACTTTTAATATTTTTTCAGCCAAACACTCAACTTTTAAAAAAAAGTATTTCTCTAAAAACTCTATGCAAAAATAGCTTTTGCAAAAGTTACAATAGGCCCAAACTAGCCTTATATGTCTCTTCTAGAAAAAAAAAAGTTTTCTTTTAGCATTTGGATGATGGATATATAATAGCTATCTAGTGTTATAGTTAAATTACCACCCAAATCAGTATTGTTACCATTTCTCTCAACCCATGATCTGATGCTTGGAGTTGGATGCGCTCCTCCGTATGTAATAATTAAAGGACTGTGTAGTGTACGTTGAAGTTTGAACAACAGAGTGATCATCATGTACAAGTCAAATCATCTCTACTTAGGACCACATTTCTTGTTCACCATGTTTCTTGTTACAAGGAATATATATAACCCCAAAGATCTCTCTACGAGAGAGAGAGAGAGAGAGAGAGAGAGAGAGAGAGAGAGTAGTTTTATAATGTTATTTGATGGGTGTTCAGAAATGGATGGAAGTAGTATGTCTTTTCATATAAATGCTGTTATAAGGCGCCATGTTTTTCAGTGCCACAGTCGCAGCAGCAGGCAGAGGAAAAAAGAGTGGTGGGGAAAGAGGAAAGAAAGAGTTGGGTAAGTTGGGTTGGATGGTTGAACGAAGAAGAAGAAGAAGAAGAAGAAGAAGAAGAAGAAGAAGAAAGGAGGAGGATAGGAAAGTGGGGATTGGATTGGATTTGATTTGGATGTATATGTTACTTACTGATCGAGTTACTGAGTTTCTTGCTATGCTATCAGACGACTCACTCTAACTCAGTAGTCTGTGAGTAGTGAGTGTGACTGTGTAAGTGGTTGTGCAGTGACTCGTCCCTCTCAACTCACCCTTCCCCTTACCCCTTAACACAAACAGACACACAACACAGTAACTTCATTCCACCATCAATGTCCCTCTCCCTTTCTTCCTTTCCTTGCTTTATCTTGTTGTTGCCTCAGAATCAGAGCCACAGTAAAATGGGGCCTAAACCCAGTCCAGGGCCAGGGGGGCCAGCCCACTGTTTGCTGATGAGGACTGCAACGAAAGGAAAGGGCCCAAGAAAGAAAGAAAAAACAATATTGAAAAAAGAGAAGAAGAGCCCAAAAAAAAGGACAAAAGAAAGCATCTTTCCTTTTATGTAGACACCATTGATGCCCCCCTTTTTGCTTTCCAATTCAATTCTGGAACTGAAAGCTGCAATGTGGTTTTCTTTTGTCTTTCCTTTCTCCCTTCATTCCTCACAGTTTCACCGCTAGCTACCTTAGCTTGCAACTGTGTCTGTATACTTCACAAAACTGTAAACCATTACCAACCACACCAACACAGGCAATAAGAAACACACAAAAGGATCCCCCACTCACTCACTACCTATTTCAGTTTTCTGCAAAGTGGGGGGGAAAAGGGGCATCTCTTACTTTCTCTTTTCGTCTTGTTTATTTCATGCATAAATTTTATATTCTAATTTGTTACCACTTTGGAGTTTGGACTAACATTTTCCTCACTTCATTGATGAGTAGGGCAAGGTAACCACTATAAAGCTACTTTGTGTACCATAGTACCTTTCAACTCTAATCTAACGTCGTGTGTATTACCTCGAGAGACAGTGCTAGTACTTTTTTTTTAGTGTCGGAATCTTTTTATGCAATTATCAAATAATTGAAAATCGTTGCTTCAAATTTCAAATTTCTCCATGTATCGATAGTTTATGATTTAGTGAAATATTTATTTTTTGGTAGTGTCTCTAATAAATTAATGGATAATTTTCTGATAGTGTCTCTGACTCTCTGTTAATCTATTGTAGCCGTCAGAAATATATTATGTTACCTCCCACGCACCAATTGCTTAGATATTAGAAACAACAAAAACAAAGAGTTGTTTCTCCGTCAAACAAAGAATCTGGGTAAAACCTATGGCATATTCAATGATTATACACTAATAACAACCTAGCTCGCACTTCATTGGATATTAAGACACATGTTACCAACTTTCTAGAGTAAATTTCTTGATGATCGAAGCATGTTCAGAGGATTGGTATTTGGTGGGCCATTATAAATCACCTTTGTGGTTGAACACTTAAGTCAGTTTCGAGCATATATAAATTTTACAGTTCTTAAAGTATTATTGTATATAGTGGCTGAGATATCTAAAACTCGGTCTCAATCAAGGCAACTACGTGTTCTTCCCACCTAAATCAGATTTGGAACGGAAGGGCAGCATGCCCTAAAGTGAAGCAGTCCAATGTCAAGTTATTTACATATTCCTAGCCACAAAGGTGAGAAACAAGTGACAATGCGTCTCTCTTCATTTGATGCCAAGTATTGGGTGGCGGATAGAGTAGAGAGAAACAGAATTGAACGGAGGTTGAGAGAGAGAGAGAGAGAGAGAGAGAGAGAGAGAGAGAGAGAGAGAGAGAGAGCAGATTGAAGCGTTGGAGACTTGATTGGCAAAAGCCCAAGGAAAGGAGGCTACTCTATGAGCCCAACAAATAGTCAAATACCCAACTTATCCGGTCCAATTTATGGTGCCGGAAAAAACACTTTAAAGCTTTTTTATATATATATATGATTGCCACTAGGGATGGCAATTACCACACATGGGTAATTTTACCCAAATCCAAATATATCCATTTAGTATGGGTAGGGTTTGGATGAAGTGTATATGGGTTTGGGGGTTTGTAGATGGATTTGGGTTAGGTATGGATATTGCTTTTGATGAGGCCAAGATTAGGTCTCCATGATCAGAGTTGGCGGATTGAGAACTTGCTTCCAATCGATGGATCGAGTGAAAAGAACTTTGAGTGATTTGGGGTGGAAATCTCGTGCAACCCTCACCTGGGAAGGAGGCTCGAAGATTGTAGTCGAAGCTCGACCACGATCAGGATGGCAACTGATCGATACAAGCAAACCAAACAACCTAGACGTCGCTCTAGGATGCTCAACTCAAGCTGGGAAACCGGCTGGGTTTTTAATTGAAACTCCAAAACTGAATTTTACAATGAAAAGCAGAAACTTAAATACAGCACACGATTCCTAACTATGCTCGAACAAGGAAAGAATTCTAAATCAAAACAACCAAACGTAAACAACCCAACAAAAGCTTAATCCTAGTCCAAACATGATTCTGATTTTAAAGGTCTTTCCCAAGACAGCAAACCAATCTTCGAACGATCTTTGGGACGTTTCTTCGAAGACTTCCAGGCTCCCTTTTCTTCATCCAATTCCACGACGTTGTAGAAGAACATGCGAGCTTTCATGTGATGCCTTCCTCCGGCTTCGAATCTCCTTCACGTCTCTCGAATTAAAGCTCAAAGTACCCTGCTCGAACACGGTTCCATACTTAATCGAATCTGGCAAATTTTCCAGTGTTGAGGTATCATCTTGAGAGACCTGGAACACCAAATTCTGGACTTCCCCTCTAACGCCAAAGTACGCCAACTGAAAGAGCAACTCTCCTTCTCCCAGATAAGCCCGAGAACTCCCATTTCCATTAACCCCACAGAGAGCTAGCATTGTACAAAGTTGGTACCTGAAACAGTCAAAAATACTTGGGCAGATTTTCCGTTTAAGCTTTGAATCTACAACGATCAATCCGGAATGACTTAAGGAGAGATTCAGGATTGTATCAAGCCCCCCTTGTTGAAAAAGCTTTGACCTCAAAGCTGTGATCTTCCGTTCCTCAAATGCTGCAGCAAAGCGATCCCAAATGGGATCGAAAGAGACCCTCCCAAACCACCATTCCTGGAAAATTAGGGTACAGTTCTTCACGGCCCAAATTGGGGTTTTTGGATTCCAGCATCCCCAATGCAATTGGCTACCACCATCAGCTTCGTCGAGGTTCGAATCGTATTTCTGGGTTGGTGTTGGCTCTCGACTCTTCATCGTTTGCGCCGACTCGAGAGTTGGAGCTTTCCCGCCACTATCGATATTCAAAAGTTGCCAACCCCTCAAGCTTGATTCAGATTTGGGCGTTTGGAACACAGGTGGTTTGGGGTCGAATTGATGGACTTGAGAGCTTCCTGGAACTTCGACAAAGGGTTCTGCAGCGGTAGATTGCATCGAAACCGTTCCAATTACTCCAAGCCATTCACCCGATTTGTCGTCGCGTTCTTCAGTTTTCAGGGCACTTTCGGGTGAGACTTGATTCGACAAAGCAAATGACTTCGACCCATTTTCTTCATAATTTGAGCTTTCCGAGAGAATTTGGGATGTGTTGGCGCGGGTCTCGGGGCTCGAATCGTTGTCCACTGGTCGGGCCAATAGACCCTCTCTCCTCCCCTGCTCCGGCGAAACACAGCACCGTCGTCGACGCGGAGTTTGTTTCTTCTTTAACCCGGTGAGCATGAAGCGGCGGGTAAGTAGTGTAGAACTGGGGTCATCAGAAGACTTCCCTTTTGGCCGTCGTTGGCTAGCCATCATGTGTCGTTGATCGTCTCGCACTTCCTCCGGTGTCAATGGCTTCAACACGAACACCTTTCCCCGGTGTCGAACCTGATACTGGTTCGTTCGTCCATCATGGCTAACACCCCGATCAAATTGCCAGGGCCTGCCTAGCAAGACGTGAGCTGCCTACATAGGAGCCACATCGAATTCCAGCTCGTCTCTATACTCCCCAATCTCAAAACTTACCTTAGCTCGCTTAGTGACTCGAATTGCTCCGTAGTCATTGAGCCAGTGCAGGTTGTAAGGGTCTGGGTGTCTCATCGTGCTCAAAGCGAGCTTGTCGACGGCGTCCTGGCTGATGACATTGGCGCAACTTCCTCCGTCGACGATGAGTGTCAGCAACTTGCCCTTCACCTCACATCGCGAGTGAAATAGGGTCTCCCGTTGACTGAGATCCTGTGAGCTACCGACTGTGAGGGCTCGGAGGCTGACTCCCAGCAATTTTCCATTAGGAGTCTCCACCTCGATGTTCTCGTCAGTCTTCTCCCCGTCACTGGAGTCTGATTGCTCGCCGTCGGTGACATAGTCGCCGTCCTTGAGAATCAGAGTTTTGGGGGTAGGACACTGGCTAGCCTTGTGCCCCCGTCCAAAACACTTAAAACACTGAATTCCGCCTGCGGACGAAGTTGACGGATTGTGTCGATTTGCTGGTTTAGGGCCTTCAATCCGTATCGGTGACGGATTGACATCCACCGCCGTCTCGATCACAGTCTTGTTCACCGGAGTGATTTTCCGGGACGATCTCTGTTGCTTCTCGATTTTGATCGCGAGATGCAAAGCTTCCTCCAGCTCAACAAAAGACCTCAAGTCAATCTCCTGTCGAATTTCTCGACTCAATCCATGGAGGAATCGAGCGATTGTTGCTTCTCGATCCTCCCTGACGTCGGCTCGCATTAGGAGTAATTCCAATTCACGGAAATATTCTTCTACAGTCCGCCCTCCCTGCCGAACTCCTTGCAGCGCCTCGTGAATCTCTCTCTGAAAGTAGGCAGGTAAAAAACGGTCTCGCATCAGGCTACGCAGTTCCTCCCACGTTGTGACCTCTGGCTGCAAGTTTCGTCGCCGACGAAGGCGAACCTGTTCCCACCATTGAGCAGCGTATTCGCTGAACTCATAAGTAGCCAATGCTACCTTCTGTTGCTCTGTGTAGTGTCCGCACTGAAAAAACAGCATGACCTTGCGTTCCCAGTCTAGGTAAGCCGTGGCGTTCATCGTTCCCTGAAACGTGGGTAAGGTCAGTTTAATACCAGGGGGAATTGCCAGCTCATCGTCCCTGTTGGCTCGCCGTTCCCGAGCGTGGCGATCACGATTAGGTTCAACCACCACCAGGCGGCGCTCCAGCTCCGCAATCCGATCTGCCAACGCCGGATTTCCATCGGGAACTTTGTCACCTCGAACTTCCCTTTCTTGCGCCCTGTTTTCCGGTGGCGCGATTGCGTCAAATCGTTGATCGATCTCGCGCTTCAATTGGCCCAATTGAGCCTGGAATCTGGCGTCGATCTGAGTCAAAAGCTCCTCCATGTCGAACTGATGTCCCGCCATGGTTCGTTGGATAGAGTAATCCTTGTTCTCGTCCTGCGATGCGTGCCCTGTTTTCGGTCGTCGTGCAGCAGGGTCGTCGGACACAGGGCCCTTCGACCTCGTCCAACGCGTTGTTGCAACAACGTCGTCCGTCGTCCTGTCCACTGCGTTGAACCAGGCTCTGATACCACTTGATGAGGCCAAGATTAGGTCTCCATGATCAGAGTTGGCGGATTGAGAACTTGCTTCCAATCGATGGATCGAGTGAAAAGAACTTTGAGTGATTTGGGGTGGAAATCTCGTGCAACCCTCACCTGGGAAGGAGGCTCGAAGATTGTAGTCGAAGCTCGACCACGATCAGGATGGCAACTGATAGATACAAGCAAACCAAACAACCTAGACGTCGCTCTAGGATGCTCAACTCAAGCTGGGAAACCGGCTGGGTTTTTAATTGAAACTCCAAAACTGAATTTTACAATGAAAAGCAGAAACTTAAATAGAGCACACGATTCCTAACTATGCTCGAACAAGGAAAGAATTCTAAATCAAAACAACCAAACGTAAACAACCCAACAAAAGCTTAATCCTAGTCCAAACATGATTCTGATTTTAAAGGTCTTTCCCAAGACAGCAAACCAATCTTCGAACGATTTTTGGGACGTTTCTTCGAAGACTTCCAGGCTCCCTTTTCTTCATCCAATTCCACGACGTTGTAGAAGAACATGCGAGCTTTCATGTGATGTCTTCCTCCTGCTTCGAATCTCCTTCACGTCTCTCGAATTAAAGCTCAAAGTACCCTGCTCGAACACGGTTCCATACTTAATCGAATCTGGCAAATTTTCCAGTGTTGAGGTATCATCTTGAGAGACCTGGAACACCAAATTCTGGACTTCCCCTCTAATGCCAAAGTACGCCAACTGAAAGAGCAACTCTCCTTCTCCCAGATAAGCCCGAGAACTCCCATTTCCATTAACCCCACAGAGAGCTAGCATTGTACAAAGTTGGTACCTGAAACAGTCAAAAATACTTGGGCAGATTTTACGTTTAAGCTTTGAATCTACAACGATCAATCCGGAATGACTTAAGGAGAGATTCAGGATTGTATCAGCTTTCATTATGTAAATGGGTATGGTTTGGATATGGATATCCATTTACTTGAGGGTGTTTTAACTACACACACAAAAATTGGACCTATTTGTAAAACTCGAAAAGTTTAGGTACCAAAATGTAAGACCAAAAAATTTTAGGTACTAAAATGTAATTTTCCATCAATATTTTGAGGACTTATATGCAAAAAAAATTAAATTTAGGTACTAAATATGCATATCTATTAAGTTTATGTACCAAATTGTAATTTTCCTTTGAGCATGGGTACAAACCCAAATTCATATGTTAAAAACCCAACCCAACCCAAGTAAATGGGTATGGGTACAAATCCATCTAACTCTACCCATCTACCATTTATTTGGAATCCATACCCAACCGAATTGGGTTGGATAGTAAAATACCCATGGGTATGGACAAAATTGTCATCCCTGATTGCCACTTAAAAAAATGGGGCTCCAGTCTCTAACCATAATCTTCTGTTATTTCTATTATCAAAATGTGATAGACGTGTTTTACTAATAAAACACATAGTTAACCAGCCAGGTTCGAGTTTAGCTAGTCAATGAATCATTTATTGTTATTAAGAGCACTTTTACTATGCTTTAAAGTATTGGTGTTTTATGTACAACTTAAAGTTGTACTATAAGGAAATGAGACCATTATGTTGTGGCACAACTTCAAATTGTGAATTTGTACTAGAACATAAAGGTACAACTTTAATTGTACCATAAAGGGAATTTACAAAATAGTAGAGATACAACCTAAATTGTACCATAACGTTAAAGTACAATTTTAAGTTGTACCATAAAGGCAAAAACTAAAACACCAATGCTTTAAAACACTGTAAAATTCCTCTGTTATGAAATTGTAATGTTAGGGTTTCAATTTTATCCAAACTCGTTGAAAAATATACTAACATGGCTTATGGTAATTAGTATTTTTTTGCAATAGATTTTTAACAATAGTTTATTATATCGTTGAAAAATTATCCATGTCATTAGCAGCCGGATGAGCTATATCTTAAATTCATCCAACAATAGTTTATTATCTTAGGAAGAAAAAAAAAAACAATCGATGTCACATAGCGACACAAAGAAATATTAGTTGGTTAGATAGTGGCTGTAATCGATTACATAACTTAATATCATCGATTATCTCATTCCAAGTAATACATAATTTTGTGTTACTTTATTATTTTATAAACAATCATTAGAGAATAAACTTTATTTTATAGATAACAATTAAACGATTCATCACAAGTTCACAACATTCTTTCTAGTATGATGACAACATCCATGTAGTATGCGTCATACACGTGTCATTATACATGATCGCTATTCATCGGCAGCATCAGAAGTAGTAGTAGCAGTAGCAGCAATCGACGTCCCCGGCGGATAACGAGAAATGCAGTCTCCCCACACATTCCCATCCTCCAAGTCCCTCATCACCGTCCAGACGCACGTGTTGCACATAAAGCCGGCCCCCAGCCCAACCATCAGAACCCGATCCCCTCTCTTCAGCCTCTTCTTCGCCTCCATGTACCCGAAAACATACCAAGGGCTGCTGCATGACGTGTACCCGAACCGATTCAGTGTCATCCGAGAAGGCTCCACGTCATCTTCCCCGAGCCCCAGGCTCCTCCCCACCGCGTCGATCACCGCCTTCCTGCTCGTGTGCACGCAGAAATGCTGGATCCCGCTCTTCACGCTCACGCCCGTCATCACCCTCCTCCGCAAAAAGCGTGCCAATATCTCCCAGAGTGGCAGCACTTTCGGGAGCAGCACCCGGAAGTTCGCCACCAGTGCCAGCTTGGCAGTGTCGGTGGACTGTCTCGAGACGCGGAACCCGGGGCAGCCCTCCTCGTCCTCGATCTGGACGACGCTGTCGTAGGCAGCGTCGTCCGCGAGGTGGGTCCGGACGAGGGCGGTCAGTTTTGCGACGGCGCGGTGGCTCCAGGAAGGGTTGTTGGTTAGGAGTAGGCTGCAGCCGCCGGTGCGGAAGACCGCGTTGGGGAGCATCATCGACCTGTCCCTTCCTCTGTAGTAGTGGGCGCCGACGGCCTCCGTACTGACCACGACGGCGAGGGCGGTGGGTGGCATGGTGGTGAAGAGGTGGCGGACGAGATCGATCCCCACGATGCCGGAGCTGCACCCCATCCCGGCCAGGCTGTACGACTTGATGCCTTGCTTCATCTTGTAACGGTTCACGATCCGGGCCGAGAGGGACGGGGACGGGGCGAACAGGGAGACCGTGGTGACGAGGATGTCGACGCGGGAAGGTGGGACGCCTGAGGTGGTGAAAAGCTTGTCTAGGGTTTCGAACATTGGGGCGTCGGCCTCCTGGAGGGATTCGTGGAGCGTTGCCGGGGATTTGCGGGATTCGGCTATGTTTCTGGGGCCGCAGGTTTCGGCGCCGATGCCCGAGGTGGCAAGGGAATTTAGGAAGAAGCGGCAGTCGTCGGGGTCGTGGTTGCGGTGGCTCAGGATTTTGGTGAAGGTTTCGGTGGTGAACCTGAGGTCGGATGGAGGTTTGTAGCACTGGTAGGCTACCAGGTAGCAGCAATAACGTTGCCCTAGCTGTAATTTCTGGCGTACGAATTCTGGAAGCGGATGGTAGAAATGGAATACGAGCAGGATGGTGATGGTGAGTGGGAGAATGGTAATTATTGCTGCCAATGATAAATCCATGGAGAGAACGGTGGATTAGGGTTCACAGCATGCCAGCTGATTTATATGTGGATGTTAAGGTTCTTCATTAGAAAATGATTATGTATGCGGGCGTTTTTACGTTGGAGGGAGTAGTTCGTTTCGTGGTGATCATGACATTCAATTAATTGATGACTATATCTCGATTGATTTTTATCTTAAGAGGATTTTAGCTAGTTCCCTGTGTATAGCAGATCAAATATGGAAAGAAAGAAGATGCACCGTCTTGTATCTGCATTAGGTATTGACGAACTTAACTATCCATTGGTTTCTTGCATATGTTACCTGCCAAACATAACAAAAATGTCTTTCATTATAGTGTTATTAAAGTCAGATTCCTTACGTCTCTGGCCAAAACTAGACCACCTACACATACAATCTCTATCGGCCTCATGAATTTGGGACCATGAACATATATGTGACAGCAAATTGAATGCAAACTGGCAATTTTATTTATTGATAGAAATCGATCTTTATACACAAGACTCTCAATAGAAGCCTTCAAATTCGACTTTGACAAAGGGCTCTAACAACTCGATTCCTGGGAAGTAGCCCCATGACTAACCAATTGACTCTGCTGAAACTAATCACTGCAACGACTAGTTCACCTAACCTAACCACTATTGACATAAAGCAAACATCAAGGACTAAACTGCAAAATACCAAACGACACGGTTTAACTTAAACGAACACTTATACACTTAAACTTGACACCAGCTCTTTCCTTCTCCACAACGGATTCGGATTCAGCACCAGTTCAACACCTTCAACGAACATGATCTTCAACAGCCTCCCCTGAACTGAAGCATCTTCGATCAACTTCAGTTCATCAATCTTCAGACTTCAGTTCAACTCCATCAACCAGACCAAGCCTGCTGCGCATCAACTGGAAAGTCTCTAACTTCAATGGCTTGGTCATTATGTCTGCTATTTGCTCTCCAATCTCACAATGTTCAAACTCAATATTTCAATTCCTGCCAACTCCCTTAAGAAATGAAAGCGTACACATCTACGTGCTTATTCTTCCATGCATAACTGGATTCTTGGAGAGGTTAATAGTTGAACTATTATCATACATGATCTTGGTTGTTCCTTCCACACATTCCAACCATCCCATTTGAGTTACAATTCTCTTTAACCATACATACTGAGCTCCAAGAGAAGGATGCAGCTACAAATTCGGCATCGGTTGTTGAAAGGGTATAACAGGTTGTTTCTTCGAGCTCCAAGAGATTGCTGAGAAATAAAGATGCCACAGTCAGATTGGGTTGCCTCCACTCCCAAGAAGAACTTCATTTTTCCCAGATCTGTCATTTCAAACTCAGCTTCCATGTATTCCTTGAATTCCTTCAACAACTCAGGACTGGTGCTGGCATAGATTAGGTCATCAACATACACACTGACCATTAGCACATCTTCTTTCCTCTTCTTCACAAACAAGGTGTGTTTAAACTCACATCTTTCAAAACCAGTGTTGAGAAAGTGAATTTCAATTCTGTTGAACCATGCCCGAGGGGCCTGCTTTAGGCCATACAAAGCCTTCTGCAACTTGTACACCTTGCTTTCTTCTCCAGGAACCTCAAAACCTTATGGTTGTTCAATATAAACTTCTTCTGTGAGTTCCCCCTGCAAGAAAGCACTTTTAACATCTAACTGATAAACAGTCAGATCATACTGTGTAGCAAGAGCTAGGAAATACTTAGCCCTTTGCCACCAACCTTGCCTTAGATTTTTCTATGGAGCCATCTTATTTCAACATGGTTCTATACAGCCACTTGAATCCAATTGGAGTCACTCCTGCTAGTCGGTCAACCAAGGTCCATGTAAGATTCCTTTTGATAGCATCCATCTCTTGCTCCATAGCATTTCTACACCTTTCTTCAAGTATAGGTTCTTCAAATGAGGTTGGATCACCACTGACAACAACAAGAGCCCACCAGTCAGTCTCAGCAAATGTCAAGTTAGGCATTACTTGATAGTCAAATCCATCAAAATAAATTGGAAACTTACGAGTTCTGGGTCCTAGTTCACTACTGATTGGGAGCCCCAAAGCATCGGTCATGTTCTCTTCCTCCTCTTCTTCTGATTTTGTTGCAGCTGATGTGATTGGTTCTGATACTTCAAAATTTGTGGGAGCTGGATTATTTTCATTTACCTCTTCAGTGGTGTTTTCTGTCTCCTCTCTAGTATTACCTTGTCCATCATCATCATCTCCTTGTTGTGAATCATACCAAGCTTCTTCTCCTCCTTTCAACACAAGCTTGGTCAAGACAGGTTATGTCTCAGGTTTCCAAATCCAACCTTCCTTCTCATTGAAGATCACATCTCGGCTAATGATGATCTTCTTTGTTTCAGGATTGAAAAGCTTGCAGGCTTTGGATTCTTTGAACAATAACAGAAAGTTGCACTTGACACTTTTGTCATCCAATTTCTTCCTTAAACTGTCATGAACATGAGCATAGGCTAGACAATCAAATACTTTGAAGTGGTTTACTAAGGGAGATTTTCCATTCCATCTTTCTTGTGGTGTCTTGCCATCGTTGGCTATAGTTGGACTTATGTTGAGAATACAAGTAGCCCAATCTACAGCCTCGGGCCAGAAAGATGATGGAACCTTGGTATCCTCCAGTGAACATCTAACCATGTTCATGATAGTTTTGTTCTTCCTCTCAGCAACACCATTTTGCTGTGGGGTGAGAGTAGCTGTTATCTGCCTTCTGATGTCTGCTTCTTCACATACATCTCGAAATTCATGTAATGGAAACTCGCTAGACCTATTAGTTCTAAAACATGCAATGGTTCTCCTAGTTTCATTTTCTACTTGTACTTTAAATCGTTTGAAACAAGATAGAGCTTCTAATTTTTGCAGATAGAAAGTAAATCCATGGCTTTCTGCTAAAGTCATCGGTAAGGGTCATGATATACCTTTTCCCTCCATTGGATGCAAGAGTAATGGGGCCACATAAGTCATCATGTAGAAGTTGGAGTGGTCTGATGGCTCTCCATGCTCCTTCCTTTGGAAACTTGTTTCTTCATTGCTTGCCAATCATGTCGGCTCCACAGACTCCAAGTTCACCTGTCAACTTTGGAAGCCCCCTGCACTAGCCTTTTATGTTGTAAATGCAGCAAACCAGCCGTGCTAAGATGGCCAAATCGTCTGTGCCACAAGTTTAGTGTATCATGATGTTCAACATTAGTCTGCAGACAGTGATTACCCCCTACAGTGTGATGTTTGGCTTGCGGGACTAAAATCTTGTTAGACTTCATGGATGTCTGTAGCAGCAAGCCATGCTTGTCATGGTAGATCCTGCAGCTTCCATTCTTAATTGTGAATGCAAGATTCTTCCCATGCATCTGTACCACGCTTAGAAGATTTGACTTCAGACAAGGCACATAAAACACATCCTCAAAGACCAGAGGAACTTCATCAACTGTCATTTTGATAGATCCTTTCCCTTGAACATCCAGTTTGCTTCCACTGCCCAATTTGACATCACTTTTGAAGCCAGTGTCGAGTTTGATGAACCAGCTCTTGTCACCACACATGTGATTGCTGCAGCCACTGTCAAGGAACCACCAACCACCATTCTTCTTCATGGTCTCACCATTGGAAACCTTTTCTTCTGAGTAAGCCATCAATAGAACATCATCTTTGATGTCATTAGACCCCAGCTCGAATAGTGAGCTTGCCGCTCAAGACATTCTCGACTGAAATGTCCCATCTTATGACATTTGAAGCACTCAATCTTATCCCTATTCCATATTCTTCCTCTTCCTCCACTGCCTTGATATCCAGTTCTGCCTCCTCTTCCTCTACCACCACCAAACACTTGCAGAGCTTGCTCTTCACCATATGGCGACTTTGCAAACTTCTACTCATGAACAAGCAGAGAGCTTTGCAGGGCATCCACAAACATTTCATCAATGTCCTTGGACTCTTCAATTGAACACACGATGTAATTAAATTTTTCAGTCAGGGTTCTAAGTACATTCTCAACAATCTTCGTATATGTCATGTCCTCACCGCAGTTCCTCATCGAGTTTGCGATTACCATTACCCGGCTGAAATAACTGGTCACTGTCTCTCCATCCTTCATCTGTAGCAGCACAAAGTTCTTTCTGAGCCCTTGCAGATTTGCCTATTGAATCTACTCGCTACCTTGATAACGAGTCTTCATGGAATCCCACAGCTGCTTGGAGGTTGCCTTCTGAGTGATAGTCTTGAGAATGTTCTTGTCAATAGAACTAAAAAGGAAGTTCTTAGCATTCAGATCCTTCAGACGTGTTGCCTCCCCTGTATTTGTTTGAGCTTCAGTCAGTTCAGATCATGCATCAACTTTTTTGAAACCAGTCTCCACCACAATCCCCAGTTCCTTAGATCTGAGCAGATTTTCCATCAGCATGCTCCAGTGAACATAATCCTAGTCGAACTTGGGAATTCCCACTTGAGCAAAACTGTTGTCGCCACTAATCTTTCTGCTCTCTTTTGATTTCTCTCATCAATAATCCAAATCCTCACCTTGACTCGTGTTTCCCACAACACAGAACCTTTCACAATTTCACACAGCTCACACTCTTGATTGAACACTCTCTGGTTACAGCCAGTGATTGCTCAGATACCACTATGACAGCAAATGGAATGCAAACTGACAACTTTATTCATTGATAGAGATCGATCTTTATACACAAGACTCTCAACAGAAGCCTTCAGACTCGGCTTTGACAAACGACTCTAACAATTCGATCCCTGGAAGTAGCCCCATGACTAACCAATTGACTCTGCTGAAACTAATCGATGCAACGACTAGTTCAGCTAACCTGACCACTACTGACATAAAGCAAACATCAAGGACTAAAATGCAAAATACCAAATGACACAGTTTAACTTAAACGAACACTCATACACTTAAACTTGCCACCAACTCTTTCCTTCTCAAGAACGGATTCGGATTCAGCAACACTTCAATGAACAGGATCTTCAAAAATATGTATATACCTCAATAGTTGGCCTACGTTTTGTTGTACTTTGCACGGGGTGGTAAAGAAAGATAACTGAAACTTGATCTTTTCGATTTAGTTTCTCCCGATTTGTGAGGCACTATTCGATCAATCGAAGTTTTAGATGTGGATGAGGGTGGGTGGCTTTGAGTTTTTGCCATCTGGATTTTCAATTTCGGATATCATGTTGATTATGAGAAAATCAAAGGAACACAAATTAATTCGATTAATTATTCATCAAAATCTAATTAAGTTCATCAATCTTAGCTCCAATTCTTCGTTCACCTTTATTTTGTCTGAACACCTTTCCACTATATTCTTAGTGTTATAACTCCTAACTATATAAGTTAATATCACATTATAAGAACATTTCTTCCTTTAGTAGTAATATGATATCCCTAGCGGAAAAATGATGAAAATATTGTTAATTAGATCTTATCTATCCATGCTCGATTAAGAAAAAGTGAAGGTTGTTTAAAAGAATATTTCTTCCGTCTCTTAGTGGAATCTTTTACCCCCTCTTTATCTTTTTCTGGTTTCCACTTCTCTTCATCTTCATTTTCATTTATTTCCTTCTCTCTTTTTTTTATAATGGTGAATAGTATTAAAATCGGTAAAAGGTTAAACGAGGGAACAAAGCTATACACACTGGTTCAAAAGAAATGAACCGCTACTACAAGCAAAAGAAACAAACAGGCTAAACAAAAACAAAAGGCAAACGAGTGAAACTAAAAGCCCCAAAGGTTGAAAGAAAGTGAAGCAGCTGTCAGGAGCAACCAACGCAGCAGATGCTCAAGCGGACAGGGGCATCCATCAGGCGACGAAAGCACACATTAGTTAACTTTGATGATGATCGAACAAAGAGCAAAACCAAGAGTTGCATTGGTTCCTATTCACCTTCCTATTTGCGGTTAGCCACTCAATGACGGATTTGACAATTTTAAAGAAAATAGCCTTGGTTGTGAGACAATTGCCTTCAAAAGTTCTCTAATTTCTCTCCAACCAAACTTTCCAGCAAGTAGCGTGGAGAATGCAATGTATAATCCATCAATTTATTTTCTTATCATATGCCCCCCCCCTCCCAATTTCTCTATGCATGTTATATTTTAATTTGTTACGGGTTTGGGTTAACATGGTACTCCACTTCATTGATATGAGAGGGCACGCTAAAAGATTGTAAAATTTCTATTTTGTGTAGATTATGGTTCTCATTTGACACCCTAATACAACTTACCTATATGTGTATAGTAACCTAAATGGTCCTTATACTTTTGCTTAAGAGTTCGAAACTGTCGTACAGTTTTCATATGTGAATCACATACCTATATGAAAAATGATTCTTCTAGCTTTTCTTCGTGCATTCATAGATGTCTTGTCTATTGAATGTCAGCACTCCTAACAATGTCCATGAAAAATCAAAGAAACTATTCAAGATGAAATATATTAGGAAAAATCTAAATTACATATCTAAAATAAATAAATTCCTACAATACATCAATTATCAAAAATTTCTCAAATTACCTAATTTTGAGGTTGTTCGTTGCACAATACACAAACTAGTGAGTTGTTCGCGAGTCTGTTAAGTGAACAAAAATGAAGTTGTCTTCCACATCAACGATCCAATAGCTCTTGAAATTAGCATGTGATAGCTGGGGACCTGGCGACACGGATCATTGTTGAATAGCTAGATGCACAACGTACACGTGGGCGGCTAAATCATGCTTTTGGGCGGCGATCCTAATTGGTCCTTTTTGAGCAACGTAGATTGTTGGCTTGGCACGCAGATAACCATTGGACTGCCTCCTTCAACCGTGATTTGGGTGGTTTGCCCAGCTGTCAAGCGAACCCCTCCCTCCAAAAAACCTATTAATACCCCCTTTTCTTCCTTCAAAAACCACACCACACCACTCCACATTTCTTCCTCTCTTCCTTCCATCACTCATGGAAACTACTCGTATACTTTGTGGTTGCGGCTAAGCACAATTTTGCACGTCAGAAATTTATTCCTTGAGTCCTTCATAAATCCGATGAACTTCTGCCAAAAACATGAAAAAGAAGCTCTCAGGTTATCCTCTCATTTCCTCTACTATACCCTTTATTTTTTATATATGAATGGTGGGCCTTATTCATCATACGATCAACATACAATATTCAACCTAGAAGAGTCCCAATCGCACCAGACAATTACAGATAGAACAAAATGGACCAAAAGAATCAAAAGACTACTCATTACCCAATCTACAAGACTCAACCTATATGAAACCACAAAGGTTTACTAGCTGTAGCTTCTACAAATTTAAGGTCCCCTACTAACTTTGCCATCACCACTTGTTCCATTTTCTGAGCCAAACTTGTTGTGAGGAACTTTTTTCCAGGTGTTGTGTCTAAGAGGGGTTGGTCAGTTTAAGAAATTACAAGCTATTATCAGATCAAAGGGAATTACAAACTTTCTTCCACAGTTTAATAAACAGTAAAACGAACAAAGGGAATTACAATTTGGACCTAATTGAGGATCTAGGGGTGCGCATACCCGAGTGAGTCTTCTCGCTTTTAAAAACTGACAATTTACATGCTTTCCTTGTTAATTTGCGTTCTCCATTTTCACCATAATTTGAATGTTGGATAATAGACATTCACGGAGTAGATAGTAAACCTATGACCCACCTTGATAATTAAACCGAACCCACTTTACTACAGTCTTCCGCAGTGGTCATACTTGGCCATTGCGGAAGTTTTGTGTTTTACCGAGTCAATAGCTCCTTTGGTACTTCAAAAGTTCTTCAGTACTTGATCTAAGCTTCTTAGGTTGCTTTGTACCTTCAAAAACTATAAAAAAAACATACGAATATGGCATCAAAAAGTAGAAGAGCATTGCGTAGGTCTATTAAAGGCTCATTGATCAAATAGTTGCAATTTAGATAAGAAACACCATTGAAATGACCAAATATGCTTTGATAGACGGGGGAAATGAATCAGGAATGTGAGTGACAAGCACTATAAATAGATTATTATCAAAAATACCCCACACTTGAACTTTGTTTGTCCCCAAGCAAACACTACTCATAACCACACAACTCAATGAATTTTGGACACCATCACTCAACCTTGATCTTAGATCGTGAATCATAAGAAACTTAGAAGGTCAACAATATCACAAGAGAATCCTAACCACATCAACATGCAAGAACATTGTACCATGCATCACCCACAAATCATGCATTAGAGCCTCAAAACGTAAGGGTGAAGTTTTTTTATTAACTTTTAAGCTTTGAACACTTTCTACCATAAACTTGACATATCTTTGAAGAACTTTGTCTTATTCAAACTCAACATCTTTTTAGGATTTTTTTGAATTTTTCTCTCTTGCAACCAACTTTTTTTTTCCTTTTTATGATTTTTCTCATGATGGAGAACTTTTTTTTGGAACTTTACCTTTATTATTCGAGCAAGAGCTTGAAGCTCCTATACCTCAAATCTTGTGGAGGGTTAATGAAATTAAGCGGTCTTGGAAGCTCTATCCATACCCTTAAGAATACCTCCTCAAGTTGGCAATCAATTCGAAGGGTGGAAATTTTATTTTTACTAGAGGGAACTGTCATCACCTTTTAGGATTTCCCACCAAACAACTAGTATCTCTTCCAAAAACCCGATTTAAGTGAAATGAAAAGATGTCTCTCATGTTGGGCTTACCCCACACATTATTTCTCAATAAACCATCGCAATATTTTGGATGGTGTATTGATTGGTAGAAATTTTTTCATTTTTCTAAAGATACAGTGCACCCTTTTGAAAATTTTAAAACAGGAGACTCTATTTTTGCATAATCAAAAATATTTGAATAGATTAAACAATATGGCATTCAAACATAGAAAATGGTCATTACATCTCATTAACTATCACATCCTTTATAGTGACTACACTAGCCTCTCTAGATCAAGTGATGATAACTATACTCAATGATTCAAAGTAAGATGAGAAGTGAACATGCTTGTAGGGTATGCCTAATGTCATTGGATGGGAAAACATCTTTAGTTCTTTCAAAAAAAACTTTTCAGCACATATCACAACCATTTTAGCATTGAATTTTTTTTTTAATGTTAACGACTAAAGATATACCATGTGGTAAGCATATAAACCATTCACACCCCACACTTTAAAATGGACATTGTCCTCAATGGGCCAAAAGATAGTTTGGGTCGTGGATAGTTAGAAAAAATTACTTCGAATGTCATTAAACTCCAAAGTCATGCTCTACTTTAGCTAGTCTTCCATAATAATTCTGAAGATACTTTAAATAGTCTAAACAAAAGAAAGTACAAATGGCTTCCTTAAACTCCATCGCGTACATGCTAGGTCCTCCTGGTGGTGGGTGACTCCCTGGGTGGAGGCCTATGAATGATCTATTGAAATCCTCCATCCAAGAATAGTCCATTGTTGTGCCTACTCTTGCCTCCTGCGCCAAGCTCGAGTATCCTCTTGCTCTATCTCTCTCATGCTCCAAGACATCCCAATGTTGCTCGTTCAATGTCTGGTAGTTGGTCAGGCTCTCTTGTGCACACTCAACTGCTGCTCACAACTTTCTAGCTAGCCTCCGAAATTTCCATGTTGAGGGGGGTGGTGGTAGTGGATGTCCAGCTCCATATCCATGCTTTAGTAATGTCTGTAAGTGCACTGTTGGTCTCCTATTTGCATTCCAGACAACATTTATGGGACAAAATTAGTTAGCAAGATCAACTCCATTGCTTGTCACCTTATCAACTCAAAAGGTGAGAGCCGATTGATGATAAATAGGTCATTCCCTCACCCTATGCTCATCGATGTGTTGGCTATGGTGTAAGCAAATGCTCGTCTTGGTACTCCTCGTGAGGAAGTGATGGTCGTGACCTTCAGAAGGTTATCAACCCCCAACCATGCTAGATGAAGCCACCAGCGATGTACCAAGGAACAGTACAAAGTAATGCTTGAACCTAAGAAATGGGAGCTGGATGATGGTTGGTGAGTAGTATCCTGTTCTTGGATCTCGTGTAGAGGTCCTCCAAAGCTCTCAGAAGATAGAAATTTGTGTTTGTGGGCTCCAAATTTCCTCCAAGGCTTGCATCGGATAGTGTGCCCTCTCTGTGATGGTATGGGATCCCTAGCTTCTAGGTGAAGCTATCATAACCATTATTGAAGTGTCGTCCCACCAATATGTAGGAGATGCACTTCTGGCCTGATATAGTCGCAGCTCCCACTGTTAGTGCGGCCACAAACTCTTGAGTGAGAACATTGTTACCCTCTCCTCTATTTCTAAATAGCGACAAGAGACCGGAATTTTCGAGTCTTTGTATCGTCTATGCTCTCCATCCCTGGTCCTAGTTGAAATCCGCCCGATTCAGCTCTCCCTAGGTCCACTTGTATGATGTATCTCTCTCCATCTTTGTATCTTCCTAGAACTAGTATTGCTTGTGGGGGAACTTGAGGAAAGAGTGCAAGGGAACCTTTAGTGTGTCTTTGTCTATCTCCAGCTCATTGTCAGTCTCCCACGCCTCGAGCTCCGTTGGTAGTTGTCTACTCCTACTCCTTGATTGTCTGCTATCCATCGATAGGCTTCCACTGCTATTACTGGTAGAGCGTCAAAGATATAGAAATTGGGACTCTGACTCCCTCGAACTCTCCTTCTTCTCAATCCCTATCACCGGCTCCTTTTGTTTAAGTCTTGCAGATTGTCTAGGTGCTACAAACTCCGACTCATATCAAGGTGGACTAGGATGCCTCGGTCCTTGTGATGAAGAAGCACCATTATCTGCTTTCTTCTTGTGACGTCCAATCCATCTGGAGATTTCTGTCATTTTCCAAATAAAAAAAACCAAGTTAACATGGAAAATAGTGGACAAACCCCACACTTTAAGAGCGTGGTTTCTTTTAAGCTAATCATATAACTTCTGAAGTAATTATTGACAAGATAGTAATCCATTTACTTCATTTATCATTTAAGCCCATATAGAGATGGGAAGTATTATAGATCGAAATGTAGAAGTAGTATGAAGCACATATCTTGAAAATTTTGAAATCTTTGAAAGCTCCAAGTTATAAGATTTGGCAAAGGTCGATAAGTTGGAACAAGTAAAATGAAATGCATTTGATCCCACTTAGTAGTAAAAGCGAAACTAATTATATCCTACTCTCATTGCAATTTAGAAATCTCAAAACATGTACCATATATTTCAAAATGTAGTATAGCTTTGACGTTAAATCACACTTTAAAATGTGCTATGCTAAGATTTTTAAATTTTTGGCATAACCTTTGCTAAGAATCAAGAATAAATCCAAGCATACATTCGTTAAAATCATCATAAGCACAATGCAATCTCATTTCTAAGCATATAAGAAATCATCTTCATTCGCAAACATCAATAGTGCCCAGCATAGGCAAAAAATAACAACACTATAAGAAAATACATCTTCAGTCACGCGATCCTTTGACTACGGGTATGCTCCCGTAATCAAAAGTGAATTATTTATCACGGCGGAATATTCCCGTGATGTTAACTATTAAGTAAAACTTTGGGTAAAACTTCCTGTGACTGTTGGTGGGCGGGAATGAAATTTATTTGGCGGTATGCCCACAATTTTTCAGCCCCCAAAAATTTTCAAGTGGCCCGCTCTTTTCTTAGTTTGACAATTTTCCGTCCCTGGAAAACTATTTGCTCACTTTACCAAATTTTAGTTTTCCTTGCCCAACCCGACTCTCTCTCCCCCATTTTATCTCCTTCACTCTCTTCTCCCTCCGATTTGCTTCCTCATCGATTCCCCAGAGGTTTCAGCATCGATTCCCAGCCATTCAATCCCTTTCTCCGTGCCTTCATCTTTGCTTTCCCAACTTTTTTTTGCCTAAACCCCTTGATCTCCATCAATAGATCTTGCCGGAGATCCCTCTTCCTAGCTTCAATCGCTATCGGCTACCATCTCCAATTCTTCGTCGCCGTCAATCTCAACGCGATTCACCAACTTCGGTGCTTTGTATCTCCGCCATATCTTCCCATAGGCTCAGTGAATGAAGAAGACGTGGAAGCATGCGTTCTCTACTTCTTCATGAAAAGCAACTGGATTTGTAACATTGAGCTCCGCTCCCCTAATTGCTATGGTTGCGGTTGTCAGCTCTGCCTCTAAGTATAGGAAACTGCTCATTCCTCCTCCTTGTCACTTCAATCAGCATCAGGGCTCCATCGGCCATCGAGGATCACCACTATCCCCGCCACCCAGAATTCATCCGAATCCAACAACATGTTGGCGGTGCTCGCTCAGCTCGAAGAGGCAAGTAGGGATTTTCATTTCATTTTTGGCCATTGACTCATTTCTTCCTTATTGTTTAGTTCGACCCGTACTCTGAATTTCAAGATGCGTCTACTGAAATATTTGCTCTGGTTTTGCTTTCAATTAGGTTAATTGTATCCTTTTCTTCCTTCGATTCGCCCATCTCTTCCCCATCGCTAAAGCCCTTCTCCAATTCGATCCCTCACCGTCACTGAGGGACTGGCGAATTTCATATCGGTGCCTAGGGGAAGGATTTTGAAGCCATCCCATCGACAATACGATCGAGGAGAGGGCTGGTAAGGCGTGGTACGGTGCAAGCAGATCAAGCTTGGGAAGCATATTCCCCTTTTGCCCTTTCCAGCCTTGATATTAGGTTTATGGTCTCTACCAATGACTTTGCCAGCTACACGGCTTTCTGATATGCTTTCACTTGGCAGCTACCTCGTCATCCACTGAAGGAAACCAGAGCTTAGATATTTAAGAACACAACATTTGACTATCTTGCATCTCACCTAATATATTGTTTGCTTAGTTGATTTGTATCTCCCCCATTGATGCTCATGTTGTCTTTGCATATCTAGTTCATGTTGTTTGGCATTTGTACTCAATGCATGTCTTTTTGTTGCTGTGTTGCATTTTGTGAAGTGAGCCAAATAAACATTTGTTTCTTATAATGGTACATGTCCTCTAGTTCAGCTATTTGCTTGCATCAATGGGCCTTCAAATCTTATGGAGCTTTGGAGTTACATGTCTCGACATTTATGCGTTGAGGAGAAAGAAATACTTCAAAATCTTGTCTTAGTGCGCATGTTTATCGTAGGCAATTGGGTACTTAACTCTCCCCATCTCTCCTACTCTGTTAGTTCTATAAATCGTTTTCTGCATTATTTAATTGTGGTACAAAGAAACTGTCTCGCCAATGAACTTCTCCCACTTGTGTAGCCAAGTGGGAGAACTGCAAATTGGCACAAATAAATACGATCTGTCTAAGTGGATACAACAATGAAGACTTTTTCCGGTAAGCAAAAAATCAATTTCTCCTATGAAATTGGTGGTTCGAGATCACTAATTTTTTGGTTTAACGAAGCTCTTAATTTTCAGCCGGTAAAGTGCACATCGCTCAGTTCGAAAGCCGCGACAAGCCTTTCGCCTTGCTTAGTGCTAAACGAGAAGAGGAGAAGCCGTTTAATTTCTTGCGAACTGTGTTTGATATGTTCAGTAACCTTATGTGTGTTTAAATTGATGCGATAAAGTTGAATCAATAGCATGGTTTCTGATGCATGTTGACTACTGCCCTGTTGAAATGGCATTGTATCCCATGGATACTATCAGCACAAGGTTGCAGGCAGGTTAAGTTGTTGTGATTCTTGTTGATGCAGAGTGATTTTTTATTTGTTTTGGATTTAGCTTCATTTTTTATAAAAGGAGCACGATTCCTTCATTAAGATTAATCTTCCATAGCAAATGTGTGAAGATTGATTAGCTGTTATAATTGCTTGTGAATGTGGGCGTGAGTCGATAACTGAAACTTATGGTGAAGTATAGGGATTTGTTGAGATTTTTGTGTGTCGACTGTTGTGTTTTATATATTACAGGCAGCTACTGGTGGTGAACAAATAGTCGGGTATGGTCTTGCTTGACTGGAAGTATTGCTAGCATCCTACTGTAAGTTTGGGTTTCATTGTCAAAGCTGGTTCTTTCATTGAGATAGTAGGTTGTGCTTAGCATTGGTAGGAGTTGTTTAGCAACTGATGTTGCAAGAATGGTTTTCACTAGCTTCTGTTTTTTCTTCTACTGCTAAATTTTGTCCAGCTTCTGCTTTTGAACTTATGATACTATAATTGCTGTTGCATTTTTTCTACTACTCGGTTTCCGCTAGCTTCTGTTTTTTTTTTTTTTTTTGTGTTCATGTGTTGTAGGATAAGTTACTTACCAAAAGAGGACCAGTTGGTTTCACCATCAATGGAGTTGACAGTGGAGAGGACAAACATGAACCGTAGGAGGAAAATGAAAGTAGGGTGAAGCATGAAAGAGTAGTTCAACCTTGCACATTGATGAGTGCAATGGTAGTTTTGTTTTTTCAACCAAGATAGAAACTACTCGGGCTTATTTTGTTGAAGCATTGGTATTTTGTGATATGATTAAATAGATAGATTCCATGTGCCTAAAATATTTTAAGGATTAGATTTATTAATTGTAAATTAGCATTGGCGAGTGCATGATATATATAATGTCGAGACTAGTTAATTATTCAAAAGGAAATATCTGCTTGTGACTATTGGAAGATTTATTTTAGCAAATACAAATTATAATATTTCGTGCAATACTAAACCATTGGAAATCCCGTGACCATTGAAATAAAACTGTGACAAAGGACTCAAATTAGTCACGGGAATCCTGTGACTATTTTGTACATTTGTCACGGTAATTTCCCGTGTTCAATACTTAGTCACGAGAACTACCGTGACAAAAGAGATCATTTATCATGGGATTTATCCTGTTATCATATCATTATGGTCACGGAAATTCCCGTGATCATTGACCTTCAACCACGGGCACGCTTGTCATGGGAATTTGCCTGGTGACTAATTTCATCAGTCACGGGAAATCCCGTCATTGAAGGTGAATTTTCTTGTAGTGCAAGAGATTCTCCTACCAATCTTATACAATTTTAAACTTTGAAATCCTCAAACGAAGTCCTGAATTCATGGTTCAAGCTCCTAAATTCATCTAAAGGTCATGAGAACTTACTTGGATTGAAGAAAAATGCAGAAAAATCAAAGAAAATTTGAAAAACAAAGAGAGAGATGGCGTTGTCAAGGCAGATATAGCCATCGTGGCACTTCTGGTGAGGTTTTTGGAAATTTTTTCGGTTGGGCTTTCTTTGGTAGGTGATGGGTATGTTTATCTCGAATCTGAGAGGAATTTTCTGAGTTTTGAAGGAGGATTTGGTTATCAAAAGTTGATGTTTTGGGAGAAATTTTGAATCTTAGAGAGAAGGAGAGGATTTTTGGCTAAAAGAGAGAAAAGAGAAATGAAAATTGAGTGTTGTGTGGGTGGAATGGCAGAAAATGAGGTCATTCATAGTTGTGGCGGTGCAGTGGCGGGTATGTGGCGATGGAAGCCGTCGTGGCTTCCCGTCGTGTTCTACTTCAGATTACAACATTTTTCGTTAAATACTTACCTCGATAGGGGGGCTAAAATTTCCCCTCACCAACATCAACATCTTTTTAAAAAAAAAACATCAACATCTTCGTCATCTTCACTACTAACTTAATCCAAATCTTACATGTCACTTGTCTCACTTGTTAAGAAGGACTTAGCTTATCATAGTGATCATCATTCGCGACCCATGCTTGTGTGTATGCTCTTATGTTGGCCCATTCTTCGCCCCATACCGGCCATTCTTGTCCATCATATTCAACCGATGGACCATGTGCAATACGAGCATCATATCTTCGCCATTTTACGCCATCCAAAACTCCAAAGCCCCCCTAAACCATAAACTCCACTTAAAGCTTCACCATATTCGGTGTAACATTCACCACCATACTCATCCACCTCTTTCGTCTTGATTTACACCTCGGCAAGTCGAAGTTTGTTTTCCACTATGAACGTTAGCATCATATTAACCTCATCATCATCGGACATGATTGATTCTTCGTACACAAGTGCATACTCGCTGTAAACCAGCAACTGGTATGTCATCTTGCATACTCTTTTATGACCACCTGCGCAACAGCTTTCTTCACAAATATTGAAGAGATCCTCCCAACTAAATGTGCTCTCAATTCAAACAATGCTTGTCTCACTACTTTCGTTGTCGACACTATTCTGCAATTTTGTCACTCGACCATTCCACAGGATGGATAGGTCAATTTCAAAACTTCCTTCTTGTTTCTGCAATTTATAATATGATAAATTACACACAATTCAACGAGGACTTAATCTGAATATAACAACCAAGCATTAATCCAAAATCCTAATCAACATTCAACATACATTCAAAGCCTAATGAAAGCTATGCTACAACCGGCATAACTAAAACATACCTTAAAATGACAGAAGCTCAATAAACCTCCTTCTTTGTTGGATTTTTGGTCCTCTTGATGCTTCTTTGTTGTTTCTGTTTCACAGAAATAAAGATGAATGAAGAATGCCAACATAAGAGGAGGATGGGATTTGGATATTTAGTTTTGTTCAACTGGGGTGTGGTTCGCTTAGACCGCAACGATCA
Organism: Linum trigynum; assembly: GCA_964030455.1. Taxonomy (NCBI): domain Eukaryota; kingdom Viridiplantae; phylum Streptophyta; class Magnoliopsida; order Malpighiales; family Linaceae; genus Linum; species Linum trigynum. The sequence continues at coordinate 10,476,927 of OZ034821.1, forward strand.
ACTAGCACTAAGAATACCTATCCCTACACCCTATCCTGAAGCAAGTTGGGCGAAAGCGACAACAAGAATTATGGCCACTAGTTCAATTCCCTTTTCCGCGAACAACATTAGTTCTTTTATAGCCAGCAAAAAACTCTAGTTCGCTTCCCCTGGCAGCGAACTACATTGGTTCGCTTCAAGTGTCAACGAATCTAAATAACGGACACAAAATGATAGCGACATATGTTAGAAAACACACTAGATCACCGGTATTTGATGCGAACGACAAACTAGTCTGTTGCACTGTGCAGCAAACAGCCCAAATTTGGTGTTTGGGGAAATATTTTCATATCCATTGCATTGTGACAATGAGATCCGATAGATAGAGGGGGTGAATTCATGCTATAGTTTTTCTAGAAAATTCTGCAAGGGAAATGGTATTCATCTCTTTCTCTCAATCTCAAGTCCCCACGGCCAAATGGAGTTGTTGAAAAGAAGAATTGAATTGTCCTCAACATGGTGAGAAGCATGTTGAAAAGCCATAATTTTTCAATGGAGATATGGGTTGTAGTTGTTGATTATGCAGTCTACATGTTGATCAGACCACCACCAAATAGTATTTGGAAGCAAGCACCCTAAAAGCTTGGAGCATATTAAAGTGACGAAGTACCTAATACAACTACACCTAGGGCTGTCTATTTGGTTTTGGTTTTTTGGTTTTAACCGAAACCAAACCAATTGGAAAGCTAATGGTTTCAGTTTTTTGATTTTAAACCAATAAGCAACTTAATGGTTTTGGTTTGGTTAAAACCGAAAAACCAATAGAAACCATTAAGAAACCAATAAGAATAAAAATATTTATCAACAAATATATTATTATTATTTTTTTGTTTCTTTTGACACGCATGCCAACCAATAATTTGTTATGACCATTTACCATTATTATGACGTTTATTCAATAAAAAGGAGGGAAATAGGAATAAATATGAGTGTATGAGTACATGTTGGTTTTTTGGTTATCCAAACCAGAACCAAAACCATTAAGGGCCTTAATAGTTTTAGTTTTTGGGATTTGGTTTTTCATACTTAATGGTTTGGTTAACCAAACCAAACCAAATTGACAGCCCTAACTACACCTATACCAATTCCTCCCAATCACAGAAAACCTGTAGTACAAAATGGATTTTCAGTGAAACTCCTAAATAAAGTCTACAAAGATATTCAAGACTTGAAGATCTTTACGAGGTAACGACTAGCCTTGATTATGATAAATTAACACTCTATTGTCATTTCATTTATCAAGCTTTGAACTGTTTATTCGATTGTAATAGTGTACTTCTAATTCTTGTTTAATTACTAATAATAAAGAACCATGATAAATTCAACTATTTCCACCATCCAGATTATGCCCTTCCAAGACATCATTTCTGTATTGAAGCTGTCCCCTGTGATAGGCTTAGACACGCCCAGGTAATGATCCTAGTGGGATCTATTTACCCAAACTACAGTGACAAAGGAAGCATAGGCTTAGGATATGATATTGTTCGACTTCCAAACATACAGATCACAGTTACAAATCTGGTATTGAAACTCTGCAACGCACCAAACATGGGAAACAGAGGAGGGGACATCGCTCTCTCAGCTTTCTATGGGGGGGGGGAAAAGACATGAAGCGGAGAGCTTAAACATGAAGCCGGAGGTGTGGGTGTATAAGGTTCCTTTACAGAAAGTTAGCAAACGATCCCAGCCAGTGGACGTAAAAGAGAAATCTGATTTGCTATGGAGCAGATGAAGCTGCAGATAACGAACTCTCCAGTGTGTTCCGGACAGCCAGTGCTGCCGCCCTGTACCAGGCAGCTGCAGCCATAGCTCCTGGATCAGGAACTGAGGCAACTATCTCAGGTGACACATAACTCGAACGCCCAGCCTGCAATTACTGTTGCATCAGAATACTTGAATTGTATACAAAGTGTAAACTGTGTTGGGAGGTGAAAATAAGAGCATGTAAACCAAAGTTCTAAATTATACGGGCCATATTGTTTAAATTATCACAATTATGTGCAACATGAAAGTAATGAGCAGAGGAAGTTGTGATTGGAGGAAGTTCATAGGACATTTGTTTATTTCTAAGTTACCTGTGCTTGCATCAGTTTGGTTGATTCAGCACCAGCCAAGGCTGCTTCTGAAGAAAGAACAAAGGCGGTGACAGAATCTTCCCCGGCCTTTAAACTCTGTTGTAGAATAGTTTGATTGTTATTAACCATAAGGATAACAAAGAGCAAATTTGCAAGGCTCATTTTTGACATTTCACCTGCTGCAAAGCTTGTGAAGCAGGAATAAGAGCATCTAGTAATGTCCGAAAACCAGCAATAGCACCACCATATTTACTCACTGCAGTGATTGAAGCTTCCAGTGCTTCAGCCCCTGATCCAGAAAGGAGAGTTAGGGTTATGGGCGTTGAACAAAGGACTATTGGATTAGGAATCTCAGCTTACACTGATGTGATGTAACATCTGGTTGTGCTTTTGCTTTCAAGTATGCATATGCTGCCTTACAAAGTATAGTGTATCTGCGTTAAAAATGCCAAATGGAGGTCGGTTGCTTAAATGGGAAAAAATTGATAACTGAAAGAACGGGAAAAAAGAAATGAAGCTAACGAAGTACATTATCCCACTTGTTCCACCCATAACTCTGCTAATAGATGATCCCATTTCATTTACTGTTTCAGCAGCGTCGTTTAGAGGATAGCTGGCAATAAAAGAAGGTGGCTTATCAGTGTAAGAAGCAAAGCTTATTCCATTGACAAACATTCTGATTATGTTCCAGAATTATTCTACCAATCATATATATGGAAACCTAATCAAGTACAATGCTCAAATATCAACAAGAAATATGTCATGAAAACTTTTGATTTGAAAAGTAGCTCAAATACATTAGGGTTGTAATATCACATAAAGGGATGGGCACTTATTCTGTGGGAACGAGTTAAAATCACCTCTGAAAAGAAAATTTTCAAGAAAACCAACAAGGAAAATATCGAATTGTCTTGATGCTTGAGTACAAATCAAAACAAAGATTTCTACCAATGAAAACCAAATCAAAGAACAAGCCGAAACAGACTTGAGTTTCAAGATGACAAGGTCTATTTCATCATCCAATGCTTTTCCTAGCCTCATAGTTAAGACAACTTACTATTTCTTCATATCCTCTAGAATTGCTGTTGCGCCCCTGTACATCTGCAAGAATGAGGAATTTCTCCATGTTATAGAAAATACTTGAATATGATGTTGCAAAAAATATAATCAAATCTGTTAAGAATTACTTACAGTTGATCCACAATCACCATCGCCTACTTTGCTGTCCCATTCATTTAATGGATCCTTAAGGTTTACAACTGCAGTTGCTGCTGCCTCAATAGCCACCTCAAGAAGGATCCCTTGTTTGCTCAGCTGAACTGGCCGGCACAAGGACTAATAGATGCAATAATGTGGAATCAGAAAATCATTACTAATAAACACAATTCACTAGGTTGCAGTTGCATCTCAAGGCAAACTACTCACTTTGGGCATACTTGGTAATAACTACTCAAGTTGAACTTGAAACTATTGCAACAGGACAGTATACCAAAATTTAGAGAAAATGCGAACATACCACATCATTTCTAGCTGAAGGAGACTGAGGAAGTGGAACAGGTATCTTTGCTGGTGGACGATTACCTATATATAAGGATATCCATGAGAACAATAAAGTATGTTCAACTAAGTTTGGGTCAGACATGGCAAATTTCCTGCTTGAACATTCTAATCAGCTCTAAATTTAACAGCTTCAGAGCAGTTTTGCCAGAAAACATGACCAATTCAGGTCACTAATTGAATCACAGAATCATCACATCACTCAACCTTATGCATAAGAAACGAATAGGAGCTGCGCAGCTAGGATAAGATGTAAAAGGAAAAACTTTGGAGATATATTTGAAATATATCACAGACCATCTACACCGACAGGCCAGTATGGTGCCGTAGTTGCAGCATCGAGGCGTTGCAGAATAGATTGATCGGCCTTCATTATAGTAATTGAAAATCCTGAAATGATTAAGCCATTAGCAATACGTATAAAATTCATTTAAATTTCCTGGTTTCATCAGAGTCATACCTGCCATGTCAAGAGAGGTCATAAACGACCCAGTGTACACTCTCTCTACAGCCAAACCATGTTCCAACTGCAGTTGAGGGACTGCTTTCCCGGCGGCAATCATTAGCTCCATGGCAGGGGTTGCACCTAATCTGCAGTGAAACAATACAGATGAAGATGTCATGGGAACTAAACAGCAAGGATGTTTACTCTACAAGAAGAGGGGACGGAGCAAAACCTAGGTCGAAGCCTAAGTAGTCTGCTAGAAGAACTAATAACCCAGATTCTAACTATCTAGGTTATGTGGTAGCAAGTTTAACATTATGAAGATCATAAATAGCAGCACAGTCTCACAGAAAAGGGGTGCTCGATATTAAACATAAAATACCAGAAATACAAAAGCCTACCCATTGACCATGAGCACCACTCGACTGCCCCGGGTAATTGGAACATAATTAGTTTCCTGGAACACTGAGATGTTACAAATGGAAGAATAATAGAAATATCATTTGAAATTATTCACTATAAAGTAGCAGACTACAAAAATAGTACTTTTACCACAATAGGCTATACACAAATGCAAAACACATCATCTCAATACTCACAAACTTTACAGAAATTTGGCACTTAATATTTTTACGTTCAATGAACGACTTCCTATATGGATACACAAATAGAATAAATTCAAATTAGTTATTTTTTTATTAGTATGAACAATCAATGCAGAATTTTCAAACAGTCCGCACTTGCACTCCAGTGACTGGTTTTTCAGATTTATGAAGACTATCTTGCTCACACTTGATGAAAGATAACTAGCCAAGCATGAACTATTGAAGCGTACCGGAGACAGAATTTGCTTAAGAACATGAGAGACCACAACCGCAACAGGCTGAATGTCAGCCACAGCAGCACCAGGTTCACCATGCTGGAAATGTAGAATTGTACAAACAGATTAAAAGGATGGGAAAAAATGGTGAAGCTCCACTAATATTAATTAACCATGATGGGGGGGAGGGGAGGAGGCTAATTATGGAGGATATTTTAGTAAAAAAGTATGGAAGGCAACAGGACAACCATGTGGTCTTAAGAAAAAGAAAAACAAATTATCCCAAAGAAAAGCAACCACCAGCTTAAGACATTTATTTAGTTTGATTACACATTTGATCGAATAGATTGGTGAAGTAGGCTAAATCACTCACAATGCCAAGCCCAAGTTCCATTTTTCCCAAGCCTAGACGATCTGGAGTAACTTGCCCTGGCAGTGTGCACACTGACAATGCGACACCCATTGTTCCAACTAATTCAGATGCATGCCTTGCTTCTTCAGCAACATCCTCAAGAGGAAGTCCAGCGGCTGCAGCAGCACCAGCAACCTTCCACAAAGAACAACGTACAAGATTTAACCTTCTTACACTAGAATACCCAACTTCATTTACACAGAAATTTACCAGAATAGAAGCAAACAGCCAGACACTATCCCTCCAGGTCACAACATCCCGTCACACAATAGGAATGGAAACTATAAAAATGCTGAGTGCTTGTTCCTTTTAGCATAGAAGGGAGGGATGAGGGTGGGCAGGAAGATGGAGAAAGAAAGAGATTGTGACCTTATGTACTAGAATAGTCCCTGCCAAACCTCTTCTGCCAGCAATGCCTCGTGGTGGTGGTAAAGCACAGTCATCTCCAACTATTACAGACTGCAAAGCAAAATCAGAGTAATTAATGAACTTCGGACAAGCCAGTTTTTGTCCAACGAATGAAAAGAAGACCGTGTAAGTCAAATACTACCTCTACTTTATAACCTTCGGACTTTGCCTGCTCAGCAGCCAATCCAAAATTCAGACGGTCACCGGTATAATTCTGTCTTGACAAAGATATCACAAATCATATATCTTCCCCAAGGTCAAGATCAGCAATCAGCATCCATTTGATAGTTTCTTTCACTTTCCTTCAGTTTCTTATCCGTTAAAGTCTCACAACCAATACAATAGCTTCATTATCAGCTTTGATTCACAGAAATGATACCTTGACAATTAGAAGACATCCCATGGGACCAGTTACAGCTCGGATGCCCTAAAGTTGAATCATGTTAGAGCAGAATCATTTCAAAGATGGGAACTATCAATTGTATATTCTATTATACATAACAACATACAGCTAGGATTGAATCAACTTGCGGAGATGCAAACACATCTCCGCATACAGCAGCCGTGAGCATCCCTTCTCCAACAAACCCAGCATGAGCTGGTTCATGGCCACTTCCACCACCTATGTCAGGCAACACAAATATAGTTCATTCACATGCATATTGTTGGATATTTACACATTTCTGTTGCAAAAGATGGAAATCAGGCTATTGGCCAGCCATCACAATCGGAAATTCTCAAAGTATTTTAAACTGCAATAGAACATGATAAGAATCTGGAGCCATTCTCTCATTGAATATGGATGAACAGTGCATATCTCTCCCAATTCTCTGCAGAGGATGAACTGTAATGGAGCATCATAACTAACATAACTTTATCTCCATTTTTTCCTCTTGTCGTTTATAATTTTTTATCTCTATGCTAAACATGGAACATTTCCTACTCCATAAAGTATGTCAATGCAATGAATTTCAACTGAAGTTAACCGTCTCCAACATACTTAACTGAGGAAGTTGTGTGAACACAAGGGAATAGCTCAAAAAGAAAGCAAATATAAGAAGAAAAGCAGGAATGACTTCATTCACTTCCATAAGTACGTAAATGCAGTGAATTTTATCTTAAGTTAACTTAACTGAGGAAGCTGTGAACATGAGGGAATAGCTCAAGAGCAAGCAAAAAGCAAATATAAAAAGAAAAGCAGGAATGATTTTATTCCACATTATGGTACACAAGCAACTGGCTAGTCCTTGCAAATGAGAAAGCAAACCACCCAGGTTAAATTATCAAAATTATAAGTCCTTTGCACATCGGTCAAGGATTCAGGATGTATAGACTAAGAGGTTACTGACATTTTCCCCCAACCAGAGAAACAACCCAACATGCATGTAAACTTCACAGCAATTAATTGCAGATAAGAACAAATATACTTCTTCACCAGCTCAGTCCTCAATGATGAAGAGCTAGATCTTTTCGCTCTAGAGGTAATGTTGTCTGTGTTGCAAGAAGAGAAAAGCAACTACTCTAATTAAAGCATGGTTGGGGACATATTGGCCACTTCAAGGCTAGTATTAAAGGCTGCGGAAACAGAACAGAGAACTGAAACACTATCTAATGTAATGAACCTGATATGATTGCAACTTTGTCATTTTTGGCACCAGCAACATCAGCACGTAAGACGACCTTGACCTGCAGTTCACAAGTGGAAAAGTGAAGACTAAGTTTTATTTAATGAGCACCACTTTGAAAGAGAAATGAAGTTCCTATTGAACCACCCACTCACCTCGGGGAAACCATCCAGATACTGCATCCCAGGATAGGACTCCACAAGACCCTCGATAAACTCTGTCACAACATCTGCAACCATGGATCAAGAAAAATGAAATATCCAGGTTATAATCCACATAATTGAAAACAAAGCTGAACTTGCATTTTCTGCAACTACAGGTTTAGTGCATCACATGCACTATCGGCCAGTTAATGAAACGGAAACAAGCGAACACTTCAAGATGAGGTACCATATCCGTACCAGGACAAATCGGCATGATGAACCAGCTAATTCGGTAGTTTCTAACTCCGTGTTAAGCATCTACAAGCCTAACCCTAAGTAACTAGTGAATAAAGCATACCATGAACTATTATCCAAACAATATCCAAGACCGCAGGTGCATGCCATTTCACTTTGCTTGGCAAGACGCAGAGTCAAGAGAATAGTCCAATGAACTAAAACTATACTTTGTACAGAATTACGTCCTCGTTTCAATAAACGCACGATTCAACTTTCGAACAGTGATACCAAATTCCCTCCTAAATTCAGGATCAATGCAGAAACTCAAGTACAATACAAAGCAGCTTGCACACTTGGAACAGTTTGGCCCTTGACCGACTTCGTAAAAGAAATCATCCAAACAACGGCGACAGTTTTCCTTCGTTTTCTTTGCATCCTTGCACAGAGCTACGGAAAAGGAAGGAAATACTACTAAAGAACCGAAAGAAATGAACAATCCACAGCGAACATTACTGAAAAACGGAAGGAATGCTGGAAATGTACGAACCATTGGGGTCGTTGATGAGCTTCTTGCCACAAGACGCCATTGCCTGCGCTTCGCTTCGCTTCTCCGGCGTATACAGAGAGGTGGAAATGAACTTCGCGAACAGAGCGAAATTGCCTCAGCTGAGGAGCTTTGCCTTTTTCCTTCGTCAACCAGGTGCAACGGAGGCTCGGAAAAGGGGACTGGAAAACTTACAAAGCACTACTGGACTGGGAAACTTATAATTTGTTTTTTTTTTTTTTTTTTTGTTTGGCCGTTTTCCCCTCTTCTTATAATCTTATCCCAGTTTTGCACGAACAGAAACTTTTTACTCATTTTTCACGCGGCTGCTAGCAGCATTTCATTTTCTTTCTGCAGTGATGTGCCCAAAGTACCCTCCATTCTCTTGTGAATTGACCACTTCAGCCAGGCTCCGTGCTAACTTGTAATCTGCGGCGTCGGGTAGACATTTGGTACCTCTTTTTGGATCATCTGGGTACACGACACGTATAGAGATAGTGTCACTTCCAAGACAATTTGACTATGACAAAAAAATAGAATTTATTAAATTTTTTTATTAATTACACAATGAAAATTAAAATCAATATTAAATACATATTCTTTTAATTTAAATCCTACAATTAATACACTTATATTTCACTATCTCTCTTTTCCTTTTCCAGCAGCCTCTTCACTCCGATCGTCAAACTTTCTCCGGTCGGCAGACTTTTTCCCGGTGAAATCCTCTAATTAGACTCACTCCGACGATCAGCAAAAAAACCACTCCGTCGGTGCGATAGTGGTACTAATATTCGTCTAGTGGTACGCTACAGTGGTAGTGGTCATGGTACCGCTACCAGTGAGTAGTGGTACACTACCACTGATACCGCTACCACTATCACTAGTACCGCTACTAGTGAGTGGTGGTACGCTACAACTACCACTGTTAGCGTACCACTAGACAAAGATTAGTACCACTGAGACTAACATAAAAAAAACAGATCTGAAATCCGAAAATCCTAGATCTGGAAAAAAAAATTAAAGGATGAGGAAAGGAGAAGGCAGGGGAGAGGTCATTACCTCTGTGGCAGCGACGACATTGGATGAGGGCGGCGGCAGAGGAGGACGACGGGAGAGAGATGGCAGCGACAGGGGGTGGAGGGAGGCGACGGGGAGAGCGTGATGGCGCGGCAGTGGTGGGAGGCGGAGGGCGCGACGGCTGCGGCAAGAGGGAGAGATGTAGGTGGCGGCGACATGAGGGAGGAGGCGGCTAGGATTCTGGGGAGAGGGGAAGAGAGTGGAGAGAGGACATGTGTGAGGGGGAAAGTTATTTTTTTAATGATAATAGATTATATAGAAAATGAGAAAGGATCCTGTGTGATAATATATTTTTTCATTCCAAAAATACCCTTATTCTAATCCTAACCATCAATTTGAAAAGAAAAAAAGAGACAGGAGAGAGAACGTATCCAATGGTTATGAAGTGGGTAGTCAATCTCACGACCCACAAGGGGGGTTTTGACTGTATCCCATCCCACGTGTACATAATGCCTTCACAAACAGTTTAAAGTTTAAACCATGGATTAGGATACCGGACAGGACCAGCCGGTCTAACTGGAAAAAACAGAAATCGAACCAAATCCGGAACAGTACAAGCAAAAGTTTCCATTTGGCGCACCAGCCAATATATTAAGTTGAACCAGAAAATCGCGAAATATCGCCCTGTTTCCGACTAATGAGTGGTTCTCGCTCATGTTATCATTGCTAGGGATATTAGTTTAGCTAAGGAGGGGAAAGCTTGTGTGCTTGCGCCGTAAAGATTGCGAAGATGTAGGGCTGCAAATGAGTCAAGTCACTCGCGAGCAACTCAGTGTTCGAAGCGAAAAAACTCATTTGACACTAAGCTCGCTATTTAACAAGCTGGTTCGCGAGCTGACTCATTAGTAAATTCCTATATGATTATGACATACTTATGAAGTACATTTTAAAGTTTTCAAACTATATGAAATGTGTATTTCTACCCAGCAGCTAAATTAATCATTTAAACCGTATTAAATAATAATAAAAAAGAAAATCAAAATATCAATCACCAAAGATATACTTACGTAAGAGTTAGTGGGTTAGTTACCGTAATGAAAAGGTCATCTTTTTTTAAGATTTTAGGTTGCTGTATATTTTTAGTTTAAAAAGATACATAAAATTTATTTAGTGTAATTTGTAAGGATTCATATCTTTATTTATACATACCATGGTTGAAATATCAGGATTGATGTATTTTTCCTAAGACTAATAACGGTAAAGAAAAATTTGCCCTTTCTACTTTCGCTCTCGTTAGAGAAAATTTGAAATACTGAAAAACTACTCTCAATTCTACTATTATATATTTGGTGATACACATTTGAATTTAATATTTACGTGATCAACAAAATTAACAAATCAAAATTATTTAATATTCCTAAAAAAAATATATCTATCTACAAATATATTTGTAGCTGAAAAACAAAAGCGCCACCTCAATTTCAAATTTTGTGACATCAGAGCGATTCTAGAAAGATTTATTTAGTAATTGCATCTCATTTATTTACATATTAAAAAGTGTGTATTATTGAGATTGGAACCCATATCACTAAAATAAAAAAAAAGAAGCATTTAACCAACCACACTAGATCATATTTGTTGTCGTTCTTTAAATTAAACAAAACTCATAGTTCTAAAGCTTAATGAGAAAACTATAACCCTCATTTCAAATTTCGTGTCCTGAGAGCTATTCTAGTAAGTTCAATTTAGTAATTGTATATTAAAATTTTGATTATTGAGATTTGACCTCATGTCACTCAAATGAAGAAAGTATTATTAGTTTATAAACAAATAGACGAAAAATGATAAATATATATCACTCATATAAAAAAAAGCAAGAATACATCATATTTGTTGCAATTTCTTTAGTTAAACACTACAAACATATTTGGAATTTGATGCTTTATATTTTATTTGAAGTTAGTGATGTCTTATAGAATGAAACTACTCCTGAAATCAAAACTCAAGTAACCTTGATTTGATTATTAAATATTGAATTGTACGTATGGTTTAGTTTAGACAAAATACCAAGGATTGAAAAGGTGTACCACAAAAGTCAGCGGTAAGGTAATGTATGTTGAAACCATGGTTCAACAGTTTCATACCGCCTACCAGTTTTGCTTCCGGTATAAGGTTTTTCTGGTTGAATCGTCGGTACGATATGGTTTTTCAATCCTTGCAAAATACATATGCATAACCAAAACTTCGACCTTTGTGACATATGTAGTCAGTTTTTAATTGGCGAATGACCGAAAAGTTCCCATGTTAGTTTAATTGGATGAATTTTGACTACTTCTACTAAAAAAGCTTGAGCTAGTGCTTGACTGGATGGAACAAAGGGGAAAAGAAGATGGAGTGCAAAGTTGATTGATAAGATACAATGTTGTCAGAAACATACCGGAGTATGACCCAGCAACGTGAACGGCTCACATTTTAAGGCCCCAACCGATACAAATTCGTTAAAACCTATCAGAGAACCAGTGCTTTATAAACAATAATATCATAAGTAGAAAGCACATAAGATAGTAATTTAATAATTAATGATAAAATGAATTTTACTTTGCAGGTACCACTTTTAAATTTTACATTATATATTGTCATTACACACCCTACCTCATCCATTCTACTTAGTTGGCAGCCATTTTCTCATCTATCTGAATTTCTATTATTTTTTCCCTTTCTTCCGTTCTCCATCTCTCTCTTGCGATTCAAATCTCATTCTTCTTCTTCTTTCCATTCATCCTCTTTCTCTCTGTTCCATTATGTTGACAGAAGCACAGCTAAAGTTGAAGATTGATTGCTAGTGACCGTTTAGGAATTAGAGGTCTCAGAAATGGAAGGCTCAAGAATCACTATCCCCATTTGGAGTCAACAGCTCTCTCTGGCTCTTTATATATTGTTGTGTTTTGCTCATTGTAAAGCACTTAGAAAGATAGTGGTACATGCCTATTGGAATTTATAAGGGGTTCTGCAACTGGAGGTATAGGAGTCAGTTGCTGGAGGGTGTTAACGAATCTGGGATTGGATTCGGGTTTTTCTATTTGTCTACGTCTTGTATTTTGGCTGTTCTTTTGATAGGAAAAAATCAATAAAAAAGAGTCTCTCGGAGTGTAGCAGGTGCTATCTCTAGGACGAGGACTGACCCATAGATTGAGGAACCTCGTTAAAATCCTTGTGTTCTTTATCCTTCATTTCTGCTTCGCATTTACATTTGAATCTGGCACCCTTGCTCTGCTTCTAAGGATTCTGTCCAATGAAGAAGAAGAGATCAGCTACACAGAGCCAAGGATCTCGGAGGGCTTACCTCTCCATAAGACCAATTAAGTTATTTATTTTTAACTCCCATCAGAGTGGTCTTTTTCTCTCTCGTTGTGGGCTTTGTTATCACAAGTCCATTTCGTCTCAATCAGAAGAAGAAGCCTCTTCCATCTTACTCTGTCTTCTTCTTCGTTCATTTCCACTCTTTCTCTTCGAGTTCAAGGGATTAGAAAACCAAATCCCTAACATTTCTGATCTAGTTCCTGGTCTCAAGTGGTATCAAAGCCAGTCCTTGACGAAGCTCGCTACTGCCAAGGAAACGATCCTATGGCTTTGACTTCTTTTGTTCAAGCTGCGTTGAATCATCCTCCGATCTTTACCGGTGCTAATTACACGACATGGAAAAAGAGGATCAAGTAGTTTATGTGGGGCATCGACGAAGAGCTTTGACTAATTGTTCAAAACGGTCCCATTCCAATGGCCGACGATGAACAAGCCACATGGTCAGCTGCTCAGAAGAAAAGTGCCCAGCTAAATCAACGCGCTATGCACGTTCTGCAATCAGCAATGACACCAGAAGAGGCTGATCAATTTGAAAACTGCAACACTGCTCGAGAAATCTGGACTGCACTGGAAAGCACATATGAAGGTACATCTAACATTCGCGAATCTCGTATTGATTTGCTTATTCACGAATATGAAGCTTTTAACATGATTCTTGATGAGTCAATTCAAGAAATGTATTCTCGGTTCACTACTTTACTCAATAAGTTGAAGGGTTTGGGGCTTACTTTTACTATTAAAGATCTCAATAGGAAGATTCTTAGGTCTTTACCCAAAGAATGGCTTCCTAAGCGTACCGCTAATGAAGAAGCATTCATGGGATTCACCATACAGGAAGTTGGTAAGGAAAAGGTATCGTTCACTAAAACTATTAAGGAATTTGAAAATGATCATATATGGTATTTAGACAGTGGGTTTTCTCACCACATGTCAGGCAAAAAACATCTGTTTTCTGCTTTGACTCCTCAAAATGGTGGAAATGTGTTATTTGGACATAATGGAGTTGGACAGATCATTGGATCTGGTACTATTGGAGAATCTCCATTACCTACCATTCGAAATGTTCTTTTGGTAGAAGGGCTACACCATAATCTTTTGTCTATCAGCCAACTTTGTGAAAGTGGAAATAGAGCTCTATTTGAAGCCACTCACTGCATAGTTGAGCGATTAAGGGACAAAAGGCTGTATTCGTTGGTAACAGGGTTAATAACATGTACACCATTGATTTGCATAATCTGGATGCCTTTCATGAACTTTGCCTATCCGCATCTTCTCAACAAGAAGTTCTTTGGCACAGGAAGTTGAGACATCTCAGCTTTCAGAAGCTGGTCCAACTATCCAAATCAAATCTTGTTAGAGGAATGCCCATTTTAAAAGATAAAAGAGATTTTTTCTGTGAAGCTTGTGTGTCTGGTAAACATAGAAAATGCTCTTTTAAACCTAAACTTGACATTACTTCTGCTGCCATGTTTGACTTAATTCACATGGATCTGTTTGGTCCTTGTAATGTTACAAGCTTGGGTGGCAAGAATCATGTCTTTGTTTTAGTTGACGATTTTTCTCGATACACTTGAGTTTACTTTTTAGCTCATAAGGATGGTGCTGTCAAAAGCTTCAAAACTTTTGTTAGTTTGTTTACTGGAAAAATCCACTCAGTTCGCAGTGACATTGGTGGGGAATTCATATCAGATGAATTTGAAACTATTTGCAACGAGGGTGGTATTTTGCATACTTTTTCTGCCCCTCGCACCCCCCAACAGAACGGGGTTGTGGAAAGGAAGAATCGTACTCTGATTGAATGTGCTCGCACGATGTTGCTTGAGTATAATCTGCCTAAATTCTTTTGGGCAGAGGCAGTCAGTACGGCTTCTCATGTCTTAAACCGTGTGCTTATTCACAAAGGTCTCAATAAAACTCCTTACGAGATATTTAAAGCAAAGACTCCCAACATCTCCTATTTTCATCCTTTTGGCTGCTGCTGTTATGTGTTGAACACTAGAGATAAACTTGGCAAGTTTGATTCCAAGTCAGATAAGGCTGTCTTTCTTGGTTACTCAACTAAGGGTCAAGCTTATCGTGTTTACAACAAGCGTACCAAAAAGGTTGAAGAGTCAGTTCATGTTGTTTTTCATGATAATGATTTACCTGTAAGAACTGCAGATGAGGATGTTCCATTGTTTGATCTTCTTGAAATGACAAGAAGTCCAGAACCACAAAATGAGCCTTCAAGTCCAAGCAACCCTACTCCTACTCATTCATCAAGTCCCATTGTTGCATCTGATGCCCTTCCACATGCACCTGATGCCCTTCCACCTACTTCAACCAACACTGATCACCTCTTCCAAGATACTGCTCCTGCTGCACCTCTACATATTCAACGGCGACATCCACCTAATCAGATCATTGGTGAGCTGAATGACAGACTTCGCACTAAAGGTAAATACACACCAGGTCGGTATGCTTTTGTTTCTCACTATGAACCTAAGAATTACAAAGATGCTTTGAAAGATGAATACTGGAACCTGGTTATGCACGAGGAACTGAATCAATTTGATTATTTACATGTTTGGGATCTCGTTCCTCGCTCTTTAAATCAAACCATTATTGGTACTAAGTGGATTTTTCGGAATAAGTCGGATGAAAACGGATTTATTACCCGTAATAAGGCACGCCTTGTTGCCCAAGGGTATTCCTAAGAAGAGGGGGTCGACTATGACGAGACTTTTGCTCCAGTCGCCCGTATTGAGTCTATTAGGTTGTTATGTGCATTTGCTTGTTTTATGAACTTTCCGCTATTTCAAATGGATGTCAAAAGCGCGTTTGTGAATGGTGTGATTCAGGAAGAAGTGTATGTTTCCCAACCCCCAGGGTATGTTGATCCCAGATTTCCTGATCATGTTTACAAATTACGAAAAGCTTTGTATGGACTCAAACAAGCTCCTCGAGCTTGATATGAGCGTCTTACTTCCTTCTCTGTGAGCAGGTATTTCTCAAGGATCTGTGGATAAAACCCTATTTATCAAGCGAAACTCTACCGACCTTCTTCTTGTCCAAATTTATGTCGATGACATTGTTTTTGGATCCACCAATCCCAAACTGTGTTCTGATTTTTGTGAGGCCATGAAACAAGTCTTTGAGATGAGCATGATGGGCGAACTTCAATACTTCCTCGGGCTCCAAATCAAACAGACTAATAATGGAACTTTCATTAGTCAGTCCAAATATATCTTGTCTATGTTAAGTAAATTTGACTTCCTTTCATTAAATTATGCTCCCACTCCTATGGCTGTGAACATCAAACTAGACAAGGATGAGACTGGCACACCGGTCGATTAGTCCCAGTATAGAGGCATGATGGGATCACTCCTGTACCTCACAGTGAGTCGCCCGGACATACAGTTCAGTGTCTGCCTTTGTGCTCGTTTTCAATCCAGCCCCAAAGAGAGTCACCTTTCCGTTGTTAAAAGAATTTTTTTATATTTAAAGGGTACTCTTGATGTCGGGCTATGGTATCCTAAGCATAATCTCTTTGATCTAGTGGGCTACATCATTTCTGATTTTGCTGGAAGCTTAACAGATCGTCGCAGTACCACTGGTAGCTGTCAATTTGTGGGTACTTCGTTAGTTTCCTGGTCCTGTAAAAAACAGGCAGTAGTCGCTCTGTCCATTGTTGAGGCAGAATATATCGCTGCTGTGAGTACTTGTACCCAGCTGTTATGGCTTTCATCTCAATTATCCGACTATGGTTATACTTGCTCCTCAATTCCTTTATTTTGTGATAACACCAGTGCGATCTGCATGTCGAAAAATCCGGTTCAACACTCCAGAACCAAACATATTGTGGGTAAGTATCATTTTATTCACGATTCGGTTCAATCAGACAAGATCTCTCTTCAGTATATTAGCACTGAATATCAGCTCGCTGATTTATTTACCAAACCCTTGCCTTCTGACAGATTTACTTTCCTATGTCATGACATAGGATTGTGCTCATTATCTTCTGTCCCTGAACCAGAGGGATCGTAATTACGATTCCTACCTGTTGTACTTTTATTTTTGTTTCTGTTTTAGGTTGAGTTTCCTTTGTTTTTTTTTCTCTTCCGTTGTTAGTGTTGATTGTTTTTTCTTGCCTTTTCATCTTCTGCATCTTTCCTTTTGTTTGCTAGGTCTAGCCTTTTTAAGTCTCTCTTGTCGAGTCTTGTTCTTTCATCCGCCCCTTTCAGTTTTTACCCTCTATCTTCTCCCTGCAACAATGGCGTATGCTTTTGCTCTCACCTTCTCTGGAACTCTCTTCCATGAGCCGATTCCCATCAACTATCACCGCCATTCCCAGTCATTTGCGTCTCGCCAGATTTCCCCTGCTTGTGACATTCCTTTACCTGATTTCATTGACCTCGGCCTTGATTTCCGCCACCTTGTCCACAACCTTGGCTGGGGATTCTTGCTTGGTGATGCACCAACTCTGGTGTGTCATGCTGCAGTCCGCTTGTTCTACTCCAACCTGCGCCACTTTGGACTTCACTCTCGCACTCTGACTTCCCTCGTGGCCGGCCATCTCATGACTCTCCCTGCAACTAACATTGGTAATCTTCTCCACTTTCCTGTCATCGGAGAAAATCTGGCTGACGTCTATGAATTTGGTCTGTTTAACTTCAACCTCGCCGAAGAAGCGGAACACCTCTCAGGGTTCCTTCCTGGTCTAAATGGTACCATTCCTTCTTCTGTACTTCCTCCCACCCTGCAGGTTTTCACTACTTCCTTACTCGTGTGTTCTTACCTCGTCCGAACTTGATCGATCGGATTACTCCGCTGGACGTTTGGATTATGAATCATGCGATTGTTGTTGTTCCTCTTGACTACTCTTAATTATTTTTTGGAGCTCTTATCCCTTTTGGCAATCACAATCATCTAGCTCCACTTCCTTTTGCGACTCGCATTACTCAGCTTGTTGACCCTGCCTATATCCCTCTCCTGGTTTCACACGGAGTCTCCCACTCTGTGGCTCTCTACTGATGATGTACTTGACCAACTAAAGATTGCGATTGGGGGAGAGGAGCCTCCCATCAACGTGATCTGGGTATCTAACTCTGAGTCTGATTCGGAATCTGATCCTGGTGACAATGCAGGTGACGCAATGCTGGAGCCGTTTGCAGCTACTGACTCTCATTCTGATTCGGACTTTGATCCTGGTGACGCAATGCTGGAGCCATTTGTAGCCGCTCTTCAAGAACTTTATGGATCCGATTCCGACTCTACGGCCAGCAATCACTCGATCTCTGACTTTGCAGCAGCGATTGAGGAATGACTTAAAGACCTCTTTTAATCTTGTGTGTTAAACTTTTCAAGGGGATACTGGTTGTTTTGAGAGTTTTGTTTTGAACAGTCTCTTTTTGGATGGATGATTTGTTTGGAGAGTTTTGTGACTGGTTTTGTGACTCTTGACTTTGAATTTTTCATCGGTGGTTTTGGACGTGGTTTGTTTGGCTATCCTTCCTTGTGGTTTTGTTGCTTGAAATCTTTTTGCAGGGAATTCTCAGTGGCAATCTAAATCTCCAACTTAGGGGGAGATGGTTGACAGAAGCACAGCTAAAGTTGAAGATTGATTGCTGTTGACCGTTGAGGAATTAGAGGTCTCAGAAATGGAAGGCACAAGAATCACTTTCCCCATTTGGAGCCAACGGCTCTCTGGCTCTTCATATATTGCTGTGTTTTGCTCTTTGTAAAGCACTTAGAAAGATAGTGGTACAGGCCTATTGGAATTTCTAAGGGGTTCAGCAACTGGAGGTATAGGAGTCAGTTGCTGGAGGGTGTTAACGAATCTGGCATTGGATTTGGGTTTTTCTATTTGTCTGCGTCTTGTATTTTGGTTGTTCTTTTGATAGGAAAAAATCAATAAAAAAGAGTCTCTCGGATTGTAGCAGGTGCTATCTCCGGGACGAGGACTGACCCGTAGATTGGGGAACCTCGTTAAAATCCTTGTGTTCTTTATTCTTCGTTTCTGCTTCGCATTTACGTTTGAATTTGGCACCCTTGCTTTGATCTTGCCAAATTCTCTGCTTCTAAGGATTCTATCCAAGGACGAAGAAGATATAAGCTACATAGAGCCAAGGATCTCGGCGGGCTTAACCTCTCCATAAGCCCAATTAAGTTATTTATTTTTAACTCCCCTCAGAGTGGTCTTTTTCTCTCTCGTTGTGGGCTTTGTTATCACAAGCCCATTTCGTCTCAATCAGAAGAAGAAGCCTCTTCCATCTTACTTTGTCTTCTTCTTCGTTCATTTCCTCTCTTTCTCTTCGAGTTCAAGGGATTAGAAAACCAAATCCCTAACATTTCTGATCTAGTTCCTGGTCTCACATTGTTCATCTCCTTTCTTCCTCTCACTAGCAAGAGAGCAAGGGGATGTCAAAGGTGAAGCGAGCACCGGCATGAAAAAGAACAGTAGACAGAGTGCAGAAGAGTAGTGGGAGCTGCTAACGCCGGCGCGAGAAGAGGAGCAAGCTGCAGTAGCAAGAGATTGCCAAAGTTGGGTCACCGACAGTGGGATGGTCATGAAGGGGGCCACCAACACTGGTGAGGCCGAGGAAGTCCATCGGAGGAATAGAGAAAGATGGCGGCGACTTTCTTTCTAAGATAACTTATTATTTAATGTTTTTATTTTCGGGCAAAAGGCAAAAATTGATCGTACTGTTCGAGTAGCTCGAACGGTTAACCATTTCGGCCTCTCGCCGATTGGCCTTTTTTACCGCCAAGGCTTTTGGCATGTACCGGACCGAACTAGCAACTAAGTGTTGGTTTTACCTGTCCGACCAGCCAGTCCTGATCGACTTTAATAACACTGATAAGATATATAGTGACATTTTTTGTCCAGCAAACAAGAACAGATAAATGACAAGATGGTTTCATTGGATTTAAGAGTTTTAGTCAATTTCAATTTAAGCGACTGCATTTAAAAATACACTCTGCAGGGGGGGGGGGGGGGTAGTCGAATAAGCACTAAAAAATCATCTTGCATCATGCAACTACTCATCGACAATAAAAATTGTTCTTCCAAGTCTCAATAGAGATAGAAGAACAAATCAATAAACAGAGAGGAATTGAAACCTAGATTGTGAACCCTACTCAGCTAATCCAACTCGAACGGAACAGAGAAATTGAATCCAGATTGAAGAATCGAAAGCGATTCTTATAGTCGACATGCCGCCATCTCCTTCGAAACCTCTCGATGTCATCTTTCGCCGCCGCATGCTGCTAACTTGTCGTCGACTATGTTTATCGCAACCTACGGTTCCGCCTACTCAAAATAATCTGCATGTAGAAAGGAATCCTAAATTAGTAGAAGAATTGATTATGCTCAATTGATTTTGCCTCCAGGGAGAAGAATTGAAACATACGAAGAAAGGAGGAAGGAGAGAGAAGAGGGCAAAAATGAGCAGAAAAAAGGGATCGATGCGTCATTTCAGAATAACACATCTCCCCTAATTATTTGGTATGATGCGTTATTCTCAAATAACATGGGCCAAAATAATGCGTGGGAAAAATTGATTGCCAAACGGGTTGTTTGGGTCCAAAAAACTCATACCAATACTCCATCCAAACGGTCGTTTGGAAGGAAGTTGTGATTTCAAATTGTGTATTGAGCTAATTCATGTATTTGTAAGATTAAGTCGTCTTTTTGGCTTATGTTGAACTGGAATACATGTATTAACTTTTTGGGTGTGCCTACGGTGACATGCATGTCGTGGTGACTTGCACTTTCCGGTCGACCTCAGTTAGGATTAGGTCAACCTCATTTAGAATTTGGTCGACCTCATATAGGATCTGGTCGACCTCATTTAGGATTCGGTCGACCTCATATATGATCAGGTCGACCTAATCTGTTGTTTCAGCGTAAAAACAGTTCATGGTGCCTACTTTGGATATTCATATTATACAATTGGCTTGATGGAAATTGAAGACTAATGACTTGTTTTGAAGCTGGAGTGTCCCTCTACATATTGAAGTGGAAGAGAGCTCGATAGGAAGTCCAAAAGACCAATTTTGAACCTCATCAAAATGCTATGCTAAAACTGGGAAACTGCCTGGAAATGGCAAGTCTGGAAACGTGTTTGTGAAAACTATTTTGGAGCTCAATTCGAGAAGCATGAATGCGAGTCGAGTCCAGGAGCCTCTACCACGTTAAATTAGGTATGTTTTTATACAAATTCAAGGCATTGGATGAAAGATTGGATATCTGTAAGGCTTCAAACAAAAGGGTCGAAGTTGCTACGAAGGCTGTTTTTCTAGCAGACTTCGAGCACAAGCAAGCTGCCAGAAAAACAGCCTTCGTAGCAACTTCGAGCCTTTTGTTTGAAGCCTTAAAGATATTCAATCTTTCATCCAATTCCTTGCCTTTGTATAATAAAATACGTAATTTAACGTGGTAGAGGCCTCTGGACTTGACTCGCATCCATGCTTCTCAAATTGAGCTCCAAAGTAGGCTTGACAAACACGTTGCCAGACTTAGCCATTTTCAGGCAGTTTCCCATTTTTGGCATAGCCTTTTGGTCAGGTTCAAAAATGGTCTTCTGGACTTTCTATTGAGCTCCAAAGTACTTTAATGTGTAGAGGGACACTTCAGCTTCAAGACAAGCCTTTAATCTTCAATTTCCATCTAGCCAATTGTAAGATATGAATCTCCAAAGTAGGCATCACGAAACTGTTTTCACACTGAAACAACAGATTAGGTCGACCTAATCATATATGAGGTCGACCGAAAAGTGCATGTCACCGTGACATGCATGTCACCGTAGCAAAGTCCTAACTTTGGGTTAATATCTTATTTTGGCCCGAACTATGATCATATAATTAAATTTGGCCCGTGGTTTTAGAAATTAACATCCTAACCTCAACTATGCAGCATATAGCCTCAATTGGCCCGACACATGGGTTGACCGTCAATCGTTAGTCAACACGCCACGTCATTGCCTCGTCAGCCTAAAAATCATTAAAAAAAATTCGAATTCAAATTATTTTCCTAATTTCTATTATTTATCATTATCAAATTAACCAAAAAATAAAATTATAAAAGATTTATAATATTTTTATTTTTATTTTTGTGTAATTTGAAATTGATAAATTTTATAAATTAACCAAAAATATCAAATTATTTTAAATTATATTTTTTGGTTAATTTGAAAATGATAAATAATAGAAATTAGAAAAATCATTTCAAATTTTTAATGATATTTAGGCTGACATGGCGTGTTGACCTTCCAAATTTACGGTTAAACCATGTGTTAGGCCAATTGAGATTATATGTTGTATAATTGGGGCCATAATATTAATTTCTGAAACCACAGACCAAAGTTGATTATATGGTCATAGTTCGGACCAAAATAAGGTATTAACCCTAACTTTTTTTTGCTTATGTTGAACTGGAATACATGTATTAACTTTTTTTGGCTTATGTTGAACTGAAATACATGTATTAACTTTTTTTTTTTTGGCTTATGTTGAACTGGAATACACCAATTGATTGTATATATCAAATAACAATACACTAATTGATCAATACATCGATTTGAAAAATAACACGACACCTATATTAGCTATCACTAATTAGGCATGAAGGGAAAATTGAAGACATGCTCCTGGTGAAGAAGTACAAAATTCCCTCCTTCTGTTGGATTGTTGAGCGCGAGACGATCAGCCGAGATATAGCTCTACACCCTATCTACTAATCGATTGGTAATCTGCAGACAAAGAAACCTTCGATCTTTTGGTAGGACCAAATGTGAGTTCTGGAATTTAGGGATTTCAATCGAATGAAAGGAACTTTACCAATTGATCTTTAAGTTAATGTAAATAACAAGTCAAGCAGAACAGGCCTAAGGCCCTAACACATATATAAAGGAATTCAATTAACTGACTGGGCTCAATCTCGTTTTTGTTCACAAGCCCAACAATTCTTACTGGTCCAATCTCCCAATGTGCTGCGTTTTGCTGACTGAGAACACGTGGTCTCCTTCTTCCTCAGTTATGCCTGTATTTGAACTCTGTTAACCTGCACTAAAACAATCTACAAAAACAGAGCACCACACAGCAGAGGTTAAAGCAGAAGAAAAGCACACAAACAAGAACACCCTGATTTTTACGTGGTATCCGACCGGCAAATTGCACAGTCGACTAATCCACGGTCAGAAGCTCACGATCCTGTGACTTCTGACGATACTCAAACTTAATCTTCGTTTAGGAACTACAATCAGAGTAACTTCTCAGAATCAAACTATCTAACCAACCCAGCTATCCAGCTATAGTGTTATCCCAACACTCGATCAAATTCTCCCCGAATTTGTCACTCCTGCTTTTCGTCTCAGACTATACTAGCAACTCTCTTTTGCTATCCATGTATAATTGATCAGCCAAAAAGCCGACTCATTCTAGACTAAGCTCCTCTATTTGTACTGATCTCTTTTTGCCCGTTGCAGCCTTCCTTGTTTGCTTAACTTGATTTCAGTGATCGGTGCCTCCTTCCATCTTTGGATTTATGATTTGATTTTCACCAATCTTTCCTTACTTGCTTTTGCCAGTCGAGCCATTGGCTGGCTTTTCTCAACACCTTCCATACTTCAGCTTTGCTCGCTAGCTACACAGCAACCCTCTATGTCTATAGTTAATTAGTTATACACTTTCAATGATTGATTGAATATAGTCATAGCCTCATGGGTAGTTTATTTAGTTATAATATTACGAGTAAATTTTGAAAAGTTTTCATTCAACTTAATTATAAATAAGTTTCAAACATGATTTGGTAGTTCAATTCAATTAATTTGTACATATTTGAATATAAAATTCCAAATAAAAGAATTCCTTTTCAAATGAATTTGGTACCATAACTAATTTGAATTGAAATGAATGATTGATTCTTTTGATTTCAAATATTTTACAAGGTGAAAATTATATCTACTAAAAAGGAGAAAAATTAGGTAAAAGAGAAAAACTAAAGGACTAAAATAAAAGTACTAAAAAGTAATTGTGAGTAATGTCATTCAAATATTTCATCTCATCGACAAGAAGAAAAAAAATATTTCCATTGAAAATATGAGAAACTAAATGTTAGAAGCTGGTGTAAACGACCTTTTGTCATTTTCAGAAACAATAGAAAGCTATCAGTTTAGGTTTCCAAAGTTGTAAACGGACAGAAAAGCCCAGCCCTCCTCCGATCCAGAGCTAGTATAGTACATATGAATTTTTCGATTTTAGTTGTTCGGCCCAAAGATATTTAAAAGTCGTTCCAGTATTATTTGATAATATGATTTTGTGTAACTTAGAAAATGGTCTTGATGAATATACACAAACCACTACTCTAGATTTAGACTAAAAATTCTAGCCCCAATAATTTCGTTTGAAATGAATAAAATAAACAAATGAAACCTAAAAGTCTTATACGTAGAAGACTAAAAGTGTAAAGTTTCATTGAAATGAAAAAAGACCTCTAAACTAAATTTCACAATTCTCTGTGAGAACTCAAAAGATTCGCCTAATCCCCCAAAATACAAAATTAGAACGAGAAGACTAATGGACCCGAAATGGATTCCTCCGCTAGTTCGTCGGGCGCTGATTTCTTTCCAGTCTTTTGAGGGCTATTAGATGCATTATTTGAAGAATATTCTACGATAGTATGCCACTCATGTGGTTGATAGTCAGGAATAAGAAGTTTATTCCCTTGCAAATTACTAGAGGAGCTAGTGGGAACAAAGATGGATACACAATACGAATTGATTTGTCTGTTGATACTAGCTCATATCAACGGCTACTACGAAGAGAACATTTTCTGCAATGAAACATGTGAAAACTTATTTGCGCAACAAAATGAGCGATGAATTTCTCATTGATTGCTTAACTATTTCTTTGAGATAGAGCATGTTATTGGTATGGATGAATGAATTCGATAAATTAAAAGATCGTCATGTACAATGTTGTCAAAATTGTGATTTGTTGGGGATGTGACTCGGATCTCAACGCGCCGAACTAATACCTAAGGATGTTCACGCCAAAGCCAACGCGCGAGTCACGCCAGGTGAAAGCGCGAGCGCAGAGAATGGCCCGGAAAGACTGCGCATAAACGCCAAACGACGACACTTAGGTCAAGCGCGGGCCCTCACCGAGAAAGTGTGGAAGCGGCGCCGCGTCACCCGAAGGGTAGTCAACATCATAGTCCTAGGGTAGTCAACATCATTGTCCTAGGCATAGTCATGGCTAGGGGCCTTATCACCCCTAGGGATATGGTCCTAGTCCCTGACACGTCAGAGGTCATGTCACCTTGCCGTAGTGGTCACATCATTGTATCCACTTGTAACCCAACCACTCACCCACCACCATGTAGCCTATAAATATGGCATTTACTCCGGTGGGTGAGGGGATCGGATTTTGGAGACTCTATCTCTAAGATCCCCACTTTATCTCACTAAAAAATACACTCTCCCTCAACTCTTTCTTCCCTCTCATTTGTCTCATAGTTCTTGTTCAACCAAGCCGTTCGTTCTTCTCGGCCCATTCTAGTGAACTTCACTCCTACACTCAGTTAGGTTCAAACAATTGGCGCCCACCGTGGGGCCGAGAAAAGAAAATGGCAGAACAAAACTCCAACATACCCGGCGAGGCAACCCCCATCAAGGCAATGACGGATCCTAGAGTGTTCGCGAAACTCGCGGAAGCCAGCAACCGCGACGCGGTACTCATCGAGGAAGAAGAGCCCGAACTGACGGCCAAAGAGATGAGGCAACAGATGGCTAAGCAAAACGACGTCATCGCCAATATGCAAAAGCAGATGAGCCAAGTCATGGCGCTCATGATGAGCAGAGAAGCCGCGGCAGCGCCGAGCGCGCCGTCTGACGCGTTACAGATAACGCAAGGAGGAACATCAGGCCACGTCACGCCACCTCGTCAGGCAGTGGTCGAGTTGGCCGCGCCTGGAGCTCAAAGCTACGAACCACCAGGAAGAGCGGACCTCAGCTTCTTGGAGCAACACCTGTCTCCACAGTTCCGCCCCAATCCGCCTAGAAAGGCCTTACACCAACCGTTGTGCGCGGAGATCATGGCGGAACACTTGAGCGGGGCTCCACCCACCCTCCCCACGTACAATGGCACCACCGATCCTGAAGACCACGTCAGCACCTTCTGCTTACGGATGCAACTCCAAACCAACTCCAACGCGGCACTATGCCGTACGTTCCCATCAACGTTCTCCGGGATATGCCTCGACTGGTATAACCGCCTCCCCAATGGAATCATCCGCTCCTTCGAAGAGTTCATACTCCTGTTCTCAACTAAGTTCGCGTCACAAAAAAGGAGACCTCTCCACCTCAAGGCGCTGATAGACATCCGCCAAAAGGATGGAGAAAGCTTGCGGGCGTTCTACGCCAGGTGGTCCAGAGTGGCAATGGCTGTAAGGGATCTCACTCCGGAAACCGCCACCCACCACCTCATGGACGCCACCACTAGCATGGAGCTCAAGAGAGCGCTAGCAAAGAGACCAGTTACACTGTCTACTGAGCTGGAAGCCAAAGTTGAAAAAGCCATCACTTTGGAAGAAACGCTAGGCGCGGGTTCCATCCGACGTTTTGAGCCCGCCAAAATGCCCAAAGAAGAGCAAGCTCGTAGATAGCTCCCCGTGCCGCGGGACCAGCTGTTCCAAGCGCACAGCGGCGCCAGACGCCCACCACCTCCTCTAGAACAGGCCCATCGAGGACGGTCGCCAGAGAGGCGCCCGTCAAACTATACTCCCCTCAACGACACAGTCAAGAACGTCTACCACGTTCTACGAGAGAAGGGGTAAAAGATCAACTGGCCCGCCCCCATGAAGACACTCCCGCACATGCGCGATCCCAAGAAGCGCTGTGAATTCCACAGAGACACGGGGCACTGGACAGAAAACTGCAGAGAGTTGCGCTATGAGATCGAGGGCCTCATACAAAGGGGACTACTGAACGAGTTCATCCACGGAGCGGAAGAACCGGTGGAGCGCCCTGTGGGACCCCCACCACCACCATAGGCTGACTATGACGACTCCTCGGGCTCGTACGTAGTGTGAAAGGAAATAGGGGTGGTAACTGTAGAAGGAGACCGCCCGAAGAAAAAGACCAAGCGCGACCGCGCTATAGAGTGCGCGGCAGCGGTAGCTGCACAGAAGTGCAACCTGAGCTTCGACGACGCTGAACTACCCGGAGGGGTCCCTTCGGAGGACCCACTCATCATCACCGCGCTCGTCGCCGCCTGCAAGGTTCGTCGCCTACTGATTGACGGGGGCAGCGCGGCGGACATCCTTTTCAAAAGCACGGTCGACCAGATGGACATCGACCCGCGGCTAATCAAGCCCGCTTACGGGAACTTGGTCGGTTTTTCCGGCACAAGGGTCCCAGTTATCGGGGTGGTCACTCTTCCAGTCGTGCTTGGGGACCAAGAGCCACGCGTCTCGAAGCAAGTCGAGTTCACGATAGTCGACTGCAAGTCCCCCCACAATGGAATTTTCGGCCGCCCGCTCTTGGCAAAATTCATGGCTCTCCCGTCAACATGCCACCAGAAACTCAAATTCCCCACCAAGGAGGGGAGCGGAGAAGCGCGCGGGACGACGTGGGAGGCCCCAAAGCCAGAAGAAGTCCGCCAGACCAACATTGTTGACACAAGGGCGGAAGAACCTCGCCCGGAATCAATGGATTCTGACTTCGAAGTCGCCCTCGATCCGAGCAAGCTAACCCACAAAGTACGCGTCTCAACTCACGTCCCTGGAGACGCGATTGAACCGCTAATAAAACTGCTGAAGGAGTATAAGGAATTGTTCGCGTGGTGCACGGAAGACATGCCGGGCGTACCAAGAGAAGTCGCCCAACATTCCCTTGGGGTCCCAATTAGCGCGACCCCACGACAACAGGGGCGGCGGAGCTTTACGGGCGATAAGCTTAAAGCAATTGAGGAAGAAGTGGCGCGCCTATTGTCGGCGGGGTTAATCCGTCCAGTGAAATACCCGAAGTGGCTGGCGAATGTGGTGTTGGTGAAAAAGTCCTCGGGAGCTTGGCGAATGTGCGTCGACTACACGACGATCAACAAGGTGTGTCCAAGGGACCCCTACCCGCTGCCGCGCATCGACCAACTGATCGACGCCACAGCTGACCATGAAACACTGTCCTTCCTGGACATGTTCTCAGGGTACCACCAAATCCCAATGTCGCGCGAAGACGAAGAGAAAACAGCCTTCATGACGCCGTTCGGAAACTTCTGTTTCGTCGGAATGCCATTTGGGCTGAAGAATGCTGGCGCGACATACCAGAGGATGATCGACACGGTGTTCACGCAGCAAAGGGGACGCAATATTGAGGCATACGTGGATGACCTCATTGTCAAGACCAAGGCTGGGAAATCACATCTAGACAACCTGCGCGAGACATTCGAAGCGCTCCGCAAGTACAGTCTCTGCCTGAACCCGCTGAAATGTGTGTTCGGAGCAGAGGCCGGAAAGTTCTTGGGATTCATGATCACCAAGCGCGGCATCGAGTTCGACCCAAAGCAAATCACCGCAGTCCAAGGCTTGCGTGCGCCAAGAAACACATTGGAGATCCAGTCCCTGAACGGGAAAATCGCGGCACTGGGAAGGTTCATCCCAAGATCAGCGGATAAGTGCGCTCCATTCTTCAAGACACTGAAAAACGGTGCGCGATTTGCGTGGACCAAGGAGTGCGAAGCGGCCTTCCTAGAACTTAAAGCCTATCTTGTTTCCCCCCCTGTATTGACTGCCCCAAAAATTAATGAAGAACTTTTTATGTATCTCGCCGTGTCCACAAGAGCCGTAAGCGCAGTACTAATATCCAAGAGAGACAGTCAGGGCGAGCGCCCGGTGTACTATACGTCGCGAACTCTAGCCAGCGCAGAAACGAGATATTCCCCTATCGAGAAAGCAGCATTGGCACTGGTTAGCGCCGCACAAAAACTACGCCCGTACTTCCAGGCACACCGAATCACCGTCCTGACTAACTGGCGCCGTTGCCGGGGACTTTCTAGAGTATTAGGAAAGGCAGAAGTTTGTTACTTTAGCTTTTTTCTTTTCTTTTCTTTTCCACCCTTGCTTTTCACTTGGGTGTTTTTGTTGGTGCAGATCTGAATCATGGATCCTAATGGCTTCTCCAATCATTGGGGGTATCCACCACCATCCGGGTGGTATTACCCCGCGACTCCCTACAGCAATCAAGGAGGAGAAGACTATGGATTCGGGTTCCAGTACCAACCCCCTTACTACGGAGAACAATCAGACCCCTGGGCATATCAAGAACAACCTAATTACCAAGAAGACTTTCTCCCACAACCAGAAGGGCCATCGGAGATGGAGTTACCCATGGCGGCCTTCACGGGCCACTCTGCAGAGCCATGCTACACTTCACTGGAGGATCCGAACGAACAATTAAGGCTTCATGTGGAGTAGTTTGCTCGAGACACTGAGAAATCATGCTCTAAGATGGATCTTCAAATCAAAGCCCTTGCCACTTCCGATCCCTCCTTTCTCCATGATATGGAGGAGACTGTTCAGCGCTCAGCGAAGCAAACAGAGTGGGTCAAGCAAGTTTTCTCACATCTTGCTCAAGATCACTTTTCTGCTGCCACGCTAGAAGAGGTGGAGGATGACAAAGGCTATGGGAGCGTTGAGGAGCATACAGAAGTTATCACAGAGAACTCCCATGATAACCATGATCAGGAAAGTCCTTTGGTTGCAGACCACACCTTTCCTCATTTATGCTCTAACATGCTGGGCCCGTGCGAGGAGATGCAAGATGTTCCATTGAAGAAATTGCTTGGCGACTTGCTCTCCAATCTGTTCTAGAAGAAGAAGAGCGAGCAAGGATGAGGAAGAAAGTTGTGGATGATGAGGAAGAAAGAAAAGAAGAGGTGGTTCTTGATCTTTTCCCAGGGGTGATACCACATGAAGAAGAAAGGGGGGTTGAGGAAGCAATTGGCGTCCAGGCTGAGGATGAAGTTAAGGTGGAAGAGGCCTGCACCGGCCATGAGTTACATGTGATATCTCCACCAAACTTCGAGGAGCTGCTTGGCAAGGACCCATTTGCAGTGTCTCTTTGCCAGACCAAGGCCACATCAATATCGGTCCCTCTTGGTGGACGCGATGGTGGCCAATCGATGCTGTCATATTTGGGTTGGGGCAATGAGACGAGAGAAGAGAAGAAGAGGTCTCGAGGGTGGAGACTTCATCTGCATCAAGTACACGAGCCTTCATCACCTGCCACACCACATGCTCGTGACTTGAGACTCCACCTCATCGACGAGAACCTCAACTTCAAGGAGGTTCTAGCATGGACCGAAACTTAGGAGCCATCGTCCGGCTCACGACGTGAAAGAAGCGCTTTTTGGGAGGCAACCCAACCAGTTGGTTTGCATTTCTTTCTCTATTTCTCCTCGGTTGAGTCAGTTTTGTTATTTGATTTTAGAGTCAATAACTCAACCTTTGTGAGATTTTGAGTGGTGTTTGTGTTCTGATTACTCTCTCTTCCTGGAATGCACTGCCTGACCCGTACATCATCATTCACCCTTGATCTGGTAACTTCGTTCTACCCTCCTTATCTTTCCTCCATTGAGGACAATGTCGTGCTTAAGTGTGGGGGGGGGGGGGGTGGGGTGTTCGATTATGTATGCGGGTGAACGTTTGGCTGTTTGTGTGCTTGGAGCCTAGTCCACTTTCCAAATTTTTAAATTTGAGGGCTCCAAGTATTTGTTTCCTTGCAAATTGCCTGCTCAGTATGCTTTGAATTGACAGTCTCTATAGTAATGTGCAACCTAGGGAGGTAGTGTAGCACTATGGAGGATGTTGAAGTATAAGATTTTTCCTATCTAGCTCTCTGTTGTGCCAGTTGATTTTGTGAATTAGTGGAGCTAAGACCGTTGAATTCATGTGGTAATGGTGACTCTGTTTGGATTATGTTATGGACTCGTGTATCGAACAGGGTGCTCATATGGAAAATGGGAAGCAGTTGGTCCTCCATGTCAAAATCATTAAATCTTAAACATGGGGTAAGCCCAACGTGTGCGGCACCGTTCATTGCACAAAATTGGGTTTTGGAAGAGATTTTAGTGATCCTTAGTGGGGTACTCCTACAAGGTGAAGCTAAGTTGTCTCTAGTACAAGTAAAACTTCCACCCATTGAACGGTTTGCCTACTTGAGGATGTGTTTTTAAGGGCACGGATAGAGCTTCCGACCCCCCTTAATTTCATTGACCCTCCACACGAGTTGAGGAAAAGGAGTTAAAAGAAGTACTCTGGCGAGCTCCAGATGTACAGAAATTGCTCTTGCTCGACTAATAAGGGTCGACCGTGCAAAAGACTGCAGTTGGAACCCCACCAAATGAAAGAAAAAATGTAAACGAAAGTGAGAAAAAGGGGTTCCAACGGTGAAATGAAGTGAAAGAGCACCCCGGTACAACGAATCCTTGGTTGTGAATGGTGTGAGTCCCTTTATCCATGAACTGACTGTCTTACTTCTACTTTTTCTCATGATCCTGGCTTGAGTCTAGTACTCGCATTGAGAGAGATAGGGGACGTCTTAGAAGACCAGTTGACCTCGTAAGCTGCTATATGATCTAGGAAATCCTCTACCGAAGATCGGGGTTGTATGTTGCTATAGAGCTCTGGAGAGCTGCATTGGTTTGAGTTAGGTTTGCTTGGGGACAAGCAAACAGTTAAGTGTGGGGGGATTTGATGACTCGGTATTTGCACATGTTTTCCCCTTTGTTTCTTGATTGTTTGAGCTTGAATTATCGTGTCTTTGGCCTATTTTACGCTAGGTTGTGTTCCTTTGTCACATTTCAGGTCCTAGCACATAAAGTGAAGCATAGGCGCAAGTTTCAAGTCAATCATAGATCAATTGACGATTCGGGAGAAGAAACTCGGGTATGACTTGAAGAAGAATGGATTTCTACCTCACTTTATGGACAAAGAATCATGCAAGATTGTCATGAAAATAAAGAGGACGAGACTACGAGCGTCTGGGATCAAACGGCGACTGATTCGGAGTCCGGACGAGGGAGAAACGAAGCATTAAACAGAGGTTGAGCAAGCCACACGGGCACAACCCACACGGCCGTGTGACCTGGCCATGTGGCCGTGTGGAAATCACCGAGCCTTCACACGGGCAGCTGGGAAAGCCACACGGCCGTGTGGCCTGGCCGTGTGAGTCGGGAATTGCTGTTTAAAACCCGATTTTCAGCAAAAGGAAAGAGGGAGAGCTGGGTTTTGGATCCCAAACACCCAAGGGACGAACCCTAGAGAGAGAGAGAGCGACTTAGGAACATTCTTGGAGCTATTTTGGAGGATTTCTTCGCCATTGGAGCTCGAGAATCAAGCTTGGAGATGGAGATTGAAGATCTAGATCAGATTTCTGCAGTCTCTCTCTTCTCTATGGAGTAACTTCCCTTCACTTAGGTTTTGAGGAACCGTAGTTCCATGAGTTAGGATCTTTCTTGTATGAAGCTTTGGATGCTATATTGTTTGATTTTAATCGAATGATGCATGTTTATTGAGTCAATTGAAGTCTGATCAACTTTTCCTGATTCCTGCTGCAATCTGAGATAGATAGAATCTGATTAGGTTGCTAGAGTCTCATCATTCGGTAGTAGGAGATTGGCTATACGAGAGTTAGCCAGTTTACTGCTTTGTACTGGAATCCAATTCCAGTAGTGGAGTTCTGTGCTTATTGCTTCACCTTTCTATCCCGATGAAGACTAGTCGTCTGCTGGATAGTTAGACTGAGAGGGCTTGGTCAGCTTAAGAGATTCCAAGCTACTGTCAGATCTTCCGCAGTTTAATCAACAGTAAATCAACCAAAAGGAATTACAACTTGGACCTAATTGAGGAGCTAGGGGGAATCATACCTAAGTGAGTTCCCAAACTGTAATTAGTAGTTTCACTTAGTTGAGCTAGTAGAGTAGTTTAGTTAATCAACCCTTAATCTAGTTTGCTAGATAATGAACTGAAGCTGAGTAATAGTAACTCTAGGGACCCGTGGATTCGATATTTATTACTTGTGCCACTATACTGCAGTCCCTTTCATTGGTTACACTTGGCCATTGTTAGGTGTTGTGTTTTAGAGCATCACTAACCTCCCATTAAAAAAGATCCTAACCTCAATGGAGGTATCGGGACGGATGGTGAAGTGGGCCGTTGAACTGTCAGAATACGACATCCAGTACGCTCCGCGTCCAGCAATAAAGGCGCAAATCCTGGCAGATTTCATTGCAGAAGGGGTAACCCTCGAGACAGCCCCAGGAGTGTGGGAAGTTTATGTAGACGGCGCGGCAAGCAAGCATGGCGACGGCGCGGGGGTAGTCGTGCGCACACCCTTAGGTGTTGTGCACGAAATAGCGATCCGGTTCAGAGCACTGAAGACAAACAACGCCGCCGAGTATGAAGCCATCTTGGCGGGAATGGCGACTGCCAAGGACTTGGGCGCTAGAACAATCAGAGTACTCTCCGACTCGTCGTTGGCTGTCAACCAACTGAATGGAGCATTCGATGCCAAAGAAGATGCCCTCGCGCATTACATGGAGCGCGTCAAGCAACAAGCAACCACCTTCGAGGCGGTGACATACGTGCAGATACCAAGAGAAGAAAACATGCACGCTGACGCGCTATCCAAACTGGAAACAACAACAAACTTCGAGTCTACACGCCTAGTGACGGTACAGAAGGAGGAAGAGGAAACCAATCAAGAGCCCACGGTCAATACCACCCAAATCGCGGAAGACGACTGGAGAACCCCAATCATAAGGTTCTTACAAGACGGCGTGGTGCCAGAAGATGCAAAAGAAGCATGGGCCTTGAGGCAGAAGGCGGCCCGATGCACGATAATTGGCCTGGACTTATACCGACGATCATATTCCGGAACATATCTCAAATGCATCGGGAACGACGAAGCACGCAACATAGTGCGAGAGCTGCATGAAGGAATGTGCGCGATGCATGGCGGGGCGCGCAATATGGAGCGCACCATACTGTTACACGGGTACTATTGGCCGCGTGTGAAAAAAGATACAAAGAAGTATGTCGACGAATGCAACAAGTGTCAATTACATGCGCGCCAACACCACCTCCCATCGACCGAGTTCCAAGGCAACCTGAGCACCTGGCCCTTCGCACAATGGGGAGTAGACCTTCTGGGCCCATTCCCAACAGCAAAAGGGAAGCGCAAGTACATAATAGTGGCGGTGGATTACTTTACCAAGTGGATCGAGGCGGAGGCACTGGCCTCTATAACGGCGCACCAGGTAACCCGCTTCTTAAAAAATAATATCCTGGCGCGCTACGGAGTCCCGAACGCATTCATCTTCGATCATGGCAAACAGTTTGACTGCGCGGAGGTCATAGACTTCTGCGACCAAGTGGGAACCATCGCGAGGTTCGCATCGGTAGCCTACCCCCAGGCCAACGGCCAAGCGGAGGCAGCCAACAAGTCCATCTTACACGGCCTCCATACGAGACTAGGCGACGCCAAGGGAAACTGGGCGGATGAGCTCAACAAGGTGCTATGGGCGCATCGCACCACCTACAAAGTAGCAACGGGCGAAACCCCGTTCGCGCTGACCTATGGCACAGACGCGGTTATACCCATAGAGGTTACATTCCCAGCATACCGGGTCATGGCGTACAATGAGACAGACAACGACGAGGCACGACTGCTGGACCTAGAGCTAGCGCAAGAACGACGAGAGTTGGCAGCCATCAAACTAGCCGCAACTAAAGCTCAAGTAGCCAAATACTATAACGCGAAACTGGTCCCGCACAAATTGGCGCTCGGAGATCAAGTACTTCGCAGGAACTTCCGCCCCGACCCCAAACATGGCAAGCTCGCATCAACATGGGAAGGCCCATACCTAATCCGAGAGGTTGTCGGCGCCAATACCTTCAAGCTCAGCGAATTGGGGGGCAACAAAATTCCAAGAACATGGAACGCGTAGAATCTCAGGAAGTATCATTGCTCAAGTTAATGTAACATTTGTGCACGGCCACAAGAAATCAGTAATAATATTGGCTTCCCAGTCACTCGCGCTCTCACAGTTCGAAAGAACAAAAAATAGCAATAACTATGAGTTATTCGCGCCCCCCTTAGTTCGAAAGAACAAAAA
The DNA here is from genome assembly GCA_964030455.1 of Linum trigynum. Taxonomy (NCBI): domain Eukaryota; kingdom Viridiplantae; phylum Streptophyta; class Magnoliopsida; order Malpighiales; family Linaceae; genus Linum; species Linum trigynum. Next base: position 10,511,761 of record OZ034821.1, read on the forward strand.
ATAGCAATGACTATGAGTTATCTGCGCCCTTACAGTTCGAAAGAACAAAAAATAGCAATAACTATGAGTTATTCGCGCCCCCCTTAGTTCGAAAGAACAAAAAATAGCAATAACTACAAGTTATTCGCGCCCCAATTAGTTCGAAAGAGCAAAATCTAGCAATAACCACGAGTTATCTGCGCCCTTACAATACGAAAGAAATAACAATAGCAATGACTGAGAGTCATTCGCACCACGGTCATTCACGCTAAAAGGCAGTATCCAAAAGTTATGCGGGCCAACACATGAACAAAATAGAAGTACCTTGCATTTCCATACGCGGGAACAAAAAAAAAGAAAAAAGAAAACAACGAAAAACACAAACAAGCACAAAACAGCGCTTCTACACTTGAAATCTATGAGGAGGACTTCTCAGCGGTGGTATCAGCGGTAGTGACGGCCACGTCCACATCCGCTGCCGCGCCTGAATCGCCCTTATCCTCCGCTGCAGCGGTATCTTCCTTACGCGCCTCATTGCCGTCATCTTCATCATCCCCGGCGTCCTCCCCCTCCTCATCATCCTCTTCCTCATCATCCTCCGAATCCAGCTCCAGTGATTTCTTCTCACGCAACCAAAGTTGCACATGCTGCACCATACTGCGACTGTTCCACCGGTAGCTCGGAACCTCCGGCCGCACCTTCTTGCCAACGGTGATGACAGCTTCGGTCATCGCATCCGCCAGTATCTTCCCAAAGGAGGGTGAAGATTTGTACTGGCGAACCGCCGCGACCTGCGCTTCACGCACAGCTTCCGATTTGGCCACATCATGAAGCTGAACCAAATCTCTCTTCTCCTTCTCAAAATCCTCCCGAGCCTGCTTCATCTTTTCAACATGATCCTTCTCTAGTTGGCTCTTCTCCCGCTCCCGCTTCTCCGCCAAACGTTTCTTTTCCCCCTCAAACTCCTCCCTCAACTCCCCTCGGACTCGAGTCCGCACCGCCTCCAACTGCTCTTCCAGCCGGCTCTGCAGAACGCCCAATTGCTCTAAAGCATCGTTGGCTTTGTTGGTAGCCAACTCTGCGCGACCCTCAGCTCAAGTCAGCTTACCTTCAAGCTGCACAATCCTTGATTCCTCAGCCTTCATCTTCGCGCGCTCCCGGCTCCGCTCCTGTTGAGCGCGGAAGATCGCCAACAAACCCTGTACCCACAACGCCACAGGACTTAGTACAAATAAAAAGAAGGGAAGAATGGCAACTCCTGCAACTATGCCAATCTTACCGCGAAGTGCACCTGCGCCAGGTCCTGAAGCGGATCCGACTTCTCCAATCGCGACGGGACACTCAGAAGAGGTCCCAGCGCCCGGAGGGCGTTGTTCGCGGCCGCAACGTTACACGCCGCGCCCGTGTGGATCCGCAGATCGCGGAAGTAGTCAATGGCGCCACCAGCCATCTGGGGCAATTTCTGCTGAATTGTAGCCCCAGATGAACCACCAGCCGCGCTACTTTCCGGCCGAGCGCTCCTATCCACGGGGGCTGTGGGCTCAACAATTACAAGCGGCTGTTGCCTCGGTATCCGCCCAGATGGCTCCACAATGCGAGCAGCCTTGGCAGGTTTCTCTGCAACCACGGGCTGATCAACCTCTTTCCTCTTCGTGCTCTTGGGCCGCGCGGCCTCTTTCCCCTTCCTCTTCCCAGCGCGAGGTGCCTTCACAATGTCGTCAACCGACATCATACTGGCCAAGCTGGAAAAATCAACACCTGCGCCAATAAGCCGTAAGAGGGCGGTTAATAAGATAGAATGCAAAATGAAAGAAGCACAACTAACCATCGGCAAAAAGTTCTTCTAAACAAGCTTCGCGGACTCCGCCATCGTATAAGTTGAACTTCTGATGCATGCACGCTTCATACTCATCATTGAGCTCAGCGTAATGCCCCAGGTCCGACTCATACCCATGCGTGCCGCCATTCTTCCACTCGGTCGGCTCCGCCATAAACTCACTCGCCCACTCCCCGGGGGTCGGTTTGACATAAAAGAAGCGATGAAACCAAGTATTTTTCAACTTGGGAGACCCATACACGAAACCCTCAGGTCTCTTGTCGCGCCGCTTGATAGAAAGGCAGTCGCTCCTCCCTCGTAGGATCCTTGATCTTATAGAAATTACGGAACAAGCCGTAAGTCGGCTCAATCTTAAGGCTCTTGCACGCGAGACGGAGGCAACTCGCGTGCATTATCACTGAAGGGGAGAGGCGCCCAACTGAGCAATTGAGACGCCGGTAAAGGGCGCACAGCAAGGGGTCGATGGGGAACTTGAACCCCATCACCCAGTACTCAGTATACATGCCAAACCATCCCGCGGGACAGTTCCCAACCATACTTCGCGCGGACGGGACCGCGTACTGTCAATGGGGGGCAAGCCTAACCCACGCACTATGTCCAACACGTCCTGGTACCCGTAAATGGACGCGTGATCAGGCCCCCTAAGAAGATTGTCACTAGGCGCGCGCTGATCACCCCACATCTCCGCCCAGTCAATCACGGTATACGCCGCGCCCACACCTCGGAAGCCCAAGCGGCTCATCGCTTCCGTGATACGTGTGGTACATTGCGGTTCTGACTGAGTGTCAGACCCTTCACGCCTCTCCGAGTCAGCCACACCAGATGCACCGCCGCGCGGCCGCCGGACAATCAATACCCCCTGCGCACCGGCGCTAGCCTGCCCACTCCCCGACGCAATGATCCCCTCGTCGGGCCCCCAGTTACCATCGACGTCGAGCGACGGCGACGCCGCCGAAACTACATCACCACCGTCGGCTCCGCCGCCGTCCCATGCTCAGAATCATCCAGATCCAGCGAAGGATCGGTAGAAACACGTGAAAAAGAAGAGGGATTACCTTCTTCGCCCTGCACGACCTCGGTCTCGTGAATGTTGGTGCTATCCATTACAATACTTCGAATCAGCAACAGCAAGATGAGAATCAGGTTGTAGAAGAAGGAGAGGAATCCTAGAGACGGCAAGAAAGCACAAAGAAACAGACGAAATTTTCCTTTTACGAAAGCAAAGTGAGTCACAACTTCTGGGCAGAGAGGGGGTATTTATACTCGACAACGGAAAGCTGAAGGGTTAAAGTGGCCTCGAGAAGCGCAACCGTCAGAGCCTTTTCAAATTTCAAAACGGCCGCCAAATCCGACCAACCGCACATGGACACGTGGCAACCTACCATCCCTAGGCACTAGCCGCTGACGTCATAACTTCCGCACAGCGCCTGGGGGGCAGGATACGCCCATAAAGGAAAAAAACACGCTCAAAAAATAATACCAACTAGGAAAGCGTCACGCACAACCCAGGAAACTCGCGGAACATTACCACTGGGGGGCAACACGAAACCAGAAGATTCACCCGCAACCACCCCAGGAGATCTCGACCACTCGCGGAACACACCTGATGGGGGGCAACGCGAAGACGTCGCGCACAATCAATCCCGGAGATCTCGGACGAATGGGAATCGGACGAAGGAAACACCAGTTGGGCTTGCCACCGACGATCACGCGAAGACCAGAGCAAACGCTAACCTACCCATGTCACGTCAATCATAATCAACAGGCGGAATCGCGCAGATCCGAGTCGCTCGCATGAAGATCAAACAGGCGGCATTCGCGGAATACCCCCTGATGGGGGGCAATTGTTGGGGATGTGACTCGGATCTCAACGCGCCGAACTAATACCTAAGGATGTTCACGCCAAAGCCAATGCGCGAGTCACGCCAGGTGAAAGCGCGAGCGCAGAGAATGGCCCGGAAAGACTGCGCATAAACGCCAAACGACGACACTTAGGTCAAGCGCGGGCCCTCACCGAGAAAGTGTGGAAGCGGCGCCGCGTCACCCGAAGGGTAGTCAACATCATAGTCCTAGGGTAGTCAACTTCATTGTCCTAGGGTAGTCAACATCATTGTCCTAGGCATAGTCATGGCTAGGGGCCTTATCACCCCTAGGGATATGGTCCTAGTCCCTGACACGTCAGAGGTCATGTCACCTTGCCGTAGTGGTCACATCATTGTATCCACTTGTAACCCAACCACTCACCCATCACCATGTAGCCTATAAATATGGCATTTACTCCGGTGGGTGAGGGGATCGGATTTTGGAGACTCTATCTCTAAGATCCCCACTTTATCTCACTAAAAAATACACTCTCCCTCAACTCTTTCTTCCCTCTCATTTGTCTCATAGTTCTTGTTCAACCAAGCCGTTCGTTCTTCTCGGCCCATTCTAGTGAACTTCACTCCTACACTCAGTTAGGTTCAAACATGATTTAAAGTTTAAAAACTTAGGCTTTTACGTTTGTAGGTCATAAAAACGTTTAAATAAAGAATCGTAGTTTTTATAACTATTGTAGTTAAAAGACGCTTTTAAACTTAAAAGGTTACGATTTTACGCTTTTACGTAGAAACACGCTTTTGACTACATTGGCCAAGTACAATTGACATTGTACGGTATCTAATTTTCTTTTTAAATGCGGCCCAGTGCTCTACTGTGTCCTAAATCCGCCGCTGGGTATAATGCATTTGAACCATAATTGAACTACAATTTTGGCATAAAATATCCTACCACTGATTTTTCCATTACCTTGATATTTTCACCTCTTTGAGTAAAGCCGTTGATTCATATACTTCCGCCATCTCACAAGAAGGAAGGAAGAAGAGAAAAGAGGTGTCTCTGGCGATTTATGTGACGAGGGGAAACCGGGAAAGATAATTTTGAGATCAACTCCGTCATTTCATTCTGCGTCTTCGGCAGCCAACCCAGTTTCATTACCCTTTCAAAATAAGAGTGCAATTATATATACAAATTTATGTATGTATAGGACGCACATGTTTAGGGTTAATTGTATGGTTGGTCACTGAAATTACAAAAAATGTTCAAGTTTGGTCATTCGAATTATTTAAATCCATTAGTGGTACTTCAGTTTACTGAAACTGTTTACGTTTGGTCACTCTCCGTCCAACTCTGTTAACTTTAGCTGACGTAACTTAGAGACGTGGCAATTAAGAAATAATAAATAAAATAAAATTTAATCTATTTTAATTTCCAACTCATTTTTATCATAAAATAAATAAATAAATAAATAAATAAAATAATATTATAATTGATACAGATGGCAAAAGGTTCTTCTTGGTCCCAATCATCCGCCTCACCCGGCGGCGCCACCCGCCCTGCGGTCACAGCTCCTCGGGGCTCCGCTGCCGCCACCGCCGGCTCGGGGGACCTTCATCGTCTGTTTCTTCTGCATCGTACGACGGCGTAGGAAGTTCCGGAGGATGAAACCAACAATCAATCATACATGATTCGATTGAAAAAGCAACAAGTATTAAAGAACGAGAATCGAAAGAGTCATACCGCTAGCTGGGTAAACCACTATACCCACAACTTGTACTTCGTCGTCATTGCCAGTACCAATCCTTGTCACTAGGAAAACTATTTTTTCCTACGAGAAATCTCGGCCCTTGATATTTAGTAGAACAATAGGGGGATGGGGCAGGCTAAAGGGCCGGGTAATGACGGGAGACCTGAAAACCCTAACATTCAAGAAAATCTAATTGAAATTGATAATTCCATGGATTTATCACAAAGGACTTGAGATGACGGGACGACGATCACCGGGTGGGTGCTTTATCAACAGTATAATTTATAGCTGAAAAGTAAAACTGCAACCCTCATTCAAAATTTCCTGCCCATAGAGTGATTTTAGGAAGCTGATGTGGCAGAGTGTTAAGCGGGGAAAAAAGAGTCCCGCCTGATTTCAGAACCAAAAAACTCTCCACTACCCACCTTTTTCTCCTTCCAGGCCCACGTTCTCATTTAATTTGTATAAAAAACTCTCCACTACCCACTTTTTTTTCCTTCCAGGCCCACGTTCTCATTTAATTTGTATTCATTTGTATTTTTTATTTCCGATTTCCCTTCCTTCCACTCTTTCACCTCATTCGAATAAGTTTCTTGGCCTTCAGAAAACCGAACCTTGACTCAATCATCTGGTTCTTTTATGTGCTTGCATCTACCTTTGATTTCCGTTCTCTAAGCGTTAGATCGGTATTGGTTTTGCCGTAAGTTATTCTTCCTCTTTCAGATTTCTGTTTGTTGTTGTCGCTGCTTTTAAGTTTTAGGGATTCGGGTTCTGGGTTTTTTTTTCCAGGGATTCGGTTGCAAAGATTCATCTCCCTTACCTTTGGTTCATTCCGTTTTCTTTATTCTCTCTTACCTTCCTCGCTTCATTCTGTTGATTGGATTCTCTAGAGATCAAAAGGGGATTTTTGATTTTTCCCTTTCTCTTGAAAGTAACTAAGCTGCTTACTTTAAATTCCACTTCGCTTAGACTGTCTTCCAGAGAGCAGCCGACTGCCGATTTTGAGCTGAGTTTTTCCGGGCCGTAGAGAAAGATGAGGAAAGAAAGAGACGTTCGGCGGCGGCAGCCAGGTACTTCGTCCGGGTAGTTTTCCGGGTCAGTAAACCGAAGGGCCGGCTATAAACTACCGCTGGCCTGGCGGGGGAAAAGGAAAGCGTAAACCATAAGGCCTCGGGGATCCATTTCTCTCGCCAGCCCATACTTCAAAGGCCTAGCCTACTTGAGTCCAGAACCAGCCCATCGCCGACGAAATTTGGCGCGCCGTCCCCCACCCGCCACCACGTATGAGACATAATCAATTTACTTTCTGATGTTAACTCTGTTGCAGGTAAATGTCGAAATCCAACTTGATCAGTAAGGTTTTCTCTCATATGTTTCTAGGTTAATTAATCTAATGGGACTGGCTATGATCTGATAATGTAATTTCAGCTCTAATCACTAAAGAAGTATAAAGTAGGCGGTATTGATAAGCATGCTCCACTGATTAGTGTATTGGTTCTACCAGGCTTTTTTCCCGTTATTACATAAGATCATTGGACAGTTTTATCTCACTCCATTAGTTTGTTTTATTGTACTTCAACTTCATTTGCATTGTATTTGTATTGTGACATTAGAGTTGGAATCCATTTGTGCTAAAAGTACAAAGCGTAAACTGCATAATTGAAAGAAGGGATAAGCTTGGTATAGTTAGAAGAACTAGAATTGGTAAGCACTTATAGTGCTTTTCTTATTGCCAGCTTGCTTCTTTTTCAAACTTCTCTTTGGATATGGTTTTTATGGATGCCTTTGAATTATATTTGTGTTGGCCATTACATTGTTGTCTTTCTCGCTCTTCCTTTGCATCCCCAAGCTTGGAAGCCATTCTGTTATATGTGTTTTGTTCATCAATTTAAATTATGCCTTATATAGTTAAATTTTTCTTCGACTGTTATGTTTGTGTAGTGTGTTGTATGTGTCATTAACTCGCACAAACTTATAATTGGTGAGGAGTTCAACTTCTGTTGTAACAATTAATTAATTTATATGAATGGCAGCTGCAAAATTTACTGGAACGGGTGCATCATTTACCACGACCTCTATTTCAGATTGCATCAGGTTATTGGAGAATTTAATATGGATAGTGCAAATGTCATCCCATCTGCCCAACCACAGATTTATCGATCGTCTGTACCATGTGAGTGTCATGGTTTAGCACGCAACTGCTTCAATGCAAACTGACATTAATATTTTCCCTTGAATCTCATTTGTTTAGGGAAACGTCGAGCAGTGTTTATTCATCCTGAAGATCAGTACCAACGCTGTGTTTTATCTGCTGAAGAGGAAGAAGCATTTGAGAGAGGTGTGTTATCTGTGTTTTAATTTTTCTAATTAGTTCATCTATTCAATGAGTAATACATGGTTTTATATTTAAATTCTACAGAAGAAGCTGCCTTACAATTCCAACTCTCTCAACTTCGGCGAATACTATCCCAAGTCGCCCGTAAGAGAAGACATCATATTTTGAAACAGAAGGTTCATAGGAGGGGCTTGCCTTTTGAACACCAAGGTTGTTGTTTGCTAAATTTTGTAGCAAGTCTTACAATTAGGCTATTCTAGATTGTTGAATCTTTATTTATTTCTTTAATATCGTATGTGTTTTGGTGTTGTTCATAGTTTTGGAGTCGGAGTTTAGATTTCTATTACAAAAGCAAAGTCGATTACTTCGACGTATTCATCTGCATAGAAAGAGACGTGGCCGAAGTTTCTTTCCTACGGAAGTCAATCAAAGTATGTGGATTCTAATGGCCACTATTATACATGAAATGGTTCATCTCTATTTTGGTTTAGTTTTTGTACATTGGATATATGTTTTTGTGTTCTGGTCAACATATTTTGTTTCCTATTTTGGTTTTAAGAACATATAATGTACCCATTTATGCCATGCATATAATTTAGTGATGTACGCTTCATGTCACCTTATGCAAATAGTGGATTGTTTTTAGATGTTGATGTGTCAACGGCAAATTTGTGTCTTATGAACAAACTTTGGTGTTTCCTGAAATTTGACTTATTCTTACTTAAAATGAGCGGTATACCAATCTATCTTGCCTTCAGAACATTTATTTTAATAATTGTGTTTACTGTAGTGCGCCTAAATCGGCTTTACAGTTTCTCAATCTCGTTCAATTTATGAATTACTGTGACAAAAATTTATTAATATTAATTATCTATTTCACTAGGTCTTCCGTTGGTTGAATTTTTTGATATTGGTCCACCTTCATGTACGTGTCAACATTGTGGAGCAGTTATGTGGCGGTTCGAGAGTACTTTATCTACACGGAATTATGTGTTGCCTGCATTTCCTTTATGTTGCAAACATGGTAAAGTGAAATTGCCTCCCCGCAGAGATGTGCCCGAATTTCTTAAAACTCTACTTGAAGGGGATACACCATTAGCGCGTCACTTTAGTACTAACATCAGAGCCTATAATGGGGTTTTTTGCTTTATTTCTCTCGGAGTTAAAGTCAATCACTCTATTAATGATGGTCGTGGAGTTTATGTATATTCAATCGGTGGTCAGATTTATCATCGAATAGGATGTTTGGTTCCTGGTGATGGGGATAGTCCGAAATTTGCACAGCTTTACATTCACGATTCAGATAACGAGGTGCAGAATCGTATGGACTTTTACTCCACTGATCCTACCAAGAATCCGTTGCGCCAGTGTATTGTTGAAGGCCTCTAGCATATGTTTGATGACAATAATATCCTGGTACGTACATTTCATTCTGCGCGAGATAGGATACAAAACTCTGGTGTCCAGGAGCTTCAACTGAAACTATTGGCTAAGCGTGAAATTAATAGTAGAGAATATGATTTGCCCTCTGCGAATGAGATTGCAGCATTGATTGTAGATGAAACAGGAGAGCAATCATTTTCTACAGATATAATTGTTCAACAGAAGGGTTCAGAAATGGAAAGGATTAGCGTATACCATCCAAGTCTGATGGCATTACAGTATCCAATTTTATTCCCATATGGCGAGGATGGGTGGCATCCCTGCATTAGCTATAGTCACAGTAGCTCTAATATCAGGACACTACTACAAGGATTTGTTGAATTCTTATTTGCGAGGGGATAGTGATATCAAGCTTTCTGGGAAGCCAGTTATTTTAGCTGCCTCACACACTGGTAGTCCAAGATACAAGTATGAGAATTTTCAGGATGCGATGGCTATTTGCAAGTGGATTGGTTATCCTGATTTGTTTATAACATTCACTTGCAATTCTAACTAGCCAGAGATACAGTTAATGGTTGATTTGATTAGAAGGTACAGTGGCAAAGATCCTGACCGGGCTGACATCACCGCCAGAGTTTTCAAAATCAAGCTTGATGAGTTTATGTTAGAGATTCGCGAGAAACAAATATTTGGGAAAATCAATGCATGTATGTGTGCTTATTCATTCGTTATTTATCTATTAATGTTCATCCATTACTCTCTTACCTCATTGAACTAATATTCCTTTTCCACTATTTGCATCTTGATGTACAGATGTCAAAGCAATTGAATGGCAAAAGCGGGGTCTCCCTCATGCACACATATTGCTTTTTTTGGCCTCGGAGAATAAATTCCATGGTCCTGCGGCTATTGATTCCATAATATGTGCTGAAATTCCGGATCCTGATCTTGATCCTGAACTGTATGCAGTTGTCACAAGTTCAATGATGCATGGCCCGTGTGGTACAGTACGTCCTAATAATGTGTGCATGAAGAATGGGAAATGTAGTAAGCATTACCCCAAGGAATACTCTTCTCAAACAACTATTGATGAAACTGGGTTTGCTAAATATCGTCGGCGGAACAATGGTAGAGTTTTCAACTGTGGCGGCGTTGATCTGGATAATCGATGGGTTGTACCCTACAATCGATATTTGTTACTACGATTTGGAGCGCATATCAATATTGAATATTGTAACAAGACAAGGTATGACTCAAGTAAATCGTATTTATCTATATGACGTTGTTGTTTCCTTTATTATATTACCAAACTCAGATTCTTAATGAAAGGGTATATGTATATTTATATGCTACACTCATTATTAACTTTATGCATGCATATGAATTATGATTTAATTTCCAAAGATGAATAAAAACCAAACCAATATTTGTGCGATTTCTCTTTTTTTTTTAGTTATTTTATAAACCCAGTGTTATCTTATTGGTGTGACTTCTTGCCGCAACTCTGTAATTTTTGTAATATTTTTTGGTGTGTTTTCCTTCATTTTTTTTTGCCCCTTGGATAAGCTATTGTGATCCATTTGTTGCCTTTTGTTCTCTGTACTTTGATTTCTTATTTAATACAAGTCACATTTAAGAAAAAATGTAATACAACTTTTTCCTACTTCCCTATCTAACATCTACAACTTGGTTTTATTTGATGTTTCTATAGGGCTGTGAAATATTTGTTTAAGTACATCAACAAACCCGAGGATCGTGCAATGGTCACTGTAGCTGCACAACAAACAGCTTCGGCTATGGATGGTCAGAATCGTGGAACTACGGTTGTGCAAATCGATGAGATAAAGGCATTCATGGATGCCCGTTACATCACATCGGGAGAAGCATGTTGGAGAATTTTTAGGTTTGATATATACACTCACTCTCCAACAGTACTGCGTATGTCTTGTCATTTGCCTGGTGAGAATACAGTGTATTCAAATGTTGATTCTAACGTGGAGGAAGCGGTTGAGTCTAGCACTTCCCAAACCTCAATGTTGTTAGCATGGATGGATCTCAATCTTCAGTCAATGGATGCACGGAAATATACCTTTGCGGAGATGCCACAATATTATGTATGGAATAAAAAATACAAGAAGTGGCAGCAGCGCAAAAAAGGTACCTGCATTGCTAGATTATATTACTGCTACCCATCCGCAAAGGAGCGATACTATTTGCGAATGTTATTGCATGTTGTTAGGGGTTGTTGTTCTTATGATGATATTAGAACAGTGAATGGGGTGGTATATGAAACATTCCAAAAAGCATGTTATGCTCGGGGACTGTTATTAGGAGATTCTGAATGGAATGATTGTGTCCAAGAAGCTTCGCACTGGGCTTCTGGTTATAAACTTAGAAAACTTTTTGTCACAATTCTTATTCATTATCAGGTGGCTGATGTGACTTCTTTTTGGTTAAAGAATTGGGAATTACTAAGTGAAGGCATTTTGCATTCACGACGTAGAGAGCTGAATTTACCCCAGTTGAATTTGTCGGAGGATGAAATTAAGGAGTTGTGCCTTATTCATATTGACAAATTGATGGAGAGATTTTCGAAGTCATTAGCAGATTTCCCTGGGTTGCCTGTTCCCGATCAGTGTTTGCGTTCACATACGGTAAACAGGCTGATAAATATGGAGATTAATTATGGACCCGATGACTTAGACTGTTCTGAGGATCGACATAGTAGACCGTTGAATGGAGAACAAAAAATCGCTTACGATATGGTATTACATTCTGTTTATACCAATGAGGGTAAATGCTTTTTTGTGGATGGATTTGGGGGTACTGGTAAGACATTTCTGTGGCGAGCAATTTGTGAGCAATTAAGATTTGAGAAGAGGATAGTATTATGTGTTGCTTCATCTGGTATTGCTGCACTGCTCATGGTCGGTGGAAGAACTGCACACTCAAGATTTCACATTCCCCTGGATTGTGATACAAAATCAACTTGCAATATTGAGCAAGGTTCTGAGGTAGCTGAATTGATTCTCAATGCTTCACTTATTATCTGGGATGAGGCACCGATGGCTCATAAACACAACATAGAGGCCCTAGATAGGACATTGAGGGATATTTTCCGAGTTAAGCATGTTGATTCTGAGTTGAAGCCTTTTGGAGGTATGACTATTGTGTTTGGAGGTGATTTCCGACAGACGTTACCTATCATCACGAAGGGTACACTGACTGAAATTGTTAATTCTTCCATAAAGAGATCTTATTTGTGGCGGTCTATGACAGTAATGAAGCTAACCGAGAACATGCGATTAAAATTGCCTCATTATGAAGCATCGGCCAGGTTAGCAATCTCAAATTTTAGCAAATGGCTTTTGGAAATTGGTGATGGTACAAATAGTAATATTTTTAGAGAATAAATTATCCCGATACCTCTACACATTTGTGTTCCCCGTCGGAGTGATCCAATTCCTGATATTGTTGCTGAAATATATGGTCAGTTACTCTCCACTGAAAATATGTCAACCTATTTGGTTGAGCGAGCTATCTTAGCCCCTCATAATGACACTGTTGCGGCCATTAACAATTATGTATTGGGTCTATTTCCTGGTGAAGAAGTTTCTTATTTTAGTTCGGATTCGCTAGAGATTGATGCCAAGAATCAGCATGTTGAAGAAGGGGACTACACAGTTGAATTCTTGAACTCTTTAAAGATTGGGAATTTTCCGGAACATGAGTTGAAATTGAAGTTGGGGTGCCCTGTTATTCTGCTTCGAAATCTGGATCAGAGTACTGGCCTTTGCAATGGAACTCGGATGATCGTTAAGAGATTAGGTAAGTGGTTTATTGAGGTCCAAATTTTGACCGGGACACATGTTGGTGATACAGTTTTCTTACCACGCCTAAGTCTATCGGTCCACTACAAGAGCTTAAATTTCACTCTGGTTCGAAGGCAATATCCAATTGCACTGTCATATGCAATGACAATTAACAAGAGTCAAGGTCAAACATTAAATCACGTTGGCATCTGCTTGCAAAGACAAGTATTTTCTCATGGACAGTTGTATGTTGCTATGTCTCGAGTTACGTCGGAAAGGGGACTCAAGATTCTTAGCTGTGACTCTCAAGGTAAACCGGTGAAGACTATGCAGAACATTGTGTTCACTGAGATTTTTGAGTAGTAGTTTATTGATGTATTATGTTTTATTCGATTTGAGGACTAAGACTGTCAAATTTATCGGGTCGTTACAATTTGAATCTTGAGTTCTCAATTTGTCCAAATTATTTTCCTGTTTTTAACAGCCAATTATATGAAATGTGATTTATGCACACTACTTTATATTTAATTGTACCTCAATTTACTCTACCGAAGGGTATGCGAGTGTGACCGTTATATTGCAATACGAAGAAGAACTTCCATAGTCGCAACTGAACTAAACTAAATTAACACCACAACCCAGCCCACAAAATAACCCAGCCCACAAAACAACCCAAGCATGGTGCAGTTAAATAAAATATAGTTAGAGAGGGAATGCCCAGCCGGATTTGTTGAAACTAAATGGCCAACCTATTCCCATAAAAAAAAAGGCCAACCTACACTACCTTGGGCGGATCCTTCTCCACTCCCCCACTCCCCCACCTCCTCTACTGCCCAGTATCCGATTTTTTTGGATCTTCTAAGAGGTGAAGGCTGCCGCATTCCAAGCCATTATTTCTTTATTAAATACATTCATTATGATTTTCATTTCATGTTAATTAGTGGTGGTGTGGGCCGGGCCGGCCGGGTTGGCGCATCAAATAATAATTAGCAACTTTGAGAGGCAATTTTGGACAAGAATTGTTGACACAGTCGCAATTAGCAATGTTGTTAAAACGGAACCGGACATCGATCTGGATTAGTAAAGGGTTCAAGGTTTATCAAATAACCGGTGGTTAATCGATATTAAAAACCGATCATAAACCGGTGTTGACTTACTTGGAAGACTTAACAATTATTTTTTTTTACAATTATTGTTTCACTTATTAGACATAAAAGAATAAAGTGAGAATTATTAAAACTGAAAAAGCATAATTTGGGCGGCTGCTGGGTCTTTTTTGGGAAAAGTGAACTGATTTTTCTTCTCTTTATATTTTATTCTGTACTTACCTTCTTTTGTTTTTGAATTTTTAATTGCAACAAAATAAAAGAAAGGCGCATGTTGATTTTAAGAAGGTGGGTCGTTCCCCTCAAAAAAAAAAAAAAGAAGGTGGGTCGTGAGTTACGTGACACACCCGCCTCTTGAACTCTAAATGGCCAACCTTCTCCACTCCCCCACGAGGCCACAAATCCTTCTCCACTCCCCCACTATCCCACTTTCCACACACACACGTACTCCACTGCATGCGGCCAAGTAAATCACGTGTGTAGAATCACTTTCTCTCCTTTATATAATGGAGATACCACTTTCTCTCATGTTACAATTTCCGTTTACTACTTCCCATACAAAACACTTCGGTTCCATTGACCGTGCGAATTGCATTCAATATGGCGGGCCTGCCTCAATTCAATCAGTAAGTACTGCTCATGCATCCAACAAATACTACATCATGTAATTTCGATTCTTTTTCACTACTTAATGCCAAAACTTACAGTCCAATATATAGGCTTCCCCATGGTTTTATTGCTAATCTGCAATATGATGATGCTCTTGAAATTTGTGAGCGTGCCGACACCATCGATCTCGTTATGTTGCAAGTGGATGTCAAAAATCAGGTAACTAATCAAATAAATTTCTTTTTAATCGTACGCCTTTTGTGGCATGCTGCATTTTATCGATTTGCTTTGACAATATTCGTTTCTGTGTTTACATCAGGGCACCTCTTTTTTGTTATCCGGACGTGTAACGAATTTGACGACGTCCTGGTCCCCTGCATCCAGAATCCATTTCGTCCACCTCACAATTGAGGACGAATTCATTGGTGTTGACATCGTCTTCCCGTCATCACATTTACGAACGATTGTTGAATCTGTATTCAGTCATGCAGATGTTTTCAATGCTGACTATATGGCCCTTCTGAACATGCTTGGAGAACAGACATTTGAAGTCATGGTCACAGTCGGTCCCTGGAACGATGCATTTGGTTATTGTGAACTTGTGTTGGTGAAATTATTTTTGCCTTTGTTGAATTGAGTACCATGTCATGAACAATGAGACAATGTATTGAGTTTTCTTATTTTGGACTTGCATGTTATTTGTCGTAATACTCAACTAGATTAGATTTGTGATTAGTAAAATTTCATGTAAGTATTTTTATTGTGATTAGCTAATCTTCAAATGTATTTCTAACTTATTATGAATGTTCATTCATATTACATGTTCGTCTTCAACGATTGCAAAATTGCAACAATCTTATGATAATATAAAACAAGACTCATTTCTCGACACTATCATTATAGATATTGTAACTCCATTTCCTTAAACAAATGCGGCCAACGGGCCGGGCTATAGGCTAGTAGAATATATAGTGAAGAAGGAGAAGAGCAAATAAGTGATGCTTCTTGGTGTGGAGGAGAAATAGGCCCGACCCAGGCCCTGTGCTGGTCAGACCCACAGCACAGGGCCTCAATATTTTGGGGCCTCATAATCCATAAGTCCGAAGGCCCTCTGAGACTGGCAAGGCCCACATAGTCCTGGCCAACTTGGACTTGCAAGGCCCCACTTAACCCATAGGTTCGGAGGCCCCTTTACGTTGGCAAGGCCCAGACGCCCAGACAAAAAATCTACAAGGAGGGGAATCGAACCATGGACCACGTATTAAGAAAAAGGAGATTAAACCACTAAGCTATGTGTTGTTTGCTAAATTTAAAATATCTGTTCATGTATCTAACGTTTGTATTCTTCTTTTTTCCCAAAATTTCTCAACTTCCCAAAATCATCCAACGCCTAAATATGAATTGGTCACACCCAATTCTAATTAACTCCTAATCAATCTTCATCCCTACTATACAGACTCCTAATCAACTTTTTTTAAATTCTAACCCTTTTTCTTTTGTAGGGAACTTATATTGATTGGTAATTTGGAAACATTAATCTTTGATTATAAATTTTAATTATGTCAACCCAAAATTTTTAAAAAGATAGTTCTAAGCGTAGATAATATTTAAAAAATAGAAAGTATTATTAATTTTTTAATAATTTTTTGAAGTTATGTAATTTTTATTATTATTTAATGATTTTTATTTTTAATAAATTTGTGAAAAAATTTTTTGGGGCCACAATTTAAATTGTCGAACAGGCCCCCAAATATCATGGGACGGCCCTTAGGAGAAACGGAATGGTGTTGCTGAGAAGGAAATAAACCCGAATAGGAAAAGGCTTGTTCCTCCGGAACTACCTACGCCGTCGTCCGAGGCAAGAGAAACAGACGATGAAGGCCCCCCGGCGCATCCCTGCGGTGGCGGCAGCGGAGCCCTGAGGAACTGTGACCGTGGGGCGGGTGGCGCCGCCGGGTGAGGTGGGTGACTGGGACTGAGAAGAATGTCTCTCCATCTGTATCAATTATAATGTTTTTTATAGTAAAAATGAGTTGAAAATTAAAATAGATTAAATTTTATTTTATTTATGATTTTTAATTGCCACGTCACTAAGTTAGTGGTCAACTATGAGAGTTGACTGCCATATCAATTAAAGTTAACGGAGTTGGACGGAGAGTGACCAAACGTAAACCGTTTGAGTAAATTGAAGTACCACCAATAGATTTAAATATTTTGAGTGACCAAATTTGAACTTTTTTGTAATCTCATTGACCAACCATGCAATTAACCCACATGTTTATATGAACAAACTCTTTCCTTTCTTTCTTTCAGACGTAAAAAGAAAAAACATGGTAAACCATAACATCAATTCCACAAGATGGCCAACAAATTTTGAGCGTCTTTTTCTCGGGTATAAAGTCTATTAAAAGAGGAAAATCCGAAGTAGATATAGAGAGAGACTAGCAGCGGCCCGTGGACGGGCACAGCAGGCAGCCAGGGACCGTAAAAAATGGCTTATTTTTCAACCTAAATGGGGGAGAGCAAAAATAAAAAAGCAAAATGCCAACACTACCATCACAACTTCCATCAATTGCTTTAACAGTTCACACATCAGCAGACAGTGAACTAGTAAGTAAACCAGGATATCTGCAAAGGTGGTGGCTTCATATCTCAAATCCTCTCTTACTTGTCCACCACTTCAATGAGGGTGGTCTCGTAGTCGCTTGGGGCCTCGAATCCATGGAGATTGATCACAGTTGCGGCAACATTTGCAAGTCCACCAGTTGGGACATCGCTGCGGAACCTCACTCCAGGTGCCAATCCTGGGCCGCCGATCGCAATTGGGACCTACACAAAGAAAGCAGAAATTTGTTGATACTGAATCCGAGTCTTGCAAGACGTTCATTCATTCATGAACTTGAAGACTTACAGGTTGGAGGGTGTGGGAAGTCAGGATTTGGACATTGCCATTCTTGTCAAGCACAGGCTTCCCAGATTTGTCTCTCTTAACCATGTCTTCAGCATTCCCGTGATCTGCTGTGACCACGAAAATTCCACCAACTTGCGCGATTGCATCAATCATTATCTGCCACATGAAAAGTTATCCACGCAGTGGCAAGTAATCAGCCACCAGAACTATGCGAAATTACTAAAGCAACTAGACAAACTAACTAGTAGGTACGTCAGATAATTGTCATTGTCATATGAGGTTAAACAGCATGACTTCTTACCTTGACGGCTTCATCAGCAGCCTTGCAACTAACAACTGTTGCTTCAACATCTCCTGTATGTCCCACCATGTCTCCATTTGGTAGGTTCACACGAACCTAAATAGATTCAAGACAAGCATGAGATACATTAACAAGTATAAATAAATATATTAATCAGACAATACTTATACCAGCACGCTCAACTGATTTACCTGATGGAATTTCCCACTGAGGATGGCATCCCGTGCCTTCTCTGCAATCTCCAATGCCTTCATCTTTGGTTGTACGTTGAATGTGATCCCAACATCACTTGGAATCTCAATGTATTCTTCCATTTCTGGGTTGAAATAACCTGAGCGGTTTCCATTCCAGAAGAAAGTAACATGACCAAACTTGACCGTCTCACTGTTGAAAAAAAGTGTTTGAGACCAAAAAGCCTTCAAATTAGTGAACACATACTGAAATTATCACTTAAAATGTTGCATAAAATTAATGCTTGCAAGACAATCATTATAGTAAATATGGAAATTAAACATGTCTTCCCAACCATCTCACCTGCAGGCAAATGTTTTAACACCATTATGCACCAAATATTCACCAGAAGTTCTCTCTATCTCAGGAGGAGACACAAGGTAATGACTTGGAAGCTTCAACTCGCCATCATACTGGAGCATACCAGCATAATTAATCTTAGGAACTCTCACACGATCAAATTTGTCAAAGTCCTCATACTCAAGTGCCTTTGCAAGCATAGTCATACGGTCTGCACGGAAATTGACTGTGACGACCGCATCGCCATCAACTATTGGCCCCACAGCCTTGCCACTGTCATCAACTATAACGAAAGGAGGCAAATACTGGTCATTGGCCTTGGGAGTTTCCCTTAACTTCTTCACAGCTTCTACTGCACTCTTAAACTTGTGAGGCGCTTCACCAAGAACCTGGGCATCCCACCCTCTTTTCACAACACTCCAGTCATTCTGCAGCGAATTTCAAATAGCACTTCAAGACCCAACCAGAAACATTCCAATATCAAATCACCAATGATAAACTCTCACAAATAAAGTGCCTCTAAGCATCAATCAGGCATGTGTCAGTCCCAGTATCAAGATCCTCCCAAGACCCAAGAAGGTTGATGGAGACGGTTGGTTTTCTACCGCAGGTAAGACAATACAAATAGGTGGATAAAATTTACAGCACACTGTAAACAAGAATCACAGACCTTCACTCGAACAAAACAAGCCACTACTAACACATTTCAGTTTATACGGAGCAAAATTAAGCATCAGAAAACAAAGATGCTGAACATTCTTTTTGAAAAAATCCCTAAAATAACTCAAGGTATGCACATAGGTCTACCTCATAGAAAGTAATACATCATAACAATCCATGGTCACAGTTGAAAACTATTCCTAAACTAACCTAAACGGATGCAGATAGGTCTCAACTTGATAGAAAGCAATACCTCATAACGATCCATTGTCACATACATGCGACCTCCACCAGATGCAATCTGTGCATCGACACCCTTCTCCCTTAATTTGGCGAGATCATTCTCTATAGTTTCAACAAAGCCAACACTTGTACCATCTATCACATCACGTCCATCGGTAAGAATGTGAAGGCGAATCCTTTTGGCACCATGCTCAGCGGCACCTTTGAGTAAAAGCTGTACCACAAAAAGATTAAAAGGGGGATAATGAAAACTACGAGAGGGAACAACAAACCAGCATATAAAAAAATACTCAACAAGTCCTTGATAGCAAAAACAAAACTCACCTGCACTTGATCAAGCCTGGAGTGAACTCCACCATCACTCAATAACCCAATGAGGTGCAGTGTTCCCTTATCAAAGGATTGCTTGATATATTTGAAACCCTCCCCATCATAGATCTTTCCAGATTCCAGGGCAAGATCGACAAGCTTGGCGCTATAATCATACAGCGCAGCAGAATAAATTCCCACTCAAGGCAGAAACCAACAAATTCCAATACAAGCAGGAAAGAACAACAAAAAGTCGGCAACATTAGGCTATCACTCTATTTGCTTTCCACCATTTCAGCTGATAACATGAACATGCTGCTATGAACCCCATGAGAAATCATGAGAAGCTCTGTGAAACAAATCAAACGAGCAAAATCCATCCATCCAACCCAGAAATGGAAAAAGGAAAGTTACCCTTGAGCATAAATGCGCCCAGCACCAAGAGCATTGTGACCAACTTCACTGTTGCCCATGTCATCCTCGCTAGGGAGACCCACTGCAGTTCCATGGGCCTTGATCAATCTCCATTTCTCAGGGGCAGTCTGTAAAAACAATCATCAAAGCATCAGAAGAGACTCGTGAACTAGATATCACAACAAGGAAACGAAATAACGGCGAAGAAGATACAGATAGTGAGAGAGGGGACCTTTTTAAAGGAATCCATGGTAGGAGTCTCAGCAGTATGGATACAATTGTAGGGATCGGGGTTAGCCTCACCCCAACCATCCAAAACAATCAAGGCTATCGTCTTCCCCTTCGGCAGCTTCGGATGATCCGCCAGCTTAAATGTGTTCGCGCCGGAGCTACCCATCGTCCTGCTCAATCGACGAACGATCAAGTCCGATCCAATCAACACCAAAAATATATAAAAATCAAACTGAAACCAGATAAAAAAGCAGAACGCATAAACTCTCAGGCGATATATAAAGAAGCGTAACAGAAGGTCAAAGGAGGGCTTTGCCACCGTGCGATTGACAAGTGATTGGAACTGAGAAAGAATCGGAGAAGATTGCAGAGAACAGAAAGAAACAACCGCTGGTTTGTTCTGGAGGACGATGGCGATTGGTGAATAGGGTAGGCGATAGAAAAAAGGAATAGCGGACCGTTTAAGTAGGCGATATGAGGGCATGCAATACCGCTTTCAGATTTATGAAATACCACCGCTAAAAAAAAAAAAGATTTATGAAATACTGCTTTCAGATTTTTTCCCCCAAATATAAATATATGAATTATGAAGTGGTGTAATGATGTTTCATAAATCGATCACTTAACTTGGTTAGTATTGTCTAATTGGTCCCTAGAGTTCCTAAAGTCCATCATTAAATTTGAGATTCTTCTGTAAGAAAGAAAAAAGAAGATCGAGGGGAAAGGCGCCGCACAGGTGTTAAGTTGGTTGGCCGATATGTCACGAACGGACAACCTTGACGTGAGTTGGGCCAGTTTGGCGTGGCGCTCGGATTGATAACAACACCTATAGTGTTGTTACCCTAACAACAATAACATTATTATCATTTTACCCCATATTAAAATTCAAAATTCAAAATTAATAATAAATGCATTGAAGCGCGCGATACATATCATTTTTGTTTTCCGCTTTCTCCTCTGCTAACGAACTGCTCTCCGTCGGTTGCTCTCTCCCTGTTCTCGCTATTCTTCCATCTGCATCGAGCGTCCACCACACGCTTCCACTGTGGCTTGCGGATTTCCTTCGTGCAATTCCGTCTCCTCCGTCGTCGACGTGAATTTTGAGGTATGTCGTCCTTTGGTGATTTCCTCCGCTTAACTATCTTCTCCTCTGTCGTTAGTTTGGGCCTCCGTAGTCGCCGTTGTCGTTTAGCGTGGCCAAAGTTCCGCTTGTGTGGTGTTAGTTTACCTACACTACTAGCATTGTTGTTGCTTGCTGCTATTGAATTTATAACCGTCGTTTTTAAGTTTGCACTCTGTTACTTTTGTTTTCCACTTTTCTGCGATGTTTTCATGCTTCCCGTGTTAATTTGTTGTAGGAGACGAGTAAAATTTCGTACTTGTGTGTTCTGGTTAGGTTTTGTTGAATGATTTGATAACACCCTGGATGGTGTTTGATCATAATCACGCAGCCAAACAAAGGAATTAAACTCCTTTGCTCACGTTGCACAAACAGGGAAAACCAAACAAGCTTGAGAAGCTTGTTTTGTGACGAAATTGGGTGGAAACGAGAGGGAATCCTCACACCTGGAAGGATGCACAATCGCTATAAGGTTACCTTCGAGTGATCGAGTGGGATTGCTCGATCAATAGGCCAAGATTCAGCAAGCTTTGGTCGCAACCAAAACCAAGACAACTCAGAACTCAAAACGTTGGGAATTTTGGGGTTTTCTTCATAAATCAACTCTGCATGTTACAAGGTACAATCCAAGCCTTTTATAGGCATAAACTAACTCTAATAAACGTACACAAACTGAAAAAGGAAGACTAAATCAACAAGAAAACTGAAATACAAGTGTAATCCTTATAGGACTAGGAATCCGAATGGCATTCAGATTATTTGGCAGTGTCGATACCATCTTGTCACGTCTAGCAGATGGCCTTCCAGTTTGATTCGATCTCATCCAATACCTTGTCGTTATAGAAGGAAACTCACTCTTTCTCCTCCAACTTGAATCAGCTAGAGATCATCTCCCAAGCTCCAGTTATGGCTCTTCAAAGTTAGCATCCTGAAACAGTTTCCTGCCTTAGCCAAATTTAGGCAATTTTCAGGATTCTTCATATCATTTTGTTGGACTTCAAAAACACCCCTCCTGGCATCTCCTCGAGCTCCGCGACATACCAATCGAAAGATAAAGTTTTGAACTTTAAATTGAGAACTTGAACCAACATTTTCATCGATTGGTTTGAGAGATATGAGCTCTCAAAGTAGGCACCTCGGACTCAACCCAACACTTAGCCATTTTCCTTCCTTCTTCTTCTTCCAAGCTTCACTACCTTCTTCCTCAAGAAATTTCATCTTCAAGATAGACCCAATTGGGGTCATATCATGTTTCTTCATTTTTGTGGTGTGCTTTCCATATTTCCTTGAGGTTGTGTTCATTTTAGGGTTTCTGGTGAGTCGTTTGTGGCGGTGTTTAGTAGTTCTATTGTTTTGTTTTTTATTTTGGTGGTGAGCTTTGTGTTTGCTGACACATAGGGTGTTTGTGGGTTCGATTGGGGCCTTTTTGGAGGTTTTTAATAAAACTATTGTGTATTTCCAGGCTGCTGTTGGTGGTTCTTTTAAAAGGTTTTGTGGTTTGTGTTTCGGATTTCACAGTTTGGTTTAGGAGATTTACTGGTGTGCATTTGCAGTTGTTGTTTGTGTCGTTTACATTCGATTGTTGAATTGTTTTCACGGTTGTACAGTTTGCATTAGGCCCTTGGTGGTTTGCATTTCAGATGTTCTGGTATTAGATTGCTTATGTTGGTTTGTGTTTTGGTTATTTTGTAGCCATGGCACCAGCTAAGAAACGTGCAGTAAAGGGGAAACAAAAGGAGAAAGTTCCAACACCTAAGCGAGAGAAAGTTGGTGTTTCTCCTGTGCATGGAAAGCCGGATAAGAGGCATCGCAGTAATACTAATCAGATTCTTGCCATCATGAATGCTGAAAGTACAAATGAACAAAAACTGCGGATGCTTGATCCTCTGGGTTTTAGGGGTGTGTCGAGGGTTAAGCTTACGAGACTCCCGGATAATTTTACTGAATGGCTTAGCAAAAGTTTTGATGTCAATTCAAGGTCTTTCCTGCTGTTTCGGTCAGGAAAATTCAGAATTGGAGAGAGTCTATGATTTGCCGCGTGGACCGTATGCTGTTAAGCTAGATATGTTCAGTTCAAACCAGAGGCACAAGTGGAGAATTCACTTGGGCTTCCCAACACTAGGAAAGGAAAGGCGACATTGGTGAACGTTAAACTGGCATTGGAAGAGGAGAAGGACAATAAGAAGTGGAGGGACCTTTTTGTGCTGTATGCAATGGAGGCAGTTCTGTGTCCCAGTGGAAATTTGAAGGTTAACCTCTCCTATGCTGGGTTTTTGTAAGATGAAATGATAGCTGACTTCAACCAGTATAATTGGTGCAAGCATGTGGCTGACCATTTCAATGAAAGTATGGTTGAAGTGGTTCAATAAAAAAACAAAGTTCTCTAGTGACGTTCATCTTCTTTTTGTAACTAGATAAATATACATCTTTTTGAATTTTGGTTTACTGTTTCATTTATGCTTTGTTTATTGACGAATGTGGTGTGGTTAAAGATGTTTATGGTTGGTTTAAAAATATTTATGGTTTGGTTTTTTCCCCCTCTGTTATAATGTTTCTTGTATAGTTTCATTTATTGTTTGTTTATTGACGAATGTGGGGTGGTTGAAGATGTTTATGGTTTTTTTAAAACTATTTATGGTTTGATTTTCCCCCCTCTGTTATAATGTTTCTGGTATAGTTTCATTTATGGTTTGTTTATTGACGAATGTGGTGTGGTTGAAGATGTTTATGGTTTGTTTAAAAATATTTATGGTTTGTTTTTTTCCCCTCTAATATAATGTTTCTGGTATAGTTTCATTTATGGTTTGTTTATTAACGAATGTGGTGTGGTTGAAGATGTTTATGATTTGTTTAAAAATATTTATGGTTTGGTATTTCCCCCCTCTGTTATAATGTTTCTGGTATAGTTTATCATTTATGTGGTGTGTATTATAATCTTTCTGACACAGTTTGTTTGTGGTTGTTTGACTTTTGTCTGTTTGTATATGTGGCAGATTTCTATTCTTGACCGTTTGAAGAACCCCCCTGAGCTGCCCATACCGACCTGTATGCACAAGTCGTAAAAAGTCGCAAGTGCTGCTTTTCAAGTAACTATGGACGAATTTCATCTCTCTATTGGTCATCGATATGTAGTGGAGGAAGAACAAGCAACCTCCAGTCAACCAATGGGACGAGGACGTGTGAAGGGTACAAAGAGCGGTGGATGATCTTGATATGGAGAGGGAAGGGGAACTTCCGAAGCTGCCCCATCTTGACATCAACTTGGATGGTATTCATTCGGTTGAAGATGTGAGTGATTTTGCTGTGTTATTCGTTTTACGGCTTGCTTTATCGTACTTTTGGTGTGCTTTAAAAGGATAGTGGTTTGCATTAGTTTGTTTAAGGAATACTTTATTTTATTCATGTGCTGGTTAGTTGTGTTTTCTATTGTTTGTTCTATGGGTTGCTTTAGTGTACTTTTTGTTTATGTTAAAACAATAGTGGTTTGCATTACTTCGTTAAAGGAATACTTTATGGTATTCATCGTTTGGTAGCAGTTTTTTGTGAGAATTTAAACATATGTGGTTTGTATACATGTGTTTCAGGTGTTCATTAAAAGGAATGTGAGATTCTTTAGAAGGTTTATGGTTTGCTTTTGGGCTGTTCACTAACTTGGGTTGTTTTCGTGTTTTTGTAGGCATATCAGTTGAAGAACGACATGGAAAGTTATAAGAGGTCTTTGTTGAGGATGGTTAGTCATTACAGTGCCAACATTGAACACGTTGATGACCATATAAAGATGCTCGAGGTGGAGGGGCAGCAACCAGAGGATAGTCTTGAAGATAATGTTGATTTCACTAATAGTGTTGAGGATAGGGCTGCAAATGAGTCAAGCTACTCGCGATAGTGTTGGGAAATAATTTGGGATTTCTTTTATTTGGGGATTTGTCCCAATTTATCGGTTAATTAAGTTTAGGTCTGGAGATGTTCTTTGTCGGGATTTTAGGCATTATTGGTCTATTCGGGTTAGGAATTATTCTTTAGGTAGTAGAAGGGAATTATTTCGGGTTTATATTCTGTAAACCGGGAACCATTTTCATTAAGCATATTATTATCATAAGATTTACACTAAAACCTAAACTAATCACTCTCTCTCTTACCTCTGTCCCATGTCTGTGTCTTCTTTCCCTCTACCAAGAGCAGCCAACTCCCTCCCTGTTCTAATCATCTCAATCTCTAAGACTCTTCTCCCCATATCTATTTCCAAGTCCTCCAAATCAATCCCTAAGAGCAAGGTCATTTGATCTTGTTTCTTTCAGAATCATTGGAAATCATGTTCGACGCTCAAAGAGCCAATTTACATAGCTTCACTTCTGAACCTTTTTCTTTCCACAATAAATTGATTTGGTTCTATCATCTTCTAATGTCTGAACTACTTTCTCATAGGTTGTTGTTCTCCAAGGTTTATGAGAGCCATTTTCACGCAACCTGTAGATCCAGCTAATGAACAAATTGTTGAGATTTTTAGGGACGAGGGTACACGTATGATAGCCCGAGACCGGATGACTAGGATAATGATAGAGTCGCGAACAACGTTCACTTTCCGTAAAGAATATTTCCACCCTCCACAAAGCCTTGGATTACAGGAAATTTCTTCGTAGGATAAAACTATCACCACTTTAGGTTCCAGGCTTAAGTACCTAAAGCATACTTAGAATTAAAGTGGAAGAAGAGAATCAAGTTTTTGGTATGTGTTTTCTTCACCATGAGCCGAGTCCTTCTATTTATAGCTAACGGAGCATTATATTGATTCATTCAAAACCATGCATCGTTTCATTAAACGTGCATTTATCCACATCAACTAACCTTTATTGAAGGGATGTATTGCTTTAGGAAGTAACTACCCATATTAGAGGGACGTAGGTCTCCATCACGTGAGGAATTCAGTCTAATTAACCATCACCATGAGACTAGTACGAAGAAACTCCATCTTCTACTGCCATCGATGAAAAACTCATCATCGAACATTCTCAAATTTTCATAAACCAGAACTGGTTTCTTGTAAAGAGCGGTTCGAGCCATCGTACCGGAAAATATTTTTTTTACGATTGTTGGGATTTTTAGGGACGAGGGTACACGTATGATAGCCCATGACCGGGTGACTAGGTTAATGATAAAGTCGTGAACAACGTTCACTTTCCGTAAAGAATATTTCCACTCTCCACAAAGCCTTGGGTTAAAGGAAATTTCTTCGTAGGATAAAACTATCACCACTTTAGGTTCCAGGCTTAAGTACCTAAAGCATACTTAGAATTAAAGTGGAAGAAGAGAATCAAGTTTTTGGTGTGTGTTTTCTTCACCATGAGCCGAGTCCTTCTATTTATAGGTAACGAAGCATTATATTGCTTCATTCAAAACCATGCATCGTTTCATTCAACGTGCATTTATCCATAGCAACCAGGGGCGGATACATGGGCCTCTAGGGGTGTCCCGGGACCCCCCTAAAATTTGGGGAAACGATTATCCAACCTCCGGTAGTAATTTTGTATGGGTATACAAAATATAATTGGTAATCCGGGACACCCTAACATTTGAAAAAATGATTATCCTACCATCGATAATAGTTTGCTTATGATTAACAAAATATAAGTGGTAGTCCGTGTTATTCCAACTTAGGACAACTACTATTATCAAACATATTCTAATTATGTTGCTACTCATTTGTTATTCTATTTTAAACATCATGCAACAGTAAAACGTTATTTCTTTATCACCAACTATTTTCAATACCTAATAATTAAACTACGTAAACGCTACCCTTAATTTTGAATTGATTTTATGGTTACACGGCAAGTGTTGAAAGAGTCTTTTCTACTTTGAGCTACATTAAGAACAAGGTTAGAAATCGAATATGTGATAAGTTCGTGAAGTATTGTCTAGTAGGATATGTAGATTTTTTCAACAGTGCAGACACAAAGTTTATTTATATTATTTTTTCAAAATATTAATTTTAATTTATTATTTAATAAAAAAATTTATACAAATTATACAAGTATGATATTTTTAATATACAAATTATTTAATTTATTATATAATTAAATTTAATTTTTGAAGAGTATACCCCTGAGAAAATTTTTTGAATCCGCCACTGATAGCAACTACCCTTTATTGAAGGGAGGTATTGCTTAAGGAAGTAACTACCCATATTAGAGGGACGTAGGTCTCCATCACGTAAGGAATTTAGTCTAATTAACCTTCACCATTACTTGCATGAAACGTGTCCATACTGGCTAAGCATTGCTTAATGGCTTTCAAATTCAATTTATGGAATGGTTGCATTGTCTGGTGGCTAACTGCCAATTCAAATGCAACGTGATGATTAAAGTCCAACTTAAAAGGACTTAAGCTTGACATCAAAACATTCCAGCACCATGAATTTGATTCATCTTGTTTGGTTGATTTAATCCCAAACTGGTTGGTTGGTCCAACCTAAAACCGGTTCGATTCAACCAAATTTCCAACACAAATTGCCGCCAAGAAGGCTTGCCTTTATCAAAGTATAGTGGCCTTCAATATTTAGTACAATAATACAGTAAGAACCCCTGGTTTGCAGGTTCAATTAATCAGCCATCTATGATGTTTCGTTGCAGATGTGTAGATGTATATAAACCCAATCCACCCCCCACCTATGATTCTTTCCCTACTACAGTCACCAATTGCCTGAAACAACGATTGATTTGGGCCTAATTTGTTGCTCTTCCACATAATCAATTTGTCACTTTCATGCTCACAATCTATCTACACCTCTTGTAATATGGTTCAACTGTTCAAGCTAAATCAAGCATGGATTTTCCTCCATTTCAAAAATAGAGGAACGTGATTAATTTTTGGAAGGGTAGTTTTGACTTTACCCACTTATTAATTTAGTCCCAACTCCCAAACGATCCGTTCTCCTAACAATTATAATGTGTTTGCTTTTTTCGTTCTTTTACTTTTGGTTGTGCGACTGCCACCCACACGTTTTGCAAACTTATGTTTTATGTTTTGCATTTTGTTTCCAATCCGTAATTATTTTTCTCATAAATGCAATCTGGCTTGAATTACGGTAAAACCTACAAAATTCGTGTCTAATTATTCCTGATTTGTTGGTGATATGATTGTGTCAAAGTGAATATGATTCATATCATGGTGGTATGACATGATATTTTGTACCCATTTTTCGATGAGATATCCTATTCTTGCCCATCCAAATGGATACCCAACTCATCGCCTAATCTATTATCACTGGTTTGAGTCCATGGTCCTTTATCGGCAGTTGTTGCCTACTAGTAGGGATAGAAAATGAACCTGGACCATGCATACCCAATTCGACATGAGTCGGTAAAAACTGATAAAACCTGGTATCGACGGATTTCGGGTTGGGTGTGATTTTTACCCATTTTTCAAATTGGCTGCAAAATCATTTTCAAGGTAGGAATTGGTTTTTATATATAGGTAGAATAAAGTGAGTACCATTTTTATTTTATTAAATATAATTTATTAGAAAAATGTCTCGATTTTGACAAAATATTAGGCAAACTTTTTAAATGACAAAATATTAGCCACCTATCATATTTTTTAAAAAAATTTCTTTAGATGATGTTGAGCT
Source organism: Linum trigynum (assembly GCA_964030455.1). Classification (NCBI taxonomy): domain Eukaryota; kingdom Viridiplantae; phylum Streptophyta; class Magnoliopsida; order Malpighiales; family Linaceae; genus Linum; species Linum trigynum. Next base: position 10,540,734 of record OZ034821.1, read on the forward strand.
AGAAAACGCGATGCAAAATTGGAAAACTTTCCGTAACGTGATGTTCAATGAAAAATGATAAATACAGTTGATTAGCCAAAACTTTAAAAGTTGAATAAATATTAGTCAAGCTTTTCAATAAATAAATGCTTTTGCACTCTTGCTCTTCCTCCCGCTCCCGCTCCTCTCCACGAGATAAGTTGGATTCTAGAAGTCATTTTTTAACCTTAATTGATAACCTGATGAGAAATTTATAATGATCAATAATGAAGATTTTTAGTTAATGGTGATGTCGTTATAGAGATTGGATGTTATCAAGTTTAGAACCTAGCAATTTAAGTATGTTGGTTGATGTTGGGACTCATTTGTGTTGGGTGTTTGTTTTGTTACAATTTCTCTTGCCACGATAATTTTGAAGTTTTTATTGCTCAAATGATCACCTTTATGGAATTTGGACCCGCTTTCATAAACTTAATCGGTAAGACGTGTATTCTTTTATACTACTATCTTGCTACAATTTGGACCAAAAGTTGAAATTTGTTGAATAAATTGTAATAGTTTCTTTACTAATTAGTTTTGAATGATCCATACATTAATTATAAATGTATGATGGGAGAACTATGATGTTATTTTTTAATGCGATAGAACTTTGAAATTAAAATATAAATATAGTACAAACAACACAAAATAAAGGCAAGGAACTATCACGTTATTATTCTCATACTTTGATGCGGCATCCTGTGCCGCACGGTCTTAGTGGTCTTGAACACCATTTTGTTTTGTTTCTTTTATTTTATTTGAGACATTAGCAGTAATTTTCTTTCCTAGCTCTAGTTGGATTAGGTTTCAGTATCTTAGCTATAAATATATCGGCTTGTAGTCCTTTGTTCGGCAGTTTTTTATATTGAATAAAGAACAAAAGAGGTTTTCCTCGCAAAAATCACTCTCGGCTATTCTTGTGAATCAACGAGTTTTGATTTTATCTTCTTCCGCCCGCGCGCGCTGCATCAGATTGGTATCAGAGCACGGTCGTTCTTCAGGGATGCCGCCAAGGAGACAGGCGCGCCCTGCTGGCTGTGACCGTGATGGCGAGGATGATGATTTTGCTGAGCTGCGGCGTGAGCATGCTGAGGTTCGCCGTGACAACGACGACTTGCGGCGGCAGGTAGAGGTATTGACGCAGCGAATGGATGAAGTCCTCCAGCGTCAGTATGATGACGTTTCCATAGTGGACGAGAACCCTTTTGCGGCTCTCCCGAATCGTTCACCCAATCGCCCTAACAATTGTTGGGAGCAGGGTTTTAGGGTGGAAATTCCCCCGTTTGATGGCACTCTTAAGCCAGAAGAGTTTGTCGATTGGCTCTCGCAAGTGGAAGAAATCCTGGATTTTAAGGAGGTCCCCGTGAACCATAGGGTTTCCCTTGTCACGATTCGGTTGCATGGACGCGCACAAGCTTCGTGGCAGCAGTTGAAGCAGACTCGTGCGCGGCAAGGCAAGGAGAAAGTTTCTGACTGGAACAAGTTCAGAAAACATATCAGGGCGGCGTTCTTACCCTACAATTTTGATCGTGAATTATATCAGCGGTTTCAGAATCTTCGTCAGGGCCCTCGTATTGTCGAGGAATACTCTGCTGAGTTCTACTCTCTACTAGCACGTGTGGATTCTAATGAGTCTCCTCTTCAGCTGGTGTCTCGCTACATTGGTGGGTTGCGCCTCCAATTTCAAGACGTGCTTAATATGTTTGATTCGGTGAATGTGGCCGAGGCGCACCAGCAGGCATCCCAAGTCGAGAAGCAGTTCTCCCGACGAAACACGCCCTCCTTCAGGCAACCGGCGAGCATCCCTAGCGGCTCCGCTCCAGCGTCACACCCGGCAAGGGAGGCAACTCCACCATTCCACAACTCGGCGAGCACCCAACAGGCCGCCTAGGTGGGCTTCGCTATTTTAACTGCGGGGAGACTGGTCATCGCCAATCGGAGTGTCGCAACCCGAAGCCTAACACTCGGGGACTTTTCACAGAAGCAGAGGAGGCTGGGCAAGAGGATCTTTGCGATGCCCACCCAATCTATGACGATGATGATTCTGAGGAACACGTTGTGGGGGACATTGGCCCTCTACTAGTGCTGCGACGCTCCTGCCTAACCCTGCATCTGCCCGACACTGAGTGGTTGCGCAATAACTTGTTTCACTCAACCTGCACCATCGGCGGCAAGGTGTGTTCTTTCATCATCGACGCGAGCAGTTGTGAGAATATGATCTCGGAGGTGGCGGTGTCTAAACTGGGACTCACGACGGAGCCACACCCCAAGCCCTATCGCCTGTCCTAGCTTAGCCAGGGTACTGATGTCACTGTCTCTAAGCGTGTATTGGTCAACTTCTCTGTCGGCTCTACGTACTGCGATACGGTCTACTGTGATGTGGTCCCTATGGACGCATGTCATCTCCTCCTGGGTCGGGCATGACAATATGATAACTCAGTTTATCATGACGGGCGTGCCAACACGTACTCCTTCCTCTTTCGGGGAACAAAAATCATCCTCATCCCTACCAAACCCAAGGCGGCAGCGACTGCTCCCACGCCAGCTTCTTCCCCCACGACCCTTTTGTCTAGGGGACCGTTCCAGGCTGCCATGGAGGAATAGGGAGTGGTCTTCCTTGTTTATTGCTCGTTGCGGCAAGGGAACGCGGATTTCCCCATTCCCGATCGCGTGCGCCCACTGTTACAAGAGTTTGCCGACGTATTCCCCGAAACCCTGCCTAATGAGTTACCTCCATTATGGGATATACAACACCATATTGACCTCGTCCCAGGGGTCGTCCTTCCCAATCGCCCTCATTACCGTATGAGCCCCCAGGAGCATGAAGAGCTCCGCAGGCAGGTCGAGGAACTCCTCGCCAAGGGCCATGTGCGCGAGAGTCTCAGCCCTTGTGCCGTCCCCGCTCTGTTAACACCTAAGAAGGATGGGTCGTGGCGTATGTGTGTTGATAGTCGGGCCATTAACAAGATTACGGTGCGCTATCGTTTTCCCATTCCCCGGTTGGATGACTTGCTTGATCAATTGGGAGGCGCTACTGTCTTTAGCAAATTGGACCTTAAGAGTGCTATCATCAAATTCGCATCCGCGCGGGTGACGAGTGGAAAACTGCCTTTAAAACTCGGGAAGGCTTATTTGAATGGCTGGTTATGCCCTTCGGCCTGTCCAACGCCCCCAGTACGTTCATGCGGGTGATGAACCAGGTACTTCGGCTGTTTATTGGACACTGTGTGGTCGTCTATTTTGACGATATCTTGATTTATAGCGACAATGAGCTAGCCCATCTAGACCACCTGCGGAACGTGTTGTTGGTACTCCGCCGGGAGAAGTTCTACGCGGCAACTGCCAAGTGTGCTTTTCTCTCGCCGTCGATCCAATTCCTTGGCTATGTGGTCTTGGGGGATGGCCTCCAGGTTGACCCGAGTAAGGTTCGAGCGATAGAGCAATGGCCCCATCCATCGTCTGTTACCGAGGTGCGCAGCTTCCATGGACTAGCGTATTTTTACCGTCGTTTCATCCCTCACTTCAGCGGGGTTATGGCGCCTCTTATGGATTGCATACGAGGAACAAAATTCTCCTAGACCCCTTACGCGGAGGCTGCATTTTGGAGATCAAGGCGCGGCTTGTCTCCGCCCCCATCTTGGTGCTTCCTGATTTCACCCAGCCTTTTGAGCTCCATTGTGACGCCTCGAAGACCGGCATCAGTTTTGTCCTCAGTCAGTCCGGCCACCCCGTTGCCTACTTCGGCGTGAAGTTGTCTGGTGCCAAGCTTCGTTTCAGCACGTATGACGTCGAGTTCTATGCAGTGGTGCAAGCCATTAAACATTGGCGCCACTATTTGTTCCACCACGAGTTCGTCCTCTACACCGACCATGATTCTCTCAAACACCTGGGCAGCCAAGAGAAGATTTATCATCGTCATGCATCTTGGATTTCGTACCTGCAATAATTCACTTTTGTGATCAAACACAAAGCTGGAGTTTCTAATCACGTGGCGGACGCGTTAAGCCGCCGCAGTGGGCTACTGACAGAGATGCGCGTACAGGTGCCCGGCTTTGATTTGTTCATGGCTCTTTACGTTGATGACCCTTATTTTTCGCAGATTTTGGAACGTCTTCAACGCGGTGAGTCAACTGACTTTGTGTTGGATGGCGGGTTCCTCTTTCGTGGGATTCAACTCTGCGTCCCCTCTTGTAGCCTATGCCTGAAGATGATTCAAGAACTCCACAATGAGGGTCATGTGGGACGCGACCGTACGTTCCAGCTTCTGTCAGCCTCTTACTTTTGGCCCTCGATGCACAAGGAGCTGCCACCAATGCCGGACTGTATCGGCCTCTCCCTATTCCTACCCAACCTTGGTCCGATGTGAGTATGGACTTCGTCCTTTGTCTCCCTCGCACCCAGCGTGGGTCAGACTCCATTTTTGTGGTCGTGGATTGGTTTTCCAAGATGGTCCATTTTATACCATGCAAGAAGGCTTCGGATGTGGTCGCCGTGGCCCAGCTCTATTTCCGGGACGTCTACCGTCTCTACGGCCTTCCTGCGTCTATTGTCTCGGATTGTGATACCCGCTTTGTGAGTCATTTCTGGCGCAGTTTGTGGCGTATGGTTAATAAGTAGCTGAACTTTAGAAGTGCTTACCATCCGCAGACCGACGGGAAAACAGAGGTTGTTAATCGTTCGTTGGGAAATCTCTTACGCAGTTTGGTTGGCGATCACCCTCGAGCATGGGATCTTAAGCTTCTACAAGCGGAGTTTGCTCATAACCATGCGGTCAATCGCTCCACAGGCTTCCCGCCGTTCCGCGTTGTCTATGGGTTGTCCCCGCGGGGGCCTCTTGATCTTCTCGCCCTTCCTAGCAAGGCCTGGCCTCACGCTACAGCTGCCGAGTTCGTGAGTCAGCTGGCTCATATTCATTCTGCTACGCATGATTGCCTAGTGGCTTCCACGACGGCCTACAAGACTCGTGCCGATCAGCACCGACACGCTGTGGAGTTTGACGTTGGTGACTTGGTTTGGGATATCCTCACCAAGGATCGTTCCCCCGCCCGTGAGTATAGCAAGCTCGCCGCGAAGAAGATTGGTCCTGTTGAAATTGTTGAGAAGTTAATCCGAATGCGTATCGCCTGCGACTTCCGAGCCATGTTCGTACGTCCGACGTCTTTAATGTGAAGCACCTTGTTCCTGTCGTGGCGGATTCGTCTTCCGATGAGGACGCTGTGGATTCGCGGTCGAATCTTTTCTATCCCCGGGGGAATGATGTGGCATCCTGTGCCGCGCGGCCTTAGTGGTCTTGAACACCATTTTGTTGTGTTTCTTTTATTTTATTTGAGACATTAGCAGTGATTTTCTTTCCTAGCTCTAGTCCGATTAGGTTTCAGTATCTTAGCTATAAATATATCGGCTTGTAGTCCTTTGTTCGGCAGTTTTTGATAGTGAATAAAGAACAAAAGAGGTTTTCCTCGCAAAAATCACTCTCGGCTATTCTTGTGAATCAATGAGTTTTGATTTGATCTTCTCCCGCCCGCGCGCGCTGCATCATACTTTTTGCATAGATAAGATTTTTTTTAAAAAAAAAATAGTTGAAATTAATACGTGTAAATATATTAGGTATGTGTAGGTTGTTTCACATATTGTCAATGCGGAGAAATTTTACAATGCTATATAGTATTGGTGCTATTGGGTTTTGCCTATATGGTACAACTTAAAATTGTACATTTACGTTATGGTACAACTTCATATTGTACCTATATTTTTTGTACAAATTCTTTTATGGTACAACTTGAACTTGTACGTACAAGTTCAAGTTGTAAAGTTGTACCATAACATAATGGTACAAATTGCTTTATGGTACAACCTAAACTTATACATTTAATGTTATGGTACAACTTTAAGTTGTACATTAAAGCACCAATACTATATAGCATAGTACGTTGTTTGATATTCTTATAAACTTTGCCAACTAAATATTTTTTTGAGTATTTTCATAAATTATATATTTAAGACCAACCAGATATCTACCTTAAACGGTTGCACAATTATACACAAGTATCAAGATCTTCCGACCAAGAGGTCGGGCGATGTGCTAGTAAACATAGATATCCATATAATCCAATCAAATCAGTAGTTACAGATAGGGTTCAGCTAATCCAAACAAGAAAAGAGGATTAGTTCATGGAAGATGAAGGGAGGAACAAATGAGAGAAATAAGAACCAATTTTCATGGTGTAAGTAGTGATGGCAATGAGGCGGGGCGGGTACCTCAATACCCATGCCCCGCCGCATGCTATTGCGGCGTAGGGCGGGTAAAATCTGCGCGGGTACGGAGGGAGACGGGGCGACTCACTAAAAAAATACACGCAAATTTTATGTTTTACGATAAAAAGAAGGGGAAAACACTATATAATTGAATAATAATGATAATAGAATGGGCAATTGAGTCTAACAAGTTGAAAGATCGACTCTAACTAGTTGAAGAAAAGTCAAAATAGGAGAACTTTGTATAGATATTCTAAGAAATTGAGATAGATTGGGCAAAGAACGGGGCAGGGCGGGTCGGAAGTAGATACCTATGCCCGCCCCACGCTATTGCCGGTCAAGTAATGTCCGCTCCATCGCGGGTCGGGTAATACCGCCCCATCGCGGGTCAGCTAGGGTAATACCCCGCGGGGCGGGTTCAAATTGCCATCAATAGGTGTAAGGGATGATTGGATGTTCCAAGGTGAATCCTTTGGGGTAGAACTTATGGAAAATCTCATAGTCTACTCTCTCTCAATCATCTCTGGTCGTCTTAGGATTATTATGGTCGAAATGCCCTCTCAATTAGGCTTAAATCGGCCTAAACAGTGAAGATATATGCCCTCTCACAGCCTTGGCCACGGTCGTGGGCAAACCCATGAATCCCTCAGCAGTGAATTCTGAAATTTCAGGTTAATTTTCGTCGTCCGGTTCATGGCCATGGGGCTACCCGTGAGTGCTTCGGCAGCTAATTGCTCCATTTTTTGCCTTTTTACCCTCGTCCAAACTCTGAATCAGTCTCTGTTTGATCCTAGGCGCTTGTAATCTTGTCCTCTTTACTGCCATGACAATTTTCGATAATTCTTTGGTAAAAACTGTGGTTGAACTCTTCTTTCATCCTTTAGTGTGTTTCTTGTCCAAATATCGTCAAATTTAGTTCTAATGATCTGAAACACATTAAAACCACAAACCAAGCACAAAACCCACAAAAACATAGAAGCATTGCCAAAATGACTAAGCAAAGAGGCTTAAAAGGGAACTAAAAACATGTACAATTTACGTACGTGTTAACAGTATACAACTATAGGGTCACTCTGTGTAAGCTTATGGGGATACTTCTTTGTACACGTACACTTGTTTAATAAGTAAACGAATCAGTCTTTGTACATGAAGGAAGTGAATGGCACTTTATAGCTTGGTTAGGTGGATGCATGTGTTGAGAACTGTTGAGATGGTGTCATTGTCTTATTGGGAATCGATGTTTTAAGTTAAAATGTGATATTTTGTGGTATTAATGATGTTCATGATGTGTTCGAGACGTGGAATTATAAGGACAAATTGTGGTTTCTTTTGAGGTTGTTCTAGGAATATTTGTTTTTTATTGATCATGTACTGGTTAGGTCATTCTAGGATGGGGTGCTTCCACTAAGGCGGGTTGCTAGGTCCTCTCATCCTTGACAGTGAGTTGAAAGAATAAAGTATATGATCCATTGTTATTTGTAGAGCTAAATCTACATACTCGTTGTCCAGATGAGACTCTTGTCATCAATCTGGGTTGGTTTTATTTTGCCCTTCGGCTTTGCCCAAACTACTCTTATTAACCAGCACTTGTAATTTCAGCAATTGGATATGTTGCGAATTGTACAGGGAGAGTGAAGTATAATCAACTGCTCATCCCAGATGTGGGGGCACTCTAAGAGTGCAATTATTCCTCCTATACCTCATGCACCATCTTCCAATCCTGCTCCTAGACCATCTTTCGGTACCACCAATGTACCTCCTACCCACACAACAGGTCGGGGACAACTTCAATAAAAAGGAAAGAAAGATCGTACGTTTGGCCACACTTTAACTGTTTTAAGATGGATAAAGTGGACAAAGCTCAATGCAATTACTGCAATAATGGTCTTATGGCTAACATTACCTATGAGAGTTCTACAATTCATACTCATATAGATAGTTTCATAGCGAAGATAGCAAGAGGTGAGCTGATAGTCGACCATCCATCATCTTTTAAAGGCTAGTTACACACTCTAGGTACTTGTAAATTCGATCAAATTGATGCTAGAGAGGGCTTTAGCTGAGAGGATTATCATAAATGAACTACCATTTAGGTATGTTGAATAGTAAGGGTTCAAAACGTTTGACGTCTCGTCTGTGCCCTATGTTTATTTTGCATAGTCGTCAGACTGATAGAGAGGATTGCATTAAGGTGTTCTTTGAAAATAGAGGTTTGTTGAAGAATTAATTCAAGACTTGGACTTCTTTGCATTAAGGTGTTCTTTGAAATTATTCAGGGACGGTTTCACTCACCATTGATACTTGGACTTCTTTGTCCAATCTCAATGACATGTGCATTACTGCGCATTTCATTGGTAGGGAATGGAAGTTTTATAAGAGAATTATCAATTTTGTTTAATTAATAAAAAAATATGGAATTGAAATTGGAAAACAGTTGACTATTTGCTTGGTGGAGTGGAGCATTAAAATGTATTTTGTATCACAATGGACAATGGTAGTGTTAACAATGTTGTTACTATTCATATGAGGCAACAGTTGAAAGAATAGAGATAAGATGTTTTGGATGGAAAGTATGTAAAGATGAGATCTTTGGCTCATATTATAAATTTGGTTGTGAATGAGAGGCCTAAACAGATTGGTATATCTGTGAAGCAAGTGAGCGAGTTTGTGAGATGGATTAGAGCTACACCAAGGTACCTTCTATCAGGTACCTTGGTATGCCACTGATTGCTTGGAAACTAATTGTGAAGGCTTGTAAGCCTCTTCTTCACAGGATTACATCTTGTATTGCTGGTTGGAAGGTGCGTGTTTTGAGCTATGTTGGGCAATTAGAGCTTATAAGCTCTGTCATTTTCAGTATCACTCAATACTGGCTTTTAGTTTTTATTCTTCCTAAAGTGGTAATTTGGGAAGTTGAAAGGCGGTGTAGTGAATTTCTCTAGGGTGTCTCATCTGGAGCTTGAGTTTGGGCGGTCATGGTTTGGTCACAACTGGCATAAACGAAGGTTGAAGGAGGCTTGGGGTGCGAGATCTTCCATCTTGGAATTATGCTTGCGCTGCTCGATTTATTTGGCTTCTATTTTTAGAACATTGATCACTCTGGGTTGCCTGGTATAAGGAATACAAGATCAAAGGAAGATGTTTTTGGACACTACCTGAGCAATCTGGGTCGTGGATTTGGAAAAAGATTCTGAAATTGTGAAGGAAAGTTCAAGGGATTCTGTCACCTTCTTATGATATGCAAAAAATTTCTGTGCGGCGAGTATGGGAAGATCTAAGACCAAAGAGGGAGAGAGTTCCATAGTTTCATTTGTTTTGGAAGGGTTGGAATTTACCTTGAAACTGTTTCTTAGTTTGGCTGGTGATTCAGGACAGAGTTAAGATGAAGGAGAAGATGCTTAGTTGGGGATTTCCCGGTACCTTAAGGGGTCGTTTGGATTGAGTATTTGATAAACTTGTTGTTTGGGGCCAATTACCACACAAATACCACATAATATAAAACTTGTTATTTGGTATGTGATATTTGGTCTCAAACTTGTTATTTGGGAAATACCTGCCCCCTCCCAAGTATTTGGCAAACAACTTTTTGTGTTATTTGGTCTCAAACCTGTTATTTGGCAAAACACTACATCCAAATAACACATCCCACTTTTTGTCAGCCAAACATGTTATTTGGGGTTAAATAACAGATTTTGTGTTATTTGACCTCAAATAACACCCCCAAATACTCAATCCAAACGACCCCTAAAGTGTATGTTCTGTGATTTTGCTATTGTTTAAAGAGGACATCAACACACCAAACTTGTGTTCCGGAAATTGTTAGGGTAACTATAGTATTTGGAATTATTTTTTTAGTAGTGTTATTTTTTGGTATTTTGGGAACCTCTACGACTCTACCTAATTGGCCTAATTTTTTTTTATGTCGTTAGATCACTCTAAAAGAGGACATCGTACATAAATACAGCAACAGTCTATCAACTTCGTAACCCGCTAACAAAGTCGAACCCCTTGACAGAACGGGAACAACGAAAGAGCATGACGAGCCACCAAATAGGTCACCCTATTATTGTTCCAATCAACAAAACCAATATTGAATGTAGGATTCGAACGGAGGAAACTCCTAATCTCAGCATGAATTGCACCACCAGTTGCATCACAGGCAGTGGCACAGCCTGTCGGGTTCAAGCATTTCTCAATGACAGTCTTGGCATCATCATTGAAAATCACTCCAACCAATTGGCGCCGTTTACAATCCACCAAGCACGTAAAGCCAGTGCTTCCACTACTGCCGGATCTGTGATGAATGGGTAATGGTTTTCCTGTAGCTCCACACAATTGGTTGCCGGCATCAGAGATTGTAAAAGCAGAAGCACCATGGGATCCTGCCTTAATTAGTTAATTGCCCCATCAAAGTGACAAACATAATGAGATGGACAAGAAGCCTCAGTCATTCGAACAGGGAAGAGATGAATAATGATGAGAAGAATTTGGAGCCGCAGAAGAAAGGCAAGTCGCATCAAATTGCTGAACTTGAAATAAACATTGTCCCGCCAAATTAGGAGGTTGCATTTGATATCTCAAAACAGTGACCGCAGTGGTTCGAACGGCGGGATCTCATTAATCAATAGAGCACGAGTTTCGCTGGCAAATAGGGATGGCAACAAAACCCGAGCCCACTGGTACCCACCCGACCCAACTCGGGTAAAACCCGTGTTGACAGGTTTTGGGCCGCGTTCGGGTTTAAACCCGCTACACTATTCACCGGGTCGGGTTGGGTTTGGGTTTAGGTAAACCCGCCCTATGGGTACCCGCCCACACACATATAATTACTTTCTCGGTATATTTAATATTCTAAATAATATATCTTCCTTAAACAACTAATATTCTTTATGTTTGTGGAGACATGTATAATTTGTTCTTTCTAATTGTTTAGAATGAAGTTGATGTTATGAAGTGAAGAATGAAGAAACTTAGTTGACGAGAAAGAAACTTTCAATTAATCTTATTGTTTATAGATGTTTATCTTTAATTTTGAACAATTTGTATTGATCATTTGCGGTTTGCTTGTATGCTCTAGATTGGTGTTTTTTGTATGATTAATTTGTATGAGAAAATTGATGTTAAAACTTTTATTTTGAAAGAAACTAGTTATTGTAAATTTTTACTAGAAAAACCCACGGGTACCCATGAACCCGCGGATACCCAGCGGGTTGGGTTGGGTTTGAGTTTTTTAAACCCAACAGGTTTTACCCCGAATTTTTTTGGCGAATAAACCTATGGGTTTGGATTTGGGTTTGACAAAACCCGCCCCAACCCGACCCATTGTCATTCCTAAGTGGCAAATGGGGAATAAACCCAAAAAAATCCATATCAGAGCAGCTAATCGACCTATCAGACAAAATGGCCAGGAACCCAATAAGCCTATGAAAGCCCGATCGGATGTTTGTAGGGCATGGGTCATCGGAGCGGAAATAGGGATGGCAATTTTGACCTGACCCGTTTTACCCGACCTGTTTTACCTGTTTTGGGGCGGGTCCGACCCGCCCCGTAGGCGAGGTGGGGCAGGCATGGGTACTCTCATCGACCCGACCTGTCCTGACCCGCCCCATTCTCGACCCGTTCTTGCTTAAATTACACGTAATTTTAGTCAAATTACTTAGGATTTCTCTTTTATTACATCAAATCTTAGCTATAATAAATTCGTAAATTAGTGAAAACCTCAATTTCTCCAATTATTTAACTATATTTCTCATAATATTGTTTGATTCCTTGGTCTTATAATAAAAACAACGAATATTTCTAATATTTTCATATAAATTGCATACCCATTGGATCGACCTGCCCCGACCCGTGAACCGTGATAAATTACCCGACCTGGACCCGACCTGCCACGGAGCGGGTCTGGATACCAAGAAACCCGCCCCGGACCTGCCCCATTGCCATTCCTAAGCGGAAACCGGATACACCCGGTCGCTTGCATCGGTCGGAGCCTCATAGTCCGCCGCTCCTCCGAGGTAATATTGGTGGCTTGGTGGGGTAAAAATGGAAAACGAGATCCGGAAGTGAGATGGTCATCTCAATTGCGCGTTGATCTTCACACCATCACTCACGTGCCGCCACGTACGCAACAAACAAGCAATTTTACGACAAAAGAATAGAAACAGTGATTAAATTGCATCTTAAGTCACTCAACTTTAGTATTTTTGCTGATGAGGTCAGCCTACTCCAGTTCGTTATTGTGAAGAGTGCAGATTATGAAAACCTAATAACCAACTACTATTTGCTTAAACTACTTGTAAATCCTATATATTAGGTTGGAATGGAATTGGCGGAAGTGCGTAAAATCGTTGATGACAGTTGATATTTTTAACAAATTTATCATAAATATATTATCGAATTTATTAGACAAATAATGGACGGTTCAAAATTATAATATAATAAATTCATCATAAATCCAAACATTTTTTTGTCCTCAAACTTCAATTTTCAAATCCAATCACACAAACGACCAGTTAGTTTTCGTTGCTTCTCAAGTTTTAAAGTTAATGAAAGATAAATTTGAGATTTGTATGATTGAATTTTTTTCTAAATTGTTTGATTGATAAATTAACTCGAAGTTGTTGCAATATTTTATTTATTTAGGATGACTCATAATGAAAGCTAGAGTTCCACTGCAAGTGAAAGAGGTTCAATCATTTGTAGGTTAAGTTTTGGTACTCATAAAATGTAGTATTCAATATGATTAAGAATTGGAGTCATTTCCCTCAAAAAAAGAATTGGTCATTAATATAGATAGGTCCCTGCAGCTATTACCTTATGCTATGACATTCTTGAAGTTCATATATGAATTTAATATATCCAAATAAGCAAATGAGTATATCACTTGATTTTAATGCATACGTGTTTTCTTGGTAGTAACAATTTTGATTTTTCATCCATTGTGTTCCTTTAGTGCCTTGCATGTTCCTTAGTGTCTTGCGTGATTCCTATAGATGTAAGTATCCAAACCGCTGCAGATTTGGACGCCGATCAAGGAAAGGAAGGGACGGAGTAGAGATAGAAGAGTCTCCCTAACCTTGAAGCAGATCCAGGATTGGACGGAGATGGCAAGGGCGGGGGGTGATGGGGGCTCAAATTTGGTCATCCCTGCCCGAGAGGAAACGATGAACACGGAGGCAACAGGGAACGCGGAGTCCACTGATCGCCCGTCCGGATGATTGCAGTCGTTTTCGCTGCTGGCGCTGCGTTTTCCCCCCCCCCCCCCCCCCCGGTTCTACCTTCTTTTTTATCCCCTTTAATGTCTGTTTCTAACAACTTTGATTTTAAAATTATTTCGTGGAATGTGGGTGGAGCGGTAGTGCTGCTTTCTCTCGATCTTTGAAGCTAGCGCTCCAGCTCCACAAGCCTGACTTCGTAATTCTTCTTGAACCTCAGGTCAGTGGCGAAGTGGCCAACAAGGTCTGTGAAAGATTGGGATACCCGGATGTTCTGCGAGTGGAGGCTACCGGGAGAAGTGGTGGTATCTGGTTCTTCTGGAACAGTCAGAGGTGGAACGTAGAAGTGGACTCGGCCGGTTCCCAACATCTTACTCTCTCGATCACTGCGGGTGCCACGCGTAGCTGGAAGTTGACGGCAGTGTATGCGTCGCCCCGCCAGCAGCTCCAACGTCACTTGTGGCACAATCTCATTGAGCAAAGCAAAGCCATATCCTGCCTGTGGATTCTCACCGGCGACTTTAATGCCATCCTTTCCCCAGCCGAGAAGTCAGGAGTGCCTTCTCCTAGAACTCTGAGTCGTTGCAAACGCTTTGGGGATTGGTTGAATGAAGCTGAATTAGTGGATTTGGGTTTCTCTGGTGCAAAATACACTTGGAGCAGAGGCAATCAAAGTCAGACTTTTAAGGCTAGCAGGCTCGACAGGAGTCTCTGCAACCTCGAGTGGAACGAATTCTTTCCCAATACGACTGTCCTTCACCTTGCCCGGATTAGTTCGGATCACAATCCGATCTTGACCACAGTGGCAAACCAGGGAGTCCACCATACCTCTTCTAATTACTTTAAGTTCGAAGCAACTTGGCTTACCCATCCTGAATTTAGTGATTTTCTTAATGATAATTGGAATGGTCAAGCTAACTTCCCTGCTGCCCTGCAGGATTTGTCAGACAGGTTGAAGTCGTGGAACAGGAACGTCTTTGGCAGTGTGTTTCAACGAAAGAAAAGACTGGTGGCGAGGCTTGAGGGCATCGAGAAAAGGCTAGCTAACTCTTTCGATCCTGGCCTGGCTAAGCTTCACTCCAAGCTAGAAGCAGAACTTGACAGGACCCTGGAGCAAGAAGAGCTCTTTTGGTTCCAAAGATCTCGGGAAAGCTGGGTCAAGTTTGGAGAAAGGAATACGGCTTACTTTCATCAGCTCACCAAGCTCAGGCGTCGGTCTAACAAAATTGATTGTCTGAGAAATGAGAATGGTGAATGGGTGTTTGAGAAGCAGGAGCTTGCTGATATGGTTTTTGATTTCTATTCTAAGTTGTATTTGCAGGATTCAAATCAGTATGCAGATCTGATGCCCAAAGGGGTGTTTCCGCACCTTGGCCAGGAGGATTGGATGCGGCTTCTTCGTCCTTTCTCGATCAGGGACATTCATCAAGCTATTTTTTACATGAAGCCTTTGCAGGCGCCCGGACCGGATGGATTCCAAGCTGCTTTCTACCAACGAGGTTGGGCTGTGGTTGGAAAAGCGCTCGCAGACATGGCTATTGCTTTCTTTGAGAATGGGACGCTTCCAGAAGCTGTGTCAGACTCGACGGTTGTCCTCATTCCCAAGATAGAAAAGCCAGAATTTGTGAGTCAGCTTCGCCCCATTTCCCTAAATAATGTGAGCTTGAAAGCTATCACCAAGGCTATGACGAGTCGTTTGAAATCGATTATGAATAAGCTGGTCTCGCCGAGGCAAAGTAGCTTCATCCCTGGCCGTCAGACTTCGGATAACATTATCATTGTCCAAGAGGTCCTCCATTCGCTGCGGAAGAAGAAGGGAAGGAAGGGTGGGATGGTTGTCAAGATTGACTTGGAGAAAGCGTATGACAGGCTCCTCTGGGATTTTCTGAGAGATACTTTGGTGGAGGTGGGGTTGCCAAGCTCGTGGATCCGCTGTATCATGTATTGCGTTGAACAAAATAGGATGCGCATACTCTGGGACGGCAAGCTTTCTCAATCCATTACCCCCTCTAGGGGAGTGCGACAGGGAGATCCTCTTTCTCCTTATCTTTTTGTTCTCTGCATGGAACGATTATCTCATAGAATTGATTAGGCAGTCCGCGAAAAGCCATGGAAACCCCTTAGCATTTCGCCGGGCGGGCCGGATCTAACCCATCTTTTCTTTGCAGATGACCTGGTGCTTTTTGCAGGAGCTGAGGGAAGACAAGTTAAGATCATTCGCCAGTGTTTAGACGAGTTCTGTGAGATCTCCGGGCAAAAAGTCAATTACGTTAAATCTATCATGTATGTCTCGCCTAATATCTGCCAAGCCAGAGCCCAACGCCTTAGTGATAAAGCTGCTATCCCGTTGGCGAAAGAGCTGGGGAGATATTTGGGAATTCAGACCATCCATGGCAGAGTCGCCAGGAATAGATACCAGGAGCTCCTCTTGAGTATTCGGAGAAAGCTCGCTCCATGGAAAGCCAGACGCTTATCTCTGGCGGCGCGACTGACGGTTGCTCGCTCGGTTTCCCTTGCTATTCCTACTTATACTATGCAAACCGAGATGATTCCTGTGAATGTTTGCAATTCGATTGATAAGATTAACAGTGACTTCATCTGGGGCAAAGAAGAGAATCAAGGGAAAATGCATCTGGTGGCGTGGGACAAACTCACAGAGCCAAGGAAGCAAGGAGGAGGAGGGCTTCGGCCTCTTCGCAAAGCTAACCTGGACCTCCTTGCCAAAGGTGGATGGCGCATTCTCCAGGAGAAGGAGTCTCTCTGGACCCAGGTTATGAGGTCTAAGTATGGGAAGAAGAGGGAAGATTTGAACCTTTTCCATTCTTGTCAGGGAATTTCTTTCACTTGGAAAAGTATTATTAAAGCGTCCAGTTTGTTGAAAAAGGGTTGTGCTTGGAATATTCATAATGGGAAAGGTACTAACTTCTGGCTTGATAACTGGCTTTTGCAGAAACCGCTCCTTGAGGTGGCTACACAATCTATTCGGGAGGAGGAGCGAGGACTAAAAGTGGCGGACTACCTAGACGAGGATGGAAACTGGGATACTGGGAGGCTCTCCTCGCTGCTGCCGGCTGATATCTTGCAGAAAATAACGGCGGTTTTGGTGGATCCGATGACAACTGAAGCAGATAGGCTCTTCTGGTCTGCTTTGGCGGATGGTCGTTTCTCGACCACAACCGCGTACCAGCTGCTGTTGGAGCCGCGTTTAGAGCAGGACGAGCCTTTCTGGAAAGGGATTTGGAGGCTGCCCACCATTGAACGGGTGAGATGTTTCATGTGGATGACCTCGTTAAATCGGATTGCTACCAACTCTCTTCGGTTTTACAGGAAGTGTGCAAGCTCCCCAGCTTGCTAACGCTGCGAGGACAGGCCGGAGACAGTGTTGCATGCTCTTCGGGACTGCCCACTGGCTCAATACTGCTGGTCGAGATGGGTGTCGAGCAATAGACAAGGGGACTTCTTCATGAGTGATCAGGATACCTGGATTCGCAGCAACCTTAGCAACGAGGATACTATGGAAACCGGAATGGACTGGCGGACTTTCTTCAGTGTGGCATGCTGGCTGATTTGGAAAAATAGGTGCACATCTTGTTTTCAAGGGAGCTCCAAGGCTTTCTCAGCTCCTACACTGGCTCACGCGATTCAGCACTGGCGTTACTTTGGCATAGGGCCTGGCAGGCCCCTTCCCTCTCCACGGGCAGACCAGCAGCCGAGATTGAGAGGATCTCAGCCCATATCCAGTGGCATGCGCCCAGCCGAGGATGGCTGAAGCTGAACATCGACGGCGCTTCGGCAGGCAATCCAGGCGTGGCGGGAGCTGGCGGAGTGATTAGGGATGAGAATGGGAACTGGATTGCAGGGTATGTAGCCAAGATTGGGGAGGCTACGGTGGCCCAGGCTGAGCTGTGGGCGATCCACCATGGATTGAACCTTGCTTGGAAGCTGAGGTGTGTAAACTTAATTGTCAAACCGACTCTCAGCTGGCTATTCAGCTGATCAACAGTCGGCGCGATCCTATTCATCCGTATGCTCCGCTTCTGGACTCTATCAGGAGGAAGCTTGCTCAAGACTGGCTAGTTAGAGTTGTGCATACATACCGAGAAAGGAATAGAGTCACGGACTGGCTCTCGAAGCACAGTCTCGTCTATCCCTACGGTATGCATGAACTCTCTGACCCGCCAAGAGAGCTTAGGTCGTTTCTTCGAGATGATTGTATGAGTGTCTCCTTTGAGCGCCAGATAGTGGTGACTCCTACTATGTAACCCCCTCCCCTCTGTTTCTTCTTCTTGGCTGTTGCCTCCCGTATTGCAAAAAAAAAAAAAATAGTATCCAAATAGCAAGTGAATAAATGTTTGGTCTATTGATTAGATCCTGGATTTAAATTTCTTTAGTCTTTAATAACCTCTAACTATAAAAATCAACCTCTGTCGCACTTATAAAAAAATATCCAAATAGCTAATATAGTCTGAAATACCCTAACCCGGCCGGGTACTACTTTTACTGAAATTCCCTTGACAAATAAAATACTCAAATCTTAAATTGCAATGTGAAAAATTTTCATAAATAAAATACTGAAAACACACTTGTAGTTCCGAGCGAAGCCCTAACACATGGGCAAATTAAACTCAAACTTTAAATCTCAATCTGATCTCCAGTCTATACTCATAATCATAAATGTAAATAACTGATAATCTCTCATGTTGTTGCTACTGGAACCTTGGCTAAGGATCATCTGTGACGCTTATACTGCCCTCCTCTAGCTGGCTGCCCTTGAACTTTTCCTCTCGAACTCGCTGCTCTCTAACTGCTCCTCTAGCTAGCTGCTACTGAACTGGTTCTCGCTCATTCCCTTACTAAGGCCTAGTGAGTGAGGTGGGGTCAGTCTACGCCCTTACGTTTTAAACTTTCTAATAATTTTGCACTTCTTCTCAAACACTTAAACCCAAACTGAGGGAAGTTGTTTGTACTTCCATTCTTAAAAAATTTAACTCTTAAAACTGTATGGGAGTAACTGTTACTCTCCATTCTTAAAGCTTAAATCTCAACTTAAATACTTGACTGACACTGAGATCCCCCACTAGCTAGTCCGGTTGCCAACTCATACGTATGAGAAGCCATCAAGGCTTTCCTTAAACTTAAACTTAGTTAGGAAAGTCGTAACGATTCATCCCCCTAACATCTTAAACTTATCGTGGTGGCTCTTCACCACGATTCTCAAGAGCATAACTGCTGCTCATCTTAAAAGTCTCAAGAGCATAACTGCTGCTCTGTCTCAAAGATCTCAAGAGCATAACTGCTGCTCTATCTGAAAATCTCAAATGGCAACGAACTGGCGCTAGTGACTAAAAACACTTAAAACGACTTCACCTTCTTGAAGGTGAGTTACTTCTTAAAAAGAACTTATTTCTTAAACTTTAAGAATAACTCAAACATAACGCTTTAAGGTAAATAGCACAAAATCACCTCATATCACCTCAAATAGCACAAAATCACCTCAAATCATAGCTCAAGCAAAGCACAAATAATCAATCATACACATAACCAAGCAACGATAGCCAATTCGCTAAAATACTTAAAAGAATACGTAAGGCGTAGAATTTACCCCCTTTACACTCACCTTAGCACCGAGTGGATTGACTTGAACTAGCCTCCATCCAAGCTTTAATCGACTTAGGGTCATCTTTCCTTACATGAACCATACATGTAACCTCACCCGCGGCTACACCATTCCATTATCCCTTATATAATGCCAATGCTTCCTCAAGCCCATACTGCTTACAGTAAGCACTTATCAGCGTAGTGTATGTAATACAGTTTGGTTCCAATACAACACTTTCTTCCTCACCATTCTTATCAGGCATTGATGCACAACCGACACAAGTATCTCTCATTGACTGTAAGATTTCAGCGACTAAATCCCTTGCTTTCTCAAAATCACCTTGTTGGCAAAACCCACTGATCAATGTATTGTATGTAACAATGTCTGGCAACATACCATCTCTTTCCATCTCCTCTATCAGCTGAAGAGCATAACTACAATCTCCAACTTTGCACTACCCGTCAATCAATATATTAAAACCTACGACATCTTTACAAATCCCTCCGCCAAACAAATTATACATAACCCATTCCCCATACTTGATCATATAACCCACTGTACTTTTCAATACCGACTGTTGGTTCTATAACAAGTACAACCATCTCTAGTATAAGCTATTGGCGAGTCCGGAAAAGGGTCATTACTGTCACCAGGTTGTTTCCCAAGCTCTGCCTATCGTCGTCCTTCCTATGTACATAATAGCGCTCCGCTCGGTTTCCATGCCTTCGGAAGACTCCATGATGTCCTGAAGACCAAACACCACTATTGGGACGTCGTTTGTTCCATTGCCGCCACCGCCATCCTAGCTCCGATCCCCGCCTTTTTATTTTTCACCAAGCCACCGAGAACCTGCCTCATGTCCGAACCCGCCATGCGACGCCGCGCCTGATGGAGGCACCTGCCCCTTCAAACCTTCCTCTCCGTACTGATCATAAATTACCCTCTTCTGTGGATCGCTTAGAACATCGTAAGCTTCGGAGATTTGCTTGAATTTAGCTTCGGCTTCATTCTTGCTATTAGGGTTCTTATCCTGATGCCATTTCATAGCCAGCTTCCGATATGCTTTCTTCAAATCATCTTCCTTGGCTCCACGGTCCACCTGTAGAACCTTGTAGTAATCCACTCCCATTCTCGTTTTCCTCTTTATTTGTTTCTCCGCCACTATGTTGCATCTAATTATATATATATGTGTGTGCTAGGGTAAGGTGGAGGTGAGGCCGAGTGAGAAGTAAGGTAAGGGTTTAATTGGGAATTTCCTAATTACGGGTGAGTTGAATCCGAACTCAATTAATGTCCGTAACTTACTCATTTTATGTCGAAATTCGACACTGCTTGAACCGATAGTTCACATTTTTAATCCTCATTGATAATACGATGAAACTTTACCCAAGGGTATAATAGTCATTTTGACTTTTGGGAAGAGCGGGGTGTAATATTTCCTCCCCCCTTATAAAAATTTCATCCCCGAAATTTGATCGAGCTCATCCTTCCATACTCCCCATTCTCGTACTTCTTTGGGTCAAGATTTCACTCCTGCTATATGAACTTTAATGACGTGCCCTTACCTTGTCTTGAATAGATTACTATAGTTCTTATATGTACTCTTGACCATAACATATATTCTCATCTAGCTTGGTAGCATCGAATAGGTTTGAGTGACTCATTGCCCTTTTCAAAATTTTCCAACTTGGGCCCAGTACTTGATGTTGAACCTATCGAAGTCGAGGTATCACATTTCCTCTTCACTTATAGAAATTTCGCCCTCGAAATTTGTCCACTGTGATTGCCCTAAGCATCGCTTGTAGTAATCCTTTTCACTTCGAGGATTTTTATTTCCTTTAACTTATCCGACATGACCTAAAATCCTTCTCTCTATCCCTGCAACTTCAATGTTGTTGTGGCTTCTTAACCCCTCTTATTACCTCGGCTGCCCTTGTACATATATAGGAACGATAACTATCCATTTGGTACATGACAAGTTAGTGCCCCTCTCCAACCACAAGGTCACTGATGGCGGTTTATCTTCCATCTAGTCATATGGTAAAACTCTTTTAACGTAAATCTCGTCTGGGGTTGACCTCATAGATCACCTAGGTCCTTGTATCTCCTAACTTTGCATCTCTTACCTTCTTCCTTAATGCCTCGTCTTATCCATTAACCATAATCTGAATGGTCACCTTCTTGTTACTTTCTGCTTAGTGCTGGAACCTCATACTACTGCTTCTACTTTCTGTATGCATTAGAGGCATCCTTTGTATCTTTCTCTAGCTTGCGATTAACTTTATGACTCCTTTCCAGAATCATGACCTTCCATTTTGAGTACTTTTCCACTCATGGCGCCTAACTGAACACTTCCTTATCACCGTTTGACTTGGGAGTTCTCGTACGATCTCTTCTATTGTTCCTTGACCTTGCCTGAAGTTCCTCGTACAGTTTCCCCGTCCAAGAAATTTTACCCGAGAGATTGACACCTTTCACCAACATAGGCGATCTTGGTTTCACTTTGGGGTATCCTAGTAGGTTCCCTAAACTCATATCCCTCTTACTTCTTTACTCATGACTCTTCTTACCGATGTTTCTCGCTAGTTCTATATGTCCCTCGTCCTCGATGTAGTCATCTTGGTGCCCATATTCTCTTCTCGCTTATGTACCTTGACCGATAAGGTTTTCCATTCGACCGTTCTGGACCACCACACTTCTACTTTAAAGTTGACCATTGAGCTTCTCAATTCTTGATGGGCTTCCTATGGTCCAACCTATTCTCCACTGGCAATCACCTTAACGCCTCCTTGTTGACTTTCGTATTCTTTTGTCGGCTCTTCCTAACTATCTTTCTCCCTGAATTTGTCGTTTTATCAACTACCACCCTTTTCACCATAACTTTCACTATAGCCTTGTGGTTTCCTCCTTACTTCCACACTCCTTCATCGATGCTTGGTACTAGCTTTGATCTACTCAGTTTAGTAGCTCCTCGCCATACCTCAGAGCCAACATTTCCACTAGAAACTTTCTCTAGGTAGACTTGACAGATGTCACCCACGACTTCTACTCACGATGGTGCTTGACCACGTCCCAACTATCTTCCTTGATGCATACATCGCCAGGTTGATGCCAACCATTTTTTTTCCTATAACTTCCCACGATGTTCTTCTTGCTTCTTTACTTTTACTACCACCAAAATACACCTCTTTTGTTGTTGCCTATACTATATTTGGTCACCAACCTCTATTGAGTATCTTCTCGTTGTTGTTTTAGGTCACAACTTCCAATGGTGGCTTGCCCTTGGTAACCTTTAACATAACTCATTCCATGTCTCTTTTGTTGATCGATCTTGTACATAAACCTAGTCTCTTAGTTAGGATTCTTAGTGGCTTAACTAAACGCGCATGTTTCATCCTTAACTAGTTGTCTCCTCTGGAGCCCTCCTACTATGCCGCGCCCACTCCGAGTAGGGCACCTTGGATAAGGTAACTTCTCTTTTTCCTCCTTCTCGGTACTGCTTTCCCTCATCGTACCCTCTTTGTGCAGCTTCTTGACCTCGAGTCACCTGAGACTTGACCCATTGACTTCTTGAAATCTCGTCAAACTCCCTCTGGCCTTTTTGCTCTTCCTTGGTATTGTTCGCAAACTCTCTTCATTACGACCGTTTAGAGTCTTCCTCACATTCTCCAACTTTTATTAGAACTTCTAATGAACGTTGTACTTGCTTGTCTATACCCTGTTGATTGAATGATTTACTCCTATGGCTGGTTCCGAGACTCCCGCTCTTGGACCTCTAGTTCCCACTTTAGACTTTCCCCAATGGGTTCCTTGAAATTCCACGATTTTCTGATTCTCCTTGATCATGGTAATTTGCAGGGTCTCTCAACCCCTTCTCATACCTTGTCCTCTAATTTGCGCTTGACCGGTGTATAGCATTCTTGATCTAACCTCAACCTCTGCATCATTTATCTCGTTGCTTGTCTTGTTCCTTTTAAAAGCTTGCTATGAGCCTAACTCCCCAGGGTCATGTACCCTCTTCTCTAGTGAGGTAGTTTATCTATAAGGTTTCCTTTATCGTCATATGGAAATGACCCTGCCTCCTCTCCTCCTTGACCTGTTGACTTCTTGACATCCTTTCATACCCCATGTAGCCTACTTATTTCCTCCTTTGCTTCCTTTTACTGCCCTAGCATTTCTTAAAGTCTAAACATTCCTCTGCTCCTTGTCACTGTGTTGTAATGGCATTGAGCCATCGACCACAAAAACTAGCTGAGGGACTTCTCGGGGTACCTCTTCGTTTCTTGAGTCGCCACTGCTTAGGGTCAAGGACCCCAAAATTCTCCCATCATTATAGCTACTAACATCTAGTGACCGTAGCTCTTTCTTCGAAGATTCATAGTTCTCCTATTTGTTTGCTTTTGCTTGTTAGATCTTCTCTTTGCTGCCTAGTAGTAGAATCCTCGTACTACTCCTTAAACTCCTTCAAAATCCTAGAAGTATTCCCTTACGATTGGAACCTCTTCTATTAGAACTTTAGTTATTTGCCTTAATACGATTAGAGTAGACTGGAGATTCTATAGACTCTTAAAAGAAGATCCTTGACTCGTTTTCCTTTCCTTTAAAACAAAAGCCTTTAAAACTGAGACTGATATTCCAGTATTCCTTGGAGACCAAGGAACAGAGGAAGACCGGCTCTGATACCAAAATGAAACACCCTAACCCGGCTGGGTACTACTTTTACTAAAATGCCCTTGACAAATAAAATACTCAAATCTTAAATTGCAGCGGGAAAAATTTTCATAAATAAAATACTGAAAACACACTTGTAGTTCCAAGCAAAGCCCTAACACGTGGGCAAATTAAACTCAAACTTTAAATCTCAATCTGATCTCCAGTCTATACTCATAATCATAAATGTAAATAACTGATAATCTCTAATGTTGTTGTTACTGAAACCTTGGCTAAGCATCCTCTGTGACGCTTATACTGCCCTCCTCTAGCTGGCTGCCCTTGAACTTTTCATCTCGAACTCGCTCCTCTCTAACTGCTCCTCTAGCTAGCTGCTACTGAACTGATTCTCGCTCATTCCCTTACTAAGGCCTGGTGAGTGATGTGGGGTCAGTCTACGCCCTTACGTTTTAAACTTTCTAATAATTTTGCACTTCTTCTCAAACACTTAAACTCAAACTGAGGGAAGTTGTTTGTACTTCCATTCTTAAAAATCTTAACTCTTAAAACTGTATGGGAGTAACTGTTACTCTCCATTCTTAAAGCTTAAATCTCAACTTAAATACTTGACTGACACTGGGATCCCCCACTAGCTAGTCCGGTTGCCAACTCATACGTATGAGAAGCCATCAAGGCTTTCCTTAAACTTAAACTTAGTTAGGGAAGTCGTAACGATTCATCCCCCTAACATCTTAAACTTATCGTGGTGGCTCTTCACCATGATCCTCAAGAGCATAACTGCTGCTCATCTTAAAAGTCTCAAGAGCATAACTGATGCTCTGTCTCAAAGATCTCAAGAGCATAACTGCTGCTCTATCTGAAAATCTCAAATGGCAACGGACTGGCGCTAGTGACTAAAAAGACTTAAAACGACCTCACCTTCTTAAAGGTGAGTGACTTCTTAAAAAAAAACTTGTTTCTTAAACTTTAACAATAACTCAAACATAACGCTTTAAGGTAAATAGCACAAAATCACCTCATATCACCTAAAATAGCACAAAATCACCTCAAATCATAGCTCAAGCAAAGCACAAATAATCAATCATACACATAACCAAGCAACGATAACTAATTCGCTAAAGTACTTAAAATCATAATACTTAAAAGAATACGTAAGGCGTAGAATTACCCCCTTTACACTCACCTTAGCACCGAGTGGATTGACTTGAACTAGCCTCCCTCCAAGCTTTAATCGACTTAGGGTCATCTCTCCTTACATGAACCATACATGTAACCTCCCCCGCGGCTACACCATTCCATTATCCCCTATATAATGCCAATGCTTCTTCAATCCCATACTGCTTACAGTAAGCACTTATCAGCGTAGTGTATGTAATACAGTTTGGTTCCAATACAACACTTTCTTCCTCACCATTCTTATCAGGCATTGATGCACAACCGACACGAGTATCTCTCCTTGACTGTAAGATTTCAGCGACTAAATCCCTTGCTTTCTCAAACTCACCTTGTTGGCAAAACCCACTGATCAATGTATTGTATGTAACAATGTCGGGCAACATACCATCTCTTTCCATCTCCTCTGTCAGCTGAAGAGCATAACTACAATGTTACACCATGCTCTTCCCAAAAGTCAAAATGACTATTTTACCCTTGAGGAAATTCATCAAGTTCCGCCATATTATGGATGAGGATTTAAAAACAGGAACTACCGGTGCGAACGACATTAAAATTCGACATAAAATGAAGAGGGTACGAATATAAATTGGATTTTCGGATCAGGACGCAATTTAGTGTTGGGCTAATCTGTTTTGTTAGTTGGGCTGGCATGGAATTGGAATTCAGTTGGCCTGTTTGGAAGTTCATGGGCGGCCTAGGGAGAAGGGAAAAGGAATTGAAGGAAAGAAGAAGTGAGCTTAAACTCACTTGTGGTGGGCTTGGCTCGAGCCTTGAGAAGGGGAGGAGGTGTGGGCTGGCCTGCCGACCCAGTGAAAAGAAGAGGAAGAAGGGCTCGAGCCCGTGTACGAATTAAAAGGGGGAACATGTGTATGGGCTCGCTGAAGTGGAAAGAAGAAGTGGGCTTAAGGCCCGAATTTGGGGGTTTAAAGGAAGGAGTGGGCCTCCTGGGTGGTTGGAGGAAGAGAGAGACGGGCTCAAGCCCGGGGTGAAGAAAGGAAGAATGGGCTGGTGGCCCGTAGAGAAGAAAAGAAAAGGGGAAGGAAGAGGTGGGCTGGAGCCGAAAGAAAGAAAGGAAGAAGCCCTAGCTCGAGGGAATTCTACCGAGAGCGGGAGAGGCAAGTAGTGGCAGCGGAGAAGAAGGAGAAAAAAAATTTTGTATGGGTTAAAGCAGTATTTAGTTAGGGTAATTAGGGTGAGGTCGGTTATTTGGGGGTAAGAGGAAGCGCCTTTTTTCTTTTTCGCAAGCGAGAGGAGGGAACGAGAAGGAAGCGAAGCTTGGTGACGGTTCCTACGACCTGAACGGTGGCGCAGCAATGGAGGAGTCGACGCGAGCTGAAAGGGGAGGCAGGAGGATCCGAACCCGAGTGGTGGCCCGTGGACGCAAGAGAGGGCTCGGAAACTCAACGACGGCGGCCGTAACGGGATCGGATGGTGACCACATCAATGACAATGGAAGGGGCGATGATACAGCAGTGAGGCCACGAAGTTACCCATGGAAGCGGCCTCGGGCTTGGGCGGTCCGGAGCTGGTCTCCGATGTGTGGACCGAGGCGCAGCGGCGTTGTTAACGGCATCGGCGGCGAACTTCGGGAAAATTAGATGGTTGGGCTGCCGGGGTCCGAGGAGGAGGAAGAAGAGCCGGAGGAATGGGCCGATGATGGGCTCGAGGGAGGAGACGTCGACATCGTGGAGGTAAGGGGTCTCCCACTTTGTTGGAATTCAATGGCATCAATTTGAAAATTTGATGAATAGTTAGGGGCGTATATGTCTTTTTGGAGTTGGGGCGATTTGGTAAAAGTTAGGAAGTTTGGGCGCCGCAAAGTAATTGAACAGGCTTGGGGACGAGTTCTCAATTAGTAAAAGTTTGGGTATTGAATTGGAAATATGCCAGTTGGACTAGAATGTCAAAATCAGAAAGTGGAAATTGGCCTGGAGGACTGGATTGTGCAATTCTGGAAATTTGGGGCCGAATTGATAAGACCCAGGAAATTCGAGGATCAATTGGTAATTTGCCATTTTGGGGCAAAAAGGTAATTTTCCAGAATTTTATGGGAAATCCTAGGAAAGATTAAATAGAGGAAATTGGGATTGAAATTAACCAAATTGGAGTTCGTTTTGTTAGTTACACTTGGAGATAAGAGAGTTAAGTTTTGCCTAAATACCTAATAGGAGGTTTTGCAAAAGGAGGCGAAGCACGAGGAGTTGGAGCGTGAAATTTCGGGCGATGACATGGATCAGCTAGCAGTGAAGAAGGGTCGTCTTTTCGAGGTGAGTGTAAAGGGGTAAAATCTACGCCTTGCGTGTTCTTTCAAGAGTTACAAGTTTTGAGTATTTGATGAAGTGAATGTCGTTGTTTGATTGTGCTTATGGTTGATGATATGTGATTTTGTTTGAGCCATGCTTGATGTGACTGTGCATGAGTTTTATTTAAATTTAAGCTCCGAGTTTATAAGTTATTGTTGAAGTTAAGAAGCAAGTTCTTTTTAAGAAGTAACTCACCTTCAAGGAGGTGAGGTCGTTTTAAGTGTTTTTAGTCACTAGCGCCAGTCCGTTGCCATTTGAGATTTTCAGATAGAGCAGTAGTTATGCTCTGGAGATCTTTGAGACAGAGCAGCAGTTATGCTCTTGAGACTTTTAAGATGGGCAGCAGTTATGTCCTTGAGAATCGTGGTGAAGAGCCACCACGATAAGTTTAAGATGTTAGGGGTATGAATCGTTACGACTTCCCTAACTAAGTTTAAGTTTAAGGAAAGCCTGGATGGCTTCTCATACGTATGAGTTGGCAACCGGACTAGCTAGTGAGGGATCCCCGTGTCAGTCAAGTATTTGAAGTCAAGATTTGAGATTTAAGAGTGGAGTAACAGTAACTCCCATATAGTTTTAAGAGTTAAGCTTTTTAGTAGTGGAAGTACAAAACAACTCCCACTCAGTTAAGTAAAGTGATCAAGTATTAATAAGTATCTAAACGTAAGGTCGTAGGCTGACCCCATCTCATTCACCAGTTTGAGGAGCTAGAGGAAGAGCCAGAGGAGCATTTAGAGGGCAGCGAGTTTGAGGGCAGCCGGCTAGAGGAGAACGACATGAGAGTCTTGGAGGATGTCCAGTCAGAGTCTCCTATGAGCAGCAACAGCAGTTGAGACTATTTAGTTATTACGTTATATGATTATGAGTATAGACTGGAGATCAGATTGAGATTTAAAGTTTGAGTTTAATTTGCCCACATGTTAGGGCTTTGCTTGAACTACAAGTGTGTTTTTTCAGAATTTTATTTATTAAAATTTTTCCCAGTTGCAATTTAAGATTTGAGTATTTTATCTATCAAGGGCATTTTAGTAAAAGTAGTACCCACGGCTACACCATTCCATTATCCCTTATATAATGCCAATGCTTCTTCAATCCCATACTGCTTACAGTAAGCACTTATCAACGTAGTATATGTAATACAGTTTGGTTCCAATACAGCACTTTCTTCCTCACCATTCTTATCAGGCATTGATGCACAACCGACACGAGTATCTCCCCTTGACTGTAAGATTTCAGCGACTAAATCCCTTGCTTTCTCAAAATCACCTTGTTGGCAAAACCCACTGATCAATGTATTGTATGTAACAATGTCTGGCAACATACCATCTCTTTCCATCTCCTCTGTCAGCTGAAGAGCATAACTACAATCTCCAACTTTGCACTACCTGTCAATCAATATATTAAAACCTACGACATCTTTACAAATCCCTCCGTCAAACAAATTATACATAACCCATTCCCCATACTTGATCATATAACCCATTGTACTTTTCAATACCGACTGTTGGTTCTATAACAAGTACAACCATCTCTAGTAGAAGCTATTGGCGAGTCCGGAAAAGGGTCATTACCATCACCAGGTTGTTTCCCAAGCTCTGCCTATCGTCGTCCTTCCTATGTACATAATAGTGCTCCGCTCAGTTTCCATGCCTTCGGAAGACTCCATGATGTCCTGAAGACCAAACACCACTATTGGGACGTCGTTTGTCCCCGTGCAGCCACCGCCATCGTAGCTCCGACCCCCGCCTTTTTATTTTTCACCAAGCCACCGAGAACCTGCCTCATGTCCGAACCCGCCATGCGACGCCGCGCCTGATGGAGGCACCTGCCCCTTCAAGCCTTCCTCTCCGTACTGACCATAAATTGCCCTCTTCTGTGGATCGCCTAGAACATCGTAAGCTTCGGAGATTTGCTTGAATTTAGCTTCGGCTTCATTCTCTCTATTAGGGTTCTTATCCCGATGCCATTTCATAGCCAGCTTTTTTTTTTTTTTAAGGATCATAGCCAGCTTTCGATATGCTTTCATTGCACTCATTTTTTTGGTGCATTCAATGCACTCGCCTCATAATCGTCATTCTAAGAAGGCGACTCGTGTGAAAACGATGTCAATCCTCACGTGTGGTCTGATGAATAAGAAATACATGAATTTGTACAAAAACCGTTTAAGATTTACTTTAATTTGAATGATTTAGGGTTTAGGAATTTAGGGTTAGGGTTTACAATTTGGGATTTTGGGTTTGAATTAAAAATTGAAGGTTAACGAGTTATGATAATAGACTGATTAGTTATGATTCTATAGTATATCATTATTTAGACTACTGCTAGCCATTAAAGCTCAAAATTTGATGTATACCATATGATATCTTCTTCGTTTTGAAGTCGTTTTTGAAAATTTTCGCACAGAAGAAACGAGTTCATCATGATCTATTGGATCTACAAATTTCTGGGTGAACAAAATTCAGGGCAAAAAATACCACACAATATCACCCTGGTACGAGGCGGTATCTTATGGTACACAATGTTGAAAGTCGTAAATGACAGTTAGTATACTCCTACTATCATGTATTCAGCCATTCTACAGTCTTGATATGTTCATACCACCATAGTATGCTTTCCATAGCATATGATATGCTCTTATTTCAATACCAGTCAATACCATATAGTATAGACTGGTAAAAAATGGCTCAACTTTTTTTGTTCCAAAAATATATCAAAGTGTATATCATTTTGAAGAGCACAATTAATTTGATCTAACTGTGCAAGAAAATTTAAATTTCGACTTAAAACAAGTGAGAAATCGTCCGTTACAGATTAACGGGGGAAAATTTAAATGCTTTTCAGGAAAGAGAAGTGGCGCTGATGTGGCGGATTCTGATTGAGTTATGCATAGTTATTGACAAAGTTATGCACCTGATCCGCTCCCAACTAGAAGGGACTAGATAGTGTAACAACACTTTTTATGTTGTTATTGTAACAACACTAGTCCCCAACCAATAGGAAGCTAGGATTGTGATGACTTTTTATTAGATGAGTTGACCTAGTGTAAAATCAAAACAGGGGTATAATTGTCATTATGAAAAATCTATTTAAATAAAAAAATAAAAAAATATTTTTTTATTTTCTGCCCAAAAATTTGGTCGCCGGAATTCGGTCGCCGGTCGCCGGAATCTGGTCGCCGGTCACCGGAATATGCTTTTTTGTCGCTGGAATATGCTATTTTGTCATCGGAATATGCTCACCGTCGCCGGAATATGCTTACCGGCGTCGGAATATGCTTACCGGCATCGGAATCTAGTCACCGGGGCCGGAATATGCTTATCGGCGCCGGAATCCGGTCACTGACGGTCATCGGAGTTTGGTCAACGAACTTCGTTGACCGGTCAACGGTCAACGACCACCGGATGTATGGTCTACATTGTGAGATTTATGGTTTGGTTTCACACATTTTTGTATGCCTTTTGCGGTTTGCTTTATTGTGTTTGTGGTTTGCATTGAGAAGTTTCTAGTTTGCTTTATCGTGTTTATGGTTTGCATTGAGAAGTTTCTGGTTTGCTTTCAAAAAATTTGTGTTTTGCATTGTGAGGTTTTTGGTTTGTTTTAGGAGATTTGTGGTATGCATTAGGAGGTTTCTGGTTTGTTTTTGTGGTTTGCTTTAACGTGTTTGTGGTTTGTATTATGAGGTTTCTGGTGTGTTTTTGAAAATTCTGTGGTTTGTTTCGTGAGGTTTCTGGTTTGTTTTAGGAGATTTGTGGTATGCATTAGGAGGTTTCTGGTTTGCATTACGAAGTTTCTGGTGTGATTTCAAAATTTTTGTGGTTTGCTTTGCGAGGTTTCTGGTTTGTTTTAATATATTTGTGGTTTGCTTTGCGAGGTTTCTGGTTTGTTTTAATATATTTGTGGTTTGCATTAGGACGTTTATGGTTTGTTTTTGTAGTTTGCTTTTCCGTGTTTGTGGTTTGCATTAGGACGTTTTTTTGATGAAACCAGACCTGTGACTGGAAAAGAACAAACAAAACCGAAAACCAAGCAGGGCAAAGTCCATGGACAGATCCTTATGCAAGTCCAAGCCCGGTAGAATAAGCCCTTGGACAGGCCCATCCAGAGATCCAAGCTCAGTAGAAGAATTCCATTATTAATTCTCTTTCCAACCACACATCTCCGAAAGGCCAAAATTCTATACCTAACCCCTCTTTCCTAATTCTGTTATGTCCGCCGTCTCAGCCCTACTCTCATCGCCGCCGTCCTATCTGCTCTCCGCGAAGCAAAATCGCAGGCCACCAGAGGCTCTGTCCTCATCACCACCTCCCAGGGCAAATTCTTCTCCAACGGATTCGATCTCGGCTGGGCGAGATCCGCCGCAACCCCATCCGAGGCCTTCTTGCGGCTCCACCAAATGGTGGAATCGTTCGGGCCGATTGTCGCCGAGCTGATCTCCCTTCCGATGCCCACCGTCGCCGTCATCCAGGGTCACGCCGCCGCCGTCGGATTCACCCTGGCGCTGAGCCACGATCATCGTCACCTCCATCGCCCTTTCTCCTTCTCTTCTATCTCGACCAGCGGAGATCGGATTCACAGCCGGCGACGATGATATATGGCGAGATTTTCGACGGGAGCGGCGACTGACGAAGGCTGGAAGCGGCGGAGTGATGATGGCGGTCGAGAAGTTAGTAGTGCGACGGCGGAGATGGGCAAGGATGGCGACTCAGCAGCGAAGGCGGAGTTCGGATGCTCCATCTGTTAATTTAATATATTATTATCTAATAATTAATGGTATTTTACCCTTATACCCTTAATGAATCCTGTTGTTAGTATAACAACACTTAAGGTGTTGTTATACTATCCAGACCCCAACTAGAAGCTTGGTCACCGTGAGAGACAAAGGGCTGAAGATAGGGTGCATAACCCATGGTTATGCACCCATCAATAACCAAATATGGACCCTTCATTTAGAAAATCCAGATCTAAGGATGAAGAATTAAAGCTCATTTTTATTTTTCCTAACTTTCTTAATCGGCTCATATCTTCTTCGTTTTTACTCGGATTTTAATTTTTTTTTTTGCACAGATGAAACGAGTTCATCGTGCTCTACAAAATGAGATCTATTTTCAATATTTTTTTAGAAAAAAAAATTCTTGCCTCTCTGTACCAACTGCATACCATATGGTATCTTCTTCTTTTTTAATTCGTTTTTGAAAACGTTTGCACAGAATGGATGAGTTTATCATGATCTATTCAATCTACAAATTTCTGGGTGAACAAATTACAGGACCAAAAAATACCACACAATACCATACAATACGGGGTGGTATTTTGCGGTACATTATGTTAAAAATCGTAAATAACAGTTAATATACTTCTACTATCATGTATTCAACCATCTTACAGTCTTGGTTTGTTCATACCACAATGATACGCTTTTCAAACCATAGGTATGCTCTTATTTCAATACCAGTCAATACCATATGGTTGAAACTAGTAAAAAATGACTCAATTTTTTTTTCGAAAAATATATCAAACTGGATATAATTTTGAAGAGCACAATCAATCTGATCTAACTGTGCAAAAAAATTAAATTTTGAAACGAGTGAGAAATCGTCCGTCAAAGATTAACGAGAGAAAAATTAAAGGTTTTCCTGGAGAGAGAGGGATGGTGATGTCATGTTGATGTAGACTGGTTACTCATGGTTACTCACCATAAGGTTACTGACCTGATCCGTTCCCGGGACATAGTGTAACTTACTTGGAAGAAGTGCACAGCGTCGCTGACACAGACACACAGTCACACTAACTAACCCGTAGGTGACCCATCATAAACCCCTCGCCCACCCGCTAACGATAGGAGTGGGAAGCAGGCCGAGATTGGGTACCCATCCTGTTTGAAATGGGTACCCAATCCTATTTGTAGACCAAGGTTCATCTCATATCCCAAATTCGAACGGATAACGGGTACCCGTTAACCCGTACGGGACGGATAACGAGTACTCAAACTACCTGTTTATACCCGTTTTATATGAGAACAATTACAAAATCACCTGGAACAACTCTCTCAAAGGGAATGGAAATGCCATGGAAGGCCATTTGCTAGTAGAAAGTTCATATTTGATTTCTACCAGGAATATTGACGTCCATTTGGCGAGCGGCTAGTTAAAATGGAAGCTGAAGGTATGTTGGTTGATCGGCCATATCTTACAGAAATAGAAAAAGTTGTCAAAGCAGAACAAGAAATCGCTGGTAAAGGTTCAGACATTGGACATCTAAGTATTGTCCTGATGCCCAAGATATGAATGTTGGGAGTAACACACAGTTGCGCTAACTATTTTTTGGTGGTGTCGCAAACAGATAATACGGGCACACGAACTACCCTAACGATTATTAACTAGTAACCCACGGGTATCCGAAGTTGAGATTCATAATCTCAAATTCCATCCCACAACAAATATAACGAGTACTAGCTTATTACCCGGCCCGTTGGCCGGATTACTATATGTCACCCACTTGTGGAATGGGAGAGAAAGCAAGTGAGAGTGAAGGGATTGGGATTCCACTTGATTAGGATCGACCCACTAATCCGATTCTTCCCGACCCGCCCAAACCTAAAGGGTCAGAAAGAGTCAATAAGAAAATACGAACGGAGAGGATTAGTCATATATCTTGACTCTTCAGAAGTGTGACAGGATCAAGGTTGGGTGAGGGCAATTTTTAGCGCTAAGCAGAGTTCTGGGTTGAATAACTTTACTTAGGCCTAGAAATTGGTGCTGATGCAGACTGCAGTTTTTATTATACCATCATCAATCATCATTGAATTAGTCCTGGGCATCCCTCCCCGTTGTTGGTATGAATTCTAATGATGGCTTCATTCCTTGCACCAGCCATATAAGCGAGTTGTCATCTCGAGCATGATTTGCCTATGTACAAATAATACAATTAGACTATGAAACTAAATTCAAAGAAAAGGAAAAGAGAATTCTATCACATGCCAATAAAAACACACATAATAGTTGAAGCTAAGTGAAAGTCATTACTCGCACATCAATTCTAAAAATTTACTGACTAAACAATGGCTAGAATGGCAATGAAACTACCAAGAATCATGGACGAAACAACTTGTCAAATTAAATAATCCTTATACTGAAACTACCTTCTAACTTGAAATAAGACATGATCACAGTTCATAGCTCTCTTCTCACTATGAATTGGTTGCAGCTCGTCTTTATCACTGCCTCCCAAGCTCAATTCAAATAGAATAGAGACTGTTATGTAAGATAACCATATCCTTACTGATCATAATTCCTTTCTTCACTCCAATTTTGTCGGAGAAAAGAGTTATCCCCCCTCTCCTGCATTTCCCTTTCCCCCTCTCTTCTCCCTCTTCTTCACAAACCGATCCCTAAACCAGCAACAACAACACAAAAATAGCCTTCGCCTCTGCCATCTCCATCTACTGAACGCGTTGGTGGCAAGACAGGACTGCAGAAGCAAAATTTTCTAAAATCAAACAAAATTTTTTGAAGGAGACTCAACCACGAAAAAAGAGTAAAGCAACAATGCTAATAGTTCAGATGGTTGGTTTTGATGTTATACGTTGCTTTTGTTCTGGTCTCCAGTATATCAACTGCAACAGAGATGTTTCCTCCAATCATCTTTAGTGCACGGTTTAGAAGCAAGTCCTCCTATTTGTGTCAAACGGAAACATTCATGGGTTCTTAACTCCCCTGTTAGTGTAAATGCAGCAATAGCAAAGAAGTTTGACAACACAACAAGCACCCAGGCAAAATGATACAATGCAGTATGTGATATGTGTCTCGAAGGTTTTGAGTTACTAAAGTTCATGTTAAAAATAAACATGAATTAAAATGGATTATTCTATTAAGCAAACATCCCCTCTAATCATACAAAGATCAGATATCCAATTCACAAACAATTAAGCCATAAAAGATCATCACACATCCACCACCTTTGATTGCCTAAATTTGGGTTTTCGCAAAGTTATGGACTCTTAAGGGTAACGTTCATGGGTAGTCTGTTTCATAACTCTAGAGAGCACAGTAAGCAGCCACCAGCCAGACACAGTGCGGTAGGCGAATATGATTCTCAATTCACAATTTCTCACCACCGGAAAGAACAGACCATAATAAGCGTAGCGTTCATGGGTGGTCTGTTTAATAGCACTACTACACAATTTGTTAAAAAAGAAAGAAAGATATTTAGCATCATGACAGAACAACTTTTACAGGCCAACAACGACAACATGCTGCAACCACCAGAACTGGTATCACAACTCATAGGGAAAATCAAAGATTTACTCTCAAACTAAGTAGTTACAACATCGAGCAATCGTCAAGCACATACACCATCACAAAAGTCACGGAACCTGATTCGCAAAGCATTCAAACATTTGAGGACATTTCTGCAAAGGTACAACTTATATGTCTTTTTTCCAAGACATTTCCATCAACATGCTAATAAATTTGCAACGCATAAAATAAACGGGCCAAAACTTGAAATTCAGCCTGTTTGACCGACCCATGCCAAATCCTAATTATTCTTTAATTTTAAAATTTCTATTTGAAAATAAAAAATAGTGAAAGAAAAGAGATGACTGCAATTCGCCATTTGCACATCACTTATTCGGGAATAAAACCATAGAAATTCAAAAGGAACTGAAAATGTTTAGGATCGTTTTAATGTTTAAAATAACCAAATAGATCTTTCTGTTTAGTTTTTTACTAACAAATATCCAACGATTCCCTATAAAATACACTATAATTTGATCATTATGATAAAAATTGGACTAATTGGGTTGGTCAAGGTTGAACCATTGAATAACTTTAAAATACATTATATTTTAGCCACTAAGATATAAAATAATAGCAAAATATATATTATGCTAGAGAAAATAACTTGTTTTAGAATGGCAAACCAATGATGTTCATTTGTTTTACTTGATGGACAAATCTCGTGTAGGTCAGACCCATTCAACTTTTTATTTTATGGTTAGCGGTTAGCCATTAGATACCATTCATTAGTTTATTGTTAAATTTTTTATTTTTAACAATAAAAAGGATTATTATTTTTGCCTTTTCATATATATTTTATCACCACGGAGAAATAAAAGGGCTTAAAGAAAAAAATTGACACTCTTGGTCCCGTTTAAATCCGCATGTGTACGGTAAGTTGGCCCGTTCCACAGAGGAAAGAGAAAAAAATTGACACTCCCTATTATCCCTTCCTACAATCGCTACTGGAGCAGGGAATTTGAAATAGGGGAAGAGTTTTTTCCTTTCGGCTATTATATGTTTTTAATTTAAAAAGATACAACAAATCTACTTAGTGTGATTGGTTATGATTCTTGCTTTTCTATAAAATGGTCATGGTTCGAATCCCAATACGTGTCTTTTTTATTTTTAACAATAAAAAGAAGTATTATTTTTGCCTTTTCATATATATTTTATCACCACGGAGAAATAAAAGAGCTTAAAGAAAAAAAATTGACACTCTTGGACCCGTTTAAATCCGCATGTGTACGGTAAGTTGGCCCGTTCCACAGAGGAAAGAGAAAAAAATTGACACTCCCTATTCTACCCTTCCTACAAACGCTCCTGGAGCAGGGAATTTGAAATAGGGGAAGAGTTTTTTCCTCCCGGCTATTATATGTTTTTAATTTAAAAAGATACAACAAATCTACTTAGTATGATTGGTTATGATCTTTGCTTTCCTATAAAATGGTCATGGTTCGAATCCCAGTATGTGTCTTTTTATTTTAATGAACAAAAATATGTTATTGTGAAGACCAAAATGTCATTCCTACTTTCACTCTCGTTGCAGGAAATTTAAAATGGGGAAGCTGTTTTCCCCTTCGGCGTATTATATGTATAGTAGATTTGGATTCCAATACCCTAAAAAAAGAAATGGATTTCGATATACTCAAATACCGTTTCCCTTACTCACCCTTCGCTAACGAACGTTTTAGACGGGCGGGCGGCCCATCTCCATCCGCTTTTTCCCCTCTCATTTATTTACCAACTTAACTTATAATAAGCTGCCTTCCAAAAGACTCAAAATTCCCCTCTTCGCGTTTTCGTTACTAATAAAGCGAGCAACACAACAATCCTCACTCTCTCTCGCTCTTCGCTTTATCCTCTACCTCCCTCACTTCCCCGTCCCCATCTACGCTCTCTCTTCGATTCAAATCTCGATCTCTGCTGCGGCGGTGGTAGCGGTGGCGGACGGCGTCGGCATCGTTGCGCGTGCTTGTTTTGTGGCTGACCTGTTGTAATGGCGGGGAAGAAGATGGTGGCGCTTCTCTTCGTCGCCGTCTTGGTCGTCTTCGGAGCGGATCAGGTGAGATCTGACGCCTCCGATCACCGATACAAAGATGGAGATCAGGTGCCTCTTTATGCCAACAAGGTTGGCCCGTTTCACAACCCGAGGTGAGCAGGACTTGTTTCTCTCTCTCTCTCGCGTCCATTTTCTAGGGCTTACTTGTTTCCGATTTGTTGTTGTTTTCTTACCTGGATCCAAGTGAGTTCCTAGATGCCTCAAGCGCAATTCCCTCTTCAATTATCTGTTCAAGTCGATTCGCTCATTTATTTCGTTGGTTTTTAGTCGATTATTAGAAATTGAGTATGTGTTCGATGAAAATTTTGCTTCCATTTTGTTGTGTTCGTACAATCTCGATATATGCGAGTGTGGTGGTGGAGAGCTCTGGATCTAGTTTGCTGGTGTTCAGTTTTGCCATTTGGTTTCTTGATGTCTTTCTTCCGGGGTGAATGTCAGCTGTTCTGAAATGTAACAGTTAATGGGCGGATCTGGATATATCAGAGTTTTGAGATAATCGGATCCTTATAACAGTTTATGTTTCTTATATGACAATATAATGGAGTGTCCAGGTTAATCAAATTGTTTGGCAGTGGTTGAAGATTAGAGTAGGCGGGGATTATGTTGTTGGATTGGCATTTCTTATCTTTATACATGGGTTATTAAAATTCTATCATTTCTTGTCTCATTTCAGTGAAACATACCGTTATTTCGACCTTCCATTCTGCTTCCCAGGTTTGCATCTGGACTAGTGATTTCAGTGTCGCTGTGTTTTTTCTGATTAATTAATGGCTGTTGAATCTTATTAACTTCATTGCATGGTTGGTCGTGTTGGCAGCGCATATGAAAGAGAAAAAGGAGGCTCTTGGTGAGGTACTTAATGGGGATCGTTTAGTTAGCGCTCCATACCAGCTCGATTTCCTTCGGGAGAAGGACTCTGAAGTTGTTTGCAAGAAAAGGCTTTCAAAGGAAGAAGTGGGCCAGTTTAGAGCTGCGGTTAAGAAAGATTATTACTTCCAGATGTATTATGATGATTTACCCATCTGGGGTTTCATCGGCAAGGTTGACAAGGAAGGGAAAGACCCTAGCGACTTTAAGTATTACCTTTTCAAGCACATTCACTTTGATATCTTTTACAACAAGGACCGGGTGATTGAAATTAATGTCCGAACTGATCCAAATGCTCTTGTGGATGTCACCGAAGACAAAGAAGTTGATGTTGAATTTTTATATACCGTAAAATGGAAGGAAACCAACACTCCTTTCGATAAGAGGATGGATAAGTATTCTCAGTCTTCTTCATTGCCTCACCATTTGGAGATCCATTGGTTCTCAATCATCAATTCCTGTGTCACGGTTCTACTTCTTACTGGCTTTTTGGCTACAATCCTCATGAGGGTATTGAAGAATGATTTTGTCAAGTAAGGCCAGCTCCTTTCTTCAGTTCCTTGTTCAAGCAAGTTTTTTTCATTTATCTGTACATTTCCTTTCATTTATTGACGAACCAAGGTATACATGACCTTGAAATTAGGTACGCCCATGATGAGGAAACTGCTGAAGACCAGGAAGAGACTGGTTGGAAATATATTCATGGAGATGTGTTTAGATATCCAAAGTACAAGTCCCTATTTGCAGCATCCCTCGGCTCTGGAACCCAATTATTCACTCTGTAAGTGACATGCTGATATTTTCACCTTTGGGTGCTTTGTATGTGCTAAAGGTGGATCAGGGATTTGTACTCATTTTCTTTGTTTGTTTAATTAAATACAGGACTGTGTTCATCTTTATACTGGCATTGGTTGGGGTGTTTTACCCCTACAACCGGGGGGCCTTGTTCACTGCGTTGGTTGTCATCTATGCTCTCACATCAGGAATTGCTGGATACACTGCAACTTCCTTTTACTGTCAGCTTGAAGGAACTAACTGGGTAAGCAGTTATCCTTGATTTTGTTTCTCTACCTTGATTTTGTTCACGGTAATCAAACCTCTTTTTTCGGCGCCTCATTTCTTACTTTATGATTTCAGGTTAGGAATCTGTTGTTGACTGGGTGTCTCTTTTGCGGGCCTCTTTTTCTCACCTTCTGTTTCCTAAACACTGTTGCAATTGTCTACACTGCCACTGCTGCTCTTCCTTTCGGAACAATTGTTGTGATAGTGCTGATATGGACACTTGTGACGTCTCCTTTGCTTGTTTTGGGTGGAATTGCTGGGAAAAACAGCAAGGCTGAGTTTCAAGCTCCTTGCCGTACTACTAAATACCCCAGGGAGATTCCTCCGTTGCCATGGTACAGGGGTACCATTCCGCAGATGGCTATGGCTGGATTTCTGCCTTTCAGTGCTATCTACATTGAGCTCTACTACATCTTTGCCAGCGTCTGGGGTCACAGGATTTATACAATCTATAGCATCCTGTTCATCGTCTTCATTATTCTCCTGATTGTCACTGCTTTCATTACCGTGGCATTGACCTACTTCCAACTTGCTGCTGAGGATCATGAATGGTGGTGGAGGTATGCAGTTTGTTAATTTATCCACTTGCCTCTCATTATAAGCTGCAAATAGATCTTTTCTCTTTTGTTTTACTTTGGTAGTCTCCTGATTGGGAAATAACTGAGAAATCTAAATATTTCAAATATGTTCTGATATGTTCTTAGTTCTTAAGAGAGTGCAGGCCTGTGATACATTGCATTATTATATGCTGCAATGTCTCCAAATTATAGCTTTATGGTTAGCTGCTGTGAGTGATGCTCCTCATCTCTGTCTCGAGCTGGGGAGGGACAATTTTGTGCATAATTTGGTTGTAGAAAACCGAAGTCCTGACTTTTAAGTGACGCGCACCTTAAGAGAACGAACATGATTATCAAGATGCATGACTGTACCATCAAAAGTTGTCTTTATTGCTCCAAGTAACCACAAGGAGCAACTCTTCTTGAATTTCTTTCCAGGGCTCTGAGACCTGTTTATGTACAGTTGCCTTCGTTCTAAGTATTATTTGTTTTTTATTTGGCAACAGGTCGTTTCTATGTGGTGGATCAACTGGGCTCTTCATCTATGCTTACTGCCTCTACTACTACTATGCACGCTCTGACATGTCGGGCTTCATGCAAACATCGTTCTTCTTCGGTTACATGGCCTGCATCTGCTACGGTTTCTTCCTTATGCTCGGAACTGTGGGTTTCCGTGCTTCACTGCTTTTTGTTCGTCACATCTATCGATCCATCAAGTGCGAGTAGAGGGAGAGAAGAAAGTTAGTAGGTGGGGTTTGACAACAAGTAAGAGAATGAAGGGTTCCTTAGGTAATGTTTGTCTGTCCTATTTTTTCTTGTTAATTGGAAGGGGATCGCAATATGTAGAGGCTTTTCTTTTGGTTCACAAATGATTTTATTTTTGTAGTCCCTCTTTGTACGAAGAAAGCGGAAAGAGCAGATTCATTCGAATGTGTCTGCTATCTAGAGAAATATGGTTTTAGGCTAAAAGGATCTTCATCTTTGCTTAGTGTTGCCCAGAAAGTTTGTATCATCATCTCTTTATTCGGACTCACCCTACAATACACTTTTCTCCCCTTGTTTCTTTCTGTTTGCCATTGTGTTCCGAAGTATATGGTTTCTTCTTGTCTTGCTAGATATGATTCTTGGCTTGCATTTTCATGGCAGATTTGGAATGAGTCATTAGTGGATGAATTAGGATTAAGTCAACATGGTTATTTTCTTCTTGTGAGTGTGGCAATCTGTTTGGCTTTGAACCTCGCAGTCTGTCTTTGAGATTACTTTTAGTCTCAAGTGATTTAAGTACCCATTTACTAGGTTGTGGATGTTGTAATTTCTACATTATTACTAGATCAATCTTCTAAGATTTTATCTTAGACTTGACCACTGATCCGCGTTTGATGAAGAAGTTACTTCAAAAACCTTTGTATAGTAACTAATTTAACAGTTGGGTTATGCAATTATGAATCGTGAGGTGATTGCGGGAGAAGAACCATGTATACAAAGCGTCCTTTCAACTCTGTATACATAAGCAGTAACTTGATGAAGTCATTGTAATTAGTTAGATGAGTTAATGTTTAAGTTTGTCACTTGTGACTTGACGGCTTTATATTAGTTAGTTTGATAGCTAGTTAGTAGCCTACCTTTACTGTACGGTTAATTGCCCGAAATTTGTCTTAAGAGCCTCAGCTCAACTCAAACAATACTTTAGGGTTATTATTTGCTTACTTTATTTAAGGGTAAATGTCA
This sequence comes from Linum trigynum, assembly GCA_964030455.1. Classification (NCBI taxonomy): domain Eukaryota; kingdom Viridiplantae; phylum Streptophyta; class Magnoliopsida; order Malpighiales; family Linaceae; genus Linum; species Linum trigynum. The sequence goes on from OZ034821.1 coordinate 10,582,522, forward strand.
CATTTGGTTACTGGGATTACTAAATCGTGTTATGTTTAGTCACTAGAAAAAATTAATATCAATTTTGGTCACTCGAATTACTAAAATAGGTCACATTTAGTCACTCTTTCGTTAGCCTCCGTCCAATTCCGGTCACTCGATTCCCTAAAAAAAAAAAAAAAAATCCGGTCACTCGAATTACTTTTTTTTTTTGGAATGTCACTCAAATTACTGAAACATGTCACATTTAGTCACTCTCTGTTAGTCTCCGTCCAACTCCGTTGAATGGAGTTGGACAGAAATGAACGAGAGAGTGACTAAATGTGACATGTTTCAGTAATTCGAGTGACCAAAAATTATATTAATTTTTTCTAAAGACTAACCATGACATAATTTAATAATCTCACTGATCAAATCTGACATTGACCAAAAAATGTAGACACCCTTTACCCTACGTATTGTTTGTTAATTTCTTTTTAAATGAGTACTTTTTTATGACTCATTTGTTTAATGCGATCATTTTCCTTTACATGTAATATGTTTGATTTTCTTGTTTCTAATCCTAATAAAATCAACCTCTTTGTTCAAGATATTATAGATATTATTTTTAAATTGGAATTTGGTGACACGATTTGTAATATAGACAAAAAGCAGACAAATATTTATTTTGATAATTGTTAGTTATCAAAAGTATAAGGTATTGATTTGTTAGTTACCTCAAATATAAGTGACTGTTTGGTCAATTGACCCTGTGCTTTGGTAATTGCCTAATTGTATGTATGTCACAGACGAATCGGGTTGTCCTCTCATCCTTATCCGCCGGCGTCAATTGACCCAGTGATTTTGCAAAGACTCAAACGGCGAGTAACAAAGGACGACTCAGAACGCAAGTAGTGCGGAAGAACTGAAAAAATAGCGACAGAGGATAAAACAGAACCGCACTTTCTGATGCTGCGACTTAAAGAAAAATGAGTGGCTGAATGTGACCAGAAATGGCTACTGCTGCTCTCACCGTTACCGCCTCTTCTTCTTCTCCTCATCTGTCTCCTTACACCTTCCGGCCATCCACCGTCACCATCGTTCACAATCACGCTTCTTCTCCGCCTTCGGTGTCCCGAATTCCGGCGAATTTAGAGGTTATTATCTCGCCTGCGCGCAGGAGTAGGCTAGGGTTGGCTCTTCGTACTCATGCTGCAATATCAGCACAAGGCCACCAAGGTGCATTGCTCTCTCAATCCCTCCTTTGAGTATCAATTGGTCCTATGGCTTTTAACCTGTTCAGTTTTTGCCTTTGCTTGTCAATGTTCAGGCACATCTGATCCTGAGCTACGCTCGGTTCTTGAACTCGCTACAAACTCCGAGTTGCGCGAGCTGGACAAGGTTTTATTCGGACCAAGGTCATTCCTTTTGAATTTTGTCTTTCAGTTCCAGCTTGCTGTGAAGTGTGACAGTGTCTCATTACTTTAACTCGATGATATTTCAATGCTGAATCGTCCTTTCATGTACAGTTACTTCAGTCCTCTGTTGAAATCTGTGATGAAGAGACCCGAAGTCGATTATACGATGATTGAGGAAGACCTCGCGGAGCGAGAGGACTTCATTGCTGCTCTTGAATCGCGGTTTCTATTCCTTGCTGCCGATGCCCGCTCCACTTTGAGGTTGGTGAATTTGATTGTGATCTTGCTTTTCTGAGTTTCGACATTGCTATTCTTGATGATTGTGTTGCTAGACGCTGACATTAGGATTGAACCAATGATGGTTATGTCTCTGATAGGCTTTCCAAGCTTTAGCATTTTCAGCTGCCTGCCATGTTAGGCCTTATCATGGCCACGTTGCTCCTTATTAGGCAATATGACAGAGCCAATGTTCGGTTTCTGACATCTTGTATTGGTGTTCTTGTGGAAGGGGTTGGAGGCCTTCATATAGAGACGTGTTGCTGAAAGTGAGGAAGAAGTTAAGTGTCTCTTGCTCAACCAAGTTGTCAACCGAAGATCTAGAAGCAGAAGTTTTTCTTCATCTGGTTAACAATTTTGCAAGGTACGCATTTTCTGTTGAAGAAAGTAAATGTTTGTTATAATTATTGACCGAGATGAAGATTAAGATTAATATACTTTACACTATTTCAAGTAAACTCAAGAAAGTTCAAAGAGAGAACTGGTCATTGGAATGAGCCACACGGATTGCTGAGATTAGAAGAAACTGGATATAAAAAGCAAAAAAAGAAGAGAAATGTGCTTTGGTTTTAAATCTAAACAGCCAGTTACTTCTTCTGCAGTGAAGAATCAGGAACTTTTCCAGGTTTATGGGAATTATCGAAGCCTTTGGATAGCGAAGAGGGTGTAGAACTTGGATTGGATCAATGGAAGGTACAAGGGCTTGGTGCTCTGAAGCATGTGGTTGAAGAGCTCCAGCCAATTATCTTGAAGGTCTTTCCATCTTGTGCTTGCGTTCCACAGATATATTGCTCCCATATTGGTACTTTTGATATGTTCATTCCCCTACATCTCACTTTCTTTTATGGTCGGACAGGGTGGTAGTGCTCTTACATTGTCAAAAGTTTATCAATCGGTAAGGTTTAAACATTTTCTTACTTCGAGATGCATCCTTGGCATTATTTCATGATTTATAGCTATTTTGCTTTGTGCTAGATAGCTGGTAAACTAATGGGCAAGGTGGTTCTGGATGCTGCCAACTATCAAATAAAAAAGGAAGTCTTAAAGAAGGTGTGTTCTCAGCATTAACTTACCTAGAAAGCATTTTAAAACTAGGAATGTGCCGGTCAATGTTACCGTTTCATCAGTGTGAATCTGAATATATTTAGCAATCACATGGTTTTGGAAGTTTGCTTTCTATCAGGCTACAACTTAGATACATCTCTGTACATTCAACGAAATGCTACAATTAGATAAGAAATTAATAAGGTTCCCCTCATTTATCGATTCACAGGGTGGACAATTAGCTGCAATGAATTTGGAATCTAGAGCAGCCTTGATTATGGCAAAGCGGGTAACTTTTATTATGTTAATTTCCTTAGATTTTTTGTACCAATATTTACCATACAATTTGTTGAATTAATGTTCCGTGAATCTTTCCCTTAAAAATGTTATGTGAATCTTATAAGCAATAGAATCATAGGTCTAGTCTTCTAGACAAATCGTTAAGCTGTGTGCTTGTCGAAGTTTGTGCTCAGTATCCCCTTTGGTTGGACTTTTTCCTTGCGGAAGACTTCTTTGTCTTCTGCATTCTGATTTCTGTTGTTGTACTTAATTAGTTGGTGCATATCTTCTCGATCTAATATGTCGAACCATTCACAGGGTTTGGCTGGAACTGCATCAAGATATCTGGGCCTTAGAAGCATGATGTCATTCCTTGGCCCAGTGTACGTGAAAGTTTTCTTCTTTCACCTAGTGTTAGTTTGTCAGGTTTAAGTTTGTACGGAAAAAAACTCTGTTGGCGATTCCCTATAGAAACTGACCATGAAATTTCATGTTTTCTCTTAAATTGCTTGCTTAACATCATCCAGAGAAATGTGAGAATGTTTTTTTTGCTTTGATCTGAATTGCTGGCTGTCTTAAATACAGGATGTGGGGAACCTTGCTGGCTGATGTCGTCATTCAGATGCTTGGCACCGATTATGCTAGAGTCCTGCCAGCAATTTACGCGTTTGCACAGGTATTCACAGTTAAATTTAGGAATCTGTTTTTAACTCAGGCTGTCTGATTAGTTCACGGAATACAAGAATCATCCCCTAATTGCTTGAAAATGCTGTTCTGACTCGGGCTGTCTGATCTGCTTTGACTCGGGCTGTCTTATTCATTTTTGGTTTCTGTATTGGTTCTAAAGAAAGCTGTTTTTTTTCTTTAGATTCGTCTCACCCGCACGTACAGGCCACAGAAAGATGGTAAACAATGCAGAGGTGAACCATTATAAGAACGTCAGATTCACAGATCGGACAATCGAATCACATGTGGTGCCCATTTCCCAGATATGCTTTGCGCTCTGAACATGCCAATCTTCAGGATACCTGAGAATTAGTATCTTGGGGAGATTTTCCGTCTGGAACTGGAGCTATGGTTTCTGCGGTCTAACCGGTTCGGGCTTCAGAGTCTACTTCTTTCTGTGGTTTGTGGGTTATACGAGGGCACCATTTCTGACTGGTGGTGGGACTGGATCCACAGCCACCATGCGGGGAATTGTTGATGATGTTTCTTGCTTTCTTGTATTTATCCAGAAGGATGGTGAATGTGTATAGTTCCTCTCCTGTGGTGAATCCGTCGGGCTGGGTGCCCGTGTCCGACAGCTTACGCCTGAAAGGCCAAGGATTGTAATTTCTTTGATCTCTCACTACATAAGGATCAAGATCAAATAAACGTTCATTCTCATTCTGTCGAAAGACAATCCATTTTGAGCCTTTCAATAAATAATGAGCAAGTTAAAAGCAAATTCTTTAGTTCAAATCTTTCGGGTAAAAAAGAAAGTAGGATTCCGGATTATTCAAAACTAAATCGAGTCATATGTACGGATCATTGTCATCTCATATATCCTGAGACTAGAGTAACTTCCATTTTTATGCGACGTCCTGTGAGAGCTTTTTGACAGGTTTGGGCGGATAGCCAGAGCCAAGTCATCAACCAACAGATTATTTGGTGACTTCCAAGTTCGTGACTTGAAGAAAACAGTCAATCACTTCAAAAAACGGTCTAATGGATAACACATTTATCTTGTTGCAATGGGACTCCAGCACTACAAAGGAAATGAACAATCAACCTCTTTTAATAGGAACGTTTGGATTTGTATTACACAAAATTTTACGTATTTACATAGCGTCTTAATAATTATAAAACTTAAGTAATATGTTTGTTTAATAACCATGCAATAATTATCCCTCCATAGAAGTCACTGTTGCATACGATTTTTTCTCCATTAATTCACTATTCATTATGAGATCCTATATTGCGTAGATAATTAAAAAAATCAAGTTATGAAAAGTATTACATTCAATTAAAATATTATGTAGAATTTATTTGACCTTACAAACTCTTTGAATAATGCAAATTATGAGATGATCAATGCAGTCAAAATCGAGATTTTACCTAAAATTGAAAACTAAGGTAAAATTAGAATCGTAAAATCGTAGGATTTTAAGTACCATATATAACATATAATAATATTAATAACATAAAAACCCCTAACATTTAAAATAATGATTATTAAGATTAAACTTCATGAGTAAGAGGATAGAGCTTATGAGGTTTGGCTCTTGTTTTCATTTTGTGTCTTGCTAGTAATATTCCGACTTCATCTTCTAAGTATGATTTAAAACTAAGAATAATATAACTCCAATAAAATAATTAATGTTAGTAGCTTGGTACAAATATATTCATTAATAAATTAATCATATAATAATGATTGTTAATTCTTAAGTACTTCCAATATTAGCTAGGACAATTGTTTTACCGATGAGTTACACGGTACGAAAGGAAATGGATTGACTGAGTAATAATTTGGTTATTTTTTATTTTAAATGTTTTTTTAATATGAAAAATATCCTAGAAGATCCCCCGTCATTGTCCTTTCTGCCGAAACAATTCTGGTTCTTTTAAACTTGCTCAAACCACCTATTTTGTTCTCATACGATCAAAATCCCGATTTAGGTACGATTTTATGATTTTAATCCCGATTTTAAACGATTTTAAGGTCCACTGATTTTATAGTAAAATCATAATCAGAATCCCTAAGTAACATCCTAAATCCTACGATTTTACGATCAAAATCCTACTATTTTACGATCAAAATCCCTATTTTGACTGCATTGATTACAACACTTACACAACAATAACATATACATATTCATTCAATATTTTTGAATTTAAACAATCTTTAAGAGAGGCAGCTAAAAAAACTTTCCCCGAAATAAAAACCTATATAGTAATAGAGGCACCAATTACACATAACATATCATAAACCGAATTTCGCATCCCACATAAGTTTAGAAAGTTTTCTTTTTTCCAAGGAAGCCAAAAAGTTCAATTCAGTTGGACCCAAAAGTAACAGAAAAAGGAGTCAATTGTAAAATTTGAAGGAAAAAAAAAAAACAGAGGAAGGCATACGGTAATTAAACAGAGTGCTAGAGTGCTAGTAATCCCAAAATGAAGATTGAAGAAGGTGAGGGAAATGGAATGATGTAAATTAAGCCGGAAATTTTCATTTTAATACCTATCGTTAAGTTTAAGGATGAAAATCATAATGGTGCAACCGGAAGTCGGCTTGGATGGTTTATTTGCAACTAAAAAAATTTAAATGGTTAGTATGCACACCAATATTTATGTGGTAACCAGTGCAATTAAGCCTAAAATGTGAAAGAAAATGTACATGAAATATATAAGATGATGTGACTAAATATTGAAGCTATCGATCAGAGCAAATTAAAGAATATATTTCAGTCCTACTATGACCTGTAGTCAGGTCGCCACAGGGCAGGAGAAAATAGGTGCTTGATGATTTCCAGAGCGGTGAAAGACTCATATGGCGTTAGCTTGTCAAAAGCTTGACAATTCCAAGTATAAACATTAATTTAATCGATTGCAGCTCAGCAATCCCAAAGTCAACAAAGGGAAATCCACTCAGGGGCAGCTCTTCCTTGCTTTTTCCAATTTGGTATCAGCAGGCAATTCAATTGAAAACAATGAAATGCAAAATTTGGTGCCTTGGCAACTAAGGACAATATTCATCCAGAGAACAGAACAACGCTGGTTGTCGCAACAAAGACTGATGGGAGCATCTCCAACTGTCCAATCTTGGAGCTAACTAAAGACACTGAAACCTCAGCCCTCAGTCTCACTACAATACTGTTCCTCATTGGCTAAATCACCAACATTGTACAATGGCCTGCAGGTTCTATATAAACTGGTAGTCATCTTCCCACTGAACGATCACTGCAACTAAACAGGGACAGAAAACCCAGTTGAGAGAGAGAGAGAGAGAGAGAGCAGTAAGACGATTACATTACATACCTATCTTTTCAAAACCCAAAATGGCTTCACAACGCCAATGGACCGTCGTCCTGGTTCTGAGGCTCAGCACTCTGTTCATTCTGGTAGCCTCTGTTCTTGTTCTGGTCTTCAACACCGTCAAAGTCCCCTTCGATGTCAGGAACTTCTCCCTCGACGAGTTCAATCCCACCAAGCTCACTTTCAAAGACCTCATCGCTTTCAAGTAGAGAAAATTTACAGTTTTACACCTTATGGTATTTTTTTCTTCTTCCAAATTTCAGGTCAATATTGTACCCATCATTTTCCCCTCCTGTGGATTTAATGCAGGTACTTGCTTGCTGTTGCCATTATCGGAGCGGTCTACACGATTGTTCAGCTGCCTTTGGCAATCTACCACGTAGCCACCGGAAAGAGGCTGTCCCGAAACGACTGCATGCCAGAGTTCGATTTCTACGGCGACAAGCTGGTGAGCTACCTGCTGGCCACGGCGGTGGGAGCTGGGTTCCTGGCGTGCGCGGATCTGAAGGTGAACCTGGATAAGATGTTTAAGACGCTTGAAGATGCAAACACAGCAGGGCTGGGTGATTCCAGGGAGAACTACGACAAGTTCTTCAACATGGGGTTCTTAGCAACCACGCTGCTTTTCTTGGCTTTTGTTTGCATGGCTGTCGTCTCCGTGCTCTCTTCGATTAACCGCAACCACGATAAAACTAGGTCCATCTTTGGCTGAGAGTGTCTTGAACAGCGGCATACAGAGTTGGATCAGGCATAAGTCTAGGTTCTGCCTGGGACTTGAGATGCTTTACATTTAATTTTTCTTCCTGCAGTGGCTTTGAACATTCCATTTCAGTTTGTTCCTTATAATGCAAGATTTGAATCTTGATGAATTGTATGTTCTTTATTACCATTTTTTCCTTTCTTGGTATTGTATTTTCTTGATTAATGAAATAAGAAGAAAAGAGAAGAATTTGTTCAGGATTATTCCCCAAACACGAGCATGACTGCTGATTAGACATTACAGACAACAACGTATCAGCTTGCATTACAAGTTTACAACTTACCTCTTTATGACAATGTACAATGATCAGATTGCACAGAAACAGTTTCCCGAAGCTCGAACATGGCTCCAGCCCCAATTCCTTTTCTGGCTTTTCTGATCAACCCAAAGCTGATCCTCCTAGTTCAAGCGACAACAAATTTACTTCAGAGGTAGGCAAGTAGGAATTTATTATGGGCAGAGGAAGAAGACATGAAGGTCAGGGTTCTGGAAAGTGAAGATATGGAATCTAAAGCCACTTTCAGCATCTTCTGTGGACAACCTGGTCTCGCCATCTCTTTTACCTGAGACCAACCATCCAATGGAAATCGTCGCAGCTGCTGCTTCAGCTTCCTGGGCAACTGACAATCACAAATGGTGAAGCTTACTACACCTACATAAAACCGGATTCCCATTTAAGGGTAACTATAAAGAATGAAGACCAGCAGCATTGAAGAAGTGCAAAGATTCTAAAGAAACGATGGTCCGTGGCATCGCCATTGGATCCTTCCTTTCTAGTATATTTCTATACTTCATAGTTTCTTGGGAAAATGGCAAACCAGATGACCTACCAGTTGCTAGATTCTTAGACGGTGTAATAGGTTTGTCTACCACACTACAGGAGTAAAAGACTGACCAATTGCGATGAAAAAATAAACTGTCGATTCCATAAAGGTGTTTTTGCTTCCCTGTCCATACCCTGGTCACCAAATTCTTGTTTCCCACTTGTACAATTCCAAAGCGTATTTGCCAGCTACCATTCTCAACAACGTTTCTCAGCCCAATGTTCAGTCGATCATAAACTGAACAACGGAGAAAAGATTCAAACTTTATTTCTTCCCCTAAAACCTTTCTTTCGTCCACCTATTAGTAAGAATCGTTTTGAAACTTCAACAGGAAGGGAGATTTCAGCGAACCCAGAAAAAAATGAAGCTAAAAATGATCAAACGGTGGATAGGCTTGAGTACCTTCGACGAATCAGTGGGCACTTCCAAATTCAACAACAGAATTAGGAGCTGCGGATACATATTGGTGACACTCGTGAGCGAAAAACAAATAGCGGCCAGCGGTGGCGGGAGGGAGGGACCAATTCATTCCCCGGCGAGGCTACGAACGGAACTGAAAGGAACCTGAATCTAATAGGAATCCTCCCCTGTTCGCTTTTTTATGTCTGATAGGCTATCGTCAGAACGTTCTTGTATTCTCAAATAGGTCTGTGAGGACAATTGAGGGGGGGGGGGGGGGGATGAATTCTATGTGTTGCCTTATTTACAATGTAATCTTGCAAAATGTCAACCGTTAATGTATACTTAACTATTGTCTATTAATTTGTACTTCAAATGATTAAATAATATTTTATCCAAATAAAAAAATTTGACTAATAAATTATATCAACTCCAAATACCAATTCAAATGATTAGCCCAATTTTGTGATGGAGGGCTAAGTGGCTTGATAAGTTGAGGAGTGAGGATAACTGGAATACTGCATCCATGGCGTCTCGCGTCTTCGATCGCTGCTTGATCGGAGTTGGAGGCCTCACCAATAACGCCGACGACAAATTCTTTCGTGTCGGCCATCGAGGGATCTCCGTCGACAATGGGGGAGATTCAATAGAGGAAAATCAAAACACAGATTCAATAATAAGTTGGGAAATCGGCCGATTTAAAATTGCGTCAAAAGAATCCAAACCCACATTTGAGAATCAGTCTAGGATTGAAAAACCCAAATCAAGTTACAAAGGCTTCTACTCATCTCCCATCAACTAGCCCCATGGAAGAAATTCCCCACTCCTGTCGTCGACCAACCCCATAACCTGGTGATGGGAGGACTGAACTGGCGAAGGAGCCCCGACGGAGCGCTGACACAAGCCACTAGAAAATGGAGGGAAAAGGATGAACTGAAACGTAGGAAAAAGAGACAGAAGGGAGAAGGAAAGAATGAAGCACAACCTGTTGATGGGCAAACTGTGGAAAGGATGGGGAAAAAATGAGAGATTGTGAAATAGCTTATGGCCACCAACTATTTCTAAAACCCTCGTTTTAGAGTTTTTAAAATCTCTAATTTTAAAATTCCTCATCTTACCAAATGAGAGATTGTGTTAAAATCCAGCATTGGGATCTCTCACTCGAATACGTAATTAGAAGTGGCAATAATGATCCAATCCATTTAAATTGATCCAAATCCATTTAAATTGGAAGTACGGTTTCAATTGAAACATTATATAGTCAAGCATCTACTAAATACATGATTCACATACACTCTGCTTGCAACATAGACATCCTTAGTTAGATTCTGCTGTGTTGTTCCTCTCTTGCAAACCTTCTTCCAATTGCAAACCTGTGGCCTCTTCTAAAGACACTTGGTTGTTATTATCTCTATGTTAGAAACAAGGTTTCTAACGGGTTCAGGATTGGGAATTTAGCTAGATCAATTAGGGATTGATCTAACTAGGATTGGGAATTGGGGATTTAGAACAAAGAAGAGGGGAGGAAAGGGATGTTGCTGCCGCAGCTTTTGGAGGAGAAGAGGGAGAGGGGAAACGCAGGAGAGAGGGAGAGAGAGAGGAATTAGGCTTTAGGTTTTTGTTCTGTAATTGCTTAATGAAAAATAAGACCACTACTACATATTATATAGTCTGCATAATTCCTATCCGCTACCCAAATAATAAAATGTATCAATTGACTCCCCGTTTATTCCCCAAATACCCCAAATAATCCCCCAATGACTAAAACCCGACAATAATACGAAATGACCAAAAACTACAAATAATGTGTTTCCCACATCCCCGCCTTCTTCGGAAACAACCTTGTCCTCAAGGTTGCGGGTCCTACTCCATCTCTGGCGGTCCTTCTTCAGCTGCTTCCTCCTCTGCTTCATCTTCCCAGTGCCCCACCAGCATCATCAATTCGGGCTTGGAGCACTTGTGTCCCACGGTGAACCTTTCGTCGCTGTTGAAACATTTGCCCTCCCTTCTCTTCTGCTCGATCTCCTGTGGCGAGAGCCTCACGAATCCTTTTGGGGGTGGCCTAGGTGCTTGCCGACTTGGGAAGGCTGCGCCAGCTGGCGACAGCCCGGTGCCAGTGGCCGTACTCGTCCCTCCTCTACCTGGTCCAACGCCACCTCCTCCACTCCCACATGACTTTGGGAACCGGCCGATGGTGCTTCTCCAGCTGGCCAGCTCTTCCTCTTTATGACCTGTAAGACGAAAAGCAGACCGCAGCGAGTCGGGCTCGAACACCTTAACCGTCGCGGCTATCTCTGGTATAGGCCAGCCATGCACAACCCAACCAGGGTCTCCTCCGGCACTCCTTTGCATTGATTGCCCAGCTTGAAAAACTCCGCCTTGTACTCCGCGACTGTCCCTGTCTGGCGTAGCTTAGCCAGTTGCTCCGGTGCCCACCCTTCGGATTTGCCAAACTGATATCGCAGCTCTTCCTTGAGCAAAGGCCAGGTGATCAAGGTCTGCGCAGCTGCGCATGAACGCTCTAGCCACTCCCACCACTATAACGCGTCCCCCTCTAGGTAGAAGGATGCCAGATGCGCCTTCCTCTCTTCTTTGGTGGGGTGATTCTTGAACCACCTGTCAGCTGCATACAACCTTAGACCTGCATCCTCTTGACTGTTGAATTTTGGAAACTCAATGGTAGGGGGTTTGGCCCTAAACACCAGATCACCATCAAAGCCTCGAGGATAACTGTCATACCTGCCGTACCCCGGGGCTCGATCATGATAGCCCCGCGGTCCCGGTGGCCCTCTACTTCGACCCCACTCTTCATCCTCCTCGAACAGGTACTCCGCATACTCGTCCAGACCCGCCTTCCGTGCCTGACTAGCATCCCACTGCTCTACCGGCGAACGGGGACCCTGAACTGGCGGATAAAACGGTCCCGAACCCCTACCGAGATCTCTCCGGATGTTAGACTCCCGGTCGCCTGATCCGCCCAAAAACTGGTCCAACCTGTTCAACCCACTGGGTTGACCCGGTTCAACCCCACCCAGTCCAACCCACTCCAGTCGACCAAACCCGGTTCGGCCCGGCGCGGTCACGCGCCGCTTCCCATCGGCTCTCGGCCGGTTTCGGCCCAATTCCGGGCCCTCTAGTGCGGGCCCAACTCCTCTTCCTCGTCCAGACTCAGCCACCCCAGCCCATTGGGTTCCTTGCTTGGGCCCATGTATTCGTGCGGGCCGAAATCCAGATGGGGGCCCACATCGTCGTACCCAGGCATCTTCGTCTTGCCCTTCATGGTCGCGATTTCTTGGGCTGACGGGGTCGGCAACAGGCCCGACCCGCGACCCCGCCCACCCGTCGCCGCCACCGCTACTGCACGATCAGCTCGGGGCGGTTCTAGGTTCGCCTCCCTTCCTCCCTCAGCCACCGCGGACGCTGAATCCGTCTGCGCTACCGCCGCCTTCGCCGCGAGCGACCCACCGCCCGCCGCCCTACTTGCCCCGACCACCGCGACTGTAGCGCCAGCCTGCGCCGCCGTCGCCTTCTCCGCGGGTGTCCCGCCGACCGCCGCCTCTACCCCGCTGCTGGCTCCTCCGCCCGCCGTGCCAGGTGCGCCGCCCCCGTCGACCGCCAGCTCGACCGGGCTCGGTGTTCCCCCGGCTTCATCCTCTTTGCCTGCAGCCAGGCAACCACTCTCATCAGGTCCTCCAGCCTCTGACGAAGGTCATCAGCATCCGCCTTTGCATCAGCATGCACTCTCGCCTGGCTTTCTTCGAGCTGAGCCAGCGCATAAGAGTGCTCGTGCACCACCACCTTCACCGCCTCAAGATCAGTTTCGTCCTCCACCACCCCGTCGAGCCCTACGTCGCCCGCCTCGGTGTTTTTCTCAGCTGCCTGAGCCGCCTTCTCTGTCGCCTTCATCGACTTTGTTGATACCATCGTTGCCTTCCCTGGTTCAAGAGCTCAAAAGAACTCACTCTCGAGCCAGGCTCTGATACCAGATGTTAGAAACAAGGTTTCTAACGGGTTCGAGATTGGGTAATTCAGCTAGATCAATTAGGGATTGATCTAACTAGGGATTGAGAATTGGGGATTTAGAACTAAGAAGAGGGGAGGACAGGGATGCTGCTGCCGCAGCTTTTGGAGGAGAAGAGGGAGAGGGGAAACGCAGGAGAAAGGGAGGGAGAGAGAGAGAGAGGAATTAGGCTTTAGGTTTTTGTTCTGTAATTGCTTAATGAAAAATAAGACCACTACTACATATTATATAGTCTGCATAATTCCTATCCGCTACCCAAATAATAAAACGTAACAATTGACTCCCCGTTTATTCCCCAAATACCCCAAAGAATCCCCCAACGACTAAAAACCGACAATAATACGAAATGACAAAAACTGCAAATAATGTGTTTCCCACACTCTATACTATTGGATCACCAATTTCTCGCAGTCCATCGGTCGGCCCCAATTCCTTGCAGGCATTATGTTGATCCATCTAGAAACCAATGTCGCCTTCAGGAGTAGCACCAACCAAGAACATGTTGCAACAACAACGACATTGGAGCAACAACAACGAGGATCAACCAGTATATTGATACCGTCAATGGAGGCAGGGGATTTGATGGAAAGCACTCGGAGATAAGATAACCATTTTCTCTTCTTCGATGTTTGGATCGGCGGACTCATCATGCCTGCTGCCAACACTGATTCCACTAATAATATTATTCCTTTGTCTCCAAAGGACTCATCAAAGTCGCCGTTGGTGGTGACTGTTTCTACAGCAGTCCAGCTACACGAAAATTCTGTATTAAAATTAGAAAATTTTCTTAACCTAAAATATCATTGAAAAATTGCGTTTGGTATCTAAATTTTGATTATGATGGTGTAATACCTAAAGTTCTCGAAATTTACATAATGGTCCAAAAATTGGATGTAATTTGGATGTGACGGATAAGTTCATTAACCCATTTGATCCAATCCGTGAATCCACCATTTGATCTACGGATCAATCCTTCCAATTCATCAATCCATGAATGCAGTCCATTTGCCACCTCTATACACAATCCAAAAGGGCCCTTCCACGAAACAAAATCTAACACTAGTAAATTAGTGGGTGACATAGTTTAACCCTTTTCTCTTCTTCAATGTGTTTGGATCGTCAGACTTATCATGCTCGCCTCCGGCGTTGATTCCGGTAATAATATCATTTCTCTATTCCGGAGGACTCATCAAAGTCACTGCCGGCGGTGACTGTTTCTCCAGCCGCACGGAAATCCTATACTAAAATTAGACAAATTTTTTAACTTGAATATTTTTAAAAATTCAAGTTTTGGTACCTAAAATCTTTACTATGAAGATGTAATACCTAAAGTTTTTAAAATTTACATAATCGTCCAAAAGTTAGATGTCATTTGGATTCATAGATCAATCCACCAATCCATTTGATCTATGGATCCAATAATCCAATACACCAATCTATAAATCCAGTCTATTTGCCACCTCTACACCTAATCCAAATGGGCCCTTATGTGAATGCAACCACGAAACAAAATCTAACCCTCGAAAATTCAAGAGCGGATCAGGTGAGTAACCATGAGTAACCCGTTCACATGAGCATCCCTCTCTATCATGGAAAGCCTTTTATCTTTTCCGCTTTAATCTTTAACGTAATATTTCTCTCGTTTTAAGTCGAATTTTTTTTTTGCACAGATAAATTAGATTAAATGTGATATTTAAAATGATATTTACTTTTATATATTTTAAGAACAAAAAAATTGAGTCATTTTTTTACCAGTCAATACCATTAGGGCTGCAAATGAGCCAAGCCGCTCGCGAGCAACTCGGCGTTCGAATCGAAAAAAACTCGTTCGACACTCAACTCGTTGTTTAACAAGCCGGCTCGCGAGCCGACTCGTTAGTAAACTAGCCAAGTTTGAGCTAGACCATGCTCAGCTTGATAAGCTCGTGAGCTAGCTTGACTCGGTGGCTTGTTGAGCTAAGCTCGCGAGCTGGTTTGTTTAGAGCTTGTGGAAGGATTAATTACTCTTTTGAACATGAAAATTATCATGTTAATAAGGACTAGTTTTTTACCCGCCCGTTGGGCGGTGTATTTTGTTTGGTTGTTTTATAATTTGTTATAGTATTCTAATTGTTATTATTATTTATGTTTGCTAAGGTAATATTCATGGAATTGTAAATCCCACTTACCTTATTTCAGGTATTATTTCATACTTTTATACCTTTTGTTTATTTATGAACATTTTAATTTTATTAACTGAACTCTCTTTGTAGACGGTTCTTTATTGATTTAGACTTTTTTTTATCGAACTCGCCCTTTAAGATTATAAACATAAGAGATTATTCATTGTTTAGCATAGAATTGTGATAAAGAAGTTAAAAAACTTACGACCACAAAAGAAGAAGTTAGAATAAGAAAATGTGCTTCAATTAATTAAAAAAAATAAGCGAAGAGCTTTTTATTTTCTCTCCCTTCTTATATGTCGGTATATGATAATATAGAATATTCCGATCTAAATCCCATGAATATCGTGTATTATCACTTACACATACAATTTTGGAATAATGAGGAAACTCATTAGCATCCACATCCATCAATCTTCCACGTACTTGTTTAATTACCTTGAAATGTTCTAGCAAAACCAACCACAAACAAAACTATCAGATGTCACTAACTTATTAAAGCAATATTTTCAGCAAATTAAACTGCATATAATTAAACACAATTTATATTTTATAGAGAACTACATATCTCCTGCAGAAAAGAATTGTGTTTTATTACCTAATAACAACATAGACAAATAATGAAAAGAGCAGTCTTCAATACAACTCAACTCATTTTATCATTCAGATTCCTCATTTGTGAACTGAATATATGCATCAATCCAAATAGTAGTTTGTAAGAAAACAATTATGTCAAAATCAATCTTTAGTTAGGGATTCAATGCAGAAAAACACCTTAATGAAACAAACAAATGTCACCGCCAACATGTAGAAATTATAAAATAATCGAAATAGACAACCGAGAAACCACCATTATCATTTTCTTTCTTCTTCGCGACCTTTATAAAACCTCAATTATGTTACCTTCTACTTATAACCCCTTTGCTACCTACTAATTACTAACCAGATCATCATTGTATAGCTAGCTAGTAGTAGCATGTCAATCATGAACATAAAATATAATAAACAATCATCACAACTCTACTTTCCATTTCAACATTCAAGAAATTGGGTTGCAATAGGCATTCAAGAAAAACGATCAATTATTCAACCAAAGGAGGTATGCCCTAAGTCCAACCAATTAACCCTTCTAATTATATTTTATATACATGAAAGTATATGGCGACCCTTCTCAGTAAACAACAAAGAAAAAATATATTCACTCATCGAGAGTGGGGAAATTTACCATCCAGCAGTCGTAATTTGGAAGAAATTAAGAAAAGAATGGGAAAAAGAGTATAACTCGGCCAGTCAACCGCAAATAATAACATATCGCTGAGAAAGTGAGACCAGTTGCCAGCTTCAGATCAAGGAGGAAGAGGGAGCAGTCGACAACCCTCGGCTTGGTTCACCTCATCTTCACAATGATCATATTAACTTTTTTCGTCAACAGGCAAAAATATGTTACAACTGCTCAAATTTTTGTCATCTTATCGTTGTCTCGTGTAATTTCTGCCTCCTATTCTCATACAAAGAAAAAAAATCGTATGCATTACCATTTCCTTCTCTATAAATTATGAGAATACAAATATTAGAAATCTCAAAAAAATTTAGCAACTAATAAGAGGGCTTTGTTTATTTTTATGGTGGTTGACATACTCTCTTGATTTCTTATTTTCAATGTTGGATTTTATTTCTATAGAGACAATCAAAATGGGGAAAGGGATAGAAAAAAATTAAAAGTTTGCATTAATAATTAATATGTTTTCATTTAATCGAAATGAATAAGAAGTTTTTAAAAAAATAACAATTATTGCTCTGTCAAGTTTATATTCAAACATTTTTCTATATAATTTATACTTGTTTTATTTGATAGGTATATACATAAGAAAGAAGTGAGTGTTTGATAGCAAAAAACATATAGTCATATCGTTCATTTCTCAAAGTCGATTGATTGTCAAACGTTTATTTTCTCTTAGATCATCGTTTATATTTTGTTTTGAAAAATATTAATATTAATGTGTGTGCTTATTTTTTTTTCTTCATCAAAATGTAACTTATTATTAAGTTTTAGTAAAAATGAGTAGAAAATTTACTTAATCAGATTTAATCAGTTTGGGTTAAACAAATACAATATATGTCACTCTCTGTTTCCATCTTTATAGTTTGTTTAATCGAATTTATTTTTATTACTTAGGTGTGTGTTTTTTGTTTAAATGTTTCCTAAAAAATTAATTTATTTTAATTTTAGTAAAAATGAGTTGAATTATTAAAAGAAGAGAGAGACAACTTCATAAATAGATCAATAAATAGTTTTTTGTTTGAAAAAAATTGTCCACCTTGGCAACTTGTGCATTCACCAAGTGCTTATGTGGCAAGAAGTTATTTTTGAATAGTCATAATATTTAGTATAGATAGATAGATAGATAGATAGATAGATATAGATAGATAGATAGATAGATAGATAGATAGATAGAAGATAGATCGATATAGATATGGATAGATATAGATAGATAGATATAGATAGATAGATAGATACAGATATACATAGATAGATGTGTATGGAAGTTATATGTTATTTTTAGTTTCTAGTGTTCTTTTTATCATTTTTAGTTTCTAATATTCTTATTTGTACACATTTTTCCAGCAAAGAATGGTTTCAAATCGAGCTCATCTTTAGCCGAGTTTGTACTCAGCTTGACAAGCTGTGTTAATGAGCATTTATCGAGCTCTATCGAGCCGAGCTCGAGCTGGATGATCAAAATTCGAGTTCGAGCCGAGATCGAGCTGAAAAATTTATAAATGAGCCGAGCTCAAGCTGAGCAAAAGCTCTACTCGACTCGGCTCGTTTGCAGCCCTAAATACCATATGGTATGCTCCTATTTAATACCATATGGTAAGAAAGCGTACCATGATTGTATGAACAAGCCAATATGGTAGGAAGGTTGAATACATGATAGTAGGAGTATACTAACTCTCATTTACGAATTTCATCATTGTTTATCACAAGTTACCACCCACATACCATAGTGGTAAAGTATGGTAACTTTTGATCCTGTATTTTGTTCACCCAGAAATTTGTAGATCCAATAAAACGAAGAACGTACCATATGATATGTAGTTGGTAACGGGAGGTATGAAAAAAAATTTCTCGAAATATATTGAAAATTGATCTCATTTGTAGAGCACAACGAACTCTTTCAATTTGTGCAAACAAAAAATTGAAATCCGAGTTAGAACGAAAAAGATAAGAGCCGATTAAGTAAACTAGACAAAATAAAATGAATTTAATTAACAACCTTTAAATTTATATTTTCTGAACTTACTTATATCTAAAGGTCTAGATTTAATTATTTATAAGTCAGTACTTAATGTGACAGAAATAGGGCCTTGTTTGACGGGTCCACCAAGATGTAAAAAAAACAAAGGCCCATAGAATGACTGGGCTAGAAACTTATCCCGTCCCTAAAAGCCCATAACTGGTGCCAGGAGCCCAGAACTGTAGAGAAGTAGGGTTTGCATCGCCACCTCTTCAGTTCACTGCCTCACTCACTCGCTATAAAAATCTCAAATCAACAGAGCTCAAATTAGCAGTTGTCTTTCCATGCCGTCCCCAATTTGAAATCTTCGCCGTGTGGAGTTAGGGTTCCAACCTCCCCGTTATCGAGCTAAGGATTGAAAAATTCTCTCTGGTTTTGCGGTTTATTGTTTTGCTTTCTCGATTTTGATTTCATTCGTTTCAATTTCTTCATGCTCTGTGTGTTGTCGTAGTCTTGGAATCGGAATGGAGGTCGAACGAATGATGATGAGTCAATACAGACCTGTAATGACTTTGCGGCCATGATCGCAGTTTTTTTGAACATCTAAGGGACTGAGTTCGTCGAATTTCTATCTCCGTTCCAAGGCAGTTTTGCTCATTTTTTTTCTCTCTTAAAAAAGTGAATTAGGAATTTCTGAACTGGGCTTTTTATTGAAATTATGAATGTGGACTGGATCAATGATGAATCGTCCATGGCGAGAAGAGGCCCTAGAGAGATGTTCCCCTCGCTATCCAATGCTTCTTATTTCGTGTTGCATCAGGACGTCGGGGAACTACATTGACTTGTGTTTCTTTCTTTCTTCGTTTAGAGTTTTTGAAATAGAATTGATCAGAGCGATTATAAAAAAAAAATAAAAAAAGAATTGATCAGAGCAAAGAATTGCTGTTTGTCTGAGTATTTGATAACCAGTTTCGCTTGGTGTTCATTGCAGAAATTTGGTTTATACAGCTAGATCAGCGGATTCTGCAGTTCATAGTCTTATATCTCTGATGAACTTGGTACTATTTGAGCCATTTCGTTCAATCTAAATCAGAGCTATCTTCCTCTTCCCGATAAAAAGAAAAAAATATTGGGATTGTGATTAATTAACTGGTAACCTTTCAATTTGGTAACCAGGTAACATCTCCTAACTTCAGCACATTGCAAGTTGGAACAAGAATCGATACCCAGAATACCAATAGCAATACATTTCAATTTGACCAAGTGACATTTAAGCAAGGTTGTAAATCTGGTTTACCCTATTTGTCTGAGTGAGTGGATAGAGGGTTAATGGTAGGGCCGTTAGTCGGTGTGGTTTCGGTTTAACCGAAACCGCACCGTCGGTTAGCCGACACGGCAAACAGGGTGTATTCCCTAACCGAAGACGACACCGAAGGGAGGATCGGTTAACTGCCAACTGCAATCGTCGGTTTCGGTTTGAAGTGACGGTTGCTCTGAGACTGACACACAACAACTCCGACCACCATCGTCGATGTGCATGTCACCGAAAATCAGATCTGAGTCCGCCATGAATTCGGAGCTGATTCCACCGCGAATCGAGGTAGATGGGGGAGGAAGGGGAGAGAGTGTGAGAGGAGGATCTGGATCTGAATCCGTTGCCGGAGGCACAAGGAGGAAGATCGGAGATCGAGGACGACGACAAACGACGGCGAAGGAAAGAGGTTGAGGACGACGGGGGCGACGAATGACGAAGAGGGAGTAGGTTGATTGGGCAACTAGGGAAAGTTGCATGCTGCCCAACGCCCGTTCTCCCCTCTTGCTTTCTCTTTGTTGCCCAATCATAGGAAAATATGGTGATGGGATCGATCTGGTAATGGGAGGAAGGATTGATTTGAAGAAAAAGAAAGAGAGTGGATCTCTAGATGCTATTTGAGAGGGAGAGAGGAAGGGGGAACAATTGATTTGCAGGTAGAGAGAGTGGAATGATGTAGGGAAAGGAAAGCAGTGGACGCATGGGAGAGAGATGGGCACTAGGGATTTGCTGGAGTGGAAAGGAGACTCATATTTTGACAGTGGTACGGTTAGGCGGTGCACCGCCAGCGGTTTCGTTATAGCCGATAATCGCTCGATTTCCGAATATGGGGATTTTATTCAACCGAAACCGCCAACCGAACACAAATGGCGGTTATCAGTTAGCCGACTAACCGCTTTTTTCGGTTCGGTTAGACGGTTAGCCGAAAACTGCCAACCGTTTTATCACCCCTAGTTAATGGTCTGACAGCTTTAGCTCGGTTTAACTTGGATATATAAAAGTGTCATTTTATTGTTCATACATTTATAAATTATATCCTATCTCATCTAACATATGAATAATAAAATATAATTTTTAACTAAAATAACATGTCGTACTTGATACAAAATATAGTGAAAATTCATACCCTTATATTACATTAATATTCAATTGTTCAACTTAGAAATCTAACGATTGGGTTAGGCAAAAAGGGAAATCGTAAAATAGGCGCATTTCGCAAATGAAATGAAAAAAAATGACACAGTTTGACCTTCAATCCGGTACCTTGTAACGGTCGACTCGACAAGTATGTGCTGTCCATTTTTCTCACCGGTTCAAAGTCCAAATCGGTGAACCAATTGGTCAAATTGGTTGACAACCTTGCATTTAAGTGTAGAAATTGTTAATTTGGGTCTCTTATAAACTTAGTTAATCATAATAAATAGGCAAAACACACTTATATAGCTATAGTTTCACGATTTTGTCAATAATAACTGTTTTTTGAGAAATATACAAAATGGCCATTTCCGTCCAATTTTCTAACAGTGTCATTTAACAAAGTAACTAGATTAATATCAGCGGTTGACGTGCCATATTTTTTTCAAGAAATAATGTCAGGTGGAAATAATCAACGTTTATCTTTTTATTTTAATAAAATTAAATAAAAATAATAATATCTTCTCTCCACTTATGCCTAACATTAAAAGCCCACCTCTCCCCCCCCCCCCCACTCCCCCTTCTCTGCTCCATTAATTAATTGAACGACGACTAGTCCAATTAGGGGCAGGGCTATTGCATGATACGACCTTTGTTGTTCTTGACCCTGCTTCACTTTAATTGTTGTTTGAACAAGGAAAAGCTATGTCTTGGTCCGGAAGTGTAGGAGTAGTGATGCAAATGAGCAAGCCACTTCCAACAACTCAACGTTCGACTCAAAACAAACTCGTTCCAATCTCGGCTCGTTATTTAATAAGCGGCTCACGAGCCGACTCGTTAGCAAACGAGCCAAGCTAGAGCTAGATCAGTCTCAGCTTGAGAAGTTCGTGAGCTAGCTTGACTCGGTGGCTTGTTGAGCTAAGGTCGCGAGTTGGCTTGTTTAAAGCTTGTGGAAGGATTAATTATTCTTTTAAACATGAAATTATCTTTTTAATACGGATGTGTATAGAAGTTAGCTGTTATTTTTAGTTTCTAGTGTTCTTCTTATCATTTAAATTCTTACGTGGACAAGTTTTTCAACAAGAATGATTTGAAATCGAGCTCATCTTGAGCCGAGCTTGTACTCAGCTTGACAAGCTGTGTTAATTAGGGATGGCAATGGGTCGGGTCGGAGACGGATAGTGCATATCCGTTACCCTACCCAAAGTAGTTCGGGTTTTACCCATACTCATACCCACATATGAAACGGGTAGAAAATTTAAACCATGCCCATACCCGTTCGGGTTTCGGGTATCCACGGTTATCCTTCGGTAATGATTTCTCTTCATAACTCCAACTAATATATTAACATTCACACGTATTCTCACATTACGCAAGAGGAAAAGTATGACAATAATTCACTAGAATGAAGAAAATTAATTAAAACAACACAATTTCATGAAAATATTATATTTATATGCTAAATATAAAATATGTTAGAGAAAAATAATGACTATTTCTAGACAAAATACATATGTATGTGTATAATCGGGTGGGTTCGGGTTGGATACTGAGAAACCCATGCCCACCCATTACCCGCAATATTCGGGTTCGGGTTTTACCCATACCCACTAAATGTCCTTCGGGTTCGGGTTTTACCCTACCTGATTAGGCCGGATTCGGGCGGATATCCACGGTTACGGATATTTTTGCCATCCCTAGTGTTAATGAGCATCTACCGTGCTCTACCGAGTCGAGCTCCAGCTGAATTATTTTTAATCGTGTCGAACTCGAACTTTAAACATTTATTAACGAGTCGAGCTCAAACTAAGCAAAAACTCGACTCGTTTGCAGCCCTAATTACAGATCCCCTCCCCCTCCCCTCCTCTCAACACCTCTCCACTACCTAGGTCCGCCCCTGGCTACTTGCATGATAAAGCTCCCTAGACTATCTTGTAAAATGGATTTGCTTCTGCAGTGGCGTGCGAGTAACTGGTGTGACCGTTATGTTGTTGCAATGGTGGGAAGATTGGTTTGAAGTGTAGCTGTTAGATTTACGTGGAGGGAACAATGCTCAAGACACCGCAGTGTTGCCTTTGCTAGATCTCCTGTTCAGTTGAGTTTCGAGTTGAGTTGGGGAGCTATGTGCTAAGTAAAGCATTATGTGTAAATAATTGAGGCGTCAAAATATTTGTTTTGGTTTACTTCAATTTAGTGAAATTTTGTTTAGCCATAAGATTTTTTGTAATTATCTATTCAATTCCTTAAAAGTGTTTAACATGGAAAGTGTCAAAGAAAATGGAACAATTGACTCAACTCTGTGTTTGGCAATTAGGGGTTGCAAATTTGAGGGAAGTGAGACAAGCAACAATGATGTCATTGATAGACCGTTAATTGCACATGTTTTTACCCCTATTCTTGAGCCGTTTGAGATGTTGATTCTCATGTTTTAGGCCGATTTCACGCTAGGTTGTGCTTGTTTGTGATATTTCAGGTCCTAGTACGTGAATGAAGGTTTGGGAACGAGTTCGGGGTCAGACCGCGTATACAAACTGCAGTTGGAACACCAGCAAAGAAAAAAAAAACAAATAGTAAGAAGAAGGGGTTCCAACAAGTGAAATGAAATGAAAAAGCACTCGATACAATGAGTCCTTGGTTGTTGAATTGTGTGAGTCTCCTTATCCATGAATTGAATGTCTTAGTTTCACTGCTTCTCATGATCCTGGCTTGAGTCTAGTACTCGCATTGAGAGAGATAGGAGGCGTCTTAGAAGACCAGTTGACCTCGTAAGTTGCTAAATGATCTAGAAAATCCTCTGCCGACGATCGGGGTTGCATGTTGCTATAGAGGTCTAGAGAGTTGCATTGGTTTGAGTCAGGTTTGCTTGGGGACAAGCAAACGGTTAAGTGTGGGGGAGTTTGATAGACCGTTAATTGCACATGTTTTTACCCCTATTCTTGAGCCGTTTGAGATGTTGATTCTCGTGTTTTAGGCCGATTTCACGCTAGGTTGTGCTTGTTTGTGATATTTCAGGTCCTAGTACGTGAATGAAGGTTTGGGAACGAGTTCGGAGTCGATTGGACGAAGTTTGGACGTTTGGCGAGAAGCTGAGAAGCCACACAGGCGCCCTGGAAGTCCACACGGCCGTGTGGGTCGTGGCCGTGTGGGATGGCTGAAGTCACTTAATCGAAACTCTGCGTTTTGCACACTCACACGGGCAGACTGGGAAAGCCACACGGCCCGTGTGGCCTGCCCGTGTGAGTCGAGAATTCTGGTTTTAACCCAATTTCGAGCCACAAGTGAAGGCATCGACTTTTCAGAGCAAAAACAGAGCCCTAGAGAGAGAAAGTGCGAAGAACTCAACCTAGAAGCGATCTTGGAGCTGGGTTTCATCAAATCGAGCTTGGAGATCATCATAGGAGTTAAAATCATCATCCCAGAGCAGATTCTTCCCATTGTTATGTGTATGACTGCTTTGTATTCTGTTTTTTCTCTCTCTCTCTCTCTCTCTCTCTATGGAGTAGACCCTTCTTTCACTTGGGTATGAAGAACCCTAGTTCCATGTGTTAGGGATCATGATTGTAATGACTTGGGATTGCTATACTGTTTGGTTTTAATCGAATGATGCATGATTCATTGAAGTCTGATAAGCTTTTCTTGAGTTAGTCAGTCTACTGCTTTGTACTGGAATCCAATTCCAGTAGTGGAGTTCTGTGCTTATTGCTTCATCTGTCTATCCCGGTGAAGACTAGTCATCTGCCGGGTAGTTAGACTGAGAGGGCTTGGTCAACTTAAGAGATTCCAAGCTACTGTCGGATCTTCCGCAGTTTAATCAATAGTAAATCAACCCAGGGTAATTACAACTGAGACCTAACTAAGGAGCTAGGGGGACTCATTCCCGAGTGACTCTTCCTTTGCTTCAGAAAACCGAACCAATTCCTGCTTTCTTATTGCTTTTAGTTATAACCACAATCAATCAACTTAGTTTGCTAGATAATAGATATTCACGAAGTAGGCAGTAGATCTAGACCCCGGGTTGATAATTAGACTTGCCACTTTACTGCATTCCTGGAATGCGATTACACTTGGTCGCAGTTTGGTGTTGTGTCGTAGCGTGTCAAGTTTTTGGAGCCGTTGCCGGGGAACCCTCTAGGTTACTGGGGAAACGTGAAAGTTTGTTACTCTAGCTTTTTCTTTACTGCATTTTCTCTCTTCCACCTGTGTGCCTTCACGGGTTGCTTCTGCTGATTGTGTGCAGGTAGTGCATGACCCGTAGCCAGTCGGGAGATCTACTACCATTAGACCAGGAGCTTGAACGAACCTGCAGGAACTTCAAGCGGGCTCTAAAGGCGCGACTAGCTGCAGAGGAGCCGCTGACAGCTGCAAATCGCCGAAGAAGAAGAGATGGGTGATCCACAGAACCATGATGTGGTCCTTCCCGAGGAGAAGACCTTGGGATACTACTGGACCGCCAGGGCCGCGGACATGAGGTTGCCCATTCAACACCCTCATGTGCCAGCAAATAATTTTGAGGTGAGCACCTCTGTCATCACAATGCTCCGCGGTTCGGTGGCGTTCCGTGGTAAAGAGGGGGAGTGTCCCCGATCACATCTGAGGCGATTCCACGAGCTCATCAATGGAATCAAGATAAATGGGGTCCCAGCCGATGCCATCCAGCTGAGGTACTTCCCATTTACTCTAGAGGGGCAGGCCAAGGAATGGCTAGACACTCGACCTCCAGGCTCGATCACCACGTTCGCCAATCTGGCGGACAAGTTCCTCACTCGCTACCATCCCCCGTCCAAGACGGCGGACCTGCACAAGCAGATTACCCATTTTGCTCAAGATGAAGACGAGACCATCCGAGATGCCTGGGAGAGATACACCAGTCTCTTTCTCAAGTGTCCCAACCATGGTTTTACTGATGCCTTCAAGGTGGGAACCTTCTACCATGCCCTCTTCCCAGAAGACAAGCAGCTGATTGACTCGGTTTGTGGCGGGAACATGCTGACCAAAGCACCGCCACAACTGAATCAACTCTTTGAGGAGATGGCAGAGAAAGGGTATGATTGGGGCACTGCTAGGAGGTCGAGGAGAGCACCAAGCCGAGGTGATACAACCCTAAATTGCTTCATTACCAAGCTAGAGTTACTTGCCCGAGAAGCTAACCCAACTCATTTGAACAATCTTAGTTTTTGGCCAAGTATAGTGACGTGTTCAGGCAGCCTACTTTAGAGCTTTGGTCCTTCCAATTGGGTTAATGGAAATGAAAGATTAGTGTGTTGTTTTGAACATAAAAACTTCCTCTACAAGATGGCAGGAGATTCGGGTTCATATGAAGTCGTTAAAGCTGCGTTCCAAGGCCTCAAAGTAGCTGTCTCAAAACTGGCAGACTGCCAGAATTTTGCTAAGTCTGGAGGCATGGTCAGGAAGGTAACTTTGGAGGTCCATTCAGGGAAGAGGGGTTCGAATCATGGAAGGAGCTTTGTACCACATGAAAGTGCGTTTGATTGTCTACAGAAGCAAGGTATTGGCTAAGGAGATGGAGACCTGGACATATGTGAACGTAGGGGTCAAAGTTGCTATGGACACTGTTTTGGAGGCAGCTTGCGTAAGCTACAAGTTGGGTATTATGGACGAGTTGGGATTCCTTTTCTGTTTTGGTTTGTTACCTTTAGACGTTGTAGGATTAATTAGCTTTCCTTGTTTGTTTTGTACTCGAATTAGGTTTTAGTTTGCTTATTTAAAGACCTAGAAACTCCATTGTAATAGTTAGACGTTAATCAATTCAGAACTTGTTCATTGAGTTTTCAACTCGTGGATTGTCCTTGTTGCTTGGTTCAAATCGCCAACGACGAGCGAGCCTTGTATCGATTGAGTCATCACCTCAATCATGGTCGGGTTGCTATCTTGAATTCGGTTGAGCCTCTTCCCCACGCGTGGTGTTGAAGTTGCACTCCGAACCATCCTTCTATTCCCCTGTTACTTTGTTCTCTGGCTTAGAAATCTGAATTCCAAGCTGTGTTCAACAAGCCTCGCGGATTGGGGCTTATCACGAGGTGTACATGCTGTGGGAACCAACTCTTCTGATTTGGTGCAGGTTGTGTCTAAACTGGTCTCAGCCATCGATCGGAATGGGATGGTTCCGGGGATAGGGCAGCAGCCGGCAATGCGTTGCCAGTGGTGCGAGAGCGCCCATCATACTGTAGAGGACTTCCAGGCCATGCGTGAGTCCAGTACGCCCCAGGAGCAGTAGAACTTCATCAACAATGTCCGGCGCAACGACCCATACAGTAACACTTACAATGAGGGATGGCGCCAGCATCCAAATTTCTCCTGGAGTGGCAACAGCAATCCGAAGCCACTTGGCTTCCAAGCTCCTACTGCTAGTTTTCCAAAACAGAGGCAGCCATACCAGCCTCGCCCAGGCCAGATGCAGCATCAGCCACCACTTTATCAGCCCAGACAGGGGCAGGCTTTTCAACAGCCCCCACAACAGCAGTACCAGCAACCTGGTGCACCTCCATCAGTCACAGCATCGGGCGATCCCGTGTCGGAACTGAGGGATCTAGTGACTACCTTGGCGAGCACTAGTACCCAAAAGTTCAATAAATTGGAGCAATTCATGGAAGTGGCTGCAGGCAAATTCATGGAGATTGAAGCTGGCCAGAGAAACCAGCAAGCACTCCTGCAGGATATGGATACCAAGATCGGGCACCTGGCAGACGCCCTTGCTTCCAGACCGGCTGGCACACTTCCTTGCCAACCCCTACTGAATCCTAGAAATCATAAAGAGGGGTTGCACGCCATTATGCTGAGAAGTGGGACTGTGACTGCGGATGCACCGCAGAAGAGTGCCAAGAAGGTGACCCAGATCACACCAGAGCCGGAAGAAGACCTGGTGATGGAAAAGGAGCCAGAGGATCAAGCTCCAAAGCCACAACCTACAGTGGCCGAATATAAGCCTAAACTCCCTTTTCCCACCAGGATCCACAAAGACAAGCTAGAGGCAGAGTTAATCAACTTCTCATCCATGCTTAGGAAGTTGCATGTTCAAGTGCCCTTCATGGAGGCATTAACTCTGATGCCTAGGTACGCGAAGTTCCTGAAGGAGCTTCTCTCGAAGAAGCGAAGGCTGAGCGAGCTGGCCACTAAAGAGCTCAGCAAGGAGTGGTCGGCCATTCTGCAGAACAAGCTTCCGCAGAAGCAGAAGGACCCAGGTAGTTTTACTATCCCGTGCTCTATAGGTAAATTGCATGTAGAGAGGTCCTTGGCGGATCTAGGTGCTAGTATCAATGTGATACCATATAAATTGTTCAAGAAACTAGGCCTAGGTGAACCCAGTGCCACTAGGATGAGTATTCAACTAGCTGACCGATCTATAGTTCATCCTAAGGGCATAGTGGAAGACCTTCTGGTTAAGGTTGGCAGATTCTTTTATCTTGTGGATTTTGTTGTCCTGGACATCAATGAAGACACAGAAGTGCCCCTTATACTCGGAAGGCCTTTCTTGGCCACCGCCAAGGCTCTCATAGATGTTCATGATGGGACCTTAGTCTTGAGGGATGGCGAGGAGCAAATAACATTTTCTATTGCTAATACTCTTCCTGCTTCATCGCCCTTGCATGCCGTTTCTCACCAGGAGCACGAGTCTGTCGTGTATCCTTCTATGCTTCCCATTTT
This sequence comes from Linum trigynum, assembly GCA_964030455.1. Taxonomy (NCBI): domain Eukaryota; kingdom Viridiplantae; phylum Streptophyta; class Magnoliopsida; order Malpighiales; family Linaceae; genus Linum; species Linum trigynum. The sequence continues at coordinate 10,611,024 of OZ034821.1, forward strand.
GCAGGATCCCCCTCTCATACCTTCGCCGCCACTCCCGTCCACTCCGTCACCAAAGGAAAAGATCAAGGAGGAGTGGCGACCGAAACTGCAGGCAGCTAAGCCTGCTCAAAAGAAAGCCGGAGACAACTATGAGCTGGTCCCGCCCCCTGAACCTCGACCACCTTGGCCATCCGAGTATTCGCTCTCTTGCATCATGCCGGATGGCCAGGTCGAGCCGACGAGTGCTGGTGGTCACACCCGCCGTGTGCATGGCCACCATCTGAAGCTGTACCTCAAGAGCGATGTGGATCCGCTCTTGAAGGCAACTGCTCCTACACCTCTTTGAGCATCCACCTACTGGTGTCCAGCTAAAATACGGTAAAGAAGCGCTTGTGGGGAGGCAACCCCACCAAGGTTTGTTTTTCCTTCGTTTGTTTTTGGTTTGTCCACTTGGAACTATGGTTTCTATCACCCAGTGTGTTTTGATGACTCTAGACTTGCTGACTGGTCCCATTTCCAGTCCCCCGACAGTCCATATTCCAGGTAACATCATTCCTCCTTATATTTCCCTTGCTCCATTGAGGGCAATGTCGTGCTTAAGTGTTGGGGGGGGGGGTGTTTATCTATTTTTGACTGCTAGATGAGTTCGTGTGCTTGGAGCCTAGTCCACTGTCCAATTTGATGAATTGAGGGCTCCAAGTACTGTTCCCTGCAATATCCTGCTCAGTATGCTTGGAATTGACAGTCTTTATGGTGATATGCAACATAGGGAGGTAGTTGTAGCACTATGGAGGATGTTGAAGTATAAGATTTTTCCTATCTGTCTCTCTGCTGTGCCAGTTAATTTTGTGAACTAGTGGATTTAGAACCGTTGATTCATGTGGTATTGATGACTCCTCTTATGTTGTGTTGTGGACTCGTGTATCGAAAAAAGGTGCTCAAGTGTGAAATGAAAAAGCAGTTGGTCCTCCATGTCAAAAATTTGAAATTCTAAGACATGGGGTAAGCCCAACGTGTGTGGCACCGTTCATTGCACAAAATCAGGTTTTGGAAGAGATTTTAGTGATCCTTGGTGGGGTAGGCCTACAAGGTGAAGCTAAGTTGTCTCTAGTACAAGTAAAATTTCCACCCGTTGAACGGTTTGCCTACTTGAGGATGTGTTTTTAAGGGCACAGATAGAGCTTCCGATCCCCCTTAATTTCATTGACCCTCCACACGAAGTGAGGAATAGGAGTTAAAAGAAGTACTCTGGCGAGTGACAGATGTACAGAAATTGCTCTTGCTCACCTAATAAGGGCAGACCGCGTATACAAACTGCAGTTGGAACCCCAGCAAAGAAAAAAAAAACAAATAGTAAGAAGAAGGGGTTCCAACAAGTGAAATGAAATGAAAAAGCACCCGATACAATGAGTCCTTGGTTGTTGAATTGTGTGAGTCTCCTTATCCATGAATTGAATGTCTTAGTTTCACTGCTTCTCATGATCCAGTACTCGCATTGAGAGAGATAGGAGGCGTCTTAGAAGACCAGTTGACCTCGTAAGTTGCTAAATGATCTAGAAAATCCTCTACCGACGATCGGGGTTGCATGTTGCTATAGAGGTCTGGAGAGTTGCATTGGTTTGAGTCACGTTTGCTTGGGGACAAGCAAACGGTTAAGTGTGGGGGAGTTTGATAGACCGTTAATTGCACATGTTTTTACCCCTATTCTTGAGCCGTTTGAGATGTTGATTCTCGTGTTTTAGGCCGATTTCACGCAAGGTTGTGCTTGTTTGTGATATTTCAGGTCCTAGTACGTGAATGAAGGTTTGGGAACGAGTTCGGGGTCGATTGGACGAAGTTTGGACGTTTGGCGAGAAGATGAGAAGCCACACGGGCGCCCTGGAAGTCCACACGGCCGTGTGGGATGGCTGAAGTCACTTAATCAAAACTCTGTGTTTTCACACTCACACGGGCAGCCTAGGAAAGGCCACACGGCCGTGTGGCCTGCCCGTGTGAGTCGGGAATTCTGGTTTTAACCCAATTTCGAGCCACAAGTGAAGGCATCGAATTTTCAGAGCAAAAACAGAGCCCTAGAGAGAGAAAGTGCGAAGAACTCACCCTAGAAGCGATCTTGGAGCTGGGTTTCATCAAATCAAGCTTGGAGATCATCATAGGAGTGAAAATCATCATCCCAGAGCAGATTCTTTCACTTGGGTATGAAGAACCCTAGTTCCATGTGTTAGGGATCATGATTGTAATGACTTGGGATTGCTATACTGTTTGGTTTTAATCGAATGATGCATGATTCATTGAAGTCTGATCAGCTTTTCTTGATTTCTACTGCGACCTGAGATAGATAGAATCTGATTAGGTTGTGAGAGCTTCTTCATTCGGTAGTAGTAGATTGGCTATACGAGAGTTAGTCAGTCTACTGCTTTGTACTGGAATCCAATTCCAGTAGTGGAGTTCTGTGCTTATTGCTTCAGCTTTTTATCCCGGTGAAGACTAGTCGCCGGGTAGTTAGCCTGAGAGGGCTTGGTCAGCTTGAGAGATTCCAAGCTACTGTCGGATCTTCCGCAGTTTAATCAACAGTAAATCAACCCAGGGTAATTACTACTGAGACCTAACTAAGGAGCTGGGGGGACTCATTCCCGAGTGACTCTTCATTTGCTTCAGAAAACTGAACCAATTCCTGCTTTCTTACTGCTTTTAGTTATAACCACAATCAATCAACTTAGTTTGCTAGATAATAGATATTCACGGAGTAGGCAGTAGATCTAGACCCCGGGTTGATAATTAGACTTGCCACTTTACTGCATTCCTGGACTGCGATTACACTTGGTCGCTGTTTGGTGTTGTGTCGTAGCGTGTCAGTCATCGACATATATAAGAGTAGCAACAAAGGTAGACCCCCGACGATAAGTGAAAAGCGGATAAGTGATCATCCAGCGGATAAGTGACTTCGGCTGAGTGTGCAAAATCGGGTAGGTTGACATCATATCCACCTAGACGAGTGGACGGTTGACGAATACGGTCACCTTGTCGAGGAGCTGGAGAGCTAGCAGGACCAGGCGAAACCAAGACGGTGGGAGGAGAAGACTGAGCCGCCGAAGTGGAGGCAGGCAAGGGAGCAACTGGAGAAGGAGTGACAGGTGGCGTCGACTGTGCAGGAGAAGTAACGATGGGCGGGGAATGATATCGAGAGGATTTGGGAGGAGGCCTGCCAGGCCTCTGAGAGGTTGGGCAGGTGGACTCAACGGGGACGACAGGAGATGAAGGGCAAGGCGAGTTATCAACGAAAGACGACGAAGCAGGGGGCATCGAGGAAGGGACACCCACCAGATGCGGCTGAGAAGCATTAGGGGAAGTCGAGAGCTGGTGTGAGAAAATATGCTCAAGGAACTTGACGTCGCGTGACGTATAGATCCTTTTCTGCTCCAAGTCCCAGATGCGATACCCACGTTGAGTGCCCGGATAACCAACAAATATACGTGCGCGACCACGAGAGCCAAACTTATCCAACCAATGATGATTGTCACGCGCATAGACCAGACAACCAAAGTTGTGCAAGTGCTCGTATGAAGGATCCTTACCAAAAATAAGCTGATAGGTCGAACGATTGCCAATGGGAGTAAGAGGCAACCGATTAAGTAGATAGGCCGCAGTTAAGACACACTCTCTCCAAAAGGTCACCGGGATATTGGCATGAAAGAGGATAACACGAGTTGTGTCCAACAAATGGCGATGTTTCCGTTTGACCACACCATTTTGTTGCGGAGTGTCGGTGCAAGAAGTCTGCAGAATAATACCGGAATTCTCATAAAAGTCCCGTAACTCAGAAGTGGCAAATTCCAGACCATTATCTGCCTGGATACGATGAAACTGCTTGTGAAATTGAGCTTGCACTATGTGATAGAAATAAAGTAAGTGGCGACTAACTTCTGACTTAAACTTCATCAAGAACACCCAAACAACACGACTATAATCATCCACTTGTACATGGGCGTTGGGCCGTGCTTGGGCCGGCACGACACAGACATGCTTCAATCCCATTTATTTCATGTCGTGCAAACCCATTTGTTACTTTTGCTAGGCCCAGCCCGGGCCCGGGCATGTGCACGGGCACGGTTTGAATCCTGTCGTGCCTACTTGTGCTTGTGTGATGCTCATATTTGTGTTTAACGAAAATGAAGAAAATAAATGAGGAATGAAAAAGAAGGAGAAAATTGAACGAAGAATGAAAGTATTAATCGAAAATTTTTGAGTAACGTAACAACAAAGGGAAAAAGAAAATTGGAAGTATAACGAGTGTGAAGTTTCTTTGTTTAATTCTTCGTTCGTTTTTTGTTATGGTAGTAATTACGTATATATCTTAATGATCACTTCTAACAACAATAAATAATTATTTTTGTACTTATGTTTGTAATATTTGAGCCTATTATTCTTTATATATTTATTTTTTATCAAATTAATATTCTTTTTGTACTATGTCCATTCTTATACTCAACAAGGTTTGAAAATATTAGGCTCGCCACGACCCATTTACATACCGTGCCGTGCCTGTGCTCGTGCCCATGAAATTTATGACCGACACGGCGGATAAAGAATTCTTGCTCGTGCCGGACTGGCCCATATATTTCATGCCCGTGCTCGTGCCGGGCTCTAACTGTACCGTGCCGTGCAAGCCCGTGGGCGGCCCGGCCCGGTGCCCACTTACACATTTAGTATAGTCAGGAAATAACGACCTCCAGTGATAGAAGGGGTTTGATAACCACCTCAAATATCAGCATGTATCAGCTCAAAACAATCTGTAGTAGTGATCGAACTAGAAGGAAAAAAATCACGAGTCTTTTTAGCACGAAGAAAACAGGAAAAACAAGAGTTCCTTTACTGAACAATGGGACTCAAAATATATTTCTGAAGGATAGATAGCTTTGGCATGGAAGGATGACCCAAGCGCGTATGCCACAATGTGGAACTGTCTACAGCGTGACGAACTGAATGTGCCACCGGATGCCGTCCATCAAAAAGCTGCAGATAATACAATCCGTCGACGTGCTTACCCACCCCAATCATCCTTTTGGATGGTAAGTCCTGAATAACACAAAAGTCTTTTAAGAAAATCAAAGCCGCTGGAAGATCCGTTGTAAGACGACGAACAAACAACAAATTACACTAAAATTCTGGGACATGCAGAAAGCGGCGAAGAAACAGATCACTAGACAACTGCGTAGAATCAATACGATGAACCGATACACCAGTACCATTCAAGATACGAACTTGTAAAGCTAGGGGACTCTCTAGCTCATTAAGTAACAAAGAGTGATCATTAACAATATGTTCATTACACGCAAAATCGATAACCCATGAAGTACTAGGAGTAAGAACATTACCTACCATGTTGGAGATCGGGTAAGCGGAAGACTGAGTGGATGAGAGAATGTCAAAGCCAAGGAGCTTTTTTAATTGGGTGAACTGAGCTGGGGACAAGCTGGGAAAGGGCTGGACTCAACGTCAACCGCGGAGGCCTGTGGAGTGGAACGGTGACCGCGATCAGGCCTCTCCTCCTGTCGACGACGTGGCGCTGGATCACCGCTGGCTGGAGAATGTGAGGGGTAACCGTGCAATTTGTAGCACGTCTCCTTAAAATGTCACGTCTTCTGCCAGTGTGTGCAAACGGGAACGGCCATGGGCATAAAGTGGACGAGAATCTTGCTCCCGCTCCCCCTGTCGAGAAGCAGAATATGGCTTCTTCTCCCCATGAGCCTGGAACACGACTACTTCAACACGGGGGCGACGAGAACTAGAAATATGACGCTGCTATTCGTCATTCATGACCAGATGGTAAGCCTTGACAAGACTGGGGATCGACTTCATTGCAAGGATTTGAATTTTGACCGTGCTAAAAGCATCATTGAGGCCCATAATAAAATCGAAGAGTCTTTCCCTCTCCTTGACTTCACGTTGCCTGCGTTTGACATCACAAGTACAACCACCACAAGTACACTCTAAAGAAGGAGCGAGATAACTAATTTCATCCCACAAACCTCGCAATTTGGTGTAAAAAGAAGCAACAGAGGCCTTCTCCTATTGTAGTAGGTTGATGGTGCACTTCAACTCGTACATACGCGAGGTGCTGCCATGACCAAAACTCGACTGGATGTTGACCCACATCTCCCGAGCGGTGATAGAAAAACGTACTCTACTATGGACGTCCTTCGGCATGGCCGTTTTGAGCCATCCTTTGACCATGGCATTGACTTGCTTCCAGGCATCATAGGCTGCACCTCCATCGGTCGGTGCAGATATCGAGCCATCAACGAAGCCAAGTTTATTCTCGACAATAAATGAATCCGTGATGTCACCGACCCACTCTCCATAATTGGCTTCCGTGAGAAGATCGCCTACAAAGAGTTTGTTGGGACTGTCAGATTGATGGATGATGAAGGGAGATGGAAGCTGCGTGACACCGCTAGGGCTCGCGCCACTTTTGGCCGAGATGTTGAGGATTTCATATTCCTTTTCACTCATGACGAAACAAAAGTTGTGGATCGGTTCACAGATCTAATACCATGTGATAAACCAACTGGTCCCAATAACTCGAGTTGTTGAGAGAGGTACATGTATGGTACTTAAACACTTACCTTACACATTTTGAGGGGGAAATTGTGGTGTATAAATTGGTGGGGGGTGTAACTAGAAGGAGAAACTACTGTTTGGAATGAAAAAGTAGGTATTGCAAATATGAGGGGGACCAACTCAAGGGAGGTTCTCCAGTTGCACAACTTGAGGTAGTCGGAAGCAAGGACATTGTTAATGAGAAGGGTGAAGGAGTGATGACTGACCATGGGACAACACTGTTAGTCACTTTATCTATGATGGTGGGATCAAATGTGATTTCATTTTAATGCCCAGGCACTAATCTTGATGATAAGTTTCAGGAGGTTGCTGGTTGTAGCTCTCCTGTGTTACCTTCAGAAGCAGATTTTCAAAGGGTAGTTAATGGGGGTAAACAATGGGTTTGGTCACCAATTCCCAGTCCCACAAGTGTGCTCAATATGTCTCATTCTTTTGAAGTGTTTAACAAGTATAATGAAGATGAGGTAGCTATAATGTAGATGTAGTAGCTATTCTAGAAACAAGAATAAGAGAGCATAAATAAGAGGAACTGGCCGAGGGTTTTTGTCATGACTGGCAGAAGCACTTAAACTATGTGTATAGTGACTCGGGGAGACTATGGATATACTGGAATCCTGACAAGGTTAATGTGAGAATTATGGTACCTAGCAAAAAATTTGTGCATTTTTTGGTTCAGAGTAGAGAGGGGGAGTCTTGATTTATAACGAGAGAATATGGATCCAATGAGGAAGCAGAACGTCAAGCTACATATCACGAGATGACTCCTTTAAAGATGACCACAGTGCCTTGAATTGTAGTTGGTGACTTTAATGCAGTTCTTAGTCCTTCTGACACATCAAACTTAACTGATACGACCATTTGTTTGAGTGATTTCAATCGGTGGGTCTCAGCTATGGAGTTATTTGATCATAGGTCTCCAGGGCCACTCTTTACCTGGACAAATAGGCAGGTGAGGAATCCCATTGCAAGACGACTTGATAGAGCATTGGTAAATGAGAAGTGGTTTGATATGTTTCCCAATTGTATAGTGGAAATCATTAATGGTACTTTTTTTTATCATTGTGGAGTCCTGGTGTCTACCAAACCAGATCAGGGGACCTTTCCTAAGCCTTTCAAATACTTTGATTTTTGGTCAGAGCATCCAGACTTCCTGCAGATTGTTAAGATTGGATGGGATACTCAGATTCAAGGGGTGCCTATTCAGGTGGTTAAAGCCAGATTAAACGAGGTGAAAAAGGGCTAAAACAATTAAATAATGAGGTGTTTTCAGACATTATTGGTCAAGTCTTGGAAGCTAAGAGGCTTTTCCTAGCTGCTCAACAGGTGGCTCTAAATTGTCCTTCTACTGAGAATTTTCTTGAAGTCACTACTATGCGGAAGAAATGGGAGGAATTGAAAACGGTTGAGAAAGGTTTGTACTAGAGGAAAGCTCGAATCAGGTCACTCACAATGGGGAATAGAGGTACAAGATATTTTCACCAATTAGTTAAAGTAAAGACGGCAAAGAAAGCTATTCGGAAGCTTGTTCTAGATTTTGGAGAGGAGATTACTGATGTTAAATTGATAGCTGAGGAAGCAGTCTCATTCCATTAGATATTGTTTGGAAAAGTGGATCAGGCTGTTAATCCTAACAAGCAGGAGTTGGAGGCTCTTATTTCCAAATCTTTATCATAAGAGGATAAGTCAATGTTGTGTGGGGGATTTACCTCTGAGGATGTCAAATTAGTGATTATGCATATGAATCCACATAGAGTCCCTGGTTCTGATGGCTATTCAGCTGGGTTCTTCCAGAAGGCCTGGTCTATCGTTAGAGTGGACATCACCGCAGCAGTTCTGGACTTCTTTTCTTCTGGTAGGCTTCCAAGTAGTGTTAATTCTACTACAATCTCTCTCATCCCTAAGGTACCTTCTGCTTGTAAGCTCAAAGACTTCCGCCTAATATCCTGTGTCAACATTCTCTATAAAATCATTGCAAAACTGTTGTCAAATAGACTTAAGAAGGTGCTTGCAACTATGATTAGTAGTAATCAGTCGGCTTTTATCGAAGGAAGAAGAATAGTGGATAATATCCGTATGGCTCAAGAATTAGTCAGTGGTTATAGTAGAATGAATCTCTCCTCCCACTGTGCTATAAAAATTGACCCGATGAAGGCTTTTGACTCGGAAAACTGGGATTATCTATTCTTAATGATGGAAGTTATGGGATTCCCGCCTAAGTTTTTGTATTGGATAAAACTTTGTGTTAAAACTTCTCGTTTTAGTATTTGTGTCAATGGAGGCCTTTGTGGATTCTTTGGGGCAAAGAGGGGGGTGAGGGAGGGGGATCCCCTCTCTCCCTACCTGTTTACTATTGGAATGGAGGGTCTATCTTCCTTACTTAAATAGAGCTGGAAAGAATAAGTATACTTAATACTTTTTGCACTATCATCCATAGTGCAAAAATATAGGGTTGACTCGCCTATGCTTTGCAGATGACCTTCTCATTTTTACAGAAGGGTCTGCGCAAGCAATATGTAGAGTACAAGAGCTTTTAAATGAGTTCTATATCCTTTCAGGACTTAAGTGTAACCCAAGCAAATGTGAAGTGTACTTTGGGGGGCAGTCTGTTCTCTTCAAGAGTAATGCTTTGCAGATGTCTGGATTCCAAGAGGGAAAAATACCAGTAAGATACTTGGGGCTTCCATTATTCTCTGGGAAGCTTTCTTCTACTGACTGTGATAAGGTGGTGGCAAAGATCACTAAAAAAATTGGAACCTGGCATGCCAAACAACTGAGTTATGCAGGTAGGCTTGAACTAATCACCTCTGTTATCATGGGGCTACTATAGTATTGGATGCAAGTCTTCCTTTTGCCTAAGAAAGTACTAAAGCGAGTGTATACTGTTTGCTCGAACTTTCTTTTGCATGGGGGAATGAGGGTAGAGCAAAAATTGGCTGGGATCGATTAGCTCGACCGAGAGTGGAAGGAGGTCTAGGGATAAAAGATCTTTTAGCTTGGAATAGGGACTGCTCCATCAGAATGATTTGGCTATTAATGATGAAAAGTGGGACTATTTGGTGGCCTGGTGTGGTGTTGCAAGGTGAAACAAAGGTAGCATTTGGATTATGAGTGTTAGTCCCAGTAGCTCGTGGGCATGGATAAGGGTTCTAAAGCTCAGACCTTTGCTTCTAGCTCACCTGACGATCTCTGGTGCAACTCCTAGTTGGGATGGCAAGTTGATGCCTGTATGTAAAGTGTCTACTATTTGAAACACTTTGCGAACTGAATACCAGAAGGTGGATTGAGCAGGTCTGGTTTGGGGAAAAGGCCATCTACCTAACAATAGTTTTCTTGTGTGGCTTGTCTTGCTACATGGCATCATCACTCGAGATAAACTGTTAAAGTGGTGTAAGATAACAGATGGAGCTTGTTTGCTTTGCCAATGATCTGTTGAAACCAGAGAACATTTGTTTTTTTCAGTGTGCTTACTCAATGCAGGTGGTTTCTTGTTGGAAGGATGCCCATCAGTTCTGCAGATCAAGTTGGCAGGAAAATGTGAATGCTGATGTTGCTTTAAGTAACAGGAAGACTCTCTCAGGGAGAGTTGCAGGGGTATTCTGGTGTGCGCGCATAGCTTATTTGTGGGTGAGAGGTGCAACAGGCAACATCACATACCTCCTAGGGATGCTGCTAGTATCGGTCGTTTGATCATTTCTGATTTAATGTATATGGATAGCGTGGGTGGTGGTTTGCAAGCAGATCTTAGTGCAACTGGTTTTATGAGTTGAGTTGTGTCCATTGTAGGAATCTGGGGGGTTTTTGGGAGTTTCAGTGTTCAATGGGGCTGCTCACATCGAGCTTCCCTTTCGTTGTATCGGTTCCTATATGTACATTGCATATAAATTTGGTAATACAAAAGCAACTGATTCAACGAAAAAAAGTAAATAAATTATATTACTATAAATAGATTTATCAAATTTATAAAAATTATCCCTAAATAATAAACTAAAAACTTTATACTATAATCATAAATATTAATAAATATTCTTTAATAAACAAAATTATTCATATAGTAATGCTTAAATATTAATTAATTATAACAATTGTAATTAATATCGATCAAGAAAGTTCGAAGCTCGAAGCCAATCCGTGGCCAAGACATATAGTTAGCTCATGCCTCCTGTTTGAGTATTGATTTGTTGACATGGTGATCTTCATCTGACTATACGAACATTGATAAACTTGTTCCGGAATCAAACAGTGACCTCCAAACAATGTTTACATTAATAATAATAAATATAATAATAATTGTAAACTCTAAAACAATTAAAAATAATATATCATAATCTTTCTCATTCCACTCCTCCTCCCCCTCTCCTTCTTTCCCTTGCAATTCAATTTGGGATAAAACAGTAAATTTGAACCTACGTTTTGCACCTTACAGTTACGAAATTAACCAAATGGGTGCAAATGCATTAAAACCCAAATTTGCTTCCCTCCCATTTACACCTCTTCCCAAAAATAATATTAATAATAATATGAAAATAAAAATTTTAGGCCTCGTTTGCTTGAAGGCTTTCATGATGGATTTGGTACATAAAACCCTACCTCCATGAATTTTGTACACAATCCATTATTTGCTTGATGAATTTGGGAGGGATAAATCCGTGGAGTCTACAGACTTTGAGGGACCGAATCCATGGGACCCACAGATTTGGAAATTCCATTGCAAGAGGTGGGATTTGTGTTGGAGTACAAAGTCCATGATTACCTTTTACAATTTTATCCCCTTAGTTTACTAATGACCAACTTGTCCTCTTTCATTTACTAATGACCAACTTGTTGTGCCGATTAATTATGCATTCAATCTTCGTTATCATTCATTGCACAAGTTGTTGGAAGTACACTACATTATTAAACCCAAAGCATACTTTTCAACATTAAAAACCTTAGCATGTATAATGTGGAGTTGTTGGTGATTAATGAATTTAAGTTGTTAATTATGACGTTCATTTGTTCCAATTGTGGTAGTGGGATAAAACTATGGGATGTATATTTGTTTATAACAAAAATTGCAAATGTAAAAATAAATAATGCTTAATAAGGGCAATTAGGTAAATTTCTAATACAACCAAAAATATAATTATGTCAAATCCATCATGAAATCCAACAAGTAAACGATGATTTTTACCAAAAACCAAATGGAGCAATTCCATCACAAATCCATAATTTATAAAATCCAAACCAAAACCTTCATTTTTCATATTAGTTAATCATAGGGATGGCAATCAAACCCATGCCCACGGGTATCCGACCGCCCCCGACTCAGTCAACGCGGAGAATCCCCGCATTGATCGGTATGGGGCGGGTATGGTTTTAGCCTCCCCCGCCCCATACCGGCCCCACCAATAATATTTCTTCATATATGAAAAATATGTGAATCATTTTGTAACCTATCAATAATAGTGAGGATAACTCAAGAAAAATATATAGTAGAAATGCAATTGAGTGATCACTCAAATCAAAATATAATTTTTTTTCTCTCAATTTTCCCTTCACTCTATCACTTTTTCCCCCTGTTAAGAAGATTATGTTAGTTAATTATTACTTAATAGATGTATCAGAGTAGAGAATAATGATTTGGATGACTTTGTACTGTACTCTGATATGGATTAATGCTTTAGGATAAGATGCTTTGAATCGTATTAAAAATGATTGTCTCCTTGTCGACTTCATGATATAGTATGTGCGTTTAATGTTATAATTGAAAATCTACATGTAAAATATTCGATATTATAATGCTGGATGTACGTGGCGGATATTACCCATGGGTACCCGAAACCCATGGATATAAGGCGGTATGGGTATCGATATTTGAAAACGGGAATAGGGATGGTTTAGGCAAACCCACCCAAACCTGCCCATTGCCATCCCTAGTTAATCACATTTCATACATACACATATTAAACTATTTTTTTGCTAACTATGGGGGCCACCTCACAAATTTCATAAGTCTACCCATATAAAAAAGTTAATAAATAAGATGACAAAGGATCATAATTAGGGCTGGAAGTTTGGTACCGATATTTAGGATACACCGAATATCGTACAAAATTTGTCTATATTTGGTATTATTGAATACACACATTATTTTGTGGGATTGGGATTGGGATTGAGTTTCAATTGTTATTCGGTATTATGGATTACGGGATTGGATCGGTATATACCGAAATACCTATCAATACCGAAATATAAGCTAGTGTGTATTTTTATCTTCTCAACTAGACTCTCTCATTCACTACTACAAGACCCTCAACCACCAAGAGTGTCATTTAATTATACATAGATCATTACATCACTATTTCACACTAGTATTAGTCGTCTCTCAACCTCAAATTTATCAAATTAAAGATTACCAATTACAAAAACTTGAGATGTTAGCTCTAGGCAACTTAAGACTCTTGGTTAGTCTCTTTGCCCTAAATTAAACAACAAAATCTAATTTATATATTTAATTATTAATGGTAAACGTAATTAATTTTGTATTTGATAATACCGATTGGAATACCGAGGTACAGATTGGGATACCGAAATAATTAGGAATTGAGATTGGGATACTGAAATTATTTAGGGATTGAAATTGGAATTGATTCCAGGGTGTAATTCAGTATTCGGGATTTCGATATTTGGTATTGGGATACCGATAACATACCAATTTCCACTCCTATTCATAATTATCTAAAAGTATAAAAAGTTCGATTATCTTATTTTAATTTGAAATTTTTTTACATTAGTTTTTTTTTTTTACATTAGTTTTTTACCCATTTGTATTCAGAAAAACGCCATTGCAACCGTCGTTTCCAGATCAAGTTGACAAAGATATGGACTCTCCACCAGTATTGAAGACAGCCAGTGAGGAAATGGACTGAAGGGGCGAATTTTGCCGGCGATGTCAAGAAGAAGCTGAGCAGGAAAAAGGTGCTCCTAAAAGTTCTAGTTCAATCTGTCAATTCTGTGGCTGCTATCTCGTTGTCGTTTTCCTAATTACTAATTAGCGATTAAGATCGCTGCCATCAAATGGTTGGTTGGCCGTTGGGGCCAGCAATTGTCCACGCCAGCCGCGAGAACTTTACCCTTTCCTTATCTCTCCGCTTCCATTCTCCGATCGCTCTTCTCAGACTCTGGTTGGCTAGCGCCATTGTTTATTCTTGCAGCTTCTCCCTAAGAATGGCATCTATGGCTAAGACACATTGTTCCATTCCCTCTCTCCTCCCCTCTCTCAACATACCCAGAACTTCATCTTCTCAAAATCTCCCAATTCTCTCCACTTCATTTCACTCTCAATTTTGCGGGCTTAAGTTCTCAAATCCCGCCACTGCCACTGCTCCTGCTCCTTATCGTTCTTCTTTCAGGACTTCGATTGTTGCCAAGGTGCATGCATTATGATCTGCTCCTTTCTACTTACTTGCATGATGGTGCATTTGTGCGCTTTTCTGAAAATTTCTTTTGTGGGTTTTGATTTCTGAGGTCAGGTGAACAAAGGGCAGGTGCCACCGACCTTCACATTGAAAGATCAGGATGGCAAGGTTGTGAGCCTTGCCAAGTATAAGGGCAAGCCTGTTGTTGTCTATTTCTATCCTGCCGATGAAACCCCTGGCTGTACTAAACAGGTACCCTTTCCTTCTTCCCTTTTATGTCCTTTCTGTTTGTCCTAATAAAATGTATAGGAGAAAGGGAAGGTCAATATGCAGTAGTGGTACTGATTGTGGAACACAATGTCACTTGTAGAAATGCTACTTCCCCCCTGTTTATTACTTGAAGAGGCCTATTTGTTTAGTTAATGATGGATGGTATTAGTCCAACTCTTTTATCAGTGAACTCCACAAACAAAGAGAAAAACAGCTAGGAACAGCAATGGTATTGGAAGGGGGTTTAGGGGAAGAGAATGACACAAGATTGATGTTTCACTCAGTCTCTGCAATCACTATAATTGTTGGAATTGATTAGGTTTTGACATGGTATCATAGCATTTGACCAAGAGGTCCCATCACCCATGTCCGAATTTTCACGATTCCCCTATAAGAACAATTGATTGAAGCAAAAGGTACTTCAAGCTCATAAGTCAGTTTTTGTTTGGTATAAGGTTCATCCTCCGCCTTCTCCCAACCGTGAGTTAATAGGCAATTGGTTCTTGAAATTTCAGTCTGACCATGAATCCATGATCCTTTCCTTTTTCTGTTACGGTTCGTGATTTTACAGAGACTTTGTTTTGCAGGCATGTGCCTTTAGGGACTCATATGAGAAGTTTAAGAAAGCAGGAGCTGAGGTTGTCGGGATCAGTGGCGATGATTCATCTTCACACAAGGTATCAACTCTCAGGCTTTTTTACACTTCTGCTGATAGTTTGGCATACAATTAATGCATTTGATATGGGAGAAAGCTTTGTATGAAGTTTTCCCAAATCAGTACCTCCAAAATCAAAATGTTGGAGCACTTATTTTTGTATGCCAAATTAATCTATGAAGGGAGAGAACCTTTGGTATTATGTAGCTACGGTCTCAGTGTCAGTGCTGATCTTTGCTTTGTTCTCTCTTGCCTCTTCTTACCATTCTTTTCTTTTCTGTAGTCATTTGCTAAGAAGTATAGGTTGCCTTTTACATTGCTGAGCGATGAGGGTAACAAAATAAGGAAAGAATGGGGAGTTCCTTCAGATCTTTTTGGAGCTTTACCGGGGAGACAGACGTATGTTCTTGACAAGAAGGGAGTGGTGCAGCTCATCTACAACAACCAGTTCCAACCAGAGAAGCACATTGATGAAACCCTCAAGCTGCTTCAGAGTCTTTGACTCTAGTCTCTCCCACTTCTTCTCTCTCAGTTTTCTCACCACACCTAAAAAAATGCTCTCATTTTTGTAAGAATGTACTGCTGCTACTGGCTAATGGTCGCTTTCAGTACTTGTAAAAAATAATAAGAATTAAGAGGTAATGGTTGCTTCTCGTTAATTTTCAAAAACTGTCCAAACATTGTATGGTACTGTCTGCACTGCTCTTTTGAGATCCTTCACTCTCTCTTGGTATCATGCAAGATGTTTTTTTGTACCAATTTGCCCGATTTTATACATGGAAGTTTTTGGATGGAAATTTAATTTTTTAAAAAGTTTTTTGAGTAGGGACGGCAAAAATATCTGTAACCGTGGATATCCACCCGAACCCGGCCTAATCGGGTAGGGTAAAACCCGAACTCGAAAGGACATTTAGTGGGTACGGGTAAAACCCGAACCCGAATATTGCGGGTAATGGGTGGGCATGGGTTTCTCAGTATCCAACCCGAACCCGCCCGATTATACACATACATATGTATTTTGTCTAGAAATAGTCATTATTTTTCTCTAACATATTTTATATTTAGCATATAAATATAATATTTTCATGAAATTGTGTTGTTTTAATTAATTTTCTTCATTCTAGTGAATTATTGTCATACTTTTCCTCTTGCGTAATGTGAGAATACGTGTGAATGTTAACATATTAGTTAGAGTTATGAAGAGAAATCATTACCCATGGATAACCGTGGATACCCGAAACCCGAACGGGTATGGGCATGGTTTTAATTTTCTACCCGTTTTATATGTGGGTATGGGTAAAACCCGAACTACTTTGGGTAGGGTAACGGATATGCACTATCCGTCCCAGACCCGATCCATTGCCATCCCTATTTTTGAGTTCAAAACGCGATTTTTCCTATATTGACAACAAAACTAAAGAGGAATCCTATATTTAATAATGAATCTCGAGGTTTAATACCAATTTGATCAAATTATAGTCAAAATTCGAGGGAATAACAAGGAGGAGAAAACATTTACTTTTTTCAATAGCTATGAATACCCTAGCGAAATAAGGTAATTCGACTATAATATTGGCTTCTGAAGCTAAACATACTTGCTAATTTGATGCAAGGGGATGACGAATCTTTAATACAAGTGTGTAGTGTGGGTGAGTTACATTGCCTTTTGATCACATTGACAACCGTGTTTGAATTTGTCTACAAAACAATCTTCCTAGTTGTTTGCTTTCAGACAACCTTGAGATCATGTAGGATACTAGAAAATTATGAACATGTATTAGAATTTCTCATACCAGGCCCCATAGTTGCCGCCAAATAGTATGCCAGACCACCACTAAAGAAGAGGGAGGAGAGGCGAGGGCGCTAATGTTGCCGTGCAGGGCACCGACGGGGTTAATGGAGGAGGTGCATATGCTAAGGGAGATGAGGGTGGGATATTGTTTGGGTTCATAGTTGAACGGTATTGAGCTTTATAGCCCAAGGAAAGCGAACATGCCCGGCCCAGGGGGAAGGCCCAGGAGTAGCCCGGTCTCAAGCAATGAAGTAGGTTAGGCGGTCACCCTAGAGACAAGACAGGAATAGATCGCCTGACATAGAGCACTGGTGGTGATAAGAGGAAGAGATCCTCTATGATACTTACCTCGAGCAAGCAGGACTAAACATTAATTAGCTGCCGTATGCGGCCTATAGTAGGGCAGTACAAGATTAGGGCGCCTGACAGAGCATTCAATGCTCTAAACTCCACCTAACCGAGTATAAATACCTCCACGCTAGCATTGATGTTAACTCAACTACTTCCATTCTCTCTAAACATAACACATTGATAGACCGTTAATTGCACATATTTTTACCTCCATTCTTGAGCCGTTTGAGATGTTGATTCTCGTGTTTTAAGCCGATTTCACGCTAGGTTGTGTGTTTATGTCACATTTCAGGATTTGGCATTGACGTGGAGGCGAGGAACCGAGTTTCGGGTCAAAAGGAGACTGTTGGAGTAAAAGGGAGTTGGAGGAGAAAAATACCCGGCCGGGTAAAAGGCAAGGAGAGGCCGGGGAAAAGCTGAAATCCCAGGAGGGGTCCCGGCCGGAATGCTTAAATCCCTGATCGGGTATTCTTGACCTCGATCGGGGATTAATCCTCTGCCAACGCGGTGCGTTTAAAAAATCACCAGCCGGGCACCTAAAATATCCGACCGGGGATTCTGACTAGGGGTCGCGAATGACAGGTTCTTAAGGGGAAAGAAGGGGAAATTTGGGGGGTTCCGAGTTTTAGAGAAAGAAAGTGATACCTAGAGAGAGAGAGAGAGAGCGACGAACGAGAGTTCCCAAGCGCCTTAGATCGATCTTCATCATCAGTGGAGCTCGGATAACGCTTGGAGAAGTGCCGATTGCCGACCAGAAGCAGAACCCCATTCTTCACAACATGATTTCTGCTTCTGAGCTAGAGTTTGCTTCTCTCTCCATGGAGTAACTTCCACATTCACCTGGGTATGAAGAACCCTAGATGTGTATGTTAGGTCTAATTGTATGAACCTAAGTATGAATCCATTGATTTGATTATATTCAATTGAGGTCTGATTTGTTGAATGGCATGAATCCTGATCAAATTCCTGTTGTTTCTGCTTTGACCTAGAAAGAGAATATCTGCCTAGGTTGATAGAGCACCCTTGATTGAAGGTAGTGAATTGACGAATTTAGTCGAGGAGTCGATTCACTATCCTGTACCAGATTTACTTCGGTAGTAGTAGTTTGGTTCGTTAAGGCCTCAATCTGTTTACTCCGGTGGAGGTTAGTCGCCCGCTAGGGACTCAGATTGAGAGGGTCCGGAGACCTTTAGTCGAGACTGCAGACTGCATAAGAACCTCCCGCAGTATAATTATCTTTGAATTCGAACTTGGTAAATTACAATCTGGCTTAACTGCAGTCTAGGGGAAACCATATCCGGGTGACCTCTCTCAACTTGAAAACAACCTCTTACTGCTTTGCTTGCTTGTTTGTTTGGACCTTCACTACACTTTCACTGCTAAATAATCAGAATTCACGGAGTAGTCATCACACTTAGGACCCGGGTTGACATTAAAACCCAAACCCGCTATACTATGCTCTAGTAGGTCGTTACACTTGGCCATTTTCTAGTGTGACGGTAGGGGCGAGTCAAGTTTTTGGCGCCGTTGTCGGGGACGGCCATGTTGTTGAAGAAACGTGATTTCTGTTACTTTGGCATTTCCATTTTCGCATTGACTGTTTGTTTTTTTTTCCCACTTGTGCCTTCACGGGTTTGCTTGCTTGGCTGTGTGCAGGTAGTGCATGACCCGTAGCCAGTCGGGAGGTTTACTGCCGTTAGATCCGGAGCTTGAACGCACCTGTCACCAATTAAGGAGACAACAGCGAGCTAGACTGGCTACGGAGGAGCGCATTGACGGCCACTTGAGTAGCGATTCTAAGGAAGAGTACGAGATGGATGGTGCACAACACCCACCCCAGGGGATGCCTCTCCAGGTTCCCCTAGTGAATCAGGTTCTGGGGAACAACCCAGTACCCCAGGCAGATGGGGTTCAGCACCAACCACCGCCACCGGGTCCTACCATGGAGTATTACTACACTCCACGGGTCGCTGACATTCACACTGTCATCCTCTATTCGCCCATTCCAGCGAACAACTTCGAGATCAAGCCATGTTGGATTTAACTGATTACATCCTCTATCCAGTTCCATGGTTTGAAGGATGAGGAGGCAAGAGTGCATCTTTCCCAGTTCCTGCAGCTGACAAACGGGTTCAAGATGAATGGTGTACCCGATGATGCGATCTATCTTCACCTCTTCCCCCATTCTCTGGCGGGGCATGCGAAGAGGTGGTTAGAGACCCAGCCCCCACTATCCATCACATCATGGGACGATCTGGCTGACAAGTTCGTGCACAGGTATTACCCGACATTGAAGACTACAGAGATACAGCGGGAGATTACTCATTTCCGCCACGAGCCACATGAGCCTCTTCGTGATGCCTGGGAGCGGTACTCACAGTTCTTCTGGAAATGTCCCCATCATGGTTTCAGTGATGCATTCACGGTGGGGAATTTCTACAGCGCTATGACCCCAGAGAGTCAGGGTGATCGAGTCTCTATGCCCAGGAGGGGATATTCTCACCAAGACTCAACCCGAACTGAACCAGATGATCATTACCTTGGCTGCTAGGGATCACTCATGGGGGCAGAGCACCAGAAGCAGGAGTTCCCGGGATCATGGTGTGCACGCCATGGAGGCCAGGTCCGGGCTAGGGCGGGAGGTGGCTGAGTTGGTGCAGACATTGAAGCAGCCCAACAGTCTTAATCCGGGCAGAGGTCTGGCTGGACCTCCAGTTGCTTAGTGCCAGTGCTGTGAGAGCTTGAACCATCTGGTGGAAGACTGCCAGGCCATGCAGGAGTCTTCTACACCCCAGGAGCAGTTGGACTTCATCGCCAATGCTCGACGCCTCGACCCTTACAGTGGTACATATAATGAAGGTTGGCGCCAGCATCCCAACTTCTCCTGGAATACCAGCAACACCACTAAACCACCTAGTTTCCCAGCACCAGTAGGTGGTTTTCAGCAGCGGCAGCCCTTCCAGGCCAGGTAGGGCCCAGCTACACAGCAGCAGTCGTATCAGCCCAGACAGGGGCAGCCATTCCAGCAGCCACAGTGCCCGTATGCCCAGCCGCCAGTAGCTCTAGCTCCAGATACCCAGATGACGGAGCTGAAAATATTTTGCAGGCATTTATGACTACCAGTCAGGCAAATTTCGCTAGGATGGATCAGAGCATAACTTCTCTAGAGGTAGGCCAAATGAACCAGGGTGCTACACTCCAGGATCTCCAGAACCAGATTGGTGGCATTGCTCGCCAAAATAACACAAGAGCATCAGGGACTTTGCCTGCCACCACCATACCAAATCCTCGCGAGCCTCACCAGCAGTTGGATGCCATCACTACCAGGAGTGGCAAGACCACATTTGCTGCTCCTACCCAGGCCAAGCAAGAAGAGCCACTACCTGCTTCAACACTTCCAGCTGACGATGCAGAAGTGGGGATGGAGAAAGAAGCACCTGCTCACAAGCCACATCTAGTGGTTAAGGAGCATGTACCCCAGCTTCCCTTCCCCACTCGCCTACACAAAGACAAGCTGGAGACTGAGTTTGCCAAGTTCATGGCAATGTTGAAGCAGGTCAACATCAGCATGCCGTTCGTGGAGGCACTGCCGAAGATGCCCAAGTACGCTAAATTTATGAATGACCTCCTCACCAATAAGAAGAAACTTGGGGATCTTTCGACAGTGATGATGAGCGAGGAGTGTTTTGCTATCCTGCATAACAAGCTGCCCGAGAAGCGCAAAGACCCAGGGAGTTTTACTATCCCTCTTGTTATTAGCAACATGCATGTAGGAAAGTCCTTGGCAGACCTAGGCGCTAGCATTAACGTCGCCCTACAAATTGTTTAAAAAGCTAGACCTAGGTGAACCTAGAGCTACTAGGATGAGCATTCAGTTAGCTGACCGTTCCATTGTGCATCCTAGGCGTATCATAAAGCATCTGCTTGTTAATGTAGGTGCATTCACATATCCTGTTGATTTTGTTATTCTGGATATAAATGAGGATGTGGATGTGCCTTTGATTTTGGGTAGACCGTTTCTCGCCACCGCCAAGGCGCTTATTGATGTGCATAGTGGTAAATTGATCTTGCGTGCTGGGGATGACATGCTACTTTTTCTGTGTCTGAGAATGGTAAACACTCCCATTTGCATGATGACTTAGATTACTGTGATGTGCTTGCTGATTTTGAGACCGCACTCGCTATAACGAGTGCGGGTACTGACGATGCTCTTGAGCGTTGTATTTTGCTATGTGAGCAAGCATCGCAGGAGCAACAGTTGGAGGAGCAATTGGCCGCGCTGGAGAGTGGCGCATTCCTGGAGGGCGACCGGCTGTTCAGACCGATCTCATCCTCACCCCACATCACTACCTCCTTGGAGGAACCACCAGAGCTGGAGCTAAAGCCCCTCCCTCCTCACTTGGAGTATGCATTTCTACGGGAGGGGAATAAGCTTCTAGTCATCATCAGCTCGACCCTCACACCCGAGCAGAAGGTTAGGCTGGTGGCCTTGCTGAAGCTGTACGAGCGAGCT
This sequence comes from Linum trigynum, assembly GCA_964030455.1. Lineage (NCBI taxonomy): Eukaryota > Viridiplantae > Streptophyta > Magnoliopsida > Malpighiales > Linaceae > Linum > Linum trigynum. The sequence continues at coordinate 10,632,599 of OZ034821.1, forward strand.
CTAGCGTGGAAGATCACTGATATCTGGGGGATCAGCCCCTCTTATGCTCCCACCGGATACTGCTAGAGGATGAGATGCGGCCAGTGAGACAGCCACAGAGAAGACTGATACCGAACGTAGAGGCTGTGGTTTGGGCGGATATCGTAAAGCTGATGGATGCGGGGATCATCCTCGCCATTTTCGACAGTGAGTGGATCAGTCCCACCCAGGTGGTACCCAAAAAGGGTGGGATGACCGTGGTGCCTAACGAGAAGAAGGAGCTCATCCCGATGCGCACGGTGACTGGGTACCGTGTCTGCATAGATTATCGGCGTCTCAACGATGCCACTCGGAAGGACCACTTCCCGCCGCCATTCATTGATTAGATGCTGGAGAGACTAGCAGGGCACGAGTTCTACTGTTTCCTGGATGGGATGTCCGGGTATTTCCAGATCCCCATTGCACGGGAGGACCAGGTGAAGACCACTTTCACCTGCCCCTTTGACACATTTGCCTACCGGAGGATCCCATTCGCGCTTTGTAATGCCTCTGCTACTTTTCAGCGATGCATGCTCGCCATCTTTGACCGCCTGGTCGACGAGATTATGGAGGTGTTTATGGACGACTTTTTGGTTTAGGGGACTCATTCTCTCACTGTCTCCATAACCTAGAACTCGTCCTTAAACGGTGTGAAGAAACGAACCTGGCACTTAGTTGGGAGAAGTGTCATTTCATGGTTCGTGAAGGCATAGTTCTCGGGCACAAGATCTCTAAGATGGGGATTGAGGTGGACAGGGCCAAGATCGAGACTATCAGCAAGCTGCCTCCTCCTACATCTGTTAAGGGGATCCAGAGTTTCTTAGGCCATTTAAGGTTCTACAAGCGTTTCATCAAGGATTTTTCTAAGATCGCCCTGCCCCTGACTAAGCTCCTTGAGAAGGATACCCCCTTCCAGTTCACCAATGCCTGCACAGCGGCCTTCACGACCTTGAAGGCGAAGCTCACTCATGCTCCTATCATGGTCGCTCCTGACTGGTCCTTACCGTTCGAGCTGATGTGCGATGCCAGTGACTTTGTTGTTGGGGCTATCTTGGGGCAGAGGCGTGATAAAGATTTTCATCCTATCTATTATGCCTCGAAGACCCTCAATGATGCCCAGTAGGGCTGGGAATCCGGATCCGGTTTTTCGGTCAAACCGGAAACCGGATGATTTTAACCGTTCCGGTTACAACCGGAAACCATAATCCCAATAACCCAATCTAATTGGCGGTTGCTTGTTGTCTGGAAAAAACCGGCCCGGTCCGGTTTAAAACCGGGAAACTGTTTAAAACTGGATGGGTCCAACCCACTAAATTATTACTAACTAACCAGGCCCATTTTATGAAGCCCAACCCAAAATTACCCAAACCCACTAAGGCACTAACCCACCCAGGGGGAAAACCCTAATCGGCGCCTACCCTAATCGCCGTCCCCTTCCATTTCCAATTTCCATTCCCGCAGCTGAGGACTGAAACCCTCTCGCCTCTGCTCTATCCCTCGGCGGCGACGACGAGGCACACAGCTGGCGACGACGAGGCAAACGACGGCGCCGTCATCTCCCTTCTATCTCCGTTCGTTCGAGAGCAGTCCGCACTCCGCAGTCGATCTCCCCCGTCTCCTGTACATCTCCCTTCGAGCGCCATCATCTCACCCCTCACCAGACTCAATCGACGAGCCGACGACACCTCCAGACTCCGGCGAGCGACGACGACCTCGGTAGAAGTAGAACGACGGTAAGTCTCTTACCCTCGCCTCTCCATTTCTCATGGATTTCCTTTCAATCCAGCCATCCCCTGAGTTTATAGATCACTGAATGCAGGCATGCAGCCGCCCAAGCCACCAGCAGCAGCCGTTCCCACTTCCTCCCAGCAGCAGAAAACCAGGCCGACAACTACAAATCGAGAGATGCAAGAAAGCAGCAACGCCTGGGTAAGTTCGAGGAAGTCGAGGGTTTGAGAACTGGGAAAAGTTTGAACATTGCAAATTCTTATTCTGTAATTGTGTTATGTCTTGTGTAATTTGATTACAAGTAGGAAGAAACTAATTAGATTGTGTAATTTGATTCCTATTTGTTCTTCTTTCCCGATCAACAGAAAGTTCGAGATCAAAATGTTATGAATGGGTGCTTTTATTTCTTATTATTTTGACCCCAACAACAACAACAACGATCCTTTTGTTTATAAAGTTTGTATCTTTGTGGTAAATTTTCAGGGTAGCAGCAATAACAAGAAGAGATTGCTAAATCAAGATGAAAATGTGCCATGTGTTCTCCCTAAAGTGCCTCGTGTGGAAATTAGTAGCAATGATCCTCTTCCCGCCAACTTGCCAACACCACAGCTACAAGCACAAGAACGGGCAGCAGCTACCACAACTCAAACAACAACCCAAACACAACCTGAAACCACTACAACTCAGAAGGAAAAAGGAAAGGGAAAGGCTAAAGCCCCAGCCAAGAGGGAGTATGAACTACGGTCTCCGGTGTGGGATCATTATGACAATTATGTGAATGAAGAGGGAAAGAAGAAGGAGAGATGTCATTATTGTGGGAAGTCATTGGCTAGTGATCCATCGGCAAATGGTACGTCTACTTTGGATGCTCATACTAAAAGATGTTTAAAGAAATTGCAAGAAAGGGGTGGTCAAATGAATTTGCATATGAAATCATCAATTGAAGGGCAAGGGAAATTAGGTGCTTGGAAATTTGACCAAGCCTATGTGAGGGAGGGGTTGGTTGAAATGATAATCTTGGATGAATTGCCATTTAGGCACGTGACTCACTTCCACTGTCACTCCAGGAATTGGCCAAGTGAAACCACTTCCTAAAGCGTAGTATAGCGGGTTTAGGTTTAATTATCAACCCGGGTCCTAGATTTGATGACTACTCAGTGAATTCTTGTTATCTAGCAATGAAACTTTAATGCAAGTCTAAACTAACAAACTAACAAAACAACTAAGCGGTTGTATTCAGGTTAAGAGAGGTCACCCGGATATGGTTCCCCCTAGACTACAGTTAAGCCGAATTGTAATTACCAAGTTCAGTTTCTATGATAGTTATACTGCGGAAGGTTCTTAAACAGCCTGAAGTCTCGACTAAAGGTCTTCAGACCCTCTCAATCTGAGTCTCTAGCGGGTGACTAACCTCCACCGGAGTAAACAGATTGAGGCCTTAACAAACAAAACCTCCACTACCGGAGTAAATCCGGTACAGAATAGTGAGTTGGCTCCTCGACTAAAGTCACCAACTCCCTACCTTCAATCAAGGATGCTCTATCAACCTAGGCAGATATTCTCATTCTAGGTTAAAGCAGAAACAACAGGAATTTGATCAGGATTCAAATCATTCAATCATTCAAACCTCAATCGAATATAATCAAATCATAGAATCAGTACTTGGGTTCATACAATCAAAGCATAACATACAAATCTAGGGTTCTCCATACCCAGATGAATGGGAGAACTACTCCATGGAGAAAGAAGCAAAAGCAGAATCAGACGCGGAATTCATACTGTGAAGGATGGATTCCTGCTCCTGGACGTTGATCGACACTTCTCCAAGCTCAAACTGGCCTCCAATGGTGATGAAGATCAAGCTAGGGCACTTGGAGACTCTTGTTGGTCGCTTTCTCTCTCTAGGAATCGCTCTGTCTCTCTAAAACTCGAATCCCCTCGACTTGTGGCTGGAAATTGGCTTAAAACCAGAAAATCCCGACTCACACGGGCAGGCCGCACGACCGTGTGGCTCACCCAGTTGCCCGTGCGAGTCAAAACGCAGCGCATCAATTAGTTGAATTCCAGGCTTCTTGCACGGCCAGGCTGGTCACTTGCACGGCCGTGTGAGATTTCCATCCTGCCCGTGTTTGCTCTCGTTGAAATACGCACGACCACCTTTCTCCTTCACACGGCTGTGTGGAAATCACTTGTGCCCGTGTTAAGGCTCGCATAATTCCACACGGCCAGGCTTGTCAGTTGCACGGCCGTGTGATGTTTGTGTGTGCCCGTGCGGCTTCCTTAGCACCTCGCCACGCGCCCGATCTTCGCCCAATCGACCCCGAACTCGCTCCTAAACCTTCATTCACTTGCCAGGACCTGAAATATCACAAACAAGCACAACCTAGCGTGAAATCGGTCTAAAACACGAGAAACCACATCTCAAACGGTGTAAGAACAGGGGTGAAAACATGTGTAATTAACGGTTTATCAGCACGTTAAGAAAGAAGGGTTTAAAAAGTTTATGCAACGTGCTTGTCCTATGTTCAAGATTCCTTGACGAAAAACAATTAGAGAAGATGCTTTTAGATTGTTTCTTGCACAAAAGGAGCAGTTGAAGGATTATTTCAAAACAAAGTGTGGAGGTAAGGTGTCCATAACTACTGATAGTTGGACATCTTGTCAGAACTTGAACTACATGTGCATTACAGCACACTTTGTTGGGAAAGATTGGAAGCTATACAAGAAGGTGATTAGTTTTTGCAAGTTAACTAGTCACAAGGGAGTTGACATAGGTAATGCAATTGCCTATTGCTTAGAAGAATGGGGTGTGAAGAATGTTTATACTGTCACTGTTGACAATGCAAGTTCTAATGACACAGCAATCTTGCAATTGAGGGATAGACTTGAAGAATGGGGTACTAACATTGTAGGTGGAAAGTACCTTCATATGCGTTGCATTGCACATATAGTGAACTTGATTGTGAGTGATGGCTTGAATGAGATGGGGATGTCGATTAGAAGGGTGAGAAAAGCTGTGAGGTGGGTTAGATCCTCACCTTCTAGATTGGCTAAGTTCAAGGATTGTGTGGACTTTCACAACATTCAATCCAAAAAATTGTTGTGTTTAGTTGTGCCCACAAGATGGAATTCCACCTATTTTATGCTTGAAGCAGCTGTGATATTTGAAGATGCTTTCTCTAGTCTTGAGAGAAAAGATAGAGAGTACAAACCTGAGTTGAAGTCGAAGAAGTACAAGAATCAAGAGATTGGTATTCCTCAGCATGAAGATTGGAAGAATGCTAGAGTAATGATTAAATATCTGAAGTTCTTTCATGATTTGACACTGCTAGCATCCACTACTTCAGTTGTGACGGCTCATCGATTCTTGCAACAATTTGGGAAGGTATTTTATCACATTGACAAGATGCTCAATAGCAAGGATGATGATATAGTGAGGATGGGGATGAAGATGAAAGCAAAAGTTGATAAATATTGGTGTGAGAAAGGGGGTTTGAATTTGAGAATGAATAGAATGGTGTATGTTGCTGTGGTTCTTGATCCAAGGCATAAGATGAATTATCCGGAACATATTTGGAAGAAGATTTGTGGAGAGAGTAGGGCAAGTGAGTTGGTGAAAGAGTTGACAAGTGAGTTGGAGAAGTTGTTTGAATATTACCAAGCTAGGATGCCTATTCCCCCACCCACTTCTCCAAAGGTGGCCGTTGCTAATTTGCCTACTTCACGGGGGGAGAGTAAGTGTAGTGATGATGATGACTCGGATGATGATGACATTGACATTGATGAAGATTATAGGCGACCTCAACTTGGGGAAACTAAAACCGAGTTAGATAAGTATCTTGCTCACCCACGTGAAGATGATGATGGTGCTCCGGAGAAGTTTGATGTGTTGAATTGGTGGAAAGTGAATGCTATGAGATATCCTATCTTGACTGAAATGGCTAAGGATGTGTTTGCCATTCCCATGTCTACCGTGCCTTCCGAGTCCGCTTTTAGCACTAGTGGACGGGTTCTAGATAGTTTTAGGAGCTCTTTGCATCCCAAAATTGTGGAAGCACTCATTTGTAGTCAAGATTGGCTTAGATCAAGCTCTTGTGAGTTCAACTCTAATGGTGTTGATGATGATGACTATGAGGATGAAGATGCCTTTGCGAATGGTAAGTGATACACTCTATTTTATGATGGTTGTTTTTATCAATTTGATATGTGAATGTTAAGTTGTTAATTATTAATTTGTTATTGTTGTGACTTGTGAATTAGTTTACAATAACATTGTGGTGGAGGAAGAAGAGAGGCAAGCACGTGAGCATTCCAAATCTCGCGGGAGTGGAATTGAAGTTACAAGTACGAGCAAGATTGGGGATGGTAGCGTGATTGGATCGAAAGATGGACATGCAAGTGAGGCAAGTCGTGGTGCAACCAACTCTTCCTTTGTTTCCATTGAAGAGTAGAAATGATTGGTTGGCGAGTTGAAGTGGAGTTTGTTGGATTATGTTATCTTTATTTATGCATTATGGATTTAAAGATTTGGTTGTGTAATGAACTTTATTTAGACTTTGTGCTTGTGTGTGTGAGACTATTATGATTAATGTTGGAATGTTTTGTCTTGGTTTTATTGAAATTTGGTAAAAATTGAAAGAAACAGGGGCTGCTGGTCACTTAAATACAAGGGAGGTGCTGCCCGGTTCGACCCGGTTGGTCAACCAGCCGGTCGTTTGGTGGGGTTTCCGGTCAAAACGGTTTTCCGGTCAAAACCGGACCAAACCGTATCTCATCCAATCCGGTTTGGTTTAAACCGTGTCGCAGTCCAATCCCGTCCACGGTTGGGCATAAGTCTAATCCGGTCATAAAAAACCGGGTCAATCCGGTCCGGTTTAAACCGAACCGGACTGTTTCCCAGTACACCACCACAGAGAAGGAGCTGCTCGCAGTGGTATTTGCCTTCGACAAGTTTCGTCCGTATCTTGTCTTGTCCCATGTGATCGTGTACACAGATCACTCCGAGATTCGATACCTTATGAGCAAGGCCGATGCCAAGCCGAGGCTCATACGATGGATCTTACTATTGCAGGAGTTCGACATTGAGATTCGGGACAAGAAGGGAGCTGAAAATGTTGCTGCTGATCACCTCTCTCAGTTGGACGCACCACCTGCCGACAACCTCGAGGAGGAGATCAACGACTCTTTCCCAGATGAGAGACTGATGATGATGTGCCTGGTGGAGAGTGTCACCCCTTGGTGCTCCGATTTTGCGAATTATCTGGTAGGCCAGCAGCTGCCTAAGGGGATGACAACTCACACCAATAGGAAATTCTTCTCCGACCTGAAGCATTACTTCTCGGATGACCCTCATCTCTTCAGGATCGGAGCCGACGGGATCATCCGTCGCTGTGTCATGGACAGTGAGCAGGAGGAAATTCTATCTCACTATTATGAAGGACCTACTGGCGGTCACCATGGAGGAAACCGCACGGCAAGGAAGGTGCTACAGTCGGGCTTTTACTGGCCCACGCTCTTCAAGGACACAGACGCCTTCGCACGCAGGTGCGATCGATGCCAGATTTCAGGTAATATCTATGCCCGTGATGAGATGCCCCAAAATATTTTTATAACTTGTGAAATATTTGATGTCTGGGGTATCGACTTCATGGGCTCCTTCCCTCCATCCTTTGGAAACACTTACAACTTAGTTGTTGTTGACTACGTCTCTAGATGGGCTGAGGCGCAAGCTTTACCCACTAATGATGCTAGACGTGTTGGTGGTTTTTTGAAGAAGCTATTCTCCCGGTTCGGGACACCTAGAGCCATCATAAGCGATCGAGGCACCCATTTCCAAGGCCAGTTTGATAAGTTATTGTCTCGCTATGGTGTGACTTGATAGACCATTGATTACACATGTTTTTACCCCTATTCTTGAGCCTTTTGAGATGTCGATTCTCGCGTTTTAGGCCGATTTCACGCTAGGTTATTCTTGTTTGTGATATTTCAGGTCCTAGTACGTGAATGAAGGTCTAGAAACGAGTTTGGGGTCGATTGGACGAAGATTGGACACTTGGCGAGAGGCCGATGGAGCTACACGGGCACGCCTAAAAACCTACACGAACGTGTGACATCAAATTGCATGGGCAAAATCACACGGGCCGTGTAGGGGACCCCTTGTGGCCGTGTGCAAATTCTAGAGAACTCACACGGGCAGCCTGGAAATCCACACGGCCGTGTGGTTGTGGCCGTGTAGGATGGCCGAAGTCCACTTAATCGAAACTCCGCGATTTGAAACTCACACGGGCAGTTGGGAAAGTCACACGGCCGTGTGGCCTGGCCGTGTGAGTAGGGAATTTTTGGGTTTTAACCCAATTTCCAGCCAAAGGAATGGGGGTTCCGAGTTTTAGAGAGAAAAGGCTATACCTAGAGAGAGAAAGTGACGAACCTGACTCTGCAAGTGTCATAGATCGATCTCCATCACCATTGGAGCCCGGCTTGAGCTTGGAGAAGACCTGATTGAGTGCGAGAAGCAGATTATCATCCTTCACAGTATGGTTTCCGCATCTGAGCTAGATTTCCCATCTCTCTCTATGGAGTATTGTTCTTATTCACCTGGGTATGAAGAACCCTAGATTTGTATGTTAGGTCTGATTGTATGAACCCAAGTACAGATTCAGTGGTATGATTATGTTCAATTGAGGTTTGATTTGTTGAATGACATGAATCCTGATCAAATTCCTGTTGTTTCTACTTTAACCTAGAAAGAGAATATCTGCCTAGGTTGATAGAGCACCCTTAATTGAAGGTAGGGAGTTGGCGACTTTAGTCGAGGAGCCAATTCACTATTCTATACCGAATTTACTTCGGTAGTGGAGGTTTTGTTCGTTAGGGCCTCAATCTGTTTACTCCGGTGGAGGTTAGTCGCCCGCTGGAGACTTTGATTGAGAGGGTCTGGAGACCTTTAGTCGAGACTTCAGACTGTTTAAGAACCTCCTGCAATATAAATATCATTGAACCTGAACTTGGAAAATTACAATCCGGTTTAACTACAGTCTAGGGGGAACCATATCCGGGTGACCTCTCTCGACTTGAAAACAACCTTTTTACTTGCTTTGCTTGTTTGCTTGTTTTGAACTTTACTAAAGTTCCACTGCTAAATAATAAGAGCTCACGGAGTAGTCATCACATGTAGGACCCGGGTTGACATTAAAACCCAAACTCGCTATACTACGCTTTAGAAAGTTGTTACACTTGGCCATTTTCTAGGGTGACAGTAGGAGTGAGTCAAGTTTTTGGCGCCTTTGCCGGGGACGCCTAGGTTGTTGAAGAAACGTGAATTCTGTTAATTTAGCTTTTCCTATTCGCATTGTTTGCTTTGTCACACTTGTGCCTTCACGGGTTTGCTGCTTGACTGTGTGCAGGTAGTGCATGACTCGTAGCCAGTCAGGAGGTTTACTGCTGTTGGATCCAGAGCTTGAACGCACCTGTCGCCAACTTAGGAGACAACAGCGAGCTAGACTGGCTACGGAGGAGCGCATAGACAGCCACTTGAGCAGCGATTCCAAGGAAGAGTACGAGATGGAAGGAGACCATAACCCGCCACAAGGGATACCTCTCCAGGTTCCCCCAGTGAACCAGATCCTGAGGAACAACCCAATACCCCAGGAAGATGGGGTTCATCATCAACCACCGCCGCCGGGTCCCACCTTGGAGTACTACTACACTCCACGGGTTGCTGATATCCGCCCTGTCATCCTCTACCGGCCCATTCTAGCAAACAACTTTGAGATCAAGCCATGCTGGATTCAACTCATTACATCCTCTATCTAGTTTCATGGCTTGAAGGATGAGGAGGCAAGGGTGCATCTTTCCCGTTTCCTGCAGCTGACGAACGGGTTCAAGATGAATGGTATACCCGAAGATGCGATCCGCCTTCACCTCTTCCCCCATTCTCTGGCGGGGCATGCAACGAGGTGGCTAGAGACCCAGCCCCCATTGTCCATCACATCTTGGGACGATCTGGCCAATAAGGTCGTGCACAGGTACTATCTGGCATCGAAGACCACAGAGATCCAGCGGGAGATCACTCACTTCCGCCAAGAGCCAGATGAGTCACTTCGTGATGCATGTGAGCGGTACTCGGGATTTTTCTGGCAGTGTCCCCATCATGGCTTCAGTGATGCATTCACCGTGGGGAACTTCTACAGTGCTCTCTCTCCGGAAAGCCAGAGGGTGATTGAGTCTCTATGCCCAGGAGGGGATATTCTTACTAAGACTCCACCTAAACTGAACAAGATGATCAGTACCTTGGCTGCCAAAGATCATTCTTGGGGGCAGAGCACCAGAGGCAGGAATTCTCAGGATCGTGGTGTGCACGCCATGGAGGCTAGGTCCGGGCTCGAGCAGCAGGTGGCTAAGTTAGTGCAGACATTGAAGCAACCCAACAGTCTTATTCGGGGCAGGGGTCTGGCAGGACCTCCTGTAGCTCACTGTCAGTGGTGTGAGAGCTCGAACCACCTGGTGGAAGACTGCCAGGCTATGCTGGAATCTTCTACCCTCCAAGAGCAGTTGGACTTCATCGCCAATGCTCGGCGCCTTGACCCATACAGCAATACATACAATGAGGGGTGGCGCCAGCATCCCAACTTCGCTTGGAATAGCAACATCACTAAACCACCTGGTTTCCCAGCACCAGCAGGTGGTTTTCAATAGAAGCAGCCTTTCCAGGCCAGACAGGGGCTCGTTCCACAGTAGCAGCCTTACCAGCCTAGGCAAGGGCAATCATTTCAGCAGCCCAGCGTCAGTATGCCGAGCCAGCAGCAGCTCCAGCTCCAGACAAACAGATGACCTAGATGAATAGCATTTTGGCGGCATTTATGACTACCACCATTCAATGAACTGGTCGGATTCTAATGTAATCGCAAAGGTTAAAAGTATGATTGTACGGAACTAAACCAACATAATATTCTATTCATATATATAATTACATTTTGAACTAAATGTACCTGTTTACAATTAGAATTTGAGGAAATGAAGTTCTGTATATTTCTTGATACTTTATGAAAATAAAAAATACTCGTCCGTTACAAAAATGGATCATACGTATCTTTTCTACTTTTCGAACACAACTTTCATGCTAATTAAAATTATTTTACTTACAAATAGAACTTAGGTTACAACATGCAATTGACACAAGTTGTATAAAAACTTAGATATACATCGATCCAAATGCCCCCAACATTGCCGCTTTCCCAATGGCATAAAAATCATGATCCCAAGTATGGATTTCAGGAACAATGCAGTCGACATTTATGTCATCTTTAGCCAAGGCATGGAAAGTACTTCCATATTTTTGTGCTTGGTCAAGCATGCTGCTCCTCTCGTCATATTCTTGGAATGTTTTTACTGAAGGGTTTGTTAGTAATGGTGATAGCTTTCTGGCTTGTATTTGATATGGAAGATTCAGGATAAAGAAAGTTGAGAAGAGTACACATGTGATAATGACAGATGATGAACTAGGTGAACCCATTGATCAGATTCTTTTGTATTTGTAGGATCAAAAGAGACTTAAAGGTCTAATGACGGCTTATAATTGTGTCTCTCAGTTACTAGGTTGGGAGATGTGAATCCACCATTATGTTGCTAATAAATTTATAGGGGTCATGTTAATTTGTCAAATAAAGATGATTAGTTACTATAGTTTAATAGGTTGATAATGCTTTTGATGGTTAACTTCATTATGATCAATTTGTTCCATGGGTATCAGCAGAAAACTTATATGGGATGCAACTAAAACATCTGTAAATTTTATGTTTAGTAGAACTGGAAAACTAATGAATCAGCATGATTTGTCTTTAGTTAAAATTGAGATACAATGTTGGGATTTGATGCCATATCCATGCAACCATAATTATTACAGAAACGCATAAATGTCATTGCCAAATTAAGAGGCTAATTATGATTGAAACTAAGATTTCAACAACTATGGAACATTTATCCATTATCACAGTTACATATTGACAGATCATACATCGCGACAGAAAAAAAAACTTAAGAATGGGGGTACATTATTTTTTCCTCCACCGTTATCTGTTATAGCTATTTTTCTGGAGATAGAATTCGATGCCCAAGATAAGGTCAAACTAATAGTTTGAAATTGGGAATATTGTGGAGGGTCATTATTTTTTATATTCGAGATGGATTGGCTAGATGCAAGTAAAATGGATTCGAATACAACTAAAACTATCTACAAGCATGACTGTTGACCAAATTTAATATTTATGCTTTTGAGATTCTTTGCTCTTGTGTCTTGATATTCGTTATCATTTTCTCTGTTTGTTCGCTAAATTTCCTTAGCTTTATTTTATTTATTGTGGACTAATGAGTGAGGGTGATTCTAATAAACGTGATATGTACGTACTCTCATATTATCATTTAGTTCTTGTGACTCTTTTGGTTCTTGCATTTCCTCCGAGATATTATCATGAGATTCCACTCTTAATACTTATCTATTTATTTCTCATATATCGGTAACTCATTCCTAACTTCTCTCTCAACTCCATTTGTAGTGTGTACGAGTGTAATTTATGGACACCTATTTTTAATGTTGAAAACAAAGCTAAAAAAATTTCATGATCATAGTGGCCACTCTTTCGTTTTATTTTGGAATTTGGCAAATTGTTTACTTTGATACATAAATGGTGCAAGTTGGAGGCATGATAACCTATGATGATGAGTGAGAATGTGGGATGCATTTTACTAGTTTGACTCTTCATTTCATGGAAAAATTATATACAAGCTAGAAGAAGTCAACCACCGTCTCCTTTAGCGATATATGTCAGAGAGCTTGTATGAAAGACCAAGCATCTAGGAAGCCAAGTGAGATTTTTTCATGCTCGATTCATTCTTGTTCGATACATCCCTCTCTACATGATTATTATGCTTAACCTTTGCACGAGCTTGAGTAATCACAGAACAAATATGAAAGAATGAGATATAGGTTTAGCCAATGGTATAAAAGACCACTTTTATCAAGTTATCATTATATCCATTCGTCAAAAGCCGTTGAACCTAACTTCCTCCTCAGCTTACACCTTATTATGAACCAATTTCTATTTCTTGAAACCCTATGTTGAATCCTTTTCAAAGTTTCACGTGATTTATGGTTATACCATAGTATTCTACTTTGAAATAGAAACTTAAATTAGGGAGAAAGTTTGTCTTTAAACGTGACATGCTAAAAATTTAAAATCAGTGAGTTTATTTATTATAATTTTCTAAAAACAAAACTACGAAAAGTATAATAGAAAAGTAGAGAGCTAACCATCGTCTTGTTTTGGTACAACAAACACTTCTATTTTTTGCATTCCTTTTAAGTTTTTTCTTCATGCAAGCCATTTGTTTGTGTGTCATTGTTGATTTATTGACTTAAAATGCCAATGCATTACCTAATGAAAGAAGAAAAAAGAGATACAAGGACACATAATAAATTAAAACTCAACATCGGGATTCTAAAGTGAATCCATCTCTTTGATGAACATCATCATCATTAGTTTTCACCATACAATGAACTGGTCGGATTCTAATGTAATCGCGAAGATTAAAAGTGTTATTGTATGTAACTAAACAAACATATTATTCTATTCATATATATAATTACATTTTGAACTAAATGTACCTGATTACAATTAGAATTCGAGGGAATGAAAATCTGTATACTTCTTGATAATTTATGAAAATAAAAAATACTTGTCCTTTACAAAAATGGATCATACGTGTCTTTTCTACTTTTCGAACACAACTTTCATGCTAATTCAAATTATTTTACTTTCAAATAGAACTTAGGTTACAAAATGCAATTGACACAAGTTGTATAAAAATTTAGATATACATCGATCCAAATGCCCCCAACATTGCCGCATTCCCAATGGCATAAAAATCATGATCCCAAGTATGGATTTCAGGAACAATGCAGTCGACATTTATGTCATCTTTAGCCAAGGCATGGAAAGTACTTCCATATATTTGTGCTAGGTCAAGCATGCTGCTCCTCTCGTCATATTCTTGGAATATTTTTACTGGAGGGTTTGTTAGTAATGGTGATAGCTTTCTAGCTTGTATTTGATATGGAAGATTCAGGATAAAGAAAGTTGAGAAGAGTACACATGTGATAATGACAGATGATGAACTAGGAGAACCCATTTATCAGATTCTTTTGTATTTGAAGGATCAAAAGAGACTTAAAGGTCTAATGACGGCTTATAATTGTGTCTCTCAGTTACTAGGTTGGGAGATGTGAATCCACCATTATTTTGCTAATAAATTTATAGGGGTCATGTTAATTTGTCAAATAAAGATGATTAGTTATTATAGTTTAATAGGTTGGTAATGCTTTTGATGGTTAACTTCATTATGATTAATTTGTTCCATGGGTATGAGCAGAAAACTTATATCGGATGCAACTAAAACATCTGTAAATTTTATGTTTAGTAGAACTGGAAAACTAATGAATGAGCATGAGTTGTCTTTAGTTAAAATTGAGATACAATGTTGGGATTTGATGCCATATCCATGCAACCATAATTATTACAGAAACGCATAAATGTCATTGCCAAATTAAGAGGCTAATTATGATTGAAATTAAGATTTCAACAACTATGGAACATGATAGGGCAAAAGCATATGCCTTAATCCTATCTCGTAGTAAAACCGGAAGTCCGGGTATCGTCTCTCAGGGACTGGTACAACCTTATACTATATCAATTCTATGGAGCAAACTATAGGTGAAAAATGTTTTAGTGAAGAAACTACTAGCTAACAATTAAACAAAACAAGCAAATTAAAATTGTCGGGAGAAATTCAATGGGAGAACCTCTGGGAGAAACACCGGGATTCACTACCTATCCTATCCAGATTAATTCACATGTTCCAATCAATTTAACCCATACCTCTACAGCCAGGATATCTCGAATGTGCTAGCTATCCCTGTCGGGAATTACTACGTACTAAACAATTAATTCAAATCCCACTGTCATAGCTCAATGAGTTAATTATTTAGTCTGAAGATCGATATCCTATTTAAGACCGCATAGCACCTTATTTAATCCACTGTCGCTTCGATAAGTTACTATGTCACATGAAATAGGTTCAGTTATTAGGGTTTCACTGTCGCTAATAACCTAATTAACTACAATTCATTGTATTGGTGGCCAGTCAACACAAAGCATTAAGCAATTCCATGTAATAGAGATTGGAAGAAAAGAAATATGAATCAATCCATCAAATATAGAAATAGCTACATCCTATGGTGTTTCCCCCCAGAAATCGGGGTTTAGTTCATGATGAAATTGAGATAAATCGATAAAGTTTTGATCATCATGTTCTAAAACAACAATAAACAACTAATTTGGTTCAGAAAATCCAACCAAATAATCGCTCTCGTTGAACTCCGCTCAAGCTTCCTTGGAGTGGACGATCGCCAACTGCCAATCCGCTCGCTGCTGCGCCTGCTTTTTCCAAAGAATATTTTCGTCCCCCAAATTCAAATCGTCCCCAAGCCCGCTGCTGTCTTTTTATTCAAAGAGAATCCCGTCCCAAAATTCCAAGATGCCGAGACTTTGTCCAATTCCTTTTGGCCTGGCCCAATCATTCCTCCTCCCAGAATTAAGCCACCGCCAGTAGAATTTACTTGCCCTCTCAGTAGAATTTTCTGGCCCAAAATAAAATGGCCGCCCCTCTCCAAAGATCGCCGCCAGCAATTACTTCGCCCATAGCCATTTTGTCCAGCTGGGCCTTGAGCCCAGCTTCATGTCCCAAGCACAAAATAATCACCAACCAGCCATTAAACTCCCTCCAGCTGCTCCATCCAGGCCCACGTGCTATTTAGCAAGTGATTCGAGAATTGTTTGCCGGTGCAACTTCTTTTTCGTGTTTTCTTCACCTGTAATACATCAAACTAATGGAACAAGGCAGTAATGGTTTTTCAACCATTCTCGCGTTAGCGAGCCCTAAAATAGCACCAATTAGCTAAAACATACCATGGATAATCACATAAAGTTCAAGAATCCGATATATTTAATTCGATTATCACAACCCCACACTCAATTGTTACTTGTCCCTAAGCAACGACTCAAAAGACACAAACACATAACCAACCATAACAATGACACACCACAGACTCACTAATCAAACACTCAAACAAAACCAAATTTTCCTTGTACTCTTGTTGTAATAAGTAGTTTCTTTCTCAAAGGACAAGTTGTGCTTTAATGATCATACCTTTCACCCCACACTCAAGGTCTTTGCAGCCCTTAACCATTGACTGACTCAAATCCACCAAAAACTCAAGAAGCAACACTCAATTCCGATCGTCGCTAGTGGGTGATTAACAACTTATGGTGCAACAGTTATTAGAAGAATCTAACCACATCAGTGAGGCGCATATCTCGTGAGGACAATCTGGCTTACTCACACCAATCACAAGCAATTAACAAAACAGGAGTCTCAAAAACTAATGGGGGAAGCTTTTCGCAAACACGATTTTAACTTTAAGCACATCACTACCTTTTATGACAAGGAGAGACTTTCTCTCTTTCTGTTTTTGCTTGCCGAGTGGTCTTATTTAGTACAAGTGGGATTTGTTTCTTACTACCGGTGACCGAGCAAGATCAATTTCTGCTTCTTAGCACTCTCATAAGGGCTTCTTTTAACTCCTTTTCCTCGGTCCGTGTGGAGGGTCATTGCATATCCTCTAATGGAACTTCACTCAACTGGGGATCGTACTTGATAAGCAACATCGTACGGTCACGAACCGATGCTCAATTGAACCTTTACTAATCCCCCTGTGCAATGAGTGATTGCCTCACACGATTTTGGTATTTTTACCCGCACTTTAATTGTTATGGCAACTTTCTTATATTTTACTTGTCAGGTAGTGTTTTCTCATTTATGAAGATACAGTTCACCCCATCATAAAACCATCAAAACAGAGAGACTGTTGCAAAATCAAAAGCTCACAATTGATGCAAGTAAGCATGATATCCAAACATGTCGAATGGTCAATGTTCTCCGCCTAATCACTTCACCAAAAGTCATTACACTATCTTCACAAAAAAGAAAGTTGCTAAAAGAGTTTGCTCATTCAAAGCATATCAAGTCAGTCAAAACATTCAAGCTCATTGTGAAGAACTATGCAATTCAACACTAGTGGGGTGATTTTGATGATTTCATTCAAGCACAAACTCATCTCACACGCATCACAGTCATTTACATCATGTTACCACAAGAGTACAAGGTTTTGTTTTTAATATTTCTGATTTTTAGCCATTAACTTTGCACATGCAGACTGCTTTTTGCACAGGCAGAGTGCATGCAGTTTGGCTGTGCTCAACCTAATGGCAAATTTTTTTTTTACTTTATTTTTTACCACATGCAACAGGGACAAACAACACTAAGACTCACCACCCCACACTCAGGATGGAACATTGTCCCTAATGTTCAACTCCTAATCTAAACATGCACGGGTTTGACACAACTAAAAAGAAAAATAAAGAAAAGAAAACTTACCTTGGGTTGCCTCCCAAGCGCTTGTTTAACGTCCTCAGCCTGACGTTCATGGAGATTTCAACCAATGGGTATGTAAAGGTATCCAGAATACCCTCCCGAGCAATGATAGAACGCATACCCTCCATCCAACATATGAGTCACCTCTGCAGGGCCAAGTGTGCAAAAATTTGGTATGACCTTCTTAGTTGGCATGTTGGACCCTTTAGTGGGGCGTAGGTGGTATTGCAGCGCCTCAAGCAAGTACTCTTCCTGTTTCAATGTCAGTTAAAAAGGAATAATAACAAGAAGATTGAAATCCTTACCCAAATATCTATACTTGAGGTGACCTGGTAAGGATTTCTGTCCTTGCTTTGATTTCAGAATCTCAGCTGATAGGACATGTGATACTTTAGCTGATCCACTATCACAGGAAGAGGAATTTTTCCTTTCTCGAGCTCCACTTTCAAAGTCATCAAATGCATCGTGATTATGATCAACTTGAAAGACATTAAAAATTTCCTCCTCCTTACCTACTCGGAATGTCAGTTTGCCTCTCCCAACATCGATGAGTGCATCTCCAGTTGCTAGAAAAGGTCTACCAAGAATGAGAGGCACTCCCCGATCTTCTTCCATCTCCAGAATCACAAAATTAGTTGGGAGAATAAACTTCCCCACCTTCACCAATACATTCTCCACCACTCCCTTTGAAATTTTCACTGATCGATAGACCAATTGGAGAGTTATCCAAGTAGGCTTAAGAACATCTCCCAATCCCAATTTCTTGTAGACTGAGTATGGCATCAAATTAATTCCTGCTCCAAGATCACAAAGTGATTTATCGAACTCTGTACCTCCAATGACACATGGAACGGTGAAGCTGCCCGGATCATCCCTCTTTTCTGGTAATTTATTATGAATCACAACACTACATTCAGAAGTAAGGGTTACCTTCTCTAGATCAGCCCATTTGCGCTTCTTAGTCAGCAACTGATAGACCGTCATTTACACATGTTTTTACCCCCATTCTTACACCGTTTGAGGTGTTGATTCTCGTGTTTTAGGCCGATTTCACGCTAGGTTGTGCTTGTTTGTGATGTTTCAGGTCCTAGTACGTGAATGAAGGCTTAGGAGCGAGTCTGGGGTCGATTGGACGAAGAACGGACGAATGGCGAGGTTTTTGGGGAGCTGCACGGGCAGACCAGGGAGGCTGCACGGCCGTGCACGTGAGCAATATGGCCGTGCGCCTTATGCCGAGGACACGCACGGGCAACCCCTGAAGCTTGCACGGCCGTGCACCCTGGCCGTGCGAGAGGGCTGAAGTTCGACTAAATGACACGCTGCGTTTTGAGTTGCACGGCCAGAATGGTGATATGCACGGCCGTGCACTCTGGCCGTGCGAGTCTGGATTTCCTGGTTTTAAGCCAAATTCCGAACCAAAGAGGGGGGAGAGCTGGGTTTTGGATCCCAAACACCCAAGGGAAGAACCCTAGAGAGAGAGAGCGACTTGGGAACATTCTTGGAGCTATTTTGGAGGATTTCTTCGCCATTGGAGCTCGGGAATCAAGCTTGGAGATGGAGATTGAAGATCTAGATCAGATTTCTGCAGTCTCTCTCTTCTCTATGGAGTAACTTCCCTTCACTTAGGTTTTGAGGAACCTTAGTTCCATGAGTTAGGATCTTTCTTGTATGAAGTTTTGGATGTTATATTGTTTGATTATAATCGAATGATGCATGTTTATTGAGTCAATTGAAGTCTGATCAACTTTTCCTGATTCCTGCTGCAATCTGAGATAGATAGAATCTGATTAGGTTGCTAGAGTCTCATCATTCGATAGTAGGAGATTGGCTATACGAGAGTTAGCCAGTTTACTGCTTTGTACTGGAATCCAATTCCAGTAGTGGAGTTCTGTGCTTATTGCTTCAGCTTTCTATCCCGGTGAAGACTAGTCATCTGCCGGATAGTTAGACTGAGAGGGCTTGGTCAGCTTAAGAGATTCCAAGCTACTGTCGGATCTTCCGCAGTTTAATCAACAGTAAATCAACCAAAAGGAATTACAACTTGGACCTAATTGAGGAGCTAGGGGGAATCATACCTAAGTGAGTTCCCAAACTGTAATCAGTAGTTTTACTTAGTTTAGTTAGTAGAGTAGTTTAGTTAATCAATCCTTAATCTAGTTTGCTAGATAATGAACTGAAGCTGAGTAATAGTAACTCTAGAGACCCGTGGATTCGATATTTATTACTTGTACCACTATACTGCAGTCCCTTTCATTGGTTACACTTGGCCATTGTTAGGTGTTGTGTTTTAGAGCATCAGCAACTCCTTTAAAAATTTAGCATATGTAGGCATCTGTTCAAGTGCCTCCGCCAAGGGTATGTTAATCTGAAGTTGCTTGAAGAGATTCACAAATTTCTTGAAGTTTGGGTCTTCCATGGGCTTCATTAACCTTTGAGGGAATGGTGCGGGAGGTTCATAAGGCTTTAGCTCCTCCCTCTTCACATTTTCCCCTGCTGGTTTTGCACAGGCAGAATGCTTGCAGTTTGCCTGTGCAAGTCAAATTTTTCAGCTTTTGCACTTTTTTCATCCTCCATCTCTGCAGCTCCTTCTTTTTCTGATTTTGTTGACTTCCTCGAAGTCTCAGGATCCTCCAAGGCCTTTCCACTCCTCAATGTGACGGCTACAACCATGGCATCCTTCGGATTCCTCTCGGTATTTGCTGGTAAAGTTCCCGGAATCCTACCTTGAATATCTGCAAAAGTTTGAGCCATCTGGCCTATTTGCCTCTCCATAGCTAGCATAGATGATTGCATATTATTGTTGATGGCTAGCTGTTGAGTGACAAATTGATCAAGACCCTTGAAATTATTGTCTGTTTTCTGCATATGAGCCAAAACCAACTCCTCCAGCTGGGGCTTCTTCTCTGGTTGAGGCTGCTGTTGTTGAAAACCAGGAGGTGGGATGTTTCGAACACCAGCTAGATTATTGTTTAACCATGACATATTGGGGTGATGTCTCCATTGAGGATTGTATGTATTTGAATACATACCACCCTGGCCTTGACTTCGTGGATTATTGATATATTGGACATCTTCCAACTGAGCAGCTCCCAATGGACACATATCGTGGTGATGAGCACCCTCACAAAGTTCACATAAAGCAACCTCCTCTTGTCTACCCAGAGAAATCTTGGCCAGCCTTCGTTCGAATGCATCGAACTTGGAATCCAGTTTAGCATCCAACTTGGCTTCGAGTCTTGTAACTCTGTCAACTTCATGAAAGCCTCCTTTTCTTCGAATACTGGTCTCACTACCCCATTCAGTGGCTTCTGAACAGATCTTCTCTACCAGATCATATGCTGCCGGTGCCTCCATGCTTGTGAAGCTATTTCGAGAAGCATTATTCAGGGCATCCCTGAACTCCCTTCTGATTCCATTGAAGAAAATAATGATAACGTTCCAATCTTCAAGACCATGGCTTGGGCATCTCATCAATAGCCCCTTATAGCGCTCCAATGCCTCAGTCAGACTCTCATCATCAGCCTACTTAAAAGTAACAATTTCCTCTTGCCTCTTCATTGCCAAGGCAGGTGGGAAGTATTTGTCCAGAAAGACCTTCTCAAGCTAAGCCCATGTCGTGATGGAACGTGGTGTTAAGTTTTGAAACCAGTGTGATGCATTCCCTATCAAAGAGAATGAGAACATCCGAAGACGAATTGCATCATCTGACACAGTTGGGCTCTTCATCGTATCACATATGCTCGCGAACCGGCGGAGATGCTCATGAGGATCCTCATTGCTAGCCCCGGAGAAAGTATATCCATTGGTGATCATATTGATGAATTCTGGGGTAATCTCCATGGTTGCATCCCCAACCGGAATGTCAACACATGAAGCTCGGGCTCCAGTCCTTCGATTCAAACGAGCCCTGATTGAACGATCCTGTTCTGCCATGATGACAGGCTCGATGATGCGCGTGGCGGTGTCGGTGGTGTAAAGATGACAGGTGGTGAAACCTGCCTTCTCGGTTGACGATTCTGGGTTAGGGAAGGCCTAGGAGTTCTGGTTGGCTGCTTCCCTAACTTGACCTGCTTTCTGTTCTATCGGCAGGTCTTCTCGATCTCCGGATCTAGTGGCATTAAATCGCCGGTCGTCCTCCTAGGCATGCACGAGGAGGATAAACCTGAAAATTCTTATGCACACTAACACCCAGATCAAAATAGTTCACTCACAAAAATCAATAAAAATAAGATATGGCAGTCCCCGGCAACGGCGCCAAAAACTTGATAGGGCAAAAGCGTATGCCTTAATCCTATCTCGTAGTAAAACCGGAAGTCCGGGTATCGTCTCTCAGGGACTGGTACAACCTTATATTATATCAATTCTATGGAGCAAACTATAGGTGAAAAATGTTTTAGTGAAGAAACTACTAGCTAACAATTAAACAAAATAAGCAAATTAAAATTGTCGGGAGAAATTCAATGGGAGAAGCTCTGGGAGAAACACCGGAATTCACTACCTATCCTATCCAGATTAATTCACATGTTCCAATCAATTTAATCCATACCTCTACAGCCAGGATATCACGAATGTGCTAGCTATCCCTGTCGGGAATTACTACGTACTAAACAATTAATTCAAATCCCACTGTCGTAGCTCAATGAGTTAATTATTTAGTCTGAAGATCGATATCCTATTTAAGACCGCATAGCACCTTATTTAATCAACTGTCGCTTCGATAAGTTACTATTTCACATGAAATAGGTTCATTTATTAGGGTTTCACTGTCGCTAATAACCTAATTAACTACGATTCATTGTATTGGTGGCCAGTCAACACAAAGCATTAAGCAATTCCTTGTAATAGAGATTGGAAGAAAAGAAATATGAATAATCCATCAAATATAGAAATAGCTACATCCTATGGTGTTTACCCCAGAAATCGGGGTTTAGTTCATGATGAAATTGAGATAAATCGATAAAGTTTTGATCATCATGTTCTAAAACAACAATAAACAACTAATTTGGTTCAGAAAATCTAACCAAATAATCGCTCTCGTTGAACTCCGCTCAAGCTGCCTTGGAGAGGACGATCGCCAACTGCCAATCCGCTCGCTGCTCTCGCTGCCTCGCCTGCTTTTTTCAAAGAAGATTTTCGTCCCCCAAATTCAATTCATCCCCAAGCCCGCTGCTGTCTTTTTATTCAAAGAGAATCCCGTCCCAAAATTCCAAGCTGCCGAGAATTTGTCCAATTCCTTTGGGCATGGCCCAATCATTCCTCCTCCCAGAATTAAGCCCCCGCCGATAGAATTTCCTTGCCCTCTCAGTTGAATTTTCTGGCCTAAAATAAAATGGCCGCCCTCTCCAAAGATCGCCGCCAACAACTACTTCGCCCATAGCCATTTTGTCCAGCTGGGCCTTGAGCTCTGCTTCATGTCCCAAGCCCAAAATAATCACCAACCAACCATTAAACTCTATCCAGCTGCTCCATCCAGGCCCACGTGCTATTTAGCAAGTGATTCGAGAATTGTTGGCGGGTGCAACTTCTTTTTCGTGTTTTCTTCACCTGTAATACATCAAACTCATGGCACTAAGCAGTAATGCTTTTTCAACCATTCTCGGGTTAGCGAGCCCTAAAATAGCACCAATTAGCTAAAACATACCATGGATAATCACATAAAGTTCAAGAATCCGATATATTAAAGCCGATTATCAGAACATTTATCCATTATTACAGTTACATATTAACAGATCATACATCGCCACAGAAAAACAAAACTTAAGAATGGGGGTACATTCTTATTTCCTCCACCGTTACCTGTTATAGCTATTTTTCCGGAGATAGAATTCGATGCCCAAGATAAGGTCAAACTAATAGTTTGAAATTGGGAATATTGTGGAGGGTCATTATTTTTTATATTCGAGATGGATTGGGCTAGATGCAAGTAAAATGGATTCGAATAAAACTAAAACTATCTACAGGCATGACTGTTGACCAAATTTAATATTTATGCTTTTGAGATCATTTGCTCTTGTGTCTTGATATTCATTATCATTTTCTCTGTTTGTTCGCTAAATTTTCTTAGCTTTATTTTATTTATTGTGGACTAATGAGTGAGGGTGATTCTAATAAACGTGATATGTACGTACTCTCATATTATCATGAGATTCCACTCTTAATACTTATATCTATTTATTTCTCATATATCGGTAACTCATTCCTAACTTCTCTCTCGTCTCCATTTCTAGTGTGTTTGAGTGTAATTTATTGATACCTATTTTTAATGTTGAAAACAAAGCTAAAAACATTTCATGATTATAGTGGCAACTCTTTCGTTTTATTTTGGAATTTGGCAAATTGTTTACTTTGATACATAAATGGCTAATACCACTACAACACCCAAACTATGACAAAAATGCCACTTGTATCCTATTCTTTCCAATATTCCATTTGTGTCCTATCTATGATACTCTTGTGTCATTTGTATCCTGACAATTTTGTTGATTGTTACAGATAACGGTTGACCAGACGGAAGTCAAATTGTTGTGGACTTTTGCTGACGTGGCAAAAATGTGATGGCCACATAGATGCGACATCATTGACACATCACATTTTAATTCAAAATTAATTAATATGTACAAAAAAATCCCAAAATCAAATTCCTTTGCCGAAAAAGAAACTTCAATCCTTCCTCGACTTTTGCTTTTTCGGCAATGGTCGTCGCTCCTTCTTCTCCGGCGGAGCTGCTTCATCTTCTTCTTCCTCCAAGCAAGCTCCGTTTTCCGGCAGATCTTGGTTCAAAATAGAGAGGTCGTCGATTTTTGGTTCCTCACCAGCACGACGAATCGGGGAGAACGAGGGAAGGAAGCTGCTGCGACGGGCGAGGGATCCGACCCCTCTCCCCTCACCAGACCTGCTCTTCTCTAGCCCTTATCGCGCCGCCATTGCTCGCGAAGCCCAGATAACCTCTCAGTATTTGCCTCTCTATCTCTCAAAGATTTCCCCAACCTAGAAAACCATCAATTCCGAAGAGCTAACCCTCTTCAATGGCGACGAGCTCACCCAAGCTAGCAACCTGCGGTTTCTGGGTTTTATCGACGGGTAGGGAAGGGCAATTTTTCTCGTCCCCAGGCCACCGCTCCACTGGCATCAGATCTAGCTATGGTCGCGCCGCCGCCTACAACTTAACCCCTAAATTGAAACCAAATTGAAAGGAGGAATAAGATATTGTGGCCCTGTGACTCCTTCTTTGGCTTCCTCTTCTTCCACCCCTGCTCGATGGAAGATTATAGTGGAGTCGGATTTAGCCGGGGAATAATGACGGCCTCTCCTCATAGTGGCCACTAAATCTTCCGGGGAACAATTGATCAGAGGAGACGGAAAAGTAAAGCAAATTTTCATTTGTTTAACTTCTATAATTTTCTTTTAAATAAAAATTATAATTGAAAATTCCATGTCAGATGTCATGTGTATGCTGACTGGATTTTCCGTTAAAAAGGAACAGTCAACACTGGTCAGCATTAACAGAATAATAATTCAGGATATAAATGGAATATTGGAAAGAATAGGATATAAGTGGCATTTTGTTCATAGTTCAGGTGTTGTAATAGTATTAACCCATACATAAATGGTGCAAGTTGGATGCATGATAACCTATGATGATGAGTGAGAATGTGGGATGCATTTTACTAGTTTCACTCTTCATTTCATTGAAAAATTATATACAAGCTAGAAGAAGTCAACCACCGTCTCCTTTAGCGATATATGTCGGAGAGCTTGTATGAAAGACCAAGCATCTAGGAAGCCAAGTGAGATTTTTTCATGCTCGATTCTTTCTTGTTCGATACATCCCTCTCTGCATGATTATTATGCTTAACCTTTGCACGAGCTTGAGTAGTCACATAGCAAATAGGAACGAAGGAGACATAGGTTTAGCTAATGGCATAAAAGACCACTTTTATCAAGTTATCATTATATCCATTCGTCAAACGCCGTCGAACCTAACCTCTTTCTCAGCTTACACCTTATTATGAACCAATTTCTATTCCTTGAAACCCTATGTTGAATCCTTTTCAAAGTTTCACGTGATTTATGGTTCTACTATAGTATTCTACTTTGAAATAGAAAATTAAATTAGGGAGAAACTTTGTCTTTAAAAATGACATGCTTAAAATTAAAAACCAGTGAGTTTATTTATTATAATTTTTGAAAAACATAACTAAGAAAAGTATAATGGAAAAGTAGAATTCGATGCCCGGGATAAAGTCATACTAATAGTTTGAAATTGATAATATGGTGGAGGGTCATTATTTTCGATATTCGAGATAGGTTGAGCTAGATGCAAGTAATATGGATTCGAATACAAATAAAACTATCTACAGGCATGGCCGTGGACCAAGTTTAATATATATGATTTTGAAATCCTTTGCTCTTTTGTCTTGATATTCGTTATCATTTTATCTCTTGGTTCGCTAAATTTCCTTCGTTTTATTTTCTTTATTGTAGACTAATGACTTAGGGTGATTTTAATGAACGTGATATGTACGTACTCTCACAGTGTCATTTAGTTCTTTTGACTCTTTTCGTTCTTGCATTTCCTCCGAGATATTATCATGAGATTCCACTCTTAATACTTATCCATTTATTTCTCATCTATCGGTAGCTCATTCCTAACTTCGCTCTCATCTTCATATGTAGAGTATATGAGTGTAATTCATGGATACCTATTTTTAATGTTGAAAACAAAGCTAAAAGCATTTCATGATCATAGTGTCAACTTTTTTATTTTATTTTGGAATTGGGCGAATCGTTGACTTTGATACATAAATGGTGCAAGTTGGATGCATGATAACCTATGATGATGAGTGAGAATGTGGGATGCATTTTACTAGTTTGACTCTTCATTCATGGAAAAATTATATACGAGCTATAAGTACTCAACCTGATATGATCCCAAATTTCCCTTCACGTCACAATTACTTGATATAGAAGCTATCAAAGTTGGGAAGAAGAAAGACAGAATTTGGTCAAGTGTTGGTACAGTTTCGAGATGCCTACTTTGGAGGCATGGTTCTTACAATTGGCTCACTGAAAATTGGATTTCGAGGGCTTGTTTTAAAGATAAAGTTTCCATGTTTTCAATGGTAAGCTTTTTGGATCCAAAAGAAGTCATTAAGGTTGTTTGCCAAGGTCTCAAAGTTGCTACCCCAAAACTGGAAAACTGCCACGAAATTGTTAAGTATAAATCTGTGATCATGAAGCCTAGTTCGGAGCTCAATTCAGGGAGCATGGATATGATTCGAGACCAAAGGCTTGCACAACATGAAACTAGGTATGTTTATCTACCAAGGCAAGAAATTGGATGAAAGATCGGAGTTCTGGAAGTTCTCGAACGAAAGGCGTGAAGTTAGTACAAAAGCTGTTTTTGGACTGTTTGGTGGCAGCTTACTTGCACTTGAAGAAAGAGAGTTTAAATCCAAATTTTGTGCCATTTTAACTGTAGACTTTTACCGTAATTGTTTCCTAATTCCACTAGGTTTGTATTAATTTTAAATAGCTTTCAATTTACGTTGTAATAGTTGGAAGATTTTTGTTGAATGAAAATTGCTCCTACGTGAGTGTTTTGAGTTCTTGAGTGTGTCTCGAGAATTTACCTATTGTCTTTAGCTTCGAGTGGATTCCGTACCTAATTTCAAGACCCTTGTTCAAGCTATTCATCTGTGGAGGATTCCATAATTGTTTAGCAAGTTCTCTTATCAATAGATTAATAATCTCGATTGTGCCGAGAATTCTACCTTTTCCATCATTATCGTTCGAGAGTGTGTTTGCTGCATTGCTCTGATAAAAAGCACCCCCCTCGGTGTTTATCACAACTAGCGTATCCTTTAGCGATATATTTCGGAGAGCTTGTATGAAAGACCAAGCATCAAGGAAACCAAGTGAGATTTTTTCATGCTCGATTCTTTCTTGTGCGATACATCCCTCTCTGCATGATTATTATGCTTAACCTTTGCACGAGCTTGAATAGCCACACAACAAATATGGAAGATGGAGACATAGGTTTAGCCAATGGCATAAAAGACCACTTTTATCAAGTTATCATTATATACATTCGTCAAACGCCGTCGAATCTAACCTCCTTCTCAGCTTACACCTTATTATGATCCAATTTCTATTCCTTGAAACTCTATGTTGAATCCTTTTCAAAGTTCCACATGATTTATGGTTCTACCATAGTATTCTCATTTGAAAATGAAAATTAAATTGGGGAGAAACTTTATCTTTATAAGTGACATGCTTAAAATTAAAAACCAGTGAGTTTATTTATTATAATTTTTCAAAAACAAAACTTGGAAAAGAATAATGGAAGAGTAGAGAGCTAACCATCATCTTGTTTTGGTACAAGAAACACTTCTATTTTTTCATTACTTTTAAGTTTCCCTTCATGCAAGCCACTTGTTTGTGTGTCATTGTTGAACTCAACATCGCGATTGTAAAGTGTATTCATCTCTTTAATGAACATCATCTTCATTAGTTTTCACCATACAATGAACTGGTCAGATTCTAATGTAATCTGGAGGGTTAAAAGTGTGATTGTACATAACTAAACAAACATATTATTCTATTCCTATATATAATTATATTTTGAACTTAATATACCTGATTACAATTAGAATTTGCGGGAATGAAGTTCTGTATATTTCTTGATACTTTATCAAAATAAAAAGGCAAAATTCACTTGTATAGTCAAAACTTTCGCGCTTGTGACAATAATAGCCAATTTTGGAGAAATACCACTTAAGCCAAAATTTTGAAAGTTTAATGAAAAATATAGCCATTTTTGCTACAAACTTTAACGGCATCAATAACACTTACATTTTTTAATGATACGCTTATTAGGCAGCCAACTCAGCGAACATGTCATCACAATTGAACAACACTTACCATATAAGATGCCATGTAATATTTTACTTCAAAAATAAATAAATAAATAAATCATAAAGTATTTTATCATTCTCTCTCCTCTCCCACCACTCCATGTGTCCCTAACTCCGCAATACCCAACAAAAAATTTGAACAGCCTTCCTCCAGATCCAAGATCTACTTTCCGTCATGCGCTTGGTCAGGTTACTGGAGATTGGAGCTTGTGTTTGTGGAGATTGGATTGGTGGACCGACTAAAGATTGGTAGTTAAGAGATTGAGCTGCCATGTCTTTTCCACCAAACCAGAAGCAACCAGCTAAAATAGAGCAATGAAAACTCATCGTTCAATGCGGGTAATCCCAAAATATAAATAGTGGAAAGAATTCATGGCCACTAGATCCAGGAGCTTCTTCGTTTGATGCAGGAGCATAAGGCGTCGAAGGTCCTAGGGAGGAAGGGGTACGATGGCGCCGTGACGGATCTATGGTCGTGTGAGGGTGATTTTGTTCATTCTCGTCTCTGGTTTTCTCCCATTTTAGCATTAGAGTTTGAAGTTTCGTCTTCTCCTCTTCCTGAACCCTTGCCTGCAATTTCTAGCCATTTCCAGAACCCAAATCCTGCTTATCTTCTCGTCTTCCGGATTAGATCTGGGTTTACCAAGTTGTCTCTTTGTTATCTGGGTTTTCTATTCACAATTCTTGGGATTGATTTCAAATCCAGAATCAAAGAAGAAAACAATGGTCGTTGGCAAGGATAACAAGAGTCGGCGAGTGGATAACAGGCTTCAGTATGTTCTTACTCACTCTTCATCACTCGTGGCTCTCCCTTAACTCAGGGTGGCATGGACAGATTAGGGTTATTGATTCTATAGAGATTGGGGTTGTTGTTTCGTCAGGGAAGGCAGAAGCTCGCTGGGGTGGTTGATAGTGAGGGGGATTTAATCGAGCAAAATCATCAAATTTTCTCCGCCACTTCATCTTCTTTGCGGGATTGCCGCGTGACTGAGAGCTCGAGTGAGAGAGAGCACCCCCTAATGTCGCCGGCAGATGCGCAGTGGTTCAGAGACCTGGTCGTTGACGGGTGGTTCAAACTTCAAAATCTCTTCGTTCTCAGCCTGGCTGCGGGGTGGTTCACTCTATGGTTGCTTTTGTCTAAGGAGAGGAGGAAGAGGATGAACTAGTCGGGACGGAGGTAGCAAGTGGTAGAGATGAGAGTCGGAGGTTTTGTGTGAGTGAGGTTGTTTTAGGATTGTGGTGATATCCTTAATTTTTTTATTCTCTAAATTCACGTGGATTTTTACAAACAAAATTTGACGGAAATGCTCGCCACGTCAGTACTTACGTTTGTCTAGTGGTAAGAATTGGACGAATGTGGCTATCAGTGGTATTTCTCCAAATTTGGCTATTATTGGCACAAATGTGAAAGATTTGGCTATACAAGTGTATTTTTCCAAATAAAAAATACTCATCCTTCACAAAAATGGATCATACGTGTCTTTTCTACTTTTCGAACACAATTTTCATGCTAATTCAAATTATTTTAGTTGCAAATAGAACTTAGGTTACTACATGCAATTGACACAAGTTGTATAGAAATTTACATATACATCGATCCATTTGCCCCCAACATTGCTGCATTCCCAATGACATAAAAATCATGTTCCCAAGTATGGATTTCAGGAACAATGCTGTAACACCCTACCCTATACGTATTACCTAATCATATTGTTCATACAATTGCAGCGGAAATAATCTCGGGTGTTACATTAATTATCAAAATTTACCTAAATAAAATTTCGACATGAATTACTCGCGTAATGGGCTAACAGTTCTGGCAACTTATCCTGCAAAATAATTCATCACAAACATATATACTCACAACCATAAGCATTGGCTTTCATAGCCAAAGTCACAGTTTCATACTACACAACTGCATACTATACTGATACAAGCCATAATCGTCACAACTTACATAATTACAAAAATATACACATATCATCAACTTTGCACACCTGTGGATATCTCACACTACATCAGAAGCTAGTATGCACATGAAAAACGTTCTCAAAACATTTTTACAAAAAGGTGTGGATCACTGGCCAAAATCCCGAGTAGTAGTCCAAGCACAGAATAGTTGAAGACCATACCTCATCTTGCCTTCAACTCTTGCTCAGCTCCCACCTATACACCTATCTACTACTGCTGCTGATGATCTGCTTACACATGGCATAAGCAGAGAAAGATGATAAAGAGGGTCAGCTCATAGCTGAGTGAGATAATCATAGCATCGTGAGTTCATAACATAGCATACCACTACCATACATCTAGCAAACAAGCCAAAGCACTAGGATCAGATCTCAGCCCTCCGACATCCCAATAGGCAAAAGACTCAACCACCTTGACTTATGCATATGCATCTTATCATGTTTTACTTATAGGCGCCTGGCTACTCCCATGCTAATAACTCTCCCGGGAAACATACCCCACATCCCGTCGGATGTAGTCATACATACCCCAACATCCCGTCGGATGTGGTCATACATACCCCACACCACTATGGGTGTAGTCATACCCTGACACCACTCTGGGTGTGGTCATATCTCGTAAGAAATCTTCAGTCACCACCACATGAGAGGTGTGACTATCATACATATCATAATAGAGTAATAGCATAGGGAGCCCTAATTACTATGTAATTGACCATGAGACCAAAATACTCATATTTCGTATCCTTATACATGATTCATATCTTATCCTGCTTAATCATAATTCGTTACTTGCACATGTACTTGACCTGGCCATAATTGGCTCAACATAGGTAAATCAGGAGTCGTATAATTGCAGTTCCTCGGGATAAACCCTCGTGCAAGTCATCCTCCTTAAACATCATAATATCACCAGGAAATATATATTTTCCCACTTGTGCATCCAAATACAACAATCATGGAAAATCATACCTAATCACCTTCTCGAACCATCGTAAAGCATATTAATAGTCAAGCCCACAATTTGCAACATATAC
This sequence comes from Linum trigynum, assembly GCA_964030455.1. Classification (NCBI taxonomy): domain Eukaryota; kingdom Viridiplantae; phylum Streptophyta; class Magnoliopsida; order Malpighiales; family Linaceae; genus Linum; species Linum trigynum. Next base: position 10,663,811 of record OZ034821.1, read on the forward strand.
ATAATCATCAGCATAAACAAGGTTCATATCAATTAGGGCAAGTCAATAATATCATACAGCAATCCAGGGTTCAACATATAGCACAAAAGTTCATACACCCCTAATCATGCCATTCTAGTTCACCTAAATCAATTCTAAGCATCAATATAATTATCGTGATACGACAAACCCGGTATGCCGTGCTAATCCCTCACCAGTTCTGGTCGTTCAAACACCGGTTTAACCTTCCCGTACTAAAACGTCAATTTCTCGAATGAAGCCCGAATTAAAATCCGAGACCGTCCTAATATCCCCTGCAGTATCCCCGTCAATATTAGTTCTAGGCTCCGTGTCAAATTCTCGATAAAAACACATCAAACCCTGGCCGGAGCTAAATTCAGCGGTTTGGACCCCGGCCTAAATAATAGCCGAAATTCAGGGATTAGAACTAGAGGATTGATTACCTCGCTGCAGGAAGCTCGTATATGAAATTTGGGCTCAATCCGGCTTCCGGATACTCCGAAACCCTAATTTGGCTTATCGGGAATTCAAGAAATTTCTGAACCAAAAACTTGTTTTAAAGCTCTAAATCGATAAATTACGATGAATAGATGAATTAGGCATTACTTACGGGATTTTTGGATCACTTATGCTCAAGAATCGAGCTACCGAACTTTTTCCCCGGAGCTCTGCCTGATGCTCTGCTTCTCCGTTTACTCTCGGTGGGGAAATGGAAAATGATGATGAGAATTGGAAAGAAAGTGACGGGAATTATATGTCGACCGCATTTATATATATTTATATATATATATATAATTAATACGTATACTTATCCGATCGATCGATAATCCGATTTTCGTCGAAATAGTGTCGAAATGCTCGATTTTAAATCGCGAACTTTCTAGCGATCGAAATACGATTTTAGCTGAAACGGGATGTTACAATGCAGTCGACATTTATGTCATCTTTAGCCAATGCATGGAAAGTACTCCCATATTTTTGTGCTTGGTCAAGCATGTTGCTCCTCTCGTCATATTCTTGGAATATTTTTACAGGAGTGTTTGTTAGTAATGGTGATAGCTTTCTAGCTTGTATTTGATAAGGAAGATTCAGGATAACAAAAGTTGAGAAGAGTACACATGTGATCATCTGAATTAGGAGAACCCATTAATCAGATTCTTTTATATTTGCAGGAAACCAGGATCAAAAGAGACTGAAAGGTATAATGACGAGTTATAATTGTGTCTCTCTGTTACTAGTGTGGGAGATGTGAATCCACCATTATGCTAGTAATAAGTTTATAGGGATTGACTCACTTCTACTGTCACTCTAGGAATTAGCCAAGTGAAACCACTTCCTAAGGCGTAGTATAGCGGGTTTGGATTTAAATGTCAACCCGGGTCCTAGATTTGATGACTACTCGGTGAATTCTTGTTATCTAGCAATGAAACTTTAATGCAAGTCTAAACTAACAAACAAACAAAGCAAGTAAATGGTTGTATTCAGGTTAAGAAAGGTCACCCGGATATGGTTCCCACTAAACTGCAGTTAAGCCGGATTGCAATTACCAAGTTCAGTTTCTATGATAGTTATACTGCGGAAGGTTCTTAAACAGCCTGAAGTCTCGACTAAAGGTCTTCAGACCCTCTCAACCTGAGTCTCTAGCGGGCGACTAACCTCCACCGGAGTAAACAGATTGAGGCCCTACGAACAAAACCTCCACTACCGAAGTGAATTCGGTACAGAATAGTGAGTTGGCTCCTCGACTAAAGTCACCAACTCCCTACCTCCAATCAAGGGTGCTCTATTAACCTAGGCAGATATTCTCATTCTAGGTTAAAGCAGAAACAACAGGAATTTGATCAGGATTCATGCCATTCAATCAATCAAACCTCAATTGAATATAATCAAATCATAGAATCAGTACTTGGGTTCATACAATCAAACCTAACATACAAATCTAGGGTTCTCCATACCCAGATGAATGGGAGAACTACTCCATGGAGAAGAAGCAAAAGCAGAATCAGACGCGGAATTCATACTGTGAAGGATGGATTCCTGCTCCTGGACGTTGATTGGCACTCCTCCAAGCTCAAGCCAAGCTCCAATGGTGATGAAGATCAAGCTAGGGCACTTGGAGACTCTTGTTCGTCGCTTTCTCTCTCTAGGAATCGCTCTGTCTCTCTAAAACTCGAATCCCCTTCTGTTTTGGCTGAAATCTGCTTAAAAGGGCATCACTGGGCAAAGCACGGTCGAGGGCACGGCCGTGCTTTGCTCCAGCCCGCCCGTGTTTTGGCAAGGTTGAATTACACGGCTAGAATGTCGGGAGAAACACGGCCGTGCTTTGTCTCAGCCCTGCTCGTGTAATCAGCTCGTGTTTGCCAAACTCAAATCAGCTCTCGGCAGTAAAAGCACGACCTATGAACACGACCGTGTTCTGATTTAGGTGTGCACGTGTTTTGGCTCTAGCTCCACCGAATGACTTCCGAATGCCCCGAAACTCGTGCTTAGCCTCTCCTTTGACGCCTGGGACCTGAAATATGACAAAATAGCACAACCCGGCGTAAAATAGGCCAAAAATACACGACTATGCCCCTCAAACGGATAAGAACTAGGGGTGCAAATACGTGCAATTACATCGTTATCAAATTCCCCCACACTTAACCGTTTGCTTGTCCCCAAGCAAACCTAACTCAAACCAATGCAACTCTCCAGACCTCTATAGCAACAAACAACCTAGATCGTAGGTAGAGGACTTCCTAGATCATTTAGCAGCTTACGAGGTCAACCGACGCACAAGTCATCTCATAGCTTCTTCGGCGAGAACGCTAGTCTCGAGTCGGCATCATGGCAAATAGTGAGCAGAGGACAAATGAATCATGGACGAATGGACTCTCAAAAACAAAAGATCATGGACTCACCTTTTTAAGGTGCTCTATTTTCTTCTTGAAGATGGTTGGAACCCCATTTCTTTTTGTTTTGCTTGTTTTCTGTTATTTTTTCCTTTTTTTTTCAAGGGTCCCAACCTGCTTTTCAGAAAATGGGAGCTCCCACCTAGCAGAGGTTTTGCGGGAGCCCGGCTCTTACCGGCCATGCCAGGAGCGGATGTCTCGAGCCTCGTGCGGGGGAAAGACATGTAAGGGGGCTGGAGGTAGTAGGTGGAAATTGGGAACGAATAACCGTCTCCCCTTACACACTTTCGCCCTATTCGCACGGGAGACGTTATTTTAAAGCACATTTTCGAGCACCTGTTAAACTCAAAACATGAAACAAGAGTCCATGACAGGTAGAGAGTCCACAACACCACACAATTCAAGGGTCCTAAGATCACTAATTCACTCAATCAACCAACACAATATGAAGAAGAAATGAGACTTCTTAAATGCATCAATATCCTCCATAGTGCTACACTACCTCCCTAGGTTGCATATTACTATAAAGACTGTCAATTCAAAGCATACTGAGCAGGCAATTGCAAGGAACACGTACTTGGAGCCCTCAAATTTAAAAATTTGGACAGTGGACTAGGCTCCAAGCACACAAACAGATCTAATGCAGTCAAAAGATAAATATTCCCCCCACACTTAAGATCGACATTGCCCTCAATTGAGAAGAGGGAAGGGAAAAGGGAACGATGTTACCGGTATGCACGGACTGCAGGAGACTGGAAGCGGATCAGTCGGAGTGAAGCAGACTGGAGAGAGGACCAGTCAAGACAAGCACAGCTAAAGGAAACCAAAGAGCTCAAACACAATATGTTAGGTCCAATGGTCAGCCCAATAATACATCAACCAAAACAAAAGAAAACAAACCAAAACCAAACCGGTTTACAATCCGACTCAAAACACAAGAAAGAAAGTCAAACTGTGGTGGGGTTGCCTCCCCACAAGCGCTTCTCTACCATCTTTTAGCTGGACGCCCATGGTGGATACTCAGGGAGGTGCAGGAACAGGTGCCTCCAACAGCGGATCCACGTCGCCCTTGAGGTACAGCTTTAGGTTGTGGCCATGCACCCGCCGGATGCGACCACCATCATCGGTCAGCTCGACCTGGCCATCTAGCAAGATGCAGGCGAGTGAGTACCCGGACGGCCAGGGTGGTCGTGGTGCAGGAGGTGGGACCAGCTCGTAGTGGTCTCCACCCTTCTTCCGTGCAGGCTTAGCCACCTGCGGCTTTGCCCGCCACTCCTCCTTGATCTTTTTGTTCGGAGGCGAGACTGGATGGAGTGGCGGCGAAGGAATGATAGGAGGGTCCTGCAAAATGAGAGGTGCAGAAGGATACACGACAGGCTCGTGTACCTGATCAGAAATGGCATGGACAGGCGTGACAACAATCATAGCACAGTGATCGAATTCAGTCACAGAAAAAGTAGCCTGATCATTCCCAGCACGCAGGATCAGTTTACCATCATGCACATCAATAAGTGCCTTGGCGGTGGCAAGAAATGGTCTACCCAGAATCAAAGGCACATCCACATCCTCATGTATATCAAGAATAACAAAATCAACAGGATATGTATATGCCCCTACATTAACAAGCAGATCCTCTATGATCCCCCTAGGATGCACAATGGAACAATCAGCTAGCTGAATGCTCATCCTAGTAGGGCTAAGTTCACCTAGGTCTAGCTTTTTATACAACTTATATGGCATGACATTTATGCTAGCGCCTAGGTCCGCCAAAGACTTGCCTACATGCATGCTGTCAATAGTAAGAGGGATAGTAAAACTCCCAGGGTCCTTGCGCTTTTCGGGCAGCTTGTTCTGCAGGATAGCAGAACACTCCTCGCTCAGCAACACTGTCGAGAGATCCTCAAGTTTCTTCTTGTTGGTGAGGAGATCTTTCATGAACTTCGCGTACTTTGGCATCTTCGACAGTGCCTTCACAAACGGTATGCTGATGTTGAGCTGCTTCAACATTGCCATAAAATTGGCAAACTCAGTCTCCAACTTGTCTTTGTGTAGGCGAGTGGGGAAGGGAATTTGGGGTACATGCTCCTTAACCACTGGTTGTGGCTTGGGAGCAGGGGCTTCCTTCTCCACCCGCATTCTGCATCGTCGGCTGGAAGTGCTGAAGCAGGTAATGGTTCCTCCTGCCTGGCCGGGACAGGATCAGCAGAAATGGTCTTACCGCTCATGGTAAAAATGGCATCCAGCTACTGATGCTGGTGAGGATCACGAGGATTCGGAATAGTGGTGGCAGGCAGAGTCCCCGGTGCCCTGGTAGTGTTTTGGCGGGCCAAGATACCCACCTAGTGCTGCAGATCTTGCAAGATGGCACCTTGGTTCCTCTGACCTGCCTCCACTGAGGCTACGCTCTGGTCCAACCTCGTGATAGTTGACTGAGTGCTAGTCATGAATGAGGCTAGAATATTTTCCAGCTTCGTCATCCGATCATCAGGGACAGGAGCTGCTGCTGGCTCGGCAAACTGGCGCTGGGGCTGCAGGAATGGTCGCCCCTGTCGAGCCTCGAAGGGATGCCTCTGCTGAAAACCACCGGCTGGTGCTGGGAAACCAGGTGGTTTAGTGGTGTTGCTGCTCCAGGCGAAATTGGGATGCTGGCGCCACCCCTCATTATATGTGTTGCTGTACGGGTCGAGGCGCCGAGCATTGGCGATGAAGTCCAACTGCTCTTGGGGAGTAGTAGACTCCCTCATAGCCTGGCAATCCTCCACTAGGTGATTTGAGCTCTCACACCACTGACATTGAGCTACTAGAGGTGTAGCCAAACCTCTGCCCGGAATAAGACTGTTGGGCTGCTTCAATGTCTGCAATAACTCAGCTACCTGCTGCTCGAGCCCGGATCTGGTCTCCATGGCGTGCACACCATGGTCCCGGGAATGTGTGCCTCTGCTTCTCTGTCCCTAAGAATGATCTCTGGCAGCCAAGTTATTGATCATCTGGTTCAGCTCTGGTGGAGTCTTAGTAAGAATATCCCCTCCTGGGCATAAAGACTCAATCACCCTCTGGCTGTCCGGAGAGAGAGCACTGTAGAAGTTCCCCACTATGAATGCATCACTGAAGCCATGATGGGGGCACTGCCAGAAATATCCCATGTACCGCTCCCATGCATCACGAAGTGACTCATCTGGCTCTTGGCAGAAGTGAGTGATCTCCCGTTGGATCTCTGTAGTCTTCGATGCCGGATAGTACCTGTGCACGAATTTGTCAGCCAGATCGTCCCAAGAGGTGATGGACAATGGGGGCTGGGTCTCCAACCACCTCTTAGCATTCCCAGCCAGAGAATGGGGGAAAAGGTGAAGGCGGATTGCATCATCGGGGACACCATTCAGTTTGAACTCGTTCGTCAGCTGCAGAAAACGGGAAAGATGTACCCTGGCCTCCTCATCCTTCAAGCCATGGAACTGGATAGAGGATGTAATGAGCTGAATCCAGCATGGCTTGATCTCGAAGTTATTTTCTGGAATAGGCGGGTAGAGGATGACCGGGCGGATGTCAGCAATCCGTGGAGTGTAGTAGTACTCCAAGGTGGGACCCGGCGGCGGTGGATGATGATGAACCCCATGATCCTGGGGTATGGGGTTGTTCCCCAGGACCTGATTCACCGGGGGAGCCTGCTGAGGATTCCCCTAGTGTGGATTGTATTCTCCGTCCATCCCGTACTCTTCCTCAGAAATCGCTACTCAGGTGGCCGTCTATGCGCTCTTCCGTAGCCAGTCTAGCTCGCTGTTGTCTCCAGAGTTGGCGACAGGTGCGGTCAATCTCTGGATTCAACGGCAGTAAACCTCCCGACTGGCTACGGGTCATGCACTACCTGCACACACTCAAGCAAGCAAACCCGTGAAGGCACAAGTGGGACAAAGCAAACAAGGCGAAAAGAAAAGCTTAATTAACAGAAATCACTTTTCTTCAACAACCTAGTCATCCCCGGTAACGGCGCCAAAAACTTGACTCACTTCTACTATCACTCTAGGAATTGGCCAAGTGAAACCACTTCCTAAGGCGTAGTATAGCGGGTTTGGGTTTAAATGTCAACCCGGGTCCTAGATTTGATGACTACTCGGGGAATTCTTGTTATCTAGCAATGAAACTTTAATGCAAGTCTAAACTAACAAACAAACAAAGCAAATAAACGGTTGTATTCAGGTTAAGAGAGGTCACCCGGATATGGTTCCCCCTAAACTGCAGTTAAGCCGGATTGCAATTACCAAGTTCAGTTTCTATGATAGTTATACTGCGGAAGGTTCTTAAACAGCCTGAAGTCTCGACTAAAGGTCTTCAGACCCTCTCAATCTGAGTCTCTAGCGGGCGACTAACCTCCACCGGAGTAAACAGATTGAGGCCCTACGAACAAAACCTCCACTACCGAAGTGAATTCGGTACAGAATAGTGAGTTGGCTCCTCGACTAAAGTCACCAACTCCCTACCTCCAATCAAGGGTGCTCTATTAACCTAGGCAGATATTCTCATTCTAGGTTAAAGCAGAAACAACAGGAATTTGATCAGGATTCATGCCATTCAATCAATCAAACCTCAATTGAATATAATCAAATCATAGAATCAGTACTTGGGTTCATACAATCAAACCTAACATACAAATCTAGGGTCCTCCATACCCGGATGAATGGGAGAACTACTCCATGGAGAAAGAAGCAAAAGCAGAATCAGACGCGGAATTCATACTATGAAGGATGGATTACTGCTCATGGATGTTGATTGGCACTCCTCCAAGCTCAAGCCAAGCTCCAATGGTGATGAAGATCAAGCTAGGGCAGTTGGAGACTCTTGTTCGTCGCTTTCTCTCTCTAGGAATCGCTCTGTCTCTCTAAAACTCGAATCCCCTTCTGTTTTGGCTGAAATCTACTTAAAAGGGCATCACTGGGCAAAGCACGGTCGAGGGCACGGCCGTGCTTTGCTCCAGCCCGCCCGTGTTTTGGCAAGGTTTAATTACACGGCCAGACTGTCGGGAGAAACACGGCCGTGCTTTTTGTGGACACGGCCATGCTTTGTCTCAGCCATGCCCGTGTAATCAGCTCGTGTTTGCCAAACTCAAATCAGCTCTCGGCAGTAAAAGCACGACCTAGGAACACGGCCGTGTTCTAATTTAGGTGTGCCCGTGTTTTGGCTCCAGCTCCACCGAATGACTTCCGAATGCTCCAAAACTCGTGCTTAGCCTCTCCTTTCACGCCTGGGACCTGAAATATGACAAAATAGCACAACCCGGCGTAAAATAGGCCAAAAATACACGACTATGCCCCTCAAACGGATAAGAACTAGGGGTGCAAATACGTGCAATTACATCGTTATCAGGGATCATGTTAATTTTTCAAATAAAGATGATTAGTTACTCAGTTTAATAGGTTGGTAATGCTTTTGATGGTTAACCTCATTATGATTAATTTGTTCCATGGGTATGAGCAGAAAACTTATATTGGATGCAATGAAAACATCTGTAATTTTATGTTTAGTAGAACTGGAAATCTAATGAATGATCATGATTTGTCTTTAATTAAAATTGAGATACCAATGCATTAAGTTTTTTTCACCATCTTGTTTTGGTACAACAAACACTTCTATTTTTTCATTCCTTTTAAGTTTTTCCTTCATGCAAGCAATTTGTTAGTGTGTCATTGTTGATTTATTGACTTAAAATACCAATGCATTACATAAAGAAAGAAGAAAAAATAGTTACAAGGACACATAATAAATTAAAACTCAATATCGGGATTGTAAAGTGAATTCATCTCTTTGATGAACATCATCATCATTAGTTTTCACCATACAATGTTTCACCCCATCTTTTTCTAAGCCAAAATGTCGGTTATTCCCTTGGTCCAAATTTGTCAAATTTCACCGTAATGTCGATAAGGACTAAAAATGTGAACTATCGGCCCAAACTGTTTCGAGTTTCGACATAAAATGAGGAAGTTATGGATATTAACTGAGTTTCGGATTAAACTCACTCGATACCAACTAATCGGAAAATTCCCAAAATACTCCATGGGTTTGGCTTAAAACTAACCTAAACCCTAACTCTTGCTAGCGGGATTCATCCTCCTAAAACCGCCGGTGCCCTCTTGCTTTGCAATCTCCATCGCAACCTAGCCTCTCCTCCCCGGGAACTGATGGCACCGACAAGGGAGAGCTAATTGGCGGCAACTGAGGGAGCAGCGCCAATTCTTACCGCTCGAGAGCTGCCTGCTTCCTGATCAGCTAGCTTGCAGCGGCAATCGCCCTTCCTTCCCGGCCATCACCTGCTTCAGTTAATCGCAAACGTGGGCCTTTGCAAGCAAGCAGGACCAAGCAAGCAGGACCATTGTTCGATGCGGAAGAGGGCGTTTCAGACGTGATGCGTGGCGATTATTGATGCCTCTCTACTGCGAGAGTTGATAGCTTAAGAAAGCTTGCCCGAGAGAAACGCCGAGCGGGATGTTTGGTTGTTACTATGAGAGCTACTAGCCTAAGCAAGCTCGAGGGATCTTTGGTTGCAAAACGATGGACAGTCCTCCCTACTACGAGAGTTGCTACCTTAAGCAAGCTCGTCTTCAATTGAGAGCGACCAAGCTACCTCGTCCACATTGTTATTGCCATCCCTCCTCGCTGCTAGCTTAAGCAGGCTCGTCCATTGTTAAGCAATCTCGCCCATTGTTAAGCAAGCTGGTCCGTTGTTATTGCCATCCCCACCGAAGCAAGCTGGTCCATTGTTAAGCAAGCTGCTCCATTTTATTCAAGCAAGTAGGAGTGTAATATTATTTTGGAAGCGAGTAGGAAATCATTGGAGAAAAAATCAGAGCAGTTCCGACAGAAGTAAGGTGAGTGTAAAGGGGGTAAATTCTACGCCTTACGGTTTTTCAAGTATTTGCTTTGAGTATTTTAAGTATTGATTTACGTGATGTGCGTGCAGTATTTGATTCATGTTTGATATTGCATGATTATGTTTGATGATATGTGCGATGGTTGAGCTATGATTTGAAGTGAATTGTGGATGAGTTTATTTCTTACTTGAAGCTTGATGTCTAGGAGTTATTGTTAAAGTTTAAGCAGCGAGTTCTTTTAAAGAAGTAACTCAACTTCAAGAAGGTGAAGTCGTTTTAAGTTTTTTTAGTCACTAGCGCCAGTCCGTTGCCTTTTGAGACAGTTTGAGATAGAGCAGCAGTTATGCTCTTGAGACCTTTAAGATGGGCAGCAGTTATGCCCTTGAGAATGGTGGTGAAGAGCCACCACGATAAGTTTAAGTTCTTAATCCTGGAACCTAAAGTGGTGATAGTTTTATCCTACGAAAAAATTTCCTTTAACCCTAGGCTTTGTGGAGGGTGGAAATATTCTTTACGGAAAGTAAGCTTTGTTCACAAATTTATCATAATCCTAGTCACCCAGTCTCGAACTTTCATTCAAACACCCTCGTCCCATTTCACCAACAATACTGAAGAATATTTCTCTTGTACGATGGCTCATACTTCTCCTTACAATGAACCTTCTCTCATGGGAAATTGAGAAATTCGATGGGGAGCATTTTCGTCGATGGCAGAAGAAGATGCGTTTTCTTCGTACTATTCTCAAGGTGGGGTATGTGATTAGTACCCCATATCTGGAAGGTAACTTGGATGAGGAAGTGGTCAAAATGAGGAAATGAAGAGGCGGCTTCGTAAAATTAAGAGGCGGGAGAATGGCAACTAACTTTGTGTATGGCACACAGTTTGTCGGACTCCCTATTCAACATTTACGTAATGTATGACAATGCCTTAGAACTTTGGAATGCATTAGAGGAAAAGTATTTGGCCGATGATGCATCGACCAAGAAGTTTCTTGTAAGTAATTTCAACACTTACAAAATTAGCGATTCTCACCCAATGATGGAGAAATATAACGAATTGCTCTGAATCTATGGTCAATTTACTCAACACAATCTGAACATGGATGAGGCAATCGTTTTGTCAAGCAAAATCAACAAATTACCACCTTCTTGGAAGGACTTCAAGCTTATGCTTAAACACAAGAAGGAAGAGTTAGATTTAAGCCAACTCGACACCCACTTGCGCATAGAGAGAACCTCAGGGTACAAGAGGGTGTGAAGCCAAACCAATCTTCATCGGTTCACATTATGGAGATTGGAGAGTCATCTTCCCACAAGAAGGGAAAGAAACGTTCTCGTGACAAGGGCTACAACACTTCCAAGGCCAACAAAAACAAGAGTGTTAAACCGAATTGTTGGAAGTGCAGGAAATTGGAGCATTTCAAGCGTGATTTTCCTGTAGAAAAATCAAAGAATAGTGGAAATCATCATGTTGGGCAAGGATCTAACGATGAAGGCCCACAAGGTCGTATTCCCACGTTTAATTTTGAATTTGATCCAAATTCGGGTATTAATTATGTCACTAATTAATGAAGCATATTTTGTATTAGATGATGATGTTGCTTGGTGGGTGGACTCTGGAGCCAACATGCATGTAAGCAAGGATAGTAAATGGTTCAAACTTACAAACCAATGGAAGACGGTTTTGTTCTTCACATGGACAATGAGTCAACTTCTCCAGTCGAGGGACGTGGCATCATGGAGTCGGAATTTATTTCCGGAAAGACTCTTGTACTTAGGGATGTGTTACATGTACCTAATATTAGAAACAATTTGGTTTTTGTCAAGTTTATAACTCTGATAGTATATATTATCTAAATAATAATGGTATGTTGATGATGAATATTATTAATAATATTGTTTCCACTTACATGACTATCCTTATTGATTCGTCTTTATGGCATGCATGGTTGTGGTATGTAGTTTATAAGCGAATGATGACAATGTCTAAAGAAGGACTTCCCTCTTCTTTTGATGCTCAACATGATAAGTGTGAGACTTTTATGTAGACAAAAATCACTAAAAACCCATTTAAAAATGTATAAACTGAGTTCAAGGTGCTTGGACTTGTGCATAGTGATCTATGTGAATTACATAGCACTCCTACTTTAGGAGGGAAGAAATATGGCATCACCTTTATTGATGACTATTCAATGTTTTGTTATGCGTACTTGTTGCAAACTAAGGATGAATCCCTTAGTCAATTTGGTATATATAAAATTGAAGTGGAATTACAACAAGAAGCAAAGATCAAAACTTTGCATACTGATCGAGGTGGTGAATGCTATGATCCAGCTTACTTCCATAGTACGTGGATCATACATGAAACCTTTGCATCGTTTACCCCTCAACAAAATGGAATAACGGAGAGGAAAAATCAATCTCTAAAGGAAATGGTCAATTCCATGCTTTCTTACTCTGGTTTGAGTAATGGGTTTTGGGGGGAAGCCATGCTAACGGCTTGCTATTTATTAAATAGGGTTCCCAATAAAAGGAATATTACTAACCCCTATGAACTATGGTATAAACGAAAGCCAAACTTGGAGTATCTTTGAGTTTGGGGTTTTGGGGCAGACGTTAGGAGATAGAGACATTGATTGCATCTTTGTAGGATATGCCGAAAATTCTAAGGCATATCGGTTCTATGTTATCGAACAACATGATGCTTACTCAATTCTTTCTATAATTGATTCAAGAGACACCATCTTTGATGAAAATAGATTTTCATCAATGAGACTACCAAAGGACCTAGTTCCTCATGTGCATGAGAGGATTGGGGAAGATACTTAGCAATCGACTCTAGCCATTATTCGTCAAAGTAAAAGAAGAAAGATTGTGAAATCTTTTGGAACAGACTTTCACATGTATCTTGTGGAAGGATCTAGAGAGGAAGTATACCCTCAATATTTATATTCAATTCATATTGAGGATGATCCTAAAGCTTTTAATGAGGCTATGAAGTTTCGTGATGCTGCCTTTTGGAAGAAAGCCATTAATGATGAAAAAGATTCCATCATGGGGAACAACACAAGGGTGTTGGTAGATTTACCACCTGGATGCAAACTTTTGGGTAGTAAATGGATCTTCAAAAAAAAAGTTGATGGGACCATCGATAAGTTTAAGACGCATTTGGTAATCCAAGGTTTTAGACAAAAACATAGGATAGATTACTGCGATACTTATGCGCTTGTTGTTTGAATCTCCACCATTAGATTCTTGATTGCTCTAGCGTCAATTCAAATCAGTTGGATCTCAAGACAACGTTCTTGAAGGGAGATTTGGATGAAGAGATTTACACGAAACAAACCGAAGGATTTGCTGTGCCTGGTCAAGAGCATAAAGTGTGGTAATTTATCAAATCTTTGAATGGACTTAAACAAGCTCCAAAACAATGGCAACACAAGTTTGATGATATGGTTTGTCTAGTGGTTTTAAGTTAACCAAGCTGAAAAATGTGTATATACAAAATTCGATGATATCGGCAATGGATTCATCATATGTTTGTATGTAGATGACTTGCTTATCTTTGGTATCAATCACACACAAGTGGACCTCACTAAGGCGTTTTTTTCATCTAAATTCTCCACGAAGGACATGGGGGAGGCAGATGTATACTAGGTATCAAGATCAAGAGGAGCGACAAAGAAGTAGCCTTGTCTCAATCTCATTACATTGAGAAGGTACTTGCTACTTGCTAAATTTCATAGTTAAGGTTGTCGTGAATTAAAAACCCTAATGGATCCAAGTATGAAACTTTTTCCTAATACCAGGCAATCAGTTTCACAATTGGAATACTCAAAGGTTATTGGGTGCTTGATGTATGCAATGACTTGCACAAGACCAGATATAGCATATGCGGTAGGAAAATTAAGTCACTATACGAGTAATCCTAGTGCTCATCATAGGCATGCAATGAGGCGTGTCCTAGGATATCTCAAAAGCACAATGCATTATGCATTGACTTATAGTGGATTTCCATCTATTTTGGACGGATACACTGATGCTAGTTAGATTTCTGATGTTCAGGATCATACTTCAACATCGGGATGGGTATTCTTGCTTGGGGGGAGGTGCCATCTCTTGGGCTTCTAAAAAGCACACTTGCATCACAAGTTCCACTATGGAGTCAGAATTTGTAGCCTTGGCTTTTGCTGGAGGAGAGGCGGAATGGTTAAGAGACTTGGTTTATGACATCCCTTTCTGGCCTAAACCAATATCAACAATTTCTTTCCTCTGTGATAGTAATGCTACTTTGCCTAAGTCATATATCCAAATTTATAATGGCAAGTCTTGCCATTTAGGAGTCAGACATAGTAGAATTCGTGAATTGATCACTCATGGAGTTGTGTTTATACAGTATGTCCAGACTCAAGAGAACTTAGCCGATAAGTTGACGAAAGAGTAAGATAGAGACTTAGTATTCAAGTCTATGAAGAGGATGGGTTTAAAGTCCATAAAATTTCTGATCATGGAACACCCATTTCCCCTTTAATAGAATGTTAGAGGCTGAATTCAATGAGGAAAGCTCATTATCAGAAATTTAAGCACACAATGCATCATCCAGAGGTATGTGCTTGTTGTCCTACATGAGAGAAGATGATGAAGTTTTAACTTCTTAATTGAATATTTGACAAGGTGTATTATGCATATATACAAATAAAAGATTCAACCTATGTAAGTATGAAGTGTAGCCGCTTCAAAAAACCCGGACTTTGGTTTCATGTGCGCTTATTTGAAGGATTGGACACATGGTGGATAATAGTGTCAAGGTGACTTGGAAGTTTGTAAAACTTAAGTGTATATTATCTTCAGATACTCATTTGAATAGATGGGTTCAATCGTTACCGACACCCTTGTATTCGAATATTTGTCAAGTGTAATATACTGAAATGAAAATTCATTCATCACGATATTTTAATTTACATTTAAGTTTTATTGGAAAATGTTGAATGTTATAATTTTAGTGAATTTATGAAATACACTAAAATGGGAGTAATGTTGGATATATTATTTGGTAATTTAAACGGTTATATGAATAATAGCACTTTTGGATTGGTTTGACTTTATTAAGATACTAATCACTATCAATTTATGTAACATTTAAATTGAGTTTAAATTGAAATTATAAAAATTCCATGCAATGCAACTTTTAAGCCTTCAATTTGGTAATTGCGTGAGGCCACCTAATATTGGGAAGAACAAGTCCCTTGCTAATGGTCATGGAAATTGCGATTTGCTTCAAATGATGCAACTCTTTGTTCATGACTCTCATAATCATAGTCATAGTCACCAGATCTCAGACTTTCATAAAAACACCCTTGTCTCATTTTTTCCAACAAAAATTGGGGAGGGAGATTGAGAAGAAGGCGGATGCAGTTTTCGTTTTTCTGGTAGATAGAGAGACGGTGAAGTTGGAGGAGAGAAATGAGATAAGAGGAGCAGATAGATGGGGTCGAAATGAAAAGAAGAAGAATTAGAGAGTAACGAGAGGGAGGAGGAGGAGCATTAGAGTGAGGCGGCTAGGGTTTTTCAAACACCCAGCTCGTTCATTTTATAACTTGCCCCGAGAATGACCAAAATGCCCCTCAACTTAACCCAAAACAACCTGCAACCATCCTTGAACCGGTTTCAAAATATGAAAATACACAAAAAAAATTACTTACCACTGTTACCATTATAAATTGGATTCTTCTTTGTCGCCTTCTTTGGAAGGGGCGGAAAAATGTAGTTTTCTCCCCCTTTGCCCAATAAACCATCCCTATCCTCCTCCGCCAGTTCCTCCATCATCAAGCCTCCAACAATGACGCAGTTGCGGTCGTGAGTGCTCCACCATAGTTACCAGCTCCTCCAACTCGCCTTCTACATTAAGACATCCTCCGCAGGCACCGCGACATTCGGATTGCGGTGGATGGTGCTACTAGGTTTCCCACAGCGGGTGCAATTGGGCTGGTTGGCTTTCATGGTGGTACCCCGTCTTTTGCTTGTTGTGCTTTCATTACGGGCATTTTCGATCCCGGTTTGATTGAACTTTTGTCTTTTCGGCGTTATACTTGATTCAACGGTGGCAATGGATTGATCGAGATGTGCTACTCACGGGGGAATTTCACGGTGCCTCCTCTGATCTTCCTCGTCGTCAACATCGACGTCCCTCTCAGATCGATCGTGTCCATCTCCTCGCTCGATTTCGCTCTGATTCTCTCCCTTGTTCTCGTCGGCGATCGAATTCACTTCCTCTTCTTCCTCGTCATCTTCGTCCTCTTCTTCTTTGCCTTCTTCTGCATCCTCAGCCTCTTCTCCTCCGTTGTCCCATCCATCAAGGTCAATTCAGAGGAAATCGACCTCCAATTGAGGAGCGTCGCGGCGGTGGTGCGAAGGCAGGGGAGGAAAAAAATTATCGGCGCTTCGTCGTCGTCCTCCTCCTCGTGAGCGGCTTGCATGATTCTGTGAAGCGTTTGGAGGAACTAAGATCCAAAAGTTTCGTCAGAGGGATCGGATATCAAGGAAGGAGTGGCGGAGATGGACAACGGGGTGGAAGGGCCAGCTGGGATGGATTTGAAGAAGCCATTCTTGCAGTCGAGGCATATGGGCAAAACTACATCGTTTTGAGGTCGGTCGGTTAGGCGTTTAACTAGATTTGGTTACTCGGCTAACCAAAGCACCACCAACCTCCTCCGACACCCGACCGCATCCATTATTATGCCGGTTTTTGGTTGGCCGCTAACAAGCGGTTCATGGTTAGACCGGCCTATTAGCCGCTAACCGGCAACCGAAGTGACAGTCCTATTCAAGGTTGTCAAACCGGATTAACACTTCAAGCCATTTTGATAAGGGGTTTGAGGTTTAATGGTCAGATCGGGTTTCAATCGCTTTAAGCCGGTTTTAATGTAATTTTATTAGTTTTTTAGTATAGATTGGGGTCATTCCCCCTGCAAACCCTCTTCTATTTCCTTCAATAAAGCCCTCTATTATTTTTTCCTTTCCTTTCCAGTTGTGTTGATTGTGTTTCCACTTTCCATCCTTCCTTTCTTTCGATTTTTGAAGTTTCTACTTCCTCAAATGGCCGAATTGTTCAGTAGATCTTGGCCGATCCAATCAATTGGTTGATTGTGTTTCCATCCTCCCTTGTCTTTCTGTTTTTTACTTCTCCTTTTCCTTCCTCCTATGGCCGACTTGGTAGAGCAGATCTTGGTAGCAGGAGATGCGGCGACGGAAGATGTAGCAGCTGTCAAACCCTATCCGACCAGAAACGATCAGAGCTAGCAACGGGGAGCTAGATCGACGTGACGGGGAGCTGGGTCGAGGCGTTCGGCGGCGAGCGGTGTCAAAGAGGCGCAGAGCTGGGGCAAGACGAGGAGGCGAGGATTTCCAGCAAGGCGTTGCGAGGGGAACGCCGGCGGCGAAGCTTGGGGTGAGAATTGATTAACCTCATTTTGTTATCATTATTCTTATGTATAATTTATTTTCTCTAAAATTTCGTTAAAACAAAGTCATGGTCAATAGACCCTGATAATCGTTCATAAAGAAACTCTTTAAAATCTTTTAATCACTCAAATTTCATATAAAAGGATCAAAATATTTTCCTCAATAAAACTCAATATCAAACCTCAAACACGTATTTATAGAACGTGTTATGTTCTTTTTTGACAAAACCTTCTCAACTTGTTCAAACTACGTGGACTTTGATCCCGATTCTCGAATACTCGATTACGTAGGCAGCCAATAGGTTTGAGTCCAACTAATCAAAAACATTTTCATTTCTCGAGATGTACATCAATAGACGTAAAACCTCATTGTATACCAATAGGATATGAAAATATTTTTAATTTGATAGTCCAATAAGACTTTAAAATACATCATTAACAATTTAAAACTCAACCATACAAGACTCATCGATTTAACTAGTACCGATTTAGGGCATCGGGGGTGTGATTACACTTCCCCACAATAAATCGTACTACCAAACCTAGAATCCTAAATTGCAGAGACCAAATCCCGATTTTGACCCTAAGGTCGAAACCGACAAAATATTGTTCGATCCACTACAAGTAAGAACGATGACGACTCCAAACATTATGCAGTCGGCCCCTGATTTTCTGGGGCGATTGCGACACTAGCGGCTCCGGTGGGGACATTTTGAGAGTCGAGCTACATTAACTAAGTCGTTATGTTTACTATGTGTATAGTGGACCTACATGCGAAGCTACACCTACAAATTGGAATTTCATGGAACGGATGGAGCATAAATGGACGTCTCAAGAAAGGAGAGGCAATGGTAAAAGCAATCAGCTTGGAGGGTACTTGGCTCAAGCCAAGTCGACCAGAACAATAAGGTGAGTGGTTTAAGGGGGTAAATTCTACTCCTTACGTGTTTGAAGTATTTTGTGAAGTGGTTATCAATGTTTGATTATGTTTATGGTTAACGATGTGTGCTCTATTTGAGTCATAGTTTGAAGTACATCTTTATAAATTTTTAATATGTATTTGAGGCTTTACGTTTATGTTTTATTACAGAAATTTGACTGATCTTTAAAGAAAAATGTTTAAGAGGTATTTCACCACTAAATAAATTAGGGTGAAAAGTTTAAGATGTAGTTCACTAACGCTAGTCCCCCGCCCTAGTGAAAGGTAAAGGAAGAGCAACCTATGCTCTTAAAGATCATGGGGACGAATCAATAAGACTCCCATGATGTTTAACGGATAAAGGATTGTGGGGATGTATTAATAAGACTCCCACAAAGGTTAAAGTTTAGGCTTAGTTTGGGCCTCATATGTATGAGCTGGATGGCTGGACTAGTGAGTGATGGGATCCCAAAGTTGGTCAAAGGTTTAAGATTTTGAGGGTGGCGAGTAATACCAACTCCCACGTTTTTAAGAGTTGAAGTTCAAAGGGTGGAAGTATAAACAAATTCCACAAGTTTTGAGGTGAACATCTAAGGAAATAACCTTAGGTGATTCCAGTTTAAGTATTGGCGTAGACTGACACCAACCCAGTCACTAGGTCATACAAGAGGACCGAGAGAGCAGCAAGTTGTAGAGCGAGCAGCTAGAGGAGGACAACACAAGCATCACGAAGGACGTCAGCGATCGTATCGGAGCATCCGCATAGATTTTTAGTTATGTACTTTACTTTTAGTAGTAAGACTGTATATTAAGAGTTTTGAGATTAAGATTCTACGATTTAAAGTTTGCCCAAGTGTTAGATGCCCAAGTGTTAGAACTTTATTTTAAGTTACGCTGACTTTTATGTCCACTATTTTCTTTATTTCAAATATTATTATTTATCAACGGCAGTTTGGTAAGAATTAGTGATTGGTCGAGATAGGGTGTTACAGAGATTAAGTCAGAATGGAAGAACCATGGAACTCAAGGGGTTGGGGAAAAAAAGCAGCCAGGATGATGTTGTTTTGCACAAAAATGTTATTGCTCAATCCAAGCTTGCTAAGTACCAAAGTACGAAGCACAAACCCCCTTATGTGCATAAAAAGGGATATATGTGTAATGTGGCGTGAAAAAATCATCTTCATACGAAGGACACTTCAAAATACTTACATGGGCAAGAATGCAAATAAAGCTACATAGCCTTAGCCCGAATCTTTGCAAAAGAAAATTTGAGCAAGAAAAAGAGAACACCATCTCGTGAGAGACGAATCATTACGTCCTTACGAAGTATGTTTTGAGTATCATTGCGATGAACAAAGTTTCTAATTGAAAGGGTTGACCTTGAAAGCTTCTTATGACCCACGTCCTCGGATCGGAAGTCATGTGTCATCGTAGAGGTCTAGTGTCAAGCCTATGTAAAATGAGCTATTCTAGACCCTCGTATTATGATCCAATATGAGTGCATTGCATATCATTATAATCATATATAATACCTTGGATTTGTGCTATGATTGCTTCAAATATGTTTTAGCAACCCTATGATTGCTTTTGCGGGTTTGATGCGCTTTTGGTAGCGGTTTGTGCATTTATAATTCAAAGTACAGTTGTGGACCATTTGGTAGTCATAGGGGACATTGAGATCTAGTTGCTGGAGCTAGGATTCGAATAGAGGACTCACTTAAAGAATGGAGCCAAAAATGGCGTCCCAAGAAGGAAAATGGCACCATTGCCGCCATTTTACAAAGCTGCTCAACTTGGTTAGAAAGTTACCTCAAAGCTTCCTGATTCGTTGGCTATGTGTTTAGAGGCTTGTGATTGGCTGAACAAAACAAGAGCTGCAAGTTTTCCTCCCTAGAAACCCTAATCGAAGACCTATAAATAGACCTGGATCATGATAAGGATACATGACTAGCATACCTAGGGGGATCTTTTCTACGCAACGCCTTCCTTCTATGTTCTCTCGTCCATCCAAATTAGTTATAGATTTACTTTTCCGCACTTGTTATTTCCTTTTTACTTTTTTTTTTTTTTTTTTTTGCAAAAACCTGAGCCACCTCAACCTCCAACATAGTTTTCTAAAACAATCGAACCGTACCTCATTGCCGAAGTAAGGGTTCTGCGAGAGGCCCTACGAAAATATGATCATGGGCTTAGGGCAAGGTCAATTGGCTATGTTCTACAACGAATCATTTATATGAATCCTTGAGGGTTTTGGGCTTGATTGAACCTTGTTTGATAAATGAATTCCTCCTTGATCTTATTTTAATTTTCCCCTTTCATCCTCCAACTTGATCCAATGTGATCCAAATTATCTTATATTGCATTTTACCTTAAAAATAACAAAACAGTACCGAACAGTCATACAAAGATATTAAAACACGATCTAGGTCTCTTATAAGCTTATTGATCAAATAGTTAAGAAATTCATGTCTAATATATCAAATGGTACTAAAGATGCATTGATAGAACGGAAAATGATGTATCAAATAAGGGAGGTGATAAACACTATAATTTGAGTGTCATCTATTGATTTCTTTGGCGTTCTCTCGGAACGATCTTGTTTTCATAGCTATTGTGGAATAACCTAATAATCTAGCGCAAAAAATCCTTTCCTAGGAGAAAATACCACAATATAGTACAGCAAGATAGCACATTATATCACTTGGGAGATTGGGGTATAGTAAAAGCGCTATCGTGGTCGAAGATCAGACCCGATAGGGTGGATCACACTGAACTCTGATGGTTTGATTTTGCGACAATTCGGGTCAACCGTCATTGGAAGTGTGCTTAGAGACTGACGGGTTGTTTATTGAGGGCTTACACAATGAATATTATAAAATCTATGATCACTCAAATGGAATTTGGGCGATAGTCAAAGGCTTGGAGCTCGCATGGGATGCAAGATACCGACTAGATGTATGGATCAAACCTTCTATTTTCGCCACACTCCTCTTAGCAATAGGAGATTTTCACAACCAGCACGCAAAAGGACTCATTATGTTTGCATTTTATGATTTTCATATCAAACATTGGTCTATGTATGATCTTGTTGGGAGTTCTTTCCCTAGATTGACTAACGAGTAAGAGGTATTGTTGTTCTGCATTCATTTTTCACCAAAAAAATACATCAATATCACCTTGATTGTGTCCAAGGTAACTAATGCTCCTATAAGACCAACTCAATTGTAACAATTAAATAATTAATTTGAGTTGGATTTGTGTAGCTATATTTTTTAAGCCAAAGAAGCTAAGTACAACAGGAGCATGACTAAGAGTCAATGGGAGATGGCCTTCTCGTCAAGGACCATGCCACAATAACACAGTTTATGGTCCTGAGGCCGCACACGAAAATGACCATGGGCATGCGTTAAAAAAGGTGTGGCCTTCTTACCATGTGGAAGCTAGCTCCTCGCCAGGTCTTAACCGAGCAAAGATGCATCGGGAAACGACCATAGCTGAGAGATGAGACGATCATAGGCTCCCCATGAGTCCTGGCATGGCACGAGATCTCATCACAAAGGCATGAAGTTTGAAATGTGGCAAAGTAAAGAAAGCTACACTTCAAGACACATGACAATTGCTAGGGGGGTTGAGGGAACAACTATCACTCATCATGTGTTCGAAGACACACAAGCCACGTCCGAGTAAGAGGGCAGTTCTTTGTAGCAGTTCCCAATGTGATGATTCTCTATTGTTTTTATCACCTGTGGCTATAAATAAGAAGAGTCATCAAAGGGAGGGGATTTTTTTTTAATCATGCACATGACACCTACGTTAAGTTTTTATCAGTCATAGTTTGGAACTCTTTACTGAACTTCCATTAAAGATAACTTAATGTAGTTGTGTTACCAAAAAAACAATTATAAATCAAATACCTTCATTTAAATTATATATAAAGAGATTTGAGTTGTGTCTTAAAATCGTCAAAAAAAGTGAAGGTACATTAATCATGTTCAAACAGGAAGAATTTATCGCCTGAAAACACAGAATATCTTGATCACATTGTGTGTTTTACTGTTCCTTAGCTTGTTGAAGTCAACTAATTGTACAATGTCTATTTTCGGGTCTTGATTAGAGACACTGGTAAATTATTAAACATTACTCTGCGTTTGAACACCCTCTTCCCCAAATCATCGCAACACTAACAAAAAAATCAAATCTAATAATTAACAGGATGGAAAGATTATGCTGATTTTGACAGCAGCACAAGATGCAGCCATCACTCCCATCTCAAACACCCGAAAAATGATATGCCTCGGAAACACATTCTACACTCTATCATCAGCCACAGACACAGACGACTCTCCACTGCCACTGATCAACACACAAACCTCCGCACCATCATCTTCAGCTTTACTCGGAGCAACAGCGTCAGCGGAATCTGCCGCGGCGGCAGCAGCAGGAGGCAGGGGAGCTGCCGGAGCTCGGCAGATGGGACAATTGGAGTGAGAAAGAAGCCACATGTCTATGCAGTCAACGTGAAAACCATGTCCACAACCAGTCAAGCACCTCCCAACTTCCCCATCGCCAAAGCTGCTCAAGCAAATCACACACTGGTGTTGGTACTTAACATTCACAACAACGCCACTCTTGCTCACCTGCTGCTCCTCTATCCAACCCTCACCACCACCGCTGCTGCTACTACTCCGACGACTCCTGCTGTTGATGTACACGAACAACGGAATTGCAGCAATGACGGACGGGTTGAGACCGCTGCCGCCACCACCACTGGCTTGATCGCCTTCTTCGTGGTCTGCGGTGGCCAGGGGAGGATGGGTTTGGAAGTGATAGCGGTAGTTGATTACGGACGGCGGCTGCAGGGTGAGCGAGGTGATGACGGTGGTGGTCCTCATCCGACGGGAGAGGTACCATTTGGCGTAGATGTGAAGGAGCAGGACGAAGAGGATGACTAGTAGCAACGAGATGAAAGCGGCCAGCAGCAGGTTGCTGCTGTCGTACGATGAGGACGATATGCTGCTGAGTAGATCGCTCATCGATCTCTAACTAAAACTAGTGCGGGGTTTGAAGAGAAGCAAGATTCAAGAGTTGCGTAGATGTAAAAAATATATGGTTGTGCATGTGAAAATGGGTGGGGGGCGTTACGTGAAAATGAAGTTAGAAGAAGTTTGACTAATTGATTGGGGAAAATATTGCGGGATATGCGTGGCAGTGCGTAGTGCAGGGAGAACACGGAGTCTGGAACTGAATTTGGGGAAAGAAAACCCATTTGTTTATTGCGTGGGTGAAGGGACGAATTCCTGTATTCAAGGGATTGGGGAAGAAAGAAAAGGGAATCAAAGGAGGGAAGAGATTATCTGATTATGGCAAACAGGGCCGCAAAATGAAAGACTCGTGAAGGCGACGGCAAGCCCTTCATCTCATTCTCACCCACCCTCAAGTCTCCCACGATACCCGTGAAGAAGACTCATCTTTGGATTCATGTGTGCGCTTATTGTACATTTCAGACTCAGAAGCTGTAACAATAAATAATCTCTCCTACCTAACATAGATGACAACGGCTATCTGCAATCTCATGCATCAAAATGCTGCACAACTCGGTTATCCTGCTTTTCAGTATGGGGATGGTTTCACTTGTACAGTTTGATTGTCCACTTCAGCCCTTAGATTGACAGGGATTCCTAACAAAAATGTCACAGCATTGATCCAAGAACCGACACAGTTGTTGAATTAGGAAAGAAGATCAAGAATCGATGGAGAACGTTGGTTAGTTGGCTAAGGTACATCCCGACCAAATGCTAACATTTACCAACCATCGTTGTTTCAGTGCAGTAGCTGGCCTGAGTGCTCATTCTCAACAAAGCTCCAGCAGCGGAGGGTCTCACTTGAAATCACAACAACGCTTCCAAGCGAGACCCTTCGGTTGGCACTTCGTTGACAAACACTCAGCCGCCATCGATGCTTGATCTCCCTTCTTTCTTTCTTTCTTTCTTCATATGGCGATCGTGCCTATTATCAGTTTCCCGGCAGACACGTCCAAGGCCTTATGAGATGATGAGATCATATATAGAAGTGACTTTACAAGGGTTTGGTCGGGTTGGTAGGCAAGAGAATTGGCTACTTCTACCATACATTTTATGCATCTTTACCTTTTTTTCCTGTGATATGATCGTGCCAATATTGCGTTTCAGTAACAACAGGAATGAAAATTTACAGCGACAGTTACCAGTTCTGTGTTTCTAGGCTACAAACACAATTTTCAGTCCATGAGTTTGTATCTTTTCTCTTGCACGCCAGTAACTCCCATCTGTATCTCGATGATTGTATGCAGTGGCATCTAAAACAACCAACAGTCATGGAAACCGGAATGTTAGCTTAACAACAAACTACTCGAAACGAAATGTGTGTTTAACTTTGAACAAAAGAATGAGGAATACAGTTCATCTTACTACTTGGCGTATCCGCTAGATTACCTCGATATGTGGAATTTCTTTCAAAGGCCTATCAGCAAAATAAGCATACAGAGCCCTCAGTACTGCCTGCAAATATAACGAACCAGCCGTTAGTGTCCGAAACCCAGTCAGTAGTCACTAACACAAAGTAGTGTCTGAAAAAGTTTGAGATGCATAACCTGGTGAGAGATAACCACAACAGGTGCCCTTTGTCTCTCGAGTTCAATGATTACTGGCTCCAACCTGTGGTATATCCCGAGTGGACGGTAAGCTTGTTGTTTTCAACCAAAAGTGAGTAAGTAGTGCTGAGAAGTAACACTAAATGGCCAGAACATAAACCTCTGAATGACGTCCAGATAGGATTCTCCACGCGGATACCTGTACCTCAACTTATCCTTCTTCCGGGACCTGATAGTTAGGGATACACAATAAGAGAAGTAAGAATGGGTAGGAATCCTTAGTCATGCAGGTCAGTCAAGTAAGAACGTTAGAGAGTGTCGGATTAATGAACTTACTCGTACTCCTCTGGCATGTTCCTCTTTATTTCCTCGTATGTCATTCCATCACACACTCCAGAATTTATCTCATCCAGTGCACGCCATTGGATCTAGGTGAACAAAAAGTGAGACTTATACTATCATATGATATTAGCATGAAAACACTTGTTTTGGTTAGAATAGCAGACAGTGGATAATCTTGTTTAATTTTCTTGTGTACCTTGGGAAACCCAACAATTGGACCTGCTGTTAGGATTGTCCTCTGCAGTGTGCTAGTCCAAATCTAGATCACAGTTAAGCGTGCAAGTTAACAATTAATCATTGAATTTCTGAAAATCTTTTATGTGACAAACAATGGTATCATAGTCAGTTTCCACGATTCGAAGCGCATTTCACCATGCTAGGAAAAATAGGTTATTGATGATCAAAGAAGCTTACAGAAGCTGCTTTCTCAGATTTCAGTCGCTTTTCGACAAAGTTTGAAAGCTTCTTGGAATATATTTCTCCAGTATCACTACAAGAGAGGGAAGGTCAAGTAAATTCTGTTTACTATGAACATCAATAGTTAAAACACATTTCCCTCAGCAGATTAGGGAAAGGGATATATAGACTTGGGCAACATGGATAAGATAAGCTGAAAAGAGAAATAAAAAATGAAAATGAATATAGGACAAGATAAGATACCTCAACAAAGAATCACCTCCAATTCTACTCCTAACATTGTATCGGCTTTCTCCATGCCTTGTAAGTAATATTGGACGAGGCGTGAGATGCATATTCACCTGTAAAAGAATATTTGAACCCACAGTTTAATATTCTTATGACAATAACACTGACCAAACACAGTAATCATGTCGTGATGGATGAAAATTTCTTAGGCCATTATCATGTCATGTTAAGTAATATAGTAAGACAACTGCTCTACATCTTCACAAAAGCATAGCAACTTACCAGAAAGAAGACAATGCGTCCCGGAAGGTAGCCACTTATATTGTTCACCTGGAACGCAAAGAAGGCTGATGAATGAATCTCATCCAATCAAAAAAGAAACTACAAACGTCTGAACACATCAATAGACCTTTATACATGTGCTGTGAGTAGCAACGGCTGTGAGTAGCTACTATGAAATTATGAAAAGAGGCGGGTGTGTCAAGTTTAGCATACAAAATGCACGACCATCTAACCAATTTAATACAAACAAAGAATGGTTGAGAAATTTTGCTGCAACCTATATGTGGAAATGCAGAGACTATGAATGCTGTAGAAGATTTTGTGAAGTTGTGTTTCTCCTATACGTTAATTAAGCAAATGATAGTCAAACTTTAGCAGGTCCAATGAGCTGCCTCCAGCCTCAAGTGGTCTATTCTTGTCAATCTACATCTTCTTATTCTCAAGTCTCAACTAAGTCGTTCTATAGTTCTATTCATAAACATTCAAGTATTGACCAAGGGAAATAAGTAATATAAAAACTGGAATAAAATTAATTTGATTGAAATCCATTTGGGGGAATGCCAAGGTGCTCTATTTGTGCTTAAGATCAACATAAAGATTGAAAAAATAGGGAAATGAGCAACTTATGATTTTCTGATCAGGAGAACAGGCATATGAGGAAAGCATACCTGGATTTGCCCACCATTACCACTGACCATGTCTATCATTTTAATGTAAGAACCTTCTTCAACTGGTTCGTAGACCTACCAATAAAAGAAAACATATATAATTACTTGTAGTAAACACTAAACAGTAATGCAGAAGTATGTACAATTAGCAGCCAAACCCACCTTTTCATAATTATCTAGCCGACTTTTGAAGTCTTCATATCCAGCTTCAAAATCGGGCCTGAAAAACACCAGTTGAAGTTTTTATCCTTTCCAGATATAATATACCAATAAATTCAGTTTTACGTACTGTTCAGAATAGTCAGGGCTTTGCTGGATTTTAAGGCGAATGTTCCTCTCAATAATGCGTTTATCATTGCATAAAGTTTCCAAAAATATAATCTGCATTGAGAAAGCACATGTAAGAAGATAATCAATTAATTTCAAGTAAAGGACGTCCTCATGATCCAAATAACAACACTAAATAGTAACTAGCTTTGTCCCCGGCCTGTTGGCCGGGATTGTTCTTTATCGATGGTCCGGTGCTAAATTTTATTGATTCCCAATCCAAAACACTGGACATACAAATTATTAAGGATTCGTCCGTTGACATGGTCCTTTATGGTATACTTCCAAACTGTATAACATGTAGTTTGGTTGAGAGCGTGTCTATAACACACCAAAGATTTCCAGTATATTTTAAACTGTGTCACTTTAATAGTAAATTCATATTTGTTTGCCAATTGACGTTCTCATAAAAGTGTTCAAATTATTATAAATATCGTGAAATTTAAGATTTATCCTAGGCAAGCATCTATTCCTAACACCTAAACATATATTACATTACATATAAAAGAGTTGAGTTTATTTTAACCCTAATTAAATTATTTTTCACATCACTAAGTTATAAGTTTGATTCCAACGCACAACACCATCCGTTTTTTTAAATAATTGTAGGTCGAAAATTGCTTTCACTAAATATTATTAGTATTAATTGAAAAAATGAAAGAACCCGCATAGAAAGAAAGTTTAACTGAAAAGGGAAATAAAAATGCGAATGAGTAGTGGCTGGCGGTTGGAAAAGAAAAAACAACGAAAATTACGGGGAGCCGTGGAAGGCTGATGTGGCACGGGTGGTATTCTAAAAATGCTTTAATATATTTTGATTGAAGAGATTAACAGTTACGACGCTACAAAAAGGAGAAATCGTACGCATGCTCATATGCATTTGTTCTCTAATAATCCTAGCTTAATCATCATGTGATCATTTCATTGTACCTTGCAATTTCCTTCAGCCATTTTCATCAGCATGTTCCTTCTTTCCCTGGTACTGTTTGTGGCATCAAATATTCCTACCTACAAGTGCGTGAAAAAATGAACTATTAAGAAAAAGTATAAGCAAAAGAACTTATCTTACAATCTGAAACAAGCCAACATACCTGCCCACCTTCTTGCATCCAAGCAATCATGTCTTCCATTGCTAGTGCTGCTACCTAGTAGCATGTGATACAATTAAACTATGTAGAAAGCAGACGGTTAATATGGTGATGCAATAGCCAGTTCACTAAGGAAGAATAGAACTCAATAGTTTAAGGTTTAGTTTGAATGGACAGCTTAAAATCGTTTTCATCCAATCACCCAAACTCCACTGTTTCAAGAATCATTTTAAGTGCTCAAAATTGTGGAAATAACAAATGCACAGATAACAAGAGAACGTAGAGGGGCAGGGTTAAGACTCTCCAGTCTCGGCCCATGAAAACAAAACTCAGCAGCTGATATAGTGACATGAACTGCTTTCAGTTTATCGGCATAATCATCAATTATCATTTGACACCTGGAAACTGTGAGTCAAAATCATAGAAGACAAACAACATAAAAGTGAACTCAGGTGCATCAATGTACTTGGTTTCCTAACCTGAAAAAGTATATAAATCAAAGTTATTTTTTTCTGAATTAGACATCATTGGCATGGAATGTTGAAATATGTAAAGTTGATTTCATCTGCCTAACAAATTCACACAGGAGTTCATGGAAAATCCAGCTCATGCAAATTTTGAGGGAGCAAGTCATGTTGCTTTGTAAGTCCAATGTCCATATAATGTCAATGTTGATCAGTTGATCAGCAGAAACGACTGAAATTCGTGCATGTTTAGTTAAAGACTGAAAAATGCCGGGTGCAAACTACTTCTATCATTCTAAGGAGCAGCAAGGAAGACTCAAATACTGAAACTGTCTGTGCAAATTAGTCATCAATCGCTGGCATAAAAATTTCCAAATCAGCAAGTCCAGCATATCGTAAAAGTGAACCACATATGATGTTTTGTTTAAAGTCATTGAAGGTGAAGATTTGTCCTAAGTTGTGAACCTAGGCCATGTTGAATTACACTTTGTAAATTGTAAGCTCCAAGAATTCTAAAATCTTTTACTCGAGGCCCCGCAAAAATCGATCTATGGACAAATAGAATTATAAACAGTTACCTCATTACGTGCTTCCACGCCTTCAGGATTGTCGCCACGGAAAAAATCAGCATTCTGCATTAGCAAAAAGCATCTAAGAACAATTGGATTATAATATCGGAATATTCTTAAGCAAAGGACCAAATAAAGAATGTAAGTAGCTGACTTAAAAAATACCATTTGTCCACACTTGGCTATTAGTTAACTTTTCAACTACCTTATTGACCTAGATTTGTATATCAAACCATCACTTAAGGTATCCGACTGAACGAGCTGATTATACATGTCTTGAAGAGAAAAGCAAGAGTCCTTTTACAGTAACCAAGCGCAGGCACATGCAATGACAAACCACATAAATATACCAACTCTCTATACAAAAAGAAGCTAGAAGACTAAGAGGACATGGGTGCGCTAGCTGCTGATCTTGTACCAAATCCTCATTAACTGAGACAAAGTACAATTACTTAGTTACATAATAATAATAATAATAAAAAGAAGTTCAGATCATTTAGTTATTAGCCAGTTTAATTTCTGAGCAAAAGGGAAACGTTGAAGAACGAGTGAGCAGAAGACATAAACATACCTGGATAGTGCCATGCTTAATACGTCGATACTGTCAAAACCAAATGGAAAAAATAAGTATGTATCTTCAACTTAAAAGAAAGAAAAGTATCGCTTAAATAAATAAAACCGACCTTCCCAACATTGAAATGTTTTGTGTTATGACCCAACCAGCGAAGATAACGAGTGAGTTTAGCTGCAGTGAAGGTCTTTCCCCGAGCAGGAAGACCAACCTAAAGTTACGAAATTGTAGAGAATTCATCAGTAAGAATTATCAACGATCAGCTTAAGAACCATCACATTTACGAGATCTACCAAGATGTGTAGCAAAATTGAAAGACATGTTTTAAGGTTCTTCATATGGCAAATATCTTGATTATCTCGTGTTCCTAAAACTAAAATCAAACTGGAAATGAGAGCACCTAGAACTCTAAATTTCTAAATAATGCTTATGTCAGTTGATACCAGAACTATTGCCAAATGTTTGTCTTCCTTTGGACCAAGCATCTGATCAGCTACAGCAGCAGCAGCGACAGCTCCAGCAGCTGCTGGCATCAAGTTCTGAGAGTATAAGACACAAACTCAAAAACCTGCCTAAAATTTTTGTCTCTACAGATAAAACAAACAGTAAACAATCGGGCCACTACAAAGAATGCATTGGTACTTGGTGCAAACCTTGGTCGCCGCCTCGTGTTTAAGATCAAATGTGAATGTACTTGAACTTGGTGATTTAGGCAGTCTAGGAGATCCAACCCCCCTGTCCACAAAGAGCCCCCTGTGACTATCTTGCCTTTGCAGAGGCGAAAAAGTCCCCACCGACTTTGAGTCGACCATTCCAGTACCAGGATATGCTTTGGAGGGATCTGGGATCACAACCTCGATGCCCTAAAAAGATTAGCCGAGCTGTTTATTTAAATGGCTAGAGAACAAGAATGTGAGAGAACGACAACAGAAACCCACAAAAAGCCTTGTAAGTCGACTACCAATGAAGAGGCTTCACCAGTAGGCAGAAACCATTAGTAGCAGGAGAAGCGAGACATGAATGGATGAATTTCAAAGAGGGTTACCAAGATGAACCTTATAAGTTGGTGGACGATCAGAAGAAATACTGGCATCCTTGAATGAATAGGAGTTATACCATGCTGCATCAGTAATTGTAAACCTTGGATTCTCCGCATTGTTAGCAGCATACACCATTCCTGAGTTTGCAGAAGTTGATGGAGCCGGAACCAGATAGTGTTCAAGATCAAGCTCCAAACTGGCAGAAGATCCATTCTGGAGACAGATCCAATGACCTTTTCTTTAGCTAACGTATGAAATTATATGATCTTAACCAAACGCTAACAAGTTGTTTGCAATAAACAAATAGTTGAAAACAACTTTTCAACACTAAATATTGCAGAAAAGTGGTACGACCTAAAGTGCTACACCATAGCCTGAAGGACCAAATAATTATAGAAAGGAAGCCCCAAAGAACAGGTCCAGGAAGAAGAAGGTCCAAAACTATTAGCTAGGGTGCCTATCAGTTAATAAATTTAGGCAAATTTAAGTGGAGCTCAGGGAAACATGCTTCAGTCAAATTGACACAATTCGTTGCATGCTATCCTTTCCCAAACAAACCTCATCCGCTAAAATCCATGTGTTTCATTTGGACTGAAGTTAAAAAGTAGGCACACACTCTAGCTTTAACTGAGGAGTTATCAGTTTCCAAAGTAAGCACACCTCAGCTCCAGCCATTGGTGCAGAATTGATACTAACATCAGGGATCCCGCGAACAGTTGAAGGCCGAAGATTCTCCTGGTAAGCCCTCCAACTAGCCGCAAGATCAAATGGAGAAACTTGATCAGCCTTTATGAAGATTTTATGTTCCAAAGTCTCCTCACCGTTTCTAAACACAGCCAGCCTTGATTCTCCTTGCAAAGCACCCCTAGAGAGAACCCGGTGGGCCCCCTCCTCGATCACACAAGGAGCGCTGCCATACTTTGGCTTCAGAAGGAACTTAAAATCCAAAGTTTCTGCGTTGAACACAGAGTACAACATACAAAAGTCACTAAACACAAAGGCTACAAAGGTTCAACCAAAAATACAAAGGAGTATTTGGTAGCTAGATAGAGGGACTACACTGAATAGGCCTTCCCAACTAAGATTCTGCTACTTCAAAAGCATATGCATTATAATGCATTACAATAACACAGCTAGCACCATCAAATTCAATTATACTAATAGGAGTACCATTACAGTGTGGCCAATGCAAAGGTAAAACGAAGCTTTAGAATCAACTTCACTTTCATTTCAATGCAATTTCTCAGCCAGCAAACAGCAAAGCTTTGACAGAAACGGAAGGAGAAGGAGAAGAAGAGCTACTTTCGGCTACCATACCGTGGTTAGGAGGAACAACAAAACTCAATTCCCACATTGAAGCCGATTCCCGCTCCATTGACAGCTACAAGCACAACGGAACCAATGAACACCTAACCAGGTACCAATTGCAGTAAACAAGAAGAAGAAGTCACAAGCTACTCACAGCCTTGCAAGGATCCCAAGAGCCAACGAGAGGGACAGAGCCGTAGACGTGAGGGATAATCTCGCCATTAAGCTTGTAATTCTCCATTTTCAGAGACACATACAGCTGGCCGCCGGCCTGGTCGAGACTTCCATCTCGGTTGTCGCTCTCATCGTGAGCCACGCCGTCGGCATCCTTGGACGTTCCCGTCCCCATTCGTCAAACCTGCGGGCGTTCCAGTTCACCAGCAAGTTTCAAAGCATTACCTGAACCGTGCAGAGAAGAGCGGGAGGAGATATAAATAAGGAGGACATAGAAGTTGCCAATTTCGATAGATAAGGGGATTTCTATTTTTCTGGGGTGGGAAAGGTGAGACTTGACTTCTGGTGAGCGTCTTCGAGCCTGCGGTTGCGTGATGTTCGTCCCGATCGATAACTACAACGAAAGGGACTGAGAAGGTCTGTCTGTGGCTGAATGTCGACGATGGCCGGTTTAACAGGCGCGCTCTATTTTATGTGGCCCAGGTGGAGGGTGGGATTTGGATTCTCTCGTCCCTACCGAGCGAATCCAAATTTCGTCTCTCCGCCATCGGTTGGCTATCCACAGTCCACCACTGGAGATGTAAGGGAGCTCAAGTCAAGACCGATGGACTCCCTATTCAAGTTGTCGAATTTGAGGTTGATAACTATTTTTTTTTTTATTGAAAGGAGGTGGGAAACAGAAGCCTATTCCACCAAAGAGAGCCTGAAAAGACAGGAGGCGGGCGGAAGCCCCGCTACCTAGCTAGTAGCATTAGAATGGCAATTTCGATGTGATCCGATTTATCTGACTTGTTTGGTCTGTTTTGTGGCGGTTCGACTCGCTTCGTAGGCGGGGTGGGGCGGGCATGAATACTCTCATTGATCCGACCTGTCCTAACATGCCCCATTCTTGACTCGTTCTTGCCTAAATTACTTGTACTATTAGTCAAATTTCTTAAAATTTTCCTTTTATTACATCATATTTTAGCTATAATAAAGTTGTAAATTAGTGAAAACCTCAATTTCTCCAACAATTTACCTACATTTATCATAATATTATTTTTGTATAGATTTTATAATAAAAATTACGAATATTTCTAATGTTTTTCATATAAATTACATACCCATTGGGTCAACTTGCCCGACCCGCGACTCATAATGAATTACCCGACCTGTCACGGGGCGGGTCTGGTTACCAAGAAACCCGCCCCGGTCCTGCCCCATTGCCATTATTACACGCAGGCGGAAGAAAAGTAGGAAACACCCCACAAAACAGTGAATAAATAGCACAAGAGGAGTCTAGAAACTACTCTTCCCTAATCACATTCGGGGAAAGCTTACTCCCATGAGGTCTTCTCTAATAATCCGAGCTAACTCTGGGGGTGGAAATTCCAGTTCATACATACTAAAGGGATAGACGAGACTGTGCTTCGAGAGCAAGTCCGCGACTCTATTCCCTTCGCGATATGTATGTCCCAGTTGTACCACCCAGTTCTGGCCAAGGAGGTGACGAATTTCACCGAGAATACTGGCAGGGAGATGAATAGGGTCGGGAGGTTGTCGAATCAGGTCCAAAGCTAAAGCAGAATCCGACTCCAAGAACAGGAACTTGATGTTGTGTTTCCAAGCGAGCTTAAGACCCTGTAGAATGCCCCAAAGGCTCAGCCAAAATTGTTGTGCCTGGTCCAATCCTGTGCACAAAACATGTTATCCAATCCCCGTCACTATCCTGAATAATCCCTCTCACGGCTATGTCTCCTCTATGGCCTTGAGCTGCACCATCATTGTTAGTTTAAACCAGCCAGCTGCAGGTGGCGACCATCCAATGAGCTTTTCAACCCGAGCTGGTTTGCTGCTCCTGTCAAGGGGCCTTCTTGCCGATTCCCAAGCATGAGCCCACTCTTTAGCTTTAGTCACGAACGTAATTGCATAGGGACGAAGCGGTAAGGGTGTTTCCCTTGAAGACTTTTTCATTGTGCTGCTTCCATATGAACCACATAATTAGGCTAAAGAAACTTCCCCACTCGCCTGGCCAAAAACCTGTTTTGTTGTCCCTCAGGTTGCTTTTCAACTGTCTCTATCACTAGCCATAAACTGAGCAATATGGTCAGGCAAGATGATCTTGAACCAGATAGCTCGGGCTCTCGGACAATCCCTGGGGCAATGGATGGTCGTTTTTGCTGTGCACTCGCAGCTGGGGCAGCTGTCATCAGTGGTAAGGTGCCTGAACTTCCTTACACTGTTGGTGGTGATTTTATTTTTGGCTACCATCGAGATAAATACTCGGACCCTCTCCGGGACATGAAGTTTCCATATTTTTGGCTACCACCCTTATTCAATCTAACTTTGAAACTGATAAATGTGCTAGGTATTCAACTCGAGTGGTTATAGTGATAATCATTTTAACCGATAATATTGGATAATTTGATTTAGTTAATTTGGATAATCGGTTTGGTTTGGTTTGGTTAAAAAATTTAACTAGTTTGGTTTGGTTTGATTTCAGACACTTCTAACCAATCAAACCAAATTAACCAATTACATAATTAACCATATATCTAATATATTACATATATTCACACTTAATACTTTGCATAATCACTCAAGAGTTAACGTTCCTCCATTTTAGGCTCATAAAAAATAAAGCTCAATATTATTTCTATAATGTATATTTGTATTTGTAAAGTGTAGACCACTACATATGGAAACCTAATTTAGATAAAAACTCATACATTATGTTGGATGAAATTTGAAAGGAATGTTTTTTTTCCAACCTATGATAATTGCTAAGGGACTAAATCAATTCACACACTCAACAATTCAATAACTCCGTACAATTGCATATATTTTTTATAGTGAATCCTTTCATTGACAGTAAGATAATTTTATTAGCTATATATATTTATGTTAAGGGTTAAATATAACTATTTGTTCATTTTTAAGGTTTATTCATAACATAAAATGTGAATTGATGCATTAACCGAAAATTTGCTCACTTAATGATAATGTGATGGCTAATCTGGTTAACCAATTAACCAAACCTTTTAAACTTTAGTTTGGTTAATTTGGTTATTGTATTAGTTTGAACGGTTTTGTTGTGATATTGTATTTCACGGTTGATAGAATATAAGCTTATTTTGTTTGGTAATTACCACGGTAACTATTTAAAATATTGTTGTCAAAATCAAACAAGATAACGATCCGAATTAGCGAGTGACCTAAGATTTATCGGATAACGGTTGATTAACCGGTACAAACCGATCATAAAACCGGTGACATATAAATTTTTCAATTAAATAAGAATGACTTCATAATACTTTTGGAAATTATTACCCGTGTTTAAATTGAGAATTATTTATCCAACACCTATTCAATTGAAGAATTCAATATTAAAAAATCATAGTACATATAAATGAATAAGAATATATTAATATTGAAAAATTCATTGGAGAGATAGAAATTTTGTGTTTTTTGAGTTTTGAGTTCGTCAATTGAAAAATTGAATTGATGAATTGAAAATGAGAAGAAGAGGGAAAGAATTCAGGAATTGCTAAAGGTTGTCCTTAAAATTGTTAAATGTCGCTCTAAAAAATATCAAAGTTACACTTTTAATTTTTAGTTTATTTACCTTCCCTTTAGCAAACAAACACCACTTAGACTAAGCAAAGATAAAAAAAAATATTTCAAAAGAGAGAAAGAATCCATCATCTCATTCTGGAGCCGGAATTGTCGGCAGGATGTCTGAATCATGAATAGCGACTCTGACGAGGTAAAGTTCACTCCAAAAATAATTAAAACAAAAAAAAAACCACAAGTGAGTTGCGGTTGCACCATAAATGACCGCAAATTTTTTATTCTTTTGATTTGATTTAGGGTTTGTTACATGAGATAATTTATTGGATTTTGATTTATATAATTTTCCATATTTGTTTGCATAGTTATTTTTGGAATTAAGGGATTTAGCATTAGAAATTAAGATTAGATTTTGCCTTAAATTTATAAAATTAAGATTAGGTTAGATTTGGTCTTAATCTAGAAAATTAAGATTATAATTTGCATTGGAAATTAAGATTATATTTATTGCATAAATAATATATTTCGCTTGTGAAGCTATGATGATTGCTAAATTAAATGTAGTTATGAAATTTTAAACTTATCGTAGAGTACTCGTTATACCGTGCTACATATGACGGCCCCACCAAGAGTAACAAGACCACTTGGAATCTTATCACTATATTTTACGGGAAATCATTGGGTGCGACTTGACCTTCGACATGGTCAAGTGCCTATGCCTTCGTTTAATGAACTTTGACCTATTTTTCATTATCCTAGTGTCAATGGGTGAGACCAATTCTTCTTACATGAGCATGCACTTTATGATAGTTTGAACCCACAGGATTGACGATTATAAGTATATATACTAATTGTATTGAATGCTATTATTGAAATATTTAGTAAGCTACCATGTTGATTAACTATTTTAGCAATGTATTGAATGTAATGAAAGTAAACATTGAGACCATCTTCTGAAACAAAACAAAATCGTCTCAGTTCAATACAAACAATGACAAATAAAAACACAATCGTCCCGGTTCAACTACAAACAAAGACAAATAAAAACACAATAGTCCTAATTCAACTACAAACAAAGAAAGCACAAAGGAAAGTAATAAACATCTACTGAGGCAGCGGGCCTACCAAATGGTCGTACAACTTGTGAACCACAACTATCATATCGTAGTAATCACCAGCTTGCTCCACATATTGACCTTAGTCCCTCACATGCAACAAGGGAGCTAAACGATCCACAATGCAGGACGAAGGCGATCGCATGTCTTATCCACAAAAAGTGTGGATCCTAACAACAAAAATAGGTAACACTGCACCTCCATCTCCTTAATCTTCAGCTCTCCCCCAAAAGGCCTCGTGCTAATTGAGCTGGGTGGACACTTATATACAAGGGTTTCTTCCCTTATATTTCCGATGTGGTACTTGGATTGTCCCATAATAGCTACCATATCATAGTAATCACCAGCTTGCTCCAGAAGCTGACCTCGGTCCATCGCATGCAACAAGGGAGCTAAACGATCCACAACGCAGGACGAAGGTGATCGCGACTCTTATCCACAAAAAGTGTGGATCCTAGCAACACAAATAGGTAACACTGCACCTAAATCTTTAGCTCTCCCCCACACACCAACAATCCATCCCCATGCATGCCAACATTATTGTACCACTTAGACTTTCACTTACCACCAACATGAGCATCCACTGAAAGTCGAACTAGACCACTCATGTCTGACTTTAGAGTATTCAACGACGCTTCATCTACCATCAGCTCTCCATCAACCGGAATATGAAGAATGTGATGCATATCGTGTAGAAGGATCGACATCTCTCCAAACAACATGTGGAAGGTGTTTGTGTCCGGCTGCCACCTCTCTAAAAATGTCGACAATAGAGCCATGTCTAAATGTTCCATCATGCACCCTGTCAAGTGAGACAATCTTGTGGTTGCAACCATCTCCTCGGAACCCTCTAAACTCCTCTTATATCACCTTAAAGACTCCACAACTTTTGTTCTACGGAGACATTCCAACACTCCATGATCCTGCTCAGGGGAAGTCCACAGTACAAGGACTATGTGACCTCCAAAGCTAGGGATCACATCAGGAGTCACTGGTCCGCCTGAACACATCTCAGACTTCGATGTAAGTAACCACAACATCTCTTTCCTCGTGGTCTTCCTCTTCCTATTTCCATTACCGCCTTCCTCGCTACTAGGTCTGGCCGTATAACGTCCATCGAGCCCACGAAAGTGTGACGAGGCCGTAGAAGATATTCTGACCCCCGCGGTCTTCCTCATGCCTAAATCTGCTTGAGGTGGGACATCTCTAACCTCAACATCACCATCATCATCATCCTTATCAATGAAATCGCTCAAATTAGCCTGCCAGGACGATGCGTCATATGGTGTAGGAGTACTGGTAGTACCTCGACTAAGAGACAATTACTATGTGGTTGAGTTAGTTTGTGCTTTGATTTTTGAATCAATAACTCAACCTTTGTGAGCTTTGGTGTTTGGGTGTGCAAAGCGAAGACAACTCTTTAGAATCTTGCAAGTTCCCTTGTCCCATATCATTCCCCTTCCATCGTTCATCACCGATATAGTAACCTCGTTTTATCCTCCTTATATTTCCTCCATTGAGGGCAATGTCGTACTTAAGTGGTGGGGGATGTTCCATTGCATTTTGGCTGTGATGAATGATGATACTAATGCTCGTCTTAGTGCCTAGTATTTTGTATAAATTTTTTTATTTTTTTGTGCTCCAAGTACATTGTCCTATGCATTAACCTGCTTAGTGTGATTTGAATTACTAGTTTTCATGATGCTATGTGATCTAGGAATGATAGTGCAGCTCTATGAAGGATGTTGTTATATGAGAGGTCTCCCCTCCATTTTCACATTATGTTGGTAATATGTTGATTAGTGGTTTTAGGACATTTGATTTCTGTAGTGTCGAGACTCAAGTTTATGTGGACTCTAAAATGTTTTTGAAAAAGTGCTATAATATGAGAATGTGTAATGTATAATGTGAATTGAATCAATGTAAAGAGGCATCACGTTAGGGGTGGGCATTCGGTCTGTTCGGTTTCGACCGAACCAAAATTATGAATACCGGGTCCCCGAATTCTCCCAAACCGAATTCGAACAGAATTATAATTCGGTTCGGTTTTTCACCCAAAACCGAATTTGTGAAGCTACTTGTATTTTCTCACTTTTAAATTATTTTTCACCCTAATATAAAAAATAAATATCAATTATATGCATCATCAATGATAAAATCAAACTTTTCAACACATAAGTCATAAAACATTTCAAATATTTAAGTCTAAAAACAACTACAAACATAAAAATCCACCATTTGGAGCTTGCAATTATAGTATTTCGGTTTTTCGGTCGGAAATTCGGTTCGGTTGAAAGAACCCTGGTTTCCGAACTATCCACATTTTCCTTCCGAATTCCGAACCGAATAGCATTAATTCGGTTTTGGTTCGGTTTAATTTGGTTTCGGTTCGGGTTTACCGAACCGTTTGCCCACCCCTACATCACGTGATGTTGCAACTGGTCAAAACACTTATGACATTCGTTTAAGGCTCCTCTTAAGGACTAGAGTGCACTTATGAGGATTGCGTCTGGAGGCACAGATAAAACTTAAGACACCCTCACTTACACCTCTCCTTCTCACAAAACTTGATAGAGAAGAGACTGTATCATCTGCTCAAGTCAAGAGACCTCAGCTCTGAAAAATCTCACATGTCATTGCAACCTATCAAGAACTTAGGCAGACCCTAAGGAGAGGAGTGTATACAGGGAAAATTTGTATTTGGAGGACATGGATAAAACTTCCGATACCTCACCTACATCGCTTCCACGCATGGGCTTGATAGAGGAGTGAATGCACTTCTACACATGTCGTGAGATAATGCTTAATGCAATGAGCCCTTAAACTTTTAAAATATAAAGTGTGTTGCAATGAAATGTAAATATGAATAAAGCTCGAAAGTTTGAGTCTTTAAATAATGAGCACCTAAAACGAGTCCTAATTTTTCACTATTTTATAGAGTCTCTTCAGTCACAAGTTGTCTATCCTAGGTCTACTACTCGACATTGTACCGATGCAAGACCAGTGTTTTTGCTGAGATGGTTGGGAAGTCTCTTGTCTTCAGTTAAACTCGTAAGTTGCTAGTTGCCCAATACTGATGATCAAAAGACAAATTCTGTTGTGGAGGTCTAGTGAGTTGCACTTGTTGGCGTCAAGTTTGTTTGGGGGTAAATGAACAGTTAAGTGTGGGGGAGATTGA
Organism: Linum trigynum; assembly: GCA_964030455.1. NCBI lineage: Eukaryota > Viridiplantae > Streptophyta > Magnoliopsida > Malpighiales > Linaceae > Linum > Linum trigynum. The sequence continues at coordinate 10,703,891 of OZ034821.1, forward strand.
TAAGTGTTCATTTATAATTTTTTCCCCCTTCATCTCTTGATCGTTTATTGACCATGTGTCTTGAAATTCTCCATCCTTTGGAATCCAAACACCTAAGGGACTAACCCTAGAGAGAGAGAGCAACTAGGGAACATTCCATGCGATGTATTCGAGGATTTCTATAGCATTGGACCTAGGAATCAAGCTTCGAGATGTAGATTATAGATCTAGATAATATTTATGCATTATTTCTATTTTCTATGAAGTAACTTCCCTTCACTTGGGTTTAGAGGAATCCTAGCTAAGTTTTGTTTGATTGGATGATTGTATGAGTACTCTATCTTAAGAATCTTGAGTTCATATTCAATCTATGCATGTTTATGAAGTTGAAAATTGTTGGTCAATCAACGATCAGATGGTCATGAATACTATATGTCAACTGATAATGAAGATATAACTTTTATTATTTGACATTATTATTAATCATGATTAAAATCTGGATTAAATGTATCACCCCTCATATCATATGAAATGTGGATAATAGATAACAATAATAAATAAATATGAAAAGTAGAAATCCGATAACATTGAAAAAATGACATATAATAGAAGAAACAGTACAAACAAATGACACTTGCCGCCCATCTGGAGGGCACAAAACTAATTTGTAAATACAACTGAATTCTTGCTTTTAGTTGTGTGCAGGAGAAGATGAATAGTCTTCTAATGGTAAAGGCAATACATTCGGTGATTGAGATAATTATGTTCTTGAGGTTTGAGAAGAAAGAAGAGATACTTTATTGTGGAGATAAAAAGTATCAGTATTAGCAAGAAACGATAAATCTGAAATAATATTCATTACTTGGAAGAGGTAATTTCTAATTGACATTTTCTCTGAACACATTTTATAGAAGTTGATTCCCTTGCATGATTTTTGAAATGTTTGATAATGACATATAATAAAAAAATTATAGTTCATGCTCTCTTTTTATTTTTCAATAATTAAATATATGAACTCTTTTATGATAACAAATGAAAAAATATTTTTCTTCGGATAATTAGTATTGCTATTTATATCATTTATAAATGTATCTGGCCAACAGGACCGAATCTAAGTTTAGTATTATATACACTCATTTTAACCCCAACCACAAGCAGATTTCTGAGTAGGAGTAATCCCAGAGTCCTGACAGGGATCTAGAAAATTTCCAACGCTTCTTTACGGTACTAGGCGGCAGCCGCCGTTGCAATTTTCACCAAAAGAGGGGCTTGGGAAATATATTACCCCTCAATGGAGTTCCTCGCAAGGGGGAAAGAGAGAGAGATGATTACCGACAAATTTTCTGGCGATCGGAGATTTCCGACGACAACTTATGTTTTGTTATATTTGTTGGACAATTTTGTGATGTTATAAGTATGATTTGTGATTTTGTATCAAATCGGTTTTTATCGTTTGTCATTTTAGTTTGTCATTTTTTATCTATTATGTTTGTAATGTTTATATGACTAATTTGTATACATTGTAATTTGTAATGTTTGTTTCTTTAGCTCGTATACTTTATGTTGTGATTTGTATATTTTGTATTCATTGATTTGTAATACAAGTTTACTGTTTTGTATTGTATGTAGTGGCATTTTGTACCGTTAGTATGTTTTGTAATGTTTGTCGGTCTAGTTTGTATAGTTTGTATAGTTCGTATGTTTCGTATTGTTTATAAATATGTTTGTATGTTTTGTCGTTCTAGTTTGTATTATTCGTATGTTTGTATGGTTTGTACTGTACTGTTTGTAAGTCCAGTTTGTATACTTCATAATTTTCCATAATATCCAAACTACCTTTGTCATTAATTGAAAAGCTCTTCACACTTTTTGACCGTCAAATTGGTGTGTCCAGATCTAAGAGCTGTAAGGGGCTTTATACAAGTCTTAGTCACCAGGTAGTAAAACGCCTTGCTACTTTGCCACTTTGCAGCACTTCCTTTGTCATGAGTTGATAAAAGCTAGTCCTCTAACGAACCTTTTTATAATTTGGGCTTAAATTATGCCCAAAGGGTTAGGCTGAGTCTCGTGTTCGGGTTTAAACAGAGGAGAACTTGGAATCTGCGTCCAGGCCCCAGAGTGGGAGACAACTACAGGGGAATATGGTGGATTACACGTCGCCGGAGGTGTTGGTGTCCGGGAAGCTTTTGCCGGCAATGGACATATGGGCGGCTGGATGCACGGTGTACAGGAAGGTTTTGCTAGTCCCACATCGATACCAACGCAATTGATGAGGAGCCAGTAGCTTCTTAGAGCAATTACATGGATTATGTATATGGTGACGAACAAACAAAACTGGTCTTTTGTTTAGTACATTCGTATAACATGTTACATGCCTCACCATATTCGCTTCGTAATTAACTCATCATTACATAACGTTTCATTTGACATACCTAACTCTGTGTGAATAAATACAACGCATACTATCATTGCTCACGGCCATTCATGGCTGCCTTCTTAAGCTCCTGAAATGCAGTTATGGTTTCTGTGTCAAATCCACCTGCAAACTGGACTCATGTCGAATGAATGGTAAGAAAATGGATTAATCTGAACATTCCATGAGCTAATTTACTTGTGAAGCTTACCTGATGCACTCTATATGCCAGCTTAGCTCCTTGGTGAAGCAGATTGTTGTCGTCTGAGTTCTGATTCAGCTTCATTTCTTTAGTAATCCTCTTCATGTACTCTCGGGCTATCTTCAAAGAACTCAATTTCACCTGGAAAAAAAAAAGAGATCCAAGAAGTCAAGCATGGCCATGAATAACTGATATAAAACCCAGTCTTGAAAGTTGAATCTCTTGAGTTATTGTGATAAACTAGTACTTTTACATGGTATAATATGGTTTGTTACTCGAGAATGCTCGTGTTTAAACATTAATCAATCGTTAATGTGCGAGCTCCCACTTAAAGTGGCGGATTAGAGTGATATAATATCCATTTTTGAACCTCGCCAAGCAACTCGAGATATCGATTCCAGGCAATTCAATAACCTCTTTTACTTCTTCAAATATGGTTACTTATTTACCTGTCCTAGGAATCCAGTATTAAGCAGCCAGTTCCAGGGGATCTGGAAGTTCTTGTATCTCTTCATCATACTCTCTTTGTTCCTCTCCATACCGTTAACATTTCTCTCCAACCTGTTGAAAAAAGTATCAAACTTCAAAAATCAGTCACTGAATGCAGATCAGAGTGCTTACCAATTAGGATAAAGATGCTTAATTTAACCTGTCTTGCAAAGCTTGCATCTTTGCTAGAGCCTTGACCAATGGCTCCTTCGGATTGTCCTCATACGCCGAAACTTCAGACTCTAGGTTCCACAGGTTCTGGTAGTTGGAAGAAGCTTCTCTCATGGCATCAACTTTCTGTTCAGGCCACTGTGGAAAATGCTTCAACACTGCCCTCTCATCGACGAGTAAAGACAGTTGGTCATCCAGGCATTTCATGAAAGCCTCCACTTCTGATACCTCTTTGAAAGCTGCAGACTCCACTTGTTTGCTCAATGAACTTATGAGTTGCTTCTGCTTCTGTACATCTGACTTTATCTGTACAAAATCATAGCTGCAATCCATAAATTTAGATGGCAAACTAAGGTTTAAAGATGGTAAAGTTTGCATCTTTACTTACCGCGGATAGATAAGTAGAACGATTCTCGATTTCTCCTATCATGTCTGGTGTGAATGCTAGTGGTGATGTGGCGACATGATTCTTCTTTGGGTCAGTGTGCAAATCCTTCTTGGTGATCATACGATAGAACTCAATTACTTCTGGCACACGACGAATAGATTTTGAACCGACTAATGTTGTTGATGGCAGTGGGGGAGGAGGTGGCGGCAGTAACTTAGACCCTTTAACCGCTCCTTTTGAAGGCAGCACAGTGGAATCAGGCCTTAATATTTGAGGGTTAGGCCTTGAATTCAACTGTTGTTCTTTACCTTGATCTGCTGGTGCTTTAAGATAGTGTTGTTGCTGTTGCTGTTGCTGTTGCTGCTGCTGCTGCTGAGAGACGTCATTCTTGGTTACTTCATTGAAGCTCTGCAGCTTCTTCCAAAGCATCGATTTCCTCTCATTCTCGTGAGCTTTGAGGGCTGTGATCTGTGACTTCAGATGAATGACCTCTTGTTTCAGTTCTTGATTGTGTTTCTCCAACAGATCAGTCCTAAGAAGAGATGCTTCAAGTTCCTTCTTCAGGTAATGGATCAACGATTCCTCCTCTTGCTTCAGCATTTCTACTGTGTAGTAACTCTGCTTTCATTTGGGAGATCAGTTGCTAGATCGATCTGTGTCCCCCATTTTTTGTTGGTTCCAAGTTTCTTGCTTTTTAAGAAAGGTTTAAAAAAAAGCTTGTAGTTGGTGGGGGTAGTAGTTTTTGAGTAGAAAACTTTTATGGGTTAACTTGATTATGACTTGAGGTGGTTTGTGTTTCTTAGTGTGGGAAGCATGTGTTTACATTACATGTCCTAGCCAAGAAGTGTTTGGTGTGAAACATTGAACTCTATGTACTAAAGTTTTGATTTCTTCATCACTACACTCAATTTCTTGGTGAGATCTCACCATCTTCAAATAGTACCAATCATCCCCTATTTGATATATGCTCATCTAGGAATATGGGTTCCAACATCTAAAAAGGTTGCAGTTTCTGAAGCTTCCCCAACAGGAAGAAGTGAACTTCAGATGTATCACTGATTGCAATAACCTAACAGCCAAATCTGTGACGCATTCTTTTTGTTTTTGTTCCAGGTGTCAGCACGGGAATGGGATGGTGGGATTTGGGGGAAAAGGTCAATATGGTTCTCAATGCGGTTCTCCTTTCGGCTGATTGCTATTGGGAGTTGCTGTCTTTTGTAGACGTGGGGTTTTAGTTACACCTAGTAGCTAGGGCCCCATCATTGGGGTTTTGATTTGTTTTGGAGCAATATTTGCTTGTTAAGCAAGGCAGATGTAAGGTAAATATGAAATGGCCACAGCAAAAGAGAGGCGGCTCGTAAAAACTGAGAGAGAGATGGAGAGAGAGGATGGGTAGAGCATATGAAGCAAATGCAAGTACATACAGAATGGGTGATGCCACATAATGGATAGCCCGATTTGTTTCTCTCGACGTTATGAGAGAGAAAACGATTCAATTTTTATTTCACCAAAAGTAAATTTACATTGTTCAACTTTACAATATATATAAGTCATATTCTACCAAATTACAATACAGTGCATAAAGTAAACAAATATTACAATTTGATCCTATAACTATGCTATATACTAACACCCTCCCTCAAGCTGGTACATGGATGTCAAGAGTGCCCAGCTTGGACACAAGACCTGAAAACACAGCAGTAGGCAAAGATTTGGTAAACAAGTCAGCAATCTGGTTAGATGTAGAAACATGCAGTAGCTTAATCAAACCAGAAGCAAGCTTATCCCTTGTCAAGTGACAATCTAACTCAATGTGCTTAGTGCGCTCATGAGCAACTGGGTTCTCAGCTATTCGAATGGCAGATTGACTATCAGAAAACATGGCAGTAGGCTTAGTAAATAAAAGGCCTAAATCTGCAAACAAATAATTCAACCACTGAATTTCTCAAGTGAGATCAGCCATGGCTCGATACTCAGCCTCGGTTGATGATCGAGAGATGGTCTGCTGCTTCTTGGAACGCCAAGATATCAAGGAACCCCCTAAGAAACACAGAAACCAGTTGTAGATCTCCTGTAATCTGGACAACCTGCCCAGTCACTATCAGAAAATGCTTTAAGAGTCAGATCAGTGTTGTAAGGAAAAAATAAACCACGACCAGGTGAGCCTTTTCAAATAGTGTAAAACTCTATGGGCTGCTGCCATATGAACATCAGTCAGGGCACTCATAAACTGAGTCAATTGATGAACAGCAAATGCAATGTCAGGGCGTGTATTGCATAAGTATAATAAACGACCAACTAATCTTCTGTAAACAGAAGAATCTTCTAAAAGAATACCAGATTTTATTGAAAGCCGAACACCTGGATTACAAGGAGTAGCCACAGGTTTCGATCCAAGCAAACCACAATCATTCAATAAATCTAGCACATACTTGCGTTGGCAAATCGATATCCCTGTTTCATTTCTGGCTATTTCAAGGCCTATGAAGTATTTAAGTTTGCCAAGATCCTTGATTTTAAAAGCATCATCTAACTTATTTTTGAGAGACTCTATCTCACTTAGGAAGTCACCAGCCAAAATAATATCATCAACATAAACCAAAACAGCAAGAAACAGACCATCTTGACGTTTGGTGAACAAGGAATAATCAGCTTTTGATTGAGTATAGCCAGATTGTAAAAGGAATTCTGTTAGTTTGTGATTCCATTGCCTACTGGCTTGTTTAAGGCCATAGAGGGATTTATTTAATTTGCAAACCAAATTAGAAGTATCACCAGGTATTTTTAACCCTAATGGTAGTTTCATATAAACATCTTCAACTAAATCACTGTGAAGGAAAGTGTTATTTACATCAAGTTGATGTAAATACCATCCCTTTATGGAGGCTAAGGCAAGTAAAGACCGGACAGTAGATAACTTAGCTACAGGAGAAAATGTATCTAAGTAATCTATGCCTGGTGTTTGAGTATAACCTTTGGCAACAAGTTGAGCTTTTTCTCGCTCGACTGTTCCATCAGATTTACCTTGTAAACCCATTTGTTCCCAATGGGTTTTACATCTGGTGGCTTTGGCACACTATGAAGGTGTTGGTTCGAAGGAGAGCATCTATTTTCAAGTCCATGGCTGCATTCCACTTATCATGCTGGGAAGCTTCCTTGTAAGTTTTAGGGACTACAACAGATGAAACAACTAAAACAAACTTGGAATGATGATCAGCAAGTCTGTTAGTAGATAAAACAGAAGATAAAGGATGGGAAATAGCAGAATCAACCACAGAATTGCAAACATAATCTCGAAATTTAAAAGGTGGTTTCCTCTTTCGAGGAGGTAAACAGTCTGGTTCATCATCAAATGATGGAGGGTACTTAGGGGGAGCTACTCCATCATCATCATTAGGAGAATCAGAAGAAGTAGAAGAAGCAGGAAAAGAATGTGGGTCGGGTGCTGAAACAGTAGGTGCATCTGGAATAGCACTAACATCAAAAGATGCAATGCCATCCATTGATGAGACTGAAATGTTTGGAAAAACAAACTCAGAAGAAACAGGCGAGAAATCTTTGGAAAAGAAAGGAAAAACACTTTCATGAAACACTACATCACGAGATTCACATAGGGACTTTGTGACTAGATTGTATAACTTACAACCTTTAGTAGCAAATGGAAAACCTAAGAAAATGCAAGGTTGAGCTCTAGGTTCAAACTTTGGTCTATTGTGAGCCAAAGTAGACATGTATACCAAACAACCAAACACACGAAAGGTAGAGTAATCAGGGACAGAATGATGTAGTAATTCATATGGAGACTTATTATCTAAGACTGGACTAGGAAGCCAATTGATTAAGAATGTAGCATGTAAGACAGCATGACTCCAGAACTTAGAAGGAAGGAAAGACTGAAACAACGGAGCACGAGCAACAGCAATAATGTGCTGCTGCTTGCGCTCCACCCGACCATTTTGTTGTGAAGATGCAACACAAGTAGTCTGATGCACTATGCCTAGAGAACTATAGAATGAAGGCATGGAAAACTCAAGACCATTATAAGATTGAATAACCTTAGGCTTGAGATTATATTGTGTCTGAATGTGACTAATAAAGAAAACTAATAAGTCACGAGCTTCAGATTTCTTATGCATCAAGTAAACCCATGTATTTCGGGAGAAATCATCGACAATAGTTAAAAAATATCGATAATCATCCATAGAAGTAACACCATATGGACCCCATATATCAATGCGAATCAAGTCAAACAAGGCAAGAGAATAAGAACTACTTACCATAAAAGGCAAACGTTTCTGCTTGGCCAGTGGACAAACAGTACAGTGTTTAGTTTTATCAGAAGTGATACTACTATCTTTAGACATAATAGTGTGCAAAGGATTACATGAAGCATGTCCAAGCCTATAGTGGAAAATATCAATGTCATGAATGGTAGTATCAAAAACAACAGAAAAACCACTGGATTCTGGTGTGGAAGCAGTGCTTGGGGAAGGAAGAGAGCTGTTGAAAGTAGGTGTGAAGCAATAAAGCCCACCAGACTCTCTAGCTGTACCAATCAGCTTGCGGGAGATTAGATCCTGGATGATGCAATGATTATGAAAGAATGTCAAGGAGCATGCTGTGTCTTTTGTTGATCTATTTACAGATATTAAGTTGAACCCAAACAAAGGAATATAAAGCACATTCCTAAGTTCTAAGGAACCAAACAAGACAACAGTACCAATGTGAGTGACATGCACCTTTGCACCATTCGGAAGAGAAACACTAACACCATTAACAGCAGAGTAATGACTAAAGTAATCTAAGCTAGAAATGACATGATCAGAAGCCCCACTGTCTATGACCCAAGAAATTGCATTCATATGCAGATGACTACTAGCAAGAACATACTTACCTCCAGATGAGGAAGGTGCTGCAGAGTCAGTAGTAGAACCTCTAGTTGTGAAAGCATTGGCCAATGGGACATGAGAAACAGAAGCAGGGGATGCCTGACTCACTGAGAACTGTTGAGCAACCAAAGCTCGATATTGCTGTTGTGTTAGGACAATCGAATCGGAAGATTGACTCCCGTTCTCAAGAGAAGCAGAAACATCAGTAGACTCACTAACTACAGCATTAACCCTAGACTTTCCTTTGTAACCAGGGGGATAACCATGCTTCTTGAAGCATTTATCAACAGTATGACTAGTCAATCCACAGAAGGAACAAACAGGACGCTTGGACTTACTATGACCTTTATACTGGTTTTTCTGGACAGCACAAGCTAAAGGATTGGAACTAACAGTAGTAGAGATCCTGTTCTGACGCTCAAACTGAACAATCATGGAAAAAACCTTGTTGATAGGGGAAAGAGGATCCATCAACAAGATCGAGGAACGAACAGACTCAAAATCCTCTCCAAGACCTCTCAAGAACCTAATAATCTGATCAGATCTCGCATACTTAGCACAAGAACACTTTGGAACACACGAGCAAGACCTAATCGGACGATATGTCATCAATTCATCCCAAAGAACCCTAGGTTTAGTAAAGAACTCACTCACAGACATACTGCCCTGCTTAAGAGTGAAGATCTCATCCTGCAAGTCTGCGATGCGAACAAGATCGGTGATGCTCAAACGCTCGCTGAGATCTCTCCAGACCTCGACCGCCGAGTTGAGCCAGAGGACGCTCTGACCGATATCTGGAGCCAGGGAGCGAATGATCCAACCGAGCACCATCGTGTCGCACTGCTGCCAAGTGGTGTAGAGAGGATCTCCCGGCGGTTGCGTCGGAACAGCAGGATCGATGAACGCGAGCTTGTTCTTCGACAGAAGGCCAAATCGCATGGATCTCGCCCAGGAGTGGTAGTTCGGCCCGGTAAGCACGATAGACACGAGCTGCGTCGTCGAGGAATCACCGGAGCTAATGTAGTAAGGATGATTGGGTGCAAGAGCCGCTGCAAGGGGAAGAGGCGGCTGAAAAGACGAAGAGGTCGCCATTGAAGAGAGGAGAGAGTTTCGAGAGATGGAAACCCTAAATTTTGGGGAAAAGCGGAAGCAAAGAAACTAGTCAGAGAAACAACTCTATTTGCTCTGATACCATGTTATGAGAGAGAAAACGATTCAATTTTTATTTCATCAAAAGTAAATTTACACTGTTCAACTTTACAATATATATATATAAGTCTTACTAGATTTTTACCCGGCCCGTTGGCCGGAGAGATTTATTTTATAATTTATATTAATTAACTTATTTATATGTTTAAATTATTTTGGATCTTCTAAATATTTTGTGTTCTTGATTCATAAAAGAGTTTGTAGTATGTCTATATTGAAAATTTCCAATATTTAGCACACTCACTTCTGATGCTTTGGTTTTCTAATCATATATTATGTCGCTGTCACGTCCCATTTATAACTTATGTCAAAATTTGTCAACCAAACACTAATATTTAGCGTACGCCAACATGAACCACACACACACTACCATACGACCATTGAGTTTTACTATTTAGACTTCGGAGTTTTATGGGGCATGATATTATACCCTAACCTCTAATAGGTGAACTCTAATACCTAATTCTCTAACCTCTAATTTATGCAAATACTTTGTCATACCTATCTTCTATCGTATCTTGAGTAAAATGCAAACATAGTATACCTTGATATTTTATATTTATATATATATATATATATGTGGTGGCTACTTCGGTGCACTCACAAAAATGAGTGCATTCAATGCATCCAACTCTAAAAGTAGCCTTAAGACATCAATTTTTTATTTTAATTTGTAAGATTAGTGTAATATGATAATATAATATAAGATCACAACTAATCAATGCATTACCCTAAGCCCTAAACCTTCAATTTTGAACTTTTGCCCTAAACCCCAAATCATGAACCCTAACCCTAACCCTAAATCTATAGATCATAATTTCTTCAAATTAATGTAAATTTTGAATAATTTTTGTGCTAATTCATGGGGTTTCTTTTTCATCGTATTATACGTGATGATTACCATTGTTTTGACATGAATCGCATGCTCATAATGACAAATATGAAGCGAGTGCATTGAATGCACCCAAAAATGTGAGTGCATATATATATATATATGGCGAGTTCTACGGTACCCCGAGTGAAATCCGGTGTACCGCATACCTTGAGTATGAAAATGCTATCCAGACCTTGAATTGATTGATCTTTTGGACATGATATTATACTCTAACCCTTAAAGATCAAAATCTAGGTCTTAGCTCCCTAAATCTTATACTCCAATATCAATTTAATTAGAAACAATAATCGACGACTATGATTCGTCCAAATATAGGCAAAAAAATGAATGCTCCGTCTTAGGGTTTATAGTTTATGATTTAGATAATTATTACCTGGGGTTCACTCAATAAGGATTAGGGTATAGTACCAAGCCCAAAGTTTTTTCTATTTCGAGGTCTAGATAGTGTTTTCATACTCAAGGTATATGGTACCCTGAATTTCACCCGGGGTACCGTAGAAGCCACCATATATATATATATATATATATATATATATATGTGTGTGTGTGTGTGTGTGTGTGTGTGTATATAGTAGACTCAAAATTATCCAGATACTTTTCCAGACCTATCTTATCTCGCCTAATACTCATATTAAAAGTGCTACTCGCCTATCCCCCACCCTCGGGATAGAGATCCCACTTTTACCCCACAACGTCAGACAACAATTGAGGTTGTTTATCGTTTATATGTAATATATAAAGAGGGAAATTATAAGATGATGCTATTTATTTCTTATCCTCTCCCGCCGCCCCCCTTTATGGAGAATAATAGGGTAGCGATGAAAGGATCATAGCTCGATATATTTTTATTCTGTTCATCGTATCGGAGGTTATGTTCTTTCTTTTTTTTGGCTTCTTTTCATTCTTCTTTGACACCTATGGTTGTGATCAGAGGTATTTAGCTCCCGAAAGGGGTTGAGATTTTAGGTCCTTTGGAAATCCAATACACATTCATGATCCTCAAGTTTGGACGAACTCTTGACCAATGTTGTAAAGATTAGGAATTTTTAGTGAGACATTATTAGTAAAGATACTTCATTATTGGATCAATTTATTCATCCATATTGAAACTTGACACACACCGTAGCCCTCGTGATGATTAAATTCTATAATCTCGACTCATTTCCATTTTGGATGTTAGTTTTTTTTATCAAGACACTTAAATTTAGTATATTATAGAATTTGTATCAATTGTTAATTTTTGAAGTTCAACCCGTGGTCATTGTTTATATGTAGGCTTAGAATCTCAATCTAAGACACTCGCACACATTATCAAGGATTGTGGTCTTAACATGGTCGTTGAATGTGTAATTTTCAAAGATTTTATCACTTATATATTAATATTTGATAAAGAGTGTCTACAATACACACATCTTTCAAGTGCATTTAAAATGTCTTATCATTTGAACAATATCGGTGGATTTCATTTGATTATTTCCATTAACTTATTATCTATACAACATATATCAATTCGTGTTTCTCGAGTTTGGACGAACTGGCAACCAATTTTGAGAGTTGAGATTAGTGGATAATGATACTTGATTGTTGGATAACTATGTTTATCCCAATTGACTATTTTACTAAAAATTGCCAACCTTTATTTGCTAAATCTCTAGGTTAGTAGTTGATGAAACGCGATGTTTATCGTAGATTCTCAACAAAGATTCTCTAACATTCCTTATGTTTTTTCAAGGAATCTTGTGTCTCATCCTAAAGTATGAAGTCAAAGTTCGTCAACAATCATACTTAAGTCATTTTGAAATTTTTTATTTATAATCGTTGACGATAAGCCCAAGTCTGAAAGAAAAATTTCTTAGCATACGACTTAGGACCTCAATAGAGCTTGCTCAATCAACATGATATAGAACAAATATTATTAATGTGAACTTAGGACACATTATAAAATTATTGCACATGTGATTTCTCTTCATTTGAGGAGTTTAAGGTAGAACATGATGTGAGGAATAAGAAGTCTTTTTAAATAAATAACTATAACTACTCGATCAAGATTATACTCTGACATTTTGCTAAATAATACTTATTTTATTTTATAGACATATAATTTACGAATAAGATAGTGTTTCATTGCAACAAAATATAAAGTAATATAGTTTATTTTTCATAGGTAATTGAATGTTAAATGTTTATTTTCTCTCTTTTCATATAATTTTTTTAATCGAAAAAAATTTATTGTTTATGTGTATGTTTGTCTAATTTCCATAAAATTATAACTTATCATTCAATTTTAGCAAAAATGAGTAAAAAATTTACTTCATAAGGTTTAATCAGATATTTTTTATTTAAATAAATGTGGTATATGTTACTTTCTGTTTTCTTATTTATATTTTTTTACTGGACAAAAAAATTATTATTTATGTGTGTTTGGTTAAGTTTATCAACATATAACCTACTATTAAAGCAAAAAAAAAAGTTAAAAGAAATGGAAATATTAAAGAAGAGAGAGGTAGCTCCATAAATACATTAATAACTAATTTTTTTGTTTGTAAAAAAGTTGTCCAACTTGGCAAATTGTGGATCCTCCAAGTGCTTATGTGGCAAGAGATTTCTTTTGAATTTCCATAATATATAGTATAGATATAGATAGTATAGATAGATAGATAGATAGATAGATAGATAGATATAGATATAGATAGATAGATAGATAGATATAGATAGATTCTACCAAATTATAATACAGTGCATAAAGTAAACAAATATTACAATTTGATCCTATAACTATGCTATATACTAACACTCTTGAGAAGTAAATACAAAATGAAGCAAAGAATATAGGTAAACAAGGCTGCTCTCGCAGAATTTCCTCAGCACGAGCATTCGGCATCTTACAGTTGAGTAATTGATGACCACTTGTAGGGCATCACTAGTAATCTGAATTGGTCTATTTGTCCACCCCATCTTCGCAAAAGATGCATCACCTCTCAGATTGCCAATAATTCCACCAAATAGGAGCCCGTTATTGAAAGAATAGCGCGACCAAAGGCAAACAACTGGGTAGAAGCCTCGAGGCCACCATACTAATAGCCCCATGTGAATTAGAATGAGTCGCTCCGTCCACATTAATGCATAGACCTTGGGAAAGCAGATTTGGTAATCTTGAAACTAGTACTAGCAATGGAAATGGGATTTTTCCAAAAATAGCACTGTTTAAAAAAAAAATTCCAATAGCACCCAACTCCGAAAAATTCCAAAAATAGCACCCTTTCTGAAAAACCGCTCCCTACCAGTGCGGTTTAGGCGAAATAAAAAAAAATCATGTTGTTTGGATTTTGGAGCACAAAGTTATGGTTGTCCAAAGTTTGACGAAATCGGAAAAAAGCTCGTTCGGGGTAGCAAACGACATTTTTTAGGACGAAGGCAGGATCAAACCACCTTCGGCTTGCAAGATCTCAAAAATTTATGCGGAATCAAAAAAAAATTCGCGACGATCGGATACCCGAACACAAAGATACGTCCATTTGAAGTTTCCAACTAAGTTAGGATTTTTCAAAAAAAAAAAAAAAAAAAAAACAGATCGCACCTTCGGGGTGCGATCTGCAACCAAATCGCATGGTGGGGGTGCGGTCTGCAAAACTGCCCCCTGGGGGTGCGGTTTTCATCGAAAAACGCGCCCCTGGGTGGCGGTTTTCGCCTAAACCGCACTGGTAGGGAGCGGTTTTTGGAAAAGGGTGCTATTTTTGGAATTTTTCGGACTTAGGTGCTATTTTTGGAATTTTTTTTTTAAACAGTGCTTTTTCTGGAAAAATCCCAATGGAAATGGGGGACAGGTTACGGTGATTCTATATAAGTAGTAATCACCGTGGTTACTAAGGGTAAATTGGGTATGTGGGTATGAAAAATAAATTGTATTAATTAATTTTTTTAATAAATTACATTTTAGGTAGTTACAAGAATCTATTAATTACAATTCTCTCTCTTTCTCTCACTTCCATAATCTTGAGTCAGATCCCTTTTCCTTATTTTTCTCAATCTTTCTGCAAAAGAAAAAAAAACACGAAATCACTACCAATCCATTAGATAATCACTACCACTTTGAAAAATATCAATACCATTGCAGAAATAAATCTATATCATTACACGAAAACTACCATTATAAACAATCTACCAATATAAATCTATACCATTTCACAAAAAATCAATACCATTGCAGATTGAATCCATACCAATACATGCAAATTAATACCATTACATGATAATCAATACCAATGCGACAACAACAATACCAATGCAAAAAAACACTACCACTACGAAAAAATCACTACCAGTGCGAGAAAAAAAATCAGATCTAGGGTTTTTATTCATCCCACCTTTTCCAGCGAATCTGTCGACCCGAGGAACTCCATTGCTAATGCTCTGGCGAGCCGTGATTTCCCAACTCCGGTTGGGCCGTGAAAGAAGAAGCTGGCGAGTGGCTTGTCGGCGGCGAGATCTGAATGAGTAACTAGCTTGACACCGCCGGGAGGAGTACCGCGACGTATGCCAAGGATCAGCATGAGTGTTAGGAGATTCAGAGTATCTCTTTCCTCTGTTATATTCTTTAGGCTCTTTCCATGTCATTTGACTGCTCGCTGAAACCAAAGCATCCTTTTCCAACTTCACTTCAAGGTGCTTCGCATCGTTATGGGCTTCACGAGAGATGGGGTGGGCGAATGTTTTGCACAGGGGAGGAGGACAGGGCGATGGGTTCGCCGTCGTCGGGGAGAGGCGGGCGGGCATGTCTCGTTGAGGAGAGTGAGGGATTAGGGTTTGGCTATAATATATAGAAATTAATTATTTAAAGGATAGAAATCTGGTGTGGTATATTTTTCGTTTTCAAAATTACCCTTAATCTAATCTTCACCGTCAATTTAATAATAGGATGAAATAAGAATAATGAAGGGTATAGATGTTAGTAGCCATCATGATTACTTAAAATTGAGTAACCACCCTAACTCATCCCATGGAAATGGTGCAGCTTGAACTAGAGGAAGGACGACAGTCTGGTAATCGACAAAATGAGACAGCTACTGGCGATGAAGACTAGTGATGGTGTGTTTAGTGGCCATCAGCTGCCCGAAACTGCCATTGGGCCAAGTATGGGAGTGTTTAGTGTTGTTCCGTTTTTTTTCCCCCCAGTAATTCATTTAAAAATGGTTTGGGTGTTGATATCACACCATTACTTAAATTTTTGCCTAGAATTCCCAATTTGTCCTGAATTGATTATAGTGATAAATTCTAAAAATTAATTGTAATCAATTATAATTAGAACCAATTAATCCTATCGTGAGTCAAGGCCTTATTTTTTTCCTTCGGTTACTCTGTGTTCCCCTATTCTTATATAAAAGCCATAGTTTAGAGTTTAATATTCATTAAGAGATTTTTTTTAATTTCGATCAACTTACACGTATTAGCATAATTTTCATTAATTTTTTTTTGTCATTTTGTAGACACATATTTTCCTCTTTTTTATTTTCATTTATTTTAATTACATATTGAACCTTTGAGTAGACACATACTCGAATCACGTGTATATTGGTAGGGCTGTTAGTCGGTGCGGTTTCGATTTGACCGAACCGCACCATCGGTTAGCCGAGATCGAGAATCACCCATCAGCGCCAACCGAAGCCGAGACCGATGGGGTCTTCGGTTAACCGCCAACCGCAACCGGCGGTTTCGGTTTTTGGATGCGGTTTGCCGAGACCGCAGGGCCTATCTTCTTGTCCTTGTCCTCTTCCCTGCCATCGAGAAGGACTGGCCACTAGTATGTTCTTCTGCCGGAGAAGGAAACTGGAGGAAGATCCCACCACGACGGGAGGACTGGCAGGCGGGCGATGACGACGGTTGCGGCGCCGGCGGGGAGGGTTCGAACTCTGGAAGAAATCGGAGATGCCGAGATGGTGTGGTAGCGGGTGTATTTTTTGGGATTTAGAGTTCTTCCGGTCCCCCTCTCACATTAGATTTCGATTTCTTCAGGCAAAAGAAGAGAAGACTCCTAAACCTATTTCGCCAGGCGCCGCCGCTAGATCTCCCCTCGCGTCGTCGCGTCTGTCACCCGCGGGCGCCGCCGACAGCTCTCCCACTCTCCAACGTCGTCCTCGTCCCTACTCCCTCTGTCCGTCGTCCGCTCGTCACCCCAACTCAACCCCCCAACTCCGCTGTCAATTGGGATTTGTTGGGCAAAGATTCAAAACTCAAAATGGAAGGAGGAGTGGGAATTGACAACAGAGGAGGGAGTGTTCGGAGAGAAGGTTCGGCGAAGTCGGGCGGGGGAATTGGGGATGTGGAGGGCGGTGGTGGTGGCCTGGTGGAGGCTGGAGATGGAGAGGGAGAGAGTGCCGCCGATGCGGGGTGAGGAGAGGGAGATGAGAAGATTTGTCGGTTGCAGCGGTGCACCGAGTTTGATCTCGGTTAGAAACCGACAACCGACGGTTAGCTTAAAGCACAAAATCAGCCCACCGACGCCGACACCGAGCCAAATATATCGGTTTTCGGTTAGGTTGATAACCGCGATTTTCGGTTCAGTTTTCGGTCCAACCGATTAACCGCCAACAGATTATCAGGCCTATATATTGGTGGTGCATTATCCATCGATTTTGTGTAAAACTCATAGTTTAGGGTTTACTATTCATTAAGAGATTTTTTTTTTGTAATTTCGATCAACTTTAGTAACACTTTGCTAAGGCTACACATATTAGCATAATTTTCATTTATTTATTTATTTTTCATTTTGTAGACACATATTTGCCTCTTTTTTCTTTTCATTTATTTTAATTACATATGAAACCTTTGAGTAATCCTATTTCTTATTTTTTTTCTTTTTGTTATTGTTATCCTAAAATTGAAGTCTTTGTTCATATTTGAGTTTTTCGACTGTTCAACTAAAAGCCGACTGATCACGCATATTCGGATCACGCGTATATCGGTGATGCATTATCCATCTTTTTGTATATCAATATGAATCTTTTTCACTATACAACCAATAGTCGACCAATCACACATATGCATATCACATGTATATCAGTGATGCGTTTCCCATTTTTGAGTTTTATAGATTGATGATCTTTCTGAGTTTTCAGTATATTCAACTAGAGAACGGCTGATCATGCATATTTTAAGCACGTACATTTTAACTATTCGTTTTCTATTTTTATATCCTTATCGATAGACAATCTTTGTGAGTTTTCCAACTATTTAATTTTTAATTTCTTATAAGTCATATATTTGAATTTTGAATATGCGGCCTAATTCCGTGTTTGAACCACTTCAGATAGGTAATTAATCTAAAAAAAAATGTGGCGAGATGCTCTCTCATCTCTCCTCTCCTTCTGCCGTCTGCTCGGCCGTGTGCTGCTCGCGATGGGGAAGGCGGTGCTGGTGGCCAGCCTGTGCAACCAGCAATCAGACTGGGAAACTGTTAGCAAGGCCAAACCAATTAAGCCTTGTTCCTTTCCACTCGCCGTCCCGGAGACTGGATTTGGCTTCGGGCGTCGACAGGAGAGGACCCAACCCTGCCGGAGGGGGATAAAAAGGAAGCTCAAGCAATGTTTGTTGGAGTGTGATATAAACCACTCCCTTGAAAAGAAACGGCGACAGTATGGGAAAAAACGGGATGGTACTTCCGGATCCCATCGTCAGCAGAAATGATGGATGGGGTTGACGTCGATACCCCAGTGGAAAGGGGGGAAACTACAACCCCCGTAAAAGAAGATACTTCTAATCCGAAATCAATAAATCGATTTGAAATTGGCCTGTTAATCGCCGGAGTGCAGCCGTCACGCAGTCCTAGTGGTTTGGGGCGAGAACCCAGTCAAGTGGGGGTGGGGATTCTGTTCGACGTTTCTAATGAATCCCAGCAAAGTGGAAGTCTGGCATCTTCCTTCATCCTGGATCAGGTGAAACAGGAGCGGCGATACATTAGTGATCGGCCATTTTCTTCCCGGCGGCGGAAAATTGCGATGGGACTCACGGAGATGTTTGAGCCGGATTTTACGGCTATCAAAGGGGAGCATATCACCCGGAATCTCCGCCGCTGTAACAAACATCCGAGACCTTTTGGGTTTGGAAAGATATTATTTTTGATCAGGGAGGAGGATAAGGGGCGGCTAGGGTCCATGGATCTCGGCCAACGGATTGTGAATCCGAATCCAAATCACTTCAGCCCCCGGGGATACCGCGTGGATACAAACCTTGCAGGGGTAGAAGTCTTGGGAAAGTCCCTCTATTTAAACGTCGCTCTCTTGGGTTCCAGGATACTGGAATTCAGCGTTCGGGACGGGGCGAATACGAGTTTGACGATTCCCAAGAGCTTGTTGACCTTACCAGGTATCCCCCCTCCCTTGTTAAAGTTTCCCTCATCAATGGAATGCTCTGCCACCGATGGTGGCCGAAGGTTCCTTGATATTAATTGTGAGGATCCTCCATTGATGGTTACTGATCATCCAGCTTCCACGCAGGACACCATGGCTGCGCGCATCAGCGATGATCAAGTTGTTCAGTTTTCTCTGGACGAGGTCCAATCCGTGAAAATGCGAAGCTCTCACACGCTCCTTGGGCGGGTCTTCACTTCAGATCGTGTCTCGCCTGCTGATCTACGGGACGCGGTGAACTCTTTTTGGCAATGCAAAGGCCGAATCAAAGTTCTGCAAGCAAAACAGGGGTTGTTCGAATTTGTTCTCCCAAATGAAGAATCGAAAATTTGGATATTGAAAAGAACACCATGGGTGATTAATGATCGTATTATCCATCTCCGATCATGGACCCCCTCTGTCACTCGGCAGACCTATGAGGAGTTGGCGATGGCTCCATTTAGGGTGCAACTCTGGGACGTCAAAGATGACTGCTGCACTGCCAAATTCGGAATGAAGATTTCGGGTCCCACTATTGGCCAAGTTCTTGAGGCAGGAGTGTACTCTTGCCAGGATACAGGGGCCTATTTTATAAAAGTGAAAGCGTTGATTGATTTCTCGCGTCCATTGCGATCACAAGTAATGGCGGCGAGTCCGGAAACGGGGCGCTTCTGGGTGCGATTGAAATATGAGCATCTCCCTTCCTTTTGTTTCCATTGCGGGAGAGTGGGTCACTTTCAAAGAGAATGTGCGTTTGATCCCCCATCCCGCAAAGAGCGTTTTGGGCCGCACATGATGACCAAGAATATGGGAACAAGAATATATGATGCGGATGATATAACCATCCCATTCCATGGACAGCCAAAGACCGTCTGGGTCAATAATAATCGTCAAGGGCCTCGACACCAAGCTGTGATAATACCCAAGGTGGAAGAGGAAGTGAGAAATACACCAGAAGAACCGAAGCTTGAGCAAATTGGGCCTGTTCAGGATATGGACCAGGATGGGCCGACGAAGGTGAAGCCCAGTATGAAGGGCCATGGAAATCGGCGGAACCCAAAAGGGTTCTCCATCTCCCGCTCCCCGAAAGTGCATCTGGGCTCCTCCTCCCAACGGCAGTCCAAAGGCAAGGCAAAAAGTGGAACGGGCCGGAGTGCTGCTGGCCCAAGAGAGGAGCGGATCCCCAAGCAACTGCAGCGGAGGGTGGATCGTGGTACACATGGTCTGGATGGACCACAGAAAGGGCCTAAAGCCCATGGGAATGAAATGGGCTCCCAGGCCCGTCCTGAAGTCCTGCTGGATCCGTCCCCGGAGGCTGCTCCTTGCCCATCTGCTTCTCGGCGGCGGAGGCTTCTGTTGGAGGACGAACCGGAAGAAGAGGGCACCGCCCTATTTGCGTCCCTGGGTGGAGATGGACGGCAGGTGGCGGATGTCTCGGCCATACAGAAAGAGGGGGGGGGAGGTAGTGGCGGCGGGTTCTGGTCAGCCTCCCTTGGATAACTCTCATTGCCGTGCTAGTGCAGGTCAGAAGGCTGGGCTTATGGGAGAAGGGCTGGCCGCTAAGCATAAATCTCGGCTGCGAAAGGCGGGCGATTCTGTCCCTGGGAGGAAGGGTTCGGCTTCTCCTGCAATAGGGAAAGGTGCTTGGGTGGAGGTCCCGGTGCGAACAGTGCCGGGGATTACCTCGTCGCCGGTGCGTGCTGCCGCCCGCCAAAGCGCTGGAGATTCAGTTGCCTTTGCCTCGCCTGAATCGAGTCCCGATGGAGAGGTTCCGAATTTTGAAATAAAAAGAAGAACGCCGAGGGAGGAGCCAAACAGGAAGGGGCGTGTCCAGCAGGTGGTCCGTGCGTTTGAGTCGGGGATGAGCCTCGAATCCCCCCCAAATTCCTCTCCGCAGGGTATGGGGGCTGGGGTAGTGGCGGCCCAACCTTTGGATACCAATGGTACTATTGCTGGTTTGAACGAATATGGTTCGAACTATGAGGTGTTAAGTGGTGGGGACAAAAAGAGGAGGTTCGAGGAGGTGGATGGGGGCGCTTGTGAACCCCCAACACCTAAGAAACAGTTTGTTGAAGATAAAGACGTTGGTGATATGGTGGAGGAAACCAGCCCAAATTGGTCCCAGCCAGATAAATGAGACTTTTGGCCTGGAATGTGAGAGGATTTGGACCATCTCTCACATTCCAAACAGCTATGGGTCTAGTACGGTCAAATAAACCGGACCTTGTCTTCTTTTCTGAGACGAGAGCGCGCCGGAGAATAGTCTCCCGGAGGTTACGGGGTTTAGGTTTTGAGTCTTCTTTTAGTTTTTTTGTGGATGCAATTGACGCGTCTGGTGGTCTAGTTGTTGCTTGGTCCCAAGAAGTTAGCGCTTCGGTGTTTTATCATTCAGATTTTTGTATTGGAATAAAAGTTAATGAGAGTGACTTTTCCTATGTTGCTTTTTGTGTTTATATCAGTTGTAATCCTGGTATCAGGGCGTCCCAATTGGCCCAACTTCGTGTGGTTTGTGATAATGTTCATATCCCATTTGTGATAGTGGGTGATTTCAATACCACCATGCATGCTCATGAAAAAGAAGGGGGTAATGTGTGGACTGTGGCACAATCGATCAGCCTTCGGGAGTTTATTAACGATACTGGGCTGCATGACCCTGGCTACCAAGGTGAAGCCTTCACTTGGACAAATAAACGGATGGGAACTGCGTGCATCCGCGAGCGTCTGGATAGAGCCCTCTGCTCTCAAAGTTGGGTGGAGCGGTTCCCGGATACCATTGTCAAACATTGTACTGATCTGGGCTCGGACCAAAGAGCGCTGCTCATTGCGGACAGGCCTTATGTCCGTAGTACTCGCCCTCTTTTCCGGTTTGACGCTCGCTGGGCGGAAAACCCGGAAGTTAGGGCTATGGTCAGATATGTTTGGCAAAATCCGGTGTCTGGGACCCTGATGTACCAACTCTGGGAGAAACTTAAGCAATTGCGACATCTCCTCTATGACTGGAGCAGGGCGGGTACTACTAATTCCCTTCGGAATATCAGAACCCTCCAGTCGGAAATCGAGCACGTCAAAGCACAGAACCCTATCAATTGGGAGGAGGTGAAGAATTTGGAGGTAGAGCTCAATCGACAATGGGAGGCGGAAGAGGTATACTGGCAACAGAAATCTCGGGTCCATTGGCTCAAAAGAGGTGATAAAAACACTTCATATTTCCATACAGTCACCAGAACAAGACGGAAAAGGAATTTTGTGGCTGGTCTCCGAGATGGGGAGGGTAACTGGGTAACAGATGAGAAAGGTAAGGCTGACATTGCAACCTCTTCTATCAACATTTGTTCACATCGAAGAACCAAGTACCTAATATGTCCAGTCGGGTCGGAAGTCTTCCCATTGCTCAGAATGTGACCCAGGAGATGAACGATATGTTGATAGCTGCAGTCCTACCTCAAGAGGTTAGGAAAACGGTTTTTGGCATGGGCTCCAAACAGGCCCCTGGCTCTGATGGGTTCACTGGCAAGTTTTTTAAAGCTTATTGGGACATTGTTGGGGAGTCGGTGATTTCAGCGGTCTGCTCCTTCTTTTCCACAAGTAGGATGCTTAGAAGCTTTAATCATACGTGGCTTACCCTCATTCCCAAGGTCGAGAATGTTGATTCTATGCGACAACTGCGACCAATTAGCCTTTGCCAATTTGTGTATAAAATCATTACGAAAATTATGGCAGCTAGATTGGCGACTATTTTACCTTCAATAGTCTCGGAAGGCCAGAATGCTTTCATTCGAGAAAGGCAAATTATTGAAAACATCCTAGTTGGTCACGAGTTGATGCACTATCTAAAAATCAAAACTCGTGGTAAGAAAGGGTATATGGCTCTAAAGGTTGACATGGAAAAGGCCTATGATAGAGTCGAATGGCCGTTTCTTTTGACGGTTTTGGAGAAGATGGGTTTCAATTCGGTCTGGCGAGGATGGATACACGAGTGCCTTAGATCGGCGTCTTTTTCAGTTCTCATGAATGGCACCCCCGCGGGATACTTCACATCATCGAGAGGACTCCGACAAGGGGACCCGCTCTCTCCGCTCCTGTTTGTGCTATGCACAGAAGGCTTTGCGGCAATCCTTCGCAAAGCCATTTTGGAAGGGAAACTGGAAGGGGTGAAGGTGGCCCCTCGGGCTCCTCGCATTTCTCATCTGTTCTTTGCCGATGATTCTTATCTATTCCTGCGAGGTAAACTCCAGGAATGCGAGAACCTGCTCGAGGTATTGAATGAGGAATTGAGTGGCCAACGTGTGAATTTGGAGAAATCAGCTGTGTGCTTTAGCAAGAATATTGCTCAGGATGACCAGGTTGCTTTGGCGGCAGTTATGGGGGTGGGTGCTGTGGGGGTCCATGATAAATACCTGGGGCTGCCAACTTTGATTGCCAGGTCTAAAATGGAGACCTTTTGGTATCTGGAGGAGAAGTTGTTGGAGAAACTTCAAGGATGGAAGAGACGTACTTTGTCTTGGGCAGCTAAGGAGATTCTTATCAAATCCATTGCCTTAGCCTTGCCGCTCCATGTGATGTCTTGTTTCAAACTGCCTTTGTCCCTCTGTCGATTGCTTAATAAACATGTAGCCCGTATTTGGTGGGGGGGGGGGGGGATGAATGATCGCTCTCGTATCCGATGGGTCTCATGGCAGAATATGTGTCGGAGTAAACATGATGGGAGGATGGGCTTCCGCCGATTTGAACAGTTTAACCAAGCTTTACTGGCTAAAATCGGGTGGCGCATCCTCAATGAACCTACGTCCTTGCTGGCACAGGTTTACAAGGGTAAATATTTTCCGACAGGGACCTTTCTCCAAGCCAAGGCCCGATCTAGACCCTCTTGGGGCTGGCAGAGTGTGCTGTTTGGGAGGGACTTGCTTGCGAAAGGCCTTCGTTGGCAAATTGGTGATGGGAAGAAGGCATCCCTCCTGGAGTCTAATTGGATTCCACAACTTCACCCTGACCTTCCGGTGGCTAACCCTCGGATTCTTCCAATGGGAGGTGACCCTCGTGTTGAGGTGGTGATGGTCCCGAATGGGGGTGGTTGGTGCGAGAGTAAGTTAGGCCAGTGGTTTGATCCGTCAACTTGTCAACGCATTAAGGCGATTCCTTTACCTCGGCATCCTGTGGAGGACAAGCTTATTTGGCATGGCACTGCTGATGGAGTGTTTTCTGTAAAGTCGGCCTACCATCTTGCTGTCGATCTGGATAGAAGGAGTGGGCCTTGGAGGGCCTTGGCCAGTTGGATGGATAGAGCGAGTTGGATTCGGCTGTGGGAGGCTAACATTCCCCCGAAGTTAAAGGTGTTTATCTGGCAAATCTTCCTGCGTATCCTCCCCACCACGGAAGCACTCATTGAGAAACGGGTCCTGGTGGCCCCTCGTTGTCCGGTCTGTTGGGGGAAAGTGGAAACGATGGAGCATTTGTTCTTGGATTGTCCAGTGGCCCGGGCCCTGTGGGACTACTCGGGGCTGGAGCATCTGGGGCAAGGCTTGCCCCGGAGTACGTTTCCTCTCTTTCTCAAGAGGCTGTTTGGCATTATTCAACAGCCGTCTGTGCTAATGTCGGTGATAGCTGTGCTCTGGCGAATTTGGAAGTCTCGAAATTGGGTTGTCTTTGAAGGCAAACAGTTTGGCTTCCCGGCCTTGATGCGTCAGTACCATCAGCAATGTGAGGAGTGGGAGCGGGCGTGGGATGGTAGGAGGCCTCAGGGTATGCCCCCGGTTGCTCCCAGTACGCTTCAGCAAACGAATGTTCCTTCGTTGGTTTGTATGTGGGATGGGGCTACTCGACAAGGGTCTCACTCAAGCGCGGGACTGGTTTTGCTGGATACACGACGTGAGTTGCTTTTGGCTTGTGGGCGCCATTTCCCTGCGATTGACGATCCTTTGGTTGCGGCAGCCCTTGCTCTCAGGGAAGCTATTTTCTGGTGTGTACACCTTGGGGTCCAGGATGTTTTGTTCGAAGGGGATGCGAAGGTCATTATTGATAAAGTCAATCAGGGTGCGGCCAGGGATAGCAGGATTGGGGTGGTTCTGGAGGAGATTATGCGGTGTTTGGGGAGTCATATGGGTTTTAGTATTCGATTTGTTGGTCGGGATAACAATAGGGTAGCCCACAGGGTGGCTAGAAAGGCCCTTGCTTTGTATCCGGCTTCTTGTCGTTTGTTTGATTTTCAGGCCTGGCTTCGATCCAGGATGTAACTATCTTTTGATTCAATATATATCATTATCTTTTGTCAAAAAAAAAAAAAAAAGAATATGCGGCCTAATTGGTCATCGAGTTGAATTTACTCTCATAGGCTCATAGCTTAGAAGGGTAGTATTTTAATGAGTTTGACTAGGTAGGTTCAACCTGGTGTTATATGTGGTTGGACACACACTTTCTTCAATCGATTATATTGGGTAAATTGCAACGTTGGTCACTGGATTTACTAAAAATGTTCATGTTTGGTCACTACAAATATTTAATTCCATTCATGGTCACTAAGATTAGCTCAATAGTTCAAATTTAGTCACTCTCCGTTAGTTTCCGTCAACTTTTGCTGATGTGACAGTCAACCTTCATAGTGACCGTTAAGTGTGTGACGTGTCAATTAAAAAATATTACAAAATAAAATAAAATTTTATAAATTTTCTATATAAGTTCCAACTATTAAAGAATAAAAATAAACTTCATTTTCACATTGGGAGAAGTCGTGGGAGAAGTCTGCCGACGATAGTGAAGGGAGATACCCGGGGGGGTTCTGATCATTGGACTTTGAAGCCCATCTCGGAGTTTGTGTTCGGAATCCGGATCTCCTGCATTTGAGCCCTCCGACGAAGCGTCGGAGGTCGATGTTGGCTGTAGCAATATGTGGAAGCTTTTCGGCGGCAACGAACCAAGGCCGAATCCTCATTGTCGGTTCTCGAGTTCCAGATCCAAGGTCTCGCCAAAGCAGAAGCGGGTGGGGGAAGCGGCGGCGCCGCAGACGAATCAAGTGATGCTGCCGATCACTGATCTGAATCTCCGGTTGACCCCACCCTCTCTCCTAAGGCGATTCCACTGTACAGACTGGACTTCAGGCGGCCTGGTACGTCGACGATGAATTCGGAGGAGTCGGTGACCACTTGTTTCGAGAGTAGCGTTGCTGGGGTGTGGAGTTGTGGTGGAGATCAGTACACTGCTCATGGCGGAGGCGGCGTGGGATGCGGTGGTGGTGAGAAGAAGTTGCTCAACTTGTTCATTTGATGGATCGGACAGCCGGCGAAGAATGAAAACGAGAGAAAATATTTGTCTCTGCTATCGTCTTCCTCTGTTTTTGGCTTCTGTCTTTTATTAACCTTTTTGTGGAAGGAATCATCTAACGGCAGCAGTCTCTGGCATGCGATGGCTTGGGGGAGTTGCAGCAATTTTGGGATGTAATATTCTCAATTAATTTTCTTTTTGTGTTTGGATTTCCCCGGAAATCGATCGGTTCCGACGAGATTTTTGGTGTTGTAACTTTTGTTATCATCTTTTTTGCACATGATTACCAGTAGACGATTTCGCCTACACGATGTAGGGGGGAAATGAATTTGTCGGTGATCTGATTTTTGTATTTTGCTGAATTTATCAATTTGATTTCATTGTGGGAGAAGTCCGCCGGTGATGGTGAAGGGAAAAATCCGGCGGGATTTTGATGAAAAGCTTTAAGTTTTTTTTAATAATTGAAAATGATGTGGAAAATTAAAAAAATTAAATTCAACTTTTTTATTAATTTTTAATAGCCACATCACTCATTAACGTCAACTGTAAAGGTTGACTGCACATCAGCAAAAGTTAACGGCGACTAACGGAGAGTGACCAAACTTGAATTATTGAACTAATTTTAGTGACCACGAATGGACTAAATATTTGTAGTGACCAAATAAACGTTTTTAGTAAACCCAGTGACCAACCTTGCAATTTACCCATTATTTTTTACATCAAATTTGCTCATTAACTATAATCACATTACCAAATCCCAATCTAGCCTTCTTTTGATTATTCCGTCCAAATTCACTCAACCAGAATTGAACCAATTTAGTCAATGTTGAAGGACCTAACAGAGCAGAAAGATGGAGATGGAGATCGAAGGAAGGAAGCTGCAGAACTGATTCAGGAAGAGCAGCTGAAGAACAGAGCAAAGACAGACATAAACATTTAGTTTCTTCCTTCCCCTCCACCTAGCTTAAGCGAAGGTTAGAACGGCGACTCGGAAACCAGCACTTACCGTTAGGTGGAGACCAAGAGGCCAACCAAATGAAGACACGTGGCGTTTATCACTTATGCTATTTCAAATAACAGTTTAACGAACAAATCATGGTTTACTGTTTTGGTTTACTTTACTCTCTGAACACTAGTATAAATGGGAGAATCAAAAACCTCAGCAATTTGCGGGTTTCAAATAATTCACTTCTCGCATTCTTCTTCTTCCTCTTACAACCAGCTGCAACCCTAACAACTTGGTTTCTCTTATGGTATCAGAGCGGTGATCCGCTTTTCCGCGTCAAAACAACAAGATGAATACACCACCCAATAGCTCAGGAAGTAGAGATGGTGAAATTCCCTTCGGCAACTTCAACCGCAACGCTCAGAATCAACAAGCCCAAAGAACCCAGCAAACCAAGCAAACTTAACAAACCCAACAGACACAGAATGATGCACATGCTCATATCTATACTGGTAATCTCAAAACCAAATGGGTTATGTGTTTGGAAGTCCTTACTATATCAATCCGAGAAAAAATCTAGGACAATCTATAGTCTCAGAATTGCTAGATGAACACAATTACTCGGTGTGGCAAAGGGTTGTTCGAATGGTTCTCAAAACCAAGCATAAGATTGGGTTTATTGATGGTAGCTTGCCTATGTCAGAACGAACTCACCCAGAGTTCATTTTGTGGGATGCATCCAACACCATGGTGTTGTGTTGGATTATGAATTCAATTTATAAAGGCATATGTCGTAGTGTATTGCAGCATGAAGTAGCACAGACTCTTTGGGATGAACTTAAGAAGAGATTTGGTAGCTGCAATGCACTGAGACTTGCTAATTTGAAGGAAGCCATAGATCGTTTTAAACAGGGAAGTCTAAGTGTGACTCAATACTATGTACACTTGAAAGGATTATCCGAGGAATACCTCCAGTTCAACCCCATTATTGATTGTGATTGTGTGATTGTTAGAACCAGACCTTGTGCAGCTGTTGAAGCATTTAAGAAAAGACAAGAAACTGAATGTACCTAATCAAGTTTCTTCGAGGACTGAGGTCTCAGTTTGATATGGTGCAAACTCAGCTGTTGATGATGAAGCCATTACCTTATGTAGAAACTATTGTAGATGACATCCTGCAACATGAACAAAAGCTCAAATCAGACAAAGGTCATTCTAACATAATTGTAACTCTAACTCTTCTGCTTATCACCCTGAGCTGCAAGTGCTACTGACTGAACACTTCTTTTAGAATGACCTTTGTCTGATTTGAGCTTCTGTTCATGTGAAGAAAATAAAATATAAAGTGAAAATGTGCTAAAGAATCTAGTGATGACGAATGCGTACCAAGTTTCAAAAAGAAATAAAAGACTAATTAGTACCATTGTAAAGAAGATAAAGAAAAATATAAAGTGAAATGTGCTAAAGTTGCTAGTAACTAGTAATGACTAATGAGTGTCAACCCGCGGGTTGACCCGTGGGTCGACTCAATTTGACCCTGACCCGGTGAGAAAAACGGGTCGCACGCACCCGCCGGACCGACCACTACAAGGTACCGGGTTGGAGGTCAAATTGTGTCTTTTTTTCTTTGGTTTGCGAAATGCACCTACTTTCCGATTTTTCTTTTCGCCTAACTCAATCTTTGAAATCCTAAGTTGAACATTTGAATATTTATGTTATATAAGATTGTGTGAATTTTCACTATATGTTGGATCTAAGTACGATATGTTATTTTGGTGTACTATTAATGTTATAACTCATATGTTAGATAAGATTTTATATAACTTATGAGGATAAGTACAATATAATGACCCTTTCCATATTTCGGGCTAAATCGGGCTAAAACGGTTGACCCATTAACCCTTGACCCACTAGTTTGACCGGATCCGGGTCAACCCGCGGGTTGACAACCTAATGACGAAAGAGTACCGAGTTTCAAAAAGAAATAAAAGACTAATTAGTACCATTAATTAAATGAATTATAAGAGATGTCATGGGAGGGAGCCACACTCAATGAACTTTGGGGTTCATTACATTAAGGTCCACCCACTTAAAGTTTTACTCGTATACAAATCCTAGCTTTTAAATTTTGATGTTGCATATGGCAATGGGTGGGATTGTGCTGAGTTTTGTCAAACTCGAATCCGAATTTATGGGTATTTTTACTAAAAATATTTTGCATAAAATTTAATGGGTTTGGAAAATTCAAATCCAACCCAACTTGTTGTATATCTGCGGATTTATGAAATACCCATGTGTTCTATAAATTCATAATAACTTCATGTGAAAATAAAAGTCTAACATATATTTTCCCATACAAATTATTCTTAAAAAACACCAATCTAGAACATATAAGCACTTATCATACAAATTGTTCAGCATTAAAGTTAAACATCCATAAATAACACAATTAATTGAAAACTTATTCCTCCTTGTCAACTAAAGTTAAACTTTTTCATTCTTCACTCCATAATATTAACTTCATTCTACAGAATTAGGAAGAACAAATTAGACGTGTGAAACGGAATTGATATGACTAAACTCGAACCCAACCCAACCCAACCCACAAAATAGTAGAACGAGTTTAAACCCAAACTCGATCTGTAATCTGTCAATACAGATTTTACCCATTCTAACCGGATTGGCTCTAGTAGGGTCTCCGTCGATAGTGGTTATGTTGCCATCCCTAGCTGTTGTTTCTCTCCCACCGGTAGGGGTGTACATGGGTCGGGTGGTTCGGGTTTAGCCATTTTAATTACCCGACCCATGCACTACGGTTTGGAAAATATTAAACCCAAACCCACCTAAGAAAATTAAAACCCTACAGTTTGTTTCTAATTGGGTTGGGTCGAGTTGGTGATATTTTTAAGTAAAAACTCAACCCAACACAAAATATCTAATTATTCTACACCATAAAAATATTTTATAACTAATTAAAATTTCAAACGAATAAACCTAGGTGAAAGGTATCAAAATTCACAAATTATGTTTAAATTTTAATAAAATGTGATTTACTTCAACATATGTCTAGTTTTTTTCACTACATCCATAATATGTTATTCTATTAAAATTGTACACAAGAAAAAGGATTATGTGAATCATAACTATATTAAATCTATGTCTAAACTTTAAGCCAAAGAAGCATTAGATTAGGGAGACCATGAGAGAAAAACATGGCGAAAAATCTTAATTTTCTCATAATTATAGCTATATACGAGTACGACATAAGTATTTTTTGGATACGAACTCATACCAATAGTTGGAAAACGGTTTGGGTCGGGTACTACGGGTTGTGTAATCCAAAATCCAAACCCAATCCAAAAGAGGCGGGTTGTAAAAAAAACCCTCACCCAACCCAAAACCTTAGTTTTTAGTTTTTATGATAAATACCGGTGAATTGGGTTGGATTGGACGGGTATATCGATTTGCGTGTTTGTTTCTTTACCCCTACTCACGGCTGGCGAATGACCGCCATTGCTGACCGCTCTCACCCATTCCCCTGAGTAGGGATGGCAATGGGGCGGGTTTGCCTAAACCATCCCCATCCCCATCTTCAAATACCCAAACCCATACCCGCCCCATACCCATGCAGGGGAATGTTTTGCAAACCCATCCCCATACCCGTGGGTTTCGGGTACCCATGGGTAATACCCATACCCGTACATCCAACATTATTATACCTAAAAGTTACAAGAATTTTTTTTAATTATAACTCTAAACGAACATATTATATCAGGAAGTCAACAAAACACAGTCATTTTTTAATATGGTTCAAAGAATATGATCCTAAAATATTCATTAATACATAATATAGAGTATAATATTTTTCAAATTATTATGTTCTAACTCTGATACATCTATTAAGTAATAATTAACTAACATAATCTTGTTGACAAGGGGGAAAGTGAAAGAGTGAATTGAGAATTGAGAGAAATGAATTAGATTTTGATTAAGATGGTCACTCAATTGTACGTCTACTATTTATTTTATCAAGTTATCCTCATCATCATTGATAGATTATAATTTGATGCACATATTTTTTTTATACATGAAGAAATTCTATTGGTGGAGCGGGTATGGGTATGGGGCGGGGGAGGCTAAAACCAAACCCGTCCCATACCCATCAAAGTTTTTGCGGATTTTACCCATACCCGCCCCATACCCGGTCAAAGCGGGGATTCCCCGCGTTGACTGGGTTGGGACTTGGGAGCGACCGGATACCGGCGACCATGAGTTTGATTGACATCCCTACCCCTAAGCGAGCTAACCACACAAGACACAACTCAGCCACCCAAATTCCTTTTCCATTGCCATCCCTTTCCGTCGTTTGCCTTTCGCTTTCTCAATTTCCCCTCCTCAAAGTAATCTAATCCTTTCAAAATTCTTGCTAAGCCCCTTCCAAATTATCCTCCACTCTGTTCTTCTCCCCCACGGGGGAACGTCCAGTTTCCGCCTATCTTTCATGTGATTTGGTTTCCAAACTGCGAACTTTCCGCTGCTGCAACTTGTAAGATATCTGTCCTTCTTCACCAAACCCACCTCTTTTTCTGTTTGGCCGCTGAGAAAATTCGAGTTGTTGCTGTAGCGACTGGATGGTTAAAGTAAACTGAACTTTTGGCTTTTGTGTGGTTGTCTCTCTTGTTCGGTTTATCGTGCTCCAAATGTCGAAGCCAAACGTTGCTTGAGATTCGGAATTCTCTTCATTTCCTCTCCTTTCCCGTTCCCCCTTGTTTCTCGGAAGCCAAACGGCGAAAGCCACTCACTTTGCTCGCTCCTCTGTCTATTGCTCTGTTCTTTTCTCGTTCTTGGAGAGAATTTCAGGTATGGCGTCCACTGCTAATCATTTGCTTGCTTCTGTGGCTAAGCTCTGCTCGTCCTATTCTGTTAAACAGAAATATCGATTTTTTGCTGTTTCACCTATTGTGAATCAATGCCCTAGGGCGTCTAGCATAATCTGCAGCAACCAATACCCTAAGAGCCCTAATTTATCAATTACGAAGCTGAATTCTAAATCCCCAATTAGAGAGTTCCGGCTTCACGGGTCGGTAGAACTGGACCGGCTCGTAACGAGTGAGGATGAGGAAGAAATGAGTGAAGAGTTCTTTGAGGCAATAGAGGAGCTCGAGAGAATGACAAGAGAACCCTCTGATATCCTGGAGGAAATGAACGAGAGGCTATCGGATAGAGAGTTGCAATTGGTGTTGGTATATTTCTCACAGGAAGGGAGGGATTCATGGTGTGCACTTGAGGTGTTTGAGTGGTTGAGGAAGGGGAATCGAGTAGATTCGGAGACCATGGAGCTTATGGTTTCAATTATGTGTGGCTGGGTTAAGAAGTTGATTCAGGGTAAGCACACCGTCAGTGATGTGGTAGACCTACTTGTGGATATGGATTGTGTTGGGTTGAAGCCGAGTTTCAGTATGATGGAGAAGGTGATATCGTTGTATTGGGAGATGGGAATGAAGGATATGGCTATTTCGTTTGTGAATGAGGTTTTGAAACGGGGAATTGCTTGTTCTGAGGATGACGGTGAAGGTCAAAAGGGGGGTCCAACGGGTTATCTTGTGTGGAAGATGATGGTAACGTTCTGTTACCTCTGTTTACTTTGCTAAAAGGAGATCAGACTTTCTTGTTGTTGACTTGCTTCTAGCTACCCTGTGATCATTCTCCTTGCATCTATGATTGATTGACTGTGAGGCATGTTCTGCCATATCTTAACTCATGGTTCATGAAAGAAATATTATCTGATTGTAAGTGTAAACGATGCTAGTTTGCACTACACTTAGTGGTCATTATGTCAAAAAGTTTTCTTAGGATTTACTCTTTTGTGGTAGCATATCAAGTATGGAGCACTCCTCTGAGTCTGAGAGCTAAAACGGTACACTGGGTTCTCCTCGGTTATTTGTTTGTGATGTTATCAATCACTTACGTCCCACTTTATTTTCTGGCTGATATCTGTTACTTGTCAGACATCTCCTATGACTTGGTCCTTGTTTGCGAGAGAGACTATGATAAGTAAGCCTCAGAGGAACAGAGCTATATAGAAATGAGCAAACTAAAATTAAGCAATGAAGAGATGCAGGGCTGCTGTAGAGGTCATAGGTTTGGTCTTAGCTTTTGTTTCTTACTCATGAAAAAGGCTTATGGGTGTTCTTGCTTCTGCATGAATTTGCTCTTTTCTTCTTGGGTTTCTGATCAGGAAAGAAACGGGTAATATTATATGCTTCTACAAGCTTTTTCTTCACCTGAATAATCTAATACTCTTTTCCTGCTCACTTGAGCTGAAAGAGGAAAGCAAGAACTTTTAAATGGCCTCTTACTCTTTGTGTGATCAGTGACTTGAACTCTACTATCCCAGGTTGATGGAAACTACAGAGATGCTGTCAAAATGGTCATCGATCTTAAAGAGTCCGGACTGAAGCCAGAAGTCTATGCCTACCTCATTGCAATGACAGCTGTAGTCAAAGAGCTAAATGAGCTCGCTAAAGCCTTACGCAAGCTGAAAAGCTTTTCAAGGTCCGGCACGGTTGCTGAACTCGACCCTGAAAATATAAACCTGGTGGAGACATATCAATCCGAGCTTATAGAAGACGGTGCACGTCTATCTAGATGGGTAATCGAGGAAGGAAGTTCGTCACTTTCTGGTGCGGTCCACGATCGCCTTCTTGCCATGTACATATGTGCTGGTCGTGGAGTCGAAGCTGAGAGGCAGCTGTGGGAAATGAAGCTTGTTGGCAAAGAAGCCGACGGTGATCTCTACGACATGGTCTTAGCAATCTGCGCATCGAAAAACGAAAGCACCGCAATAGCTCGATTGCTTTCAAGAATCGAGGTTATGAGCTCTCTACGTAAGAAGAAGTCGTTGTCTTGGCTATTGAGAGGCTATGTCAAAGGAGGGTATTATGACGAGGCGGGAGAGGTGCTGACTAGGATGCTTGACTCGGGTTTGTGTCCTGATTATCTGGACAGGGTGGCTGTAATGCAGGGGGTAAGGAAGAGGATACATAAATGGGAAGATGTCGAATCGTATCTAAAGGTTTGCAAGCGGCTCTCTGATGCGAGCTTGATTGGACCAGCACTCGTGTATTTATATGTTAAGAAGCATAAGCTCTGGATTATGAAGATGCTTTAAGAGTATATATTGTATAGCTTTCTATTTGCTTTCAGGAGGGTACCTGAGTTTTTTGAGGAAGGGGATAGTAAGATACCTCGCGTCGCGGGTGCTTTTATGAGGTATAGTATATATGTTTTTATGTATGTATGTATGTATATAGATAGATAGATATTTCGACACCATTGGCCGACACTGACAGGTATGCTGGTATTACCTGCATTCTCTGGTTTGCAGGAATGTTGTATGTATGCTACGGTTTGTTAATAGTGGAATAATGAGTTCAACAAGCTATTGTACTGTGCATAAGTTGCTTACTATTACATACAACTAGGGAGCGGTTGTGGTAATCACCATGGTTACATAAGTAGTAATCACCATGGTTACATAGGGTAAATTGAGTATGAAAAATAAATTGTTTTAATTAATTGTTTTAATAAATTGCGTAGTAATCACCATAGTTACAAACAATAAATTGAGTATGAATATAAATTGTATTATTTAATTTTTCTTAATAAATTATATTTTAGGAATTACAAAAATCTGTTAATTACAATTTTTCTCTTTCTCTAACTTTCGTAATCTCGCACCGCTTCACTTCTGGTGTTCACTGTTTGTGGTTCCTGTTCACGGTCTTAGCGACCGTGAACAGCCTTGGTGTCAGTAACCTCAAAAACCTCTCTAGACAATTTGCGATTCACGGGTTGTGGTTCCAGTTCACGGTCTTGGCGACCATGACCTCAAATGTTGGACTGTGAACACAGGCTGAATCCTCCTCTTTGCCCGGTCTTTGTTCCTTTTCTTCCAACTTTCGACTCTAAGGTTGGTTCCACCTGTTAGACTCTAAAACACACTGAAACACAAGAAACCTAGCGTAAAACCAACCCTTTTGGAGCTCAATTGTCACCAACGTCAAAGAGAAACGGGAATAAAAGTGTACAATTAGGCCCAAATCAACAGGAGGTGGTGTGCGGTCAGGGAAAGAGGGGGAATGGTGGCTTGCCGGAGAAAAAGTGAGAGAGCATAAGAGAGGGTGGTATTAGGGTTTGGTTATAATATAGAGAAATTCCTTTTTTAAAAGATAATAATTCGGTGTGGTATATTTTTTGTTTCCAAATTATCCTTAATTTAATCTCTACCATCAATTGAAATAATTGGAAAATGCCAACATTGGTAAGTAAGTCATGGCATTCTGATGCGTATAGATTTATTATATATTCTTATCTGGATTAATTATTATTGGTAGTTGTGTTAGGGAGATAATTATGGTAGTTAGTTAGTAGAACATGGGAAGTAGTTCCATAAGAATAGGGTTTAGTTGTTTCACTTTGTCAAATGTTGATGTACTTAAGTTTAGAATGGATTCAATAACAGGTAGCAAATTTCAGAAAAATAGAAACCCTGGTCATTCTCGTCAAGAAAGGAGAAATATGGTCTACTCCCGCCAAGAAAGGGAGCTATCCAAATTCAACACGTATCATTTGGTATCAGAGCGGTCGATCCGTGTTTCGATCATGATGAGCTTAGAGAAACCATCAATCGGATGATGACATCCTTGGATATAGCGATGGCAGCTTGTCGTAGAGCCATCAAGGCTTACGATAGAGTAGGGGTGGTATTCGGTCGGTAACCGGTAAACCGGTTACCGACTTTACTGGTTTTCGGTATGCCGAGTGTGGGTAAGTGGGAATCGATTACCGATACCGGTTTGTAACCGGTTTACCGGTTACCGAATTACCAGTAAACGGTTACAAACCGGTTTTACCGACTTACCGTAAAGAGTAGTTGCGGACGGTTTTTCGGTTTGGTTTACCGGAAAATTATCGAACCGAATTTCTGGGCAATGGGGTGATGTTGTAATATTTTGATTTTTTTGAGTTTTTTCTTCATTTTTGTAATTAATAAATTATTATTAACTCTTATTTATAATATTTTTGAGGCTATACTTACTTAATTCCATTCATGTATGTAATATTTGTGAATAATGAAGTATATGTTATTAGTTAATACCTTAACTGGTCCGGTATCGGTATTACCGAATTACCGTTGGTATTTACCGATACTGGGGTCGGTAAACTGAGCTTCCCCATTTGACCCTCGGCTGCCGATACCGCCGGTAAACGGTTTACCGTTTACCACCGGTTACCGATTCGGTAATACGGTAAACCGTTTACCGACTTACCGTTTGTCACCCCTACGATAGAGTCATCATTGCACCACTGCCGCAAGTTGAAGTTGCCGATTCGGAAGAGGTTGAGGAAGAAGACACAGTTGATGCCGTCGACGTAGAGGAGGATATCACCTCTCTCAATGTGCTCTCGGTGCGAGCCATAGTTCTTGTAATGGAGCTTTCCTCGCCAGAACCTGTCGGCGGTGACACAGGCATCAACGATACCATCGCTCCACCACCTAGGACCAACGTGCAGTTTCAGATTGATTGCGCCTACCAAAGGGTTTCAAGCCATTCTCAAACGATGGACCAAGGGTTGACTGGTGTTGCTGTTCAGGTTGACGCAGAAACTCATATCTTCTCGATGACCGGAGTCGCAAACCAATCCATCGTTTCAAGAGCTACCCTGCCGATCGCCGCAAACAACAACAAAATAGCACATCGAGAGGCAGGGGAGATGTTTCCTGGGGAGGCCCGATTAGAGGATGGAAAACAACGACAAATGATTCCAATCCGATTTGTCGTTTCATGGAAATTCAGAAAGAAAATGGAGTTGGAGAACGGTGGTCGAGTGCGGCCAGAGCCCACGTCCTCGTTCACCAGTATTGGAGTTGAGGGAGGATTGGGACGAACAGGTTCCTACGTGCCACAACATAACGGGATGTCGCGACCATATCTGCTTGAGCATAGGAGGATTGACGAGCTGATTGTGCCTTTGTGGTATGGGGTTGATCCGGAGACGCCAACGGGTAGAGTTGCTGATGAGGGGTTGATTGGTTGGGTGACAGGTGCAACCGTCGCCCGAGCTGAAGGATACATGAGAGAGGATCAATCTCCTGTGAGGGGATCAATTGGTGTTCATGGAGGGAGTGTGAGGCGCGAGCGGAAGGTGAGGGAGGCATTGTTGAGACATGTTGATGGGGCGCCAGGTCTTGGGGGCCAACTAACTAGCCCTCATCATTGTGAGCCTGGAGGAATGAAAAGGAAGTGGTGGACTTGTTTCATGCATGGGAAAACAAGTGGAAAAAGTAAAGAGTACTTGATGGAAGCAAAGTTAGAGTTGGTTAATGAGAAGAATCAATTGGATGGGTTAGCAGGAATGTATATAGGGTCCTCATTAGTTGAACGTTCACTAAAACCAATTCTTCGGCATGTGGGTGGGGAGCAATTTAGTTGGGTAGCTTCAGGAGCTGTTGGTGGATTTGCTTATGCTAGAACTCGGGGCTTGGGTGGTAGTCTGATATACTTAGTGAAAAATACAGATAGAGACCAGAAGTCTGGGTTTTCTCAAGGACTTCCAGTTCCCTCTGCAAAGGAAGACTGAAGTGATGAAGTGAACCAAGACCTGTCATTGGAAGCTGGAGCTCTCGATGATAGGAGATGTGTGGAAGGGGTCGAGCGCAATTGGAGGTATCGCAAACAACAACCTTCTGTTACGTTGATCCGAGTTGCGTACGGGTTGAGTTAATTCACTAATTAACTCGAACCTTGAGGACAAGGTTCTTTCGGAGGGGGAAGGAATGATGCGTATAGATTTATTATATATTCTTATCTCGATTAATTATTATTGGTAGTTGTGTTAGGGAGACAATTATGGTTAGTTTGTTAGTAGAACGTGGGAAGTAGTTCCACAAGAATAGGCTTTAGTTGTTTCACTTTGTCAAACGTTTATGTACTTAAGTTCAGAATGAATTCAATAACAGGTAGCAAATTTCAGAAAAATAGAAACCCTGGTCATTCTCGCCAAGAAAGGAGAAATTTGGTCTACTCCCGCCAAGAAAAGGGAGCTATCCAAATTAAACACGTATCACATTCAAAATGACTTTATGAAAGAAAATATTTGAATAGTTGGAAAATTTATAAAGATTGTCAATCGATAAGGATTGAAAAATGGAAAATGGATTATCAAAATATACGTGGTTGACATACCGCATATGCATGATCAAGCGATCTCTACTTGAATATGCGGACAACTCCCAAAGATTATCAATCTATAAGAACTTACAAATTGGAAATACATCACCGATATAAACGTGATTTTGTACTTTTTGTAAATACGAAGTACTATCAATTACAAAAAAGAGACCCCCCATAATAAAATATTTAGTGGATAAATCGGTAAATGAAACAATATAATCAGGCTAAATTACACGTTTGGTCACTCAAATTATATAAATCTTTCACGTTTGCCACCTGAATCACTTTTCTTTCTTATTCGCCACTAACTTTACGAATCCTTTCACCGTTAGTCATCGGTCGTCAGTCTCCGTTAGACTCCGTTAACTCCGTCAGTTTTTTTATGACGTGGCAAACAAAATTGCTGACTGGACCATTAACTTAATGCCAACTCAATTTAAAAAAAAGTCGACAAGGTCAAGCTTCTATTCCCCAGATTCGTCTCACTGGTGAAAAACGTTGACTCAAAGTCAACCATTGATTAAAGAACAAATCTTGGACCGCATCGCGACGGCGCTCCCGCAGCCGCCGTCCATCAAATGGAAGAGATGTTGCTCATCTTTTTCTTTCGAGAGCTTGATCTCCCCATTCCTTCTCCGCCACGGCCACCACAACAATCGAACACCCCAGTCTCCCCAGATCCGGGTCGGAGTCCGGGTTCACTAACTTGTCAGTGCCGGTCGTCGTCGTACAACCAGCTTGCAGAGCTCAAAACCACCTTCCCTGAACTCCGATTCCTTCTCCTCGTTCCCAATCAGATCTTTCCCCGTAAATACAGATGGATTAAAACCATCCCAGCCCAGCGAATCGAATCTCTCCAATCCATTCCTTGACGAACCTATTAACCATCTGCTGCACCATTTTCACGTCGACGTTGTCCCCTGCGACGAACATCGAGTCAAAATCGGCATGCTTGTTGAGCCAATCCTCATATCCGCCGCCAGAGGAATGAGAAGAGATCCATTTGTGCTGTCCATGAATCCTCGTAGCGATGGGGAGATGATTTTTGGGGCCTCTCCGGTATTTGACGGAGACGACGATGACATTGGCCTCGGTTACCAAGGTGTTGAGGTAATTCTGGTAGATTGGGAAAACAGAGGTGGGTCTTGAGGTGGAAGAAGAAGAAGAACAGGAAGGGGAATTGGGAGATTGGAGATGGAACTTGGAATGACCAGATGGAAGAGCGGAAGGAAGTTTGGGAGATTGGTGATGGGGATTGAGTTTCCCTAATTTGGAGTAGGCTATAGCTAAAGCCGAGGAAGAAGAAAAGAACTCAGAGAACACAATTTTATTTTATTAAATTGACTTGTCATTAAGGTAATGGTCCAGTCAGCAATTCTGTTTGCCACGTCATCAAAAAACTGACGGAGTTAACGGAGATTGACGGCCTATGACTAACGGTGAAAGGATTTGTAAAGTTAGTGGCGAATGAGAAAGAAAAGTTAATCAGGTGGCAAACGTGAAAGATTTATATAATTTGAGCGACCAGATGTGTAATTTAGCCAAAATAATAATAGAAGGACAACTTTGAGAAAATACAATAATAGAGCGGCACTTTATTCTATTAACCCATACTAAACTTTGCAATTTACCTATATTTCTAGCTAGGGGTGTACATGGGTCGGGTGGTCCGGGTTTAGGCATTTTAATCACCCGACCCATGCACTACGGTTTGAGAAATATTAAACCCAAACCCACCCAAAAAAATCTAAACCCTACGGTTTGTTTATAATTGGGTTGAGTCGGGTTGTCGATATTTTTAAGTAAAAACCCAACCCAACACAAAATATGTAATTATTCTATATCATAAATTTTTTTTATAACAAATTAAAAATTCAAACGAATTAACCGAGGTGAAAGGTATCAAAATTCACAAATATTGTTTGAATTTTAATAAAACTTGATTTACTTCAACTTATGTCTAGTTTTTTTCATGACATTTGTTGAAATAGGCTAAAAAGGTTACAAATGAACGCATCCATAATAAGATATTCTTTTAAAAATGTACACAAGAAAAAAAAAATACGTGAATCATAGCTATATTAAATATATGTCTAAACTTTAAGACGAAGAATGCATTAGATTAGTGAGACTTTAAGAGAAAAACATGGCGAAATATCTTAATTTTCTCATAAGTATGACTATATACGACATAAATATTTTTTTGATACGAACTCATACCAATAATTGGAACACGGGTTGGGTCGGGTTGTACGGATTGTGTAATCCAAAATCCAAACCCAACACAAAAGAGGCGAGTTGTTCAAAAGAAAACCCTCACCCAACCCAAAACCTTTGATTTAGCGATAAATACGGTTGGGTTGGGTCGGGTTTGATGGGTAGGTCGGTTTGCGGGTGTGTTTCTTCACCCCTATTTCTAGCGACAAGCAAGCCGTTTCTTATTCTTCCACCGTTTTCGAATTTCCCAGGAAACCCTAGCTTTCATCTGACGGTCATCGATCCAATGTCTACCCTCTGCGACCCGACGTCCTCCTGCAACCCCGATAAGGAATCCGGCATCCGCATCGCCTGTAACTCTGAAAATGTCTCTGAATTTGCCTTGGGTGCTAACGGCGACAGCGGATCTGCCTGCAGCGAGGCCCTCTTCCTTTCCGAAAACAAAGGCTACTACGACTCCGCTTGCAGGCGTTGCCGAGAACTTGAGGCGATTGAGCCGATTCCCATGCCTGGCGACGACAAGTACTTATTTCCCTGTGAGCATGGAGAGTTCGACAAAGATGAAGGCCTAAAGTTACGTGTTATCCGCTATAGGAAGTCGATGGCGAAGACCGGCGTGAGTTATTAAGCTCTGATACTAAATTTCAGCAGTATTTTTTGGCTTTTAAATTGTGCATCTGATGATCTAAACTAATTGTTTCTTTGATCAGGGTTTTGATGTTGACTGCCCTCCACTGCATGCTCAATTCGATGAAAATCTACCCCATGCACATCTTAGCAATATCACTGGCTTCGACCATCGTGTGAGGAAGGCTGCTCTGTTCGTGATTGATAGATATAATGAAACTAAGGTATTGTAATGTTCCAGTTTTTACTTTTTAGTTAAAACAAAGGACACTTGTTAGCTGAAAATGTAATTGCAGTAATCCTGTGTTCCTTTTTCGCGATGACTTGGTTCTTGCTTATGCATTTGTTCCTTATATTTGGCAGAGTAAGAACTTGGCGCTTCTGGATATTTCCAATGTATGTGCATATATTGGTGGTCGTGTAGTACTCTTTATAACCTTTGAAGGATACAATCCTGAGAAGCCTGATAATTATGTGGAGACTTACCAAGCTGTGGTTTCCTGCGTTCATCGAAGTAATGAAAAAGTGGTTAAGATATTCAGGAGGAAATCAGATGGAAAAGGTAACTCCTTTGCTTTGTTTGATGTTTGTTACCGTACCTGAGGTTTTCTTCTGTTTTGAACAGGTTAGACTGTTAACTAGGATGTGCATTGTTGCTCACTGAGTGTTCATCCATTGAAAACTCATGCAGTTGAACATAAGATGGTAAGGTGCAGTCGTGTGCCCATATGTTTCTGTACAGTTGATAAGGATTCCATTCACATCCTTCTTTTCCCCTTTGGGGTTTCTCCTTGCTTGGCTTGTTAACACAGTCATGCAATCCTGTACTTACTCCCTGAAGCAAAGCGTAGGCTATCACTTTGGCCTTTTGGTCAAGTTGATTGTGTTTGTTTCAGCTACATCCAGAACGTGAATGAACTGTAAATTGATTGAAAGTATTCTTAGTTTTATGTTTGATTTTCTTGGAACAAATAATGGGGAAAAAATCCAAAACTACAACGGTTTAAAAAAAAAATTACAAAAATACCACCCACTTCAAATAATTTCCAAAAATACCATCGTTTATATAAAACCGCGCCTCTAATGAGCGGTTTTGAATGAAACCGCGCCTCCAGGTAGCGGTTATCATTATAACCGCGCCTCCAAGAGGCATTTTTAATTTCCAGAAAAAACCGCTTCTAGAAGGCGCGGTTATAGGCTACTAACCCTACCACAAAACGCTTTAAGAGGGAACGTTTAAACGTCGGCATTACAAACCGCCTCACCAAGCGGCGGTTTATATTGTCAGGACATAAACCACTGCCCCATGGCGCGGTTTGTGCCTGGTCACCCGACAGCAAACATGTCGGACATGTCGGCATGCAGGGGGTAGGGCTGCATGGCAGACCTAAAACCGCTCCCCCCAGCGGTTTTGCTGCAAAATTTGCCTATAAAAGGCTGTTTCAGAGAACTCAATTCTTCACACCTCCTCCTCTTCCTTCTTAAAATTTCAGCTTTGCACCTTTAAATTATTTAGTTTTTGTGATTAACGTTAATTTGTAAGTTTGTTTCGTAAATACTTTTCATTGTCCTTTGTGATTTTATGTTAGTAACTTAATTACTTTTCATTGTCCTTCGTGTCTTTTGTCATTGGGCTAATACCACTAAAAATACCAACTTTTAGTGACTTTGCCATTTATAACAAAACTATTGATATGACATTTGTATACCAAATCGTCTTTTCCGTTAGTTTGACTGTTATATTACTGGGAGACTAGTCAATGCCTATCTGTCACGCTGATGTGGAAA
Source organism: Linum trigynum (assembly GCA_964030455.1). Lineage (NCBI taxonomy): Eukaryota > Viridiplantae > Streptophyta > Magnoliopsida > Malpighiales > Linaceae > Linum > Linum trigynum. The sequence goes on from OZ034821.1 coordinate 10,746,976, forward strand.
TTATAACCCACCCATTTAATTTTTGCATTTAATTAGAAGAAAAAGATAAAGAAAAGGATAAAAGTAAAATAGAAAAGGGGAAATTATTCACCCTGCCTCTCTCCGCCACTGTTCTCCTTCCCCAAATCTCATCGACAGATCTGGATTCATCTCATCTATAATAGAAAAACAGGCAGATTAGACAGGTTAAGCGGAATCGGGAGGCGGAGGGAGATTTAGATCCAGATCCAGGGATCCGGTTGTCGTTGTCATCGACGCCGGGTTCGGATAGCTGGTTTGGTGATGGTCGTCGTCATCGTCGACGTCGGGTTCGGATCACCGCTCCTGGAAATCCACCAGTGGAGAAAGCCAAGGAAGTCACTAGGATAGGTTGTGGATGCGAGATTGGAGAGCCGAAAGAAAATTCCTTCTCTGGAACGAAGATTCCTCCCGCGGCTGCAGCGTCATCATCGTCGAAGTGTGTCGGCCGTAAGAACAATAGAGCGGTGAGCCAGGGGATCCACTTCCGTGATTGGGAGGCGGCGAGAGATGGAGGTCGTTGTCTCCATTGAAGAAGCTAAATCGTCGCTCAGCCTCGTTGCGCGTCGTTGCGTTGTCGCCGCTCAGCCTCTGCCCAGAGCCCAAGGAAGAAGCTAAATCGCACGGCGCATCGAGGAGTTGGGATCGTCCGAAGAAGCAGATGTGGCATGACGGCGTCGGCGACGAGAGGAGTGAACCCTGGCAGTAAGGATTGCAGAGGAAGACAGAGGGCCATTGTTTAGAAAATATTTATTTAAAAATAAATTAATAAAATAAATTAATATTTTTTAAATATTAATTTCCTACATGGCACCTATGTAGACAACACCTAAAAGCCACATAAGCAATAGTCAAATATAAGTTGACCACCGTCAGGTCAACCATCAATTCTAACGGTCAACAGAAATTCGCGTAACACAAATGACGCAAACCTCTAATACATTGGAATATTTTTGTGTTTATTGAAAGTACGTAATATAAATGACACTTTCGCTAAAGAATGGTATTTCCAATGGTATTAGCCCTTTGTCATTTTATGTTAGTAACTTAATTACTTTTCATTGTCATTTGTGATTTTATGTTAGTAACTTAATTACTTTTCATTGTCCTTTGTGATGTTATGTTAGTAACTTGTATTACTTAGGGATGGCAATGGGTCGGGTCGGGGACGGATAGTGCATATCCGTTATCCTACCCAAAGTAGTTCGGGTTTTACCCATATCCATACCCACATATGAAACGGGTAGAAAATTAAAACCATGCCCATACCCGTTCGGATTTCGAGTATCCACGGTTATCCATGATTAATGATTTTTCTTCATAACTCCAACTAATATGTTAACATTCACACGTATTCTCACATTACGCAAGAAGAAAAGTATGACAATAATTCACTAGAATGAAGAAAATTAATTAAAACAACACAATTTTATGAAAATATTATATCTATATATCAAATATAAAATATGTTAGAGAAAAATAATGACTATTTCTAGACATCGATCCGGCAAGTGTCACTCCACTATATGGTGGCAGATTAGTGGAACTCGGGTGCATCATTGACCGGGATGTAACGGGAATTTGTGGACGTGATGCGCAACAATCTGTTCTGGATACGGATTGAACTTAAGCTACGAAGGTTTATAAAAAAAAATCATTAATCAACATAATAATATAAGTTAAAAAAGTAGGTTTTAATAGCATATTATGATGCTCACCTTTGCTTCTCAAAGGCGATCAAGCCTCCTACGATACTCCTCAAACTTATGCGCTCCTAGGTTGTCGCATGTTTTTTCACCAAGCCACCTATTCAATCCAAAAAGTATGGAGTGTTAATACATAATACCCGGTTCGTTATAAAATACCCAATTAGTAAAAAATTGTGAGAACTATGAGTGGGATAGAAAACATTTACCTACAACCATAAGCTTCATGTCGTAGGGGATGGTCGGGACCCCATTCCTTGTCGGGTTCAACCTTCGGCGCAATCCATGGCAAATGCTCCCAAGCCCAAAATTGGACGATGAACATGGCCCCATCAATCTCCTTCACCGCTCTCGCACTAGCATTACATAGGGATCGATAGAGATGAGCTAGGCAAGCAGATGCCCAGCTCAAGTTTCCCATATCATCCCAACTACCAAGTATGATCTTCAACCATGAATTGCTGATTAGGTTGTTGGATTTCTTGGGGAAGAAAACTCCTCCGATCATGCCGAGGATTTAGATACGTGCATAAATGTCTTTATCACGCTCTGAACTTTCCTCCGTGAGGGAAATGCCTCCGAACTCAGGGTTGTGCTTACGCCTGATCTCCGCTGTCAACCACGTGATGGATACTTGGCCCTTGGACAATGGTGGATGACCATCCGCATCGTGATCTCCCTTTTCTGGCGGACACAACCCGGTGACCGTCCATATAAAATGTTGCCAACCACTCATATTGGCAACAACTTTAGGTGGTGGCGTAGAGTCCACACAAACAACATCACCATCGATGGGGAGATCAGTTAGGATGGCGATGTCCTTAAGTGTGATGGTGCACTCGCCTTCACGAAAATTGAAGCAGTGTGTCTCCTTTCGCCATGTTTCTACCATCGTCGTGATGAGTTGGCGGTCAATCTTGATTCCATTGAAATGCCTAATCGAATCCAATCTTGCCCTTTTTAGAAAGGGCAAGATGACGTCGTTCCATTCAAGCACATTCGTTGTGCCCCTATAGCGGACTATATGGTATGCATCCTAGAGAAGAATTTAAATTTCACTATAAGTTGATTTATACATATATAAATATATTATAAGAAACAATTTATATATAAATCAAGGTTGTCTTAGAGAAATATACATTATCTAATAAATATTTATTTTAACATAACTAAAATAATTTTCTAAGATGCAATATTAATTAAATCAAGCGAGGTTTTAGAAATATACATTATCTAATTAAATATTAATTTTAACATAACTAAATAATATTATAAGATTCAATATTAATTAAATCAAGGTTGTTTTAGAGAAATATACATTATATAATAAACATTAATATTAACATACCTAAATAATAATTAAAAGTACACTCGTAAGACTCTTAGGAGAGGTATACTTCTCCTTAGAAACACAGTCTTTTTGACAGAAAAAGGGGGATCCGAGGATCGCTTAGAACCCGATTTTCCCAGGTCATGGGGGGATCATTACGATCGCTTAAGTCCCCATTTCCTTAGACATGCATTTCTTTATAAAGAGTCTATATAAGTGTTGTATTGTATTGATTTAAATTATTGAAAATAATCAATACGATTAACAATTAAGTAAATTATTGTACAAACAAATAAATTACTTTAACAAAATACAAATTACAAGTGATGATAAATAATATGTACCTTGTGGTCGTTCCAAACGTCTCTTGAACGATGATTTGCTTGATCGTATAAAACTGTCGGATCAATCGGTCCTTGATCAACATAATATCGTTGATTGAAAATATCAACATCCGACCCAACCTACGATAGCATAACAATAACATAAATCATTAGTATATAAATTAAATAAATCATTATAACAACAACAACAATTGGGAAAAATGAGTACGTACCGTTTGATAATCATCATAAAAAAGGCCCTCTTCTTGAGCGAAATCAGCCATTCTCTCGGAATCCGGACAGAGGTTCGACGGTTTTTTAATGAAAACCAAAGAAAAAGTTTTTTGGAGGCAGATCTGACTTAGCCGCAACCAACAAAAAAACTAATTCTAAGGTTTTTGGGTGGGGAGGGGGATGGGTAGAGAGAAGTTAGAGGGAGAGAGGGTGGAATGTGGTTGGTGTGCAGAAAAATGAAGGGGGAGGGGGGGTTTATATAGGTGAGAAACCGCGTGGGGGAGGGCCGGTTCAGTCATTTTACCCCACTGAAAATCGCGCCTCCAGCAGGCGGTTTGCGTTTCCCAACAGTAAAATCGCGCCTCGGTGGAGCGATTTCCGTGGGCGACGCGGATCGCTGAGTTGGCACGCGTTTTGGCCGTCAGTACGCTCCTCCAACGGGCGGTTTGATGCACCGCCACGTGGCCACGCGTTTTGACAGCCATGCAAGGTCAAACCGCGCCTTGGAGGCGCGTTTTGTTCTATAACCGCTGCCTGGAGGCGCGGTTTCATTAAAAACCGCTCATTAAATGTGTGATTTTATATAAACGATGGTATTTTTGGAAATTATTTGGAGTGAGTGGTATTTTTGTAATTTTTTTTAAACAGTGGTAGTTTTGGATTTTTTCCCAAATAATGATGTTGTTTCCATTGCGTGTTTTAGTGTTTTTTGTGGATTGGCCTGGATATGGCTTCTTTTGCTTGCTCTGTCCTGATAATTGCTTACGCAATCTATTGGATTTGATGTTAATCATTTTTCCCCCTAATCAAAGTTGCCTCTGTGCAGATCTGCTCGATCCCGATGAATTCTATGTTGCCTACTTAGAATATTGGACATCCTTGTACTATGGAGAGAAGAAAGTAACTGGGGTCGAGTGATCTTGGGATTGTAGTCACTTCGCTCTGTCTGGAATCATAAGGCCTAAATTAGCTGTTATGTTTAACTCTGGAGCAGATACATCATACCTCTCTCTATCTATATCTATCTATCTATCTACTATGTTTTCCTATGTAGCCTATGAATCCTTACGTTTTAACTGAGAAGTGGAGGTCTTAAAGTTTATGGTGATGTTGCATCTTAAGTTGCTGTCACTAGGAATTTGAAGATCTTAGTTTAAATATGCTGGAATCATAAGGGATAAGGCCTAAACTAGGGTCGAGTGATCTTGGGAAAAAATTCAAAAGTACCACTGTTTAAAAAAAAAAATTCAAACATACCACCTTTTTCAAAGACCACCACCTCACCCTGCGGTTTACATGAAAACCGCTGGGTGGGGCACGGTTTTCTATGCAAACCGCTGGGCGAAGGGGCGGTTTTGGAAACCTTCTCTCACTTGGGTATGAAGAACCCTTGTTCCATGTGTTAGGGATCTTGATTGTAATGACTTAGGATTGTTATACTGATTGATTTTAGTCGATTGATGCATGATTTATTGAGTCAATTAAAGTCTGGTCATCTTTTCTTGATTTCTGCTGCAACCTGAGATCGATAGAATATGATTAGGTTGTTAGAGCTTCATCAATCGGTAGTGGTAGATTGATTATACGAGAGTTAATCGATTTACTGCTTTGTACTGGAATCCAATTCCAGTAGTGGAGTTCTGCGTTCATAGCCTCAGCTTTCTATCCCGGTGAAGACTAGTCGTCTCCCGGGTAGTTGGACTGAGAGGGCTTGGTCAACTTAAGAGATTCCAAGCTAATGTCGGATCTTCCACAGTTTAATCAACAGTAAATTAACCCATGGTAATTACAACTGTGGCCTAATTAAGAAGCTAGGGGGACTCATTCCCGAGTGACTCTTCCTTTACTTTAGAAAACCGAATCATTTCTTGCTTTCTTACTGCTTTTAGTTAAAACCACAATCAATCGACTTAGTTGGCTAGATAATAGATATTCACGGAGTAGGCAGTAGATCTAGACCCCGGGTTGATAATTAGAACTTGCCACATTACTGCATTCCCGGACTGCGATTACACTTGGTCGCAGTTTGGTGTTGTGTTTTAGTGTGTCATACCACTTAGACTTCCACTTACCACCAACATGAGCATCCACCGAAAGTCAAACTAGACAACCCATGTCTGACTTAAGAATATCCGGCGACGCCTCATCTCCCATCAGCTCTCCATCAATCAAAATACGAATAATGTGATGCACATCATGTAGAAGGATCGAAATCTCTCCAAAAGGCATGTGGAAGGTGTTTGTGTCCGGCTGCCACCTCTCCACAAATGCCGACAGTAGAGCCATGTCTAAATGTTGCATCATGCACCCTGTCAAGCGAGACAATCCTGTGGCTTCAACCATCTCCTTGGAACCCTCTGCACTCCACTTATATTGCCTCAAAGACTCTACAGCTTTCGGCCTATGGAAGCCGGTCAACACTCCACGGTCCTGCTCAGGAAAAGTCCACAGTACAAAGCCAATGTGACCTCCAAAGCTAGGGATCACATCGGGAATCACTGGTCCATCTGAACTCATCTAAGACTTGGATGTAAGAAACCACGACATATCTTTCCTCGTCAATGGAATCACTCCAATTAGCCTACCATGCCGGTGCGCTCTCTGGTGTAGGAGTACTGGTAGTACCTCGACTAAGAGACAACTGCCCCACAGTAGGGTGGCCGTCAAGACGCACTACATCCGCCTTCTTCTTCTTCCTTCTAACCTTAGGTGGATTTTTTCCTTCATTTTCCTTCCTACCAGTCGCCGTAAGTCTACAACGACGACCTTCTATTCTCTCCTTATTTCTCGCCTTAATCATATCCGGTTTACCCATTTCATGTCCAGACATCTTCAAAAAAAAGTTTGAATTATTAATAATGGAGTACATAAAGTAATTAATTTAAGATTTTCATAATTAAAATTATAAAACTAATAGTTTGAACATTTATGTTACGTTCTATGTAATCATTATTTACATAAAAGTAAATAATTAATCAAGGTAAAATTATTAATAATTAAGTAGATAAACGAATTACTTTGAAATTTTGATTATTAAAATGATAAAAATACATTTTTAATTTTTTTATAATGTTCTTTAGATTTTATATCATTAATTAACATTTATCGAATACGTTTTTTAAATTTTTATATCATTATTGATAAAATATATAACTAAAATATTTTTATTAAGTATATTTTTTAAAAAATTTAATTATTATTAACATTTATTGAATAATAAAAACATGGGTATGCCTACTATGACATGCATGTCACGGTGACATGCACTTTTCGGTCGACCTATTCCTGAAGGCGGTCGACCGAATTGACTAATTTGGGCAGCACGAGAAAGCATTGCGGTCGACCTCAACGACCACTTGGTCGACCGCACTTAGTTTAAGTTGTTATTTTTGGTCGACCAGAATAAAACCTCGGTCGGCCATTTCGTTGGCGTCAGAAACAACATGGTCGACCACCTAAGGTATATAGGTCTACCACTTGATGGCAGTCATTAACAAAATGGTCGACCGGATAAGGAAAGAGGCCGACCAGATAGAAGATAAGTGTTCTATCAAAGTGTCCAATCATTTGACGTAAAATGAAGATCAAGTGTTGGTTTCGCGGTCGACCTAATCCGGTACGAGGTCGACCGAATACAAGAAAGTCAACCTATGCCCCGTGTCTTTTTTGCTTATGTATGTCGATTTGTGTGGTTCTTTTGATCGTATAAATTATGTTTCAAAACATCATAAATAGTCATAAATAATGATAACAAGGACTCATCAATTCATAGCATAACAACTAAACAAACTAACAAGAAATACAATAAAACAGAAATCATAATTGTTCACACATAAAAATAAAACTAAAAAAACAACAGAATAACAATAAAAAATCGTTTTGACCACTTAACAATAAAAACACAGAATCTAAAATCTCCGCGCTCTTACTCATCTCCCCCCTCTCTCTCATCCACATTTTCTTCATTGGTTGTGCTAGCATGAAGGTGGTCGGATGTGGTGGGATGCATGTATCTTCCGCTGAAAGATCGCCACTCATCTCGCATCTCATTCACGGTCACATGCATTGTGCTCATCTGGGCGGTCATTTGCCCCATGTAGTCGTACATGCCAGTCATCTGGGTGGACATCTGGCCCATGTACTCGTACATGCCATCCATGCGCTCCCACACACGCTCTAAGGTGATCGGTGGAGTTGAACTCTGTGCCTCCGCCATTGGCTCGTCTCGAGCTCCTTCATCACCATCATCATCCTCATCATCATCATCATCACCACCACCATGAGCATTGTTTATTCTGACATACTCACCATTACGTAGCTCAAAGCCCATCTTTTTCAGAGATGAAACAGTATAGAACTCCTGCCTTGAGATTCTTAACCCCACCTCTTCACTTAAATTCACATTAAAATGCTCAAATAGCACAGTGAGGATCATCCCATAGGGAAGATTCCTGTTTGAAATCTCTGCAGCAGTAAGAATGTGGTTAAAGATCAAGTATGGCAAGTTCACCTTCTCGTTTAACAGTAGGTTGGTGAGGAGCTCCATGTCGAAGTAGGTGACTGTCTCCCGATGTCCACCCTTTGGCAGAATGTTGTAGGAAAGCATGTGGTGAAGAACTCTGGCTTGAACTGTCAGGTGGTTACTCGTTGGCCTATTGCGACCCTGAGCATCTTCCTCTTCATCAAGACCACATACCGTCTGGATTTGCTTGGCTCTCGTGAAATGCGTTTCATTCCAAGCACCGTAAGAATGGATTCTCTTCCCCTCATTTGGAGCCTCTAAAACATGCGCCAACACATTCTTGCTGATGCGCATCGCCACCCCATTCACATAGGATTTGAATGCGTGAATGGATCCATTTGCATTGCGCTCGTAGACGATGTTGTTGTAGAAGTACTGTACCAGTTTTGGGTAGCATGGTACATTGAGAGATATCACCTTCAGCCACTCTTGCTCGATGAAGGGTCCCAGAAACCCGTAATTCTCGAAATGAGAATACGCATCCGTCGTCAATGGCCTTCCCGGAGCCACCCTGCGGTTGTGCATTCTCTTCTCTTCATAGTTCTCACTTTGCTCCTTGGTCTGGAACAGATTGGGATTGAACTCTTCCCATTCCAAAATTTAGGCAGCAGCTTTTTGTGCCTTTCTTATCTTTTTGCCGCCAAACATCCTGCGATCAAACAAGCAAGAATACACGTTAGTCACATTTTCGAAATGAACAAAACTCGGTCGACCACTCTATAAAGCGGTCGACCTCAGTTAATTTAAAACGAGAATGGGTCGACCTCAGAAGAAGCATAGGTCGACCTCAGTTAATTTAAAACGAAATTGGGTCGACCTCAGAAGAAGCATAGGTCGACCTCAGTTAATTTAAAACGAGAATGGGTCGACCTCAGAAGAAGCATAGGTCGACCTCAGTTAATTTAAAACGAGAGTGGGCCGACCTCAGAAGAAGCATAGGTCGACCTCAGTTAATTTAAAACGAGAATGGGTCGACATAAATCCGTAACAATTCAAGTACAAAATTGCTTTCATAGGTCGACCTCAGAAGAAGCATAGGTCGACCTCAGAAAATTTAAATCGATTGAAAACCAGATGTGACTTTCAGCAGGAGTGCAGTGCAGGACATTAGACCACCTTGGAATGCACTCGAAGACACAAACGTCTGCTGCCTTCACCGAGTTCTCCTTTGCAACCCTATGCCGGCCACCGGCAAGCAAACAACAACAATATAACAAAGAAGACCCTAAAGAACCCGCATGCCCGTTCTTATGGATGTAAGAGAGTTTAGGTTTTAGTGTCTTCTTTGTTATATTGTTGTTGTTTGCTTGCCGGTGGCCGACATAGGGTTGCAAAGGAGAACTCGGTGAAGGCAGCAGACGTTTGTGTCTTCGAGTGCATTACAAGGTGGCCTAATGTCCTGCACTGCACTCCCCATGAACATCTGGCTTTCAATCGATTTAAATGGCCCGAGGTCGACCTCAATATCATCACAGGTCGACCTCAACAAGTTTAGCACAAATAACTCGAACTTTTGCTTTCATCGGTCGACCTCAGAAGCATCATAGGTCGACCTCGGCTAATTTGAAACGAGTCTGAAATGGCCCAAATACTTTTGCTATTGAGTGTAAAACAGATCCGGTCGACCTCATAATCAAAAGAGGTCGACCAGAGTTAGTTTCGCACAAATAATTCAAAGACAATGGCACAACTCGAACTTTTGCCTTCATCGGTCGACCTCAGAAGCATCATAGGTCGACCTCGGCTAGATTGAAACGAGTCTGAAATGGCCCAAATACTTTTGCTATTTAGTGTAAAATAGATCCGGTCGACCTCATAATTAGAAGAGGTCGACCAGAGTTAGTTTCGCACAAATAATTCAAAGACAATGGCTCAACTCGAACTTTTGCTTTCATAGGTCGACCTCAGAAGCATCATAGGTCGACCTCGGCTAATTTGAAACGAGTCTGAAATGGCCCAAATGCTTTTGCTATTGAGTGTAAAACAGATCCGGTAGACCTCATAATCAAAAGAGGTCGACCAGAAAGAGTTTCGCACAAATAATTCAAAGACAATGGCACAACTCGAACTTTTGCCTTCATAGGTCGACCTCAGAAGCATCATAGGTCGACCTCGGCTAATTTGAAACGAGTCTAAAATGGCCCAAATGCTTTCGCTATTGAGTGTAAAACAGATCCGGTCGACCTCATAATCAAAAGAGGTCGACCAGAGTTAGTTTCGCACAAATAATTCAAAGACAATGGCACAACTCGAACTTTTGCCTTCATCGGTCGACCTCATAAGCATCATAGATCGACCTCGCCTAGATTGAAACGAGTCTGAAATGGCCCAAATACTTTTGCTATTTAGTGTAAAACAGATCCGGTCGACCTCATAATTAGAAGAGGTCGACCAGAGTTAGTTTCGCACAAATAATTCAAAGACAATGACACAACTCGAACTTTTGCCTTCATAGGCCGACCTCAGAAGCATCATAGGTCGACCTCGGCTAATTTGAAACGAGTCTGAAATGGCCCAAATGCTTTTGCTATTGAGTGTAAAACAGATCCGGTCGACCTCATAATCAAAAGAGGTCGACCAGAAAGAGTTTCGCACAAATAATTCAAAGATAATGGCACAACTCGAACTTTTGCCTTCATAGGTCGACCTCAGAAGCATCATAGGTCGACCTCGGCTAGATTGAAACGAGTCTGAAATGGCCCAAATAATTTTGCTATTTGGTGTAAAACAGATCCGGTCGACCTAATAATTAGAAGAGGTCGACCAGAGTTAGTTTCCCACAAATAATTCAAAGACAATGGCACAACTCGAACTTTTGCCTTCATAGGCCGACCTCAGAAGCATCATAGGTCGACCACGGCTAAATTGAAACGAGTCCGAAATGGTCCAAATACTCGTAGAAAAACGTCACAGGTCGACCTCAATATCATCACAGGTCGACCTCAGTCTATACAACAAAAGAAAAAATCGATTGAAAGCCAGATGCGGTCGACCACGATTATGAAAAGGTCGACCGCATCTGGCGAACAGAAGGATAAATCCCTCTTTTCAAGCTATATAAAACAGGAATAAATCGATTGAAAACCAGTTGCGGTCGACCACGATGATGAACAGGTCGACCGCATTTGATGAACAGAAGGGAAAATCCCTCTATTCAAACTATAGATCTAAATAAAAACCCATAAAATCATAGCAAAACTTCACAGGTCGACCTCAATATCATCATAGGTCGCCCTCAGTCCATAAAACAGAAAAAAAATCGATTGAAAGCTAGTTGCGGTCGACCACGATGATGAACAGGTCGACCGCATCTGGCGAACAGAATGGAAAATCCCTCTTTTCAAGCTATAGATCTAAATAAAAACCCATAAAATCGAAGCAAAACTTCACAGGTCGACCTCAATATCATCATAGGTCGACCTCAGTCCATAAAACAGAAAAAAATAATCGATTGCAAGCCAGTTGCAGTCGACCACGATGATGAACAGGTCGACCGCATCTGACGAACAGAAGGGAAAATCCCTCTTTTCCATCTTTAGATTTTTTCAAAACAATCTAATCTACCAAAGAAGAAGACAAAAATCGAATCAAATGAAAAAGAGGACTGAAAGCTATACCTTGTTCTTCTTCTAAGTGATGAGGATGAAATGGAGGTTCCTTTGAGTTTTTTGGAAAATGGAGATTTTGGAAATTGGAGAAGAAGATGAAGAAGGGAAAGGAGAGGAAGAATGAGTGTATGTGGTGGGATAGGGTTCTGATTGTGGTGTAGAATGAGTGGGGGAGGATTTCTTAAATAGAGGATTGGGGGAGGTTTGGGTGGATGTTGCAAACAAACCGGTTTGGTCGGCCGAATTAAATACGCGATCGACCTCAGTAACTTGTTCGGTCGACCGTTTATGGTCAGGTCGACCGTTATTTGTATGAGGTCGACCATTTTATTGTTATTGTTTATTTCAACCAACAATCAATTAACTCATTAATTATTAAGATAATTCAAGAAAATACAATGCAATCACAGTTATTAAACAATAAATAAACTCCTAAAACAACAGAAGAAATTTAAGATCCTTTTTTGGGACTTTGTTTCGGGCACTTAGGGCGAAAATGACTATATTTCCCACATTTCGAACACTTTCTTAAACTTTTGCCCGATGCAGTTCGTGCTGACTTGAATGTCCCTTTGGTCTTCCCAATTTTTGGATCTTTCACACTTCGAAGGGGTGCTGGAGGGTTTGCCGGTGTGGTGTTGTCCGTTCTCTCCCTCGCGAACTCAATTGCCCATTGAGTAAGGTCGTCCAACGTCTTAGAGACATGATTCACTACCACACGCGATGTCACATAAACGCTTACACTTTAGAGCCAATCCTCCATGTCTTATTAGTCGACCAACTTTCTCTCCCACATCACCTCCAACTCCAGTATGACGATTTAGTGTCTTCGCATTTTGGGTCCATCGAAGCTTGAACCACGACGAGGGTAGTGCGGTGTATCCCATATTTTTTATTACTGTACGCATATGTCTGCATGCAAACCCCTTAGATTCAAATAATGCACACTCGCATTTTAGATCTTGATTGGACGTAGTAAATGTTAACCGCCTTATCCGATCTGGGTGTATGTAGTTCTTCAGTATGAATGTCTCTGTCCCATCTGATTCATTTCTTCTCTCCGCTAATACATAAGACGCTTCATTCTCTAGTTCAGACTTGAAGATAGCAAATGTACGATGTGTGTAGATACTTTCAGCTTGCATTTCCCAAGTGCGAAGGGCATGCTTGCAGACCAACCTCGTGTGCCTAGAAGTATAATCATCCTGCACCTCCGTGAAAGGCATCCCCTCCAGTGCTTCATCAATGCCCTGAACAAAAAGTTGCAAGCTGTATTGAGTTCCCACATACCCATTTATCCAATGGTTACATGACTCACATCGTGAGGTTGATTGGAGTCCACCGAAATAAATATCCTTCAAGTATTATGCCTCTGCCCACAGTAATTTGTCAGCGTACAAATCGTGCAACCACTTATTTGCAGACAAACCATGTTGACTAATCAAATGCTCCCAACGCCTCTCAAACTCCTCAATCGATATACGTGCTTTCGCCAAGTAAGTGAATGCGCTAACGATCTCCTTATTATGAATGGTCGTTGTCGCATTTGTCTCAATATGCCAAATACACAGACGGTGAGGCACTCCAACCAGAACAGTAGCAATGGCACCACGCATAGACTTGTCTCCGTCTGTGATCACTGTAGTTGGCATCTTAGAGTTCAAACACTCCAGAAAAGTATTCAAGAACCAAATATAGTTGGGGATTGTCTCGTTGTCCAACTGGGCAAAACTATATATGATGTTACGGTGGTGGTGATTTACACCAACCATCATAACAAATGGTCGATTGTACTTGTTGCGCTTGTAGCATGCATCGAACGCCAAGACATCCCAAAAAAATGGTAATCTGCTCTAGATGTGGAGTCCGACCAGAAGAGGTTGCCTAATTCACCTTCATCGTTGGTTGTGTACTTGAAGAAGCTGCCCGCATCAGAGGTATGTTTACTTTGCAAGTAACCCAATGTTCGGTTAACATCTCCTATTAGATCGTCGTCAACTGTTCGGGATTGCTGAACAGCATTGTCCAAATCCTTTGGAGTGTACCCAGATTCTCATATCCTCCAACTTTATTCTTCATGAACTGAACAATGTTGCGTTGTTTTATTCCTAACTGTCGCATCCCTATCGCCAGAGCCTTGTCTCCTTCACTCACATTTCGATGAGACCGAAGGAATTGAGTTTCTTCTTCATTGCAGCAACGATGTGAGTGCTTCCTCTCAAACTTAGAAACAACCCACATTTTCTTATTCCAATCAAAGCGTACAGTATACGATGCCTTGCAAGAATGTCTTGTCATCTTACGATGTTGTCGAGTCCGGCCTTCTTTATCTATATGCATCTTCTCTCTAGTCCCCTCTCTCGAACATACAATTGTCCTCCCAATTGCTACTCCTCGACGACTCCTCCGAAGATCTCTACGTCGAACGCTAAATCCTTTCGCTTTAGCATAGGAATCGTAAAATTTCTCTGCATCTTCTAATGTTTGGAACTCCATGGAAGGAATTTGTTGTTCATATTCAGTAGCTTCTTCATCATCCATAAATTCTTCTTCAGCACCCTCGGTTTCATTATCATCCCCAACCACTTCATCATCCGTATTATCTGTATCATCTGAATTATCCATAGCTCCTTCTCGAGCATCCTTAGGTTCCTCATCAAAGTTAACCTCATCATCATCTCTATAATCTGTATCATCTCTGTTATCCATCCCGCAACGATCGGAATACGAATTTAATGTAAAAAACATACACAATTAGCTCTCGTCAGGTCGACCTGAATGAACTGTACGGTCGACCTGAATTTACTGTAAGGTCGGCCTAATAATATAATTACACAAACACGGTCGACCGGATGGTCGGGTGGTCGACCTAATTAGGGAAAAATTTAACCACATACAACCATTAACAAGCACATACGAGACATACCTTAGCAAAGAGGTCGACCACTTATTGTTACGGTCTACCTGAATAAAAATAAACCGCCACCAACACGCGATCACAATAAGAGCGATGAGATTACAACTTCACTCCAACAAATTGCATAAATCGAAGTACGATTAAAGTCTTAAGACTCCCATCTATTTATAGATAATATAGACGAATTCCTTATCCAATTGGTGAAAGATATATAAAATCATAATTCGACAAGGACAAGTACACAAAATCCTAATTGTACAAGGACATGAATCATTACGGTCGACCGCTTTGCACAAATGGTCGACCGTCTTGGGTAAATGTGAAACAGGTCGACCTCTTTACTGAAATGGTCGACCATCGTTTATAAATGTGTAACAGGTCGACCTCTTGACACGAATGGTCGACCGTATTTTATTAAGGCCAAACAGACGAGATTCCATCCTTATTCCACATGGGTTTTGACTTTGCTACGGTATCATAGGTCGACCTTAAGCGTCACGAGGTCGACCTGTGCTCTTCCTTTGGGTATGCCCGCTTTGAGTATGTGGCCGACCACTTGTTCTAGACGATTGAAATCGTAAATTCAGTCACATCCATAATTGTATAACAAATCTAATAAACGATAAACGTTCAAAATCCAAAATGAAACGATCTCGCAAATACAAATTCAATGTATTGTCCAAATAATGCAACATTGTAACTTAACGACTTCATTTCTTTGCTTTTTTGTTTGAACTCTGTCTCTCTTTGCCTCATCTACTACATGCTTGAAAAGATTTTCTCGTGCACGGTTTTCAAAATTTGTAGCCAGATACCATAAAATCTCCTTTCTAGCCGGTAATTTGTGTTCTTCTCCTATCTGCATTATGCCATGTAAGACTTCATTACAGCTAAAAAAAGTGTAAATTAAACAAGTTATTTGTTTGACAATATACTCACCACTCTATCCAGATCCTTGGATCCATAGCGCATCCACTGCATGACGTGCACACCACAGTCAGTACTATTCCTTTGTCGTTGAACTCGTAGCTCATCAAAATTGAAATCTCCAAAATTTGGTACTACTACATTGCTCATGCGCTCCGATTTGAAAATATCATCCAAATTGGACAACTACACACAAATAACGAATATTTTAAGCTTCTAGCATAATATGAGACGCTTAGTAGTCAGAAAATTATAGGAAACACTTACTAATTTCTTGCATAGTGCTGATTTACGCCTACGATTCGCCTCACTAGTTGAAGGTAGACTGTCAAGCAAAAAATGCAGTTTCTTGCTGGACATTGACGAGATACAGAAACCAATGATGTGCTTGATCGTCAAGAACTGGCATAAATATCTAGCAACGAAACACTCACTATATGTTATAAACAGCGAATAAAAACAAATGCACTTTCGAAATTTAATGATATAGGGACATTGACTAGACTAACCTTCTGGCATGCACTAACATTCGGCACAAACACCACGCCATCATTCATCAACTTGTTACAAATATGTCTGGTCTTCATGTTAGCGCGTACCATTTTCTGCACCATGTTTTAATTGAGATGAATTGACATGTTACAATATAAATAACTAGGTTATGACAAATAATTTGATGTTACGGCTCTTACCGAAAACATGTTTGGCAAATACCACACATTTGGCTCTTTCACATCATCTCTTTCAGACATTGTTAGTGCCCTTGCACACAAATCGACTACCTACCATCCAACAATCAAACACAAAATCATCGTAAATCGTAACATAAACAGTGCACAATTCATACGAAAGTCGCAGTAGTATAGTACTTACTGATGAGCAAACCCAACTATTCTCGCTAATGACCGAACTCAAATAATGTCGTTGCACGTTTTCAGAAACAAAGTCCACAACGGTCAAACTGCAAAAATCAAAATAACAGAAATATCAATTGTGATTTGCAATGTACAGGTCGACCTGTTCACAGTCACGGTCGACCTTATTGGACAAACGGTCGACCTTATTGGACAAAAGGTCGACCACACGTACTAAAAAACGTCTTACTTGTCCCAATTCGTGTCCCCAGCCTTCTCTTTAGTAACAACATAATACAAGTCTTCAACTGGATTTTGAAGATTTTTGGTGAATCCTTCTAGACCCTCCACTTTCATGACCTACAAATCATAGTTAAAATTAAAGTAACATATGAACACAAACACACATTATATATGAATATGTAAAGTAAACTTACCCCGTGCTTTTCGAAAGGACTCTTAGATTCATCTTCATCGCTATCAGCACTAAATAATCCTTTTCTTACAAATTGATCCTTCTGTGGAGTGGTGTAGGAGTCACTTTCATATCGCGGTCTCTTGTACTTAGGAGAGGAACCCTTGCTGCCATTCGTTGTCTCACTCTGCCAAACATATAAACAAAACAAATTAGCACTAATGATAGTAATACTAATATCTTCAATCACATATGGTCTTCCTCCTCTTTATCAAAGTCAAATTTCTTTCCTTTACCATTTCTTCCGCCATTCTCCATTCGTTCTGCACTTATATCTTTGATAGCACCTTCTAGTCTCTCAAACCCGTCATGCATCATCCCTGTCATATCTGTCAGTCGAACTAACAATTGCTACACTCTATCACGCATGGACTTCTGAAAGTCATTGACTTGTGTTTGACACACCACCAGCTTCTCTTGTGTGGCTTTCAACAATTTCATGATTTCACCCAAATCTTGATGCAGTTTCTCATCATGCGTCATCGTCTAAACAATTTAAAGAAAAATTCAAATCATAATTCAACTACAAATTTCTACAATTGACCAAAAAACAAAGACGTGGTCGACCTGGAAGACAAATAGTGACTACCACAACCATTAAGGTGGACCTCTGTTATTCCTAGGTCGACCTATCCAGCAGGAAAATAACAATTAACAACGAAAAGTAAGTTCAAAATTAAACCGAAAAAAGGATAGGTCGACCAGATATCTGGCGCGGTCGACCTTTTCAAGCACAACATAGTCATACAAACAAAGCCAAAGTCGATATTCAGGTTGAATAACCAAAAAAACATAAACGGTCGACCTTGAAACACATTAGGTCGACCAATTGGGTTGATCTTCGTTACCTCGCAAGTACAGAAGTCCAAGTGTTGTGGCCTAAATTCAAATACGAAGAATTGTCTCGTCGGGTCGACCTGGTTGACGTCACGGTCGGCCGAATGAAATTCTGCACCCAACAATATATCAAATTAGCCGGTGGAAATCACGCATTAGAAAAGATAACGGCGAATGCTACATTAGGTCGACCGCACCTTAGACCTGGTCGACCGCTTCCAACACATACAACAGCAACCGCGAACGATCTTCTTCACAAATGCTCTAAATCGGGAAAAACCTAATTCAGACTTGTAGGCGTTGAAGTGGACTTATATTCGTATTTATAGAGATTTAGGACGTGAATGGGTCGACCCAATTCGTTTCCTTGTCCAATTGTGGAACCTTTCTGGTGTTGGAATCCATATCCAATACGGATACGGTGTGAAGGCGGTCGACCCCTTCATAATTCGGTCGACCTGTTAGGTGCACAAGGGTCGGCCTATGAGATATTTGGATCGACCTTTCATTCTGTTAGACCACCAAAGCGGTCGACCATATTATGTAAGAGGTCGACCGCGTCTCGGAACCTCACATACATGAATTAGTCCTTTCGGTCGACCGCATGTTGGATTAGGTCGACCGAAAAGTCCATGTCACGGTGACATGCATGTCACCGTAGCAAAATCCTAAAAACATAGATTATTTAAAAAAACAAAATATTAAAAAAAAGCGGTCAAACTGCGGTCAACGCGTGGTTAGACCGACAGTCAACCGCGGTCAACGTGTGGTTGAACCAACGGCTGCCGCGGTCAAAGCGCGGTTTGGTCTAACCCCGCGTTGACCGCGGTCAGCCATTGGTCAAACCGCGTTTTGGCTGCGGTCGTACCTTCTTCTCCGATCTTCTCCGCCAAGGCTAACGCGGACGACGACGCGAGGAAGGACGGCGGCGACCCGACGCGAGGGAGGAAGGCTTAGCGAGTGTGCGGCGGCGGCGGCGACTGCTGGCGGCGACTGGCAACTACTGGCGGCGACTGGCGATGGACTGCTGGCGACGACTGCTGGCGGCGTTCGCGGCGGAGCAATGGGCGGCGGCGGCGACTGCAGGCTGCGACTTCAAGGGCGACGGCGGCGAGTTGCAGAGGTGGCCGGCGGCGGCGGTTTATGGAGGGGCTGAATTTAGCGGGTGAGAGGAGTTGCAGGGGAAGGGGAATGATTTTGAATAAGGGCTTGTTTGTTCAAGCCAATTTGGATTTTTTCCTTAAGGGTATATATGTAATTTTACATTTAAGTTAGGGCGACTTTAGCAATTTCCAAGGCGACATTTAGCAAGCCAGATGAAAAAAGCCGAAACAAAGAGGCTCAAAGAAAATCCCAGGTACCCAAAAGGATCCAAACCCAGAGCCACAACAAGTCTGATTCTTACCAAACCCTAGCCGCTAAGTGCCCCCTCTGAATCACATCCATCTCCGCGGCTGAGCACCATCAGCGCACCTGACAAGACGCTGCCACCCACCTTTTGAGCGCCGCCGCGAGCCAATTCTTATGGGGTAGCGGAAGGCAACTTCCTTATATCCTCCGAACCAACATAAGCATAGTCCTCCGTTGTGGCATCATAATGTTTAACGAAAGTCGCATCCCTGCTGCCTAGGGCTAACGACAGCGAAGGACGATTTTGAAGCAATGGTGTCAAATTAATGTGAGGGGTGTGGTTATGGTTGTGGCTATATCTAAGCAAAACATCCGACCGACAACAGCTTTATTATCCCACTTCTTGATTAGAGCAGCTCGCTAGAGTCGTCCCCCGCCGCAACGTCGATGAGGCTCTCTTCTTGCAATGAAAAGGACTCGCCGTTGTAGTACCCATCATCAGGAGAAGCAACAAAAGCTGCTAAATTTAGAGATTTGTGGTGGGAGGATTTTTGGTTATAGTGGAAGACAGGGCGATCGGGAATGGTGTTGACATTGTGGGCATCAGAGGAGAGAGGATCTACATGAGCAGATCTAGACGCAGAGGAGTAAGGAGGGGGAGAGGGCTAGAGGGGATTTCTTCTAGGAGGAGTAGTTGACTGGCACTTAGGACAAATTTAATCGAATGTAACATCCGGTGACTAACTGTGCTACGATTCGTAAGTTAGTGGTGAATCAGAAAGAAAAATAATTTGGGTGGCAAACGTGAAATTTTTTGTATAATTTGAGTGACCAAACGTGTAATTTAGCCAATTACAAGTCATTCAACTCTATGTTCAACTAAATTTCTACTATTTCACACCCATCCAATCTCAGGTAGCACGATTTTCGGGATCGTTTGTTTATAGATTTGGAGGCATAAGACCAAGTTCAATGCTAGTCCCCAAATTTGGGGACTTTAATCTCCAAATTTGGGGGTTATCCTCATTTTCATCATTTTTGCTTCAATGCTACCATCTCCAAATTTGGGGACCTCACTTTTTTCTAGTTTTTCTTAACATAAAAATGTACTTATTGTCATCTTAATATAATTTTTTCATGTTAATTTTAGTATAGTTGGTCATCCGTTTTAAATACAAATTTTTAAATGGCGAGACTGATTTTTTTGACAAAAAATGATTGACATAATTTTTTTTTATACACAATAATGATTAAATTTTGGGATTGTGTTTGAGAGGAGCTCTCGTCTCTATTCCGGTAAAAGAAAAGAACAAGGAAGATAAAGTTTTGAATACACATGTTTCCATTATTAAAAGTTCTGAATAATTATTGATTTTTTTTTGGAAAGTGGTCAATTATTTAAGAGAAAAATAATCACATTTCTATCTAAACACGTTTCCATCTAAAAAGAAATTAATGGAGCTTTTGGACACGTGGCAACTAGTAATTGGACACACCCATCACTATTTCTTCCCGGGAATTGCCAAATCAGTTCCCAAAAATTGCCGACGCAAATGCCGAAGACCACCATAAATGGCTCCTCTCGCCATTTTAGGCGACGCATTGGAGGCCTCCCTCCGCCATTAATGGCAGCTTCCCATTGGAGTTAGTCCAAGAGTATTTGGTCTTGGATGGTTGATTATAGATTTGAAAAGTTTTATGTTTGTTTGATGGATTTTGTTCATGAAATTTGTTATTTTGGATTCATAGCTTTAGTATGTAAACTATCCAACTATTCTTATTTATTTATTTTATATATATGTGGGGCCAGATTTGTGACCATGTTTCCATATTTATAGCTTTAATATATATAAGTAAATTATTGTAATGGGCCACGTGGGCTCAAGATAAGGTGCATAATTGTAGGGTGCATAATTATGAGTAACCAAATCTGGACTCTTCTTTTAAGTGGTTGCAGATCTAAGGGTGGAGAATTAAATAAATTTATTTTCTCTAGTTTTCTTGATTGGATCATATCTTTTTCATTCTAACTCGGATTTCAATTTTTTTGCAAAGATGGGACGAGTTCGTTGTGCTCTACAAAATTATATATATTTTCAATATTTTTTGAGCTCCATACCATATGGTATCTCCTTCAATTTTTAGTCATTTTCGGAAATTTTTGTACAGATTGGACGATTTAATCATGATCTATTAGATTTCAAAAATTTATGGGTGAAAAAATTTCCTACCTCTCGTAACCAACTTCATAACATACTATATCACCCTAGTATGAGGTGGTATTTTTCATACCATATGGTATGCTCTTATTTAATACCAGTCAATACCATATGGTATAGACTGGTAATAACTGACAAATATTTTTGTTCAAAAAAATATCAAAGTGTACATCATTTTGAAGAGCACAATTAATCTGATTTAACAGTGCAAAAAATTAAATTCCGACTTAAAACGAGTGAGAAATCATCCGTTAAAGATTAAGAGAAAGAAAATTAAAAATTTTTCAAGAAGAGAGAAGGAGGCGTTGATGTGACGAATTTTTATTGAATTATGTACGGGGTTACTGCACTGCAAGGTTACTAACTGGATTTGCACCCGCACCCGGCCATGTAACAAATCCCACACCCATATGTAATAATTATGGATTTGGACCCAAATCAAAGAGCAAAAGATATGTGCCAAGATTTGCCATCATTTTCTAACTAAACATCTGTTGTTTGATAGTGTACCCCAGATATATTCCCACAGCGAGGAATACAATGTATTTTACGAAGGCACATTTTTTTTTACTATGGTTGACTCTGAACAGGCAAAAGATACCATTTACTGGCGCATTTTTTGACAATGGATTTGTGACCATTTATCAAATCCCACGAGAAATTTTACAATGTTATATAGTATTAGTGCTATAGGGTTTTGTCTTTATGGAACAACTTAAAATTGTACATTTACGTTATGGTACAACTTTAGATTGTACCTGTACTTTTTGTACAAATTTTTTTATGGTACAACTTGAACTTGTACCTTTATGTGATGGTACAACTTCAAGTTGTAAAGTTGTACCATAACATAATGATACAAATTGCTTTATGGTACAACCTAAACTTATACATTTAATGTTATGGTACAATTTTAAGTTGTACATTAAAGCACCAATACTATATAGCATAGTAGAAGTGCTCCAAATCCCACACCTATATTTAATGATTTTAGATTTGGACCCAAATCGAAGAGCAAAAGATATGTGCCAAGATTTGCCTTCATTTTCTAACTAAACATCATGTTGTTTGACAGTACACCCAGTTATTCCCACAACGAGAAAGATAATGTATTGTACGGGTGCACATTTTTTTTTTTACTATGGTCAGCTCTGAATAGGCAAAAGATACTGTTGACTATGGTCAGCTCTAAAATGCCGAAGATTCTGGTTTGTTTTTCTGCTCTGATGTGACACTTCTTCTTCGTTGTATCCAAAGTACCTTGGAAGCCTTTTATATTGGCGGTTGTTCCTACAGCTTGAATTGAAGTATGCAGCTGAAACAAATGATCTTCAGCCGCCTCATCAATGTGTGCCTTGGGTTGTAGTCGATGGACAACCGCTTTACGAGGTTCGTTCATTCTTTCATAACATCACGTGTCATCCGAAAATGTGCGTAAATGTTTGTTACGATGGAACGTGGCGCGCTTAACTAATGGAATGTGCTGCAGGAGTACGAGAACTTCATAAGTTACATCTGCGAAGCCTATAAAGGCACTGCTGCGCCAAAAGCTTGCAGCAGCCAGAAATCCAGTTTCGTCATCCAAAAGGGGAGATAAACATGAAGGCAATCCGCTCCAGTTTGTTACAAGGACTCAGTGGTCTCAAATGTGTCGATGATGAATGATAAGATCAACCATATCGAAGTGGATGCGGTCAATTGAGATATATGAAGTTTGGTTTTGTTAGGCATATCATCGAAAGTCTGCATAATATAAGCACACGAGGAGGGCTCGTTTTAGATTTAAGGCAATGTTGTTTGTTTGAAACTGTAATGTTGTTAAATGATCACACAGTTTGAGATTTGCGTTGTCTCTAGTAGGTGGAAGGAATTTGGAAACCATGGTGTTTGTTTCTTGACCAGAAAGCATGGCAAGGTTTGTAGGTTGTGATGGAAGTCTCTCGCCAGCATTTTGTAGGTTGTGATGGAAGTCTCTCGCCAGCATTTTGACGCACACAAGTACTATAAGCAACCAAGAAACATTAAATACAATGCTTTGTATGACTGAACAAACATGTCAATATGTCCGAGTGGTTAAGGAGACAGACTCGAAATCTGTTGGGCTTTGCCTGCGCAGGTTCGAATCCTGCTGTTGACGTGTTTTTTACTAGGAAACCGTTTTTGGCTGTGCTAGGAAGGAAAGTGAAATTGATGGGTGTACCTTTCCACCGATGCGATAAGAGAAAACGTGAGACAAACGGTACGTAATTCTATTAGAAACACATTTTTTTTTTATAATTTCGGTGATGGGATTTGTTTGTATTTTTAATGTGTTTGGATGATTTTGAATATTATTTCATGTTTTTTCCCCGCATATTTGGGTTTATTTGGTTATTTCTCTTAGGAGTTATTAGTTTGAGTAGTTAGTGGGAATTATTCCGGTTATATATTATGTAACTAGCTTATGCTCCCATCCGTTGGTCAGTAACTTTATTTATTTTATATTATGTATTCATTGCCCCGCACACAATTTTCAATCTCTCTAAAACGTACAATGACAAGTTGAGCATTTTGATTTGAGGTGCAAAATGATAGGTCTGTTCCTGAGAGTATACATTTCAAAGTAAAATATTGAACATAAAAACAATTCATTGATAAGTTGGGACATAAAGGTTATATAAAATAGAGGTTGTGATATAATAAATATATTTATTTATTTATGAATTAACTACATAGATTTAAGGTGAACAATTTATTAATCTTGTTCACTCCTAGTAAGCTTGTGGAAGTTAGGTCCAATACTAAAGATATGACATTTAATCCACCAACAACTCACATATCACAAAAGTAATACTGCAAAGATAGCATGGCCATGTCCTCTTTCGATAAATCTTTGTTCTTGCTTACATGTGTATTAACATGCCATCTAGAGCATCGTTGAGCCCTTTTTCCACATGCGTCAAGGAGGAAGGACTCTTCCCCACTTGCTTATGTTTCGATATGATCTTATTTATGTCGCAATTGAAATGAATAAGCGAGAAAAGCAAAAAAAACTGATGTTATGTGGATTTCTCGAAAAACCCACACACGCGAACCTTTTTGATACGTTGCTCGAACGCACTCGAGTCGAGAACCTATTTGATGGCGAGATCAACCCCAAATTACCTTACAACTAATCCTAAGAAACACAAATCAATAAACATAATTGATGAGGCCCAAGGCGGGTCTCAAAAGAATCAAAGTTGCGCAGAAGCTAGATCAAGCAAGGCCCTTGATCTAAAGTAGAGCCGAGCACAAGAACCAACTCGATTTAAGCGGATTCGAACTCGAAATTGGATGGATCAAAAGGGAATCCTTACACCTGGAAGGATGCACGATCGAGTAGTGAAGCTTTCGATGTGAACGAGTGTGTTTGCTCGTTCAATAAGCCGGCCAACAAACTTTGATCGCAATCAAAGCCAACTCAAACTCTCAAACTCTTAAGCCTGGGAATTAGGATAAAACTTAATTCAATTCAACTCTACCTCTTACATTACCTTCGTATGTCCTTAAATAGAACTTACATAAACCTTAAACGCAAATGAAACCCAAATCAACAAGGAGAAACAAAAACAGTCGAATTCCTAAAGCAACACGGAAACTTAAAACGCAAGTAAAACACAGTTTTGATGCCATCTTCAGAGCCCTCGTAGGCAGCATTCCAGTTGTCGAATTGATCACCCAACCCCTTGCTTTTGTACTAGAAAATACAGGCTTTCATGTGGTATGAGCCGTGAGATGCGATTCCCAACAGGCTATCGTGAAACGGACCCCAAAGTGACTTGCTTGCAACTGCCCCATGCCTTAGGCAATTCCTGGAAGTTTGCCTGTGTTACCATTAGGTTTTGTCGAGCTTTAAGTAGTCATCCACGGACCTCGTACCTTGTCGAATGGCCTGCAACGACTTGTGCAATTCGCGGCGATAATACGCTGGCACGAACCGCTCCCTCATCAACCCTCGCAATTCTTCCCAGGTCGTCACAGGGGGTCACAAATTCTGTTGCCGACGGAGACGCACTTGCTCCCACCATTGAGCTGCGTAATCCGTGAACTCATACGTAGCCAGGGCGATCTTCTGTGAATCTATGTAGTGACCGCACTGAAAGAATAAAAGTATCTTGCTCTCCCAATCTAAATAAGAAGAGGCATTGATTGTACCCTGGAATGTTGGAATTGAAAGCTTAATTCCCCGCAGCTCCGTCACCGGTACGTCCTCTATTTCGCG
Organism: Linum trigynum; assembly: GCA_964030455.1. Taxonomy (NCBI): domain Eukaryota; kingdom Viridiplantae; phylum Streptophyta; class Magnoliopsida; order Malpighiales; family Linaceae; genus Linum; species Linum trigynum. The sequence goes on from OZ034821.1 coordinate 10,772,539, forward strand.
ATTCATCCTGGAGAATCCTCTTTGATACGAGTTGAGCAGTTGTGGGTCATTAGCATTGACATCTAGGGCTGTCAATTTCCTTTCAAGCTCCAGTACACGTTTGGCCAGCGCTTGTTCTTTCCCTGTGTTTCCCGTCCTTGTCGGAGTACTCTGATTTGCCAGCGGTAGGCCACCGTGTTCGTAGGCGACATGAGTCCAGAGTGGAATTGCTGCCATGTGCCCACCCAGTTGGCTTAAAGTCGCTACTTGTTGGGTCAGAGTGTCAAACTTATTCGTTATCTCCTTGAACTTTTCCTCCTGTTTGTCCAATTGACGCTGAAGCGGAGCAGCTACTTGTTCTTGGAAGAATTGATGTAGCCCCATCATTGTGACAGGTTGATTATCATCTATCGCCGAATTCGTAGGGGTATCAGCTGGCGTTGCATTGTTTTCGAGCGATTGGGTCGCTGCTGCTGCTTGTTTCTTCTTCTTCTTCTTCTTCTTCTTCTTCTTCTTCTTCTTCTTCTTCTCGGAGAGGAGGACATGCGGATTACTAGGAACAAGGCCTTTTGACCTTGTCCGGTACGTTGTTCCTTTGTTGCTTTCCTCCGTTGGAACAACTCCTCTGCCGCTGTGTAGAACCAGGCTATAGATGCCACTTGATGAGGCCCAAGGCGGGTCTCAAAGGAATCAAAGTTGCGCAGAAGCTAGATCAAACAAGGCCCTTGATCTCAAGTAGAGCCGAGCGCATGAACCAACTCGATTTAAGCGAATTCGAACTCAAAATTGGATGGATAGAATGGGAATCCTTACACGTGGAAGGATGCACGATCGAGTAGTGAAGCTTTTGATGTGAACGAGTGTGTTTGCTCATTCAATAAGCCGGCCAACAAACTTTGATCGCAATCAAAGCCAACTCAAACTCTCAAACTCTTAAGCCTGGGAATTAGGTAAAACTTAATTCAATTCAACTCTACCTCTTACATTACCTTCGTATGTCCTTAAATAGAACTTATATCAACCTTAAACGCAAAGGAAACCCAAATCAACAAGGAGAAACAAAAACAGTCCAATTCCTAAAGCAACACGGAAACTTAAAACGCAAGTAAAACACAGTTTTGATGCCATCTTCAGAGCCCTCGTAAGCAGCCTTCCAGTTGTCGAATTGATCACCCAACCCCTTGCTTTTGTACTAGAAAATACAGGCTTTCATGTGGTATGAGCCGTGAGATGCGATTCCCAACAGGCTTTCGTGAAACGGACCCCAAAGTGACCTGCTTGCAACTGCCCCATGCCTTAGGCAATTCCTGGCAGCTTGCCTGTGTTGCCATAGGGTTTTGTCGAGCTTTAAAACAACATTTTCCAGCCTCCCCTTGAAGTCCCAGCCATACCCATTTGTTCAGCAACTCACAAGGTTCAAAGCAAACCCTCCATCTCCAAATTCTATCAATCCACACGCAAGAAACAGGCCGGCAAAGAACGATACCTGAAACAACTTCAACACTTAATCAAAATTCCAGATTCTGCCTTCCACTTGAACTTGCCTCCTCATCGATCCATGGAAGCTTCGATGGTACGTAAATTGTGATCATATCAACAATTGAGTTCCAATCTTCTCATGGCATTAAACGAAAGACAGAGTACATATTTATAGGCATAAAAGTCTCTACCTTTTCCAGTCTAGAACATGACTCATACTCCTATAAGGAAGCTACTAACAATAACCAAATCGTACTTAAATAAGGAAACTACTAATAAAGACAATAATAAATAAAGTCTAACAATAAAGATAACTAGGCCCATATAATTTGCCCAATTGCTACGATGGCCCAATTCTCGTAACAGCTGAACAATAAGCAAGTATACTGACACAACAAGTCTTGGATTTAAGAAACCCATGTTCATCAAATGAATCTAGAATCAATGTTATTAATGGGTCAAACTTAATACAGTACCTAGTGGCCTTTGAACAACCAAGTATGCATAACACCAAAGAATTGTAACAGAAAACCAATGCGTTTTACCCGATCACCTCTCTAGCCAAAAGGCGAGCGTGCCCTCACATTAAGGAATTCTTGGTTGAAAATGCATGATCTGCATAATGTGTAACTAGAAGACCACATCACCAATCAAGTACATTTGTAGTAAATAATGATCAAATCACTTTGAGAAAGAGCTGGACCAAAAAGTTTCATCAAATCAAGTTTGAATAGTATCTAGTAACCTGCACAAATGAGGTAACCTCATATAGGTTGTTCTCTAGTATGAACTAAAACCAAAAGGATTGGTGTAATAAGATGGCATAGGAAGTAGATTGCGTCATTTTAACCTCCAAATTTTCACATAATTAATTTTTTAACAATAAGCGTGCAATCTAGATTCTAGGGCGCAAGGGTAAAGTCAACCTAGTGCCTTTCGAAACAACCAAGTATACTTAACACCCTAAACATCCACCAAAAGTTAACACACCATTTTGAAAACCATTGGCGTAGTAAGTACGTATCCTAATAAGTTGTTTATTAAAATATGATCAAATGGAGGTTTAACTGAATTTGTAAGAGAATATAAGAGATTAGGGATGAACATATACATAATCAAATTCTTAAGAATAGAAAACCTAGTAGCCTTACCCAATTTTAACAATCAATGAAGCAACTGTAGTTGTCAGACTTGTTGAGATTCAAAGGGGATAATGATTCTTGATCTAGTCCCAAGGCATTCCAAATGTAGTGCTTCCCAATCACAACCCCTCTAACCACCAATTTGTTAATGGGATGCGGTTTCTCATCTCCGTATGAACTTTGAATAGTTGAAAATAATGATGAGCCTGCGATTGTTTCATGACTGCGACGCAAGAGTACATGGTGAGCCTGCGATTGTAAAAAAAAAACATCTTAGCTTTTAATGTTTCGTGGCACACTTTCGTTAAATGGAGGGGAGTAGGTTTGTTGCTACGGAGATTGAAGGCTGGAGATTCTGATGCAGAGCGTTGGAGAGGCGGTCATGGGTGTGCTGGTAGTGGGTCGTGACAGTAATTAAGACCTGTTAACTCTTATTGAGGACTTTACTTTCGCGTTCTACAAATCGCCAGAAAACAGCTTCCCTAAATACCCTTCTGAGAATTGTTATGAAGGCAGGAAATTTGAAATGGAGGTCACACTATTTATAAGATAGATAAAATTTAAATTAATTGTTAAACTACTATTAAAATCATCTAAATATGAAAATCTAAGTATACTTAGTGAAGATTTACTAGGCTAGCTAATCTTTGGAAAGTCTTGAAATTTTCCAATTTTAGCTTCATTTATGTTTTTTATTTAAAGAGATACAATAAATCTATGTGTTGTGATTTGTTACGACCCTTGTATTTATTTAAAATGACCCTAGTTAAAATCCTATTATTGTTCTCTTTTTTCCATGAATAAATAAAAAAGAAATAGATGATTGTGAACACAAAATAAGAAAGAGTATTTTGTTATGACCCTTGTATTTATTTAAAATGATCCTAGTTAAAATCCTATCATTGTTCCCTTTTTTCACGAATAAATAAGAAAAATAGATGATTGTGAAGAAAAAATACTCTTCCTACTTTCACTCTCGTTGTGGAAAATTTTAAATGGAAGACACACTTTTTATTTTACTATTATATTATGTATAGATAGATTAGTGGGTATTTTTTTCATTAATCAAACACATAACATAATTTCTCAAACCAAATCTCTTTTCCTCTCTTTCTGTTTCGATCGAACCTTCTCCTCTCTCCCTCAAGCTCTCCGTCGGCCACACGTGGCCAGCCGATCTCATTCCCCTTCGTTCCTCTTGTTCTCGAACTCCCCTCTCTTTCCCTCATCTCATTCCTTAATAAATCCCTAATCCCAAATTTCCTATCGATATGATCTCAGATCTCTAAATGGAAGACGCTTAGATCCGAGGTTTCTTTTTTATTTTATTCTTACAGTGGTATCAGAGCATGGGTGACACTCTTTCAGATGACATAGACTACTCAATATTGGACATCTTCCAACAACTTGAGTTATTGATAATTGATTTTCGATATAGTGTTAGAAACATAATTATTTGGGGTTTCATTGCTTTCGGATTATTTATCATTGTTTTGTGAATTAGTACTATTTGGGGAATTTGGGAATAAGTAGGGGGTTATTAGATAAGTCGAATTAGTGAGGCAGTTGAAAGTAATTAGAGGGAATATATATTCTGTAATACGTAGGTTTGAGAAGGCAGGCAATTACAGGAAATAATTCCCAACCCTAATCATCTCTCTCTCCTTCCTCTTTCCTCTCTGTGTCCCTCCTCTCTTCCAAAAGGCAGCAGCCGCTGCGTCCCCTCTCCTCCCTCATTCTTCTAATTCTACTCAAATCCCAATCCCTAGATTGATCAATCCCTAATTGATCAGTCTAGTTTCTCATTCCCAAACGGTTAGAAATCTTTGTTTCTATCATTTGGTATTAGAGCCCGGTTACGAATACGAGTTCATCACAACTCTCAACCGGGACGAGTTCTACACCCTGTTGTCGGCACTCAAATCAAATCCATCTATTGCTTCCAAATCTAGGTTTGGCGGCAACATAAGAATCCCACTTGTGGAATTATTGTACTCAAAGGAAAAGGAACTAGTATTCCTTATTGTGGCGCACCAGCAGAAGGTTTGGGGTAGGGATTTGTTTCCCTCTAGCAAAGCTCCCGCAGCGCTACTGTTATCATCCGCGACAAGCTTTCCGGTTTCGCATCGACAACATTCTTGTGACCATGGCAATAAGCTCTCTCGAGGTCCTTCCAGCGGCGACGAAGGCAGTTGAGGCCAGCCTCACTCAAGCAATCACTCAACAGTTTGCAGAACTCCGTGCGATGATTGAAGACCTCGCCCAATCCACCACCGCCAAATACCAAGCCCTTGAACAGCGGATTGAAGCGCTTGAACAGCTTCCGGTGCTGGCTACCACGATTATAGATATGCCAATCACTCCACCAGCACCGCCTCCACTAGGGGACAAGGAGATGATGAAGGTTGTCGTCCCAGATGGCTCTAGCATTCCGAAAGCCACAGCGACGATTCCGCAGCTTGGCAGGCAACCACTCGAAGTTGGATTTCCGTTGGTCAGCCACCGTGGAAATCACATCAACTCAGATCCCGACAGGCAGCTCGACGACAACTTCGGTGATGAACAAGGCACCGACTTCTAGAAACCAACTTCCGTTTGATTTCTATGATTATTATTATATTAGAGTAATTAGTCTTTTAGTCGTATTAGGTTAATTGTTAGGATTTTACGGTTCTTTCCTATATATGTACGTTGTTATTCGTCTATTTAATCAATAAGAAGAATATTAAGAAAACCCTTCCAAACCCTAATCTCCCTATCCTCTCAGTTCTCGCTCTCAATCCATCTAAAGGCCTAGGCCGATTCTGTTCTTCTTCTTTCCCTATTCCTCAATCTCAATCCCTAATTCTATCGCCAAATCCCTAAATTTCCAACCAACCACCACTATCGATAGAACCCTAGAAATAGGTTTCTATCATTCGGTATCAGAGCTGAGGAAGATCCAATTCCCGGGTTATATCATAATTATTATTAATAGTATTTATTAGGATTTATTTAGATATGGTTAGTTGTCTTTGAGTTATATTAGGATAGTCTGTTAGGGTTTTCCATTCTTTAGCTATAAATATGTACTTGGGGTTTATGTTATAATCAAGCAAGAACAATTATTCAGAAAGTATCTCCCAAAACCCTAATCCTTTATTCTTCCTCTTCCCCATTTTCTCAATCTCAATCCCTAATTCTATCCCCAAATTCCCAATCAACCAACACTATCGATAGAACCCTAGAAATAGGTTTCTATCATCTGGTATCAGAGTCTGGTTCCGGATACGAGTTTGTCACAACTCTCAACCAGGGATGAGTTCTACGGTGATGGCAATACACTCTTTTGAGACCTTTCCTGCTGCGATGGCGATAGTTGAGGCCAACCTCACTCAAGCAATCTCTCAGCAGTTTGCGGAACTCCGTGAGATAATTGCGGATCTCGTCCAAACCGCCATCGCCAATAAGCAGCCGCAAAACTCAGCTTCCGGGACGGTCGAACCAATGCCGCCGAAGGAGATTGCAGCCACATCGTTCTTCCCTGTCGCTGCTGTTTCACCATCGGCACTGCTCTTGGCTGCATCCAGCCCATCTACCATGAACGAGAAAGATCGCCCCAAAGAGAGGGAAGATGCGAAGATGACTGTCGAGATTCCACTTGAGCCGAAGCAAATAGCTGCTCCAACAACTGTAGTGGGTTCGATATCTTCAGCCACGATCAACACCGTCAATAGCGAAGGGCAATGGGAGCGTGATGTTGGGATTAGCTTCACCAAACAGGTCGCTAGCAAGCCAAACCCAGTTCTATGGGGCTTTCCAACCGACAGATGGAAGTTCAGGAAGAAGACACTAAGATCCGACGAGGAAGAATGGGTGGTTATAGCGTCGTCCACTCCTTTTGCCTCGCCCTCGTCGTTACTAGTCAATGCGACAGTCAAGGGCTGGGTGATAATGACATACATCAAATGGTCGGCTCGCAGGGAGACGATATTGAAGACGTCAGCGGGATCGCTCAGGACGTCGTCGATAGGGAGAGCAATGTTGGGCGGATCGAGTTTGTCTTCCTGCGGCTTGGTGAGCAATTGGCCGCCAAAGGAGTTTCCGGAAGAGGGAAAGAAGAAAGATGGCAGTGGTGGTCACTCTCTCCCTTGTCAGCCACTATGTTCCATTCCATTCCTCGAAGCTCAATTGCAACAAATTGGAGTGAGTAAGTTGGAAGCTCGAAGAGAGCAGCGGAGGAGACAACTGATGGGTGATCCTAGGCTAGCGCCGATTGGTGAGGAGGCGAAAATAAGGAAGATGTCGATGGAGGATTTGAAGTCGGAGGGAGAGTCCGATCGAGTGGTTCGCCGACTCACTTCGGCGATCGGCGGGGAGAAGTTGATGGCGGAAGGGAGCTCGTCTCGACGCCGTCGGGGGAAAAAGACCCCGCCGGAGAGCGAGATGAAGAGGTCATCGTCGGGGCTGAGAATGGCGGCGAAGGCTGGGCTGCTTTCGGGGACAATGAAGTTGCCGGAGGAAGCCGAGGAGAAGATGGGGTCGTCGGGTGGAAGAACGTAGGAGGATGGCGGCGGTTCACTGCCACCGATCGACGAGCATGCAAAACAGATGGCGACACTGCCCGAAAGAAGAATGGAAGAGATGGGAGCCGAGCTCGGGGAGATGGAGCAGAAGGCGATGAAGGCCCGGCTGAGTTGGTTTTTCCGTCGCCTGAAGAGACTATCGCAGCCGGGAAAGGAAGAATCGGCAACGGAGGGGAGGAAGAAGCTGGTGGCGGGAGGCGGGAATGGGGGTGGCACCCTTCCGCTTGCAAACCCTAAGGTTGCTCCCTTGCTTTGGGATGAGCAAGTAATTGAGTATGGGCGAAAGACAGAGTGGCAGAGCGGGCCAAGCCTGACAGAAATGTGGGTCGAGCTTGTTCATAGGCTAAGTCTTCAGAAGTGGATAAGGCTTATGGTGGATTGTTTCTTAAAGAAAATAGACTTGGATGAAGAAGATGGTGGGTTTAATGACTTGGGAGGTGGGCTTTTGAGAGAACAGAGCCCAAAAGCAATTAGAGAGACATCAAGGCAAGTTTATGGGTTTTCTACAATAAAACTCTTTGAAAGCCTTAATGAGTTGATTATTAAAGACAACTTCTTGTACCAACCAGTATCTTTGGATTCCGTAGTTCGTTTGGGGTGTGAGGCCAAGAAAAGAGAAGCTATTGAATTTTGAATTTGGCAAAGAAGCGAATAGTGGGCCCATGGAAGTGAAGTTCGAAAAGTGGGACCAGCACAAGAAGGCCAACGCAAGAAGCCCAAGTCGAGTAGTGGAGCATGATTGGAAGAAAAGGAAGCACAAGAAGTGGAGGATACAAGGCGCGATCTACATGAGAGATAGGATGAAGAAATGGGTCGAGTCGGTCAACCTTGAGGGCAAGGTTGGTCTCAAGGGGGAGGGGATGATAGAAACCCAATTCCTGGGCTATATCATAATTATTATTAATAGTATTTATGAGGATTTATTTATATATGGTTAGTCGTCTTTGAGTTATATTACGATAGTCTATTAGGGTTTTCCATTCTTTAGCTATAAATATGTACTTGGGATTACCGTTATAATCAAGCAAGAACAATTATTCAGAAAGTATCTCCCAAAACCCTAATCCTCTATCCTCTAATTTCTCGACCTCAGTCCTTCCAAGGCTTCGTCCGATTCTATCTTTCTATTCTTCCTTTTTCCAATTTCCTCAATCTCAATCCCTAATTCTATCCCAAAATCCCCAAATTCCCAATCAACCAACACTATCGATAGAACCCTAGAAATAGGTTTCTATCATCACCGAGACCGAAGAGCTGAGGAAGATAGTTCCCAATCAACCTAGATCGAAGACCGAAAAGCTGAGAAAGATGGTAGAGAAGCAGACCGGGAGACAGATGCGGGTCGTGGAGGGTCTGAAAGGACTGCAGGTGAAATCGAAGGACCACGAGCGCACCCTTGACGCGTTGCTGGCGGCGCTCGAAGCGCTGCAAGGTTAGATGAGCATCCTGACGGCTACGTCGGAGGCGACTCGCGCGCTGCTAGAGGCCTTGAAGGGAAGAGGGAAGGCGAGTGGCGGCAGCAGGTGATGATAGAAACCTATTTCTAGGGTTTGAAATCATATTCCATTAAAGGTAAGCGGGAAGGCGGGTGGCGGCAGCAGGTGATGATAGAAACCTATTTCTAGAGGCCTTGACGGGAAGCTGGAAGATGGTGGAGGACATCACCAAGACTGAAGAGCTGAGGAAGAATTATGGAGGACGTTACCGAGACCAAAGAGCTGAGGAAGATGGTGGAGAAGCAGACCGGGAGATAGACGCGAGTCAAGGAGGGTCTGAAAGGGCTGCAGGTGAAATCGAAGGACCACGACCGCACCCTTGACGTGTTGTTGGCGGCGGTCGAAGCGCTGCAAGGTCAGATGAGCAGCCTGACGGCTACGTCGGAGGCGACTCGCGCGGCGTTAGAGGCCTTGAAGGGAAGCAGGAAGGCGGGTGGCGGCAGCGGAGAGCCGACCGAGGAGGAAGCGGCGCAGGTAGAAACGGCCGCCTCAGCCAAGGTGACGGGCACGACGGCGACGGTGGTGGGCGCCTCGGCGACGGCGGCGGGCAGCAAGAGTGCCGAGCCGATCGCGGCAGGGGGGATCGGCAGAAGGGACGGGGGAGAAGACGATCGCGATGGCGGCTAACCCTAGCCGACAACCCCCCTCGCGTGCGGGCCACGTCACCTTAGGCCCAGCTGGCAAGGGAGGCCTGCTACCGACCCCGGCGGCCCAAGAAATCGCCGTGATAAGGGATAAGGCCAAAATGCCTGAGTACGTGGACTCGAACCTGCAGGAGGGCCTGTATCTGGATGAGCTGGTGGACCATGAGCAGGAGTATGACCACGGGCCGTGGTCCAATGGGTTAGGCTGGCTGGGAGCGAACGAGCTTAGCCTGGTGGGTCGAGCCAAGGTGGGCGGCGGCCCAGGGGGAAGTCGAAACGAGCCGGGCCGCACATGGGAGGTAGGGCGAGTGGTTGGTCTTGGAAAAACCAAACTGGTCGGACCGAGGTGGCGAACCGAAGTGGGTCAGACCAGCAGCGGTCGGCCCGAATCGGGCCAAGCCATGGTCGAACCGGGTTAATCGTTCGGTCAGACCAAACTAGGTAGAACCATGGATGAACCGGGTTACTCGCTCGGGCGGCCGAATCACATCAGCCACATGGGGGCAGCAGCGCCGCCAGGGCAGTTCGAGGAGTTCAGCGCTCCCTATTATCTATCTGGCCATCATCGAAATTCGAGGAGGTTCGCGGCCGGGTCATGGAACGCCGAACAGCAGAGGCAGAAGGAGGAACTGAGTCGGAAAGCGGGCTGCCGCGAGGAGGGAGATGACTCTTGGGGCCGAGAAGGGGATCCGTGGTTTTCATAGAGCTACTCCGGCGGGGCTCCAGGTTATGGTAGGTATGCTGAATATTCCCGTGGGTTTGATGCTGATGATGAGATTGTGTTTAGGGCCAAGCCTCCAACCATTGAGTTCTCGAAGTTCAATGGTCGGGAGGATGCTGGTCTCTGGGTGTACGCAGGTGAATGGTGGTTTAAGAACCACCCCACGAGGGAAGAGCGAAAGGCACAACTGGCATCATTTGACCTGGAGGGTGATGCTCTATAGTGGTGGGAGTGGATGGAGCGGACGTACGTGGAGGCACATACCCTCATCACGTGGCCCATGTTTAAGGAGGAGATACCAATTTGGAAAATCGGAAGGCTGGGCCCCATAGCAGTTGGCCAAGCTGAGACAGAATGGGACGGTCGCGGAGTACAGGGCCGAGTTCTAAAAACTGGGCAAAGGGTTTGCCGAAAGAGACCCTAGTGGGCCTGTGCATGGCGGGGATCCGCCCGGAGATCGCGGTGGCTGTCAGGGTTTTCGAACCGGATGCCCTGCGTTCTGTTTTTCGTCTTGTAGGTAGTAAAGAGGAGGAGTAGGCAAGATGGAGGGGAGTGATAGGCTACTATCAGAAGCCGGGTAGTGGAGGAGGCAGCGGCGGTACCGGAAGGCTCGACCACTGGAGGAGGTGCGGCTACAGGACCAACTACTGCGACACTCCAAGCTGGGCCTAGGGCACCTCCCAAAGGATTTACCAGGTTGTCTCCTGCTGAGATCAAGCAGAAGAGGCGGGAGGGGAAGTGCTTTAACTGCGGTGAGAGGTTCACTTTCGGCCACAAGTGCGGGAAGCCCGATTTAATATTTTTGGTGGGGTGCTGGGAAGACGAGGCGGAAGAGGAAGCCGGGGAGGACCAAATGCCGACTCAGGAATAGCTTCAACCTTGAGGACAAGGTTGTTCTCAAGGAGGCGGGGATGTTAGAAACATAATTATTTGGGTTTTCATTGCTTTCGGATTATTTATCATTGTTTTGAGAATTAGTACTATTTGGGAAATTTGGGAATAACTAGGGGGTTATTAGATAAGTCGAATTAGTGAGGTAGTTGAAAGTAATTAGAGGGAATATATTTTCTGTAATACATAGGTTTGAGAAGGCAGGCAATTACAGGAAATAATTCCCAACCCTAATAATCTCTCTCTCCTTCCTCTTTCCTCTCCAAAAAGGCAGCAGCTGCTGCGTCCCCTCTCCTCCCTCATTCTTCTAATTCTATTCAAATCTCAATCCCTAGATTGATCAATCCCTAATTGATCAGTCTAGTTTCTCATTCCCAAACCATTAGAAATCTTTATTTCTAACATATAGCATCAGAGTCTTTGATTGAGAGGTATCATCCCGTGTTTGAATGCGTAGAACCAAATATCTACCACCAAGGGGTGGCTCAAGTATTACTCCCGGGTTCAATTCTCACAACCTACCATTTTAAAGAAAATCAGTGGCCACCAACAAGACTGAATGCCTTAATCATCCACTCCGGTATCATAGCATGTTTGACGCTACTTCAGATGACATAGACTTCTCATTATTGGACATCTTCCAACAACTTGAGTTATTGATAATTGATTTCCGATATAGCATCAAAGTCTTTGATCGAGAGGTATCGTTAAGTGTTTGAATGCGTAGAACCAAATATCAACCACCAAGGTGTGGCTCAAATATTAAGGCGTGAAGGTTGATACTTTACTCCCGGGTTCAATTCTCACAACCTACCATTCTAAAGAAAATTCCTTGGTGGCCACCAACAAGACTAGAAGCCTCAATCATCCACTCTGGTGCGTTTGTCGTGTACCGTGTGTTGCGGTTGCCATTATCGTACACATCTATATATACATGCTACCATTAGTGAATTTAAACACGAAGTATCATAAATATGAGCAATTAATCGAACATATCCACAAGCAATATAAAGAGGTAGGAAGACATATGATCCCCTCACCTTAGACTCTTCTGCATTTTGTATTTACATCACCATAAGATCGATCAAAAAACCACATATAAAAAAAAACGTAGAGAAGAAACCGGTTTATATAGAACAAGAGCAAAAAATTCAAAGAATGAAAGGCGCTTGATGAATATAGCGTTAGCATGTGCAGTAGTAGTGTCATTAGTAAGGAGGACTCATATTCATAGCAAAAGATATTATAACCGACATGGTTGTTGCTATGATTCCACCACCACCTTCCTTCACCAATCAATCACCATTGCGATACCTGAGTGTTTACAGTACTGGTAGCTTACAAATGTTATGAACCCAAGTTATGACAAAGAAGCATGTGGGTTTACGACTGTGGGTTCATCTGCACAATGTTCATTGGAATATAAATTTATGATGGATCTATGGGATTGTGATATAAGATCCATTTACCAGTTGCAAGTTTGATTGGGCATCAATGAAGAGAAATGATGATAAAGGACAACAATGAGCCTTTTCTCGCAATATTCTAATGTCGTGTTAATTTTTTTGGGTACCACCCCAACAAAATAGGACATTAACTTGTGTACTTAAATACAATTGTATAAACAAACCTTTGAGCTTTGTAACAATCATAGCCATTTTTTCCATAATGAAATTATAACCTTGGACAATTTTAGTCATTTTTGTTAGAACTTTTAACGGCGTCAGATGTTTATTAACACCGTTAACAACAAGCTTATGTGGACGCCACTTCATCTGCCATGTAAGCTCCAAATTGGCATCTTATACCATTTTTGTCGCATCACATTTAAATAATTTGGAAAAATACTTTCACCTATCTTTTCCAACCCTGCGGCCACGTCTCTTCTTCTTCTTCTTTCGTGAGATCGTCGGCAACTCCGCCACCACGTGGTCGAACAAAAACAGCCCACCGCCACATCATCATTAGTAGAGCGAGGCAACTAGCAGATCCGATAACATATTAGGTGATTTACCAGACACATATAGCTTGCAGAAAGGTAAATGGTTATGAACAGAACCTAATAATCATCTTCTTCTATTAACCATGTCATTTCCAACAATGAGCTTTTTTCTATCGTTAGCTGTAGGGCTAAGCATTCGGATGAAATCTCATCAAGTAATGGTTATATCAAGTGAGGATATCATTGTCCTTTTCTGGTGAGATTTTAAACTCATTGTTACAATATCTGGAAGAAAAAAGACAGAATACAGCCTAAACAAAAGAACATGTTGATAATAAAATTGAGAACGATTGGGAAAAACTTGATGCACTAACTAACATATGCTCCATCTAGGACTGCGTGAGTGAGGGCTGACTTCCAGGGCACTCCATCACACTTTGCTCTGTTCCATGAACCGCCCTTGATTGACCAACTCCAAAAAGTTCCCCATTTGCTACATTAAGCTGTTTACCAAAAAAAAAAACTCATGAGAACGAAACCCCACTAACTTCACTTTAAATTCAACTCCTTGTTATTACTAATTGTGGAAAATGAATTTGTATTCATTCAACTCCTTGTTATTACTAATTGTGGAAAATGAATTTGTATTCATTCACTTACTTGTATTGTACCCTTACACCTCTATTCATAGGACATGTCCTTGCATTGTGTGTAGACTATCCACATTTTGTACAACGTATGTTCTTTTTGCGCTCTCTATTCTTCCCTTCTTGTTGTTGGCTAGTCCGTTTTCTTGTCAGTTTTCCAACTTGCTTGTCGTTTTCTAGCCGTGAATGTTGTGAAACATCCTGAAGATGGACGCAATGACACCAAGTAATTACAACAAGTTAAGATGTAACCTGCTATTTAATTAGTTACCCCTACACTACTCTATATAATTCAAACAAAGGAAGAAAGAAAAGATGGAACCTTCCACTTCATGAATTATTATTCACATTCCATAAACAAACATGCACAACATTAAGATATCATCACATTCATGGAGAAAACATTATTAATCGACCCTTTGCCATGTAGGAGGTTCATGTAGTTCTCGACTCCCATTCGTAACTTCTTCTTGTGTCACTTGTGTTGTGTTTTCTATGCAAATGACCATAAAAAAATATTAGGCTTCATTCGACATATACACGTTAACCAAGATCACATTCTTACCACTCCTTGGACAACTGGTGGTTCTTTTCAAGTTCTAAAGTTATGATCTTCTCCTCTATACTTGGTGCAATGTATCAATATTCCTCGTCTTTTAACTTCCTCACCAACCTCATTTCTTTGTGGGTGAGTCTCCATCTCACCGACACCCTTTCTTTTTTTTTTTTCCAGGCTGACCGGCATTGCTATGCTTTTGGGAGGGTAAATGGGATATCCTGGACCTATAGGCCAAATTTGTCTTTTGTCTAGGCATGGAATCCCATTGTATGCTTTCACAGCAAAATCAGCATGGTAGGAACGATGGACAAAGTCATTCACTTCTTTCCTCAAGTGTGATATTACTGATACAACATGGCAACCCACTCAACACCCAATATCCACAAGTACAAGTGTTGGCATTTAAGTTAGCTATATATCCTTCACCGTGCATCTTCACTTCACATTTGTTGTCAAGGGTTTGTTGAACAACAAAAAGCCTTCAAAGTTCATTTGCCTTCTCCACACGTTTCCTGATTCTTGGACTAAGCAAATATGTTATCTCACTCAACAACTTTTATTTGGTAACAACCCTCGTCATTATGTATCCCCTAATATCCTCAAGCATGTCAATAATTCTAAAGCCTCTATATTTGACAATGCTACCATTCCATTTTCACATATATTACTCTCAACTGAATCACGCTTAGGGATAGGAGATAAGATAATACGACAAAATTGATTAGAATAAGCTTCCTTGAAGTCCTTTTAGAGGGTAGAACCGAGTTCTCTACCTTGAATTGTTTTCATATCAGAAGTGGCCTTCCTCCACTCTACCTCATTGCATGCTTACACTGCCTTCCATAATTATTTTCCTACCCGATCAGTCTTATTCTTTACTTTCCAATTGGCATACACATGGCGAGCATATTTTTGTTGTTTAGCATCACGCAAACATGAATCTATGGCTTCAACCAAACCCTACGATAATGAATCATGAAAAGCAAAGTTTACTAGATTCATGATCAGTATAACAAAGATGAAACATAAAAACCCATGGTAACATGGTTGGCGTGGAGTGAATCTATTGATTTTTTCATACCGTATTCAGTTCGTATGCTTCTTCATATAATATATAGTTACAATAGTTAAAAACAAGTACCTTTTGTTGATCTGAAATGATAGTCCACCCTCATCCTTCAACTAGGCCTAATTCTTCGGACAGTGTCTGGATAAACCATGTTCATGAATTGATACTCTTTCCTTCTACGATTTCTCAAGCAATCGGGAACATCTGGTTATTGCCATCTTTTCCAACAGCAGTAAGAAGCACCCCCTTCACCCGAACCTTCAAAATGCACCCATCCAGCCCAAACATTAGTCTACAACCCTCTAAGAAATTCTTCTTAAAGCACGAGAAATCGATATAAAACCATTGGAAGAAAACTTTCTGCTTAGTATGTTCTGGGTCAACTTCTAAAATGGAACATCCATGATGATCTTGTTTCATCAAATCAGACGCTAACTTCTCAGCTTGTGGTACCCATCGACCAATGATCCACTCAACAACTTAATAGTTTCAACGTTAGCCCAGTAGCAAGTTCTACTACTGACATCTAAATTATACTTTAGCTTTACCTCCGCCATAATCTAATTTGGGGCCCATTTTGGATTGATCCTGAACTGTGGAAGTAATTCTGATGCTCTCCACTTTGCAGTGACTTGGGTTAACTAGAAGGGACCTTGCACTATTATGAGGGAGGCCCACCTTCTAATCATGAAAAACTTATCCTTTCTAAACCAACTACCATATAACTTCCACTTACAATTGGCAGCCTTCATTTCACCTCTCTTCTAATAGGAGTACTCCTTGTCCATCTTAAATTTACTCCATAGGCAACTGCATGCCTAACAAATCTTGCCTTGAATTGTTCCGGACTCTCAAACTTCATATGTCATACAAACTGTAAAGTCTTATGATCGCAACTAGGATCACAGTGAGGTGCATCACTATATGTTTCTGGAGCCTCGTCATCGGATAAATTGCCCCGAGAATGGTCGAAATCTTCAGATCCTTTGTAGCTGGAGTCGTATCCTTCTTCTTGTTGTGTTTGTGTCGGATGTTGGCTGTGCCCAGAGAATAGAGTGAAGCTTGCCCCCATTTACATGGTTTGTATTTTGGTCGGGACGGGCAACCTCATCTTCAAAATCATCTTCCTCTTCTTCGGAATGAGAGCAAGTCCCTTCACTCTCATTAAGTTGTTCCACCTCTTCCCCACCATCATGAATCATTTTCTTCACCTTTCTCTTCTGGATCATGCCATATAATCTCATATTGGTCCTTGCTTCAAGTTATTCATCATCGAAGGTCATCGCCTCATCATCAAAGTCATCAAACTGGTGGATTTCCCTTGCTACATAATTTTTTGTTATGCCTTCATATACGACTGTCATTTCTTCATCTTCACCATCACTGATAGTTCCCTCAAGTAGGGGTGTTCAAACCCGGTAACATACAGTTAATTTGGTTTGGTTAATTTGGATAATTGGTTTGGTTTGGTTAAACAATTTAGCTTATTTGGTTTAGGTGGTTTGGTTTGGTTTCAACACTGCTAACCAATGAAACCAATTAACCAATTAATGATACACATAATATACAAAATTATTTGTACTTCCATACAACCAACCAAACAAAACTTTCATGATTCCTATTTTATTTCCATGGCATAACAAACCAAAGCATTATGGGTCAAAAATTAATTGGGTCTGCCTATTTACTAAACTAAAACATTTTGGGCAGCTACTAGACTTTAGGATTACGTACAGTACCATGACAGTCACCTCAAACTATGTATAGTTTAAGTGTTTTGTAAGAGAGCTTTAACTTCCCGATGAGTGGTATTGGTATGTATTTAATATTTATGTTAAGGGTTTGTTGTAAGTTAACTATATTAGGGGCAGAGATTATGAATGATGTATTAACTCGAATGATGATGATAATCATGGATGGTTAGTCTTATTATTATTGCTTATATATAATGATAGTTTATGATAGTAATAACATATGGTTATGTTTTATTCATTAACATGATAATTATTTTCATGTAATGTTATGTTATTTGGTTAATCCGATTATCCAATTAACCAAACCAATTAAATCTTGGTTTGATTAATTTGGTTTTTGTGTTAATTTGGACAGTTGGTTAATGAAATTTAGGCTTAATTGGTTTGGTTATTACCACGGTAACCATTTGAAGACCCCTACCCTCAAGAAATAATGATGTAACCTTGGTTTTAGCTGCCGAAACTAGTAAACCTTAAGTAACATCTTTGTCTGTAATGCTTTGGTGTAGAGAAACATTCATGGCAGCTCCAGGATCCGAATACCACATGCTTTCCATGGACGTATAATGAAGCGTTTCATTACAAATCCTAATAAGTTCAAAGTAGGAAATGAGATTGATATCAACGTGCACCACCTAACTCGATCCCCCAACATAATATGGCATGTCTTCTGATAAGTTCATGACTCCCCTGTGGTG
This sequence comes from Linum trigynum, assembly GCA_964030455.1. Taxonomy (NCBI): domain Eukaryota; kingdom Viridiplantae; phylum Streptophyta; class Magnoliopsida; order Malpighiales; family Linaceae; genus Linum; species Linum trigynum. Next base: position 10,790,125 of record OZ034821.1, read on the forward strand.
CATTCCATATCCAAATACTGTGTCATCTGTCATTAAACTTTCATATTGTAAATTCAGTAAACAATATCAACGACTCAAACCAAAACTTTTCATATCCAAGAATTGTTCATTTAGCTTCAGACATGAGCATCGAATTATCGAATTCTAGTTTGTTAAGTTCAGTACACATAAAGAACGCAATATAGAGAGTTGTGCTACACTATACAAAAGACATCATAAATCCAAAAGTAATAGTTAGGTAGAAAAAGGCAAAAGCAACGTAATATTTTAAGAGCATTGATAATGATAGCTTCAATGCATCAGCCAAACTAAACAAACATAACCTAATAATTAACAAACATACAGCCAATACACTATTGCATTCAATTCAAAATAGGGATGGCAATTACCCAACCAGTAGTTCCATTTTATAATTAGTAGGGTATAGATTAGGTATATATGGTACCCATTTAGATTATGGAAGCAATATCTATACCTTACCAAAACCCATCTACAAATGAAACATATTTTCAATCTAAGTTCTTAACTAAAGATGAAAAAGGATAGATCTTAGCTTACAAATGTTATGAAGCCCAAGTTAAGAAGAAGCATGTGGATTTAAGGTTGTAGGCTGCAAAATGCTCATTGGCAGCTCTGTCAAGGATGGATCTATGGGCTTGCGATATGAGATATTTCGTCCAAAAGCTGGCGTTCAATTACCATCATGAGTCCCAATAAGGGGATTCAAATAGAATTTTTAGAGGTGAAGTTGAGATGAGGGCATCAATTCCAAGGCTATTGCAACCCCAACATTGGTGCGAGAAGAGGCTGGTCAAAGTGAAGGTCCAATCACTCGAAGTCAAACCAAAGCATTGAAGGCACAACTATAAGCTTATTTGGATAAGAGTTTCGCATCATTGGAGCCTGAATTGTTCGTGGGCCAAGAGATCACCATCATCCACCTCCAGGAAGCCCAACTCGACAAAAGGAATAAAGGAGCTTACTTGATGGTTAAGTCATCCTTGATATGAACACAAGGTGTGAATGGAACCTTTTGGACAGATTCTTGTTGTATTTTCTTTTCCTTTCAATTTATGGATTCTATAGCTAATAGGCTTCATATATTTTGGGTAATTAAGGGAAGAAACATTGTTTTGTAACTTCTACAAATAGAGAAGGATTTTCCTTCAGGCTGAACAAGAAATTGTCAATCGAAACCCTAGTTTTTCAGTGTTCAACGTCGAACTCTTGTTTTCTTTCTTGTCCCTTTGTCGAATCGAGCCAACAAGGAGAGCCTGACATTATGGACTAGTCAATCACCCTAGTTGTGGAGTAACTTTGTATACTTGACCCTATTCCCTGTAGTGGTTTAGGTTCGAGTTGTTTCCCGTCTTTGTGTTTGTTATGTTACTAATCAATCTTTTATGCATTTCTGATTGCTTAAGTCCAGGAGTAGGAGCCTCGACTTATATCAGGTGGTATCAGAGCTCCGGTTCAAAGACAGTGACATACGTATCCTCCTATCTTGTGCGAAAATCAACAAAACAGGTTATGTGTTCTTAAACGTCGCCAAGAAGGTTTTTATTTTCGTTCTTGATTCGTTTGAGTTTGTTCTTAATTGTAACGTAAGCCTGTTGGAAAAAGTCTTTATAGAAAATACAAAAAAAAAAAAACGAGCACAAAAGATCGAAGAGTAGCTCGCAAAAGACAAAACAAAGGCTAGATCACGCAAGTTGTTTCTTGATCAAGGTTTTTGCGTTCTTGGTCGATTCTTGGTCTCTTTATTTGGTTTCTTGAGGATCTGATTCGCTTGTTACTAGGGTACTTGATAGGAACTCGTTTTTTGACTTTCTTGAGGCTCAAACTAGTGCTTTATTACTTGTTGTATGTGCGGATTAGGAAGCTCATCTAGGGTTTTGAGAGTGCGAGTGGAAAGAGGCTTCATGATTCCAATATCGATTAAAAGCCAATTGTTTTGACTGAAACACGAGTGGTAAGAAAAGAGTGACCTGCAAATGAGTGAAAATGTGAGAGAGTGATTTGGTGAGGTCCTTGGTTCGTACCATGCACTTATCTAAAACTTAAGAATAGACGGATTTATCTTGTTTGAGTTTGAACATCATGGCAGGAAAAGAAACTGAAACTCGTGAGGTCCAAGAGGAAGCCATGGAGATTCCAAATGTGGAAGGAATTCCTTGAGCTACAATGGAGTTCCTAGTTGGTAATCTCACACGTATGATGTGGACTCAGTATGATCAGCTTCATAACCGCCTCGATGAGATAGCGCAAGCCATTAACCTCAACAAAAATGACGAGGAAGAAGCACCACCACCACCACCACCACCACGTGGGAGATAAGGTCGAGTCTTAGGTGATGATGGTCAGTATCGATCCTTGAGGAACCCTTAAGCTGAATCCTTACGAGGAAGTGGAGGAAAAGTTCAAGGTAGAGGAGACTGTGCTCAAACTCAAGCTAGAAGGCTTCCAGAACCTTGAGACTTTGCGGAGTACTACGAAGAGAAATAGTTTCCCCAACATAGAGACAATGATATAAAGAGTCTAAAGGTGGAAGTTCCTTCATTTCAAGGAAGGAGTGATTCAGAAGCTAACCCAGAATGGGAACAAAAGATGGTGTACATGTTTGAGTGTCATGACTACTCCGATCGAAAGAAGGTAAACATAACTTCCCTTGAATTTTCTGACTATGTGGTTATTTGATGGGAATTTGTGTGCTACGAGAAGGATGCATGAGGATAAACCTATGGCAACGTGGCAAGAGATTATGGCAGTTATGAGAAAGAGATTCGTACCTATTCACCATCGGCGTGAGCTTCACCAAGCTTTCCATGCACTAAGGCAAGGCACGACGAGCATGGAGGATTATTTCAAGGAGATGGAGACCCTTATGATTTGAGTTCACATCAATGAGGATAGGGAGGAGACTATAGCTAGGTTTCTCAATGGTCTCAATATAGAAATTATTTCGAAATTGAGGAGTTGGTGCAAACGGCAACTAATGTTGAGAAGCAACAAAAGGGAGGTTTTGCACAAATTTTTTCACCTTAAATGAGTGCTATCACAAATGCATCTCGAGATCCTTTTGTGAAGAAGGAGTATCCAAAGCAAACACCAATCCCAAACAGACAAATAAATGGAGGAAAAGCTATTTCTAATACATGAACGAGCTCCATTGTGTGTTTGCGATGTTAGAGTCGTGGTCATATGGCAAATTAATGAAAAAACAAAAGGACAATGATTGGGATGGAGAATGGTGAATACAAGTAAGGGAAAAAAAGATGGTAAAGTGGAGATTGAAGATGAAGAAGAGGAAGTTGAAGAGCTACCAGCATAGGGTAATTTTTCATATGTAGCTCGAAGGCTCTTGAGTGTACAACCAAAGGAAGAGATTGAGCAGTGAGAGCACTTGTTCCATACTTGTTGCTTGGTAAATGGGAAGCTTTGCTCATTGGCCATTGATGGAGGGGGTTGTACCAATGTGGTAAGCTCTCATATGGTGACAATTTGATCGAGCTGCCCAATATGATGGCAAGACCAAAAAGTACTCATTGTCTTGTAATGGCCGGACTCATGTGTTGGTGCCACTAACCTCCAAAGCGGTCCTCGACGACCAATTGAAGATGCAACAACTATGAGAAAGAGAGGGAGCAAAGAAATTAGTTGAGAGAAGATACGAGAGAAAATCATAGTGCCCCTACCTCTGTGGGTCAACCACGAGAGAAGAATATAATTTCACATGTCGAGAAGAAGAGAACGATGAAAGAATCTCCACATGAGGTTGAGAACTTTCTTGTGAGAGCTAGTGAGGTGAATCAATCCATGAACCAAAAACACGACATGATCCCGCTTTTGTACAATGAGACATTCTTAAGTGTTGAACTATACACTAGCTTTCCTAGTGACATTCGTTCTTGTTTGCAGGAATTCGAGGATGTATTTCCTAAAGAGGCACTGCAAGGGTTTCCACCTCTTATACGCATCAAAAGTTGAATTGATTTTGTGCCTGGAGTATCCATTCCTAACAAACTATCCCTTTGTCGCTTCTTGGATAAACATGTCGCGAGGTTTTGGTGGGGTTTGAGGGGGGACGTTCATGCAACATGATATCACATGCAGGGGAAGCAAGTTGGAAACTGACTTTATCAATGTATCTTTTGTTGTCCATGATAAAGTCTTCTGCTTCCATTGCTGCAATCGCTGAAGCAATTTCTCCTTGAGAAACCGGCACATCATCATTTTTGACTGGGTGATAAGAGTAGCGAGGCCAAAGTATTTATCCTAACCCCCCACCACCTCTACACCCAGAATTTGGGCAAGAATGTCTCGGTATGGTTGCAAGATATTTTGCTAAAGCAGACTGCAGATTTAGCACAGTTGACCCCTTGACCACTTAACTCCTTGTACTCATTGAGGATCACAATCAAATTCAAATGGGAGTTTTTTCTCATAATATTCTAATGCAATATTTTTGTCTTGTAAGTTATACCACATCGGAAGGTAAAATTGTGTATTTAATTAATTTTTCTGAAAGAGACAATCGGTCTATTGGTGAGTGATACTCATAAAAATAATTGATCCCTTAGCAAAAAACTTTCTACATATTATAAGTAATGCAGTCAAAATTGAGATTTTACCTAAAATTGAAAACTTGGGTAAAATCGAAATCGTAAAATCGAAAGATTTTAAGAATCATGTAGAACATATAATAATATTAATAAGATAAATCATTAATAACACAAAGACACATAACCTTTTAAATGATAATTCTCAAGATTAATGTTTCAAAATCATCTTTTTTAATTATCATTTAATGCATAACTCAAAATAATTCATGAGGAAGGGATATAGCTAATGGGATTTTATTTTGTTTTCATGTTATTTCTAGGCAGTTTAACACAAAGTAGTAGTATCTGGCATTTTGTACTAAACATGAATACATGATTTAAAACTAAGAATAAGTGAACTCCAATGAAATAGTTTTTTAATAGAAAAATATTGAGAAGATCTCGTCATTTTCTTTTCTATCAAAACAGTTCCACTTCTTTTAAATTGGCTCAAACTTCCTATTTTGTTATCATAATCCCAAGTTTGGCATGATATGATTTTTACAATTTTAATCCCGATTTTAAACGATTTTATGGTCCACCAATTTTATAGTAAAATTAGGATCGGAATCTCTAAGTAATATTCTAAAATCCTATGATTTTAGGATCAAAATCTCAATTTTAACTAAATTAGTTATAAGTAGCGTGTTAGCCTAATTTTGAGAAGGAAGAGATCGACATATCGAAGCCAAACATGCAACCACCATATTCTTTTGACCTCATCTAGTCGAGTCTTGAACGTTCCAAATAAAGCAATCATAGTTACGCACCAAACATCAAAATCGACAAGCTTTACTTCGTCATTTCATTAACAATAAGTTTGTTCAATCCGTCGAGTATGAATCTCATCGCCACATTAACTACAAAAACTGGTCAACCAGCCGTTGAATAATTGTCAAGAACTCGACACTAATCCAATCCAAGTTGTCTCACTCTTCCGTTCAAATTCTTACTTGAGCTTAACCAGCTACTCATATGAACACCTAAAGAGGGTAGAAAATTTGAGACGGAAAAATAAATTTAGAGGGGGTGAAAATTTGAATGTAGTGAAATAAAAATAATTCTTCAGTGCTCCCCGTGAACCACTTGAGTTTTCCTTGTTGGTGCTCTCGACCCGGCCAATATATAGGAATCATACATATGGAATAATTTAATCTAAATGGTTGTTGCATATGTTTCCAATTCGGTAATTTATATTTAGACGTGGTTTGAAACCTCCAATTTTAAATATTGTATTTTGAGTATGCATGTATTTTTTGCTAATTTACATTTAGACCACGTTTGGAACTTCCGATTCTAAACGTCGTATTTTGAATATACATGTATTCTGCAAAATACATCATTTTTTTACTTGTTTTAATCACAAAATTCATATATATATATATATATATATATATATAATGCATGAGATTTAGTATCCATAGTTCATTTCATGCATTCTTCTACGTTTCTTTCAATTAAAGCATTCTTAAAACCCAAACATTCTTAATATACACATAATCTATTTTTACACACATTCTTGTAAAACTGGCATCTCATATATAGTGAAAATCTTCTAGAACAACTAGCACGGTAAATCTTCATCAAAGTAGGTTTTTCCTCTGTAGAAATCATGAAGTAGCTTGTCTTTCCTGAACAACTCCATTAAGTGATATTTTCTAGAACAAATTAAATTTAGATATAATATCTTTATTCCTCTACCCTGTGGATCAATTTTTCCTCAATCAAGTGAATCAACACAAAGCCTATCTCCGTCCAACCTTAATTCTCAAAGCTCTTTTAAAAGTCTTGGGTTAATGGCTGATCTTTTTTTATTCCATTGAAAACGGAACTTATGGCTACTGATTGGTTTTCTTTGAATTGGATTTTGAGAAAAGAAAAGTGAGGAACCAGAAGAAGAAAGAAGATGATTCATATCAAAGAATAAATGAAGAAATAGAAACTTAAAATATCACTTCTATTATGCTATATAATATTGGTGCTTTAATGTACAACTTAAAGTTGTACCATAATATTAAATGTATAAGTTTAGGTTGTATCATAAAGCAACTTGTACCATTATGTTATGGTACAACTTTACAACTTGAAGTTGTACCATCACATAAAGGTACAAGTTCAAGTTGTACCATAAAAAAATTTGTACAAAAAGTATAGGTATAATCTGAAGTTGTACCATAACATAAACGTACAATTTTAAGTTGTACCATAAAGGCAAAATCCTATAGCACCAATACTATATAGCATTGTAAAATTTCTCAACTTAAAATAGTTTCTTCAAATTAATCCTACACAGTCTAACTAATTAATATGTATTTCATGTGGCGAATCCCTATTGGCCGGTTACATCAAATCAACATTATCATACATTACACCTAGTATATTGACGAATTTCTCAGTAAAATAATAAGGGAAAATGATATTCAAATTTGAAAAGGAAAGAAGAGGGGAAAAAACGTTAACAAATATTGTTTTCATCTCAAATTGAGGGACATATGTTATAGTGGCTTCCTCCCCCTTCCCTATTCAATTTTTTCTAATTTTTTTCCACCCTCCCTCATAAACTTAATGACAAACATTTCTAAAGACTCTGTAATTTTCAGCCTTTGTGTTTAGAGCAATGATTCTTTACATTTTCTACCACTGTTTTAGTTTTTACCAACCCCAATTTTGTACAGTGAGTTAAATTGGGGGAATGGGTTTCAATTTTTCCATGGGCTATTCTAAGTTCAAAAAGTTTGAAGGACCTTTACTGGGATCTGTGACCTGCAGACCGCCATAAAAACTGATGTACAAAGGTAGCATGGGCAGCAATGAATGAAACTATGATCATTGATTGGGCCTGCCACTTGGGCGCACAGTACTGGTACGATACTGGAATGTGAATATTTTGATGTGCCCAAAAAGTCATCCTGGTGACACCCATGCAATTGCAAACCCGTCCCTCAATAGCGGCCACCACTGATATGAAATTTCACCGTTTAGGGCAAACAGGCGGCCTTTTACCCGGGAGACCCAACCATTTTTACTGCAGCGGTTTCCGCTCTAAGAACACACCCCTGCGACTGCTGTGTCCTCTGTCCCTCTCTATCAGAAATGCTTGGAAAGGGCAAAATGAAAAACAAAAACGCAGAAAGAAAGTCGAATCCATTACTGCACCACGCCCACCTGGGTCAGTCCTGCCTTTCTGTCGTGACCCATCACTGTTGTTTTGTATCACATATGTGTGAGCACTGAGCAATGATGCCATTTCGAACAACTATATAATATATGTATGAGAGCTAGGGTGGGACCTTTGGCTCATGCACATCCTTTGTCAGTTCTGTTGCGCTTTCCATTTTTCTCTGTTCTGCCCTTCAGCCTGAGCCAAGTAACGCCCTAGCTAGCTAAGCTAGTTCATGTGGTGTTCCAAACCAGCCAGTGTTTGTGGTTATTGGAGTTTTTAAAAAGTTACTAATATTAACACTTGTGTATCTAATGAACTTTGAGTTGATTAGGATTCTTATGTGAGCTAAGATCGACGAGATTATGGGGTCCTAAACTTGAATAATCGTACAAAATCCTATGTATCTATAGGATATTTGTTACCCAGTTTTTGGCCAAAAGGGGCGTTATAAACGTGCTGCAACGGATCGGGAAATCGCTGGAATCGACAAAGCAAGAATACGAAAGCGAGAATCGAAAACACGACACACGATTTACGTGGTTCACTAACACGATGTGTGTTAGCTAGTCCACGGTGGAGAGAGAGCCAGTTTCACTATATCGAGGAGATTAAAGATTACAGAGAAGTATGAGAAGTATTTATAGTACTTCTCCATGTGCGTCTAAACCTAATCCAATATGGCAAAGAAAACGGTTACAGACCAGGCCCAGAAGCTGAACTCAAATAACATTGAGCCCATACACCGCTGGCCTAGACGTTGCCTCTGGACCCCACTCACTGACCGAGCAGCGAGACCCCCGACTATTCCAGTCGTACCGGCTGATTCCAGTCGTAGCGAGACCCCCGACTACTTCCTAGGACCCAGCGGCGGATCCAGAACACAGAAGAGCACTGGGCCGTATTTTATTAGCAATTAGAACCGTAAAAAAATGTAATGACTATAGTTTTTTTTTTTACAATGTAAATTTTACACAACGGTATTTTAATTTAGCAAATGCATCAATAATGGAGTCCACATCCATACCAATAGTATACACTGTTTCAAATAAAATACTTGAGCAATCGGCGAGAAATTCACCGCTTATTTTATCGCGCAAATCAGTTTTCACATGTTTCATTGTTGAAAAGGTTCTCTCTGTAGTAGCTGTTGGAACTAGCGGCGTCAACACTAGACAAATCAATCAACTAATCAATTTGCATTGTGTGTCCATCCCTATATCCACTAGCTGCTCTAGTAAATTACTAAATTTTCAAGGAAATAAACTTCATATATCTTTTAGTCTTTTACGCTTTAGACTTTTAGGTTTCATTGTTTTTTTATACGAATAATCTTTAGGGCTAAAATTTCTAGGCTAAATCTAGATTTTTTTTATCTGAATCATTTTTCTAATTATACCCAATCTTATTATAAAATAACACGGGGTCGAATGTCTTAAATCGAAAAATTCATAAAAACTATACTAACACCGAATCCAGAGGAGGGCTGGGCCGGGCCTAGAGTGGCCACCCCTAGATCCGCCAGTGCTAGGACCCCTCTCCTTGACACTTCTCTCCGCCACTGATGTAGGGTGCACTCCCTAGCTAAGCTAAGACATTTCCATTACGTTGGGTCTCACGAGGCACTGATCTAACGTATGATTAGAATATTAAGCATGGAGGGATCCATTATGTCCATAACTTATCTAACTAGTTGACCGAGATCATTCTTGACAGATAAGAAAATTAATTACGGTTACGCTCACAATTAATAGATTATAGGTAAAACCTCTTAAGTTAGCTTTCAAGACCTTGATGAAGCGGCCTAACCTTTACCAGATACTACAGTTGAATATCATCTGCAAGAAAGAGTGGAAGACGAATCAATTGGTGTTATTATTGATCCATCCTGATAAATGCACCATATATCCTTGTACAAGATGTTATTCCCAGTAAATAAGTACTCGTGCTTTCTCTTTCCTCGATCTCCTTAATTGACTTTGGAGGAGCACTGGAGCAGTGATGTCTAAAGTTGCAACTTTGTGAAGGAAAAGAAACCATAAACAAAGTGATCTAATCGAAAGAAAGCAACTGCTTACTTATGCAAACATGATAAACAAAACCACCACCAATATTATTATTGATTGTACGTCCAATATTTATTATAACTTTTAAATCCCATTTTTTTCGTCTTGGATAACAATTTTGAAATAAAAAGGGATAAGCCAATGAAAGAAAAGGAGGAGCCATTCAAGAAAAGAACAAAGCAATACATAATAATGTTCTTTTGGAAACAAGCTAGAAGATCATGATCATGAGTAGGAGAATAGGAATAAATGATTATTATGTTAAAATTGGAGAATGGGTTTGTGGGTATTAATTTGGGAAAATATGAATTTAATTTGTTTATTTTTGTTTGAAAGTGATTGGTGGGTCTCTAAGTTATGATTGGAAAATAGAATATGATAATGGGGGGAGTCATCTACAGATAACATATATATTGCAATAGAATGGAAACCAGGGTTGGCTACTGGTCCTTTTCATACTAGGGTGGTGGTTACCAAAAATATATAAAAATGTATAAGATCAGCAATCAATTAATTGTCACTTATAAATACAGGGTGGCTACCTTAATTTATTAGTTAGTTATTTTTCTCATCCAATTTTATTATTTTCTAGTTATGTATTAATATTGGGGGTACACACCCAAAGTGTGTCGTACAAAAGATAATTAATAACGTGAAATGATAATCGGACTGTACAATGAAGTGAGAACTTAAGGACGTGGGTAATTTCAAAGAATTCAAACAATGAGTTAAAAGATTTCTCTCACCAATACATATGGAAAATTCTAACAAATCAATCTCATTAGAAAAGGCTGCGATCATCTGAACTATAAAATATGTTCCCGTTATTAATGCAATTTGTGTAAGCTTCCCAAAATTATTTCTTTGGTGGAACTTAACAGATGCAAATCAATTTTCCTAGTCATGAGTTTTCATTTCTTAATCGATTAAAAAAAATGAATAAATTTATCATTGTCCATTTTCTGGGCACTTAAGTTTGGGCTGGTTGCGAAGGTTCTTTTACAGAAGACAAGATAAACGGTAACTATTATGATTGCCGATTTAATTATGACGACAAGTTATTTGCAAGCACATGACTTGTATGTAATATACCGGGTCGTTTGGAAGTTGCGATTGTTAAATAGATGTATTGTTGAGAATGCATGTATAATATTGTACATGTATTGTCGAATTTGATGCATTGTAGAATACAACTTTTGGTATATGTGATTGTGTATGTCGCATCAGCTAAAAGCTGAGACAAAACAATCTCATCTGAAATATCTCAGCAATCACAACTAAGGGGTCGTTTGGAAGTTGCGATTGTTTTGTTGAGATTGTCATTATGCATGTATTGTATACAATGCATCGTTTTTTTTGTTTTTGTTTTTTAGCAGAAACAATACATGGATTGTTTCTGTGATGTGGCAGAAACTATCACTCATTTTGAATGATTGTTATATATCAACTTTTAGTTGTGATTGTTGAGATAGTTGAGTTGAGATTGTTTTGTCTCAGCTTTTAGCTGATGCGACATACACAATCACACATACCAAACGTTGTATTCTAAAATGCATCAAATTCGACAATACATGTATAATATTATACATGTATTCCCAACAATACATCTATTTAACAATCGCAACTTTCAAACGGCCCCTAAAAGTTGAGATATAACAATCACTCAAAATGAGTGATAGTTTCTGTCACATCATAGAAACAATCCATTGTACCAAAAAATGATGCATTGTAAACAATACATGCATAATGACAATCTCAACAAGACAATCGCAACTTCCAAACGACCCCTACCTTTTATAAACAACATTATTCTCATTTCCCAACGACGACAGTGAAATTTGACTCAGTTTTGGATAAAATTTGAGTTGTTATAGCTAATTATTAATTAATGCAAAAAAAATTTGAGTTGTTATAGCTAATTATAATGGCGGAAAAAGGAAAACACCTGAAACTGAGCTTTGCAGAGCCCTTGGCAAAATTGGCTGAGTCGTTTAGTGAATTTTGGGCTGTAGCTAGCTAGCTGGCTGCAGCTGCACGTGTGCATATATATACATGTAGTTTGATCTTCTCTCTCAACAACAAAAATCAATCATGGTTGGTTTGGTTTGTTGAGCTCCAGAGTGGGAGCGCAGAAGGTCTGGAAAAGGAAATGAAATTAAGATGGATATGGAGAGAAACAGCTAAAATTTTGGGGACCAGATAGTAACTGTGTTCCCCTTCCTTTTCCATATTCAGCAGTAGGGTTTAGGATCAGTTTAGGTGGCATTTCAAGCATGTAATTAAGAGTTGGTTAATAATAACTTCAATTGTTTAACATATTCGTCATAGGTGTGAACGATCATGTGATAAATGTATCGACATTGGATTAGGAAATATCTTATTCAAATCTCGTAATCATTATTGTGAAGAATATCATCTTTGTGAAGAGTATCAATAGGAATATATTTCTTGAACCACTCGCCACTGAAATTGAGCAGGAGGTAGCATCTATTGTGTCCCTCGGTATTAAAAAATACATTGTTTCCTTTCTTTTCCTATTATGTATTAGGATTTATGATCAGATATCCTTTTTAAGCATTTAAGATTTGTGCAAGTAACTTTTATTGATTAAGTTTTTTTTTCCGTGTGTAACCTCGATAATAAAGCTATTGCATTCAGTCGAAGAAAGAATATATGTTGATTCAAATCTGGTCGTCATTGAGAAATAAAATGTATCAAAAGTACCAATAAGATTATGTGTCTTAATTATTTGCTATTAGGATTGGAGCGAAGGTCATAAAAAGTAGGGTTTATCTTAGCTTTTATTTTTCTTTTTTCGCAAAGTCAGTGTTGAAAGAAAGTCATAAGGAGGAAGAAAGAAAAGAGCGAGAGTCGACCAATAGTCGAATTCTCAATGAAAGGGTCTTTTGTGCCACATGATGGGCAGCCCTATTAAGTTGACGTGATACAAAACAGTAAGAGATACTACTAAACGATGAAGCCAAACTCTTAGCTTGCTGCGACAAGATTCTCTAAATTTAAATTGTAAGAAAAGGGTTATTGTTATTGTTGTTGATGACGCTGTGTTGAAACCATCTCTTTTTTTTTTTTTTAATTCATCTAGGTGCTCTTATTAATGAATACAATCAATTCGTGTTTAAACCATGTCCTAAACCCAAAACAAAAAACCCATAAAGAATGTGAAAAGAAAAAGGAAGAGGGTTTAAAGAAAAGCAATAGGTAAGAGATATGGTGTTGTAATTGTTCCCAACAAGCCTGCAGTATTGATATGAAACGAAACAAAACAAAACAAATCTCCACAGTATTAAGCAACAGAGCTACAAACAAAACCCCAAGAGAAAACAAAACAGAAAGGGACTTGCTGCATATCAACAACAACAACATGAAATGAATTTAAAATGATCTAGCTATCAAAATGAATTAGTTAATTAAGATAAACACTAAATTGTCAATTCCATCCTCAGCTAGCCAACACTGAAACTATTATGATATATATGATCTTTGGTGGAGATTGGAAGAAAGATCTTCCATCTTTCAATTTGTTTACTATTTGTAAAAAAAAAAAATCCAATTTGTTTACGGCTATGAGTAATATATTTTTTAAACATTGGTTTTGACAATTACTAATACATAATAGGATATATGTGATGCACAGATATTATTAAAGTTTTACGCCAACAGAGACGTTACAAAATTAAATTGTTTGTATAAATGGATGTGTGAATGAGATATAACATTAGTCATGTCCAGGTATAGAGTATAGACTTGGTGAACTGATGTACGCTAATTACTAATTAGAATAATTTCATTATCTGAACTGAACTACGTACCTTGACAAAATGAGTTGTGTTTTATTATAACAATTTATCAAACTGAATAATCCAAATTGTTGATGATGATGTACCCGATTTGAACTGGCATCTGTAACTTATTACTTTGTTTAAATCTGCCTTTGTTTTTATCTTTTGTGGGATTAAGAATGAATCCGGCTTATAAGAAAGATACGATACTACATAATTAATTTTAATTAACAAGAAAATGGTACATGTTTGTCGGAGTCGGAGATTGAGAAAAATCTTCTGTCTGTATTCACTCAGAAGTAAGCATGCCAAGAACAAATCATTGCGGAGCGAACAATTATAGACTAATTATTCATTAAAAAAATGTTAACTAATTACCACCAAACATGTGTGTCAATTTGCACAAGATTTTGTCAAAATGTAGCTGGGAGAGTCTCGAATCTGTAAACATAATTAGACATTTTGTAATTTTCACACAAGTAATTTTATGACAGTCGAGGGAATCAAAATGACAAAAATCCAACATCCTAACATGATCATCAACCATTAAATTTCGTCGTTGAATTGTAAAGGGTCTACCTTTTTAAAGTCTAACCGTCTTAAACGTAAGCTGATTTCTGGGTAGCTGTTGGTAAATCCCTTTAATTAATTTTTCCTATTTTCTATTTTTTTAAGAGAGAAATTCCCACCCCAAATCATTTATGTACCATATTGGAAGAATATTAATTTAGAGATCATAATCACAATTAAGGAAATATATAGAATTAACAAATAAACATAACTAAAAAAAAAGGAATAGGAAAAAAAAAAGAGAGAGCCTATACTGTGGAAGAGGCAGCGGCGCTAGTGACAACGTTAGTCGCCCTTCCAGAACCAGCGGCGGCGCTGCCGGAACTAGCACCAACTCTACTACTACTACTACTATTGTCCCCACCACCACCGCCAGCTGGCAGAGAAGAAGAGTCATCTACCGACGGCTGCACGGTCTGAGTAGCGGCCACCGACACATTTGCAGCAGTGGGAAGGGCGGCAGGTCGTTTTCGCTTCTTCTTCTCATAAGGGATCCCGCGAGCTTTCGCCTGGGCTTCCCTGACCTCTCTCAAGTAGATCCGGACGGCCCGGGCGCCGAAGGGGTTGGACTCGGGCCGGCCCCCGTTCTCCTCGTAGGCGGCCCGGAGGCGGCCGATGAGGGCGTCGAGGCTGCCCCAGGCCTGCTTGAGCGGGCAGGCGCAAGGGGCCGGCGGACTCGGGTGGCCGAAGTAAGGGCAGCCCGCGGCGTGGACTTTGGTCTTCCCGAACTGGTCCAGGTACTTGAGGAACTCGATGACGTGGGCCCCGCTGCACCGCCCCAGCGCCAACGGCGGCTTGTGGTTCTTCAGGTACTGCAGGAACGTGTTCCAGTCCCGCCTCTTCTGCGACTCGTACCGGCTCGGCGGCGCGTGCTGGTACGACGTCGTCGCTGGTGTTGCGGACGGTCCTACTTCTCCTCCTCCCCTTCCCCCGGTCGACGGAGAAGGATCCGGGTCGCCGCCGGTTGTACTGTCGGGAGGAGCTGCTGACGTGGGTTCCATGTGGCAGGCAAGCTGTGGAGTACTGATCTGAGAGCTAGCCCGACTGAAGTGGAAGCTAGGGGGGTTTATATTTAAATTTAAGTAGAAAGCAGGATCAGTAGTTGTGGGATCGTTTCATGGGAGAGGAAGGAGAGGTTCCTTTTCTCCTTACTTCTTCTTCTACCACTACTAAGAGTTGAATTTTCTTCTCTCTTTTCATGTCTGATTTCGTGAGGTGGAAGAGGAAGAAGAAGAAGAAGGAGGAGGGAAGAAACAGAGAGAGAGAGAGAGAAAGGAAGGAAGGAAGGGGGGAAATAAAGAGAAGGGGAATGGAGGGTTTGATTGATGGGACGTGAAAGAGAAGTAATGGATGAATGATATTGACATATGATATGCCCACCAATACATAATAATAATAATAATAATATTATGTATATGAAGTTGTGAATAATTTTTGGTGGGGAAATGCAAACATATAATTATATGTGTAGTGAAGGAAGCAGGAACCCTGCCTTTGTTCATACGTGTGATGTGAGTGAGGCCCTGTGACCAACTTTTGTGGAGTACCACTGCTTTGTTTGTATATGCGGGACAATCTGATGCTCCTCTAGTAGCTATATATTATCTTTAATTCGTTGGACTAAGCTATCCACGATATATACATAATGAATGTCACTAACTTATTTATCTTTTGATTCATTGAGTTTTCTTTGTATCAATCCAAAAATTTCCTTTGATTGCGATCGAGATTCTATTCTTATATTGATAGAGCTTTATCACAAGTGTGAATCGACATCTAAGCATTCCAATTGAAACCATCCGAGCCCTAAATGTAAGGATTCACAACTTATCGCAGAGACTGACCACAACAGAGCCCGAACAAGCGCGCCAAGCTCACTATTTTCGTGATTACGGTGGAAGACCACCAGAAGCAAGACGTGAAGGTACTATTGCTGAATTACGAGGGATCAAGCTTTCAGTTCCTTCGTTTCAAGGATCTCTCAATGCTTCTGCATACCTAGATTGGGAGAGTAAGATAATCATGTTCTTCCAATGTGGCAATTACAGCGATCAATATAAAGAGAAGCCAATGGGGAAGAGAATTGATTCTATTTCTGATGATGATGTTAATGAGCACATCACATCACTGCTAAAATTCCTTGAAAGGGTAAGTTTCTTGGAGCCAATCCTATTAAACTCGAGTTTTGTGGCAGATTTTGAAGAATATTGATTTTTATATTGGTTAATTGAGCTTTAGGCTTGCGATTTTCTCTGTATCAATAAAAAATTTCCTTTGAGTGTGGTCGAAATTCTACCCTTATATTGATATAGCCTTCTCCCAAGCAGGAGATTACACTTCAATTCCGCCTTATCCCTATCTTTAATCCTTGTTTTAGGTTGTGCAACTTTGATAACTACGGGTTTCATTTCCGTGCTCGTATAACATATTTATGGGATGCTTCGGGGAACTTGTGGTTGGCTTTATGAGATGTATTGTCCGCTTCAGAGAACTTGTGGTCGGCTTTATGAGATTTATGGTCTGCTTCACGGAACTTGTAGTCGACTTTATGAGATTTCTGGTATGCTTCAGGGAATTTTTTGTTGGCTTTATGAGGTTTTTGTTATGCTTTAGGGAACTTGTGGTCGGCTTTATTATGTTTCTGGTTAGCTTCATGAAACTTATGGTCGACTTTATGAGGTTTCTAGTATGCTTCGGGGAACTTGTGGTCGGCTTTATGAGGTTTCTAATATGCTTCAAGGAACTTGTGGTTGATAGTACATGATATCAATTGTATGATGTTGATAAAAAAGTGGTATACTATTGGTATGATGTTGGTATAATATTGATATGATATTGGTATGAGAACTTACGTTTGAAAAAATAATTTGATGACATATTATCAATATCATATCATAATATTATCACTATGGTAACATGATATGACACTGATATGATGTTGTTATGCTGTCTTATGCTTGACAAAACATAACAAAATGGATTCCACTGCGTAGATCTAAATGAATGTGTTCTTTCTATACATTTTGTTTTGATTTTTTAGTTGAAATGAAAGAGACGTGTCATCATATCACTGTAATATCATGATGAAATGATAGATATGACAGAGTTAATTTTTCTA
The DNA here is from genome assembly GCA_964030455.1 of Linum trigynum. Lineage (NCBI taxonomy): Eukaryota > Viridiplantae > Streptophyta > Magnoliopsida > Malpighiales > Linaceae > Linum > Linum trigynum. The sequence continues at coordinate 10,807,440 of OZ034821.1, forward strand.
TGCTCAAAATATAAAAAATGAATATTATTGTTGAGATTAAAATTAATGGTTTTTTCTATGATTTTTTTTTCAAATTCCTAGTTAAAACGAATATTCTAGGATGCGATTAAAGAAAATAGAGGATTAGCAAAAGTAACAACTGCCTTGTCTCTACTCTGGATCCGTGTTAGGCCAAACAAAAAATGGATATGATGACGAAATTACCAGTCAACCTCTCTCTCTCTCTCTCTCTCTCTCTCTCTCTGTTGCGAAATAATTTGGACCATTAAAATTGGGAAGAGATAGAGGGTGGATGATAGAGTTTTATAGTAGTGGGTTTTGTACCCTATCAATTCATGTGCTTGAGCGACATTCTCAAGTACATCCCTATTTTGTTCCTATTTGATTTAGATGTGATTATAGGGTGGATTAGTCAATATGTGCAAATTAGGTACAATACAAGGTCACAAGTGTAGAAATGAGGCAAGGTTCAAAGATCGTGGCCTAGAAGCCAAAGATCACAGTCGGGATTTCCAGTCGCGAAGACTCGCTAAAGATTGCTGCCCAGAAGCCAAAGATCGTGACCGCGATCTTGAAGGCATAGGGTGCGAACTTCGCGAAGAAGGAGCCTTGGAGGACCAGAGAGTTTCCCTAGTCACATTATGGACAACGTTCAACTTGCCCGCAAGGAAGATCATGGTCATGACTCAAGGATCGCGACCTCGAAATCAACCCGCAATCTTCCGCCTTTAGATGGCCATGACGACATCATCTTGAGATTGCGGCCTATCTTCAGAAGATCCTGTCCGCGATCTCCCAACCTCAGGCCGCGAACTTCCCCGTGTTCATAATGCCTATAAATAGAAGATCATGTTTCTCATTTTAAGGAGCTGATTTTGAGTGAAATTTATGGATCTAGAGAGAGATAAGAGAGAGAAGCTGAAGGGAGAAGAAGAGAAGGAGAAGGAGGAGGAGCAAGGAGCAAGGAGGATCTTCCCCAACTTTAAGTCTTCTTCTATTTCTACCATGTATCTCCTTCTCTCCTTTATGGAGTAGTCCTCTAAGGTACTAGGGGTTCTAAACCCCAAAACCTAGTTTTAGGGTTCACTATGTATTTATGAACATTTTAGAGTTTGAATGAATGAATGTATTTGTCTAATAGATTTAATGCCTCGATCAAGTGCTTAATAGTTCTCCCCACTTTCTTTGCTTTAAGTTGGCGGTGATCCTGGGAAAGTATGGACGAGGAGAAGGTGTGGTAGCTCTCAGCTTTTCGAATCACCCAGGCACCCTTTCTCTTCATATTTGCAGCCCGCAGTTGCCACATACAACCCTCTCCAGCATTCTAGCATATGACATGTAGTTGTTTACCGTCAGAATATTTCACCTTCCACTCGAAATTGCGTCACATGGCATCTTCGCTAAAAGCATCCTGGACATCGTCTTTTGTTGTGAACGCCAAACCCACCTCCACATTGGCCGTCAGATTATACACTGGCACAGGGACAAAGTCGAGGGCATCATTCTGACTATATAAAAATTAAAATGGAACATGTGTGTAGTATGGCATTGGTGCCTCACGGAATGCCACCTCATCTTCGTCGATCCCGTTCGTATCTTCCTCCTCACTGACTGATCTCAAATCTTCTTCACTTTCCTCGTCAGTGGAGGAGAATGGATAGCTCGGCCCACGATGATCATCGTGACCCGCATCACCCGCATCGTCTTCTCGCTCATGCAAAGTACGCCCACATCGAAGGATGTTCTCAATGTCAGCCCACTCTTGCCCCAAGCAGGACAATGAACTTCCTTGGGCTCAACAAATGGGGCAGACTGAGCATGTTGCCGGTATTCTTTCCATGCCACACCTCTTGCAGAACTACCTTCACTGTAGTTGCTTGAACTACCACCCAATCCGTACCCTCTTGTATAACCACCTACTTCGAAGGTGCTTGAACTACCACCCCATCAATACCCTCCTGCAAAACCATCATCATAAGAATACTAGTCAGAATGAGTTTCACTGCGCACCTCGGTCTCAACATACACCTCTGCAAGCCACATCCCGTTATCGCTGAGGAATTGTAACATCATGGTAACCGCGTCATCATCGTTTATGACAACTTCTTAGTACACAACCCCGCCAACACTCATGTCTGGATACTGGTAAGTAATTTTACCAACTCTCGTATGCCCGCTCGTACAAACCATGTCTGCACAAATTTCACAGAGTTCTTGCCACGTGAATCGTGACTCAATTTTCAACATAGTTGATTCACCGTCTTCATAATCAATCCTAATATCAGAGTTTGTCACCCTGCCATTCCAGCGAATAATAAGCTGAAACTTCTTGAGTTTACCCATATATGCAATTTACAATAAGTAACTATTAGCTTAAGTCCAATAAAATTAACCAAAACCATATTTTACGACTACGAAAATAATATTACTCCATCTCATAACTAACATAACATAAATTCAACTAACTAACAACAACATAAATTTATAACTAACATAACATATTTTCTACGAATAATAATTCATTACATACATATAACTACTAAAACATCATTATATAAACAATACAAAATTAAATCATGCCAAAAAATTGCTTCTGTAGGTATGTTGATTGGATTTTTGCTTAAATTTGACAGAGGAGGGAGGGGGAGGGTGTTTTTCCAACTCCTTGTGGGAGGGGTATTTATATGAAAACCAGGGAGCATTCACCGTCTTTATTGACAGCGGTGAAGGTAATCACCGCGTTGCCCTAAAACGGTGAACTTTAGGTGGTTGTGACCTAATTTTGACCTACTAGGGCTGGGAAACGTGGAAAACTATCACAACCGTAACCTAGCGTGGTGAACACTTTCCCCGTCGTAACCTAGCGCGGTGAAGGCATTCCCCGCTTTACTCAAAGGCGGGGATCGCTTCACCGCTGTAAACAAACACGGTGAAGTTGCATCGTTTTTGTTAAACGTGGTGATACTGTTCACCGCCTTTCTTCTCGGCGGGGATTGCATTCACTGCTTTAGACAAAGGCGGTGAATGTCAAACATGTGTACTTTGATAATTTTTTTTATGACTAACGTATTTTGGGAATTTTTTTAATTACTAGTGTATACTGAGATTTTTCCCCATGCTTTGCTGTAGGGATGGCAATTTCGACCTGACCCGATTTACCCGACCTGTTTGGCTTGTTTTGGGACAGGTCAGACCCGCCCCGGGCATGGGTACCTCTCATCGACCCAACCTGCCCTGACCCGCCCCATTCTCGACCCGTTCTTGCCTAAATTACATGTAATCTTAGTAAAATTACTTAGGATTTTTCTCTTATTACATTATATTTTAGGTATAATAAAGTTGTAAATAAGTGAAAACAAAATTTCTTCAATAATTTAACTATATTTTTATCATATTATGGTTTATTTTTTGGTCTTTTAGTGAAAATAACGGATAGTTCTAATGTTTTTCGCATAAATTACATACCCGTTGGGTCGACCTGCCCCGACCCGCGCTCCATGATAAATTACCCGACCTAGACCCAACCTGCCATGGGGTGGGTATGGGTATCGAGAAACCCGCCCCGAACCTGTCCTTACATTGCTGGCCGCTTTTCAGGTTAATTAACTCCTCTTTACTAGCTAATAAGCATTTTCATTTTTGCACATTTGTGCTCTACTTTTGTCCAACAAAAGTAATAATGTAGATGTTAATTGTTACAGTCCAGGGCCTCGAGGGGGGATCATGGCAGCTCTAATTCCAGGTGCCAAACATAATTCGTATCATTCTTATTGGATCTAGCTTGTGGAAAGATGAAGCCACTGCCAAGTCAATGAGCAGATTCGGTGACCACATGTCAGATTAATCGGTGTTCTTAGCTATAGGATAATGTCTACTTACTCTGGTGTCCTACTTCACTGAGGCATGATTGATTTCATGCATTATCGTCTGCAGGGAGCTTTTTAAGGGACCGCTGTACTATGTTACAACCATCTCTTTGGCTTGTGCAATCTGTTGGAGCTTTTGGAGGACTTCCCCTGTTGCCATTGCAGCTATCTGCAATCTATGTGCTGGAGATGGCACCCTTCTTTCTGATTAAACCAGACTCGTCTATTTTTAGTCTCCTAGCATGAGTTGCAGACTAGGGATGTGCAGGTTGACAGGTCGTCAAACTTGCATCTTTATTTTCGTTGTGATGTACATTTAGCGATGACGGACATTGTGGGAAGAAGGTTTGGCAAGCAGAAACTACCTTACAACAGAAACAAGTCTGTAGCTGGGAGCATTGCAATGGCATTATCTGGTTTCGTAGCATCTCTTGCGTAAGTGTAATCTACCTCCTCTGGCTCTCACTACCACTAACTGTGTTGGTAGGCAAATTGGTTTTCGGATTATGCTGAAGCCTAAAGAGCTTCTTCATTCGAGCGGTGTCACAAAACACCAGCCGTGGCCTGGCCACAGGGTAATTCATGTATGAGTAATTGCTGTACTTGTGTCGCGCGGTTGAATAGAGTAAACTAACTAATGTGATGCATTAATGTAGAACTTCTTTGTTTTCTACATTTATTGTAAAATCGTACATAAGGTTGTATTGGAAAAGGTAGTGGTCGGAATTTTATACTTAAATTATGATTTAATTGTGTTTCAACCATTGAATACTAATAATACCGTCTATTGGCATGCTTTGATAGGGAAGTTTTCCGGTTACCGTTAGTACATAAATTTTTGCAAACATTCCTTTTTTATGTGCTTTCACTCGTGTTTTACGATGTAGAAGTATGAGGAAGATAAATAAAAATAAGGTAAATTTTTGCATACATTGCTTTTTATGTGCTTTCACTCATGTTTTATGATGTAGAAGTATGGAGAAGATAAATAAAAATAAGGTATATGCTTTAAATCCAAAAGTAGAAGTTAGAAGTTGGAAATGATGTGTTTGATTAAGAAGATGGTTATTGGGTCAATCAGAGGCATCAACAAGTGTCAAGTTGTTGAATCTAATGTAGCGTTATGGATGAAGCAAAATAGCTTGTGAAAAGCAAGGTAGATTATAAAATTTTCAAGTAAAATCGAAAGTGCATAGATAAAGAGTACTTGATTCGACTAGCAGTCAACAACTTGACGATAAATTGAAAATGGGTAAATTGCAAGGTTGCTCACTGAAAGCTTTGAAGAAAAAAATTTACTGGAGCAGCGGGCGAGTAAAGGGGTAAAAATAGAGAGAGAATAGAGAGAGAATCGCTCTCCCCTCTCTCATCCTTTTCTTCCTTCCTTTACTAGCCATTAGTTTGTCCTTTCTGGGGTTTTGAATGCAACCTCTCAAAGAGGTCATCGCCCCTGACCTTAAACCGTCGGATTCTTCACCAGCGGGGACCCCAACCCAACCAAGTAAGAAGGCCAAAACCACTTCTAGCAAAGGATTCTCTGAAGAGGGAAGCATGGACTATGTTGTTGTCACTACAAGAGTGGAAACCTCAAAAGCAGATGTGGAGGCAGATAAAGAGATGCAGACTGATTCTAACACTGAACAGGTGGCAGGGACTAACGAAGAACAGAGGAACACTGGAAAGTCCACTGCTAGATCGGAGCAGCCCTTCTGGGGTGGACAGTAGAGCTCATACAAATACTTGGTCCTCGGCAATAAACCCCTCGTTGATAATGCTGCAGGGGATGACCTAATATCAGATGAATCTTATTTGGAAAATCGAGAAGACGATCTGGATTGCCCTACTATCTGCATTAAAAAGAGAACCAACGCCAGAATTCAAAGCCGCTGCAATCGTGCCATCACATTTCGAGTGCTCGATAAACACTTCCCCTTTGATTTTGTTCACCGTAGCGTGCAAAAAATGTGGGCAAAGACTGGCGGAGTGAAGATTGGGGATATAGGTAACGGATACTGTCAGGCGGTGTTTGAATCTCAACTGGATCATGGCCGAGCTCTCTTTGGAGGTCCCTGGACAATTGATGATCACTACATTGTCTCTGAACCTTGGAGGCTGGATTTGGATCCAGATTTCGACTCCATCAATCACATCTCTGCCTGGGTTAGACTGCCTCGGCTCCCACTAGCTTACTTCGATGAGGATATTCTTATCGACATCGGGAATAGGCTGGGGAGGGTGCAGAAAATCGACTACAATACGACCAATGGGTTCCGAGGTAACTGTGCTAGAATTTGCGTTGAGATTGATCTTAACAAAAGACTGGTTTCGAAATACAGACTGAAGAGGAGATTCCGTAGAGTTGAATATGAAGGACTCCATGGTGTTTGCTTTGGCTGTGGACATTATGGTCACCTGAAGGAGAAGTGTCCCATGAACATAGGAACAGATAACCCCACGATGGAGCAGAGTACATCGAGCAATCCTCAAGCTTCACAGTCAATCAGGCCGGAAGTGGTGGAGGACTTTGGACCTTGGATGCTTGCTGCGAGACCAAAAAGAATGAAAAGTCAGAGGAAAGCTCGGGGAAATGAGGAAGCACCTAAGAAGAAGGGAAGCAATGTGGAAGAAGGAAAATCTGGTTCGAGATTCACGGTACTGGAAACTGAAGGAAAAGAGGCAGAGGCGGGTGAGAACATGGAAGCTGAATCTCCCATCGAGAAGACATAGGCTGCGAAAAATCAAAGTAACAAGGAAATAACCCACAAGGAGATCAGAGTTGAAGGAGATAAGAGTCAGTCTCAGGATCAAAGCATTAAAAACACAGGGAAATCGACAAGAAACTGCACAACAAGAAAGAACACCATAAAGCCTCTCCAGAAATTACTAAACAGGGTAGCAAAGCTGCTTCTGCTACTAAACCCACAGACCAGCGAGGGGAAACAGAAAAGGCCATTAAGCAGCAGACCCAACTGGGCACGAGTGGGAAAGCGCTTAAAGATACAGGGAACATTAAGAGTAAGAGTGAAGGAAAGAGCTCCAGTGGAACCAAACTACCAGTGAGTGACAAAGGACAATCCAAGGAGAGTCTTACAGGTCACCACCCCAAGATGAAAACTCATGGATCCTCGTCAACCAGTGTGAACATGGGAAAGAATCCAGTCGCTACTCCACCAAAAGGACCAAGCAAAGGAAGGAAAATTGATTTCTCCCCTGACCAAGGGGAGGAATCTTCTGTGCCAAAAAATTCACAATTACCCCTTGCAGAACCAATGGAGTGTGCAACAAGGGAGGGTGAGGTGGCCATGGCCACTAAACCCTGCCGATTTCCAACCTTCCGGTTGTGCAGGGAACTCTTTAATTATCATCTGTTATGGTTAAAGTATTCTCCTAGAATTGCAGGGGTGCTAAGCATCCCAAGTTCTTGCCTACCTTCAACCTTTATAAGGAAAATCATAAACCTGACATTGTGTGTATTCTGGAACCCGAAATCAGTGGGAGAGATGCTATCACAGTGATCAAGTCCCAAGGATATGAAACTTGGGCCATCTCGGATGCTGCTGGTTTTAGTGGGGGAATCTGGGTGCTTTGGAACAGGAGTGAGCTCATGCTAAGGGAGATTGACAACCATAAACAGTTTATCAACTTAAAATGCTCCTCCCTCAATGTAGATGTCTTCCAGATCACTGCTGTGTATGCTAGCCCTAATGAACATGACAGAGTACAGTTGTGGGATGCTATGAGAAGAATTGAAAGATACACTGATCTTCCATGGATTCTCACAGGAGACTTGAACTCCATCTCTAGAGCATGTGATAAGCAAGGAGGTGTTGCTTTCAACTTTGCCAAAGTTAGAGCTTTTAATGAGTGTATGGAGGACTGTGGACTCATGGACCTTGGATTTTCTGGTCCTAAGTTTACCTGGTTTACAAGACACTCAGGCATCAAGGAGAGACTTGATCAAAGTATCTGTAACTTGAGCTGGCATCACAAGTTTCCAGGCACTTCCATCTTACACCTCCCTAAGATCAAGTCTGATCACAGACCCATTTTGACCTGCACAGAGTCTCAATCCACAAAAAAGAAGTTGGAAAGAAGATTTCAATTTCTAGCCTTCTGGCTAGCACATTAAAACTTTCCTGACTGCCTGTGCTCTACCTGGAGGAGAGGTGAAGACTTCCCTACATCCCTAAGGATGTTCTCATCTCAGATCCAGAAATGGAACAAAGAGGTCTATGAAACATTTTTCAGAGGAAAAGAAGACTTTTGAATGAGCTCAAGTCCCTGGAAGCCCTCAATGAGAGACGGTCAACCACTAACTCCCTCAACCAGGAGCAAAGGACTAGGGAAGAGCTAGAGGATACTCTTTGGCAAGAGGAGATGCATTGGATTCATAAATGACCAAGGAGACTGGATCAGTGATGCTGATACTCTCCTCATCATGGCCAGGGAGTATTTTCTTCACTTATTCACCATGTCTTCGTTGAATTTGAACTGCTCTATTCATGCTGATTTCCCTCCTATTGATGATAACTTGCTTGCCAAGCTTTCTTCCTTGCCCAATGTTGAGAATGTTAGACTTGTCATTGAGGATATGAATGGGCTCAAAGCCCTTGGTAAGGATGGATTCCAAGCCATCTTCTACCAGAAATGCTGGGACATTGTAGGGAGGGATTTTGCTGATTTCATTATTTCTTGTTTCCGTTGTCCCAACAGAATTAGGTTGTTGAATGATACTCTGATTACCCTGATCCCCAAAGTGGATAGCCCAACCTCTATGAGCCAGTTCAGACCCATAAGCTTCTGTAATGTTGGGTATAAAGTCATTGCTAAACTGATTGCTAATCGACTGAAACCTCTCATGGCCCATTTGGTAAACAAAAACCAGTCCAGTTTCATCGCTAAGAGACATATCAATGATAATATAATTATCATGCAGGAAACCAGTCACTCCATGGCTCGGAAAAGTGACAAAAAGGGGTACATGGTCCTCAAAGTGGACCTAGCCAAGGCCTATGACAGAATTGGGTGGGACTTCCTTCATGAAATCCTCAAGGCTGCCAGAATCCCTGATGAATGGATTAAGTGGATTATGGAGTGTGTGACCTGTACAAGATACCAAATGCTTTGGAATGGAGGTGAAACTGACAGCTTCACACAATCAAGGGGCCTCAGAGAGAGATGCCCTCTCTCTCCCTATCTTTTTACTCTTTGTGTTGAGAGACTGAGTCACTGTATTGGGAGTGAAGTTAAGAACCATAGATGGAACCCGATTAGGCTTTCCCTAGGGGGTCATGCTCTCTCCCACCTCTTCTTTGCTGATGACCTTGTCCTATTTGTTGAAGCCAACACTGCTCAAGTTGATGTTGTTATGAACTGTCTCAACAACTTCTGCTTGGCTTCTAGTGAAATGATTAGTAAAGAGAAGTCTAGGGTTTTTTTCTCTAGGAATGTTAAGAACAAGGATAAGAGTGATATTTGCAATAGACTAGGAATCCAGGCTACCTCAGACTTAGGCAGATACCTTGGTGTTCCTGTGTTACATGGCAGAATCACTAAGAACACTTACAAGTTCATACTTGACAGGATTGACCAGAAACTCACCAGATGAAAAGCCAGAACTCTTTCCTTGGCTGGTAGAGTCACTTTGGTTGTGTCTGTTCTTAATGCACTTCCTACCTATGCTATGCAAACCATCTATCTCCTAGTATCTATCTGTGATGCTATTGATAAGAAGGTTAGATCCTTTGTTTGGGGTTCTATTGAGGGTAAAAGGAAAACTCATCTTATTGCCTGGGAGAATATATGTAAACCAAAGAGTCAAGGGGGCTTAGGACTTAAATCTGCTAGACATATGAACATGGTTTACATGATCAAACTAGGGTGGCATATGCTTAATAATGCTTCTGATCTTTGGGTTCAGGTCCTGCAGGGGAAATATCTCAAGCATCAGGGGGGTGATATTACTACAATGAAGAAGAGCAACCACTCTAATCTGTGGAAAGCCATTGTTAGAGGAATGAGGCTGATGAAAGAGGCCACATGTTGGAGCATCAGGGATGGGAAGAGTACTCTCTTCTGGAAGCAACCTTGGGTTGATAACAACACAATTCTTGCTGCCCTTGCCACTGTCGACATCAATGAAAAGGACCTGGATTCTGTTGTTGCTGACTAGGTCACAGAGGAGGGTAAGTGGGACTGGATCAAACTTGGTCAATACCTCCCTAATGATGTGGTCTTGACCATTGCAGGAACTGATGCACCTGACTCTGAGCTGGGAGAGGATGTTACTATCTGGGGCTTAGAAAAGGATGGAAGCTTCAGCCTAAAATCAGCATACAGTCTTGTAGCTGAAATGGAGGAGCAGGAGGAGAATGGCAAATGGAAAGAAATTTGGAAATGGAGGGGGGAAAGTAGGATAAAACACTTCCTATGGCTGGCAACCCATGATCGCCTCCACACCAACAAAGAGAGGGAGAGAAGGAAGTTGACAACTTGCAACCTGTGCAACCACTACAAAGAAGAAGCAGAAACGATGGAGCACATCCTCAAGAAGTGCAAAAAAGCCAAGACCATTTGGGAGATCTTTCAGAGCAAGGATTCTACCAAAAACAGTAACCTGAACTTCAATGAATGGCTGATGCACAATACCAGATTTGAAGAAACAACTACAGAGTTTGGGATCATTTGCTGGTAACTTTGGAAACAAAGGAATGATGAGGTAATGGAAGGGCGTACTTTTATGAAAGAGAGTGTCACAACAAGAATCAAGGCATGATTTAACATTGTGAATCAAGCCTGCCTACAGAAGACCTCAGGCCTGGTACAAAACAAGAAACTATCCTGTAATGTGGGATGTAAACCGCCAGATGAAGGGTGGATCCAACTGCAATCAGATGGTTCTGTACGAGCGCCAAGTGGGAGAGCAGCAACAGGAGGGTTGTTCAGGTATCACTTAGGTAGATGTCTGGGAGCCTATGTGTGTAATTTTTGGACGATGCTCAATCACAGCTGCAGAACTGCGAGCAACCCTGGAGGGTCTGAAGATTGCGTGGAAGGCAGGCTACAAGAAGATCATTCTCCATAGCGATTCCACTACTGCCATTAACATCATTGAACACATAAATGATGATGTGCATCGCCATGGTACCACTGCCAAGCATTTGAGCTACATTTTGGATCAATAAATGGGAGGTTAGAGTTTCCCACGTGTATAGAGAAGCGAATTACGCGGCCGATTACTTGGCTAACAAGGCTCATGATTTTGATTTTGGCACACATCATTTCAATGTGTGTGATAGGGATTTGATCAAATGGATCAACCATGATGTACTGGGAATTTCCCATGAGAGTTCTATTATTAATATGAATTAGACGCTCGGCGTCTGTCTTTTAACAAAAAAAAAAGCTTTGGAAATTTAATGTTTGGTCACTAAAATTATTTTATTCCATTTGTGGTCAATGAAAGTGGTTAACGTTTCACGTTTGGTCACTCTTTGTTAGCCTCCATTAACACTGTCAGTTTTTTGCTGATGTGACTAACAAAAGTGCCTAATCAGCATATTTTAACCCCAAAAAGTTTATACTCAGCCCACCACATCATCAAAACCAACCCAACCTATAACCTCAACCCGTGATCCGACCGTAATCCACTCCCCTTTCTTCTCTGCTGAACGAAGCGTCGACTGCTCCCCTTGGCCGGTCAGTCCCCAACTCTTTAAACATCAGTACCTCCTTCGACCTCTCTCTCCCAATCCCGGACTCGCCTCCGGCCAATGGCTCCCCAATCGCAAAGGAAATTGGCAAGAGCGCTCGCTTGAATATTTTCCTGCCGAGAGTTCCATTGACTTCAACTCCGATTCCAAGCTATGGCTCGGTAATGGAGGTTGTTCGATTCCGACGGAGCAGCCGACGAAGAACACAGAGGAAGCAGAAGGGTCTCAAGGCGACAGCGATGGCGGCTGTTGCTGCGTGCAGAAAAGTGAACAGATCCGAAATCAGTGGGAGTCACTTCTCACTCAACTACTGGTTTTCACTCTATTAAATGTTAGATCTACCACGGTCTGTGACAAAAGCGCTTATTGAGAAAGCGACGATGACTTTGAATGAGAAAGCGACAGAGGTGGTGGAAGCTCTCATCGTTGATTTGACGGAGCCTATGCGAGAGTGAGAGTGAGAGTGAGTGAGTGAGAGAGAGAGAGAGAGAGAGAGAGAGAGAGAGAGAGAGAGAGAGAGAGAGAGAGAGAAGGAGGTACCGATGTTAAAGGAGTAGGGGACTGGCTAATTGAGGGGAGCGGTCGGCGTTTCGTTCAGCAGAGAATAAAGGGGAGTGGGTTACGGGTCGGGTCATAGGTTGAGTTTATGGGTTGAGTTAGTTTTGATGATGTAGCGGGTTGAGTATAAATTTTTTTGGGTTAAAATATGCTGACTGACACTTCCGTTAGCCACATCAGCAAAAAACTGACTATGTTAACGGAGAGTGACCAAACGTGAAATGTTTAACCACTTTCAATGACTAGGAAAGGAATAAAATACTTTTAGTAACCAAACATGAATTTTTAGAACTTTCAGTGACCAACCTTGCAATTTACACAATTGAAAATCATCAAACTAAGCTTAAGTCGTCAAAGGAAAAAATTGGAGAAATTAATATATTAGCCAAACCTATTGAATTGTCAATAATTAGTCAAATATTTTGTAGTGTATCAAAAAATTAGTCATTTTTTGTTATCGTTAATGATTTTATAACTCTTTTCTTAGTTAAAATACTCAAGTTTTTGGATGTTGAACTCCATGTATCTCTCGAAATCAATATCATATTTCCAAATCAATATTACCAATAAAATTGTTAGCGGAAAATTATAATTCAATATATTTGCCTAATAAAATAAAATGCAAAGAATATTTTACTAATAATCAGTATTTTAAAAAAAAATACATATACCCTGCCAACTATATGATAAATTTACTCTTATAAAGAGGCTCATGTGTGTCCTTTGGTGTTGAAAATTAAATTTGAAGTACTGATATGTCACCATTCATTAAAATAGAGGACTTATTCTTCCTTAATATAAAATGAATTTTAATCACTAACTGAGTAACTGGTAGATAGTGTTAAAGGGGCATAACTTCTTTCATTTCTCCCCCACGCACAGCGAACAGAGGCAGGGCGTCTCCCCCACGCAGAGCCATTGGTGCGAAGCTAGACGTGGCGACGGCATCAATGTCGAAACCTTCGTTTCAGGTTCTTCTGATTGAGATGCATTGTTTTTATGTTTTATATGCCAAAAATTTGAGATTCATTCTCTGGACGTTGGAATTGGTTCAGTGTCGTGCGACCTCCCACAGAATCCCGGAAATAATGGGGAAAGGTGGAGTTCTTACACATTTGAGAGACATTCTCAATTTTACTTACAGTGGGTCGTGATAATTTGTGACAGATAATTTTGGGTTCGGCGTCAACTGCTCGGCGACGGATTCTAGCTGAGATGGGTTATGAATTTAGAGTCATGGTGTGTTCTTATTCCTCTTCCGCAACGGGAAGAGTTCCTGTGATTTTCTGTGGAAGAATTGACTGAGAATTTGGGGATTTTAGACTGCAGATATTGATGAGAGAAGTATAAGGAAAGACAAGCCGGAAGAATTGGTGATGGCTCTAGCTGAAGCTAAGGTATGACTTCCCTTTCAGGTGCCTTTAATTTGTCTGTTCATAGTAGATGCTGATTCTATGGCAGTTACGGCAAAACTGGGATGGGTTCCATTAGCTGACCTTGTGATTCTGCTTTGAAGTTCCGTTTGTCGATATGGTGTTCTTATCTGGGGCTTTTTCCTAGGCAGATGCCATCATAGCAAGACTTCTGAACACAGGTCAACTGCAGAAAGATACTGATATGACATTGTTGATTACTGCAGATACGGTATGATTGAATTCATAGCCAATTTCTCAGTTTCTGTTATGTGTCGTTCATAGACATTCATATTCACTGTCCTAAGCTACGAATCAATGGAGAAACAACTGAACTGTTTTCATTAGGGCAATCTAATTTCCGACTGAGACACGAACACTCCATCAATCTCACCAGCTTCAAATTTTCATTCGACGTATTCGAGTAGAACTTAAAGAACCTGATTTGCAGTATCCCATAAATAAATGCCGTAAGATACTAGTTCAATAATCACAGTGATGCAGCATTGATCGGAATTGGTTGAGTTGAGCAATGATCATTGGGGTCCTCATTCATTACTTGGACGGATTAACTGGTTTTATGAATTCATCACTGTTTGATAAGTGGTCATATTTCCTAGTTTGTATATTGTAAGTTCTATGTGGACTTCAGGTGGTGGTATATAAAGGAGTGGTGAGAGAGAAGCCGACCAGTGAGGACGAAGCACGGGAATTCATAAAAGGTTGCTTACCGAGTTCTCTAATGAGCCAGCCCATCTCTGATATTCATCTGGCATTGAGTTTGCTGTTGCTTGCAGGCTATTCCGGTGGTCACGCTGCAGTTGTAGGATCTATACTTGTAACCAATCTCAATACAGGTTCAAGAAGGGTCACTTGGGAGAGAGCAGAGGTATATTTCCATGAGATACCCGACGAAATCATCGATAGCTTGGTAAGCAATTCGGGCATGGACTCATATCTCCCTCCTGATTTACTTGTTCTCTTTTAGCTCAATCATTGACCAAGTAATGATGTTGTGAAGATCGAGGAAGGAATAACTTTCAAAGTGGCTGGAGGTCTGATGCTGGAACATCCATTAACATTGCCCTTTGTTGAAGCAGTGGTTCGCCTTTTACTTTTCCCTTTCAGCTTTCTTGTGGGTTTTAGTATACAGAGAAACTTGCATTGCCAAAATCTGTCCTTCAGTGATTCTTGTTAATGTAACTTGGGTGTCTTTTGCTTGCAGATCGGAAATACGGACACTGTCATGGGGCTTCCAAGTGCACTTACCCAGCAATTCATTGATGAAGTCTTGCAACCTCTGAAAGCCTAACTCACTTTGGATTAGGAATTCGGATAATGAGAGTTTTGGACCCAATTTTTATTAGTAGAACTAGAATCAATACCCGCGGCTACCCCGCAGGAACCAAAGTTTGCAACAACATGATCCTTTGATGGGCAGTTTAGGTAATGGCTGATGGCAAACAGGGATCGTTGTATGTTGTATTCTTGGCGATGGCCCCGATTTTATGTTGAGTTCTATAGTCTCCTTTCAGTTTAATATTCTCTGACATTCTGTTCACGTATCTGTTTGCCAATAACTAAACAAGGTTGGGGGTGGGGTGATTAATTTGTAAGCAGCAAAACTATAACGATAGAATGGGATGATAGAAGCGAGGGCGGAGGCACAAAACAGATCATTTTCTAAGCAACGTGAGGTCCAGATACTGAAAGTGAAATTACAAAACATATGCATGGTCAACAAACACATATTGAAGCAAAATATGTTATGGAAATAGAGTCCCAACAACATAAGATGATCTTGACATCACAAAAGGACAGGAGGGTTCTACTGGGTCTCGATGACAAAGGTAAGCATATCGCATATGGTGATGACTGATGACCTCATCTTAAGTCATTGCAGCCCCCATTAATTCGCCAAGAGATTACTCTTCATATCAACCACTGCACTTGCATCCTACCGAGATTCATAGACACTCAAATCAATAAGCATGCAGCGAAAATGTTAGAATACACCAGCAACATAAAAACATTGCAGAAGCAGCATTACAGCAGCAGGCAAAAAAGTGCAGCAGCACCTAAGGACAAAAATTTGGAAGAGAAGGTTTCTGACTATAAAGACAACTTTCTAAACATGTGTGAAAGCAAGCAGTATGTTTGTATCTCATGATTTTGAGCCCTTGGCAGCATTTCTTTTGTGCTAACTTGCTAACAACCAAATACTTACCTGCACATAATTGGCTGCAACACATACCAGTAATTGTTGCAACATCAATGACTACATCCCACACATAAACCAAATGAAATTATAAGAACATTTATGTCAAAAACTTAAGCTGAATTAAGCAGAGCATAGAGGAAAACAGAAACTATCTGGAGTTAGCAAATTTGCAGAAAGAACCTGTATACGGAAGACTACAACTAACTTTGCAGAAAAAACATATATTTGCATCAACATGAGCAAGCAGCATTACTTCAAAAGAGCCACCAGGCAAGGTTCTAAAAGGCGCTAGGCGTAAGGCAGGCGCTCGGCTCCTGACTTGCGCCTTGCCCGATTAGGCGTAGCCTAGGCGCACCTAGACGTTCAGAGCATAAATGGAAAAATTCCCAAATATTTCCTGTTTTCTGGAATAATTCATATAATCCAAGTGTATATAAAATTAGCAATGCCTAGTTCTTAACAGTAAACACTTAACATAACAAATAACAAGCAAATAGTGACCAATCATCTGCTAATAGGTGCTTATAGAGGCAAGAAGCTTGTGCTACGTACCGAGGAGAAGGAAGGAGCAGCAATTGACGAGTTTCGACTTTATTTCCCACTATAGCAGCGGAGTTGTGTGAAGGCGAGAAGAGTGATCGATGACTTTCTCCTGCGGCGGCAGAGAGCAGCAAATGGGGCGAGAGCTAGGGCGGTAGGCGGTAGCAGATGGGGCAAGATCTAGGGCGGCAGGCGGCAGCAGATGTTACTGATTTTCCGTGTTTCTGATTTTCTAGGGCAAGAGGCAAGTTTCTGATTTTCTAGGACAAAACGAAGAGTATTGGGTTTAACCGCCTAAGCTCGCCCAGGCACGCCTTCTCTCCACTAGGCGCAAACTAAGCGCTATTCCTACCTACTAAGAGCTACCAGCGCCTTTTACAACGCCTATGGCCAAGTCAAGGCAATCATCTACCGCCTAGCGCCTAATTGAGCCTAGGCGTACGCCTAGGCACGCCTTCTTGAACCCTGCCACCAGGTAAAAGCAAAAGAATAGCTCAAACAAAAGTGAAAGAGCACGGATCTAGGTGTGCGATTGGTGATCGTGATTGGTATGAGAATTAGGGATTTGGGATGAGGTAGAATTTGGGAATTAGGGTTGAGAAAGAGGATTTCCGGGCACCGGGGTGGTGGCCGACGAGTTGGAGAGGGAAGAAGGGAATTCGGCTATGAGAGAGGGAGAGAGAGAGCTTAGGGAATAATTCTGTTGTTATTGCTTAACCCTAGCTTATGCCTAACACAGAATATATATATAAACCGACTAATTCTCTATAACTACCCAAAGACTTAACCTAACCGATTTAACCCCAATAGTTCCCAAAATAGCCGACATAATATAAAACGTCAAAATAACAAATAAACCCCCAAACACTCATTGTCTGACATTCCATCCCCCTTGGAATCCACCTTGCCCTCAAGGTGGACCATCTTTCTTCTCTTCCTTCTTCTCTTCCGCTTCTCGCGCCTCCATTTCCTCTCCTTCGTCTGCCCAGTTCCCCACCAGCAGCATGAGATGACCCTTGGCGCACTGATGCCCCACTGTATACCTTTCGTCGCAGTTGAAGCAACGTCCGTCTCTGCGCTTCTGGTCCATTTCTGCCTGCGTTAGCCGGACAAACCCCTTTGGTGGCAGCCTCGACTGGAATCTGCTCGCTGCTGTTGCGCCGGTGGCCGCCGGGCTTGCATTTCCCGTCGGCGGTGAGGTACCAGCTCCTGCTCCCACTCCTCCACTGGCCTTCTGGATACGCCCAGCCGACGTCCTCCAACTAGCCAGCTCCTCTTCCTTGCGCCCTGCAATCCTGAAAGCAACTCGAAGAGAGTCAGGTTCGAAAACCTTCACGGCGGTGGCCAGCTCTGGCCGGAGTCCCGCCATACACAATCCCACCAGGGTCTCCTCCGTCATTTCCTTGCACTGGTTTCCCAGTTTAAGGAACTCTGCACGATACTCTGCCACCGACCCTGTCTGCCTGAGTTTGGCCAGCTGCTTCGGGGCCCACCCCTCCCCCTTGCCAAACTGGTAGCGTAGCTCATCCTGGAACGTGGGCCACGAGATGAACTCACCTGCTGCTGCATAGGCCCACTCGGTCCATTCCCACCACTAGAGCGCATCCCCCTCGAGATAGAAAGATGCCAGGTGCGCCTTCCTCTCTTCTCGGATCGGGTGGTTTCTGAACCACCTCTCAGCTGCATACAACCACAAACCCACATCTCCCGAGCCGTCGAATTTGGGAAACTCTATCACGGGCGGTTTAGCTCTAAATACCAATTCCTCTTCATTCTCATACAGAGGGTTATGGTACTCGTACTTGCCTGTATTCGGTGGGAGTGGCGGCTTCCTTGATCCTTGCTGATAGTGACTGCCCGCGGCTGGCTGCTGGTGAGGATAGAGCCAGTCGCCCGTCACCTCCTGATGGTTTCCCTGGTGCTCATGCTGGGTCCCCGACCCTTGCCCCATCTCCGGCCAACCTCGACCGCGCCCTCCTCCTGTCCGCGGGGTACTCCACGGGGGGTAGCCGTACTTCGGGCCCTTACCGAGACCCCTGATCGGTCCATACCAGCTGCTGCCCGTCTGCGGATGACCTGGACCGGTTCGGTTCGGTCCGACCGGTTGGCCACCCTGTACCCAGCCCGGTTTCGAGCCCACGACCCAGCCTCATCTTGCCTCCTCTGAGCTCGGGCCCATCCAGCCTTCCGGTTCGCCAAAACTCAACTCCTCCGCATGCCAGGGTTCTTCTCGTCAGGCCCAAACGACAATGGCTCTCCTTCGTACCCGGCCATTTTCTGCTTTCCCTGGGCCTTGTCTTGGGCCAGGTCCGTTGGAGTTGGTAGCAGACCAGGCCCACTGAATACCGGCGCGGTTGCAGACCTGGCGCCCGAGTTTCCCGGCGCCCCATCCGACGCGGCCAGCACCTGCGCCGTCCCGGCCTCGGCCCCGCTGCCCGACGGCTTCGCCTCCGCCTCCGTCTCCTCCCGGCGCGCCCGCGCCCCGGTCTGCCCTACTCCCGCGTCGCCGCGCGGCGCCCCCGAGCCCGCTGCGGCTGCCGCCGTTGGCTTCATTCCCGCCCGGTCGCTGCTGCCTGCGCCGCCCCTGTAGCCGGAGCTACCAGCGGATCCCGGTTCTTCAGAACTTGGGTTAGCACCTCCTGCATTGTCGCCGCCAAGGCTCCGCAGATGTTTTCAGCCACACTCTTGCCCATCTCTTCAATAGAAGCCTTGATCTGGTCACCCATGGCTTCGATTGCTCCGATCGAACCCCTAGAGGCCTCAGCTGCCCTCACAGTCACCTCTGTCAAGCTCTCCAACGATGCTGCCAGCGCATCGTACTTGTTCGTTGTCACATCCTTGACTGTTACCACCTCCTTGAGCTGGCGCTGCGGCTGTTGCTTGTCCACCGGGTTCGACATCTTCAGACTGCAGTATTTCTTCAGAGAATCGGCACACCAGCCAGGCTCTGATACCACTGAAAGAGCACGGATCTAGGTGTGTGATTGGTGATCGTGATTGGTATGAGAATTAGGGATTTGGGATGAGGTAGAATTTGGGAATTAGGGTTGAGAAAGAGGATTTCCGGGCACCGGGGTGGTGGCCGACGAGTTGGAGAGGGAAGAAGGGAATTCGGCTATGAGAGAGGGAGAGAGAGAGCTTAGGGAATAATTCTGTTGTTATTGCTTAACCCTAGCTTATGCCTAACACAGAATATATATATAAACCGACTAATTCCCTATAACTACCCAAAGACTTAACCTAACCGATTTAACCCCAATAGTTCCCAAAATAGCCGACATAATATAAAACGTCAAAATAACAAATAAACCCCCAAACACTCATTGTATGACAAAAAGCTAGCCAAACAGTAGCTGCAATATACAGCTTCGAGTGAGTGAGGTATCTATTATTTCTTGCTGGCGTCTTTGTAATAATAGACTTAAGGCCAAGTAAGGCAACCAGGTTCTTCTCCAAGTTGTTGCCTGCTGCTATGAAAAAGTTTTTAATTGGGATCCAGTATTACCCTAGAAATGAAAAAAAAAATAGAAACAAAATCCATCAACAAAACGACATACATACTCGCAGCTTCTATCCAATCCCATCAAACTCTACCACAATGATAACCTGAATGCCTTCTATCAGTAACATAACAGGATTGATATAGTCCACTATCTTCAAGACCCGCAGAGGCTATAGATACCGACGATCCATTATTATCCTAGAACTGAAAAAAAAACAAAAAAAATCAGTCAACAAACAACATGCATACTCGCAACTTCTATCCAATCTCATCGAACTCTACTGCACTGATAACCTGAATGGCTTCTCTCAGTAAGGTAGCAGGATTGTCATCAAACTCTACTCGCAACTTCTATCCAATCTCATCAAACTCTACTGCCCTGATAACCTAAATGGCTTCTCTCAGTAAGGTAGCAGGATTGTCATCTCTTGGAACTCCACTATCTTCACGACCCGCAGAAGCTAAAAATACCAAAGACTGGCCAAATTTCCTCTCTAGTTTGGTCTGACGTGTTTGAGAATACTTTTTGGTGATCAGTTCTGCATCCACTAATGAATATTGAGAAACATGAACACAAATCAGACCAAAGTGTGGCACAGTACAGATAAAAAGGAAATTTCATCATCATGATGCAGGTGAAGTGCCACCGGAACTCTCTGCCACAGTTTCCCATTCCAATATCCCATAGGGAAAAAAAACCAAAAACCCCTCAAAGTTAATGCTAAAAACCAATCCCAAACACATGAATCAAGCTCCTGATTATTTATTCTGAGATGCAAGGAAAGAGGATTGAGCACCGATATTTATTTTTTGTAAAGGGTACGGGAAATTGGTCGCCAATATTCAAAAGGGCGAAACTTCAACTTTTACCAACTGCCTTACGTTTGGTGACATTGACTTCCCTTAGTGACTGAGGGAAAGTATATTAACCTGATATTTTCAGCTCCCTTCGCTGATCAACATGAAAACAACCTTTTTCTTTCACTAGAGGTCGTATAAAGAATAGGATAAGAGCTTAAGCAAGTATACTTGTTCATCATCTAAAATGCAACAGTGTTTTTACCGAAGTGATTGAGTAGACGTATACTCACTTGATGAACTTCGTAAGATACTTTCCCCTGCGGTTTGTGGTAGTCAATCACAACAGCCATATGCAAACCCTAAAACAGATACCTAAATATCAATTTGAGTACATACTGTGAAATGAAAATGCAAAAGAAACCTTGAGAAACAAAATCCAAAGCAAACGACAAATTAAAAAGGTAACCCAAGCATAGAATTGCAGCCAGTACAACTGCAGTAACAGCCAGCGACCAATAGCAACAGAATTACAGCATATCAATAGTAGAAATATAGCAGCAATAGCAGGGAAAGGAAGTATAGCAGCAGAAGTATAATTACAGTAGCAGCAGAAAGAAAGTGCATCAGCACTGAAACAGAAGAAGATCCATCATATCTTTGACCTGAAAGAGGCTGACAGAACAATTGAACGACTAAGTGATTGTGGCTAAATAAACTGTAATACATAGGGCATTAATAACAACTTGCAACTATCTACACCTATGCAATAGTAAGTTAATGAAAAAAAGAAAAAGGATGGGAATGAAGCTCTCCTTTGGGATTGGCATCTTTAGAAACATGTGTGTATGTTATGTGGCATCTGCCCATCTCATTAGCAAATTGCATGATTTTACAAAGTTCAAGAAGGATCCATTTTCATCCAGAACAAAAGTTCTTATGCTCCAGCTAGTGTGTAAATTAGACAATAGATAACAAAAATTCATTAACTCTTAAGACTCATAATTCATCTTCAGCAGTGCAGGAGACACCTTTGGGTGACAAATGACACAAAGAATCCTAAAGCTCGTTTGAACTGGAAAGTTCAATTCAAACCTTAAACATCAACAACAGGTAGGACAAATAGCGCTTCCATCAAACCCACTCTCCCATTTGAATGAACTTATGGGCCAAAACTCCAACAACATGCACTTCGTTGGTCAAATGATTAACAAACAACAACAGGGTCAACCTAAGGTGTAACAGCAATGCAGGAGATGAAAATGATGATGGGGCTGGGAGGGCAAATGGGAATGTGAAACAACATGGTGGGGCTGGGAGTGGTAGGAAGTGCGATGGTTGACCATGAAATGGGAAGCCACTAAACATTGTAATGTAGACTAATGAAGGAGAGAAAAGCTAGCTAGATTGTCAAACACAGCTATATAAGCAAAATAGCAAAATGATAACTTTGATTAATGATTAGTATTAACCTGATGATCCTACTTCCCAATTCTACGCCACTACTCAATTGCGTCACAGAACACCTCAAACGTGAAACGCCTCAGCATGATGCAATCAAAAACACAAATTGTAAGCATGGAAAGAGCGAATCTACCTCCGACAACAAAGGCTCGAAGTTCCAGCTGGGCTTGGCTCAGCCACAATCCTGTGAACTCTCTGCCGACAACGATGGTCCAACCTCACGGGTTCCCTGAAACAGAATGGTTAAGTAAAAAACTTTGGCCTACGGAATGAAATCAATACAATATACTGTCGGCCGCGAGAAAAAGAGAGCATACATAACTCCGATGTCGATACGGTGGATTGCTTGAATGGAGAAGGAGAGGAAAGTGGGAGCGTTTGGCTATGAAACAACTCCTCAACTTCCATTCGTGTTTGTCTTTTTCTTCTTCTCTGCACTCGCTAGTCTCCACTCCTTTTTTTTTTTTTGTAAGTCTCCACTCCTTTGACTCATGAAACCATAATATGGTACTGAAAATAAGGAAAATCAATAAAAGTGAGCAGTTTTAATAAAAAAATACTAATAATAACGTGAGAAAGGCAAGCAGGTTCATTTTGTTGGGGTTGGGGTTGTGGTAGGAGGAAGATCCACCGGAGACTGCAAAAGTTATAAAAAAAACAAAAAAAAACTCACCACCGTCGTATGACTTTTCCCCGCCAGGGAGTCGTGCCCCTTCCAACTTGGGCGGCAATCAAACTGAAACTGCGCACCTCTCGTTGGCGTTTCTTTTGATTTCCTGTCTTTCGCTCCTCCTAGGCCGCCGCCGAGCTTCTTCTCTCTTCCAAATTGAACATCGGCACTTCCACCAACTCCCACCTCATCCTCCTGCTGCTCCATCACCACCACCGTCTGCTTTTGTTTTTCCTCCCCATGGCTAGGGCTCTTCGCTGCTATCGGTGTGCTCTGCAGCGAGAGTCCACAAATGCTCCTTTTGTTCCAAAGCGATCCCATCTTCCTCCGTTTTTGGGTTCAACTGCGACCGACAGCTAGGGAGAATTTTAGGGTTTGCGTTGCAAAAGAGAAAAGAGGATTATGGAGGGTGCAAGAGGGAGAAGCCTTTGTCTCCCACCAAGTCACTTGTAGCCAATGCCGCATGGGTTGCGTGTACGGGAAA
Organism: Linum trigynum; assembly: GCA_964030455.1. Classification (NCBI taxonomy): domain Eukaryota; kingdom Viridiplantae; phylum Streptophyta; class Magnoliopsida; order Malpighiales; family Linaceae; genus Linum; species Linum trigynum. The sequence goes on from OZ034821.1 coordinate 10,830,667, forward strand.
GTAAAATCAGAGTGGCCAGCTGATGGGGAAGACGTGCCTTCCGGATTTTCTCCTCTAAAAGTGAAGGCATGGGCTTGGTGTAGGGAAAGCAATAAAAGCATGGCGGAGTGGACACGGGAAGTTTTCCTCAGAAAGCAGAGGAGATCGCTAAGAGCTATGCACACTAAAAAGACAGAAACTAAAACAGTAACGAAAATGAGAGAGGAACAAGTGTAGTAAGCTTTTATATAGTAAAAGAATTTCAATAAAAAGTGGTGTTTGGAAGTGGATGAGTTTCTAATAAAAGAACTCAAAAGTTTGTTCCCCTTTTTGTTTCCATGATAGAAAGTCGATTTTAAAAAGGTATCAAAATAAAAAAAAATATATAACGTTCGAGTTAAAGAGCACAAAGTTATGATGGTCCAAAATTTGGTGAAATTTAAAAATTGCTCGTTTGGGATAGCAAACAACGTTTGTTAGGGACAAAGGCTGGACCAAATTGCCTCTGGCTGTTTGCGACTTGAAAGATCTCGAAAAATTATATGGAATAAATTTTTTTTTGCTACGATCGGATAACCGAGCGCAAAATTACGTTCGTTCGAAGTTTTGGCATAGGTTAGGTGTTCACTGCTTCCGACGGCCGCGGTGAACTATTCACTGCTTTTTTTAAGAACTTGTGTAATATGGGAAAAAATACTCAATCCCTCCTCATTTCCTATCCTCCAAATCCTAGATTCAAATCCGAATTCGGGCACCCGAAATTCGTGGCCAATTTCATCTCCTACTTTGATTCACCTAATTCATTCGGCATTTTCATTCCAAGCACTAATTGAAGCAATTCCTTCACCTTTTACCCCCTCAGCTTTCGCTTCATCTCTTCTAAAATTCCTCACATTTTTGTCAATTTTCTGTCTATTTCAATAGTTCGAAATGGGGCATCGCTGCAGAGCTGGAAAAGCGGGTGCATATGAGCAATTTGACGTCGGTCTAAACAGAGAGGGGTCATCTTCAATAAGGAAGATAGAGGGGCAGGTTCTACTAGAGCTATACTCGAGTGGCTCGGAGTTTCGTTAAAGCTACCACTGCCTTCGTGAATCCGCTTTTTCTATGGCTTGTTAGACTAGCCACAACAAGGATTTTTTTATGGAAAAAAGGAGGGAAAAGGGATGAGAGGGCATGCGACTGGTTGGTTTTTCCTTTTTTTCAATGTTTATTTTTAGTGTTGTCTGATGGGGTTTTTGTATTTTATCCTCCAACGACCATATTTTACAACCGTCATATTTCCAACGACTATTTTTCCAACGACCATATTTTCAGTGACCATATTTTTTCCAGCTCTATATATAAAACCATTATTCAATTTCTTTCAACACTTCTCAAACTCTCTTCCTACCTTCCAAACAAAAAAATTATCTTCTTCCCAAACTCTCTATAATCGTAATCATTGCTTAATCCAGCAGCGAGCGCAATCCGAATTACACAACGCTCAAAGACCTTGTTTTGTGCTAAGCTTGGATGAAAGTTTCACAAGATCCTATCATGGATCATTATCATTCTTCACCAGCTTTCTGGAAAAGAATTGGAGATCTATATTCTGCAAATGGTTTTATGATCAATCTTACCAATGGCGCCTTGAAGACTAGATAGTAGTTTATCAACCATTCATGTCAGAAGTGGTGTGCAACATTGAGGAGTGAAAATGCTAATCTACCGAGAGGAACTAAACAAGGAGTCAACTTCTAAATTAATGGTATAATTTTAGTGTTCTAATTTTTAATGATTTGTATTGTTTTCTAATTAATTTTTTAGACGAATGACCCGAAAGCTATTTACAATGCAGACACGAAGAAAGACTGGAAATTGAAAGAATGTTGGCAACTACTCCAAGAGTGTCCAAGATTTATGCAACAATTTTATGCTCATGTTGCACCCATTCCATCACTGGATGGATCTCAATCGGCTATGTCAAGTGATGAACCTAATAGCCCCGACCTTCATGTACTTGCTGCTCCAAGAGTGCTCAACCGTCCCGAAGGTCGAGATCAACAAAAGAGGAAGAAAAGAGGAGGTATCTTGCCATGTGGTGTTTCATGTACTTGGTGTAG